>CM077209.1:30360174-32975174 GCA_039654625.1 Rhinogobio ventralis
GTCAGAATTGAGTGATATAAAGTCAGAATTGTGTGACAAAGTCAGAATTGAGTGATATAAAGTCAGAATTGAGTGATATAAAGTCAGAATTGGGAGAAATAAGTCAGAATTGGGAGAAATAAAGTCAGAATTGAGTGATATAAAGTCAGAATTGGGAGAAATAAAGTCAGAATTGGGAGATATAAAGTCAGAATTGCGTGATATAAAGTCAGAATTGCGTGATTTAAAGTCAGAATTGAGTATTATAAAGTCAGAATTGCATGATATAAAGTCAGAATTGAGTGATATAAAGTCAGAATTGCGAGATATAAAGTCAGAATTGAGTGATATAAAGTCAGAATTGGAGAAATAAAGTCAGAATTGGGAGAAATAAAGTCAGAATTGAGTGATATAAAGTCAGAATTGGGAGAAATAAAGTCAGAATTGGGAGATATAAAGTCAGAATTGCAAGACATGAAGTCAGAATTGAGTGATATAAAGTCAGAATTGCGTGATATAAAGTCAGAATTGCGAGATATAAAGTCAGAATTGAGTGATATAAAGTCAGAATTGAGTGATATAAAGTCAGAATTGCGAGATATAAAGTCAGAATTGAGTGATATAAAATCAGAATTGGGAGATATAAAGTCAGAATTGCGAGATATAAAGTCAGAATTGAGTGATATAAAGTCAGAATTGAGTGATATAAAGTCAGAATTGAGTGATATAAATTCAGAATTGAGTGATATAAAGTCAGAATTGAGTGATATAAAGTCATAATTGCGTGAAATAAAGTCATAATTGCGTGAAATAAAGTCAGAATTTAGTGATATAAAGTCATAATTGTGAGATATAATGTCATAATTGTGAGATATAATGTCATAATTGTGTGATATAAAGTCATAATTGTGAGATATAAAGTCATAATTGTGTGATATAAAGTCATAATTGTGAGATATAAAGTCAGAATTGCGTGATATAAAGTCAGAATTGCAAGACAAAGTCAGAATTGAGTGATATAAAGTCAGAATTGCGTGATATAAAGTCAGAATTGCGAGATATAAAGTCAGAATTGAGTGATATAAAGTGAGAATTGAGTGATATAAAGTCAGAATTGCGTGATATAAAGTCAGAATTGAGTGATATAAAGTCAGAATTGCTTGATATAAAGTCAGAATTGCGAGATATAAAGTCAGAATTGAGTGATATAAAGTCAGAATTAAGTGATATAAAGTCAGAATTGGAGATATAAAGTCAGAATTGCGAGATATAAAGTCAGAATTGAGTGATATAAAGTCAGAATTGAGTGATATAAAGTCAGAATTGAGTGATATAAAGTCAGAATTGCGTGATATAATGTCAGAATTGAGTGATATAAAGTCAGAATTGCGTGATATAAAGTCAAAAGTGCGTGATATAAAGTCAGAATTGCGTGATATAAAGTCAGAATTGAGTGATATAAAGTCAGACTTGCATGATAAAAAGTCAGAATTGAGTGATATAAAGTCAGAATTGGGAGAAATAAAGTCAGAATTGAGTGATATAAAGTCAGAATTGAGTTATATAAATTCAGATTTGGAGAAATAAAGTCAGAATTGTGTGATGTAAAGTCAGAATTGGGTGATATAAAGTCAGAATTGCGTGATATAAAGTCAGAATTGGGAGAAATAAAGTCAGAATTGCGTGATATAAAGTCAGAATTGGAGATATAAAGTCAGAATTGGGAGATATAAAGTCAGAATTGGGAGATATAAAGTCAGAATTGCGTAATATAAAGTCAGAATTGTGTGATATAAAGTCAGAATTGCGTGATATAAAGTCAGAATTGCGTGATATAAAGTCAGAATTGAGTGATATAAAGTCAGAATTGGGAGAAATAAAGTCAGAATTGGGAGAAATAAAGTCAGAATTGAGTGATATAAAGTCAGAATTGGGAGAAATAAAGTCAGAATTGGGAGATATAAAGTCAGAATTGCAAGACATAAAGTCAGAATTGAGTGATATAAAGTCAGAATTGCGTGATATAAAGTCAGAATTGTGTGATATAAAGTCAGAATTGAGTGATATAAAGTCAGAATTGAGTGATATAAAGTCAGAATTGGGAGATATAAAGTCAGAATTGCGAGATATAAAGTCAGAATTGAGTGATATAAAGTCAGAATTGCGAGATATAAAGTCAGAATTGAGTGATATAAAGTCAGAATTGAGTGATATAAATTCTGAATTGAGTGATATAAAGTCAGAATTGAGTGATATAAAGTCAGAATTGCGTGATATAAAGTCAGAATTGAGTGATATAAAGTCATAATTGTGAGATATAAAGTCATAATTGTGAGATATAAAGTCAGAATTGAGTGATATAAAGTCAGAATTGCGTGATATAAAGTCAGAATTGAGTGATATAAAGGCAGAATTGTGTGATATAAAGTCAGAATTGAGTGATATAAAGTCAGAATTGCATGATATAAAGTCAGAATTGAGTGATATAAAGTCAGAATTGAGTATTATAAAGTCAGAATTGCGAGATATAAAGTCAGAATTGAGTGATATAAAGTCAGAATTGAGTGATATAAAGTCAGAATTGAGTGATATAAATTCAGAATTGAGTGATATAAAGTCAGAATTGAGTGATATAAAGTCAGAATTGAGTAATATAAAGTCAGAATTGCGTGATATAAAGTCAGAATTGAGTAATATAAAGTCAGAATTGAGTGATATAAAGTCAGAATTGCGTGATATAAAGTCAGAATTGAGTGATATAAAGTCAGAATTGAGTGATATAAAGTCAGAATTGAGTGATATAAAGTCAGAATTGCGTGATATAAAGTCAGAATTAAGTGATATAAAGTCAGAATAGGGAGAAATAAAGTCAGAATTGAGTGATATAAAGTCAGAATTGCGTGATATAAAGTCAGAATTGAGTGATATAAAGTCAGAATTGGGAGAAATAAAGTCAGAATTCAGTGATATAAAGTCAGAATTGCGTGATATAAAGTCAGAATTGAGTGATGTAAAGTCAGAATTGCGAGATATAAAGTCAGAATTGCGTGATATAATGTCAGAATTGAATGATATAAAGTCAGAATTGAGTGATATAAAGTAAGATTTGGGAGAAATAAAGTCAGAATTGCGTGATATAAAGTCAGAATTGCGTGATATAAAGTCAGAATTGCGTGATATAAAGTCAGAATTGAGTGATATAAAGTCAGAATTGGGAGAAATAAAGTCAGAATTGGGAGAAATAAAGTCAGAATTGAGTGATATAAAGTCAGAATTGGGAGAACTAAAGTCAGAATTGGGAGATATAAAGTCAGAATTGCAAGACATAAAGTCAGAATTGAGTGATATAAAGTCAGAATTGCGTGATATAAAGTCAGAATTGTGTGATATAAAGTCAGAATTGAGTGATATAAAGTCAGAATTGAGTGATATAAAGTCAGAATTGGGAGATATAAAGTCAGAATTGGGAGATATAAAGTCAGAATTGCAAGACATAAAGTCAGAATTGAGTGATATAAAGTCAGAATTGCGTGATATAAAGTCAGAATTGTGTGATATAAAGTCAGAATTGAGTGATATAAAGTCAGAATTGAGTGATATAAAGTCAAAATTGCGAGATATAAAGTCAGAATTGAGTGATATAAAGTCAGAATTGGGAGATATAAAGTCAGAATTGCGAGATATAAAGTCAGAATTGCGTGATATAAAGTCAGAATTGAGTGATATAAAGTCAGAATTGAGTGATATAAAGTCAGAATTGCGTGATATAAAGTCAGAATTGGGAGAAATAAAGTCAGAATTGAGTGATATAAAGTCAGAATTGCGTGATATAAAGTCAGAATTGAGTGATATAAAGGCAGAATTGTGTGATATAAAGTCAGAATTGAGTGATATAAAGTCAGAATTGCATGATATAAAGTCAGAATTGAGTGATATAAAGTCAGAATTGAGTATTATAAAGTCAGAATTGCGAGATATAAAGTCAGAATTGAGTGATATAAAGTCAGAATTGAGTGATATAAAGTCAGAATTGAGTGATATAAATTCAGAATTGAGTGATATAAAGTCAGAATTGAGTGATATAAAGTCAGAATTGAGTAATATAAAGTCAGAATTGCGTGATATAAAGTCAGAATTGAGTAATATAAAGTCAGAATTGAGTGATATAAAGTCAGAATTGCGTGATATAAAGTCAGAATTGAGTGATATAAAGTCAGAATTGAGTGATATAAAGTCAGAATTGAGTGATATAAAGTCAGAATTGCGTGATATAAAGTCAGAATTAAGTGATATAAAGTCAGAATAGGGAGAAATAAAGTCAGAATTGAGTGATATAAAGTCAGAATTGCGTGATATAAAGTCAGAATTGAGTGATATAAAGTCAGAATTGGGAGAAATAAAGTCAGAATTCAGTGATATAAAGTCAGAATTGCGTGATATAAAGTCAGAATTGAGTGATGTAAAGTCAGAATTGCGAGATATAAAGTCAGAATTGCGTGATATAATGTCAGAATTGAATGATATAAAGTCAGAATTGAGTGATATAAAGTAAGATTTGGGAGAAATAAAGTCAGAATTGCGTGATATAAAGTCAGAATTGCGTGATATAAAGTCAGAATTGCGTGATATAAAGTCAGAATTGAGTGATATAAAGTCAGAATTGGGAGAAATAAAGTCAGAATTGGGAGAAATAAAGTCAGAATTGAGTGATATAAAGTCAGAATTGGGAGAACTAAAGTCAGAATTGGGAGATATAAAGTCAGAATTGCAAGACATAAAGTCAGAATTGAGTGATATAAAGTCAGAATTGCGTGATATAAAGTCAGAATTGTGTGATATAAAGTCAGAATTGAGTGATATAAAGTCAGAATTGAGTGATATAAAGTCAGAATTGGGAGATATAAAGTCAGAATTGGGAGATATAAAGTCAGAATTGCAAGACATAAAGTCAGAATTGAGTGATATAAAGTCAGAATTGCGTGATATAAAGTCAGAATTGTGTGATATAAAGTCAGAATTGAGTGATATAAAGTCAGAATTGAGTGATATAAAGTCAAATTGCGAGATATAAAGTCAGAATTGAGTGATATAAAGTCAGAATTGGGAGATATAAAGTCAGAATTGCGAGATATAAAGTCAGAATTGCGTGATATAAAGTCAGAATTGAGTGATATAAAGTCAGAATTGAGTGATATAAAGTCAGAATTGCGTGATATAAAGTCAGAATTGGGAGAAATAAAGTCAGAATTGAGTGATATAAAGTCAGAATTGAGTGATATAAAGTCAGAATTGGGAGAAATAAAGTCAGAATTCAGTGATATAAAGTCAGAATTGCGTGATATAAAGTCAGAATTGAGTGATGTAAAGTCAGAATTGCGAGATATAAAGTCAGAATTGAGTGATATAAAGTCAGAATTGAGTGATATAAAGTCAGAATTGCGAGATATAAAGTCAGAATTGAGTGATATAAAATCAGAATTGGGAGATATAAAGTCAGAATTGCGAGATATAAAGTCAGAATTGAGTGATATAAAGTCAGAATTGAGTGATATAAAGTCAGAATTGAGTGATATAAATTCAGAATTGAGTGATATAAAGTCAGAATTGAGTGATATAAAGTCATAATTGCGTGAAATAAAGTCATAATTGCGTGAAATAAAGTCAGAATTTAGTGATATAAAGTCATAATTGTGAGATATAATGTCATAATTGTGAGATATAATGTCATAATTGTGTGATATAAAGTCATAATTGTGAGATATAAAGTCATAATTGTGTGATATAAAGTCATAATTGTGAGATATAAAGTCAGAATTGCGTGATATAAAGTCAGAATTGCAAGACAAAGTCAGAATTGAGTGATATAAAGTCAGAATTGCGTGATATAAAGTCAGAATTGCGAGATATAAAGTCAGAATTGAGTGATATAAAGTGAGAATTGAGTGATATAAAGTCAGAATTGCGTGATATAAAGTCAGAATTGAGTGATATAAAGTCAGAATTGCTTGATATAAAGTCAGAATTGCGAGATATAAAGTCAGAATTGAGTGATATAAAGTCAGAATTAAGTGATATAAAGTCAGAATTGGGAGATATAAAGTCAGAATTGCGAGATATAAAGTCAGAATTGAGTGATATAAAGTCAGAATTGAGTGATATAAAGTCAGAATTGAGTGATATAAAGTCAGAATTGCGTGATATAATGTCAGAATTGAGTGATATAAAGTCAGAATTGCGTGATATAAAGTCAAAAGTGCGTGATATAAAGTCAGAATTGCGTGATATAAAGTCAGAATTGAGTGATATAAAGTCAGACTTGCATGATAAAAAGTCAGAATTGAGTGATATAAAGTCAGAATTGGGAGAAATAAAGTCAGAATTGAGTGATATAAAGTCAGAATTGAGTTATATAAATTCAGATTTGGGAGAAATAAAGTCAGAATTGTGTGATGTAAAGTCAGAATTGGGTGATATAAAGTCAGAATTGCGTGATATAAAGTCAGAATTGGGAGAAATAAAGTCAGAATTGCGTGATATAAAGTCAGAATTGGGAGATATAAAGTCAGAATTGGAGATATAAAGTCAGAATTGGGAGATATAAAGTCAGAATTGCGTAATATAAAGTCAGAATTGTGTGATATAAAGTCAGAATTGCGTGATATAAAGTCAGAATTGCGTGATATAAAGTCAGAATTGAGTGATATAAAGTCAGAATTGGGAGAAATAAAGTCAGAATTGGGAGAAATAAAGTCAGAATTGAGTGATATAAAGTCAGAATTGGGAGAAATAAAGTCAGAATTGGGAGATATAAAGTCAGAATTGCAAGACATAAAGTCAGAATTGAGTGATATAAGTCAGAATTGCGTGATATAAAGTCAGAATTGTGTGATATAAAGTCAGAATTGAGTGATATAAAGTCAGAATTGAGTGATATAAAGTCAGAATTGGGAGATATAAAGTCAGAATTGCGAGATATAAAGTCAGAATTGAGTGATATAAAGTCAGAATTGGGAGATATAAAGTCAGAATTGCGAGATATAAAGTCAGAATTGAGTGATATAAAGTCAGAATTGAGTGATATAAATTCTGAATTGAGTGATATAAAGTCAGAATTGAGTGATATAAAGTCAGAATTGCGTGATATAAAGTCAGAATTGAGTGATATAAAGTCATAATTGTGAGATATAAAGTCATAATTGTGAGATATAAAGTCAGAATTGAGTGATATAAAGTCAGAATTGCGTGATATAAAGTCAGAATTGAGTGATATAAAGGCAGAATTGTGTGATATAAAGTCAGAATTGAGTGATATAAAGTCAGAATTGCATGATATAAAGTCAGAATTGAGTGATATAAAGTCAGAATTGAGTATTATAAAGTCAGAATTGCGAGATATAAAGTCAGAATTGAGTGATATAAAGTCAGAATTGAGTGATATAAAGTCAGAATTGAGTGATATAAATTCAGAATTGAGTGATATAAAGTCAGAATTGAGTGATATAAAGTCAGAATTGAGTAATATAAAGTCAGAATTGCGTGATATAAAGTCAGAATTGAGTAATATAAAGTCAGAATTGAGTGATATAAAGTCAGAATTGCGTGATATAAAGTCAGAATTGAGTGATATAAAGTCAGAATTGAGTGATATAAAGTCAGAATTGAGTGATATAAAGTCAGAATTGCGTGATATAAAGTCAGAATTAAGTGATATAAAGTCAGAATAGGGAGAAATAAAGTCAGAATTGAGTGATATAAAGTCAGAATTGCGTGATATAAAGTCAGAATTGAGTGATATAAAGTCAGAATTGGAGAAATAAAGTCAGAATTCAGTGATATAAAGTCAGAATTGCGTGATATAAAGTCAGAATTGAGTGATGTAAAGTCAGAATTGCGAGATATAAAGTCAGAATTGCGTGATATAATGTCAGAATTGAATGATATAAAGTCAGAATTGAGTGATATAAAGTAAGATTTGGGAGAAATAAAGTCAGAATTGCGTGATATAAAGTCAGAATTGCGTGATATAAAGTCAGAATTGCGTGATATAAAGTCAGAATTGAGTGATATAAAGTCAGAATTGGAGAAATAAAGTCAGAATTGGGAGAAATAAAGTCAGAATTGAGTGATATAAAGTCAGAATTGGGAGAACTAAAGTCAGAATTGGGAGATATAAAGTCAGAATTGCAAGACATAAAGTCAGAATTGAGTGATATAAAGTCAGAATTGCGTGATATAAAGTCAGAATTGTGTGATATAAAGTCAGAATTGAGTGATATAAAGTCAGAATTGAGTGATATAAAGTCAGAATTGGGAGATATAAAGTCAGAATTGGGAGATATAAAGTCAGAATTGCAAGACATAAAGTCAGAATTGAGTGATATAAAGTCAGAATTGCGTGATATAAAGTCAGAATTGTGTGATATAAAGTCAGAATTGAGTGATATAAAGTCAGAATTGAGTGATATAAAGTCAAAATTGCGAGATATAAAGTCAGAATTGAGTGATATAAAGTCAGAATTGGGAGATATAAAGTCAGAATTGCGAGATATAAAGTCAGAATTGCGTGATATAAAGTCAGAATTGAGTGATATAAAGTCAGAATTGAGTGATATAAAGTCAGAATTGCGTGATATAAAGTCAGAATTGGGAGAAATAAAGTCAGAATTGAGTGATATAAAGTCAGAATTGCGTGATATAAAGTCAGAATTGAGTGATATAAAGTCAGAATTGGGAGAAATAAAGTCAGAATTCAGTGATATAAAGTCAGAATTGCGTGATATAAAGTCAGAATTGAGTGATGTAAAGTCAGAATTGCGAGATATAAAGTCAGAATTGAGTGATATAAAGTCAGAATTGAGTGATATAAAGTCAGAATTGCGAGATATAAAGTCAGAATTCAGTGATATAAAGTCAGAATTGGGAGATATAAAGTCAGAATTGCGAGATATAAAGTCAGAATTGAGTGATATAAAGTCAGAATTGAGTGATATAAATTCTGAATTGAGTGATATAAAGTCAGAATTGAGTGATATAAAGTCAGAATTGCATGATATAGTCAGAATTGTGTGATATAAAGTCAGAATTGAGTGATATAAAGTCAGAATTGCGTGATATAAAGTCAGAATTGAGTGATATAAAGTCAGAATTGCGTGATATAAAGTCAGAATTGAGTGATATAAAGTCAGAATTGCGTGATATAAAGTCAGAATTGTGTGATATAAAGTCAGAATTGAGTGATATAAAGTCAGAATTGTGTGATATAAAGTCAGAATTGAGTGATACAAATTCTGAATTGAGTGATATAAAGTCAGAATTGAGTGATATAAAGTCAGAATTGAGTGATATAAAGTCAGAATTGTGTGACAAAGTCAGAATTGAGTGATATAAAGTCAGAATTGAGTGATATAAAGTCAGAATTGGGAGAAATAAAGTCAGAATTGGGAGAAATAAAGTCAGAATTGAGTGATATAAAGTCAGAATTGGGAGAAATAAAGTCAGAATTGGGAGATATAAAGTCAGAATTGCGTGATATAAAGTCAGAATTGCGTGATTTAAAGTCAGAATTGAGTATTATAAAGTCAGAATTGCATGATATAAAGTCAGAATTGAGTGATATAAAGTCAGAATTGCGAGATATAAAGTCAGAATTGAGTGATATAAAGTCAGAATTGGGAGAAATAAAGTCAGAATTGGGAGAAATAAAGTCAGAATTGAGTGATATAAAGTCAGAATTGGGAGAAATAAAGTCAGAATTGGGAGATATAAAGTCAGAATTGCAAGACATGAAGTCAGAATTGAGTGATATAAAGTCAGAATTGCGTGATATAAAGTCAGAATTGCGAGATATAAAGTCAGAATTGAGTGATATAAAGTCAGAATTGAGTGATATAAAGTCAGAATTGCGAGATATAAAGTCAGAATTGAGTGATATAAAATCAGAATTGGGAGATATAAAGTCAGAATTGCGAGATATAAAGTCAGAATTGAGTGATATAAAGTCAGAATTGAGTGATATAAAGTCAGAATTGAGTGATATAAATTCAGAATTGAGTGATATAAAGTCAGAATTGAGTGATATAAAGTCATAATTGCGTGAAATAAAGTCATAATTGCGTGAAATAAAGTCAGAATTTAGTGATATAAAGTCATAATTGTGAGATATAATGTCATAATTGTGAGATATAATGTCATAATTGTGTGATATAAAGTCATAATTGTGAGATATAAAGTCATAATTGTGTGATATAAAGTCATAATTGTGAGATATAAAGTCAGAATTGCGTGATATAAAGTCAGAATTGCAAGACAAAGTCAGAATTGAGTGATATAAAGTCAGAATTGCGTGATATAAAGTCAGAATTGCGAGATATAAAGTCAGAATTGAGTGATATAAAGTGAGAATTGAGTGATATAAAGTCAGAATTGCGTGATATAAAGTCAGAATTGAGTGATATAAAGTCAGAATTGCTTGATATAAAGTCAGAATTGCGAGATATAAAGTCAGAATTGAGTGATATAAAGTCAGAATTAAGTGATATAAAGTCAGAATTGGGAGATATAAAGTCAGAATTGCGAGATATAAAGTCAGAATTGAGTGATATAAAGTCAGAATTGAGTGATATAAAGTCAGAATTGAGTGATATAAAGTCAGAATTGCGTGATATAATGTCAGAATTGAGTGATATAAAGTCAGAATTGCGTGATATAAAGTCAAAAGTGCGTGATATAAAGTCAGAATTGCGTGATATAAAGTCAGAATTGAGTGATATAAAGTCAGACTTGCATGATAAAAAGTCAGAATTGAGTGATATAAAGTCAGAATTGGGAGAAATAAAGTCAGAATTGAGTGATATAAAGTCAGAATTGAGTTATATAAATTCAGATTTGGGAGAAATAAAGTCAGAATTGTGTGATGTAAAGTCAGAATTGGGTGATATAAAGTCAGAATTGCGTGATATAAAGTCAGAATTGGGAGAAATAAAGTCAGAATTGCGTGATATAAAGTCAGAATTGGGAGATATAAAGTCAGAATTGGGAGATATAAAGTCAGAATTGGGAGATATAAAGTCAGAATTGCGTAATATAAAGTCAGAATTGTGTGATATAAAGTCAGAATTGCGTGATATAAAGTCAGAATTGCGTGATATAAAGTCAGAATTGAGTGATATAAAGTCAGAATTGGGAGAAATAAAGTCAGAATTGGGAGAAATAAAGTCAGAATTGAGTGATATAAAGTCAGAATTGGGAGAAATAAAGTCAGAATTGGGAGATATAAAGTCAGAATTGCAAGACATAAAGTCAGAATTGAGTGATATAAAGTCAGAATTGCGTGATATAAAGTCAGAATTGTGTGATATAAGTCAGAATTGAGTGATATAAAGTCAGAATTGAGTGATATAAAGTCAGAATTGGGAGATATAAAGTCAGAATTGCGAGATATAAAGTCAGAATTGAGTGATATAAAGTCAGAATTGGGAGATATAAAGTCAGAATTGCGAGATATAAAGTCAGAATTGAGTGATATAAAGTCAGAATTGAGTGATATAAATTCTGAATTGAGTGATATAAAGTCAGAATTGAGTGATATAAAGTCAGAATTGCGTGATATAAAGTCAGAATTGAGTGATATAAAGTCATAATTGTGAGATATAAAGTCATAATTGTGAGATATAAAGTCAGAATTGAGTGATATAAAGTCAGAATTGCGTGATATAAAGTCAGAATTGAGTGATATAGGCAGAATTGTGTGATATAAAGTCAGAATTGAGTGATATAAAGTCAGAATTGCATGATATAAAGTCAGAATTGAGTGATATAAAGTCAGAATTGAGTATTATAAAGTCAGAATTGCGAGATATAAAGTCAGAATTGAGTGATATAAAGTCAGAATTGAGTGATATAAAGTCAGAATTGAGTGATATAAATTCAGAATTGAGTGATATAAAGTCAGAATTGAGTGATATAAAGTCAGAATTGAGTAATATAAAGTCAGAATTGCGTGATATAAAGTCAGAATTGAGTAATATAAAGTCAGAATTGAGTGATATAAAGTCAGAATTGCGTGATATAAAGTCAGAATTGAGTGATATAAAGTCAGAATTGAGTGATATAAAGTCAGAATTGAGTGATATAAAGTCAGAATTGCGTGATATAAAGTCAGAATTAAGTGATATAAAGTCAGAATAGGGAGAAATAAAGTCAGAATTGAGTGATATAAAGTCAGAATTGCGTGATATAAAGTCAGAATTGAGTGATATAAAGTCAGAATTGGGAGAAATAAAGTCAGAATTCAGTGATATAAAGTCAGAATTGCGTGATATAAAGTCAGAATTGAGTGATGTAAAGTCAGAATTGCGAGATATAAAGTCAGAATTGCGTGATATAATGTCAGAATTGAATGATATAAAGTCAGAATTGAGTGATATAAAGTAAGATTTGGGAGAAATAAAGTCAGAATTGCGTGATATAAAGTCAGAATTGCGTGATATAAAGTCAGAATTGCGTGATATAAAGTCAGAATTGAGTGATATAAAGTCAGAATTGGGAGAAATAAAGTCAGAATTGGGAGAAATAAAGTCAGAATTGAGTGATATAAAGTCAGAATTGGGAGAACTAAAGTCAGAATTGGGAGATATAAAGTCAGAATTGCAAGACATAAAGTCAGAATTGAGTGATATAAAGTCAGAATTGCGTGATATAAAGTCAGAATTGTGTGATATAAAGTCAGAATTGAGTGATATAAAGTCAGAATTGAGTGATATAAAGTCAGAATTGGGAGATATAAAGTCAGAATTGGGAGATATAAAGTCAGAATTGCAAGACATAAAGTCAGAATTGAGTGATATAAAGTCAGAATTGCGTGATATAAAGTCAGAATTGTGTGATATAAAGTCAGAATTGAGTGATATAAAGTCAGAATTGAGTGATATAAAGTCAAAATTGCGAGATATAAAGTCAGAATTGAGTGATATAAAGTCAGAATTGGGAGATATAAAGTCAGAATTGCGAGATATAAAGTCAGAATTGAGTGATATAAAGTCAGAATTGAGTGATATAAATTCTGAATTGAGTGATATAAAGTCAGAATTGAGTGATATAAAGTCAGAATTGCGTGATATAGTCAGAATTGTGTGATATAAAGTCAGAATTGAGTGATATAAAGTCAGAATTGCGTGATATAAAGTCAGAATTGAGTGATATAAAGTCCGAATTGTGTGATATAAAGTCAGAATTGAGTGATATAAAGTCAGAATTGCGTGATATAAAGTCAGAATTGTGTGATATAAAGTCAGAATTAAGTGATATAAAGTCAGAATTGTGTGATATAAAGTCAGAATTGAGTGATACAAATTCTGAATTGAGTGATATAAAGTCAGAATTGAGTGATATAAAGTCAGAATTGAGTGATATAAAGTCAGAATTGTGTGACAAAGTCAGAATTGAGTGATATAAAGTCAGAATTGAGTGATATAAAGTCAGAATTGCGTGATATAAAGTCATAATTGTGAGATATAAAGTCATAATTGTGAGATATAAAGTCATAATTGAGTGATATAAAGTCAGAATTGCGTGATATAAAGTCATAATTGAGTGATATAAAGGCAGAATTGTGTGATATAAAGTCAGAATTGAGTGATATAAAGTCAGAATTGCATGATATAAAGTCAGAATTGAGTGATATAAAGTCAGAATTGAGTATTATAAAGTCAGAATTGCGTGATATAAAGTCAGAATTGGGAGAAATAAAGTCAGAATTGCGTCATATAAACTCAGAATTGCGTGATATAAAGTCAGAATTGAGTGATATAAAGTCAGAATTGGGAGAAATAAAGTCAGAATTGAGTGATATAAAGTCAGAATTGGGAGAAATAAAGTCAGAATTGGGAGAAATAAAGTCAGAATTGAGTGATATAAAGTCAGAATTGGGAGAAATAAAGTCAGAATTGGGAGATATAAAGTCAGAATTGCAAGACATAAAGTCAGAATTGAGTGATATAAAGTCAGAATTGCGTGATATAAAGTCAGAATTGTGTGATATGAAGTCAGAATTGAGTGATATAAAGTCAGAATTGAGTGATATAAAGTCAGAATTGGGAGATATAAAGTCAGAATTGCGAGATATAAAGTCAGAATTGAGTGATATAAAGTCAGAATTGGGAGATATAAAGTCAGAATTGCGAGATATAATGTCAGAATTGAGTGATATAAAGTCAGAATTGAGTGATATAAATTCTGAATTGACTGATATAAAGTCAGAATTGAGTGATATAAAGTCAGAATTGCGTGATATAAAGTCAGAATTGAGTGATATAAAGTCATAATTGTGAGATATAAAGTCATAATTGTGAGATATAAAGTCAGAATTGAGTGATATAAAGTCAGAATTGCGTGATATAAAGTCAGAATTGAGTGATATAAAGGCAGAATTGTGTGATATAAAGTCAGAATTGAGTGATATAAAGTCAGAATTGCATGATATAAAGTCAGAATTGAGTGATATAAAGTCAGAATTGAGTATTATAAAGTCAGAATTGCGAGATATAAAGTCAGAATTGAGTGATATAAAGTCAGAATTGAGTGATATAAAGTCAGAATTGAGTGATATAAATTCAGAATTGAGTGATATAAAGTCAGAATTGAGTGATATAAAGTCAGAATTGAGTAATATAAAGTCAGAATTGCGTGATATAAAGTCAGAATTGAGTAATATAAAGTCAGAATTGAGTGATTTAAAGTCAGAATTGCGTGATATAAAGTCAGAATTGAGTGATATAAAGTCAGAATTGAGTGATATAAAGTCAGAATTGCGTGATATAAAGTCAGAATTGAGTGATATAAAGTCAGAATTGGGAGAAATAAAGTCAGAATTGAGTGATATAAAGTCAGAATTGCGTGATATAAAGTCAGAATTGAGTGATATAAAGTCAGAATTGGGAGAAATAAAGTCAGAATTCAGTGATATAAAGTCAGAATTGCGTGATATAAAGTCAGAATTGAGTGATGTAAAGTCAGAATTGCGAGATATAAAGTCAGAATTGCGTGATATAATGTCAGAATTGAATGATATAAAGTCAGAATTGAGTGATATAAAGTAAGAATTGGGAGAAATAAAGTCAGAATTGCGTGATATAAAGTCAGAATTGCGTGATATAAAGTCAGAATTGCGTGATATAAAGTCAGAATTGAGTGATATAAAGTCAGAATTGGGAGAAATAAAGTCAGAATTGAGTGATATAAAGTCAGAATTGGGAGAAATAAAGTCAGAATTGGGAGAAATAAAGTCAGAATTGAGTGATATAAAGTCAGAATTGGGAGAACTAAAGTCAGAATTGGGAGAAATAAAGTCAGAATTGGGAGAAATAAAGTCAGAATTGAGTGATATAAAGTCAGAATTGCAAGACATAAAGTCAGAATTGAGTGATATAAAGTCAGAATTGCGTGATATAAAGTCAGAATTGTGTGATATAAAGTCAGAATTGAGTGATATAAAGTCAGAATTGAGTGATATAAAGTCAGAATTGGGAGATATAAAGTCAGAATTGGGAGATATAAAGTCAGAATTGCAAGACATAAAGTCAGAATTGAGTGATATAAAGTCAGAATTGCGTGATATAAAGTCAGAATTGTGTGATATAAAGTCAGAATTGAGTGATATAAAGTCAGAATTGTGTGATATAAAGTCAGAATTGAGTGATATAAAGTCAGAATTGCGTGATATAAAGTCAGAATTGTGTGATATAAAGTCAGAATTGAGTGATATAAAGTCAGAATTGTGTGATATAAAGTCAGAATTGAGTGATACAAATTCTGAATTGAGTGATATAAAGTCAGAATTGAGTGATATAAAGTCAGAATTGAGTGATATAAAGTCAGAATTGTGTGACAAAGTCAGAATTGAGTGATATAAAGTCAGAATTGAGTGATATAAAGTCAGAATTGCGTGATATAAAGTCATAATTGTGAGATATAAAGTCATAATTGTGAGATATAAAGTCATAATTGAGTGATATAAAGTCAGAATTGAGTGATATAAAGTCAGAATTGAGTGATATAAAGTCAGAATTGCGTGATATAAAGTCAGAATTGAGTGATATAAAGTCAGAATTGGGAGAAATAAAGTCAGAATTGAGTGATATAAAGTCAGAATTGCGTGATATAAAGTCAGAATTGAGTGATATAAAGTCAGAATTGGGAGAAATAAAGTCAGAATTCAGTGATATAAAGTCAGAATTGCGTGATATAAAGTCAGAATTGAGTGATGTAAAGTCAGAATTGCGAGATATAAAGTCAGAATTGCGTGATATAATGTCAGAATTGAATGATATAAAGTAAGAATTGGGAGAAATAAAGTCAGAATTGCGTGATATAAAGTCAGAATTGAGTGATATAAAGTCAGAATTGGGAGAAATAAAGTCAGAATTGAGTGATATAATGTCAGAATTGGGAGAAATAAAGTCAGAATTGAGTGATATAAAGTCAGAATTGGGAGAACTAAAGTCAGAATTGGGAGATATAAAGTCAGAATTGCAAGACATAAAGTCAGAATTGAGTGATATAAAGTCAGAATTGCGTGATATAAAGTCAGAATTGTGTGATATAAAGTCAGAATTGAGTGATATAAAGTCAGAATTGAGTGATATAAAGTCAGAATTGGGAGATATAAAGTCAGAATTGGGAGATATAAAGTCAGAATTGCAAGACATAAAGTCAGAATTGAGTGATATAAAGTCAGAATTGCGTGATATAAAGTCAGAATTGTGTGATATAAAGTCAGAATTGAGTGATATAAAGTCAGAATTGAGTGATATAAAGTCAGAATTGCGAGATATAAAGTCAGAATTCAGTGATATAAAGTCAGAATTGGGAGATATAAAGTCAGAATTGCGAGATATAAAGTCAGAATTGAGTGATATAAAGTCAGAATTGAGTGATATAAATTCTGAATTGAGTGATATAAAGTCAGAATTGAGTGATATAAAGTCAGAATTGCATGATATAGTCAGAATTGTGTGATATAAAGTCAGAATTGAGTGATATAAAGTCAGAATTGCGTGATATAAAGTCAGAATTGAGTGATATAAAGTCAGAATTGTGTGATATAAAGTCAGAATTGAGTGATATAAAGTCAGAATTGCGTGATATAAAGTCAGAATTGTGTGATATAAAGTCAGAATTGAGTGATATAAAGGTCAGAATTGTGTGATATAAAGTCAGAATTGAGTGATACAAATTCTGAATTGAGTGATATAAAGTCAGAATTGAGTGATATAAAGTCAGAATTGAGTGATATAAAGTCAGAATTGTGTGACAAAGTCAGAATTGAGTGATATAAAGTCAGAATTGCGTGATATAAAGTCAGAATTGTGTGATATAAAGTCAGAATTAAGTGATATAAAGTCAGAATTGTGTGATATAAAGTCAGAATTGAGTGATACAAATTCTGAATTGAGTGATATAAAGTCAGAATTGAGTGATATAAAGTCAGAATTGAGTGATATAAAGTCAGAATTGTGTGACAAAGTCAGAATTGAGTGATATAAAGTCAGAATTGAGTGATATAAAGTCAGAATTGCGTGATATAAAGTCATAATTGTGAGATATAAAGTCATAATTGTGAGATATAAAGTCATAATTGAGTGATATAAAGTCAGAATTGCGTGATATAAAGTCATAATTGAGTGATATAAAGGCAGAATTGTGTGATATAAGTCAGAATTGAGTGATATAAAGTCAGAATTGCATGATATAAAGTCAGAATTGAGTGATATAAAGTCAGAATTGAGTATTATAAAGTCAGAATTGCGTGATATAAAGTCAGAATTGGGAGAAATAAAGTCAGAATTGCGTGATATAAAGTCAGAATTGCGTGATATAAAGTCAGAATTGAGTGATATAAAGTCAGAATTGGGAGAAATAAAGTCAGAATTGAGTGATATAAAGTCAGAATTGGGAGAAATAAAGTCAGAATTGGGAGAAATAAAGTCAGAATTGAGTGATATAAAGTCAGAATTGGAGAAATAAAGTCAGAATTGGGAGATATAAAGTCAGAATTGCAAGACATAAAGTCAGAATTGAGTGATATAAAGTCAGAATTGCGTGATATAAAGTCAGAATTGTGTGATATGAAGTCAGAATTGAGTGATATAAAGTCAGAATTGAGTGATATAAAGTCAGAATTGGGAGATATAAAGTCAGAATTGCGAGATATAAAGTCAGAATTGAGTGATATAAAGTCAGAATTGGGAGATATAAAGTCAGAATTGCGAGATATAATGTCAGAATTGAGTGATATAAAGTCAGAATTGAGTGATATAATTCTGAATTGACTGATATAAAGTCAGAATTGAGTGATATAAAGTCAGAATTGCGTGATATAAAGTCAGAATTGAGTGATATAAAGTCATAATTGTGAGATATAAAGTCATAATTGTGAGATATAAAGTCAGAATTGAGTGATATAAAGTCAGAATTGAGTGATATAAAGCAGAATTGTGTGATATAAAGTCAGAATTGAGTGATATAAAGTCAGAATTGCATGATATAAAGTCAGAATTGAGTGATATAAAGTCAGAATTGAGTATTATAAAGTCAGAATTGCGAGATATAAAGTCAGAATTGAGTGATATAAAGTCAGAATTGAGTGATATAAAGTCAGAATTGAGTGATATAAATTCAGAATTGAGTGATATAAAGTCAGAATTGAGTGATATAAAGTCAGAATTGCAAGACATAAAGTCAGAATTGAGTGATATAAAGTCAGAATTGCGTGATATAAAGTCAGAATTGTGTGATATAAAGTCAGAATTGAGTGATATAAAGTCAGAATTGAGTGATATAAAGTCAGAATTGGGAGATATAAAGTCAGAATTGGGAGATATAAAGTCAGAATTGCAAGACATAAAGTCAGAATTGCAGTGATATAAAGTCAGAATTGCGTGATATAAAGTCAGAATTGTGTGATATAAAGTCAGAATTGAGTGATATAAAGTCAGAATTGTGTGATATAAAGTCAGAATTGAGTGATATAAAGTCAGAATTGCGTGATATAAAGTCAGAATTGTGTGATATAAAGTCAGAATTGAGTGATATAAAGTCAGAATTGTGTGATATAAAGTCAGAATTGAGTGATACAAATCTGAATTGAGTGATATAAAGTCAGAATTGAGTGATATAAAGTCAGAATTGAGTGATATAAAGTCAGAATTGTGTGACAAAGTCAGAATTGTGTGATATAAAGTCAGAATTGAGTGATACAAATTCTGAATTGAGTGATATAAAGTCAGAATTGAGTGATATAAAAGTCAGAATTGAGTGATATAAAGTCAGAATTGTGTGACAAAGTCAGAATTGAGTGATATAAAGTCAGAATTGCGTGATATAAAGTCAGAATTGTGTGATATAAAGTCAGAATTAAGTGATATAAAGTCAGAATTGTGTGATATAAAGTCAGAATTGAGTGATACAAATTCTGAATTGAGTGATATAAAGTCAGAATTGAGTGATATAAAGTCAGAATTGAGTGATATAAAGTCAGAATTGTGTGACAAAGTCAGAATTGAGTGATATAAAGTCAGAATTGAGTGATATAAAGTCAGAATTGCGTGATATAAAGTCATAATTGTGAGATATAAAGTCATAATTGTGAGATATAAAGTCATAATTGAGTGATATAAAGTCAGAATTGCGTGATATAAAGTCATAATTGAGTGATATAAAGGCAGAATTGTGTGATATAAAGTCAGAATTGAGTGATATAAAGTCAGAATTGCATGATATAAAGTCAGAATTGAGTGATATAAAGTCAGAATTGAGTATTATAAAGTCAGAATTGCGTGATATAAAGTCAGAATTGGGAGAAATAAAGTCAGAATTGCGTGATATAAAGTCAGAATTGCGTGATATAAAGTCAGAATTGAGTGATATAAAGTCAGAATTGGGAGAAATAAAGTCAGAATTGAGTGATATAAAGTCAGAATTGGGAGAAATAAAGTCAGAATTGGGAGAAATAAAGTCAGAATTGAGTGATATAAAGTCAGAATTGGAGAAATAAAGTCAGAATTGGGAGATATAAAGTCAGAATTGCAAGACATAAAGTCAGAATTGAGTGATATAAAGTCAGAATTGCGTGATATAAAGTCAGAATTGTGTGATATGAAGTCAGAATTGAGTGATATAAAGTCAGAATTGAGTGATATAAAGTCAGAATTGGGAGATATAAGTCAGAATTGCGAGATATAAAGTCAGAATTGAGTGATATAAAGTCAGAATTGGGAGATATAAAGTCAGAATTGCGAGATATAATGTCAGAATTGAGTGATATAAAGTCAGAATTGAGTGATATAAATTCTGAATTGACTGATATAAAGTCAGAATTGAGTGATATAAAGTCAGAATTGCGTGATATAAAGTCAGAATTGAGTGATATAAAGTCATAATTGTGAGATATAAAGTCATAATTGTGAGATATAAAGTCAGAATTGAGTGATATAAAGTCAGAATTGAGTGATATAAAGGCAGAATTGTGTGATATAAAGTCAGAATTGAGTGATATAAAGTCAGAATTGCATGATATAAAGTCAGAATTGAGTGATATAAAGTCAGAATTGAGTATTATAAGTCAGAATTGCGAGATATAAAGTCAGAATTGAGTGATATAAAGTCAGAATTGAGTGATATAAAGTCAGAATTGAGTGATATAAATTCAGAATTGAGTGATATAAAGTCAGAATTGAGTGATATAAAGTCAGAATTGCAAGACATAAAGTCAGAATTGAGTGATATAAAGTCAGAATTGCGTGATATAAAGTCAGAATTGTGTGATATAAAGTCAGAATTGAGTGATATAAAGTCAGAATTGAGTGATATAAAGTCAGAATTGGGAGATATAAAGTCAGAATTGGGAGATATAAAGTCAGAATTGCAAGACATAAAGTCAGAATTGAGTGATATAAAGTCAGAATTGCGTGATATAAAGTCAGAATTGTGTGATATAAAGTCAGAATTGAGTGATATAAAGTCAGAATTGTGTGATATAAAGTCAGAATTGAGTGATATAAAGTCAGAATTGCGTGATATAAAGTCAGAATTGTGTGATATAAAGTCAGAATTGAGTGATATAAAGTCAGAATTGTGTGATATAAAGTCAGAATTGAGTGATACAAATTCTGAATTGAGTGATATAAAGTCAGAATTGAGTGATATAAAGTCAGAATTGAGTGATATAAAGTCAGAATTGTGTGACAAAGTCAGAATTGAGTGATATAAAGTCAGAATTGAGTGATATAAAGTCAGAATTGCGTGATATAAAGTCATAATTGTGAGATATAAAGTCATAATTGTGAGATATAAAGTCATAATTGAGTGATATAAAGTCAGAATTGAGTGATATAAAGTCAGAATTGAGTGATATAAAGTCAGAATTGCGTGATATAAAGTCAGAATTGAGTGATATAAAGTCAGAATTGGGAGAAATAAAGTCAGAATTGAGTGATATAAAGTCAGAATTGCGTGATATAAAGTCAGAATTGAGTGATATAAAGTCAGAATTGGGAGAAATAAAGTCAGAATTCAGTGATATAAAGTCAGAATTGCGTGATATAAAGTCAGAATTGAGTGATGTAAAGTCAGAATTGCGAGATGTAAAGTCAGAATTGCGTGATATAATGTCAGAATTGAATGATATAAAGTAAGAATTGGGAAGAAATAAAGTCAGAATTGCGTGATATAAAGTCAGAATTGAGTGATATAAAGTCAGAATTGGGAGAAATAAAGTCAGAATTGAGTGATATAATGTCAGAATTGGGAGAAATAAAGTCAGAATTGAGTGATATAAAGTCAGAATTGGGAGAACTAAAGTCAGAATTGGGAGATATAAAGTCAGAATTGCAAGACATAAAGTCAGAAATTGAGTGATATAAAGTCAGAATTGCGTGATATAAAGTCAGAATTGTGTGATATAAAGTCAGAATTGAGTGATATAAAGTCAGATTTGAGTGATATAAAGTCAGAATTGGGAGATATAAAGTCAGAATTGGGAGATATAAAGTCAGAATTGCAAGACATAAAGTCAGAATTGAGTGATTAAAGTCAGAATTGCGTGATATAAAAGTCAGAATTGTGTGATATAAAGTCAGAATTGAGTGATATAAAGTCAGAATTGAGTGATATAAAGTCAGAATTGCGAGATATAAAGTCAGATTCAGTGATATAAAGTCAGAATTGGGAGATATAAAGTCAGAATTGCGAGATATAAAGTCAGGAATTGAGTGATATAAAGTCAGAATTGAGTGATATAAATTCTGAATGAGTGATATAAAGTCAGAATTGAGTGATATAAAGTCAGAATTGCATGATATAGTCAGAATTGTGTGATATAAAGTCAGAATTGAGTGATATAAAGTCAGAATTGCGTGATATAAAGTCAGAATTGAGTGATATAAAAGTCAGAATTGTGTGAATAAAGTCAGAATTGAGTGATATAAAGTCAGAATTGCGTGATATAAAGTCAGAATTGTGTGATATAAAGTCAGAATTGAGTGATATAAAGTCAGAATTGTGTGATATAAAGTCAGAATTGAGTGATACAAATTCTGAATTGAGTGATATAAAGTCAGAATTGAGTGATATAAAGTCAGAATTGAGTGATATAAAGTCAGAATTGTGTGACAAAGTCAGAATTGAGTGATATAAAGTCAGAATTGCGTGATATAAAGTCAGAATTGTGTGATATAAAGTCAGAATTAAGTGATATAAAGTCAGAATTGTGTGATATAAAGTCAGAATTGAGTGATACAAATTCTGAATTGAGTGATATAAAGTCAGAATTGAGTGATATAAAGTCAAAATTGAGTGATATAAAGTCAGAATTGTGTGACAAAGTCAGAATTGAGTGATATAAAGTCAGAATTGAGTGATATAAAGTCAGAATTGCGTGATATAAAGTCATAATTGTGAGATATAAAGTCATAATTGTGAGATATAAAGTCATAATTGAGTGATATAAAGTCAGAATTGCGTGATATAAAGTCATAATTGAGTGATATAAAGGCAGAATTGTGTGATATAAAGTCAGAATTGAGTGATATAAAGTCAGAATTGCATGATATAAAGTCAGAATTGAGTGATATAAAGTCAGAATTGAGTATTATAAAGTCAGAATTGCGTGATATAAAGTCAGAATTGGGAGAAATAAAGTCAGAATTGCGTGATATAAAGTCAGAATTGCGTGATATAAAGTCAGAATTGAGTGATATAAAGTCAGAATTGGGAGAAATAAAGTCAGAATTGAGTGATATAAAGTCAGAATTGGGAGAAATAAAGTCAGAATTGGGAGAAATAAAGTCAGAATTGAGTGATATAAAGTCAGAATTGGGAGAAATAAAGTCAGAATTGGGAGATATAAAGTCAGAATTGCAAGACATAAAGTCAGAATTGAGTGATATAAAGTCAGAATTGCGTGATATAAAGTCAGAATTGTGTGATATGAAGTCAGAATTGAGTGATATAAAGTCAGAATTGAGTGATATAAAGTCAGAATTGGGAGATATAAAGTCAGAATTGCGAGATATAAAGTCAGAATTGAGTGATATAAAGTCAGAATTGGGAGATATAAAGTCAGAATTGCGAGATATAATGTCAGAATTGAGTGATATAAAGTCAGAATTGAGTGATATAAATTCTGAATTGACTGATATAAAGTCAGAATTGAGTGATATAAAGTCAGAATTGCGTGATATAAAGTCAGAATTGAGTGATATAAAGTCATAATTGTGAGATATAAAGTCATAATTGTGAGATATAAAGTCAGAATTGAGTGATATAAAGTCAGAATTGAGTGATATAAAGGCAGAATTGTGTGATATAAAGTCAGAATTGAGTGATATAAAGTCAGAATTGCATGATATAAAGTCAGAATTGAGTGATATAAAGTCAGAATTGAGTATTATAAAGTCAGAATTGCGAGATATAAAGTCAGAATTGAGTGATATAAAGTCAGAATTGAGTGATATAAAGTCAGAATTGAGTGATATAAATTCAGAATTGAGTGATATAAAGTCAGAATTGAGTGATATAAAGTCAGAATTGAGTAATATAAAGTCAGAATTGCGTGATATAAAGTCAGAATTGAGTAATATAAAGTCAGAATTGAGTGATATAAAGTCAGAATTGCGTAATATAAAGTCAGAATTGAGTGATATAAAGTCAGAATTGAGTGATATAAAGTCAGAATTGCGTGATATAAAGTCAGAATTGAGTGATATAAAGTCAGAATTGGGAGAAATAAAGTCAGAATTGAGTGATATAAAGTCAGAATTGCGTGATATAAAGTCAGAATTGAGTGATATAAAGTCAGAATTGGGAGAAATAAAGTCAGAATTCAGTGATATAAAGTCAGAATTGCGTGATATAAAGTCAGAATTGAGTGATGTAAAGTCAGAATTGCGAGATATAAAGTCAGAATTGCGTGATATAATGTCAGAATTGAATGATATAAAGTCAGAATTGAGTGATATAAAGTAAGAATTGGGAGAAATAAAGTCAGAATTGCGTGATATAAAGTCAGAATTGCGTGATATAAAGTCAGAATTGCGTGATATAAAGTCAGAATTGAGTGATATAAAGTCAGAATTGGGAGAAATAAAGTCAGAATTGAGTGATATAAAGTCAGAATTGGGAGAAATAAAGTCAGAATTGGGAGAAATAAAGTCAGAATTGAGTGATATAAAGTCAGAATTGGGAGAACTAAAGTCAGAATTGGGAGATATAAAGTCAGAATTGCAAGACATAAAGTCAGAATTGAGTGATATAAAGTCAGAATTGCGTGATATAAAGTCAGAATTGTGTGATATAAAGTCAGAATTGAGTGATATAAAGTCAGAATTGAGTGATATAAAGTCAGAATTGGGAGATATAAAGTCAGAATTGGGAGATATAAAGTCAGAATTGCAAGACATAAAGTCAGAATTGAGTGATATAAAGTCAGAATTGCGTGATATAAAGTCAGAATTGTGTGATATAAAGTCAGAATTGAGTGATATAAAGTCAGAATTGTGTGATATAAAGTCAGAATTGAGTGATATAAAGTCAGAATTGCGTGATATAAAGTCAGAATTGTGTGATATAAAGTCAGAATTGAGTGATATAAAGTCAGAATTGTGTGATATAAAGTCAGAATTGAGTGATACAAATTCTGAATTGAGTGATATAAAGTCAGAATTGAGTGATATAAAGTCAGAATTGAGTGATATAAAGTCAGAATTGTGTGACAAAGTCAGAATTGAGTGATATAAAGTCAGAATTGAGTGATATAAAGTCAGAATTGCGTGATATAAAGTCATAATTGTGAGATATAAAGTCATAATTGTGAGATATAAAGTCATAATTGAGTGATATAAAGTCATAATTGAGTGATATAAAATCAGAATTGAGTGATATAAAGTCAGAATTGCGTGATATAAAGTCAGAATTGAGTGATATAAAGTCAGAATTGGGAGAAATAAAGTCAGAATTGAGTGATATAAAGTCAGAATTGCGTGATATAAAGTCAGAATTGAGTGATATAAAGTCAGAATTGGGAGAAATAAAGTCAGAATTCAGTGATATAAAGTCAGAATTGCGTGATATAAAGTCAGAATTGAGTGATGTAAAGTCAGAATTGCGAGATATAAAGTCAGAATTGCGTGATATAATGTCAGAATTGAATGATATAAAGTAAGAATTGGGAGAAATAAAGTCAGAATTGAGTGATATAAAGTCAGAATTGAGTGATATAAAGTCAGAATTGGGAGAAATAAAGTCAGAATTGCGTGATATAAAGTCAGAATTGCGTGATATAAAGTCAGAATTGAGTGATATAAAGTCAGAATTGGGAGAAATAAAGTCAGAATTGAGTGATATAAAGTCAGAATTGGGAGAAATAAAGTCAGAATTGAGTGATATAAAGTCAGAATTGGGAGAACTAAAGTCAGAATTGGGAGATATAAAGTCAGAATTGCAAGACATAAAGTCAGAATTGAGTGATATAAAGTCAGAATTGCGTGATATAAAGTCAGAATTGTGTGATATAAAGTCAGAATTGAGTGATATAAAGTCAGAATTGAGTGATATAAAGTCAGAATTGGGAGATATAAAGTCAGAATTGGGAGATATAAAGTCAGAATTGCAAGACATAAAGTCAGAATTGAGTGATATAAAGTCAGAATTGCGTGATATAAAGTCAGAATTGTGTGATATAAAGTCAGAATTGAGTGATATAAAGTCAGAATTGAGTGATATAAAGTCAGAATTGCGAGATATAAAGTCAGAATTCAGTGATATAAAGTCAGAATTGGGAGATATAAAGTCAGAATTGCGAGATATAAAGTCAGAATTGAGTGATATAAAGTCAGAATTGAGTGATATAAATTCTGAATTGAGTGATATAAAGTCAGAATTGAGTGATATAAAGTCAGAATTGCATGATATAGTCAGAATTGTGTGATATAAAGTCAGAATTGAGTGATATAAAGTCAGAATTGCGTGATATAAAGTCAGAATTGAGTGATATAAAGTCAGAATTGTGTGATATAAAGTCAGAATTGAGTGATATAAAGTCAGAATTGCGTGATATAAAGTCAGAATTGTGTGATATAAAGTCAGAATTGAGTGATATAAAGTCAGAATTGTGTGATATAAAGTCAGAATTGAGTGATACAAATTCTGAATTGAGTGATATAAAGTCAGAATTGAGTGATATAAAGTCAGAATTGAGTGATATAAAGTCAGAATTGTGTGACAAAGTCAGAATTGAGTGATATAAAGTCAGAATTGAGTGATATAAAGTCAGAATTGCGTGATATAAAGTCAGAATTGTGAGATATAAAGTCATAATTGTGAGATATAAAGTCATAATTGAGTGATATAAAGTCAGAATTGAGTGATATAAAGTCAGAATTGAGTGATATAAAGTCAGAATTGCGTGATATAAAGTCAGAATTGAGTGATATAAAGTCAGAATTGGGAGAAATAAAGTCAGAATTGAGTGATATAAAGTCAGAATTGCGTGATATAAAGTCAGAATTGAGTGATATAAAGTCAGAATTGGGAGAAATAAAGTCAGAATTCAGTGATATAAAGTCAGAATTGCGTGATATAAAGTCAGAATTGAGTGATGTAAAGTCAGAATTGCGAGATATAAAGTCAGAATTGCGTGATATAATGTCAGAATTGAATGATATAAAGTCAGAATTGAGTGATATAAAGTAAGAATTGGGAGAAATAAAGTCAGAATTGCGTGATATAAAGTCAGAATTGAGTGATATAAAGTCAGAATTGAGTGATATAAAGTCAGAATTGGGAGAAATAAAGTCAGAATTGAGTGATATAAAGTCAGAATTGGGAGAAATAAAGTCAGAATTGGGAGAAATAAAGTCAGAATTGAGTGATATAAAGTCAGAATTGGGAGAACTAAAGTCAGAATTGGGAGATATAAAGTCAGAATTGCAAGACATAAAGTCAGAATTGAGTGATATAAAGTCAGAATTGCGTGATATAAAGTCAGAATTGTGTGATATAAAGTCAGAATTGAGTGATATAAAGTCAGAATTGAGTGATATAAAGTCAGAATTGGGAGATATAAAGTCAGAATTGGGAGATATAAAGTCAGAATTGCAAGACATAAAGTCAGAATTGAGTGATATAAAGTCAGAATTGCGTGATATAAAGTCAGAATTGTGTGACATAAAGTCAGAATTGAGTGATATAAAGTCAGAATTGAGTGATATAAAGTCAGAATTGCGAGATATAAAGTCAGAATTGAGTGATATAAAGTCAGAATTGCGAGATATAAAGTCAGAATTGCGAGATATAAAGTCAGAATTGAGTGATATAAAGTCAGAATTGAGTGATATAAATTCTGAATTGAGTGATATAAAGTCAGAATTGAGTGATATAAAGTCAGAATTGCATGATATAGTCAGAATTGTGTGATATAAAGTCAGAATTGAGTGATATAAAGTCAGAATTGCGTGATATAAAGTCAGAATTGAGTGATATGAAGTCAGAATTGTGTGATATAAAGTCAGAATTGAGTGATATAAAGTCAGAATTGCGTGATATAAAGTCAGAATTGTGTGATATAAAGTCAGAATTGAGTGATATAAAGTCAGAATTGTGTGATATAAAGTCAGAATTGAGTGATACAAATTCTGAACTGAGTGATATAAAGTCAGAATTGAGTGATATAAAGTCAGAATTGAGTGATATAAAGTCAGAATTGTGTGACAAAGTCAGAATTGAGTGATATAAAGTCAGAATTGAGTGATATAAAGTCAGAATTGCGTGATATAAAGTCATAATTGTGAGATATAAAGTCATAATTGTGAGATATAAAGTCATAACTGAGTGATATAAAGTCAGAATTGCGTGATATAAAGTCAGAATTGAGTGATATAAAGGCAGAATTGTGTGATATAAAGTCAGAATTGAGTGATATAAAGTCAGAATTGCATGATATAAAGTCAGAATTGAGTGATATAAAGTCAGAATTGATTATTATAAAGTCAGAATTGCGTGATATAAAGTCAGAATTGGCAGAAATAAAGTCAGAATTGCGTGATATAAAGTCAGAATTGCGTGATATAAAGTCAGAATTGCGTGATATAAAGTCAGAATTGAGTGATATAAAGTCAGAATTGGGAGAAATAAAGTCAGAATTGAGTGATATAAAGTCAGAATTGCGTGATATAAAGTCAGAATTGAGTGATATAAAGTCAGAATTGGGAGAAATAAAGTCAGAATTGGTGATATAAAGTCAGAATTGAGTGATATAAAGTCAGAATTGAGTGATATAAAGTCAGAATTGCGTGATATAAAGTCAGAATTGGGAGAAATAAAGTCAGAATTGGTGATATAAAGTCAGAATTGAGTGATATAAAGTCAGAATTGAGTGATATAAAGTCAGAATTGAGTGATATAAAGTCAGAATTGTGACAAAGTCAGAATTGAGTGATATAAAGTCAGAATTGAGTGATATAAAGTCAGAATTGCGTGATATAAAGTCATAATTGTGAGATATAAAGTCATAATTGTGAGATATAAAGTCATAATTGAGTGATATAAAGTCAGAATTGCGTGATATAAAGTCATAATTGAGTGATATAAAGGCAGAATTGTGTGATATAAAGTCAGAATTGAGTGATATAAAGTCAGAATTGCATGATATAAAGTCAGAATTGAGTGATATAAAGTCAGAATTGAGTATTATAAAGTCAGAATTGCGTGATATAAAGTCAGAATTGGGAGAAATAAAGTCAGAATTGCGTGATATAAAGTCAGAATTGCGTGATATAAAGTCAGAATTGAGTGATATAAAGTCAGAATTGGGAGAAATAAAGTCAGAATTGAGTGATATAAAGTCAGAATTGGGAGAAATAAAGTCAGAATTGGGAGAAATAAAGTCAGAATTGAGTGATATAAAGTCAGAATTGGGAGAAAAAAAGTCAGAATTGGGAGATATAAAGTCAGAATTGCAAGACATAAAGTCAGAATTGAGTGATATAAAGTCAGAATTGCGTGATATAAAGTCAGAATTGTGTGATATGAAGTCAGAATTGAGTGATATAAAGTCAGAATTGAGTGATATAAAGTCAGAATTGGGAGATATAAAGTCAGAATTGCGAGATATAAAGTCAGAATTGAGTGATATAAAGTCAGAATTGGGAGATATAAAGTCAGAATTGCGAGATATAATGTCAGAATTGAGTGATATAAAGTCAGAATTGAGTGATATAAATTCTGAATTGACTGATATAAAGTCAGAATTGAGTGATATAAAGTCAGAATTGCGTGATATAAAGTCAGAATTGAGTGATATAAAGTCATAATTGTGAGATATAAAGTCATAATTGTGAGATATAAAGTCAGAATTGAGTGATATAAAGTCAGAATTGCGTGATATAAAGTCAGAATTGAGTGATATAAAGGCAGAATTGTGTGATATAAAGTCAGAATTGAGTGATATAAAGTCAGAATTGCATGATATAAAGTCAGAATTGAGTGATATAAAGTCAGAATTGAGTATTATAAAGTCAGAATTGCGAGATATAAAGTCAGAATTGAGTGATATAAAGTCAGAATTGAGTGATATAAAGTCAGAATTGAGTGATATAAATTCAGAATTGAGTGATATAAAGTCAGAATTGAGTGATATAAAGTCAGAATTGAGTAATATAAAGTCAGAATTGCGTGATATAAAGTCAGAATTGAGTAATATAAAGTCAGAATTGAGTGATATTAAGTCAGAATTGCGTGATATAAAGTCAGAATTGAGTGATATAAAGTCAGAATTGAGTGATATAAAGTCAGAATTGCGTGATATAAAGTCAGAATTGGGAGAAATAAAGTCAGAATTGAGTGATATAAAGTCAGAATTGCGTGATATAAAGTCAGAATTGAGTGATATAAAGTCAGAATTGGGAGAAATAAAGTCAGAATTCAGTGATATAAAGTCAGAATTGCGTGATATAAAGTCAGAATTGAGTGATGTAAAGTCAGAATTGCAAGATATAAAGTCAGAATTGCGTGATATAAAGTCAGAATTGAGTGATATAAAGTCAGAATTGAGTGATATAAAGTCAGAATTGCGAGATATAAAGTCAGAATTCAGTGATATAAAGTCAGAATTGGGAGATATAAAGTCAGAATTGCGAGATATAAAGTCAGAATTGAGTGATATAAAGTCAGAATTGAGTGATATAAATTCTGAATTGAGTGATATAAAGTCAGAATTGAGTGATATAAAGTCAGAATTGCATGATATAGTCAGAATTGTGTGATATAAAGTCAGAATTGAGTGATATAAAGTCAGAATTGCGTGATATAAAGTCAGAATTGAGTGATATAAAGTCAGAATTGTGTGATATAAAGTCAGAATTGAGTGATATAAAGTCAGAATTGCGTGATATAAAGTCAGAATTGAGTGATATAAAGTCAGAATTGCATGATATAAAGTCAGAATTGAGTGATACAAATTCTGAATTGAGTGATATAAAGTCAGAATTGAGTGATATAAAGTCAGAATTGAGTGATATAAAGTCAGAATTGTGTGACAAAGTCAGAATTGAGTGATATAAAGTCAGAATTGAGTGATATAAAGTCAGAATTGGGAGAAATAAAGTCAGAATTGGGAGAAATAAAGTCAGAATTGAGTGATATAAAGTCAGAATTGGGAGAAATAAAGTCAGAATTGGGAGATATAAAGTCAGAATTGCGTGATATAAAGTCAGAATTGCGTGATTTAAAGTCAGAATTGAGTATTATAAAGTCAGAATTGCATGATATAAAGTCAGAATTGAGTGATATAAAGTCAGAATTGCGAGATATAAAGTCAGAATTGAGTGATATAAAGTCAGAATTGGGAGAAATAAAGTCAGAATTGGGAGAAATAAAGTCAGAATTGAGTGATATAAAGTCAGAATTGGGAGAAATAAAGTCAGAATTGGGAGATATAAAGTCAGAATTGCGTGATATAAAGTCAGAATTGCGTGATATAAAGTCAGAATTGAGTGATATAAAGTCAGAATTGAGTATTATAAAGTCAGAATTGCGAGATATAAAGTCAGAATTGAGTGATATAAAGTCAGAATTGAGTGATATAAAGTCAGAATTGAGTGATATAAATTCAGAATTGAGTGATATAAAGTCAGAATTGAGTGATATAAAGTCAGAATTGAGTAATATAAAGTCAGAATTGCGTGATATAAAGTCAGAATTGAGTAATATAAAGTCAGAATTGAGTGATATAAAGTCAGAATTGCGTAATATAAAGTCAGAATTGAGTGATATAAAGTCAGAATTGAGTGATATAAAGTCAGAATTGCGTGATATAAAGTCAGAATTGAGTGATATAAAGTCAGAATTGGGAGAAATAAAGTCAGAATTGAGTGATATAAAGTCAGAATTGCGTGATATAAAGTCAGAATTGAGTGATATAAAGTCAGAATTGGGAGAAATAAAGTCAGAATTCAGTGATATAAAGTCAGAATTGCGTGATATAAAGTCAGAATTGAGTGATGTAAAGTCAGAATTGCGAGATATAAAGTCAGAATTGCGTGATATAATGTCAGAATTGAATGATATAAAGTCAGAATTGAGTGATATAAAGTAAGAATTGGGAGAAATAAAGTCAGAATTGCGTGATATAAAGTCAGAATTGCGTGATATAAAGTCAGAATTGCGTGATATAAAGTCAGAATTGAGTGATATAAAGTCAGAATTGGGAGAAATAAAGTCAGAATTGAGTGATATAAAGTCAGAATTGGGAGAAATAAAGTCAGAATTGGGAGAAATAAAGTCAGAATTGAGTGATATAAAGTCAGAATTGGGAGAACTAAAGTCAGAATTGGGAGATATAAAGTCAGAATTGCAAGACATAAAGTCAGAATTGAGTGATATAAAGTCAGAATTGCGTGATATAAAGTCAGAATTGTGTGATATAAAGTCAGAATTGAGTGATATAAAGTCAGAATTGAGTGATATAAAGTCAGAATTGGGAGATATAAAGTCAGAATTGGGAGATATAAAGTCAGAATTGCAAGACATAAAGTCAGAATTGAGTGATATAAAGTCAGAATTGCGTGATATAAAGTCAGAATTGTGTGATATAAAGTCAGAATTGAGTGATATAAAGTCAGAATTGTGTGATATAAAGTCAGAATTGAGTGATATAAAGTCAGAATTGCGTGATATAAAGTCAGAATTGTGTGATATAAAGTCAGAATTGAGTGATATAAAGTCAGAATTGTGTGATATAAAGTCAGAATTGAGTGATACAAATTCTGAATTGAGTGATATAAAGTCAGAATTGAGTGATATAAAGTCAGAATTGAGTGATATAAAGTCAGAATTGTGTGACAAAGTCAGAATTGAGTGATATAAAGTCAGAATTGAGTGATATAAAGTCAGAATTGCGTGATATAAAGTCATAATTGTGAGATATAAAGTCATAATTGTGAGATATAAAGTCATAATTGAGTGATATAAAGTCATAATTGAGTGATATAAAATCAGAATTGAGTGATATAAAGTCAGAATTGCGTGATATAAAGTCAGAATTGAGTGATATAAAGTCAGAATTGGGAGAAATAAAGTCAGAATTGAGTGATATAAAGTCAGAATTGCGTGATATAAAGTCAGAATTGAGTGATATAAAGTCAGAATTGGGAGAAATAAAGTCAGAATTCAGTGATATAAAGTCAGAATTGCGTGATATAAAGTCAGAATTGAGTGATGTAAAGTCAGAATTGCGAGATATAAAGTCAGAATTGCGTGATATAATGTCAGAATTGAATGATATAAAGTAAGAATTGGGAGAAATAAAGTCAGAATTGAGTGATATAAAGTCAGAATTGAGTGATATAAAGTCAGAATTGGGAGAAATAAAGTCAGAATTGCGTGATATAAAGTCAGAATTGCGTGATATAAAGTCAGAATTGAGTGATATAAAGTCAGAATTGGGAGAAATAAAGTCAGAATTGAGTGATATAAAGTCAGAATTGGGAGAAATAAAGTCAGAATTGAGTGATATAAAGTCAGAATTGGGAGAACTAAAGTCAGAATTGGGAGATATAAAGTCAGAATTGCAAGACATAAAGTCAGAATTGAGTGATATAAAGTCAGAATTGCGTGATATAAAGTCAGAATTGTGTGATATAAAGTCAGAATTGAGTGATATAAAGTCAGAATTGAGTGATATAAAGTCAGAATTGGGAGATATAAAGTCAGAATTGGGAGATATAAAGTCAGAATTGCAAGACATAAAGTCAGAATTGAGTGATATAAAGTCAGAATTGCGTGATATAAAGTCAGAATTGTGTGATATAAAGTCAGAATTGAGTGATATAAAGTCAGAATTGAGTGATATAAAGTCAGAATTGCGAGATATAAAGTCAGAATTCAGTGATATAAAGTCAGAATTGGGAGATATAAAGTCAGAATTGCGAGATATAAAGTCAGAATTGAGTGATATAAAGTCAGAATTGAGTGATATAAATTCTGAATTGAGTGATATAAAGTCAGAATTGAGTGATATAAAGTCAGAATTGCATGATATAGTCAGAATTGTGTGATATAAAGTCAGAATTGAGTGATATAAAGTCAGAATTGCGTGATATAAAGTCAGAATTGAGTGATATAAAGTCAGAATTGTGTGATATAAAGTCAGAATTGAGTGATATAAAGTCAGAATTGCGTGATATAAAGTCAGAATTGTGTGATATAAAGTCAGAATTGAGTGATATAAAGTCAGAATTGTGTGATATAAAGTCAGAATTGAGTGATACAAATTCTGAATTGAGTGATATAAAGTCAGAATTGAGTGATATAAAGTCAGAATTGAGTGATATAAAGTCAGAATTGTGTGACAAAGTCAGAATTGAGTGATATAAAGTCAGAATTGAGTGATATAAAGTCAGAATTGCGTGATATAAAGTCAGAATTGTGAGATATAAAGTCATAATTGTGAGATATAAAGTCATAATTGAGTGATATAAAGTCAGAATTGAGTGATATAAAGTCAGAATTGAGTGATATAAAGTCAGAATTGCGTGATATAAAGTCAGAATTGAGTGATATAAAGTCAGAATTGGGAGAAATAAAGTCAGAATTGAGTGATATAAAGTCAGAATTGCGTGATATAAAGTCAGAATTGAGTGATATAAAGTCAGAATTGGGAGAAATAAAGTCAGAATTCAGTGATATAAAGTCAGAATTGCGTGATATAAAGTCAGAATTGAGTGATGTAAAGTCAGAATTGCGAGATATAAAGTCAGAATTGCGTGATATAATGTCAGAATTGAATGATATAAAGTCAGAATTGAGTGATATAAAGTAAGAATTGGGAGAAATAAAGTCAGAATTGCGTGATATAAAGTCAGAATTGAGTGATATAAAGTCAGAATTGAGTGATATAAAGTCAGAATTGGGAGAAATAAAGTCAGAATTGAGTGATATAAAGTCAGAATTGGGAGAAATAAAGTCAGAATTGGGAGAAATAAAGTCAGAATTGAGTGATATAAAGTCAGAATTGGGAGAACTAAAGTCAGAATTGGGAGATATAAAGTCAGAATTGCAAGACATAAAGTCAGAATTGAGTGATATAAAGTCAGAATTGCGTGATATAAAGTCAGAATTGTGTGATATAAAGTCAGAATTGAGTGATATAAAGTCAGAATTGAGTGATATAAAGTCAGAATTGGGAGATATAAAGTCAGAATTGGGAGATATAAAGTCAGAATTGCAAGACATAAAGTCAGAATTGAGTGATATAAAGTCAGAATTGCGTGATATAAAGTCAGAATTGTGTGACATAAAGTCAGAATTGAGTGATATAAAGTCAGAATTGAGTGATATAAAGTCAGAATTGCGAGATATAAAGTCAGAATTGAGTGATATAAAGTCAGAATTGCGAGATATAAAGTCAGAATTGCGAGATATAAAGTCAGAATTGAGTGATATAAAGTCAGAATTGAGTGATATAAATTCTGAATTGAGTGATATAAAGTCAGAATTGAGTGATATAAAGTCAGAATTGCATGATATAGTCAGAATTGTGTGATATAAAGTCAGAATTGAGTGATATAAAGTCAGAATTGCGTGATATAAAGTCAGAATTGAGTGATATGAAGTCAGAATTGTGTGATATAAAGTCAGAATTGAGTGATATAAAGTCAGAATTGCGTGATATAAAGTCAGAATTGTGTGATATAAAGTCAGAATTGAGTGATATAAAGTCAGAATTGTGTGATATAAAGTCAGAATTGAGTGATACAAATTCTGAATTGAGTGATATAAAGTCAGAATTGAGTGATATAAAGTCAGAATTGTGTGACAAAGTCAGAATTGAGTGATATAAAGTCAGAATTGAGTGGTATAAAGTCAGAATTGCGTGATATAAAGTCATAATTGTGAGATATAAAGTCATAATTGTGAGATATAAAGTCATAACTGAGTGATATAAAGTCAGAATTGCGTGATATAAAGTCAGAATTGAGTGATATAAAGGCAGAATTGTGTGATATAAAGTCAGAATTGAGTGATATAAAGTCAGAATTGCATGATATAAAGTCAGAATTGAGTGATATAAAGTCAGAATTGATTATTATAAAGTCAGAATTGCGTGATATAAAGTCAGAATTGGCAGAAATAAAGTCAGAATTGCGTGATATAAAGTCAGAATTGCGTGATATAAAGTCAGAATTGCGTGATATAAAGTCAGAATTGAGTGATATAAAGTCAGAATTGGGAGAAATAAAGTCAGAATTGAGTGATATAAAGTCAGAATTGCGTGATATAAAGTCAGAATTGAGTGATATAAAGTCAGAATTGGGAGAAATAAAGTCAGAATTGGTGATATAAAGTCAGAATTGAGTGATATAAAGTCAGAATTGAGTGATATAAAGTCAGAATTGCGTGATATAAAGTCAGAATTGGGAGAAATAAAGTCAGAATTGGTGATATAAAGTCAGAATTGAGTGATATAAAGTCAGAATTGAGTGATATAAAGTCAGAATTGAGTGATATAAAGTCAGAATTGTGACAAAGTCAGAATTGAGTGATATAAAGTCAGAATTGAGTGATATAAAGTCAGAATTGCGTGATATAAAGTCATAATTGTGAGATATAAAGTCATAATTGTGAGATATAAAGTCATAATTGAGTGATATAAAGTCAGAATTGCGTGATATAAAGTCATAATTGAGTGATATAAAGGCAGAATTGTGTGATATAAAGTCAGAATTGAGTGATATAAAGTCAGAATTGCATGATATAAAGTCAGAATTGAGTGATATAAAGTCAGAATTGAGTATTATAAAGTCAGAATTGCGTGATATAAAGTCAGAATTGGGAGAAATAAAGTCAGAATTGCGTGATATAAAGTCAGAATTGCGTGATATAAAGTCAGAATTGAGTGATATAAAGTCAGAATTGGGAGAAATAAAGTCAGAATTGAGTGATATAAAGTCAGAATTGGGAGAAATAAAGTCAGAATTGGGAGAAATAAAGTCAGAATTGAGTGATATAAAGTCAGAATTGGGAGAAAAAAAGTCAGAATTGGGAGATATAAAGTCAGAATTGCAAGACATAAAGTCAGAATTGAGTGATATAAAGTCAGAATTGCGTGATATAAAGTCAGAATTGTGTGATATGAAGTCAGAATTGAGTGATATAAAGTCAGAATTGAGTGATATAAAGTCAGAATTGGGAGATATAAAGTCAGAATTGCGAGATATAAAGTCAGAATTGAGTGATATAAAGTCAGAATTGGGAGATATAAAGTCAGAATTGCGAGATATAATGTCAGAATTGAGTGATATAAAGTCAGAATTGAGTGATATAAATTCTGAATTGACTGATATAAAGTCAGAATTGAGTGATATAAAGTCAGAATTGCGTGATATAAAGTCAGAATTGAGTGATATAAAGTCATAATTGTGAGATATAAAGTCATAATTGTGAGATATAAAGTCAGAATTGAGTGATATAAAGTCAGAATTGCGTGATATAAAGTCAGAATTGAGTGATATAAAGGCAGAATTGTGTGATATAAAGTCAGAATTGAGTGATATAAAGTCAGAATTGCATGATATAAAGTCAGAATTGAGTGATATAAAGTCAGAATTGAGTATTATAAAGTCAGAATTGCGAGATATAAAGTCAGAATTGAGTGATATAAAGTCAGAATTGAGTGATATAAAGTCAGAATTGAGTGATATAAATTCAGAATTGAGTGATATAAAGTCAGAATTGAGTGATATAAAGTCAGAATTGAGTAATATAAAGTCAGAATTGCGTGATATAAAGTCAGAATTGAGTAATATAAAGTCAGAATTGAGTGATATTAAGTCAGAATTGCGTGATATAAAGTCAGAATTGAGTGATATAAAGTCAGAATTGAGTGATATAAAGTCAGAATTGCGTGATATAAAGTCAGAATTGGGAGAAATAAAGTCAGAATTGAGTGATATAAAGTCAGAATTGCGTGATATAAAGTCAGAATTGAGTGATATAAAGTCAGAATTGGGAGAAATAAAGTCAGAATTCAGTGATATAAAGTCAGAATTGCGTGATATAAAGTCAGAATTGAGTGATGTAAAGTCAGAATTGCAAGATATAAAGTCAGAATTGCGTGATATAAAGTCAGAATTGAGTGATATAAAGTCAGAATTGAGTGATATAAAGTCAGAATTGCGAGATATAAAGTCAGAATTCAGTGATATAAAGTCAGAATTGGGAGATATAAAGTCAGAATTGCGAGATATAAAGTCAGAATTGAGTGATATAAAGTCAGAATTGAGTGATATAAATTCTGAATTGAGTGATATAAAGTCAGAATTGAGTGATATAAAGTCAGAATTGCATGATATAGTCAGAATTGTGTGATATAAAGTCAGAATTGAGTGATATAAAGTCAGAATTGCGTGATATAAAGTCAGAATTGAGTGATATAAAGTCAGAATTGTGTGATATAAAGTCAGAATTGAGTGATATAAAGTCAGAATTGCGTGATATAAAGTCAGAATTGAGTGATATAAAGTCAGAATTGCATGATATAAAGTCAGAATTGAGTGATACAAATTCTGAATTGAGTGATATAAAGTCAGAATTGAGTGATATAAAGTCAGAATTGAGTGATATAAAGTCAGAATTGTGTGACAAAGTCAGAATTGAGTGATATAAAGTCAGAATTGAGTGATATAAAGTCAGAATTGGGAGAAATAAAGTCAGAATTGGGAGAAATAAAGTCAGAATTGAGTGATATAAAGTCAGAATTGGGAGAAATAAAGTCAGAATTGGGAGATATAAAGTCAGAATTGCGTGATATAAAGTCAGAATTGCGTGATTTAAAGTCAGAATTGAGTATTATAAAGTCAGAATTGCATGATATAAAGTCAGAATTGAGTGATATAAAGTCAGAATTGCGAGATATAAAGTCAGAATTGAGTGATATAAAGTCAGAATTGGGAGAAATAAAGTCAGAATTGGGAGAAATAAAGTCAGAATTGAGTGATATAAAGTCAGAATTGGGAGAAATAAAGTCAGAATTGGGAGATATAAAGTCAGAATTGCAAGACATGAAGTCAGAATTGAGTGATATAAAGTCAGAATTGCGTGATATAAAGTCAGAATTGCGAGATATAAAGTCAGAATTGAGTGATATAAAGTCAGAATTGAGTGATATAAAGTCAGAATTGCGAGATATAAAGTCAGAATTGAGTGATATAAAATCAGAATTGGGAGATATAAAGTCAGAATTGCGAGATATAAAGTCAGAATTGAGTGATATAAAGTCAGAATTGAGTGATATAAAGTCAGAATTGAGTGATATAAATTCAGAATTGAGTGATATAAAGTCAGAATTGAGTGATATAAAGTCATAATTGCGTGAAATAAAGTCATAATTGCGTGAAATAAAGTCAGAATTTAGTGATATAAAGTCATAATTGTGAGATATAATGTCATAATTGTGAGATATAATGTCATAATTGTGTGATATAAAGTCATAATTGTGAGATATAAAGTCATAATTGTGTGATATAAAGTCATAATTGTGAGATATAAAGTCAGAATTGCGTGATATAAAGTCAGAATTGCGAGATATAAAGTCAGAATTGAGTGATATAAAGTGAGAATTGAGTGATATAAAGTCAGAATTGCGTGATATAAAGTCAGAATTGAGTGATATAAAGTCAGAATTGCTTGATATAAAGTCAGAATTGCGAGATATAAAGTCAGAATTGAGTGATATAAAGTCAGAATTGAGTGATATAAAGTCAGAATTGGGAGATATAAAGTCAGAATTGCGAGATATAAAGTCAGAATTGAGTGATATAAAGTCAGAATTGAGTGATATAAAGTCAGAATTGAGTGATATAAAGTCAGAATTGCGTGATATAATGTCAGAATTGAGTGATATAAAGTCAGAATTGCGTGATATAAAGTCAAAAGTGCGTGATATAAAGTCAGAATTGCGTGATATAAAGTCAGAATTGAGTGATATAAAGTCAGACTTGCATGATAAAAAGTCAGAATTGAGTGATATAAAGTCAGAATTGGGAGAAATAAAGTCAGAATTGAGTGATATAAAGTCAGAATTGAGTTATATAAATTCAGATTTGGGAGAAATAAAGTCAGAATTGTGTGATGTAAAGTCAGAATTGGGTGATATAAAGTCAGAATTGCGTGATATAAAGTCAGAATTGGGAGAAATAAAGTCAGAATTGTGTGATATAAAGTCAGAATTGGGAGATATAAAGTCAGAATTGGGAGATATAAAGTCAGAATTGGGAGATATAAAGTCAGAATTGCGTTATATAAAGTCAGAATTGTGTGATATAAAGTCAGAATTGAGTGATATAAAGTCAGAATTGGGAGATATAAAGTCAGAATTGCGTGACATAAAGTCAGAATTGTGTGATATAAAGTCAGAATTGAGTGATATAAAGTCAGAATTGCGTGATATAAAGTCAGAATTGCGTGATATAATGTCAGGATTGCGTGATATAAAGTCAGAATTGAGTGATATAAATTCAGAATTGAGTTATATAAATTCAGAATTGGGAGAAATAAAGTCAGAATTGTGTGATGTAAAGTCAGAATTTGGAGAAATAAAGTCAGAATTGAGTGATATAAAGTCAGAATTGAGTTATATAAATTCAGAATTGGGAGAAATAAAGTCAGAATTGTGTGATGTAAAGTCAGAATTGGGAGATATAAAGTCAGAATTGGGAGAAATAAAGTCAGAATTGCGTGATATAAAGTCAGAATTGGGAGATATAAAGTCAGAATTGGGAGATATAAAGTCAGAATTGCGTGATATAAAGTCAGAATTGCGTGATATAAAGTCAGAATTGAGTGATATAAAGTCAGAATTGCGTGATATAAAGTCAGAATTGCGTGATATAATGTCAGAATTGAGTGATATAAAGTCAGAATTGAGTGATATAAAGTCAGAATTGAGTGATATAAAGTCAGAATTGAGTGATATAAAGTCAGAATTGAGTGATATAAAGTCAGAATTGAGTGATATAAAGTCAGAATTGCGATTCTGCAGGATAACCATGGACTAGTTGCAACTTGACTTGTTCTCACTTTCAGTTAATTTTTTAATACTGTGAAGTAGAATTGTTTTTATAATGTTAATTGCCATTATTACGTTTGCCCCATAGTGGCTATTGTTTTGACAATTTTGACTTCTGTAATTATTAACTTCTATGAAAATTTATAGGACAATTTTGTGCACTTTTTTTATTGAAATACATCATATGTGGTTGGATGGCTGAATCCTGTGCAGTCACAAAAGCAAAAATGTTTCAATGCAAATCCTACATTTTCCCCTTTTGTGATTGGAAATGAATGGCCTGCCATTTTGTCGTCTATTGCAAGCAGTGAAAAAATAGATTAAGACATCTCTTTTTTTCTTACTCCATGTAACCCATTATAAACAACTGGGCTCTGTTGCATTCAGAAAATTACCTAGCCTGCATTTCATTCAAAGTAAGACTCAGAATACAGCATGTAATGATAGAAAAAACTGTTAAATTTATCTTGGTTTATTTTACCATTTACATTTGACTAAGCATTTACATGAGCAGAATAGGGTTTTGGTACAGAGCACTAGTAAATGTATTTGTTTTGGAAATTTGTGTTACATACAAGTGTTTGTCTTGTAATAAAAGGGACAAGTATCTTTATCTTTTGCATCTAGCTCTGGGAGATTGTTCACTGCGAGTGTTGAAATCTTACTGTATGATCAAGCACTTAAATCTTGAAAAAAAAGGAAAAACACTCGATATTGATTTGCCGTTGAGCCACTGTTAAAAATTAAAACATAAAATAAAAATGTGCACAAAATTATCCGTGCCATGCCAAACACCAGTGCTGTTGTATCTGCACTGTTACTAATCACAGAAATTCTGAATAAACACAAAAAAACATTCAGTGTTTTAGTAATGTCATCTGCGTTTCATAGATGAAAGTGGTAAGCGGTTGGTCTTCTTGCTAATAAGGGCATGAAACGATTCTTTTCACCCTCTTGCTCTTTCCTCGCTGCCATATTAATGTTTTATCCTAATCCATCATAACCCCAGTCCAGTGAGACACAGAGAAGAATTCATCCAGGAATCACACACACATACACGCACACACACACACGCTAAGAGCATGACACTAGCAGCAACCCTGAGGAAGACAGGTGTTGACAAATCATTTTTCTCTAAGGATTGAATAATTGCCAAAGGGAAACGCTGGTATTGTACTAGAGAGTTATAGGTCATTGTAAAAAACAGGGGCCATTTGTGTGCCTTATATACTGTACATACACTACCGTTCAGTTTGGGGTCAGTAAGATATATTGCCAAAAGTTTTGGGACCGCCTGCCTTTACCTGCACATGAACTTTAATAACATCCCATTCTTAATCTGTAGGGTTTAATATGGAGTTGGCCCACCCTTTGCAGCTATAACAGCTTCAACTCTTCTGGGAAGGCTTTCCACAAGGTTTAGGAGTGCGTTTATAGTAATTGTTGACCATTCTTCTTGAAGCACATTTGTGAGGTCAGGCACTGATGTTGGACGAGAAGGCCTGGCTCACAGTCTCCACTCTAATTCATTCCAAAGGTGTTTTATCGGGTTGAGGTCAGGACTCTGTGCAGGCCAGTCAAGTTCCTCCACACCAAACTCGCTCATCCATGTCTTTATGGACTTTGCTTTGTGCACTGGTGCGCAGTCATGTTAGAACAGGAAGGGGCTATCCCCAAACTATTCCCACAAAGTTGGGAGCATGAAATTGTCCAAAATGTCTTGGTATGCTTAAGTATTTAGAGTTCCTTTCTGGAACTAAGGGGCCAAGCCCAACGCTTGAAAAACAACCCCAGACCATAATCCCCCCTCCACCAAACTTTACACTTGGCACAATGCAGTCAGGCAAGTACCGTTCTCCTGGCAACCACCAAACCCAGACTCATCCATCAAATTGCCAGACATAGAAGCGTGACTTGTCACTCCAGAGAACATGTCTCCACTACTCTAGAATCCAGTGGCGGCATGCTTTACACCACTGCATCCGACGCTTTGCATTGCGTGATGGAAGGCTTGGTTGCAGCTGCTCTGCCATGGAAACCCATTCCATGAAGCTCTCTATGTACTGTTCTTCACTTCAGCATGCGCATGACCCCGCTCTGTGATTTTACGTGGCCTACCACTTCGTGGCTGAGTTGCTGTTGTTCCCTATTGCGTCCACTTTGTTATAATACCACTAACAGTTCACCATGGAATATTTAGTAGTGAGGAAATTTCATGAATGGACTTATTGCACGGGTGGCAACCTATCACGGTACCACGCTTGAATTCACTGAGCTCCTGAGAGCGACCCAATCTTTCACAAATGTTTGTAGAAGCAGTCTGCATGCCAAGGTGCTTGATTTTATACATCTGTGGCCATTTAAGTGATTAGAACACCTGAATTCAATGATTTGGAGGGGTGTCTCAATAATTTTGGCAATATAGTGTATGTATTTTAATTAAATGAATTATTTTATTCAGCAAAGGTGCATTAAATTGATCAAAAATATCACATCTGTTTCTATGACAGCTCGAGGCTCTGTAAACGGCAAAAAAGGGTCAAAATATCAGACTTTGAGGTACTTTCTGCCTGCCAATCATTTTGGATTTTCCCAGAGCAGCCTGTATATGTGAAGTAGGATACTGAGAGTAGTAGCTGTAGTGGATCAGTCAAGTTTAACTGCTTCATAAGCAGTTGTGTTAGTTTGTGGTGCGAGTATGATGGACTTTGACAACACTTAAGATGACATATACAGCCAGAGATTGTGTTATATTAAGGAGATGAGAGGGTCTGGGGTTTTAACATTGGAGAAAGCGTAATGGCTTGTGAATGAATAAATGTTCTATATTTGGTGTTATATCGTTAGTAAACGTACAGTAGGACTGCATTGTTTGTGGAATGTGCTTTACTGCAGAAAAAAAGAGCGTGAAAGTTCACTGCAGGGTGCATAAAACTACATTTAAGATTACACTAAAAACTTAATTGTAATTGAATACATATTTAATTAATTAAAATTATATGTATTTTTTTTTTACCCTCATATATTAAAAAACGTTATATCATTATAATTAGGCATGGCATTTTTATTTTCATTAAACAACATACAATATACCACAATATTTATAATTAAATTATTCATTTTCTCTTTATTCATTAACATGCATAATATCAGCATCATATGTATACATGCAGTTATAATAGTCATTTCAATTAAAGTCTTATCATAACTGGTAAAACCTGAAAGCCAAAGAATAAAAACATTGGTATTCTTTACTTTCTTTAGACAATATACAATATCAGGGCTGGACTTGGGCTAAAATTCAGCCCTGTCCAAACCCAGCCCATCCAGTCAATGAGTTCCCCCGTGAATGTTTTGCTGGGGTTAGGGCCTTAAATCCGAGTAAATAAATAAAACTAGGACAGGGACAAATAATGATGGATATTATTAAATTTACTGTAAATGCAGTTAACAAATTTAATAGATGAAATTTATGTAGATAACACTGAATAAATCAGGTTAGATACTGAAAATGATTCACTCAAACCCCTTAATCTAAACCTCTCTGCTTAACCGTCAGACGCGCACATCTGCCATGTTTGTAGTCTTTAACACTTTTATCCGCGTTTGTAGTTCTAATCGAATCCTCGTCCCAAAACCAGTTGTCCAAATTCTGGAAAGCGAAAGAGCACCGCGGGACACACAAATTGGATCTGAATGGTTGCGATACACAGTGAATACAGTCAATCAGATTCAAATCAGATACACAAATTATCAGATTTGGACTGACATTGTAAACAGTCTAATTCACTAGCTAAATCTGGTGAAAGTAGCTTTTGATGGTCCCTTTTGAACATTTGGTTGACTATAAGTAACTTTGCAACTTCATGTCAACTAACTCTCAGAGTATTAGTAGACTGTATACTTAATATCTGCTAACTCTTTATTGTGATGGTCCCTTTTGAACATTTGGTTGACTAAGTAACTTTGCAAGTACATGCCAATTTATTCTAATCCTAACCCTACCAGTCTACTAATACTCTACTAACACTCTAATGAGAGTTAGTGGACATGTAGGTGCAGCGTTACTTATAGTTAACAGAATGTGTTTAAAGTGGGGTAAGTGCTTTCTGGTAACCAATGTTGATTTCAAATCGCCAAAACAAACACGCCTCTATTTTGATATCTCTGCCCCACACATACATACCCAATCAACAACTATGGTGGAATCTGCTGTGCCAGCCAACCGAGGGTATGATGTCTTCAATAAATGAAAGCAATGTGTGTTACTATGGTAATCCAGGTCGAATGTTCAGTGAAAAAGTCATCCCTTACATCCCAAAAACACAGTTCTCATGAACAACTCGATAGCACGAGCACGACAGTCCAACTAATGAACATATTACAATTATGACAAGATTAGAGGGTTATATCGATAATGAAAAGAGGAACCAAAGGAAACAAACATATATTAGGAGTATATTATCTTACTTTTCAGACACACTTTGGGAGCTGACGCTTGAAACAGACAGCGAGAGGTTTAGACGCTCCAGGCTTTTACGGTGTGGAAATGAATGGGTAATTATCATAGCTGAAGTGAACGACAATACGATCGAAAATGGACAAGCAAGCAAACATGACACATGAGCATATTCAAGCAAAAGCCAGCATATATTAGTTCTGTGAAACAAAACAAAATCAATGTTACTCGCCTATCGAGAAGAAATAAAGCAACCTCTGCCTTCGCTCCTCGAGTTCTCTCCAGCGCTGGAAAGCTGATCCGATATTTACACGGGTCCTACTTCTTGCCTGACGTAAGTCTTCTTTTGTTCCACAGACATTTTCCATCTCCCTCTTTCTGTCGTCGCTCGGCTAATGTCCGTCCTGTGTCGTGTCTTTTAAATAATGATGTGCACTAAGCGCTCTCTTCTCCCCGTCATTAGTAGACACGCCCCTTACTGCTGATTGGCTATAAGTTTGTTTTGGTACTCGGCCTGAGACACTTTTCTAAAGCAGTTTTGAAATACCACTTACCTTACCTTACCTTTAAAGGGACCATCAAAATAAAGTGAAACCAATTTTTCAAATCTTTATTTTACTTTAAAAATCACCTTAGTAAAAGGGGAAAAGCCCCAGTTACACTGAATGACCCTTATATTGCAAGTATTATCTTTTCTATAATGACTGTCTTTGGACTATGTTGAGATCACTGCTTTTCTATCATTGCCCTTCAAATTCGACCCAGCATGTTTTTAATGCACTAGCAGTTTTAAATTCAGTTCGGCGAAACAGATCAGTTATAATTATGGCAGTGGAATTGGAATTGGCATTTCAATTTTTATGTAGCGTTGATGAAATCAGCCTAGCCCTTATGAGGGCAGACTGTTCTCTCCGCTGAGGTTATTATGGGTGATGTGTTTACCTTGCTGGACCAAAAGCTAGTGAAACAAGGCCTCTATAAGAGCATATTGAATATGATTATGCTGATAGAAGCAAAAATATATATAATATCCTTTTGAAGTTTAGAAATTTTGTTCTTATAGTGTAGTTTGCGTAGTGCTGGAGCATATTAATCATTTCCGTGCCTTTGATTTGAACCTTGTGTAATGCTGTTCGAGAGGTTTGATGTTATTTAACATGGATGTGGGGGGAAATCTCATTTTCTTCCGTACGAAGGCTTTGAGGGGGGATGGAAAGTAAACTCAATTAACTCTCCACTCGTGGTTTATTTTCTTGCCTCTGTTGCAGGGGATTTAACATGGAGGTCCATGATTATGTGTCAACTGCAGCACAATGTCAAAGCTCAAGAAACTGCAAATAGAAATGTTTGAGCTGATAAATAGGGACAGTAATCAGTGTGTCGCTGCCTCTGTTGGACACACACATACAAATGTATACATATACTTCAAGCTAAAGCTTTGCCTTTTGCATTCTAATTGAGAGATTGATGCAGGGATGTCAGGCTGTAGTTACAAAGATTAATAGGAAGTTGAATGTCAAAACCCATCAGATTAGTTTACCAAGTAAAGAAGTAGGCTATGCATTATAGTACTATAGTAGTACTGTACTGTATACGAATTGACATGACTTTTCTCAGTGTATTCATTTGTATCTAGATCTCATTCTAGCTGAAATGGATACAAACTTTATATACTGCTATAATGAATTAAGCAGTCAAGCTGTTTATTCAGTGTTGGCACTGTGTTATGCATTCAATACTAAGATCTCTTTGATATAGTGTCTTTGCCTGACCTTGGATCAGCTTTAATCATAGGAGTTAAAGATTATCCTCCTCTTTCTTTCTCTGGTGTTAACCCAGATATACTGAACCTTATCCCTACTGCACCCTGCCAATGTACCAAGGATTTACTCATTCCAGTAGAGATCTTTAGGTGACCTTCTTGATCCTTGTATTGACCCCAATTGGGCAGTATCTTTCCCATACTAATTGGCCAGCATCTACCTATCTATCTATGTTATATCTATCTGTCTGTTGTTATATATATATATATATATATATATATATATATATATATATATATATATATATATATATATTGTTATATCTGTCTGTCTGTTCTATCAATCAATCAATCAATCAATCAATCAATCAATCAATCAATCAATCAGTCAATCAGTCAGTCTGTCTGTCTGTCATTATATCCGTCTGTCTGCTGTTATATCTATCATTATATCTGTCTGTCTGTTGTTATATCTGTCATCTGTCTCCTGTTATGTTGGTCCGTCTGTCTGTCATTATATCTGTCTATCTGTCTGTCTCTGTTTGTCTGTCTATCTCTCTCTGTCTGTCCTTTTATCTATCTGTCTGTTGTTCTATCTATCAGTCATCGTCACTTATGGCAGTGGATGTGTGCAGTAGAATGTGAGTTTTATAGGAGAGAAATTCAAACTGCCTGACTACGCCTTTGAAACTCTGTGTCCTCTATTATCATCTGCCTGCAGTACCCTGCAGGCCATCTCAATCACGGCCAAAGCATTAATCTTTTCAACTGAGCAGAATCCCCATATCCAATGATTCTGCCCAAATTACTATATCCTGAAACGGCACACGCTGTCCAACCTTCAAGTGGGTGTCAGAGACGATTACAGTATCAGATGTGCATCATCGTGCATGAATAATAACACCTGTAATCCATGAGATGGCCTTTCACTTTCATAACCACAGTAAACAAACAAGAAGTAGGCTGCTAAGTAATCCCTTCAGTCGTATCCTCAGCTCTTAGCATACAGCATGACCTGCTTGTAAATGGAGTGAGAATATGTTGAGTGGAAAGAAAATCATAGAGAAAGAAAACATTTAAAAAAAATTATGAAGGTGTTGAACAGAGTACTCTAGTGTGACGTAGACCCAGTTAAGAGTTGTGAATTATTTACTTATGATATAAAGAGTACAGCCTCAAAGTGATCCATGGAATTACTTAATCAAATCTACTAAAATGCATTAGTCCTTGTTTTGAACATATGGCATATGAATGAGGAAAGTAGGGAACTGAATAAGCCAGTAAAAAAAGGAGAAAAAAGCAGAGAGAGAGAGAAGGACTTTAAACACACTTACGACAACTTGCATTAATTTGTATCATATGACAAAACTGTATGATATCATGTGACTTTTCTACAGTAGGTGCTTCCTCTCCACCCCCATATTTTTTGTACAATTCAATTTGTGTGATTTCTTACTATTTCATCTTGTATGAATTTCATTCAATACTTCATCTCACCAGGTTGAGTCTTGATGTTTTGTTGTCTTGTGCTTTATAAACTGTGGTATTTCTGTGCAAAAATCTAGACAGTGTGACTTGATACAATGTTGAAAACAAATGGGATGCTAAATATAATCAACAAGGCTGTCTACCCTGCAAATGTAGCACTGACCTGCGCTTACTAAAACCATATTAGTGTTGTTGTGGTGCTTCCGGTATAAATTGGGTGCCAGGGTGTACTCACACTAGGCACGGTTCAGAGCGCCTAGTGTGAGTACACCCTCAAAGACCCACTGGTGCCATATTTTCCACACCGTTGCAGCATTATTATTAGTATAAATATAAGTATGCCTAATTGTTTTTTACATACATTTGTAGTGTACTTTAAATCTTAAAAGGATTTTTTTTAAACTGTACCTGCAAAAATTTCACTTTGTAATAGTCAAATAAAAAGTTTCACTTTACTTTTATTTTAAATCAAAATGTTTTAATAGTGCTTTAAAGAAGTACACTACTATAAAAAAAAAAAAAAAAAAAAAAAAAAAAAAAGAAATATGAAAAGGTTCGATTTTAGGGACAACACAATGTGATGCATGATTCAAAATGCCAGTAAAACACCTGCGAAAAATCAATACGAATAATTCCTTTATATTTTAGTTTACCATAAACAGTTCTCAGTACACCCTCAAAAACATTTGAGCTTATTCCATTTAATATCAATTTGAACATTCTCATTTAATTGTATGAAACATGCAGTTAAGTGCCAGAAAATATTGCATTGTTTGCACTAGTATATATATTATTTTTAAAACTATGGCCTGGTTTCACAGACAGGGCTCAGACTAAGCTAAGATTAGGCCTTAGTTCAATTAGGGCATTTAAGTAACTTTATAAACATTACTGGTGTGCAACTTGAGACAAAACAATGGCACTGACATATTTGAAGATATGTCAGTGCAAGATTATTTCAGTTAAAACAGCTCAAACATGCATTTTAGTCTAGGACTAGCTTGCACTTGTCTGTGAAACCAGGGTATATGCTTTTCATAATAAGTACTCTTTTTAAAAGTATGCTATAGTGTGCTTCTTTTTCACAAGAGTGTTATTAGCAAAAAATCAACAATTAGGCTACACAAACAGGCTTCAGATCCACTAAATTTGAGCTGCGTCCATCTATGATATTAACTGAACTCACTTAAAGTTCAGTTCAGAACACGTACTCACTTTAGATTCCAAACTGTGTATGAACAGAACCATATTCTCCTGCTGTGTGAACATAGCCAGAGTGATTAAGTCATTGTCCCACTACTCCAGCATAACCAACCATAGAGCAAGAAGAGAAGAGTACCGAAAAGGACAGGAGACATGCAGGCAGGCAGAGGTTAGAAGATGAATGCTCTGAAAGCCAGAGCAGAGCAACGTATGACTCAGTTGGTCACCATGGCAACCCCATAAAGACAAGTCCCCAATGCAATTTCAACCGCTTAGGGTCTGGGGTTTAAAGGCCGAGGTAAAGTAAATAATAGGAGTAAACAACAATCGAAAGCATACTCCTAATAAAACAAAAGGATCCTAAATGGGTGCATGTGTCTTATTGAAGATGAAACGGAGCATTGCGTGGCTAGGAGGTGACGACAAGGTTGAACAATAGTAACAGAGGTATCTAATTAAAACATGCAAATGGCCCACACAAGCAAAACTCTGTGTACCACCACAGTGGTGCACTGCAGCAGAGATCAATATTAGCAAGAAGGCTATGCTGCAGACCAATTAGAATTGAAATTAAAACGAAGCAGAGAGATGCAGGTTGATATAAGCTTGGCTCGCTTCACGGCTGTAATGAGGTGGAAACCTTGAATGGTAGGAGAGGGTCCAAAACACAAAGGAACAGCAGTGTTAAGACTGCAGAGGAACAATTGAGTGGAAAGAGAACATCAGCTACCCAAGAGCCACTTTTACTTTTCATCTGAATGAAATGGTTATCTTCATCACAGGATGCTGTTTTCTGTAGAGTTGAGTTACGTGTCTTCGTGTGTGGTCACATCATAGCATACCGTTACACTCGGATACACTTTGTTAAGTGCTGTCACTGATCAGGGTTGAAGGTTGAAGGTTTAATTTTTGGGGTAAACTATCCCTTAAACTGTACTGTATCCCTGCTGAAAAACAAACAAAACAGATAAACCAGCCTAGGCTGGTTGGCTGGTCTTAGCTGTTTTAAGCTGGATATTGCTGGTTTAAGCTTGTCTCCCAGCCTGACCATCTAAATAAGTGGCCAAAACCCCTCTAAAACCAGCCTGCTCAACCTAGCTGTATAGGGTATCCCCTTTCTGATGTAGACATTGCGAGTCCAGTCACAAGAGTCCAGTTCTTTAAGCAACTAAATGTCCTTCCTGCCGAATCAATCTAGTTAGCTTATATTATAAGCTTACAGTATCTTTTAGGAAATATCTTGAATCACACGCAGTTTTAAATATTATTTGAGCTATTTCCTTTGCCTCCAGGAATGTAATGCAAATGGAGTGGCATCAGTCGGTGGGTAATAATGCCATTACCGCTAATTGCATTGTTTCCAGCGATACACATATTGCAAAACATCAGCTGAAACAACACTTCAGTCACCAGTCAGGAGCTCAGAGGAATTGATATGTCCATATGCTTATGCCATTCTCCAGCGCTGAGACCTGTGTTAACCCCTCAGCCTTCTGCACTAGAATCCATTTCCAGATGAACGAGTCAGGATATTGAACTGTCAATCAAATGGGTTTCTGTCATTCAGGACAGAAACTGTCAAGTTTCATTATTACGGAAATCATCATGTCTCTTCTACCTTTTGGCTGAAGGGATATGTTTTACATAAATAAATGGTGCCTTTTAGGTGAACCGTTCTGCATCACCAAACAGATCGTTCCACTCCAAACTCACTCAATTGGCTGATATAGCTGTATCTAAGTGTTTACACTTTTCAGTGAAATCAAATGGAAAATGGTATACACTACCATTCAAAAGTAAAATCAAAAATATTATGAAATGTAATTTCTTCCTTTAATGGCAAAGCTTAATTTTCAGCATCATTACTCCAATCTTCAGTATTACATGATCCTTCAGAAATCATTCTAATATGCTGATTTGCTGCTCAAGAAACATTTCTTATAATCGATGTTGAAAACAGCTGTGAAACTGACTTTTTTAGGAGTCTTTGATGAATCTTTTGCAATGTTACTTTCACTTTTGATCAATTTGAAGCTTCTGTGCTGAATATACTGTATATTATTGACCCCAAACTATATTGAAAAAGTTTCACACACTTTAGTTTTAAAGGGTTCATGAACTGCATTGTTTTATTGTTTTATAAATGTGACCATTTAGTAACTGGTTTGATTTACTGACACATAGACAAAGAACATCTGACTGTACATAAAATATTACATATCAGAAATCACTGGTCACAGATCAGGCATTAGAATTAACACAGGTACTTACATATTGTGGCATTACTGTCAAATCCTTAACGTACAAGTCTGTGTGCAAAGCCTGCGCCGAAATTGCGACTGATTTACCAAAGAATACAGTGAAATGTACCGCATACAAATAAATAATGCTCAACTGAGACATTCACATTGTTGAAAATAAATAAAATAACCACATTTCTAGCATTAGGATCCTTTGGAAGGTAATGTTATTTGTAGTCCATCCTGTATTGATCTTTTCTCTTCATCATCTCACTAACACGCCAGTGGGCGGAGCCAAAGTTGCAATGATGAAGCAGGCGTTGATTTTCTTCTGCAGAGGTGATCTTTCTCCTTTCTATTATAGATACATTCCATAATGAGTAATTCGCTGGGCTTGGTTACAATAAAAGCTGTTTTTGGACTAACAAGGACAGTTTCAGTTCTAAAACTTACAGGACCTCTTATATGTCAAAAGCTCAAGGAAAATTTGATTTTCCCAGTTTATGACCCCTTTAAAAGAAGCATGGTGCCACACATGATTAACGTTTTGCAATACTTAAAGACAATCATGAATAAGTATATTGACAGGTGATTGAAATGAACAAAATTTAGGCAGTTTTGTTATTGTTGTCTGTAACCATTCATTTTAAATTTCTGTACAGTGTTGAGGGGTGAACAGTTATTTTTATTAATTGGTATTTCAGCACAAAACCTACTACTTATTAATTAAGTACCTGCAATCCATTTTAACCATGTGCTAAATGTATCAAAGTTTTTTATTTAAATTAAATTAATATTGTCATTCTTTTTAGCACAAACATGCCCCCTTCCATGTAAATAAGGGTTGTTATAGTTGCCTGGTGCAATTAATGCTGCATTATTACTGTCTGCGGAAAGTAAGTGATAAATGGAATTTCATATAAACTAGAGATTTATGTACATTTTCTATTTATCAGGAACAAGAATATTACAGCTGGGTATATATGCAGATCCGAGATGTACTAGAAACAAGCTATTTATCAGAATTTTGAAGTGCATGCACTGTCAGCAGTCCAATTCTTCTTCTTCTTTTTAATGAATGTAATGTATATTAAAAAATATATATAAAAGCACAGATGCACTATTCTGTATGTAAAATTCCCCTTTCAGTGGAGCCACTGTTGAAATGATCAGTTACAGTAGCTGTTATTGAAGGACATAAATTGTTTCAAAATGCTTTTGTTTGGTATTGAGCAAATCATTAAAGGTTGTTTGCAGTTTTCACTGCTGGGATCTTTGTATAGACTATAGAGTTTGTAGCAACAGTAAGATCATTATATTTCAGCATCTATTTTGTGCTTTAGTTTTCCCATGTACTGGAGCCACAACTTTACTGGAGCCTTTTTGTCACCACCCTCTGCCAACTAAAACCAATGTGGGAATTAAGGGTGTGTTCACACTTGGCAGGTTTGATTCAATTAAAATGAACTCTGGTGCGATTGCTCTGTTAGTGCGGTTAATTTAAATAAGTGTGATTGCTGCAGTCCGAAACCTGGTGCGCCAAGACCACCAAGACCATCTTTTCAGGAATCTTGGTCCACTTGTTTTTGTGCGTACCAGGGTTTTACACAGTTGCATTCATATTTTTGTCGAACCACACCAGAGTTAGTTTGAAAGCAGACTGAGACCCATCTTTCCAGGAATCTCGGACCGCTTTCAAATGAACTCTGGTGAGGTTTGACTGAAATATGAATGCAACACGGACGAAATACATGTAAACAAACTAAAAACAGGACATGGTGTCACAAGATGCAACACTAAAAAGACAGAATGCTCAAGCATACCTGTTTTTTCTCGTCATAGTCACGATGTTACCCATCACAGTTCGGCACAGCAGCAGATCTTCGTTTGTGTGTGTGACGGAGGGATTCCTGCCGCTGTTTTGACTCCATTACACATTTTATAAGCTCTTCATGAGTTGTCAGCTCCATCATATACCATCATATGTGTGCCCATACAGTGAGAGCATTTAGCCCAGCACACAGCATTGTTTTGGATGTTCAACAAGTTACATCACAAAATATACAACATAAAACCCTTTATGTTGAGTGTTAAAGGGGTCATGAGAAATACAATTTTCCTTGATCTTTTGGCATATGAGACGTCTTTGTATCATTAATATATCCTGCAAGTTCCATAACTTAAAACATCCTCGTCAGCAATAAAAAAGCTTTGTTTGGATCCGAGATGGCATGTGACATCACAGGGGCACAATTATTTGCATACATCTGCCTCTGGAGCAAGACAACAATGCCTACTTTTACATCATCGCATCGTTGTCCCCTCCCACTGGTGTTCAGCCAATGGGCAGCGAGTGGATCTAAAGTAGTTGTTTACGATAAGATGTTGTGTTGTTCCTGGCTGTGGAAAAACATATTTTTTGCATAAGCTGCCAGAGGATCCCGATGTCAGAGAAAAATGGATTCAGTTTATTTTTAACGAATGTCCTAGTCACGTTAGTGTTGACTTGTGTGTTACATTTTACCAGTGTCTGTTTTAAGAACAAGTCACAATTCAATACTGGCTTTGCCCAAAAACTTTTGCTCAGTTCAGGCTGTCTGGAACCAGCAAGGGCCCTGCAAACTGTAAGTAACATATTTCATTTGTAAACCGGTAATGACCGGTAATTAAAATCATAATGAATAATCCTAGTATTTTTACTTCAAAGAACGCTCTCTTTATAATGACTGAATCTGTCGATCACGCAGAACGAGTTTATCTGGACACTTGCCAAAACTCAGTGACGCTCTTACACTACACAATGAATCTCTTACTGTATTTAAACCGTTTGCATTGTTATTTATGGTGAAAGCATACGTGAGAGTGCAGAAATTGCATTGCAATGACGAGATCACTGCATTCATACTTTCAGTTTGTTTATTTATTTATTAAAGTATTTGAATGTTCGCCGGTTCCCGCCTCCTCCTTCAAATAACAACGAACTTCATTACAATAATGCAATAATCAACACTTTTCACAATTAGTTAACCTTGAGAGTTAAAACTTGCTAAAAGTATTCGAGAGAGCTCCAAATGTAATACTTATTTCATATGCAAAGATGTTAGCCAATCACAGCAGTGGGCGTTTACACTGAAGTCTCACAGCAGCCAATCACAGCAGTGGCCATTTACACTGAAGTCTCACAGCAGACACGCCCCTTCACACAGAGCGTTCAAATCAGAGGGCTAAAATCAGGATAGGAAATAGCATTTTTTTCTAAATATTAAAAGTGCACCTCAGGAAACATTATAAAATAATTTAAAAAGTCCAGTTCATTACCCCTTTAAAAATGACAGTGTGAACACTAAGCGAACCGGGACTAAATGTATAATTTTCTTTTTTGGTCCGGACCAAATGGACCAAGATAAAAAAAATACAAGTGTATGATTGATTGAAATGAGATGCAGTTAGTCACATTCAGCTATGTTGATGCATTTATTGAATAGAGGAAGATATTTAATTAACAAAGGAGCATTAATGAGAAGCGTACATGAAATAGCTGAAGTATATAGTGCAATTAATTTGGGTTTTTGAAGCCAGTAAGCATATGGAATAGAGAGAGACAGTATGTGGGTTTTAGAAATATTATGTTTGACAGTTTTGTTTTGGTGGGATTTATGAGTAATTCTTTGTGAATTTAAATGCTGTATAAACCCTGCCAACCTTTTCAAACTGCACAAAGACACAAGCATCGGTAATGGATCCTTTCACTGCATTTAATGAAACCTTAATATATTCTGACATAGTGCTATCTTCTGTTTGTTATACTTTAAAGAGAAAGGAAATCTTCTGTGTTTTGTATGCATTTATTTTGTGGTAGTTATTGCTTATGCATACGGTGATGGGAAAATGAACTCATTGGACTTTCACTAAGCGCTTTATATTAGTGGGCATGTGCAGTAACTGCAGATTCGTTTCTGTTTTGTGTGTGTGAAGTGTATACACTTCATTGAAAAGCCATTATGAGAGAGACCGTATTAGTGTGCGTATGGTTTATTCAATAGAGAGCAGGGCATTGTATAGATTTTACACTTTAATTACCACCAGTTACTGCTTGAAATGCTCTAATATGCATGCAAAGATGTTGTTTAAGTCTGCAGTGGTTTTATTGTTTAATATATTTTTAATAGGGGATTAATGATTATGTAATCTCTTATTATGTTCTTATTATGTTACACAGGGCCATAGGAGCTCAATTGAGTAACATACACAAATCGGTGGCAACCAAAATTCCCATAGGGTGTGTTTGAATCCAAGTGCACTGGCAAGAAAATCAGCCATTTCTAGAGCTGTTTCATTGTCAAAATCATTCCAGTGAAACATTTGTTCTCTAGAAATCCCCACAATGCACCATACAAACATGTGAGAATCAGCTGTTGACTATACTGACTTGCCAAATATGTGATCATGTCTTCATAAATCAAAAGAAGAGAGCAAATGTAAATCTGTGAAGACAAAGCCTTTTTTTCTTCATTCCATATGTGCATGAAAGGGGAAAGTGTCAGGAATTAGTGTTGCTCATTTATGCATGTTCTGCTGTGCTTAATGTCATTTATGCTTATACAGAATATTATTGTTAAAAAGTAAATGCGGCATAGGTGCATATTTCATAATTTCAACTACTTTCATTGTACTTCTTACAACAGATACAGTGATTCTCTTGTGTAAATACCAGCTATGCTTTAATGCATGACCTTGTAATTGTGCCCAATTCTTGTTTACTTTGTATTGAAGCCTGTTCCTCTGTCGGAATTGTGTTATATAGGGCCCTCTCATACACCTAGCGGAATGCGACGCCAGGCGCGACGCAAGTGTTTCTTGCTAGTTTCAGCCCGATGCAGTTATCATTTTCACATCCAGCGCCACGTTGTTTAAATAGCAAATGCACTTGCACCCATATGTTTGCCCATGGGCGTGCTGGTCTGAAAACGAGGTGTGTTCAGGCGCATTGTTGGCGCGTTGCTATTTTGAGGCAACTGAAAACAACTGCGCAATCGACCAACAAAAAACTGGTCTAAAGTCAATAGCGCAGTATGCATTTTTATTTTAAAGTGCACATTAGTAGTATTCGCCTATAGGCAGGTGCACAACACACATACACTCTGCTTGTTACACACACACAGGGACGCACAGCAGCACACAAACATTCCAAATATTAAAAATAAAAGGATTACAATGTAAAAGATTATTATTGTATACATAAAAAATAAAAATGCCTACATGTCATAATGGATAGTCATTGCATGTATCAGAATTACCTTTTTGCAGTAATGATGAATGAAATTGGCTAGTTATTTACTTATATTTAATTATGACTAATCGTGGCAATACACACATGTATTTAAACTGACTCGTCAGGTCTATGGTGTCTATATTCCGCCATGTAAATAGCGAATTTGCCATGGTGCAAGCGCAACTGGCTTTTAAAGGGAATGGGAGATGAGACTCTGATTGATTTATTGTACGTTACACCCAAACTACGTACAACCCTTTTGGACCATGCCGACCATTTTTTCTATCATTAAGCTAGCAAAAGTGAATTCAGACATGAGTGCATAAAGTTGCAAGTGGGAGAGGTAAAGATCCACTGGAATGAGATGCAATGAAGAAGAACCTACTGTAGGAAGAAACACACATCTACAACCAGAGATTCATATACACACCATATCCCATCATAATGAGCCTGCTGATAGTGCTGTTTCTGGTGAGGATGGAACGAGGTGGGACTTCAGATGAGCAGAATCATGCTGACTGCTGATTTTGCTGCATTGGTTATGTTATGCTTTGGTTTAGGTTATCAGGGTGAGTGCCTGTGAAGCTCCTTTCCCTCTTTAATCCACATATCATTGGTCCCGGGTCTTACACACGCAGTGTGTGAAGAGACAGAAGAGGAGGGGACAATGCACCACAAACAAAAAATAAACAGGCAGTCTCTCTCCAGTGCCCCAGCTCACCTCTGTCACAGCTCCGACCAGGAGTCCTGGCACCCGCAGGCAGCTGAGGTACTTAATCCCATGATTATGTAGAGTGTAGTTTACTGCATGCATTGCTTTAGCATGCTATCCCTGACACAGCCACAGTTGAGAGTATAAGCAATTTAAAAGGTGGATATGACAGGATCACTCATGGCCAAGCTCTATTATGAAACCAAGAGAGACAGTATGTGAAGAATTGATGTGCGATACAATAATAATGAATAAATTAACGAATTAACATTTAATTAATTAAACATATTTTCTCTCTTTTATTGGACCAGTATATCACGGAATTCTGACTTTATATCACACAATTCTGACTTTATATCACACAATTCTGTTTATATCTCTATATAAACTTGTAAACTCACAATTATGAGATAAAAAGTCACAATTATATTTTAAAATGTTTTATTTTGTGGGGGAAACAAGCTTCCATAGTAATTATCCTATAGCTGCATCAATAAGATCTTGCTTACTATAGCTTGTAGTATGACATTTTGTCCTGTCCTTGAGATACTAGTGTTTTACTGCATGACTATGTGTGCAGATTTTTGTTTTGGTGTGTGCTCATATGCTTGTTTTGATTGTGTGTGGCGTTACTAGCTTTTGCACCCCCATTGTCCAATTAAAGTGGAAGCATCAGTGAGTTTAGCTGAAGGAGGAGGGGGAGAGCAGGCCTCCTTCAGTCCGGCCTTATTACCGCAGAGCTTTGCTAGCATGCGTCCCCCAGGGGGCCTGTCTCTCCCAGCATCCCACCGACACCATGCTTTCATTAGCTCCTATCCACATTGAGGCATCTTGCCAAACATCTCTGAAACAACTGGATAATTCTGTAGCTCCTCAGCAAAACAGACATCATTTAAATGTCGAGGAAAAGAAAAAAAGTTGCAATTAGGCCAGCAGTTTTACATCTGCTTTGAGCTTAACCGTGCCGTTCAAGTTTCTCATTTCTAGATTCTAGTTCTAAGGAAAGTCAGTTGTTATGGTTTTGATGTCAGTTACCATATCCTGAAATATTATTTCACTTTGAAGCAACTGTCTCGATTAGTTAACGCATCTGCACTACTGTTCAAAAGTTTGGGTCGGTAAGATATTTTTAATGTTTTTGAAAAAAGTCTCTTATACTCACCAAAGCTGCAATTAATTAATCAAAAATACAGTAAAAACAGTAATATTGTAAAATAGTATTACAATTCAAAATAACTGTTTTCTATTGTTATATATTTTAAAATGTAATTTATTCCTGTGAATGCAAAGCTGAATTTACAGCAATCATGCAGTGTCAGAAATCATTCTAATATACTGTTTTGCTGTTTTGTATTATTATTATTATTATCAATGTTGGAAACAGTTGTGCTGCTTAACGTGTTTTTGGAAAACGTGATACATTTTTTTCAAGATTCTTTGATGAATAGAAAGTTCAAAAGTACTAATAGAAACTGAAATATAAAAGCAAGGCATCTAGCAAATCCTAGTCAGCTTCGATGTGGTCTATCAGGCAGAAATGTGTCATTGCTTTTATTGAGGGATGAAATACTCCCACATCCCCCTCTTCCAACTTCTCTGGCAGCTCTTGAGTCCAGCTTTCCACTATGCAAACATACTTAGAGTGATTGACAGCTGGCATGTCTCCATTACTCCCATCCCCTCAGTATTTCTCACAAAACAGTCCTGACAGAAAGCCAGTGTGCCGGTATTCATTTCAACTGTGCGACTGCTTTTCATATGGGGTTGTTTCTGTATGTTATTTGAAGATCTATAAATGTAGAAGCTAAACCCTGAAAATTTTAAGATTCGTCAAGTGCTTTGAGTTTAGTCCCGACATGAATAATAACAATCTCAACAGGCTTGCAGCAGTGTCACGCTCAATTTGATGAGCAAGTAAGTGCTGCCAATATTAAAGTAAATGTTCATGCATATAATTAAATTGTGGCAGTCATTATCACAGTTTACTTTTTAAAATACACATTTAGAGAGAGATAAAGACTATATATATATATATATGCTGGCTTGCTGGTCTTCATTGGGTCTTTAAGTCCTGCTGGCCACCAAACTAAAACCAGCTTAATCTGTAAATAATTGGAAAAATGTTAATGTTAACTTTTTTCCTGCCATTGACAGAATTTCCATTCATTTATGACACAACGCTTCCCCACCATTGACTGAATTTTCCGGCAATCCATGTTTTCACTGTTATATGGTAGGAGGCATCTTGTGAAATAGAACAGAATCTCAGAAACATAGAAGCATTGCTGATGCACATGTAAGCGATCATCAAACATTAAACAGAATATTAATCAAAATTGCAATGACATGTCGAGCCCATGAAGAGCTATAGGACTGTGCAAGCTTTGAGGGTGTTGATGGAAGTGATTTACTCCGTCTATGTTTTGAAATGCTCTGAATCCGATCTAGATGTAGTCTTTGACAAAAACACGATTTTATCGGCTTATTAGTTCAAAATGTTGCTTTTTTTAATGAAACTTACCCACATTCAAGTGTTGATAAAGATAGAATAATTGTTGCTCTGTTCTTTCTTTTGATATATCTTAAGTTCAGATTCATTCTGGGGGCCATGAAAGTTTTGAGAAAATTATCAAAAATGTTGGTATTGGCTGACAACTTAAAAAAAAAGAAAAATGCTGGTGGGGAAAGAATTTAAAAACATTAGCTGTCCCAGTGTTATTCAAGTATTATTTATATACTGTTATAGTTTTTATTAATATTTCAATATTTTGAATTGGCTTTCATTTTATTATTTTCATTTATTATTTCATTTTTCTATATATATATATATATTTGTTTAATTCCTTAGCATTATTGATTTTGTCAGTTGTATTAGTATTTGTTCAAATTAAATATTAAATATTACTATTTAGGTTGAATATTTCTTTTTATTTCAGTTTTTCATCCAATATTTCAGATGAAAAAATATATTTTCTTCTATATTTTATTTAATTTCAGTTGTAGTTCAATTAACAATGTTTTTAATAGTTTTCGTTAATCTCATAATTGCAGACCAGTCTTTTAAAAAGCAGAATGAAAAATAACCCTGGAGTGAAAGCAAAGCAAAGAATGAAAAAACAATATAAAGGAAGACGAAAGGCAAGAACAAAATATAATTTGACTAGTGTAGGAGATATCACAAGCATATATATTTAAAACGGTTCACTCTGTTGAGAAATAGACATAGACTGAAATAGACTGAATTCACATTGTTTCAGTGCCATGGGAGGGAAAGATTGCTGGCTTGGTGTATATTTAAGCTGTTAACATTAAGAGCTCTGTCTTCTGAACACATTGTGCAAGCAATTCTGTCGTCAATCCGTGCCATTGAAAGTTGATTTTACATCAAGCAGAGTCCTGGTGGAAGGCTGTAAATGGAAGAGTGCTTTCCCTAGACACTGCATCCTACAACCCCAGCGTAACTTGGCAGGTGTGACATGCCTTCAGCCCAAGACTACGATGAATAATGTTTCTGATTTATGTTGCAGCAGGCCTTTACTGTATTGTGCAGTATACTGCAAAACAAATACATGGGCAGTGAGGTTAGCTCAAAGCACAATGTTGGCAGACTGATTAGTGAGGTTAACTATAGTTTATCTATATTTGTTCTTGCATTTGAATTTTATATTAAATATGTGTTTTAATTATCCTGCATGTGGTGTACTGCGCTTAAGATGTTAAACGTTTGCATGGTAAAACTCTCTTAAGAAAAGCTTAATTTAATAACACTGTTAAATCTTGAGCAAATCTCATAATTAATATCCATTTTTAATACTGTTCATTAAATGTTGTAATTCTTAAATTCACTTGTTGCATTTAAATTGATTGATTTTAGTGATTTTTATTTATTTATTTAGGTAAAGTAGTATAGAATCGAATACCTTTGTCAGAATATATTGTTTAATTTTAAATAAATGTATTTATTAAATATACATTTTATGTACATTTTAAAACACCTTTGGTATCTGCTATAATTATGTAAAATAAGTCTCTGATGTCCCCAGAGTGTGTATGTGAAGTTTTAGTTTTTAGTAGTTTTAAAAATAATTTTTATAGCATGTTAAAATTGTCTCTTTTTTAAATGGTGAGCAAAAGCGTGACGTTTTTGTGTGTGTTCCTTTAAATGCAAATGAGCTGCTGCTCCGACCCTCTTTCAAGAAGAGGGCGGAGCTTCAAGAGCTCGTGGTAGCAGCTTTGATTACCTCACGCAGACACGCACTGAAAAGGTCCGAAACTGTTCGGCCTTTTATGTTTAAACCGGAGTCGGACAATGATGGAGAGACTCAAGAAAAAGTGACAACATCTAGAATGCAACAGGACGTTTCTGAATGGTTAGTTGATGATTTTATGTAGCTGATGTGGAGTTAACTATCTTCAAATCATTGATTAGCATGTTCTGTCATGATAATCTATAAACCACTTCTGTGGGAACTGTTGTAAAATGCCTTTAGAGCCAGAGAATATATACTGCATGAAGATAGAACAGGTATAGTTCAGTTGAATTACGGTTATAACTTATGTTGTCATCTTGCTTTTATGACATGCTATTGCATTTGTGTTACTTGCTTACTGTATTGCAGTAAATCTGAAAAAATGGATGTGACAGCTTGAGCAGACTCCCAAATGTGCTCTACTACTACAACTCTTCCTCTTCTTTGTTGTGTGTTCTTGGGGGCAGGGTTTATGTCAGTTTTAGGGTTTGTGATGTCAGTAACCCGTAAAGAAGCTTGTTGTAGTCCATACCAGCCGTTTGTTGTAGCCTTTAAAATCGATTTCTTTAAAAGACAGTATCTCATTTTGCTTTGACCTTTGACGCCGGTTTCACACTGCACGCGCGCAGAAGCTGTGCGTATGGAGAGCAGGATCAGCGTGCGCCCGTTGTGCTTTCACACTGGCAGCGGTTGTCGTGCGTAGCTGAACTGTGGCTTGTGTATTGCAAATACAGACGAATATCCTCCATTCTGTCACCTTTTTTGGTGTTCTCCTCCGACCCCTGTCTGTCTCGTGCGTTGATTTTTGATGGGCAGCATGTATCTGCTGCAAATGCGACGTGTTCCCCTCTGTCCAAAACACATATGCATATAACATGCTGTATATAGGTAGTTTACATGATAAAAGTAACCTTGAAGTTAAGATATGCATCTAGTTTTAATCATCTAAACGGGCCTTTGAAGTTTGGGCAAAAACTTCTGGCAGTGATGTGTTTTCGTGTATTTTATTTATTTTTGTCACAGCACTGGATGTCATATGGTGATTGTGAAACACATGGAACACTTCACTACATGATTTCATGGTGAAATGTGTTATCTTTCATGTTAATCAGGTCAATTTTGTTAAAGAACAATGCACTGTGGCTTTAATTCAACGTGAGCGGTGCAGCAAAAATAGACTGTTAATAATCTGTTAACATGGGCGCCAAAAAATTCTAATGCGTGCAGTGTGAAACCAGCCTGAGTGTTGTAAATTTGCAGATGTTGCCTATGCTCAAACAGCAACATTACACAGTAACTAAAGTTAAAATAGTAAAATCATAATCAACCACCCCTTTAAGGTGTATTAGTCAAGTATTCATTGATAGTTGTCTTTGTCAAAATGACCTATTGTGTAGCACCTAGCAAGTGGGCTTGTCTCTACAGAGTAGACTAACATCTCGGCTGAACAAATGATGAGGTCTGAAACCAGTTTGCATAAAACATTGCTTCTCACTAATGATAGCAGCAGGCAATAACTTTTCATACTCCAGACAAAGGCACTTTGTTTGTGAACTGATTAGGAGCCATATTAGAGTGGTACTATAGACGACTGACGCATACTGTAGTCACCAGTGTATTATGGACTATCATAATTGGATTACAGCACCAGGCTTTATTACAGAACCTTTAGTAAGATAGTATTATGGAACAGCAAGTGGGCCTCTCAAGAACCATTAGCAATAAGCAACACAAGGATAAATCAATTTATATTTGGCATGTGCCACCTGGAGGTAAGCAGATATGATTAGAGGATGTTTAAATGGTAAGATTAGCTAGAGGTTAGGACTTTGTTGGATGCTGGGATGGAGAATGCACTGTGTTTGTATATGCGTCAGTGTTTGATTTGGTAGAGCAGGAGTTCATATGATTACCCACAGGCAGAGAGAGAGACAAAGCACATATCGTACTGTGAGGTTAAACATCAAAGCGCTACTTCTAGCAGTAGTAGCTAGCAGCATGACTTGCTGGACTTTCATAAAGATATAATGGGACTCATGATACCCATGCTGGCTAGTGCACTCATGCTACCGCCAGCTCGCTCTCGACCCTCCAGCTCTGTCATGCGCTGTAGTTATCTGATGCATAATTGTATCTTCATACTCATCTCCTTCCATTGTGTGTATTTTACTGTATATTCCTTCTCCCCTCGTCTTCATGCTATCTGTTCATTCAGTCATTTGCTTCACATTTTGGCGTTCTTGCTCTCGGTCTTTAACTTAATTTCTGGGTGAACTATCCCTTTATTCTGTTTTTTTTTTCAAAAAGTTAGTTATTTAATACTGTTAAAACAAGGTGTAACATCATGATTGACAGCTGTGCTTGCGTTTGGATCACTACTGTGCATACTTTGCCTCCAAATGACATAATTGGCATAATTCTGGGATATTTTGTCCATCTCGGGTTGATTCAGTTGAATTAAATAATATATTTAATCTGAATTAAACCAGTCAATTTAGATCTCTTCCTATGAAGCATGTTTTTAGACTTCCTGGCAAACAAAAATTACAGAGTGACATACTATATTCTTTAATGCCATCATGTCATCATCTGTTCCTTAGATAGCACTTTCTGCTAGAGCAGCTAGTTCTGCTCTTTAATTTTTCTCCCTTATTCCTTTTTTGGAGCAGGGCCCTGTTGCCAGTATTTGGGATTCACCCAGGGTCCTCATTAATCTCAAAGGCAGGCATGCTGGGTAATTGAAAGGTGTATGGCTGGCAGGAGTCAAGCGGTTTTGGATTTATCAGTCCCACACTGTTCCTGGACTCTAACAGATGCCAGCTTTCCTCCCTCTTTTTTTACTTTATTGCTTGCTTTTCATCTATCTAGCTCTGCTTCCCCACCCAGCTGTGGTACTGCATAAATGGAGGGATGGGGAAGAAAGGAAGAACATGACCGTAGCCAAGTCCGGATGGCTTCATGTGCTGCTGGGCTGAAGGTTGGTCCTAATGTTTGCCGTGCTGAGAGAGGCAGGAGGGGAACAGACATATGTGAGGGGATCTGTTTTTATATTTTATATTGCTAAATAAAACACTGCAGAACGGAGCTATACTGACAGCACACTGCAGGTGTACAGTGAAAACATATGTCAGACTTCTAAGGAACGGCAAGAGAGATAAAACAAGACAGAGGCATATTTTTGACTTAGTTGGAGACTTATAAGGAAAGGTATCCATAAAAGCACACAAGTTGCATGCATTGTTTGGGGTCTGAAACAACATTAGTGTGTTCAATAATATTCACATTTCTGAATTGTGTATTTTGTGATAAAACAGGTTTATAATTCCTTATTGGGGTTTGAAGTTATTTAGAGTATAAATAATGGAGGACATTCATAACAGTAAAATTGTATTAAACAAAATTACAGTATACAGTATGTGATGAAATTTCTGTGTTCTCCCTGTGAAAAGGATCTCTGTGCAGGGAAAGGCTTGTTCAAGAATATTCTGTGATATTTATGATAATGAAACCTTTGGGTATTTCTCTCAACCATAAAACCTTGATCTAGAACTCATGTCTCAATCTACTTCTTAGAATTTTTTCCCCCTCAGAAACAATTGAGTCATCCATTTGATTTATGAGGGACCAAATATACCCTTCATAGGCTGAATAAAGTGTGAAGATTTTGTGGATCATACACTGAACAGTGATCCCTGAATTGCAGTAAAGAGACTTTGTTGTCTTTTCTGATTTAGATCACCATCTATTTCAGTGTATACTGTAGTGATGGATTCCTTACGAATCAAAAATTTGATTACTATGATAAAACCCTTGACAGGAGATAGATGTCTTGTATGATGGGTCAAATCTCTCCTGGTTTGTCCTGCTATCAGGATCCAAAATTAACTTTCTGCCAATAGTATTTAAACTGAGAAGGTTGTATAGCGAAATATAGCCTTAAGTGTCTTGATATTTGTCCAAATCAAAAGTTTAGTAAACTGGTAAACTCTCCAGTAAACTGGTTGTATTTCTTTGGTTTTTTTTCTTATATCTATAGTTCTACAACATTTTGTTGAAACAAATTTTAAAAAAAATACTAATCTGATTATTATTGGATCTTTAAAATCAAGTAATTTTGTGTCTCTAGCAACAACAAACCAAATTGAACCTAATTTTCATTGGTCAGACAGACAGATAGCCCTGCCCCAAACTCACACCATTGGTTGAGGCATCGTTGCTAGTCGGGATACTCAAACAAACAGCAGTGTTTTAAATGTGCCACAGTGTTTACGTATGAATTGCTTACTTGCAGTTGCCTACATATTAAAAGGATAGTTCCACCAAAAATAAAAATTCTGTCATCATAGTCACACTCAAGTTGTTCCAAACCTATATAAATTTCTTTGTTCTGCTGAACACAAAGCAAGATGTTTGGAAGAATGTTTGTAACCAAGCAGATCTCGGCAGCCATTGACTAACATAGTGGGGGGGGGGGGGGGGGGGGGGGGGGGGTACTATGGTAGTCAATGGCTGCCGAGATCTGCTTGGTTACAAACATTCTTCCAAATATCTTCCTTTGTGTTCAACAGAAGAAAGAAATTCATACCGGTTTGGAACAACTTGAAGGTAAGTAAATGATGTCAGAATTTTCATTTTTGGGTGAACTATCCCTTTAAGCTTTGAGATGAGTAAGTATTTTAACATCTTCAACTTTAACTTGGGACTGTGCCTACCGTCTTTTATTTGTCCCTTCTCTTTAGTTTCTGACCTGGCACTACTGTTTTCCTCTCCTTGTCTCTTTCTCACCTGGTCTCTCTGGGAGCATGTCAGCTTTGAGATGGTGTTCCACAAAGATACAATGACAAGAGATGACAGAACAGACAGCTTAAAATAGTGCGAGTCTGTGCGTATGCATATTTGTGTGTGTATAAATGTTATGCTCCTAATGTCTTCCCAGACTCTGGGGACAAGAAACGGCGAAGTGGACAGACAACAAGGAGCTTCAAGGGCAGGCTGACAGTCTTGGGAGCGGTAAATGATTTACTAAACAGCATCACCCAACTTTTCAGTTATTACAAACAAAGTGTAGGTGCCATTATTGGTGGCTTTCTTCTCACTTGGGTTTACTGAGTGTGATGAAATTGATTTGACGGCAATAGTACAGTAACAAACTCAAACTCTGAAGTAACAAACTTGTGAACACACAGTATAAAGCTTGTTTTCCCCCCTGGCTAGATGCTGTATGTACGAAAAAGAAAATGACAGGGGATTGTTAAAGTTGTGGTGCAGAGCAGACGGCTGCGCTAGCAGTTACAGTTTCTTTGTTATTGTGAGGCGCTGCAGTCATTTAGAGAGAGCGAGAGTAGATTAAAGTGTCCATTTCTCCAGTTAATGGAAGTGTGGTGTATGTTAGGCTGAGATGTGTGAAATTTCTGTTGTGCTCGACTGAGTGAGTGTGACTTCAGAATTAATATTATATTGCTGGCAAAGACATCAAAGCCATGTATTTAAAACTTAATCTAATTCAAAGCCAATATTAGCTTGGTGAATTGTTGTTGAAATAAGCTTCAAGCTGGAATAGTTGACAAAAATAGCTCTTTAGAAAAGCACAGAAATATCACACAGGCAGAAACAAATATGAAGTGGCAAGCCAAAACTTCACCATTTTTTATTTTTTTATTTTTCCAAATGAAACGTTAATGGAACAGTGAAGGCCACCTAATGTAGTTCTGAAAAGTGTTTTCTGTTTTCATGGTCAGTAGTTTGTAGGTCAATGTCATGACAATTATTTTTTCTTTTTTTTTCCAAATAAATTCCAAAATACATCAATGCAATTTATACATATTGTACAGTGACTTGAATGCACATAATCTATGATGAGCATGTTTTTAACTTATGTATTAAAATTTAATTTAGATTTTTTTTTTTTTTAAGGGAGCATAAAGTAAAAAATGTCAGGGTGATCCAAATCATATTATAATAAAGAAAAAAAACCTAATTAAAAATAGAAATTCTTAAAGGTAAGAATTTTTTTTTTTTGTACACCAAATCAAAGTCATGTGCTGCAGCCATAGAAAAAAAGAACATAAAACCCTCATGACTGAGTGTTTTTCCAAACCATATGAAACCAATATGAACATAAAGAGTACATTTCTTAGAACTTGGCACATGCCTTCTTTCTTTTTAAATTCCTTTTCTTTATTATGTTTTATTCTACTTTTATTTGTCATTGACCTGTTCACTTTCTGCTTCCACATCTCAAGTAGTCCAAAAAATGTTTGAATGTATGAGATGGGAGGAGAAAGTGAGAGGCATCAAACTCTCTTACATGAACACAAAACCAAATGAACCCATCAAGTCTACCAATGATTGTGGCTCTGTTGTTTCTCTGCATGTAATGATGCTGCAGTTTAGGGTGTATGTTGATGGAATCGTACCACAATGAAAAGGATGTCAATCTCGAAGAAGAGAGTGTTTTGGGATCCAGTACAGCAATATTACTTCTGCAAATCACACCACCCGCAGAGCTACACCTAACACACTCCAAATTTTAGCATTTCAGCAGGTGACACCAGCAAATGGGACACGGCAACTGATAAATACTGGTTTATGTGCCATCTCCGTCAGAACTTGATAAGTCAATCATGACTGCATGTGTGCCTATAAAGTGTATATATATATATGTGTGTGTGTGTATATATATATATATATACAGGAATAACAAAATCGGAATTCTCAATTCATCCAGAATCGTGCAGCTCTATAATCAACATGTAGATCCAAATGTATTGCATATAGATATAGAAAAACGTTTTTCAGCTGCTCTAATTTATCACCATTTTGTGCCCTACATTATAAATTTATTGTGTCCTGCTTTCCCCGAGGACAACATCAATTATTTCAGCTTCTATCTGCACTTTATTTCTTTGTGGTATCTTTATAATAACTGCCTCATGCTGCAAAAAAAAATTAGTGAATTAAGAATTGCAATAGAAATGCTGTAAGCTCTGTATGTTATAGGATATACATTTTTTTTTGATGGTTTTATTTTATTAAATAATTGTTTTATTTTATTAAATAATTGTTTTATTTTATTAAATAATTGTTTTATTTAATAATTTAGAATATTGAAATAACTTAATACAAGTAAATTAAACTATAATAATTAAATATGATCATATTATCAACATTAATAAAAAATAAAATATATTCAAATAAACATTGTGTGCATACCAGAGTAATTATTATAGTTAGCTAGCATCCTTTTGGCATTGCTTTTAAGGCATGAATGAAAACATTAGCGAAAGGCAAAACCGCCACTTGACCTTTGGATGTGTGTCAGAGGTGTGACCTGTTCTTTCTACCTGAGCAAAGGGCACTTCACCATAAAGATGTCCACACAATTGGCTGCTCCAAACTTGTCAAATTATGTTATACTGCATTCCTAAAATGGTCGGAAATGGCTCAAAATTGCAGATGGAAAGTACAACCTAATGTTTGATTAACAATATAAACATTTCATTTATTGAACTTTGCCATCTATGTATAAAATCCTGGGCACATAAAGCCTGTTAACCACCCATATATCATGCAGCCCCCTGATGGATCCAAATACTGCAATTATAGACTGAAAAAAGCAGAGGGATTTCTTCACACATACAGCTCAAAGATGCTAAACAATACTGTATATCATTTTATTACCTGTAATACACTGTAAACCCGAAGTTGGGAAAAACTAAACAAAATTGAGGCAATCGGTTACATAATTATTATTTTTTTTTATTAAGAAATTTAAAGAACTTGCAGATTTTTATTTTGTAATCACATTTTTATTGATAAGATAATTAAGATAATTCATACATTTAAATTACAATTATCAACTTAAATATTTTTAGTAGTGGAAACTTGGCTATCTTTAACTAGCTAATTCAATAAATGCTACCTTGGTAATTGGTAACACAATGCTTTGATAGCATTAGCATAGCATAGCACTTGCTGAATGAGTGAGTACAGCAATATAGAACATTTAACATACTGTATATCTGTTCTCAAACTAAGCTCATGGTCCATTAGTCACCATGATGGAAGAAAATGAAAAATACTCATAAAAGTTAATTTGATTTAACTAATTTGTTTAATTTGAGTTGGCTCTTCTCAAACCAATTAAGTATTTTGAGCGTTAGGGTTTGCACTGTATTTATTCATTTCTATGAGGGTTTTTTGTTCAGTAAAATACGTAAAATACATTCTGCACGTTCCCTGAGTTTCGTAATGCTGTGGGTGCTGAAATCAGATTCTTATGTGTGAACTGTGCAGATGTGCATTTTTGGTATAGTTACTCAGACAGATGTTCACTTGATAGCTGCAGTATGTAATGTACTGTGTTGTCAGGGAATCAGATATATGTAATGTGCAATGGTGCATTTTTTCCATCCTTTCTTGTATACTCTTAGATTGTTCCTCAGGGAAAATACCAAAGCTGTTGTCTACCAATGCCTTGCATTTGAAAAGGAAAGACATCACATTAGGTGGTTTATTCAATCTTAAAATGTCCGTTTTGTATTTGTTCATAGCAGAGTTGTTATAGTTAACTGAAAATAAAACTAGAACCATAAAAAAAATTGTCTGAAATAAAATAAAAATTAACTAAAAATTGAATCAAATATAAAACTTAACATAGAGTGCAAAAGGGGGTCATATTGACCCGGCATTTTTGCAATTTCAAAGATTTTATCAATGACATTTATTTATTTGATATTCCATGAATTATTCAAAAAACATGTCATTTTTATGTTTCTTGTTCATAGGACAGGGTAATTCACTACCCCAAGAATGCAAAAAGCGGGACAAATTGACCCGTATTCATTTCCTATGGAATTTTGACTCAACACAGTCATTTTGGATACATTTGTCAACAATAATATTTATTTTCTTAAAACATTATGGATTACTTAAAAATCAGTTTTTTGCTCTGAGCCAAGAATTTGCCTCAGACACATTTATAGACCATAGGAGAGGCGTTGTGAATGGCAGGGAAATGTAGTACATTCAGACTGTATTCATACACATTCAGGCTTTGTAATATTCATACTATACACATGCATACTTTTGTAACAGTCATGAAGTTCTTCATCAAATGTAGAACCTTCTCAGACAGTATACGATTTCAGATGCATGAGTAGAGAAAAGCCACAGGAAAGGACAGCCGAAGGCCCAAACAAAGGAAGAGGTGCAAACTCTTCCCAAAAGTTATGCTTAGAAAGGTGCAAATGTAAAATGTAAATGTCTCTGTCTGAAAAGATCATTTTCACACTCGGTGAGATATATGGGGAGTGAAGGTTCAGACTTGAATATACTACATTTTATCTAGTGTAATGCATATATACAAGGAAAGTAGACAAATAAATATGTTTGGTATATTAAAACATTTGTGTATCATAAATTATTATAATTATTTAATTAATAGGACACCACATTTTTTGAAGAAAACCAATAATTCCAATACGGGTCATTTTGACCCCCTTTATGCATTTGTGTAGGTTTTTTTGCTCATGCATTCTAGAGTTAATTTAGTTTAACTTGTAATGTATTAAAATAACTAAAACTAAAATAAAAACTATATATATGCATATAAAAATCTTATAAAATTGACATTATTAGATCTTTAACTAAAATTGAAATGGAAAAGGAAATTATAAATATTGCAAAAATTGAATTCAAAACAGTATACTAAAACAACACACAGCCTAATCATCAGTGTTTTTAAAAGCACATTTCTTATTGTAAGGTGGAGCAGACTTTTGGATATGAATTCAAGAAGGTTGTCACTGGTCAGTGGACAGTTGGGCTCAGATACAGTGATTTTGTCTGGAACCTCTGCAAGTGTTTGGCCATGTTGATTCGTGTCCCTGTGGTGTTTGTGAGGTCATGCACGACCGAGGGGAAGCTCATCCAGATTCAGTGTGCTGATCCGGGGAGCTAAAGATGAGAAGGCTGTGGAGCACATCAGCAAGCCCTCTCACATACAGAATAAATACACTTCATCTTCCATGCTGCTCCAGCTGCCCCTCAGCTGCTGTTTCATACAGCACTTGGACCTCTCTTATTTCTTCTTCTCCATCATGTTCAGCGTCTCATAGGTCTGCCATTTCTTTTTTGTACATGCTAACTCAGTGTTCACTTTCTCTATTCCTTTTCATCCTCTCTTCTGGTGTTAAAGGGGCAGTTCACCAAAAATGATAAATTATGGCATTTTATGGCATTTTCATTTACTCACCATAGGTCATTCCAAATCCAAAATTTGCTGCTTCTGTGGAGATGTTTTATTCACTAGATTCCAGGTCTTATAAAATCATAGCTTAATGTGAGCAACAGCACAAAATTATTTGCTAATAATCTTCTGGCGGTGAATTAAAAAAAAAAAAAACTTAAAACAATGTAAAAATCTATCTAAGTCGTCACCTTCATTTATATAGCTCTTTTTACAACACAGATTGCTTCAAAGCAGCTTTACAGTTATAATAGGAAATTAATTTTGTTTTAGAAGAAAAGCTAAAGTAAGTTTTTGATTGATTAATTTCTGTTGTAAAAACTGATGAGTTATTTAATTTGACGCCACTTAAACAACACCATCCTCAACTAAAACAGAAAACCCCCAATGCGTTCAATAATATCTGTCTGCAGAGCCGCAGAGCCACAGTTTTACCCCAGCAGCAGTTTCACCCCAGCAGTTTTGCCTGCGCATGCGCAGTTTCAATACAGTAATTTTGCCCGCACTGTCACATTTCATTTTTAAATCTTGCCGATTGTTCTGTCCTAAAACTATCTAATGGTTATTGTTGCTCCTGCTATTATTTTTTGCATCTGTTTAAGGGTAGGTTTAGAGTAGGGGTGGGTATGGATGTTAAAAAAAAAGCCTTAAACCACATGAATATGATGCTGGTAGCACAATCTGATAGGTAGCATTTTTCACTGTTTAACTGTGCTACCTACTGTTTTAATGGGAGGTAGCAAAATCTGACAAAGTAAGACAAATCGACAGAACACCGTAACATGCATCTCGACGACATAAAACTCTCACAACGAAATGCGAATGCGCAGGCAAAACTGCTGTGGGGTAAAACTGTGGCTCTGTGGCTCTGCAGCCAGACCCTTCTCAATGCGTTCCGGACCCCATCCGCACAGCAACAGCACCTGATTGCATGAGAACGCAAACCATGAAATAGGTTTGAAACCATACCATCATCATCCCTGCGCAAACCCCAAAAAAGGAGAATCTGTGAAAATGGCGACGGCATGCATGCAAGCACCACCTGTTCAGACAATAGGCAAGTGCGTTTGAATATGTATGTGTGCATATTTGCTTTTATCTGTACAGAGGAGAAGGGAAGGGAAGGAGGCCTTCAGATGGGAGAGTCTAGTTGACACGGTCTCTGCCGACACCTCAGGGCTTCATTGTGGTCATGTCTAGGCGCAGGTCCACCATCTGATCTGGATACGGCAGACTACAGTAAACCTCGGGATAAACAGAGAGACTAACATTAGCGTAGATGCCATTTTTTTATGATGTAACTAGTGCATCAGGTGTTATGGGAAGTGTTATGGGAAGTTAATGCAGCCTAACAATCAATTAACTGATTTAAATAATAGAAATTGATAATGTTCTATGTGTATACTTTAGTAAAGAGATGTGTTTTTAGTCTAGCTTTAAACTGACAGAGTGTGTCTGCTTCCCGAACAATGCTAGGAAGACTGTTCCAAAGTTTAGGTTCTTTATTATCAACTGGCCAGAATTTTGAGACTGCAATAGACGTGATGGAGTATAATGCGTTAAGTGGTTTGTAAGTAATAAGCAAGATTTTAAAATGTATACGATGTTTAATAGGGAGCCAGTGCAGTGTTGACAGAACCGAGCTAATATGGTCATACTTCCTGGTTCTTTTAAGAACTCTAGCTGCTGTGTTTTGGACCAGCTGCAGTTTATTTATTAAGCGAGCTCAACCACCCGGTAGAGCATTACAATAAACTAGCCTTGAGGTCATGAACGCAACTGTTCAGCATTTTGTAGTGAATGTGCCGTAATTTATATATATTTTTAAGATGGAAAAATGCAGTTTTACAGATGCTATAAACGTGGCTTTCAAAAGAAAGATTGGTATCAAAGAGCACACACAGGTTCCTAACTGACGACGAGGACTTGACAGAGCAGTCATCAAGTGTTAGACAGTATTCTAGGTTACTACGTGCAGAGGTTTTTTAAAATAAAAATTCTTTTTTTTCAGAATTAAGTTGTAGGAAATTATTAGTCATCCAATTTTTTTATATCAGCTATGCATTCTGTCAATCTTGTGGATTGGTAAATTTCGTCAGGGCGCAAAGAAATATAGAGCTGAGTATCGTCAGCATAACAATGAAAATGCCATGCTTCCTAATGATATCTCCCAAGGGTAGCATGTACATGGTGAAAAGCAATGGTCCTAGCCTTGCGGTACTCCATACTGAACTTGTGATCGGTGTGACATCTCTTTTGTCTCATTTACTGCTACAAACAGATAATGGTCAGATAAGTATGATTTAAACCATGCCAGTGCAATGTCACTACTCACAGACATCATTTATTTCTAAAAAAAAGGAGCATAGTTGTGAAGACACTGCCTTTTCTAGTATTTTTGACAGAAAGGGTAGATTTGAGATTGGCCTGTAATTGACTAATTCTGTAGGATTGTAACATTCAGTCCACTGGAGGCGAGTTTGCTGAACCCAAGTGCAGTTTATTAAACGACATTCAAACATAAAACAAAGACTTGACTTGGTTTGGCTTGGCTTAAACAAAGACAAAGACTCACCAACACGCGGGTTACACATTCAATACAAGACCAGGACACATGGCAAACATGAGGGTTTAAATACACAATGACTAATGACTAAAGACTAGACAAGACACACCTGTAAATAATGATAAACCAATAAACCAATGACATGACAATACACAAGACAAAGGAGCACATGGCAAACTTAAACACATGAAACATAACCAAAACACCCTCTGACAGTTCCCCCCCTTTTATGGGCGGCCCCAGACGCCCAAACAAAACCAGAGCCTAGGGGGGCGTGGGCGGATCTGGACCGTAAGGCGGACCTGGACCGTGAGGTGTGGGCGGACCTGGACCGTGAGGCGTGGGCGGACCTGGATTCTGGAGCGCGGCCTTCCAGGATGCTGGTCTGGGGCTGGAGCCACCTCAGGACGCTGGTCTGGGGCTGAAGCCACCTCAGGACGCTGGTCTGGGGCATGACTCTGGGCGTGGACAGGAGACATGGCCTGGCTCTGGACGCGGACATGAGACATGGCTTGGCTCTGGACAGGGACATGAGACATGGCTTGGCTCTGGACGTGGATAGGGGACACTCTCTATCCTTTTATCTGTCTGTATGTCATTCTATCGTTCTTTCTGTTTGTCTGTTTGTCTGTCTGTCCTTTTATTTATATGCATTCAAATATGCATTTGTTGGCCTCCCCTGTGTTGATGCTGCTGTATATATTTATTTCTGTCAGTTGGTTGTGTGTGTGTGTGTGTGTGTGTGTGTGTATAGTTTGTAAGGGGTATCTGGATCTGTGTCCACTGTAATTGGATATGTGAAAGAGATGAGCACTATTATGTCATAATCATGGTTAGTTGTGCACTGTTATTTTCACATCCCACTGCACTCTATCTATAAATACACACACTCACAATGGCTTATTGCTTGCTGATTCTTTATCATTTAATTTAATCTTTATGTAAATTATTTATCAAAAGAAGTTTCTAAAAATATTTTGATATGCACTATAATAAAAATGCACTGTTTTTAGTGTTTTTGTTTTCACTTTTTAGTACTGAATGAAATATGTTTTTTTCTCTGACCACATAATTAAGTTGATTGGCTTTTGGAACAGTCTTCGTTTTGGAAGTGCGCCTATGATGCCTTAAAATATTGCCTCACTAGTTTTTGGAACAGAGCATCTGTTTCTCTCTCTTTTTTTCTCTCAGACGCTGAGGTTACTGCACAGTTGTGAGGATTAGACTCTCTGAGATACATCAAGGATTGAAAACATTAGAGGAGTTTGATTAATTAAACTTTATTTTTTCTTCTTCTGCCATCTGGAGCAAGTTGGGATAGTGTTGCAAATATGTACTCATTACAAATAACTGTAAGTGTTATACAAACTGAAGTGCTGAGGCAAACCAAAGCCTATAGGAGTTTGTCCCTCATTTTATATAGGTCATAATCCGTCAACTTTATCATTAACTTTCTATCTTTACCTTTCATTACTTATACTGCTCAAAAGTGTGTGGTCATTTAACCCTTAAATGCATACTTCAGGTCTTTAGTGACCCGGGACGTCATTCATCACCACCCTCCTTATTCATTTTTTAAAGTTAGACATCAACCTTTTTAGTATTACTCAATCAAGTCATTATAAACAATATAACAAGAAAAAAAAAAGATAAAATACTGTATAGTTGTATAGAAATTGTATACAAATTGTATAGGGTCTGTGGTATAGGTATAACGACCCGAGATTTGTAATAGTGTAAGTATATTTTTTTTCTGCACAACAATAATTGAATCTTTGTTGACTGAATAAGTGCAATTCACCTTTATTCCACAAGTTGGCAATGTCTGTTACACAATGATGGAGTAACGTTTCACTCATAGTTACCGCAGGCAGAAAACAAAAGAATAGGAAGTATCATCAGAAAAACTTGAAATGGCTCTGCGATTTACTGCAGAGCAAGTACTGAACCCAATCAAATATTAGTGTCACTGTCACTTGATGTTGATTCAAAATATTGATTTTGAAGATGTTAAAAATTATAGTTTTGAGAATATGTTTGAGATCACGAATATGATCCAGATGCTGAATGTACTAGGAAATGAGCTCTGACGAGGACAGTGATGATGGTATAAAACATCTGCTCAAACTGAACCCTTTCAAGCTAATAAAATATGCTTTATTTTATTCTTCTTTAATTGTTACTCTAATATCAGGAGAGTTTTATATTGTCGCAACAGGTAGAGATCGATCTGTGTTAGATATCCGGGTCTTTAAAGACCTGAATATGTAATAATGATTGGCAAAACATTAATGCATTTAAGGGTTTAAAATAATAATAATAATAATAATAATGATAATAATCATTTTATTCAGCAAGGAAGCATTAAATTCATCAAAAGTGAAAGTAATGTTATAAATGTCATTAAACTTTTAAACGGTATGTAAATGAGTGTTACAACTATATATTCAACTATATATTGATCAACATAGTCCTTATCTTTCATCTCCTCTACCCGCTTATGTTTCTTTTTCACTGCTGTTGTTCTTTTTTTTCTTCTTCACATGGTTACAAACACGTGCCTGGGTTCAAACTTGGGTGCACGTTTGCTTATAGTTCCTTTGAGAACCACAGCTGAAATCTAAACAGAATTATTCATTCCCCTTTGGGTTCTCAAAGCATTACATGCATGAGTTCCAGCCTATATCGGCAGTGACAGATGCAGGCGAAGTAATTTGCGGCAGTGCACATAGTGGAAAGTGAGAGGGAGTGAGAAATACTCAAAACATGTGATTGATCTGTTCATATTTTCAAAATCATTAATTTTTTACTTCACTGCAAAACCTCTCAAATAAAAATGAATCAAGCTCACTGAGCTTGTCCAGTGAAATATGTTAAGCCTGAAGTATGATAAAACTTCTACCCAACCTGGTATTATTTTGTACTAATCAAGCCGCAGTCTTATTATCATAATAGGTCTAGATTTTATTTTAAAATGCAAAAACTGAAGACAGACGATGCACGCATTTAGGAAACAACCTTGCTATAAAAACACACCTGAGTACCAAATGGGAACAGACTGTGTTCTAACTTCCCACAAAATGAGGCGGAAACAGCATTACGCCTCATGTACTAACTGCAAATGTGTTTTAGGGACACATAATTTCCCCATTTTGCAAACCATCAAAACAAATTTCAGCTGAAATCTAAATCCTAAAACCCTCATATCTGCTAGATTAGACCTAACAACAAGGTATGATCTGTCCTGTCATTCAGGAGTGTAGAAATGATTCGAAAATCACTTTAACAGTGATTTAAAGAGAAAAATAAAACTATTGTCACCATATACTCACCATCATGTCATTTCAAACCAGTATGACTTTCTTTCTTCTGTGGAACACAAAAGATTATATATTTTAAAAACTGTTTAAGGGTATTTCCTTTCAATATAATGAAAGTCAGCGGGGTCCAGCATTGTTCAATTCAGTGCTGTATGAAATATCTTCTTTTGTGTTCAGCAGAATGAAAAAGTTATAGGTTTGGAATGACATGAGGGTGAGTAAATGACCACTGACAAGTGAAGTGAATATCACTGATTATCTCTTCATCACGGTACCTGTTAGTGGGTGGGATATATTAGGCAGCAAGTGAACATTTTGTCTTCAAAGTTGATGTGTTAGAAGCAGGAAAAAATGGCAAGCGTAAGGATTTGAGCGAGTTTGACAAGGGCCAAATTGTGATGGCTAGGCGACTGGGTCAGAGCATCTCCAAAACTGCAGCTCTTGTGGGGTGTTCCCGGTCTGCAGTGGTCAGTATCTATCAAAAGTGGTCCAAGGAAGGAACAGTGGTGAACCGGCGGCAGGGTCATGGGTGACCAAGGCTCATTAATGAACGTGGGGAGTGAAGGCTGGACTGTGTGGTCCGATCAAACGGAGAAGCTTCTGTAGCTCAGATTGCTTAAGTTATTGCTGGTTCTTATAGAAAGGTGTCAGAGTACACAGTACATCGCAGTTTGTTGCATATGGGGCTGCATAGCCTCAGACCAGTCAGGGTGCCCATGCTGACCCCTGTCCACCACCTGAAAGCGCCAACAGTGGGCACGTGAGCATCAGAACTGGACCACGGAGCAATGGAAGAAGGTGGTTTTCTTTTACATCACGTGGATGGCTGGGTGCGTGTGATTCGCTTACCTTGGAAACACATGGCACCAGGATGCACTATGGGAAGAAGGCAAGCCGGCAGAGGCAGTGTGATGCTTTGGGCAATGTTTTGCTGGGAAACCTTGGGTCCTGCCATCCATGTGGATGTTACTTTGACACGTACCACCTACCTAAGCATTGTTGCAGAACATGTACACCCTTTCATGGAAACGGTATTCCCTGGTGGCTGTTGCCTCTTTCAGTAGGATAATGCGCCCTGCCACAAAGCAAAAATGGTCCAGGAATGGTTTGAGGAGCACAAAAATGACATTGAGGTGCTGAATTGGCCTCCAAAATTCCCCAGATCTCAATCCAATTGAGCATCTGTGGGATGTGCTGAACAAACAAGTCCGATCCATGGAGGCCCCACCTCACAACTTACAGGACTTAAAGGATCTGCTGCTAACATCTTGGTGCCAGATACCACAGCACACCTTCAGGGGTCTAGTAGAGTCCATGCCTCGACGGGTCAGGGCTGTTTTGGCAGCAAAAGAGGGACCAGCACAATATTAGGAAGGTGGTCATAATGTTATGCCTGATCGGTGTATGTTTGTTAACAAATACATTGGCAACTTATGGAAAGAGACAAAAGGAAAGAGTTGAAACAAGGGCATCAATTCTCTGTTTACACATGTACTGTGCTTCTACTTTCAGTCTATTCTCATTTTGGATATACATGTGTGTGCACATTGTGCGTGCACGCTCCGTGACACATGTGGTGGTATTTCTCTCCAGTCACATTCACTTGGCACACTCCGTGCTTTATTAAATGTACAGTGGGGTCTTATTGAATTAGCCGGGCTCATTTAGAAGTACTTTGCCATGTGCATTTGTGACTCTGGAATCACTCAGCTTTTCAATTCACCATCACTCATATGTGATTAAACCCTAATAACAGTTCTTATTTGAAATAAGGCTTAAATCTGAGAACAGAATGAACATTGGTGAAGCATTCACTATGCAGCTTGTTCCTCTTTGTTTTACAGACTGTCGACCATTTCCCTAAGAAATAGTTTGATCCAGAAGGTGGTTAAGCAAGAGCACTCCCCCTCAGCATTGATTTGGCTAAGTGATCATTTATATCAATTTGTCAAGGCTTTGTCTTGTTTGTTGCAGGAGGCAGGCTAAACTGACTAAACAGTTCAGGGACAGCAGTATTATTGTTGTAGTCTGTATATGTATCAGTATCAGCCCTGAAGCTCAGCTCTTAACCAGATCCTCTTATCAAAAAGAACTTTAAGGGTTCAGCTGCACGTTGTTGTATTAAAGATTTACACATGACCAGCAGCAACTGAAATGCTGGCTGTGTACTCATGTATCGTAATCAGTAAAATAACATTAAAATCTAAGCATGGAATTGATTTTGTAAGGAACATTTCTTAAAGGGGTCCTAATATGCTTTTTCACTTTTTCAACTTTAGTTAGTGTGTAATGTTGCTGTTTGAGCATAAAAAAGATCTGCAAGGTTACAAAGCTCAAAGTCCACTCCAAAAGGAGATAATTTATTTAACAGAATCCACTTTCAAAGAACTACAATGAACGACTCTTTTGGACTACAACGCGTTTTTTTCCGGGCTATATGAAGTCACAATGTTACTCATTTAAATAATCCCCGCCCACGGAATATGCAACAGAAAGGGACAAGGTCTGGTTGAGCTGCTGCTATGTCAAAGAGACGCTGTTTTTTTCCACACATTTTCCAAAACTCTTTCCCATCAAGCAATAGCAGTCATTTCACTGTCTCGATTAACTGTAGACCCGATAAACCCGATAACTTGTGAGATGTATGATAGTCCATCATGTAAGCAAAGTCAACAGTGATTACAAGGTATTGGGTTTCATTTCTTTGAAATTGATGACTAGTCTATTCTTGGGCTATGGTTAGACGTCTATTAAATTTACACTGAAAGCCCAAATTTTGCCTTCTTTTAGCCTAGACATCAGGGCTGTGTTTGGATGGCTATTAGACATCTTTTAAACACAAAATTGCTTGCTGGGTTTGTTTGACCTTCCTAAGGCTGACGAACTTAGAGTGGTTAAAATGTATTTTAAACACTGCTCCTAAACATTATAACCCCAACGTTTATCTGTGTGCAGCACATTTTACGGAGAACAGCTTCCAGAAAAGTATATCTGTTGTTTTGTGGATCACATATTGTAAGTATGTCTTATTATTTGTAGTTGTGTTTTCTAACAGTTCCAATTCTAAGTTTTATGTTGTTGCTATGATGTAAACAAAGGGCAAAGCTGTTTGCCTCCACTCGCCTGCGAGCCAACATTAGTAGTGATATAGTGTTTACTGTAGCGTTTGTAAGCTCTTGCTTTTGTAAGGCTGTTCACCGCGCCTTAGGAAAATGAACTGGTTTTGTGATGGATTACTGTTTGTATTACCATAGTTTTCCGACAAATATCATGATTAAATGGTGTATGATAACATTGTATCAAAAATTTAACAAAATTAACCCATTCCGTTCTGGACAATCCTCTTGTTTGTTAACATTCTTAAGTCTGACACAGGCTTGAATTGGTTTGAAATTGACGCCATCCTTAATATTTACACCTGAGCAGATGAAACTCGCAGTTATGGTAAGGGGCGTGACATTTTCCAAACACATGTTAAGTGGTGCCAATCGCAACACACTGGGCCAGCTAACCATTCACAGCAAGTTTCATATTTCGGAAGGAGTGTCTTTATCAAAACATGAACTACATAGCACGTTCGAGCCAGACTGGGGAGAGAGGTGCTGTAATAATGTAAAATATGTGAAAAATAACGTGTTTTTTGACCAATCAAGCATGAATGCCAGATGCCCATTAGTATTTAAACAAGCTTACATGTTTTGTTGTACAAATGTCTATAAGATAACAAATAAGAATGTGGTTTTAAAGGTTTCTTAGCACCCCCTTGAGGAACACCCCCTTGTTTCTGATAGGGAACAGTTATTAGCTGACAACATTTGCCACACAATGGCATTATCATATAATCTTAACAGTTACAATGTCTTGAACAGAACAGAAAATCTTTCATATAGTTTCATGCAGGGTTTGAGCTTGTGTTGAGTCTCATGCTTGAGGCTCTCAATTACAGAAAGTAAGCCAAGCCCATTTTTCCCCATTACATGAGCATGTGATCTATGAAATAAAATAAAAGAAAATGATTCTATATAAGGCTTCTATTTCTGAGATGTCGTATAAAAATAATCTGTGATTTATTGCTACATCATGAGTTTAGTTCTGGTTTGGAATGAGAGGGTTGACATCTGCATAGTTCACTATGTCTGTCTCCTCACAGCTATAGCAAAGATTATATCAAGATGGGGTGGGATTATAGGATAAGTCATATTGGATTGATGGAGTGTCATAAACCGGACCTCAATCAATACCACAGGCTTTCTGAGTGCCATATCACATGGATCAATTTGCTTTATTCCAATTGTGGGGGAGCAAAGTAGGGTAGACACAGCCATGACTTCACTCTCTTCACTCTCATAGTTCTTAAAATCCGCCCTGAACGTGTAATTGAATGGGACTCGGCGGGCCAAACTAAAAAATCCAATTACATTTAAAATAATTTTTTTCTAAAGATGGTCATTTTAGGTAGTTCTCATCACACAGACCTATGTTCAATTGTTTATTTTCCCAATAAGTTTGGTTTTAGTTAGTTGTTTGATGCTATAAAAAAACAGGGTGTAACGTCATGATTGCGATTGAGTCTGCTGGAGCAAGAGTATGAGCGGGACCTTGATGCCACGGCTACACCTCAGGATCACTCGGGCTCCAAATGATGTAATCGGCAACGGCCGTTACTGGGATATTTTGGCTTAATTACAGTGGAAGAAAGCCGAGACCCGCTGTCCATCTTTTTTTATACACTATGGTATATACTCACCCTCATGTTTCCAAACCAATATGATTTTTTTTCTTTTGTGGAGCTGGATGTGGAGATGTTTAACTGGATCTTCACCCTGCTTTTCTGTCAAGTTCCAGAAATAACTGATTTTCAATATGCACAACATTTCTTACAATTGGTTACCAGACATAAAACCAATACCACTGACGTCAAATCTTGTTTGAATATACTTAAATGGCAATAAGATTAGCTTTTTCTTAAATGCAAATGAGATTTGCTTTTTTTTAATCAATGAATAATGGCTTAAATTTCAATCTGTTTCGCACATAAAACTATTGTATGACTTCAGACGGCTTGGAATACAGTACAAGCTGTATTCTGGTGAGTTTTTTTTTTTCTTTCATTTTTGGAGCTTGACAGCTTGGTCACCATTCATTATATGGCAAAAAGCATTTGTGTTGCACAAAAGAAATAGTCGTACAGGTTTGCAATGGCATGAGGGTAAGGAAAATGACAATTTTCTGTTTTTGTGTGAATTTTCCTGAGATATTTTCCTCAGCTGTCCATCAAAGCATTAGCCAGGGAAATGTGCCATTAATGAAAAGGACTGAAGAAAAAGCACAAAGGGATGTTTAAAGTAAAAGATGATGAGATGGAGAGTAAATGCTGATCCTTGTTAACAGCAACGCATCCTTATCATCCGCACGGCTGGCACGCTTAACTAAATGAGGCAGAAGGAAAAAACCCAAGAAGAAGAGCATGCTGTGGTAATGCGCTTACAAAGGAGCAAAATAAATGGGGCCCAGTAACAGGCTCAAACTTAACAGTCTGTGGAGAGCAGATGGTCTTTGTGCTTTCGCCTACAGCACTCTGAACTCAAAGAACCGAAGAAGAAAGCAAGAGACAGAAAAAACTCTTAACAATGCTCGCAAAGGGCTGACAGAAACCAAGGTGCAAGGCATGATGCATCAAAGATGACAACTGTCATAGGCTAGTGGGAATTCTATGTCAAAACCCTGTAGAGGCGTAAGAAAAACATGTGAGAGTGGCCATTTGGACGTGTCACAGCTGGTAATTGCACAGAGCTTGTTGAACACTCAAATCGCATGCTTGCCCATTTTGAACCTAGAACCAAATCCGAGGTCTCTCTGACTGAAGTGCGTGTGCTCGAGTGATGATGTTGCAGGGAATCATTTGCAGAAGTGTTTTACAAATTGCCTGGCAACCAGTGATGTTACCAGTTCTATGTGCCATATAGATTTTTTTCTGAACTGCAGTGCATTGAGCGAACCTGCTGTTGACCACCCTGATTGAAGATAATGAACCAATCCTGTGGAAAAGAGAGAATCACAGGGATCTGGCCATTAAAAGGGCCAAAGCTGTGACTGTCTTTACCGATTCAGTCTGTCCTTAGGAATGAGCTGTCAAAGAAGTGCTGGAATGAAGATCTACTTGCTGCGCACATAGGGCAGGAACTGTGCTCTCAATCATAATATGGATGTCTCTGGATTTTTGTGCTGCTATTTGTGTCTGCTCTCAGGTGCATGTGAGTCCTATAGCTTCGCTCACTTAAACTGTCAAGATCAAGCTCTGTGCTCTTCACCCGTGACGCCTGAATCTAAAAATTTTGGTAATGAGATTGACATTAGAAAGTGTCGCTGTTCATTACATCAGCTGACAGTGATTTGCTCTGTCTTTTTACTCTGCAAACAACTGAGCCAAACAATACTAAAAAGAGAGTAAGCAAAGTAAAAGGTAAGGGCAGATCATAAGTAGATGAGGGAGACATACCAGTTTACACCTGGTGTTTTAATTATCAAGCATTTTCAACCACTTCTGTCCTGATTTCTCTGAGGGGAGGGTCTATGGGCGGGTAAATGTATGGGCTTTTTCAGATCTTTCGATCTAATGGACAATATAAGCTTGCGCAATTTACATATGAATGTGACCGGAGACAACGGGAAAACACATGAGAGCATCAGCTTTCGTTTCTGCTTAGATAGCCACAAGACCACGGCGAACGCGGTGAGTGCATGTTAGAAATAAGGAATGTTTAGAGAACATTGTGCTTGGTACGTTTTTCGTCTTCAAACCAATCTTGGGTCTCCAGCCAACAAGTTTAAATCCTGTCTGGTTAGCTCAACCACATGAAGTGTCTACACTACGAAAGCAATCCTGTCGAATCCGTTTTCGACTACCTCTGGAAGTGGTAGAAAGTGGACAAGCTCAAAACATTTAAACCCTGTTTACACCTGTATTTTGCATCATTCACTTGATCTAACCGACCAAAACATCTTAATATCAGGTGTAAACAGGGCATATATGCAGGAGAAGATTGAGCAATCCTAGAAAACAAATGGGAGACATTGTAACTTTCAGTAGGTAGTAGGAATGGAATTCCTGCCTTTTAGAAAAAATCTAGTTTGTTTGCACCTTAACAGTTTAGTCCAAAAGTGTGCATATTTGGAGAAATATTGGTTTATTCTCACGTTTGCATAATATTTGGACATATATAATATAATTTCTATTCATTTCCCACTGAATTATGCAACCTGAAGAACTGAAAGAGCTTACAGAGTGCTGTCTGTCTATCCTGTTCCTGGTTTGCATGAGTTTTGACCTCAGCAAGCGCTCATTCGGTCTAGAGCTGTCAATCATATTACATGCCCACGATGTCCTGTACACTTCCTCGTTCTGAGCTCCATGAAAAACAAACGCAAAGAAACATTTCTACATGTGAAACAAGAAGCTAATATATACACGATTACGATAGTATATGATTTGTGTGTGTTTTTTTTTAATGCGATTTGGGATATTTTCATATCAATAAAGGATGTTTACATTATAAATGCTAAGCAGGTGTAGCGATTATCTGCTTTTAAAAGGCTATAAATAACATATTTCATCAAATCAACATTACATTTCAATCGGAAGTTAATACAAACACTCGATGGTGGTTTAAAGTGAGTTATGAAAGCGTAATATTAATATTTATCTTAAAAGTTATGTAGCTTGATGCTAATTGTAGCTCTAATGCACCTGTTTCGCCAGGAGCTATTCTATTTCATATCTAATTTGGTAAAAGAATTTACATTCACAAGGTCTCAAGAATATGCTTTTATTTTCTTCAGATATTAGGTGGATTAATGTATAGTGGGATCAAAGTGGTGTAGATGGGCAAGCCATGTAATGCCAGAATAAAAGATAATAATGGCTGAATAAAAAAGTGATAAAAAAAAGATGATAAAAAAATAATAAAGATTAGGTATCATACCCAGCAGGGGTGTGAAAGGTTTGTCAGGTGAGAACAAAAGAAACGTGAATGGGGTAGTTTGTCACACCACACATAGACAATGGAGTAGTGGTTGTTTACAGAGCAATACAATGTTTTATTAGCATCTTATCAGCCTTCTCTAAAAACTCACATGACATGGTCTTAGAAAATGTTTCATAAAAACCATAGTTCTAGAAATAACATCCTCAGACTTGAAATGAAGCATGACCACACTTGTGGCTTCAGCTTCACTGTTTCTAAATTTCTGCACTACAGCCACATTGTATTTTTATACATTTAAAATACACTCACCTAAAGGATTATTAGGAACACCATACTAGTACTGTGTTTGACTCCCTTTCGCCTTCAGAACTGCCCTAATTCTATGTGGCATTGATTCAACAAGGTGCTGAAAGCATTCTTTAGGAATGTTGGCCCATATTGATTGGATAGCATCTTGCAGTTGATGGAGATTTGTGGGATGCACATCTAGGGCACGAAGCTCCCGTTCCACCACATCCCAAAGATGCTCTATTGGGTTGAGATCTGGTGACTGTGGGGGCCATTTTAGTACAGTGAACTCATTGTCATGTTCAAGAAACCAATTTGAAATGATTCGAGCTTTGTGACATGGTGCATTATCCTGCTGGAAGTAGCCATCAGAGGATGGGTACATGGTGGTCATAAAGGGATGGACATGGTCAGAAACAATGCTCAGGTAGGCCGTGGCATTTAAACGATGCCCAATTGGCACTAAGGGGCCTAAAGTGTGCCAAGAAAACATCCCCCACACCATTACACCACCACCACCAGCCTGCACAGTGGTAACAAGGCATGATGGATCCATGTTCTCATTCTGTTTACGTCAAATCCTTACGTGCTGATCCTTGTTAACAGCAACGCATCCTTATCATCCGCACGGCTGGCACGCTTAACTAACTATTTTTCCAGTCTTCAACTGTCCAATTTTGGTGAGCTTGTGCAAATTGTAGCCTCTTTTTCCTATTTGTAGTGGAGATGAGTGGTACCCGGTGGGGTCTTCTGCTGTTGTAGCCCATCTGCCTCAAGGTTGTGCGTGTTGTGGCTTCACAAATGCTTTGCTGCATACCTCGGTTGTAACGAGTGGTTATTTCAGTCAAAGTTGCTCTTCTATCAGCTTGAATCAGTCGGCCCATTCTCCTCTGACCTCTAGCATCAAAAAGGCATTTTCGCCCACAGGACTGCCGCATACTGGATGTTTTTCCCTTTTCACACCATTCTTTGTAAACTCTAAAAATGGTTGTGTGTGAAAATCCCAGTAACTGAGCAGATTGTGAAATACTCAGACCGGCCCGTCTGGCACCAACAACCATGCCACGCTCAAAATTGCTTAAATCACCTTTCTTTCCCATTCTGACATTCAGTTTAGAGTTCAGGCGATTGTCTTGACCAGGACCACACCCCTAAATGCATTGAAGCAACTGCCATGTGATTGGTTGATTAGATAATTGCATTAATGAGAAATTGAACAGGTGTTCCTAATAATCCTTTAGGTGAGTGTATATATAAATATATAAGTCTTGAACTGTAAACTCTCAAGTGTTGGGTTTCTAAATAGATGTTGGCTATGTGTCTAATTCTGAATGAGCAGCAATCTTTATATTTTGGGTATGTCATTTATGCCCGACTTGCCAAAATGGGGGGTGTGAGAGAAGGGGTTAATTATTTTTATATTTTTTTAAATTTTCTGATAAAACTGACAATTTATTTTGTCATGAATGTCAGCATTTCTTCATAAATTTCTGACTCACATACTGTATGGAACCATCAGTTATATTATAGAAATATAATCATCATGTATATTGAATTTGTACTTAAAGCAACTTTTTGTTATATTAAATGGTAAGGAATGGACGAGTCAATTAGAGAGATAGAATATGTGAATAGAGCCAGGGGTCAGAGATGAAGATGAGTCATCTCTCATAGATGAAGGGAAAAGGCATTAGGACAAAGGTCAAAGGAATAGAACAAAGAGACGTAAATGAACAAATGGAAAACAGAGAGACGGGAATAACACTGACAGACTAAAGAAATAAACTGAAGGGATGAATAAGAATGAGAACAGAATGTGCTTGCAGTGGTAAAGATGGAGTGAGCAGCAGGTGGCCCTCGTATCCCTTTGTCCTTTTCTGACTAGCCATGTTTGCAGTCATGCCCCATGTCAAGTATGATGTTATGTTGGCCAAGGTCTAAGACCTCTTTTATTCAGGAATGATTGCAGACCTAGTCTTTTGTCATCTCTCCCTATTACTCTCTGTCTCCCTCCGTCCAGCACAGCCCCTCAAACAAGCAATTAAAATCGATCCTCTTTATTCTCCCCAAGCTTGCTTTCAGAGATCTGGGGTAGGGAGTCTGCAAAAGTGAATTTCCAGTCCGTGGTGGAATGTTATCACTTTATAGTCTTGCCAAACCGCTTTAGACTCATAGACACAATATTATTTCATATGGAAAAAAAACCCTAAATTTTCAATTTTCCAGGTATCATGGTACTGTGATGATATCGGTTGCCAATTATAAAAAAAGTATTTTTCGAAGTTTTTCAAGATCTTTTCTTGATGATTCTTGATGATCTTTTCTTTCGTCTTTCTACTTCAAAATTTCATGTTTCATTTTAACTTGCCGTTTCTTTGTAATGAATTGTGACATTTATTAGCAATTTCTGAGTACCAAATACATTGGCACTGAATGCTTGTATTCATACACTTTGGTATACAGTACTCTCAGATGCTTTAAAGAATATATGGTACTTTTTCAATTAACTCAATAATTATAATTGCACTATCAAGGGAAGTAATTGATTATTTCTGTTATTGTTCTGCAGTGTAGACAGCAAACATGTATTTTAAGTATTTTAATCTAAATTAATCCATCCATTTTCCAAACCTCAAATGTCAAATGTAGGGACATGAGAATGCTGGAGCCATGGCTACACTGTAAACCCGAATAAGTTGGAAAACCCCAAAATTTTGAGGTAATCCGTTGCATAAATTTTTTAAGTTAAGAAATTTAAAGTTTAAGTAAGTAGAACTTGCTGATTTTTATTTTTTTACTCATATATTTTAATTGCTCTTAACTTGAAATATTTGAGTAAGCTAATTTATACATTTAACTTAAATGATAATTTAATCTCAATTTAAATATTTTTAGTAGTGGAAACTTGGCTAGCTTTAACTAGCTAATTCAATAAATGCTGCCTTGCTAATTGGTGACACAGTAGTTTGATAGCATTAGCATAGCATAGCACTTACTGAATGAATACAGCAATATAGAACATTTAACATATACCTTTTCTCAAACTAAGCTCATGCTCCACTCGTCACCATGATGGTAACCCTACAAAAAACTCAAAACAATTAAACAATTAAATTACATAAAATGTGTTAGTTTTGTGAACTCAAAAGAAAAAATAATGTTCTAAATACTCATAAAAGTTAATTTGATTGAACTAGTTTGTTTAATTTGAGTTGGCTCTACTCAAACCAATTAATTATTTTGAGCGTTAGGGTTTAGAGTGTAGTCCATCACAGTAATCTAAATTCGATTGTTTGAAATGAATAATCATGATCACAATATCAAGAGGAAGTATAACTGGTGATTTTGATTTCTGTCACAATCGCGTAGCTCACATCTTGAGCAGCAGTAACTGAAAACTGCTGATACAGAGTGATTGGCATTAGTATGCAGAATCGAGAGACAAAAAGGGGGGAAAGGTCTTTTTAATTTAAGGTTTGGAATGCATGTTGTTTTTTCAGAGCTCAGAGGTTCATTATGTCAGCTTTATATTTAAGACAGACCAAGTGTAAATCGCTGCTGGTAACTGAAGTTTTTCGTCTGGTTTACACTGTGCTCATAATGTGGCAAATTAAAATGTTACTGACATATATTTCTAATCGCAGCTGTTTTTATTAACATTATTCTACATTATTTACTAATATTATTACTATTGTGGTACAAAGGAACTTTGTAGAGAATAAATGACTCCACTAGAGCAAAGACCATTAAAAAATAAAAAATACAAATAAAAATAGAATAAACTATCAAGAAGAGTTTGTCCCCTGTTTCTGAAGGCTGTCGTCCTATGAGTGTCTGTGTCTGGGGAACTGAGGCATTTCCACTGAGTCACTCTATAATGAGACTCCAATGTCTGATCTCCTTTCAAAGTAGCTTCAGATAATCAGGCTGTTTGTAGGCAAATTACAGCACGACAGAGAGCGCTAACAAACATTGCCATAAAAGTGGAGTGCTTTCTCATAATATTCATCATCATCCTACTCACATAAAGCTGGGTTACTGCCTGTCAACCATAGCAGTCATGATTGAATACCTGTATGGGTGATTTCTGTCTGTCTGTCTGTTCAGGCTGTCTGTCTGTCATTCTCTCTAACATTCTATCGTTCTGTCTAACGTTCTACCATTCTATAGCTGTCTGGCTGTCTGTCGTTCTATCTGAATGTATGATGTTATATCTTTCTAACATTCTATCTATCTATCTATCTATCTATCTATCTATCTATCGTTCTATTGTTCTGTCGTTCTATTTATCGTTCCTATCTATCTATCGATCTATCGATCTATCTATTGTTCTATCTATCTATCCTTCTATTTATCGTTCCAATCCATCCATCCATCCATCCATCCATCCATCCATCCATTGCAATATACGAAAAACTTTAGAACTACAGAGCATTAGTGTGAAACTGTGTTTTTCTTTATATGGCTGCATGCTTCTTGGAAATCCATATAAATCTAAGTTACCTCATTATGGCGGAATTCAACGAGCTCTATAATAACATTTCTACATCCCTGCTAGTCACATGAGCAATCTTATTAAATTTAGCAGACTTCTACATCTCTCATGTCTGCATTCATTGTGTGAGGCTGAAACATTGTTTCCTATCTGCCTAAAGGTGAGGAGTTGGGCTGTGGCTGACTGCAGGTGTGTTAAAGCGAAAGGCGTTGTGTCTCTGCGCGCTGCATGCTCATTTGGGCACGACAGCAGGCAACGTTGATCACACAGCTGTGCCTGCCTGTTCCATCAGCCATCACTTTAAGCAGAGTGTCCCCATTCTGCCTCTGCCTCATCTATCAACACACACTATTCGGTAAGAAAAAAAAGGCCTTTCATTATTGCTTGATATTGTTGCGCTGGGATGTTGCATTAATTCATGCAATTTGTGTATTGTTCCACACGGCCGCTATGTTGGCGAGGTGAACGCATTGAGAGCTGTCTCTGTGAACAGAGGTAGATAGGAAGTAGGGTTTTAAAGATGCTTTCTCTTTAATGTCAAGTGGATTTAAAAATGTTTTTAATGTGTTTTAATGTGTAATACAGCTTCCTGGTAGAGATTTGTTGCATAATGCAGTGTTCAGTACACAGTAATGTTTGTCTGCTGCTTTTCCACAGCGGGTATGTATTTCTGCCTGTGTGCGTGTATCATAGTTGGGGAAGCTACTCTGAAACTATAGCTTCGGAATCTACAAGCTGCTCATAATTTAATGTAGGTAAACAAAAAGAGTCTGCAAGGATGATTAAACCTGGACTGGCAATTTCACACACACACACACACACACACACACACACACACACACACACACACACACACACACACACAAAACTATAATAGTCTATACAGTAGTATAACTGACTTGAAGACACAATTAACTGAACATTATGCTATAAAATTAGAATCTGTTAATTTTTTATGAATTACAAGTTCAAAAGAACCAATTCACTAGAATTAATTGACTTGAACTTTCCAACACTGCATATTGAGAGTGGATAGTTAATAGAGTAGGATGAATCAGGCTTTGCAACGCTAGATGTGAGCGAGCAAGATAAATAGTGTGTGTTTGTTTACCTCAGTGAATTTTCATGTGAAATCAGTGTGACATTAAAAATAGCGCAAGCTTTTACTACACCACAAATCATTGGATAAAGTAGCTTGTTACTGTAAAAGCTACTGTACACTGTTTTCAGCAGCTGAGCTATTATTGACACTCTTTGATACTAAAAAAATGTAGCATCGCTTTAGTTACTCCCAGACATTTGAGTATATATACAGTGGAGTCTACAAGTACCTACGGAGTCACTAAAGGGACATGGTGATGGGGAACAAATTAAATGTGGTGATAAATTATTGTGCTGATAATATAATTTGTATATAAAAAAAATATAAAAGAATATAAATGTATTTCCAATTGTGGTCTTAGTTATTTTTTTGAGGATTTTATGATGAAAGGAAGGTTCAAAAGAACAGCATTCATTTAAAATAGAAATCTTTTGTAACATTATAAATATCTTTACTGTCACTTTTGATCAATTTAATGCAGAATAAAAGTATTATTATTATTTTCTAATTTTCTAAAATCTTACCGACCCCCACATTTTTGAACAGTAGTTTATATACAGTGGGGTCTACAAGCCTGAGACCACATAAAAATATGGAATTAAAAGTAGGCTGAAAATAGTAGGATTTTAACAAATTGAAAATGTTAATGAAAATGTATGAGGTAAAATAAGAAGAAATATCAAGTCCTGAAGTCATTAAAAAAAGACATAACTAATACTAAGACATTCTGAAATTCATGTTCATCAGTCAATTCAATTATTTAATTTGTATGTAAAAAACCCAAGGCTATCTCACAACCAATTTGTAACCAATTTCCTTTTCTAATGTAATAGGTTTTTCAACCCGATCTCACGGCAATTCGTACATATTTTACGAGGTGGCTAATTTGTACGACTTCACTTGTACGATTTGTCTAAACCCTAGTGACGGGTAGGTTTAGGGGCGGGGTTAGGGGTAGGTCATTCGTACGAATTCATACGAGGGAGGTCGTACAATTTCGTACAAATTAGCCACCTTGTAAAATATGTACGAATTGCTGTGAGATCGGGTTGAAAAACCTATTACATTAGAAAAGGAAATAGAAGCATTTCCAAAAGCGGTCTCAGAGTTTTCGACCCCAATGTATAAAGTGCAATAAAACAAGGTAGCATCTGTCATGCTTTTACACATGACTACTCTGGGATTTTGGGGCCCCTTGTTCTTGTTGGCTTCACTCTCACTCCCCATCTAATTGCCCATTTCCTCCTATCACACTCCATTTGAACTTCTCTTTTCGACTGTCTCTGTAGTATTCCTTGTCCGCCCAGTATGGCAGCTCACCTGTGATACACACACACACACACACATGCACCTGTTTCACTTTTTCCCCATTAATTCCGACTTTGATTTGGAAGGGGGGCGTGTGAGTAATGCGGCCCACTTAATGTAGTGGCTGTACTCAACCTGCACTGCATTTGCAGCTGTTAAAATGACAGGCGGGCTCCCGTGACTCCAGCTGCTCTCCATTCTGGAAAAAAAGCGAGGCGTCTAGGACGGAGGAAGAAAATGACAGCACAGCTACTCGATGACGAAAGGCTGACAATGAACAATGGAATGACGAATGACAAAATAGGCAGAGAAAGAAAGAATGAGAAGAAAAGAGTGAGAAAAAGCCTTGCGTGTCCATTACTATAACGATTACTTGCGGGCAAGAGCGGGCTTTTTCTGAAAAGCATATATCTAGCTCAGAAAAGACAATTCATAATTACAGGGTGTCTCATTATAGGGCCACATGAAACAAACTGTGACCTACTTCTGTGGTTGCTGGCATGCAGAGAATGATGGGATTGATGAGAATGACTTTTATTCCTCAGAAACGTGTGCCGTCACCTTCATCTTTTGATCTTAATGAAAAGCCATACAGCTGGATGGGCTGCTGGATGGCAATGTGTGCTGACGTAGATTGACACACTTGAGTATGCACTCTTGAGAGGTTCTCTTTGGACGAAATGCAGCGGATAGTTTCTCCTATCTGTCAAATTATAGCTCAGACCTAAAGGATGTGCTGATGATATGTAGGCCTCTTCCTCTTTCCACCTTACCTGCTCTGTGCCATTCACATATACACACTTCTCATCGCATCAGGGAAATTAAGTTGAGTCGGTTAGATATCAGCTCAAAATTGCTCCAAATCCAGAGTGGCTTCTCAAATGGACACCACATAGCCTTTTTCTCTGAAGCTTGGTGCATCTATGTCAAACATTAAAGGCCCTGATATACTTCAAGCAAAATCCGAGAACAAATTGGTGTGGTGTCTTTTCTACCAAAAATATGACCAAAACAAAGTTCATGTGGAAGTTGAAACAGCTTGTTACTTTCTCGTAAAGCTGTTAAACACCTTTGAACTACCATTGGTCCGTGGTGATTACATCATAGGTAGGTGTGCTCTGATGCTCCGCCTTCTTTGACGTTGATATTTTCTCTGATACATTTCTTCTGTTCAGTCCTTTGAGATCAGACGAGAGTAGAAACACACTGGAGAGCTGCTTTATAGTAGAAAGTTGTAATTAATTGGTAGAGACACTGACACGCCATTGGGATGTTTGCTAACAGTATACCACTGGTCACTTATCTTTTTTTTTACCCCTAAGGGTAGAACGAAAAAGATCTTCGGCATGAGTACTGTATATCGGGGCCTTGAGGGTATTTGTGTAGACATGTTCAGTAGTTTCAGATTTACTGGGTTAGGATAATTAACTCTTTCCTCGCCAGCATTTTTGATTATTTACACCAATTTTTTTATTATTAGAATATTATAATAATATTTTGTTGTATGAATATCTGAACATGAAATATATCAAAAGAAGGAACAGACCTTCTGTTTTTAAACAACCGTTTTATTCTATCTTCATGCATTCTTTTTTTATCAACACTTGAATGTGGGTAAGTTTCATTAAAAAAAGCTGAGGAAAAAACACATTTTTGTCAAAGACTTCATCCAGATCTGATTCAGAACGATGATCAAAACAAAGCTGGAGTAGATCAAGTCCATCAACACCCCCAAAGCTTCACAGTCCTGGGTCGACAATTCATTCGTTAACAGTAGGTCGTTTGGATTTATATGTTGTTTAATGTTGGTGATCGCATTATTTTTTATATGCATCTGCTTACATACGCTATTGTATTTTTCTGCTTCTTCTTCATCTGTGTTTTGATCAGGAGATTCTGTACTTTTTCAGAAGATGTGTCATCCCCCTACCATATTACAGTGAAAACACGGAAAGCCGGAAATGGCGGGGAGAGAGTTAAGAAGGTCCTGAACGATAAAACCTCAAAGTGAGAATTTTTAGAACTGCATCTATATCATTACCGTTATAGCTATCAATCTTGAGCTTCCTATTAGTGTTGTAGTACTCAAGACCGGTCTTAAGACCATTTTTTGAGGGCCTTGGTCTTGTCTCTGTCATGACTGCATTTGTACTTGGTCTTGTCTTGGTCTCAGACTGACAGTGAGCTGCATACACGCGGGATTGAAATGGTGGCTACAAAGAAATCTCTAGCGCTCATTTTGGTCATGGTTTGTCTTGAAAAACTAAGATAATTTGATGGTCGTCGTAGGAGAAGTCGCAGGACTGTGAGCCAAATCTTCTGACACTGCCAGTATTTCGTCTGAGGTCAAATTTGATTGCAGCGGTCATTAATCGGCTGCCAGCGAACATGTCAAACTAACGATCAAAGACTTCAGATTTTAGCCTAGGATTAGAGGAATCTTTTAGGATTTGCAAAATTTGTCTCAGACGGCCAAATTGTGGCTAAAATAAATGTAAATGCCCACAAAATTCAAGATATGATCGCAAAAACTTACTTGTATGAGATCTTGTTTTTATATAACATAGGATATAATTAAGGAATATCACAAGAGCAAGAGAGCTTTTTTCATGAATATAAGCACGATTGCAAATGCGATATTGATTTTATACAAACGTTCAATAAACAAGAAGTTAATATTATATTATTTTAGACACAATTTTAGACAAGGTTTTGCTCATTCGGCAACGTGTTTCGTTATTAAGTGAATCAGCTACTTTAAACAAATCAGTTGAATAAATTATTCCATGACTGTTAAATAATGTTAATGTTAATATTTTAATTAGGGTGACCAGACATCCCCATTTTCCGGGGTTCTGTCCCCGACTGGAGCTGTCCCCGGAAATGTCCCCGTTTTACAACTCGTTCAAAACAACCCGCGTATACATTGCAAATAAAGCCCAACGTACAGCAGCCTGCTGGTTATTCTCCCAATTGGTCGCGCACGCCGCTACTACTTCATGAAGAACGTAACCGAGAGCAGAGTGCCATTATCGTCAAATATCAAAAGAAACATCGTTATCGCTTTCAAGGTAGTAGCATACTAACTATTTATGTTAAATTAAAGTAATACAGTTTGCATATGCTTTATAACAGAGCCTCAACAGGGTGCGGGATTGTTTTGTCCCCAAAAGTTCCGCAGTTACGATGCAGTGATTACCACGCATCCACGCATTTTTAAATATAAAAAACCTAAACAATTACACTTGCAACAAATACATGTGCAGAATACACATACTTAAACACATGCTTAAAATAAGCCTAAAATGCTAAATAACAAGACCAATTAAAGATTGTAAGAGTTATTTTCAAGCACAAACATAACAAAACATTTGAAGTAAAAAAAAAAAGTAATTTATACAGTATAAACTTGTGAAAATTAAAGTATTAAATACAATTATATTTGTTAAATAGTTTTATTCATCATATCATATTTATGTTATCATACATATATATTTTTGTAATGTGTTTTTGTCAAATCATGTTATAATATTGTTTTAAACGGCTTGTGATTTACAATGGTTACTATTAACTGTTTTCATTGTTTTTTTTCATTGTGAGTTGAATTGTATTAAAACCAGACCAAAAATCGTAATAATCAAACTAAATCATAATAACTATTAATGTTAATAATAATATAAGGAGCCCACAAAGACAACAAAAACGTTCAACAAAAAATATTGTCCCCGTATTTTAATTAATAGATAATAACAAATGAGATTTTTTTGTGATATTTTGACCACTCAAACAGGAAATGTCCCCGGTTTCCATTTCAGAAATCTGGTCACCTTAATTTTAATGTTAAATTAATCTGACAATTATTTATGCAGGTGTGATTTTACCAATTCATATGCAACCTCTGTAACACAAAGATGTTTTATTATAAAAAAAATCTCCCCCTCAGTCTTAGTCTCAGCACACGCTGGTCTTGGTCTCGGTTTAGGTGGTCTTGACTATAACACTACTTCCTATACTGTAGGTTGTTAAAAAGAGTCATACAATGGGTCAGTTGTTCAACTCCCATTGTATAGACAAAAACATGCAACAAAAGTGTTCCACAGAAGAAAAAGTAATTCAGGTTTGTTACAACATGAGGGTGTTAATGACAGAATTTCATTTTTGTGTGAGCAAACCCATTAAAGTTGCAGTTGCGCAGTGTTTCCTAGCTTAGCAACTGCCATTGAGATGCTAACAGAAAGCTTTTTCTAGGTATTATAGACTTTCTTGCCTCAAACAAACTTAATTCTGAAAGTAATTCTGAAAGCGTTACAGTGTTTACACTCTTCAAGAAGTCTACTTAGAAATGTTGTACTTATAGTTGTCTCGGTGAGAGGAAAATGTTTTAATACTGAACAAAATCCACACACCAGCTTAAATGAGGAATAGCCAGTATGTTTGCTCTCTATTTCTTTCTCTCTGGTGCATCTGATCTATGTTTGGATAGAACTAAGACGTTCAGCGCAGGTGGAAAGCTTTATTACAGCCTGAGGGTGCAGAAGTTCAGGCCCCAATAAAAGATATTAGCACAATTGTCTGTGTGAGAGTGTACTTCAAGAAAGGGAAGGAAGGCCCCAGTGGTCCATTTTCACATTCATACAGTGAAATTGCTTTACAAAAGTGCTCGTAGATAAGAACTGCTTCGGATTTTGACAGCAATGCGGTCTTATCGTCATCTCATCTCAATGCTCCTTGGATCTCAGCCTAAGTTTAGCACCGAGATTCTGGAAAGCAGAACTGCCAACTAATGTGTTTTCTTCATCGTAAGCAGAAGTGGAGCTCTTTATCACCACCTCAGTCAGCATAATCATTATGATTATAAAATTAATTGAAGGTTAAAATCATTGCTTATGTTTATTGTTGCATAAAACCCCCTTCATTAATATGCACCTTGACGTTGTACCAAAGTGCTTCTATTAGACTTTGGATGTCTAATCTGATTTGGCTCATTTATCTGTATAATTATCGTAAACAGCTTCTAACTGGGGTATGTAGCTACAATCGGATATGCATCCACCTTGCACAAATAAGCTTTTTATTTTATTTATATATTTAAGCAAAATTGCAACAGAATTTGCCAGCCTCTGTTTAAAGTCGGCATAAACGGAAGTTGCGATTTTCTTCTCTTGTGACCTATATCCGATTGAAATGGCTTCTGTGTCATTCCGTGTCAAATCAACCAAATTTCGGAAACTTCCCCGGCTCAAATTGTTTATTTTGTTCATATTTTTTCTGTAGAAAGGCAAACATAAATAGTGATGAAAGCCAAAATATCAAATGTCACAAATGTAGGTTTATTATCAGAGTAATCCACTGCTTTGTCAAAATGACAATTTTCACCTGAGATCTGGAGCAAAATTACAGGGGGGTAAAAGGTACTTTAGAAAGATGGCAGCATCATTGTTTTATTTTTACACAAGAGATTGGTTGGTCTATTAGTAAAATTTGTTGACTTTAGCAATCTTTGTTGCATTATATGCCAACGGTCACAGTTCAAATATCAGCTGTGTGCAAAATGAACACACATTTGGTTTTTGATCACTGGAAATGAGTACAATTCAACAATTTAGACATGGAGTCAGGTTGGGGTCCCTATATCTATGGGACTGAACCATGTAGGGCCTTAAAAATTAAGATAACAAAAGAAAAGTTTATTAAGAATGAGAATCTAGAAGGTTATTAAGATATATTGAATACTTTTAGAGTTACAAGCATGCAAACTTTGGAAAAATAATACTTATGGCACTCAGACAGGTATGTTCTATGCAAATGAGGTGATAGAAAAAAACTTGATACATTTCTAGTTTCAACGTTATTTGTTCTTCAGATATTTCTCTTTAAATATAAACAAGTATCAGCTGTATCCAAATTGACCCACATTTGGTTTTCGACCGACTGAACATTACCAGTTTACTCATGGAGCCACATTAAGATCTCAATATCTCTGGGACTGAACCATCGAGGACCTTTAAAATTGAGATACTAAAAAAAAAGTTTGTTAAGACTCAGAATCTAAAAGGAGATTAAGATATCTTTAATACTCCTTGAGTTACAGGCATTCAAACTTGAGGCGAAAAACACAAGAAGTGCTTTTTTACCATTTTTGAACTGTCACCATTGGCATATAATGCAACAAAGATTGCTAAAGTCAATATATTTTACTAATAGACCAACCAATCTCTGTGTAAAAATAAAATAATTATGCTGCCATCTTTCTAAAGTCAATTTTGCCCACCCTGTAATTTGGCTCCAAATCTCAGGTGAAAATTGTCATTTTGACCCCCCTCTACAAAACAGTGGATTACTCAATAAATATACATTTGTGACACATAACATTTTGGCTTTCATCACTATTTATGTTTGTCTTTCTACAGAAAAAAAATATTAACAAAATCAAAAATTTGAACTGGGGACCTCTGGTTGAGTTGACATGGAATGACCCTTCTAGAACAGGAAAAAATGTAGGATGGGACTTATCCATGGGGAACCGGTTACATCATTGAATTGTTTGCTATTGCTGTGATCTCATGTGAGTGACAGGTTCTCCCGCCCTCACGGCAGTAAACACATCATTAGAGAAGAGAAGAAATGTTGTTGCAAGAGGGAGGGGGAGTTATTTTGATTAAAGATTATGACAGCACATGAGTTGAAAAAAATGGTGTGCACAGATAAATCATTTAAAATAAACACTGCAGTATTCCATAAAAAAAATAACTGATTGGCTGTTTTGTAATTGAATTCTCTTTTCCTAGAGGAAGCTTTGTTACATTTTTAAAGCTTGAAAAATACTCAAGATTTACTTGCACCTTTGTCAAAAGCTTGTATATTTGAACATAGCATTCACCGAACATACATTTAAAGAATTACCAAACCTTTTAACCTCTTTTCTGTCAATTCAGACCTGTCAATGTCATTACATTCTCATTGTCTGAATTCACTCTGCAGCTTTTAAACATGACCCAGTCAGACTTTCATCTTTTTCTTTGATTGCTTTAGTGTCCTCTATCATTTTTAAGTAACTTTTTCACCCCAAAGCTCTTTATCTCAGTCTTTTCTTTAACGATCTGCTAAATTCACACGCTCTTTTTTTTTTGTCTTCATGTAGAATTATTTCATACTGTATTCTTCTCACCTGTGGTTGTGTGATGGAGCAGATCTATCATTGGTTGGTCTCCAGGGCTCTTTCAGTTTTCTCACAGATCTTGCCTTTTTCTGCCTTTGAAAGATTTACCTGACAAGCATGTGGCAGTGTAACTTGCCCTCTTGACTCCCCTTCTATTATTTCTGATACATACACACTGTTGACACGGCTGTGCTGCTACTGTACACACTCCCATAGCAACTGCATTTGATTCATTTTTTGACACTACTTACAAAAAATAAAATAAAAAAATTCTAAATATTAAAATTAAATTAGAAATTTGGTATTGAAACATATATACATACACACACACACACACACTAAATATATATGTACAGGTGCTGGTCATATAATTAGAATATCATCAAAAAGTTGATTTCTTTCACTAATCCCATTCAAAAAGTGAAACTTGTATATTATATTCATTCATTACACACAGACTGATATATTTCAAATGTTTATTTCTTTTAATTTTGATGATTATAACTGACAACTAAGGAAAATCCCAAATTCAGTATCTCCAGAAAATTTGAATATTGTGAAAAGGTTCAATATTGAAGACACCTGGTGCCACACTCTAATCAGCTTATTAACTCAAAACACCTGCAAAGGCCTATAAATGGTCTCTCAGTCTAGTTCTGTAGGCTACACAATCATGGGGAAGACTGCTGACTTGACAGTTGTCCAAAAGACGACCATTGACACCTTGCACAAGGAGGGCAAGACACAAAAGGTCATTGCAAAAGAGGCTGGCTGTTCACAGAGCTGTGTGTCCAAGCACATTAATAGAGAGGCGAAGGGAAGGAAAAGATGTGGTAGAAAAAAGTGTACAAGCAATAGGGATAACCGCACACTGGAGAGGATTGTAAAACAAAACCCATTCAAAAATGTGGGGGAGATTCACAAAGAGTGGACTGCAGCTGGAGTCAGTGCTTCAAGAACCACTACGCACAGACATATGCAAGACATGGGTTTCAGCTGTCGCATTCCTTGTGTCAAGCCACTCTTGAACAACAGACAGCGTCAGAAGCGTCTTGCCTGGGCTAAAGACAAAAAGGACTGGACTGCTGCTGAGTGGTTCAAAGTTATGTTCTCTGATGAAAGTAAATTTTGCATTTCCTTTGGAAATCAGGGTCCCAGAGTCTGGAGGAAGAGAGGGGAGGCACACAATCCATGTTACTTGAGGTCCAGTGTAAAGTTTCCACAGTCAGTGATGGTTTGGGGTGCCATGTCATCTGCTGGTGTTGGTCCACTGTGTTTTCTGAGGTCCAAGGTCAACGCAGCCGTATACCAGGAAGTTTTAGAGCACTTCATGCTTCCTGCTGCTGACCAACTTTATGGAGATGCAGATTTCATTTTCCAACAGGACTTGGCACCTGCACACAGTGCCAAAGCAACCAGTACCTGGTTTAAGGTATCCTTAATGGTATCCCTGTTCTTAATTGGCCAGCAAACTCGCCTGACCTTAACCCCATAGAAAATCTATGGGGTATTGTGAAGAGGAAGATGCGATATTGGCATATCGCACCCAACAATGCAGAAGAGCTGAAGGCCACTATCAGAGCAACCTGGGCTCTCATAACACCTGAGCAGTGCCACAGACTGATCGACTCCATGCCACGCCGCATTGCTGCAGTAATTCAGGCAAAAGGAGCCCCAACTAAGTATTGAGTGCTGTACATGCTCATACTTTTCATGTTCATACTTTTCAGTTGGCCAAGATTTCTAAAAATCCTTTCTTTGTATTGGTATTGGTAATATTCTAATTTTCTGAGATACTGAATTTGGGATTTTCCTTAGTTGTCAGTTATAATCATCAAAATTAAAAGAAATAAACATTTGAAATATATCAGTCTGTGTGTAATGAATGAATATAATATACAAGTTTCACTTTTTGAACGGAATTAGTGAAATAAATCAACTTTTTGATGATATACTAATTATATGACCAGCACCTGTATACACTCACCTAAAGGATTATTAGGAACACCATACTAATACTGTGTTTGACCCCCTTTCACCTTCAGAACTGCCTTAATTCTACGTGGCATTGATTCAACAAGGTGCTGAAAGCATTCTTTAGAAATGTTGGCCCATATTGATAGGATAGCATCTTGCAGTTGATGGAGATTTGTGGGATGCACATCCAGGGCACGAAGCTCCCGTTCCACTACATCCCAAAGATGCTCTATTGGGTTGAGATCTGGTGACTGTGGGGGCCATTTTAGTACAGTGAACTCATTGTCATGTTCAAGAAACCAATTTGAAATGATTCGAGCTTTGTGACATGGTGCATTATCCTGCTGGAAGTAGCCATCAGAGGATGGGTACATGGTGGTCATAAAGGGATGGACATGGTCAGAAACAATGCTCAGGTAGGCCGTGGCATTTAAACGATGCCCAATTGGCACTAAGGGGCCTAAAGTGTGCCAAGAAAACATCCCCCACACCATTACACCACCACCACCAGCCTGCACAGTGGTAACAAGGCATGATGGATCTATGTTCTCATTCTGTTTACGCCAAATCACCTTTCTTTCCCATTCTGACATTCAGTTTGGAGTTCAGGAGATTGTCTTGACCAGGACCACACCCCTAAATGCATTGAAGCAACTGCCATGTGATTGGTTGATTAGATAATTGCATTAATGAGAAATTGAACAGGTGTTCCTAATAATCCTTTAGGTGAGTGTATATATATATATATATATATATATATATATATATATATATATGTGTGTGTGTGTGTGTGTGTGTGTGTGTGTGTGTGTGTGTGTGTGTGTGTGCAGTGAAAACGCGCGTGTGTGTGTATTTATCCTTTTTTTTTGCTATATATATATATATATAATTATAATATCAATAACAATAATATTTTAGTTTTCTAAAAGATCTTATTTTTTAATTATATAAATTATATTCACATAAAAAAAAAAAAATATATATATATATATATATATATATATATATATATATATATATGTCTGTCTGTCTATGTGTTTGTGGGTTTTTTTTTTTCAATTTTATTTTCTCTTTATTTCCTAAATGTATTTATATTTTATTTTAACTTTTGAATTTTATTTTTAGGCCTTTTTTTTTCATTGACTAAAAGTCTTGATTTTCTTCTTATTTGTGTGTGTTGTTAGCATGTTTTTAATAGGGCTTGAAAAATGCTGGGAGAGGTTAGGAACTTATATATTTTGAATATATTCAAATATATTTTGCACAGAGCCTCTTGGTATTATGGGATTAGATTCTGGTTCAGTGTTTGGAGTGATGGGAGATATTAAATCATTTGCTTGCCATGTTTCTGAAAGCCAAAAGCATGATGTCAGTGTATGTTTGGTGGATTTATGCAGCTGGTAAGATACTGAATGTCTGTTATTTGCATATTTATCTTGTACATACATATTCATAAACTAAGGTTGAGATTTCACTGACGGACAGGAGAAGGAAAACACTCAGCATGTTGCCTTTAATCTGCTGGTTGTCATTACCTTAAACATAGTCCAACAGGAAACACAGCTCTCATGAAATGAGATGGCTCATATTAAAGATATAAGCTATTAAGTCAAGATGAAGCCGCACTGACAGATCTATGTGTGCGTATGTGTTTGTAACCGAGAAATTAGCGGGAACTGGCAGACAGGCTCTGATTGGATGGAAACTGTGTTCACAGGATGGATGTGATAGGAAGAGTTTGTTCTTCTCACTTTTAATTAGGGCTGACACAAATCAAGTGTGGTTGAGAGGGAGATAATGAGAACATGACAGAGCAGAGAGTAAGAGGTGCCAACATCGTAACTTCCTGTTGTGCAGAAACTCTCCAGCAAACACATCTGCAGAACAGGAGAATAAAGTACTTGAGTAAATGTTTTTCATTACTATACTTAAGTATTAGTTTGGGGACTTTGTACTCTTGAATTCTATTAACACTGATTACTTGGACTTAATTAAATTTTCAAGGGTGGGAAAAAAAACTAATGTTTTTATTATTTCTAACAATTTAATTTAGCCTTTAAAGTCTCTCTTTACGGTTCAAACGTTTGGGGTTGGTACGATTTTTTGGTAACACTTTATTTTACAGTGTCATTGTTACATATGTTACTTGTAGTTACTATAGTAATAACTATAAATTATGCATAATTACATGCAACTGACCCCAAACCAAATAAAATCCTAACCTTATAGTAAGTAAATGTAGTTACTTAATATTACTCAGTACTTAAATATACACTCACCTAAAGGATTATTAGGAACACCTGTTCAATTTCTCATTAATGCAATTATCTAATCAACCAATCACATGGCAGTTGCTTCAATGCATTTAGGGGTGTGGTCCTGGTCAAGACAATCTCCTGAACTCCAAACTGAATGTCAGAATGGGAAAGAAAGGTGATTTAAGCAATTTTGAGCGTGGCATGGTTGTTGGTGCCAGACGGGCCGGTCTGAGTATTTCACAATCTGCTCAGTTACTGGGATTTTCACGCACAACCATTTCTAGAGTTTACAAAGAATGGTGTGAAAAGGGAAAAACATCCAGTATGCGGCAGTCCTGTGGGCGAAAATGCCTTGTTGATGCTAGAGGTCAGAGGAGAATGGGCCGACTGATTCAAGCTGATAGAAGAGCAACTTTGACTGAAATAACCACTCGTTACAACCGAGGTATGCAGCAAAGCATTTGTGAAGCCACAACACGCACAACCTTGAGGCAGATGGGCTACAACAGCAGAAGACCCCACCGGGTACCACTCATCTCCACTACAAATAGGAAAAAGAGGCTACAATTTGCACGAGCTCACCAAAATTGGACAGTTGAAGACTGGAAAAATGTTGCCTGGTCTGATGAGTCTCGATTTCTGTTGAGACATTCAGATGGTAGAGTCAGAATTTGGCGTAAACAGAATGAGAACATGGATCCATCATGCCTTTTTACCACTGTGCAGGCTGGTGGTGGTGGTGTAATGGTGTGGGGGATGTTTTCTTGGCACACTTTAGGCCCCTTAGTGCCAATTGGGCATCGTTTAAATGCCACGGCCTACCTGAGCATTGTTTCTGACCATGTCCATCCCTTTATGACCACCATGTACCCATCCTCTGATGGCTACTTCCAGCAGGATAATGCACCATGTCACAAAGCTCGAATCATTTCAAATTGGTTTCTTGAACATGACAATGAGTTCACTGTACTAAAATGGTCCCCACAGTCACCAGATCTCAACCCAATAGAGCATCTTTGGGATGTGGTGGAACGGGAGCTTCATGCCCTGGATGTGCATCCCACAAATCTCCATCAACTGCAAGATGCTATCCTATCAATATGGGCCAACATTTCTAAAGAATGCTTTCAGCACCTTGTTGAATCAATGCCACGTAGAATTAAGGCAGTTCTGAAGGCGAAAGGGGGTCAAACACAGTATTAGTATGGTGTTCCTAATAATCCTTTAGGTGAGTGTATAATTACACTGTAACAATGACTCCTTAAAATAAAGTGTAACCAATTTTTTTATTATTATCTATTTATTTATTTATTTATTTGATGATTTTTTTTTTAAATAAGTCTCTTATGCTTACTAAGATGTAAAATAACTTTTCTGTTTTAATATATTTTAAAAATGTAATTTATCACCATATTCAGTGTCACATGATTCAGAAATCATTGTAATATGCTGATTTGCTGCTCAAAAAACATTTATTATTATTATCAATGTTTTTTTTTTGTTTTTTTTTTGGAAATATGATACATTTTTTGTCAGGATTCTTTGAAGAATAGAAAGGTCAAAAGAGCAGCATTTTTATAATATAAATCTTTTGTAACATTATAAATGTCTTTAATGTTACTTTTGATCAATTTAATGCATCCTTGCTGAATAAAAGTATTAATTTCTGTTTAAAAATGGAAATCTATTTTAATTATCATTACTTTTTCTTTTTGTAATTATGTAGCGTAGCTTTAATGTTAAACCATCTTAAGTAACATCTTAAGTGTTTTTTGCATGATGATAAATTGCATTTTAAGTTATTAACTTATCAGGTATCATCATATCAGCGAGAGAGCGACTCGTGACAACACTCATGGAAAAAAGTTTGGTTGGTAATGAATAACTTTTAACTTTTAATAACTTTTTTTATTTTAAGACACAAATAACTAAAATTAGCCCATGATTTACTCACCCTCAAGTCATCCTAGACATTCTTCTTTCAGACGGATACAATCTGAGTTATATTAAAACATGTCCTGACTAATCCAAGCATTATAATGGCAGTAAATGGGATCCCAAAATTTGAAGCCCAAAAAAGTGCATCCATCCATCATAAATGTGCTCCACACAGCTCCTGGGGGTTAATAAAGGCCTTCTGAAGCGAAACGATGCGTTTGTGTAAGAAAAATATCCATATTTAACAATTTCTAAAGTAAAATATCTAGTTTCTAGCCAGACCACCTTCCGTATACAACTTACGAATAAAGCGTATCTGACGTCAGACGTAGCATAAACGTTTTGAACTGGGAAAGGCGTTACACTTTCTGCGTAAGTTGAATACGGAAGGCGGTCTGGCGGAAGCTAGATATTTTACTTTAATAACGTATTAAATATAGATTTTTTTTTACACAAACACATCACATTGAGGGTGAGTAAATCATGGGCTAATTTTCATTTTTGGGTGAAATATCCCTTTAAGTAATGAATTCATCAAGCGCACAAGCGCACAAATAAAAAGACAGAACTCTTGAAAAACTGACAGCAAGTATTACTGAGTAGGCTAATGTTAAAATGTTTTAAAGGTAATTTGTAAAGATGTGTTTATATTTAGTTGTTAATGTGTGCACTTACAAGTTTCCAATAGAAAAAAATATTTATAATTAAAGACGTACATGCATTTCTCATCACGGTGGAGGTTTTGGGGAGTGTGGGCACCCACTGTAAGAAACATATATTGGTGCCTATGAATGTGAATTTTTTTTTTTTTTAACAAGGATTTTTCAATTATTTTGACTTCTGTCAAAAACCTTTGACAGAATAACTGTACTTTAACTTATCTGCCCCTGCTTCAGACATATGCATGCACATATATTTAACTGTGCAGTCATTTGGTGACACACACATGCATGTACAGTGGCACACGTTTGAGCATGGTTTGTTCTGTTCAACCTGCAGTCGGTCACTTACATTCACACACACACGCTGATGGACAGCCACGAGCCCACTTTCTCAGCATGTCACCTTTAATCTGCTGCCCACACGCACAGACACTGTTTCACACAGTGTCACGCAGTCTCCTTTCTGAATGTTTTTCACTTTGTTTTTGACACAGTGCCACTAACACAGTTTGTGTGAACTACTGATGTCTAGTTCACATCTTTTGACCTGGATCTATACTGCTGGTGACCGAACAGTGAAAAGCTGGTCATCATTAGTAACGCACACAGGGGGAAATTCACTCGGAATGAACGAAACGCTGACAGCGGCGTTTATTTGAGCATGCTGCCTGTGTTGTTTTAGCACTTGAATGCTGTTTGCATGGCGCAAACACCCATCTTGCAGGATTTGAGTATTGAGGTTATGGAGAACCCTTTTACACTAAGTGACTGGAGAATTCATTCATTCTCATTTATTTATAAAGCACAAAAACTAAGCAAAAAAAAGCTCAAGGTTGACCAAAGTACAAGAAATGAGAGCATTAAAAGACAAGAATAAATGAAACACATTGACAAGCAAAAATAAATGCATGGTCATGCCAAATGAATTCTAACAAGATGGCTTTGATATTGGAATCATACAGGTGTATGATCCTGCACTCCTTTTAAAATGTTTAAATTGTATGATCACGGTTTATACAAGTTTCTTTTCATGACAAGTTATTGTTTTGTGACTTCTGGATCTTAAGTTAACACAAGTTTACCCTCATGATGTTTCAAAACCCATAAGACTTTCTTTCTTCTGTGGAACACAAAAGAAGATATTTTGAAGAATGGTGGTAACCAAACAGTTTTGGTGACATCCATTAAAATATTAAAATAATAATAAATGTCAGAGTAGCTTCTTTGCGTTGGAATGACATGATGGTGAGTAAATGATGACACAATTTTTTTTTTTTGAGTGAAGTAATCCTTTAAGTGTCTGAAACAACCTCATGAAACACATTATTTTAATCCTACTAAGTTGCACACTTCTTTCTCTTGTAGTGGACTATACGTCATCCACTATCTTAGGCTAAGTTTATTAGTTTGAATAGTTTAAATACTTGATAAGTACAGCATTATTGGTTTGCTGTGGATAAGACAACGATTTTGAGCTGAAAATTGAAAATAAATCAGAAAAATAAGGTATATTTTGCATTTTTAATCCACTTTTTTTGTTTGTTTAAAACAACTCATGGTAGTCCTATCATGTAATAGTAGTGTTAAAAATTGCACACTGTAAACCTGAATAAGTTGGCAAAACTCAAAAAAATGTAGGTAATCAGTTACATATATTTTTTTAAGTTAAGAAATTCAAAGTTTAAGTAAGCAGAACTGCCAGATTAAAAATGTGTACTCATACATTTGAATTGCTCTTAGCTTAAACTTTTTGAGTTAATTCATACATTTAACTTAAAATGATCATGTAATCTCAATTTAAATATTTTTGGTAGTGGAAATTTAGCTAGATAACTAGCTAATTCAACAAATGCTAATTGTTAACACAATGCTTTGATGACATTAGCATAACATAGCAATTTCTAAACGAGTACAGCAATATAGAACATTTAACATACCTGTTGTCAAACTAAGCTCATGCTCCACTCGTCACCATGATGAGAAACCCCCCAAAAAACCCACGTTTTCTAAATTAGAAATTTAGGTAAATTTAAGTTTGTCCAAATTAAAAGAAACAAGTTCACAAAACTCAAAACAAGAAAACTATTCAGATTACTTCAAATGTGTCGGTTTTGTGAACTCAAAAGAAAGTTCTAGTTTGTTTAATTTGAGTTCGCCCTACTCAAACCAATTCATTATTTTGAGCATTAGGGTTTACAGTGCAGTTGATATTACAGTTGCAGTTGATTTTACTTATGAAATTGTAATTTTTTTACATATGAGAAATTGCAGTTGGTTACTTATGGTTAATTCTTCACAGGGTCGGGAGGTCAAGCTGAATGTATTGCATTTTGGGAAAAAGTATTCCATATATAGTACTGTGCATTAGTTTTGCACTGCACATTTTGGCATATATATTGTAATAGGGTAAACCATGCATACAAAAAGAATATGGCATACTATATACAGTACATACTACATACTACATGACCAATAGCAACTTATGAAGTACAACTCTATGTTGTATGAAGTAAATGTGGTCTCTGCTAGTCAGGAACAGGGTTATGAGGAACTTATTCCCTATTGCAGTCATCAATACTGATAATTTTTTACAGAAAAAAAGCATGCAGTTTTCTTTGTTGCTACTTTATGGTTTAACTAGTTGCTGCACTTCTGTCCTTTTTTCCCATTTTATTCTACCTCTCATTCTCCTCCATCCTCCTCTCCATTCATCCTTTTTACGGTTGGCGAGAGAATGTTCATTATATGACGCATTACTTCGAATGTTCATTATATGACACATTACTACGCATTACTCCTCTGGCACTCTGCATTCTCTCGCACTATATATCTCTCATGTACTCTTGAGTTCCCTTTCGAACGGTCAGTCGTACTGCGTCTTAAGACGCAATGGGAATAATCTATTTCTCGAATTACTGAAGCATTTTTGTAAAATCACGCAGTACTACTGCCCAGTCAAAACAGTGTAGAGACATCTCGCACGGTATTGGCTGGCCAGTGGGAACTGCATGAACCAATGGCAGAACAGCGTAACTGAGCGAACCAATGGGCACAATGCCCACGAAGCAGGGCACAAAGCCCGCGAAGGTGAGCACAAAGCCCGCCAAAATGGGCGTGGCATCTGCCTTAAAGGTACGCTGTAATGCCCTAAAACGTCAGATTAATCTCCTTCAGCGACGATCTCGGTCCTTGCTGATAAACTCTCGAAGCTACACCACCTTTCGGCGAGAAAAGACGAGCCTGCAGCGGAATCGCGAGCTAGCCAGCCCGGACATCCTGCAACGAGTCAGCGGCCTGTTTCAGCGCGCTCAATTGCCAGCGGTCCTGTGAGCTGTCGCGCCTTTCCCCTGCACTCTCCGGTAAAACACTACGGTGTATCCTTGTTTTTACAATGAGCGACTTACGTAATGTCGCGCAATATATGTGTAACATGCAGCACTCACCTGCATGAAGAGGACGGCCACGATGTGTGCGTGATCTGTCTGGGCTAAGCCCACGCAGACGCTGCTTTCTCCGGGTCCGGCTGCTCTCACTGCGAGGGTATGCCCATCTCCTCTCTCCGCTCGCGGATAGCGCTCTTCTCAGAGCGCAAACCCGCCCCTCGCACTCTCCCGTTGGAATGGTCGGGCTCCATCGACGACCCCGCCCCCTCAACTTCACAGCAATGCAAATTCCTCAGCGGGTATCGCGTGTGTCTCGGCTGAGACCACGCCGAATTTGCACGATGAGATGGTGCTGCCGACCCCGTAGGCTTGGCTCGCCAGCCTCGATGCATCCCGCCTCCCTCTCTCTCTCTCTCTCCGCGCTGAAGAAGCGCTGCGGACAGAGAATGCCAGAGTGGACGTGCGAACTCACGCCGGAGCTCTCCCCGCGTGTCTTGCATTCAGACTGCTAGAAATATTGAGGGCGTGGCTTACGTTACAGCCTGTTCTCACTGCAGCTCGCGCTTATTGCCATGGCAGCGTGCGCGCCCTGTTGAGAGCGCAACTTACGTCATTGCTGCACTCGATGTCTAGCGCATAGCGGCGTCGTAAAATGGCGGCCAAGCCCTGCCCCTTTTTCACTCTCTATCACTTCTCCCAGTCCCCTCTATTCAGGTCACTGGAGAGGTTCAGCATTGCAGTATACGAGCCTGTTACAAAGCACACTCGCCTGCACACAAAACGCACTGTTGAGAGAGTGACTTCTCTCTAACACTTCTCCCAGTCCCCTCTATTCAGGTAACTTGAGAGGTTCAGCATTGCAGTATATGAGCCTGTTACGAAGCACACTCACCTGCACACAAAACACTGTTGAGAGAGTGACTTCTCTCTACCACTTCTCCCAGTCCCCTCTATTCAGGCGACTGGAGAGGTTTATCCATTGCAGTATACGAGCCTGTTATAAGCACGCACGCCTGCACACAAAACACTGAGAGCGTGACTTCTCTCTACTACTTCTCCCAGTCCCCTCTATTCAGGCGACTGGAGAGGTTTATCCATTGCAGTATACGAGCCTGTTATAAAGCATGCACGCCTGCACACAAAACACTGAGAGCGTGACTTCTCTCTACTACTTCTCCCAGTCCCCTCTATTCAGGCGACTGGAGAGGTTTATCCATTGCAGTACACGAGCCTGTTATAAAGCACGCACGCCTGCACACAAAACACTGAGAGCGTGACTTCTCTCTACCACTTCTTCCAGTCCCCACTATTCAGGCGACTGGAGAGGTCCACCATTGCAGTAAATGAGCCCGTTATGAAGCGCGCACGCCTGCACACAAAACGCTGTATTAAAGGCGATCCTAATAAGCAATTAAGAGTATTTTCCTCTTATGACTGTAGGCAGTGTGTCCCCTACATAGTGTGCACCACTGCATATAAGCACTGTTAATTCAGCGCTACGGAATCACTCAAAAGATCAGGAAGAGAGGAGGGTTGAGTCCTGCCCAGGCTGGTCCGCCCCCCAAAAAAACTCAGAATTCTCAGAATTCTATTGATTAAAAAAGCTATAGAGGCGGTGCATCTAGCACAGCGCGAGTCAGGGTTTTACAGCTGCTATTTCCTCGTCCCCAAGAAAGATGGCGGTCTCAGACCCATCTTAGACCTCAGACATCTGAACAAGGCTCTTATCAAATGGCCTTTCAGAATGCTGACATTAAAACAGATCATCGCGCAAATCCGCCCAATGGACTGGTTTTTCTCAGTGGATCTGAAAGATACTTACTTTCATATCCAAATTATCCCCCCCCCCCCCCCCTGCACTTTCATGGATGCAGCTCTCTCCCCCTTAAGACAAGCGGGAATGCGCATTCTGAATTACCTCGACAACTGGCTCATACTGGCCCAGTCAGAGGAAATCTCACAAATCTGTGCTACTCAGCCATCTAGAATGCCTGGGTCTCAGAATAAATACAGCCAAGAGCTCATTGTTTCCCAGACAAAACAATTTTAGACTCAGCCCAAATGAGGGCGTGGCTGTCGAACGAGCACGCTCATTCAAAATGGGAACTAACAGACCCCTGAAAGCATTTCAGAGAATGCTAGGCCTAATGGCATCAGCTTCTCCAGTACTTCCGCTGGGCATGATGCGCATGCGCCCCCTGCAGTACTGGCTGAAATCACAAGTTCCTCCCCAAGCATGGCATTCTGGCCAGCTTTGGATCAAAGTTGGCCGCGGCTGTGTCAAAGCCCTGGCCCCATGGTCGAATGAGCTTGGGACAGTTTCCAGATGGATGGTGGTCACCACGGATGCCTCCAACATGAGTTGGGTCGCTCTGTGCGAGGGAGAACCGGCCTTCGGCTCCTAGTCGAGCACGGAGTCACGGTTGCACATAAACTGCCTAGAAATGCTAACAGTAGTGCTGGCCCTCGAGACTTTTTTATCACGTCTCTCAGGTCACCATGTTCTAGTCCGCATGGGCAGTGGTCTCCTACATAAACCGCCAAGGCGGGCTCAGGTCGAGATGGCTCAACCAACAGGTCAGACATCTCCTCCTATGGGCAAAAGGCAATTACACTCGCTAAAAGCAGTGCATGTGCCAGGCAGACTGAACTAGGGAGCAGACATGCTCTCCAGGGGCCTCGTGTCCCCAGGAGAGTGGACACTACATCCCCAAACAGTTCAAATGATATGGAATGTTTTCGGGAGGGCAGAGGTCGTCCTCTGTGCCTCCGAAGACTACTGTCACTGCCTGATTTACTTTTCAAAGAGCAAGGATGCGCTGGCCCCCGAATGGCCCAGCAGTCTACTTTATGCTTTTCTTCCAGTCCCGCATCTCCCTCATGTCTTAAAAAAAATCAGGGAATGCGGGCATACAGTCCTGCTAGTGGCTCCACTTTGGCGAACCCACCACTGGTTTCCTGAGTTGATTCAGCTACTATCAGCAGCCTCATGGCCAGTTCCACTGAGAAAAAATCTCCTTTCTCAGGCGAACGGGACAGTCTGGCACCCCCATCCCAAACTGTGGGCACTACATGTCTGGCCACTCAAAGGGAGCTCGAGTACCTCCCAGTGAGTGTTTTTAGCACTATCAGTGAAGCTAGAGCTCCGTCTAATAGACGTCTCTATGCTCTTAAATGGTCAGTGTTCTCTGACTGGTGCTCAACCAGAAACCATAGCCCAGTGTCATGCGAGATATCACAGATACTCATTTTTCTACAAGAGATGTTGGATGCAGGATGAACTCCATCCACACTCAAAGTCTGCACGGCAGCTATCGCCGCTTCTCATGCACCGATAGCTGGCCAATCAGTAGGCAGACATGACATGGTTGTGAAGTTCTTAAAAGGAGCCAGGAGGCTTAACCCTACTCGCCCTCCTACAGTGCCAGCTTGGGACCTTTCACTGGTCCTGCAAGCACTAAAAGAACGTCCCTTCGAACCGTTGCAGACGGCCGAATTAAAACCGCTTTCACTGAAAACTGCCCTGCTATTAGCACTGGCATCAGTTAAGCGTGTTGGTGACATTCAAGCGCTCTCTGTGAACGCGTCATGTCTAGAATTTGGCCCATGTGATTCTAAAGTCATCCTCAATTCGAGACATGGCTATGTACCCAAAGTGCTTTCAACACCGTTTAAAGCACAGGTAATCACTCTCTCTGCTCTCCCCCCCTCTGAGGATGAGAGACAGTTACACCTGCTCTGCCCAGTTAGGGCTCTTAGAGCATATACTGAGCAGTCCTCCCACTTTAGACAGTCGGAGCAGCTCTTTGTAAGTTTTGGTGGCTGCACTAAAGGACTTCCGGTCACCAAACAAAGCCTGGCCAGATGGCTAGTGGACACAATAGCGTTAGCTTAAGACACTATGGGCCTCCAATGCCCCATAGGTGTCAAAGCTCACTCCACTCACTCTATTGGTGACATCTGTAGATCGGCAGGCTGGTCCTCACCATCTACTTTTACCAGATTCTACAGCCTGGAGGTCCCTGCACTGCAGGTGCAAGTATAAGTATACTGAGACGGCCTCTGTAAGACTGTCCTATTAATAAGTTGGCATCTGGGGCCTTCATATGCTTCAATGCTTAGTTTTTCCTTGTAGTTACTGGCCTTCTCCAGCCCAGTACGCATAGAAATACATATATTAGTGTGTATATATACGTGTGTGTATATATATGTTATGATGTGTTAATAACTCTAGTCTTGGGCCCTTTATTAAGTGTTCAGCTTGAGAGAGTACATGTCATTGCGCCTATATAGCACGGCGGGATTGAACAGGTTCCCATTGCGTCTTAAGACGCAGTACGACTGACCGTTCGAAAGGGAACGTACTCGGTTACTTACGTAACCTCGGTTCCCTGAGATAAGGGAACGAGTACTGTGTAGACGGCCGTACTATGGCGCTAAAACAACGGGTGATCGTTGCTTCAGTTGATATAACCTGACGTTTTAGGGCATTACAGCGTACCTTTAAGGCAGATGCCACGACCATTTTGGCGGGCTTTGTGCTCACCTTCGCGGGCTTTGTGCCCATTGGTTCGCTCAGTTACGCTGTTCTGCCATTGGTTCATGCAGTTCCCACTGGCCAATAATGTGCGAGATGTCTCTACACTGTTTTGACTAGGCAGTAGTACAAAAATGCTTCAGTAATTCGAGAAATAGATTATTCCCATTGCGTCTTTAGACGCAGTACTCGTTCCCTTATCTCAGGGAACCGAGGTTACGTAAGTAACCGAGTACGTTCTGTAACTCCCAGGCATGCTCTCTCATCTCTTTCTCCGTTGATGGATCAGAGAAGTTTTTCAGTGATGTGGGCTCAAGTGCTAGTGAAAATGACTGATGTAACAGACAAACATTGCTGTGAGGACGGCTGCTCCAACCTTGGATTTCATACAGAGGGTGTCAAGGAAACACTTGTCTTACATGTCCTCTTACATTGCCACGACCTCCAAGCCGTTGCCCATGGCTACGAGCGAGTTCTGGAAGGTCGAAATTAGGTGCTGCTCGTGCATATTCATTGATGTTACTGTGACTGCTCTGTTAAAATGAAATTCTTCACTGAGTCACTGACAGCTCCCATCATGCTTAGTCTTGCTCTGTTTGTTTATGCACCAACGATTCCAATGTTCCAGTTAAACATTAATTAGAGAACAGCTAAAGCTTTTTCCATCACTTTAGAATAAACTGTGAATGCTACACAGAAGAAATGCTAACAGTGTTTACCCTGCATAAAATGCATTATTCTTTGTTGTTTCTTAAATTTTGTTTTAATTTTGTTCAGTAGGGTGAATTCAGGGTGATTGGGACACTTTTTTCAAGTCATCTCAATGGCAAAAAGTGTCCCAATCACCCTGAATTCACCCTATGCTAAATGATCTTCTCTGTGAATCTTAATTGCTAACATCTCCCACTCGTTCCATTGCTCTGTGTCAGAAATGTGCCATCATGCCCTATATTGAAATGCCAAGCTATACAGCTAATTTATAAATTAGCTATGCAGCTAACTTAGCGCTTTAGCACAAATGAAGTTCTCTACTATTTGTGAATAAACTTTTCATTTTCAATGTCTACCGTCAGGTGTCGTGGGCCATGGAATTCAGGATGAAAAAATGATAAGCATGTATTAATGATCATACAGTCGTTCAGGGGTGGGAGATTTTGAAAGAAGTCACTGCGGCTGAGCGCTAACAAGATGCTAACAGTGCTTAATTAATGAGCCGGTTGAAGAGGCAGGCCATGACACAACATTTTCCTCATTCCAAGCCGTCTAACGCAATGTCGATCTCTGAAATAATTAGCTCGCTAAAAAGCTTTTCTTTTTAAACTTTGTATTTTTCATCTGGATGGCCTGCTGGGAAAAACTTCACATGTGACTGTGTGGCCTAGTAGTCCATTTCCCATGACAAAGTGATTGTTTAGTGTACTGAACCAGTCTTAATAGATGGGGATCAATATTGTGGAATAGTCTGTGATGTTTTAGTCAGCTTAGGTGGTAAATAGTTTGTCTCAGTCCCACTGACCGGCTACAATCTGTTCATAGACTGTTTGATGCACATTGCATGTAAGCAATAACAGCAAAACATTTTATTCTGCTTTGTTTTCTGGGGTTTGCCTGTGCATCAGTGCATACTACATGTTGATGGACCGAAATTATGATCACAAAGGCTATGCACATTTAGCTATTTCCTTCAATGTTTTCTGTTCAACTGTTCACAGAAACTGTTTGATTTTTTTTTTTCATGCTGATAAATTTCCTTGGTAACACTTTACATTAAGGTTTCCTTTTTAAAGGGTTTATAAAGGTGTTTGTTAATGACTAATAACTCATTTACAAATGCATTATAGATCGTTGTTAAGCAGTTATAACGGCATGAATAAAAAGGGTGACTTTAACGCAATACCTGCCAAATAGTGCGCCCTTTTTAACTCACATGTTATAAATGCTTAATAAATGTATTTATTCACACTTATTTACCTCAAAACCAGATTCCTGATTTATTTCATGATGCAGCAAAAATAGTGAGCCTAGTAACTTCTGGTAAGGAACATTTTAAGAAAAGTGGCAATCATGAGATATTAATGAGAAAACCACAAATACAACACTTTTCAGTCTCGCTAAGATTTAAGTCTATTTTTGCTGCATCATAAAACTCGATCTACTCCATCTGTGTTTCGATCATCGTTCTGAATCCGATCTGGATGTAGTCTTTGACAAAAACGTGATCAAAATGTTGCTTTTTTTATGAAACGTACCCACATTCAAGTGTAGCTGAAAAACTAATGCATGAAGCTAGAATAAAATGCCTTTTTTGTATAAAAGCAGAGGCTCTGTTCTTTTCTTTGATACATGGCATGTTCAGATATTCCTACAACAAAATATTCTGGGGGCCATGAAAATTTTGTGAAAATGGTCAAAAACGCTGACAGTGGCTGGCAACTTTTTTTTTTTTTTAACAAAAGCTGGCGGGGAAAGAGTTAATGATTACATTTGGCATTATTATTCAATTTTATTTTAAAAGACTAACTTTAGGTGAGTGCTAGTTAATGGTGGTTGTACTTAAGTTAGTGTTAGTAAAAACAATTTGGATAAATAAACATGCATAATTAAATGTCCAATATCAAAAAGTAAAAAAACTTGTGTAGTTCAATACTTGATGGTTTCGCTTCTTAAATTGTACATAAAACCAAAATGAATTGTAGTGAGTCAGACAGACTGTTCCTAAATGGGCCAAAATAAAGAACAGACTTTATGCTAACAGTCAAAAGTCTGGCTTTATGAGACAGGGTGGTAGTTAATTTTATACATCTGTATGAAGTTGTACGCTACTGTCTTGTCAGACTCCATAACTTTCCTCATGCTTTGATTAATGGGGATGGATAACACTTCCCAGACAGGACTGCAATCCATCATGGCTACCATAATGCTGCTACTGCTGAGCATATCAGACTTATCGACAGACCTCAGAGCTTCCCAGCTAACCCCCTGCTGATGTCCAATATAAGTGGGGTAGGTCAATATAGCTGTATGCCCCCTGATGCTTAGCTTTGTCCTCAAGGATTTTGACAGCCTTGGTTTTCATAGTCTCTCATAGTAAAGGCAATTTCACAGAACAGAGTTTTACCAGCAAAATGCCATTTGACTCCAAAGCTGTAACTTCAATTAAACGTCCTGGAGAATTAATTAGTCTCGGGGCTTTTGGCTCAGTGTGTTCTTGTATCTTCCAGTGGTGGGGTAATCACTGACTATAGTGTAATAATAACTTAGTGCAGATTGCCTGCTGTAGTCTCGGCTTGCAGCTTCTGCATATTCCACGGAGCTCCTTCTTCCTCTGTGCACGCTTCAGTTCTCCCAATTAGATGACATTGCGGCACTATTAGAGGGGTGAGGAAAACTGAGGCGTTACTTTGAGATAACTGACTCTGCTAGTCAGAGAAAACTAAGTCAAATACTGTCAGAGCAACAGCCGAGTCATAGGTCAAAGACTGAACCCCACTGAGCTCAGCAGGTTAAATGAGACATACCTAAAGCACTGCTGAGAACTGACAGAACAAGAGAATATGATCTTAAAATGTCAAAATTTTGTAAGGTTTTTATGAAAGGTGCTTTTTGCATTAGTATAGGGTACTGTAAATAAAAATAATTAATCTTTAATGCAAGCTATATCTCACAGTTTTGGCTATAAATTTCACAATTGAAACTTGTTATATCTTTTGATTAAAATTCATTTGTAATTTTAAGCTTTTACCTTTTAACCCAATTACCTTTTTTAGTTTTTATTCAGAGGTGGAAACTTCTATAATTCATGCTTTAAAAATAAATAAATAAATAAATAAAAACTAATTTAACTAATAAAATATATTCTTTGAAAACAAGTCTTACACAATTTCCCCAGGAAATCTATCTTGATTTAAGGAGGTTTCCTTATTTATTTACAATAATTGCATTAAAATAATAAAAATCAAGATAAAAATAATGAAGAAAATTATTTTGCAGTGACAGTCTAATCAAGTCAAGTCAAGTCAAGTCAACTTTATTTATATAGCGCTTTTTACAATGCAGATTGTTTCAAAGCAGCTTCACAGTGTTAAACAGGAAAATAATGCTACCGAATTTGATTCGGCTGTACAGCCGCTCTGGAGAAAACGGTGATGTCATCTAGCTCATTTCAATTATCATATATATTTAAGTAATGTAGTTGATATAGTTAATTTAGTTTAGTAATTAAATTTATTTGGATATTTATTTGAAAATGTAGTGTCCCCAATCAGGTTTATTATTGTTAACTACTAAAAACCTGAAATTGAAATCAAGCTGAAATAAAATAAAAATATAAATTAGTTGAAAAACTTAATCTAAAAAAATTAGAAATGTTGCCTTGGCAATAAACGGAAATAAGTTGAAGCACTAAAATTATTAACTGGAAATAAATAGAAATTAAAACGAACTAAAACAAAAACTATAGCAATATTTAAAATAAATAAAATTAATTGACAAAAGCACAAATGAAATGACTAAATTATCAAACAATAATGAGTCCAGGTAATGGGATATGGGAAGTGTAGTTCACAATGGGAAATCCAAGATGGAAGGTGTGCCCTCTGGTGGAAATCGTAACAAAAACTAAAAATACGAAAATAAAAGCTAACTCAAAACTAAAATAACACTCGGTCAAATTAACAGATTTCAGTTTACATTCACATATTAATTTTCTGCAAATTTCTTCCAGCTGTGATTTTGTTGATTTTGCTTTGCCTTGTAAAAGTAAAAACTGTCATTAGCGATTTCATAAAACATCCATAATTTAATCCCTCTCACTCACCCAGCAAGCTCTAAATCACAGTTTACAGTATATAACTCTAAAATGTTAATCAAGCAGACCAAACTGAGACACCTTAATCTGTAATTAACCACACAAACATATGCAAATATGCAGATCCAAGAGCAGCAGGCTGGGCGGACCTCGGCAGAGCGTGACGGATTCTCCGCCAAAGCTCTCTCTCTTGAAGTGGCGGACAGATGTAGTGGGGTGAACAGGCCAGCTGGGAGGTTTTAGATGAATCAACTTCTCTATATCTCTCTCCAATAATCTATTTATTGAAAATAATGGCTGTGCCAGGTGAGAGGCATGGGTTCACAAACGGTTTTCCAATACACAGCAAAGACAAAAGGGAACTTCTGCTTTTATTTTTGAATGTCACAAGAGTTTTATAAATTAATTCCATATTTCGACCGTTACTGTTTATTCATATTCTGAATGTGCCCATGCCCAACCAAGTAGGCAATTGTATTAGGTTGTTATTGTTGTAATGTTTTATAACTGTTGTTTAGTCAGCAAATATTGTATGAGATACAGAGATTACATATTAGGTTTTGCTTTTTAGGACTTCAGGTCTATGACTTGAACTACAGGAGCTGCACATAGCTACTGTCAAATCAATTACCAAAAAGTGTACTAGCATAGTATGTTTTGGATGCGGACATGGTGATGTCTCTACCAGGTTTCTTCAATAGTTTCAAAGGAATAGAGTTCGGCATGGATGACGCATTTCTGTAGGCAAAAACCTGGAAATGAGCACTTCCGATTCCATCGTCCTGAAGTCAATGGGTTTTGGTTAAAAGCCTGAAGTAAGGTATGTGGTGAACACAAGCTCAGTATATTTTCATGTTTTATTCTATGACATAAAACACATTAGTAATAGCCCACTAGTGATTTTACAAAAAGTTGCTAACCAGTTGCTTAATGGGAGTACAGACGTTGTTAGGGACACTGAACAGGTAAACTCACCTACACACTAGTCCGCTTTAACAGCTTTGTTGTGTTTATAATTGCGCTCTTGCAAACTATTCTAGTTCACACTTTTTTTTATAATAAAGACTAAAAGAGTTGTTGGAAGCTCGTTGAAGTCGAGCAACTGTGGTGTAGTTTGCATATAGCCTAAGGTTAGTTTTTTTGGGCGACTGTATTTAGGCTTTAAAGTTGTGTTCATTTGTGAAAATTATATTGATAGACAAAGCATGCAAGTATCATAAACTTAAAATTCTTATATAATTTTTTTTTTTTCGCGATATTGCGAATTCTAAAGCCAGTGGAAAAATCCTTTTGAGGTTTTGTCGAGGGAACCAGTGTGATCCTAACTTACGGGTTGGCCTACAAAAATAAGTAATCTCTATATACAACACTCTATAGTTTAAAATTATGTATAACATGTGTCTGTATGACAAACATTTAGTTATTTGAGTCTCTTTGGCACTGATAAGAAAAAAAATTGAGGGGGTCGCGACCCCAGGGGGTTAACCCAAAAATGAAAATACTGTCAATATTTACTCACTCCAGTCCCATAGGAGGCAGAATTTCACCTTTTATGTTGGGTTGTAACAGCAGAAGAAGTTAATGTTTCTGCCACCTACTGAACAGGAGTGAATGTACTTCCAATATTCTAAATTGACTGGATATTCATTAAATCATTTAATTTTGTGTTCAACAGAAGAAAGAATGTTATACGATACAAGTTATAAGGGTGAGTAATGATGAGTATTATCACTTTTGATTAAGCCATCCCTTTAACCAACTAGACTTTATTGCTCAACCAGTTTGCTAAACATTGCTAGTTGACCAGTTAATTTGCTAGTTAACAGCATGCTTATGGTGGTCCACTAGCTAGACCAGACCAAACTAGCATGATCTAGAGTGGACCAGCATGGTAGTAATTCTTACTTTCAGGTCATTATCAGCAGGGTCAGCTTTGTTCAGAACTGGCTTTTGATAATGGCTCTCGATCCAAACTGTATTTCCTGTTACATACAGACAAAGAAAGTGCACTGATATGACACTGATTTTCCACTTGTTCTAAAGTGACCTATTAATCCCTCTCAACGTTGTATGTCAAAGCTTTCTACTGCTTTGAGCACAAGTGTCACATTTCCGATTATCTGTCACTAATGCCCACCCAATCAATTCATCAAATAACCATCCACCACTACCCACACAAGGTCATGTCACAAAAGAGTCTAGCACCTAACATTTGAAGGGACATTTGACCAAATATTTGAAAGCCAACATTGATGTATCGCCTTTGTTAATAGCTTCAAGTTTGTCACATTCCCTGCACAGAGTCTGTGAAGAAGGGGAGAACAGTGATTAATGAATTCATTTATTTCTAATCTTTTTGCAGATGTGCATTTCTGGCTTTGTGAGGTCTGAATCGTGTCTCAAGTCGGAGATTTGATTTTCCACTGGGTTGGGTGCAGCAAATTCTGTTTTTGAAAAACAACCACAAAAAAAACTGATTTTCATTAATGTGTTTGCTGCTGGAACTTGGGTGTATTCAGTGTGAAAAAAAGTGAAATTAATAAATCACTACTTTGTCGTTTCTTAAATTGCCTGCTTATGATTGCAACACAACGGGAGGTCATTTTGAAGGCAGTTTCTTTGAATTCAAGATTTGATTGCTTTGGATTTTTGTGTTCACCCTGTCAGACCATTTTTCACGATAATCTTAACCACAATAAAATGCAGCAGGAAATAGAACACGCTTCAGCTGGGGCAAGAAAATACTGCTATTTGACAGGTAGCCCAGATTTGACAACAAATGTCTTTCTGTTTTATTTTAGACAAATAAGCTTGCATTAATAACATTACAGCTAATCTTTTGGAGAAAGACATTGGAGTTTTATGTGTGATAGCCAGTTTTAGGTTTGCTTGAAACAGCTCAGTGAAGATTGTAGACTCCACTTATAAGATGTGAGAAAATAAAAGACAAGGTAAGAAAGATTCATAGAGGAGCCTAGCCTGTAGCAGTTTTACAATGGCTGGCTGTATTTTATAGGGATAGTTCACCCCAAAATTAAAATGATCCCATAATTTACTCACCCTCAAGCCATCCTAGGTGTATATGATATTCTTCTTTCAGACGAATACAATCGGAGTTATATTAACCCTTTCGCACGTCAGATCACACCGGTGTGATCAGTCTAGGCTGGTCCCTGGAGCGTACGATCACACCGGTGTGATTAGAACGTTAGAACTGCTCAATTCAAATGTGCTTTCGTGCTTTGGCTGGCTGAGACAGACACACTCAGCGCTTGTCATATACAACAACTATTTTTAAGTAATAATGTTTATATATAGGTTTATTTTAGGTTTCAGACATTTAAATATACATAAGGACCAGCAAAACAATACAGTTAGAGTTTGTAAAATACACACTGATGTCTATGGAAGCGACAATAATAATACTTCCCGTTATAATTAGACAAGTTTTATTCATATCAGATACACATTGTGTAAGTAACTTTAAAGTTTTCTGTATTTTTCTCTCTTTTTTACCGGCCACTTACTTTCACGTATTTTGGGAGAAGTGGATGAATTCACGTGTTGTAAATCCCATAGATCCAATTCTCTGAACTGCGGCACAAACTAAAATATCTCAACTAAGAGATATTCGTTATAAAGGTGTTTAAATAACAAAACACATCCACTGCCCATATTTGACAATTGGAATATCAGATATTTCATGCTAAAGGTAACAAATTTGTGAATATTTTTAATAAAAGCAGATCATCAGTCATACAGCACTATTGTGACTGTGGTGCGTCATGTGACAAGCACTGATGCGTCACCATGGAAGCAATAAAGTGAGACAGACGGCGGTCTGGAGGAAGCTAGATATTTTACTTTATAACGTGTTAAATATGGATATTTTTCTTACAAAAATCCATCGATTCACTTCATTTTGTTACATGTTTGCTCTGTCTTGTGTTTCTATTGTGTTTTTGGTTAAGTGTCTGTGACCCAGTTTTCCCCAGTTTGTCTAATTAGTTACCTGAGTTTTGTTATTAAAGTTCCTGTCTCCTGTTCATCCTCGTCTTTGTGAGCTTCTATCCTACACGTGACAGAAGAACCAACTGACCGACCGTTTTTCCTTTCTGTTTAGTTTGAGTTTTTTCCCTTTCCTCATGGGCCTTCCCTCTGTTCAGCTTCTCTGCCTGGAACAGGGAGACCGTCCGCTGCAAACACACACAGGACTTTTTACATCTCGTGTGCCAGGCTCATTACCCGGACCGAGCGAGCGGTCGAAGGCACGCATTCCAGCAGACTGTCCTAAGAAGGATTTTGCAGCATTCGTGGAGTGGGTGCTGGTACACAACGACTCCCCATTGAACATTGGCCTCGCAGAGGATGATGTCGTTTCACGGCAAGAGACCAGCCAACCACCACCAGCGAGTGACTCGATGGAGATGTTGCACGAGCCCACCGCAGACTGTGGAGACTGGCCACCTGCGAGAGAAGAGCCCGTACCGAAGATAAGGTTGTGTTTCATTGCCTCGGAACACGGACCACCTACAAAGTCTGACCAGGTGCGTGAGCCGGCAACACTGTACGTCACTGAGGGAGTGAGCTTGAGGGCTGGGAGGAAAGCCCCGCCCACAACACCACCACTGTGGTAGAGTTGACTGAAGTCGCTGACAGTTATATTGAGGAACTGAAGAGTGTGTTTGAGGTAAACTTAATGGACTTTTTTGGAGACGTTTCTCCAGTGTCTCCTGTTTCTCCAGCATCTCCTGTTTCTCCAGAATGCCCACCCAGCCTCCCTCTCCCATTTGCTCATTCAGCCAGTTCCTCAGCCCCACCATCGCTGTTGACCTTCAGCCACTCGGCATCTCTCATATCCGGAAATGCCTAGTGTCTTCAGACCACCAGCTCCATCTCACACTGAAGATTCCCTGTCTCCACCTCTAGCCTCCGTGCCCCCTGCTCCACCTTCCGTGCCAACTTGGCTCCTCCCTCCCTCAGCTTTACTGGAAACCATCAGCCATATGGCTTCTCCGGGCTCCCTCGTTCCTCTGGCTTCGCCTTGGTCAGCCGTTGACCTGCCTGTTCCCCGGTTCCACCTCGGGCGCTCGTCGGTGCGGCTCCACCTCGGTCTCCAGGACCTTCAGCATTGTGTGGGCTCATCGGCTCCATCTGGGTCTCCATCTTTGGCTGCATCTCCGTTGGTCATCCCCAGGGTGTCGTCTACCACCAAGTCGGCTCCTCCCATCGTTGACTCTGCCCTGGGGCCTCGTCCTGGCTGGTCTCTGGTGTACCATCGGGCTCCTGCTCCTGGCTTCCCTCCGGCTCCTCTCTCTCTACGCTCCCCCATGGACTGTATTAGGTTCCCCAGACTGGTTTTATTCTTTTGCTCCACGCCCTCCTCCAGAGCCCCCACCCTCCCTCCCTCCTCAGTTGTTCTAGTTATACGGTGCGAGGACACGCCTTCCCGGGAGGGGGCGATCTGTTACATGTTTGCTCTGTCTTGTGTTTCTATTTTGTTTTTGGTCTCTGTGACCCAGTTTTCCCCAGTTTGTCTAATTAGTTATATCATTCACCTGTGCCTCGTCTATCACCTTGTTTTTCTCATTTGCCTTTTGTACTTAAGCCCTCAGTTCTCCCTCAGTGTTTGTCGGTTCTCGTCTATGATTCTATGTGTGTTAAAAGTTACCTGAGTTTTGTTATTATAGTTCCTGTCTCCTGTTCATCCTCGTCTTTGTGAGCTTCTGTCCTACACATGACGTGACATATAAGGCCTTTTTTAACCCCCCGGAGCCGTGTGGATTACTTTTGTAATGGATGGATGCATTTTTTGGGCTGCCATTTACTGCCATTATAATGCTTGGATTAGCCAGGAATTATTTTAATATAACTCTGATTATATTCGTCTGAAAGAAGAATGTCATATACACCTAGGATGGCTTGAGGGTGAATAAATCATGGGCAAATTTTCATTTTTGGGTGAACTATCCTTTTAACACCTCAACTAACAATGCATGTGGCACAACAGCTTCATTGACTATAATGGGAATATTGCAGAACGCTGCATGCAGATAACAATGCAACCTGGCTTGAACAGTTGAATGAAACGGTGTACAGTGTTATTTCTGTTATTTATAAATCCATTGTGCTACAGTCAGTATACAGCTAGCACTGGAGAACAAATCTGTAAACATTTGTTAGTCTGCGGGTGGGTTCCGTACGCCACTGGACCCCACACTGCGCGCTTGCAGTGTAGACAAACTAGAACACTATAATGGGAATGTTAGTTTGTCACATCACATCACTAGCACGCTTCAATGTCTAATATTAGACATGTATATTATTCTGTCATATGGAGAATAATGATTAAATGGCCTAAAGAATTAGGCCCATGTGGACTTTTGCCTTATATAGCAGTACATTTGGGGGCAAGTGGAGCACCTCTATTTGTAAGGCTTAAAATGTCTTCAGTGCATGATTTACTTAGTCTATCTTAACTCACAGGATATCAGGCATGGGTGTACATAATATTGGCCAATTCTAGTAGTACACTACATGACCAAAAGTATGTAGACACCCACTTTAGGTTTGGCTATTCCAGTAACTGGTTTTGAAGATAAATCCTCAACATGCACGTATAGGTGTGGAGTTGGGTACTTTAAGGCCATATAGTGTAACTATGGCCCTGTTTACACCTGGTATTAAGATGTGTTTTTGTCGATCCGATCCCAAGTGGATGACACTAAATACAGGCGTAAACAGGGTCTAAAACGTTTTGAGCTTTCGACCACTTCCAGAGGATAGTCGAAAACACATGCGACCAGATTGGTTTCGTAGTGTAAACGCTCATTGAATGCGTTCGAACAGCCACAAAAGACCGCCTACTCTCTACCTACTGACCAAATGCATAAATATTATGGGAATCTCGCTGGCCAGACAAGATTTAAACTTTGTTGACTGGAGAACCAAATTTGGTTTAAAGATGAAAAACATACCAAGCACAATGTTCTCACACCATTCCTGATTTCTAACATGCACTCACAGCGGTTGGCGTGCTGCTGTTCTTCGTATATTTTTTCATCGTCTCCAGTCACATTTATATGTAAATTGCGCAAACGTATTTCACCCATTACATTGAAAGATCTGAATAAAAAAAATAAAAAAACATACATTTACCCACCCATAGACCCTCCCCTCTAAGAAATCAGGACAGAAGTGCTTGAAAGTGGACAAAAGAGACTAAAACACCAGGTGTAAATGGGTATGTGTCTCCCTCGTCTACTTGTGATCCAGTCGACCAAAACGCATCTTAATACCAGGTGTAAACAGGACCTATGGTATGTTTGTGAAAATTATAGTAACAAGGGGAATTTTTGCTATGGATGCACACAGAATGTGCTGCATATTTGAGTAGCATGAGCACATGGGCATGATTATCATCTCACACATTTATCACACAGGGGTTATGTGAATGGATCCTGAATATTGCCGTTCTGCTCTCTCACATGTGCCTGAGATCAAAGTAGCTCTAGTAGAGCATGTTGATACTCTTTGCCTCTTTGTCAGGACTGAGCTCTACAGACTTCAGCAAAGTGGCCTAAAATTGCAACATAATTGGGCCATCTATGAGTGTGAGGCTAAACATTCATTCCCTTTCTCCCAAAAGACTCCCCATCTCTTCCTGTACCTGTCTTTCTTTACAACCACACTTAAGAGAGAATTTGACATTACACCTCTGTTCGGTACTAGCAGGGTCATTTTAATTGTTTGCTAAGCAAAGAATGATTTGAAGGTACATTTTGAATGATTTCCTGTGTAATTGTTTGTTAGAATTGTGGAAAAAAATGTCCAAAAGTGCATCACTGTCTTATTCTGATACATCGGTAAGCCTGTTCAGAGCTGTATTCAGAGCTGTTATGCTGAATTTGGTAGAAAATGTCAGGTTTCTGTGAATCGTCCTTGCTTTTTAACGTTAAGTGTTTTTATCATAAAGCTATTTTTGCATATACTGCATGTCTTGTAGGACTTTCTTCTTACAATTAGTTACTCTTGTTGCAGCTTGTCAGATTTGTATGGAAGCTTGTTTCTGCCACGGAATAAAAAAAAAAAAAAGAGGTAAAAGGTAATTGTGTCTTTTTATCTCACAATTCTGATATTTTTCTCGCAATTGCAAGTTTATATCTCGCGATTCAGACCTTTTTTTCCCTCATAATTGCGAGTGTATATCTCACAATTCTATAAAAAAAATTACAAGATATAAACTCACAATTCTGACTTTTCTCTCAATTGCAGGTTTATATCTCACATTTCTGAGTTTATAACTCGCAATTCTGACTTTTTTCTCCAAATTGGGAGGTATAAACTCACAATTTATATTGCAGAAAAAAGCTTCAATAGATTTGCTTGATGACCTGGGCACACAACTTATTTGTATTCTTTAGTAATACATTGTATATCTATAAAATGACATACTATATATATGAGCGACACTGTTCTGTAGATTGACCCAGCAGGGAAGTAGTGAGGTATACAGTTGTGCTGTACTGTATGGAGATTTGAGTGATTCTAGGAAGTCAGTCAGCACAGCAAAACGAGGCATGAGGGATACAGGAAAGAAATCCAGATTCAAAGACTGAGAAAATGGAGTGAGAGGTGCGATCGACACAGAATGGGACTGTGTAGGACAGTCTGGACTTGTTCCTGTTTCGATGAAGATGTGTTTAATGAGAACTCGGAGAGAGAAAAAGAGACAGCAAGGGTGTGAAGGAGACAGCAAACCTGAAATTGAATGTGAAGTGTAAGGTAGAATGAGAGAGGAGTTTGGAATATAAAACTGGTTGGGCATTAAATATTAATTTTCCTCAGGTTTGGAAGAGCCGTATCTTTCTTTCCAAAGCACATCGAAAACACTCAGCAAAAGGTATGAACCAAGGGGAAATGTAGCTCACACCCATAAATCAGACGACACACACACACACACACACCGTAAAAGAAAAATTGTAACCGATTTTCTCTAATGAACTGCCATCTACAAGCATGAACATTTAAATCAGGGCACACCTGCGTCCACAGGCTTAACACACTCATGCATCACATCCATATATGCAAAGTACGTCACTTGCTTTCTTCTCCCCAACTCATAATATTGCATCACAGTAAGATCTTTAGCCAGTGTAGCAGAAATCTGCATCCCAGTGTGTGCTCACATGTGCTCTGAGAATGTGCACATCCCCCAGCTTTTTTAGCACAAACAGCTCTTTCTTTTTCAATTTACCCATCCTCACTTCAATAATGCATGGCTTCAGAGAGAAACAGAACAAGACATTACATTGTGCCTCTGTTTCATACTTTAACAATTTGTTTTATTTAGTGAAATGCTTTGGCCTTTATTTTGGCCTTTGGCTTTGGGAATGTTTCAACCATTTACAGTAAGGCATGTGAAAATAATTGTGATTGAGTTATTTGCCGTTTTGTTCATGTCACAGTATACGTGTAATACACTTACGTTCATTTACATACACACCCCCGGTTTCATAGACAAGTCTTAAGCCTATAGACTTAAAGGCATGGTTTTACTGAAAGCAACTTGCACTGACATATCTTAAAATATGTCACTACCATTGTTTATAAAAGCTACTTAAATGTCCTAATTAAACTAATGCCTAATCCTGGCTTAATTTAAGCCCTGTCTGTGAAACCAGGCCATAGTCATTTATTCACCTTGAACTTGAAAGCATACAATACAGTGATTACACACACTACTGTTCAAAAGATTGGGGTCAGTAGTTTTTTTTTTTTTTTTAACGGATTAATACTTTTATACAGGAAGGACAAATTAAATTGATTCAAAGTAACAGTAAAGACATTCACAATGTTACAAAAGATTTTTCCTGCAAATAAATGCTGTTCTTTTGAACTTTCTATAATCAAAAAATCTTGAAGTAAATGGTTTCCACAAAAATATTAAGCAACACAACTGTTTTAACATTGATGATAATAAGAAATGTTTCTTGCGCAGCAAATCCGAATATTAGACTGATTTCTGAAGGATCATGTGCCACTGAAGACTGGAGTAATGATGCTGAAAATTCAGCTTTGCCATCACGGGAATAAATTACATTTTAAACTGTATTAAAATAGAAAAAAGTCATTTTAGATTACATTATTATAATTTCACAATATTACTATTTTTACTGTATTTTTCATCAAATAAATGCAGTCTTGGTGAGCATAAGAGACTTCTTTAAAAAACATTTGAAAAAACTTTTACTGGTCGGTTTTCAATGGCTGTGTACATATATATATATATATATATATATATATATATATATATATATATATATATAAACAGGAGACCAGAAGGTCTAAGCAATATTTCTAAGTCCTTGCTGAACATGGTTGATATTTGAAATCAACCCATTGCTCCGCCTCCAAAGCTCACTCTCCAATCCTAACCGGCCTGCTCCGAGTCAGTCTCGAACCCCGATCGCTGGCATGCAGTGCACTAAACAGTACGCTAAACAGTAAACATTGCATTCTCTAGCGGTCATCAGACTGCACAACTCTCACTAGCTCTCACTCTCAGTAGCTGCACAACCTCCGTTACACACGCAATGCAAGAGTGCATGTCTATTTATCGTAACAGAAGCGCAACAAAATAATGCTTCACAAAAAATAAAGTGAAGATGACTAAAAGGGGGACCAACACAATATTAGGTAATATTACATAATGTTATGCCTGATCGGTGTATATGCTCAATTGCCCAAAATTTGCCAAGAAAATATCCCCTCTCATTATACCAACACCACCAGCCTGAACTTTTGACATAAGGCAGGATCCAGCTCCAGCTCATTTCAGTTCTCAACAACAGCGTCAGTACATGCGTCTCCTCTAGCCAATGAATGAACACGGTGCTATTATGATACAGGCTGCATCACAAGTCCGATTTCAGATTGGGATCGGTAGCATTGTCGAAATTTGGTGAACCCGTGTGAATTGTAGCCTCAATTTCCTGTTCTTAGCTGACAGAAGTGGCACCCTGTGTGGTCTTCTGCTGCTGTAGCTTGAATTAGAAGCTTGATTCTGGGATTAGTGACTGATGAATTGTCTTTATGGATTGATGTATAGTATATCTTGTATCATTGTCTTGATCACAGTTTTATCCTTAACCCCAGTGTAATTCTCTTATTAAAATTATCTTTTTTTTTTTTTACCAAAGAACTTTTATGATGATGGGAAATCCTTGTGCATTTGAAGGTTGAATGCAACAGAAGCTTTTTTGAGAATCCATCCAGATGATTCATTGGCATGTAGGTGATGTCTCGTCTTACCCTTCACATAGATGCAACCAGCAAATTCAATACCAGTCGGTTTTCAATGACTGTGTACACACACACATATATATATATATATAAACAGGAGACCAGAAGCTGTTGGTTTTGAATTGAAGCCAATGGAGGAGGTATTTCAGTATTTTGTGTGAAAACAGCTTTTAACAAAATGAATTGACTGCTTTTCTGCTGATTTTCAATGTGTTTGCCTTGACATTCATTTTGGAGTGAGCTATTTTTGGCTTTCAGAACCGTTTAGCTGTTTAAAAGGTAGGGTAAGCAATATAAGTCGTTGCTGAACATTGTTATATTTGAAATCAACCCAAACAAACACACCCCTTTCTTCATTTGCTCCGCCTCCAAAGCTCACTCTCCAATCCTAACCATCCTGCTCCGAGTCAGTCTCGAACCCTGATCGCTGGCATGCAAAGCTGGCATGCAGTGCACTAACAAGTACGCTAAACAGTAAACATTGCATTCTCTAGCGGTCATCAGACTGCACAACTCTCACTAGCTCTCACTCTCAGTAGCTGCACAACCTCCGTTACACACGCAATGCAAGAGTGCATGTCTATTTATCGTAACAGAAGCGCAACAAAATAAGACTTCACAAAAAATAAAGTGAAGATGATGAACGAACGACAAGGCAGCACAAAAACATACAGTACACAAGAATAAATACAAGCAAGAGTTTGTTGTTAGTTGCCAACAGCACAGCAGCTCCAGACAAACAATATGACACTCAAAACCAGTGTTACTCACGTATGGAGCAGAATCAACGCAACCTCTGCGGCTGTTTTCAGGCCTTCCCGCTTAGGTCTCTCCAGCGCTGGAAAGCTTTTCTTATATTAACGCGGGTCCTAAAGCTCTTTCCTGATCATAACCCTTCATTTTCCAGTGATATTACAAAAGAGAAAAACTCATAATAATGTCTCTCAGGCATCTTTCTTTCTACGTCTTTCTTCAAATCTCCCTCTTGCTCGTTCTCTCTCCTCCACCATCATATGCCACCTAATGCTGATTGCCTACACGTTTGTTGTTGTGTCGGTCCGACAAACTTTCAAACAGTGTTTTTCAAATATCGCTTACCCCACCTTTATGTCAAGGACAATTTTTGCAACAGGTGTATTTCAATTTATGTCTCTTTTATTGTATTCACCAATGGTGACTGACTATTGCAAAAAATAATGTCAAGGTTATTATGTGATTGGCTTATAACATGCACCTGATCCAAACTAAGGTTTGTTGACTATTACACTTTTTCAAATTATACAGATGCGGAGGTCTCTTTCTGTAATAAAATATCTAGTGCCAGTAAAATTTAATTGACTACTTTATCACCTATAATGTTGTGATGAATAATTTCCACACAGGTTTGTCTTTTACCACAAAGTCCACCTTTTGCGGAAAGATAAAAGATTAAGAAGGTCATGGACAGGGCGAATCAAATATCACATTCTGGATGAACAATAACGGTTCCCAACCCGGGTGTCATCACCCCAACTCTCTAGATCCCATCTATTGCCTGTGCAATGTGATATGTAATTCAGCCAGAGCCATTCACTTTTATAATAAAAGATGGCCTTGCAACCCCAGTGTGGGTCAAGGAGAGTGTCTGGCCCACATTAAATAGAAATCTGCTTTAATGTCATACATGAGGTGATATGGGAGATGACTTGAGCTGCATATGTCAGAAAGGTTCTTCTCCTACAGGTCCTTCATTAGCATAATAATAATGTTTTATGTATAACTTTATACCAGTTGAAGTGGATGATGGCAGTCTGTGTATTTGGTGCCAAACCTGTGGAAATGCACACCGATCAGGCATAACATAATTACAGGTGAAGTGAATAACACTGATTATCTCTTCATTGTGGCACCTGTTAGTGGGTGGGATATATTAAGCAGCAAGTGAACTTTTTGTTTGACAAGGGCCAAATTGTCATGGCTAGATGACTGGGTCAGAGCATCTCCAAAACTGCAGCTCTTGTGGGGTGTTCCCGGTCTGCAGTGGTCAGTATCTATCAAAAGTGGTCCAAGGAAGGAACAGTGGTGAACCAGCGACAGGGTTATGGTGGCCATGGCTCATTGATTCACGTGGGGAGCGAAGGCTAACCCGTGTGGTCCGATCAAACAGACGAGCTTCTGTAGTTCATATTGCTCAAGAAGTTAATGCTGGTTCTGATAGAAAGGTGTCAGAATACACAGTGCATCACAGTTTGTTGCGTATGGGGCTGCATAGCCGCAGACCAGTCAGGGTGCCCATGCTGACCCCTGTCCTGTTCTGAGCATCAGAACTGGACCATGGAGCAATGAAAGAAGGTAGCCTGGTCTGATGAATCATGTTTTCTTTTACATCACATGGATGGCATTGTGCGTGTGTGTTGCTTACCTGGGGAACACATGGCACCAGGATACACTATGGGAAGAAGGCAAGCCGGCAGAGGCAGTGTGATGCTTTGGGCAATGTTCTGCTGGGAAACCTTGGGTCCTGCCATCCATGTGGATGTTACTTTGGCATGTACCACCTACCTAAGCATTTTTGCAGACCATGTATACCCTTTTATGGAAACGGTATTCCCTGGTGGCTGTGGCCTCTTTCAGCAGGATAATGCACCCTGCCACAAAGCAAAAATGGTTCAGGAATAGTTTGAGGAGCACAATAATTATTTTGAGGTGTTGTCTTGGCCTCCAAATTCCCCAGATCTCAATCCAATCGAGCATCTGTAGGATGTGATGAACGAACAAGTCCGATCCATAGAGACCCCACCTCGCAACTTACAGGACTTAAATGATCTGCTGCTAACATCTTGGTGCCAGATACCACAGCACACCTTCAGGGGTCTAGTGGAGTCCATGCCTCGACAGGTCAGGGCTGTTTTGGCAGCAAAAGGGGGACCAACACAATATTAGGTAATATTACATAATGTTATGCCTGATCGGTGTATATGCTCAATTGCCCAAAATTTGCCAAGAAAATATCCCCTCCCCATTATACCAACACCACCAGCCTGAACTTTTGACATAAGCCAGGATCCAGCTCCAGCTCATTTCAGTTCTCAACAACAGCGTCAGTACATGCGTCTCCTCTAGCCAATGAATGAACACGGTGCTATTATGATACAGGCTGCATCACAAGTCCGATTTCAGATTAGGATCGGTAGCATTGTTGAAATTTGGTGAACCCGTGCGAATTGTAGCCTCAATTTCCTGTTCTTAGCTGACAGAAGTGGCACCCTGTGTGGTCTTCTGCTGCTGTAGCTTGAATTAGAAGCTTGATTCTGGGATTAGTGACTGATAAATTGTCTTTATGGATTGATGTATAGTATATCTTGTATCATTGTCTTGATCACAGTTTTATCCTTAACCCCAGAGTAATTCTCTTATTAAACTTCTAAAGGATTTTTTTTTTTTTTTTTTTTTTGACCAAAGAACTTTTGTGATGATGGGAAATCCTTGTGCATTTGAAGGTTGAATGCAACAGAAGCTTTTTTGAGAATCCATCCAGATGATTCATTGGCATGTAGGTGATGTCTCGTCTTACCCTTCACATAGACCAGAAAATTCAATACCGGTCGGTTTTCAATGACTGTGTACACACACACACACATATATACACTCACCTAAAGGATTATTAGGAACACCTGTTCAATTTCCCAATAATGCAATTATCTAATCAACCAATCACATGGCAGTTGCTTCAATGCATTTAGGGGTGTGGTCCTGGTCAAGACAATCTCCTGAACTCCAAACTGAATGTCAGAATGGGAAAGAAAGGTGATTTAAGCAATTTTGAGCATGGCATGGTTGTTGGTGCCAGACGGGCCGGTCTGAGTATTTCACAATCTGCTCAGTTACTGGGATTTTCACGCACAACCATTTCTAGAGTTTACAAAGAATGGTGTGAAAAGGGAAAAACATCCAGTATGCGGCAGTCCTGTGGGCGAAAATGCCTTGTTGATGCTAGAGGTCAGAGGAGAATGGGCCGACTGATTCAAGCTGATAGAAGAGCAACTTTGACTGAAATAACCACTCGTTACAACCGAGGTATGCAGCAAAGCATTTGTGAAGCCACAACACGCACAACCTTGAGGCGGATGGGCTACAACAGCAGAAGACCCCACCGGGTACCACTCATCTCCACTACAAATAGGAAAAAGAGGCTACAATTTGCACGAGCTCACCAAAATTGACAGTTGAAGACTGGAAAAATGTTGCCTGGTCTGATGAGTCTCAATTTCTGTTGAGACATTCAGATGGTAGAGTCAGAATTTGGCGTAAACAGAATGAGAACATGGATCCATCATGCCTTGTTACCACTGTGCAGGCTGGTGGTGGTGGTGTAATGGTGTGGGGGATGTTTTCTTGGCACACTTTAGGCCCCTTAGTGCCAATTGGGCATCGTTTAAATGCCACGGCCTACCTGAGCATTGTTTCTGACCATGTCCATCCCTTTATGACCACCATGTACCCATCCTCTGATGGCTACTTCCAGCAGGATAATGCACCATGTCACAAAGGTCGAATCATTTCAAATTGGTTTCTTGAACATGACAATGAGTTCACTGTACTAAAATGGCCCCCACAGTCACCAGATCTCAACCCAATAGAGCATCTTTGGGATGTGGTGGAACGGGAGCTTCGTGCCCTGGATGTGCATCCCACAAATCTCCATCAACTGCAAGATGCTATCCTATCAATATGGGCCAACATTTCTAAAGAATGCTTTCAGCACCTTGTTGAATCAATGCCACGTAGAATTAAGGCAGTTCTGAAGGCGAAAGGGGGTCAAACACAGTATTAGTATGGTGTTCCTAATAATCCTTTAGGTGAGTGTATATGTATATATATATATATAGCCTTGACATTCATTTTGGAGTGAGCTATTTTTGGCTTTCAGAACCGTTTAGCTGTTTAAAAGGTAGGGTAAGCAATATAAGTCGTTGCTGAACATTGTTGATATTTGAAATCAACCCAAACAAACACACCCCTTTCTTCATTGCTCCGCCTCCAAAGCTCACTCTACAATCCTAACCGTCCTGCTCCGAGTCAGTCTCGAACCCCGATCGCTGGCATGCGAGGCTGGCATGCAGTGCACTAACAAGTATGCTAAACAGTAAACATTGCATTCTCTAGCGGTCATCAGACTGCACAACTCTCACTAGCTCTCACTCTCAGTAGCTGCACAACCTCCGTTACACACGCAATGCAAGAGTGCATGTCTATTTATCGTAACAGAAGCGCAACAAAATAATACTTCACAAAAAATAAAGTGAAGATGGTAAACAAATGACAAGGAAGCACAAAAACATACAGTACACAAGAATAAATACAAGCAAGAGTTCGTTGTTAGTTGCCAACAGCACAGCAGCTCCAGACAAACAATATGACACTCAAAACTAGTGTTACTCACGTATGGAGCGGAATCAACGCAACCTCTGTGGCTGTTTTCAGGCCTTCCCGCTTAGGTCTCTCCAGCGCTGGAAAGCTTTTCTTCTATTAACGCAGGTCCTAAAGCTCTTTCCTGATCATAACCCTTCATTTTCCAGTGATATTACAAAAGAGAAAAACTCATAATAATGTCTCTCAGGCATCTTTCTTTCTATCTTCTTTCTACAGGCTGCATCACAAGTCCGATTTCAGATTGGAATCGGTAGCATTGTCGAAATTTGGTGAACCCGTGTGAATTGTAGCCTCAATTTCCTGTTCTTAGCTGACAGAAGTGGCGCCCTGTGTGGTCTTCTGCTGCTGTAGCTTGAATTAGAAGCTTGACTCTGGGATTAGTGACTGATGAATTGTCTTTATGGATTGATGTATAGTATATCTTGCATCATTGTCTTGATCACAGTTTTATCCTTAACCCCAGTGTAAATCTCTTATTCTTTTTTTTTTTTTTTTTTTGACCAAAGAACTTTTGTAATGATGGGAAATCCTTGTGCATTTGAAGGTTGAATACAACAAGAAGCTTTTTTGAGAATCCATCCAGATGATTCATTGGCATGTAGGTGATGTCTCGTCTTACCCTTCACATAGATGCAACCGGCAAATTCAATTATCTACCTTTCCTTAACTAGGTTGTCCCAACAAAGTGGATGATCAATCAGGAAGACAAGTTCAGAGAGGGTACTAACTGGCTGATTGCAAAGGGGCAGTAATATTAAAAATCAATGTATGTATGTCACAACACCATAAGTATTCTAAGAAATCTTAATATTTTGTTAGAAGCAGGATTTTTTTGTAATTTTTTTTGTAATTTTTTTTAGCATTTCTAACAAAAATGCATACTGTATTTACAGGCAGTGTTGGGAAAGTTACTTTTAAAGTAATGTGTTACAGTATTGCGTTACTCCCTAAAAAGTAACTAATGGCGTTACTTGGTTACTTTTTATGCAAAGTAATGCATTACGTTGCTTTTGTGTTACTTTTTCTCATATGGGCTGAGGCTTGCTTGTTTGTTCTTTAATAACAAAAAAAAGTTATATTTTTGGCAAATTTAAATCGCCTCAGACTTAATGAAATGCCTGGACAGTAGAGGGCGCAGCTCAAACAAACCTCTCAGCTGTGCTGCCATTCTGGATTACAGAAGAATAGGATGTAGGAGAAGAATAGGATGTAGGAGAAGAAAGTTGAACACTCTTACTTCAGCAATAAAAAAATAAAAAAAACACATATGATGTTTATCTAAAGGCATTTTTGGTTATTGGGGTGGTTGAAGGTCAGCAGCAAAGACATTGGTTAATAAAATGAGATTAAATACATAAAGTATATTTCAGTAATTTAACATATTTAATCATTGCAGGTTTGCGCAATATCCTGAGTTTGCGTTTCCCTGTTTTTATTCATTTTGAGGAATACTGAGTCTGTTTTTGTGCAAGTGAGATGAATAAAATGGATACTCGCATGATTCTAAATATCATGTTTACACAGCTCGCACAACGACTCTGCACTTACTACCGATTTCTCTTAACATGGGGACAGAAAAGGTGTCAGTCGATAAATGGGAAAACAAAGTAACTTGTGTTACTACCTTGAAAAAAGTAACACAGATAATTTGTTGTAAGTTTAAAAGTAATGTGTCACTTTACTAGTTACTTAAAAGTTATCTAATTACGTGTTACTTGTAATGCGTCATATCCAATACAGTAAAGTGTATGATGGGCCATTTATCTTCAGCTAGAGTTTTGACCTGAACTCTTCCTGTTTCTACTAAGAAAACCAATGGCTATGAGACATTATACTATCTGAATTACATCCTTGTGACTTGCTGCCAGCTCTTTTCCCATTTTTATTGACAAAACTAACTGAAAGTTAGTTGTTCAAGTCCCACCATGTACTGTAGTGTATTCTCATAATACTGAACATTGAACACGTACATGGTGCATTGTGGTGTGCAATAGAGTCAGCACTTCACCCATTTCCCCCTGACAACAATTGCTACATCCTGCTTAGCCTTCTGGGAAATCCCTATAGTTTAGCTGACCCCTAATTAAAAATCCTGCAGCTACTCATTAGTTCCTCGCTGCTCTGCGAAACAAAAGCGAGTCGAAACGGAGCAGAGCTATTGATCACATTAGCATAAAAAGCTGCAGCGGCAGGTGACCCGAACTGATCGCTTCTTCTCGGCAGCAGCGGTCCTAGAGCAGGGGTACGACCCACCTTGAGCTCCGTGAATACTACATTATTATGGGCACCTGTGTCATTACTGCATTTGCTGTGGGTAAATGATGAAAGGACAGAGGTAATACTCAGACGTCAGAGTATTCACTGACTGTGGTGTCTGACAGAGAATATTTGGCCTCTCTGTTCTCTTGTTCTCTCTATTCTTTCTCTCTTATGTAAGAGGAGCACTAAACCATTGTCATTTTTTAAAGCAAAACAGTAAATGTAAATTAGATTAAAAATGTTAGGTTTTTATTGTTTTTATTATATTTTTGTTTTATTATATTTCATATTTTTACTGGAAAACAAGACTAAACTACAGATACAGAATACTTTTGTTGTGACATTTCCCTCTGTAATCATAACTTACATGATTACAAATACATATCTCAATGACATACAGAGCAGGTCTTCTTTACATTTAATGCACAGCCATATCTAGGTTGTTTACCAATGGGACAGATAAATGTCAACCTTATTTTCAGTATTCATGAAACTGTGTGTGAGACTATGGTTCTGTACTATTTATTGTTTCTCATTACCCAAAAGGATATGCTGATCTGCTAAATAGAATTAGGAAAGCACCGGTAGCTGTATTTAAAGCTGAGGCTGTAAAAGATTAGAAATCATCAGTAGATGTGCATGGTTTGTGAACCATGGTATGTGGAAGCAGGGGAGGAATGAGAAAGGGAGGAGTTTGTCCTTTATCAAAGTATGCAAGTTAAGGTCACTCTGTATGGAGAAAAGTGAAAAATGAACTGGCTCAATTTTAGAGGTCAGAAACCAGAAGGGCAGAAGAGAAGTAATTTTATTCTCTTTCTCACTCTCTTATTCATGCTTCACCACTTAGTATGAGGACTGAAACCCTGTGCCAAATTTCGAAGAAAAAAACTAATCTGGAAAAACAAGAAGAATAAGATGTTAATACTACATTAATGATGCAAAATACTGGCTCTTACAAACACTCAAGGGGACACAAGTGTTCCCTCAATTGGCTGCACAGACACACACTGACATCTCAACGCAGTGACAGCCTCTACACAAAGACGCACACAAGCACATGAATACTTAATTGTTTTCCTGAAGTTCTGAGTTTATAATCATGTTTAGAGTGAACTTGGTGGCAGTAAAAATGTCTATGGTGACCTATATTCTCTGATTGCTGTTGCCTTTTTGGAACAATGAAGAAGTTGTGTTCTAATTATGTTGGCTCCAGCTGCATTCACAAATCAATAGGAGTTTAGAATCTTGCTGTTAAAAGTTTTACTTCACTTCTCACCTTTTGCACTTGTCATTGATTATAAGGGTCAAATTTCCCCCTTTAAAAAGGAACAAATTTGTCATTAGGGTTCAATGGGCCTAAAGTCCCCCTTAAGGAAAATGCATTTGTGGTGGTGTGTGGAAAAACGTGCTAAAGCACTTTGAGAAAACAAAATACATATATATATATTAGCGCTGAAAAGGCATGGTCACAGTTATTTTTGTGGCTGACCTTATTGCATATGCATTTGTAGGAGTTTCCCTTTCAGACACAAAATTTATAGGAGGAGAGTATTTAAATGAATCATGCAAGGTAATTTACAAAGGTTTTCGCTCGTCAATTTACCGGTGTTTGCTCCATTATTTACCGCCCCAAAAAAGCATGTCTTAAACCAGGCGCCAACTGGTAGATTGTGTTGGTCATTATGGAAATGATCCGGCTGCATCTGTGCTCTTTAATTTGCACGTCGTCAGTAGATCAAGCGCAGAACTTTCCACTCCCATCAGCGCTTTTTTGGAATTGCGCTCTCACGCTAATTTGCCCTGTTTAGTAAATCTGGCCCAGGGGGTTTTCCCGTGCCCTGACACTGACAGCGCTAGTCAAAGCATTTGTCAGTCTTGTTCCCGTGTTCACAACAAGTTTCAGTCCTTTCAATATAAAAGTCTTCGCTACCGAATGACTCACTCATGAAGACAGTCTTTCTAATGGCGTAATAATGTAACTTCTGTCGGCTTTTAGTGATTTTACTTCATGAAAGTTGCATTGATACATATTTTTTTGGCTTTAATATTTGTATAACTGTTTTTACTTCGCTTCGCGTCATGCCTAACAACGCCCTTCAGCTGTGACTTATTCACGATACAGCACAGCCTCTCGTACCTTAATGCTTACATGCATATATGTTAACACTTCTGGGAGAGATAAACCCATGAATGGCATACTAATGGTAGTCAGTGAACAATAAACTGGGTTAAGAGAGTATTTTAACTTATCTTACATACTTCACCTTTGATGTAGTATTTATAGCATATTAATTACCAAAAATGTACCAGAAATGCCCTGCAGATTAGTAGGGTTAAGGCTACAAAAAAAAAAATCTCTTCTCATCATCTTTTTTCTTCTGTCATCATCTGCTTATCTCTTCTACTGATAAAATGTGAACCATCTATTGTACTTCTCGTATTGCTGTGCCCTTTTTTTTTAAATGTGGCTCGAAACTGATGGATTGTATTAAACTAATCACAACGATGTATGTAAACCTCAAAATTTGGTGCAATGAGGGTAAACAGTGAGCATGAGGTTCCCTCTAGACCGACTTGCATGGTCTCAGCTTTGACCCATCACACATTCCCTAGACCATTAGAGGATACCTGGAAGATATACATAGCCAATTAAACCTTGATGCCAGCTTCTTTTTCCCCTTGCTGTTTCTTTCTTTTCCAGCCTGAAACACTTCACAGGCTGATTATCTTGCATGTGGGAAAAAGGATTTGTACCTGGGAGCTAGAAGCAGGACATACTACATTTTTGCCACATTATACAGCCATGTTAGCATGGAAATGCTTTCAGTGAACAGTGTTTTCCCCTGACAGTACGTGAGTGAAATAAGAGTGTGGGGTAAAACAATGCAAACAAGCTTGGATGTTTTGTCATTTCATCTGCTTGTTTCGGTCTCTCTCACTCACTGTTTCTCTCTTTTTCTATCTTCAGATTGCTGAGTGGAATCTGTGAGGGTTTGCAAACAACGTGTGTAGTGTGTGTCCATTGAAGAGACCATTTCCCCTCTGCTGATAATGAAGCACCATTTCCACATGAGGAGGCAGTGAGTATTTTATCGCTGACTGTAGCCACATGTGCATGAAGAGCTATTAATTCTCTTGGTTTACGTGTGTCATGGAAAGCTGTCCCTCTGTGTCTCCTTGCAAAGCCGTTCTCAATTTCAGTCTACTATCAAGTGCCTGGCCAAGATTACCTAAAAACCTCACCTCAAAGGGTCCCATGCTCTTTGAAACCCAAATGTTTGATGTGCACATTTTTTGAAAAGCTGCTAGACACATTGTAAGGGTCCATATTTATGGCTTGGCAATTGCACTTTTTACCATACTTCCTTTTGAAACAGGAAGTTTGGGCAGAGCACTATGAAGACTATGCTGTGTTCGAAATCGCCTCCTATACACTTAAATAGGGCACTATTGAGGGGACAGCCATTTGTAGTGGTGTTTGAAACCATAGTGGACGTTATTGAGTGCACTCATTCAATCCCACAATGCACCGCAATAACGAGTACGCTCAACTGATGTACGCTCAATGGCTAGAGAATACCTATAATGCATTGTGAGAGCTGAATCCACATCTATTTTCCAAACCGTGCTGGACCAGCATAATATCATATAGGTATAAATTCCTTTTTAATTGATTATTAAATTATTTAATTACAGTTTAGTTTCCATGGCAGAGTTCAAGATAAATCTTTTCATTACTACTGGAGCTGCCAGTTTGCTACGTTTCAAATAATTATTAAACAGCAAGCAGAAACTATGCAAAAGCAGCAGCCCTTCTGGCACACTCGGTATTCGAATTTACTCACTTGTTTTCATTCACTCCTTCGAGTGACTATATTAGTGAAGTAATGTAGGGAATAGTGAAAGAGGGTATAGGGGGTGATTTCGAACACAGCTTTTTTAATAGCCAGTAGGCTGTAATTACATCACATCTGTCAACTATAATTTGTTCCATGCTAGTTGGTTGCAGGTGGTATTAAGGGATGGGACATTCTCATTCTAGTGTGCATCTGATTGGACAAAAATTTGTGTGGTGTAGGATGAGTCATCATTTTTTAGATTTGTTTTGTTGGAAGACTGTAAAGTTTAAATTAGTATATTGGCAAAAGGTTCATTTGGTTACTAATTTGTTCATTAGTAGTTTGTATGTAATAAATGTTTGCGTCACATAACAAGCTCCTTAGAGAATGTTTTACCATTCTGACAAATTAAACTTGCTCAGATTGCTTGGGTAAAACCCAAAGTATACTTTGTTTTTTTGTGTGTGTACACACACAGCCTTGCAAAGTATACTTCTTTTGACTCGTACGTGTACACATGCGTCCGTCGCATGCGCAGTTTTGAGCAAGCTCTCGCCAAGAGTTACAACCCATACTGTGAATACTGCAAAAAAATTCAAATGCGCATGTGCGACCTGAGCGTACAAAGTACGCACGGTTGCAAAAATTCAGTGGTGTGCGTTCAGGACGCGTGTACTCTTCTGATGACGATATTCGCATTACATGCACTGTATGCTGACCCTCGCATACGCGTTTAAGTATACTTGAGCTCAAAGACTTGGAGAAGCAAGCTAAAATAGCATGGTTGCGTCAGCAAATGTGTTTGCTTTTGTTAACACTATTGGTTAGGTTTAATGTAGGTGGTTTTTAAAAGTCATTTACAGGTAATCAATATTTTAGCGCCACTCACCAGACATTTAATTTCCGAACAGTTGCAATATGTACAACAACCAACTTAATAAAACATTGCCAGATTCCCGTTCATCTGTATCAGCCTTTTCGAAACATGCAATAACAACATAATATCATTTTGCAGAAATGTTGCCACAGGAATGTTTTTCAAATAAACCTAGGTTAAGCATATAGAGTATATATAAAACCACTATATATGATATATGATATATATATGAGATTGTGGGGTGTCGTTTTGTGGTTGTCCATCAGGGAACAGTTGACTAAGGATTGTGCATTATTCAACCCTGACCTATCGGTTATTTAGGATGCTGATGTAATGCCACAAGGGACTGCTGCTTATGTTTGCTGTAAGTGGCCTTTCACTAAAGCTGATTTCAGTCCTGTGGTGCTTGAAGAGGTGTGCCAAATGTGTTCTTTAAATATGGCAATCCTGGCTCAAAACCACAGTGGTATAGATAACAGCTGAGGATTTGGCTCCAGTGAGTTTGTAAATTGGCATTACGTGAGTAGCCAGTGTTAGAAATGATTAGCCAAGCCACAAGAGTCTGTAAAGCACTTTCCTCTCTCTCTTAATTTACTAGAAATTCACAACTTAATTTAGGGAAAAATAACCCATAAAAAGATATAAGGAGACTAATATTTAGATTTTTTTGTGTGTAAATATTCCACTATTGCTTTCATGTTACATCTCAAAGAAAAGTACAATTATACAGACAAACACACAGCATATGAAAAATGATATTTTGCTCATCCACTCTTGTAGACAGGCTTACTTCACTAATGCTTTTAAAGCTGAAATGTGTTGGATTTGACAGCTTCATTGCCTTCACAAAACTGCATACATTTCATCCTTAAAGATTGTGCATACGCACAAAAGTTTTCAAGACTACAGATACTTCAGTGCTTAAAAGCATTAAAAACTAGGAAATATGACACTGCATAAAGTCTTTTTCTTAATCAATATCTTTGTTTTTCAGTATTGCATTTTGAGGGGAAAAGAATATGCAAGCAAAATTGCATCAGATATTTTTAATAAATCTAGTGTAAGCATATTATTCACCCCATTGAAAATTGTTTTTACATGTTTCAAGCATAAATCTAACCTAACTAATGCAATTTTGCTTTATTTTAAAATAGAAAGAAAATGGATTTCACTTTAAAATAATGGTTCAGATCACTAATAGTTCCTACAGAGTTACTAGTAACACTTGAGTAATTAGTCATGCATTTTATGACAATATAGAATAAAAAAGACAATTGCTCACCTCTTAGACATGTTAATGTTGTGATTAGTAATTAATTGTTAATTATTTATAAGTTGTCATATTTAGGAGTTCTGAATGGGGCTCATCTCATTCAGTAATAATTTATTACCTAAGGACTATCTCAGTCCTAAATTTGCTATTACTTACTGATTAGTTATTCTTGTTTCCATATTGGTTAATGGCAGTAGCTGAAGTGATGTAGTAATACTGATTTGTCCTGTATTAATTCCTTACAAATTACTTTGGCCTAGTTACCTGACAAACCATTATTCTAAAGTGTTACCAAAGTATGTATATTGTCTGATATCAGCCTGCTGAACACAATATAATTTCGAGAACATAGCTCAGTTAATCGGATCATGGTTGAGTACTTGATACTTAGCAGATCTGAGCAAAGTTTGAGACATTGTTGATATTCAGAGGAGATGTATGGGAGATTACTGAAAAGTACGAAATTTTAATTGAAGTCTTTCATTAAAACTCATTTGTGCTTTTTCTTTCTGGGTCCTGAAAGTGATGCTTTAGTGCAAAAGTGCAAAAGGTATTTAACTGACAAATTTGAGACACTCAGCCTGCATTATTCACACACCACTTTTCGTTAATGTGCTTTTTGGCAGAGGATTATTTTATTTATATAACTTTTTTTTGCATTTAAAATGATAACCATTTTTGCAAAACTCCAAAAACACACACAGGGCGCTATTTTAACGATCTGAGCGCATGGTCTGAAGTTCAAAGTTCAAAGACGGAAAAAACGGTCGGCAGTCCAAAAGGGTTGTACCTAGTCTCTTAATGAGTCATGGGTGTGTTTTGGGCGTAACATGCAATAAACCAATCAGAGTCTCATCTCCCATTCCCTTTAAAAGCCAGTTGCACTTGCACTTGCACCATGGCGGATTCGCTATTTACATGGCGGAATTTGCGAGCAGAAAGACAGAATGCTTCTTCAGAGAGGAATCCTTTTATTTTTAATATTTAAAAATGTTTGTGTGCTGCTGCATATACCTGTGTGTGTGTACGCGCGTTGTGCACCCGCCTATAGGCGCATATTACTAACGCGCCCTTTAAATAACACAAAAAATACTACGCTATTGACTTTAGACCAGGTTTTTGTTGGTCAATGGCACAGTCGTTTTCTGTTGCTACAAAATAGGTGCCAACAATGCGCCTGAATACACCTCATTTTCAGACCAGCACACCCATGGGCAAAAAGATGGGCGCGGGTACATTTGCTATTTAAACAACGTGGCTCTGGATGTGAAAATGATAACTGTCACGCTGAAACTAGCAAAAAACACTTGCGCTGCAGCTGACGTCGCATTGAGCCGGGTGTATGATAGGGCCCATACATACAATTCACTGCAGTTTCCTGCTGAAATGACCACAGGTGTGCTAGTAAAACACCAGCAATTTTTATTCCTTTTCACACAAATAATGATTTCAGAGGCAGATTCTTGATTAATATAGACTTATTTTCCTTACACAATACTATGTTATGACCTCAAAACACTTTTACCATAGTTCAGGATTTGTAAAGTAATACATCTTGACATTTGTATTACATAACCAGCTTCATGTGTATTGATTTTCTGACATGGTAAACTTGCTTGTTATCTCAACTGGTACTTGCTGAGCACTCGGATACGAGGCCCATGAAACACGAGTCACGATGAAAGAGCTCAAGCAAGCTAAAATGGCATGGTTGCTTTACCAAATGCGGTTTATCTCAAGTTTTCATTTTTAACACTATTGGTTAGGTTTAGAGTAGGGTTAAGTGTAGGTGGTATGTTCTTTTGCAACACGTTCTCACCCCCAGCTCGTCACATATTGACACTTGGTCAGGACCCTTCAGCGTTACTTTTTAGCGCACAGGGTACCCCTTTACTGTAATTTCGACATGCAGGGTACTCCATTGATTTCAGTTGTTTGACCTATGCGTCAGATTAAGACGCATTTCATTGCATTTGTAAAAGTAGACATGATTTTATAAATATTTATAGGCTACTTTTATATTTTGGAGCAACTAACCCCACTCCTACCCTTAACCTACCTACTTCTAAACAATATAAAACATGTAACAGGCTAATAAATTTACAGTCACAGCTAAAACTGACCAAAAACAGTATAAAAATATATCTTCTGACATCATATGATATCTTTAAAACATTAAGATAAACTCTGTTCTTTACATAATCACATAATGATCCCGCTGCTCCGTGAATGCATGCAGCCATATGTCATTCAAAGGATACACCCAACTCTTTAGCATGACGCAATTGGTCACGAGATATAAGAACCAATGCAATTTCACTATCAAAGCTGATGTAAGGTTTTTTCAAGTGGCAATTTTTGAATGCGTGCATGACCTATGGCAGATGGAGACGACGATGATCATTTTTGGGTCTTTTTTTCACACAAATCAATCGTTTGGCCTCGAACATTATTTGTACCCTATAATACACAAATGGGTTGGTTTAGAGGTGGGATGGGGTTGCGTTATGTGTTCAAACATGTCTAAATAGCGTAAATAAAAAATTATATAAATAATACAAATATTATGCTGGCTGATTAAATTGAGAATCACACTCCAACATGTCATAATGGCAAAATCATAACCCAATATATAATTTCATCATGACGATAACATTCCCATGCCTAAAGCGTCTGTGTATGATGCGAAAGGTTTCTCATTGAAAGCAATGGAGTACCCTGCGTGTTGAAAAAATTACACTAAAGGGGTACCCTGTGCGTTAAAAAGTGACGCTGAAGGGTTCTGACCAAGCGTCAATATGTGACGATTTGGGAGTGAGAACGTGTTGGTTCTTTTTAAACACAACTGAGCTTTAACCTTTAGCGCCATTCACCAAACAAAAAAAAACGAACACGCTTTTAGCGCCACTCACTGGACGTTTCACTTTGAAAGCGTCGCCAAATGTGCAAGAAACAACGTAATATAATTTTGCAGAAATGTCACCACAGGCAAATTCTTTTTCAATGAGCCTAGGCTGATGATAACATTTCATCCGGCTATGAAGCTGTTTCCCGTCGCAGGAAGTTTGTCAAGTGCTCTCTTTGTTTCAGATATTTTCCTCTACAAGAATAGCTCACCTACTCGCACACACTCTCTCCAGTTTTTCTACAATCAAGTATTTCTAAATAAGAGCTCTTCATCAGTTTCAGCGCGGTTAATATGTTGTGTCTCAGTGGAAAGGTGTTTCATTCAGAGACTGAGTTCTCTGGGACAACAAAAAGGTCGATGGATCAGGTTTGCGTGAAGTTTTTGCTATCATTGTTCTCTCTTTTGCAACTATGAAAGTGACAACTACAGTTCATGCCATCCTTTCATGTATTCATGTATATTTCCTGTCCTTTGTTGCTTTTTGTAATAAGCTACTTCCTATTCTTTGTCTTTGGTAGAGGATAGAAACTGACCTCTGCTTGACCTGCATTGAGTAAATGATTCTCATTAGGTGATGCTATGCGTTCATTACTGAGAGCACACTCTGTCTCACCTCTGCTGTCGTCCCTATTGAACTGCATGTCATGGTGTTTAGGTCTGAGGGATGCAGATAGATCTTTCACCCAGAGTAGAGAATGACATTCCCAATTTGCTGTTATACATTTCTTAGCCTCACCTAGCTACCTTATTTTGTCTTGTGCATTAAAGTCCGGCCCATTCTGCTGAAGAACCAGCTTATACCAGAATGAGTTTCCATACTATCTGAGGCTGGTTTATGTTGGATAGATGCTGGTCTTGAACTGAACCAGCTACCTTTGTGTTGCCATGCAGTTCCTTAACCACAAAGTTTTTTTTTTCCCTCATGAGCTCAAAAATCAATTGAAACACTTTGCAGCTGGCTTTTAGAAAGAGATTCATCTATGGAAGTCAGGCTGCACTTCATAATGGTCATTAACGTTTAACAACAGCTTTATGAGGTGTGTTTGAAAGATATTTTATTGCTTCTTCAAGAATATCAGGTTTCAATATTTTTTTCCAAAGTTTACCTCCAAATACAATCAAACTGCAGCATGTTAACTGTTAATATTAATATGCAATTAAGGCAGTTTTGTTTTAAGACATTTGTTATTCTTATATTAGGATAATAATAAAAAATCTTAATTATAATAAATCATATTTTCTGTTCTTCATAAAACAAAAATCATTGCTGTAGTAGTCTGATTTGTAAATGTCACTTAGGCCATGTTTACACCTGGTATTAAGATGAGATTTGGTTGATCAGATCACAAGTGGATGATGCTTAAGTGCAAGTGTAAAACAAGGTCTAAAACGTTTTGAGCTTGTCCACGTTCGACCACTTCCAAAGGTAGTTGAAAACGCATTTGACCGGATTGCTTTTGTAGTGTAAACACTCATGTGGTCGAATGTGTTGAACAGCCTACGAGTCTCCTAATATATGAGGAACAACTTGGAAATTTGCTGATCCATCACTGTATGCTGTCTATGTGAGGCATTGTTACGATCTCTAAAGGTCTAGGAGATGGAACGCAACATTTAGACATTACATCACTGCTGGTGGACTGGAATAAGCAGAAACTGTCATGATTGCGAAGTAATTACTTTATTCACACTATAAGCCAAAGCCACTAGATGCAGTGAATGAGCCATTTACAATGTGATCAACAAAAATAAATAATAAAAAAAACGTTGTTGGGGAAAAAACTAAAGTAGCGCCAAAGCAAAGAACAAAATAAAACCAAATAATGATTGTAAAGCTACCCCCAATCCCTTTAACCTACAAATGTGAAAATTAAACCGAAATCTTCGGTGCATACGACACCCTGTCCCTACTCTAACTAAGAAAACAAAAATACAAGGGGTGGTGCACACTCCTTACCTAGTGTGTCTAACACTTGAAATCACTGCGGGTATAATGTATGTCGCGCAACCTGCTTGCCTATCTCTTTTCCCCAACAAAGAGCAACCAACTCAGATCATCGACAAACACATGACAACATGTCTTGAATAAATTAACAAACAAACACACACTGCCCACGCTGCCCTACCAAACAAGGCACGCTGGAAGACTTTTAAAGCCGCTGAACGGTGGCGAATTGGATGCCGAAGGGCCGCCCTAACGATGATTGACAGCTGCCATAGCCTCTCACAGGAAACCTGAGAGCGAGATAGCAAATAGGAGAGGTAGAGAGAGGGAAAAAGAAAACAAAAACACGCATACAACGTAACAGGTATAAAGATAAACAACATCTCTCTCTCTCTCTCGTGTGTGTGTTGCATGCTGGGAAGCGAGAGTGTGGAGTGGGGTGTGAGAGCGGCACGTTTGAATTTGTTCAAGTTTTTTTCTTTATGGTGTTTTTTAAATCACTTTTGATAGGTTTTTTATTTGGATTTTTGGTTTAGAAAACTATGGCGTCTCCCTCAGGTGAGGGAACCACATTACTGTGATTGTAAAAGAACAAAAAGGCATTGATATTGTTAATTACAGTATTGGTTTTGCATGAGAGAGAGCATCATCTGCAAAACCCAACTGGGGTAAAACTAAAGCATTTTGGTGTAATGATAAAACAACAATGTCTTTAACAGTTATACCGGAAAATGTTAAGTGGGAAAAAATTGGTTTTAAGTTTTTAGGAATTTTTATGGGTTCTGAAAATTATCAAAGAAAAAATTGGGAAGGTGTAAAGGACAAAGTTTGTGCCAGGTTGTCAAAATAGAGGAGAGAAGAGTGCTGGTTATTAACAATCTTGCCGCCTCTATGGCATAAATTAATTGTATTGAATCCACCAGAAGAATTTATTAGAGGAGTCCAAAAATTGTTTGTAATTTTTTTTCTGGTCTGGAAAACATTGGCTACGAGAGTCAGTTTTGTACCTGCAGGTACATAAAGGAGGCCAAGGTCTTATGGATATTAGGTCTAAAGTGGCTGCTTTTAGACTGCAAACTACTCAAAGATTACTCTATCACCAGTCTCAGAACTGGATAAGAGTAGCTTGTGCCTTTTTGAATCGAGTGGGATGGTTGAATTTGGACAAACATCTCTTTTTAATTAATTTAAAGAGATGGATCTTAGTGGACTATCTTCTTTTTATGCCTCAGTATTCAATGCATGGCAGATGTTTACTGTGAAAAGGGAGAATTCGGAGAGACCTAGTCAATGGGATCTAGAAGAACCCTTAATTTTTAATTCTCAACTATACAGTGTGATACTGGAATCACAGACTGTGCGCACAAGTTTGGTGAGAGCAGGAATATATAAGATTTGCCATCTCAGGTCAAATGACCAATGGATTACTGCAGAAAAACTGGCCATAAAGACTGGTATCCATTCTGTTCGAACTGTGCAAAAATTGTTAGCTGAAATTCAAGTTGCTTTTTCTGTTCTGCCACTAAATGTGGGAATATCTGAGAAGGTATTCCCTAAGATCAGTGTGTATGTGGATGTAGGAGATTGGCAGGAGGTTGAAGGAAGTCTGCTCTCTTTTAGAATGCCTGAACTTGTTTTTTTAACACCATTTCTAAGAAATCTCTTCACTGTTTTGTGTAAAATTTCTTAATATAAGAGCGCTAAAAGAACTTCCAGAGACTAAGTGGACCGAATTTGTGGATTCCGGCACCTCTCCAAAAGGTAGTTGGATGTCCTTATATAAGAAACCAATTGAAAAAAGGAATGGAGATCTACAATGGTGGATTTCACATTGGATAATAGCAACAAATAGATATAAGGCACATTTTAATCCTTTGCAAGGGGAAGAGTGTCTTATTTGTGGGGTTTCAGAAACCTTTTTTTATATTTTTATTGGTTGTTCCAGGCTAAATGACATTTTTGGTGTGTTAGGAGAATTGATTAATAGATTTGGTTTTCTCTTTACAAATGTTATTATTTTTTTATTTTTTTTGACCAAAATATAGTGCCTCAAATAGGAAAAAATAGTGTTAATTAATTCCTTGTTTGGTAAGGCTAAAATGGCAATTTGGCTGACAAGGAAGAATAAAATGCTTCTCAGTGGAGGAATTTATCTTTTACATATGTTTAAGGCTTTGGTAAAAGTAGGTTAGTTTTGGAGTATACATTTTATGAATGAATAAATGATACTGACTTTTTTTTTTCTCTTTTTGGGGTACTGAAAGTGTTTTATGTCAACCAAGTGAAGAGAGTGGTTATGATATAATGTTATAAATTAAAAAAATTATGTGCTTATATAGCCTTTTTATGTATGTGCAGATATAATTTTTTTTTAAATGTTTTGTGTACATGTAATGGGATAAGTGGTCTTTTTTCTTTCTCTTTCTGTTCTGAATCCAGCTTGTTTGCCATTTCATACTTAAGTCCTTGCTGAAGTTTCCAACATCCAAGTCAGTGTAAGATCAACTGCACAAATTATTAAGACATTATCAGCCAGACTGCAATTATACGAACCTGCTTACGCATACTTATGGAAACACTTTTTGTTGGCTGAATTGTGTTAGTTTTGCAATTTTAGTGGTGCATGCTTAAAAAAATAAAGCTGTTAATACATGAAAGAGTTTGGGCAAGAAGTATTAAACTTGTCAAAACATGGCCTGTGTATTTAATTTATCTGCCTATTTTCTCAGCTCACACAATCATGGTGCCATTGCGCTTATGAAAGAACGGCAATAGAATTTAGATACGCTTCATACATTGTTTATTTTCACCTATTCAGAAACTTTTCACTTTGTTTTACTGGTGGTATGAATTTCTTTGTATGCTACTCTATAATCCAATACACCATTGAATGTGTGTGTGTGCACTCAGACATTGATGTCAAATTGGTCTCCAATTGTTATGGTTGTACAGTGATATTTGTAACCTTAATAATCATAGTGCAGTGTCATACACTCACCTAAAGGATTATTAGGAACACCATACTAATACTGTGTTTGACCCCCTTTCGCCTTCAGAACTGCCTTAATTCTACGTGGCATTGCTTCAACAAGGTGCTGAAAGCATTTTTTTTAGAAATGTTGGCCCATATTGATAGGATAGCATCTTGCAGTTGATGGAGATTTGTGGGATGCACATCCAGGGCACGAAGCTCCCGTTCCACCACATCCCAAAGATGCTCTATTGGGTTGAGATTTGGTGACTGTGGGGGCCATTTTAGTACAGTGAACTCATTGTCATGTTCAAGAAACCAATTTGAAATGATTCGAGCTTTGTGACATGGTGCATTATCCTGCTGGAAGTAGCCATCAGAGGATGGGTACATGGTGGTCATAAAGGGATGGACATGGTCAGAAACAATGCTCAGGTAGGCCGTGGCATTTAAACAATGCCCAATTGGCACTAAGGGGCCCAAAGTGTGCCAAGAAAACATCCCCCACACCATTACACCACCACCATCAGCCTGCACAGTGGTAACAAGGCATGGTGGATCCATGTTCTCATTTTGTTTACGCCAAATTCTGACTCTACCATCTGAATGTCTCAACAGAAATCGAGACTCATCAGACCAGGCAACATTTTTCCAGTCTTCAACTGTCCAATTTTGGTGAGCTCGTGCAAATTTTAGCCTCTTTTTCCTATTTGTAGTGGAGATGAGTGGTACCCGGTGGGGTCTTCTGCTGTTGTAGCCCATCCGCCTCAAGGTTGTGCGTGTTGTGGCTTCACAAATGCTTTGCTGCATACCTTGGTTGTAACGAGTGGTTATTTCAGTCAAAGTTGCTCTTCTATCAGCTTGAATCAGTCGGCCCATTCTCCTCTGACCTCTAGCATCAACAAGGCATTTTTGCCCACAGGACTGACGCATACTGGATGTTTTTCCCTTTTCACACCATTCTTTGTAAACTCTAGAAATGGTTGTGCGTGAAAATCCCAGTAACTGAGCAGATTGTGAAATACTCAGACCGGCCCGTCTGGCACCAACAACCATGCCACGCTCAAAATTGCTTAAATCACCTTTCTTTCCCATTCTGACATTCAGTTTGGAGTTCAGGAGATTGTCTTGACCAGGACCACACCCCTAAATGCATTGAAGCAACTGCCATGTGATTGGTTGATTAGATAATTGCATTAATGAGAAATTGAACAGGTGTTCCTAATAATCCTTTAGTTGAGTGTATTTTCGTTTGTTGTGGTTATTGACTGCCGGCACGTCAGAGATTTGTACCAACCAAGTACATTATGAAGATAGTCAAAGCATGTGCTGTGAAGCGCTATGGTATTAACTTCAGAAACATTGTGGTTTAGTCTTTCTACTGGTCCAGGAGATTTTGGTTGGTACTCAAGTTGAAGGTGATATTCAGGTTGATATCAAACAGCTTCTGGATGATACGCAAATGTGTGCATTGATCAAAAACTACAGTGAATCCTCAAGGATCCTGTAACAAAAGAACTTGGTAAATTTGCACTACCGTTCAAAAATTGAGGTTGGTAAGAATTTTAAATGTTTTTGAAAGAAGTGTCTCACCAAGGCTGCTTTCATTTTATCAAAACGTACAGTGAAAACTATGGAAGCTTGTTTCCCCAAGTTTACATCTTGCAATTCTTAATTTTTTCTTCTCAGAATTGTGATATAAACTCATAATTCTGACTTTTTTCTCAGAATTGCATGATATAAAGTCGCAATTGCTCGTTATAAAGTCAGAATTGTGAGATATAAACTCGCAATTCAGAGAAAAACAAATCAGTCTTTTTTTCCTCAGAATTGGACTTTATAACAATTGCGAGAAAAAATCAGAATTGCGAGATGTAAACGTATAATATTAAGGAATTTTCACAAATTCCTGTTTTTGTAGTTTACATGGAGACAATAATTGTATCATTTTCAAAAACCTGTTTTCAAAAGTTTGCATTTTCATGCCCCCAAAACGCTGTTGTCCTGTAAATGAATGGCCAAAATGCTTCATTATTTTCATTTTTTTCCCCCGTTGAAAATGGTGTCATGCAAACGTCCCCTCAATGTGATGCGCTTATTTCAGGTGTTTGAGCCTCTACTAATGAGCTGATGATATAAATCACTGCTCTTCAGACAACTCTGAACTCTGAATGTTTATTTCAATAAACAGAATCCAAACAGAGATAAGAGGCTTTCACACCGGAGGAACCTTTTCATAGTTCCTAGAACTAATGGCAGATGTACCCACTTTTTGGTGTGTTCACACCGCAGGAAATGGTAACAATTTTAGTTCTATAGGAACACCTTTTGGGAAAACTAAATTAGCTCCTACTTCAGAGTATGGTCTAACCCAGCACAATAGGAACTCCCAGTGATGCAAAATGGCACCCGCCATTTTTTAAAAAGCAGTGTACACACACAGATTATAGCCTATATACTTCACAAAATAGCTCTATGAGCATGGAACACAGTGATAGATGGACCTCTCAACCTTTACGCTAAGGAGAAAATCCAACGCAAATTTGAGGGGACCAAGCATAACATGATTATGCATTTCTGCTCAGATAGCGACATTGGACCGCACAGCAAACGCTCATACTTTTTCATATACTGTCTACTTTCATTGTGACAGGACCGTTAAACAGATCGTAAACTAATGAAGACGGAAAATGTGTGCGCTGTGTACTCAGGCTCTGGCGTTCTCGGCGCCGTCAAAATAAATGTCCGCCACGCTGTCAAAATACAAGTCACAACAACAAGCACGGCTTACGTCAGAGTTCCTACTGGAAGTGCGAATGCAACCAGGAAAATTGCCCTAGGGGTACATTTAGTTCTCTGGGAACCACCCTGGTATAACCACCCCTATAACTAATTTCCTAGAACTACCCAGTTCGAAAGCCCCTTATATTAATTCAGTCTCATCTTCATGAGGATCATTATGAGTCATCCAAAGAAAACATCAGGCTGACTAAGTCCATGATGTAGGAGAACCACTCATAAGGCTAATAAGTGAAGCTGCCTCTGTAATTGCTCTTCCTCTCAAGACTTTGACATCTGATTTTGCAATACATACAGGAGGTATGATGGATTGCCACAGATGTTCATTATCTTGGTTAACTGAGTTCCTGGTGCTTAATCTTTCATGTGTTTTTGCTGTCAGTTTGTTGCGTACTAGAAATTGGGGAAAGGTGGATGCATGTTATCATCCTTCATCCTGCCTGAAGGGATCAGACAAAGCAGAGTGTGGGGATAATCTTGAGATTGAGCGAAATCCAGAAATGGCAAATAGCCATAACAGACGAGCCAGCCAAGTGAATGCAACGAACAGGGATATGAAATGCAGTTGCCAACACAAAAGTCTTTACAAAGACAAAAGGTATTTATAAAGTTACTTTGGATTCAGATATGTGGTAGCTATGGTGACAGCGATTAGAAGTCTACTGACTGACCGATGCCATGGGCTTCAATGCATAACCTTGAAGCAAAGATCATGTGAGGTGTGACATATCACCTTGGTTACCAAGGTGAAAGAGAAAAGGTTGGATGGTTCCCAAGACAACTGACCTCAGGCCAGAGGACAAATGTCCTAAATAGATATATTATAATGTATTATGGTTGAATATAGTATTATATTTTCTGTCTAATAATATCTGAAAACAACCAGAATCAATGCAAGACACACTGGGCAGCGAGAGATAAGTTTGGCTAATGTGTTTGATTAGATAATACTTGCGTTGCACTGTTAGATTAATTTTAGCAGTGAAATATTGGGAACCGTACTAAACTTAAGTGCTTGCATTCAATATTTGGCAAATATTAATTAGCCTCAAGTTCTACATCATTCGATGACAATATTAGATCAAATTATTTGTTAGCATTGCAAACACTGGTCACGTACCAAAATAGATGTGCCATATAAATTACTGAAGCAGTTAATTAGCTAAAGGAGTTAATTATCTAAATAGTTTTCATTTAAATGAAGGTGGTATGCATTAATTGCATGCATTAAAAGGATGAAAAGTTTGATAAAGTTGATGAGCTAATGTTCCTGGCTTACCACAAGCTGCACAGGTCAGCAGGAGAGAGAGAGAGAGAAAGAGAGAGAGAGAGAGAGAGAGAGAGAGAAAGAGAGAGAGAGAGAGAGAGAGAGAGAGAGAGAGAGAGAGAGATAGAGAGAGAGAGAGAGAGAGAGAGAGCGAGCAGCAAATGAGCTAATACTGTTTTTGATTTGTTCCTTATATTATTGTGTGGTCTTGCCATAATTAATACTTTAGATGTGCCTAATTAATTTTCAATTTATATGATAATTTATTATTATTATTGTCGTTGTTGTTATTGTCAAAATGATAATAATCAGAGAGAGGGTGGAAAATTATCATTAAAACCCCATTTTTTTACATAAAATAAAAATAAAAATATGGTTTGACTGCTATAGAAGCAAGGCACAGTTTCAGATGTTACTATTTACTTATTCATAATTTTATGCATGTTGCAGTCAGGTGTAAACAATGTACTGTTTCAGGTAGGAGCTAACCATTTGCGGTTAGCCCCCAGTGCCTAAAGTGATGTACTCAATCGGCCTCATTTATCAATCTAACGTAGAAAGGAGTGCAGATCCAAGCGCAGAAATCATCTTACGACAGGGTTCACGTGTGATTCATGAAACATTTGTATGCCACCAATCCCATCGTACAAATAATCGTACCTTGATAAATGTGGCAGCTGAAAACAATCGTCAATTAAAATTACCTTTCATGTAGTGTGTAACATAGTTGTAAGTGACTGAAAACATCCTGCAAGGTTTTAAATCTGAAAGTGCACCGTATATAAAGTTATTGTCTCTCAAAAGTAAGAGTCGACTCTGAGTCGGTTAGGTTGTACTCACTCTAGGCGATCTGAACCGTGCCCTGGCCTGCTTGGAAGAGATGGGCCAGAGCGTGGTTCGGTTGGGCTTGGGTGCGGTACGCATGTAGTGTGATTGCTAACCGCGCCGGAGCACAGAACAGCTGTGCGCTACTGTCATCATTACGATAGCAAACACCAAACTATTACTTGGATACACTTTTCAATTAATTCAAGGTTTATAAGGTGTATATTTAGGTTTATAACGGGTCTGGTTCTCACCTTATTGATGAACATGAATTGTAGTTTGCGAGTTAAGCTGCAAATTCCTCCATCAAAGTCAGCTGCCTCTGTAATAATCTTCTGATACGTGCAGTGCAATCAAGTGAAAATCGCTGCACGGCATACATTTTAAATCTATAAGGCAGTCTATTAGCGAAAGCGCTTTTCTTTCTGTCTTCTTCAAGACAAAAAGTTGCATCGTGAATTACGTAAGCGTGCTCCGGTCCGGTACGTTAAGTGCAATGCGAGTGCAGGCCAGCGGGGGAGTGGGGACAATCGCGCTCGGGCACGGTACAAGGCAACCGGGCCTAGTGTGAGTACACCCTTAAATAAATAATTTTTTAAATGACTTGCAAGCCGTTTTGTTGTGAGGTCAAGACAAAACATTAGCATATTGTCATTGTCATTCTTACTACTTTGAGTAAAGATAAAAGATCTAGCAAATTTGTTTTGCAGACTTTAATGTTCCATCAGTCATTCACGTTAGTGCTGGGCTAACGTTTGCGCTGTTATTGATACAGTTCCATTAGACAATAAATTAGAAACACACACACACAGGTTTGTGATGGACGCACACTTGTTAATGCTGATGGTGAGGAATTACAGTTAAAACATATCATAATGTACCTCAAAATAAGTAGCATTACTGAGAAATGTGCTGCTCAAGGTTCGGGTTGAATAACTAGTTCTTCCAATGTTTCATCGTCGATTCGGACTCGCGTTGGGATTGATGTAAAACCGACGTCATCGTTACTGTCTTTTCAATGTTTACAATTGCTGAGCTTTAAGAAGCCTCCATACGGAGCTGAAGATAAGTTATGGTAATGAGCATTTAGCTTCCGAAATACGCGCTGTACACGGTAGACCAATCACAACAGACTGGGCCATCTGACCAATCAGAGCATACTCTGCTCTGATTGGTCAGATGGCCCAGTCTGTTGATCTGTCTGTTGATCTGGCCCAGATCTCAACCCAATAGAGCATCTTTGGGATGTGGTGGAACGGGAGCTTCGTGCCCTGGATGTGCATCCCACAAATCTCCATCAACTGCAAGATGCTATCCTATCAATATGGGCCAACATTTCTAAAGAATGCTTTCAGCACCTTGTTGAATCAATGCCACGTAGAATTAAGGCAGTTCTGAAGGCGAAAGGGGGTCAAACACAGTATTAGTATGGTGTTCCTAATAATCCTTTAGGTGAGTGTATAGTTAATTTTATTCTGTTTTTCTCCATTCACAGAAGCGCTGCAGGGGCATGATGTGACTATGTGTGAATCCTCATGTTCTGTTGTTTATGCTGCTATTTAATTTGACATTCATTTGACATGCTGTTTAATTTGACTAAAGCTCATTTAATTTGACATTCTAATCTTAACGGTTAATGGTTGACTAATGAGCTTGGGTTGTTAGTCAGGAAAATAATCTAAATAATAAAAATGCTCTCATTTCAATTCTCCGCCAGATTTGCTATGCTGCATGCAAGTTCACGCTAACTCAAAAACTTGCAAACACGAGCTGATACCTGACGTAAGATTTGATCGTAGCCACCGCTCACGTCCTTATTGATAAATGGCAATTTTTGCGACGAAATTTCTGTCGTACCTTCATTTTATAAATGAGGTCCACTGTGTTTTAGGCCTTTCGTTCTGTCATTTTCTCTAATGCTTTTCTCATATTAAATTCTGTGTGAGGGGTTACAGGTTAAGCACATGAGCAACCACAGACTCATACCAGTGCCATTTTTGGGGACATGACATCCCACAGGCAGAATGGACACCTACACTGATGGGCGGTTAAATGCATTAGTAAACTCAGTAATACATGCATGCACACTGAAGGCGTTTGGGACAACGTGTGTCTTTTTGTCTGTCTTTTGTATGCACATTCAAGCAAGAAATCTTTCTTCTCTCTCCGCCTTGACATCCGTCTCTCATTAGCCACGCGCATTTGTCTGTGCTCCATGTAGGGGGTAGTGATTGATGTAGATAAGGTATCAGCTATCTGTTTCTTACAGGGTAGTTGTTTGCTGTCTTAATGGGCTCATTTGTAACCCTATGAAGCAGACTGGAGGTATGAAGCTTAGATACTTGGTAGACTGTAAATAAATCTGTCTAGGGAACTGTGTCTCTCAGTCTGATGCTTCCTTGCTCATTCTTCCTCTTCTTTTTACTTCTAAAGTCTTTTCACACTGTACTTAACCCTGGGTTAACCCTCCTGTTACCCTCAAATCTGGTAAAAAATTTTACCCACTGGGGTCAATTTGACTCCAGCAATTTAAACCTCCAGATTTTTTTTTTTTTTACAAAGGTTTATGTCTCAGGTCATTTATGGCTGACAGCATATCTAGTGGGCCCTGGAACCATTTTGATGACATTAGCAGCACTATGTCTACCCTGTCGTTCAAGTGGGGAGTGGGACCATAATAATGTGAACTACTAGTGGTTCTCGCAATACTACAGGTATGGTTAGGTTAGGTTAGGTTAGAGCTCTAAAACAGAGGGAAGTTGTTTGAATATTATATTGAATATATACAATTATAGCATGTTATAGTGACCTCAATAAAACAACCAAAGCAAATGTGTGTAAAATTTTGATATTTATACAGCTAAAGGAGCCTGGGGTCAAACTGACCCCAAAGAACACAGATGCTACAAAATGTGTACAGGACATTGGAAAAATATGTTAATTTTATGTTTACAGAGTTGTCCCCATTAAATTAGGAAAAGTCATTCAATCTAAAGCGAAAAAAATGATACGGCAGCAAAGCTCTCTGATTATTACGCAGGAATGAGAGTATAGTCCCTAGCCATATCGTTCTAGAAAATTGCAACTTTTCATTTTCCGTCGGTCTTACTACACGATGTAACTATACACATCACAACGTAAATAGGAAAATGTTGGCTTTATTTTGTCACTTATTGAGCAGTAGGCTAGATGGAGCTGTTTACCTCCAGTCTTTGTGCTAAGCTAGGCTAGCGGTGGGTGCGTCAGACAGAGTTATGGCACGCATGGAGATAAAAAAGGTATGTATGGACTTATCTAACTCTGGGGGATACGGTGAATAAGCTAAAGTCCCAAAATGTTGGCGTGTTCCTTTAATAGTACTTCTTTGCTGTCAGATTTTGAGCCAATCACCTGAGCAGATGATGACATCATGACAAAGCTGATGACGATAATGCAAGAAACCATGAGGTGCTAGAATGTTACATTCATGGACAATATTTTTATTTTTATTCTTTTACAATTATTCTTATTTTTTATAATACAAAATAAGTACAAAAGCTTAATTATTTTGAAAAACCTGTTACAAGAGGTAGCCTGTTTTTTTTTTGTTTTTTTTTTGAGGAGTGATTTCTAGAAGTCATGCAAATTAATAAAATCTAAAGCCCCATGAGTATTTTATAATGAATATACATTTTTATAGTTATGCCAAGCTCTAAAAAAAATTATCTGGAAGAAACAGAGTAAACAATATCTTAAGTCTTTATACTTATACTTAATTCTTATTAAACAGCAGGAAAAGTCACAGGACCTTTGAATAGTGTTGTGGGCAATGGGAATCCTTGGAATCAAAATAGTTGCGGTTTAGAATGACACAAGGTTAATTATGTGAAGTGTTTCTTATTTGTTGGATAACAAATGCAGAGAGAGGAGTAGAGACAGAGGGAGAAGGATGTCTTCAATGAAGATGGCTTTATTCAGGGTGAGTTGGGACACGCTGATAAAGGAGTATTGATTTTATTTCCTTATTATCATCCCTTCAGCTCGGCTTATCTGTGACAAGCAAAAGAGAAGACTGGAAATTAGCCTTGCACATATTTTTTTCTCATTTTCATTGATTTTCCAAGGAGAATACATTTCATTCTAATATTAAGCATTGATGATTTGCCAAGATTTCCTTGATGGAAAAAAATAAAAACTAAGCCACAAAATTCTTATTTAAGTTTAATTGCCTGGCTGATGCTTGTACTTTCTTCATTGCTCTCTTTGTCTCTCAAATGATTTATATATCACTTGATACCGATGTGTGGGCTTGTCTAGTCGTTGCTTCTCCACATCCATCTTCTCCTACATGCTCACTGTAGTTCTTATTGTATGTGTGTGTGTGTGTACTGTATGTAAACGCATGAGACTTGTGAAAATCAAAGTTGTTAGGAGGCGCTCAGATGTGAGATGTTGTGAACTGCTGAGCTCTAATCAAAGTGATCCATCATGTTAGGGGTAAGTGAACAGAACAAAAGCACACTCCAGTTTTCAGTCCGGGGGGAGACTTCGGTTCACAGTTCTGCCACTCGGGATATCAAACTTTGATGCCTGAATCTGCTATTCCAGCAAAAGCTGGTTTACAGATGTGTGCCTAGGTAATGTCACAACACTTTAATGGATGGTTGGTTAGACAAATTACTCAAAATTTTTGCAAATTTGATGGTTTTAAGTAGGGATCAGGGATTTTCCTGGGTCAAAAATGGTGTACCATACAAAGTTACCCATATCAACTGCGAGCCCAGTACTGACAATAAATCGAAAATAAATGCAAAGAAACAGTTTGGGTAACACTTTAGTTTAGGGGGCAATTTTCACTATTAACTAGTTGCACTATTCACTATTAACATAGTTATTATCTTGCATATTATTTGAATTTTTTTCTGTTTATTAGTACTTATAAAACACACATTAATGCTATATTCTGCATGACCATATTCTACATCCCTTAATCCTACCCCATACCTAACCTTAACAACTACCTTAATAACTATTAATAAGCAGTAAATTAGCAGTTTATTGAGGCAAAAGTAAATGATAGTTTATAATGAATATGTTTGTGCCACAATTGTGCCAGGACAAACCTTAAAACAAAGTGCTAACAAGAACTATTTTATTTTTAAAATCTGTATGGTCACTGAGGGACTGATTTGAAAAGTTAGTAATGAAATGAACAACAAAGTAACACATTACAAAAAAAAAGTGGCAGGTCTATTATTTTGCATTTACACTCCAAGACTTAATGCACAGATTATTTGACATACAGTATCAGATCTTGTTACATCCATTGCTATGGATATCACAAATGAATGCAGGCTTGATGAGCATAAGGGACTAATTTAAAAAACATTTATAAAAAAAAGAAAAAAAAAAGTAATGTTTCCAGACTTTTGACCTGTACTGTATAGACAGTTTATACACTATATTGGCAAAAGTTGAACTTTAATGACATCCCATTCTTAATCTGTAGGGTTTAATATAGAGTTGACCCACACTTTGCAGCTATAACAGCTTCAACTCTTCTGGGAAGGCTTTCCACAAGGTTTAGGAGTAAAATAATTCATCCATTATTCTAGAAGCGCATTTGTGAGGTCAGGCACTGATGTTGGACGAGAAGGCCTGGCTCACAGTCTCCGCTCTAATTCATCTCAAAGGTGTTCTGTCGGGTTGAGGTCAGGACTCTGTGCAGAGGCCAGTCAAGTTCCTCCACACCAAACTCGCTCATGCATGTCCCTATGGACCTTGCTTTGTGCACTGGTACACAGTCATGTTGGAACAGGAAGGAGCCATCCCCAAACTGTTCCCACAAAGTTGGGAGCATGACATTGTCCAAAATGTCTTGGTATGCTGAAGCATTAAGAGTTCCTTTCACTGGAACTAAGGGGCCAAGTCTCCACTGTCCAGTGGTGGCGTGCTTTACACCACTGCACAAACCCATTCCATGAAGCTCTCTACGCACTGTTCTTGAGCTAATCTCAAGGCCACACAAAGTTTGGAGTTCTGTAGCTATTGACTCTGCAGAAAGTTGGTGACTTCTGTGCATTGTGCGCCTCAGCAGGTGCTGACCCCTGATTTTACGTGGCCTACCACTTCGTGGCTGAGTTGCTGTTGTTCCCTATTGCTTCTACTTTGTTATAATACCACTAACAGTTGACTGTGGAATATTTAGTAGTGAGGAAATTTCACGAATGGACTTATTGCACAGGTGGCAACCTATCACAGTACCACGCTTGAATTCACTGAGCTCCTGAGAGCGACCCATTCTTTCACAAATGTTTGTAGAAGCAGTCTGCATGCTTAGTGCTTGATATTATCCATCTGTGGCCATGGAAGTGAACACCTGAAGAAAAAGATGCATAACAATATAAGTAGAATTTAACTTGGAACACCTGAATTCAATGATTTGGAGGTGTGTCTCAATACTTTTGGCAATATACTGTGTGTGTGTGTATGTATGTATGTATGTATGTATGTATGTATGTATGTGTATGTGTATATATGTATATATATAGGCCTATATATAATCATTGCTCTAAGATAAATGCAATTTTGTGAGAAATTTGATTATAAATTATTCATTTTAGCTCACAACATCAGAAGTTGCTAATTGCTGCATCTGAAAGTGTTGCATGCATCTGTAGGTTCCTCATGAGAGAAATAATTGTGTTGGTGTTGCTTCAGATAAGGAATACAGTCAAAAACCACTGGATTATCCCTTCTAGCAAGCGCTGCCTTTTGTCAGAGATTTGTGGTCCAGAAATCCCTCCAGCGTCACAGCCCGACACTTTCCAGAACCTACACGGATTTGTGCTCTGCTAATATTTCCTCCATATTTCCCTAGGACCTTTGTTGACCAATGAAATTGCTGAAGTACACAGGAGATCGAAGCTGGTTACCACATAATATAGAATCAGAATATTGCGACAAACACAGTTAATTACTTACTAATTGCACCTTAAACCTCTACTGATGGAGCTGGAGATGCCCATTACCCCATGTGAGGGAAATAATTATATACTGCACAGAAGAATTACAGGTGGGACTGTCCAGAAGCAGTTCATTAATCTTGGATCACGATATCACAATATCCACTAACTCTGGATGATAATTATCTGTCTATTGTGGATCTGTCTGATCTGTTTATCTGTCCTGCTCTAGATGTCCATATATCGAATCCAATGGGAAAATAAGCTTAAATCATTTTAAATAAAAGCATTTTCTGATTGCCAAAAGTTCTCAGCTCGTCTCGTTTCTCCACACGCCTGTTGTTCAGCGCAAAGGAGCTCATTCAGTTATCCAGCCATCATGGCACAATTCCAAACCCACCGCACTACACAACAATTAATGAATCTCCCTGCCAAAATGTCACAAAAAACAGGCACCAAATAGCATCCCAGTAAAATGTAATGATGGGGAATGTTTTAGAGCTCTGTGTTTGAGAAGAATGAGTCAAAGACTAATTATTTCCGTCCTCAGCCAGGCAGCCATAATGGAGTCTGTAGCCAATCAGCTAATAAAATCAGTTGTACCTTATTTAGACAGTTTGTTAAGCATTCAATTTGCACTATTTGCACATGAATGACTGTGCAATGAGTGTGTGCTGTGGTGTTGTCTGCCTATGTGTGTGTGTGTGTGCACTTGAGTTGCTTTGAGTCCTAAGGGTGCTGGCAGATTTTTGTCTGTATACGTTCTCCCGCAGCCAGCTGATCCTGACGCACTCTCCCATACATTAACACGAAACAATGACACACTCGCTGTACATTAGAAATTACTGTTCCTGTTCTTAACAATTCCATTTACAATTATTTTAGTACTATTTATAATTTATTCAAACTATATACTAAACAAATAGGATATGCTAAACTAAAACATTGCTACTTTTTGGCTGCATATTTTATTTTTTTATTTATATTAAGCAGCCTTTATTGTTTATCTTTACGACCATTAGCATACTAACTTTGATTACATATATTAGAATAACATAAATTTATTGATTGATTGATTGATCGATTGATTGAAGATTTGTTGAATTTTAAAGGGATAGTTCACCCAAAAATTAAAATTGTCATTAATTACTCACCCTCATGTTGTTCCAAACCCGCAAGACTTTCGTTCATCTTCCGAACACAAATGAAGATCTTTTTAATGAAATCTGAGAGATTTCTGTCCCTCCATTGACAGCTACGCAACTTCAAAAAGTTGAGGTCGTAAAACTAATTTAAATGAATTGAGCGGTTTAGTCCAATTTTTCTGAAGAGACTGATCGCTTTATATGATGAACAGATTGAATTTAGGCTTTTATTTTACAGTAAGTAAATCCAAGAACTGCTCGATTCAGTCAGTCAGTGAGTCTGATTCAAACTGATTTATTTAAAAGAACTGGTTCATAAAAATGATTAATTCATGATTGCACTGGTCAAGCGGTACATTTGTTGTTGTTGTTGTGTTGAAAACTACAGTGGCCCAGTAGTGCACAACACAACAAAATTTAAAAAGCAAACATAAGTTCACAACACAGCGAAATCAAGTCGCAACACAAAGAAATCAAGCCACAACACAATGGAAAAGCCACAACACAACGGAATCAAGCCACAACACAACGAAAAAGCCACAACACAACGGAATCAAGCCACAACACAACGAAAAAGCCACAACACAACGGAATCAAGCCACAACACAACGAAAAAGCCACAACACAACGGAAACAAGCCACAACACAATAATGCACAGTAATGCACAACAGTGAAATTTGAACATTTTAAAAAAACTTGAGAACGCTTTTACTCGCTATCACAGCGCATGATGCCTAAGGGAACGTCTGCCAATTCCACCAAGTGGTTGAAATGTATAATTTGTATGAATTAACATGACTTTTTTTTTAAATGTTCAAATTTCACTGTTGTGCATTACTGAGTCAGTTTTACCAATACAACCAAGCTGTGGAATTTTAACATATCTGTTTTTAAATGTTAAAAGTAATTTAATTAATACAAATTATGTTTCAACCACTTGGTGGAATTGGCAGACGTTCCCTTAGGCATCATGCGCTGTGATAGCGAGTAAAAGCGTTCTCGAGTATAAATATGCAACTATAAGGCATGTAGGTGATTTTGAATTGATATTTCATGTCGATATACAATGGTTACACACTTAAAACTGATCGTAGTGTTTATATCTTTGTAAGACTGGCGAATCTATAGAACAATGGCATGGAAAACTAACTCTACCGCACTCCGAGAGCCCCCTAGTGGTCGGGAGTATTTATGTTGTGTTGTGGCTTTTTCATTGTGTTGTGGCTTTTTCGCTGTGTTGTGGCTTGATTCTGTTGTGTTGTGGCTTGTTTCCGTTGTGTTGTGGCTTTATTTCGTTGTGTTGTGAACTTATGTATGCTTTTTAAAATGTGTTGTGTTGTGCACTACTGGGCCACCGTAGAAAACAGATGTGTTGTTTCAGACTGAAAGATTCTTAAGCAGTGCATTTTATTTTATTTATTTTTATTATTATTATTTTATTATTATTTCATAGAATGGACCCAGTTATGAATAAGAACCTGTTCTTGGTTCCCAAGTCACACACATGCCATATTAAACTCTGTATTACTCATATAAACACTAGAAGTCAATGATAATGTGGGAATGAGTGTTTCTGTGCGTAGTGTACAGTGAGCAGCACTTTGACGCAACATTGAGATGTTTTCCGTAATGTGTCATACTAGAGAAGCATGTTAAGTGTCACGTGGGAGGACTCCAACTGTTTCCTCCCTGCCATCAGAAAGAGTGTGTTGATGTGGAGTGTGTAAGTGAATAACTGTGTGTTACCCAGGTCTCTGAGGGACTCTGTCATGTCTCTGTCACAATGATCCGAAAATACTCAGAGAATGGCGTGAATTATGTATGACACCTCTCTCTGTCTCTGCCTACTCTCTGCTGTACACACACACAGAGCACCAGATAAATTGCAGCCTTGAAGGACTTTCTCACTGTAATTTTATGCCATTTTTTTTATGGCCCCCTGTTGGTTTGGGTCTGCATTACAATCAGTACACATGTGTCATTATGGTTTCTATAGAACATAAAGATGGAATTAGAAACTGCCTTTTTAAAGTGTAAATAGGTAGTATATACAGTTGCAATCTGAATTTTTCAACCCCAAAGACATCTTTAGATTAGATTAGATTCAACTTTATTGTCATTACACAAGTACAGGTACAAGGCAACGAAATGCAGTTTAGGTCTAACCAGAAGTGCAATAGCAGCAAGTGCAGGATATACAATGGTTTGCTGCCAAGAACAAATTTTTATGAAAACAATTCAACAAAGGCATCAGTAAATTATTATAGAACGTTTATTAATACATATTTGAGTGATTCTGAGAGCGTAAAGTTGATGAGAAATGAAAAAAAATCAAATTGGTCTTTTTTTTTTGTGAGTCAAATTTTGTGCAGAATCTTTTATTCTTTATAACCTCCAATAAATGCTGCCTGTAAGTGCTTAGAAGCTTCTGTCACCTCTCTACTGCAATCTTGGCCCATTCCTCGCTTGAAAAAGCTTCCAGATCACTTATAATCTTTGGTTTTCACGTTATCACTGCTTTCTTCAAATTCCACCAAATATTTTCAATGAGATTTAAATCTGAAGACCGTACAGGCCACTCAAGAACATTCTACGACTGATCCCTGAACCAAGCTTAAGTATATTTGGATGTATACTTTGAGATGGCTGTCCTTCAGGAAAGTCCATTGATCATCAAGCTTCAGTCTCTGCACCCAAGGCATCACCGTCTTTGCTAAAGTGGCTTGATACTTCAAATAATTCATGATGTCCTTCATACAGTCAAGATTTCCACTTTCTGCAACAGCAAAGCACCCCCATAACAAGACTTGACCACTTTTGTGTTTGACCATGGAGATGGTGTTCTTCTGCTCATAAGCTTTGCCTTTTTTGCACCAGACATACCACTGATCCATGGGTCCAAAAAGTTCCAGTGTGGTCATATCTCTCTTTAAAACATTCTTCCAGAACTCCACAGGTCTACCCAAATGAATTTTAGCATATTCAAGTTGGCTTTTTATGTCCTTCTTGGTCTAGAGTGGCATTCGGCAAGATGTCCCAACATGAAGGCCATGCTTGTCTAGTGTTCTTCTTATACTAATCGTAAATTGAGGGTTTTTCTCCATTGCTCTGATTAAACATTTTATTCCCCTTATGATATTGTGGTTTTCTGGTACAACAAAATTTAAACTTATGAATAAGTTTGCCAGCTATGTCTCTAGGAACTTTTAGTGTTTTGGAAATCTTCTTGTAGCCATAGACTTTCTAATGTAAGAAAACAATTTGTTCTCAATAGCTTTTGTGAGAGCTCTTTTGGTTTGGCCGTATTTGCTACTCAACTTTTGTACATGCATGAGCTAAATGTATGAATGTGTAACAGCACAAGCTAATTCAGTTTTGTTATAGAGTTTCCAAAGGCTTAATTGTGTGTGTTAACAAAATTTTGTACCATACCATACAAATAAGTGACTTTAAAACAGCAGCGTTGAATAGGGGTTGAATAATTATTGCTGTATTACAAAAAAATCTTGTAACTCAAAAGCATAACATTATAAATTGACATTATAACTTTTAATTTGCCACTAAAATGTTATAGATACAATAAAAAAAGCCTACATTTGTAAATTATCACAATTTCCGGGGGGTTAAATAATTTTGTTTGCAATTGTATATTTACTTGCATTAATGATTTTAAACAGTATTTTGCTTATACATTTATTTCCTCTATGGCTCAAAACAAACAGTAGGATTAAGCATCTATGAGCAAAGATCGCAGGGATGGCAAATTGCCATAGAAAATAATGGGAATGTTAATGCACAGCTTTCTCCAGGTGATATAGACCTCAAGAAAAGTAGTGAAAAGTGTAGTGAATATACTGTATATATATTAGGAACTCCATACTAATACTGTGTTTGACCCCCTTTCGCCTTCAGAACTGCCTTAATTCTACGTGGCATTGATTCAACATGGTGCTGAAAGCATTCTTTAGAAATGTTGGCCCATATTGATAGGATAGCATCTTGCAGTTGATGGAGATTTGTGGGATGCACATCCAGGGCACGAAGCTCCCGTTCCACCACATCCCAAAGATGCTCTATTGGGTTGAGATCTGGTGACTGTGGGGGCCATTTTAGTACAGTGAACTCATTGTCATGTTCAAGAAACCAATTTGAAATGATTCGAGCTTTGTGACATGGTGCATTATCCTGCTGGAAGTAGCCATCAGAGGATGGGTACATGGTGGTCATAAAGGGATGGACATGGTCAGAAACAATGCTCAGGTAGGCTGTGGCATTTAAACGATGCCCAATTGGCACTAAGGGGCCTAAAGTGTGCCAAGAAAACATCCCCCACACCATTACACCACCACCACCAGCCTGCACAGTGGTAACAAGGCATGATGGATCCATGTTCTCATTCTGTTTACGCCAAATTCTGACTCTACCATCTGAATGTCTCAACAGAAATCGAGACTCATCAGACCAGGCAACATTTTTCCAGTCTTCAACTGTCCAATTTTGGTGAGCTCGTGCAAATTGTAGCCTCTTTTTCCTATTTGTAGTGGAGATGAGTGGTACCCGGTGGGGTCTTCTGCTGTTGTAGCCCATCCGCCTCAAGGTTGTGCGTGTTGTGGCTTCACAAATGCTTTGCTGCATACCTCAGTTGTAACGAGTGGTTATTTCAGTCAAAGTTGCTCTTCTATCAGCTTGAATCAGTCGGCCCATTCTCCTCTGACCTCTAGCATCAACAAGGCATTTTCGCCCACAGGACTGCCGCATACTGGATGTTTTCCCTTTTCACACCATTCTTTGTAAACTCTAGAAATGGTTGTGCGTGAAAATCCCAGTAACTGAGCAGATTGTGAAATACTCAGACCGGCCCGTCTGGCACCAACAACCATGCCATGCTCAAAATTGCTTAAATCACCTTTCTTTCCCATTCTGACATTCAGTTTGGAGTTCAGGAGATTGTCTTGACCAGGACCACACCCCTAAATGCATTGAAGCAACTGCCATGTGATTGGTTGATTAGATAATTGCATTAATGAGAAATTGAACAGGTGTTCCTAATAATCCTTTAGGTGAGTGTATATATACCATTCAGGCATAACATTATGAAGTGAATAACACTGATTATCTCTTCATCATGGCACCTGTTAGTGGGTGGGATATATTAGGCAGCAAGTGAACATTTTGTCCTCAAAGTTAATGTGTTAGAAGCAGGAAAAATAGGCAAAGGGCCAAGTTGTGATGTCTAGATGACTGGCTCAGAGCATCTCCAAAACTGCAGCTCTTGTGGGGTGTTCCCGGTCTGCAGTGGTCAGTATCTATCAAAAGTGGTCCAAGGAAGGAACAGTGGTGAACCAGCGACAGGGTCATGGGCGGCCAAGGCTCATTGATGCACATTTGGAGCGAAGGCTGGACCTGGTCTGATGAATCACGTTTTCTTTTACATCACGTGGATGGCCGGGTGCATGTGTGTTGCTTACCTGGGACTATGGGAAGAAGGCAAGCCGGCGGAGGCAGTGTGATGCTTTGGGCAATGTTCTGCTGGGAAACCTTGGGTCCTGCCATCCATGTGGATGTTACTTTGACACGTACCACCTACCTAAGCATTGTTGCAGACCATGTACACCCTTTCATGGAAACGGTATTCCCTGGTGACTGTGGCCTCTTTCAGTAGGATAATGCGCCCTGCCACAAAGCAAATGGTTGAGGAGCACAACAACGAGTTTGGGGTGTTGACTTGGACTCCAAATTCCCCAGATCTCAATCCAATCGAGCATCTGTGGGATGTGCTGAACAAACAAGTCCGATCCATGGAGGCCCCACCTCACAACTTACAGGACTTAAAGGATCTGCTGCTAACATCTTGGTGCCAGATACCACAGCACACCTTCAGGGGTCTAGTGGAGTCCATGCCTCGACAGGTCAGGGCTGTTTTGGTCAAGTTTGGTCCCCCTTTTTGTGGTGGCAAGTTTGAGTGGTTTTAGTTTTATATTTAGAGTATCTTTTCATTTTTCATTCATATTCATGCCACTCCTGAGCTTCATTAAACAGTCTGTGGAAATATACCTAAATTGCACTTTTTTGCATACAAAAATTGTATGGCCTCATTGCAGCCTTAAAAGTGTTTCATTCTATGTTCATCTAAAGCTTCTATTCAATTCTTTTCTCATCTAACACACTTTAAATGACATGTTGAGGGGTTAATTTCCCAGCCAAAATTAATGTGTGATTAATTTGATTGGTCAACACATTATGTAATTGATCTAGCTGATCAATTGATTTGATTTTTTAGTTTCTTATATTGTATATTTCCCATGATGATTTCTGTCCAAACCTGGAGTAAGCAAGACAAAAGGACTAGTGTGTTCTTGAAGCAGAACATATGTTTTATTCATGCATTATATCAGTATGATAAAACAAAGCAAATAATACCCAATGTCAAAGAAACCTTTCAACTCGACTCACTTTTCCCTTAGGAAAGTTCCACATGCACACATAGCACATTTAGAGCATCTATAGGTCAAATATTGAAGACTTGGATTTACTGAATAAGACATGAAAAGTGCACGAAAGGAGTGTTTGGAGTGGCACCTCCATTCAAGCTAACCTCCACGTCCTCTCCCTCTTTACAGCCTCATTTCCTGTGCAGCTCAAAGGAGTGCTCTCCTTATTAACCCTCTATATAAAAGCGCAAATGACAATAATTGGTTTGAAGATATGAATAAAAGCATGTAAGGATAATCCGGAGCTGACACCCTCTTATAGGTCCAAGAGAACCCTTGATACGCCACCCATTTCCTGTTTCACTCAGAAAGATTAAATATACAGGACTTATAAATGGAGTCTTGCAGAAATAGTTGAATATATTGAAAATATTCAGTTAACGGTTCCTTTGGCTTTTTCAAAAGATACACACGTCTGCATTCAGCTATGGTATTAATATCAGGTAGCTGACTCATATCATGTTTGTGGATTTTTTTTTTTTTTACCTCAAGATTTTAAGTTAAACTGACTGTAGACTGTATAAGGGAAGTCCATATCTTAGGTCCTGTAAATGTTTTTTTTTTACTTAACTATATGCTATTAAAAGTGGTAATAGGCAACTGCTGTCATGGTCGTTGCAGGGAAGAGGAGAGGCGAGGATCTAATCGCAGAAATTGTTTATTTAAAGTTCCTGTAAAGGCAATTCTGAGATTTGTTTCTAAACACATTATAAATGTTAGAAATGTATTGCTGAAACATGCTACAGAGACTGTGAACTGTGTAGTACTGAATTGTGGAGTTAGACCGTTAAACAGTTTTTCACCATTTCTGTGTCCTTTTTGGGCGGGGCTAAAACGGTGGCTTGATGATGCATTGGAGCCACTGAGCCTGGCCCCTCCCCTAACTATATAATAACTAAAGTACATTCGCATCAGTTCGCCCACTCAATCGCAAGTTACTGTCAGTACCGTTAGTTACTACAGCCTACAGTTTGCTAGCTAGATATGCCTTCGTCACGTAAATGCATATTACCTGGTTGCGATAACTTACAAAACAGCTTGGTGTCCTTATTTAAATTTCAGAAAAACGATGATATCACATTAATTCTGTGAAGAGCCAGCTCTGGTCTGACAAAGGATAATCTTATTTTAAGCCAGGATTAGGCCTTAGTTCAATTAGGACATTTAAGAAGCTTTTATAAACATGCCTTAGAAAAAAACATTACTGCTGTGCTTCTTGAGACAAAACAATAGCAGTGAAGTATTTTAAGATATGCCAGTGCAAGTTGCTTTCAGTTAAAACAGTTCAAACATGCATTTTAGTCTGAGACTAGACCTTGTCTGTGAAGCCAGATGGTAAATTATCCACACAAAGACAATCCGATGACGTGAACCGAACAAGAATCATACATCCAAACAGAGAAGGAAGTAGATAATAATCCAACTAGGGAAGGGAAACACAACAGCTTTACAAAAGACTACTGCAGCACAGGGATATATCTATCTATATATATATATATATATATATATATATATATATATATATATAAAGAAAACAAAAAAAATGGAGGTTTTTCGCATTGCTTTTCGCATATATTGCAGGGTCAATGTCAAAATGCAGAATCAAAAGTTTTGCTGTATCATAAAACATAAGAAACAATAACAACAACAAAACAACAAAGTATGACGGTCCAAATATAGTGGCTATTCTCACATCCAGTCAAAATAGCTCCCATATTGTACTGTGACTTGATTTGTCCTTTTAACTCCACTGCAACCAGGCTCGGATTAAGAACACCCAAGGGCCCCCATAGTAGCCGATCTTGGTGCCACAATGTTTTCTACCACAGAAATAATTAGTTGTTGTTTTTTTTTTTTTTTATCTTTAAAGCACAGAGATACAATGAGTATATACTGTCTTCAATTTTAATATTAAGTAGGCCTATATATAAATATTCCAGGCGGCAACACATTAACAGCATAAATGCATTAACTCCAGATATGAGGTCAAAGCAAATAGGTTTCCAGAAACAGCAACAACGTTTGAGCATATACAACTGCCTTAAGGAGTTTTAAAACCATGCAGTGAGGTCCCAAATTTGAGCTATTTGTTGGGGTTCGGGGGGCATGGTCCCCCAAGAAAATTTAGATTTCTCTGATCTACATATGTGCATTTAAAGATGTTTGAAGGCTAAAAAATGAATAATAAATAGCTTTCAAAAGTGGGCAGTAGATTATTTGCTCTCTCCTCATTTCATCACTCTCTCATTTCTATCACTCTCCTCATTTCCATAACTCTTTCACTCTTTCTTTTTCTCTCAGTTTACTTTTCTTGCCCTGTCCTGAGTTCTGACTGATAGTCTTTTCATTTTCCTCTGTGTCAGTGAAGTAAACATAGGGTCAACTGATATTTTGCCTATATTTTATTAAGCATTTTCTTAGACAAGTTAATTCACTGAAGATTACGAACGGTAGGTAAATAAGTTTTTATAAATTATTTCACAATATACACACACATTCATTATCTTATGCCTAATCTGATGAAACCTGCTTCGTTAATGTCCTTTTTTAATTAAAAATGGCGCAATTAGAAATTAGACAAAATTGTATTAGTTTGCCTGATTATTTTTTGTCGGTTGTTTAACATTTCTATCCTAAAACAGCTGTCAAATATGAAATGTTTAGTTTAGCTACATCTCGCATCGTTTACTGAAGCGCCGCGTGACTCGTGCAGCGAAATGCAAATTCACACTCAGCAGCTTCTGTGGACAAATATTTTGGAATTGACGAGCTGTGACAGACCGCAGGCAGCTCAGATGAGAATATATCCTTGCAGCATTAAAGTAGTGTTAATACTCTATTAGTCAATTATTTCACAACATTTATTATAATACACCTCGGAAAAATACAGAGGTCTGGATCCTCAGAGACCTCATAGCTGGCTACGGCCATGATTACAGTCGTGTAGGCAGCCTATAGTTTACCTCAACACTCAGTTTAAATGGTCGGAGCTATTCAGTCTGGTTCAGCTAGTTTCACCACAGAGCCTTATACTGTACACATGATGTTGCGCTTGTATTCAAGTGGATAAAGCGACTGCCTGGTGCTCGTTATCACTTCAATAGAGTGGTGAAAGCTGCTCTTACGCTGCGACTGCTGGATCTATTTATTAATTTATTTATCTAAGTTCTGGCCCACTTTAACCCCTGTATATATATATATATATATATATATATATATATATATATATATATATATATATATATATATATATATATATATATATATATATGCATACAGTATACACTGGATAACAAGGCTAACAAGGAACAGGTGTGGATAATGAGTTGTCATGGAAACAAACAAGGGTAACAGGAACAAACCACGGGAAGTGAACAAACAGAACAATGGAAACAGAAAATACACTTCAAAATAAAAGTCCTAGAACACAGAACACAAAATGGAAATCGTGACAATTACTTACTTATGTAGCTTTTATTTGTACCTGATCTGACCTTTAAAATTACCAGGTTGATTTAGCGATACAGTGCTACATTTAAATACATATTTTTGACTTAACAGTTAATGTAATTTACCACATTTACAACATTTTACAGATTCATCCTGATTATAGATTATATCAAGAGGTAATCCTGTAAATGAGGACTGGAATTTTTGATTCGTACCATTCACACCAAGAATGACAACTAATGATAAACAATAACTTTAATAATGTGAAGTAAAATAAGGATAAATCATGCGTTGCGTCAGTTCTGTCAGGTCACGTTAGTCAAGCTCGCATCAGCTGACTGTCAGCTGATCATGTCTACCTATTGGAATATGACATCTATCACAGTATACATATATAATCTCCTTCAGTACTATCAGCAGCTATGGCGTTTCTCCAGAGCTCATATTCCCTCCTCCATCCCCAGCTCCTCCTCTTGTCCAGTCAGGATTTGGTATTTTGATTCCCCTTGAATCAGACTAAATTCTGAATTATTTTGTACATTAAATATTGACATTAATGATATCTGCAATACATTATATTGGTTCTGTTCTGTTTACCCTAAGGGGGTTATTGCTGCTCTCCCTGCTCTTATCCATGCTAGGCTGCATGGATGCGCAGGGAGTTCTTGCCCAGAACAGAACCATACCGCCAATCCAAACTGTATGCTAATAGTCAATCATCTTTGACTATAGTGGTCCTGACAAAACTATAAGGATAACTAGATTAGCGTCCACACCAACAGATGATAACATTCTGTTTATTATAAACATGCTGCAGTTATGGCGTCTGATTCTTTTAAATGTTTTTGTCATTCATCAGTTGGGGAATAAAATTGTTCTGAAAGAGATTCCAGTGTTATATTCCTCTGTGTTGCTGTCCTTATAGTTTAGGTGTGGACTTCCATATTCTCATATAATTAGAAAAATAACTGAAGTTTTTTGTTAAATAACATTATCATCCTTGGTGTGAATGGGCCTTGTGAGTCAGTTATGTATGAATGCATATCTTGGCTGCTAGGTGAGTGATGCTGGCTGATTTCGAGTTATTTGGGTGTTGGAATGATGCCAACATGAAGCATAGATCATGTGGTGTGGAAATGAGATTCAGGGGCACAGTGCACCAGAGTTTATAGCCTGCAAATGGGCCCTTGTGTTACTGTGAAGTGATTCTCATGTGAGATTACATACTGTGTAAAGTGATTAAGAGAAATGGATTCAGATATGAGATGATACACACAGACTATTGAGCAATGCAGGTAACGCTCTTGTTCAGTTGAAATTGATTTCCTGATTGTTTGGAGCTCTAGAGATGCTAATATTGCATGTGTAAAAATAATAATAACTACAGGAATTTTTAAATTAACCTATTATGTTCCCTTTTATATTAAAAAAATTCCTCTGACCTAATTAAAGCCCAGTAGACAGATATTATTGAAGTCAAATCCACATAGACCGCAGGCAGGACTGTGCTGCAGGAGTTCACCAATCAGAGAATCTTTGCTTGTGGAAATTCATGGATTTATGTTTTATACCTTGAGGTGAGCAGAAGACAATTTTAAATGGAAACATCATGTTCATAAAATGGACAGTTCGTACTCTGTATGATTGTAGTCGATATATGAGATCAACTGGATTGTAGTATATATGTCTTGTATACACTATACTGTTCAAATGTTTGGAGTCCAATTTTTTTTTTTATAAGTCTCTTATGTTCACTACGGTTGCATTTATTAATCAAATCACTGCAAAATCAGTATTATTGTGAAATATTATTAGAATGGAAAATAACTGTTCTCTTTTTTAATGTATTTTAAAATGTAATTTATTCCTGTGATGGCAAAGCTGGATTTTCAGCATCATTACTCCAGTCTTCAGTGTCACATGATCCTTCAGAAATCATTTTAATATGCTGATGTGTTGCTCAAGAAGCAGTTATTATTATTTTGAAAACAGTTGTGCTGCTTAATATTCTTGTGAAAACTTCGGGAACATTTTTTCAGAATTCTTTGAATAGTAAGTTCAAAAGAATAGCATTTATTTAAAATATAAGTCTTTTGTAACAATTTAAAAGTCTTTACTGTCAGTTTTGATCAATTTAAAGTGTTTAATTATGCTATTTTAAAGATTCCTAATTTTGTTTTGGATGTCTCCAACAATAGGTTTACATGCATCCAAGGTCAAAAAACACTTTAATTTTCTCATAACATGCAATGTACATCACCTAATTTCTCAAAGAGTCTGAAAAAGGTTCATTCGAAGATCCAGAACCATATTTTAAAGGAACACGCCGACGTTTTGGGACTTTAGCTTATTCAACATATCCCCCAGAGTTAGATAAGTCCATACATACCATTTTTATCTCCGTGCGTGCCATAACTCTGTCTGACGCACTCTAGCTAGCCTAGCTTAGCACAAAGACTGGAGGTAAACGGCTCCAGCTAGCCTACTGCATATTCTCTTAATCAGTCATGGGTGTGTTTTGGGCGTAACATGCAATAAACCAATCAGAGTCTCAGCTCCCATTCCCTTTAAAAGCCAGTTGTGCTTGCACCATGGCGGATTCGCTATTTACATGGCGGAATTTGCGAGTGGAAAGTCTGAACACTTCTCGAGAGAGGAATTTGTGTGCTGCTGCGTGTCACTGTGTGTGTAAAAAGCTAAATGTAGGCGGTTGTGTGCGTCGGGCTGAAACTAGCAAAAAACTCTTCGCAAGGGTGTATGATAGGGCCACCAGTCTCTCTAAGCCCATCCTTATCCCGAGCCTACTCTGCTCTGATTGGTCAGACTGCCAGTCTGTTGTGATTGGTCTACCGCTTACAGTGTGTGTCAGAAAAGAAACACCTATTACCATATCTGAATTTCAGCTCTGGAGGCTTCCTCAGCACTTGATACTCACAATGGCGTCAGTTTTACTGTATCAATTTGAGCCTGAGTCCTAATCCTTTTGAAGTGCCAGCAAAGTGGATTCTCAGCTTTGAAAACAACATCTTCATGTCGACGAACCAAAATCTTTCAGGCCTCAGCAACAACTACAGTGTTTAAGGGGGTGGGTCAAAGTAGACATTGTTCGTAGACAGCCAATGAAAACCATAGACTAACATTATGCAAATTTGTTACATTGTTACCTAGGTATGTAACAGGAAGTGTGACTTGAATTGCTGGTGACTCATTTCAGCAGTTCAGAATCGATTCTTTCTTTTGGGAGACAATAACTTTATTTGTCATGCACTTTGATCAGACATTTTACATTCACAAACAGCTATACACACTGCATTGAATGTAATATATGAAAAAGCATAAGAGGGGCACTTTAATGCATCCTTACTGGATAAAAGTATAATTTTTTTTATCTTACATTAACTGCTTAAACCATGTTAATTAGTGTAAGAATTTATTATTATTATTATTAGTATTATTAGTATTATTGAGCATGTATTTTGCCTTTTTGTGTGGCTGCCATTTGATTAAAGCAATAAGCTATTCATGGTTGTACATTAGAATGATATTGCCATGGTTTAGTTAAGGCGTCTTTAGGGATTCTGCTTCACATTATGCCTAAAAAAGACCCTTTAACCATAGTAAAATCCCTATAATGTATGGTCTCTCATGGCTACCTGCTTTATTATAAACTGATCTTTAAAAAAATACCCCCTAAAATTCACCTCTCCCACTCCTTCCTAAAAAAGTGCAAGTGTGAGCCTGAAGGTCTTTAAATATTTAAAATTGCTGCATGAACATTTTACCTCTCGGTGCACATTCTCGTTATGAAGACATGGACCTATGGAGTGAATTAAACATCAGGCTGGATCGCATGTACTGTGCTTTTCCATCCCTCTCTCCCTCCCTCTCCCCCTATTTCCTTCTCTCTCAACAGGGTTTTAATGCGCTGAAGTGCACTGCATACATTTACCCTTGGCTTGAGCAAAATGTTCTAGCAGGGGTTGGTGAACTAAAGTGAATGTATCTTAAGATATCTTGTTCTCTATCTTGTTTTTATTATCCATTGATCTCTTTTCCCTTTTCGCTCCAGTCTTATCGTCTTTCTGACGCAATGAACACAATGTTCCTCCCTTCCTCGATTGTATTCTAGAGGTTGTATATGGATAAGGACACATGCGTGTGCGTGGTCTTCCTTGCTTGAACATAAAAGCATATTGTGTAAGAGCTTTACTCAGACTGAGGTTGTTAAAAAAATATTCAAATGTATTTCCACTAACCACCAGCACATGTTATTTACATGCCACTTAGCAATAATGTAAAGTATGAGTTTTTGCTTCAGGGCAGAACATTTACCTAGGATCTCGAGTGATGAACACAAAAACTGATTAGAAAAATGAACTAAAAATCAATAATGTTTTTGAAAAAAAGTTTCTAATGCTCACCAAGGCTAATTTCTGCCATCTCCAAACCCTTTTAAAACAGAACTGCAACAGGTTGTGACCCTCCAGTTGAAAACCATTGGTTTCGATTGAAATATTTGCACTATTGACACATCTGTTCAAGAGTATAGTAGTATATAGTAAGACAGTAGTTCAGTCATTAAAACCATATTAACCCACTCTGGTTCATGCTACCCATTACATGGCATCTGTACTTGCCCAACTTGCCTATAAAACAGATAATCTTGGTCATTTGTAATTATTCAAAAGACAATATTATATGCTGGACACAAATTGCTGGACATTTCTAAAAATACAGAGTGTACCAATGAGGATGCTAGATCCACAGCAGTCAGTGGAGACCATTCCAACATTGTACATAAATTATGAACAGATCCCATATGTCCATGCTTGTAAAACTAGATCACCAACTGTGGATATGAGGGTCTTGTGATGCCTAAGGCTGCCCCACATTCTCTTGAGCAGAGGCAGGACCATACTGTCAGTGCCGAGCGCCGAGTTATCCTAGAGCCTTTCTGGATTGTGCAATGTGTGTGTGTATGTCTACGTGTGTTGGTAGATGTGGGTCTCTTGATATATTGAAAATCACATCAAAGGTGCTTTGTGATAAAAGCATAAATTAAATAAATATATAAGTCCAGGTATATAAGCTCCCATGGGACAGTTTTGCCTGATGTTGGCTTTTTCTACAAAGCATGAATCTATTTTGAATGCCTCTTCGGTCTGCACACCAGTGTTCACTGTCATTGTCAAATTCTCATTTAATCTTCGCCGTTGCGATAAATTGTAAAATTCACTTGGATTTTGCATGTCGGAAAAATTCCTTTCCAAAAGGAATGCATGAACAAGACCAATTGGTATAGTTACACTTTGTTGGATACAATGTGATTCATTGGGTCATGTGATTCAGTGGGATACTGCAGAGTAATTGAAGCAGAATGCATTGAATGGATCATTGTAGCAAACGATTTGAGTTTTGATTCTGTTAAACCGTGCACACAGATAAAATAATTTTCCCAAGTAGCATAATAGTGTTACAGAATCAAACTTTTTTCATCAAAATTTAAAATTTCAATTTCAAGAATCTAAATTTTTGCAGAAGCTTACAGGATTAGTCCTGATAATTTACTCACCCCCATCTCATCCAAGATGTTCATGTCTTTCTTTATTCAGTTGAAAAGAAATTAAGTTTTTTGAGGAAAACATTCCAGGATTTTTCTCCACATAATGGACTTCAATGGCAACCAACGGGTTGAAGGTCCAAATCAATGCAGTTTCAAAGGGCTTCAGAGGGCTCTGCACAATCCCAGCCTAAGAATAGGGTCAGGGACGTCACTAGGATTGGAAGACAGGGGGGGCTTAGCCCCTAGGGTATTTGTAACTTGCGTTTGCAAAATCTTTGCACTCACATCTAGAGCTACACTTATGTCATTAAATAAAGGAAAATTAAGAATGAAATCATGTCCAAAACCACAGTCAACAGTTACTTTTTGTTTATTGTCTACTTCGTGGGTGGAAGCATCAAAAAATGCCTTCTGTTTTTAATGGTGGCAAATCGGTCTATCACTCTGTCTTACCAATCTTCCTTTCACCATTAGCGTGTGTATCGGTGTGTGTGGGCGGGAGGGTGCATAGCGAGTTCAGACCAAACTAGAGTAATGACGAGACGAGATGAATCCTCCAGTTACTTGCAGCAGCGCTCCGGTCTGCAACGCTCTAAAAGCTGCCGCAGTTGCCACACCAATGCAACGAGACGGTGCGGTGCATCATCTTGATAGCACAACGACTCTTTGTACTTCTGTCCAACTTCCGACTTTTCGGCAATTTTTTGTAGCTGGATATATATCATTTGTTGCGTCTAAATATTAATGAGGATACGGTTATTGATAAATCGAATTGTTATTGTTGTTCTTATTATCATTTAGGGTGGCTTAGGAACATTTTGGGGTAGCTTTAGCCCCCCTAAAATAGGCCTAACGACGTCCCTGAATAGGGTCTTATCTAGCAAAACAATCTGTCATTTTCAAAACAAAAAAAAAACATTTATATACTTTTTAACCACAAATGCTCAACTTCGGTGTTGTGCTTCTTCACGCCGTATGACGTCATCATGTCGGAAAGGTCACGCCCATGACGTACGTGGAAGTACCGATCCAGTGTTAAAACGAAAGTGCAAAGACTTAATCAAACGCCCTTTACAAAAATAATAGTAAAACAACGATGTCGGACAATTTTAAAGTTGGAGGAGAACATGAGATGGAGTTTTTCGGCACTGGGTTATTACTTCCACCTACATCACGGACTTGACCTTTCCGGCATGAAATCTGTGAAATCATAATCAACCTCCCCTTTAATATTTTAGGTTTTTAGTTTTGGGATTCATTTTAATTTAAGACTTATTAATTTTGTTATGTGCTTTTATTAGTGTTTTTATTATTTCTGTTTAGCTTTCATTTATTTTTTAATTAAGTTTTTCATTTAATAGTTGTATTTTATTTCAATGACTGAAAATGAGTTTAATAGTTTTAGTTAACAGTAACAAAACTGCATTAAATCATTTAATAATCCATAGTCCAACGCCATCAACCGTGATTCTTAATAATAAAGCAGTTGTAGATGTAACAGAGAAAAATGGTCTGATATTACTGTAAGCTCTTATGAAGACAAAGTCATTTTATTCACACTAATGTGTATTACCTCAGGCTCTGTGGCATAGATTATTCTGAAAGCTAATATCCTAATGGACAGTAGAGTGCTGATCTCATGCACTTTTGAATAGATTTTGAGTCTGCATTCTCATCTCTCTGATGTAACCCAGTTTTGCTCATTCTGTGTTCTTTATGAAGCTGAAAAATCAACGTGAAAAGATTTTGGGAGCAGCAAAGGATTATTGCACTGTTCGCATTGTGGTGCAATAAATGATTTCTCAAACATGTTCTTTTGTGCATTGCTCTGTGTTATTGTAAAACAGAGCGCTCTCGACAATGCTGAATTATCTGTATAATTGAATCAATTCAGGACTTTTGAAAGGCCTCACCTTGTAACAATGGAAAAAGCCAATCTCATTGGCCCCCACTGAAATGACTGGAGGAATCATTTGGGTGGACACATTGTGAAATTATAAGTCTATTGTATTGTTCTACACAGTAAGAGAATGATTCAGCTGCAAGTGAATGTGATCAAATGCATGAATGTTCTCTGAAGGGTAAATGCTCTACATTTATTATCAAACGGAGCGCAGTGATCAGCGATGTGTAGAACTGATAAGCCACAAATGAACTAGTCTTTGTATCTTAAGTAGAAATCAGCAGCTCTAATTGACATTAGCAGACTCGTTAGCGAGGTATTGATGTTGTGGAGATTGCAAAAGTATCTGTTCACTTGACAGGTGAAGTCTCTCCTTATGTTCTTCAAAGAACTTCAAAAAGCCATTAAATCATCAGAACCCACCCTCATTTCTCAGGACCATGAGCTGGCACTCAGCTAACAAGCTTTCAGCAACAAAAAGATACCATGGAAGTAATTTTTCAATATGGTTATACACTGTAAAAATTATATTCATGATTTGTTATCACAACTTTTTATCTTTTGTCAAATTAGTTGAGTTTCTATTTATTAAACCAGTCTCCTTCATTTTTTTTTAAATATCAATGAACTCAATTTTTTAAGGCAACCAGTAAACTTACTTTGTAAAGAAATATTGTTGGTTTAACTTAAAAGTGTAGTTTTATACTTTTCTGCTACCTTAATCTCTGGTAATTATTAAGTACCATGATGGATTGTTTTACCATTTGTTAGGGGCATAACTATATTTACATATGGAGACAGAGAAAAATTGACATGATATGTTGGATGGCTGACTGAATGCAGAATTAAATAATATTACTACTGGCACAAATGGTGCATATGGTTCCATGATGTGCAAAATCAGTTCTACCAGAAAGACTCGGGAGGCCAGATGAGTACAATGAAGTAACACATTTATTTAACAGACCAGAAAGTATTTGAGTAAATGTAATTAGTTACTGTACATACAGTAAGTATCTTTTTGGTTACTTTGTAGTTCTCCTGGGTATTAAAGATATTAGCAACTTTTACTCACTAATTGACTACATTTTTGAATAAGCATATGTCTTGAATAAGCATAAGCTCTTTACTCCAATACATTTGTGATGAGTAATTCAATTACTTGCCTGGCACCTAACTTTATCTGCAGCAGTTTATTTCTGCTACAAAATAAGTTATATCGCCATCTACGGGGCATTGAAGGTACTATATCTTGTGCATTTTGACTCTCCCGAACTTGTCATCAAGGCTACTTTATATGAATGCAAGTAGTTGCTGAATCGCAGGTGTTACATATATGAGATGGTTGCAGCCGAAGTCAGCGCAGGGAAAGTAGGCTTTGACTATTTAATTTGACTTAACATTATTTAAGTAAGCTTGTAATAATGTGTTATAATTTGAGTGGTACTGGTAGCTTTCTGCTGGAAATTTGAGCTTCCGCCGTTAGTCTTTGTGTCATTACATCACATCTGTATACATAAAGGACTCCGGGCTAGTAGGCTATATCGCGTGTGTGGATGCTGCAGGTGGCGGATCGTTTATGATCTCTTCTTACAGCAGCTGGAATGTAATTAAACTTGTCATTTTGATGGCGGCTTGTAATCCAGAAAGTTCAAAACGACAATCATCGTTGACAACTAGTGCGTTAATAGACAACCCACACATACACCTCAAAACATTCGATTCTTCCGTGCTGAGGATGCACAACCTACGTAAAGAAGATAACTCCGCAAATAACTACAATTTCAGGGTTCAAACAGAGATGGCGTCAAAGAGGTAAAACTTACGGACTGCAGCTTTAAGAGTGTCAAACTTGATTTATTGCAATATTGAGTGTTCAGTTTTATTTTGATTTTACAAAATAAACATGTGTTTGCTCTCCTCACAAATCAGCTGTTTCTTGTTTTTCACTGGCATGTGTCTTAGGTGTTGAGGACTAGTGAATCTATGAGCATACATTCAGTATAGGCTCAATAAAAAATACTTAAGTAAAGTTCTGTTAAAATAAGATACTCAAAGACTTTTACTCAACGTTTTGGATACTACATATTGGAATTGATGACTTGAAACTTGTAATGGAGTCATTTTTGCTGGAAGGTATCTTTACTTTTACTCAAGTATTGTTTTCAGGCACTCTTTACACCTCTGTCGTTTGTTTGTGTGTGTGTGTACATGTTTTTCTATCCCGGTGGGGACTTCAACCCTAAATGCACACAGACTCATGGGGACTTGTGTCACCGTGGGGACCTAAATTGAGGAACAAGCTTATAAATCATATAGAATTAGTTTTTTTTACAAATGCACGGTCACGTCCGGTGTAGACACCGTGAAAGTGGATAGAATATACAGTTTGTACAGTATAAAAACCATTACGTCTATGGAGAATCCCTACAAATATAGTAAACCAGACCTGTGTGTGTGTGTGTGTTTGTGTGTGTCCTGGTAAACCCTAAAGTATGGGGACAAAATGGGACAAAAAATCTCCAAAAACATGGCAATATCCGAAATCGATTTTTGGTCCCCATTAGAAAAAACGTCTCGGTTACGTATGTAACCCTCGTTCCCTGAAGGAGGGAACGGAGATGTACGTCGGAATTGACCGACGAATTGGGGATCATTTTCAGAGACCAATCTACTTCGAGTGTATAAAAACGAGCCAATAATGTTGGCATGCGGTCCACGCACCGCCCCGCATAGCGGGTATAAATACGGAAGTGGAATACCGCATCCTCGCTTTTCCAACTGAGGAGCCGAAGAAATGGGTCGGCCCTTCAGTGGAAGCACAGCTCCTGGCGACGGGACGTACGTCTCCGTTCCCTCCTTCAGGAAACGAGGGTTACATACGTAACCGAGACGTTCCCTTTCAGTCGGTCACTTCGACGTACGTCGGAATTGACCGACGAATTGGGGATCCCTAACAAAACGCCAGGAAGGCTGGCCCTTCCAGCGTCCTGCTTGTGCTCACTGGTTGCTCCTAAGTTGGAGCAGAAGTCAGGGCACCAAGCAGGGAAGGTCCGTCACAGCTGTTTCTGCGAGACCCACTCAGCGTGACTATTGGATAACGCTGGGAAAGCGTGCCCGTCTCAGGGAGATGGTACGCTGCGGAGCCACGTCCTTCAGAGGAAGGAGAGGTGGAAATACTCATAAGGACTAACCTAGCAGGGCAGTGCTACCTATGGCAGTCTCTGGGGTGGATCCAGCCTGATTCCAGGGGGGGAAGAACACCACCAGAGACAACAGAGCGAGCTCTGTCAAGGGAAAGACACGGGGCTAGCCGAGTAGGGTAGCTGGTACCGTGGAATACACATATGGGGTTACCGTAAGGGAACCAAAACATATGGACCCAGCCTACACACACGTTCCACAAGCATACGGGTGCAGGCCTGGCGTCAGACGGCCGCAACGTCTGACACCGAAGGGTGACGGAGGAGCTCGACAGGGTTAGCCGTTTCCGGGGAACACAACTGGAAACAATAGACGCACGTATCCGGCCCGGAGGCGGGAGTGGCGTATGCAAGCCGACACAAGAGCGGGTACTTCGCGTTTACCGGCCATTGGAGGCGAGTACACGGGAAGAAACCGGCTCTACACGGAGGCTATAAAATCTAGCGAACGTGTTAGGTGTCGCCCAGCCCGCAGCTCTACATATATCTGTCAGCGAGGCACCTTGAGCCAGCACCCAGGAGGAGGCTACACTCCTAGTGGAGTGAGCTCGCACCCCGAACGGGCAAGGCACGTCTTGGGACTGATAAGCCAAGACGATAGCATCCACTATCCAGTGGGCTAACCTCTGCTTGGAGACAGCCTTTCCCTTCTGCTGGCCTCCATAACAGACAAAGAGCTGTTCTGAGGTCCTAAAGCTTTGGGTCCGGTCAACGTAAGCGCGAAGAGCGCGGACGGGACACAACAAAGCTAGGACTGGGTCTGCCTCCTCCGAAGGCAGCGCTTGCAGGTTCACCACCTGGTCCCGGAAGGGAGTGGTGGGAACCTTGGGCACATATATTCAGGCCGGGGTCTCAGGACAACGTGAGAGTTGGCCGGCCCGAATTCTAGGCACGATTCGTTGACCGAAAGTGCATGCAGGTCCTCTACCCTCTTGATTGAGGCCAATGCAGTCAGGAGTACCGTCTTCATAGACAGGATTTTTAACTCTGCAGACTGCAAAGGCTCAAAGGGAGGGCCCTGAAGTGCTCTAAGCACCAGGGCTAAGTCCCAAGAGGGTATCGAGGTTGGACGAGGAGGATTCAGTCTCCTCGCACCTCTGAGGAACCTGACGATTAAGTCGTGCTTACCCAAGGACTTACCCGCTATTACATCGTGATGCGCAGCAATTGCGGCGACGTACACTTTGAGGGTGGAGGGAGACAGCCTTCGCTCCAACCCTTCTTGCAGGAAGGAAAGCACGATATTAACCGAACACCTTCGGGGGTCTTCCTGGCGGGAAGAACACCAGTCAACGAACAGGTTCCACTTCAGTGTATAGAGGCGCCTCGTAGAGGGGGCTCTAGCTGAAGCGATGGTGTCTGCCACAGCTTGTGGCAGGCCACCTAGAACCTCGGCGTCCCGTCCAGGGACCAGACATGGAGTTTCCAGAGGTCTGGACGCGGGTGCCATAGTGTGCCCCGTCCCTGAGAAAGAAGGTCCTTCCTCAGGGGAATCGGCCAGGGAGGGGCTGTCGAGAGGAGAGTTAGTTCGGAGAACCAGGTCCGGTTGGGCCAGTAGGGCGCAACTAGCAAGACCTGCTCCTCGTCCTCCCTGACCTTGCACAGATCAGATTCGGGCAACGCTACCACACCCGAAGGGGGCAACGCAGCCGGATCCTCATCTCCGGAACCCATTGGCTCATCCTCCGATGCAGCCATCGAAATCATATCCTCAGCTGGAGCTCCAAATGAAACGGCCGGCCCCCCATGGCTGGGGCCAGGCTGCTCTTCCGGAAGCTCTACCGGCGCAGCGGAGGGGGGAGGGGCCCAAGGGGCTTGTTGGCCCGTCGGGGAAGCCCTCACTGTCACCCTCAGGTCTCCACCAAAGGCATCAGCCAAAGTAGCAGCCCTCTGCTTCGCAGCTGGAGGGCCACTAGATCGGGGGATGCGCAATGGGACTCCACCCCTTCTGAGGTACTCGAGCCTAGACCGTAAAACTGCGATGGTCATGTTCCCACAATGGGAACATGAGTCATCCATGAACGCCGCTTCAGCGTGCTGAATGCCCAAACACGTGAGGCAGCGATCATGACCGTCAACTGGAGACAGAAAACGACGGCATCCAGAAATACACGGTTTGAATGACATCTTGAAAAAGACGCAGGGACAAACCGTGCTGCTCTTTTAGGAATGGAAACGCTCTTTTAGTAGTGCTGAAGCACTCAGGGAGATGGCCGCGGCTCACAACGGTACGGAAGTGCAAGCCCGTGTGAGCACTCAAAGAGGGAAACGCCCAGCAATACCAACGAAAACAACAAAAGGAAGAAGTGTTGCAGCGGCCACTTGCTGATTCGCGCCGTCACACCCGCACTGGTAAGCGATTCCGTAGACTCGTTCTTAGAGAACACCCGTTGCAGAAAACAGCTCGATAACAAACTGTTCGGCTCCGAAGTTGAAAGCGAGGATGCGGTATTCCACTTCCGTATTTATACCCGCGTTGCGGGGCGGTGCGTGGACCGCATGCCAAAATTATTGGCTCGTTTTTATACACTCGAAGTAGATTGGTCTCTGAAAATGATCCCCAATTCGTCGGTCAATTCCGACGTACGTCGAAGTGACCGACTGAAAGGGAACAGCCTATAAATCATACTAAGTGATGTTTTTTTTTAAATGTAAAAATGCAGAGAGTTTTCTGTGATGGGTAGGGTTAGGGGTAGGGGATAGAATATACAGTTTGTACGGTATAAAAATCATTATGTGGAAAGCCCACATATTAAATTGTAACGTGACCCAGGACCACAAAACCAGTCATAAGGGTCAATTTTGATTTTTGAAATCATCTGAAAGTTAAATAAATAGGCTAGGATAGGACAATATTTGGCCGAGATACAACTATTTGAAAATCTGGAATCTGAGGGTGCAAAAAAGTCTAAATATTGAGAAAATCCCCTTTAAAATGGTCCTTAGCAATGCATATTACTACTAATAATAAATGTTTGATATATTTACAGTAGGAAATGTACAAAATATCTTCATGGAACATGATCTGTACTTAATATCCCAATGATATTTGGCATAAAAGAAAACTCAATAATTTTGACCCATACAATGTATTGTTGGCTATTGCCACAAATACACCTGTGCAATTTATGAGTTCTATGTGGTCCAGAGTCACATATATGTAAAGTTCTAAGAATGCTACCAAAATGTAAATTTAAATACATGATTTCAGTAGCATTTCTTAGGACTTTGTATTGGTAAAAAGGGCCTTTATGCAAAAACTGTTTTGTGGGTTAAAAAAAAAACACTCATGGCCAGTCACTCCAAATCAAGATAGACGATGGCTCAGCACCATGACGACATGGGACTGATGCATTTCTGAGCATTTATACCCATGCAATCAGAAGGCTAATGTCATCATTATTTAGATTGCACTTAATTAGATTATGATGAGTGTGCGATGACAAGCTGTTTGGTTTGATTAGAATTCACTCCCATGTGAAAGGCAGAACTAACAGCCCTGTGGTCCGAGACAGCGTTCTTTCCAAATATATCCCACTCTCCCCTTCTCCATTTCCTCCCTCTTGCCTCAAATATTTTTGCTTAAATTACCACATTCATCCTCTTATCAAACAAGTGCATTTGCTCATTAAGATTCACCTCAGACGGTCAGAGCGTGTTACATCTCGTTGACACGAAGCAGTCGGGCTCTGATGCTGCTGCTGACCTTTATGATCATTACTTTTAAACCGACTTTCCCATATTTATCACATGGCAATCTAATTTATAGGGTCAAAATTCATTCATTTGGAATGCTCTGCAACATAGTCACACACAGATAACACTAGGTGTGTGTATGTATTGATAAATATATATATATATATATTACATAAATACATTTAGGGCCTACATGTATATAATATAATACATATTTACATGTATTTATTTAAAGGGGACCTATTATGCCCCTTTTTTACAAGATGTAATATAAGTCAGGTGTCCCCAGAACGTGTCTGTGAAGTTTCAGCTCAAAATACCCCACAGATCATCATTATACCATGTTGTAAATGGCCATTTTTGAGTGGAAGGAAAACATGACGGTTTTGTGCATGTCTCTTTAAATGCAAATGAGCTGCTACTCCCCGCCCGTTTTCCAGAAGAGGGCGGAGCTTTAACAGCTTGTGCCTCAGATATTCAAAAACTAACAAAACATCTGTTTGGTTTTGATTATCATCTCTATCGCAGTCACGCTCACGTGACATTGCAGTTCTTCATCATCCTGAAAGTTTATTATCTACATGCTTATTATCTACTTCTGATATTTGGTTTTCTGAGTGCACACATCCGAAGCACATGCACAGAAAGCTGGATTTCATACGGCGCGTCCCGTGAGTATTAAACTAAGTTCTCTTTCTCGTCTTATTGTGCTTAAACTCTCAAATAGACACAAGGTTATGTCAAAAACACACAAAGTTCACATAAACACAGTCTGTTATGTCTGTGAACATAAACAGCAAGTAAAGAAATCACATGTGTATATTAGATCTGTGTATTAAAGTGAAAGCAGCGTAATATACGCTGTTAATATGAATCAAACAACAACAGAAAAACAGAAAATCACTCACTGCTCTTGATTGAATAACTTAGTAGCTTTAATAAGAATACATTTTTATATATTTTGTTCTCCTCAGTGTAGTAATGTATTGTTATGTATTATTTATTTCTTGCTTATTTAATTTTAATCAAGTTTTTTATTTATTTATATTAATATTTTTTTTTATCTAATTTATTTAATAGATTAATAACTAACAAAAAAAGTAATCTTTTTTTAGATCAAATGTATTGCTTTACTATTTTATTTTAATCAAATTATTATTATTGTTGTTTTTTTTTGTTTTTTTTTTACTGTTTTTTTTCTAGACTTTTCCATGGACCCGCTGTCCCTCTCTTGCGGCCCCCTGGGGGTCCCCATTCCCCAGTTTGAAAACCCCTGGTGTACAGCTCACTCAGGGCGGGGCCTAAGCAATGCTAGAATCTGCAAACGGGTTGATCTGAGACACTGCTTATTATTATAAGGATTAAAAAAAGATGAGTGGGTGGATTTTTACCATTATAGGGTGGTTGTGTACACACACTGCCATTGCACATTTATGTTCACCATGTAAAAGTTAATTTAACCTAACAGGTACCCTTTATAATATTATATTATATTATATTATATTATATTATATTATATTATATTATATTATATTATATTATATTATATAAGAATTCCAATTCAATATAATGTATATTATTATATATTTAAATTAATATAAGTGACTGTTGCAGTATTTGGAGTGAGCATATACACTCCCTACAATTTATAATCTCACTTAAATTGGCTGAATACCCTGTAAAATCCAATTTGCAGGGCACTATTGGCTGGTTAGAACGTACCCAATGTAATGGCTTTGAATAATGAAGTGCTTGTCTCGTTTGGTCCTGCAGCTTCCTGTATTTTGTAAGGCATTTTTCAAACAGCTTATGGCACTCTCAGTTCCTGTCTGTCGGCTTCTGAGCCTTGTATCTTCTCCTTCTCTTGTGTTTTTTTTTCTATCCCTCTTTCTTCCATTTGGGCTCCAGCAGAGAAGAAGGGAATGATGGAGTACTGTCTCTCTCACACTCTTGCTTGTGACTCTTAAAAGCCTTTAGCATTTCTGTGTTGACTCTGTGATTGACAGCTTCCTCCTGCTTAGGCACACAGATCTATAAGACACAAGAGCCAGACACAGTGCGACACTGGCATTAAACATGGCAGACCCCATGGCGCCAGCACAGCTCAATCACAACACACACACACACATGCACACTCACCAGCTAAATAACTTCTATCTCTTTTTGTCTTTTTATCACTTTCACTCTTCACATACAGGCTCATACGTGTCAATAAATGCATCCTTTACTTAACTTACTCTAGGCTTGAGTATTTATGTGTAACCTACCCTTTCAAGCTGCTTTTTAGTTGGTGAGTGACAGATGAACTGGATGCCCCTGTGGACTGAATCTGGTAGTAAGTAAGTCTCTTGGGTTTTCTCACTTTTCGTAGTTAAACCTATTATGGCACATCTGTGCTATCACATAGCCACTTATTAAGAGAAGAGGAGATGGGACTGCAAGTTATAGATAGATGCAAAGGAAATACTTTCTCTTGATTGCTTGTTTGTTTGAACCTGATCATTTTAGTATTCATCATACATAACATATTTGTATTTTTGAATATAAGTTGAAGCTTTTGAGTGGACATATTGACAGCATATAAAATGTCTTTCATATCATATATCATATCATATCATATCATAACAATCATTTATATCATATCATCAATTATATTAATTGTATTATATTAATACTATAAATGTAGATATGTTTGCAACTCTAAACTTAATAAATTGTACATAAAAAATAATAGGCAGATTGAACATGTTTAATTTAAACAGTGCATCCGGAAAGTATTCACAGCGCTGAAGTTTTTCCACATTTTGTTATGTTACAACCTTATTCCAAAATGGATTAAATTAATTATTTTTTGCCACAATTCTACAAACAATACCCCATAATGACAACATGAAAGAAGTTTGTTTGAAATCTTTGCAAATATATTAAAAATAAAAAAACTTAAAAATGTACGTAAGTATTCACAGCCTTTGCCATGACACTCAAAATTGAGCTCAGGTGCATCCTGTTTCCACTGGTCATCTTTGAGATGTTTCTACAACTTGATTGGAGTCCACCTGTGGTAAATTCTGTTGATTGGACATCATTTGGAAAGGCACACACCTGTCTATATAAGGTCCCACAGTTAACAGTGCATGTCAGAGCACAAACCAAGTCATGAAGTCCAAGGAATTGTCTGTAGACCTCCTAGACAATATTGTATCGAGGCACAGATCTGTGGAAGGGGGTAGAAAAATGTCTGCAGCATTGAAGGTCCCAATGAGCGCAGTGGCCTCCATCATCCGTAAATGGAAGAAGTTTGGAACCACCAGGACACTTCCTAGAGCTGGCTGCCCGGCCAAACTGAGCGATCGGGGGAGAAGAGTCTTAGTCAGGGAGCTGACCAAGAACTCAATGGTCACTCTGACAGAGCTCCAGCATTTCTCTGTGGAGAAAGGAGAACCTTTCAGAAGAACAACCATCTCTGCAGCACTCCACCAATCAGGCCTGTATAGTAGAGTGGCCAGACGGAAGCCACTTCTTAGTAAAAAGCCACCTGGAGTTTGCCAAAAGGCACCTGAAGGACTCTCAGACCATGAGAAACAATATTCTCTGGTCTGATTAAACAAAGATTGAACTCTTTGGCCTGAACAGCAAGCATCATGTCTGGAGGAAACCAGGCACCGCTCATCACCTGGCCAATACCATCCCTACAGTGAAGCATGGTGGTGGCAGCATCATGCTGTGGGGATGTTTTTCAGCGGCAGGAACTGGGAGACTAGTCAGGATTGAGGGATAGATGAATGCAGCAATGTACATCATTGATGAAAACCTGCTCCAAAGCGCTCTGGACCTCAGACTGGGGCGAAGGTTCCTCTTCCAACAGGACAACGACCCTAAGCACACAGCCAAGATAACAAAGGAGTGGCTACGGGAAAACTCTGTGAATGTCCTTGAGTGGCCTGTCCTGGAGTTTTTTTTTTTTTTTTAAATTTGCAAAGATTTCAAACAATCGTCTTTAACATTGTCATTATGGAGTATTGTTTCTAGAATTGAGGAACAAAAATAATGAATTTAATCCATTTTGGAACAAGGCTGTAACGTAACAAAATGTGAAAAAAGTGAAGCACTAAGAATAATTTCCGGATGCACTGTATCATTGATTAAATAGTAAAATGAACTTATTCATTGCACTTAACATTCTATGAACCTAAAAAGATAGCATTTGAAAATTCATACACTACCGTTAAAAAGTGTGGAGTCCTAAAAGTGGAGGTTTGGACGTTTTTTATTTTTTTATTTAAGAAATTAATACTTTTATTTATCAAGGATGCATTAAATTGATCAAGCATGACAGTAAAGACTTTTACATTGTTAGAAAAAAAAAATATTTTTTTAAATAAAAGCTGTTCTTTTGAACTTTAAATTTATCAAAGAACTATGAAAAAATGTATCAGGATTTCCACAAAAATATTAAGCAGCATATTAGAAGGATTTCTAAAGGATGTAACTGTAATAAATTACAATTTAAAATATATTAATAATGAATCCGTTATTTTAAATTGTAATAATCTCTAGAATAATATAAAAATAATTATTTTGTTTTATATTGTAATAATATTAATGTTTTACTGTATTTTCAAATAAATGCAGCTATTGTGAGCTTAAGAGATTTGTTTTCAAAACCATTCGTACCAACAAATCGTACCCACCCCAAATGTTTGAACGTGTACATTCAATTATTTTGTTTTAGATTCTGTCAGCAGAGTAATAATAAACATTTTAGTGCCTATGCTTTCAACTATACCATTTTTTTAATATTTTGTTTTGAATGGACAAGAAGGACCATCAGTGCAGACCCCAGCTCTACCAGAAATACTCAGATGAAGCTATTCTGGTTATTTATTTATGAGAGAATCGATCCCTTTGACTCCTGCGCATAATGCTGTAATCTTTCATTAGAAACTAGAGAATAGAGCACTCACAGGATCAACTAGTCACTTAAGGGAGATTATTACGTGTGTGACTATGTGTGTGTGCCGGCACCAGGGGAGGAGAAATTATCCCAAAAACGATGGGGGAAAAGGACAAGAGAGGAAAAGTAGAACATGTGGAGCTATTATGCAGAAATTCTTACTCGAGTGTAGCAGAGAAGCAGTGACCTAGTTCTGTTATAGAACTAAACGGTGTGTGTGTGTGTGTGTATGTGTGTGACCACGTGTGCAGGTGTGAATATTAGCATGCATTTTGCCATGTGTCTGTGTTTTCATTTCTTTATGATAGCCTCTCCAAAAGTTTCAAAATGCCAAATTCTATTGTTTGCACATTGCCACCGGCTCTCGAACGATCACTCCTACTGTCAGATTGTAACTGGATTTCTTATGTCGTCATGTGGAAGCAGCTCTTCCTGCTTTCCATGAGGCTTAGAAGGCTGTGCACATCTCAGACAGCCTGTGTCTCTTAATAAATCTTTATTTTCTCACTTACAACCAGCATTGTTCCCTCTATGCATGCACAGCCCAACACTAATGATATTGCTTTAGATAAAATATGTGGGGAAAAGCTAGAGATTTACTGAACAAGATAAAAATGAATGCACAGAATTTCAATTGAAGTACATCTGCATGTCTATTGGTTTTTATCATGGAACTACAGCTATCAGATATATTGTGCATGGAAATAATCAGCACTGATTAATTGGGGAAATTTCTATTTTTAGCTTCTTTTTTTTTCCCTTCTTTTTATTTTTTTATTTTTTACAAAAAGCAAGACAGAAACAGTAATCTGGCATATTAATGGGACTGAACATCATTGCTCCATCACTGCAATCCAGGCACCTGAATCAGCTGTTTAAAATGCTGAAAGTGCTTGAATACACTGCATGTCTGGTTATATAATGACCCTCCATTCGAACATCATTTGATGAATAACTTTATTACCATTATCAACAGACACACGTCTGTGCATGAAATGTACACAGACATCTCTAAGGATCTCTAAAGATTTTAAATGCAATGAGATGCATTATATCAGAAGTCTCATTTGAGGTGAGTTTAAAGTCTCTTACACTAAGGCTGCATTTATTTGATACAGTAAAAACAGTAATAATGTGAAATGTTTGCAATTTAAAATAACTGTTTTCTATTTAAATATATTAAAAAAATTCCTGTGATGGCAACAGCATCATTACTCCAGTCTTCAGTGTCACATGATCCTTCAGAAATCACTCTAATATGATGATTTGCTGCGCCAGAAACATTTCTTATTATCAATGTTGAATAGGTGAGCAGATTAATATTTTTGTTGAAACCATGACAAAAAAAAAAAAAAAATTCAGGTATGTTTAATGAATAAAAATTTTAAAAGAATGCATCCTTGCAGAATAAAACCATCTTAATTTTATAATTATATATTAAATATATTAATACATATAAATAAATGAATATATGTTTAAACAATATTAATACAGAATAAAATATTCTTTTCTTTAAAAAAATTACTGACTGATTTTGTTTTTTATTTATTTTCCTTCTTTCTTTTTTATTTAAATTAAGAATAATTATGAATTAAAAAATAAATATAAATTATAATAAATACTTTAGATTATAGTAAATAGTAAATAATTATCTAAATTATAGATGTTGTATTTATTTCTTTATAACAAGAATAATTATGAATTTAAAAATACAAATAATTAAAGATCATAATGAAATGATTAGATTATAATTATGGTAAATAGTTGATGAATAATGAATAATTGAATGATTTTTTTTTCATTTTTTAATATCTTTCTTTCTTTCTTTTCTTTAAAATAAGAAAAAATATTAATAAAAATTGTAGATTATAGTAAATACTTATATAAATCTTTTTATTCTTTTTCTTTTTTTCTTTCTTTTTTTCCTTAAAATAAGAATAATTGTGAATTAAAGAAAATAAAAAATAAATATAGGTTATAATAAATAATTTAGATTATAAATTATAGTAAATAATTATATAAATTATAGATGTTTTTCTTTTTTCTTGTGCAGATTATTTTTGTGGAAACCGTGATAAAAAAAAAAAATTCAGGTATACTGAATCTGCTCTAATTCATTGATAAATAAAAAGTTTAAAAGAATGCATCCTTGCAGAATAAAACAATATTAATTTAATAATTATATATTAAGTATATTAATAAATATAAATAAATACATATTTAAACAATATTAATGCAGAAAAAAATATTAATTTCTTAGTGTATTTGTGCCTAAAATCTGCTTTCATTGAGAAATCATGATTCAGCAATAAGTTTGCACATGAATTTATTGTAAATGTACAATAAGAGTCATTAACTGAAACCACAGTTAGATTAAAAATAGTTCAATGTAAATAGTTAAAACAAATTTGTTTAAGTTATTAAAAATGGAATTTCAAAATGAACAATAATCTGGATTCATCACATGCACAGGAATTCTGTGTGAGAACTTTTTCTATGCACATACACTATATTGCCAAAAGTTTTGGGACGCCTGCCTTTACATGCACATGAACTTTAATAACATCCCATTCTCAATCCGTAGGGTTTAATATGGAGTTGGCCCACCCTTTGCAGCTATAACAGCTTCAACTCTTCTGGGAAGGCTTTCCACAAGGTTTAGGAGTGTGTTTATCGTAATTGTTGACCATTTTTCTTGAAGCGCATTTGTGAGGTCAGGCACTGATGTTGGACGAGAAGGCCTGGCTCATTCATCCCAAAGGGGTTCTGTCGGGTTGAGGTCAGGACTCAAGATGGAAGTAAAATACGCACATTGTATTATTATGAAATGATTATGAGTTATAATGAAAAGAGGCCCATCATGGGTGAATAACATGCAGGATTTTGCACTGGAAATCAAAATGGCAGTTAGATGGGAAAAATTATTTAAAATAATGAATATCCATGTTGTTTTGATAAATCTATACTACTGTGTTGATGGTCTGAGAAATTGACACTGTAGTATTACAACCTTCACAGAGCAAGAGAGGAAGATTGATTTGTCAATGTGTCTTCTAAAAGAGAATTCAATACATCGATCACACCTTGGAAACTTGATGCATGTCTGCAAGAGTAAAGGACTTGTCTCGTCTGCATTTATAGATTTTGGTATAAGCTTGGACTGTCGTAATGCTGATGTTTACGTTAGTTATTTATCTGTAGTCCGTCAGGGTCTGTGTCGCATCGGTTCAGTTGCTGTGGTTCTCTTATCGCAGAATGAACAGTGTGTATGTCTGCTAATTAGATCACATTGAAAACACCCTGTTCCTCCTGCTGTGTGTCTCTGTTTGCACCCATGGTTATGTACAAATGCATGATGGGCTTTTACTTGCATTCTCATTTGCACGGCTCACTAAAAGCTGTTTATCCACACATCTTTTGACTGTCGCTCTTTACACTGAACGTCAGGGTTTGTTTATTTCAGCATTTAAGCTGCAAAAGCTGGGGCCATATATATTGGCCTGTTGTTTGTCATGCCAGTAAAGCACACGAAACTGAAACTACAGTCAGCATCTACTGTACTTCACACAGTGTGACAGATCTGAACTGCCAGATATTTGTTGTCCCCTGCCTGAAGACAACAGATTGATATAAACAAGAATGATCACAAGGATAATCTGTCAGTCTGGTCATTAGCCAACTGAACCAGTTGTCGCAGTTTATTTTTATTTAGATGGCTTAACCGAGCTACAGCTCTGGTAATTTGGCGTGGCTGCCATAAAAGCAAATTGCGGCAATTATTTTAATACAATTATTCTTTATTATAAACTGCTGACATGTCTGTGCAACTTCTGTGCATGTGTCTTTGTGTGTTTGACTGAATTAAAGACCCAATGATTTTGTAGCTTTGGAGCCATATATATCGCTACCATATCTGTTATCTGTTAATACATATAAAAATACAACTTGTATTTGTTTATTTTTGTTTAAAAGCCCATTTGTTATATTGGATATTAGTTGATATTATATATTTAATTGTACATGCAAATTTTCTCTATTTTTATAGAATAAATCTGAATATCCATTTTTATCTTATGCATTATAATGTGAAGCCTAAATTCACTTGTAGCACGTAGTTCTATTATTATTATTAATAATAATAATATTTTAATATATACTTTTCATATCTTCCATTTATTGCTTAATATAGGCTGTATAAGCTATTATAAGCTATTTATAGGCTATTATTAATATAGGCTATTTTCTTTCTTTCTTTAAAATAAGAATATTTATGAATTTAAGGGGAATTAGAATTAGATTATAATGAATCATTTAGATTATAGTAAATAATTATATATTATATATATTTTCTTTCTTTAAAATAATAATAATTATAAATTAAAAATAAAAAGAATAATGGATTATAATGTATAATTCAGATTATAGTAAATATAAAAAGTTTTCTTTTTCTTTCTGTTTTTCTTTCTTTCTTTAAAATAAGAATAAAAAAACATAATCATAGATTATAATGGATAATTTAGATTATAATTATAGTTTAATTATATACACAATTATAGATTGTTTTCTTTCTTTCTCTAAAATAAGAATAATTATGAATTTAAAAATATGAATAATTATAGATTCTACAATTATTATTATTATTATTATAGTAAATAATTATATTCATAATTATAGTTTTTTCTTTCTTTAAAAAATAATAATTATGAATTAAAGAAAATGAATTATATTAATTAAAAATAATTATAGATTTTAATGAAAAATATAGGTTATAGATTATAGCAAATAATTATAGATTTTTTTTTATTCCTTTCTTTAAAATAAAAATAATTATAAACAAAATAATTATAGAGGCTTTTTTTTCTTTCTTTTTCAACATTCACCTTCCAGCTGTTCCCATCAAACAATGTCATGTGGTCCCTTAAAAACAAGCTTGTGAACCTCGTCAGAGAGACCTTGGCACTGCAGGCCTGCTTTTCACACCGGTGTGTTTGTGTTTTTTGTTGCCATTCAGTTCAGACAGATGAGAAGAAAGAGGCGGCGATGACCAACATTTGCCTGCTATTTCAACCTCCTCTACTTCCAACGTAAATACGTCAGAAAACTCTGATCCAATACACAATTTCAATCTGACATTCAATGAGCATCTATCTTGGTAGTTTTCTACCAACTCGACGTTTGTACTTCAGCATGACTTCAAAGCCAAGCAGCTGCTTTTCAGAAAGGACGAACTCTTTGAGCCCGCCCAACAGGACACAATCTCTATCTGGCGAAAACCAACGTGAAATCATTATGAAAATGATCCCTGTAGTACATTAAATAACCTAGTTAATGGTGTAGCCTAGCAACACAGAGCTTTGGGTGTGCTCGCGAACATGTGTGTGGAAGAACATGCTTTCCTGGGCTTTGATGGCATAAATCTGAATAGCATAAGATGGTCCGATTCCACCCCCCACCGTCACAGAGGTGATGTGGCTCAACGTCCTCATATGAGCACAGCTAAACGACTGTTTGCTCAGTAAAGCAGTCAGTAAAAAGAGCAGAAGGCTGTTTAAATCCCTCTCAACCCTCTGTTCCACTCACACAGTGCTAATGGTGCACAGGCCCGTAACATGAATAATGAGCATAACATCCATTAACACACGAGCACCTGGGCTTATTGTACTCTCTGGGCTGGGTAAAAGTGACTGTGAAAGAGATAGAAAGGAAAAGAATGACTGAGAGGATGAAAGAGATGTGCGTGTATGAATATTCAACATATCTGCACCAAAGCAGAAGCCTAGGCTAATAGATCAAAGCGGGTAAAACGGGCCTCTCACATGATTGTGGGCACGTTCGATAGTCTCGTCACATCACGTATGCACACTAACACGCGTTTCTTTGCAATTCTGCATCTTATTTTGTGCAGTTATAATAATTAATTCCTCTTTGTAGTCTCACTGAGGATAAATGTTCATAAATATCAGCAGAAACATGTGATTTATCTACTGTAAGTTTGATATCAGCCACACATCTCCATGCTGATAAGTGTGATATCTATATCTATATTACCAATTCATGTTCCTGTTCATCCTAATATTTTCACTGTATTCTCCCTCCATTTTCCCTTACGCCTAGTTTTTGACCTTCCATTTTGTCCTTCAATGTCTTCCCGGTTTTATTCGGCAGCCTTGTCTTATTCTCTCTCCCGCCGCGGGTGAGGGACTGGAGGGGGTTGGGCGTGCTCTCTCTCTCACCCTTTCCCCTCTTTTCTCTCCGTCTTTGTCTCTCTAGAAAAGAGGAGCATGTTTTTAGGTGCATTAGATACAGTATTTTATAGAGTAATGGACTGAATTTGACGTGTGAAATGCTGAGGTGCTAGACTTCAGAGAAGCAGAAAAGTTCGCCTTTTGTCTGCTTGGAGAACGATTGATAAATGGCTCCATCCTCTCTCATATTGAGCTCTGGGCTGTCGATGACTTGAGGCACTGAAAGATGGAGAGGAGGAGGGGGGGAGCTGCTAAAAAGATGGATCAGTTCTTTAAAATTAAAGGACATATTTTGTCCTCCTATTTTTAGATGTAAAACCAGAGGGTTTGATGACGCTGTTTACTTTGCCTGTATTGAAATAATATTCTGGGTTAAGTACAAGTTAAGCTCAATTTACAATGTTGGTGACATAATGTTGATTACCACTAAAATTCATTTTTAGTGTTCCTTTGTTTTCTTTAAAAAAAGAAGCATAAATCTGGGTAACAGTGAGACACTTAGGCCCTGTTTACACCTTGTATTAAGATGCATTATGGTTGAATGGATCACATGTGGACGATGCTAAATACAGGTGTAAACGGGGTCTATGCGGTTTGAGCTTGTCCACATTCGAAAACGCATTCAACCAGATTGCTTTCGCAGTGTAAACACTCATGTGGCCGAATGCTTTCGAACAGTCACAAAAGACCGCCTACTCTCTGCCTACTGACCAAATGCGTAAACAATATGGGAAGCACGCTAATCAGACGAGATTTAAACTTTGTCAGCTGGACACCCAAGTTTGGTTTGAAGATGAAAAACATGCCAAGCACAATGTTCTCACACCACTCCTGATTTCTAACATGCACTCACAGCGATCGCCGGGGTCTGGCGGCTGTCAGAGCAGAAATTAAGCTGCTGCTCTCCATATGTTTTTCCGTCGTCTCCGGGCGCATTCATATGTAAATTGCACAAGCTGATTACATCCATTAGATCGAAAGGTCTGAAAAAGCCCATATATTTACAAATCAGGACAGAAGTGGTTAAAAGTGGACAAAAGAGATGGATTAAAACACCAGGTTTATGTGTCGCCCCCGTCTACTTGTGTTCCGATCGACCAAAACCCATGTTCATACTATGTACTTATTATAGTAATTGCAATAGCTGGGTAATAACTATAGCCTAGAAATCTAGATGCACCCTAGTGGCAGCAAATGTAATTTGCAGGGTCGTCTAGCTCCGTTGGCTTGCGAGCTTGAAAAATAAAACTCTAGTCAGGCCAATCACATCGTGTATAGAGTCGGTGGGCGGGCTTAACATAATGACGGCAGAGTTGCGACGGTTCTTGAAACGTGCTACTTGAAAACAAAGAAGCTGGCGAACAGCAGTCTTTCGAACCGGCTTTGGCCGCGACTCTGTAAGACTCGGAGTTAAGCTTTTCTTTGAGAGAAGAACAAAGAACGGCACTGAAGTCATTTCTTAAAAAAGGAGGATGTGTTCAGAGTTTTGCCGACCGGATACGGCAAAAGTTTAATCTATCAACTAGCTCCGCTTCACCTTCTTTGTTGCTCTGGTTGGTTGTAGCGCTATCCTATTGCGTGCAGAGGGAATTTGAAAGACAACCGTTTATACCGCCCCTCTGATTGAGCCCTGCCAATGGTGTGTTCCCAGACCCAACATCTTGATGTGGGTCTGGCTTGTCAGGCTATAATAACTAGGTACTAACCCTGAACCTACCCCTAAACCTAACCTTAACCCATGTAGTTACCTTATATTACCCAGTACTTTCTTAGGCAAGTACACGTAAGTGCACATACTGTAAAATAAAGTGCAACCAAAAAAACAAAAAACAACCAAAAACATTTAAATTCATCAGTTTTGTGTTCTACACGCGACACAAATGCTCCGCTCTCCACCCAGATATAAAAGCTGCTGTCGGTTAATAAAGATTTGATGAATGAAATCACGGCTCAACTGGACTCTCATTGTGTCAAAAGTGATAAGACTTTTTAGTTTTATGGACGTCGCCATCTTGGATATTACTTTGGTCACTGTCGCAATGGTCTTGACTCCCATTGCACATTCATACAGACAGCATTTGAGATTCTACTGTCTAATTGATACCAAAAAGTAAGACTGGTTGCCCTGGGCTAACTGCTAGTTGGTCATACTAGTCCTTAAAGGCACAATATGTAAGATTTTTAGAGTAAAATATCCAAAAACCACTAGAACAATGTTATATATTTTGTTGACTTGTGCACTTACATTATCCCAGATGTTTCCAAGAATGTTTAAATCCAGAGAAATAAGCAATTTTAACCAGGACACGGCCGGTGTACTTGCATCACCTATCAATGACATCAAACCTGCGTTACCCTTGATTTTTATTTTGTAGAAACCATGGAAACACCAGACACGCTTTAATATATGATATGTTTTATTAGACAAGGGAACAACTGTTTGGATACATTTATAGACAGAAAATGAATCATTGTTATATAGCTCAACACAGTTTTATTGTTTAAATCTCGTTTTCTTGATTTACAGCGAGTACCATGTTTTACCATGTCTAAAATCAATCTAGCTTACTGCAGTGTGCAACAAGTGTCTCATAGCAGCCGCGGAGCGAACGCACTTAGTAACTTTAGTACATAATTTTCAACACACTCAAATGTATCTAATATGATCACCAGCGCTGTGTTACCCCACATACGCTTGACAGGAAAGCGGAAGTGGCGACTGTAGCATTATAAAAGCTCCGATGCTCTTCAGCCGAGTGTCGCGCTCGTCTCTCATTAGCAATCGCTCCAGCGGCCACGTTCAGCTCCTATAGCACTTAGCCCTGCTCTGCTTCATGTTAAAGTAATGTTAATAATCTCATCCATGAACATGATTTCTGCCCACTTCCCATCCCGATTCTTTTCCACCCGCTGTGAGGTGAAGACTACATCTCCCATGAATCTGCGCTCAATCTTGGCGCCATCAAGCTACGCCTTTGTTTTGAATAGGTGACCTCTAGCGGCGAAAAACTACATATTGTGCCTTTAAGACACAGTCTTAACATTATGGCTATGTTTATGCAACTGGCCTCTGTATATTCTCATATTAACTCAGAATATTCCTTTAAATCCTACATCCTGATTGATTCTGAAACTGTTGCATACAAGAAAGGTCATGTGATTCAAGTTTTTCAAAGCTTTTTCTCTTTGAGTTTTTATTTTGATTGTTCACAATCGCACTCTCTTCAGGATTGCTCTCTTCCTGGGAAGAACCGGATTTCAAAGCCTCTCCTTCTCAGGAGCAGGCCAGCCTCACCTGTAGAGAGGGAGAAGAAAGAGTGGGAGATGCAGGAGACAGAGAAAACTACCCTCAGGGTGTGAATTCTCATTTATCTGTTACTGTCCATCTCTCCATGCTGGAGGTGAAGGATTGAGCAGGCCAGAGAAGGGATGAGGCATGAGCTTATCTCTTTGAAAGAGAGGGATTTAGAGAGAAATCATATCAAACCCCTTCACCAGTGAGGAGTATATGTGTGTAATGGTCTGACTTGGTCCACACACAGTCTACAAGTACATTTGGATATCTGTGTGCTCAGAACTGATTAATTCTGTAATCATTTATTCATCTGCATATCAATCCAAACTTTTTTTTCTTCTATGTGCTAGAATTGCCACCAGAAGGAGCTATTTCTACCTGATCTTACCTGATCTTACCTGTACATTGTGCAACCCAATGTATGAAGGTTGATTCATTGATGTTAAAGAAGACCTATGCTTTTTTTTTACATTTTCAATTTTCTTTAGTGTGTATTGTTGTTTGAGCATGAAAAAGGTCTGCAAAAGTTAAAAAGCAAGGGGTGTGACGTTTCCATAACACGTTGGGAGCAGTTTACCAGTCACAACACATTCATCCAGCCGACCAATCAGAGCACATTGCGCTTTTTGAAAGGAGGGGCTTAATAGAGACAGGAACTAAACAGAGCGTTACTGACAGACAGGGAAGAGAGGAGCTGCAACAAAGTAAAATATGTAAAAATAATGTTTGTTTGTTTTTAAAACAATCGAACATGAAAAACTATTCTAGTAGACCCCAAAACAAAATCAAGACTTTGTAAAAAGACGTAATAGGTCCTGTTTAAATAATATTTCTGAATAAAATCTTCAATAAAATTCGACGTTACCATATACATATTTAAAAAACATGAAGAATGTAGAAATTCTGGCATAAAATGAATTAAAATGAAGTTATTTTATGGCGTTTTTTTTATCATTATTGAGCTCGACAGATGATAACTCAGATCATCATTCATTGTCATTATATGAATGACAGTGAAATTATAACAGTGGTCAGTACTTTTATATACTACATAAAAAGTCAAACAGGTTTAGAACAACATGAGAGTGAGTAAAGGATGATGATGATTTTAATTTGAGGTTTAACTTTCCCTTTAAGCAGAAATTGTTCTCAAAACTGCAATGTTTCCAGCCTAAATAACACTCACTTGTCAATTACTGCAGCATAACTGCAGTCTGAACTCGGAAATCAACTCACACTAATACTATTGCACCCTGACAAGACTACTGGAATGTCAGCCAGAATATACTCATCATCTGCCTTCCCTCATCATTCTCTTTCTATCTCTGCATCTTTGTATTTTTCATAAGCTTTCTTAAGACCAGGTATTTAGCTAGAACTGGGTTACAAAAAGCATGTTCTGAATAAAATCTCATTCAAAATGCATGTAAAAGCTTGCAGTCTTTATACAACTATAGCAGAAAGGGAATATACATGCATTTCTAAAAGAGTGAGCCATGAAATGCTGCCATGCATTTATTTATTTTACCCAAGGGCTGAAGTAACATTTCACTGCAATTAATCACTGAATTTCTCACATCCTCAACATATACAGTGTAATGCATCATAAACTTTTCCATGCAAAAATCATTGTTTTGGATGGCACTGGGGTTTAATTTTCGCTGTTTTAAAAAAAATAAAGTAAAGTAAAATCTCCAGGGCGAATAATGACCATTGCAATGTCTCCTGTTCACCCTCTGCTGTTTTACAGGCCTAAAGTAAATCCAATTTTCTTCTATCTGCTCTGCAATGTTCTCACATCCGTAATGACAACCTTCCAGTCCAATTACAGAAAATTAACAAAGCCTCATTGAACAATTCTAAATATTTAACGAGAGAGATCTCTACATGCTAATAGGTCTGAATGGGGCCATCGCTGGGAGCAGATGTGCATAAGGTTATGTGAGAATAAGATAACATTCTGGAAAAGCCTAGGACGTATCTGCTCTTTTGTATCAGCGTGCTTGATTCAGCAATAGTCGCCGTCTGAAAAAAAGGAACAATGGCTGGAGCTATTAAGAGGACAGTGTATTCATTCTTAGCTAGCTGTGCGGAAGTCTCACATCACTGGCATTGTCTCTGCATTGAAAGAGTTCAATTTAAATGACGTTCGCCAACACAGATGGCAGAGTTTGGAATCTCCACACGTATTTGTAATAAACACACGTACCAATGTGCTGCTGCCTGATATTATTGTTATTATTTTCATCAGTATTGACCCGTTCACTGTATTTTGGCTTAGTAGGATTCCTCTCTGGTTGCTTAATACTCAAGCCAGACAACAAAATGAGTCCTTTTTCTTTGGCCTGGCAGAACCCATACACTGATGCTATAACTGACCACATGAGAAAGATTAGGCTAGTATTTGACCACAGCAGGACACAAAACTAAATTCAAAAAGATTTTGTATTTTCAGTTACACCTGCTTTCAAATAAGTCTTTACTCAGATGACCACCTGATGCATACTGCGCTTCAAAATGGTAAGGGATGCTGAAAATTGTAATCGTAAGCTTAGTGGCACTGAGTCTGTGAAAGATATTAAAGATTTTGTGTGAGGCACTTACAAGGGTAACACTTTATTTTGATGGTTCACTTTAGTGACTATAAACTATAAATAACTATAAATAACTTTGCAACTACATGTCAACTAACTCTCATTAGAGTATTAGTGGACCTGCTTAATATCTGATAACACTTTATTGTAACAGACATTCTACTAAGTATCTTTACAACTACATATCAACTTATTCTACTAAACCGAACCTTAACACCAAACCATAACAGTCTACTAATACTCTGAGAGTTAGTTGACATGTAGTCTTGGCCTCAGACGCCACGCCCACAGACAGTCATAATCTGATTGGTTGAATTCTACAGGATGTCCACGAGACGTGTGTGTTGCATTCTTTAACGGTCTGTCTGGAAACAAATGCCGTGACTCCAAACTCCCTCGTGGAAAAAGAACGCCGTCGTGTTTACAACTGTGACAATGAGCGCTTACTAGGATAGACTAAACACTGGGTTTTCAAAAGTATGTACTCCATTGTTGCAGTAAATTTGCACAACGTTCTTGAATGAATAATTTATAGATGCACGCCGGTCTGTTATTGCAGGGACATTGACTTTACATTTTCACGCCCCTAAACATGACGCGGAACATGACATGAAACATGACGCAGAACAAATCAAACTGTGATTGGTTGCTTTACATTGGTCCTTGACCAATGAAAGCTGCGATAGAGTCCAGACCTTCTGCCATCAGACTGAAGGTCTGGCTACGTGAGACTAGTTGACAAGATACTTATACTTAGCAGAGTGTCTAAAGTGGACCATCGAAATAAAGTGTGATCCTTACGGGTGAATACATTTGTGTATTGTGTATTATGTCTTTGATATTTCTTATTAGTTCTGGGTAAAAACAATATTCGGCCAATACTAATATGCCAATAGTTATTTTAATTGTTAATAAGTTATGGCCAATAACCAACTCTATACTATTTTGATTAAATAAATGAAAAAAACTAACACACACTAAAAACCTAAAGCGACCATTTTGAATGTTACAAGTAAATTTAGGCATAAAAACATTATGATTTACAGTATAAAAGTGTTGTTCAATTATTAATGTTTTTAAAGATTAACTTTAAATGAGCATTAGATGACAGCAAAGTTAATGTAACTTAAAATGTAAAAATAGAAACATGATCATTTAAAAAAAAAAGTTAGGTTACCCTTTTTTAAGGTATATATAGTGTAATTATACATTTAACTTAAGTACTGAGTAATAATAAATAAATTACATAAATTTATAGTAAATAATATAGTAATTACATGTAACGTGTAACACGGACACTGTAAAATAAAGTGGGTTACACTTTATATATAATTGCAACAGCCTATTTATTAAACTTCAACTGGATATATTGTAACAAATAAGAACAGCCACATATTTTAGATGATAACTGATGTATAAATACTATAAATACTAGAATGATGTAGTGCAGTCCTACACATTTTGTGCAAATTGTGTTTTCTTTTTTTCTTTCAGCTTTAAGCCTATAGAGACATTATATTAGTTCTAGTAAACTGTAATGGTTGGAGAAGTGGTTGTAGTGTGTTTGTTTGTGTTTTTATGTGAATGGAAAGATTTTTGATGATTGATTTTCCTTTGCTTGTATATTGGCAAGACTGTACCATAAGGCTGTGAGTCTAAATAGCAAGAGAGATAGATATATAGATAGACAGAGAAACAAATAAAGAGACGTATACTGGCTTTCAAGCAGCTGGTGATGAAACAGACAGACCGGCAGCCTCATAAATGAGTGAAAGAAGTAGGTCAGAAGCTAGATAGAGTGTCTGGAGAGACTCTGAGCTGGTGAGGAGAGGGAGAATGGAAATGATAGAATGGGTTTCATGCCCTCTTTTGTTTTCATCTCCATTTTCATCTCGGGTTCAGGGAGGAGACGGTGTGATGATGCCACGGGAGGCAAAACGAGTCCAGCTGGCACCTGAAGTGGTGCTGAGTGACATTGATTGACAGAAGCCTCTACTAAATTACGGGAAACACCAGACTCTGTTATTCATGCTGTGAGATGTGACAGCACCATGCAACTTGATGTACATCGTGAACGTTTGTTCTTTCAGTCTTTTACATACACACACACACAGACACACAAACACACACACGCATACTGTATATTCTATCCCCTAACCTTAAACCTACCATCACAGAAAACTTTCAGCATTTTTACATTTAAAAAAAAAAAATCACTTAGTATTAGCTGTTTTCCTCATGAGGACCAAAAATGTCCCCACAAGGACAAGTATTTTGTGTATTGCCATCTTTGTTTTGGTTTACTGGGACCACACACACACACTCGGTTTCGCTATCTTTGTGGGGACTCTCTATAGACATAATGGTTTTTATACTGTACAAACTGTATATTCTATCCCCTTACACTAACCCTACCCCTGAAACCTACCCATCACAGAAAACTTTCTGCATTTTTACATTTTCAAAAAAAGACATAATTTAGTATGTTTATCAATCCATTTCCCTCATGGACAATGCAGGTGATCTCAAGTTTTACTATCCCTGTGGGGACATTGGGTCCCCACAATGTAATATAAACCTGTACACACTAACACACACACACACACTTCTTGTACATCTATCTTTGTGAGGACATTCATTGACAAAATGCAGTATCTAGCTCCTTACCCTAACTTTACCTATCACAACTAATTGCCTACCCTTAACCTAATTATAATTTTATCCCTAAAACGTCTTGACCCTCAAACAGGCCCTTAAAGGTGCCTCAGAAAGTGAGGACTGGCCAAAATGTCCTCTTTGTCCTCCCTTCAATGGTCTAAAACGCAAATCGGTAACCCAAAGATAGTTGTACAAGTCCTAGTTTCCTAGTTATGTTTTTATTTTTATTTCAGTTAAATACAATTTTCATTTTCATTTTCATTGACACTATACATTGGTTTAAATCCATAATGAAGCATTTTTACTTTAGTTATGGCATTCACTGAAGGCCAAAGTAAATGAGTAGAAACAATGTGAAAAATACAATACCGCAATAACAGACATTTCTTAAAGAAACCCCTAAATGGACCAAAAAACATTTTTTACAGAGGTTGTGTGGGAAAAACAGACGTGTTGTATGTAAAGTCAAAATTTTACATGATTTCCTCAGGGAAAAAATAATGACCTCTCACGCCGGTGTACAGCATTCAATATTTAACAAGAACAGTAAGCACCGTTCTGCTGTTTTGAGCTCAGAGATCATGACACAAAGGATCAAGCTAGATGTGCAAATTTCGCTCATTAAAAGTAACAGGCTAATCTCCATCTAATGATCACCTCAACATATGTCAGCAGTGGCTCACGTTTGGATATGCCACCTTCTTCAAAGGCCAGGCCCGGATGAATGGCAACCACCTGACAAGCATAAGCCTTTTTCCATTTCACTCCGTTTCCTTTCAGGCTTTTTGCCCATTTTATCTTTGAGACCACAAAATGGGCACAGATTGTATTGTGAAACAATAATCAGTTTTATCAGTAATGAACATGAACTAGATTAAAGGTTGAATTAGCAGAGAATCATGCCCTGCTCTGCCAAATGAACAGATTTTGAGAGATAGTGACACAATGACTCAATCCAGCAAAGAACCTAGAGGGAATCAAATGAAAATAAGAGTAAGTTTTGTACAGGGTCAATGGCAGCGCTGCTATGCCAGAAGGATCGGAGTGTACTTGTTCTGCATTGTCAGCTGCCTGGTTGTAGTTGTTACTGGAATACAAAACAACACATCCCTGAATTATATAATTTGCTACAACATTAACCATTACTTGGTGGGTTGTTCTCAAAATGTGTTGATTTTTCCAACCTTGAATTTTTAAATTTAGTTCAGTTGTCTTCCATAAAAGCTCATAGTAAACATTTTGACATTATTACCAATCATAAATGACAGCTTGACATTTTTTTATTTTTTTTTATTTCTCAAATGAAGAAAGGGTTGGAACACCAGTGACAACTTTTCATAAGATTTTTTTTAGATGATGTCAATATAGTGCTGATTATATTATATTTATGATTATATTTCATCAAAATATATTTTTTTATCATTGATACATTTTCATTTATTAGTTTATATTATATTGTTAATATTATTTATATATTGGTACATTATTCTATATATTGTATTAAATATTGTTTTAAATATTGTAAAAACCTGTTTTGCACTAATGCTGAACTCAGAAAAATATGACTAATTTAAATTAAGTGCAAAATAATATAGTCAAACCACGTTATTTTATATAATAATATAAGTTATACGATTTTTTATATGGAGTTTCTCCACTTTAATTTAAATCTTTTTTTATGTCTGAAAAGTCAAGGAACATGTTGGTTACCATATTCTGAGAATAATGCTGACATTTAATGTACTATATGCAAAAGTGTTCATTTGTCTCATCAAAATATTTCCTTTTGTTTCTGTCTTTCTCTATAGTTGACTCCGGCGCAGCCCTGTCGCGCCCGCAGCGCCCCCTCTCGGCCCGGGCGGCCCACCATGCCCCGGCCATGAAGGGCTACCAGGTGAGTCGCAGTCTGTCGCAACACTCCTCTGGGCCTTGCTACTGCATGCCTGAGGACTGCGACACTGCACGGGACTACATGCACCACCCCGATCACTACCAGGGGCACAATGACCACCCCTACTACCCGCCTGGTGGGCCCCCTGAACCACTGGCCACGGTCCCATCTGGTGGAGGCACCTTCCCTCGCTCACACCCCAGTCAGCCGCAACCCTACGACTCCACGTGTGAAGAGTGTTTATCCTCGGCAGGGCATGGCCACGGGCAAAAGATGCATCGTATACCGCCCAACCTTCTGGATCAGTTCGAGAAACAGTTGCCCTTCCACCCTGATGGCTTTCACACCCTGCAGTACCAACGCTCACCCAGTGGGGAGCAACGCAGCGAGAGTCCAAGTCGCATCCGGCATCTGGTGAACTCAGTTCAGCGTCTCTTTGCCAAGTCTCATTCTCTAGAGACGCCCTCTAAACGAGAGTTTAACGGCACCCGTGGGGGAGAGTATCGGGACAGGGATAGGGGGCACCGCAGCGGTGGCGAGGAAAGTGGCGGACATCATTATTCGGGAACACACCAGTCTCGCTCTGCCCGCCGCAACAAGAGCCGAGAACGAAGCAAGAGCGGAGACTCCCGCCATGAGTCTAGAAGCTCCCGCCACCGCAGCAAAACAGCTGGCTGGTGGAGCTCCGATGACAACCTGGACAGTGACAGCAGCTTTCTTGTGGGTGCGGGCAGGGGTGGTCGAGGGTATCCCACTGGACACGAGACCCTGGATGCTGCCATCCAGGAGCTTACCTTGAGGAAATCTAAGGGTCCACCTCCAGGAGAGTGTCTGGCTTGCACCAACATAGCCATGGCAGGGGACAGCGGACATTCTCTGAAGAGGAGCACATGGTCAGCCATGACGGTCAGTCAGGCTAGAGAGGTCTATCCATCTTCCCGTGGTGGTGGAGGTGGAGTTGGAGGAGGAGCGGGAAGAGGTGGAGGAGGATATGACAAGGCATTGGTTCCTCTGGATCCCAAAATGAAGGAACGATCACTCCACTATCTGCAGGCAAGTTCTGTTTATTCACATACACATATACAGAGTTGTGCCAAATTCAGAATTGAAGAATCGGCTCCCTTTCAATTCATGAGTGTGAATTTGAATCTAATTGGATCTAATCAAATCGCATCCATCCATCCATCCATCCATCATTTGTTCTATCAGGCCATAAGGCCTATCTGCATTTGGAATTTAAAGACATTGTCAATTCAATTCTGAATGGCGTACAACCCCAGTATGTAAGTGAGACAAACTTTTACTTTATGTGAGCCCATTTTCAAGTAAGTGCAGTGACCCCAAATTGGCTCCCACTGAGATTTCAATATTTATGTGGAGTCTCTGTTCTCAAATACAATCAGTCTGCTTTCCTTATTGACTTGCAGATTCATTTCATTGTCAAAAGAATTAATCTGTCTGCAGAGATAAAATCTGCACTAAATGACAATTTCTGTGAGAGAAAGAAAAAAAATAACTTGATGATTATGTTTGTTATCAGCTGCTAGCTGTGAAGAATGGAGGCTGATGCTATTTCCAGCCTCTGTCAGCTCAGTGTGAAAAACAGCATCGGAGGATACAGGAAAACAACACATTAACCCTTGGCCTTTACAAAAACACTCACAAACGCTGCTATTGATATCAGTAGTGAGCTGTGTGCTTCATTTCTCCTACTCATCTGCTCAATTAAACACACATCACTGACATCCTGCTTTGTGATATCAAGTGTCCTAGAATAAAGGATACTTCTTAGCATATAGTTCATCTGCCTATGTTTTTTGAATAGAAGGGCAACTGCATCATAAATTCATTGTTCTTACACACAGATATCAGAGATTGTCTTATTATAGGGAGATGAGAGGGTCTGTATCTCTTACCATTGGAGAAAGCGTAACGGCTAACTTGGATTGCGTGAGGCACCTCAGCCTATCGTGTAATGGCAGTGACGTCAGTGCCCGCCATTCAAAGTTTTATGACAGTCAGTTACAGTTTACGTTACACACAGTTTCTTGTGGATTATTAGCGCGGTAGTCTTGTGAATAAATGTTCTATATGTGGTGTTATATCGCTAGTAAATGTACAGTAGGACTGCATTGTTTGTGGAATGTTCTTTAGACAATATACAATATCACTCAATATTACTATTAAATACTATGGTAATGCCGTACCTGTCGCGACATATCCTTCTCTGCCTTCTCTTATAAAATAACCTTTTTATCATGGTAAAATCTACATATCGTTCTCAGCAAAAGTATTGTTTAGCGTAAAACATGTTGAAGATTAGCGGACAGGCAGTCGATTCATTAAATGATAAGCTGTTTCCTCAAAAATTCATTCAGTGTAGTGAAGCCTCTTCTCCATTGACATCCATTCACAAAAAACGGCCTCTGGTCTACTTTCCTGCGTACCGACAGAGCCACAGCGTTAGCATTAGCCATTACACTTTTTTGGCTAAAGGACTGGTTCGCTGAAAGACGCCTGCTTGTGCTTTCAAACGCTCCCTCTTTCAAAGCACTTTCAATCACTTCCATGCGTTGATCATTGTAGCCAATCACAGACATATCCGATGAGCGCGAGAACACAATGGCCAATCAGAGGTGTTTTTGAGCGGAATCGTAAAACACCTCTGTTTTAGGCGTAGTTTGGCTGCTCGGGTAGATGTCTGTACACTGTTTACACGAGTACCTGAGAAGACGAATACTCCATTAAAGTCTCAGCTGGCACTTCTACTTGTGTAAACAGTGTACAGACGTCTACCTGAGCAGCCGAACTACGCCTAAAACAGGTGTTTTACGATTCCGCTCAAAGCATCACATTTTTCAAATCGATCTGACACCACCACTGACCATGATACTTCAGTACTTCTTGAAAGAGGAGGTTTAGTTTAGCTGGAGACATGATTTCCAAAGTCTCCAATAGCTATATGTGCTGTTAAAAACAACTTCAGAAACTATGAACAATGACACACATTGACATTTGGAAGTTCTGTACTGTGTGTCCTGCTGCTTCCTTGATGAATAAGCAGCACATACTGTAATTGGACTCAATTACTGTTTTCCTTTCTGTCTTTCTCTTTCTTCTTGCATATAAACTCGTAGGCTGGGGTATACTCACCCACTGTGAACACAGTTATTTATGCTACCACAAATACTTATTTGTGGACACACACAAATGGGGGAGGAAACTCTATCTGACATGACAACAGGTTAAATGAGGATAATTGTTCTGAGTGCCTCCTATACACTCTCTCACACTTCCCACTGAGTGTCAGCATATGGTTATGTTTCTAAGGTAACAGGATAGAGCACTAGGAGGTCACACTCCTTTTCAGGTACAACATTGAGCCACAGTTGAGCACCACTTATAAAATAAGGTCTACAGATTCACACTATCCCTGTGTGCATCCTGTTGTTTTTTAGCGGACACCAGGGGTCCTGGCTCAATTGTTACCCTGAGGGAGATAAAAAAATAAATAAAAAAAAACATGACCAGAAAGAGGTGATGCATTTATGAGTAAAACGGCTTTTTAAATGTGAAAAAAAATTCTTGTACATGAAAAATTGATTGGATTGTTTGCTATTGCTGTGATCTCATGTGAGTGTCAGGTTGTCCTGCCTCGTGCCAGTAAACACATTTCACAATTCTGACAGTTTTTCCTCGCAATTGTGAGATTATATCCTGCAATTCTGACTTATTTTCTCATAACTGTGAGACATAAACTTGCAATTGTTCTGGGCAGTCGTGGCCCAGGGTGTCAGACTGTTAACCCGAAGGTTGTGGGTTTAAATCTCAATACCTGCAGGAAATGACTGAGGTGACCTTGGAGCAAGGCACAGAACCCCCAATCGCTCCCCGGAAGCCATAGCAAAAATGGCTGCCCACTGCTCTGGGAGTGCGTGTCCACGGTTTGCAGTGTGTGTGTTCACTACTCACTGCTCCTAAATGTATGTGCATTGGATGGGTTAAATGCAGAGGACAAATTCAGAGTGTGGGTCAAGGGATAGTTCACCCAAAAATGAAAATTATCCCATAATTTACTCACCCTCAAACCAGGTGTATATGACATATGGCTGTGTAGGGGAAGTGATAGGTCCAGTAGTTTGTAACCTGGCAGTTATCATTTTTGTTGCAGCCATGCTATGTCACATCATGCCTTGACTTCAAACACCTGCTGCTTGAAGAAAAGAAGACCAGTTTCAGTAAAGTATAGACCACATAGTAGCTGTGAGAAAGCACAAGCATCAGGTGCACCCTATGTCATTGCTGCTCTGTCCCCAGGCTCTTGAGTGGGAGACAGAGAGAAAAGTCAATGCATTCTGACGGATATAACAAACTGTGCCGTCTCCTGCATTCTCTGCTATTGTTGCCTAGGCACGACAGGAACGTGCATGGAGGTCTCACCCTGACACTAATTTAACTTCTTGTAATATTAGCACTTGCAAGCTCCAATTACACAGAACATTAGCTTCAATGTGATAGAAATGCATTTGGTCAGTCGGCACTTTTGTTTAGCTAATTTGTCACAGCGAGACAGTCAATCAAACTTCCATACACTCCCACTCAGTATAGTACACACATATATCCGATCTTTCAACGGTCCCTGTGTAGCTACATACATTGTCATATACAAGTAGCGACAAATGTCCACTTTCTCTATATGTATTGTTGGGAAGACTTCAAATCATTATAGAGAGTTGGTTCATTTTGAATGGTCCATGTGAAAGAATTGGTTCAATCCATGATTCATTTGATTTAGTGTATTCAATGTATATTTAGTGATCTAAACATGGAGTAGATCGAGTCCATCAACACCCCCACAGCTTGCACAGTCCTATAGCTAGTCCTGGGTCGACATTTTATTCAGTAATATTTGGCAGTTTTGATTTAAATGCTGTTTAATGTTGATGAGTGTGTTATTTTTACATATGCATCTGCTTACATATGCTATCGCTTGTTTCTGCTTCTTTTTTGAGGTTTTGATCCGGAGATTCTGTACTCTTTCAGAAGATGTGTAATAGCGCCCCCTACTGTATAACAGTGAAAACACGGAAATCCGGAAAATTCTGTCAATGACAGTAAAAGTGTTTTCTCATAAATGATGGAAATTTCCGTCAATGGCGGGTGTAATGGAAGTAGGCCAGTAAGAGCTGTGCATGGAAACCTCACTCCCCTGGCTTCAAGAGGCACGCTAGCGACTGATGCTAGAGGTTTCGGTTTTTAGCGTCCTTGTTGGCGTGCCCGCCCCTCCCACGTCGGAGACCCCAGTTCGAATCCTGCACGAACTGGGTTGAGTAGGACCGGTTACATCTGGTGCCATGACCTGGATGGGAGTGAGATGATCAATTTATCATTTCTAAATTAAGTATTACATTATTTATAAACCAGTTAATTAGAAGTTGTCAGTGGTTCATAAGATCATTTAGAAAGTGTAAGTAAAGGATTATTAAACTATTTAAATGTACATTTATACATCTTATTATTTAGACACATAGAAGTAGTTACTTAGTGTGTTAATAAAGGCTTTATTAACATGTATTCCTACTGTAATTCATGATTAATTCAGGTAGTTATAAAACATTTAGTAGTTGTCAGCTCATCTAAAGTGAGGGCTATTTATGCCTCGTAAAGCTTTTACAAAAAAGATTTAAAGGCTCAGTAATCTTCTGCACTGCTGTTCTCTAATGTTTTAAAGTTAGTACTGAGGTAGTTTTGACACTGCTAGATATTTTATTATATTATTATTATATTGATAAATTTGTATTCAGAAATGTTTCTACTTTACATAAATGTATTTTTATATCAGATTGCAGAGGCTTAGTTTTTAATTAACTGCGCAGTTGTGTTTTCTGGAGTTGTACGGGAATTTTATTTTCTATGACATTGAAGAGGTTTATTTTTAATTTTATATCAAGTTACCAGTTGTACAGTTTCATTTTTTTTTTGCATTTTGAAATAAATATTTGTGTTGGGGTTGTTTCCTTTTTCTGTTTAGAAGATTACTGAGCCTTTAAATATATTTTGCAAAAGCTTTACAAGGCATAAATAGTCTTCACTTTAGATGAGCTGACAACTACTAAATGTTTTATAACTACCTGAATTAATCATGAATTACAGTAGGAATACATGTTAATAAAGCATTTTATACTGAGTAACTACTTCTATATGTCTAAATAATAAGATGTATAAATGTACATTTAAATAGTTTATTAATCCTTTACTTACACTTTCTAAATTAACGTATGAACCACTGACAATTTCTAAATAACTGGTTTGTAAATAATGTAATACTTCATTCAGAAATGATAAATTGATCATTAAAAAAGTATGAAAATACAATTACTAAACACATTATAGATATGCTTATAAACCAAAAATAAAGTATTTATAGCTGTATTTATAAACTGCTTATTGGTGTCTATTAATGCGTTATAAATTATGAATTAACTATTTACTAATGCTTCATAGCGTGCAGTTATTATAAAGTGTTACCAATTGAAGTAAAGAGGTAGACAAATGCTCAAACCAAGGATTAGAAAAATTGATGATCAGCTTCTCAAAAAGAGGCAGGTTGAGCTCCTGATTCAAAATTATGTTTGTGTATGGGTGTGTTTATGTGTACATAAGTGCACATGTGTGTATTACAAGGAAGATGGGAGGGGATGGAGACAAGAAAAACAGAGATAGAGAGATCAAGTCGCATCATCCTTTGAAAAAGGATGACCTTTAAATACCACATTGAGTGGTCAATTGAAAGATAAGGCATTCCTTATCTTGTGTGCGTGTGTGTGCAAGTGCATCTCCCCTTGGTCATTTGGTGGTGGGATTATCATTGGATGTCAGTGAAAGAAAGGGGTGAGAAAAGAAGTAAAAAGAAGAATAAAGCCCTTTGTTGTTATATGTATATTGTTAGTTGCTTTGTATGTGTCTATATTTTTTTTATATATATATTGCCTCTTTGGACAAAATGTCCCTTTACAACTCTTTACCTACAGTCTTAAAGGGATAGTTCACCCCAAAATGTTGTCATCACTGACTCACCCTCAAGTTGTTCCAAACCTGTATGAGTGTATTTCTTCTGTTGAACACAAAAGAAGACATTTTAAAGAATGTTGGTAATCAATCAGTTGACGGTATACCCATTGACTTCCATAGTAGGAAAAAAATACTATGGAAGTCAATGGCTACCATCAACTGTCTGGTCAGCATTCTTCAAAATATCTTCTTTTGTGTTCAACAGAAGAAGGAATCTCACACAGGTTTGGAACAACATGAGGGTGAGTAAGTGATGACAACATTTTCAACTATCCCTTTAGGTATGCTAATAATATATTTTTTTAAATTCCCGTGTCCTCACAGTGAGAGCTGAATTATAAACAAAACATGATACCCAGAGAAAATATATGCAATAAAACAGTGAGGAGAGCATCAAGTTTCTCGTCAAACACAGAAAATACTGGACCTGTGTCTTGTCTCACTTCACCATGAATTGAAAGTTATTGGTTCTGTTATTAAATGTCTAGCCACCTTATAGTCGCTGTGCAGCTTGTAAGACAGACTTTTTATTTTATGTGTACAAAATATGTGACAGAGAGCAGATGCTGAGGTAAAAACAGCAATAATACACAGCGATGCTATCAGAAAAGGACATGGCTCTGGAGAGCAAAATTCATGAAAATAAATAATCTTGCCTCTCCCCTCCATAACCTGCTATCTCCCCACATCTGCGCTGTGTCCATGCCCTAGCCCAGGGGCAGCTCTTGAGTGTGATGACAGCTCTAAATGTACAGCTGGTGCCTTTCATCCCTGTCAACCAATCAGATTTCATTTTACTCAGCTGCCCTCAGTTCAACCCTTTGTTCCCCCCTGGTCATGCTGTGGCCAGAAAGCCATAGCTCTAAAAAGGCAGTTTTTTCTGATATACATAAACCTTTAGTTGCATTATCATTGCATTTTCTCTCATATCCGTGGTATATATTTATAGAACATTACGTTTCGGTCCTCATGTTTACCATTGGGACATTTCACAGTTTGAAACACTCCACTTGTCTGTGTCTGCATGTTCCAGACAGACTCTCAGGGCCCTATCATACACCCGGTGCAATGCGATGCCAGGCACGACGCAAGTGTTTTTTGCTAGTTTCAGTTATCATTTTTACGTCCAGCGCCACGTTGTTTAAATAGCAAATGCATTTGCGCCCATGGGCGTGCTGGCGAGTTGAAATTTTGAGGCAACTGAAAACGACTGAACCATTGACCGACAAAAACCTGGTCTAAAGTCAATAGCGCAGTATTTTTTGTGTTATTTAAAGGGTGCGTTAGTAATGCGCCTATAGGCGGGTGCACAACGTGCGTACAGTCTGCTTATTACACACACAGGGACGCGCAGCAGCACACAAACATGCCAAATATATAAAAAAAATGGATTACAGTGTAAAAGATTATTATTGTGTACATAAAGAAAAAAAAGTCTACATGTCATAATGGACATGTATCAGAATTACCTATTTGCAGTAATGACGAATGAAATTGGCTACTTATTTAAACAATCGTGGCAATACACACATGTATTTAAACTGACTCGTCAGGTTGAGGGTGTCTATATTAGCGAATCCGCCATGGTGCAAGCGCAACTGGCTTTTAAAGGGAATGGGAGATGAGACTCTGATTGGTTTACTGCACGTTACACCCCAAAACCCACCCATGACTCATTAAGAGAATAGGGACAACCCTATTAGACCATGCGCCGGGTGCGCCGACCATTTTTCCCGTCATTAGACCATGCGCTTACGCCTAAAATAGGGCCCTCAGTCTGCGATTTAGTGGTGCATTTTTTCAGTGACTCTTCCTGCAGATTATATTGATACACCAGTAGGTGGAGACAAGTGACTTTCTCATATTGAGGTAGACATTGCATCATTTCACTCAACCAATTCACTGAAAAAACACTGATTTATTCAACAATTAAACTAGTGAATGTCTATTTGAGCGAGTCATTGAATCATTTACTTATCTGATTCATTTCAAAACACTGATTCATTCAGGTATGAAGCAATTGAACGGCTGCATTCTTCCCTAGTTGGCAAAAAACAGAATGTGAAAAGAATTCATAGTATTCATAAAACAGTAAGTGAAAAGTACCTGGATGACTTACTACTTCCGGTGAGATTTTGAAGTGTGCATCTGATGAGGCCAAGGGAGAGGAATTGTGAATGTCAGTGAAGTGATGCAACTGACGCTGGTAGGTCACATGACAATGACAACTACATTAATGCTAATGTAGTATGTACAGAATTTCATTCATACAACACACATTCATACTATATATAACATAATTTTTATAATCGCAAAGTAGGGATGCACTGAAATGAAAATTCTTGGCCGATCATTTCTCGTGCACGCTGCTATATTTCTGCATCCAAGTAATGGTCTTTATAACGCGGATCAAGTACAGTCGCGATGAAGTGCAGAGGATCCGAATAGATCTCGGTGAAACGTGTGCTGACAGACTCTAAGAGTGTACTTTTCATTGTTTTCACTCCGTGGTCCGTCTCAACCATTTTGCTTAGAAGACACTTTAGTGCTGCGATTAAGAGAATAACGTCCGCTACAGATGCATCAGAGGAGCTGATCTCTTTAGTTAGCTGCTCAAAGGGGGCAAGAAGAGAGAGAATGTTCTCTATTAAGACCCACTGGTGTGAAGTGAATGTCGCGGGGAGCTTGTGGTCTGCGCTATATGCAGCCAAGACTCGCTTTTGCGCAAAGAGGCTTTGCAACATGTAAAAAGTGCTGTTCAAATGTTTACGTCATCACAACATTTCGGCCTTTTTGTTTCGGTGGGCGAATATTCGGTGCATCCCTATCGCAATACTCATAAAGTATGTGATTTTGGTGACCATTGTCTTAATGAGTGAGTCATTTAATAATTCACTCATCTGATTTATTCAAAAACACTGATTCATTCAGGTACAAAACAAGTGACTCTCTTAATGAGTGAGCCATTAAATCATTCACTCAACTGATTCATTCAAAAACAAAAATACATTCACGAAAGAAACAAGCAACTATCTGGGTGTCAATGAATCATTCAAAAGATTCAAACTGCCAATATTGTGTCTAAACTAAGTTTATCCACATTAACTTCTTGTGTTGATATAGAACAGCCTCATCCCTCATCAGTTTCATGAGAATCAGTCGTGTGTCTCATGCAGGTCCCCTCAGATGACTGGTGTGGTGGCGGTCCGTCCGACAGTGCTGGGGAGATCCCCTGCAGACGTATGCGCAGTGGCAGCTACATCAAGGCCATGGGGGACGACGACAGCGCTGACTCAGACACCAGCCCCAAAGCCTCACCCAAATCAGCCCTCATCGCCCAGAGAGAAGCCTTCCGCCGGTCCGTCAGCATGGACCAGCGCTCCTCCACCACATCCAAGTCAGTAGTCACTTGATTTTCAGTTTGTTGCTGCTTGGAGATTTGTATTTGCTGTATTAAAAAAGTAGCACCTTTTGGGCTACCATGTAGTAGAAGCGCCAGCTGAGACTTTAATGGAGTATTCTTCTCCTCAGGTACTCGTGTAAACAGTGTACAGACGTCTACCCGAGCAGCCGAACTACGCCTAAAGGCCACGCTCGCTCCCGCAGTTACACACGCTCTCTGACCAGCGCTCAGGTACAACACACTCACACAATGCACAGTGTTTACATCACATTTATTTAGTTATCCAAGCTATTTTAATGTTTTCCTTAGATAACCAGTTATTAAAATAGAAGTGTTATGATGAAGCAAACTCAAAATCAACATGCACCTATGCAAAATTTTCTTTAAATATATCCAAATCATTTTGTTAACGTGTTAATTCAATGAGCTCATTGTTTCTGCCTTAAATTAATAGATTGTTTAAATAAATAAATTGTTTGCTAACTGCGACATTTGCATATGTACATGAAAATCCATTACTTATCACTCTAAATTCTAATGTAGACACATGCATTTTCTGTAAAGCTGTAAAACAATATGTATTGTGAAAAGCGCTATACAAATAAATGTGAATTGAATTGAATGAATGTTGTAATGCATTGCTAGGATGTTGAACTTGTTGCTTGGGAAGTCTGGGTGGTTACTGGGGCAAAAATAGGTGATTGCTAGGGTGTTCTGCTTCTTGGTTGGGCATAACTGGGTGGTGACGGTTATTCTGGTGATTGCTAGGTTGTCCTGCTAGTTGCTAGTGCATAACTTGGTGGTGGCTTGGGTGTACTGGTGATGGCTAGGGTGTCTTGCTGGTTGGTAAGGCATAACTAGGTAGTACCAGCAGTGGTGTTTTAAAATGAGTAGGCAAAGTCCTCACATTTTTACAGTGGTGGCCAAAATGATTAGAACACCTGACAGATCTGAAAATATTTACCTTTTTTTTGCCTCCAAAACATGATTTAATTTCATAATGTTCCTGAAACATGCAGATGGTTACTCTGACCATAAAATATCAGATGAAGTGAGTCGTACTGTTTTTATCCACTTTTAACTTTAATATTTGGTATGTCCACCTTTTGCAGCAATTACAGCAGCACATCTCTCTGGCATAGTGTCAATATATTTCCTCTGAGAACTTCAACACTAATGTTATCCCATGCTTTCTGCAACTGAAGCCAAAGGCTTCCCTTTGAATGTACAATAGATCTGTCCAGTTTATTTTCCAACTCGCCCCTAATGTGCTAACCCTAATGGGGTTGAGGTCTGGACTGTGAGGGGGCCAGTCCATTATTTTAAATGTTCCAGCAGATTCCTTCCGTCGCAGGTAGTTCTGGCAATAGTTAAAAGAATATTTCAGGTAATTGTCCTCTTGGAAAATAAATCCAGGCCCAATAAGACGACTCCCAGATGCCAAGTGTTCTAAGTTTGGCCACCACTGTATGTATATAGCCCCTTTGATCCCGGGATGGAGACCTAGTGACATTGCTGGGATGAGACCCAGAACGCGCCTTTTGTTGTGTGAACAAAAAGCAGGACCAATGCCATAAGGGGTATGTCGTAGTGATGACGCTGAAACTGAGATTGTTTGCCAGCTTAGTGGAACAGTACGCAATGCTAGTTTATGATCAAATCAGAAGTAAAAAAAAAAATGTATTGAGAGAGAAAATCGCAGATCATAAGCAAACTTAAGACAGCAGAGATATTACACATCAAATCCTGATGTCACATCTTTACGGGATGTGTGTGAACGCATGCACAGATTCCAGAAAATTACTGGCAGTGTGAATGAACCAAAATCAAACGATCCCTGGACAAATCCCAGGACACATTAGTGTATTTTCCGGAATCTCTGTGTAAATAGGGGCTTATCAAAAGGTAAATGTATGTCCCTGTTACACTTAATTTTCCTGGTTAAATAAACATTACATAAAAAAGAGAGACCAAATAACTATGTAATGTTCTATTTATTAAAACCAAGTATAAATGTAATCAAATTAGCTCACTAAAAACCCCCACAGTCATCATATTTTCAGGCCATTTCAAGTTTGATTTTGATGTGACATTAAGCGGTAATATCTAAGTGGCTAATTTATTTACTTAATTTTCAGTTAGTCTTCCCATTAACGGCATCATTGTCTTCATTCAGGCCGGTTTGAACGCGCAAGAAAACAAAAGGCGGGATTCGTCGCACCAATCATATCCAATCATAATCGACCATATCCAATCATACCATCACGTGACTTTCCCCCATTCAGTCTTAATTCCCCCCATCAAACTCACGGCACGCTTTGGGGGGGGGGTGTCTGTTAAAAGTCAATGGGCTCAGGGGAGGCAAGCTTCCCGCTGTAACTTCACCTGTGGGTGTCACTGTTGGACAGTGTTACATTATAAAAACGTACACTTTCTAATGTCATATTTTGTAATATTTGCATTGTTTTATTTTTGTGATATCGATTATTTTCTCATCCAGTTTTTTAGAGAAGACACTGCTTCCCTTGCCACCTCGGAGGAAAAGCCCCTGGTACCTGGGGAGTTCTGGGTAGTAGCTAAAGCATAACTAGTTAGTTCCTAGGAGGTTCTGGGTGGCCGCTAAGTCATAACTAGGTGGTGGCTCGGGTGCTCTGTTGGTTGCTAGGAAAGGATTAGGTGCTTGTTAGGGTGGTCTAGGTAAATACTGATTGGCCTTCATTGAAACATGGTCTATGTGTGTGTTAGCTGAGCGACACTCTGAACCTGTTTGGAGAGATGGAATCACAGGCTGTCGAGGCACTGGATCTACCCGGATGCTTCCGCACCCGCAGTCACAGCTACGTACGGGCCATCCAAGCCGGCTGCTCCCAGGACGATGACTGCCTGTCTGTCTTCTCCATGTCTGGCCCACAGGGGAGCATGAAGGGCGAAGCAGGTGAGTCATCAGCATGTGTTTAGGTATGTGTGGGTATACCTAGTCTTCATGCTGTCACAGGGATTAGATTAGAGACTTAATGAGTTTTTGGATCAGTCTCATAGGAATTGCTGGAGAAACACGCTTCAGCCAAGGGATTAAATCAAAACTACTTTCCTTCTATCTCTCTGCTCTCAGTATATCAAGACTGTAAACTAATGTTACATCGTAAACACTGTAAAATGATCAAATGCTTAGTGCTGTCTCCTTGACTATCCCTTGGGTTGTAGTCAAGATTGTGTTGGCAGTGTTAATCTCGTCAATTAAAAACTGAAATTAATTAATGTGACAAAATCCAAAAGAGAGGACAAAAGCCAAAAGACAAAATCTGTGTAAAAATTAACTGCATGGTCGTAATTGCAATGATATTTTGTTCTCTCTATTATTTGGATGACTTTCCATCTTTTTTCCATTGTCCCTTATTCTCTCGTTTAGAGTAGAGACTCTCACAGGAGATTTATTAAAGCCCTTGTGAAGTGTCAAAAGCATCCATCTGCAGTTTCCCAAGGCAACACTCATGATACACACCGGAGTGTAAGTGTTTTTAAGAGAGAGGGATGAGGAGAGGACAAGAGAGATGGAAGGAGGGCTTAGGCATGCTTTTTTTTAAAACTCATTTAATCTCAGAGTGTGTCCCACTGAATTTTCAATGTCTCCGCTCTCAAGAGTGTGTGCGAGCGGATGTTACTTAAGCCATGAGGGTGTGTCTAAATCTTTTAAATGATGATTCTTGATTGGGGATTTTTAAGCTATAATGTATATATATTTCTCTATGTTTCGGTCTTCTCTATATAGAAAATATATTTGCATATATCTATATGCATTCTCACAATTCTCTATTCTGTAAATTGTAATGCTTTTCTGTCTTCAGAAGCTGTATTATAGCCCGACGAGAAAAACATTTTTTATGCATTAATCTAAAATGATTGTGACTGTACAGTTATCTGTCTATTAGAGTTTTTATATTGTAATTATACACTTTATACAAACACTAAAAAGATCAGGCTTTTACATGCCTTTTACAAGCTTACAGTCGTCACGAACATTGTAATTTTTTCATTTTGCATTATGGTCAGACGAAACTCAGAGGATGAAATTTTAAACATTGTGTTCCTATAAAGGTGCTACATGTTTGTCTTGGTTGTATTTTAACTTTGCAACTACATGTCAACTAACTCTCATTTGAGTATTAGTAGACTGTCTGCTTAACATCTGCTAACTCTTTATTGTGATGGTCCTCCAACAGACATTCTACTATAAGTATTAACTATAAGTAACTTTGCAAGTGCATGTCAACTTATTCTAATCCTACCAGTCTACTAATACTGTACTAACACAATAATGGGAGTTAGTAGACATGTAGGTGCAACGTTACTTATAGTCAACAGAATATGTTAAAGGGACCATCAAAATAAAGTGAAACTGAAAAATGGGCCTAGTACTTGAGGACTTTTGCAGGCATTGTACTGTTGTAAGTCTTTGCATCCTCACCTTTCTCAATGTTCTCCTTACTAATGATTTCCCTTCTTCAGTGGAGAGTTAACTCAAAGGATTGTTTTGAGTGAACAGCCATTAATTTTTCAAATGAATATGTTTGAATACAGGTCACAACAAATCCTTTCTGTCTTTGTCGGTTTAGTGTTCCCATACAGGAAAGGACCCCCTCCTCTTCCCCCTCGCATGTCCAAGCCAATGATTTCCGTGACCGCTCAAAGCAGCACTGAGTCCACTCAGGACGCTTACTTCCAGAGTACAGGACAGCCCGTTTTGGTCCGGCCCAGACAGCACAGCAACTCAGTGGACCTGACAGAGAGCAGCGGGGGCCGTACCTCAAGAGGTGGGCATTACCTCGGCGGGACCACGACGAGGGTCAGACAGAGCAGCAACTCCGCAGAGAGTCTGAACGGCAGGGCCCTTCAGAGCATCGGCTACCCTGGTGGACCTGGTCCACTGAAACCGAAACACAGCAGCTCGGCCGATAACCTACTGGAGGGGCCCCGGGCATCCAGGGACCGGGCTGGAGGCAGCCTGGGAAAATCGGCCTCTCTGCCACAGAACAGTATGTCCCTAGCTAAAGCTCTGACTGGAGGAGAGGAGTTCAAACAGGAAGGACGAGGGAGGAAATGGAGACCCTCTATCGCAGTGCAGGTATAAGAGGGAACTATCCCATGAGAGATACAGACTCATCTCTCTCTCCTGTGCAACATTTTGTTAAATGTCTCTCTGTGTGTTTTCAAGGTGGACAGCTCAGAGACACTGTCTGACTCAGACCCTGAAGGCAAAGCGCTGAGAGAGGTGCACTCCATAGGGGTTCAGGTGGAGGATGACAAAAGGTAGATCTAGGTTTTCATTTTTCTCTCAGTCTAAAAATCCCATAACATTTTCCAGAACAAATGGAATTAAATAGCACAGACATCTCTCCAGTGTTTATGTATTTGCAATTAAACGAGTATTGAAGGGCTCCCCACCTCTTTCGTTTACATGATAGCCATAAATCATGAGTTGTTACTTGCTATTGCTGGTTGGTAGCAGGTGGTATTAGTGGGAAGGACATTTCTCATTCTAGACAGCATTTCATTATTTTTTAACTCTCTTGAGTGAAATATGAGTCACATCGATAATCTTTCCCAAAAGAGAAAGACAGTCCATTTTAACTATGTATATTAAATGTGTTACATTTTTCTGTTTTTATATGATAAATGTGATAAATAGGGTTGTAAGCCAATAAGTGTTTCAGGAATTGTGCCATTTAAAAATAATAAATAAAAAAACGGTGTTCAAATGGTGTTTTTTTTCAGTGAATCAAAGAGACATGTAACTAGTTAGTACAGTAACGTGTGGATAAAGATTTTTTTGTAGCATTTTATAATATTAATGAATGCTATATTGTAACAAATTATTTTATTGCATTTATGCCACCTTTAAAAAGAATAGTCATTAATAAGTTTGTTTAAATGCAACTTTTTCAAGAAATTTTTACTTTACATATTATTATTGAAGTTCTCATCATTTGGCAATGGAATTTTACGTTCCCCTGAGAAACGTTGCGTTCTCTCGCAAACAGGGCAGGACTTAGAGACCGGGCTTGAGTTTATGTTTGGGCCCTTCCTACGCAACAAATGACCTCAACTAGAATCATTATGGAGCACAAAATACACAAAAATTTAAATATGCTTTGAGGTTCCTAGAACTAATTAGTATGCATAGCCATGCTTTAATATGCCATGCATAGCCTAGTCAAAGTTTAGCAGTAATATTAAATAGTCATTATAATAAAATAAAATACAGGATGTGCTCTCTGAGTTGAGAGATCAAAACCCTGAAATAACACTGAGCAATAAAGCCAGAGATGAACAGTATTTTTAAATGTATTGTCATATCTGTGTCCTCTTCTGTCAGATTTCTTAAATTTAATCAATAAATTCAATCAGAATACAAAGACACTGTGTATGGTATGGAAGCTTGTTTCCGCCACAGAATAAAACATTTTAAAAGATAATTGAGACTTTTTATCTCACAATTGTGAGTTTACATCAGATGACAGATTCTTTCTCAGAATTACGAGATATAAACGCGCAATTGCCAGTTATAAAGTCATATTTGTGAGATATAAACTCGCAATTCTGACTTTATATCTTACAATTCTGATTTTATATCTAGCAATTGCGTGTTATAAAGCTTGTTATAAAGTTATAAAGCAATTGCGACTTTATATCACGCAATTCTGAGAAAAAAAAAGTCAGTCAGCCACAATTACCTTTTTTATTTTTTATTCTGTGGCGGAAACAAGCTTCTATAATATGGCTATTATTACCATTAAATGAAGTCAGTATCAGTAAAATCTATCTTTGGATTTACACATACTATTTAATGCAGCTCAGACAGGGCATGTATGGATTTACACAGCAAATTATAATTGCATAAATTATGTTAAGAGATTAATGTTTTAAATGTAACATTTTAATGTAGAAATATTAAATGATTTAAATAAATAAGTGTACTTTTTAGTGACACGGGAGAGCGCTCAAAACTCTTCAGATCGCATAATTTAGTGGGAAATTAATAGAAACGATCATTCTCTGTACCAGAAATGAGGCGTGAACATGATAATTTTTCAAGATATTTCTAAATATGCGCTCTTTTGAGCTAAAAGCCTTAATAATAAAGCCGTTTAAAGTAGCCATGTGATTACAATGGAGCAGATGCGATTCAACATGTGTGTTCTTCTATGTGAAATAATGCTAAATATCAGTTTACGGCGTTTTATTATGGCCTTGAAGATCACATTTGGAAGATTCCTGGCCACTGGCAATTATGCGACTAAATATTTTTGACTGGCAATCGAATATAACTGAACAAATCAAACAAGCGTAAACGGGTAACGGGGGTGGGGGGTGGATTATGCCATCGGCTGCATGGTAAGTTCGGCCGTGCTCGAAGGTTTTGCAAGCGAATGCAAAGTTTCTTGGGGGAACGCAAAACTTTTGCATTGAAATATATATTTTTCTCTCCATCTCTTTTTCCACCAACATGTCCCTTTAGTGGGTCCGTAGAATTATATTTCTTTTTATTCATTAAAATTACTAAAAGAATAATTAAGTCCTAAACAGTTCCCATCCCATTTACATGAAAAAACATGTGCATGTTGTTGGGACTATGTAATTTAAGGTAACATTAATATATTTCAGCGTTTGATTTGAAGAACATCTTTGTGTTGGGTCCTTACTTGAATATAATATAAAGTCTAAGCTGTTGAGAACCAGTGCACTAGTTTATAGATTAGTTAAAATCTAACTGACATGTACTAAAAGCTACAGACATGGACTAAAAGCTTTCATGGGCTCTTTAAATCTCTCTCTTATATTTCTCTTCATTCTCCTAATTGGTGAAAAATTTGTCAGGGGTGGCTGGTTTATTTCTGAGGTGGGGAGTGTGATTGTGTCAGTGTTAGATGAGCAAGAGGTGCAGGTGCAAGGTTCACACACACGCAAGCAAACGCACACGCAGTGGGTGTACGTGCTAGGAACACGGAGTGAGGTGAGAGGGTATAATTAGGCAGCCATTACGCAACACGGCAAAACCTGTGAAATGATGTCACTGTCACTCATCTTTTTTTCGAATTAGTGCCTTTTGATCATTAATTACCATTGTCAGCCTCTTTCTTGATTTAGCAGTCATTGGGGTCATATTTCATGTATTTTTGGTATTAAAACGTTTATTAAGTACAAGCTCAATCAGTATATTTGGCATAATGTTGGCATAATGTCAAAACATAATTTCCATGTCTCCTTCATTTTCCTCAAAAAATAAACGACTGAACAGCACTGAACAGGGATCCCATTACATCAGACCTCGATGTAACGTCTCCGTTCCCTTCTTCAGGGAACGAGGGTTACATATACATAAACGTGACGTTACAGTTGTTACAGTCTCTGTTACAGTTGTGGCACTTACAATGGAAATGATTGGGGCAAATCTGTAACCGTTAAAATACTTTTAATAGTACAGCCACAAAACGTAAAAAATATAGGCAATATGAGTATTATAAAACTGACCTTCCCAAAAACTCTCCTCCGGATTCACAAACACTTCGGAAACATCCGATTTGATAGTTAAACGTGTCTATGTTAGTGAATTCCAATCATTGGCAATCATCTCGTCCACAATTTGCATAATCCACGCCCATGAGTTACAACTACGTAAATTACGTGACCAGGAACGCTGTGGAATCTTCTGTCCCTTCTCATGTTTGGCTCCAGTATATTGCATAAATGCTAAAGAGACTAATTGGCCATATGCCTAACAATAAATATTCAATTAACATGTGTCCACCAAAACATTTTTAGCCAGCTAAAAAAAATGCCAGGTGCACTTCTGAAAATGGCCACCTGGTGGCGTTTGAGAGAGCTTTGGAGGCGCAGCGTTTTTCCAGCTGAGACGCTTTGGTTGCTATGATGATGATACAGAATATGCCAGGCCATAATGTGCTATCTTATTTTGAAGAATATTACTGAATAAATATAAAATGCAGTAACTTCTTAATTGCTGTTAGTTCATTGTACAGGTTGGTCGGTGTAGTATTTGTCCCGCCCCTCCTCCACTGTAAGTGGACAGCTAGGTAAAAAGTTACAGTGACGACTGTTGCGTTTTATCCAAAATTCTCAGCTACAAAAAAATATAAATTAATACAAATAAAAATAATTTTTTGAAATGTATTAAGAAATGAATGTCAGAAAGGCTTTACAAACGATTTACACAAAAAAAATTCTGCTTGTGTTTCATGAATGAGGCCATATGAAAAAAATGCTTACTAACCTTTACTCTGCAACGTTATATCCAATTTTACAACTTTGTTGCTATGACAATGCAATGCCACAAACCCCTAAAATTATGATTTGAGAATTGAAAATGCTTTTTTTAATGTATGAGCTTCACATTCCTGATGGAGTTTTGGTTTCTTGCCACTGTCGCCTTTGGCTTGGCTTGCTCAGTTGGGGACACTAAATTTTCAAATATATATCCAAGTAAATTTAATTACTAAACTAAATTAACTATATCAACTACATTACTTGAATATATATGATAATTGAAATGAGCTGAAGACATCACCGTTTTCTCCAGAGCGGTTGTACAGCCGAATCAAATTCGGTAGCATTATTTTCCTGTTTAACACCGTGAAGCTGCTTTGAAACAATCTGCATTGTAAAAAGCGCTATATAAATAAAGTTGACTTGACTTGACATTCCTTCATAAATTGGCCCCATTTACATTGTAAGTGCCTTCTTTTTGGTTTGTTTAAAGAAAACAAGGGACAAGTTGAAATTACTTTTAAATATCACTATATCAGTAATTACATATAGTTATATCGGTGTACCACTAAATTGGAGTTTAATTGTCCTGTTGTTGTTTGCTACAGACGAGCCCGTTTCAAACGCTCCAACAGTGTGACAGCGAGTGTCCAGGCTGACCTTGAGACAGAGGGTTTTGGTGGGTTGACGGTCCCCACTCAAGACAAGGGCCTGCAGTTTGGCTGCTCATTCCAGCGCCACTCGTCTGAACCAGAATCAGCTGGTCAGTTTTCAGAGTACCGCACAGTGCACACACAGGGCCAGTGGGCCTACCGTGAGGATTACCACAGCGGTTACACCACCGAGCCTGGTGCTCCAGAAATGAGGGCCCTGCCCCGCTCTCACTCCCCTCTGCCTCTGGCCCCCGAGCGCGGAGTGGGAGTTTGGAGCGAGGGCCCTCGGAGCCTCCCAGATTCGGGCAGAGCCTCACCCTGCTTACGGGATGGGGAGTTCTTCCTCCGTCTCCTGCAGACAGAGGTAGAGCGGATGGAGGGATGGTGCCAGAACATGGAGAGAGAGGCAGAGACAAATGAACTGCCAGAAGACGGTGAGTGAGGAATAACAGAAAAGATGGTTGGATTAGACATGACATTGACTAAAAGCCCCAAAATACTCATTTTGATTTCATGTGGTCTTGAATCTGTTGTATTTTGCCCAGTTCTTTCTGTCTTAATGCTGTCCCCCCCGATTGGTTTGTTTGGTTCAGTGTTGGAACTCATCAGAGGAGCTGTCGGCAGTGCTCAGATGCTCATGTCACAAAGAGTCCAGCAGTTCTTCAGGATGTGTCAACAGAGTGTGGTGAGTGCTTTGTAACTCTTTCTGTTGTGGATAAAAGAGAGGACGTCCTTACTTGCCTTTTATCTTTGTCTTATGTTTTTATCTTAAAATAACCACCATAATAACACAGGTGGTAAAACAAAAAGCCACATGATGACAGAGATCATCGTAAATTTGACAGTATTTCACAGTATAATGGAATATAATATGTTTACCATTTAGTTTATGGTTAAAAGGGATAGTTCACCCAAAAATGAAAGTAAGCCTTAGTTTGAGTTAGAATAGTTTGCAAGAGCACGATTATAAACAAAACGAGGCTGTGAGAGCAGACTAATGAATAGATTTTCTGTTCGATGTGAGGACATTTAATGTCCTCGACAACCTCTGTAGTCCCATTTAGCTACTTCTCAGCAACAGCCATTTTCAAGACAAGTAAAATCACAAGGGGATAATACTGACGTATTTTATGCCATAGAGTATAACATGAAAATATATTGAGGCATTTAACAAAAACTCATTCAAAAAACTTTTCCTTTAGGACGATGCAACCTGAAGTGCTATGGCCTACAAAAATATGTCATACCTGCAGCACTCTATAATGTCCCCCACTCTTCTCATAGGATCCTTCATCATACCCTCAGCCCACCACTCAGGATCTGGCCAGTTATTGGGACCTCCTCCAGCTAGCCATCGAGGACATCAGAGTGAAATTCCAGGACCTTCAGCGGCTAAAGGACTCGGGCTGGAGGTTGCCTCCTGAGAAGAAGGTGAGAGTGGAGATCCGCTCTGCTCCAGTCACTGCACAGCTCTACTCCAGTGCCAAAACAGCAATGGGCAGGAGAACCGCTCATGTGCTGGGCCCCAGCAGCTCTCTGTCATCACACAAACACCTCAGCAAGAAAAGGAACTAAACTAGAGGGGGAAAAGACATGCATGTTCTGGAATAACAGCTGATTTACTGCCTAAAGACCTGCTCATTTGCTTTGAGATATTAAAGCCTAACAAATATGTAACTAATATCTCTGTTTTCTTTCTTTTTACTGTCTGCTGCTTTCATGTCTCATCCTAAATACACTAATCCAAATCATTCTTATGTTGCAACTTCATGGTGCCGTCCCTTCTCCGTATATGTCCTGGTCTCCATCCTCTCTGACATATCCTCTGCTTGTACGTGTGCGTTTTCGGTGTCCTTCCCCGCGTTCCCGCCCATCCCTGCATTGGTCATCCATGCTGTCACGCCACTCCCCGCTCTTCCTCTCAGGAGGACAAGAAGGTTCCACCACCATTACCAAAGAAGCCCATCGGTGGCGTAACGGGCAGCCTGAGGGCCGACAGCACAGCCGAGGCCGGAGGCATGCTGGTGGTCTCGCGCGGACGTAGCGTCCCCGAACGGGAGAAATCGCTGGACGTGGGCGAACGGCAGAAGCTGGAGACGCGGCGCAGGCTGCTCCAGACCAAACGCTCCGCCTCTTTCCGCCAGAATTCTGCCACGGAGAGCGCTGACAGCATCGAGATCTACATCACAGAGGCTCAGACAAGACTCTGAATCAGTCAGACCCCCGTAACCAATAACCACTACGGCTCTTCTCTGGCCCTCTGCACGCCCATGTTACAAAGCGGCCAGAGAGGGAGCGCAATTACTCACTTTAGTGTAATAGAGAACTAGAGATGGCCTACTAGTATGCTGCTGGTGTTTGGATGTGAGCTTACACATTTTGTTTTACTTTTTTTGTTGAGCAAGTGTTATTATTCTCAGAAAAAAAGGGCTCAACCAGCACAACCAAGTGTTACAAGATTGAGACTTTTGTAAGTCCACAAAATATATACAAATCTTAGGACTGTTTTAATGAACCACGCCAACACATACGGGTGCAATATCACATATTAAAAGGATCTTATCTTGTTATTTTACAAAATAGACATTGTTTTGATATAATCTTGGCTGTGTATGTGTTTCTTAATTGACTCCACAGTGCGGCGGACGTAGCCCCTTTCACTGTGACACAAGCGCACTCTTGTGGCCAGAGTAGAGCAATGCACCCTGATGTAAATTTGGGCCTGAAACTGAATGTCTTAGCAGTGCAGTAGTAAAACTCAGCGTTTGCAGTAAAGATAAATGCCTTTTTTTAAAGCCAGTTATCAAATTGTCACAGGGATTCGTCTCCTGTATAGTGCAATATCACTTTGCAATTGCATTCAGGCTTCTCATCAGCCAAGTGAGAAGACAACAAAAACATTCAAGCTCTGAGGCAACAGCCACGCTTCCTGAAACAGGATGGTCTACATAATAAGACTCTTCAAAAACAGCAGCGGTTGTCCCAGGAGTGCAGAAGACAATCCTTAATTTCACACTTGACCTGCACACTGAAAAATGATCATTCGGAAGGAAGGTTAAGCATCTTGTTCATTTCACCCCTCTGCCTTTTTTGTAACAGATGAAAAATGTGAAATCAATGTAGCTTCTACATTTTGCCTGAGTGCTTTAATTTTAATCTTTTTTTTTTTTTACTTTGTTTTGGAGAAATTAATCAAATCATTTTTTTCGGATTAGTTCCAGTTCCATTTTCCAGTGGTCTGGCCCACAACTTTTTCAAAATGATCTTATTATTTCCCTCTTTAATTTTGTCTGAGGGTCAAACTAAAATAAATAATATACTTTACTTTACTATAATCTATACTTTAGATTATTTTAGAAATAAAAGTATGTGTCCACGGCAACAAAAAAAAAGTAAAAAAAAAAAATGCTGTGTTAGTTTAAGTGGTGACGTTTTGTGTGTTTATGGAAAAAGGAAACATTAAGGAACATTATAATGTGATCGGAAGAATGGATTGTGTGTGTGTGTGTGTGTGTGTTAATTTGGATGAAAGCAACCTGGAAACCAGATCACACAATCTTTCTTGCAAACTCATTGTCATACTTGTTTTGTTTTTTTAGAAAAGGAAAAAAAATGTTGATTGCATGAACATTTTTTTTGTTTGTTTGTTTTTGGTATGTTTATCCATGGAATAAGATGGAAAATATTTTATTGGAAGATGTATATTTTATAAAGTACATTTTTAGATTAGCAGATGAGCATATGTTGTCAAAAGTGGTGTTCAAATATGTGTCTAAGAATTTACACGTTCGGTTCGTGACAACTGTGGACTTTCAAGAAGACTTTAGGCAACTCAAGAATTGTGTTGCTTTCCTCTTTTGTCAATCTTGAAATGGACTGGTTAAAGACTTTTGACAAAAGAAGACACGGTTGACAGCCACTTGCCAAGTTGTCCACGGGCGAAAAATATAATCGGTTTTCTATGTCTTGACTATCTACACGTGCCTAACAGCACTATGTGTGGCTTTTTTAAATCTAACTATTCAGTATTATATTCAATACGAGATATATAACTCACACAATATGTATTGTTCTAATAATTTGATTTGTTACACCTCATCCAGCTAATAACCACCTCACACTGGATGTTTCTATGTAACCTGCATGCTTTTATTAATCCATGAAAAAATGAACAAACTCGTCTATCAAAACTGTAGATTTTATCCTCTGTCTGGAAAAAAGGGCAGTATTTATCTATTTATTTACAATAACTACATACATTTCTGTATCTAATCACTGGATTTTTTTAAATCAATTTATTAGTCAGACAGTTATTTACAGTATGTTTTTTTATTTATTTACTGTTGCCAATCATCTTTTTATTTATTTATTTGTTTGTTTTACATATATATATTTTTAAACTTAAAAATGGTTGTATTTACAGTCAACTTAACACATTTTTCGGACGCAGGCAACAGAAAAGCACAACAGACTATTTCCTCTTCCACTGTGAAGGACTTCCTGCCTTCTCAAAACACTGAAAGACTATGTACGACACACCGATTGGGGTTTCCAGTGAGAGAAATAGGATGATCTCTTATCAGGGCCATATGTTTTTGATATACCAACGAAACTTAATTTCAAGCAAGACTGACTGACCACACTTTCCCCCCCACGCCAAGTTGCTTGCCTTCTCGGGCACTGACAGGAATCAATCTGACGCTCAAATGGACTGCTCAGAAAGACTATTTTGATGGCCTTTCTATTCTAACCAACATTTTCCAATGTAAATGGATAATGGAACCTAATCCAATCCAATATTAATGGCTGCATCATGTAAAGCTTCTCATGTCAACACATGACCCGGCCGGTATGTTGTCGGTTCTCTTAATAGGTCAGAATGGATGGCTGAAACTGTCTGCCATTGCTCTTTTAAACTGAAAAACGAGTCTAAAAAGTGTTGGCGAAGCCTCTGTATATGCCGTAAACCGATTTAGCTAGAATAAGTGATGAATATTTCTTCGTAGCACAGAGGAGCTTGTAGCAGTGTGACGTAGACGTTACGTTGGATTCTATACCACATTACTGATCACTGGAAATTACATGGGTCATAGACTTACAAACAATTACTGTGTAATTACAAATACCTTCTCAGTTCCGTTGTATTATGTACAGTAAATATATCTGTTGCAATTGAAGTTGTTATTATTAATTATTCAATGGATTGTTATGATGATTACTGGTATTATTGATAATTTCATATATAATGAAAAAAAGTTATTGCAGTTATGACTATGAGAAAATCTAGGCCTATTCTGTATTCTCCAGGGTGTCCATGTGTAAAGAGCCACCCGATTTAGATTTGAATCTTTTGTTTGTAATTGCTGCTAATGTAGAAAATAGACGAGACGAGATTAATTGAAAAATAACAGCTAATGTTAGGTCCATCTCCTCTAGAATTTGTGTGCAAGATATCACATGACAGAAATTGTCAAATGAACATGCAGATCTGAAGACTAAGAATACTTCCCCTCTCATAATGGAAAAGAGAATATTTGGGCAGTTTATGATGTAGCAAAACAATTCTGTTCTTTTTTTATGTTCTTTGAGTTACTCAGAACATTGTGGAGAATTTGATTATTAACTTTATCACTATTTATGGTTGTATTTTTTTATTTTTTTTTTGCTTCTTTTTTTTTTTTAATCATTTATTTGTTTAATACAGTGCCAAGTTGATTTTGTATCTATGCGTTTTACATTGTTTTACCAAACTGCAAGCTTACTGCAACTTCACCTTTTTCAAGATATTATTTCCAGATTTGAAATAAATCTGAATCTTTTACTGGTTTGTTGAAATGAAATGGTGGAGGCCTTATAATGAATAATGGCACAGCTGAAAAAAATCATGGATCATGTTTAGTCTTTGTTTTCTCGCCACTGATGTACAGCTCAATGTCTACTAGCATTAAATCAGAGAGATGGCACACTGTGATGTGGTAAACCTAAACAGAATGTAATATTGTCAACGGTTGTAAACATTTTATAAAAATTACTATAAAGCTATTTTAGCAAGGTAAAATGACTGCTGTCCGGCTAGTGTTCTGTTATTTTCCTCATATTTCACATGAAATTTAGTGCACTCATAGGCTAAACCTTTTGAAAAAGGTGTTTAAAAGTATACTCACTTTAGAAGAAGCCTCTGTTAAGGCCCGTTCACCAGTGCTATTAGCGCCCACACCAACAGACGATAGGCTACCATTTTGTTTTGATCGCGCTGCTGTTAGCATATGTCGTCGCCGCTTTGCGGCCTTCATGTGCTATCGAAATTATCATATGAGTTTTCTAGTCGGAAATTGGACATAAACGTGCTCTCAAGTCGTATTTACTACTGGGAAACTCGGAGATCTTTTTGAGTTTCCGAGTTGGCGTGCCATAAACTTTAAACATGGTGGAGGGTAGAACAACTGCTTCTGTGACTGGTCTGCTTTATTAGTTTTTCCCACAACAGCTACAATTGCCTTGTCATTAAGTGTATATTAATGGAAAAACTATTTAAATCATATTGCATGTTTTATACACAGCCAAAATAGCATTTGGCCTAAATTTCAGAAGGGTCCTGTTTATGCCCGGAGACGGTTAATTTGTTTTCCCACGTCATTTGGAATCAGTTGGTGGAACAAAAAGATAAAAGTAAATGGCAAGATTGTGTTTTGTGTAAATTGTAAGTTACTCAATATTAACTTACCGTTTATTTAATTATATAAACGCAGCCTCATAGCTATTCAAAGTTATGCTGAAATCTGAATATATCAGCATATTTGTATGCCATTCCAAACAGCAGCACTGTTGGTTGCATATTATACCCAAGATAAAAATAGTGTAATTTACTCGCCCTCATGCTGCTCCAAACCAAAAAGACTTTGTTCAACTTTTGAACAAAAACATTAAGGTATTTTTAAATGTTCTTTTTATGGCACTTAAGCTTAACGGCACATGCTTGGCACAAAAACAAACTTAATTGGACTTGCATAGATTAAACCTGTTCATCTTATAAAGTGAACCCATCTCTTCAGATGTCTTGATTGGTAATTTTTGAAGTGAGGGAATGTTGGTGTCATGGCCTTCAGATGGATGGAAAACGGAGAATTAAAAATAGCTTTGTTTGTGTTCTGAAGAAAGGTCATGAAGAATGTAAAAAAGGTGAAGACAGACTTATTTTTTTGGGTGAACTATCCCTTTAAGTATTTATCCAAGATCAGTGGGGGCAGCAAACTACAACACACTCAGTAATAAGAAAAAGAATGCAGACATATAGTACAAAGGGAGAAATAAAAACTTTAATTGATCGGTGATGAAAATACAAACAAAACAAAAATTCAGTCCCCTACCTAGATATAACCATATCAGAATGTCCTGAGAAGACAGAATAATGGGCCATTGCCTTTTGGTCCTTGTTAGAAGATGTGTGCTGTTTACTACCATGGCTTTTAGGTGGTGCAGACTGATGTACAGAAACCAGGGGACTTGTGGAGGGGACTTCTGGGTAAAATTTGTAGATACGAGACACAGATCTATAAAAAAACCAACATAAATACAAATGATCAGGCCACTGTCAGAGACCACTGCATTATTCCTGGGTCTCCATGCTTTCATCTTCCCCTTCTCCTCCTTCCTCCAATGCTTCATCCTCCTCTTCCTTGCGCTCTGGGGGTTTCTCATAGGCTTTTTCAGATGGGGTGATGATCACTCCGTCCCATGTAGACATCTCGGTGGTGAGATCTGCAGATGAGCAACAAAAATTTGGTTTAATGACAGATGTTGGAACTTCATAAATCAATTTATTCTGGAATAAACCTCAAACACTCACAACTAGCATCTCCTTCAAGGCCCAAGATCTTGCGGTATCCTCCATGAGAGATAACTCTCACCAGTGTTTGGGCTGTGAAACAAACCATGTCCTGCAGAAACAAATTAATCAGATTATCTGTTTTTAACATTAAAATAGTACATTACCTGCTGACTGAAATCTGCATTACCTGCTGCTCCAGTGTCATGACAGTGTGAACACGGAAGTTTCCGCTTTCACACGGATCAGTGATTCCTACAGAACCGGGCAGGAAAAGACCAGCAGCGAGCATCTGAAGACAGCGCCTGCAATACACTTGCTCATTTTACCCCAAGATTCAAAAAAAGACTGATGCCCATAACAAGCAATTGGTTAACAACAAACAGGAAGTTCTGACTTGCCTATAAGCAACATTGAGAGGCAATGGCTGCCTAGATGGGTTGTTCATGACAGCAGAGTGTCCCTGTGAAGAGAGCAACATTACAGCGGTCAAATCAACTGGAGTAGACTAGAAAACTAAGTTAGATTATGATAATGATGCCCACCAGCAGATCCAGAATCCAGGGAGTGAGAGGCTCAAATCCAGGGAATCGGACTCGAATATCTTTCAGCAAGCGGATCAAAACTTTCACACTGAATCAACATAGAAACCAAAGTAAGCCACAAAACACATTTGATTCAATTGTCATTTACTCACCATCAAGTTCTTCCAAACACGTAGGAGTTTTTTTCTTCTGTTGAACACAGATATTTTAAAGAATGTTGGTAGTCAAACAGTTGACAGTAGCCATTGACTTCCATAGTAGGAATAAGTCATTGGCTACCGTCAACTGTGATTACTCACACTCTTTAAAACATCTTTTGTGTTCAACAGAAGAAAGAAACTCATAGACTCTTTAAAATATAATATGTGTTTAGCAGAAGAAATTCATACAGGTTTAGAACAACATGAGGGTGAGTAAATGACGACAAGACTTATTTTTGGGTGAACTATCCCTTTAAATCCCTTAAGAGATACAACTATCCTTACGTTGACTGAGAAGCATTCTCCTCAAACCAGCGAGCATGGCGAATGGCTGCCAGAGCACTTTGCAGAACCTTGATGTCCACTGCAAAAGGAATAGGAAGGAACTGCTGTTAAAATTCTGGCTGATACAAATTATCTGTTATGGCCGATAATTGATTCATGCCTGATGTTTAAGGGACAGTTTACCCAAAAATGAAAATGTTATTTACTCACACTTGAGTTATTCCAAACCTGTATGTTTTTCTTCCTTCTGCTGAACACAGAAGATGAAATTATAAAGAATGTGGATAACCAAACAGTTGACGGTAGCCATTGACTTCCCTAGTATGGTGGGGGGGGATACCATGGAAGTCAATGGCTTCAGTCAACTGCTTGGTTATCAAAAATTTTCAAAATTTCTTCAGTGTTCAGCAAAAGAAAGAAAAACATACAGCTTTGACAACTTGAGGGTGAGATGACAATTTTTATTTTTGGGTGAATTATCCCTTTAAAATGCATGTAGTCTAAATAAACAAAACCACCAATCATTACTTGGGCATTTCTACAATGGATAATTATTTTGATTTGGTAAAGATATCAGTTAACACTGTTAAATGATTATTTTAGCATTAGATGATAGCAAAGTTAATTTAAATCGAGAAAATGGGCTAAAACCAGTGTGTACAATTAAATATGCAATATTGACAAATAAAAAAACATTTGCAGCATGGTAAATTATTAGAGCTCAATTTCTAAGAAAACATGTTAAACAAACAGCTCTAGTGTTTGAGAGTGTGACTTACAGTGGAGCTCTGGGTCCAGTTTGCGCAGGTTGGGTGGAACCGTGGTGATTAGGATTTTCACCGTGGCATCGGCAGAGCTGATCTCAAAACCTGTCTCGTTGGTCAGCATGGACAGCACTGAAGAGAAGAGGAACATATATCATTGAAAATGCAGTCAAAGTTCGATTTTCCCCTATTTTGATTATAAATAAGTGTTCTCTCTGCTCTAATTGGCCTGCCAGATTAAAACCAATACTCACCCTCAGAAGGGTCCTGGGTACGCAACGTCTCAACGACTTTGTTTCCCAAAGCAGCGACAGCTTCCACTATAACACAAAGAAAAAACAGGATCATCAATAAACCAAGCACTTGGGCTAAAAGTGACCAACATTATACAACTAAACAACAGAACTCATGAAATGAGACTCACAGGTGGGTAAGATCTTCAGGATAACTACAAGGTCGGCAACATTGTGCCCTGTCGTCATTGTGCCCTTTTTGTACGATCCCACTTGTCTTACCTCCTCAATTTGCTGCAGAGGGGATTGTAAGACATTAAGCATTTAGTACCACAAAAGTAATATGGGGGGGGGGGGAGGTAATAAGGATTGACTTATTGAAATGCCTTCTTACCACTTCAAAGTTTCCAGGTGCCACGATTAGGTTGTCAATGACATTGTTAATCTTAGTGACCAAGGACAAGATGGAGGCCTGCAACAGAATAAACAAACAAACTAATTATTTAAACTCAGCGATATTCCTAAAATATATTTTTCAAGAGTTAAAAAATATGGTGGATAAGGCTCAATCATTTGCTGATCTATGGTTTATCCTGAATAGGAAGTAGGGGTGTTGAAATTAATCGTTTCTATGATGCATCACAATGCAGGCATGGACGATCTCAGACTTTTGTTTGACATTCAGGAAGTGTACTTTCTTGGAGCAGATAAGGGAGTTCATATATGCTTGTATTCATTGACGAAAATGTAGCCATGCGCAGTACTAATATTGCAGCGATGCATAGTGATATCGAATTGTTGACATGATAATCATAATCTAATGGAATCGTGAGAACAGTAACACCCCTAATAGGTAGGACTCATTTTAGTGACTTAAGCCGAAAGTATACTTCGGTTTTTAACGTGTACGCGAGCGTATGCGCAATCGAACGCACAGCCTTGCAAAGTATACTTCTTTTGACTCGTATGCATACAGAGGCGTTGGACGCATGCGCAGTTTTGAGCAATCTCACCACGAGTTACAACAAAAAGTTAGCAAAAAAAATAAATGCGCATGTGCAACCTGCACGGTCAAGTTACCTGCCGTTTCAAAAATTCGGTACGCTGACCCTCGCGTACACGTAAAAAGTTAAGTATACTATGGCCTTTAGCCATTCATCCTAATGGAAAATGATTGTACCTGTTCAGAAGGGTTAGGTGAGAGGTCTTGGTTCCTCTTCAGCAGACACTCACTGAAAGCAGTCTCATCAGGAGCTGGCTTCACTCGAGGAAAGGCCATCTCACACTGTAACAAGAGATTCATGAGCTGGAGGCTTAAAGGCTTAGCTATACAAAGCAAAGAATCAATATAGAAATGCACTTACAACATAGAAATCAAATGGTATGTGAGGGACAAAGGGCCGATACCTGAGAAAACAAGAATGTTAGACCAATGTCAACAAATTAAGTAAGCAAATAAAAAAATATACGCATACATATAACCAAAAAAAAACCTCACCCTTGGACCAAACCTCCGCGGGAGCCGAATCGGCCACCTCGGCCCCTGCCACGATCTCCTCTGAGAAAAAAACACTCATTTAGTAATTGAATTACAGGACGAAATATACACATGCTACTCCTTGTAATAAAAATAAAAAATACAAATCATCTAGCAAAATCTTAATGTTTCAAAGAAGCTAAGCTTCCAACAAAAAAAATGAAAATCACAGGCAAAAAGGGGCAGCATTGTTCATGTGAATGCTCAGTTCTTCATTCATTCGTTCATGAATGAGTGAACGAACAATTTTCTTGCTAGAATACATAGCGTTTTACAAACAACAAAACTAGAGGAATTAAATCCAAACGCATCGTTAATCAGTTTTAACGCACGCGCACAAATAGTAAATACATTTCATTTCTTTCATCCATAAAATGCCCACCACGGCTACCAGAGCAACATGCTAACAGGGACCGGGCTAGCATAGCATCAACATAACTAACGTTAAAAAAAATGCCACAGTTTGATGAACCTCGGTTTGTAACTTAGTCAAGCAGTTGTTGTTTTATTTTATTTTTTAAAGATTAAAACAGTTAATACCTCATTGCGTAAGACGTTTTGTCAGCTTAACAGGAACACGCTGATGAGAAATGCTCTGCCTTCGTCTGCAGCTCACCACCGATCTGCGCTTGTCTAAACGGAAGTTCCTTTTCATAATAAAAGTCCGGGATAACAGTCTATAATAAAAGTCCACGACAACAGTCTATCCTGGTAAAAGTCCCAGTCGAACGAATCATAAGCTTCGTCCCAGTTTTAAAAAAAAAATACTTTTTTTGTGAATAAAAAGTACATACTTTTGAGTGTAACCGAAGAGTATGCAAGCTTTGGGACATACGTACTACCTCGTCATCTTTAACGGACATCTCTATCGCTTAGTTACATGCATCCTTTCACCGTTTAAACTGTCCTGTGAATCATCTTGTCATAGTTAAAATCCTTCATATTCAATTTAATTTAATTTCCTAATTCCTTTAAATTATGCATTTAAAAGTTAATGGCCAAACGTATCATTAAATATATTTCTTTAATATTATCCATATTATATTTCATCTGCAACCTCATTGTGAACTTTTGTCACAATGAGGTTGCAGGTGAAATATAATACGGATAATATTAAAGAAAAATATTTTCGTCAAGTTAGATTCTGATAATTATTCCCTCAAACCCCTCTATCTAAACCTCCTAACAGTCGGACTCGGACATCCGTCATGTTTGTAGTTTTTTAACACTTTTTATCCGCGTTTGTAGTTCAAAGAGAAATAGTACACCATCCGGGTATCTTTGGAATACTAATTTCAACCTACTACGATTTGGGACGTACTAATTCTATTTTCGAATACTATTTAGGACGGATAATATGCAAATTGGGACGCAAACTGAAAATGTGATTAGTCTAATTGAATAACTATTTAAGATTTGGCTTAAAGATTTCAACATCACCAATCAAGTAAAATTGCATCTTTGATTATTTGAACTCCTTTGTGCACAGTCAGATATTAGGCCTACATTTTAATCTAATTGCTCTGTTGATAATATCATTTGTAATTAAATGAATATTAAATTAAAACTAAGCAAAAAGAAGAAAAAAAAACATGTTCACTATTATCACTATATATTTTGGACACCATTATGCATGGATTGTACGGCACTCTATTGGGCATGAATTTCATGTTTTCTTTCTCAAACCATGTTAGTACAAGTGGGTGTTGCAGTGAGGAGATTGTGACACCATGTCAGGGGTGGACCTGTACAGTATGTGCACTGCCTTTATCAGAGAAGACCAGGCACGAGACATTTTGCCACCCACAGCCAATCAAATGCATGGTAATCCAAAACCGTGACATTTTACGTAAATTACGTAGACATTATGCATGTGCTGAAGTAAGATAAGATTTGTTTTTGCATGTCACTGTCACTTTCACTGTTATTACAGCAATATACAGCCATCATCAGACCACAACAATTTACAGAAAAAATAAATCCAGTGATAACACAGAAGGTAAGAATCTTTGTAACAATTTTATAAGAAATAATATAAACTGCTTGTTTAAGTGATATGTCTTAGCTACCTGTCCTGGCTGGTACTTTGATGATATGTGTGCTTTCTTGTAATTAAGTTTAAGCCGAAAAAGAAAAAGAAAAAATCTAATTATAACAAATACTGCAATTCCATTTGTGCCTCCTTAATACTCATGCATTAACCAAAAATATAGTATTACCTTGATTAATTATATTTAATGAATTTTTTCTCTACATTTAACAACCAGTTAAAACCTTTTCAACACTTACCTTTACATACACTTATTTTTTATTAATATATTTTTTGTTTATTTTTGTAATACTGTAGTATATTATGCACTGCAATTCATTTGTATTAATTTTCAGATCACACTTCACACTCCACCATCTATTTAAAAAAACATGTAGCAAGCAGCCATGGCAGAATCCAGAGACTACGGTAAAGTTCACAGTGCACCACTTAATTTAATCAAAGTTTAATTTATTGCAATTGTATCAATGCATAGTTTATGAATGTTCTCCTTGTTCTTCCCAACAGTTGGAGATTTCCTGACAGAATTCAAGGAGCAGATAATTACAAGAGCAACTCGGGTCAGTGACATTGCTGAGGCTGTTATCTCCCAAAGTCTGATCCATGAAGCAGCAGCTCAACAAGTGGAGGCTGCTCCAACCCAGCGGGAGGCAATGCGGCTCCTGTTTGAGGCTTTGGAAAGAGAGCCAGCCCGAAACAGAGTGTCCTTCCATCTCATCCTGAGAATGACAGAGCCTGAACTGATTCACGAACTAGGTTAGAAAATCTAATAAATTAGTGGATTTTAGTGGCTAGCAATAGTGTCAGTCATTTGACAAGAATTGGATCTGTCCGATATGTGAATTATTTTCAATAAAAGGTTAAATCATTAATCTTTTTTTTAATTCAAATCCATGGTCATTATAAACTTGTCTCTAAAAACTCTTTTTAAGTGGTATGAAAAAATAAAACTTGCATGAAGATTCTTATGGTAAAATAACATTTATGTAAATTAGGGCTCTGAACTTGCCTGGCTATCACCAGACCAAGCTCAATTTAAGATTGAACATTGGTCTGGGGAGTATGCTATGTATTTTCTACTGGTCAAGAAGCTTGATAAACAAGCATAATTCAAATGACTCTGTACGCAATTGGATAGTCCTTCAACCAATCAGACCACAAGAGGCATGATAAACAAGCATAATTCAAATGACTCTGTATGCAATTGGATAGTCCTTCAACCAATCAAACCACAAGAGGCGTGATCAACGGGCAACGACCCATCGCTTCTCTATTGTCACCATGTTAAACCCGCCAATAGCGCGCCAGGTGCATAAGCCAGTCTGTGATTGGTTCCCGCAAAAGTGTAACAAAAGCAATAGAAATTAATGTACAGGTTTCCAGACTGAGTTGCAGGGCGAAATCAAATCGCCGGCAGATCAGGCTGGGTTTACTCAGTCTAGCTCTGAACCAGTTCAAAGAACAAAAAACAAAAAACGGAAATTAACCAAATTTTAACAGGAACATAAACAAAATAAAGTTTAAACATTCTGAACAGAAACAGCTTATTTGAAATTACCATTATCTGGTTAATAACATTATTTTATTGTCCTGTTTAAGATTTTAATTTGGCAGTCAACCAATCATGAATTCAGATAGTACGGCCTATGAAAATGTGACGTTGCCTGCGCTCAGTCGTCAAGTCATCCTATGTAAGTCGCAAGGCAATGTGATGGCATTAGCTGTTCGCAGGAGCTTATCCGAGGATCTGTTACCATGGCAGGTTATATCCAGCATGGCGTGTTTTTTAAACCAGCGAAAATTGCAGATTAGTGTACAACCGCTAGTATTCTGAAAATTAAAAAAAAAACTTTTTTTTTTGTCAAAGTTAGTATTGTGGCTTTATGTATGGTTAGACACTTGCGTGTGTCGTTATTGCTAGGGGTTAACAGTTTAGGACCCAGGACCAGTAGTGAAAAATGAAGACCAAGAGTCAGGAGTGCAATTAATTAAAGAAAAATTTACTGAAGAATAGTTTGCAGTTTCATCAGCAGAAGCCAGCTTCAAGTCTGCAAGGAGTTTGTAGGCCGCGCTCCCTCAACCCGTCCATCGTACATACAGTTTCTCAACAGTTATACTGTTTTCAAGGTCTACGTCATTACTGCAAGTTGAATGATTCTGATCGGCTAAGAGAAAATAGACAGTCATAGTAAATTTCCACACATTGTCAGTTAATCAGATGCACGTGTCCATAGATCACTTGTTGACGTTTTTGACCCCGGAATTAGGCGCGTAGTGACCTTCCAGGTCTGGAGCAGGCACCAGCTTGTCCAGAACAACATGCTGTCACTCTCCCTAGGATGCCCGTTGTACACCTTCAATACTGATCTGTATAATAAAAATATAATAAAAATGAAAGACAAATCCATATTTCATCTCTGGAAGTCGAGCTAAGTGAGTAAGCACTGTCACTGCACTCCTGGCATGTTAGGGGTGTGTGATACCTCCAAAATCCAAACACACGACAACATGTTGCTATCAAGTGTTTAGCGACACATCACACATCCCTAGGCCAGACCCTCAGTCACCACTCAGAGACCAAATACAAACTTTAGAAAATATAAATGAAGAAACAACAATCATTAGTCCTATTGATTTAGTAATATCATAACTGGAAAGAATCATTAAAAATCATCATAATAAGATAGGAGGAAGGATATTGATTAATTCTTTGATTCTAAATTTAATTAGGATATATAGATATAGGTCTATCGAAGCGTAAAGAACCAGATTTTTAACTGCCCTTGCACTGCAAACAAGCAGAGACAGTCTCCAAAATGTGTGTAGGTGGGTGGAGCTATTGCAGGTTTTGAGGATCCACTCGAGTTACGAGGTTTAGCCACAAGCTCTTAATATAAAGTTCAATTCAAACTCGTATAAAGTATAGGCAAAAAAAACCCGTATTAACCAGTATTTTTCTAATCAAACCGTTTTCGCAACGATAATGAAGGAAAGCATCAACTGAAACGTTAAAATACTGATTCTGTTTGGAGTGAACCGATTATTTTTTATTTGTTTTAGTTTTTAAGGCCTGATGTTTTTTCTTTTGCAGAGTGGAGACAATGCAACAGCAAGCACACACAAACAGAGACAGGCAGTCCACCCAGTCCTCCCAGAGAGAAAAGAAAACAGGATGACAAGAATGGGCATACAAGAGACATTCAGAAGAGCAAAGACTCGCTAAAAAGGCGTAAACTGGAGACGATGCGTGCCATTGAGCAGATCGAGAAACTTTGGGAAGGAACCAAGCAAGAAAGGACTGAGATAGAGAACATGAGGCAGAGGATTCAGCAACAGCAAGATGAAATAACTAGGATGACCACAGAGAAAAGTCAACTTGAGAGGACTATTACTCACATGAAAGCCGAGATGGACCATATCCATGAAAGAATGGATCAGAATAAAGAAGAGGTAAACAGAGAGAGGGAGAGGATTGAGCAAATGAGAGCTGACCTTCAAACCGAGCAAACCACCCTGGAGCAAAGGCGTGATGATATCATGAGAGAGAGACAGAATTTGGAGATGATCAGATATGAGGTTATGAGACAGAAGGAGGATCTGGAGAGCAACCGTGAAAGCACTAAGTACGAAATGGACCGAATGGAACAAATGAAAAGTGCCATACAAGTTCAAATTAATGATATAGAAATGAAGATTGCCGAAACACAGAAAGCAAAGAGTCAGATGGAGCAGATGAAAGCTGAAATTGAGGAGGAAAAAAATGAGTTGGAGAGAAAGAAGGATGACATCAAGAAGCAAAAAGACCAATTTGAGCAGATTAAACTTGACATACAGCAAGTAAAGGTGGAAATGGAGCAAAGGTGGCGTGAAACAGAGAAAGAAGGGCTGGAACAGAGAACTATAATTCAAAGAGAGAAAGATGAGCTGAAATACCTGCAAGACGAGATTCAAAGAGCAAGAGAAGAGGCTGAAAGAAACACAGAGTTTTCAAAACAAGAGAATGAGAGAATAAACCAGCTGAGAGCTCAAGCACTTATAGAAAACAACCTCATTGAAAAAAAATGGCAAGACGTCTTCAGAAAAGAAAAAGATCTGGAAGAGATGAAACATGAAATTGAGAGAGGTCGAGAGGAGTTGGTGATGAATGGAGAGCTTGTCAGAAAGGAGTGGGAGAAGATCGAACAGGCCAAAGCGGACATACAAAGTCACATGATTTCTATGGAGGGCAGAGTTGAGGAAGTAAAAAGAGAAACTGAGAGGCTGAAACATATGAAAACAGAGATGCAGAGGGACAAAGATATTCTAGAAAAACAGAGGGATGATACACGGAAAGCTAAAGAAGAAATGGAGAGGAAGAGGTATGAGATAGTGACAGAGGAGCTAGAGCACAGAGCTCGACTGCAGAGGGAGAGAGATGAGCTGGAGAGTGTAAGAGTAGACATACAAAGAGCTAATGATATGGAGAAAGCAAAGATACTGAAAGAGAAGAAAGAAAGTGTTAAGATAAGAGAAGAGGCCAGACAAGAAAGAGAAATGACAGAACTGATCAAAGCAGAGATCAAGGCTGAAAAAGACAACTTGAACCAAAGACAAGAGGAAATGCTGAGGGAGAGGCAGAAACTAGAGAGAATTAAACATGAAACGGCCAGAGCCAAAGAGGAGATCGAGAACAGCCAAGAGGTCACAATCCGGGAAAACGAGAAAATGGAAAAAATGAAAGCTGAAATTCAAGGGCAAGTTGAAGATATTGAGAAGAAGATTGAGGAGATTAAAAAAACTAAAGAAAAAATGGAGGAAACAAAGGCTGAGTTGGAGGAAGAGCGTGAGGAGCTGGAAAGAAAGAGAGATTTGGTGAGAAGAGAGACCGAACAGTGTGAGTTCCTCAGAAGTGAAATCCTCAGGGTAAAGGAAGAAATGGAGAGCAGGTGGCATGAAACTGAGACAGAGGAAGTTGAACTCAGAGCAAAAACTCAGCATGAGCTGGAAAGACTGGAAAAACTAAGGGACGAGGTCCAGAGATCCCAGAAAAACATTGAGGAGAGCAGGATGGAGCTCATGCAGTGGAAGGACAGTCTTGACAAAATGAAGGTTCAGGCAGAAGAAGACAAACATGCCGCTATCAAACAGATGGATGAGGCTAAAGCAACGGGAGAAGAGTTGAAAAAAACTATAGAACAGATGGAGAAAGTGAGAGAAGAGATTAATAACAGCAGAGAAAATGCTAAACAAGAAGCTGATGAAATCAAAAGCATGAGAAATGAGCTACAAAGACAACAGGCAGAAATAGAGAACAGGATTAGAGCTGCAAAAAAAGAAAAAGAAGAGGCAAACCATGCCAAACTTGCAGTCCAAGAGGCTGAGATGCTCCTAAAAAAGCAAATGGAAGAGTCAGAAAAGAGAAGGTATAAAACCATAACAGAGGCGCTGGAGCAAAGAGATGAAATACATAAGAAAACAGAGGAGTTAGAACAAATAAATGAAGAGATACAAATAGCCAGACATGAGCTAGAAAAGATGAAGCAATTTGAAAAAGAGAGTCTGCAAAAGATGTTGGAGGATATACAGCAAGAGAGAGAATTCATTGAGCAAATGAGAACAGCTGTGCTTAAGGACAAGGAAGATCAGGAAAAGCATTTAGTTAATGAGAGAGAGAAGCTTGAACAGATTCGATTTCAGGTCCAGAACGAGAAGAAAGATCTAGAAAAACAAAGGTATGAGATGATGAGATATGATGTAGAACAGAGTGCTCAAGTGCAGAGACAAAAAGAAGAACTTGAGAAAATCAAAACTCAGCTAATTATTGACACAGAGACCATGAACAGAAACAGAGAGTTAGCGAGACAAGATAAAGAGAAAGCTGAATTTCTTATGATTGAGATCCAGGAACAAAGAGAGGATGTGAATAAAAGATTAGAGGAGACAAAACAACGAGAGGATGTTTTGAGGCAGATGAGGGAGGGCATGGAACACGAGAGAGAAGATCTGGAGAAGATTCGCGTGGAAACGCTGAGAGGGAAGGACACGTATGGAGAGGTCAAGGAGGAGATTAACAGAGTGAGATTGGAGATGGAAAGGTTGTGGAATGAGGTTGAAAAGGGAGAGCAGGAGGAACGTGAAAAGATGAACAGGGAGAAGGAGGAGATAATGAGGAAGATGGATGCTATGAAAAAGGAGATTGGTGAGATTGAAGACATGAAGGTGGAGTTAACGAAACAGAAGAAGGATATCGATGGAAAGATGGAAAAGGCAAGGTCGGAAATGACTAAACTTGAAAAGATGAAAGCAGACCTCCAGAGACAGAAAGAACATATTGAGAATCAGATGATAGAAGCAAAGAGTGAGCGATACCAGATGGAACTGATGAGGACTGAGATTTTGAAACAAAAAGAGGATGTTGAAAAGAAAATGGAGCTAGCAAAAGCAGAGATGGACAAAATGCATCATGTCAAAAATGAAATAAAAAGACAAAAAGAAGAGCTGGAGGAAAGGATGCAGAAAACCAAACGGGAGATTGGAGAGATGGAGCTGATGAAGAGAGAAATGGAAGGAAAGAAGAAAGAACTTGACCAAAGGATGAAATTGACCATGAGGAAGAAGGATGAGATGGAACGACTGAAGATGGAGATACAAAGGGCTAAAGATGAGATGGAATGGAAAAGAATGGAGACGGAGAGGCAGAAGTACGAAATAGAGCAAGTTAAAGTTGAAATCCAAAGAGCGAGGGAGGAGTTTGAACAAAGGATGGAGGAGAGAGATTTAGAAGAAGAGAAAGGACAGATGAATCTCACAATAATCAACCTTATTCAGCAGATCGAGGCAACAAGAGAAATGGTGCACAGAACGAAATTCCAGATTGAAAACCGAATGGCAGGATGTCAGATGGAGACGGCAGACCAAGAGGAGATGAATGCTGAGATGCAGAGGCTCATTCTGGAGATCGAACACATTCGAGAAATGCTGCGAGGTCTTAAGGGTGAGGTGGAACACAACAAGGAAATGATGAAAAGAGACAGGGATGAGATGAGGCTGTTGAAGAACGAAGTTCAACGAAGGAGAAGAGAGATTGAATACAGAGAAGAAAAGATTATGAGAGAACGAGATGAACTAGAACTCATGAAAAATATGATGCAGCGGCAAAGAGAGGAGCTGGAGGAGAGGCTTGAGGAGAACACTAAAGAGAATGACAAGGTGGAGCAGATGAGAGAAGAGGTGAAAAACGCTTTGGTGGATATCGAACAGGAAAAGGAAGAGATAAAGAGACAGAAAGAACTCATTGCTCAAGAAAAGACAGGCAAAGAAAAGGTAAGTCATAATTTGCATGCATTTGACAGATGCTTCATAATATTATCTATATTATCGATATTGTCAGCAGCAACTGGATTCTTAAAGTCAACATAAAGCGTTTGTAACACATTTTACTTCCATAATAGTAAAACGAGAAAAGAAAGTAGAGGAAGACCTCACAATGAATCATACACAATAAGATCAGACACATAAATAGGGTAAATTTTGATTTCATGTTGACTTCAAAACAAGTTTAAAGAACATTTCGGAACATTTCTGTATATAAGTATATAACTGTATACTATACATCTAAAGAATATTGGAACAAAGAGATGCAAATGCAAACAAGGAGCATTTATTTCAGGTTCAACCAGCCATCATTGCAACTGAGAGCCCAGAGTATACAAAAACAGAAGAACCAGGTGCCAATGAAAGATTTATAACGGAAGATTATGAAATACAGAAAAAAAGACAAGAACTGGAACATTATAAAGAAATAATTTTAAAAGAGAAACAGGAACTACAGAAGGCAAAGGAGGATGTGCAAACAGTGAAAAATGAAGCTGAAGAGAGGATGACCAGACTGCAAGAGGAGGAAAAAGAGATGGAAAAGAAACGAGTGAGTCTACAAGACTGGGAAAGATTGCTGCAATCAGAGAGAGAAGAGAACCAAAGAAGTTTAGATACAATATGTAAAGAGAAGCAGCAGCTGAATCAACGAAAGCTAGAACTGGACAGTATGGAAATAAATCTACAAAGAGAGAAAAATGAATTGGAAATAACAAGAATGATGGAGATTAAACAAGTTGATGTTCAAGTCCAAACTGATGTGATGGATGACACAGGAAAATATGAGATCATCCTGACCATGGAGGAGCTGGATAAAGAGCGACAAGCTCTGGAGTATTTAAAAGAAGGCTTACTTGCACAAAAAAGTACAATGGAGAGGCAACTGGCAGAAATAAAACTGAGCAAAGATGAACTTTTACTCAAAGAAGCCACACTGCAAACTGCAACGAAAACCACAGCAGACATCGAGTTACAATTAGAGCTGCAAAAACAGGAGCTGGACCGAACAAAAGACGAGCTGGAAAAGACAAAGCTAGAAATACAGAAAGGATGGGATGACCTGCAGGCAGAGATTGCAGAAAGCAGAGAAAAAGAAGACATGATAAGAACAGAATTAGAAAAAGCGAGAGATGTCCTTAATCACATTAGACAGGATATAGAAAAACAAAAGCAAACCATGGAGGCTGATATAAAAGACACTTATGCTAGAGAACTAGAGGACATAGAAGCTCAAAGAAAAACGTTAGAGGTCGAAAAGAGAACATTAGAGAACATGAAATATGAGCTGCAAAGAGAATCTGGCGACATTGAGAGGGTAAAACAGGATATGCAGGAAGAAAGACAGAATATGGAGAAATTTGCAGTGCAGCTTAAAAAAGACAGGGATGAACTAGAAAAGAAAATGTGTGACATGCAAGAGGTAGTGGGAGAAAAGAAAGCTCTAGAAAACCTGAAAGAGGAGAATGAGCTGACATTGAAGGAGATCAAAGCGGAGAGAGACACTCTTGAGAAGATGAATGAACTCATTTCACAACAAAAAGATGATATTGAGAAAGAGAAGGGAAAAATAAAGAAAAGGGAAATCGAACTGCAGCAAATGCAGGATGATCTTAACAGACAACAAAGAGACATGCAGGATATCCAGAATATAGTTTTCATGCAAAAAAGTCAACTTCAGAAAAGCCAAGATGAAATAGCCGAAAAGCTAAAACAGGTGGATGACATCATGCAGTTCACACAAAATGAAAAAGACAATCTTGACAGAGAGAGGGCGGCTATAATGGAACAGAAGCAGCAGATGGAGAGCAACATGACAAATGCATTAAACAAAGAACTTGAAACAGTAGCACTTGTGAAAAAAGAGGTAGTAAATGAGAAGCGACTTATTGAGGACAGCAGAATAACTTTAATGAGAGATACAGAAGATCTGAAGCAAAAGAAAATCGATTTGGAAAGACAGAGAGAGGAAATAAAACTGCAAAGACAGGGTATTGCAGGAGAACAACACAAGTTGGAACAGATTAAATCTGTGCTGCAAACAGTAGCTGACGATACTGAGAAGCTAAGACAAGATACACTAGCTGAAAGACAGAAACTTACAGAAACTGCAGCACAACTCAAGAAAGAGAGGGATGCCATTGTGAGTCTTGCAGAGGAGACAAAAAGAAAGAGAGAGGACCTGGAACAAAAGCAAGCTGATATAGAAAAGCAGGAAAAATCATTTGAAGACTTGAAGGCTGATCTGCAAAAAGAAGCAGGTGCCATTGAAAATCTAAGACGAGCCGTTCAAAATGACATACAAAATGTAAAAGACATGAAAGCCCAGATTAAAAAAGAAAGACGATGCACTGATAGTCTGGCTGAAGAGATTGAAAAGAGGTCAAAAGCTCTGGATGAGATACAAATGGAGATTGAAAAAGAGAAGCAAGCAGTTGATTCTGAGAGAGACACACTAGAACAGGAAAAGTCTAGACTCAGAGATCTCAAAGACGAATTTGCTCAGCAAAAAGAACAGAACAATATAACACTGGCAGAGATACAGAAAGAAAGAGAAAATCTTGAGCAAATGAGTGAAACCACCTCAAAACAAAGGTACATTGTTGAAAGTGATAAAGAATATTTAAGGCTGAGAGAAAATGAACTAAAGCAAAAAGAAACAGAGATTGAATACAAACAAAAACAAATGGATGAGTTGAAGAGCAGTTTAAGGATGGAAAAGATGCAAGCTGAACAAGAACAACAATGGAATGTTTCACATGAAAAAATAGAATATGTAAAGACTGCAAGAAGTAGAGAAATGGCAGATCTGGATGAAGCGAGACAGGAAATAGAGAATTTGAGAGAAGAGTTGAGGACAGACTATAAAAATGTGGAGCTCCAAAAGAAAAAAATAACTGAACAAAGGGAATTATTTGAAAGCCTCATGAAATCATTGGAAACTGATAAGGAAGACATGGAGAAAAAGAAAGCAAAACTGCACAAAAAATTTGAAAACGTTCAGTTTCAGAGGCAAAGTTTTGAGAAAGAGATACAGCAGGTGAGAGCTGAGCTTCAGAGAGAAGCTGAAAATATTGAGAGAATGAAGAAAGAGGTGATGGATGAAAAACAGAGTATAAAAGATATGGCAGACCAAATTCAAAATGAGGAAAATGACAGAAAAGAAGCTCTGGAGAGGATGCACATTGAGATAGAAAGACAAAAGCAAGGCATTGAGAATAAAAAAGATATGCTAGAAAAGCAGAAGTCTGAAGTGGAGAAGAGCAAATCGGAGATAGCTAGAGCAAAAGAAGATCTTGCTGAAATGAGAAAAAAGAACAATATTGATATGTCAGAAATTAATAGGCAGAGAAATTCTCTTGAGCAAATGAAGATGAACATCTCACAAGAGGAACATGATATTAAAAAACAGAAAGACAGTTTAAGACACCAAGAAAATGAACTGAATATGCGTATGTCAAAACTTTATGCACAACAAAAAGAAACAGAAGCGATTCAGGATATTATCAATAAAGAGAATAGTCAGCTCAATGAAAGACAGGCCGAAATGGAAAAGCAAAAGAGAGAATTAGATGATGTGATGGACACACTCAAGAAAGAAAGGACTGATATAATGGAGGAAAGACAAAGAGTGAATGACATGCAAATAGAACTGAAGAGGGAAAGTGAAGCAGTGGAGCTAATGAAACAAAAAGTTATCAGAGAAAAAGAATCTATTGAAAACAACAGGAAAATACTGAACAGAGATCTAGAGGATATGAAAGAAAAGAGAACAATCTTAGCTGATGAGTTTAAGACCTTAAACTATCATAAACAAACGATTGGCAAAGAAAAGCAGGAATTGCATACAATGAAAGCTGAGCTCAAACAAGAAACTAAAAATATTGCAAAACTAAGGCAAGACATAGAAAATGACAGGCAGAAGACTGAGGAAATGGCAATCAAACTTCAAAAAGAAAAGGAGGATATAGAGACTTCTGTTGCCAGGATCAGAGAAGAGGAAGCAAATCTAAGAAAACAAAAACAAACATTTACATCTGATAGAGACACTCTTGAAAAGGAAAAGTTTGGCCTGGAGACAATTAAGACAGAGATACCCAGAGCCAAAGAAGATCTTGAGAACCAACTTGAATCTCAGAAAAGACTAAATGAGATAACATTGGTTGAGATACAGAAAGAGAAGGGCATTCTTGAGCAGTTGAGAATGAACATATCAAAACATAGAGATGATCTAGAAAAGGAGAGGGATGATATCGAGAGGGAAAGAGCAGAAATAATGAATCAAAAACAGCAAATGGAGGTAAATTTGAGGGAAGAACTGAAAAAGGAGAGTGAAAAGTTGGAGTTGCTAAGAAAGGAGGTGCATGCTGAAAAGGAAGGAATTGACAACAGCAGAAAAGGGATAAAAACAGAAATGGATGATTTGGAACAAAAAAAGCTTGATGTAGTTAAAGAGTTGGAAAATAATAAACTTCAGAAACAAATGATTGAGGATGAAAAGGACAAAATTGAGCAGATAAAAGCTGAGCTAAAAAAAGAAGCTGAAAATATTGGAAAGATAAAACTAGAGATACAAAATGAAAGACAGAAGCTTGAGGAAGCAAAAACACAACTTAATAAAGATAGAGACAATGCTGACAGCCTTGCTGAGGAACTAGAACACAGGGATCGGAATATAGAAATGCAAAGGAAAGCAAATGAGACTAATAAACAGATGCAGGAAATGGCTTTGCTTGAGCTGAAGAAAACTGTGACAGATATAGCAAGTGTAAAGGAGGATCTCGAAAACCAGCTTGCTGAAGAAAGAGAAAAGAACAAGATCACACTTGCAGAAATACAGAAAGAAAGAGACATGTTTCTTCAACTGAGAGACAGTATTTCAGAGCAACAGAATGACATTGTAATTGAGAAGGAACAAATGAGAGTGAGAGAGATTGAACTTGAACAACTCCAAGCTCTGATTTATAGACAGCAAGATGAAATGGAAGCCACAGGGAAAGCTCTTACAATGGAAAAACATAGACTTGAAGAAGAGAAAACGGAAATGGATCAAAAACAGAGAAAAATAAATGAAATCATGGAATCTGCAACAAAAGAAAAGGCTTATCTTGAGAAAGAGAAGTCTGAAATTATAGCACAACAACACCAACTGGAGATTGAAAGGGAGTTCTTCAAGGTAGAACTGAATAATGAAAAAGAATTAATTGAAGAAAGGACCAAAATGTTGAAAACATACAAGGCTGACATGGATGAAAATAGGGCAGCTTTAGAGAGAGAAATAAAAGAGCTCAGATTTCACAAACAAGCTATTCAAGATGAGAATAATAATGTACAACAGATGAAGATGGAGCTGCAAAGAGGAGCTGATGACATCAAAAAGCTAAAAGAAGAAACAGAAAATGAAAGACAGGATTTGGAAAAGATGGCTGAAGAACTTCAGAAAGAGAGAGAATATATTGTTCATCTTGCTGAAGATACAAGAAGAAAGAATGAGATCCTGGATGAAATGAAAGTTGCAAATGAGTCTACACTGGCAGATCTACAGAGAGAGAAAAACAATCTTGAGCAAATGAGAGTGAACATCTCCAAACAAACAGATGATATTGAAAAAGAAAAAGAGAAAATAAGACTCAAACAAGATGAACTAGAGCAACTGCAAGCAGAGATTCATAAACAACAAAGTGAAATGGAAAAGGAAAAGAGCGACATTGAAGGTGAAAGAGCTGCAATGATCAGGGAAAAACAGGACATGATGACTGAACTGAAAAAGAAGTCTGAAGATATTGAGATCCAAATAAAGGCAGTATTGACTGAAAAGGAATTAATGGAAAATGACAGACAAGTGCTGAAGAGAGACGTGGAAGATCTGCAACAAAAAGTAATGAATGTAGACAGAGATTCAGAGAGTCTCAAACTCGATAGGGAATCTTTTGACAATGAGAAAAAAGTGTTGAAACAGATGAAAACTGACCTGCAAAGACAAACAGATGAGATTGAGAAGATCAAACTGGACACACAACTTGAAAGACAAAGGCTGGAGGAAATGGCCGCTCAACTCCAGAAAGAGAGAGAAGAAATCAACAATCTCATTGACGAGACAAAAATAAAAGACATGGTCTTGGATGAAATGAAGACAGATATTGAAGAGAAAACTAAAGCTATTCAATCTGATAGAGACATGCTTGAGAAGGAAAAACATGATCTGGAGAAAACCAAAAGTGAACAGACAAGAGACAAGGAAGACCTTGAAAAACAAAGAGAAAAGCAAAGAATCATACTGGCAGAGATACAAAAAGAGAGAGACACCCTAGATGAGGTGAATGAGAACATCACAAGACAAATGTATGACATCAAACATCAAGAGGAACAAATCAGACAAAAACAACATGAATTTGAGCAGACACAAACTGAAATTCAGAATCTGAAACAGGAACTAGACAAAGACAGAAACATTATAATAAAGGACAGAAGTCAGCTTGATCTGAAACAATCTGAGCTTGACAAACAACAGACAGAAGTGAATGAGTTTATTGAAATAATGAGGAATGAGAGACGACAAATAGATAAAGATAAAGAAGAGATGGAAGAACAGAAACGGCAAATTGAGAAAGAAAGAGATGATGCAGACCAAAGAAGAAAGAATCTGGATGAAGACCTAAAGATGATGATACTTCAGAAACAAGTGTTTGAAGATGAGAAGAACAAGTTAGAACAGATGAAGATTGAGCTGCAAAGAGAAGTTGATGATATCAGAAAGCTAAAAGAAGAAACAGAAAATGAAAGACAGGGTTTGGAAAAGATGGCTGGAGAACTTCAGAAAGAGAAGGAAGATATTGTTCATCTTGCTGAAGATACAAGGAGAAAGAAAGATATGATGGATAAAATGAAAGTTGCTAATGAGTCTACACTGGCAGATCTACAAAGAGAGAAAAACAATCTTGAGCAAATGAGAGTGAACATCTCCAAACAAACAGATGATATTGAAAATGAGAAAGAGAAAATAAGACTCAAACAAGATGAACTAGAGCAACTGCAAGCAGAGATTTATAAACAACAAAGTGAAATGGAAAAGGAAAAGAGCGACATTGAAGGTGAAAGAGCTGCAATGATCAGGGAAAAACAGGACATGATGACTGAACTGAAAAAGAAGTCTGAAGATATTGAGATCCAAATGAAGGCAGCATTGACTGAAAAGGAATTACTGGAAAATGACAGACAAGTGCTGAAGAGAGACGTGGAAGATCTGCAACAAAAAATAATGAATGTAGACAGAGATTCAGAGAGTCTCAAACTTGATAGGGAATCTTTTGAGAATGAGAAAAAAGTGATGAAACAGATGCAAACTGAAATTCAGAATCTGAAACAGGAACTAGACAATGACAGAAACATTATAATGAAGGACAGAAGTCAGCTTGATCTGAAACAATCTGAGCTTGACAAACAACAGAAAGAAGTGAATGAGTTTATGGAAATAATGAGGAATGAGAGAAGACAGCTAGATAAAGATAAAGAAGAGATGGAAGAACAGAAACGGCAAATGGAGAAAGAAAAAGATGATGTAGACCAAAGCAGAAAGAATCTGGATGAAGACCTAAAGATGATGATACTTCAGAAACAAGTGTTTGAAGATGAGAAGAACAAGTTAGAACAGATGAAGATTGAGCTGCAAAGAGAAGTTGATGATATCAGAAAGCTAAAAGAAGAAACAGAAAATGAAAGACAGGGTTTGGAAAAGATGGCTGGAGAACTTCAGAAAGAGAGAGAAGATATTTTTCATCTTGCTGAAGATACAAGGAGAAAGAATGAGATCCTGGATGAAATGAAAGTTGCAAATGAGTCTACACTGGCAGATCTACAGAGAGAGAAAAACAATCTTGAGCAAATGAGAGTGAACATCTCCAAACAAACAGATGATATTGAGAAAGAAAAAGAGAAAATAAGACTCAAACAAGATGAACTAGAGCAACTGCAAGCAGAGATTCATAAACAACAAAGTGAAATGGAAAAGGAAAAGAGCGACATTGAAGGTGAAAGAGCTGCAATGATCAGGGAAAAACAGGACATGATGACTGAACTGAAAAAGAAGTCTGAAGATATTGAGATCCAAATGAAGGCAGTATTGACTGAAAAGGAATTAATGGAAAATGACAGACAAGTGCTAAAGAGAGACGTGGAAGATCTGCAACAAAAAATAATGAATGTAGACAGAGATTCAGAGAGTCTGAAACTTGAGAGAGAAGATTTTGAGAATGAGAAAAAAGTGATGAAACAAATGAAAACTGACCTGCAAAGAGATTCAAAGAGTCTCAAACTTGATAGGGAATATTTTGAGAATCAGAAAGAATCAATGAAACAGATGAAAACTGACCTGCAAAGAGAAGCACATGAGATTGAGAAGATCAAACTAGAGACACAACTTGAAAGACAAAGGCTGGAGGAAATGGCCGCTCAACTCCAGAAAGAGAGAGAAGAAATCAACAATCTCATTGAGGAGACAAAAATAAAAGACATGGCCTTGGATGAAATGAAGACAGATATTGAAGAGAAAACTAAAGCCATTCAATCTGATAGAGACATGCTTGGGAAGGAAAAACATGATCTGGAGAAAACCAAAAGTGAACTTGCAAGAGCCAAAGAAGATCTTGAAAAACAAAGAGAAAAGCAAAGAATCATACTGGCAGAGATTCAGAAAGAGAGAGACACCCTAGATGAGGTGAATGAGAACATCACAAGACAAATGCATGACCTCAAACATCAAGAGGAACAAATCAGACAAAAACTACATGAATTTGAGCAGACGCAAACTGAAATTCAGAATCTGAAACAGGAACTAGACAAAGACAGAAACATTATAATAAAGGACAGAAGTCAGCTTGAGCTGAAACAATCTGAGCTTGACAAACAACAGACAGAAGTGAATGAGTTTATGGAAATAATGAGGAATGAGAGAAGACAGCTAGATAAAGATAAAGAAGAGATCGAAGAACAGAAACGGCAAATGGAGAAAGAAAAAGATGATGTAGACCAAAGAAGAAAGAATCTAGATGAAGACCTAAAGATGATGATACTTCAGAAACAAGTGTTTGAAGATGAGAAGAACAAGTTAGAACAGATGAAGATTGAGCTGCAAAGAGAAGTTGATGATATCAGAAAGCTAAAAGAAGAAACAGAAAATGAAAGACAGGGTTTGGAAAAGATGGCTGGAGACCTTCGGAAAGAGAGAGAAGATATTTTTCATCTTGCTGAAGATACAAGGAGAAAGAATGAGATCCTGGATGAAATGAAAGTTGCAAATGAGTCTACACTGGCAGATCTACAAAGAGAGAAAAACAACCTTGAGCAAATGAGAGTGAACATCTCCAAACAAACAGATGATATTGAAAAAGATAAAGAGAAAAAAAGACTCAAACAAGATGAACTAGAGCAACTGCAAGCAGAGATTCATAAACAACAAAGTGAAATGGAAAAGGAAAAGAGCGACATTGAAGGTGAAAGAGCTGCAATGATCAGGGAAAAACAGGACATGATGACTGAACTGAAAAAGAAGTCTGAAGATATTGAGATCCAAATGAAGGCAGTATTGACTGAAAAGGAATTACTGGAAAATGACAGACAAGTGCTGAAGAGAGACGTGGAAGATCTGCAACAAAAAATAATGAATGTAGACAGAGATTCAGAGAGTCTCAAACTTGATAGGGAATCTTTTGAGAATGAGAAAAAAGTGATGAAACAGATGCAAACTGAAATTCAGAATCTGAAACAGGAACTAGACAATAACAGAAACATTATAATGAAGGACAGAAGTCAGCTTGATCTGAAACAATCTGAGCTTGACAAACAACAGAAAGAAGTGAATGAGTTTATGGAAATAATGAGGAATGAGAGACGACAACTAGGTAAAGATAAAGAAGAGATCGAAGAACAGAAACGGCAAATGGAGAAAGAAAAAGATGATTTAGACCAAAGCAGAACGAATCTGGATGAAGACCTAAGGACGATGATACTTCAGAAACAAGTGTTTAAAGATGAGAAGCACAAGTTAGAACAGATGAAGATTGAGCTGCAAAGAGAAGTTGATGATATCAGAAAGCTAAAAGAAGAAACAGAAAATGAAAGACAGGGTTTGGAAAAGATGGCTAGAGAACTTCAGAAAGAGAGAGAACATTTTGTTCATCTTGCTGAAGATACAAGGAGAAAGAATGAGATCCTGGATGAAATGAAAGTTGCAAATGAGTCTACACTGGCAGATCTACAGAGAGAGAAAAACAATCTTGAGCAAATGAGAGTGAACATCTACAAACAAACAGATGATATTGAAAAAGAAAAAGAGAAAATAAGACTCAAACAAGATGAACTAGAGCAACTGCAAGCAGAGATTCATAAACAACAAAGTGAAATGGAAAAGGAAAAGAGCGACATTGAAGGTGAAAGAGCTGCAATAATCAGGGAAAAACAGGACATGATGACTGAACTGAAAAAGAAGTCTAAAGATATTGAGATCCAAATGAAGGCAGTATTGACTGAAAAGGAATTACTGGAAAATGACAGACAAGTGCTGAAGAGAGACGTGGAAGATCTGCAACAAAAAGTAATGAATGTAGACAGAGATTCAGAGAGTCTCAAACTCGATAGGGAATCTTTTGACAATGAGAAAAAAGTGTTGAAACAGATGAAAACTGACCTGCAAAGACAAACAGATGAGATTGAGAAGATCAAACTGGACACACAACTTGAAAGACAAAGGCTGGAGGAAATGGCCGCTCAACTCCAGAAAGAGAGAGAAGAAATCAACAATCTCATTGACGAGACAAAAATAAAAGACATGGTCTTGGATGAAATGAAGACAGATATTGAAGAGAAAACTAAAGCTATTCAATCTGATAGAGACATGCTTGAGAAGGAAAAACATGATCTGGAGAAAACCAAAAGTGAACAGACAAGAGACAAGGAAGACCTTGAAAAACAAAGAGAAAAGCAAAGAATCATACTGGCAGAGATACAAAAAGAGAGAGACACCCTAGATGAGGTGAATGAGAACATCACAAGACAAATGTATGACATCAAACATCAAGAGGAACAAATCAGACAAAAACAACATGAATTTGAGCAGACACAAACTGAAATTCAGAATCTGAAACAGGAACTAGACAAAGACAGAAACATTATAATAAAGGACAGAAGTCAGCTTGATCTGAAACAATCTGAGCTTGACAAACAACAGACAGAAGTGAATGAGTTTATTGAAATAATGAGGAATGAGAGACGACAAATAGATAAAGATAAAGAAGAGATGGAAGAACAGAAACGGCAAATTGAGAAAGAAAGAGATGATGCAGACCAAAGAAGAAAGAATCTGGATGAAGACCTAAAGATGATGATACTTCAGAAACAAGTGTTTGAAGATGAGAAGAACAAGTTAGAACAGATGAAGATTGAGCTGCAAAGAGAAGTTGATGATATCAGAAAGCTAAAAGAAGAAACAGAAAATGAAAGACAGGGTTTGGAAAAGATGGCTGAAGAACTTCAGAAAGAGAAGGAAGATATTGTTCATCTTGCTGAAGATACAAGGAGAAAGAAAGATATGATGGATAAAATGAAAGTTGCTAATGAGTCTACACTGGCAGATCTACAAAGAGAGAAAAACAATCTTGAGCAAATGAGAGTGAACATCTCCAAACAAACAGATGATATTGAAAATGAGAAAGAGAAAATAAGACTCAAACAAGATGAACTAGAGCAACTGCAAGCAGAGATTTATAAACAACAAAGTGAAATGGAAAAGGAAAAGAGCGACATTGAAGGTGAAAGAGCTGCAATGATCAGGGAAAAACAGGACATGATGACTGAACTGAAAAAGAAGTCTGAAGATATTGAGATCCAAATGAAGGCAGCATTGACTGAAAAGGAATTACTGGAAAATGACAGACAAGTGCTGAAGAGAGACGTGGAAGATCTGCAACAAAAAATAATGAATGTAGACAGAGATTCAGAGAGTCTCAAACTTGATAGGGAATATTTTGAGAATGAGAAAAAAGTGATGAAACAGATGCAAACTGAAATTCAGAATCTGAAACAGGAACTAGACAATGACAGAAACATTATAATGAAGGACAGAAGTCAGCTTGATCTGAAACAATCTGAGCTTGACAAACAACAGAAAGAAGTGAATGAGTTTATGGAAATAATGAGGAATGAGAGAAGACAGCTAGATAAAGATAAAGAAGAGATGGAAGAACAGAAACGGCAAATGGAGAAAGAAAAAGATGATGTAGACCAAAGCAGAAAGAATCTGGATGAAGACCTAAAGATGATGATACTTCAAAAACAAGTGTTTGAAGATGAGAAGAACAAGTTAGAACAGATGAAGATTGAGCTGCAAAGAGAAGTTGATGATATCAGAAAGCTAAAAGAAGAAACAGAAAATGAAAGACAGGGTTTGGAAAAGATGGCTGGAGAACTTCAGAAAGAGAGAGAAGATATTTTTCATCTTGCTGAAGATACAAGGAGAAAGAATGAGATCCTGGATGAAATGAAAGTTGCAAATGAGTCTACACTGGCAGATCTACAGAGAGAGAAAAACAATCTTGAGCAAATGAGAGTGAACATCTCCAAACAAACAGATGATATTGAGAAAGAAAAAGAGAAAATAAGACTCAAACAAGATGAACTAGAGCAACTGCAAGCAGAGATTCATAAACAACAAAGTGAAATGGAAAAGGAAAAGAGCGACATTGAAGGTGAAAGAGCTGCAATGATCAGGGAAAAACAGGACATGATGACTGAACTGAAAAAGAAGTCTGAAGATATTGAGATCCAAATGAAGGCAGTATTGACTGAAAAGGAATTACTGGAAAATGACAGACAAGTGCTGAAGAGAGACGTGGAAGATCTGCAACAAAAAGTAATGAATGTAGACAGAGATTCAGAGAGTCTCAAACTTGATAGGGAATCTTTTGAGAATGAGAAAAAAGTGATGAAACAGATGAAAACTGACCTGCAAAGACAAACAGATGAGATTGAGAAGATCAAACTAGACACACAACATGAAAGACAAAGGCTGGAGGAAATGGCCGCTCAACTCCAGAAAGAGAGAGAAGAAATCAACAATCTCATTGAGGAGACAAAAATAAAAGACATGGTCTTGGATGAAATGAAGACAGATATTGAAGAGAAAACTAAAGCTATTCAATCTGATAGAGACATGCTTGAGAAGGAAAAACATAATCTGGAGAAAAACAAAAGTGAACAGACAAGAGACAAGGAAGACCTTGAAAAACAAAGAGAAAAGCAAAGAATCATACTGGCAGAGATACAAAAAGAGAGAGACACCCTAGATGAGGTGAATGAGAACATCACAAGACAAATGTATGACATCAAACATCAAGAGGAACAACTCAGACAGAAACAATATGAATTTGAGCAGATGCAAACTGAAATTCAGAATCTGAAACAGGAACTAGACAAAGACAGAAACATTATAATGAAGGACAGAAGTCAGCTTGATCTGAAACAATCTGAGCTTGACAAACAACAGACAGAAGTGAATGAGTTTATTGAAATAATGAGGAATGAGAGAAGACAGCTAGATAAAGATAAAGAAGAGATGGAAGAACAGAAACGGCAAATGGAGAAAGAAAAAGATGATGTAGACCAAAGCAGAAAGAATCTGGATGAAGACCTAAAGATGATGATACTTCAGAAACAAGTGTTTGAAGATGAGAAGAACAAGTTAGAACAGATGAAGATTGAGCTGCAAAGAGAAGTTGATGATATCAGAAAGCTAAAAGAAGAAACAGAAAATGAAAGACAGGGTTTGGAAAAGATGGCTGGAGAACTTCAGAAAGAGAGAGAAGATATTTTTCATCTTGCTGAAGATACAAGGAGAAAGATTGAGGTCCTGGATGAAATGAAAGTTGCAAATGAGTCTACACTGGCAGATCTACAGAGAGAGAAAAACAATCTTGAGCAAATGAGAGTGAACATCTCCAAACAAACAGATGATATTGAGAAAGAAAAAGAGAAAATAAGACTCAAACAAGATGAACTAGAGCAACTGCAAGCAGAGATTCATAAACAACAAAGTGAAATGGAAAAGGAAAAGAGCGACATTGAAGGTGAAAGAGCTGCAATGATCAGGGAAAAACAGGACATGATGACTGAACTGAAAAAGAAGTCTGAAGATATTGAGATCCAAATGAAGGCAGTATTGACTGAAAAGGAATTACTGGAAAATGACAGACAAGTGCTGAAGAGAGACGTGGAAGATCTGCAACAAAAAGTAATGAATGTAGACAGAGATTCAGAGAGTCTCAAACTCGATAGGGAATCTTTTGAGAATGAGAAAAAAGTGATGAAACAGATGAAAACTGACCTGCAAAGACAAACAGATGAGATTGAGAAGATCAAACTAGACACACAACATGAAAGACAAAGGCTGGAGGAAATGGCCGCTCAACTCCAGAAAGAGAGAGAAGAAATCAACAATCTCATTGAGGAGACAAAAATAAAAGACATGGTCTTGGATGAAATGAAGACAGATATTGAAGAGAAAACTAAAGCTATTCAATCTGATAGAGACATGCTTGAGAAGGAAAAACATAATCTGGAGAAAAACAAAAGTGAACAGACAAGAGACAAGGAAGACCTTGAAAAACAAAGAGAAAAGCAAAGAATCATACTGGCAGAGATACAAAAAGAGAGAGACACCCTAGATGAGGTGAATGAGAACATCACAAGACAAATGTATGACATCAAACATCAAGAGGAACAACTCAGACAGAAACAATATGAATTTGAGCAGATGCAAACTGAAATTCAGAATCTGAAACAGGAACTAGACAAAGACAGAAACATTATAATGAAGGACAGAAGTCAGCTTGATCTGAAACAATCTGAGCTTGACAAACAACAGACAGAAGTGAATGAGTTTATTGAAATAATGAGGAATGAGAGAAGACAGCTAGATAAAGATAAAGAAGAGATGGAGGAACAGAAACGGCAAATGGAGAAAGAAAAAGATGATGTAGACCAAAGCAGAAAGAATCTGGATGAAGACCTAAAGATGATGATACTTCAGAAACAAGTGTTTGAAGATGAGAAGAACAAGTTAGAACAGATGAAGATTGAGCTGCAAAGAGAAGTTGATGATATCAGAAAGCTAAAAGAAGAAACAGAAAATGAAAGACAGGGTTTGGAAAAGATGGCTGGAGAACTTCAGAAAGAGAGAGAAGATATTTTTCATCTTGCTGAAGATACAAGGAGAAAGAATGAGATCCTGGATGAAATGAAAGTTGCAAATGAGTCTACACTGGCAGATCTACAGAGAGAGAAAAACAATCTTGAGCAAATGAGAGTGAACATCTCCAAACAAACAGATGATATTGAAAAAGAAAAAGAGAAAATAAGACTCAAACAAGATGAACTAGAGCAACTGCAAGCAGAGATTCAAAAACAACAAAGTGAAATGGAAAAGGAAAAGAGCGATATTGAAGGTGAAAGAGCGGCAATGATCAGGGAAAAACAGGACATGATGACTGAACTGAAAAAGAAGTCTGAAGATATTGAGATCCAAATGAAGGCAGTATTGACTGAAAAGGAATTAATGGAAAATGACAGACAAGTGCTGAAGAGAGACGTGGCAGATCTGCAACAAAAAATAATGAATACAGACAGAGATTCAGAGAGTCTCAAACTTGAGAGAGAAGATTTTGAGAATGAGAAAAAAGTGATGAAACAGATGAAAACTGACCTGCAAAGAGATTCAAAGAGTCTCAAACTTGATAGGGAATATTTTGAGAATGAAAATGAATCAATGAAACAGATGAAAACTGACCTGCAAAGACAAACACATGAGATTGAGAAGATCAAACTAGACACACAACATGAAAGACAAAGGCTAGAGGAAATGACCGTTCAGCTGCAGAAAGAGAGAGAAGAAATCAACAATGTCACTGAGGAGACAAAAATAAAAGACATGGCCTTGGATGAAATGAAGACAGATATTGAAGAGAAAACCAAAGCCATTCAATCTGATAGAGACATGCTTGAGAAGGAAAAACATGATCTGGAGAAAACCAAAAGTGAACTTGCAAGAGCCAAAGAAGATCTTGAAAAACAAAGAGAAAAGCAAATAATCATACTGGCAGAGATTCAGAAAGAGAGAGACACCCTAGATGAGATTAATGAGAACATCACAAGACAAATGCATGACCTCAAACATCAAGAGGAACAAATCAGACAAAAACTACATGAATTTGAGCAGACGCAAACTGAAATTCAGAATCTGAAACAGGAACTAGACAAAGACAGAAACATTATAATGAAGGACAGAAGTCAGCTTGAGCTGAAACAATCTGAGCTTGACAAACAACAGACAGAAGTGAATGAGTTTATGGAAATAATGAGGAATGAGAGAAGACAACTAGATAAAGATAAAGAAGAGTTGGAAGAACAGAAACGGCAAATGGATAAAGAAAAAGATGATGTAGACCAAAGAAGAAAGAATCTGGATGAAGACCTAAAGATGATGATACTTCAGAAACAAGTGTTTAAAGATGAGAAGCACAAGTTAGAACAGATGAAGATTGAGCTGCAAAGAGAAGTTGATGATATCAGAAAGCTAAAAGAAGAAACAGAAAATGAAAGACAGGGTTTGGAAAAGATGGCTGGAGAACTTCAGAAAGAGAGAGAACATATTGTTCATCTTGCTGAAGATACAAGGAGAAAGAATGAGATCCTGGATGAAATGAAAGTTGCAAATGAGTCTACACTGGCAGATCTACAAAGAGAGAAAAACAGTCTTGAGCAAATGAGAGTGAACATCTCCAAACAAACAGATGATATTGAAAAAGAAAAAGAGAAAATAAGACTCAAACAAGATGAACAAGAGCAACTGCAAGCAGAGATTCATAAACAACAAAGTGAAATGGAAAAGGAAAAGAGCAGCATTGAAAGTGAAAGAGCTGCAACGATCAGAGAAAAACAGGACATGATGACTGAACTGAAAAAGAAGTCTGAAGATATTGAGATCCAAATGAAGGCAGTATTGACTGAAAAGGAATTACTGGAAAATGACAGACAAGTGCTGAAGAGAGACGTGGAAGATCTGCAACAAAAAATAATGAATGTAGACAGAGATTCAGAGAGTCTCAAACTTGATAGGGAATCTTTTGAGAATGAGAAAAAAGTGATGAAACAGATGAAAATTGACCTGCAAAGACAAACACATGAGATTGAGAAGATCAAACTAGACACACAATATGAAAGACAAAGGCTGGAGGAAATGACCGTTCAGCTCCAGAAAGACAGAGACACACTAGATGAGATTAATGAGAACATCACAAGACAAATGCTTGACATTAAACATCAAAAGGAACAAATCAAACAAAAACAACATGAATTTGAGCAAATGCAAAGTGAAATTCAGAATCTGAAACAGGAACTAGACAATGACAGAAATATTATAATGAAGGACAGAAGTCAGCTTGATCTGAAACAATCTGAGCTTGACAAACAACAGACAGAAGTGAATGAGTTTATGGAAATAATGAGGAATGAGAGAAGACAGCTAGATAAAGATAAGGAAGAGTTGGAAGAACAGAAATGGCAAACGGAGAAAGAAAGAGATGATGCAGACCAAAGCAGAAAGAATCTGGATGAAGACCTAAAGATGATGATACTTCAGAAACAAGTGTTTGAAGATGAGAAGAACAAGTTAGAACAGATGAAGATTGAGCTGCAAAGAGAAGATGATGATATCAGAAAGCTAAAAGAAGAAACAAAAAATGAAAGACAGCGTTTGGAAAAGATGGCTGAAGAACTTCAGAAAGAGAAGGAAGATATTGTTCATCTTGCTGAAGATACAAGGAGAAAGAATGAGTTCATAAAAGAAATGAAAGTTGCAAATGAGTCTACACTGGCAGATCTACGGAGAGAGAAAAACAATCTTGAGCAAATGAGAGTGAACATCTCCAAACAAACAGATGATACTGAAAATGAGAGAGAGAAAATAAGACTCAAACAAGATGAACTAGAGCAACTGCAAGCAGAGATTCATAAACAACAAAGTGAAATGGAAAAGGAAAAGAGCGATATTGAAGGTGAAAGAGCTGCAATGATCAGGGAAAAACAGGACATGATGACTGAACTGAAAAAGAAGTCTGAAGATATTGAGATCCAAATGAAGGCAGTATTGACTGAAAAGGAATTACTGGAAAATGACAGACAAGTGCTGAAGAGAGACGTGGAAGATCTGCAACAAAAAATAATGAATGTAGACAGAGATTCAGAGAGTCTCAAACTCGATAGGGAATCTTTTGAGAATGAGAAAAAAGTGATGAAACAGATGAAAACTGACTTGCAAAGAGAAGCACATAAGATTGAGAAGATCAAACTAGACACACAACATGGAAGACAAAGGCTGGAGGAAATGGCCGCTCAACTCCAGAAAGAGAGAGAAGAAATCAACAATCTCATTGAGGAGACAAAAATAAAAGACATGGTCTTGGATGAAATGAAGACAGATATTGAAGTGAAAACTAAAGCTATTCAATCTGATAGAGACATGCTTGAGAAGGAAAAACATGATCTGGAGAAAACCAAAAGTGAACATACAAGAGACAAGGAAGACCTTGAAAAACAAAGAGAAAAGCAAAGAATCATACTGGCAGAGATACAAAAAGAGAGAGACACCCTAGATGAGGTGAATGAGAACATCACAAGACAAAGGTATGACATCAAACATCAAGAGGAACAAATCAGACAGAAACAATATGAATTCGAGCAGATGCAAACTGAAATTCAGAATCTGAAACAGGAACTAGACAAAGACAGAAATATTATAATGAAGGACAGAAGTCAGCTTGATCTGAAACAATCTGAGCTTGACAAACAACAGAAAGAAGTGAATGAGTTTATGGAAATAATGAAGAATGAGAGAAGACAACTAGATAAAGATAAAAAAGAGATGGAAGAACAGAAACAGCAAATGGAGAAAGAAAAAGATGATTTAGACCAAAGCAGAAAGAATCTGGATGAAGACCTAAAGATGATGATACTTCAGAAACAAGTGTTTGAAGATGAGAAGAACAAGTTAGAACAGATGAAGATTGAGCTGAAAAGAGAAGTTGATGATATCAGAAAGCTAAAAGAAGAAACAGAAAATGAAAGACAGGGTTTGGAAAAGATGGCTGAAGAACTTCAGAAAGAGAGAGAACATATTGTTCATCTTGCTGAAGATACAAGGAGAAAGAAAGATATGATGGATGAAATGAAAGTTGCAAACAAGTCTACATTGGCAGATCTACAAAGAGAGAAAAACAATCTTGAGCAAATGAGAGTGAACATCTCCAAACAAACAGATGATATTGAAAATGAGAGAGAGAAAATAAGACTCAAACAAGATGAACTAGAGCAACTGCAAGCAGAGATTCATAAACAACAAAGTGAAATGGAAAAGGAAAAGAACGGCACTGAAGGTGAAAGAGCTGCAATGATCAGGGAAAAACAGGACATGATGACTGAACTGAAAAAGAAGTCTGAAGATATTGAGATCCAAATGAAGGCAGTATTGACTGAAAAGGAATTACTGGAAAATGACAGAAAAGTGCTGAAGAGAGACGTGGAAGATCTGCAACAAAAAATAATGAATGTAGACAGAGATTCAGAGAGTCTGAAACTTGAGAGAGAAGATTTTGAGAATGAAAATGAATCAATGAAACAGATGAAAACTGACCTGCAAAGACAAACACATGAGATTGAGAAGATCAAACTAGACACACAACATGAAAGACAAAGGCTGGAGGAAATGACCGTTCAGCTTCAGAAAGAGAGAGAAATGAAGACAGATATTGAAGAGAAAACCAAAGCCATTCAATCTGATAGAGACATGCTTGAGAAGGAAAAACATGATCTGGAGAAAACCAAAAGTGAACTTGCAAGAGCCAAGGAAGACCTTGAAAAACAAAGAGAAAAGCAAATAATCATACTGGCAGAGATTCAGAAAGAGAGAGACACCCTAGATGAGATTAATGAGAACATCACAAGACAAATGCATGACATTAAACATCAAAAGGAACAAATCAGACAAAAACAACATGAATTTGAGCAAATGCAAAGTGAAAATCAGAATCTGAAACAGGAACTAGACAATGACAGAAATATTATAATGAAGGACAGAAGTCAGCTTGATCTGAAACAATCTGAGCTTGACAAACAACAGACAGAAGTAAATGAGTTTATGGAAATAATGAGGAATGAGAGAAGACAGCTAGATAAAGATAAAGAAGAGTTGGAAGAACAGAAATGGCAAACGGAGAAAGAAAGAGATGATGCAGACCAAAGCAGAAAGAATCTGGATGAAGACCTAAAGATGATGATACTTCAGAAACAAGTGTTTGAAGATGAGAAGAACAAGTTAGAACAGATGAAGATTGAGCTGCAAAGAGAAGTTGATGATATCAGAAAGCTAAAAGAAGAAACAGAAAATGAAAGACAGGGTTTGGAAAAGATGGCTGAAGAACTTCAGAAAGAGAAGGAAGATATTGTTCATCTTGCTGAAGATACAAGGAGAAAGAATGAGTTCATAAAAGAAATGAAAGTTGCAAATGAGTCTACACTGGCAGATCTAAGGAGAGAGAAAAACAATCTTGAGCAAATGAGAGTGAACATCTCCAAACAAACAGATGATACTGAAAATGAGAGAGAGAAAATAAGACTCAAACAAGATGAACTAGAGCAACTGCAAGCAGAGATTCATAAACAACAAAGTGAAATGGAAAAGGAAAAGAGCGACATTGAAGGTGAAAGAGCTGCAATGATCAGGGAAAAACAGGACATGATGCTGAAGAGAGACGTGGCAGATCTGCAACAAAAAATAATGAATGTAGACAGAGATTCAGAGAGTCTAAAACTTGAGAGAGAATCTTTTGGGAATGAGAAAGAATTGATGAAACAGATGAAAACTGACCTGCAAAGACAAACACATGAGATTGAGAAGATCAAACTAGACACACAACGTGAAAAACACAGGCTGGAGGAAATGACCATTCAGCTTCAGAAAGAGAGAGAAGACATCAACAATCTCAATGAGGAGATTAAAAACAAGAGGGATATTTTGGATGAAACTTATGCTGAAATACACAGGGAACAAGAAATAATTGAAAGTGCCAAAAAGTTGATTAGAAGGGAACAGTCTGACCTAGAGAAAACCATAGCTGAGATGTCTCGAACCAAGGAAGATCTTGAAAAACAGATTTCTGAACAAAAAACAAACATTGAGATCACACTGGTAGAAATACAACAAGAGAGAAACACTCTTGAGCAGATGCGTGAGAAAATATCAAGGGAAATAATTAAACTTGAAAATGAAAAGGAAGAGTTAAGAATAGGAAAGAAAGAACTTGAAAGAATGAGGGGAGACATTGAAAGACAACATGAATATATAGATCACCTGAGGTTTGGCATAACTGAAGAGAGCCTGCTTGAGAAGTCAGAGGCTGAAATGGTTCTTCAACAGAGTGACACGGATGTAGTCAAGCCTGTAATAGAAAAAGAAAGTGTTTTGATGGAGCAGATGCTGGGAATGGACTTGAAAGATGCATTAGAAACAGATATTGAGAGCCAAAGGTCAGACTTACCTGCAGTCATGGACGATTTACCTCATAAACATGAGATGAAGTCAGAGAAGAGGTTTACTGATGAAAGGGACAGGCTGGAACAGATGAGAGCTCAACTGCACAGAGAAGCTGATGACATTGAAATTAAAAAGCAGGACATGCAGAATGAAAGACAGCAGCTTGAAGAAATGGCAGCTCAACTTCAGGAAGAGAGAAGAAGTATTGAACATTTTATTGAGGAGATTACTGTTCAGAAATTCAATCAACAAAAGCAAGCAAATGAATTTGAATTGGAGAAGTCTGATTTAGAGAAAATCAAAACAGAAATCGCTGAAGCCAACAAACAACTTGCAGAACAGCAGGAAAAGAATGAGATGACAATAGCAGAGATGCAGAAAGAAAGGGACACTCTTGAAGAAATGAGGGAGAACATCTCAAAGCAAGTGGAGACTATTGGAAATGAGAAAGAAAGTCTTTCTCGCAGAGAAAATGAACTTTCGCAGCTGCAGGAAGACATTTTAAAACAACAGCATAAAATGGATGAAGTGAAGAATATAATCATGATGGAAATGAGTCAGCTGGACCAGAGACAAACTGATATTGATCAATTACAGCGAGAGGTTGATGATCTAATGGAATTCACAAAGACAGAAATGACCAACCTAGAAAGAGAAAGAGTGGAAATGATGGCACTGAAGAGAAATATAGAGAGGGATATGGTCAGTCTAAAGATAGAGAAAGAGACCTATGAACAACTGAGACTAAAGTTGCTTGAGGAAAAAGATCTGGTTGAAAAAGACAGAAAGCTGTTGACCAAAGATTTGGACCATATAGAGAGACAGAAAATGGGTATGGAGAGAGAATTAAAGAATCTTAAAGTTGAGAAACAAACCATTGAAAATGAGAAAGAAGAACTAGAGCAGATGAAAGCTGGCCTTCAAAGACAAGCTGAAGACTTGGAGAAACCATCTGAGACAACAAACAATGAAAGACAGAGGGAGGAGGAGATGGCAGTCCAATATAAAAGACAATTAGACATCAGTGTTCCTCCTACAGACAACCAACTAATGAAAGAGCTCTTGGATGAGACAGAGAAGCAAAGAAAAGAAATTCAGTCTGCCAAAGACTTGCTTCAAGTAGAAAGATTTGAGCTGGAGAAAACCAAGACAGAGATAAGCCAAGCCAGGGAAGAACTAGATAGACAAAGAACTGACTTAAAGAGAGAGAAAGACATTCTTAAGCAGGTGAATACAAATAACTTGAAACAAATGGCCCATATTGAAGATGAGAAGGAACGAATACAACACAAAGAGAATGAACTAGATCAAATGAGAGCAGAACTTCAAAATAAACAAAAAGAAATGGATGACATGAAAAACAAAATGATAAAAGAAAAGACTGATATGGAGAATCTGGAACAAAAGAGAGCTGAGTTGGGAAAAGCTTTTGAAAATGAGAAAGATGAGCTGCAAAAGAAGAGGGAGGATATTGAGAAGTTAAAGTTAGAAGTACAGAAAGAAGGGCAGAGGGCTAAAGAAGAGTTAGAAAAAGAGAGGCAACAATTTGCTGAGGAGACCAAAATGAAAAATGACACCCTGGATGAAATGCAAGCTGAGATAGAAAGACAGAAACAATCTGCTGCTGTAGAGAAAGAGACGATTAGAAAGGAAAGGATAGATCTGAAGAAAACCAAGGAAGAGTTTAAAAGACAATCCGAGGAGAGTGAGATCACACAGGCAGACCTAAAGAAAAAGAGAGATAGTCTTGATCTAATGAGCATGGCGATCTTAAAACAAAAACATGACCTAGAGAGAGAAAGAGATGAACTGTTAGAGCAGCGGCGCAGGGTGGAGACACAAAAGAGGGACATTGAAAATGTGGAACAGCTGAGGCAAGAGCTTTTAGATGAGAAAGCATTGAGTGAGAAAAGCAGAAAGCAGCTGAACCAAGACATAGATGATATGGAACAAAATAAATCAAATCTGTATAAAGAATTAGAGGAGATAAAATTCCAAAAGCAGGATATTCAAGATGAAAGAGCTCAACTACAGCGAATGAAAGCTGAGCTCCAAACAAACGCAGATGGTATAGAAAAGTCAATGCAAGAGATACTGAGTGAAAGAGAAACAGATGTACAGAAAAAGTCTGAAGAGAGCAAGATACGAACAGACCTTGATAAAGCAAATACTGAGATACAGAAACAAAAGGAAGAGTTGGAAAGTTATGCTGAGAATCTAGAAAAATGTAGGCTTGAACTAGATGAAGCAAGGGCTGAAATAGAGAGAATTAAAGAGGATGTTGAAAGACAGGCAACAGAACAGATGGAGGAACATTTGCAAAAAGAAAGAGACAATATTGAGAATATCAGAAGAAACCTGCTTAAAAAGGAAGAGGCCATTGAACAGGACAAGAGAGAAATAAGACTGAGATATCAAGAAATAGAGCTCATTCGAGCAGAAGTAGTGAAACAGAAAGAAGAGATGATTAAACAGATTGGTGAATCAGAGCAAGAAATACAAGAACAGCGAAGGAAACTACAAATGACAGAAGAGGAATGGAGTGTACGAATGGGAAAGTTGCAAGACGAGATAAACAAAAACAATGTCATTAAATCTGAGTTAGCAAAAGAAAGAGAAGCAATTGATGAAATGTTAAGAGAGCTTAAGAGAGAAATGGAGAAAAATGATGAGATCAAATCAAATATTATAATCCAAAAACAGGAGTTTGAGACTAAAAGGCAGTCGGAGGTAGAGGATCTTATTAGTATGAGAGCTGAAATGTTCAAACAGAAAGAGGAATTAGAGGATAAGATGCAAAAGACTAAACATGAGATGAAAGAACTGAAGCTTCTTCAGAATGAAACTGACGGCAAGAGGAAAGATCTTGATCACAAGATGAGACAGGTAGCAAGAAAAAGAGATGAGTTGGAGAAAATTAGGGCGGATATTGAAAGTGCAAATGAGAAAGTCAAAATGGACAGGGTCATTTTAAGTATAGAGCGTGAAGAGATGGAGCGAATGAAAGCTGAGATACAAAGAGCCGGAGAGGAACTACAATCTCATATGGAAGAAAGAGGTGGCGATATGGAAGAGAAAGAACCTATGAACACAAAGATTCAGAGGCTTATTCAAGAAGCTGAAAATACTAGGGAAATGTCTTGGAGAACAAAACATGACCTGGAAATGTATAGAGAAGTTAATGTTGAAGCAGATTCAGAGGATAGACAAGAAATGAGTGCTTACATGCAGAGGCTGATTCAGGAAATTGAGCATGTTAGAGAAGTTCTCAGAAGAATGAAAGATGAAATCAAGGCTGCTAGAAAAGAAAAATTTGAACTGGAGAACATGAAGCTGGAAATCAAAGCCATGAAACAGAACATTAAAGAAAATTATGAGCAGCAGAACAATGAGATACAAAAAGAGAAACAGCAAATAGAGAGTAGCAAAGACTGGTTGAGCAAAGAGAGAAGTGATCTTGAGCAAATCAGAGCTGATTTGGAGAGACAAAAACAAGAAATGGCATTGGACAAGCAAAAACTTCATGATGAAAATGAACTGCTGGAGAAAGAAAAGGTTGACGTGAAGAAAAAATCAGAGATCCTCGAAAGCCTTCTAGAGGAGACAGCTAGAGAAAGAACAGTTAAACTTACCACGAAAAAGAAAGGAATGAGGAGAGATTCAGAGGAATTAAGAGAGAAAATGGAAGCATTAAGCATGGACGACCAACAAGAAGAGAGTGAGAGTCAGACGGGCGAAATTAAGAGACAAATAGACAAACTGACAGAGTTGAAGGCTGAGCTTCATCAACAGCAGGCAGAACTTGAGAAAACTAAAGCAGACTTAAAATATCAGCTAGATGAGCTAGAAAACATGAGGTCTGAGATATTAAAACTGGAAAAGGACACTGAGAGTAAAACAAAGGAGGTGGAGCTGATGGATATACAGCAACAGAGAGAAGACATTGAAAAAAAGATTCAGAAAATGAAGCATGAGAAGGGAGAACTGGAAGTCCTAAGGTCTGAGATAGTACTGGAAAAGAGAGATCTGGATCAGAAGATGAGACAAGTGATGAGAAAGAGGGATGAGATAGAGAAAACGAAGACTGAGATAGCAAAGGCCAGAGAGGAGATCAACAGAGAGATGCAGGAGCTGGAAATACTCAGGAATGACGTTCAAAGTGCAAGAGAGGATTTTGAACTATTGGTGGAGAGAACAGCTAATCTAGAAGATGAAGAAAATACCAATGCTGACATCCAAAGATTGATTTTAGAGGTTGTGAAAATCAGGGAAATGGTAAGAAATCTGAAAGTTGACATGGAGAACAGGATGGATGAAAGTAAGGCAGAGAAAGATGAAAAGGAAAACTTTAAGTCTGAGATCCAGAGGCTCATTCAAGATATTGGACAAATACGGGAAAATCTAGGAAGCCTTAGAGCAGAGATAGAAACCACCAGAAGGGACAAGAATGAATTGGAGAAGATGAGGGCAGAACTTGTAGAGAAGCAACAAGAGGAAGAAAGTATGAGAGGAATGCTGCAGAAAGAAAGAGAAGAACTGGAGCAGCTGAAGGCTGAGATAAAAAGAGAAAACGAGGATGTGGAGACCAAGAGAGAGCTGGTTAAGGTAGAAATAGCTAAAGACAAAATGGAAGAGTTTACGGACACAAGGGAGAACAAGCAAGAACTGGAAATGGTCGCTGAGGAACTCTTGAGAAACCAGAGTAATCTGGAACAGCACAACAAAGATATACAAAACCTGAGGCAAACCATGGAAGAAATGAAAACACTACATGACAAGAAAAAGGCGGAACTAGAAGGCATTACTTCTGAGGTAAAGAGGAGACAGCAGATACTGGAGAAGCAAAAACATGAGCTGGAGGAGAAGGGTTGGATTCTCAAAGAAATAGAGAAGAAGAAAGACACACTTGAAAAGATCAATATGGAAATACTGAGAAAGAGAGAAGATATAGATAAAGAAAAGGACAATTTAAGACAAGAGAAGCAAGAGTTTGAGCTCTTCAGAGGGGAACTACAAAGACAGAGAGATTATGTTGAATCTTCAAGACAAGCTTTGATCATGGAGAAGGATCGGTTAGAAGACGAAAAAGCTGAAATCAATCAACAAAAGCAACAAATGAGTGCTGCCATGAAGGCCAATAAGATGGAACTGAAAAATCTAGAAAACATGAGGAATGAACTAGAAGATCAGAGGGCTAAATTTGTTGAAAACCTCCATGATGCCACAAAAAGGGAAGATAAACTACAAGAGATGGTGAGTGAACTAAATAAAGAAAAAGAGCAAGTGGAAGAAATTAAGCAGATGGTCAGCACAGAGAGAGATTTGATTGAACAAGAGAAAGAAGATGTAAGAAAACAGACCCAACAGCTTAAAGATGACCGTGCTGAGCTTCAGAAGAAGTCAGACATCACTGACAGGCTAATGATAGAAGCAAACCGTGAGAGAGAGAGATTAACCAACCTCAGTCTAAAACTTCAACTGCAAAAAGAAGATATAGAGAAAACCATCACAGAAATGGAGACCAAAAAGAAAGATCTCAATATAATGAGCTCAGAACTTCAAGATGACAAGATACAACTGAAAAATGACAGGCATGCTTATGAAAGGGAAATGAGACATTTGCAGCTTAAGATGGAAGAGTTAGTGAGAGAAACAGAGGACATGAAAAGAAAAACCTTACAGCAGAAAGAACAAGATGAGATAGCAAAACAAGAGATTCTAAATAAGAGAGAGGCTCTAGAGCAAATTAAGATGGAAGTACTAAAGGAAAGGGGTGATATTGACAAAGAGAATGAAAATGTACATTCAGAAAGACAGAAACTGGTTACACTTCAAAGAGAATTGCAAAGAAAGGAAAGTGAGCTTGAAAACAAAGAGCAAACTTTCATGAAAGAGCAGCAGCAGCCAAAACAAACTCAAGATGAAATCTTGGAGATTAAAATTAATCTTGAAAAAAAAGAGGCAGAAATTGAAGAGGAGAGACTGCAGTTAAAGGAAATGTGTGAAAAAATGAAGACAGAACACAATGAATACAGAAAGATGATTGAAGAAATACAGAAAGAAAAAGAGCAGATTGAAATCAGAAAAAAGTGGATGGATCAAGAGAACAAAGATCTTGAAAACATGAAAACAGATCTGGAGAAGCAATTACAAAATTTAAGACATGAAAAAATAAATGTACAAGATGAGAAGAATGCACTAGAACAGATAAGGGCAGAATCCAAGGAGATCCAAAATGTTATTAAAAAGGAGAGAGAGGCTCAGGAAAAATGTTGGTTGGAGATTGAGGTAGAAAAGCAAAGAGTGGAGGAAGAAATCCGACAATTAGAGAGACAGAGGGAAGAAACTGATAAACTCCACAGTGAGTTACAAAAAAATAGAGAGGACATTGAAAGTAGCAAAGAAAAGATTGATAAAGAAATGGAAGAACTATCGCAAATGAGGGTTGAACTGGATAGAACAAAAGAAGAAATAGAAAAAGATAATCAAAAACTTCAAGATGCTAAATCTGACCTTGAAAAAACTAAAGCTGAGATACAGAGACAGACAGACAAAATGAAAGACATTGACGCTAACCTAAAGGAGAAAGAAAGAGAAATGAAAATCCAAATAGATAAAGACAGAGAAGAAATTAAATGTTTGTCTGAAGAGACTACATTGAAAATGAGGGACCTTGATATAATGATGAAGGAGATGGAGAGACAAAGGCAAGAAACTGAGAAAGCAAAAGTCATGCTTGAAAAGGAAAAGACAGAAATTGACAAAGAAAAGAAAGACCTGGGAAACCAAATGATGGACCAGATTGAAGAGATACAAAAGGAGAGGCTGGCCCTTGAGGAGATGAAGGATGAACTTCTTCATGAAAAACAAGAAACGGAGGAAGAGAGGAATAACTTGATGACTTTAAGAAACAAACTAGAAGTTTTAAGAGCAGAGATAAAGAACCAGCAGAATGAAAATGAGATTGTGAAGAAAAAGCTTATTTTGGAAAAATCAAACACTGAGGAACGACAGGTCGAAGTAGTCAACCAGCAGCAACAGAATGATCAAACCAAGGAGGAAAACAAGAAAGAGAGAGAAAATCTGGAACAACAGAGGTTTGAACTTGAACAGCAGAAACATATGTTTGAGCTTAGCATTAAAAAAATGATGGAGGAAAAGCAAGAGCTTTCTAATTTAGCAAAAGAACTCCAGAAAGCCCAAGAAGAAATGGAAAACATAAAATACATGACTAACAAAGAAAGAGATAACGTTGAACAAATGCAAGCTGAGATACACAGTCAGATTCAGTCAATTGAACTACAAAGGCAAATCATCCAAGACAAGCAAAAAGCTCTTGAGGAAAAAGAGCTAATAATAAAGAGGAAGGAAGAGGAAGTAGAGAGGAGAAACATGGAATTAGATAATGTTCTTGAGGAAGCCAATAAGAGACAACATGCCCTTGACGTAATGCAGGTTAATATAGAATTGCATAAACAAAAAAATAATAAGGACTTTGAGTTGCTTGACAAGATCCGACATGAAATAGACAATGAAAAGTTAGAAATTAATCAGAAAAAAGATGATCTGCAGATCTGGACTCAACAATGGAAAGAAGAGGTTGAATCCCAATTAGAAGAGCTAGAGAAAGAGAAAGAAAGACTGACACAGATTAATAGAGAGCTTCACGCTGAGAGAGAACAATCTGAGAAATGGAAAGCTGATATGAATAGGATACATGATGAAATAGAGACCATGAGACAAACAGTGATAATGGAGAAGACTGAGCTGGAGCAGAGAGAGAAATATATTACTGAGCAGCAGCAAAGACTGGATCAAAGTGTAAGAGAGATGAAGGAAGAAAGACGTGAAATTGATAAGATGAGGATTGAACTAGAAGCTCAGAGACAACAAATGGAAGAGGACATGAGGACAAATGAAAAGCAGGAAAGAGAACTTGCACAACAGAGAGATGAAATACAAAGAGAAAAACAAGACATTGGTGAAAACAGGACCATGACTAAAAAATTAATGAAAGATTTGGAAATCATGAAAGCCAAGCTGGTGGAACAACAAGAAGAGATCCAAACTGAAGCAGAACAACTGCAAGAGGAGAGAAGACTGGTTTACAAGACAAAGTCTGAGGTGCAGAATGATGCTGAAAATCTAACGAACATCTTAGAAGAGATCAGAAGGGAGCGTGAAAAACTGGACATAAGGGAGGCCCACCTTAAACTAATGAAAGAGCAGTGTGACAATACCATGGAAGAAACTAAGAGGAAGAAGAGAGAACTGGAAAAGACTGTTGATGACATAGCTAAGCAAAATCAAAAGATTGAGACCAAGAAAGATCTTCTGGAAAAAGAAAGAAAAGACATTGAAACAGAAAGAGAAGATTTACAGAGACAAACCGATGACCTGAAGCTGCAAATTACAAAACACAGAGAAAAAGAAGAGATATCAATGAATGAAAAGAAGAAGCTTCTTGAGCAGAAGGCTGATGAAATCCTGAGACAGAGAGATGAATTAGAGAAAGAAAAAGAGGGCATGATGAAGAAATGGAAAGAACTGGAGGTTCTTCAGAAGGAAATACAAAAGCAAAGAGATGAAATAGAAGAAATCAATTATGAGATACAGACTGAAAAGAATGAAATTAATCAACAGCAGCACAGACTAAAGGAGAGTTTAAGAGCCATGAATGAGGAGAAGAAAGATCTGGAGAACATGAGGAATGAATTAGAAACACAAATGAAAGAGATGAGAGTAAAAGCAAAGATGGAGAGAGAAGAACCTGATCAGATAAAGGCTGAACTGGAAAGAGAGAAAACAAAAATAGATTATGAACAGAAGAAAACGGATGATGACAAGAAAATGATTGAACAGGAAAGAAATGACCTGGAGAAGACGAGGTCTGAAATAATGACACAAAGACAGCAAATGGAAGAAGACATGAGAGAGGCAATCCAACTAGAGAGATCAGCACTTGACCAGAAAATACAAGAGATTGATCTAGAAAAGGATGAAATTGAAAAGAACAAAGAAATAATTCAAAAATTAATGGATGAGGTGGAGGAACAGAGACATGATGTTAAACTCCAGAAAGAAGAACTTGCCTTAGAGATACAAAAGATCACAGATGAAAAAGATCTTCTGGCTCAAAGAAAGACTGAACTGCAAAATGAAAGTGAACGAATCAGATACATGGAGGAGGAAATAGAGAAGGAGAGAGAAAAACTGAAGGAAATGGAAGCACATCTACAAAAGGACAATGGAGAAATTGAGAGTCTCATTGAAGAAACAAGGAGACGAAAAGAAGATCTGGAAAAGATGAATGCAGATTTAAATGAACAAAAACAAGAGTTGAAGAATTGCAGAGACCTTCTAGAAAAAGAAAGAGAAGAAATAAATCATAAATGGACACAGTTACAACAGAGAATTGATGAATTTGATTCTCAAGTCAGCAAAAAGAAGGAAGAGGATATAACAGAACAGAAGAAGATGGAAGAAGAAAGAAAAAGTCTGGAAAAAACCAAAGCTGAGATCCTGGAGCTGAAGACTAAAACTGAGCAGGAACATCATGATATAAACTTAAAAACACAAGAGTTAAACACACTGCAAGAACAGATTATGAAAGAAAGAGAGAAAGATGAAGAAATTAAACTAAAAGAAAAGATGGAGAGAGAAGAACTTGATCAGATAAAGAGTGAACTGGAGAGAGAGAAAACTGAAATAGATCATGAGCAGAAGAAAATGGATAATGACAGGAAAATGATTGAACAGGAAAGAAATGACCTGGAGAAGATGAGGTCTGAAATAATGACACAAAGACAGCAAATGGAAGAAGACATGAGAGAGGCAATCCAACTAGAGAGATCAGCACTTGACCAGAAAATACAAGAGATTGATCTAGAAAAAGACAGAATTGAAAAGAACAAAGAAATAATTCAAACATTAATGGATGAGGTGGAGGAACAGAAACATGATATTAAACTCCAGAAAGAAAAACTTGCCTTAGAGATACAAAAGATCACTGATGAAAAAGATCTTCTGGCTCAAAGAAAGACTGAACTGCAAAATGAAAGTGAACGAATCAGATACATGGAGGAGGAAATAGAGAAGGAGAGAGAAAAACTGAAGGAAATGGAAGCACATCTACAAAAGGACAATAGAGAAATTGAGAGTCTCATTGAAGAAACGAGAAGACGAAAAGAAGATCTGGAAAAGATGAACGCAGATTTAAATGAACAAAAACAAGAGTTGAAAAACTGCAGAGACCTTCTAGAACAAGAAAGAGAAGAAATAAATCATAAATGGACACAGTTACAACAGAGAATTGATGAATGTGATGCTCAAGTCAGAAAACAGAAAGAAGAGGATATAACAGAACAGAAGAAGATGGAAGAAGAAAGAAAAAGTCTAGAAGAGACCAAAGCCGAGATCCAGGATTTAAAGACTAAAGCAGAGCAGGAACATCATTATATAAACCTAAAAACAAAAGAGTTAAAGACACTGCAAGAACAGATTATGAAAGAAAGAGAGAAAGATGAAGAAATTAGAGTAAAAGCAAAAATGGAGAGAGGCGAACTTGATCAGATAAAGAGTGAACTGGAGAGAGAGAAAACTGAAATAGATCATGAGCAGAAGAAAATGGATAATGACAGGAAAATGATTGAAAAGGAAAGAAATGACCTGGAGAAGATGAGGTCTGAAATAATGACACAAAGACAGCAAATGGAAGAAGACATGAGAGAGGCAATCCAACTAGAGAGATCAGCACTTGACCAGAAAATACAAGAGATTGATCTAGAAAAGGATGAAATTGAAAAGAACAAAGAAATAATTACAAAATTAATGGATGAGGTGGAGGAACAGAGACATGATATTAAACTCCAGGAAGAAGAACTTGCCTTAGAGATACAAAAGATCACAGATGAAAAAGATCTTCTGGCTCAAAGAAAGACTGAACTGCAAAATGAAAGTGAACGAATCAGATACATGGAGGAGGAAATAAAGAAGGAAAGAGAAAAACTGAAGGAAATGGAAGCACATCTACAAAAGGACAATAGAGAAATTGAGAGTCTCATTGAAGAAACAAGGAGACGAAAAGAAGATCTGGAAAAGATGAACGCAGATTTAAATGAACAAAAACAAGAGTTGAAAAACTGCAGAGACCTTTTAGAACAAGAAAGAGAAGAAATAAATCATAAATGGACACAGTTACAACAGAGAATTGATGAATGTGATGCTCAAGTCAGAAAACAGAAAGAAGAGGATATAATAGAACAGAAGAAGATGGAAGAAGAAAGAAAAAGTCTAGAAGAGACCAAAGCCGAGATCCAGGATTTAAAGACTAAAGCAGAGCAGGAACATCATGATATAAACCTAAAAACAAAAGAGTTAAACACACTGCAAGAACAGATTATGAAAGAAAGAGAGAAAGATGAAGAAATTAGAGTAAAAGCAAAAATGGAGAGAGGCGAACTTGATCAGATAAAGAGTGAACTGGAGAGAGAGAAAAATGAAATAGATCATGAGCAGAAGAAAATGGATAATGATAGGAAAATGATTGAACAGGAAAGAAATGACCTGGAGAAGATGAGGTCTGAAATAATGACACAAAGACAGCAAATGGAAGAAGACATGAGAAAGGCAATCCAACTAGAGAGATCAGCACTTGACCAGAAAATACAAGAGATTGATCTAGAAAAGGATGAAATTGAAAAGAACAAAGAAATAATTACAAAATTAATGGATGAGGTGGAGGAACAGAGACATGATATTAAACTCCAGGAAGAAGAACTCGACCTTGAGAAACAAAAGATCACAGATGAAAAAGATCTTCTGACTCAAAGAAAGACTGAACTGCAAAATGAAAGTGAACGAATCAGATACATGGAGGAGGAAATAGAGAAGGAGAGAGAAAAACTGAAGGAAATGGAAGCACATCTACAAAAGGACAATGGAGAAATTGAGAGTCTCATTGAAGAAACAAGGAGACGAAAAGAAGATCTGGAAAAGATGAACGCAGATTTAAATGAACAAAAACAAGAGTTGAAAAACTGCAGAGACCTTCTAGAACAAGAAAGAGAAGAAATAAATCATAAATGGACACAGTTACAACAGAGAATTGATGAATTTGATGCTCAAGTCAGAAAACAGAAAGAAGAGGATATAACAGAACAAAAGAAGATGGAAGAAGAAAGAAAAAGTCTAGAAGAGACCAAAGCCGAGATCCAGGATTTAAAGACTAAAGCAGAGCAGGAACATCATGATATAAACCTAAAAACAAAAGAGTTAAACACACTGCAAGAACAGATTATGAAAGAAAGAGTGAAAGATGAAGAAATTAGAGTAAAAGCAACGATGGAGAGAGAAGAACTTGATCAGATAAAGAGTGAACTGGAGAGAGAGAAAACTGAAATAGATCATGAGCAGAAGAAAATGGATAATGACAGGAAAATGATTGAACAGGAAAGAAATGACCTGGAGAAGATGAGATCTGAAATAATGACACAAAGACAGAAAATGGAAGAAGACATGAGAGAAGCAATCCAACTAGAGAGATCAGCACTTGACCAGAAAATACAAGAGATTGATCTAGAAAAAGACAGAATTGAAAAGAACAAAGAAATAATTCAAACATTAATGGATGAGGTGAAGGAACAGAAACATGATATTAAACTCCAGAAAGAAGAACTTGCCTTAGAGATACAAAAGATCACAGATGAAAAAGATCTTCTGGCTCAAAGAAAGACTGAACTGCAAAATGAAAGTGAACGAATCAGATACATGGAGGAGGAAATAGAGAAGGAGAGAGAAAAACTGAAGGAAATGGAAGCACATCTACAAAAGGACAATGGAGAAATTGAGAGTCTCATTGAAGAAACAAGGAGACGAAAAGAAGATCTGGAAAAGATGAACGCAGATTTAAATGAACAAAAACAAGAGTTGAAAAATTGCAGAGACCTTCAAGAACAAGAAAGAGAAGAAATAAATCATAAATATGCACAGTTACAACAGAGAATTGATGAATTTGATGCTCAAGTCAGAAAACAGAAAGAAGAGGATATAACAGAACAGAAGAAGATGGAAGAAGAAAGAAAAAGTCTAGAAGAGACCAAAGCCGAGATCCAGGATTTAAAGACTAAAGCAGAGCAGGAACATCATTATATAAACCTAAAAACAAAAGAGTTAAACACACTGCAAGAACAGATTATGAAAGAAAGAGAGAAAGATGAAGAAATTAGAGTAAAAGCAAAGATGGAGAGCGAAGAACTTGATCAGATAAAGAGTGAACTGGAGAGAGAGAAAACTGAAATAGATCATGAGCAGAAGAAAATGGATAATGACAGGAAAATGATTGAACAGGAAAGAAATGACCTGGAGAAGATGAGATCTGAAATAATGACACAGAGACAGAAAATGGAAGAAGACATGAGAGAGGCAATCCAACTAGAGAGATCAGCACTTGACCAGAAAATACAAGAAATTGATCTAGAAAAAGACAGAATTGAAAAGAACAAAGAAATAATTCAAACATTAATGGATGAGATAGAGGAACAGAGACATGATGTTAAACTCCAGAAAGAAAAACTTGCCTTAGAGATACAAAAGATCACAGATGAAAAAGATCTTCTGGCTCAAAGAAAGACTGAACTGCAAAATGAAAGTGAACGAATCAGATACATGGAGGAGGAAATAAAGAAGGAGAGAGAAAAACTGAAGGAAATGGAAGCACATCTACAAAAGGACAAGGGAGAAATTGAGAGTTTCATTGAAGAAACAAGGAGACGAAAAGAAGATCTAGAAAAGATGAATGCAGATTTAAATGAACAAAAACAAGAGTTGAAAAACTGCAGAGACCTTCTAGAACAAGAAAGAGAAGAAATAAATCATAAATGGACACAGTTACAACAGAGAATTGATGAATGTGATGCTCAAGTCAGAAAACAGAAAGAAGAGGATATAATAGAAAAGAAGAAGATGGAAGAAGAAAGAAAAAGTCTAGAAGAGACCAAAGCCGAGATCCAGGATTTAAAGACTAAAGCAGAGCAGGAACATCATGATATAAACCTAAAAACAAAAGAGTTAAACACACTGCAAGAACAGATTATGAAAGAAAGAGAGAAAGATGAAGAAATTAGAGTAAAAGCAAAAATGGAGAGAGGCGAACTTGATCAGATAAAGAGTGAACTGGAGAGAGAGAAAACTGAAATAGATCATGAGCAGAAGAAAATGGATAATGACAGGAAAATGATTGAAAAGGAAAGAAATGACCTGGAGAAGATGAGGTCTGAAATAATGACACAAAGACAGCAGATGGAAGAAGACATGAGAGAAGCAATCCAACTAGAGAGATCAGCACTTGACCAGAAAATACAAGAGATTGATCTAGAAAAAGACGGAATTGAAAAGAACAAAGAAATAATTCAAACATTAATGGATGAGATAGAGGAACAGAGACATGATGTTAAACTCCAAAAAGAAGAACTTGATCTTGAGAAACAAAAGATCACAGATGAAAAAGATCTTCTGGCTCAAAGAAAGACTGAACTGCAAAATAAAAGTGAACGAATCAGATACATGGAGGAGGAAATAGAGAAGGAGAGAGAAAAACTGAAGGAAATGGAAGCTCATCTACAAAAGGACAATGGAGAAATTGAGAGTCTCATTGAAGAAACGAGAAGACGAAAAGAAGATCTGGAAAAGATGAATGCAGATTTAAATGAACAAAAACAAGAGTTGAAAAACTGCAGAGACCTTCTAGAACAAGAAAGAGAAGAAATAAATCATAAATGGACACAGTTACAACAGAGAATTGATGAATGTGATGCTCAAGTCAGAAAACAGAAAGAAGAGGATATAATAGAACAGAAGAAGATGGAAGAAGAAAGAAAAAGTCTAGAAGAGACCAAAGCCGAGATCCAGGATTTAAAGACTAAAGCAGAGCAGGAACATCATGATATGAACCTAAAAACAAAAGAGTTAAACACACTGCAAGAACAGATTATGAAAGAAAGAGAGAAAGATGAAGAAATTAGAGTAAAAGCAAAGATGGAGAGCGAAGAACTTGATCAGATAAAGAGTGAACTGGAGAGAGAGAAAACTGAAATAGATCATGAGCAGAAGAAAATGGATAATGACAGGAAAATTATTGAACAGGAAAGAAATGACGTGGAGAAGATGAGGTCTGAAATAATGACACAAAGACAGCAAATGGAAGAAGACATGAGAGAGGCAATCCAACTAGAGAGATCAGCACTTGACCAGAAAATACAAGAGATTGATCTAGAAAAAGACAGAATTGAAAAGAACAAAGAAATAATTCAAACATTAATGGACAAGGTGGAGGAACAGAGACATGATGTTAAACTCCAGAAAGAAGAACTTGCCTTAGAGATACAAAAGATCACAGATGAAAAAGATCTTCTGGCTCAAAGAAAGACTGAACTGCAAAATGAAAGTGAACGAATCAGATACATGGAGGAGAAAATAAAGAAGGAAAGAGAAAAACTGAAGGAAATGGAAGCACATCTACAAAAGGACAATGGAGAAATTGAGAGTCTCATTGAAGAAACGAGAAGACGAAAAGAAGATCTGGAAAAGATGAATGCAGATTTAAATGAACAAAAACAAGAGTTGAAGAATTGCAGAGACCTTCTAGAAAAAGAAAGAGAAGAAATAAATCATAAATGGACACAGTTACAACAGAGAATTGATGAATGTGATTCTCAAGTCAGCAAAAAGAAGGAAGAGGATATAACAGAACAGAAGAAGATGGAAGAAGAAAGAAAACGTCTGGAAAAAACCAAAGCTGAGATCCTGGAGCTGAAGACTAAAACTGAGCAGGAACATCATGATATAAACTTAAAAACACAAGAGTTAAACACACTGCAAGAACAGATTATGAAAGAAAGAGAGAAAGATGAAGAAATTAAAGTAAAAGAAAAGATGGAGAGAGAAGAACTTGATCAGATAAAGAGTGAACTGGAAAGAGAAAAAACTGAAATAGATCATGAGCAGAAAATGATTGAACAGAAAAGAAATGACCTGGAGAAGATGAGGTCTGAAATAATGACACAAAGACAGCAGATGGAAGAAGACATGAGAGAGGCAATCCAACTAGAGAGATCAGCACTTGACCAGAAAATACAAGAGATTGATCTAGAAAAAGACGGAATTGAAAAGAACAAAGAAATAATTCAAAAATTAATGGACAAGGTGGAGGAACAGAGACATGATATTAAACTCCAGAAAGAAGAACTTGCCTTAGAGATACAAAAGATCACAGATGAAAAAGATCTTCTGACTCAAAGAAAGACTGAACTGCAAAATGAAAGTGAACAAATCAGATACATGGAGGAGGAAATAGAGAAGGAGAGAGAAAAACTGAAGGAAATGGAAGCACATCTACAAAAGGACAATAGAGAAATTGAGAGTCTCATTGAAGAAACAAGGAGACGAAAAGAAGATCTGGAAAAGATGAACGCAGATTTAAATGAACAAAAACAAGAGTTGAAAAACTGCAGAGACCTTCTAGAACAAGAAAGAGAAGAAATAAATCATAAATGGACACAGTTACAACAGAGAATTGATGAATGTGATGCTCAAGTCAGAAAACAGAAAGAAGAGGATATAACAGAACAGAAGAAGATGGAAGAAGAAAGAAAAAGTCTAGAAGAGACCAAAGCCGAGATCCAGGATTTAAAGACTAAAGCAGAGCAGGAACATCATGATATAAACCTAAAAACAAAAGAGTTAAAGACACTGCAAGAACAGATTATGAAAGAAAGAGTGAAAGATGAAGAAATTAGAGTAAAAGCAAAAATGGAGAGAGGCGAACTTGATCAGATAAAGAGTGAACTGGAGAGAGAGAAAACTGAAATAGATCATGAGCAGAAGAAAATGGATAATGACAGGAAAATTATTGAAAAGGAAAGAAATGACCTGGAGAAGATGAGGTCTGAAATAATGACACAAAGACAGCAAATGGAAGAAGACATGAGAGAGGCAATCCAACTAGAGAGATCAGCACTTGACCAGAAAATACAAGAGATTGATCTAGAAAAGGATGAAATTGAAAAGAACAAAGAAATAATTACAAAATTAATGGATGAGGTGGAGGAACAGAGACATGATATTAAACTCCAGGAAGAAGAACTCGACCTTAAGAAACAAAAGATAACAGATGAAAAAGATCTTCTGGCTCAAAGAAAGACTGAACTGCAAAATGAAAGTGAACGAATCAGATACATGGAGGAGAAAATAAAGATGGAAAGAGAAAAGCTGAAGGAAATGGAAGCTCATCTACAAAAGGACAAAGAATTAATTGCAAGTATCATTGAAGAAACAAAGAGAAAAAAAGAAGATCTGGAAAAGATGAATGCAGATTTAAATGAACAAAAACAAGAGTTGAAAAACTGCAGAGACCTTCTAGAACAAGAAAGAGAAGAAATAAATCATAAATGGACACAGTTACAACAGAGAATTTATGAATTTGATGCTCAAGTCAGAAAACAGAAAGAAGAGGATATAACAGAACAGAAGAAGATAGAAGAAAGAAAAAGTCTAGAAGAGACCAAAGCCGAGATCCAGGATTTAAAGACTAAAGCAGAGCAGGAACATCATGATATAAACCTAAAAACAAAAGAGTTAAACACACTGCAAGAACAGATTATGAAAGAAAGAGTGAAAGATGAAGAAATTAGAGTAAAAGCAAAGATGGAGAGCGAAGAACTTGATCAGATAAAGAGTGAACTGGAGAGAGAGAAAACTGAAATAGATCATGAGCAGAAGAAAATGGATAATGATAGGGAAATGATTGAACAGGAAAGAAATGACCTGGAGAAGATGAGGTCTGAAATAATGACACAAAGACAGAAAATGGAAGGAGACATGAGAGAGGCAATCCAACTAGAGAGATCAGCACTTGACCAGAAAATACAAGAAATTGATCTAGAAAAAGACAGAATTGAAAAGAACAAAGAAATAATTCAAACATTAATGGATGAGATAGAGGAACAGAGACATGATGTTAAACTCCAGAAAGAAGAACTTGACCTTGAGAAACAAAAGATCACAGATGAAAAAGATCTTTTGGCTCAAAGAAAGACTGAACTGCAAAATGAAAGTGAACGAATCAGATACATGGACGAGGAAATAAAGAAGGAAAGAGAAAAACTGAAGGAAATGGAAGCACATCTACAAAAGGACAAAGGAGAAATTGAGAGTCTCATTGAAGAAACAAGGAGACGAAAAGAAGATCTGGAAAAGATGAATGCAGATTTAAATGAACAAAAACAAGAGTTGATAAACTGCAGAGACCTTCTAGAACAAGAAAGAGAAGAAATAAATCATAAATGGACACAGTTACAACAGAGAATTGATGAATGTGATTCTCAAGTCAGCAAAAAGAAGGAAGAGGATATAACAGAACAGAAGAAGATGGAAGAAGAAAGAAAACGTCTGGAAAAAACCAAAGCTGAGATCCTGGAGCTGAAGACTAAAACTGAGCAGGAACATCATGATATAAACTTAAAAACACAAGAGTTAAACACACTGCAAGAACAGATTATGAAAGAAAGAGAGAAAGATGAAGAAATTAAAGTAAAAGAAAAGATGGAGAGAGAAGAACTTGATCAGATAAAGAGTGAACTGGAAAGAGAAAAAACTGAAATAGATCATGAGCAGAAAATGATTGAACAGGAAAGAAATGACCTGGAGAAGATGAGGTCTGAAATAATGACACAAAGACAGCAAATGGAAGAAGACATGAGAGAGGCAATCCAACTACAGAGATCAGCACTTGACCAGAAAATACAAGAGATTGATCTAGAAAAAGACGGAATTGAAAAGAACAAAGAAATAATTCAAAAATTAATGGACAAGGTGGAGGAACAGAGACATGATATTAAACTCCAGAAAGAAGAACTTGCCTTAGAGATACAAAAGATCACAGATGAAAAAGATCTTTTGGCTCAAAGAAAGACTGAACTGCAAAATGAAAGTGAACGAATCAGATACATGGATGAGGAAATAAAGAAGGAAAGAGAAAAACTGAAGGAAATGGAAGCACATCTACAAAAGGACAAAGGAGAAATTGAGAGTCTCATTGAAGAAACAAGGAGACGAAAAGAAGATCTGGAAAAGATGAACGCAGATTTAAATGAACAAAAACAAGAGTTGAAAAACTGCAGAGACCTTCTAGAACAAGAAAGAGAAGAAATAAATCATAAATGGACACAGTTACAACAGAGAATTGATGAATGTGATGCTCAAGTCAGAAAACAGAAAGAAGAGGATATAATAGAACAGAAGAAGATGGAAGAAGAAAGAAAAAGTCTAGAAGAGACCAAAGCCGAGATCCAGGATTTAAAGACTAAAGCAGAGCAGGAACATCATGATATAAACCTAAAAACAAAAGAGTTAAACACACTGCAAGAACAGATTATGAAAGAAAGAGTGAAAGATGAAGAAATTAGAGTAAAAGCAAAGATGGAGAGCGAAGAACTTGATCAGATAAAGAGTGAACTGGAGAGAGAGAAAACTGAAATAGATCATGAGCAGAAGAAAATGGATAATGACAGGAAAATGATTGAAAAGGAAAGAAATGACCTGGAGAAGATGAGGTCTGAAATAATGACACAAAGACAGCAAATGGAAGAAGACATGAGAGAGGCAATCCAACTAGAGAGATCAGCACTTGACCAGAAAATACAAGAGATTGATCTAGAAAAGGATGAAATTGAAAAGAACAAAGAAATAATTCAAAAAATAATGGATGAGGTGGAGGAACAGAAACATGATATTAAACTCCAGGAAGAAGAACTTGCCTTAGAGATACAAAAGATCACAGATGAAAAAGATCTTCTGGCTCAAAGAAAGACTGAACTGCAAAATGAAAGTGAACGAATCAGATACATGGAGGAGGAAATAAAGAAGGAAAGAGAAAAACTGAAGGAAATAGAAGCTCATCTACAAAAGGACAATAGAGAAATTGAGAGTCTCATTGAAGAAACAAGGAGACGAAAAGAGGATCTGGAAAAGGATCTTAAACAGGCTAACCAGGAATATGAAAGTGTGATAGAAGAAACAAACAGGAGAAGAAATGAACTAGAGAAAATCATGTTTGATAAGTCATATGAAAATCAAGAGATTAAGACCAAGAAAGATATATTGGAGAAAGAGAGAAATAAAATAAAGGAGGAAAGAGAAGAGTTACAGAGACGAGCTGATGATCTGGAGATGCACATGACAACACACAGAGAAAAAGAAGAGATGAGTAAAAGAGCAACAGATGATGAGAAGAAGCTTCTTGAACAGAAAGCTGACGAAATCCTAAAACAGAGAGATGAACTGGAGAAAGAAAAAGAGGATGTAATGAAGAAGTGGAATGAGCTGGATGTTCTTCAGAAGGAAATACGGAAACAAAGCGATGAAATGGAAGAAATCAAAAATGAGTTACAGACTACAAAGGATCAGCAGCACAAACTAGAGGAGAGTTTAAGAGCCATGAATGAGGAGAGGAGAGATCTGGAGCACATGAGGAACGAATCTGAAACACACAGACAACAAACAGAAGAGATGAGAGAAAAAGCAAAGATGGAGAGAGAGGAACTTGATCAACTGATGGCCAAGATATTGATGGAACAAAAAGAAACCGATAGGAGAAAGGACATGCTAGACCGCCTAAAAAAGGAAATGGAGCAAACAAAAGCCAAACTGAATGCTCAAGAGGAGGAAATCAAACTGGAAATGCAAATAGTGCAAAATGAGAGGAAAGATCTGGAACAGTCCAAGGTTGAAATCAAGAGACAGGCTGATAAAATAATGACCATAAAAGATCAGACCCATCAACTAGAAAAAGAGGAAGAAGCATTTGAAACATTAAAAGAGGAAAGTTTACCTAAACAGCTTGCTCAACGGAAGGGAGAAGAAACAATCTCTCAAGGAAAACAGATACAAATAGATGAAGTCAACAGACTCTTGTCTGAGATTGAAATGGAAAGGGAGGAACTTGAAAGAAACAAACAAATCTTTGAACATCAGAGAGAGGCACTTGAACAGATAAAGAGTATACAACCAACACAGAGGCTGAAAATAATTTTGATTAGTTCTGCAACACAAACATCTGATCTAGATGACATACCTGTTGGTGACATCTTAGCCCCTCAAGAAGAGATTGTTGAGGAACATGCAGACATTCATAAGCAATACACAACTTTCATAACAAAAGGGAAGGAAGATGAACTAGAGAGAATGAGAGGTCAGGAGGGCATGGAGCTCAAAATGAGAAGTGAAGAAACCGAAATAGAGGCAAGCCGAGAGGACACTACACCAACAAGTGAATATAAATATGTACCAGATCCATCCATGGTAGTAAAGTTGGAGTTCGATAAAGATGAAACTGATGGCCTTTCTGAGATGCTGAAGACTGAAAGAAGAGAACTAGAGAAGACAAGACTTATTTTACAGAGAGACCAGAAAGAGATCGAGAAAATGAGACAAGACATTGACAAAGAGAAGAACAATCTAGAGAAACATAAAGCCGCTCTTGAGAAACAATATGAAGAGATGGAGATATGTATACAGAATATGGAAAATGAAAGATCTGAGTTAGAAATGACTCAAGAAAAAATAGAAATGGACATGAAAAATATTCTAATGGAGACCAAGAGCAAACAGGAGAGAATAGAAAACATGGAAGTTCACCTTCAAGAGAAGAAGAGAGAAATGGAAACCATCTCAGATGAAATGAAACAGAGACAAGAAGAGTTGGACTTCATAAATACAGAGATAAAAAGAAAGAGACCTGACATGGGGGATGCCAAAGGAACGGAGGAACATGAGTTCACTGACATTCTTCTAGAAAGAGAGACTGTAAAAAAGCACATGGAGGAAATACAGAACCAAAAAGAGGCATTACAAAAGGAGAGGGATGAAGTAGAAAAAATACACGCTGGGCTGCAGAGGGAGCGAATGGAAATTGAGATGTGTCAGGAAATGTTGAACACAGAAAGAAATGAGCTAAATGGAATTAGAGTCGATCTGAAGATACAAAAAGAGGAGTTTGAGCGTATGCAACGAAACATAGAAACTGAAAAAGTTGAGCTGGAATCAAGGTTAAGGAAAGCAGAGGACACAGAGAGCCTTTTGGAGGACATTCTTAAAGAAAAGGAAAGGGTAGAAAAAATAGCAGCCCAACTTTCCAAAGAACAAGAAGAGTTTAAAATTATTATGAATGAGACAAATAAATGGATGGAGGAGATTAAACGGATTGAGGGGGAAATTAAAACAAGGCAAGCAGAAATAGAGCGCATTGAAGAACTTAAACAAAAAGAGCTAGATGAACAGAAAACCATGAAAGAGGGTGAAAATCAAGAGCTTCAGCTGAGGAGAGCAGAATTTGAAAAAATAAAGACTGAAATTGATATTGAAAGAGGAGAAATTCAGAAAATACGAAAAGAGTGTGAGAGAGAAAAACATGAACTGAAGCAAATTAAAACAGACTTGCAGAAAGAAAAAACACAGAAAACAGATGCAGAAGTGCAATATGATGAAATCCACGATGTTATGGACTCATTGAAAGAAGAGAAAGAAGAAATAGAAAGGATGAAAGCTGACCTTCAGAATGAGCAGAGAGAAACTGAAACCATGAGGGACATTATTAAAAGTGAGCTGGAACACAAGAAAGCTGAAATGCTGCAAATGACTGCAGAAATAAGGGACCCGGACAGTGACAGGAACTTACAAGATGAAATTACGAAGATTGAAGCAATCCTCAAGGAAACCAAGAGACAGAAAAATGACCTGGAACAGATGAATGAGAATTTGATCAGAGAAAAAACAGAGATGGAAAGCAATTGTCATATACTAGAAAGAGAAAAAATAGAACTGGAGACAAGATTACAGGATTTGGTGAATGAACTGAATATTAACTTAAAGGAATTAGAAGCACTTCAAAAGTCCCAGATGGAGGAGAGAGAGAAGAAAACTCTGAAGAAAGTGACTATGGAGAAGAGTGAGCTACAACAGAAGGTTAAAATATACAAACAAGAACAGCAACTGGAATACATTTCGGAAACTTCAGAAAGGAAGTGGGATGAGACACAGGTAGCCACAGAAAGGACCAAACATGATGAAGAAAACTGGCAAATCTTGAAAATTGAGAGAGAAGAGATCACACAGCTGAAAGATCAATTACTGAAAGAGAAAGAGGATGTTGAAACCACCAAAGAGAGAATTAACAGAGAGATGGAACATATTGAAAAGATGCAAACCCAGTTAGATGACCAAAAAGAAGAAATAGAGATTGAAAAACAAAAATTAGAAGACATACAAACTGAGATTCAGGACAAGACAAATGCTCTGGAGAAAAATATGCAGGACTTACAAAAAGATAGGGAAAATCTGAATGCTTTAGTAATTCAACAACAAAAAGAACGAGCAGAGATGGATATACTAGCAAAAGAAAACAAAAGAAAAGAGGAGCGTGCAGAAGCTGAGATTCAAAGACAGCTAGAGGAAATAGAAAATGACAAGGTCAGGTTGGCAAAAGAGAGGGAACACATTGATCGGATGAATGCAGAACTACAGACTAAAAGCAAAGAACTAGAGAAAATAATCAGAAAACAGCAAGAGGAGTTTGAAATCAAAGAGAATGACATGAAAAAAGAAAGAAAGGCTTTGGAGAAGATGAATGTTGAGCTAGAAAGGAAAACCACCGAAATAGAAAACAAGAGGGAGAAAGTAACTCTCTGGGAAGCAGATATACAGAAACAGAAAAATGAGGCAGAAGAGCTAAAGAACATCTTAGAAAGAGAGAAAGGTGAACTTGACAGAGAGAAAGCGGATGTACAACAAGAAAAACAAGAGATGGAAAACATTCTGAAAACCACCAAGAGTGAGATGGAAGACCTGAAGCAGCTGAGAAATGAAATTGAGGAAGGGAAGAAAGACATGATGGACAGACTGTCAATGGAAAAACATGAAATGGATCAACTAAAAACTGAGTTACAGTTGGAGAAGGAAAGCGTTGAAGAGGACAAGATGATGTTGAAGCAATTGATGAATGAAATGGAAAATAGAAGATCTCAACTGGACAGCGATATGGAGAAGATGAGCGTGGACAAACTAAATATTCAAAAAGAAAAAGACTCCCTGGAGGAGATAAAGGCTGATTTACAAAGAAAGGCTGAAAAGCTTCATGAGGAAATGAGTAAAACAGAGCAAACCACCTCTCATATGTTTAAAGACAAAGATGACACTCAGAAGAGTCTGGACGACATGGGGAGAAAGGAAGAAGAGCTCAGTACTATGCGTGCTGACATTGAAAGGCAGACAAAGCTTATGGAATCTGATCTACTGCAACTTCAGACACAAAAAGAGAGCTTGGAGAGGAGCAAAGAAGTGAATGAAACGCTAAGAGAAGATCTTGAAAAACAAAGAGAAAAGAATGACTTGACAATGCAAGAACTGCACAAAGAGAGGCTGGCATTGGATCAGATAATAACTGACATAACACAGCAGAGAGACACATTAGCAAACACACAGAATGAAATAAGATTTAAAGAACATGCACTGAAAAACAAAGAAAGAGAACTTGACACACAAAGAAAAGATATGGATAACCTAAGAAACATTGTGATGGCTGAGAAAAAGCAGCTGGAAATGAGGGAAAATGTTATAAATCAACAGCAGCAGGAGGTTGATGACTTGATTGCTGAAAACAGAAAAATGAGAAATGATCAAGAAAACATAAAAACATTTGAAGACCAAAGAAATGTTCTTGATCAAATCAAGGTTGATGCAGGGCAACAGACAGACGAGCTTGAGAAAATAACAACAGATATAAAGAGGGAAAAAGAACATTCTGAAAAGGAAAGAGAAGAGGTTGATGCTTTAAAGAAGGAAATGCTCATCCTCAAAGAAAATATGCAGACAGAACGAGACAAGCTTAATAATGCTATTCAAAAGGACAGAGCAGAGATTGAAAACAGCAAAAGGAGCATCAATAGTGAAAAACGTCATATCGAAATGGAGAGAGCTGATTTAAACAGACTGAAGGAAGAGGTTGAAGTCAGCAAACAAAGTGTACAACATAAGAGAACTTTGCTGCAACAAGATAAAGACATGATACAGAAAGAAAAAGAAGACATGGAATGCATTACAGAGGAAAAAGCGAGAACAACAGAGGAACTGCATAATCTCAAAGAGCATATAAACAGAAAATTATCCGAACTGGAGACGTTAAACATGGAGATTCAACTAAAGAGACAGGAAGCAGAAATGCATTACTTACCAGGAGAGATAAAAACAAAGAGGGATGCTGATGTCCTAAAAGAGGAACAAAATGCAGATGAAAACCAGATATATCAACTGAAGACCATCTCAATAGATGCTGAAATGCAAACGGACATTAAGAAAATAGATGATAGTGGACAAAAGGACTTAAAAGAAGAAACAGCTGCAACAAAGAAAGAACAACCAACTGAGACAAAGTTGGAGGACACGCACACATCTGATGTGCAAGAAATAAGGGAATCTTTAAGTAAAGAAATGGATGATTTGGAGAGAATGAAGACGATGAAAAAGGAGAGAGATGAACTGGAACAAGTTAAAACTGACATTCAAAGGAGGAAGCAAGACTTTGAGAGAAATATGGAGGAAGCCATGAATGAGAGGTCAAGAAATGAAGAAAAACTGCTACAACTTACACAAGACAAGGAGGATTTATCAAAAACCCTTGATAAGAAAAATAAGGAAGTAGAGAGCATCACTGAAACATTCATGAGAAAGATGGGACAACTGGAAAAAACTATAGCTGCAATGGAAAAACAGAAGGAAGAATTTGAAAATGAGGTGCTTCGACAAAAACAAAATGAACAGGAGAGACTAAAAATCCAGAGACAGACAGATGATATTGGAACATCATTGGAACAAGTACAAGACACTAGAGAGGAGAAAAAGACAGACAGAGACAGCAAGGCACAAACCTCTAAAACTGAGGGAGAAGTTCTCCAGCTAATGGATGACATGATCCTAGAACAAGATGAGCTAAACAACATGCGAGTTGAATTACAGAAGCAACGTGATGAAATGGAGAATACAATGAAGATCACACAAACTGGCCTTCTTGAGCTGGAGAAGGCAAAGGAAGACCTGCATAAAGTGAGGGATGAATGTAGAACTGCTAAAGAAGAAAAGTCTGTGATCTTGGAGAGTATTGAGAGGAGGAGGAACAGTTTGGAGAAGGTTCAAGCTGAGATCTTAAGACTTACAGAGGAGATTGAGCATCTCACACAAAGCTGTGAATGCAAAAGAAGAGAACTGCAACAAATAGAGACTGACATACAAAGACAGATAAAGAGAACTGTGAGGATTCAACAAGAAACTGATATTCAGAGCCAACTAGAAGACCAAGAAGTACTAGAGACTATAGAATACATTCATGAACATACAGAAGAAATTAAGCAGAGGAGTACCCAAGAAACACAAACTGAAGACCAAGAAAGAGAAGCTCTACCACAGTATGAAGAGATAGATACAATGAAAAGGAGAATACATGAAATGAAAGGTGAACTAGAGAACAGATTACAAGACATCCAGAGAAAGGAACTGGAAAGACTAGGCATGCAAAGAGAAAAAATCGAGTTGGAGCTACGGAAAGCTGAGATCGAAAGATATAATGAAGCACTCCGGCGTGAGAGAGAAACCGACCGACTCAAGCTCATGGAAAAGGAGAAGGAAGTACTTCTGTTAAGGGAGTGTATGCTGATTGAGATCAATCGACTGAAGAGCGAAGAGACAGAAACAAGCACACAGCACTTGGAGATGATGGAGCGCCTCGCGAGTGACGCAGCGGTGAGGTTGGACCGATTCAGACGGGTTACGGATAGAGCCGTGCAAACACTGATGTTTGAAGGAGATGGAGAGCAGTTTGGAAGAGCTCAGAGAGTGAGGACAGAACAGGTGGAAAGTGTCAGTGAAAGGGTGGAGATTTCTCTGGACGTCCTGAGTGAGGACAGGGAGGAAGGAGCAAGAGGAGAATCCCAGAGTGGGGCCGTGGCTGGACCAACTTCACGGAGATTGAGGCTACTGCACTGGATCAGACGGTGCTGCTGTTGCTGCTGTCCCAGAAATGCTAGAAACACTGTGGAGGACACGGAGGACATTTTATAAACACAGGTCTTGTTCATTTAGAAGTCAGTTTTCACTTGGAATCTGACAGAAACTGACTAGCTCTTTCTAAACAAGTACCATCTATTTTTATCTGCATATTATATGTAGTGTTTTGTGAAAAAAATAGCATAACATCTCAGTAATGTCTACAATAACCCTAAAAAAGAGAAATACTAGAAAGCATAATAAATATTTAGTCACATAATTACAGCTTATTTACATAGTACCAAATGTTTAATGTTTATCACAGTTCATATGATCCAATAAATCAGCGCTTTGCATTTTCATAAGAGAACCCAGATGTTTGTACAAACCAAAATTAATGTAATGAATACATACAGTACATCTATACAATTAACTCCTTGAAGGAATCAAATAACTCATTTACATAATGTATGCGATACATATGTGTCTGTGTGCGTGTACTGTTTTCCTTAATGCATCTGTGAAACTCTGGGATCTGGATCAACTGATGCTGAAATGATCTATTTTGATTTCTCATAGCAAATTACTATAATTATATTGTGTTTTTGCTTTACTTCCTAATTCTTCCTCTTGAATCTTTCCAGAAGGAACTGAAGTGTTGGGCTCTCTTAATTGACAGCTCTAGAAAATTCTGCACAACTGTCTGTGAAAAAGCAAAGCTCACCTGTAGTGTTCAAAGGTAATATGCACATTCCTTTGGTGGCTGAGAAGAGCACAGATGAATGTGTGAGAATGAATATCCTGACTGTACGACTGCACTAGCATGAGTGCTCGAGGTCATCTTTGTTGCATTCACATGCTTGCAGCTCTGCATGACGGGAGTGTTACAGATGTGCTCTGTATAACGTGGATACACAGAAGCTGCTGTGAGTGATGCATTTCACAAGCACCACAGTATGCCAAAGAACCGCCAGTTAACTACACTGGCAGGATAATTACAGAGGCCATTTAATTACCGATTGGACAAAAAGAGAGCATTGTGATTTTTTGGAGCAATTTCTTTTTTGATGATAACACCATTAAGTGTCCATTAAGAGAATTAAACACTCATTATTTCTAAAACAATTATATTCTAATTTAATAACTATATCCCAGTCACCTACACGCACACATTTACAATGTATTGCTTTCCATGTATTGGCTTTGGACTTGTCTTACACACAAACAGTATATTATTTGCAATATATTGCTTTGGACTGAAATAAATGAAAATCTAAATGTAAAAGTTTTTTGTTTGTTTTTCTTCAATATTGTGCCATAGGCTCCTAATTTTAGAGACTGCTACTTAATGATGCTCAAACAGTGACATGTAGATAGAGGTGTGCACAGAAAGAAACAACATGTTAAGCAATAGTGTTTTTTTTTTTTTTTTTATAAACCAAACAATACATATCCTGAACCTTAACATAATGATAAAAAAGCCCCAGGTATGTCATATGTCATAATGAATTCCTAAACTTTTCTTATTTGTTATATTTGATATATTAAAAATATTTTTGGTGTTTTTTCTATACAGACACAGTAGTCAGTGACTTGAAGATGTCAAATATCTGCATTTATTTAATAGAGTAAAAAAAATAAATAGGGTGGTAAGCGTGAGGTTAAACTATTCTACCAGGCCATCACTTGGATGAAGATGTGCAGGTCATCTGTTAACATTAGACATGGTCTTTAAGACCACTGCCATAAAGTTCTGGCTCTGGTCATTGTGGAGCTCCTCCTCTGGAACCGGAACTGGAGAACATTTCCTTAACTGGCTTTATCAGCTGCCATGTTGATACTCTGGTCAAAACAATAGTATAATTTGCGTGTTGATAGTGCAAGGGAAATAGTGTTAAACGTATTTGAACCCAGAAACTGTTTTAAAATCAAATGTAAATGGTGAAACAGAAGAAGCAATGAAAAGTAGGAACTTTTCCTTGTAATTTCACTAGGGGACCATAGGCCACTGCTTCATACAAAACATTCAGGTTTGACTTACCTTTTATTGCTATCAGATGATGTTTCTTACCACGTTTACCACTGTGACGGCTCAAATTGTGGCATGTAGATAGAAAGAGGAATGCAAAGAAAGAAAAAGACAACAACTTGTTCAGAATTTTACAGAGATTTGATGCATTAAAATACAAAACATTCAGACTGGACTGACTTTTTATTGGTGTCAGATGATGTTTCACATGACATTAATATATATATATATATATATATATATATATATATATATATATATATATATATTTTTTTTTTTTTTTTTTTTTTTTTTTTTTTCATGCAGTCACATGATATTTCTAGAAGAATTAATGCAAAGAAAGGAAAAGAGAAGAACATGTTTAAAAATGCAGCGATTTTGCATTTTCACACAAGTCATTACAGTATTTTTGATGTATTAATTTACAAAACATTCAGATTGTGCGTGCCTTTTTTTGCTGTCACATGATCTTTCTTACCACGTTTACCACTGTGACGGCTCAAACCGTGGCATGTAGATAGAAAGAGGAATGCAAAGAAAGAAACAGAGAAGAACATTTTCAGAATTTTACTGTGTTAATTAAATTAAACTAATACAGTTTTATGATGCGTTCAAATACCAAACATTCAGACTGGACTGAGCTTTTGTTGGTGTCAGATGATCTTTCTTACCACATCATTGTGGCAGATCCAACCATGGCATGTAGTTGTAAAGTGTCAAACAAGGAAAGAAAGAGTGAAGAACGCGTTCAGAAATACAATGATTCCCCATAATAAAAAGCTTCATGCTGCACTTTAAAACAGATTAATACATTTTTTTTTTAGGTTGTCACATAATCTTTCTTACCATATTTACCAGTGTTGCAGCTCAAGTCATGGCATGTAGACAGAAATAGTAATGCAAAGAAAGGAAAAAATAAAAGACTATGTTCAGAAATATGGTGATTTTGCAGCTAAATACAAATGGTTGCAGTATTTTTTATGTAATCATATACAAAACATTCAGACTTGACTTTTTCATTGCGGTCACATGATCTTTCTTACCATATTTACCACTGTAATGGCTCAAACTATGGCGTGTAGTTGAAAAGAGTCATGCAAAGAAATAAACATAAGTGCATGTTCAGAAATGCAGTGATTTTCCTAAATACATTATTTATGCTGGTTTTATTTAACGGAACGAATGTCTTCAGAAAAGTAAAGTTTCAATGGCATTTTCTTTTCATCTTACCTCCATAATGCCTAATAAAGTAGTGCTTATTAGAGCAGTGCTGCTTTGTGTGCAGCCGTTACCAGGGAAACAGCTCTATTTCTGCTGTTCCATAAGCGCCGCCTACTGGCAGAGAACATTATCGGACATTTCCTACTTCCCACTTCAGAAATCGTGTTTACGAGCTCATCGCATACAAGTGCTTTGTTGTCAGAACAGGAATCATGAAGGACACAGGTTTATTCATGCCTATTAATTGGGAAAATCGTATTAAAGACAAAACTATATTTAGCATCCTATAGTCATTCAACATAAGCATTCGATCAGTGTAGGATAAATGCCTGCACATGTCCATGTAATTCAGAATGGAAATAAAAAAACAATTATAAGAAAGAAAAGTACCAACATCTCTTGAAAACATTATCTTTTCGTTTTTACTGCTGGGCATTGCTGGGTAAGTTACACACAACAGCTGTCCACTACCAATTATCTGAGTAAGCAAGTTTTCTAAACCCCCTACAAACACTTAAACCTGATAGTAACCAGCCTTTGTGCAGGTGTCTTGTCTACCTGAGTCTCATACTCCGATAAATTGAACGTCTATGTTGAGCGTACAGTGGCTGAAAGTTGTTTTAGGGGACGTTGGCATTTCACAGAAAGACGTTTGTTTTTCTCCTCAACGAATTCCAAATAATAAATGCAAGCAGCACGTGTTCATCGCGCGCCCTTATAGTTCAGGTGTCAAGTGAAAACAGATGTGCATGTAGCCTACTGTACACATGAGCGCATTTCGTGCTTGAATTTGACATACGTATGAATATTTTAGAAATCTCAGCCAAGAGATGATTCGGTATTGTTTTATGTAATTGCAAACTACATTCATGTTCTGAATGATTGTACATTTTAAAAAGCTGAATCATGGCAACACATAGCCTACAATTATATTAAATTACAATATACTTCCATCTCAGCCAAAATGTGCTCGCATGTGGTTTTATTAGAACGTTTTATAGCACGCCGTTTTAGGATTACTCGATGACGTAATTACGCAAGACGTAAAATTATTGGTTGAAACGATGCTGAATTCTACTACTCTTACTATTTTTGCCATAGAAAGATGGGAAAAGTAGTAAGAATGGTATGCGAATTCAGCACGATTCGGTAATGTGTCTGGCCTCCCTATCATGCGTCTGTTCAGTAGCTTCAGATCGAAACTTTCAATCCAAACACAAGAGGGCATCAGAGCATCACTCTCAAACTTCAACATTTAATTTTGGTTCGAAATTAATTTTCATCTGTGAAGTAAAAAACTATATTCAAAAGGACAAGTAAATTCATGTAGATCTTAAAAGCATTCCAGGCCATTTGTTTAGCACTTATGATCATTAACTGATGTTTTGTCTCTGTATTCACATAAACCCTATTCTCAGCTTGCTCTGCACACATTTTCTTTCCTTTATGTACTAATATTAAATGATAAGCAAACCGCAACATAGCAGCTTTAATTAACTCTACTCAAAGGCTTGCTAATTGGCATTAAATATTAAATTCCCCTTCCTGTTGTAATGCTGAAAAAAAAAAGATTGTTTACACGAATGTGCAATTGACACCAAGCCAAAGAGGTGAGTCATAAATATTGATGGGTCAGAACTCAGAACTGCTGTGCTGGTTTAATTATCCATATACGTAAATAGATTTTTCTGTTGTGTATATTACAGCCCTGTAAAATAAATCGAGAATTGAAAAGGAAAGTGAATGCAAAATATTTTATTGTTATGTATTAGCATCATTAAAAGTGGAATAGAGACAGTGGGCAGTACACTGCCAGTTTTGTCTTAATGAATGGAGTGACTCAGCTGTGTAGAATTGGCTCATTAGCAGACTTCAGTCAGGGTTTTGTTCCCCTAGGCCTAGGGCATAGTCTCTCATGTACAGCCTCCCCCCGCTGGCTGAGCCAAATTTGGACGTGCTGTAGGACCAGGGGAAGCTATAGACAAAGATATATAGCCACTAAACCCTAAGTGCGAGACAGTTATGCTCTTTCATGCAGGTCAGCGGATAATTTAATTTAGTGTAGGCTAATGAATCTAAAATGCAAGGAGGAGGTTCATGTGCTGTGCATGTCGCTGTATGTGTACACACAAACACCTAGCATTTGAAATAAATCTGCAATTATTCCTCAGCATTTGTTCCTGGTGCAGTTGAAACCTGTCATAGTTCATACTGGCACATGTGACGAGATGTTTACTGCAAGCAAAGGTCACTTTCTTTCCCTTTACTGCCAAGAGCTGTCACACATCACATTCCTGCACAAATATCCAGTGCAGGAAAACACAGGACAGCTCGGTGTGCGGTGAACAAGTGTTTCTTTTTTATTATGTAAATGTTAAAACATATCGCTAATTGGTTTTCTGCATGAGTGGCATCTTTGAAGCAAATGTCTGGTTGCTGGTTGACACGCACATATTTAACATAATGGGTTTTCCTATTGCTGTCTGTTTGTGTAATTGGTGTATTGGGAGACTAAATACAGAGGACTTTCATTTTGTATATCCGGTATACAATAGGCTACAGGTTATACTCAGTACGAGGGACAATACCTGTCATAGTTCATACCGGCACATGTGACTGCAAGCAAACCTAAGCAAAGGTTACTTAGGTTACTTAGGACAGAGCTCGGTGTCCGGTAGACAAGTGTTTCCTTAAATTAATAATTTGTTACATTTTACATAGCGCACTCAAAACACTTTACATATGGATGGAGGGAATCTTCTCAATCACGACCATTGTGAACCATCCACCTGGATGATGCGACGGCAGCCATATTGCGCCAGAACACCCACCACACACCAGCTTATTGGTGTGGAGGAGACAAGAGTGATGAAACCAATCAGTATGTATATATATATATATATATATATATATACACACTGTATATGGGGATGATAAGGAGGCCATGGGTTGCCTGGGTTAAACCCCTATTCTTTTTCGAAGGACATCCTGGGATTTTTAATGACCACAGAAAGTTAGGACCTCGGTTTAACCTCTCATCCAAAGGATGGTGCTTTTTGACAGTATAGTGTCCCCGTCACTACACTGGGGCATTAGGACCCACACAGACCACAGTGTGAGCGCCCCCTGCTGGCCTCACTAACACCTCTTCCAGCAGCAACCTAGTTTTCCCAGGAGTTCTCCCATCCAGGCTCAAGCCTGCTTAGCTTCAGTGGGCAACCAGTCTTGGGCTACAGGGTGATAGCTGCTTTTTAAATGTTAAAAACATATCGCTAATTGGTTTTTAGCATTAGTAGCATCTCTGAAGCAAATGTCTGGTTGCTGGTTGACACGCACATATTTAACATAATGGGTTTTCCTATTCATTTTTTTCATGTGACGTCACACCATTATAGGAACGCCCACCTGGAGGGCAAAACAAGGCTTTACTCCATTGCCCGCTAGTAATTTTTACCAGGCCTGTAGTAAGTTTTAATGTAGTAAGACAGTGATATTAAAAGACCAAATTCAATATACACCTTATTGATGTTGCATACTTTGTGCAGGCAAGCAAATTAACACAGAATATTAATGCAACTCACCCTGTAAGTGTTTTTCACGTTAAGCGTTTTAAAAACGTCCCGCTGTTTTAGTGATTGAAATATTTCAGCAGGTGCTGTATATGGATCACAAGTGCCCAAAACGTGCATCGTTCACATTTAAAAAAAAAAATTGACAGGATATGCTGCAGTTCTATGGCTGTTTTGCCCTCCAGGGCTCCGCGACAGTCACGTGACTGAAAGCTATGATTTGCTGTGTGTTTGTGTAATTAATGTATTGGGTGTGAGACTAAATACAGAGGACTTTCATTTTGTATATCCTGACTGGCTTGCCACGGTATACAATAGGCTACAGGTTATACTCGGTAAGAGGGGCGATACCGGTATTTTTATGCTGGTTTAAAGGAGGAGACATTATGATTGAAACGTATTTGATAACAACTCCTATATCAATATCGTTATGAATAAATTACCGTTAAATAATGAATAATCGCTGTCACTAGATTATGAACATGCAGAATTTCAATGAACACTGCAATGGTTGTAACATGTATTTTTTTTTAAACATAAAGTCAACGTATAACAAATAATAATACATGTAAAAAATATACAATCTACTGCAAACCTGCAGTTTGTGTTCTTTTCTTCTAACAGATGACACTGTGATGTTTTAATCCTCCATTGGTCATGCAACTTCACGTGATATGAAATGGCAGGTCAGAGTTCATAAAGCTTGAACTTTGGAATGCAGTGAAATTAACACAAGCTTGTTCCGGGCTCCTGTATTCGCATGCATATGAATGAAAGTCAATGGAATGAAAAATATAGTGTGTCTGCCCCTTGATGCAACAGAAAGAATAACCTTTTTAAATGGATAGTTCACTTAAAAAAAGGGGAAAACTATCACTTTTACTCACCCTTGTATTGTTCCAATCCAAATCTGTATGACATTAGTTTTTCTCTGGAAGACAAAAGAAGATATTTTGAAGAATGTTTTTGTCCATGCATTGAAAGTCAATAGGATCCAATGTTGTTTGGACCCCAGTGTTCATCATAGTGTCTTCTTTTCTGACCACTATACCGACCCTTTTATTTTCAAGAACATCCTCTCGTTCTGTGCTTATGTTATTTACTCTATGATGTTGAGAGGTTTAGGTAGTGACTTTTATGACTGTATGGCCATTCTGAAGCAGCTTTTATTCTCTTCCCTTCTCTTTCAGAAAGGGTTTTGGTTGCAGTGCAATTACTAGCTGGGAAAGGTTAATGAGAAGCAGACTCTCTCTTTGTCTCTCTCTCTATCCTTCTCTCTTGATGTGTTTATATTGCATTTTTCAGTACAGAGGGGAGTTTGTTGTGTGGAAATGCCTTGTCTGTTGGAACGCCAGATGCACATGGCTGGTTTTGGGTTTGCTGAGGAGAGTCATTCAGTCCGTGCTGCTGGTCAGGAGAGGCAGTTTGTAAAATAGTGTGTTCTGCTGTTAGTGTCATTGTAAAATGTCAGTTCAGAGCAGAGAACAGTGGCCTTATCACATCCTCCTTCTGTCCAGTGCCTCGAGGGGAAGGATCCTATTGTTTCTAGAAAGAGGTGAGAGGACAAGGATAGATTATACACATACGCTCACACACATGCACACATACACATACTTTCACACAGCCAGATATGTGTCCGCTCTGTATCTCTCTCAGACACACTGACATTCAGACAGTTGAAACAAATGAAAAGGTGCTTTTTCTCTCAACCCATAAAACACTCATCGTGAATCTTGTGTTCTGTTTGCGGTCAGTGGCTTTAATGAGGTCCGCTCGTGTGACTGCACAGATAAGGAAAAGCCTCCGAATGCTACGACAGTCTTACACTCGTCTCTTTTTATGCTACAGTACAAACCAGTCCAGCAATTCAGCACCTTGGAGAGCGGCAGCATGCATCCACTGAAGTGCAGATTGTAAGAGTGCCAATTCAGCATATATTGACCTTCGTGACTAGTAGACATGCATTATGGACTCACTTACCTATTGTTCTTTATTTGTTTTGAATGAACGTCTTAAAAAGAATTGCATTCATCATGCCTGTGAGAATTTGTATGTCATGTTGCATAAACTGGTATGGTGAATGTAAACAGCATAGTATGAATAATGAATAAACCAAGAAAAGACACATGCAGAGAAATTTACATATCAAAGGAAGGTTCTACTTAGTGATCATAGAAGATAAAGAACCACTATTTCTGACACATATAATGAGATAATTGAATATATATATATATATATATATATATATATATATATAGAGAGAGAGAGAGAGAGAGTATAGTATAGTATAGATATTATTTAATTTATGTTAAATTATACTTAAAGGGTTAGTTCACCCAAAAATGAAAATTCTTTAATTAATTACTTACATTAGTTAATTACCATCATGTTATTCCAAACCCGTAAGACCTTCGTTCATCATGGGAACACAAATTAAGATATTTTTAATGAAATCGTCAGAACGCCAGCTCATTACTGGCCGAACGCTGTTCACATGAGCACCACGACACATGCATGTGATGCTGATGCAGGAGCTAGCCAATAATGAGCCAGCGTTCTTATGTAGAACCTGGGAGCGCTGCACTGTGTTTACTACATGAATAGCATAGGAGAATGACGTCGAAGAGAAGAGATTGTTGAATAAGTCGTTATTATTCGTCTTGTCGCTTCATAACATTAAGGTTGAACCACTGTAGTCACATGGACTAACCATGTCTTTACTACCTTTCTGGGCTTTGAAAGTTGCAATGACGTTGCTGCCTATGACTGGATCGAAAACCTTACGGGTTTGGAACGACATGAAGGTGAGTAATTAATGACAGAATCTTTGGTGAACTAACCCTCTAACAATTTAAATGAGTCAATACTTCATCAATCCTTCTCCCAAAACGTGTTTTTGTCTTACCCTGATTTTCTATGGTAAGCCGGGATGGTTTTCACAGGAAATCGCATACATAGGTCACTCGCCTGTGCATGTCTCATCATATCCGGAAATAAAGAAAAGTTGCTCTGGCTTGAAACGTGTATGGTGTGGGTGTGGCATAGTTTAGTTGCCACAATGAGCGAGGTTGACATGGAGTAGCTAAATCTCGATTTTTAAGGTAGTACTGTGTCTATTAATGGGTACATCTACAGTACCGTCTTCAGCTAATCAGCTTGCGAATCTTTCCATCTACACTGGTTATATATCTTAAGCATAACAGTGAATGTTTTATGAGCAATATGATAATATCACTCTTTTTTTAGTAATGAGAAATAAACATACACACAGTCACATACAAACATACACACAGTCACGCAGAGCTGAAGCACAATCAAAAATTTTTTTTCACAAAATCCATGAAGTTTTGTTTTTTAACCACTACATAGTGTACCTTTATATATTAGTTACTTATATTGAATTTTTATGTATATTATTGTATCTACTGTATATTTATGTATTTGACTTTTATTGGATTTAAATATTAATTATATTCATAAATAAACTATGAAATAAAATGATCAAACAAATAAATATAGATATATTTATTAACAAAAAATAATATATAATTGAATATTTTTTTTATTTATATTATCATATAACTGAATGTATTTATATATTTTTGGATAAAATAGCTGTATACACCCACATTTAAATATGGCTTGAATTAACACTTTAAGCAACATTTAGGCCCACATTTGTATAAAAGCAGTATCATAATGATTTATGACTAGTGGGAGTAATTCAGACATTGTGTATTATCAGGTCCTTTCAGGCCCTCCTAATTACATACCTGCCCCATGTGATGAATGCAGAGATCTGATCAGTCTTTTTTCATTTGAACTGCGCAGCAATCTGTCCCACTGAGGACAAATGAGAAAAGCTAAAAGTTCTTTTAATCAGCCTAATTATTGCAATTGTTTGAAAGAAAGAAGAGGTCTTCTGATTGATAGCCTTGCTTTTACAGCCATTTATGTCCTTCCTAGAGGAATTTCACACAGAAATAGGACATGGAATGTAGCTCATACGTGTTTTGCTTTATACTGCACGAATACCTGCTAAAGTACATTGGATCCTATATTCTGTAGTATTTGTAGCTATCATCTCAATCGCCAACTCTTTGTGCAACAAACTGCAAAGGAAGAGAGAGCTGAACTTCAGATCCAAATTTATTGAAAGGGGTAGCCTACTGAAGGCAGTCTGATGATAGATTGTTATAATTGAGCTGTGTGCAGACAGAGCTGTCCGATCAGTTGGAATGTAAAATTGCATCCTTACGGTCAGAGGAAACCCTGATGTTAATTTGATTTACTTTGCATTTGCTGGACTGGAGTGTTTTTTGATAGGCCAAATTAATGGCTGCGTTAATGGATAAAGTGCAGACTAAGGGCTGGAGAGCTTTATAATTTCCTTTTTAGCACAGACCTGTGATGTCACCCAGCACAATTGCCTATTAAGAGCTGCATTTCTCTTCAGAGAATTCCAGTCCATGCTGTAGAGTTTTAATGGTTGAGGAATTTGGGGTTAGATTAATGATCCCTGTTAAATGGATAGTTCACCCAAAAATTAAAATTAGCCCATGATTTACTTACCCATCCTAGGTGTATATGACATTCTTCTTTCAGACGAATACAATCAGAGTTATATTAAAAAAGTCCTGGCTCTTCCAAGCTTTATAATGGCAGTGAATGGCAGTTTCGGTTTTGAAGTCCATAAAAGTGCATCTATCCATCATAAAAGTAATCCACACAGCTCCGGGGGGTTAATAAAGGCCTTCTGAAGCGATACATTTGTGTAAGAAAAATATCCATATTTAAAACTTTACAAACTGTAATCTCTAACTTCCGCTAACTGTCGTACACGCGTTCACGAGAGACTGCCGTTCTAGCGTATGACGTAGGATGCAGGCATAGCGTAATTTCCGGTGACGAACGCGGAAGCGCAGAGGATAGAGCAAAACAAAACTTGCATATTCTTTGCATATACTTGCATGTTCTTTGCATATTCTCACTGGAGTGTCCTACTATCCCTTTAAATCCCTTTATTAGTGGTCAGGTCAGTTGGTTGTCATTTTAGCTAAGTTTTTTAAAGCTGCTAAATGATCAGAACATAAAAAGAGAGGGAGACCCCCATAGCAGATCTAGGCAGGTGGTGCTGGGGAGGCGGAGGGCTTTATTTTTTTTTAGAGTTGAATTATCATGCTAAACATGGGCACAGTTTCAAAAAACGAGTTGGACGTATGACGGAGTATTTCTGTGCCAAATACACTTCTTCAGGGTTTGTATAAGTTTCGGAAAGTTTTTTTCGAGTATGGCCCTGTATGACGTCATAAAGGGCGGAATTCCTTATATGGGCACTTCTCCCAGAAGAGCGCGCGCACACATCAACCAAAGCGATAGCAAGCGCACGCCCATCAACGAGCTTTGTTTGTGTTACATAAGTCGTCGGCAGCGATTTTGTTTTTAGACCACGAAATCAACAATGTCACCAAAGAAGTGTATTTTTGGTTGTAAAAGAAAGATAACCTTGTTCAGCGTCCCAAAGAACCCAGTGTTAAGGGAACGGTGGATGCAGTTTGTGTTTTCCATGCAAGTGTGTTTGTTTGTTCCCGGCATTTCGGTGACAAATGTTTTATAACAAGGCCCAGTTCGACGTTGGATTTGCAGATAGTTTGAAACTGAAAGATGGAGCAGTCCAAGCGATAAAAGATCCTGGTCATGAGTCAAAACTACAGAACTGTGTTTTGTTGGCAATCGGCAACAAAAATACATTGTGCTTATGATAAATTTCCTATGGCAGCAGTAAGATTAAGAAAGAGACAAAAAGTGTCAGAATCAGAATTAAAACGCAATTAAAAACTCATGTACTCATGTAAAAACTAATGAGAAGATTATAGGCGTGCTTCCTAATATCCCACTAACGACAGCTGAAGGCGTGAAGAGGAATGAGCCATGTGTTTATCCCTGTCTCAACATCACTAGAGTGAAAATTGGTGTTTACAGTCACAGCGCAGAGCCACATCTCAATGTTTTTCCCAAATAATTATCATACTTCAGATTGGATGGATCAGATGAACAGTTGTTTTGCAGTGGATTCTTAATGACGCACTTTAGTGCAAAAAAGAGACTGCTTATATTAAAATGGATGTTTGCATGTGGGGTGAGAATATTTGAGTAAGAATGTCTGTAATTTTTCAGCGTCTTGCTGACTCATAAATGAATTATAAGCTGGATTGTGTAATCTCAAACAAACACACAGCAGTGCATGGAGTGTACACCGTGTAGTGATGCAGTTGACTTGTTGAATTTGCATTACTAACATCATTTGACCGGCACTAATGGAAGCCGTTTGAGAATCTAAATGGCATGTGTTTCTTCTTTGTTTACACTTGTCAGCGCATGTAGTTTATTTTTTGTTTATTTACTTATTTTTTTCATGCAGAGTGTTTAATGAATCAGTCAGATCTCCATCTAACTCCATCTTTTTTCTTCAGTGTTCAGAAGTGTATATATATTTATAATTTTCATTATTTCATAGCTAACTCTCCCTTCATATGTCATAACTAACTCCCTTCCTACTAACTGTAAGCAGCTACGTTTCATAAAACTCTTATTAATTTGCAACTACATGTTAGATAACGCTCATTAGAGTATTAGTACTGTTAGGTTAGGGTTCGGGATAGTAGAATAAGTTGAAATGTAGTTGCAAAATTACTAAAGTGGACTATCAAAATAGTGTTCCCAAATAGTAAATTAATAATAATTTAGTTAATAAATGATAATATTTCAATGGCAATATGTTTTTATAGCTAGATAGCTTCTCTTTTAATCGAGGCGTGCTTTATTTTTTTGTATCTCCTACAACCATACAGTGGTCATAACCACTGTATATGCGACCAATAGTATTGACTGTACTTCTAATTTTAACTAATATTTGATAAATATGTTTTGTGAACTCTTGGGCAGCAGATGTATTTCATTTGAGGTTTTCTGCTTGCTTATAAATCGTTTTGAGCATGTATCTTTTTGTAATAGGCTCACTCCTACTTGTTTGTGTATGTGTGCACTTATAAATGGAGGCTGGTCCCTCACCACTGCTGCTCATTGGTTGCTATGCAGAACATTGGTAGCTGCATGACCCACATTTCAGGAATGCCAAGGTTTGATGCAGATCGTCAATGTTAAAACAACAGGAACCAGCACACTGAGCATCCTTACAGATGAACAAGAGCTTTGAGAAAATGTCGTTTCTGGAGTAGCCGCCAACCAACAATCACAATGTGGTTCTCTCTGTTTAGAGTGTGAAATGTGTTCTAATCCAACGACTAAGCACATCAATTTCCCCTGTTTCTGTAACCTGCTTCTATTAACCCTGACTGGTCTCCAGTCAGCTGCCAAAACCTTTCTATTTTTCAAAACTTCCTCTTATTGAGAGGTAATTCTGTCTCTTAAGCCCAAACCCATGATTCTTGGTGCCTCACAAAGAGGGGGGTTCTTTTCCAATGGTTCCAGTGTCTCGTCTGTGTGGTCCAGTCATCATAAAAAGGTCAAAACCGTTCAGGTTGAATTTGCTGTAGAGTGAAATTGGGTGAAATTGTATTTGCCCCACTCAAGTCACTTTATGTTTGAATTGGGGACACTTCCAAGTGTGGCTTGAGATCAGAGCAGGCCTGACACTGATGTGCAGTAGCAGGAGTCTTTTTCACTTGTTCTTCAACTGCATGAGGCAGCAAAATAGTTTGCATTGACATTAGCATTTATTAATATGCATAATAATTAAGTTAAATATTTAATGTCTTATTTTATGTAATTTTTTTTATTTTTTATTTTGTAAGTAACATAAATTACGCACACACACACGCTGCCAGGCCTAAAAAAAGGAACTTTTAAATAGGCAAATGCTTAAGAGTCTATGAATGGTATGATTGATATCTGTGATCATTGATTCTGTGATTATTATTGCATTAATTATTATGTTTCCAGCATGTTATATGTTTGGGAACAGTTCTTCTAACCTTAACTGATTGTGTGTAACTTTTAATTTCTTAAACAACCATGTAGGAAGTAGAGGTGTAACGGTTCTCGGTAAAAAAACGAACCGTGCCTTTCTCCACCTACAGTTCGACATGCACCGCGGTTCATCTCAAATCTGACAACGCATCTATAATATGGTTTGTTGCAGTGGTGTAAAGTATTTGAGTAAATGTAATTAGTTACTGTACTTAAGTATCTTTTTGGCTACTTTGTAGTTTTACTGAGTATCAAATATATTAGCAACTTTTACTCTCAACTTGACTACATTTATGAATAAGTAAATGTACTTTTTACTCCATTACATTTATGCTGAGTGTAGGGACTCTGTATAAGGGAAACAGGTCTATTTAGCTCAAATGAATAAATTAATTAATTCATAGGGAATTTTGAAAGAGTCAATTATTTTACGGCTGAGCAAATAACTCGTCCAGCGTTCATTTTAACGGGCCGTAACTATCAACTCTGCAGCGGATAATAATATCCACACAGTAGCGAAACACTACAATAACCAGGTAACATAGATCAGCAGTTTAAGAAATTAAATTTGTGAGCACATAACACAAGAACACTTATCTTTAAATACAAACAAAACTTTATTGATTACTCTAACAAATAAAACTAATATCTAACACAAACACACGCACACACACATTCACACGCGTTGCAGAAAGGAAGAAAGTGAGGAAAGAATGATTTTTAAGTGAAATGATGAAATCCCAAGTTTCTAGCAATGTATGCAGTTATAACACATGACCTGAACGAACCATCAATCATTAATTTAACCCTCCTATCGTTTCTTAGGCGGGGTTATTAAATTTGATATCAATGCTCCAGTTCAGTTAGAATCTGGAGGTTACTTGAGTTTGTGTCTCGTATCATCTTTGAATGGGGATTCCCTTTTCTTTGGTCCTGGCTGCAGAGGGGTTTCCCCGGTTCTTTGATTCGCTGACGGTCTTGTCGTGTCTTTGATCGATGTCTTGGGAAGCCAATCATGTGGCGTGTTGGCGGATGGATGGAAAGTCTTGTGGATATTGTTTGAAGTTGAAGCGCGCTCTGCTGTAGATTCGTCGAGCGAAACTTTGCGGCAAGACTTAACTTCGAACACAAGACTCAACGGAAAGAAAAGAAACTAAGTAAAAGAAAGGAAAGTGAGACGAGAGTTTTAGATGGCTTGAATGAAATTGTTAACCCATTTTCTCGGATCTTGGTCTGCCACAATCGTCTGATCGTCTATCTCGTCATCTTATGTCTCCTTGAACTAACTATTTGTTCGTGTTCTGATATTTTAAACTCAAATATTTACCCATCCTCCTGGATGGGTTCTGACCAATTAGGTATCATCTTGGTTCAGAGGAGACTGTGTCCCCACCCTCACCATAAATTATCTGTTATCTCTGGTCTCCTAACTCCTCGCTCTTAAGCAGAGTACAGTTAGACATGATTTCTTATTATAAAAGCACAATACATTCTACACAAATTTCAATCAAGCCATCTTAATTATTTTGAGTACACAAACATAAAGATACCAAGCAAGGTACACTTTCAATCAATCATTCAATATTTATAAAATTACATGAATTGTGAGTGATATATATGCATAATGGTCACGTATATTGGTTATAGACATGATATCGAATTATGCAGTAGAAGGCTGTTTGAATGTAAGTCCGGCTATCATCCTTGAATGATTTGATGCAGTTTATACGTGACAACAGTTTATGTGGGTTTTTCCTGTGTATTTTAACCGTTCATTTAAAGGTTGTTGAGACAACGGGGATCTGGTTTGTTTCTTTGTCTTGTGGGTCAAACAACCTCGTCGTTATCTTGGTGTAGCTCGAAGTTTGGCAATAAAGTACTTAGCTGGGGGGGTTGTTAGTTGGCAGACAGAATAGCGGCCACATCTTTTACGGCCATAAATTGTTGATTTGTTGAGTTGAGTTTTGTGTGGAATTATGTTTGAACGAATCCTCGGAAGATTCAGTTGTGTCTGGTGTGCCCTCAAACTCTACATGAGTAATGCAGTTACACATTACATTTTGCATGGCACCTAACTTTTTCTGCAGCAGTTTGTTTCTATAAAGAAACAAAATTGCATTCGCCAGGTACTATATCTTGTGTGTTTTGACTTTACTCACCCAAACTTGTCAATGAAGCTACATTTTTTTTGAATGCGAGTACATTAGCAGGTAGTTGATGAATCGCAAGTGTTTGATTTATGAGATGAGGTCATGACTGCAGCCGGTGATGAGGCTGAAACCAGCACATCCAGTGCAAGTAGACTTTGAATTTAATTTTACTTAACATTATTTTATTTATCCTTTTTTAAGGATATTGGTTTACTTATGTCCTTTTTGAGCACTTGAGCTTAACTTAGGGTGTTCCTTTTCAGGGGTCTGAGCGCAGTTCGTGTGATTTTTGGCCCATATGTGAACACTCCAAACGATCTCAGACCCCTTTAAAGCGAACTGAGCTGAGACCATCTCAAGAGGTGGTCTGGGTACAGTTCGATCTCATCTTATGGTACGGTTTCGCTAAAAACATGCAATCTGAACACAAACCGCTCTGGGCTTACTTGATTTTTATGTTTGCGAATTCCAATGTAGTTTGGTCATCAGATGCCTCCGTACAAATCGGCTGTTCATCATGTCTGCTTCTTCTGGCAAATCTTTACAAATTATTTCATGTGATTATTCCATTTCTTACATGAATGCTGCTTTTAGGCATACTTATACTTTACCTGGAAAATTTAAAGCAGTTTATTTAATTTGCATCTTTCTTTTATTATTTTATTGTTTTGTTTATTTTTTGTATGCTGATGTTATCATTGCCTTCTGCAATAAAATAAACATGAATCAAGGAAACAATTCAAAATAAATGTTATTTACAAAGGTGGATGTGTGATATAGCTAGCGCAAGAATATGTAGTATTGCAAAAAAATATATATTTTTGTGTAAAAAGATAAACATCTTAATTCAACTGCATTTGTGGCAATGTCATTAAAAAGTAATAATCTTTACAAACAAATATCTTGGTTACTGAGGCATAAACATTGTAAGTGAATGGGATCAAATGTTAAAGGCCATATAGTCAGCCATCAAACACTGAACTGGACTAGATCCAGAAAGCAACAGTATGAACACAAAGGGGTCTGAGATCACATTCCTACTAAAGTTGACCAAAAAAGGATCTGAGTCCTCTTTCAGGTACAGGGACAGTGTGAACATAAAGAGAACTGGGTCCTTTTTCACTTGGTTCACCTCTTGGTCCACTTAAAGGAGTCTTAGACTTGAGAGTTTGTAGATGTTTAAGATGCTGTTGTGTTGACCTAGATTTATTGCAATATTGAGGTGTTCTGTTTTATTTTGATTTAAGAAAATAAACATGATTTCTAATCTACAATTCAATAGTTTCTTATTTTCACTGGCGTGTCTCTCAGGTGTTGAGCACTAGTGCATCTTTGAGCCTATATTCAGTACGAGTAAAATACTTAACTACTGTTAAAATCAGATACTCTAAGACTCAAGTCGTATTGGAATTGGTGACTTGTAACTTGTTATGGAGTTGTTTTCTCTGTAAGGAATCTATACTTTTACTCAAGTGTGGTTTTCTGGTAGTCTTTACAACTCTGGTTTTTTGACAAAACAATGTTTAAAACAGACAGACAGAGTTAGGCTAATGTATGTTTATGTCGATGGATACACATTCTGGCTTCCCAATGGATTACAACAGCGATGACCAAAAAGCATGGACAAAACAGTATGCGAGGGTCGTATGCTCGAACATGAACGCCGTCATTTACGCCGGCATCACCGGGTGTTGATCGCGCGTGCGCTGAGAGAAGATTTGTGTTTGTGCACAGCGTATTGCTCTTTCAAGTTTTGAGCTTGAACAGACAAAGTCACACAAAAATGTTTAACATGCCCGTCTTGGCAAGTATCCTAGCAAACAGTAGGTTATGTCGTTAGTAAAATGTAAACAGTCAAGAAAGAAGTGTTCTGTGTAACAGTATGTACTTAATCTGTGTATTATGTCTTAACAGGAAAGAAGCCTTTTCCTGCTTCAGTTTCTGTATCTGAAAACTACTGTCAGATACCTGAAAAACCTTAAAAGCACTGTTTATTTTATATGCATCTTTGCTCTATTGTATGTATTTGTGTTGTTGCTTGTAGTTTGATTATATGTTCTTATTTTCTTTATGTTTATTTGACATTTGAATATAGCTAATAACTAATTTCCCTGAACATAGCACATACCGAAACCGTGACCCTAAAACCGTGATAAAAACCGAACCGTGATTAAATTGAACCATTACACCCCTAGTACGAAGACACATCAGGCTGACATTGTGAAAGAATGGTTGGTAGGGAGCCAGACCTTAAATTCTGAACACCTCTGATTCCAGACCTTAAATTCATTGAAAGTCTTTGGGATGTGCTGGAGTAGACTTTACAGAATGCTCAACTCCTGCATTGACAATACAAGATCTTTCTTGACCAAAAATGTATGGAAATAACATCACAACATTTATTTCTATCAAGAGGTGCATACATTTTTTAGTTCACATGCTCATCCGATGTGTCTGTGATTGGCTACAATGATCAATGCACGGGAGCGTTTGAAAGCACAGGGAAGTGTTTTAAAGTGTTTTGAAAGCGAGAGCGATCGATAGACGCCTGCTTTCAAATGCTCCCATGTGCATCTGGGTAAGCTCTCAGGGAAGAGTTTCATCGATGTATATTTGTGTTTTTGAAGCACTGATCATTGTAGCCAATCACAGACATATTTGATGAGCACAATGGGCAATCAGAGGTGTTCACAATTCCGCTCAACAGCACTCAAAGCGTCACGTTTTTTTAAATTTCAGTACCGACTTGGAAGTCGGTACTTTAGACAACACTAAGCTGAATTTATTAAAAAGACCCCATTTAAACGTTTATGAACCCTTGATTCTTAATACTGTGTGTCGTTACCAGGATGATCCACAGCTATTTTTTTTATTGTTTATGATGGTTGTACTTGAGTCTCTTAAGTTAAACTGCCCAATGTTCATCAGAAAAATCCTCCAGGTCCCGAAAATTCTTCAGTTTTCCAGCATCTTTTGTATATTTGAACCCTTTCCAGCAGTGACTGTATGATCTTGTAGACTATATGTAAACATATTTTATGTAAAATATCTTATTCAGGACAGTACTAAATAAAAAATAACATTTTCACAGATTCTGCAAGTGGTTCACATACTTTTTATTGCAACTATATATGTGTGTGTGTGTGTGTGTGTGTTTTGGATTTATGCCATTCTTAAGTGGTTTTGAAATGAGGTAGATTTGCGTTCTTGGGGAGCTTCTACGGATCACCGTTTGACAGTTTCAGTTAATCCTGATCCATTTAGATTCAGAGACATCTCACAGTATCTGTAGCATGTGCTCTATAATATGATATGGCCTGGAGAGCTGTGCTATTGATCAAATTCGTCCTTGAGCTCAGACATTAACTCTCTGTCTGAAAACAATGTTCCAGCCAAGATGAGAATATGAGATCCATATAAATAAAGTGAATCAACTTGGGGGCTATTTTTTACTGCTTTTGCTTTGTTTTATTTGTACAGATAGAGCCATGAATGTTGCACTAGATCTGAGCTCTTTGTGCACAGAAGATCAATTCAGTTGTGAAAACCTTTAGAAGAACAGTTAACATTTATTGTGGATCCATTTTATGGAGTACTTTTGCAGTATGCTTCCAAAAACCAAGTGCAAGTCAGAGACGAAACTGTGTATAATAGAAATAGTCAGAAATCCTCCATAGACTGTAGCTCAGCAGCTGCCCCCCACCTAGCTGGAATCTGTTTTTAATGTGCGCGTGTCAGGGTGTAATCTCCATTGTCTTGGAGTATGCATGCCGTCACATGGCACCCCTCATGCCTGCAGGATAACAAGCCTGAAAACCCCATATTGTGCTTTGCCAAACAGGAAAGGCTGCGATGCGGAATCATTGTGGCCTGGCGTCTGATTGGTGTTGAACTCCATGACTGAGCAGAGGAGGGGAACCACCCCAGACATGGAGCACACTGTCTCTAGGAAAAATTGCTGCTAATGCACTCTCATTGGCAGACTTGAGGAAGATTCCGGGGGGTAGTGGGGTGGAGGGGTGCAAAAATGGGGGAAGGGGATACAAGCATATTTCCAGAGTGAAGCTAGTGCACTACTTATGCTCTCTTTTGCTGCTAATATTTTTGTATTACAAGGGGGAAATACAGAAGTTAAATTGGGGAAATGAAAGAAAAGGGAGTTTCAGTAGCAACAACTTTTTTAATAATAATCTCAATTTGCTATAGAAGCTATAGATTTTTGTAATAGCCAACTTATGTTCTTTAGCTGGCATGTGCTCTCCTCTAAGCACACTGTAAACCCTACCAAGCTGAGTTTGAAGACATCATCTTCATTGTGTTTTCACATTCATTATTTACTTGTGTATATGAACATGCAAATCATGAAAAAATTTCAGTTGAACGAGCAAGAACATGGTATCAATGGTATCAACAACAGTAAGTAGAGCTAATACATCTATTGATTCTATTTGCACATCTCCATTAGTACTAATAAAGGTTACTATCTGCTCACAAACCAGGATAGGTCAGATTCAGTCAAATGTGTGGGAATCAGTGCTGTTCTACAGCTTACAGTTTGTTCAACTTAAGTTCAAACGTATTTTCAAACCAGATGGCATACACCAGTAGTTCTACTGATGTGTCTCAGATCTGTTCTGTAAGCATCGTAGTGGCATAAAACTGCATGTTTGGATAGCAAAATATATTTTATTCTTATAAATTAGAAAAAAAATTTTCTGTATCTTTTTCTTTTGTTGTTGTCGTCAAAGGCTGCATGCCTATCAAACTCTATAGTTTGCCGCAGATTAATCTGCCATTAGGTTATATTGCTAATGCTAATAACATTTACCTCAGTTTTTGTTTGCTGTGTCGAGGCGGTGACATTTACCGTTCTCTGTTAACATTTGCAGGAAAAATCTTTGTTAAAGCTGTCTTTAGTTGTTTGCTTACCATTTAATCACATAAACAGCAGCAGGTATTTATAGGCTGATGTCACTTTAAAGGTCCACTGTGTAATATTTATGAGGCTCTATTGACAGAAATGCAATATAATATACATAACTATGTTTTCAGTGGTGTATAAAGACCTTACATAATGAACCGTTGTGTTTTTATTACCTTAGAATGAGCCATTTCTATCTACATACACCACGGGTCCCCTTACAGTGAAGTTGCCATTTTGCGTCGTTGCGGCATGTTTCTACAGTAGCCCTAAATGGACAAACTGCTCTGCAGAGCGCTAGCTACTCTGCTGTCTCAGGCGATGACATCTTTGTCCTGTGTCGGCCACCGTAGCTTCTCAACGGAGGGGATGAGTGGTGGACGATTGCAAACTTGAAATTAGACACATATGTATATTGATGTATACTCTCACATTTTATTTAAGAACACTTGAATACAAAATATGTATTACAGTGATTATAAAAACTGAAATCGAATGCCTTTCTGCTTTGTTTATTCTGTTGGCTGCTTTCTCAACTTCGCTGCATAACGAATGCATAAAAGCGACCAGCTGGATATAAACTAATGCAAACATACTGCTGTTCTTTCTCCACTAATGCAGCATCTAGTCAACAAATGAATTACTTTATTATTATATGAAAACACATACAGTAGAGTACTGCATTTGTCTGTTTTACATCCGCATCTGAAGTGCCTTGTCCTGTGCAGTGCACAGCCTCACGTGTCATAACAAACCCCACGTGGTGTCAGTGATAGTTTTTATTTAGCTTCTAGAGGCCGCTCTCATACTGTATAATGCCAGCGCACCCTTCTCAGCCACTCCAGCATCAGACGCAACCCGGAAAAACTATCCGTATGGATTTTTGCCAAAAACAGATGGTTCCAGCAATTGGTTATCGGTGCTCTCAATTGCTCTCAATTGAGTCTGTCATGCTAATCTTTTTGCATGTTTTTGGGCCTAAAGTATGCAAAGGCCATAGTAATATAAATACATTTTAGAGACATTTATTTTGTGTGTGCTGGGTTGCCACTTGCTATTCAAGGTAAAATCTGGGTCATGAAGCAAAATCAGTTGAGAACCATTGCATTGGAAAAGGGAAAGTAAACATAACTTCATGGTTTACAGCACTAGATTCGCAACAGTTCATTTATATAGCTGCATTTGATCTCTCAATCACAAACAAAATTGTTAGTGAGAATTGAATTTTTCAACTGCCTCCATATCAATCCGCTATCATGCTGTGCAGTGATCTACTTAGCTGTTAATCACACATGAGCTCTCACTCATGGACAATGTTTGATGTTGAATAAATATATTTTCCTTACACAAATATAATAGGGGAGATTGAAATAAGTAAAGAAAAAATAAACTTAGAGAACATTCAGCAAACTCTGAGTTTTGTGTTGTGAAGTCGGGTCATCTGTCAGAGGCCGCATAATATTGCAGTTGACAGCGAGTCGAGTGAGCCAAGAATCTGTTGCTAGGAAACCCAACACTTCAAAACTTAGAACCCTCACATACTAATAAGCAAAAGTTGTGAACTTGAAATGCGCACTGTGCAGAATATATAGTGAAGAAACACTCAAGCATAGCCAAGACTTTAAATAACACAACATCTTCAGTTCTCTTTTTTTTTTTTGAGCTGCTATCTACATCCAGGCATACCTCACAGGGTTTCCTACTGAGGCAGGGTTTGTCAGTTTATTTGCCTACCTCAGCTCTGTCTCCAATATCATAAAGCAGAAGCAGAGCTAACAATCTTTAGACCAGTCTGTAAAAAGCAATTTCTTACTAGCAGCACTTCCGCCATCATCCCATTGATCCATATCAGTAATCAATGAGCTCTTTGTGATTGCCGTTGAAAGGGGAGATTTCACAGCTGTTGATTTGTGCCCCTGATGCCAAGCGGTCGGTGTAAATCAACGTCAACCGAATCCCACGGGGGATTGACTGACCGACCGAATGCAGCCATCGTGTTTATGCAGCCAAACTGCCCGCTAATAATATTAATTTGGTGGGAGGGAATTAAATTAGCAGGAAGTGGTCTGTCCATGCTGGAGTGCCGAGGCGTGACGAAATGTCATTTTTCCAGGGCAGAGGGTTCCACCAGGACACTTTTTAATATCGCTGCTTATTAAATTAAAAATCAATCAATCAATCAGTGTGTGGAGAAATGAAATAAGAAAGCAATTGAAGACCTCCTAGTACACGTTTTAACAGACAGAGCTGATATAATTGGGGGTTGTAATGTCATGCATTGCCAGTACACATTTATTAAAGGAAAGTTCGTCCAAAATTTTTAATGTTGTCTTTACTCATCCTCACGTCAAACTCTATGATATATTCTTTTCTTAACACAGCTCTTTTCCATACAATGACAGTTCATAGTGACTGCATCTGTCAAGCTCAAAAATCTAAATATAGAAGGCTGTGTCTTAGATGCTATTTACACTGTGTAAAAAGCAACTAGATTCTATTTACACTGTCAAAATATCATATTTTATTAGCAATAGATGTTATTTACACTAAGTAAAACAATAGCTATAGCTGCTATTTACGCTAGGTTTAAATAGCAATAGATTCTATTTACACTATGTAAAAAAACAGTATTTTCTTTGCAATAAGTGTAAATAGTAGTTATATTTATATATAAAAGTTAGATATTTATACTTATAAATAGTGGCAGATAGCCTATATGCACCTCAGTGTTGTTGTACATTAAACGGTATGCACTAATAACAGACTGTAAATGATTATTTATTAAAATTATTAAATAGATGCCGCCTTATTAAAGCCCTCCCTACACCTAACCCTAACCAATAAACACTTTATTATTAAACACACGTTTGACACTTTATATCCACTTTTCAAATACTTTCTTAATTTTTATTGAAAATAAATGCCTTTCCGAGAAGAGCGAGTTCGGCAAAAGGTGGATTCGAACTCTGGTTTATTTACGTCAAAACTTCTTGCCACCCGCCTTACCCAGAGTTAGTGTAAATAGACTAATATTTGCACTTAGTGTAAATAGACACTCAGAATATAAAAAAGCATAAAAGCAGGCCAGACTCCGTATTGTGTGCTATGCTGCATTCACGCTATGTCGGAATTACCATAAATAATGCTTTGTATGCTTTTGAATTGCTCTCATGGTATTTTGATGTCCGATCGGTCTGCTCAGCGCCACTTTAAATCTGCAGTGATTTAGGTGGTACAGTGGCCACATGGTACAAGTCGTAATTATAAAATAATTATAATTATTATTAGATTTATTGTGAAGTATTATTAGTGTTATTGTGATTTGAGTATTTATTAAAAATAATGTAACTATAAAATTACAATACTAATATATACATTCAATTTCTTAAATTTCAAACATTAAACCATCAAGCTATTATTTTGGTGGATAGCACATGCAGAGATGAAGTTGGTGTAGAGCAGCATTTACTATGAACTGATCCGCTCTAAGAAGCTGAAACACTGTAGCATAAACTCCACGTGTGTAAATGAACACAGTGCCGTGCTTCACTCTGAAACGTGTAGCACACACATTTAATTAATTAAATCACAGCCTTCATGATTTGATAATCACACTAAGCCATATACCGTTTTCTGTATTATTTTAATTTATTTAAGTAAATTTATCTAAGTAAATGATGATGGACTATCTTCAGACATGTTAATGTCTTTCAGGTTGTTGTGTTTGTGTGCAAGTGTGTGATTCTTATTTTTTGTCACACTTTAGCTGTGTATCACTAAAAATAGGATCATGTCTTGTTTTGTATTAAGTACACTTTCTCCAGCTGTTATGGCAGGGTTGTCCCATCCCCATTGCCTGGAGCTCTGCTGTTTTTAAAAAAATGTATGGGCAGCAGTCAGCCCACATGTGCCTGTCAGAGATGACAGAGATGAATATGCGACTCCACCTGAATAACTCACCTCATTCAATGAACAAATATACCGCATTATTAAACCACTTCTTCAGAACCAGTAAAATGGCCATTGTCACTGATGTCTTTACCTCTGTATGGAACATTTACTCCGGGTCTGAATCACTGACCTTCCCAATCGGATGTGCAATTCATCACAAAGACACATTAAAACATCAGTCATTTTTACCAACAGGTTTTATTCGTTCAAAACCTAGCATCAGTATGATTTTAGCTGGACTATCACATTCCTTAACATGGATTTTGAGGACATTTCTCACATTTGTACCCTGCAGTATTATTTACTATTAAATAGGAGAGGTTGGGGCTAGTTGTCACATGAGTTGTAGTCATAATTCAAATTACACACATGTTTCTTTTAGCTGAAGCGTTGAACTTTCTTTCTTTCTTTCTTTCAGTAGACTACCATTCAAAAATTGGAGGTCAGTAAGATTTAAATTTTTTTTTTTGAAAGTTGCATACCAAGGCTGCATTTATTTGATCAAAAATACAGTAAAATGGTAATGTTAAGAAATATTAATATTAATATATTTTAAAATGTAGTTTATTCCTTTGATGGCAAAGTTGAATTTCCAGCACATAGGTATGCACAATTAGATTTTTAATTATTTTTTGTTAATTAATGCTTTTGTGTTTAGTAATTGCTTTACTATATAACTGTTGAGTGATATGTTCCATCATGACAAATCCCTACTATGTGTTCAGTGAACATTGTCTTGTTTTTGGGCAAAAACATTGGAAATAAATCAAAGGCTTTTTTGTAGCTGTTACTAAGGTATCTGACTGTAGAAAAATTGACTTTCACAAATAAATCTGCCTTGAGGAATATTCTGTGGCACAAAAAGTGCGACATCCATCCCCAGCCTCCCCTATATATCATTATGATGCATTAATCATTGGTGAAGTTACTAGTCTAGAACATATTGTATTGATTACACCGCTGTAATTGGTCATGGATGACCTCCAAAAAAGATTATTCAATTTGCAGTTATATTAAGTGATAAATAATGCTGTAGATAGGGTATTTTGCTTGTGTCAAGACACCCCCTTTAATAGTAAATCACCTGCATGTGGGATCCTACGTGTCTGTGGATACTGACAGAAATGCACCACCAGATGTTCAGTCTCCACCTCTCCTGTGACGGCACTCTTGTCCCATCCTGACAGTCCAGACCCTGTACCTTCACCATGGGGGACAGTACCTGTGACCCTCCCCTTCCCACTGCGGAGTCCCTCAATCCCAGCCGTCGGTCCAGACTCCTGTCCCCCCCTCCAGTTGATCCAGACAGATAGTCACTCTACTGCACTACATCATGTAGACAAGGTCATTAAAGAACAAATCAATTGAACACACACACATACATAAACGTGTACTTCAGCCCGACTTGTTAAAAGAACGAGTAAAACATCAGAAGTCACATTCTCTTGTGTCCCAAGCTGGTCAATATCTAACCTCATTAATTTACATATCCATCCAATTCAAGCCAAAAACTCATTTGAAATTAACCTGGCACATGGCCGATAATCATTTTACTGCCTGATGATTTTTTCTAAAAGAAAACCAATCTCCATGGAGATAACATTGTGTGTCTGTGGGCCGAAAATATTTCATTAGGTGGGTGAGCTGCAGCTGATTGTGTAAAATGCACATCGGTGCTTGCAGGGGTGTGCGGCTTGAAGCAGTCGCCCCTTTATTTGTTTAGTTTCACCTCCCTGAGGGCCAGCCTTATGCTCTCGAAAGATGAACGGGTGGAAAACCCTTTTGATGACTGTGCCCCATCTAAACCCCCCACCCGCCCTCGCCCTCGCCATTTCTATTCTAAGCAAAGTGGGGTTTCGGGGGGCTCTCCCCTGATGCCTTTGTTCCCAGCCTGGTTATATGCTTAGACTCAGTGAGGCGGAAGACAATGGGAGCGTGGTGGGCTCAGCTCGACTCCGGTTCTGACGAAACCAGGGGTGCGCCTGACTGAACTCATTTCAGGCTTGATTTGCCCTGACAGATATGAGCTGCTTGGATTAGCATTTATGGGAGATTTTAGGTCTATTATCAAGGAAGTGCTCAGAACAATCTGTTTAAAGCTTATGGATTGGGACACATTACTTGTGACCTGACAGGTCTTGATGTAAAAAACAGATGGTGTGCTCGCATTTGGATTTGTGGAGCTCAGGTTTAATAGAGCAGCTCACTTTTAATGTTTTAATGTCTAATCGTGCTAGGAATGCTAGTTGCCACACACTTGTGTTGTTTCAAACCTGACTTTCTTTCTTTGTCCATACAATGAAAGTTTTATTCAGTGGGGTCCAGAGTTACACAGACAAGTTATACAGGTTTGGAACAACATGTGTGTGCGTAAACAATGACATCATTTTCGATTTGCCGCTATCATCTTTATTTGCAGACTACTACTGTGATTTGCACATTATTTTGTTGGGGCAAATCCCCTCAGGTACCATTTAAATGGAGATGGATGATTTGAAGAGCGAATTAACAGATCCCTGTTATGTGTTTTGTAGCTTGGCCAATGTGTAGAGCTGTATAATTATCTCCTTAATTGAAGGCTAAACAATGCTAAACGTTTGATTGAATTAGATATTGTTCTTTTTGTTCTCGCATTTTTGTTCTCCAGTTGTCTTCCCATTTCCTCTTCCAACTCTGATAACATTTGCATATTTAAATTGGATCAGCTTGGCTAGGCATGCCCCTCCCACTTCACTTGGTTGGTCCCCCACCCCTCTGTCCCCCTCCAGCTGTTCTGGAGGGTTTGAAAAATGAGTCAGACATTGAGCTCTTTCTCCAAAACAAAAACACTGGATAGGGTCTGTAGTGTATTGTGCCAAACCTGTCTGCTCCTCTTAGATTTGGATGCGGCACACTTCAAGCCAAATTACTTCACATGTACAGGCACAGATTTGTGCGCTTATGGATGGATAGATATTGGGCATGCACTGATATTTAAATTCTAGCCGATATAATAATGGCTGATATTAAAATTATATACTATTTTCTCTAAATAAATTAAAAATAAAAAAATAAAATCATTCAATTTAGATGGTACAAGTGAATTTATGCATCACAATGTTATAATGTACAGTATAAAAATGGATATTCATTTTGAGATTTGCTAAAGATTAAATTTAACAGTGTTAATTCATTTATTAGTCCACTGTAAAAAAAAAAAAAAAAAAGATTCAACCCTCTATGCACACCCTGTCAATAGAATATATATATATATATACAGTGGTGGTCAGAATTATTGGCACCCCTGGTAAATATGATCAAATATGGCTGTAAAAAATAAATCTGCATTGTTTATCCTTTTGATCTTTTATTCCAAAAATTCACAAAAAATCTAACCTTTCATTAAAGTAAAAGAATTGAAAGTCGGGGGTTAATCACATTATGAAATAAATGCTTATCTCCGAAACACATTGGCCACAATTATTGGCAATTATTCCTTTTTCCAAGATAACAGCTCTGAGTCTTCCTATAATGCCTGATGAGTTTGGACAACACCTGACAAGAGATCAGAGACCATTCCTCCATACAGAATCTCTCCAGATTCTCACTCATGTTCTATAGGGTTCAGGTGAGGGGACTGGGATGGTCATGGCAGAAGCTTCATTTTGTGTTCAGTGACACATTTGTGTGTTGATTTTGATGTTTGTTTTGGATCGTTGTCCTGATGGAAGATCCAACCACGGCCCATTATAAGATTTCTAGTAGAGGCCGTCAGGTTTTGATTTTTTATCTGTTGGTATTTGCTAGAATCCGTGATACCATGTATCTGAACAAGATGTCCAGGACCTGAGCGTCTTTGGCCACTCAAACACTCCTCCTCATCGTGCATTAGGACAATATACACACGTCCTCTTTCAGGCAGATTCGTAACATCTTTAGTTGATTGGAACATCTTAATTATTGCCCTGATGGTAGAAATGGGAATTTTCAATGCTTTTGCTATTTTCCTACAGCCTTTTTCTATTTTGTGAAGCTCAACAATCTTTTGCTGCACATCAGAACTATATTCTTTGGTTTTACTCATTGTGATGAATGATTAAGGGAATTTGGCCTTTGTGTTTCCTCATATTTATACTCCTGTGGAACAAGACATCATAGCTAGACAATTTTATGTTCCTAGTCACCCTGGTGTGCTAAAAAAATTTAAATATTAATGGGAAAATATTTTACTCATAAAAAATTCTAGGGGTGCCAATAATTGTGGTCAATGTGTTTTGGAGAAAAGCATTTATTTCATAATGTGATTTACCCCCCACTTTCAATTCTTTTACTTCAATGAAAGGTTCGATTTTTGTGAATTTTTGGAATAAAAGATCAAAAGGTTAAACAATGCAGATTTATTTTTTACAGCCATATTTGATCATATTTACCAGGGGTGCCAATAATTCTGACCACCACTGTATATATACGTGTGTGTGTGTTCCACCAAATCAGCTTATCTTTTTAAATATCTGAACGTACACTCTTAACATCAGTCAATTAAGCATTATATTATGAAAATCAAGTACTATTTAATGATAGAACTTTAGTAATTAGAGCTAAAACTTGGTAACCATGTATGAATTCATATTTATCATTTTAACTGAACTTAGGACTGGTGGTGATGCTTAAGATATTGCTGGTCATTCAGTGTTTCTGTAAAAAAATAGATACTAGTAATTATTATTAAAAGATAATAATACTACTACTAATATATTCTGCTTATGCTGAATAATTCCAAATGAACTCTGTTATTTTGACAGGAAAATACAACAAAGAGTATCGTTTACATGTAGCACACCAATTCTGCATGGTATATAAGGCTCTAGCTCTCTCATTCTTTGCACGTGTGACACAGTGCTCTCAGCAAAGCGACGACGAGTGCTGCGCCTTCACACTAGTTTATGGTCAAATACACGTCAAATACAGGTACGCTGCACATCCAATGAGCTGAATTGAAACAGTCAGAGTGTTCAGTGAGTGAAAATATATCTAACTTATACTTAGCCTCTAACACAAACACTGGCAAGTAAAATCTAAGAATTTGTTAGCCAATGGCTAATGATAGATACTATGTAGTATTTCACCCAGAGTAAAGATTTAGTCGCATGCGAGTGATTTATTTGCATTGTAGAGGGTTGGTATTTTCAAAGTTGTAAATAAAGTACGTTTTACAAAAAAAAGCTCATTTAATTTGTGAAATTTACTAGCAATTTCTGAGTGAACATTTCTTCAAAGTAAATCCTACACACATTTTTTCATTGTATTTTTAAACATTAACTTTGAAATTTGCTTTAGATAAAGACAAAATTAATCTGAATGTAAAAATATCAATCCAGATTGACAGTTTTTAACTGAATTTATAACCGATATGGTACCGATATACACTATATTGCCAAAAGTTTTGGGACGCTTGCCTTTACATGCACATACATTTTAATGACATCCCATTCTTAATCCGTAGGGTTTAATATGGAGTTGGCCCACCCTTTGCAGCTATTACAGCTTCAACTCTTCTGGGCTTTCCACAAGGTTTAGGAGTGTGTTAATGGGAATTTTTGACCATTCTTCTAGAAGCGCATTTGTGAGGTCAGGCACTGATGTTGGACGAGAAGGCCTGACTTGCAGTCTCCGCTCTAATTCTTCCCAAAGGTGTTCTATCGGGTTGAGGTCAGGACTCTGCAGGCCATTCAAGTTCCTCCACACCAAACTCGCTCATCCATGTCTTTATGGACGTTGCTTTGTGCACTGGTGCGCAGTCATGTTGGAACAGGAAGGGGCCATCCCTAAACTGTTCCCACAAAGTTGGGAGCATGAACTTGTCCAAAATATATTGGTATGCTGATTAAGAGCATTAAGAGTTCCTTTCACTGGAACTAAGGGGCCAAGCCCAACCCCTGAAAAACAACCCCACACCATAATCCCCCCTCCACCAAACTTTACACTTGGCACAATGCAATCAGGCAAATACTGTTTTCCTGGCAACCGCCGAACTCAGACTTGTCCATCGGATTGCCAGACAGAGAAGCGTGATTTGTCACTCCAGAGAACACGTCTCCACTGCTCTAGAGTCCAGTGGCGGCGTGCTTTACACCACTGCATCCGACGCTTTGCATTGCACTTGGTGATATAAGGCTTGGATGCAGCTGCTTGGCCATGGAAACCCATTCCATGAAGCTCTCTACGCACTGTTCTTGAGCTAATCTGAAGGCCACATGAAGTTTGGAGGTCTGTAGCTATTGACTCTGCAGAAAGTTGGTGACTTCTGCAGACTGTGTGCCTCAGCATGTGCTGACCCCACTCTGTGATTTTACCTAGCCTACCACTTTGTGGCTGAGTTGCTGTTGTTCCCAATTGCTTCCACTTTGTTATAATACCACTAACAGTTGACCGTGGAATATTTAGTAGTGGGAAAATTTCACGAATGGACTTATTGCACAGGTGGCAACCTATCACGGTACCACGCTTGAATTCACTGAGCTCCTGAGAGCGACCCATTCTTTCACAAAGGTTTGTAGAAGCAGTCTGCATGCTTAGATGCTTGATTTTATACACCTTTGGCCATGGAAGTGATTGGACCACCTGAATTCAATGATTTGGAGGGGTGTCCCAATACTTTTGGCAATATAGTGTATGTACTGTATTGATCATTACGCTCTCAGTATGTCTCCACAACAATGTGAAGACCTTTTTAGTTAATGGTCCAAATGACTGTTTTCTTCATCTGCATTGCTTAATGTTGCTTATCGCCTTGCCGTTAACCTATACACTGCCCACACTTACCTAGTGGTCATTGAAACAACCATAATAACCATCAGCAGCAAATGCGTCCATTAGGATTGTGCAGTCTGGAGGCAGAATGTCCAAACACTTCTGTTTATTGCAGCAACTGTCTTCCACACAATGCATTTCTCTCTGAATGAGGAATATTGGCTTTGTCAGGACCATTTACGGGTAAGTTTTTTTTTATATTACAGCCTTGTGGGTGGTCATACGTTTGATAACCTGACATATCTGGGGATAAACAGTGAAATGACCAAGGAAGAGCATTTATTGTGGATGATCATTATACTATAGATGAAGTTGTGAAGGGTATGGAGTTGGTAATGTGCTCATCAAATGCAGGTGTTTGGCATCAGTGCCGGCGAAGCTGCAGACACAGAGCGTCTGTCTGTTCACTTCTTGAAGAAAAGACACGGCCATTAGAGTCCTGTGGGAGATACTTCACACCTGACTAGTACGCCACCACTTCTTTTGTCCTCTCTCTTAATGAGGCTTCACTGCAGACTAGTGTTGTCGATTATTCCGCTCGCTCATCCACGTGACTGCGCGCTGACTGCTGCCCAGGGCATTGCTGGCAGGTGCACAGAGAGCTATTGCTCCATTACTCCATTGCTTCAGGGAACTTACTAACTGCAAATCACTGTGTATTTAATGTTTTGAATAGATTTTTAACAAAGTTGTGTACACTCATGAGCTCTGAGCTATGATGTGTGATTACTGCATGAAGTCATACAGAACAAAGTGCCATTTTTTTCATGTTGAAATAACATGCTTTTATAAAACAGTGGCAATAGAAATTCGATTAAAGTCCCCAATGATAAATAAATCATTACATTTATTAATATTAATCAGAGTAAACAATTCTTCAGCCAAGTAATATGGTTCATAGGCTTAACTGTAGCAACTTGGCACATTAATATGGACGCTAGTGTACAGGACACCCCCACATCCCCCGCAGAGCAGAGAGCGGCCCCTGACCTATATAGTATGATCCAGTTATGTTGTTTAAATTTTAGTTAACTTTCTGAATTATCGAAATCTACAAAGTTTATCAGACTGGTAAATATTTAAGAAAAGGAAATATAGAAATAAGTGAGCCTAAATTTAAAAAGTAACAACTGTCTGTCTGCATGATATCACTAGTTGTGGGCGGGGCCTCAAGATTTACAGCATATCAATAAGTATATAATGTTCTGTAATGGGTCTATTGTGTTTATCCTCATTTTGCAATGGCTTCGAATGTAACTCATCCCGTCGGAAATGTGAGTTGGGATTAGTCGAAGATTAATTATATATTGGCGGTCATATCAGTATCTGCCAATGAATCACTTTGTAATGTTATTGATCCGATAAGTAAAAAGGCCAGTATATTTAAGCTGATAAAGGACCTCTGCTGTACCAGAAATATATTTCAGTTTTTACTCTGAGCCTGTGGGAATTTTCTTTTCTTTTTATCCAAGACACATTTTATTCTTATATTACAAATTTAAATATACACTTCTGTTTAAAAGTTGTATGGAGACCCTGAAGGGACATGGTTGTGGGGATGGAAGGAAAAATAATAAGTCAATGCTTTTGCGTTATCTCGTAAAACCTTTGTGTTCCCTCAAGAAACTTTGCATTCACTCGCAAAATCTTTTGAGCTCTTTGCGAGTGAACGCAAAGTTTCTTATTTTTTTTTCTTAACTCATATTTTCTTTAGGGGCTCTGTACTTATGCTCCCCAAGATTGCATCCATTTAATGATAAAAACAAAAACAAAATGTTGTGAAATATTATTACATTTGAAAATAAAAAATGTAATTTAAATTTTTTAAATGTAATGTATTCCTGTGATGTCAAAGCTGAATTTTCAGCATCACTACTCAGAAATCATTCTAATATGCTGATTTGCTGCTCAAGAAACATTTCTTATTATATCAATGTTAAAAACAGTTGTAGGCTACTGCTTAATATTTTTGTGGAAACCGTGATATTAACCATTTTTAACTCAATCTTACTGACCCCTGACTTTATTTGTAAATATAATATCTTATATTTATTCAAATATAGTTTATATTTTATTCGTTATTCATTATATTTATAAAAGTTGATCTGGAATTTTAAGGGGAGCATTTTTCTCTCTCCAATCAGTCAAAGTGTAGATTGTGATGTACATCTGTTAACGTATTGATTATCGGCTTCATTAATTATTGGTTTTTATTTGCAAAATTTTCCGTAGCAGTGCATCCCTAGTCAGCACCATCCATTTTATATTGTAGTTCTCTGTTAATCTTTCCGTGTTTCCACGTGAAGTGTAATTGTGCTGAGGTGGGCTAATTGTAGTGTGCAGTTCTCACACATTGTTCACGCCGTAAGCATGTTCTGCATAAGCACCTGTTTCATGATAACGTGTTTTGCTTTTGTTGGCTTAATTGTGCAGGCCTGCTAGTGTTGAATTATCTTCTCCATAACGCACACACGCTCATTGGAACGTGTTCTTACACACACAATAATCAGGTACGATCAGAGGGAAGTGCTGTGGCAGGCCATATGCCTGTACTGCCATTCATCACGCCCCACACACCGCTCACACTGCTCCTCATTATAAAGCTCCGTCTCTACAAAAGCAAAGAAAAAAAACATGGCCTCTCCTACACACTTTTTCATTCTCAATTTCCCTCTGTTTTTTTGTTCGCCCATCTGTCTCGTTCCCTGGTCTGTTTCTCTTCTATCCCTGTTTCTGCTACACTCTTTTGCCCTCAAAAGCTTTGCTTTGTTCCTCTCAATCTGTTCCTCCCCACCCCCGTTTACCCCCCTCCTCCTCTCTTTAGCTGAGCTCTAGTATTAAGGTACAGCAGTGGTAGATATCGGTGTCTCCCATGCTGTGCCTTAGATGTGTGTGTGTGTGTGTGGCCATGTTTGCACGTGCATTTGTGTCCATGGTTGAGACAGCAAGGCTTTATCAAGTTAAGCACTGTCTGTTTTGTCTCTTTAAGGAGGCCAGCTGAATCTGTAATCCCACCCAGCTGATTGTCACTAATCAGTGTTGTCTTTCTCTCTCTGTTTTGGCATTGCCAATGTATCTCACATAAATTGGAGAAGAGGATGGATAGGACCATTAACTTAACTTTGAGATAGTATTGCTAGTGTTGTGACCTGCAACACTAAGGTTGCTGATTTAAACTATATGATTCACTATTAGTAGGGTTACTGAAAGAACAGTATGTGTCACCATTGTGCACTTAAACAAGGCATTCAACTCTATTCTAAAATGCTTTGAATGAAACGTGCCTGCTAAATGACAAATCCGCCCACAGTGGTGTCATGTTGTCTGTACAAATTAACGGAGTATTTACAGTATCTGGATCTGGTCCAGGTACATCAGCTCTGGCTTCTGGCCACCTTACGCTTAGCCACTAACCCCTGCAGCCTGACCTTTAGAACCAAGCTTTGTCATATTTATATTGTGATTTTGATAGGGTTTTCATTTATTTTCTCTTTTACAAACTTTACATTATTATAGGCTGCACTTTTTTAATGTTTCAGAAGCCTTATATACCTATAGTTTTTTTTTAATTTTTATTAGAGGTTTTATATTAAGGTAGAACTTTAAAATAAATCAATGCATATACTGCACAGTGGGGTCCAAAAAGATTGAGACCTACAGTGAAAATACATTAAATTATTATTATTATTATTATTATTATTATTATTATTATTATTATTATTATTATTTAGTGCTGTTAAATCGATTAATCACAATTGATCACATCCAAAATAAAATATTGTGTTTACATAATATGTGTGTGTGTACTGTGTATAATTATAATGTGCTGTATATATAAATACACACATATTCATGTATATATTTATATAATTTATATTATATATAAATATCAATATTTTATATATATATATATATATATAAATATATATATTTTTTTTTTCTTAAATATGCATGTGTGTGTATTTATATATACATAATAATTATACACAACACACACACATATATATTATGTAAACACGAATGTTTATTTTGTGATTAATCGCGATTAATCGATTTGACCACTATTATTATTAGTATTATTAGTATTATTATCAATAGTTTAATAAAACATCTATTTAAATTTTAAAAAATTACAATACAAAAAAAATTTGATTTCAAATTAATCGATAGAATTTTATAACAAATTATATATTTTTTGTTAAATAAAGAATTCCAGATTTTCAATGTGAAATGAGATTTTGGATTATGCATTTAATTAAGAATTTTTTTTAATAGTTTAATTACCAAAGAAAAATTATTTGTACTTGATTTTAGACAAGCCTAGTGTGCATTTGATATTTTAATGGCCAGGTATTCACTTCAGCTCAGTCATTCCCTCACATCTCATGTGATGTATTGTGATTGTATATGAAGTTGACGTAGGCTTCCATTATGGCCCCATGCCAGGTTATATGAATGTGTGTGTGTGTGTGTGTGTGTGGGTGTGTTGGGCAAAAGCCGGTCAGAGAGCTTGCTGTCTGTTAATGCTACAGCTTTGCTAATTTGTTCCATGGTTTGCTCTCTGTGTTGGTGGTTAGCAGGGGGTGAGCATTGTCCTTCATTACCCTAATCACTGTGAAATGACTCCAACGGACATTATCCAGACCTGAATATAAGGGGGGAGTGCATATCGCACATTAGGAACTGCTGTTGAGAAAGAAAGGTCTAGCTAAAGAATTTATTTTTGCTTGCATTGTAGAAAATTATTATAAGCTTAATTAAGATAATGTTTAGCCTTTTGAGTTTACTCAATTTAACAAGTATGTTTACTAAGCTAATAATGTATCATTATGTAAACATTGTAAACCAACTGGCCTATTCATATTTTTGCTCATTAGCATTATGTAAACACTTATTCAATGTGGTGTTATTCATGTTGGTTTATGTTTTAATTTCAAAACTGAGAAAAATCAGATGATTTTAAAATGTCATGTATGCCAACACAATTTTGTTGCATTGTATTTCTCATGTATGTGCGCTCATGAGCTGCACCTCCAGTTACTGCATTTTAATGAAGAGCTTCTTGACCTTTTTATAAAATATGTTGAGTAAGTACACATTTGTGTGGGATAATTACAGTTATGGAAAGCTTATCTGGGTGTTTATAATTTCATTATTGCTGTGTTCGAAAATGCTACTCATTTGACCTACTGCTTTTAATATATATATATATAAAGAAAATAGGCATATTCAGATGTAGGGTTCATCTTTATAAATTTCTCTATGATTCTGTTTAATACAACAGTTCCCTGAATTTGGTCATCATAGATTGACGACCTAGACTCCTAACATTTATGGGAAGGTGCGATTCCCCAGTCTGTTTTTGTAATGACTGTGGAGACAAGCATCTCATAACACTCATAACACAGCACCCCTTCTATGGTTTGAATATCATCAAGGTCAGAGTGAGCTCACATTAATTATTCATGAGGGGTTTTACTACTCTCATTCGGTTGTTTTTTGCCATCCTCTCTCTCTCACTATCCCTCCCGTCAGATTCGCACCCCCTCCCTTCACCTTTTCCCTTTTCTCTCACTTTACTTTTACACTCACAGCGATATCTTTCCTTTGCATCTCTTTATAGCTTTTGGTTCCAGCTGGTGCCAGTGACTCTGGTGTATCTACTTCTAGCAACCAACCCCAAATCAACACACGCCACAATGATGCACGCGCTTCTTACCTGGACCCCCGGCACCTACCCCAGTTCCCTATTGCGTGAAGAATAGTGCAACCCTTGATAGTGGGGCAATGTGATAAGAGAGAGTGATTGCAGGTGGATTCTGGATTAGTAAAGGAGAGCGAGACTGCATGAGAGAGTGCGAGCGAGGGAGAAAAAGAGAGAGGAGGGGGGAATGGGAGGTGCTGTATCAGCCAGGCTGAGCCAGGACGCAGTAGCCGCACAAGCAGCGTGCTGAGCTGAGGGATCTATTGTTCCTCTGGCTTTTTTTATTTTTTCTCCTTCACTCAGACCTCATTCTTCTCCACTGACCCAGAGAACACAGTGAAGAAGAAAGAAAAGGAGGGAAAATAGAGGAGTTAGGAGAGAAAGAGACAAGTGGATTACCCTTTCCTGGAGGAACCGCGTGCAGAAGAGTGAGAGGGACAATAGCAGGCACACTTTCCCCTGTGCCGCATCTTCTTGTGCATACATCTCCTGCTGAGTGTGTGTGCATCGTTCAGGTCTGTTTGGCCAGACTTGAGCCGTGTGGATCTATCTGGCCGGGCTAAAGCCATGGGGCTGGCCAGCAGGGCGGCAGGGAGAGGGAGCACTTCAGCAGGGGCTCTTGCTTCCCTCTTCAGAGTAGCTCTGCTCTTTTTTGGGCTTTGGGATGTCCAGACGCAAACAGTCGCCAGCACAAAACCCACCTACATCTGGCAAACAGGTATGGCTGTTTTATCCAAGCACAAGTATATGCTTAAAATTTTGAACATTGGTTAGTGTGTTTTGTTGTGTTAAGAGTTTATGATGAGAAATAGATGCTGACTTCATGCCAGAGTCGAAATGTCCCAGTGAAAGTACATTAATTGGAGGTTACTTGTAACAGGCGACAGTATATTTCAGTGTGCATTTAGATTAAAGACATTTCTGTGCTGGTGCTTAGTTCTTGTCAGAGCAGTGAGAATATTTAAGTGTATACTGTTGCTGAAGAGTGCTTGATATTTTCAGAATGTGTGGGATGGTCTTCGATTCACTAGTATTCCTCCAACACACTTTTATGAGATGCATAGCCCCATAGTACATCCTGAAAGATAAAGAAAAAAACATGCACTTGATTAATATGATTGTACAATAATCAAGCACATGAATATCCCTACAACTAATGTGAATAAGTAGTGTGCTTTCTAAAAGCAGCATGGTCAAAAAACATGGTGAAACATGGTGAAATGACTGGGATGCCCCAAGAAAAGTAATACAAGGCCTAGTAGGTGAATATTGGAGATGTTTGAAGTACCTGTAGAGTCATGCTCTGAGATATGTGTTTGGTGGAATGTAAAGCAGTTGTCTCAGGAGGTAATGTGGAGTGTTGTCTGGTTATGGGGTGGTGTCTCTACACCTATCAGGTGGTGCAGATTTGGCATGCATGGGACATCACCGGCAGTGAAAGTGGGGGGATGGAATAAGCTAAAGGGGGTTAGTCTGTTTCGGGTGCATGGGATGGGGAGGGGTAGGGCGAACTGTGAGGCTGAAATGGTTCCTCTGGACTGGCCACAGATCGATGGGTCATTTGGCCAGGGTCTCAGGCAGGAATGGATGGAGAAGCTCTGGATCAATGAAGAGGGTGCAATGGGGCCACTGGTGTCCTGCTGGAGTTGATCAATGCACAGCTTCATGGCTGGACAGGATTGGAATCCTGCAGGATCAATGAGAATTTTGAAGTCTCTGGTCTAACTCAGAAGGAGCCTGATCAATGTGTGGAGTGCAAATCTGGAGAACTAGGTGGTCAATGGATCAGTGGTTTCAAGAAATGGGTGTAGATTCTTTAATGAGCAGACTATAAAACATCTACAGTTTATTCGGCAACACAAATGATGTGAGGGTTCAAGGAGAGGTGGTACATTTTAATGTTGTTTAATTGTCTGGCATATTGACTGTTACTTCCCTTATACTGGGTCTTTACGTTGCTCAACTTTTTTAGCGTATAATGGCTGTAGTGGTGTCAGGAATATCACGGTAGTGTGGTGCAGTATCCTGTCCCCACTACTGTCATTGAGTGCAGGAGATTAAACATGAAGTGAGGGAGGACAAGCAGATTGGCTAAAGCAAGTTAACCTACATACAGCAGAACCTCGCTTTTGGATTTCCCATAAATACATGCATAGTAAGTCCTAAAAGTAAACCCAAGTGCTTGGTAAGCACTTGACCTCAGAATCTCAAGCAAGGCCAGTTAAGCAAACCTCAAGCTTTCGTGGAAACGGGCAAATCCATCCCTTCCAGGTGTTGCTGTTTTCCGATGATTCTCTCAATATTTTAGTGTTTTGATCTGTGGGGACATGGGGCCAAAGCAGGAGACTAGTACAACAGTATTAGCCTATCTGCAGGGCTCATATGGTAACAAATCAGTTTTTTTGATAAGAGCACAATACATTTTGTGACCATGACAAATGGCCCTGGCAGTATGCATCCGTACAGAAGCTGATGTTTACCAGTCAGCAGAGAGTTTATTGTAGGAATAACATTTCCTATAGTTCCCCTTGGATTGTTCTGGATAGAGAAGGCTAGGAGGCAGTACTTTTGACATCTTTATCATTATACAAAACAACATTTCTTATTTAATACATACTTGATACATAGAGTGTCATAACTCACTATAACTTTCAATTCTCAAATCTTCCTCCCCAGTTTTACTGAAACTTGGCTGCAAAAGTGTCTTGTTTCGAACTTTACCAAGTTTGTTTTATCATGCAAATTAATACATAAACTCCAAAACATGGCCATTCATGTTTAAACACCCATAACCTATTGGGTGGCCAGCATGGCTGCTCATTTCACATGCAATGGGGCGTTTCTGAAAGGAACAGCAGCAAGACTGTCTCATTTTAGACTCAGACAGTTGAATAAAATCTGCAGGCTGTCAATAAGCCATAATTTTCTTCAATCCTGAAAGATTTGACAGTGCAGTTTGTTTTTACATGTCCCTGTTTTCAGGGCTGTGAGGCTGTATTTGAAGGCTCTAGGGAAGCGTCTGGCCCAGTTTATTGCCTTGTATCTTCCTATATTACACTGTAAACAGTACCCCTTTTTGACACCACTGCATTTGTGAAGGGCATATCAGGTTTTATATCAGACTTTATTGCAAACAATCTCATGTTTTGGTGCTATTCTGTACAGTGTTTCATTTAACTGTATTGCTTTGCCTTCCAGGGGTTTACCTCTGTGTGACCGTCACTCTCCAGGCCCTCTATGTGGGCCCTTCCCTGCCCTACAGCTGCCTGATATAACACATGCACACTGATCTTAATCGACAGGGCTGAACTTTCTCCCTGGTCAACACTGTGCTTAGTGGTGGCGTACATGTGGGAGGAAGCTATTGAGTCCGGCAGGACCCTTCCCCCTTTATCCCGCCCACCCAGTCCAGCAGATGAGACGCCTTTTATTCCCTCTGAAAGTGTGAATCTGCCTTTACAGCCCCATTCACTAATGTCCACCCTTCTGTTTCCTTCTTTCAGCACCTTTCACCTTTCCCTTCAGCATCCTTTTCTTTAGGTCGACCTTTAACCCTGTGGTTAAAAGGGTCTTGCGAGGGCATGTCAGTGCAGGAGAACAGAGGGGATCTATTGGTGACAAGAGGCCAAGTGTCAAGCTGTTAATTCAAACATCTTCGCTCAGTCAGACTTTAATACTAAAGACACTACCTGAGGACTGCACAACAAGACTCTGGATCCCAGGGAAAACGCATCCATGTGCTTCCTTAGTGTGTTCCGATATGGCTAATCATGGAGAAAAATAGAGGAGGAAAACATATGGAAGTGTGCAAACATTCCCCAAGTGATCAAGCTGTAATTATGCCCGGCCATCAGCCTGAATTTTGCCGTGGAGCCAGAGTTAGACGCAACCATTATGAGAAGTGATGAAATGGATTTTTCTTTCGGATTCATCAAGTGCCAAATTGCTGCTGCTTGTCTGGGTACTTTACTTGAGTATGGTCCAGCTGCTTACAACAACCTGCCTGACAAGTGCCGCCCACATGGAATAGTCCGTCTCACACAAGAGTCTTGTCACAGAGCCGCTTTAGCTGTCTTTTAGTTTTTTGTGGCATCATTTTCAACGCTTCTCTTCTTTAATTGTGTGTCAGCGTTTTCAGCCTTACCAGTTTGCTCTAGGTCACCTCCCGCTGCCGTTTGTTGCTCTTAGGTTAGCATCTGTGTGCTCCCTCGCTCTTTTCTTCTTCTTTAGTCCTGAAAACCGAGGGGAGAATCTTGATGAGTGCTCGCCAAAAGATGACAAAAGACAGTCTGACAGGGTGATTTGTTCCACTTGCCCCCTTCACTCTTTTCCTTTTCTTTTGCTCACACATGCACGCTTGCGCTCGCGCACCTCATTAGTTTGCTAAGAATGGATTGCCGCCTGCCTGTGCGTGGGGGGGCGGTTGTAATTACCTGGGTGTGTGGCGGAAAACCCTTTTTTTCACATCTAACGGCAGCTTTCTGACAGAAGATGCTGAGAAGGCAACTTCTGCTTTTTTTTCCACTGACAAATTTGTATTCTTCAGACATTGAATTTATTTATATAGTCTGTAACACTAAAGAAATTGATGATGATTTCAAAAATTAACTTAAGAACTGCCCTTTGATTTCGGACTACAGTCAGATAAGCTTGTAACTGATTACAGTACTAAACACATTAGCGGAACAGCACAATGCGTTTCTGATGCTTTTCCCCTCATGTTCCTGCATGTAGGCTGCTTAGCTTTCCTGAAACGTGCAAAGGGATTGCACTCTTTATACTAAACCGCTTTAACACATTCATACACTTCCTTTCCAATGCCATCTCCTAGAAGGCCTGTCTACGAATAATTTTACAAAAAGAGCCGATTTGTGCCTTTTTTCTCCCACCCATGATGTCAAATAAACATTTGCAGTATGAGAATATTTCCTATTGAGAAAACTTTGTAGTTGTAGTTACAGTGTGTATGCCACTTGCTTACTCTCCCAACCCTTGCTTTTCTGTCATTGTCTGTCTGTTATGTCGTAGACACACACTTGAGTGCCAAGCTTGTCTGTGAGGAGCTGAGCCGAGCAGTGGTATACTTTATTGCGTAGCAACTATTCTGATGGAGATATAAATAGCAGACAGGTTGATCCACGCTACAGACACTAATGGGAAATAACCTGGTTGAGGTGGGAGTGAAAGATGGAGAATAAACAAGAACAAAAAGACTGTTTATCATCTTAGATGATTCTTTAGTGCTTCTCTAAATTTCCACAGTGCTTGGATAAACGCATTTGAGCAGATGATTGCTGTCTCGCATACAATGAAACACCTGCAGCTTTTGGCATGGGTGGCACAATTTGGCACTGTAGCATATGATAAATAATGCCTCTCTGATAGGTTTAGTCTGATTTTAATTATAGCAGAAAAGAAAATTCTTTATGGATGAATGAGAATTTCTTCATTAACAATACTCACACACCCATTTAAGATGAATCAACACATCCACAATGTAATCCATATATACAGAATTATTGGCTCCCCTGGTAAATATGATCAAATATGGCTGTAAAAAATAAATCTGCATTGTTTATCCTTTTGATCTTTTATTTAAAAAATTCACAAAAATCTAACCTTTCATTGAAGTAAAATAATTGAAAGTGGGGGGTAAATCACATTATAAAATAAATGCTTTTCTACAAAACACGTTAGCCACAATTATTGGCACCCCTAGACTTTTTTATGAGTAAAATATCTCTGAAGTATATTCCCATTAATATTCCCATTTTTTTTAGCACACCAGGGTGACTAAGAAAATGAAATTGTCTAGCTATGATGTGTTGTTCCACAGGAGTATAAATATGAAGAAACACAAAGGCCAAATTCCCTTAATCATCCATCACAATGAGTAAAACCAAAGAATATAGTTCTGATGTGCAGCAAAAGATTGTTGAGCTTCACAAAATAGAAATAGGCTGTAGGAAAATAGCAAAAGCATTGAAAATTCCCATTTCCACCATCAGGGCAATAATTAAGAAGTTCAAATTAATTAGAGATGATACGAATCTGCCTGGAAGAGGACGTGTGTCTATATCGTCCTAATGCAAGGCGAGGAGGAAAGTAGCCAAAGACTCTCCAAGGATCACAGATGGAGAATCGCAGAGATTAGTTGAGTTTTGGGGTCAGAAAGCCTAAAAACAATTATCAAACAGCATCTACATCTACATGTTGTTTGGGAGGGATTCAAGAAAAATCCTTCTTGCTCATCCAGAAACAAACTCCAGCATATTCAGTTGTCAGACATGACTGGAAATTCAAAAGGGACCTGGTTCTATGGTCAGATGAAACTATAAAAAGAGCTTTTTGGCAGAAAATCCACCAGATGGGTTTGGTGCAAACACGGATAAAAAGTACCCCATGCCCACGGTTAAAAATACAGCTGGATCTTTAATGTGAACACTGAACACAAAATGAAGCTTCTGCTATGACCATCCAAGTCCCCTGACCTGAACCCTATAGAAAATGAGTGGGGTGAACTGAAGAGAAGAAGCACCAACATGGATCTGGGAATCTGAAGGATCTGGAGAGATTCTGTATGGAGGAATGGTCTCTGATCTCTTGTCAGGTGTTGTCCAAACTCATCAGGCATTATAGGAGAAGACTCAGAGCTGTTATCTTGGAAAAAGGAGGTTGAAAAAAGTATTTAATAAAAGGGTGCCAATAATTGTGGCTAACGTGTTTTGGAGAAAAGCATTTATTTCATAATGTGATTTACCCCCCACTTTCAATTCTTTTACTTCAATAAAAATTTAGATCTTTGTGAATTTTTTGAATAAAAGATCAAAAGGATAAACAATGCAGATTAATTTTTTACAGCCATATTTGATCATATTTACCAGGGGTGCCAATAATTCTGACCACTACTGTATATAATCATGTTCTCAACTCTGTGGTCTTGCATCCACATTTGTAATTAGCAGAAGTAGACTTGTTTTCTGCCTGGTTCGACGTTGGGAGTTTGATGTGAAAGCTGAGTGTAATAAGTGAGTTTGGGCATGAGTCAGGATTTCTAATCAGCTAACCGTAATCTGACTTGACCTTTTTGAATCCAAGAAGCATTGAGATCAAATGCCAAGTTTAGGATAAGTATCTAGCAAGCTACAGTAGCTATATGGAAATTGTGAGTGTTACAGAGCCATATCTCAATTCATCTCAATGTTGAATGTGAAGTGAACACAATCCTAACTAAACTGTCTGATCATCCTAGAATTTTGGGACATTTGTGAAGGCTCACATAATTACAACTCCCCCCCCCCCCCCCCCCTTTTTTAACCTCAATCAAGTCTTCAGAATTTATAAAAGAACAAAGAAAAAAAATCAAATGAAACACACATTGGCAGAAGTAACAGTATGTTGTATGATGTGGAAAGGTTAGCATTTTTCAAATGGCAACTTGTCAAATATCCATTTATTCTGCCACCCACTCAACGCCTTCTATTTTTACATCCACACACTTCCATTCTCATTTTCACCTCCTTTGCTTAACATGCACAGGTATCATTTAGAGTGGGAATGGGTGGGATATGTCCCCATCACTTTTTATCAAGGCTGATTTTGTCCCCACTACTTTATGATTGAATTGCACAAAAGAAGAATCTCCATTTGTTGAGCAAGATTTTCCAATATATTGTGGTTTTTTTCAATGGTAGAAAGTTAAAGTGTTTTCACGTACAGACAAATAACCACTCCACTCTATTTTTATTTCACAGCAATCACAAAACAAAAAAATAGATAAGCATAGATATCCTTATTCCTAAAATACACCCATTGACATTCAGATGTAATTTGGGTTTATCAAAAAAGTAAGTTATATTATGTTAGAGTGAATTAGATGCTGGCTCCCTTTACGTTTGGTAGTTAAGAGCTTGTCAATGAATGTCTCCATATAAAATACTGGGGTTGATATCTGTCTGAATACTGTGGAATCTACTCCAGAAAATCAGTTTAGTTGTTTCCCCCAGTTTAGTTGTGATGTTTTAATAACCCAGTGGAGATTCGTCTCTTTGCTCTTCTGTTGGGAGCTTAAAATAGATCATTTTCTGGGAAATGAAAGAGAGAAGACAAACATTGGCGAAAAGGGAGAGAACATTTTATCCATGTCATTTTTCATGGCCAGGTCTGCAGGGCTTACTGTAAGTGAGTTACCAGGGACCCTCAATTCATCATAGTTACGCCGAGCACTCAGCAATACTCCCTGATGGAACTGCCCCCAGACTTCCGTTTTCCCACAATGCACTATTACACAGTGCCTACCTACCTCGTTTGCTTCATTGCTTGTTTTGTATTCAGCGGTTGAAAGTGTCCTGAAAGTGAAGCTCTCTAATGTAAAATTATGTTAAATGATTCATAAGATCAGTGTTGTGATTGTACGAGACCGTCAAACAAGATACTTGAGTACAACTTGAGGATCTTGAGAGCCTCATGACAGTATTTCAAGTGTTCAGAATACTTTACTGAGAATGATATTACTTCAGTCACATTGACTATGCAAGCTTCTCCATGTAATGCAGTCAGTATGTGAGTGGTTATGAGAGATGAATGAGTCTTGACAAGTAAATTTGGTGGAAAATTGGCTGAAAATGTCTGGTATTGTTTCGAAATGATTCATTTATTAAGATTTCACAGTAATCCAACCAACTCCTGTTCTTTATGTATGTTGTGCCTTTCATACACACACACTGCTCCTGTGTGCATAAAATGTTTAAATTGGATATGTTAGGTCTCTAGACAATTAAAAAGATTTAATATTTAAAGTGTGGGAGATGAAGGAAATAGTCTATGTGACAGAGAAAGAGACTGTTTACAGTAATCTAAATGGCAAGGCTTAGACTAAGTCCAGCATTACTCGTATGTGGATGCTTGATGGATTATAGATTAGACTTTATTCAAAAAACATTATTTAGTGCATCCTAAGAAGATTTGTAAACTAAAGCTATTTGAACTATGCCCTTAATGTATACTCTTGTATTGCATATCACTATGCCTTTAATATTACTGAAAACCATCATGTCTAAATGGGGTTGAGTCAGTGTGTAATTTAGCATTTCCCCATAAGGCGTGCATGGATTTTTCCATAATATTCTCATAATCTAGTTATGCAGCATTGTATATGATGCTATTTGGGATTGTTTACAGTGTCCAATCCCTCATCCACAGCACACAGACCCGCCCATTGATGATTCATGATTCATAATTGTCCTATTAAATATGCTTTACTGGAGTGTTTTCCACTCAGAAAATGGAGTAGTTGTACATCAGACCATTTTATAGTGCCTCTAAATCATCTACCAGCAAAAATAAATGTTTTATTTGAAAATATCAAAAAATTTTGGCTGATTAGAGGGTTTTTGTTTAGGTTTCTACTGTTAACTAATCACACAGTCCAGTCTGTCCTGTCAAGCACATAGCAGGACACCTGTCTCCAGTGTGCCAGCTCTTAAATTTCATTTGTGGCATTCACATCAAACACAAGCTTGAATGAGATTTGAAAGCTAGCACACGGGAGAAAGGTGCCCTGCTACGGTGCTGACAGGCTAGTCAGCATCTTTCTCCAATGAACAACATATCACTGCATATTGCAGTTGAAGATACTTTAGTGTTTTATATCATTCAAATTAGATTATATTCACTGTATCGTTCGAAATGTGATATATAAAGATTTCAGAGGTTTGATGGAATTACTACACAACAGCAATGTACAATGCGTACAATTGATTGTATTTTTACCAGCTGATGATACCAGCTCATGAAGTGCTTATAAATATGTAAAATGTGAGTCAAAACAGATGCAAAACACAAATGAAGGTCTGCAGCAAGGAGATGGCATTTCCAACACCTGTACCAAACTGTAATGAGCAACAAAGCTCCTAACTAAAAACAGAAAAAAACAGGTACGCTTGGGCATGCTGTCCATTTTACGTTCGCGTCTTTTGACATAACCTCTTGCTTTTAGTTTGTTTAGATGTCTTTGGTCTGTGTTGAGAACCGCTCCAGTGTTCGTCTGGAAGCAGACTGAGACCCCTAAAAAGGTGGGTCTCGATCCGCTTCCGAACAAACTCTGGTGCTTGTTTGATGTGCACCAGGGTTCATATGGCAGCACTCACTCTTATTCAAATGAACCACATTAACAGAGCAATCGCACCAGAGTTTGTTTTAATCGAACCAAACCTGCCAAGTGTGAGCACAACCATATTATTAAATTTCAATTGATTTTTTGTACATTTTAACTAGGGGTGTAACGGTACACAAAACTGACGGTTCGGTACGTACCTCGGTTTTGAAGTCACAGTTTTTATTAAACAGTGGTTTACTGAACAAATTGTGTATATCCTTAAATTAATTTAATTATAACTAAACGTTTCTAAAAAATATGCTGTAAATGCTGTAAACTATATAGGGAGCCCTTACTTGCACATTACTAAATGTAAATGTAATGCCACGTGACATTGTTTACAAGCTGTTTTATTGACGTCTTTCTTTCGTTGAACCACTGATTGAGCGATTACACGACATATGATACATTTCAGTAAGTTGTAATGTATCCTCAACATACCGTAAGTTGTTAATTCATGTTTATTCTTTGACTAGGAAGAGATGATCTCTTCACTTGCGCGCCGTGCTGCCGCTTGAACTGAGGCGCCTATACAGTGATCTGTCATGTCACATTAAAGAGCATCAAAATGCCATTGTTTACATTTTGTGATGGACAGAATACTTAATATGTTTGTGTGAGAACACACAAGTATGTATATATAAGTATGTTCCACGCTTAAAACAAGCCTATTGTTAACTGTTAAAGATTGCATTCGGTACACTTTGTGCACCGTACCGGAAGTCCTGTATCGAAACGGTTCGGTACGAATATATGTACCGTTACACCCCTAATTTTAACACATTTTCTTTGAATCTGAGTAAAATAGAGCGGAAACAGTTTCTTACAGGACTATATTATTCATCTAAGTGACACAATTTTGCTAATAACTCATTTAAAATGTGTAGCTACTGCCATTGTAGGGCAGCGCCATGCACCTTCTCCATCTGTCTCATTCATCCCCTTCTTTTTTGCTGTCCTCTGCAGACATCTGCCTTTCCACTTCATTTCCCCACCAGTCCTTCTGCAATCACCCCCTATTCCATGCTGGATGTTTTTTTTTCTTTTTCCTGCAGATGTTGTCTGGAGAAGTTTCCAAGAAACCACTGATCTGAGACATGTTTCTGTGTCAGTTGTCAAGGAGGTGATGGAACGGGTTTAATGAAATCTGATGATGCTCTGACAGCACTGGTTTTAATAGAGAAATGCAGGTTATACGTGTCGTGTACCAATGGAGGTTGATGCCTCTCTGCCAAGGTGATTCATTCTAGTTGTACAGTTTTACTGCCCAATGGATTGTTTTTACGGTCAGGACGGGGAAATGGAAAGTCACCATGGGCTTTACAGTGCCTCTGTCTTCAAAGTGCTGTTTGTTATCTATTGAATGCCCAATAGTAGGCAAACATGACAACGGTAATTGTTTTTTTTCTGTCATGCTCTTTGAACAAAAGTGCAATCAGATGTCACTTGGAGTTTGCGTTCTTTAGCAGATCAGTCAGTTATATTTATCACTGTACACACTGAAATGTCAGACATGAACTGAATTACATTTGTTGGATGAAATTTGTTATCAAGCTCTTTTCCCCTAAAGTATAATCAGTCATGCATGCAGCGAGTTGGCTTCACTCCATTCAAGAGCTTGATTGCTCAACTGTGTGTTCTACTTCCTCTACACTTCCTCAAGAGCAGCACCGGACAAGTCTCTCCAGATCTGATCATCAGCATTGTTTTTGTGTAATTAGATGTAAGCCACATTATACAGTGACGCAATCTCTCAAAAAGATAATTATGAATGTATTAATGCTGTGCTGGTTGACATGGCAGTTCTCTTGGCTTTGGCTATAGTTTTTGATCATATTTTTTGAATACCTATGCCAAGTGCCATTTTCTGTGAGCTGTGGTTGATTTATTCTGTGAGTTAAAGGGTCTAATAGTAAAAGGGGGTATGAGTTTGTGAGTAGGGATTTTCAGTCCCAAATATGGCAACCTTAAAGAAAACCGGACATTGGTATTACTGATATGAGTTTAAAATAACAATGTAACATGATATATTCTATACACTAACAAATTTTAAATAAAAAGTACTATTAAAGGCCCACTGAAGTGCCTTGAAACGTGCAGCATTATTCAATGTGTTGTCATAATTTCCACTGAAACAGGAAGACAAGGTGGGACATACCTTTTTTTGAATAGCCAACAGCGTTTCGTTTATTTAAAAGCTCAGAGCCGTTGAGCTCTGTAAAGCCGCAGTTTCCTCCTAATCTCTAACCGTTTCTCCTCCTTATCTCCTTCATATCTCTTTAAAATAAAGCATTCTGTGCAGAATTCAAATGGTTCTGGTACGTTTTCTGGTCTGCGCCGACTCGCTCATATGTTTCGCTCTGTGCTATCGCGTCTTCTCTATTGTGTGTGGCGGTTCGCGTGACACTAACGTGAAACCGGACTTCATTCACCCCAATGGAAAGGATATTTACACTGTTTGAATCGTTCCCTATCCCCTATATAGTGCACTATGTGCCATTCACCATAAAGAAAATAGTAAATGTTTGAAAAAGTGACTGATTTTAACCGCAGCTTCAGCGTATATTTATATATTCTAGATTCTAGAGAGCATTTGATTGGACAGTAAATCTGATGAGAAGCTGAAGTGCATAGTGATGTCGTCAAAATCATTGATCCATATTGCCAGAAGTGAGAGACTGTAAGTTTTGAATGCTTATATCTTCTAAATGTGAATTTTGTCATTGTTTTGGAGCACACTAGCTTAACGGTAAGGCTAACATATTCATACTAAAAGCAAAAAAAACCTATAATTTTGATTTCATGGGGACTTTAAAGTACAATTAATTTTGTTAGAGGCCAAACTTTTTAATGAGGACATTACACCTTCAAAAAGAAAGTGCAGTCCTAAGGGTTATCTATTCTGTCTGGAAATAACAACATTTATTTGTCTGACAGCATTTGTTGTTGTTGTTGTTGTTATTTTTTATTCTCTAGGTTCTTGTCCCAGATTTGCACACTTGAGGTGGAGTTGCGGTTTTGTAGATTTGTAGACGTGCGATGGTGGTAATGTGTATCTGTGACACTCACAAGCGCCCCCTTTGTCAATTTTTTACAGCATTACTTCCACAAAGCCAATCATCTTGTTTTTGACAAATGGTAGACCAGCAGACAGGTAAAGAGAGTACGAGAGTAAACTTCTGTTCAAAGTGTTTTGCATTTTGTGATTCACTTACACTGTAGCATTTTCGTTTTGCTTTTGACCTAATTAGGATGAGATACTTCGCTTCTTTATAATAGCTGTTTGTGTTGTTTATTTTGCTGAAAAAATGGAAGCACCTCGAAACAAGTCATAGACACACTTGTTGGAAAAGAACATTGCGGTATAATACAGATGGTTGAATTCGCAGTGATGTGGATTGCAACGCTATTTCAGTCGGACCCCTTCACGACAGAACATGGACAAAATAATAGAAAAAAGCTTGTTATAAATGTTTTGTACATAGAGCGAGCAATCAGTGGAGAGAAGTGGAGCGTGCTCACTAAACACCCATCATCCAGTGCGGCAGGAGAGTTTGTGCGTGAGTGATGAAGTGTTCACCTCTCTCATTACAGTGGGACACAATAACACAGCCCTTCTTTTCGCCTTCGGTTCTCTCCATGCCACCGACTGCAATTTCATCTGTCCTTCATTTTAATGGAATGGCACGGACAGCCCAAGAAAAATGAAGTCTACATGTCTACATACTACATCAGATTTCTCATTGTGAAAGCAGCCCATGCAGAATCTAAAGAAAAAAAATCAAACAAGCTTGAAACAAACAAGTAGGCAACCATAGCTCAATCAGCCATCTATTTATTTCCTTTGAAGTTCAGCCTCATTAAAAAAGGGAATAAACAAAAAAAGAGCTGTGAAGCATCAGCAGAATTCAGCAGGCAGAGAGAAGGTGAACCCTGTTTCTTCCCATTCACAATCCACTATCACATAGTCTGACTGGAACAGCAGGTGTCCCACTATAGATTCAGTTTAGAGTTTTCATTTAAAGATTTTTTTAGAAACCTTTTTTGAGGTTTAAACTCTCTTGACATCCTGATAGTAATCAATAATAGAAGTGGTCTAAATATTAAAACTGGTGGAAAGACACATCTTTTTCGTCAAAACTTCTTATCCCATTAAAACTAACACTTACTATTCTATATCTATTTCTATATCTATTTTTTTAAAACTTGCTACTTGTACTGTTCTATTAACACTGGGAGTGTTAATAGTGTTGCCCTATTGTTGGTTTGATTGCTTCTATTGCTCTCCTCATTTGTAAGTCGCTTTGGATAAAATTGTCTGCTAAATAATTAAATGTAAAACATGTTTTCTGTGGAAGTATCAGGTCCAAAAAATATTCATCCAGTCATTGCATCTGATCCGAATGCAATGATGCAATGTCCTAACTGCCTGTCGACATATGTATTTGCATGGTAGCACTTTATTTTACAGCCCTTTTCTCCATGTGCATACTATGTACTTATAGTAATTACAATAACTGGGTAATAACTAGGTACTAACCCTGAACCTACCCCTTAACCCATGTGTTATACTAACTGTACTTTCTTAGATAAGCACATACTGTAAAATAAAGCCGAAATTGCCTAATCTAACTTTAATGTGTGTGTAGGTGAGAGTGGTTGCTGTGTTGGAATGATCTGTGTAAGATGGATCATGGCACAGTCCATTCTGTGCAACTTTAACCAGATATAGAGGTTATTCTCAGAGTTTCCTGTTAAAGCCAAGCTCTTCCCTTCCCCAACACTGAGGTTTTTGTCTTTTTTTCTTACGTGTTGAACCACATTTATTCTTAGTCTTTTTATTCTATGTCTTAGGTCTCTGGAATGCACTGATATTGGAATTCTGGCCAATACAGATGAACTCATATTTGTTTTATAATATATTAGTAGTAGTAGCGTAGTAGTAGCAGTATTAATAATAATGTATACTACTACTTTTATTACTACTACTACTACTACTATTAATAATAACAAAATCTATATATACAATATATACTTTGTTTTAATACAAAAAATACTGAATTTCAGCATCACCATTTATAAAGATAGATAAATATTCTTTTTCTGCTCTAGACAAATACTTGTAAAAGATAAGCCTTCGAGATTTATTGTTTTTAAATAAATCAGGTTAGAGTCAATAATAAATCCATAATAATGTGAGTGATTACTATTATACAAGATAGTTTGTATTTGATTGTTACTGTGCTTTTCAAAGTAACATCAATAAAGCTGCTTGTACCTTTTTATAAGAATTGAAACCAATATGCTACCAATATATAGTAATATACAGCATCCCTACTGTCAGTCATAATGAAAACAAGACTTTGATATAGTAGATCTGCTGAACCATTCTTTTCCTTCTCCTCGTCTAATTTTAAATGATTGTGAATGGGGAATTTTGTTGTGTGTTTGTTTATTCGAGGCACACAGCTGGCACTTTAGTGCCCATTATTTCCTCAGCTTTTTATTGCCGTCATATGAAGTACTTCACATTGGACTCACTGCCCTCCTCTTATCTCCTTCAGATTTATAACTGAAGTGTCTGATTCATTAGTTGTTGCTTGCGTTTCTTTAAGCCCGAAAAAAGATATTTTACTCTTGTGGTTCAGTTAAGCAGCTGCATGAATGGTAACAAAAGCTTTTCTGTTTGACTTATAATTTATATCCTTTTGTTGAGGTATTGTGCTGTTATTTAGTGTGTGGCTTCCCTTATTTGTCCCCTGTTCATCCGCTGTATACCCACGTGGCTTTGCTCGGAGAGGTCAAAGGAAATGTCAGCTGTGTGAGAAAGCCTCTACTACTCGTTTGATTATGTCCTAAAGAATGTGGTTGTTGAATTGGTAAGCATACTGTTTTGATTGCAGAACACAGTAATGATTATCACATATAACTTCTTTTGAACAGAAATGAGAGTTGTAAAGTGTGTGTTAAATGTAATATAAACGTCTTACAGTCTCCACATGTGAGTGGGATGTTGGGGGTGGGTCGGTGTGAACTTGCTGAGGTTGGTTTAAGCCGTCATTCATCTCTAGCTGAAATTAAACCACCAGCTCCCCCACTGTTCCCAGTCCCCTCTAACCGTGACCATCATCTCTGAGGAGCACTTAATGCATTGTGGGTTATTCTGGTTTGCCAATGTAATTAGGTACAGACCTGGAAATAGCCTAACAAAACCATAATGTGGTTTGAGGTTTGGCAAAACCATCTCTTGTTTATGCAAACTGAGAATGTGCTCTGTTATTGTGGTGGTTGTTGTTTTTAGAAATGTATTTACCCAAAACTATATTCAATGATAAAAATATCTATTGTAAAAATATTCTATAAATTGCATCCAGTCACAGCAATTCTGACGTTTACGGCAGTGCACCACCTCTTCTCCATTTCGCCTTTTTTTTTTTGATGAAATGTACCATCCAATCCAATCTCAGACAGTCACAGATCTTCAAACTATGATGTTTTGCAGGTTTTTGCCTGTGCTCTGCTTGTGATAAGAAAACTAATTTGAATGTTTTGTTGTGCTCTAGCATATGTGGTCTCAAGCGTAATCCAAGTATGGACCCCACAAGTTCCCAACAGCAATGAAAAATACATCACTAGAATTGAATTATCACCCAGTTAGCACCTTCTGACCATATGCACACAACTCACTATGAGTGCACTCTGAGTGCGTTTGAAACCCCAGAGGATTCTCTCCCCCCTCTCTCACTCTCTCTCAGTTCTTTGATCTTAGGATGCCGTACAGTTGAACACATCTCATTGAGGCTATTACCATAAATTGCATCCAGTCACAGCAATTCTGACATGTCCATGGCGGTGCCACCTCCTATCCATTTGACCAACTGCAGCTGAAATAAAATACACCACTGATGAGTATCATGACTGAAATCTATCTATCTATCTATCTATCAGTCTGTCGGTCGTTCTGTCGGTCTTTCTGTCGGTCGTTCTGTCTGTCATTCGGTCTGTCTGTCAGTCGTTCTGTCTATCTGTCTCTCTGTCATTCTGTCGTTCTGTCTGTCGTTCTATCTGTTTGTCTATCTATCTATCGGTCAGTCGTTCTGTCTGTCGGTCGTTCTGTCTGTCTATCTATCTGTCGGTCGTTCTATCTGTCTTTCAGTCCTTCTGTCTGTCGTTCTGTCTGTCGTTCTGTCTGTCTGTCTATCTGTCTGTCTGTCTGTCTGTCATTCTGTCGTTCTGTCTGTCGTTCTATCTGTTTGTCTATCTGTCTGTCTGTCTGTCTGTCAGTCGTTCTATCTGTTGTCTGTCGTTCTTTCGTTATGTCTGTCATTCTGTCTGTCGTTCTATCTGTTTGTCTATCTGTCTGTCTGTCTATCTATCTATCTATCTGTCTGTCTGTCTGTCTGTCTGTCTGTCGGTCGATCTATTTGTCTGTCTGTCTGTTGTTCTATCTGTTGTCTGTCATTCTGTCTGTCTATCTATCTGTCTTTCAGTTGTTTTGTCTGTCAGTCGTTCAATATGTTGTCTGTCATTCTGTCTGTCTATCTGTCTGTCGGTCGATCTATCTGTCTGTCTGTCTGTTGTTCTATCTGTTGTCTGTCGTTCTGTCTGTCTATCTATCTGTCTGTCGGTCGATCTATTTGTCTGTCTGTCTGTCTGTCTGTCTGTTGTTCTATCTGTTGTCTGTCGTTCTGTCTGTCTATCTATCTGTCTGTCGGTCGTTCTGTCTGTCAGTCGTTCAGTCTGTTGTCTGTCATTCTGTCTGTCTGTCTATCTATCTGTCTGTTGGTCGATCTATCTATCTATCTGTCTGTCTGTCTGTCTGTTGTTCTATCTGTTGTCTGTCATTCTGTCTGTCTATCTATCTGTCTGTTCGGTCGTTCTGTCTGTCTGTCAGTCGTTCTATCTGTCTGTCTGTCTGTCTGTCTATCTATCTATCTGTCACCACTGTGACACATGTGCATACAATTTTAATTATTAAAATGTATTTTATTAAAATAAATTGTTAAAATGTATAGATATAGGTACTGTATATAGATAGAAAGACAGATAGAGACCACACTGAACACCTTTGGGAACTGGAGCGTTGACCTGCCCCATCGCCCAGCATCAGTGCCTCACTGACACTCTTATGAATGAATGGGAGCAAATCCCTGCATCCATGTTCCAACATCAAGTGGAAAATGTTCCCAGAAGAGTGTTAGTTGTTCCAGCAACAAAGGGATAGATTGATGCCAATGCTTTTGAAATGAAATGTCTACAAGTACATACTTTTGTCCATGCATTGTATTTCAGTCTGTCCTTAAGCAATTAAATGCCATATAATTGCACCCGTTGATGTTAATTAGATAGAAACAGGAATACAGAATAGCAGTGATTGAGAGAGAGAGAGACAAAAACAAGGTGATTATGAGGCTCTCATTTGCATATTGAGGACATGCTATTGTATGTTTTAAAATGCTAGAGGATCCAGCACAGTGTATTGTCTGTGAAAAAGGTGAATGTATGTACAGTATGCATGTATTTATTTATTCACTCGAGATTGTATGCTTCATACATGATACTGAAACGTGATCTTGACTATTCATTTTGAAATTCTTTGTTTTATTGCCCTGTCTGCCACTTCCATTAGGGTCAGTGAACTATTGTAACTTGAGGCCACAGAAGCTATTTCCCTCTTCAGGACATGAAATGACACTCCAGCATTAAATATTAACATTGGTTATTTTCTGACTGTGACAGTAGCCCCTTTAAAACCAATTTGTCTGAGCATGAGTTTGTCATTGAATCATGATAATGTAAAAAAAAAAACTCTCCGGCTGAATACAAAAAAGATGTCTCGGAAACCCACTCTCGCCGATATAGATAGCAGGCCGTCACATTATGCATTCACTGTGAGAAGAGATAAGGTAATCAGATAGAAAGAAGCATTTGACTTGTCATGCTTGACAGTTTTTACATTATTGCTATTCAAACAGTCCTTTAATAAGAACAGTGTCCACCGTCCAATAGACGGAGAGAAAATGTCATGGATTTCTTGGCAGCTGTTTGCAATGTAAATTATCTTGAGCTTGCTTTTGTTATTTATTCTTGTAATTTTAAACATATTATACTCATTGAATGATGCCAGACACAACTGGCTTCTCAGTTTCTGGTTTATTTGAATTTTTACTACTGAAAATACTTGGTTTGCTCCTTTTTTATTTAAATATTTACTTATACGTCATTCAGAAAATTTTTTTATGAATGTATCCAAACAACTATTATGAGTTGGTGGACATCTGCTGCACCATTCTTCCAAAAATGGGTTACTGAACATGAGAAAGTTACAGCATGAAAGACTATCTTATAGTCTGGTAGCAGAAGTGTGAAGTAAATATTTTGCTTTTAGAGTTTTATTGAGATGCTGTTAGTTCATTATTGTATTTTAGGGATGAGAAATAAAAATAATAATAATTATCATCATCATCATTTGATTCAGATCTGGGGAATTTGGAGGCCAAGTCAACACCTCAAACCATTCCTGAACCATTTTTGCTTTGTGGCAGGCTGCAAGAGGCCACAGCCACCAGGGAATACCGTTTCCATTAAAGGGTGTACATGGGTGTACAATGCTTAGGTAGGTGGTACGTGTCAAAGTAACATCCACATGGATGGCAGGACCCAAGGTTTCCCAGCAGAACATTGCCCAAAGCATCACACTGCCTCCGCCAGCTTGCCTTCTTCCCATAGTGCATCCTGGTGCCATGTGTTCCCCAGGTAAGCGACGCACACACACCGGCCATCCACGTGATGTAAAAGAATACGTGATTCATCAGACCAAGCCACCTTCTTCCATTGCTTTGTGGTCCAGTTCTGATGCTCACGTGCCCACTGTTGGCACTTTTGGCAGTGGACAGGGGTCAGCATGGGCACCCTGACTGGTCTGCGGCTATGCAGCCCCATACGCAACAAACTGCGATGCACTGTGTATTCTGACACCTTTCTATCAGAACCAGCATTAACTTCTTGAGCAATTTGAGCTACAGTAGCTCGTCTGTTTGATCGGACCACACGGGCCAGCCTTCACTCCCCACGCGCATCAATGAGCCTTGGCCGCCCATGACCCTGTCGCCGGTTCACCACTGTTCCTTCCTTGGACCACTTTTTATAGATACTGACCACTGCAGACCGGGAACACCCCACAAGAGCTGCAGTTTTAGAGATGCTCTGACCCAGTCGTCTAGCCATCACAATTTGGCCCTTGTCAAACTCGGTCAAATCCTTACGCTTGCCCATTTTTCCTGATTCTAACACATCAACTTTGAGGACAAAATGTATACTTGCTGCCTAATATATCCCCCCTCACTAACAGGTGCCGTGATGAAGAGATGATCAGTGTTATTCACTTCACCTGTCATAATGTTATGCCTGATCGGTGTATACATTTTGTAAATGTTTTACAAAAAAAAGTTACATATTGTACCTTTAACAATATTGAAGAACAAATATTACTACCACCACTACTACTACTACTACTACCACCACTACTACTACTATTACTACTACTACTTCTACTACTACTACCACCACCACTATTACTACTACTACCACCACTACTACGACGACTACTTCTTCTACTACTACTACTACTACCACCACCACCACTATTACTACTACTACCACCACTACTACGACGACTATTACTACCACTACCGCTGCTGCTACTACTATTACTACTACTTCTACTACTACCAATATTACTATTACAATTACACAGTGTCTCCACAACATGTTGGCGCCGGCGGCAACAATACTACAGCTAATAAAAGTTACGGCTTCTTTCTTTGCGTATACATTTGGGCGGTGTTATGAAACTTTGCCCCCACATACTGACGTAGAGATGTGGGGGCGTGTTTGAACGAAGCGTTTTTGGAAGGGCCTTAACTGAGCCTTAACTTTTACAAAGAATATCTCGTGGGTTTGAGACTTTGAGCTTTGTAACTTTGCAGATCTTATACATGCACAAACAGCTACATAACACACTAAAGAAAAAGGAAAACAAGAAATCGCATCATATGACCCCTTAAAAAATGTTAAGATATTTTCAAGAACCATTTCTATATACTGAAGCAATTATGAGATTGCTCACTCAGGTACTGTTGCATTTGTGTGATTAGTTTTATTTGAATACTGATTGGGATCTTTGCTCACTGTCTAGACAAAATGTAAACACTCAATTACAGAGCTTTTCCATGGGTTTTTTAATGATATGGATTGTAAAAAAAAATCAGGATATATATTCCCCCCCTCAGGCAAATACCTAATAAACAAAGATTCATGCGCTAGGCAGGGGAAAGTAGGTCATCATTGGAGGGAAAAAAGCAATGAACCTGCAGGCAGCACCCTTCCATAATCCAATCTGGTGCTGACTTCTGCCTTCACTAACACACATTTAAGCTCTCATGAAGTGTTTATGGATTATAGCATCAGTGCTGTGCAGGAAACTAGTCATCTCGCTGTGTGCTGAGAGGTATGTTATTTTAGAGATGTTAACATGAAACATTAGTAAATGCATTTCTAACAATCGTGTGACGTCAAACATGACTGTTTATCTCAGTTTCAAGTTTGATGATTTTGTTTTGTTGTTCAGTCAGATAATCACAGTGTGCAAATGGTCATTAGTATCTGAGGCCTGCTGATATACAATAACATCAAATGCTTTAAACAATATGAAGTCTTTTTATACAAAGGCTGTTTTGTCTTTATTCTTCCACACCCTTCATTCACATTCACACTGTCTTCTTCACCCAGCCTGTCAGATCCGCCTTCTCTGCATGAGACCCGCAACCTGCTAATTCAGACACATCATTAAGCCTGGCACAACTGCATATTCTGCATATTCATGCATATTTCAATAAAGACTCTTTCTTTGTTTTAATATTCTGCAGACAGCGGCATGGGACATTTGAACATGTTATAAGATGCACACATGAGTAATAATAAACATGGCAACACAAAAAAAATCACAACAAATGAGGCAACTGAGGAATATTTTTAGACACATTCCCTAGGTAATGGGATGTACACATTACATTTACAAACATATATATAGTCAAAAAGTAATTTATTACAAATTCTTAATAAATATATATAAGTTTGTGGTCAAAAAGTCTCTAATGCTCATAAAGGATTAATTGATTTGATATCAATATTACAATAATTTTAATATAATTAAAAAAACCTTTTTAAACATTTTATAAAATAAATATTTGAATACGTTTTCTTATTATTATTATTATTATTATTATTATTAATAATGATGAAAACAGTTGTGCTCTTTAATATTTTTGTGGAAACCATGATTTTTTTTTTCAGCATTCTTTTATGAATAGAAAAGTTTAAAAGAACAGCATTTATTTAAAATAGAAATCTTTTGTAATATTATAAATATTAACGTAATTTACTATGTCGTGCTAAATAAAAGTATTAATGTCTTAACTTTCTCTAATTCTGTTTTATATATATATATATATATATATATATATATAATATGCAGGGCCTAAAATTAACAGTTGCCAAGCAGCAAATGCGAGTAAAAATTGGCGGTGGCGAGTGTATAAAATGGTGTCGATTGCCAGGTGGCCGGTAAAATTTGTATGAATTCTAACAATACATGAATGTGAACAAATTTGCACGACGCTCGGGACAGTTGACAGGCTAGTGCTGTATCCTCACGCAACTTTAAGCCTTGCCAAATGGAACTCAATTCGTTACTCACGCGCTATGTGGGGAGTTTAAACATTAGTAGAGTGCGTCAGGCCCGGACTATATTTTATATATATATATATATATTATTTTATTTTTTTTATAATTATATATTATTGCCTTTTTAAAAGGCAATAATATATAATCACTAAAGTGATCATTCGACAATAAATCATGAAACGGTTAATCTTGAGGAAGTGGCCAGGTGGAGCATTGAGGGAAAGCTCTCAAAGAAGGAGCGAAATAAAGTAAAATTACGGACCTCAGGGCTTCAAATGCAGGTCAGTTTCACCTGTAAAAGGCTACTGTGGGTTTGTCCTCTTTAACGTAGCTAAGTATTAAACTGCAAGCAAATGTTAGCAGTAGCACTCCATTACTAACGTCATTCAAAAAACTATGCTAAATGGCATCATTATCATCTATTGTAAAGTTACAGTAGTAATTTAGCAGACAGATATTTACATCGATTTATACGTTTGGAGGGAGCTAGGTCTGACAACAACACAAAAATATTAGTAATAATGCAATAACTTGTTCAGTATTATGGTTTTTCTATAAAGATATTGTCATGATGTATTTATTATTATACTAATTTTGTCATTTAAGCAGTTTAGAAAATTTGTTTTTATATATATTTGCATGAAATAGCTGTTCAATTTTATATATTTAAGACATTTTAAGATAAAACAACACATTGTCCTAATGTGATACTTTGAATTTACCATAAAATAAATTTAGATTCTGTGCAAACAAATTACAATTTCTTTTTTTTTTTTTTTTTTTGCAACAACGTTGAGACAGTTCTGTTCCTAACAGTAGACCTGCTGAAGAAGAAGTGACTGGTACACGAAAAGTAGTAAAAAAGTGAACACACACAAGGGAGAGAGTCGAGCCAGAGACATATCAGGGAAAAATAAGATAATGAAAAGGAAAAGGGAAGTGAAGTGAAGGTGCAGTTCAAGAGAGAACCTTTAATTATTTTGCATAGCCTGAGCCTAAGGATTTAAACCTTTTTTATGTGATGATGACCATACAAAAAATACGTGAGTGTTGTCTTTTGTGCTTACGGCAGCTTTCCCGCAAGTGGGCGTGGTTTCGACGCCGACAGCGGAAACGCCCCCAGCGTTTGAAAGCAGAGAATGCTGCTTATTTTTTCAAGATTTTGATAAGCTATTTTATTTACTTGGTGGATTTTTTATGATTCAAATTTGGCTGGGTGGTTAATAACACATTTGTCTGAACACATGTTTCATTTTGACTTTACAGGGACTTTAATGTTATGAAGCGATGAGAATACTTTTTTGTGCAAAAAACAAAAAATAACGACTTTAGTCAACCATCTCCTCATCTGTGCCAGTCTCCTATGCTGTTGGCGTAGTGTAAGCAGCTCAGCACTTCCGAGTTCTACAGCAGAACGGCGGCTCACCATTGGCTAGCTCCTGCGTCAGCATTACACGCATGCGTCATGGTGCTCACGTGAACAGCATCGGCCAATGGTAAGCCGGCGTTGACGTAGCGCTTCGGAAGTGCTGCACTGTATTTACTACATCAACAGCATAGGAGACTGGCACAGACGAGAAGAGATAAAGTATTCTTGTCGCTTCATAAAATTAAGGTGGAACCCCTGGAGTCACATGGACTATTTTTACCATGTCTTCACTACCTTTCTGGGCCTTGAAAGCGTTAATTAAATAGCTGTCTATGGGGGGTCAGAAAGCTCTCGGATTTCATCAAAAATATCTTAATTTGTGTTCCGAAGATGACGAAGGTCTTTCGGGTTTGGTGCGACATGAGGATGAGTAATTAATGACAGAATTTTCATTTGTGGGTGAACTAAGCCTTTAAGACATTATTTCGTATGTTTATTAAGCTGATGGTTGGACAATTTAGAATGCACAGTGTAGATGACACACTCATTTTCAGTCTGTCTTTTTTTTCTTGCACACCCTTTATCACCTATACATCCTTTCCCTTTCTTTTCTTCTAAGGTGCCAGCATTCTCCCATCTGCTGTGTTTAGCCTTATTAGCATGAATGGGAATAAGGCATGTAGAGGCATCAAAGACTCCCTAGTGACACTGGGTCTGTTTTCAGCTTCAGCAATGCCTTTGTAGCGCACACACATGCATGCTGACTTAATACAGGTCCAAAATATGCAAACCAACAACTCATTATACACACATTCCAATGTTGGTGCTATATGCACATCACGCATGTAAAGCTCACACAGAGGTATGTTTAATTGTGATTGTCTTAGTTTGTGCATGTGACTCTGAGAATGACAGACCTCCCCCCTCTTCCCACATTCGGCGGTGTAAAAGATGCCCTGTGGGTTTGCCAGAGAGAGGTGACTGCTTTGTCCCATCTGAAGTGTGAAAAAAATGGCACCATCTCACAGTGCTGTTCAACCATACGGCCACCGTATCAAGGCTATACCAGGCCATATGCCATGGATGGGACATTTCTATTTTTGCATCTGTACTTCATATTATATAGTATATATTGTGTTTTTAGCTTTTGAACATTCACTTCACATGTTAAAGAAAAAGTGCTGTTTATATAACTTGCCTACTGCTGTTCAAAAGATTTTATTATTTTGTTATCACTTTTATTAAAAAATAACGCATTAAATTGATAAAAAAAGTGGCAATAAAAACGTTATATTGTACAAATATCCTTTGTATTTAAAATAAATGCTTTTCTTTTGAACTATCCATTAAAGAATCCTGAAAAAATGTTTTCAACATCAATAATAAATTAATAAGAAATGTTTCTTGAGCAGCAAATCAGCATATTATAATACTTTCTGAAGGATCATGTGACACTGAAGACTGGAGTCATGATAAAACAATATTAAAATGGTAAACAGGTATTTTAAATTGCAATAACATTTCACAGTATTACTGTTTTCACTGTAGTTTCGAATAAACGCATCCTTGGTGAGCATAAGAGACTTTTTTAAAATCTTACTGACCCCAACAATTTGTATCGAATACTATAAGGGATATTTCACCCAAAAATCAAACCTCTGTTGTCATTTACTCACTCATGTCTTTCCCATATGACATTTGTGCTGGAAACAAATGACGGCATCGTTACTGTTCGTATGACTGTGCATCAAGTGCTGAGGAAGCCTCCTGAGCTAAAATGCGTTTACGAGCTGTAAGCTCACAACAGACTGGGCCATCTGACCAATCAGAGCAGAGTCGACACTCAGAAAGGAGGGGTTTAGAGAGACCGAATCTTCAAATCGTTTCCAGACTCTTTGAGAAATGAGATGATGTGCAGTGTATATTATGAGAAAATTAACTTTTGATGCATGTAAATCTATTGTAGGAGACCTCCAAAACAAAATTTGGAACCTTAAAATAGCATAATAGGGGTACTTTAATTGTGCACACACACACACACACACAGACATACAAATATATGCAATGTTCCCACCTATTAATCAATACAGGAAACGCAATAAGAGACAGCAAAAAATAGCTAAACAAGTTTGCATAAGCCCTCTCAAATAGATTTGAGCTCAAGCTAATTTCATCTACTGGTTTGACCATTAAATTAAGTGTCCTCTATTATAGTAGTACCAAGGTTTATATAATTTTCATTGCTTCTTTGCTCTCTTCGTTTGAGAGAGTCTTTGTGCTGAATTATTCAGCAGGCGGACTCCCACCTATTGATTGGAACATGAGCTGATTACTGTGGGACTGCAGTCCTCTTCCCAACCTTTGTAAATTGATGCCATGTCATTTTATGACTGCAGAGTTCAAGGTGCCCTCCATGTGTGCAAATCTGTCAGCGAGAACATCATCGCTGATGCGTAATATCATGATCATGCTCACAAATTGTTACTGTATCTGTTCCATCTACCGTCAATATACTGGCTGCGTAACTTGGGCTAACCTTATGATTTGTCATTTAAGGACAGACAATGATTTTACAGTCTGTAAATGTGGTGGTAAAGTCTGTAAAAAATGGATGTGCTGTATGTCAGTAGAGCATGTAATGGTTGATATATAGATTCATTTACCACTATACTGGTAAAGAAAGTCATTTCTGTTTATTTTAGTCAACCATTTTATGTTCTAAACACATTTAAATAATATTTTCACTCTAAACACATACATTTGGCTCAATCGAAAATTACACAAAGAAAATATTCTGTTTGCAGGAGATACTTTCTTTTTCTTTAAGGGTTAGTTCACCAAAAAATGAAAATTCTGTCATTAATTACTCGCCCTCATGTCGTTCCAAACCCGTAAGACCTTCATCTTCGGAACACAAATTAAGATATCTTTGATTAACCACCCACAGGCAGCAACATCATTGCAACTTTCAAGGTGCAGAAAGGTAGTAAAGACATGGTTAAAATAGTCCATGTGACTTTAGTGGTTCAACCTTAATGTTATGAAGCAATGAGAATACTTTTTGTGTGCAAAAAACAAACAAAAAGAATTACTTTATTCAACAATTTCTTCTCGTCTGTGTCATTCTCATATGCTGTTGATGTAGTAAACATAGTGCAGCGCCTCCAAGTTCTTTGGCAGAACGGCGGCTCACTATTGGCTAGCTCCTGCGTCAGCATCACACGCATGCGATGTGGTGCTTACTTGAACAGCGTCGGCCAATGGTAAGCCGGCATTCTGACGTAGAACAACAGAAGCACTGCGATACTGGCCTTCACTCATAAAAATATGGCATTAAAATATTAAATTAAAAGTATTTAAAATATACTGTCTTTATGTTTTTACATTAATTTGGAGATTAACTGTGAAAATATTACATTATAAAATATATTTTAAAAAGTTTTTTATCACGATTAATCAATGTGTGATTAATTTTGTCAATTTTTTTAATCGACTGACAATCAATTATTTATATATATATATATATATATATATATATATATATATATATATATATATATATATATAGTGAAAACCATGCTGTTTTTTTTTCAGAATTCTTTGATAAATAGAAAGCTAAAAAGAACAGAATTTATTTGAAAATGTTGTAATTTAAATTTTGTAGCATGACTTATTAATGCCTAAATTTCACTTTTGATCAGTTTAATGTACCTTTAATGTATATATGAAGGATTTTAATAGTTGAATATTGAAAGTTTGAGTCAAAATTTTTTTTACTGTCATAAAAAATGACTCATGCCATGAAAGGCAGCAAGATTCCACACCACTGACCTCCATGATTATGATTATAAATGTAAAGATGGGTTTATTTCCATATGCTAGGTTATCATGGTATCAACTTTTAAGCAGCTGCTAGGAAGTTTAACCAGCATTTGCTAAATATAACCACAACTGCTATACTTTGTCTCCTTGATGGTGTATTTTGTTCTGCTAAATGGGTGCCACACAATATGGCCTTTAAGCCGCTTCATGGTTTTTTGAAAAGGACATAGTAGGTCATGTTGTATGCCCTTTAGAAAAACAGACCTGGAGGCTGCTAAACAGGTAAAGTGTTAGCGTTTTTAGCACAGGGCTGGTGTGATTGATTTCTGTAATGTTGAGTGTGCTTTTTCTTCACGCTGCCTTGCTGACACACTGGCCCTGATATTGAGCAGCGTGCTAGCAGTGCTGCAGGGCATTTGAGAGAGTGTGTGTGTGTGTGGGTATTTGCCCGTGTGTTGTCTCACAGAAGCCATTGTAGGTTAGCATGCATTTGCATAAAGGAGAGCTGTTATTGAGTGTGTCCCTGTCCTACACTGGAAATGCTCTAATACCTTTGGGCCGTGAGTACAAGGGTACGAGAGGAGGGAGGAAGGAATCTTGATTGGCATTACGGTCATTAGTGGATGATTGAAAGTGTGCTATAAAGAGAGTCTAATTAGGAATGTGCCCCTTCCAATGCCAGTTTAACTCATTTGGTCATAGTTTATTGTTAAAATACAAAAAGTGCCGTTTTAGGCTGTTTTCACATTGATTAATTGTTTTGAACTACAGTTTGAAATAATTTATCTCCCTTTATCCACTCTGTTTTTGCACTGTACATTTGGTAACACTTGTTAAACGCTACATGTCGAACAATATAGTTTTTTTTTTGATGGCTGATAACAGTTCTATCTAGTAATGTATTAGACAAAACTGTTAAACAGAGACCATAACTAATGAAGACAGAGACTGAGAGCGCTGTGCTCAGGCGCTACCGTTCTCAACGTCGTCAAAATAAAAGCCCCGCTTCCAACACAATGGCAAAACAGAAAAACTTATCGGCTGATGTCGATATTTAAAAAATGGCAAATATCGGCTGATATATCGGCTTTAGCAATATAGCAGTCGACCACTAGTTACACATAGTTACTGTAGTAGTAACTATAAATTATGCATAATTACATGCAACTAAACTTAAACCAAAACCTAACTCTATAGTAAGTACATGTAGTTAATTATTATTACTCAGTCTTCGGTAGCAAACTCTATAATATTTTTGTTGATCACTACTAATTCTATTATATTATATTATAATACTGTGTGTGTGTGTGTGTGTGTAGCAGCAATGCGAGTGTTTTGCAATACAACGTAAATGCAATAAGTACGTTGTACTTGTTTTTTGATGTAAATACATAGTAGTTAAAGACACCTAATATAAAGTGTGAACAAACATTGTAGCATATTATATTTAAAAAATGCTAATTTTTCAATATAACGCCAATTTCCATACACTGCACTGAAGCGAGGAGTGCAAAGAGAAATAACTTGAGTACAACTTTATTTAAATAATTTACAGTACCTATGAGGCATTAAGTTAAGCTGTCAAACATTTTAAACAAATTTCAGCCATCTATCGCAATAAATTTGTAGTATCTTCATTCCATTTTAGTTCAGGATAAGTTTTAACTTTGTTCACGTTTTACTGTTTATCAATGCAATTAGGTATATGATGCCAGCTTGTTTATTCATGTTTTTGCTGGTTTATATTGACCACCAAAACTTCACATGCACTGAAAAGTACTTTTTCAGTGCATCATTAACAACAGTTCACAATTTTTTTTCTGTATCAATTGAACAAACAAGTCATACCCCAGACCATCTTTTCATGGAGATTCGGGTGTGGTTTGCTTGTCCAAACCAAGCGGCAACCTCCCCCAGTTTCTCTTGAAGCCAATACAGAAGTGACTTAAACTGCAATTCATCGACTGGCCACTAGAGACAGGCTCCAGAAGGGAGCAGAATCTCATTGAGCCCCATGTTAAAATGCCCAACTTTACAGCAGAAAAACACATGTTTACAGCCTGGTACAAATTGTGGTTTTGGTCTATACAGCTAATTTTGCCCTTTGTGACATCTGTGAGGCTGGTGAATTTTTTTATAACTCATTACCTTAAATTATATTAAGTCTTAAAGTTCTGCATAATTAAGGGTGTGGCCACTTTGAGTGACAGGTGGATTGTTGTTTGTCTGCTGTCTGTTAGTCATCACGTCACGTCACCTCAGCTCCAGCTCAGCTCCCGCCTCTTTGCCCATTTTCAGTTATCCGGGAGTGACACGCTGCCAAGATGGCAATGGCCGAGTTTACGCTTCAAAACTGCTCCTCAGAAACCTGCGGGTGACGTCACGAACACTACATCCATATTTTCTACAGTCTATGTTCCAAACCTGAGTTTGACCAAAAAACAAAGCAAACTCTGAAATCAAGTGGACTCGGGTTCATACCAAATGCAAGTTAGTTCTGTTTTTACTAATAATCCCTATGGATTTTTTTACTTTAATTGGCAAGAAGACCTCTGATTGACCTTCCGTGGGCACTGATTTAAAATAAGCTGTGGAGAAAGTGCTGTGCTTATGTGGTTGAGTGCACATAATACTGTTGGCTGGCTTAACACAAGGTGAGAGACGCTAAATAAAAGTGATATCATTTGATTTATTATATTTATAACTTTGGATATGATTCTGCACCATCATCTCTTGGATCTTTATTGCGTTTGACTTAGGTGAACATGGTTGAGCATATAACAAATGGGTTAAATGTGCCAATGGTAATGGGAATAAGGGTCTTACCCACGCTTCTGTGCTCCAGTTAGTAGAAATGGTGTCTTCCTAATGCGATTACTTCACCTGTGATGAAGGTCAGACCCTGATGTTCTTGTTTTTGTTCTTAAGATGATTTTCTTGAGAAAAGGTGTGATGGTTGGGTGTGCTTTAAAAGGTGAACTTAAAATGTATTGGATTCCACCAAATATATATTTACAAAATGAATAGTCCAGAATATAATATTTGATGAGCCACGTTTGAAGTCTCATAAATATAAGGAATAACTAAACACTATAATAACTATGACGGTCAATTCCACGACTGTGCCCCATTGGCCCCGTTTCCAATTAAATGCAATTGCTATGTGCTGTACATCACATCTCTAATATGGACAAGGAAAATATAGGCTGGTGTGAGCTGGATTGGACTGTTATGTCTGGTATAATATTACCAAGAGAGAACAAGCGTAAGCCAACCCTTGCTTAACAGTGACATACAGACCTACAGGAAATGAATCGGGCCATCAAAGGTCATTCTAATCGCTTCATACCAAACACACAGATGGAGCCCACCAGCCTCGCACACTGATCTTTGAGATCGTCAGCCACATGTCACTGTGAAAAATAGATTTATTCTCCCTAATCCAGATCTTGCCCATGTGGATGAAAAACTGACATACTGAACCTGTATATCACTGCAATCAGGTTGTCTTAAAGTTTTAGTCAAATGCAGCTACATTTCAATCCACTTCAGTCCTTTTGTATTTCATTCCTATCTAGTGTACATGCACTGTAATCTTTGCTAAACTTTCATGACTCATGCAGTTTTGAATGCGCACACACATAACATGCAAACTCTATTAATATTAGTGCGATGGGAAGTAGATGCTTGCTCCTCTTTAAAGCCACACTTTAAAGTCGACATGAAATCAAAATTCTATCTCTTGCAATGACATCTCTTCTCTGATGATGTGTTTACTGGCCAAAGGGCAGGACTAGCTGTCACTCACATGAGATCAACGAATAGCAAACCACAACCCTCCAATCAATTCCTGATGGAAAATATCAATTCTCACCCTACATTTTGTCTTGTTCCAAAAGCTGTTTGACTCAGATATACATGTTAGGCCAGTTTCATTTCTATTGTATTTTAATACTAAACCGATACATATTCCTTCAGTGGTAACAATACTGATGTTAAGAGGCATTGCATTGATTTTTAATGTTAAAGTTATGGTGAAACGTAAGGAGTTTCAAATGTTCCATATTGTGACATACAGTACATCTGTTAAAGGGATTAGCGAAAAAGAAAAAAAATATGTAGGGTGGGACTTTTATCCATTGGTTGTTTTATTGGTTGCTAATTTGGATGTAGGCAGATCTGAATGCAAACTTGCAGAAACTGTAAGAAAGGCTAAATGTTTAGAGACATTTGAATAGAAGATCGAAATGAAACATTGCTTGGTTTGAGGTTGTAAGTTATTGTTTAATACATTCTCTTCACATTGTTATTAGTGGGTCAGTTTGTGGGCATCAACAGCTTAGAGTGACCAGAGGTCCATTACAAATAAAGGCAATAATTAAATCCCCTTGGTGGTTGTTGCCTTTGACATATTGAACTTGGCCAGATGGTTGGTATTGCATTAAATTCAGCAATGTCAGAATTACTTCTCAGGGGTTAATCTCTAAGTATTTAGTCTTCTGGTTGGACGTAACGTCTAAACATCTGAGACTACTACTGTACGTTCTTCTGTTTTGCTTTGTTGTTAATATTTTTTTTCAGTCAGCATCACAAATGTGCTAATTAGTTGCTACTTTTTTTTTTCTTTTTTCTTTCCAAACCCTAACACTTTAATATTATTATTTAAATTAAAAAATTAATCCCAAATGTTCTCAAGACTTTTTGGGCTGTCTTGGATTTTCTCAAGACAGTATGTCTTCAAAAGATATGCACTCTTTTAAAAAATGCATTCACATATTTGTTGTTGTTCTTGACAAACAACCAACTCTTAAGTTGTCAAATATTTTTCTTATTTTTTTCTTAAGAAGAATTGCTTGTATGGTGGTGGTTCTTGATAAAGATTTGCTGATAAACTCAACAAAGGCCGACTTCATAATAAGCGCACACTATAATTTGTTACTGAATTTTAAATTGAACAAAAAGTCACATCATGCATAATTATGACGATCAAGTCAAGTCTACAGTTAAATAAATGCTTTAATGCTCTTTTTTATAATAAGGAGCTATTAAACTTGCAGGATGTTTTAATGGTGCATGGTACATTGTAATGGTAAGACCTCTATTATGTATGATTTCTCATGTCTTGATCACTTTAAATGTATTCTTAAAGATGAAAATCACCCCATGATTTACTCACCCTCAAGCCATCCTAAGTGTATATGACATTTGAAGGCCAAAAAAGTACATCCATAATTATAAAAGTAATCCACTCCAGGGGGTTAATAAAGGCCTTCTGAAGTGAATCGATGGGTTTGGGTAAGAAAAATATCCATATTTAAAACTATACTTAATCCATAAGTAAAATATTTAGCTTCCGCCAGACCGCCTTCCGTATTCAACTTACGAAGAAAAGTTCTCACAGTTCAAACCAGCAATCTGGCAGAAGCTATAGATATTTTACTTTATAACATAAAGAAAGCCTTAATTAACACCCTGGAGCCGTGTGGATTACTTTTATAAAGGATGCATGCACTTTTTTGTGCTTAAAATTTTGGGCTGGCATTCACTGCCACTATAATGCTTGGATTAGCCAGGACATTTTTTAATATAACTCCGATTGTATTCGTCTGAAAGAAGAATGTCATATACACCTAGGATGGCTTTTGGGTGAGTATGGGTGAATAATTTTCATTTTTGGGTGAACTATCCCTTTAAATGGACTATATCTAGAATTCAGAAACCCTTGTTATTAGCAACACTGGTGGCCATTAAGTGAACTGCAGCCAGCAACTTATTTATGGCACTTGCATTCTTGCACATGTAACATACAAGTCAAGAGACTGAACATGATTCAATGCCCCGATATACTCACATATCACGGTGAAGTTCTTTTTCATTATTCGCTTAGAAGTAAAAAGAAGTTGGAAATACCTTTGCAGCGATATACTGTTAACGAACATCCCAACGCCGTCCACGCTGTTGAAAGTGACGGTTAGATGAATATGTAAATATGTGCTGCATGCTTTCCTCTCAATAACAAAATAAACACACAAAAATGACAGCAGTGAGAAAACAGCAGTTAAGAAAGCATCTGATCGTAGCGATGTGGATATGTCTGCACAAGCTCTGCAATTCACCGACATCATGCCGCGGGAGTCTTCTAAAGGAGCTCCACGAGTATCTCAATGCCACCCGACAGCCGCCGCCATCTTGCGGCGAGTGACGCACGTCATCCAGATAAAGGTAACGAGAGCTTGACTTAAGACGTCGCCATCTTGATTCGGCAATAGGGAATGATGACTGTTTTTCCATAGAATATTAACATATTTATTTCACAGATGAATGGTGACTGACAGATGAACAATTCCTTGCACTTTATTTATTTCATAATGACATCATCACAAAATGAGTTAAATTACTCTGTCATGATAGTTTGATTATAAAGTATATTTGAGACTATATAGATCAGGCTATGTAAGACTATAGTTTGAATTAATCCCTTTTCTTTGCATGACACATTGACATTACAGTACAATACATAGCTCTGTCGGCATTATCCTGAACATAAGCGAGTCTCTTGGGAGCGTGCATAAACGTCATATCCTTTTGAGGAAGGTCTCTTTTTTTAAAGTTTCGTTACAATCTGTTCACACATTGGCAATAAAAAGCTATTAATAAATGGAAATTCTTACATATAGCCCCTTTAAGTTAGAAAAAAGCAGTTAAGAAAAACATACATTTTATTCTTAAGAATGTTTCATGAATCCCGCTCTGATGCGTCCAACATGTTCTGTTCTTTAGAACACTATTCATCTATTCTGCTTCCCTAATTTCACTAAATCCTCTCCAATATGTTCAAACAATAATCCGCTAAGCAGCCTTTTCTCTCCACTGTTCCCAGTTCTCCCTGTCCCTGTTTTTACGCTTTCATGTCTTTGCTGTCCTGTCCTTTTTGAGCTGATCTTACTAAAACCCTTCAATATGTACATATCAGAGCTCATTGTCTGTCAAACTTTTATTGGATTATAATCTTGCTACTCATCTGAGAAAATTGTTTTATTCTATTGATAATCTGGAAAACTGTAATGTTATGGTTTCTGAGATAGAAAATAGCCAAATAAACTGGCATGACAACAAACTCTCATTGTACTATCCTAGCTAACACACTTCTATAAAAGTGATCCATTTTAAGATTTGTCTAATTTATTAATCATCCCAGAACACAGCTGCTTTTTGTAAAATTGTCATCAACATCATCATCACTGCCAAAGTCATTCTCATTACTGCCGGCATCATCATCACCGTCAATGTCATAATTGCCATCAACATCGTCACCATAATGAACAAGAGAAATCAGCAACCTATTACAGTAATTGTCACTGTAATTTGTCACTATAACATACATCCCAATGTATGTACCTCCCAAAGATAAACATATTGCAGTTCCAGATGGAGCAAAACATGTAGCGCAATGGCACTAGCAACACAAAGGTCATAGGTTTGATTCTCTAGGGCCACAGAAATAATAAAATATACATTGAATCCACTTTCAGTCACATAAATGTAATCAATTGTCTTGAATCTTTGTGATCTTGGGATAGCTCACACAAAAATGAAAATCATCATTATTTACTCACCTGTATGTTGTTACAAACCTGTTTGACTTCTGCGGTACACAAAAGAAAACACTTTTTGTCTTTGTCTTGTCAGTGATTGAGACATTCTACATAATATCTTTTGTGTTCCATAGAAGAAAGAAACAACAACAAGGTGAGAAAATGAGTGCATCTTAGGGATCTAGGTCTGTAAACCTCAGGTTTAAATGTTCACTTGCAGCCAGACAAAGTTTTGCTTTAGCCTGCGCATTAAGCTGAATTAAGCGAGTGTGTGCTGATCTCCAGCGGTGTGATCTTAAGCTCAGACACCTTGTATATCCTCTAATGGCTCTGCGGAACTGTGTTTGAACCTGGTGTCTTTCCCACACAGCAGCTGTGTGTGCTAGCAGACTTAATAGCCTACAATACACACACACTTGCAGCAAAATTTCTATTGCAATATTAGTATTTTTCCAACACAAATCCACAATCCAAACAATAAACTCAGGACTAATGTTTTTGCCACAATCAAAGAGAACAAGGCCCGGAATTAAAGAGGACCTATTATGCTTTTTTAACATTTACATTTATTCATTTAGCAGACATTTTCATCCAAAGCGACTTACAAATGAGGAGTACAACAAGCAATTAATTGTGAAAATAAACATGAGAAGTGCTGGTAATACAGTTTCAGACATCGTTTAGAATAGTACAAGGTAGAACAGGGGAGATTAAGGAAAAGTCAATAGGGGACTATTTTTTTCCAGCAGTGCTGACAGAAGAGATGAGTTTTTAGCTGTTTCTTGAATATTGTCTGAGACTCTGTGTTCCAGATAGAGTTAGGAAGATTATTCCACCACCAGGGAACAGTGAACGAAAATATTCTGGAAAGTAAATTTGTGCCTCTTAGTGAAGGTACCACGAGGCTTTGCTCACTTACCGACCTCAGGCTTCTGGAGTGAATGTAGACTCGTAAGAGCGGGTGGAGGTAGGAAGGTGCAAAGCCCGTGGCTGCAAGCATCAATGTCTTGAACTTGATGCGAGCCGTGACTGGTAGCCAGTGCAGAGAGATAAACAGAGGTGTGATGTGTGCTCTCTTGGGCTCATTGAAGACTGGTCTTGCTGCTGCGTTCTGGATCGTAGAGGTTTGATTGCACATGATGAAAGTCCAGCCAGAAGAGCATTGCAATAGTCCAGCCTAAAATGACAAGGGCCTGGATGAGAAGTTGTGCAGCATGCTCAGTTAGGAAGGGCATACATTTTCAACTTTTTTTGGGATGAGGTGCGGATATAAATTATGTGAAAAATAAGGTGTTTTTTTACATTCAAGCATGAAATCCTATTCTAGTAGACCCCAAAAAACAAATCAAGACTTTGACAAAGGGCATAATAGGTCCTTCTTTGGTTTGTTGTCTCAGAAGGAGAATAAGTTGATTGTGTGATTACGCAATTAAGTTGATTCGACTCAATTTTCCCCTTTTGTTTCCCTCATTCAGACTGAAGCAGGGGAAGAAGATGAAAAGGAGGGTTTATTTCTAAGGGCGGATTACAGTGTATGTAAATGTGACGTGAACATGATGTTAATCAAAGCAGCATTGTGGTGCTCACAAACCCGCTGACTCTACCCCCTCCACATGGCCACATGCTGGCAGGCGTGACCCCTGCGGTCTACATCGCTCTTTTTCCTCTCTTTCTGCACCTCTCTCATCTTTATCAGAGCCAAATCCAATCATGTAAAACCCTCCGCCCCCTGCCCTGTTCTCTGACTAATGTCATTAATCTGAAGCCCATAGATCGTGAAAAATTTCCTTTACACTTCCCTTTTGTTTGCTCTGCATCTCTGTCTGTATTTATCTGCGGTTTCTCCGTCTCTTGCTTTTCCTCCCGTCATATATCCATGTCTGCTTTGATAACACTACTATTCACAGCCACTAAATATTTCACTGTGTTGTGATGTTAAGATCATTGATTGACTCAGATCTTTGAAAACCCACTGTATCTTGAAATGATCTCTGAATGCTACAAGATGGAATAAAGTAAAGTGCACAATCAGTCAAAAAAATTGCGCTATGAGATCTTAAGATCAAACCTTGGAAGATTGTTTTTATTTTTAGATTCTATCCAAAGCCTCACATGAACCTCACGTAGTTGCAGTAGTTTGCTGCCAGAGGTGTTGATGTACATACAAGATCCTCTCAGAACATTTTGAAGGTGCTCAACATATGACCGCAAATAAATCATGCCTCGGTAGAGCAGCTAAAGAGTTGTCTCCTCCAGAGCCCAACTGCCTCCTGATCATCTTGCTGCAAGCCTCTTCTTAATTACCCTTCCAAGATTTGATTATTCTTCTGTTAGAATTAGATAACAGCAGCTGTTTGTAATGAACACTGTGTAGCTTGGGACTTTACTTTAAATGGAGAGCACGTAAAGAACAAAGAAGAATGTCCTCACTGTAAAAAAAAAATAAAAAAGGATAGTCTTAATCTTTATTTTTGTCTTGTGCACCAGTAAAATATCTAAACATCAATTAACAAGACTTAAGAAGCAGTACTGAAGATAATATGACTTATTTTCAGATATTAAGATCTAAATTTCAGGAGATTTCTAACAGTAAGAGGGGAACATTAGAAATATGAATCATTCAAGAAGACGAATTTTTCATATTTTTAGCAGTATTCCCCCTTTTCTTTCACACCAAAATAAAAAAAAAGTGTTTTGCAAGAATTATGCACAGACTGAAGTAATGGTAGTAATGTTATTTAGTAATGTTTAGTAATATTTTAGTAATGTTATTTATTTATTTCTCATAATAATGGCGTAGCTTCTCATAATTATGTGTGGGAAACATTTTGACTTTGTATCTCATAAATACAAACTTTCTCATTATTTTGAGATGTTAAGTTATTACATGAAAGTTTGTTATACTCTTAAGTATCAGTAAGATTTTTTTGTACTTTATAAGTCTCTGCTCACCATTTATTTTATGCATTTATTTAATTTATAAAACAGTAATATTGGGAAGTATTCTTACAATTTAAAATAACTGTTTTCTATTAGAATATAGAATGTAATTTATTCCTGTGATGGCAAAGCTGAATTTTCAGCATCATTACTCATTACTTCAGTGTCACATGACCCTTCAGAAATCATTCTAATATGCTGATGTGTTGCTCAAGAAACATGTATTATTATTATCACTGTTGAAAACTGATTATTTGATGAATAAAAAGTCTTTTTCTGAAATAGAAAGCTTTTATAACATTATATACACTACCATTCAAAAGTTTGGGGTCTTGTTTTGGAAAGAAATTTAGGAAATGAATACTTTTATTCATCAATTGATCAAAAGTGACAGTAAAGACATTTATAATGTTACAAAAGATGATATTTTAAATAAATTATGTTCTTTTGTATTTTCTATTCATCAAAGAATCCTGAAAAAAAAAAATTCAACATTGATAAATATTATTTATTATTTTTTACTGAACTGAGGCATAAACGGGCCATAGTTTTGGGCAAATCATTCATATAATAAAAATGAACATAATGTATCTTGATGTAGGACTATTTAGATTTGTTTTACAGAAAAAAAAGCAAAACATAGATGAATAATATGTTTTGCAGCATTTATCTGTGGGTGTGTTTGGATAGAAGAGCCAAAAAGGATCCTTTGTGCCATGCAGTATTTTTGTGCGTGGGCAGCTGAAGCCCTGACCAGGCACGTCGTCACACCCGTCCAGATTTAGGTGCTTCTCTATTGTGAGTTCACAGTACAGAATGCCACTGTTCTTTCAGGAACAAAGGGGGGATGTGGCCAGTTCCCTACAGCTGGCGGGCACAGACCTCCTCCCGAGCTGGACTGATCTGGTGTCAGTTGTGTGTCTCATCGGCCTCTCTGGCTGACTCGTGGCTGGAGAGCAAATGTAGTTCTTCTGAGGGTGTGTGTTATTTCAGAATAACAATGTGTAACTCATTGATATGGCAGGGGATTTGTACTGAGAGCTCTGAGACGGTTTGTTTGGATCTGTTTGTGAGTGTGTTTGGTGGAGTAATTTACCTTTCATTCGAAGTGGCATCACAAAATATTTAGACACTTAAGCCACACTTAAAAATGATAAAATTAAATGATAAAATATCACACCAAGAGGCACAAGCAAACTTTTCAACCAAATCTTTTCATTAAAAGTCCTTATTTTAGATTTAAAATGATAAAACAATACATACTGATCAAAAAGAGGACAGTTATTTGTACACTTTCTGGTTGTCAAATGTTAATGGATCCATACAGTAGCTGTATGAACTGATTTCATACATTTAACAAAAAAATGTCACTAGAAACAGTTAAACGTAATGTAAAGTGATTTTTGTTTATATTAATATTTAGTAACATCATTTGTATGCACATGCCTATTGCTTTAATATTTTGTATCTAATGTGATTAAGTTTTATACTGTATATATGACACACTATCATTTGTGAAGAAATGTGATAAGCAATTATCGCTCTTTAATGTGGCATGACCGATTGCTGAATCTCTCAGTTGAAACTACAGCATGGAGCGTGAGCGAACCAATCATCTCTTCCTCTTTACTAGTAGTTAAAGCACGGAAATAATATTAATAAACATCAGACGGTATGTTGAAAGATACAGTACAGCTGAAATATATAATCTTGCATGTTAAAGCCCAATCACTGTGGAAAGAAGTCAATAAAGCAGCTCATTAGTTATTCCTATTTCCTCTTTCCTTTTTCATTCAGTGGATAAAACAGAAAATGTATTTCAAGCCCATGGAGAATGTCACACATACTGTGTTCCTGACTTTATACTGCATGTTATGCAAGCTTGTTTCTGCTATAGAACAAAGAATAAATTACAATTTATATTACAATTCTATTTTTTCCCCCCCGTAATTGAGAATTTATATCTCACAATGCAGACTTTATAACTCACAATTCCAATTCTCAGAGAAAAGTCAGAATTGCGCATTAAGGGGCCCAATTTTAACGATCTGAGCGCATGGTTTGAAGCGCATGGCGCAGGTGCACTTAGGGCGTGTCCGAATCCACTTTTGCTATTTTAATGACGGAAAAAATGTTTGGCGCCAGACACATGGGCTGAACCCGAAATCGCCCCCTTAACCCTCAATCAGTTGAGTGTACATCAGCTGGTGCAATGTGGGATAGAATGAGTGCACTCGATAACGTCCACTATGGTTTCCGACACCACTACAAACTGCTGTCCCCTTAAATAATGCCCTAATTGAGGGTATAGGGGCGATTTCGGATTCAGCCATGGTCCAAAAGGGTTATACGTAATCTCTTAATGAGTCATGGGTGTGTTTTGGGGTGTAACGTGCAATAAACCAAATGAGAGTCTCATCTCCCATTCCCTTTAAAAGCCAGGTGGGCTTGCACCATGGTGGATTGCTATTTACATAATATAGGAATATAGACACCCTCAACCTGACGAGTCAGTTTAAATACATGTGTATTGCCACTATTGGTTAAATATGTAGCCAATTCAATTCGCCATTACTGCAAATAGGTAATTCTGATACATGCAATGACTATCCATGTAGGCATTTTTATCTTTATGTACACAATAATAATCTTTTACATTGTAATTCTGTTATTTTTAATATTTGGCATGTTTGTGTGCTGCTGTGCGTCCTGGTGTGTGTGTAACAAGCAGAGTGTACGAGTATTGTGTACCCGCATAGGCGCATATTACTAACGCACCTTTAAATAACACAAAAAATACTGCGCTATTGACTTTAGACCAGGTTTTTGTTGTTCAATGGTGCAGTCGTTTTCAGTTGCCTCAAAATAGCAGCGTGCAAACAATGCGCCTGAACACACCTCGTTTTCAGATCAGCACGCCCATGGGCAAACAGATGGGCGCGAGTGCATTTGCTATTTGAACAATGTGGGCGGTGGACATGAAAATGATAACTGCGTCGGGATGAAACTAGCAAAAAACACTTGCATTGTGCCGGGTGTATGATAGGGCCCAAGAACTCTCAATTGCGAGAAAAAAAAAAATCTGAATTTGTTATTATTATTCTGTGGTCAAAACAAGCTTCCATAGTGTGTTGATAGTATTTCATACTTAACAATTACTTTCTTTCAGTATTAATATTATAGTATGAATATTATAGTATGAATATTTTGAGAAAAGATAATTGAGAAAACCAAGAGGTATCCTCTTTTGTGTTCTGCAGAAGAAAGTCATACAGGTTTGGAACAACGTCAGAGTTGAGTACATGATGACAGGTTGTTTGGGTGAACTATCCCTGGATTTTTGTTTGACAGAAGCCTATAGAACTTTTTTACGCAGCTGTATTCTTCATGTGAAGCCATTTTTGAAAGGTAGCCATTCACTGACAGCTCAAGCAGGTGGTCATAGCACCTCTCTGTGTGAGGTTACATGGACACAATCCTTCTTGTCACATACATACACTTGCATACACACACATGCTCAGTGGTGAATGATAAATGTGTGGAGGTCTGTGTGTTAGATGGCATTCAGCAGGGGGTAGGAATCCCATCTCTGTGTGAAGTGGGCATATTTTCCAGAGACTGAATACACTGCTCGGATCCACTCATGCAAACCTTCGAAATTCAGCTATTGTATTTTTTTCGACCTCCTTACAATGATTTATGAGAGTAGATGTTCTTGAAATTGTGAAGCTCATTCCCATTTTCTAGTGATGATTCAGCCTTTTTCAAGCTGAACCATTATTTTTGACCCTTAGAATAGAGTGAAAAGTTGTTTTTGGTGAGTGTGTGTGTGTGTACATGTGGATGTAGTTCACTGGGTTATAAAACAGAAACAACATGAAACAACAGCACAGCTCAAAGTCTGGTTTAAAGGGATACTTCTCTCAAAAAATACAGCTGAAAAGACCGTATTCTCTATAGTGCGGTATGAGCTTTCACAGGCTCTATGCAATGTTGCACAACATCCTAAGTGAAGCATGTAATAATAGCAAAGCACCATACTGCTCAGTGAGCTTTTATGAAAGATACATGATTCATTTTAAATTACTAATATCACTTCTCCTACTGGTTTGCACTGTTTTGTCTTTTCTCACTCATTTTCAATGGAGGAAACTAGCTTATATGAATTATTTAGATTGTTCAATAGTTCAGCTTTTTACCTTTGAACCTTTTTCCCCTCCAAAGTGTCTTGACCGAGCTCAGTGCAGTCTGGACTGAGAATGATTTACTCATTTTGACAGGAAAGCCCTTTAACAAGACAAATACAGATACAGAAACACATAATAACTTGCATAATTTATTGAATATTCACGTTTGAGCTTTCTGGAGTTGGTTGTAGAGCATTTTGTTTCGCAATTGGTGAATAGATAAAAGCAGATAGATAAAGCAGCAGGGCTTCAGTGGTTGACCTCTAAGTGGCATTGCATGATTAATCAAACTCTGCGGTTTTGGATTCCTACAGCGGAAGAAGGAAGAGTTTGTGTATGTCACTGTAGAGAAAGACACAAATCTCTCTGTAGGAAAGACTCAAAGATACGATCTCTTAAATACCCAATACAGCAATGATTGAGATTTTAGCTTGAGTCACCTGATTCTAGGGCATTTCTCCTCAGAAAAAGACTCATCTAGAGTTTCAGAATAGATGTCAATGTGGATGTAGGCCAGTAAGAGCTGTGCGTGTAAACCTCACTCCCCTGGCCTCAAGAGGTGCGCTAGCGACTGATGCTAGCGGCTGCGGTCTTCAGTTTCCTTATTAGCACACTCACCTCCCACCCCGGAAACCAAGGTCCGAATCCTGCTCGGAGTGGGTCGAGTAGGACCAGTTACATCAACAAAGACTATGTTCACACTCCGAGCCTTAGTGCTCAATTCCGATTTATTGCTCAGATCCAATTTTTTATATAGCTGTTCACATTGTTTTTTTTAAATGTGGCCAAAATCAGATTCAAGTGTGAACAGATCATCATCCTGGACTGAACTGTATGCACAAAAGAAAAGATTAAAAGATGACACGCGGCACACTGTCACAGGGAAGTAAACACAAAGGACATTAAAGTAAGCGATAACATGTTTATTTATAGTGTGATCTGCCACGGAAGCCATCGAATTTATGCGCAGGCAATATAAAAAAACTACGATGAGGATGCGAAAAAAATGAGATTTTAAACACTTATGATACGAGCCCTCATGTTTTGCTTGTATAGAGCTGTCATGTCACTGTATACTATAAGTTCTGACACATCACTGTCTTTCCACTGACTACTTTTTATCTACATCCAACTGTCTTGATACCTTCGGGTATGTAAAATCTTTGAAGTGACTCCAATGAGCACAGAATTGTGAGGAATGTTACTCTAGAGCAGTGGTTCTCAAACCTGTCCTGGGGACCCCTCACCACTGCACATTTTGTATGTCTCCCTCATCAGCAAACCCAAATCAAGTCTTGCAGTTTCTACTAATGAGCTGATGAGTTGAATCAGGTATGTTAGATGAGGGAGACATGCAAAATGTGCACTGGTGAGAGGTCCCCAGGACAGGTTTGAGAACCACTGCTCTAGAGTGACATAAAAAAAAGTTGCATAAATTCCGATTTGACTGTTCAGACTCGCATTGCAAAACATCTGACCTGTTTCAGATTAAGGGCCACATATGGAAGTGGCCCAATTTGGAATTGAAAAGATGTGTTTTGTGCTGTTCACACTGTCATGACAAAAACAGATGAAAAATTTGGGCAGGATTTGGGCCACATTCACTCAGAGGACAATGGCTCAGAGCTTTTTTTGAAAATCAGAGCTTTTTTTGTGATCTGACTATTCTTTTTGTTTTATGGTGCAGCGTAATGTAGTCAGGTGCTATAAAACAATTATATAATATATTATATATTTAAGTATATAGTGTGTATAAAGTATATTATTAATAATAATAATAATAATAATAATAAATATGTTCTTGAATGGAACCAGTTAGTAGCGCACATGTTTTAAAGTTCTATACTCTTACTGTATGTAAAAAGGGTCTAATTTGTGTACTTTTATAGGGAATTTTATGAGAAACATCCAGGACAAAATTGATACCTGCATAAACAACAATGAGAATTCCATTAAGTCTCCTGAGATATAAAAGAGCAACCTCGGAGCAATAAAACATTTTCCTCTGGGTCACTTTGTGACACAATATATCCTTGAAGGAGAAGAATATGAGTTTAATATTATTGCCTTTCAAACGTTTTCGCTCTTTACTTTAGCATCACATTAGCATGTGTCTGTTAGCAACATTGTAAAATATTGTATCACTCTACAACTAAAAATGATATATAACCAACTATCATTCAACCAGGAAAAGGAAAACAGGCAAATCCAGAAGACTGTGTAAAGGGATCTGTGGCCAACAGAAGCTGCAGCAAGCTCTGGAAAAGCATTAGTGTTTCTACTGTGATCAAAAAAGAGATTTGACATGAATAAGAAAAAGGGATAGAAGATTTTATGACTCCTATGATTGTCTCGGGTGTAGCTGATATCTTGATATTGAATGTGTAGGTGAGATTGTGAGCTGTTCATTATATTATTAGTTATCTGCACAACTTCAATATTTCTCTGTGGGTTGTAGATAAAACCGCCTGTCCTCATTCGACAGTGATTCTAACCGCTGACTGACTGAGTCTGATAAAAGGCTGCAGAGAATTATTTATTTTTTCCTCTCTGACAGCAAATATCATGCAATTTAATGGAATAACATTTTGGCTTTGTAATCTTGCAGATCTAAACAATAGTCGCATGACCTTTTCTCAGGTTTTTCCTGGTTCTTCATCATGTGGGTGTTTGGAGTGTATGAATGCAGAGCATCTGCCCAGCATGCTGCCATTTTCCGAAGCCTCTGTATCCAGCCAAGCTGGTATGGAGCAACATTTCATGCTGTTTTACATTTCCCTGGTAAATGCCAGCTTTAGCTGGCCCACCTGGCACCACAGGAAGGACCAAATTGGGAATGGGGAGAGGATGCGAAAGAGAAATTATTTTACATACGAGCAGTCGCTCCCCCTCCATCACTCTTTCTGGTATTCTCCTCCAACTTCTCAAACAGCTGACTGCTGTACATAATCATATCTGTGAGAAACACGTCTCTTAACCTTCAGCAATCACTTGCTTCCACTGAACTAATAAAGGCCTTTGAGAATCTGTGTTTGAGTAAAACCTAAATTAATTGTATAATGGATTTCTTTCTCAAATGGGAGAATGTTTGTAGTAAATGTAATTGCTATGATTTATTATTCGTCCAAAGCTGATTTATTAAGGAACGAAACGTCTTTATCAGTAACTAAATCATTCACTCAATCGATTCAGTCATAAATTCAAATTCATTCAGGAACGAAACATTTCTTTATGCTGGTTCAGTTCATCCAACACTGATTCATTCAGTAACACAGCTAGTGTGTTGCTCAGAGACGTACATTCACTGGCTTAGTTTGGCTATCTTTGTTGGCGGAGCAAAAACAAATATAAGTAGAAAAAAGTAAATGTCAATATCTGTTTAATTACTTTATTGAATTGTTGAGAAAAAGCAATGCCACATTCGTAATCACATTTGTCTGGATACCAGCGTGGCTATAATTATCTGCGGCAGCCGATATTCGAAGCAACAACTCTTGCTCGTATGATATTGTTTCATTAAATTGCTTTAAGAATTTTCAGAAATGTAGTTGCGTTGAACTGAAAAAGCTCTTTACATCTGTTAACAGCGGTTCTTGTGCCATATTTGTGTATATGTGCTTATATTTGGACCGTGTTTGTGTGTTAGCAGATAATAAACATCAGTGAGTGGCAGGTGGATGACCGGACAGAGAAATTGATGAGCTCTTTTACTGATGTCCTGCGGCTGTAAATCTAACAGCTGGAGCTGCGGCCTACAAACAAAGGATTCTTATCTACCATAAACCTCTTTCCCTCACCCTCTTTTATCTTTTCTGCTTTTTGCCCATCTACTTTTCCTTTTCTCATTCCCACATCCCTGCCTTTTCCATCTCTTTTCATTTAATACCACATCCATGGTAACCTTTATGGATGAAAATGAATTTGCCATCTTCCGTCGTTTCTTAAAATTTGCGGGCATGACTCTATCATGCTTCTGTGATGTGCCGCCAGTCCTGCATGGTGTTCTGCTGTGCGTTCCCCTGGTGTCCCCTGGCCTGTAGATGAGCACATCACCCTGTGACATGCTCATAAATTATTCTGAACATCTGCAGCTGCAGACATTGTGAATGAAGAAGCTCTTGCCTGCTTTCTCTGGGGAGCTTCATTACACTTGCAGTTGTTTTTGAGATAGAAGCTCTGGTTAAAGGTATACTCCAGGTTCAAAACAACATTCTTAATCTACAGCATTTGTGGCATGATGTTGATTACTACAAAAAAAGCAAAAAATGAGTTTACGCTTACCCTTTTTCCACTAGAATGGTTCATGTTATAGAGCCAGAGCCTGTTCTTGGCCAGGCAAACCAGAGCCTGGATCTAAAGAGAATTTCTCCACCAAGTTTTTAGGGCTGGAGTTGATTCCTCGCTGTACCCCAGATTTATGTTTTAGTTTTTTGTTTTATGCTCAGATTGATACAGTAAAAACCAACACCATCATTACTGTTCATATCACTGTGTCAAGTGCTGAGGAAGCCTCCGGAGCTGAAATTCAGATATGGTAATTTTTTGTTACCATATACGTTTCTGATACGTGCTGTAAGCAGTAGATCAGTCACAACAGATTGAGCCATCTGACCAATCAGAGCAGAGTAGGTTCTTGGAAAGGAGAGCTGAATCCATTTGAGACTGTGAGAAAAGAGGTGATGCTGCAATGTGTATATTATGAGAAAATTATTGTTTTTGTGACCTTGCATGCATATAAACCTATTGTAGGAGACCTCCAAACCAAAGTCAGGAACCTTTAAAATAGCATAATAAGGGAACTTTAAGAAAAAGAGAGAGGTGGAAATACTATACATTTTTATTAGTTAAATCAACATTATTATTCAAATGCTGTCGATTGAGTTTAACTTGTACTTAACCTGGAATTTTCTTTAAGATTGTATTTTGAGTGTTAAATGCAGACGTTCACTTGTTTGGAATTTTAATCTTCCTTCTTGCTTTCAAAATCAAATTGTTCCTGATTTCCCTGGGATATTGGAGTTTACAGTGGCTAACCATGTGAAAAACTGCATGTGGAATAAGTCAGAAATTACTCACTGCTAGTTTTTTATTAAATCAGAAGCTTGTGTTTGGAACTGCTGGTGGGAAAAAAGACCACATGTGAGAGCACGCAGCGTATGAATATCTTTTTTCTGGTGTTTGAGGTAATTCTGTTTGTGGTGGCTCCGTCTGTTGTATTCAAAGCAGTTTCTTGTGGTCTGTATCGATCTGTATTGATCTGGTTCTTGTGGTTGCAGCTGTAGGCTAATTCAACCCGCTGCTTCTTCCGTTGACATTTACATCACACTGTCTCGTCTTTATCAAGTGGAGTGATAAAGCAGGGCTTCAAATGGCCTTCATTTCCCTGAAATAAATCACCCACACTTTATAAGACAGGTACCAGAACATACAATGAAACCCTGTAGTCAGAGAGAGAGTGCTTTAAAAAAAAAAAAAAAATTGTGAGAAGATCTCAGCTTTGCAAACAAATGAAATGACCTTAGGGCATGGTTACAGAAGATCAAAAATAGAGATGCAATATATCACTTCATCACATACATATATATTTTTTTCCTTCATATCCGTGACCTCAGCAATTGTCAAGCTGATTTTTAGTTTATCTGTCAGCTCACTTTGATTTACTGCTTCAGACTGTGTGCTTATGTTTCTATTTCTCTGTAGAGACTGAAAAATTCAGAAGATGTAAGGAGATGAGGGGTATATATTACTACCAGACCAATGATTCATAGTTCACCCAAAAATTTCAAAATGCTGTCATTATTTTCTTACCCTCACGTCATTCAGGACTTGTATGACTTCCTTTTTTCTGTGGAGCAGAAAAAAGATGTTTTGAAAAATGTCACTATGTCAGTTCTATGTCCATGTTGTTTTGGATCCCATTGACTTTCATTATATGCACAAAAACGTTTGAAGCGTTCTGTTCCACAGAAGAAAGACAGGTTAGAAACTTGAAAGTGAGTAAATGACAAACTGTAAACTATCATTTTAATAGTCAGTTACTATTCTACGTATCTATCCACTGTCCAACAAAATACCAGGAATATTAGTGGCAGATTGTGTTGGAAGTTGTCAAATGAAAAAAAAGTCACATTTTCATATGAGCACTTGAATGGGTGGGGGACAAAAAGATTACTCCCACAAGACACTGTGTAACTGTGTAACTAAAAATGTCAACGTGCTATTAAAAAAAAAGTATTTAAATTATTTTTGGACAGAAAAAAATGTGCTTACTTAAATGTGGGTACTTATTACCACTCTAAGGTACTAATATGCACCTTTTATGGGTAGATAAGGTATAAAGTTGTCCCTTTAAGGATGCTGCCTCTGTTACAAGCTGAAGTAATTACAGTATAAAGGTAAAAGTTTTGCACATATTTTTCTTTTTTATTTTATCAATATTCGTATCCACATTTTAATATTTCATGAAAAAAAATAAAGCATCATAATATATCTTTTGCACATAACCTAATTAATATTCATGAGCAAAACCAACATGTCTGTGAAGCATCACTTTTAAAACAATGTTAACAACCTCTTTCTTTCTTCTCCCTGTGACCTTCTCCACAAACATATCTCGGGCACGCTGTGAAATCCATCAGTAAAATCAGCTTGTCTTCACTACTGCACCTCCCTAGAGTGTTTTGAATTATATTCCCTGGAAATACAGGAATATTGATTTAGGCAATGGGTATTTGACTTCTCCTGCTCATGTCCTGTTTTTAGCTCTATTTAATGTCTTAAGTGCATGTAGGCTGCTGACATTAATTATGACCTACAAAGGAAGTGTAGGAGGATGCGATCAGGATACTGAACATGAGCGCAATTCAAGACATCTGTTCAAGACTACTGACTATTGCTTTGCTAAATTATAAAGTTGTCTCTTTTATCTTCGTCTCTCTTTTAGGGCCATGGGGTAGGTGCATGGGCAGCGAGTGTGGTCCGGGAGGAAGTCAAAGCCGAGCAGTATGGTGTGCCCACTCCGAGGGCTGGACCACGTTACACACCAACTGCCAGCAGTCAGAGCGGCCCAGCAACCAACAGAGCTGCTTCCGGGTGTGCGATTGGCACAAAGAGCTGTATGACTGGCAGCTAGGGGCCTGGAACCAGTGTGTGCCGGTGTCTATGCGCAGTGCAGGTGTGCCAAGGCCAGCGGTATGCACTCGGGGCGAAGAGGGCATCCAGACGCGGGAAGTGGGCTGCGTGCACAAATCGGATGGCGTGCCTGCAGAAGATGCCATCTGCGAGTACTTTGAGCCCAAGCCACGGTTAGAGCAGGCCTGCCTTATCCCCTGCCCACGCGACTGTGTGGTGTCTGAGTTCTCCCCATGGACGTCGTGCTCCAAGAGTTGTGGAATGGGCTTGCAGAACCGTTTGCGTTTGGTTCTAGCCCCGCCTCTTTTTGGCGGTTCGGCTTGCCCCAACCTCACAGAGTTCCGCACCTGCCAGCCAGGTGAATGTGAGGGCGAGGAAAGCCTGCACAGCCTGAGGGTGGGACCTTGGGGCCCCTGTAGCATCTCACCTATACGACAGGCACGGGAAACCCAAGAAGCCCGAGAGCCGAAACGAGAACGGAAAGCAAAACGGGACCGGCAAGCCAGGCAGGAGCGCCAGGGCAAGCGACGCAAGAACAAAGAGAAAAAGGAGGTGAAGGAAAAAAACAAAGGAGAACGTGTGAGGGACAGGGTGAGGGAGAAGGGGAAGATGAGAGACCCTGAGACCCGAGAGCTCATCAAAAAGAAGAGGACGAGGAATCGTCAGAACCGCCAGGGGTTGAAGTTCTGGGACCTGCAGGTTGGCTATCAGACCCGGGAGGTGATGTGTGTGCACCGAAGCGGAAGCACAGCGGAGCTCAGGTCAGGCTCTTCTTCTTCACCTCTTGTATTCATGCACATTTTGGTTATGAAATTGTTATTCTTTTAGAGACTTCATTCTGTGCGGAGAATTCATTTATGTTTGCTAATTAAATTTTTTCAGCATAGTAGAAACTATTGCAATCAACATTTTTTTTCAGTTGTCTTTAAATTTAAATGGCAGTTAGGTATTAACAGGAACTAAGGCTGGGTAACAATACAGCTTTTTCAATTCAGTTCCAATTCACAAGCTCTTAATGCATTTCGATTTTATTCAATTTCAATTAATTTGGGTATATTACTAGTTAGTGTCAATTTTTTTAATCTCTCCACTAATCCTGTAAAAACATATACACTGCTGTTCAGAAGTTTGGGGTCATTAATATTTGTTCATGTTTTTTTTTTTTTTTAAATAAGTCTCTTATCTTCACATAGGCTACATTTATTTTATCAAAAATACAGTAATATTGTGAAATATTATTACAGTTTTTCACATTAAATGGCAGATTTACTAACAGCTTGCGGCAGCGCAAACCCTCTTTTGGTGTTAAAAAACTACTGTCAGGATTCACTAAAGACACGCAGTGAAAAATCAGCGCTGAAAAGGCGTGGACAAGGGTTATTGTGCAGCTGACCTTATTGCATATGCATTTATAGGAGTTTCCCTTTCAGATGCTAAATTTATGTTAGGAGAGTATTTAGGAGTTAGGAGAGGAGAGCCTGGTTTTCCCCCCTTAAAAGCATGTCTTAAACCAGGCTCTAATTTGCGCTGCTCTTGGTAGCTTGCATTGGTCATTATGGAAATGATCCTGCTGCATCTGTGTTCTTTAATTTGCGCATCGTCAGTAGATAATGGATAGAACATTCCACTCCCACCGGTGCTTTTTTAAAAAAAAAATTGTGCTCTCACGCTAATTTGCCCTGTTCAGTAAATCTGGCCCTAAGTCTATTATTAAATTGAATGCTGTGGGAATCCCTAACAGAAATATATCAACACAGTGAAGAGAACTGTGATCTTTATTTTTTTTTTTTTTGTAGTGTTTTTTTTTAGGGGAGAACACAAGTACAGACTCACTGACCTTATCAACTTGGTGATGATATGTCAACACTGCCTCATTCTCACCTCCAGTGTTTCTGCTCTTCTCTCCTCGTCGTGTAAAGGCTGGTCAGTCTTCTGTCCCTGTGTGTGTGAGAGAGAAAGTATAAGAAAGCACAGAGGCGACACTAATATCTTGTTTTAGACCACAGGGATATGGCAAGCCTGCATTCACCAACATATACTCCATGAGCAGTGTTGGGGCAATGCATTACAAGTAACGCGAGTTATGTAATCAGATTACTTTTTTCAAGTAACTAATAAAGTAACACATTTCTTTTTCAAATAAGTAACACAAGTTACTTTGTTTTCTTATGTATTGACTGACAGCTCTCTCCCCATGTTGAGAAAAAATTAAGTGCAGAGGCGTTGTGTGTAAACATAATAGTTTGTAATTCTAGACTGAATGTAAGCATCCATTTACTAATTTCACTAGCACAAAAAAAGATGAATTATTCCTCAAAATGAATAAAATCAGTGAAATGCAAAATCAGAATACTACACAAACCTCCAATACTTAAATGTTATATAAAACAAATACTTTTATGCATTCGATCTCACTTTATTGACCAATGTACTTGCTGCTGACCTTCGATGATTCAGTTGATGATTCGATGAACAAACCCAGAGATGTTCACAAGTCTTTCATCTGGAGTCCGAGTCAAGTCTGAAGTCTTTAACACTAGAGTCCGAGTCGAGTCTCAAGTCATTTTAGGTCTTACAAAAAATTTTTTTTTTTTTTTTTCGAATTTAGACAAAATATATGACCATTCTATCATCTGTTTTGTTTGTAATAAAGGTCCTAAGGTGTAAGGAATACATCCAGCCTGTTACGTTAAAAATTCATTATAATGTAAAATAAAAAACAATGTCCTGGCAACAAGACCAGTAGTCATTTTCAATACAGTCGCTGAGTGGCTCCAGTCACGTTTGTTATACAGCATTTATTGACGACAGACATTATCAGAAAGTATCAAACCTCCGAACGTTTGTAGTTGTTTCTAGTCAATAGAAAACTGTATGCATGCTGATTGCAATACGTTAAAATATGCACTTTAAGAAATGGATTAACATCTTTCTATCTCTCTCTCGTAGACATACATTAAAGTCCCAGTGAACCGGAAGTTGCAATAGATTTTATTTTAGTGCTGTGACGTATTTCCAAGTGAAACGGAATATTGAATAGAGGGCAGGGTTTTACTGCAGCGCTCCTCCTCTCCATCTCTCGCTCATAGCAGACTAACGGTTGGAGGGGAGTGGTTAAGGATATTCAAACCCAAGCCGTCAAACTGACATCATCTGAGAAGGAATGCCATTCCGGAAGTTACTTTTCAGATTTTGATTAAAGATTACCGGACACTTACGGAAAGTCGGACACATTCTGCTTCCCGTAGTGACGCTCGTGCTATATTTGCATACTTTATCATAGCTGAAGTTAAATAAATGCAATATTTGTCAAATACACAGATGTTTCAGAGAAATTTTCATTCAATACTTTATGTACTGCATAAAACAGCGTCTGTTTGTATTAGAATAAAGTTCAACATGAAGTGGTGTAGGCTATACGTTTTTAATTAGTTTTATTTTGATAAACATGACACAATATAACATCGTGACTACATGAAAAGAGGTTTTACCCGTTATAAACTGATTTGTGAGCATTAGTGGAGCTGAAGGTTTTAGAATAAACACAAAACACACGTGATCGCTGTCATGCGGTGAATCCGGCCAATCGTGGAACAGCTGTGTCGTCATCAAAGTTCGAGCAGCCGCTCTTGAGAAGCATGCCCCGCTTGGTCGGTCTGCGCATCGCTGCATCAAGTCGAACAAGCCTTTTGAGTTTACTCGCTTCATTCGCGCGTGACATTGACTTCACAACAGACGCGAATTCGCATCATGGAAGGGGCTTTTGCCAGACGGCTCATCTCGTTGCGAAATGGCTGACATGGATTGTTTTAAAATACGGCGAATAAGCTCAATTTGCCAGTTTTAACTAGCTTGTAGTCTCAATAGGGTGAATTCAGGGTGATTGGGACACTTTTTCCAAGTCATCTCAATGGCAAAAAGTGTCCCAATCACCCTGAAATCACCCTACGTATAGCTCAAATTGAGTAAAGAGCGTTTTTTACAACTTACCAGATTGTCCAACCTCCTCATTCACTTTCTTCCAAGCAAGATCCTTTTTATTCCTGTTTCTATAAAGTACGAAGATGTATCACACAGCTCCGGGTATCCACATATGATCCACATTGTCCTCACTGTTGTCACTACTAGAGCAAGCTCCTGATTGGTCAAACGCCTGAAACGCTCAACTGACTTAACATGTAAATCACTCGCGCTTAAAGCTTCATTCTGGTGTGAACGCACCATAAGACCAGTAATGTTTGCTAACAAAGTAAATAAGGTCGATTTTGACTTCATGAGGACTTTAAGAGAGAGAAAAGCTGCGAAAAGATTGATAAAAGTAAAACGTAGTGCTAGGTTTAAAGGCTAGATTTTATTCATGTTTTAATAGGCAGGCAATCCAAAAGAGCCACCCAGCTACACTACAGTATAACAGCGAGCTGTGTGAGTTAATGTCACTAACCTTTGTGGATGCGATGTCTAATAAAATGACGTTCCGGTGTCTTTAATTGTTTTCCACACATTCTTTGCATCTAGCCGATCTGACACGGTAATACATCCAAATGTGAGAACATATGGCACGATGGATCCTGTCATGTTTCATGGGACTCTTATGATGCACACAATACATGGACATCCATAATCAAATTCTATGACAAGGGTCCGATCTACCATGTCACGTACATGTAAAGCAGATATTATAACATTCAAATAAAGCTTCTTTTTTTCCATTTACGATAGATAAGGATTAAAGACTTGAGTTGTTTTTAAAATTTAACGAGTCCTTTTTGTCGAGTCAAGTCTGAAGTAATTTCAGGTCGAGTCCCGAGTCAAGTCTGAAGTCTCATAAAATGCGACTCGAGTGCGACTCGAGTCCGAGTCACAAACTCGAGTGCCCATCTCTGGTCCAGGGTCACAAATGACTTTAGATTTTTTATTAATGAAGTGTTGAATTTTCTTCTCCTGCATCGTATTCTTCTGCAATCCAGAATGGCAGCACAGCTGAGAGGCTTGTTTTAGCTGCGCCCTCTACTGTACTCATGTGAATTTGCATTTCCTTCAGCCTTATTGTTTTATTTTGTTGGGAAAGTGCCTTTACATTTGCCCAAAAATATATAACTTTTTTTTGTTATAAAAAAACAAGCCCAGCCCAGGTGAGAAAAAGTAACGCAAAAGTAATGTAACACATTGGTTACTTTTTAAAGGAGTAACGCAATATTGTAATGCATTACTTTTCAAAGTAACTTTCCCCAACACTGTTCATGACATACAATATGCTCTTTTAAGCACACGTACAGACAAGGCAAAAGTACAAACAGACTTCATTCAAAGTGCAAGAGACCACTGTACATGTATACTTAATTTTTAACACATGCTCTCAAATTTTTTGTTGATAATTCTACACATTCCAGCTTTAGCCAAGTTAACAAGGTGCTTCACAGAAAAACATGTAGTAACTTATAGATCCTTAAGGGCTATTAATATTAACTTTTGGCGTGTTTCTAAACATATTCCTAGATTTTATATATTTATGTATGTTGTTTAACCCAGGGAGCGATTGGGGGTTAGGTGCATTGTGGTATAGAGAATCGAACCCTGAACCTGACTCTCTAGCCATTAGGCCACGACTGCCCCCATGGTCCCTATGTTATTATTTCCCTCTCTGTTGGGGTTTGTGGAAGATGACAACTGGAATTTTAAACAGATTTTGCAGTGGAGTTTTCCCTCAAGGAAGTTTCAGATAGTCAGTCTGTAATAGGCTAACTACAGAGAGAAAACTCATTTACGGAGCATCCCTCTCATGTCAATATGATGACCCAAGCCCATTGCCTTCCCATCATTCCATCACCCTAGTACTAACTGCCTGCTCGGAATGTAATTGCATCATTCTAAACCAAAGATTTAATGGTCATTGTGTCCCTCATAATTGTCCTATCAATTTTAAGCTATACAAGTTTTATGCAACCTATAATATGGCCTTTTTGCAGCAAGTGGTTTCCATCACGTTTGTCAGCCTGTCTTTGAGGATGTGTTTTATTGAAGTTTCGTTTGATTCAGGAAGCTCACAGATCTCCAATGCATGTCCTCATTCTGTCTCACATGGTGAAACTTTTAACCCGCTTTAGTTGAAGAGGTATTGTCAAGTGAAATGTAAATATCATTACAAGCACTACAAGCAACTTTAGACTTTGAGAGTGAATTACAGCAAAGCAACATGTCCTTCAACTCCCACTTTGATTGTGTTTTTGTGAACAGGCTTTCAGAAGCAAACAATTCTCTGCCATGCTCGCCGTAGGTTCTTCTAGAGTCAGAATAGGGACGTGTCATATCTACCTGTATTTGTTGGTATATGGGATTAGCACAGGAAGATGGGAGAGATATGCACACTATCCCAGGCAGATCAGTACATTAGAGCTACTCATTGACTTCACAGATGGCTGAAATCCCCAGAGAGGCTTAGCTGATTCTGATGACTGCGTCCTACCATGGATCAAATGTATGGAATGGCAAGGTCAGGAACAAGAAAAGCAAAATCAGACCTCATCAATTCAACCAAAATTATTAGTTACTTGATTAGGCTCTTAATTTGTGCTCTGAGAAAATGTAGCAAAAAGGTTTTGTTTTTTTTTCAGTTTTTTTTTGGTCACTTCCATCACAGCTCAAATTATGTATTGGCTTTAATGCCAGTCTGTGGTGGAAATTATGGTGGTGGAAATGACATTTTGTTGTTTGTTCCCTAAATGCACACAATTAAATTATATTTATTTGTTTTGCATAATTTGAAAACAAACTTGATTGGAAATAATATAATGAAACTTTTGATTAAAAAACTAATTAGGGGCAAAATTGTTGGTGGTGGAAGTCACAACTGGACAGTCATAATATGTGTAAAAGTTATGTATAAGCTTTGTAATTGGTATTTTGTTTTATTTGTTAAATTATTTTAATATTTCTGATGGATTTTCATATTTTAAGTTTGAAAGTGTGTCTGGAACAGTGTAAAATAATAGAATAAATACATAAAAATACATTTTAAAAAATAAGAAAAATGGTAACACTTTACAATAAGATTCCATTAGTTAATTCAATAAATTAACTAACATTTGTTACAGTATTTATTAATATTTGTTAACCTTGCTGTAGTTAATAAAAATCATATTAACAGATGCAACTTTTGATTCTAATAAGCTATTAGTAAATGTTACAATTATTTTTAATAGTTTTATTCTCAATTATGATACAGAAAAAAAACATATACAGATAACATTACAGCTGTTGTTTTCTTTTTAAACTACTTTTAAATTAATTTGAACTAAATCATTAATAAATGATTTATAATGATTTTTCATTGTTTGTTACCTAATGTAGTTAACAAATGGAACCTAAATGTGTTTAAAAAAAAAAAATGAAGGCATGGTAAAATTTTAATATGACCTTCATATATTACAAAAAGAAAATGGCAAGTTAAAATATGTTTGTTTTAATAAACATCAACCCTTAGGCACAAAAGTGCCTGATCTTGAAGAAACACTGCGGCAATACAATAAATATAGGCTAAAACTTGTAATAGATTCTTAAAGGTGTAGTTTAGTTTAATAGCCTCTGCCTGGTTTTAATTCAACAGCCTTTGACACCAACAACGTGATCTGTGAACCAACCAAGCCTGTGATTTCTTCATCTGACCGATTAAGACAAATGAGATCTTGCTTGTCTTGTAGGAGCTCTAGTGAGGGCCACAGTCTCAATCATAACAACCCCCAAAGCCAAGCCGTCGCATGCGTTTGATGCCTCTTAATTAAAATTCATTGAAGTCATAGTTTGATACATATCTAAATTGAATCACAATCTGTAGTGACTGCATGCAGTGAAACAGAAATGAAAGGACAGGGATAAGGAAAACTCCTGGTGAGTTGCTGGGTCAGAGTGTAAGCAGCATTAAGATTATTATCTTTATGACATTTTGCATATATCTATAATGATTTAATTATCAGTAATTGGATGGGATTGATTGAATGCAGCTTGGTCAGGCTTGAGACTATAATTTTTCTTTCTTTTTTAAAAGATAGCTACATAATTGGCATCTTCCTTATCCAAGATTGGTCTTATGCGAACTCAAAAACAACAACAGCATTAACAGTTAAAAAAATGCAACGCCTCCCATTCAATAATCACAAAGAGCTTTGTGCTTTGCTACTTTTGATAAGAAACTGAAAGTCTCAGTTTTCAAATTATGTCAATTTTTCACTAATTCCATTCAAAAAGTGAAACTTGTATATTATATTCATTCATTACACACAGACTGATATATTTCAAATGTTTATTTCTTTTAATTTGGATGATTATAACTGACAACTAAGGAAAATCCCAAATTCAGTATCTCAGAAAATTAGAATATTGTGAAAAGGTTCAATATTGAAGACACCTGGTGCCACACTCTAATCAGCTAATTAACTCAAAACACCTGCAAAGGCCTTTAAATGGTCTCTCAGTCTAGTTCTGTAGGCTACACAATCATGGGGAAGACTGCTGACTTGACAGTTGTCCAAAAGACGACCATTGACACCTTGCACAAGGAGGGCAAGACACAAAAGGTCATTGCAAAAGAGGCTGGCTGTTCACAGAGCTCTGTGTCCAAGCACATTAATAGAGAGGCGAAGGGAAGGAACAGATGTGGTAGAAAAAAGTGTACAAGCAATAGGGATAACCGCACCCTGGAGAGGATTGTGAAACAAAACCCATTCAAAAATGTGGGGGAGATTCACAAAGAGTGGACTGCAGCTGGAGTCAGTGCTTCAAGAACCACTACGCACAGACGTATGCAAGACATGGGTTTCAGCTGTCGCATTCCTTGTGTCAAGCCACTCTTGAACAACAGAGAGCGTCAGAAGCGTCTCGCCTGGGCTAAAGACAAAAAGGACTGGACTGCTGCTGAGTGGTCCAAAGTTATGTTCTCTGATGAAAGTAAATTTTGCATTTCCTTTGGAAATCAGGGTTCCAGAGTCTGGAGGAAGAGAGAAGAGGCACACAATCCACGTTGCTTGAGGTCCAGTGTAAAGTTTCCACAGTCAGTGATGGTTTGGGGTGCCATGTCATCTGCTGGTGTTGGTCCACTGTGTTATCTGAGGTCCAAGGTCAATGCAGCCGTATACCAGGAAGTTTTAGAGCACTTAATGCTTCCTGCTGCTGACCAACTTTATGGAGATGCAGATTTCATTTTCCAACAGGACTTGGCACCTGCACACAATGCCAAAGCAACCAGTACCTGGTTTAAGGACCATGGTATCCCTGTTCTTAATTGGCCAGCAAACTCGCCTGACCATTGTGAAGAGGAAGATGCGATATGCCAGACCCAACAATGCAGAAGAGCTGAAGGCCACTATGAGAGCAACCTGGGCTCTCATAACACCTGAGCAGTGCCACAGACTGATCGACTCCATGCCACGCCGCATTGCTGCAGTAATTCAGGCAAAAGGAGCCCCAACTAAGTATTGAGTGCTGTACATGCTCATACTTTTCATGTTCATACTTTTCAGTTGGCCAAGATTTCTAAAAATCCTTTCTTGGTATTGGTCTTAAGTAATATTCTAATTTTCTGAGATACTGAATTTGGGATTTTCCTTAGTTGTCAGTTATAATCATCAAAATTAAAAGAAATAAACATTTGAAATATATCAGTCTGTGTGTAATGAATGAATATAATATACAAGTTTCACTTTTTGAATGTAATTAGTGAAATAAATCAACTTTTTGATGATATTCTAATTATATGACCAGCACCTGTACATAACTATGTTTTCAGTGGTGTATAAAGACCTTACATAATGAACCGTTATGTTTTTATTACCTTAGAATGAGCCATTTCTGTCATTTCGCTAGCTACTCTCTGCTGTCTGACGACAACATCTTTGTCCTGTGTCGGCCACCGTAGCTTCTCTATGTGCTTTGAAAGGGAGTGGTGAGCGGTGGGCGGTTGCAATTTGCAACCTCACTGCTAAAATTTACACAGTGCACCTTTAAAAGGATAATTCACACAACAATTAAAACACTGTTATCATTTACTCACCCTCAAGTTGTTACAACCCTTTATGAATTTCTTTCTTCTGCTGAACACAAAAGAAGATATTTTGAAAAATGTCAGTAACCAAACAGTTTTGGGGCACCACTGACTTCCATATTTATTTCCTATACTATGGAAGTCAATGGCTACCATCAACTGTCTGGTTACCAACAGTCTTCAAAAAAAATCTTCTTTTGTGTTCAGCAGAAGAAAGAAATTCATGCAGGTTTGGAACAACTTGATGAGTAAATGATGAAAGTTTTAATTTTTGGGTGAACTGCCCCTTTAAGCGTGACGTGACATCACTGTAGCACCTCGGTTCAAGCGGCAGTCCTTCTTCCACTTTAATACAAGTTATATAAACATGCAAGAACATAAAAAAGGTATGTTGAAAGATGCAGCACAACTTACCGAAATGTATCATGTCACATGTAATCGCTCAATCAGTGTTTCACCCGCGGAAAGACGCCAACAAAACAACTTGGGACCAAAGTCGTTGTATTTACCTCAGGAAAGATATCCAATGCTCACAGTTTGTTATTTAGCTATAAAACACTAGACAGGAGCTTACTGGGAGGAGACAAGTAAGGGATAATGTACATCTGCGATAACAACCGGCTGGATGTACATTATCCCGCTTATTACACGGCTACTTGTCTCAAGTAAATTAGACACGAAATATTGTATTGAGTTTAAATATTTTATTAGCTCTTACGCAAAGCTTCCGCGAAGAAAAACAGTTCCAAACTGCTTTAAGCATTTAAGTTATCTATTGCTGAAAAGATTCGTTTTTACCATATATGTTGAAATTAATGCTGAAAGGGATAGTTCACCCAAAAATGAAAATAAGCCCATGATTTACTCACCCTCAAGTCATCCTAGGTGTATATGACATTCTTCTTTCAGACGAATAAAATTAGTTATATTAAAAAAGTCCTGGATAATCCAAGCTTTATAATAGCAGTAGTTGTAGCTCTGTTTTTAAAGTCCATAAAAATGCACCTTTCCATAAAATAACGTGCTCCACACGGCTCTAAATAAAGGCCTTCTGAAGCGAAGCGATGCGTTTGTGTAAGAAAAATATCCATATTTAAAACTTTATAAAGTAAAGTTCCGGCCGACCGCCTTCCGTGGAAAAAGTGTTGAAAGTGCCTCTCGCAATTAAAAATGCGTACGCTACGTCTGACGACCGTAACTGGTAGCATAAGCATTTGAAGTGCAGAGGCACTTTCAACACTTTTCCCATAAATTGAATACGGAAGGCGATCGGTATATTTAAATACGTATATTTTTCTTACACAAATGCATCGGTTTTTTAATATAACTCTGATTGTATTCGTCTGAAAAAAGAATGTCATATACACCTAGGATGACTTGAGGGTGAGTAAATTATGGGCTAATTTTCATTTTTGGGTGAACTAATCCTTGAAGTCTTCCATCAGTCAAAGACAGTGGAGTGACACTTATATGTAGTACCGGTCAAGATAACTCGTAGTACCCGGATGAGTGGTGTGTTATTCACATTGGCGGTCGTTATCTGGGAATAACATACCGCTGGAATGCGCAATTGACCAATCAGAATCAAGTATTCCACAGAGCCGTGTAATAAGTGTTTATGAAAACTACCTTATGTTCAACTGAGTTTTATACAAAAATTTCAAGCAAAACTTTAAAATAAAGTTTCATTTGTTAACATTAATTAATGTATTAACTAACCATGAGCAATACATTTGTTACTGTATTTGTTCATCTTTATTAACGTTAGTTAATAAAAAATAAAGCTGTTAATTGTTTGTTCATGTTACTTCATAGTGCATTATCTAATGTTAACAAATACAACATTTGGTTTTAATATTGTGTATTAGTAAATGTTGAAATTAACATTAACAAAGATTAATGAATGCTGTATAAGTGCAGTTCATTATTAGTTTATGTTAACTGATGTAGTTAACTAATGTTAACTAATGAAACCTTACTGTAAAGTGTTACCGCATTTCAGTTTTTGTTTGAGTGTATATCTGAAAATAAAAGCAGTTGAATATAATAGTTTGGGTTCTGTTGTTAATTTTGACCTCTATTATTATAGCAATGTACCAAACGACAGGGTTCTTTGTAAAGCATTAGCTGGGAGAGGTTTTTTTTTTCCTTAAGAAAACCAAATATCGTTATCAGCAGATGTCATTCTAATAATCGGAGAAATGTAGTACTGGTGCATCTCTATAAATAATAGTATCTCTTTCCTCTGGTCTTTAGGATTAACTTGATGTTATATTCATCTTTCAGATGTCATGAATGTGCAGCTTAGTTTTATTAAATGTTGGATTCTTGGATCAATGACATACTTTATTCTGTGTCCCTACAGCCAGTGTATCCAGCAGACTCTTCCTGTGACATATCAAGCCTGTGTCATCCCTAAGGACTGTGAAGTGGCCGAGTGGTCGGACTGGTCTGTCTGCTCAAAAGAGTGCTATGATCTGAATGGGCGTAAGGGACAGCGGACACGCACGCGTCAGGTGCAGCAGTTCCCCATTGGTGGAGGGGCCGAGTGCACTGAGCTGGAGGAGAGCGAGCCGTGTTCACCTCAAGGAGAAGGAATCCCTCCGTGTGTAGTGTAAGTGCTGCATCCATTCTGCTTCAGTGCTTGGATCATGAAATTTATATTAGATCTAATATCTGAAATTAAGCATTTACTGTCAAACCTGGAATGATGAAATTTGTTAACTGAATAACTAAAAAACAGCTTAACTAAAAAAGTTAACTAAAAGTGTGAATGAGATTTGGGCGCTCCAGCGGATGAGTAGATTATCAGATAATAGCTTAATGTTTACTGATTTTTTTTAACATAATTTTAAAATATAATATTAAAAGATCAGCAACCATTTTAAATACTGATAATAATAAAAAATGTTTCTTGAGCACTAATGAAGGAATGAACAAACAAACAAACGAATAAAACATTTAAAGGGATAGTTCACCCAAAAATTTAAAATCTGTCATTATTTACTCACCCTCATGTCGTTCCAAACCCGTAAGATTTTCGTTCATCTTCGGAACACAAATTAAGATCTTTTTGATGCAGTCTGAGAGATGTCTGTACCTCCACTGACAGCTACGCAACTAACACTTTTACACTAACGCTTTCAAAAAGTTCATAAAGAGATCATAAAACTAATTCATATGAATTGAGCGGTTTAGTCCAAATTTTTCTGAAGAGACATGATCGCTTTACACTCACCTAAAGGATTATTAGGAACACCATACAAATACTGTGTTTGACCCCCTTTCGCCTTCAGAACTGCCTTAATTCTACGTGGCATTGATTCAACAAGGTGCTGAAAGCATTCTTTAGAAATGTTGGCCCATATTGATAGGATAGCATCTTGCAGTTGATGGAGATTTGTGGGATGCACATCCAGGGCACGAAGCTCCCGTTCCACCACATCCCAAAGATGCTCTATTGGGTTGAGATCTGGTGACTGTGGGGGCCATTTTAGTACAGTGAACTCATTGTCATGTTCAAGAAACCAATTTGAAATGATTCGAGCTTTGTGACATGGTGCATTATCCTGCTGGAAGTAGCCATCAGAGGATGGGTACATGGTGGTCATAAAGGGATGGACATGGTCAGAAACAATGCTCAGGTAGGCCGTGGCATTTGAACGATGCCCAATTGGCACTAAGGGGCCTAAAGTGTGCCAAGAAAACATCCCCCACACCATTACACCACCACCACCAGCCTGCACAGTGGTAACAAGGCATGATTGATCCATGTTCTCATTCTGTTTACGCCAAATTCTGACTCTACCATCTGAATGTCTCAACAGAAATCGAGACTCATCAGACCAGGCAACATTTTTCCAGTCTTTAACTGTCCAATTTTGGTGAGCTCGTGCAAATTGTAGCCTCTTTTACCTATTTGTAGTGGAGATGAGTGGTACCCGGTGGGGTCTTCTGCTGTTGTAGCCCATCTGCCTCAAGGTTGTGCGTGTTGTGGCTTCACAAATGCTTTGCTGCATACCTCGGTTGTAACGAGTGGTTATTTCAGTCAAAGTTGCTCTTCTATCAGCTTGAATCAGTCGGCCCATTCTCCTCTGACCTCTAGCATCAATTCCACAAGAACCAATAAGGTTCATTCTCATGATACGCAGCACGTTTGAGCTTCCGCAAGAACCAATGAGGTTCATTCTCATGTGTCAAGCAGGTTCGGTTGAACTTCTGTTTATGTTCGCTGATCAATATTTATATGTGAATAAAAGCCTAAGTTAAATCTGTTCATCATATAAAGCAATCGTGTCTCTTCAGATATGGACTAAACTGCTCAATTCATTAGTTTTATGATCTCTTTATGAACTTTTTGAAGTGTCAAAGTGGTAGTTGTGTAGCTGTTAATGGAGGGACAGAAAGCTTTCAGATTTCATTAAAAATATCTTCATTAGTGTTCAGAAGATGAACGAAAGTCTTACAGGTTTGGAACGACATGAGGGTGAGATATGAATGACATCATTTTCTTTTTTAAGGTGAACTATCCCTTTAACAAAAAACTTTTTAGGCCTTTTTAGGTAATTAGGCCTACATTGTTCTGTAATTTTCTGTAACCTTTCTTTGTTGCAAAATATAAGATGTTTTGGATTAATGCGTCTAAAACAACTTGACCTGGCCTGATCCTAACAGAATCTCCCTGTATGGACATCATCTGTTGACGGCTTTTGTATAGCATGAATCTGTTAAAACACAGATGGAGGAGTGAAGGGGCAGTGAGGGTGGGGGTGAGGGTCCTGCTGGGGAAGATGGAGAGATGGTAGCAGGTTGGTGGTTTGGCACAGCGCCACCCTGGAGGAGGTGAGCTGATGAATAGTGAACGTCTGAGAGGACAGACCACACGCTGTCTAATCTGATCTCCCCCACAGATGGGCCGGTCCATTCCCCGTCACTCATCACCTCGCTGCACTGGATCTCTCCAGAGCGGAGCTGCATTTGATGGAGGTGAATGGCACTCCTGTAGCGCTGACCCAGTGTGTGCCCGCCCTGCCTCTCACCAAACCCCACATGCGCTTTCACTGCTGTCACTGAGAATCCTTTACAGCAGGGGTTTATGAGCAGACGTCCCCCCCCAGAGTGAGATTCAGGTGGCCAAGAATGGCTTGTAACTATTAAAATGTAATATTCACCCACTGTTGTGCACCTCGTAAATCTCTTAAAGGGATAGTTCTTTCTCTATCATTTACCTACTCTCATGTTGTTCCATATGATTCAGTGTTGGGGAAGCTATAGCAAAATTTTTTAATTAAAGCTTCATTAATATTGTTTCATGTAGCTTCATTAAAGTCAAGCTAATATTTTGAAAAAAGTATATACAGCTCTGGAAAAGCAACTTAGAGACCACTGCAAAATTAGAAGTTTCTCAGGATTTACTATTTAAATGTATGGGTTTGAGTAAAATTATTATTATTTTTTTTTTATTTTGTAAACTACTGACAACATTTCTTCCAAATTTCAAATAAAAATATTGTCATTAAGAGCATTTACACTCACTGGCCACTTCATTAGGTATGCTGGTTCACCTGCTCGTTAATGCAAATATCTAATCCGTCAATCACATGGCAGCAACTTAACACATTTAGGCATGTAGACATGGTCACAATGATTTGCTGAATTTAAAACTGAGCATCAGAATGGGGAAGAAAGGTAATTTAAGTGACTGTGAACATGGCTTTGTTAGTGCCAGACGGGCTGGTCTAAATATTTCAGAAACTGCTGATCTACTGGGATTTTCACATACAATCATCTCTAGGGTTTACAGAGAATGGTCTGAAAAAGAGAAAATATCCAGTGAGCGACAGTTTTGTGGGTGAGAATGCCTTGTTGATGCTAGAGGTCAGAGGAGAATCGCCAGACTGGTTAGAGCTGATAGAAAGGCAACAGTAACTCAAATATCCACTTGTTACAATCAAGGTCTGCAGAAGGGCATCTCTGAACACACACCACGTTAAACCTTGGAGCAGATGAGCTACAGCAGCAGAAGATCACACCGGTACCACTTCTGTCAGCTAAGAACAGCAAACTGAGGCTACAATTCACACAGGCTCACCAAAATTGGACAATAGAAGATTGGAAAAACATTGCCTGGTCTGAGGAGTCTCGATTTCTGCTGCGACATTCAGATGGTAGGGTCAGAATATGGCACAAACAACATGAAAGCATGGATCCATCCTGCCTTGTATCAATGGTTCAGGCTGGTGCTGGTGGTGTAATAGTGTGAGGGATATTTTCTTTGCACACTTTGGGCCCCTTAGTACCAATGAAGCATTGTTTAAACACCACAGCCTACATGAGTATTGTTGCTGACCTTGTCCATCCCTTTATGACCACAGTGACCACATCTTCTGATGGCTATTTCCAGCAGGATAACAAGACATGTCACAAAGCTCAAATCATCTCAAACTGGTTTCTTGAACATGACAATGAGTTTACTAAACTCAAACAGCCTCCACAGTCACCAGATCTCAATCCAATAGAGCACCTTTGGGATGTGGTGAAATATGAGATTTGCATCATGGATGTGCAGCCGACAAATCTGCAGCAATTGCACGATGCTATCATGTCAATATGGACCAAAATCTCAGAGAAATGTTTCCAACACCTTGTTGAATCTATGGCAAAAAAAATAAGGCAGTCTTGAAGGCTGTACTAACAAGGTGTACCCAATAAAATGGCCGGTGAGTGTATTTGCTGAAAATAACAAAAAAGATGCCATAGTTTCAGACCTCACATAATACAAAGAAAACAAGTTTATATTCATTTTTAAGCAGCACAATACAAATGTTTTAACTTAGGAGGAGTGCAGAAATCAATATTTGGTGGAATAACCATGAATTCCAGTATATATTCCAATAAATATATTTATTTATTCACTGATTTTCGCTGCTGGTGCATTATCATTTGGTATCCAATTCATTACGCATTCAAGGATACCTAAAAAAGAAACCTAAAATTTCTCATTTTGTCCATTACATGTAGCTCAAGTACGGTGCATAAATGGTAAGTGAGGCCCTCAAAAAAATATTGAATGCAGTCTTGTCAGAATACACACTGACTCACAGCTCATGAATATGGAGCTCTGCATTTGTGAGGTCAAATGGACTTCATTTTTAATCTGGAAAAAAAGGTTGAAAGCCATTACCACAGAAAGTCAGCAGGAATTCTCTATTGGTTTTAAAATCTGACTTGTATTCAAAAACTGAAAGAAATGTTTCATATTCTTTCATTTACACTACAGAAGCGAAGCAAGAGACCATTTACTTCTTAGTCTAAAGTGCATGTTCATGGTCAAGAAATGTTTTTTTTTTTTTTAAATGCTCTCTTTTCTTTTTACTTACTCTTATTTGAACTCTTATGAAAGCTGGAAGCAGGACTTGTTATACTGAAGGTCACTGGACATTTAAACACACCAGCACACAAATGCGCACACGCATGCACACACAATCAGCACTTCCCCTCAAAGCATGCCCTCTGGCTTTCAATCAGCGAGACACACGTGGAAAAGAAATGGTGATCAGACACCAATGGTACAGAGGAAGTTCTTTCCTTTTTAGCCAGTGCACACTAAACTAGACTCTTATTTATGCATATCATCATTTAATTAGTTTATTTAATCAATTTAATAGTGTGTGTGTGTGTGTGTGTTTTAGCTTAACCTTCCCTCCCAGAAACATCTCTTCTCATCTTCATCTCTGTTTACTGGCACGAGGGCGGGACAATCTGTCACTCATATGAGATCACAGCAATAGCAAACCACAACGATCCAATCAATTCCCAAAATCAAGTTCAAGAAGCCGTTTTACTGGATATACAGTCAAACCAAAAATTATTCAGACACCAGATATAATTTTTTATTAGTGGGTGTAGGACACTATAGTTAATTTATGTAAATGCGGATAGCAAAATAAAGTAAACTGTGACATATTATACCCAAAAATCCTTCATACAGTGGACTGTCAGTAAAATTGATACAAAATTTGGGACCAAAATTATTCAGACACTTTGACCTGACTTAAATGTTTTTTCTTTCATTGCTAATGCAACCTTTTACACCACAGACTGAACATAGTTAAGCATTTCTTGGTAATTGGTTGACCTAAATTGGTATTATCTAATTGTGTACTTAAATGTAACAGCTGACAGCTGATTGGTTGATTGTAATCCATCACATACCTTTCTTAAGTTATCTGACATTTTCAAGATGAATTTGTTAGGAAACAGTTTAACTCTGAGTACTTGTCATATTTTATTAACATTTTATAAACTATAGTGAATAAACTGTGATAATGTGAGAAAATGTTGAAGGTGTCTGAATACATTTTGGTGTGACTATTGGGACAAAAAGACTATCGCAACTTCTGTTTCATGGCAACTTTAAGAAGCAACCCAGCATTCAAAACTCAAATGCTTTTCTACATTCAATATAGAAGTTTATTTTTATAATGTATTGTCTACTTTGCTACTGATACTCTAAGTGAAGCTAATATCCACATGCGCTCATGAATGATGATATTTAAAAATGTATGTCTCATCAGGACAGGAAAAATGTAATGATCAGCATTCAAATGATAGTTAGTACTGAGTGTGTCATTCTGTTTTCTTAATGGTTGTTCTTTAATGTTTCAACATTTCCATCCATAGCTCAGCTTTTGATGCTGTTTCGCTGGTGTTCTTTTGCTAACATGATAAATCAAAAAGCAGCAGCAAAGCCATCAAACTCAGTGGAGCTCAATAAATTAATGACCTAGTGTACATCCTGACTGACATGGCTTCTGATTGGTCTATTTAAAATCATCTGTATTTATAACTCCAAAGAACAGACCAAAGTACAGTTTATTTTTGTGTGGAAAAAAACAAGCTTCACTCTGTTTCCCAATCTCTAGCCGTCAGAGGATAAATTAAGAAAACATTAAATACTCATCAGCACACGTCTGTTCAACAAATTTCCTTCCTCTCTCTCCGCAGGTATAATTGGAGAACCACAGAGTGGAGTGACTGCAGGGTGGACGTGCTCCTCAGCCAACAGGACCGTCGCCGGAGCAACCAGACAGGGCTCTGTGGAGGCGGGGTTCAAACCAGAGAGGTCTACTGCGTTCAAGCCCCCACCGAAACCTCGTCTAACCTCGGCTCCCTCAAGAACAAAGACGGTAACAAAACTAGCACATTCAGTGTCTTAACCCTCTGCCTGTGGTTAATGCACTATATGTCCCAAACCCATTCTGATCTATCTCCCCAATCAATACTTCTTACATTGACCTCCATGCCAGTAAAGAAAAAAATGCAAACAAATTTTATGTGTGGTAAGTTGCTTAAATCAGGGGTTTTCACATTTATGCCGAAGACATCCAAATATAATGATTCCTATATGATATTATGATGGATCTCATCTTAAAATATTATGCGATCATCTGTGTAAATAACAATAATAACAAATAATTTAGTCACACTTTAGATTAGAGTCCTATTCTCACTATTAAAACTATTAACTACAGCTATTAGTTAATAGTATTAACTATTAACTTTAGCCTCAATAAACTCCTAATTACTGCATATTAATAGTTAGTAAGGCAGTTGTTAAAGGGTACGTAACACACACAGTTTCTGCCAATCTCATGTTAATCTTGAGTACCTATAGAGTAGTATTGCATCCTTCATATCTCCAAAGAGTTTTTAGTTTTATCAGATTTATAAAAGACAGATATGCTGTACCGAATCTTTATGAAAACAGCCAAGCTTGTGCAGGCGTGCAGTGGGCGGAGACACGAGCACACACACACACACACACACACACACACACCCTGGATAACTTTTGATTCACTATACGTTCATTTTATATACATGATATGCACTTGCGTGCCGATTGCCAACAAAACATTTGATGCAGTTTCACTCACCGCCTGCGGTTTTCGACTCATGACAGAGAACAAACAAACTTTGGTCATGTTTAGCATGAGAATCCAAATCTTTAACAGTGTAAATAAGTCAGAATGCATGAAATAGCCTTAGACCCCACCCCCCTTGGATTAATCAAGGGATTAAGAGATGTAGAATATGGTCAAGAAGAATAAGGCATTAATATGCGTTTTATAAGTATTAATAAACAGCCATTATCCCAGTAATATGCATGCTAATAAGCAACTAGTTAATAGTGAGATTAAAGTGTTACCAATAATTTGTCTGTAGTGTTTTAGAGTACAGCAGGTAGTATGACCTGCAACTTCAAGATATTCTGTATGGAATGTATCTCTCCAGATGGCATCTATTTTAGGAATCATTTTTAAAACCAAAAGTATAAAGGTAGACACACCTCCTAGACTTCATAGTTTCAGTTTAAAATTGGTTCACCCTCAGAACTGTCTCCAAAAAATATACTGTAATTACTATATCCACAGATGGTACTTTGTTAGCATTTATTGATTTAAGATGCCTAACATGAATGAAGTTATGTTTGGTAAAATCCCCTTCCTGTTTTTGGCTCATTTCAGCAAAGCCCATGTAAAGACTTACGCCTGTAAGCAAGCTGTTAGACAAAGATCAGTTGATGTTTGCACTGTGGCACTATTCAAGCCAACATATAATTGGATTGCTTTTTAAAGGCTGAAATTAGATCACCAGGGGGAAATTAAAGAATAAAGAAGGCAGAGCTGTACAAATTAATGAGGCAGCTACTGTGGAATTTAAATGCTAATGCCGTCACAGACATACACACAGGTGCAGATACACCCAAACACAGATTCTCTCTAGAGTAATATGACAGAAACAGAGAGGTGCCAGCACCTCATACCATGCGCCAATGCTGGTGCCGGGCCTGCGCTCACTCTCAGACTGACACAGAAACTCCCCTGCCATCTGCTCTGAGAGCTGAACCGCCGACCTCTCAGGGAACTTATTCAAATGTCCACAGCTGTCCTCAAGCAGGCATTGGCTGGCATGGCTTGGTCACTCTACAGACAGAAAGACAAAGCACACAGAAAGCAGCTCGCCTTTTGAAATTAGACCTTTAAAAAAAACTCAGAATGGTGTATTTAACAGTTAAGCTGTGTTTTTCCCCCTAGAGTTTAGTCCAAGCGATCTACTGTCCAAGTTATCTACTAATGTGGTCTATTAAGGATTGTGTATTTCAGGTGAGCAAAATAGCCATCTTATAGTCTGTGTAGTCAGTTTTTGTGGTAACACTTTAAAATAAGGTCTCATTTTGTTAACGCTAGTTGACATTTTCGAAACGCACTCAAAGCTTTGACCAATCACAACACACTGTTCCAGCTGACCAATCAATGCACATTGTGCTTTTTGGAAGGAGGGGCTTCATAGAGACAGGAACTAAACAGAGCATTACTGACTGACTGGGAAGAGAGGGGCTGCAACAATGTAAAATATGTTACCCCCCCCCCCCCCCCTTTTTTTTTAGTACATTTTGTGCATAGAGTAACAACAAGTTCATTGTGGACAGGTCAAGTTCAAGAAAAAAACACTACAAAGTCTGTGCATCGGTGTTGAGCACAGTATATATTTTGCCTTTTGAAATTTAGATTTCTCTTCGGTATAAATCCATAATGCATAGGTTTAAAAGTGTAAATAATGCCACATTTTCTTTGTTTTTGAATGTAAATTTAGAAACTAAATAAATAAAAAAATATTTTTCTGATTTTTTTGTGTTTTTGCGGCTTAATATTTTTGTGGAAACCATGATACATTTTTTAATCTTACTGACCCCAAACTTTATAACAGTAGTGTCTACATATACATATGAATCACCACATTGAAAATATATTTAGTGAGAGCAACAAGTGAACAGCATTGCTAAATATTACAACATACATAATGATCTTTTAAATATGGGTCTGATTAATCTATTTACACTTGTGGCTCATTTTCGCACTTAAGGCTATTTGCAAATTTTTCCAGAAAGTGCTCAAGCAATTCATTAGATTGCACAAGCAAATTTATATCTTTTGTTGTGGATCTTGGTGAATCAGGACCTTGGTGTCCAGCCCTCCTGCCTGCAAGGAAGTTTTGCCAGACAGTGCTGGAATCCCATCTGTAATGTGGCCTTAAGAGAGAGGCACATGGCACCGACTGCATCTTCCTGCTGGGGGAGGTGACAGGCATGGCGTGCTGATGAGTCACGCGGTGACAGATAGAAGAACTGTGTGAGAGAAAGAACAGTGCAAGAACATCTGTACTGCCTCTCACACACACCATTAAACACACATACACCCCTTAAGCTTTTCCACACCGTGGCCAGCTCTGCCTCGTGCTCTTTTCTTTGTTTTACCATCATCCTTCTCAGCAAATATTGATGTATGCAATTAATTACAATTAATTTAATTAATTAATCTGTGTTTCACGTAATTAATTCATTTAGTATTTTAATTGATTGTCAGCCCTACTTTCTTTAATCATTTACCTGGTTTCCTTTTAATCAATGAAGAATCAGGCACTTTTCACTTCAGGGAGTTTCAGACAGATTTGAGAGGATTTAATTTCAAGCTCCACATGATTGGACATTACCAAGTGATTTGCTACTGGGCCTTCGGAATTATTCACAGGTATTTATATACATTAATTGCAGACAATGAGAGCATCAGGAGTGGTGGGTTACTCAAGGACAGACACCGTGCGTTTTAAGCAGATTTAATCTGGTCATTCAGTTCCAGGGATCATAGCTAAATCCTGTGTAGACATTAGACAACCATGTTTGTCTGCACCCTGGCTATTTCACTGCAATATGTGATGCCATTGAACCTTTGATACTTGAGGCATTCCCACAACTTTACCTGCCATTAGTTTTTAAAGCAGCAACATGTCATGTCATGTTATGAGAAAGCGCTTCCCCGCCAAAGACAAGTTTTTACAGCTTTCCGTGTGTTTACTGTTATAAGGTAGGGGGCGCTATTACACATCTTCTGAATGTGTAATAAAGAGTATCACCCTGATCAAAACCAAGGGGGTAGTCCAGCACCTGGAAAGCGTACCTTCCATAGGGGCAGCCATTGCTAACCAAGCCATCACCTGCTGTTAGCATTCCATTGACTCCCATTCATTTTGTCGTCACTTTGACAGCGAATAACTTTACATCTGAGGCGTTTAAAGACTCCATTGTTTATTTCTAAAGAAACACGACAATGTATAAAATGCTCCATTACCTTGTATCTTACACTATCGCCCCGTAGAAGCCGTTTTTGTAAAAATATGCTAACGATTGCGTCAACCACGCGATTCTCTGTCGCACAGTAGAGAAATTACCGTATAGACCCATATAGACAGGAGGAGAAGCTCGCAGGCAATCTGGCGTTAAATTTTAAAATAAATAAATACTATGCAAAATTACTAAATAATTCATCAGAATACTTACCAAAAGTTGCTCCTGCTCACGCTCTCCGTCTCTGCAAGATTCGGTGATTCAGATTTCACTTTGCACAACTACTAGAAGACTTACAACTGTCAGACAGGTTGCTCACGTCACATCTACGTCGTCAAGCTCAGTCTGAGGCTGCGCAGTACGCTCAGCCATCAGGAAGTGAGTGCTTCTAATTGACTTCATATTTCTCCGTTGAAGTCTATGGGGTCGTTGTGTCCATTTCTTTTACTGTCTATGATCAAAACACAGGCGAAGAAGATGCAGAAACAAGCGATAACATATGTAAGTAGAATAACACGATCATTAACATTAAACAGCATATAAATCAAAACTGCCTAATGTTACTGACTGAAATGTCGACCCAGGACGAGCTATAGGACTATGCAAGCTTTGGGGGTGGACTCGATCTACTCCATCTGTGTTTTGATCATCATTCTGAATCCGATCTGGATGTAGTCTTTGACAAAAATGTGGTTTTCTCAGCTTTTTGCTCAAAATGTTGCTTTTTTATGGAAATTACCCACATTCAAGTGTTGATAAAAAAGAGGCAGAGGGTCTGTTCTTTCTTTTGATGTAGTATTGCATGATCAGAGTTAATCACCACTAGTTTATTTATTATTTAAATAATTATTTATGTTAAATATTATTTAAAAATTATTACAATTTGTAATTTGATTCATTATTTTATCAAAATTTTTACATCACAATATCACTTACTCCCCCTTAATTAAATTATTTCATTGTTATTTATTATTTTTTTCCTCAATTCTATGAACAATACCCCATAATGACAATGTGAAAGAAGCTTGTTTGAAATCTTTGCAAATGTATTAAAAATAAAAAATGAAACAAAAACACATGTACATAAGTATTCACAGCCTTTGCTCAATACTTTGTTGAAGCACCTTTGGCACCAATTACAGCCTCAAGTCTTTTTGACTATGATGCTACAAGCTTGGCACACCTATTTTTGGGCAGTTTCTCCCATTCTTCTTTGCAGGACCTCTCAAGGCCCATCAGGTTGGACAGGGAGAGTTGGTGCACAGCCATTTTCAGATCTCTTCAGAGATGTTCAATCAGGTTCAAGTCTGGGTTCTGGCTGGGCCACTCAGGGACATTCACAGAGTTGTCCTGTATCCACTTCTTTGTTATCTTGGCTGTGTCCTTAGGGTCATTGTCCTGTTGGAAGTCTGAGGTCCAGAGCCTGGTTTCCTCCAGACATGATGCTTGCCATTCAGGCCAAAGAGTTCAGTCTTTGTTTCATCAGACCAGAGAATTTTGTTTCTCATGGTCTGAGAGTCCTTCAGGTGCCTTTTGGCAAACTCCAGGCGGGCTGTCATGTGCACTCTACCATACAGGCCTGATTGGTGGAGTGCTGCAGAGATGGTTGTTCTTCTGGAAGGTTCTCCTCTCTCCAAAGAGAAACGCTGGATCTCTGTCAGAGTGACCATCGGGTTCTTGGTCACCTCCCTGACTAATGCCCTTCTCCCCCGATCGCTCAGTTTGTCCGGGCGGCCAGCTCTAGGAAGAGTCCTGGTGGTTCCAAACTTCTTCCATTTATGGATGATGGAGGCCACTGTGCTCAATGGGACCTTCAATGCTGCATAAATGTTTCTGTACCCTTCCCCAGATCTGTGCCTCGATACAATCCTGTCTTGGAGGTCCACAGACAATTCCTTGGACTTCATGGCTTGGTTTGTGCTCTGACATGCACTGTTAACTGTGGGACCTTATATAGACAGGTGTGTGCCTTTCCAAATCATGTCCAATCAATTGAATTTACCACATGTGGACTCCAATCAAGTTGTAGAAACATCTCAAGGATGATCAGTGGAAACAGGATGCACCTGAGCTCAATTTTGAGTGTCATGGCAAAGGCTGTGAATACTTATGCACATGTGATTTTTTTTTTCATTCGTTTATTTTTATTTTTTAATAAATTTGCAAAGATTTCAAACAAACTTCTTTCATGTTGTCATTATGGGGTATTGTTTGTAAAAAGAATTTTATCCATTTTGGAATAAGGCTGTAACGTAGCAAATGTGGAAAAAGTGAAGCGCTGTGAATTTTGTTTTTTGCCCCCATGTTTCATGAGCTGAACTCAAAGATCTAAGACTTTTTCTACGTACACAAAAGACCTATTTTTCTCAAATATTGTTCACAAATCTGTCTAAATCTGTGTTAGTGAGCACTTCTCCTTTGCCGAGATAATCCATCCACCTCACAGGTGTGGCATATCAAGATGCTGATTAGACAGCATGATTATTGCACAGGTGTGCCTTAGACTGGCCACAATAAAAAGGCCACTCTAAAATGTGCAGTTTTACTGTATTGGGGGGGGTCCGAAAACCAGTCAGTATCTGGTGTGACCACCATTTGCCTCACGCAGTGCAACACATCTCCTTTACATAGAGTTGATCGGGTTGTTGATTGTGGCCTGTGGAATGTTGGTCCACTCCTCTTCAATGGCTGTGCGAAGTTGCTGGATATTGGCAGGAACTTGAACACGCTGTCGTATACGCCGATCCAGAGCATCCCAAACATACTCAATGGGTGACATGTCCGGTGAGTATGCTGGCCATGCAAGCACTGGGATGTTTTCAGCTTCCAGGAATTGTGTACAGATCCTTGCAACAGGGGGCCGTGCATTATCACGCTGCAGGTGATGGTCGTGGATGAATGGCACAACAATGGGCCTCAGGATCTCGTCACGGTATCTCTGTGCATTCAAAATGCCATTAATAAAATGCACCTGTGTTCGTTATCCATAACATACGCCTGCATGTACCATAACCCCACCGCCACCATGGGCCACTCGATCCACAATGTTGACATCAGCAAACCGCTCACCCACATGACACCATACGTCTGCCATCTGCCCTGTACAGTGAAAACTGGGATTCATCCGTGATGAGAACACCTCTCCAAAGTGCCAGACACCATCGAATGTGAGCATTTGCCCACTCAAGTCAGTTACAACGACGAACTGCAGTCAGGTCGAGACCACGATGAGGACGACGAGCATGCAAATGAGATTCCCTGAGACGGTTTCTGACAGTTTGTGCAGAAATTCTTTGGTTATGTAAACCGATTGTTGCAGTAGCTGTCTGGGTGGCTGGTCTCAGACGATCTTGGAGGTGAAGATGCTGGATGTGGAGGTCCTGGGCTGGTGTGGTTACACGTGGTCTGCGGTTGTGAGGCCTGTTGGATGTACTGCCAAATTCTCGGAAACGCCTTTGGAGATGGCTTATGGAAGAGAAATGAACATTCAATTCACGGGCAACAGCTCTGGTGGACATTCCTGCAGTCAGCATGCCATTTGCACACTCCCTCAAAACTTGCGAAATCTGTAGCATTGTTCTGTGTGATAAAACTGCACATTTTAGAGTGGCCTTTTATTGTGGCCAGCCTAAGGCACACCTGTGCAATAATCATGCTGTCTAATCAGCATCTTGATATGCCACACCTGTGAGGTTATCTCGGCAAAGGACAAGTGCTCACTAACACAGATTTAGACAGATTTGTGAACAATATTTGAGAGAAATAGGCCTTTTGTGTACATAAAAAAAGTCTTAGATCTTTGAGTTCAGCTCATGAAAAATGGGGGCAAAAACAAAAGTGTTGCATTTAGATCATGCACAATAATCAAGCAACATGCAGTACATTCCATATATTTCATTTCAAATATATACAAAATCCATTCTACGTCTTAGTTTGTCAAGAGAATTTCCTGATTTTTTTTTCGGGAAACATTCATGACCAGCTAGTTTCTCCATCGATGCATCGTACTATGGTGGTTAAGCAGTGAGTTATGTCGTTGTATGCAAAACGTACCCCTGGTCAGTTTGTTGTAGTATTTCTTTTTATGTATATATATGTTTATAGGTTTTTAAATAATATGGCTACACTTTATTTTAAGGTGTCTGTGTTACAGTGTAATTATGCATTTAAGTAATGTGTAATAATAATTAACTACATGTAAAGTACTTGCTATAGGGTTAGGGTTAGTTGCATGTAAAAAATAAAGTGTTAACAAAAAATTTTTATAAATAATTTTTTTATTTTTTTATTTTATTTCATATGTTTTGCCAGTTGTGAAGAATCTGTGAAATATATTGTTCCCAATGATGTGAAAGCATTGTTTGCATTCTAAATTCATTTTAAATCATTTTGGGATTATGGATTCCTAAACCCATGTAATGAATGCCAGAATGAACACAAAAGTATGCATTTTACATATCAAAAGCAGCTTGTTGTCTTCCTCTATGCCAATGCCGCATCCCATCCGGCTTCCTGCTCTGCTGCTTGGGCCTGGGGAAGCTGTGCTTGATTTCTTCTCCCCGCGGGTGGCTTCAGACATTTAGAAAACAGGGAAAAGCAGCTGCTGTTGCGATCTTTATCCATTAACACATCTCAGTCACAGAGAGCAGAACACAACAACAGTGTTCATTCGTTTCGACTCGGCCGTGTCGCTCTATGGAAAATAATCAATGTTGCACCCCGTCGTGGATCTTTATGAGATGTTCACCGGCTTGGCTTTCTTGCAGTGCATCCATTCAGCACTGCCCCGCAGGCAGGCCTGAGTTATTGATGATGATGATGATGCTGATGCAAGCAGGTGAATGTGTTGGCGGCTGTCAGACGGACAGAGGGACTGATGGGATACTGGTGCCATAATTAGGCCGGGGAAACCCTGGGTGGGCAAACAGCAGACCATCTGGCCTCCAAGTGAGCATTGTGCCTCCTGAACAAGGTCAACCTACAAGGAGAGGGTCATTAATCAGACTAGGTTAACAGGGACAGGAAGTCAGACAGGTTTTCGCCCAACTCAATACCTCAACAGAACAATCACATCCTAAAACAAATACAAAGAGCATAGAGACAAGTGTGTTTGTGGGAATAAGGGAACTTGCATTTGCAAGTCAATTTGACATTTTTTTTGCAAATCAATTTTGTCAGTTTGACAGCTATTTTTTTTTTCCTGACATTTTTGGAGCTAAATTCAGCTAGCTAAATTGAGCGTTTCAGCAGAGGTATGTCCCAGTGGAGCGCTTCACAAAAACCTTTTTAATTTCTGTTTTAAACAAGCACATATGAATCATTAATGATTCCACAACTGGCCATGCAATCAATCACTTAGCTCACACAGAAAATCCACATACACGCACATGTATTAACCGAGTGATTTTAGAAATGCCTCAAAGCGCACAGCGAACACCTTTTGGACACAAAGTAATTTGCATGCGAATGAAGAGATGATCCGTCAAAGGGTATCGACGGCAGATCTGTTCACGCGCTGACCTTGCAGAAAGTCACCTATGGCTCGGAGCTGCACACACACTTACACTGAGTGCTTGTTACAGATAAAAAGAAAACAAGGACAAAAGGGGTCTTGGGAGATGTCTAGCGAAACATGTACAATCAGAAGCACTTGTTTATGAGAATGATGTTCTCTTCATGTTCTAATTTGCAAACAGATTGAAATACTTGACATTACCTTTTTAGGTACTTTTTGGTACACGTGGGCAATACAACTTTGAGTCCAGCTCACGACATTTCCCGAACCCATTCCCTCATCCTTTTTACATGATATTCCATTAAATTATAATGTATTCTTTATATAAAAAAACATTACTGAAAATAGTATTAAATAAATGATAAAAGTAATATATTTTATATACTGTTATAACCACAAAACTTTAGATTTATTCTGCAAGGACACATTAAATTGATCAAAAGCTACAGTAGTTCTTTTGAACTTTACATTTATCAAAGAATCCTAAAAGAAAAGTATCACAGTTACCACAAAAATATTAAAGCAGCACAGTGTTTTCAACACTAATAATAAGAAATGTTTTTTTTGTTTTTTTTTTAGCACCAAATCAGCATATTAGAATGATTTCTGGAGAAGACTGTAGTAATGATGCTGAAAATCCAGCTTTGACATTACAAGAATTATTATTTTTTTAATTATATTAAACTCGAAAACAGTTAAATTGTAATAATATTTCACAATATTGGTGTTTTTACTATATTTGTGGTGAAATAAATTGGTAAGCATGAGAGACTTCTGCAAATCTTACAGACCCCAGATTTTTAATCCGTAAAAATAAAATATATACACGGCAGTGTATATAAAAAAACATATTATTTAAATGTATACTTTAGCTTAATTAAACAAGAAATTAATCTACAGTCTTTTTGCTACTGTTTTTTGGAAATAATCAGGGCTTGACATTTGCTCACCAGCCACTGTGTCTAGTGGTTTTCCAAAGTAATTAGCCACTCAGCATTTTCACTGGCCACAATTTTGACATTGATACCATGGGTACCATATTATCTCATAATTTAGCAGCAGGTATATTAGACTGCTGTCACGTTAAGACCAAATCCACAGATCCATTATACTGTTACACATGCAGTTTTCTTTCTCAACTGTTTACGTTCACTTAAAACATAACTGATTGTGTTTACATGAATACTCGCCAAGACCGCCATTTTGACATTACTTTGTGTATTTGCCTAAGTGCAATAAGCATTGAAAAAGAACTCTATTTAGTACTGAGAGACGGATTTATGTGCGCGCACTTTGAGTGTGAGCACAAAATCTGTGGGAATGAGTAAAATTATGCTCAATACACGGATTGAGGGGCGGGTGTGTGTCAACTTGCTGTCTGAGAGATGAGTGAGTGAGAAAGCGCAGCTGGTATCGTGTATCTATTCTGTGGAAAATCAGTATTGGAAGCGATTCAGACATTTCAGTATCGAAAAATATATATAACACTACATTGCACTTAGTTTAGTTCATTGCACTTTTTAAAAGACTACAATTGTGTATATTATATATATATAAAATTCAACCTTCCAAAGTGTCTAGTAGGAGTGGATGCATTAGACTCCACTGCTGAAACCCACCTGCATTAACGGTTTGGTGGGTGTTAATGTCAAGCCCTGGAAATAATATACTTGTGTGTATATTGTATATTCTTATCCCACATGAGGTACATCTATTTTTAGAGGGACTCTGTAACAATGTGTGTCTATGTGTCTCTTCAGCCTCGCGGCCAGTGAACAGTGACCTATGTTTGGGCGTTTCTCCTAACACCACCCAGCTCTGCCATATTCCCTGCCCTGTGGAGTGTGAGGTGTCCTCCTGGAGCGCATGGGGGCCCTGCACCTTTGAAAACTGCCAGGATCAGTCCACAAAGAAAGGTGAGCACAGTCTTAGCTTGAACAATAGGACCATCTCATCTTTTACAGTTTTGTATGGGGAGCAGCCATTTCACCCATCTCACTAAAACAGAAAGATCAATAAAAGGCCTCTTTCATTGTAAATCACATGAATTGTGTACGGGAACCCTTTCAACATATAACTCACACCGCCCCACCTCTCACCTCTATCTGCGCCATCAGCATCCGGGCCATAAACGTATCACCGCCTACTGGGGCAGAAGATTCATTGTCTCCAAGGTTTATGAACCAAGAGCATTGTAGAGGGAACAACAAAGAAAAGGAACCCACGAAAAAAGAAAACATGTCACGAAAAAAAGAGAAACAAATCAAGGGTTAGATGTCTTCAAAGAGACAAACACAAGCTTCAAATGGTCTTTAGAAGGAACCGAATCTGTTAGATTCACAGGATGGTGGTTTACCGAATGCTGCTGACAGTTGTTACTGGTGTATCAAAGGTGCTGGCATGCTGGCTGCTTTTCTCGTTAATTATGGCTGGGACAGCGACCCGTGCCATGACTAATGCATATTGACTCTTCCCTAATGAAGCGGCTCAAAAGGATGGGATGGGAGGAAATTCTCCACCATGCATCTTAATGATGGATTCTCTCTGAATCTGTGTTTCTTCATGCCATATAGCTGTAATGCACTTGTGTACACACAAAGTATGTGGCGAGAGGAGTGAAGACTTCTTCCGCACAAGGACATAATCGGTAATATTACATTAACAAAACACATCTGTGATTGTAAGCTTTAGGGTCATGGATATAAAATTTGTATTGCAGAGTTGGGTAAAATGGATAATATGAAATTGGTTCTTATTCATGAGTTTGAGAAATTTCAATTGGCCAAACCCCACAAAAGATTGAATTGGGATGACAGGAAGAGTAATTTATTGAATTTTATATATATATCTGTCAAACATTATAACAATGTGTTTAATTTTACAATATATATTTAGATTTAGATTAGATTAGATTTATTCCTATATATTTAGGTTTAATATTACATTTTTAAACATTAATAAATATTCAAATATATAACTTTATATTCAGGTTTAATATAATTTTTGGTAACGCTTTATTTTACAGTGTCCTTGTTACATAAGTTACATGTACTTACCATAGTAATAACAGTAAATTATGCATAATTATATGCAACTAAATCTCAACCGAAACCTTAATCCTACCCTACCCCTATAGTAAGTACATGTAGTTAATTAATATTACTCAGTACTTAAATATATAATTACACTGTAACAATGACACCTTAAAATAAAGTGTAACCTAATTTTTTCCTGTTTATTTCTCTATAAAATAAAGTATCACATTTCATGATATTCATTTATTCATTTATTTTATATATATCATTTATTTAATTAACATTCATTATTGAATTTCAAATTGGTCTGGAAATTTTCACAATGTCAAGTCACATTTTGGAATTCAATTTTAACCAAATTATTTGGTGTGATGTGGCACAACAAACAAATCCAATGCTGTCTTACCTTCTACAAATTGATAAATGTTGATTCATGTTATTATAACCTTGAGACTGTTCTTTTGTAATATATCTGTATGATGGGAGATAAAGTATAAATTACCTGTGACATCTCAACCTAAAGCCCCAATAATATGCACCTTAGACATGATGACCCATGAGATTTTTGTATGGCTGTGCCTTTTGTCTTTTTTTTTGATTACCAATGGCTCATATGAAACCCAGTATCCTGCTTTTGTCTGCTAAAGAGACAGAGGCAGCATACGGCATCAGACACCTCCGGGCTGACTGACAGGACGTGATACAATCCTCTTACACACCCACAATGAGCTCTACGCTGACCTTCTGATTAAATAAAGCCAGGAGGGGAGAGCAGGACAGAAATAATCAGAGAAGGGACAACACTGGCATCTCCAGCTTTCTCCTAAAGGCTCCCCTCTCCCATATTATCTTATCGGCCCCAGACAGCAATGTGGATTAAACCATAGGCCAGAGACCAGCGACAGAGAGGGGAGGGTGATGGCAGGGTACATGTAGGTGACCTTGCGCTGGTCATGAGTCCAGCACAACCCCCCCCCGATTTTTTATTGCTCTGGAGCCATTTCCCTGCCCTTGAATGGGAATACAACTGGCATCAAAGCTTCTTTTGTATTAATGGATTGCTGAATGCATTAGTCCCTTTGGTGAAAAGCAATCATAGTGGGGGAAGAATAATAATATTCATTATGATGAGCTGCTCCAGTAATTTATGTCATCTCGCACGCTTAATGGGCCGATATGTTTAATGTAATATTACGGTGATTGCGCAATGACACACTGTGACAGTTAAGAGGGCTAACGCAAGGGATTGCACCAACTAGTTGATTAGTTCAGACACTAGTTGATGCGGTGGGTTGGTGTCGACTAGCAGTGAACATCAAGAGGAAAATTCCTCGGTCCACAGACTCCACAAATTGCATCCAAGTGTAGCTGCTAGGGATGTGCTCGAATCCAAATACATTTTTCAGAAAAGCAAAAAAACTACTAATTTGACTGAAACTACTTTGACTTATTATCGATCAAACACAAGGGTAAAGTGATTTATTGTTTTATTTTATTATTTTATTTTTTTATATTTTCCATAAAAATAATATAGAATTCTAAAACTTGGGGTCGGTAAGATTCGTTTTTTTTCTCTTATGCTCACCAAGGCTACGTTTATTTGATTAAAATACAGTAAAAACAGTTATATTGTGAAACATTATTACAACTTAAAATAACTGTTTTATATTTTAATATAATTTAATTTGTAATTTATTACTGTGATGGCAAAGCTGAATTTTCAGCATCATTACTATAGTCTTCAGTGGCATATGATCCTTCAGAAATCATTCTAATATGCTAATGTGTTGCTCAAGAAACATTTCTTATTATTAATGTTGAAAACAGCTGTTCTGCTTACTATTTTTGTGGAAATAAAGAACCTCAGCATAATTCTTCAGGATTCTTTGATGAATAGAAAGTTCAAAACAGCATTCATCTCAAATAGAAAACTTTTGTAACATTATAAATGTATTTAATGCCACTTTTGTTCAATTGAATGCACCCTTGCTGAATAAAAGTATTCATTTATTTAAAAAACATCTTTCTGACCCCATATTTTTGAATGGTAAATTGTTCTGTATAATATGTAATGGCTAATATATTTAGAATTATGTGAAAGTGAAATCTTTTGCAAGAAACAACAGCAAGCAAACTACATATTACGAATCATTTGAATTGATAAACATCTACTAATTAGTTACTTGCACAAGTCAACTTACTGAATCAATGCCAATAATGACTGAGTCTCATCTGTGATGTTCAACAGGTTTCAAACTGAGGAAAAGGAAAATCATAAATGAGCCCACAGGTGGCACAGGAAATTGCCCCCACCTGACTGAGGCAATTCCCTGTGAGGAGCCCAGTTGCTATGATTGGCTGCTGGTGAAGCTGGAGGAGTGTGTGCCTGACAATGACAAAGTATGCGGACCGGGAACCCAGAACCCACAAGTACAGTGTATCAACAGTGACGGTAAGTGATGCGTACACCTCCATGGTACTGATTCCATCATTCATAATTATTCAAGCTAATTAAAAATCTTTGCCTGAATAGATTTTTTATTTAAGGGTCATGTCCAGGCGTGCACTGTGTCGAATGCAGTAACAAACCCAGATTGTTTTGTTCTTGTACAGCTGGGTCCATTCTTGAACTCTGTCCACAGGGCTTATGTTCTGGACTCATGCCCAATGCCGTAATTGCTGTTTTAGCACAGGTGGCTAGTAGGACTTCTCTATTGTTAGAGTGGCCAGAGGGAAAATTCAGAGCAATCAGAAGTGGCACTGCTGCCTTTTAGTCTTCTAAACACAAAGCCACATGTGCTGGGGCGGTCTACCGTCTAACTATCCCAAAGGCACGAAACTATGCAATAGCTTTTGGATGTTATTGGCTTGACTGCGTACAAGGTAGCTAGGGAAACCAACACCAGCACCATCTGCGCCATCTGTGAGATCAGTGAAAAATACTGTTTACCTGGGGACAAGCACATGCCTAGATCTGTGACCAATAGCTGACACTGATGCCTCAATATACTGAAAGAGAGGAAACGGGTATGGTTGTAAAACGCTTTTTTCCAGTATTTGTGGTAGGTTGTAAAACATGGACATCAAAAATTGTGCATTTTGTTAAAGTACCCCTATTATGCTATTTTATGGTCTCCTACAACATGTTTTCATGCATCCAAGGTCAAAAAACACTTTAATTTTCTCATAACATACATTGCAGCATCACCTCTTTTCTCACAGTCTCTCTAAACCCCTCCTTTCCGAGAGCATGCTCTGCTCTGATTGGTCAGAATGCCCTGTTGTTATGATTGGTCGACTGCTTATTGGTCGACCGCTTGTTCGTGGGCAGCCATTGAAGACCATAGTCTGGCATTATGCCAGTGTGTTACAAACCTACGTAAGAAGTGAGACTGGAATTACTGACATTTCATTTCGGCAGTTCAGAATCAATTCTTTCTTTTAGGATACAATAACTTTAGCCTGACGTCGTCATACTCAGATTCTCGTCAGAATATTAGTCTGATACTGCTCCATTGGGCTGTGATTTTGGGGCGTGTTTCAACCCGAACCAGGAAAGAAAATGTCTCTGCACTCAATTGGATAGACTTACAACCAATCAGAGCAAAAGAGTAAGTGACGTATGTTGAGCAACGCATAGTTGTCAACAGAACTTAACTGCACGCATGCTGGAAGAAGTAGAATAAGAAGATGAGTGTAAACGATCTTTGCTGGTGTAGTGAAAAGAATTTAAGGATACACGGAGTACTTACCAACACGATCATCATTTTTGAGAGAAATAGTAAAGGTGAATGCATATACCAACAAGTTCTCCGTTTAGGATTAGAACAAATTCAACCCAAGCGCTCTTTGGTGACGTGGATGATTACGTTACTGTTGATCATCTGTCCATCAGCGTATAAAGCCCGCCCTGACAATTTGATTGGTCCCAACAGCTCTGGTTCGAGCATAGTTGCTCCACAACAGATCAAGTCCAGACCGAACTTCCCGACCTCAAATGTTGTAGGCGGGTCTAAATTTGGCTGGCATCCAGGCTACAATAACTTTATTTGGCATGCACTTTGATCTTTAAAACTTTGCAGACCTTTTACTTTCACAAACGTATATAATACACACTGCATGAAGGATAATATTAGAAAAAAAACATAATAGGGGCACTTTAATAAAACTGTAATTTTTCCAAAAATATTTTTATACCAACCCCCATAAAAACCAAACTCCATACCATTTTTTAAAATGTATTGTAAGTCTTTTAAAAGGTAAAAAAGAAAGAAAGAAAGAAAAAAAAAGAAATGAAATATTTTATTCTATACAACAAATATAAGAACATTTTTTAACAAATACACTACCGTTCAAAAGTTTGGGTCAGTAAGTTTTTTTTTTTTTTTTACATTAAATTGATCAAAAGTGACTAATACAAGCTGTAATTAAAATGAAGGCTGTTCTTTTAAACTTTCTATTCAGGAATCCTGAAAAAATTAACAGTTTCCACAGAACATTGATTATAATAATAAATGTTTCTTGAGCAACACATCATCATATTAGAATGATTTCTGAATGATCGTGTGACACTGAAGACTGGAGTAATGATGCTGAAAATGTTGCCGTTTCATTACAGGACTAAATGACATGTTAAAATATATTAAAATAGAAAACCATTATTTTAAATGGTAGTAATATTTCACAATATTAATGTTTTAACTGTATTTTTGTTTTTGAGCAAATAAATGCAGCCTTGGTGAGCATAAGGGATTTATTTTCAAAACATTACAAAATCTTACCAACACCCAGACTTTTGAATGGTAGCATACACAAACAAACATGAAGAACGTGAAGCACAAATGACTTAATATTGCTTAAGGTTGGCTTGAGAGTTATTACATTGTTTACTCTTACAGTTTGAGAAGCTTTTGTCAAAAGCCACTTCTATATCTAATTATGTAGAGCTGGAATATCTCTCTACCTTGGTTTTTATTGATATTATTTATAGAGCCTATAACTTCATAGATATTTGAGAAGTGAAATGACCCAGCTATGTTGTACTAACAATTTTTTTTAATGGGATTTTATGGATGAACACTTCTCTGTGGTTGATGAGGGAGCAAAATTCATTGCCGCAAACCTGATTTATCCAATCTAATTAATTTCATATAATAGAGACTAGAGCATAGCTGAGTGAATATTTTAACAAACAAAGTGGAAAGCCTGTCTCCAACACGTGGAAGTAAAATACGTTCATTCAGTGTGCTTTTCAAAAATAATTAACCTTAAATTAATGTGGATATGTGGGACAAGTAGAATATCCAGTTTTTAAAAATACAGCTTAGTGACTTCTTTCCTTATTGGTAATGTCTTGTCTGTAGTTGCGACATGACTCGGCTTGCATTAATGAGTCAATTATGAGCGTGCACTGTAATTGTATTTTACATCCTCACATTTCGCTCCTTGTTCCAGTAAATTTCTGTGTGCGGACATGGCAATTACTGCGACATTCCAGAACCTCAGCATTCACATCACTAATGAGGACTCGGGGGAGAGAGAAAGAGAGATAGAGGCAGTGTGCGTGTGTGTGTGTGCAACTCAATCAGTTTTGCAAGCCTCATAATCAAGCATCCCATTCACACCAACTGAAGGTGTCATACTGTCTGTGCCTCAGCTGTCACCACGGCGACGACTGCCACCTCCCCCGGCCCTCACACAAACCTCCTAGACAGTTACCCTGTGACACCTTCCTTAACATGCCATGTACTGTACTTTATACAATATACGGGTCTGATTCTAAAGCTTTAGCTGCCTGTACATGAATTAAACAGTTCAATTAATTAGCTAAAGAAACTGATAACCCTAAAATGCATAGCTAACTTTTCTCCTCTTAAATATATATGTGGGTCAAAGTGGATGTATAAATACGATGCAAAGCACTGCTCATTTTGTCATTGAAATGGTAATTTAGTGATTTAGACTGCCGTTTGTGGGTCAGATTTTGCCTGGGGACCCAAATGCCTTAATTAACATACTAAATATGTAGTTCCAAACCACTGTGTATTCTGACACCTTTCTATCAGAACCAGCATTAACTTCTGGAGCAATTTGAGCTACAGTAGCTCATCTGTTTGATCGGACCATATGGGCCAGCCTTCGCTCCCCACGTGCATCAATGAGCCTTGGCCGCCCATGACCCTGTAACCGGTTCACCACTGTTCCTTCCTTGGACCACTTTTAATAGATACTGACCACTGCAGACCAGGAACAACCCACAAGAGCTGCAGTTTTGGAGATGCTCTAGCCATCACAATTTGGTCCTTGTCAAACTCGCTCAAATCCTTATGCTTGCCCATTTTTCCTGATTCTAACACACCACATTTGAGGACAAAATGTTCACTTGCTGCCTAATATATCCCACCCACTAACAGGTGCCGTGATGAAGAGATACTAATAATAATAATAATAATTTCTTACATTTATATAACGCTTTTCTGGGTACTCAAAGCGCTTTACATAGAGGGGGAGAATCTCCTCAACCACCACCAATGTGCAGCATTCACCTGGATGATGCGACGGCAGCCATATTGCACCAGAATGCCCACCACACACCAGCTTATTGGTGGAGAGGACACAGAGTGATGAAACCAGTCAGTATATGGGATGATTTGGAGGCCATGATGGACAAAGGCCAATGAGCAAATTTGTCCAGGATGCCGGGGTTACACCCCTACTCTTTTTCCAAAGGACATCCTGGGATTTTTAATGACCACAGAGAGTCAGGACCTCGGTTTAACGTCTCATCCGAAGGACGGGAGATAATCAGTGTTATTCACTTCACCTGTCATAATGTTATGCCTGATCGGTGTATATATATAAATCAAATCAAAGTTTGTAATCTTATGATTCACCTCATATCTAATTGACTTGGTTCATGGCTTAAAATGCTTTAATGAAGACTTTTTTGAAATCCCAAAAATTAATGGAAAAAATACTTCTGGAACCAACGCTGCTGAAAAGTGTACGGGCACTATTGCAATCTATTTTCTTTAATATTGCCTATACTTTGTCATTACTGTACATACAATAAATGACCAACATATATAATCTATGAGTTTTAATGTAATACCTTTCAATGTAAAATAGAAAAATACAAAAACTGTTAGATCACATGGTCAAACACCTGTAAAATCAGAAATTATCCATTTTCATCCAATTATATCCTTACATATATTATAAGTAGTATTTTAATGCACTGTAGAGAGTGCAGAATCCAAAAACTGAAAGAAACATTGGCCATTACTCTGTTCCTCCCTAACCATAGGCTTGCTGCAACATGTTGACCCATTTAAGTCCAGATACCTTGCTCTAGTGAGGAATAATATGATTTGTTCAAGGTCACCTTTTTCTTTGTCCTGCCTCGCAGACGGTAGATGGTGAATATGTTGTTCTGGCACCAGTGCTGAACCGCCTATATAAATGAAATTAACTCTGTTAGTCCCTCCGAGTCAGTCTGCATTTAGCTGAACTCCCTCTCTCCCTCTCTCCCTCATTAACTTTGAGAAGAGTCACATGCAGCCTCATCAGAATGTGACAGCACTCAATAGAGGAAATGTCAGAGGCTGTCTGGTACTTTTCCATCAGGGGACAGTCAGACGCAGGTGAGGTTTAACACATTTGAGATGTATAAGGGCTAGATGTACAGCTGATATTACATTTCCCCCAGCATACTCATTGAGTTATTCATGAGGACAGTTGATTTGTTTTTCCTGAATTATTTGTGAAGTGTGCCTTATGTGCAAGTTGGTTATTTTATTTTATTTTATTTTATTTTATTTTATTTTATTTTATTTTATTTTATTTTATTTTATTTTATTTTATATATTTTGTACACATTTTTTATTTTTTTTTAATTTATTTTATTGTTTTATATATATTTTTTAATATAAAATGGTAACCAGCTAATGAACAGCTTAGATTGGTTACTTTGTTACACAGCTAGCAGCTTAAGATGGATATTTTATCTTGTAGAAATATGTGGCTGTGAATAGATTTTTTTGGGCTTGGTGTATTTTAGTGTATTACGATCGTCTTGTTTTTCAAATTAAACCTCTAAAAAGGCAAATTAATGTCTGTAATGGTCTGTAATGATTTTTTCCTGGTGTGAAATGCTTCCTCTTGGATGTGTATCAATGCCAGCAGTGTGAGGAAGTCTAACTCTTTCCCACCCCTCACTCCTCATTGTTCCCTAGTGCCTCCCCTCTTTTCTCGATTATTGATTCCTGTTGTCTGGTGCTGATGAGAATAGATCTGTTGTGTCCCATGGGGTCATGCAGTGTCATCTGACTCAGTGGGTTTTCTGTCACTTTGGGCTCTTTTTCAGGGGTGGGGTTCACCGATCGATACAGGGGCTGGTGCACGATCCACAGGGGTTGGTGTCCAAAACTAGGTCCTTCAGATGACCTCTATGAGCAAGCTATGTTTTTGCTGTTTTTTTTTTGTTTTGTTTGCTTTGTTGTTTTGTTTGTTTTGATTTGATTAGTTTTTTTCCTTTTAATTTAGCTTGTTTTTTTTTGTTTTTAATGGATTGATTTTTTCTTTGTTTTGTTTTATGTTCGTTTTGCATTGCTTTGTTTTTTGTTTTGTTTTGTTACATTTTGTTAGCTTTGCTTTTGTTTTTTTGTTTTTCTGATTTGGTTAGATTTTGCTTTGTTTTGTTTTACTTTGTTGCTTTATTATTTAGCTATTTTTCATTTTGTTTGTTTCATTTATGAAAAAAAATATCGATCCTCTCAAGTACACAAAAGAGCACAATTTAACAATAAAAAAAAAAATTCTCAATGTTCGTTACATAGTTGCAGTGGCTACGTTGGCTAGAATTTCATGTTGTTGCAAACATCTCAGGATCTTCTTCTCTTTCTGTCATTCTCTTATACGCATAGTCTGTTATACTGGTTTATATTGCAAATAGTTTATCTATTTATGGCACTTTGTTATTCTTAATTGTTTACCTATAGGCGCTAATGAATTGGAAAAAATAGCTTCTTTTTGCATTGCAAAATAAGGTGGATGTCTCCTTTTTGGATGCAGACAGCCTTATAAATGTAGTCTGGGTTCCTTTGTATTTTATCAGTGGCCCTGTTTGTGCATACGTATTCTACTGTACACTCACCTAAAGGATTATTAGGAACACCTGTTCAATTTGTCATAAATGCAATTATCTAATCAACCAATCACATGGCAGTTGCTTCAATGCATTTAGGGGTGTGGTCCTGGTCAAGACAATCTCCTGAACTCCAAACTGAATGTCAGAATGGGAAAGAAAGGTGATTTAAGCAATTTTGAGCGTAGCATGGTTGTTGGTGCCAGACGGGCCGGTCTGAGTATTTCACAATCTGCTCAGTTACTGGGATTTTCACGCACAACCATTTCTAGAGTTTACAAAGAATGGTGTGAAAAGGGAAAAACATCCAGTATGCGGCAGTCCTGTGGGCGAAAATGCCTTGTTGATGCTAGAGGTCAGAGGAGAATGGGCCGACTGATTCCAGCTGATAGAAGAGCAACTTTGACTGAAATAACCACTCGTTACAACCGAGGTATGCAGCAAAGCATTTGTGAAGCCACAACACGCACAACCTTGAGGCGGATGGGCTACAACAGCAGAAGACCCCACCGGGTAACACTCATCTCCACTACAAATAGGAAAAAGAGGCTACAATTTGCACGAGCTCACCAAAATTGGACAGTTGAAGACTGGAAAAATGTTGCCTGGTCTGATGAGTCTCGATTTCTGTTGAGACATTCAGATGGTAGAGTCAGAATTTGGCGTAAACAGAATGAGAACATGGATCCATCATGCCTTGTTACCACTGTGCAGGCTGGTGGTGGTGGTGTAATGGTGTGGGGGATGTTTTCTTGGCACACTTTAGGCCCCTTAGTGCCAATTGGGCATCGTTTAAATGCCACGGCCTACCTGAGCATTGTTTCTGACCATGTCCATCCCTTTATGACCACCATGTACCCATCCTCTGATGGCTACTTCCAGCAGGATAATGCACCATGTCACAAAGCTCGAATCATTTCAAATTGGTTTCTTGAACATGACAATGAGTTCACTGTACTAAAATGGCCCCCACAGTCACCAGATCTCAACCCAATAGAGCATCTTTGGGATGGTGTGGAACGGAAGCTTCGTGCCCTGGATGTGCATCCCACAAATCTCCATCAACTGCAAGATGCTATCCTATCAATATGGGCCAACATTTTTAAAGAATGCTTTCAGCACCTTGTTGCTTTGGTCATTATGGAAATTATCTGTCTGCGTCTGTTCTTTAATTTGCGCATCGTCAGTAGATCACACGCAGAACTGTCCACTCCCATCTCCGCTTTTATGAAATTGCGCTCTCACGCTAATTTGCCCTGTTTAGTAAATCTGGCCCTTAATGTGTAAAGGAGTACATGCAAGTAAATGTGGGTGTTTTTTTTACTTGGTGTTTGTGTGCACAGTCTGGCATGGAGTAGCACTTGGCATTGGATCACATGCACAGTGTGAATTCTCTGTGTGGTTAGATTTGTATTGATGTTGTATTAATGTTCACACAATTTAACAACTCATCAAATTAGTGAAGTTTCGCTTTTCCCTTTTTGAAATATGTTGGAGTGTTTCTTTGTGGATAAAAAATTTGTCACAGTTTACCCTATCATTGTGGTTTCTAATTGGTTACAGTTTACCCTATCATTGTGGTTTCTAATTTGTTACAGTTTGCCCTATCATATTAATTTGGTTCCATATCAGCTTCCAGAAAAATGTTTGCTAGCCCATAGGGATCCTTATTTAGGATGTGAGATTATAACAGACACCGTGTTTTGCTGTTTCCAGCTGAATATGTGGACCGACAGCTGTGCCGGGATGCCATCCTTCCCATGCCTGTCCTGTGTGAGGTGCCCTGCCTCAAAGACTGTGTGCTCAGTCCCTGGACTTCCTGGTCTCTGTGTTCCAACACCTGCTCAGGGAAGAACACTGAGGGCAAGCAGACCAGAGCACGCTCCATTCTGGCCTACAACGCAGGGGACGGTAGGGTTTTTACTATTATTGAACTCTTATACCGGACAATGATGTACTTAGTATGGTACTACATAGTATGCACATTGCAGTCTTTGTTTATGAGACTTATGTGTGTTAAAAACACATTTTAACATGGAAGATATTTAATTAAGCATCTTTATGATATCACAGGCTTCTTTTGATGCAACAGTGAGAAGATGAATAATAATGAGTTTAAACATATTTGAGAATAATATTTTATGGTTCAAAGTTTGTGGTCAGTTAGATATTTGAATGTTTTAGAAAAGTTTCTTATGCTCACCAAGGCTGCATTTATTTGATCAAAAATACAGTAAAAACAGTAATATTGTGAAATAGCATTACAATTTAAAATAACTATTTCTATTTTCTATTTTAATATATTTTAAAATCGAATGTATTCCTGTGATGGCAAAGCTGAATTTTCAGCATCATTATTCCAGTCTTCAATGTCACACAATCCTTCAGAAATAATTTATTTTAATATGCTGATTTGCTGCTCAGAAACATTTATTAATATTATACATTTTTAAAACCGTTGTGCAGCATAATATTTTTGTGGAACCTGATACTTTTTTTTGATTATTTGATGAATATAAATTTTAAAAGAACAGCATTTATTTAAAAATAAATATATATATATATATATATATATATATATATATATATATATATATATATATATATATATATATATATATATATATATTGCAATTATTATAAGGCAAGTATTTATTTATTTAATGTATCATTGTTGATAAAAAAAAATTAAAAATGAATTTCTTTTTAAAAAATCCTTACTGACTCCAAAACTTTTAAATAAACTTTTCCATTTTAGCATTTTAACATTTCATTTAAATGCCTAACCAAAAGAAGTTTGTGCAACATTAAGAAGTTTTAAAATTCATAACCATCGATTCACAGATATGATGCATGTAAATAATATTTTATTTTAGACCCAGAGAGTTTTACTAAGAACATGTGTAACATTTTTATTCAGCAATTTTGACATCAGGTCACAGGGGCTAGAGTGGTGTCGATTTTTTTGACCTGCGTCCTCCAGTTTTTCTATTTTACCATAAAGCAATGCTTTACTTCAGGGGTGTCCAAACTTTTTTAAAAGCGGGCCAGATTCGATGTTGTGGACACACCCGGGGGCCGGTTCCTTTTCTATTTTTTATATATGTATATAAAATATATATATATAAACATGTTTTGTTTCTTAGAAACATGACAGATTTGACAAAAGCTTGAGCTGACAGTAGAGTAGCTTGATGTAAATTTATAGATATCTAACAATATCTGTAAAACTTTCACCAACCAAAAAGTTTTAATGGGTGAAATTTAAATATTATTAGTGAGTTATAACTCTATTCTTATTTAAATTACGAGTACTCCGTTTAGATCACCACAGGTAAAACCACACGGCAAACAATGCTTTTCTTACTTAGTATTTCTGTCTTTTTTTTCAGTCCAAATATCTAAAAATTCTTAAATCAAGATTTCCTTAGAAATTTACTAGATAAGTTAAATGACATAAGATATTTTTTCTTAAATTGAATTGAGTTTTTGCTTAAAACAAGCAAAATGATCTGCCAGTTGGGTAAGAAAAATAATATTTTTTCTGTTTGCAATCTTGTTTCTTGTTTCTGTCCCAAACAGAATTTATTTATTTTGGGGCAGAAACAAGAAACAACATTCTAAGTCTATAAAATACAAATGCATAAAACTGCAAGTTTATGACAAAAGTCTGTAATTTGGCATTTGTTACACATTTAATACATGTCTACATTAAAAATTAAATAAAATTAGATATTAACCTACATTTCTGACAAAATACCACGGTTACAGTTAGTGTTACCACAGTAAATCCATGATAAATGTTGTTGATTAACTCAGTGCAGTTTCAACTGGCTTTAAACTAAATTGAATCACAGAGAGATTTGCAGCTTGTACCGGAGACCTCTACGCCGAACTCGAACACTTCTCACGGGCTGGTTAGTGGGCGCATGATCGAAACACTCAGCAAGTAAACACGTTTGTTCAGAGTCCGAGCTCGCAAGTTGCGCTGCGCACTAATAGCGCTGTTTCGTTCCGCTTATGGCGCGTTAATGTTTCCCGTGCCTAAAATCTGCCATCTTGTGTTGACATTGTGAAACTGCACAATTTGTAAATTATGCGTGGCGGGCCACATATAATATATTTTAATAGACAAGCTGCGGGCATTCATCCCCGGGCCGCATTTGGCCCACGGGCCGGACTTTGGACACCCCTCCTTTACTTGATGCACATTATAGCCCTTTCTGTGATTAATATTTTAATTAAGTATTGGATCATCTAGATGAGGTGTTTTGCTAAGGTCTCTATAAAGATTTCTACTCTCTTAAATAGCTTGACTTTCTACGGTTGTGCATTTGATATCAATGCAGATGTTCAAGTAGGCATGAGCAGATTCTGAATATTTTACAGCATATCCCTCCTTTATATTAGTTTAACTTTCTTCCATGTGAGCAGACTAAAAAAGCAGCCCATAACAAGGTAATAAGGTTCTCTGAGAGTTAAGTGATTCAAACCTCAGGTGAGCTCAGGCTGTAAGTGTGTATCTGATGTGTAATAGACTGATGGATAAGTGGTTGCTTTGGGCTAAAACCTCTCCCTTCCCTCCTCCACTCACCGGCCAGAAATCCATTTCCACAAATATCCAGCTTTAGAGAACAGGCCTTGCACTGCTGACTGAGAGCAAATCGGCTTGGTTTGCTTCAACATCACATCATTTTTACGGCCATTCTAGTGCTAGAATCAAAGGCAGTGTGTTTGGTGCATCTGTGGAGTGGGGTGCTTTATATATTACAGATTAAGCCCAAATGTGTGGCCACATATGTGCAATGACGCATTCTGCCCTGTGGCAAATTGTGCTACGTGCTGTGGTCCTCTATTAGCCTTCAAACGATGCAGGAGATGGTGCACCAAATTGATGACAAGCGTCTGAGAAAGCAGGTGTGTGCTGACAGTAGCATGAAGTTTAGTAGTTCCTGTTCTGTTTACCATCTGCCTCTGTGTGAGATGATAGCGAGAATGGCATATGTAGCACTGGTCATTTTGCTGTCCAAGTTGAGCATGAAGAATGAACAGGAGGAACACCTAGCTGTCTCAGTAGGAACTGAAATTTAAAACTCCCACTCCAGTTACCTCAACTACTTACAAATTTGAAAGAGAGGTTTAAAAAAAAAAATGTTAAAAAAGGTTGCAAAGTAAACATGTTATCTTACAGTGATACTCACCCTCATGTCGTTCCAAAAGACTTTCATTCATCTTCAGAACACATTCTTTGATGAAATCTGAGAGCTTTCTGTACTCTCCCTAGACAGCTATGCAACTGACACTTTGAGTCTTCAAAAAGTTCATAAAAAGATTGAATCCATATTAATTGAGCGGTTTAGTCCAAATTTTCTGAAGAGAATCGATCACTTTATATGATGAACAGATTGAATTATACTTTTATTCACATATAAACATTGATCAGCGAACATGAATAGAAGTTCAACTGAACCTGCTTAACGTGCGAGAACAAACCTCTTGTGGACACATGAGAATGAACCTCATTGGTTCTTGCTGAAGCTCAAACTCGATGCGTAACATGAAAATAAACCTCATTGGTTCTTGCTGAAGCTCAAACGTGATGCGTAACATGAGAATAAACCTCACTGGTTCTTGCTGAAGCTCAAACGTGATGCGTAACATGAGAATAAACCTCATTGGTTCTTGCTGAAGCTCAAACGTGATGCGTAACATGACAATAAACCTCAATGGTTCTTGCTGAAGCTCAAACGTGATGCATAACACGAGAATGAACCTCATTGGTTCTCGCACATAAAGCGAACATGCTTGAGCTTCTGTTTATCACAACTGATGTGTGAGTTGATAAATGTTTATATGTGAATAAAAGTATCTTTTCATCATATAAAGCAATCAAGTCTCTTCAGAAAATTTGGACTAAACTGCTCAATTCATATGGATTACTTTTATGATCTCTTAATGAACTTTTTGCAGTGTCAAAGTGGTAGTTGCATAGCTGTATATGGAGGGACAGAAATCTCTCATCTTTGTGTTCCAAAGATGAACGAAAGTCTTACAGGTTTGGAACAACATGAGTTATTAATGACAGAATTTAAATTTTTGTGTGAACTATCTCTTTAATATGATTCATATTATTTGAATTAAATACATTGTTAATATTATTAAAATTAATTGAATATGTTCGATGTAATGTTTTTAACAAATTTACTGAATTTTATATTTCATTTTGCTAAATTTTGAACAATAGTATACATCTAATATGGAAAATAATTAAGATGTGATGCGGCTGTTTATTATAAAATTGTTATTTACAAAAATGTTATCAGTTATAACTGGAGTTATAGCTATGTTTCCATCTTCTTATTTTTATGCACATTTTGGGATATTGCAAAAAACTGCTGGATGGAAATGCAGAGATGCACATACATTTACAAAATGTGCATAAAAAATGCTCGTTTGAATCAGATTTTTTATCCGATAAGAAAACGTGCATAAACTACAATGGAAACACATTTACCGAATTAATTCCTCGATGCGCATCAAAAAATCATGTGACTTTGCTGAAAAGCTGTTTTGGCTGTTTTGAAATCCCTGAACAAAGTTTGTCGTCAAAGTGGTTCCGTATAATTAATCTTACATGACTGCGTTCCCAAACAGCAGGCATCTTCCTCCAAAATGCGTTTATTGCACTTTGTCTGTGCGCTCTGAGACGCAAGTAATTTATTATATACAAAAATTATTATATACAGTGGCTTCTCCTACTTTTCTTAGAGATATTTAGTGCCAGTTTATCCAAAAGTGTTTTGTTCTCTTTGACTCACTGGATGGAAACACTGCTTTATTCGCAAATGTGTTATGCGATATTCCCATTTTGCGCAAAAGTTAAATTTGCAACTTTGGATGGAAAGCTGGATGGAAGCTTATAAGGATTGCAGCCAGTGAGGCATAATGATGCTAAATCAAATGTTTGATCTCAAACTCATTAGACATATTTTTGGGCAGGTTATATATAACAACTTGCAATTACATAATTCAGTTTTCAAGTCCAGTGGTGACAAGATGTGGGTGTGACCTTCACTGTGTCTGTTCGGAGAGAGGTTCACAGATCACAGACTGAGCAGTATCACCGTTTCAGTTGCAAGGCACTGACCTTTGGTCAATGTCCTGGAAAATAGTGACAGCCTAGTGTATACCAAGATAAAATTTTAATGGAATGTTAAAAAATGAATGATTATACATTTTAATGCACGATTACAAACGTACCACATATTTGCTCTGTCTAAGTGGAGGGCTTGACTATTTCAAATGCACCACTTCTTGAGGATGTCATGTAGGCATCACTGCGTTCTACATCAAATGAAGATTAACACAAACTGAAATGTGGATGGCTGGAGCTGCAATATGAACTGCTGTTCTTAATGGTGCAGAGATGGACTAAGAACATGCAATTACTCTGAGCTGTGCACTGACTCACTTTTGTAATTGTACAAAGGATTAGTCTTCATCTGAGTCACAGGTCAATAAACAACCGGAGGGAGTGTTAATCCCCATTTGAAACAATGTGATTCTGGTGCAGCTTTTTGAAGCTCTGCTAATGCACTGCCCTGGCATGCCCTGAACCACTATGAGATGCTTTGGAAGTCAAATAACCCTCCTTTTGTAACTCTGAAGAGTTTATTCTCTATTTCAGGGCCATTATGGTGGCCGTGCCTAGATGCTCGCGGCAAGTGTTTTCTAATGGTTCTCACATGTCTAATGAAGTGTGTGATAATAGTCGATAACCTTTTTATAAATGAGCTGAAGGACTATGTGCTGCATTGATACAAAGGATGAGTCAATTATTCATTATTTGGTGCTCTTGAACAAGGAGCACTGCTTTGATACATGGTTTGTCCATTTTTCTCATTCACTGGTTTACCATTTTCTCATTGATCGGTGTGCGGTTGTTAATACGCACCACTGAGATAATGGCTGAACCCTCCGTGGGGATTCTGGTGCTTTGCGTGACTGCAGGTTGTAAAGAAAACCAAGCAATGTCTGGTAAATAAATTTGGGAGCAACTCTCATCCTAACAGGAATGGTTGTGGTGGCATCGCACATAGACTCGTATTAAAATTTTATGAGGACACTCACTAGGCCAACTTTTAGACAGACAGACAGACAGACAGATAGACAGATAGATAGATAGATATATAGATAGATAGATGGAACAATAGAACAATGGATGGATGGAACAATTGAACGATAGATAGATAGATAGATAGATAGATAGATAGATAGATAGATGGAACAATAGAACAATGGATGGATGGAACAATTGAACAATTGAACGATAGATAGATAGATAGATAGATAGATAGATATCCAATTTGTAATATTTGTTATAGACTCTAATTCCCTGTGCATTATATTACAGATTTAACAACTGTAAAAAATACAATGTACAAATGTATTTTTACAGTTTGGGTAGTAACACTTGACCCTTTTTATCTTCTAGGTGGGAGTCAGTGCCCCAACAGCAGTACCTTGCAGGAGGTGCGCAACTGCAATGATCATCCCTGCACTGTGTACCACTGGCAGACGGGGGCCTGGGGTCAGTGCATAGAGGACACCTCCGTTCCGTCTGCCAACAGCTCGCTCAGCCGCGCCAGAGCAGGAGTCGGCACTAATGAGGCGTTCTGCTCGGTCGGCATGCAGACGCGCAAAGTCATTTGTGTCCGGGTCAATGTGGGCCAGGTGCCTCCTAAAAAGTATGTTTTTTTAAAAATGTGTTTCTATAAATGTCATGTGTTTGATTTATGGTGGACAAATGCAATGTCATTTTATTAAATCCATTATTTGTCTGCTTTGTTGTACATTGAAAAAATTAGGAACATATAAAAGTATATTGAGCTACTTAAATTGTCATTTATTTCTGTATTATATTATATTATATTATATACAACAGTTATTTCTGGTTCTCGAATCTGAGCCTTTTCTAGAGATGCAATATCTAATAGAGAATATTAATATCACATAGAAACCGTTTTACAATTTGTATCACTGCACTTGTTTCTGCCGGATCTATACTAGCAGCATTTCTCACAGCGAGCGTCAATGGTGGAGGAGCAAACCCACTATAATTTTACAAATTACTACTGTTATTGTGTCACAGAATGTTGTTTTTAGGTTTTCAAGAGTTTTAGGTGATTTATTATATTAATCATATTATATTAATTAAATTATATTATATTAATTATATTATAATATTACTATTATATACTTTTATTAATTTAGTAAATATTTTTAAATATATATTCATCTTCACAAAATGTAACAAAGAGCTCACTAATTGCGTATATTTTTTCCTAATTATTAAGCAGTTTTAACTATAATTAGATTCTCATACATATTTACTAATTACCTTTATTTATTGTCTAAACAATGTGTCCTCTTATTGTCTTAATTCAGGTCACGCATTCTTTTTTTTATTGCTTTTTGTTGGAGCAGATATTGAAGCAGTTTATGTATTCTTTTTATAAAGCTCAATCTTGAGGTCCCCCGCTTGATCTTTATTGACAGATAGAGACTTTAAGTTGATGAGCTCTCAGTCGGTAGTTTTAAGTATCTTGATTTTGTCTTTCCCTGAAGGCGTCTACTGGGAAAATATATTATCTGTTTATTTATTCAGTTTAATAGCAGCATTATTCTGTCAGTGGCTGTGGAAACAGGGTGTAGCTCAGGGACCCCATGCTGGCAATGGAAATGAGTCCTGCTTTCTTCCCGGGGTTATTCATGTGCCGGGCTTTACCCACTGATCTACACATTTATATACACACGCAGATATACACACGTGAGCCGCATGCTGATCGTTATGGGGTTTCATGTGAAAGGAGAAAGAATATTGGTGTGATGCAGAGATAAGGAAGGGGGTGGAGAAAGAAGTATTGTATATACAAAGACATATAACCAAAACAAAAATGCAATACTAGAGCAATATTATTAGCTATTTATATACTTTACCTACCAAAAGTTTGTGGTGTTTTAAAATGTTTTGCAAGTCTCAGTATGGCTGCATTTATTTGATCTAAAATGCAGTAAAAACTGTAATATTATGAAATATTATTTGGATTTAAAATAAATGCTTTCTATTTTATATATTTACAGTGTTTTAAGATCTTCATTATTTCTCCAAGTCTACAGTGTCACATGATCCTTCAGAAATCATTCTAATGCTCACAAAACATTCAGTTTTGAAAATTTGAAAGTCATTTATTTGAAATTATTTGAATTGTTTTGTAACATGATGAATGTCTTTACTGTTACGCTTGATCAATTTAATGCATCATTGCCAAATACAAATTCTGTCAACAACAAAAAAAATTGCACTGACACCAAATTCTTGATACATGTTGAAACAAAAGAAAATATATTCAAAACTCTGAGACTACTAGTATAACTAGTATAACACTAATGCATTTAATGATTTTATTTTGCAATGCTAATACTAACTGAGTGAAACGTTGAACATTTAACAGAATGCCTTAATATTTGGTTTGTCTCCCTTTTGCTTTAATGACAGTGTCTTTGTATCAAAACTGAAGATCTTGTTCTCCTGCATGATTTAAGATGATCCAAAGAACATCTTGTGCTTCTTCTAAAGAGCATCTGTTCCTCCTGTTTTTAATGTGTTTATGTGTAGATGTCCAGAGAGTCTGCGCCCCGAGACTGTAAGACCGTGTCTTCTGCCCTGCAAGAGAGACTGTATGGTCACTCCGTACAGTGATTGGACACCCTGCCCTTCCACCTGCCAGACAGGTGCTGTTCTGCTTTTAAACACACATGTATAAAACTTACATATACTTTAAAACTTCTAATGCATCTCTTGAACTAAAGAAGAAGAGAAAAATGTTTCTCAAAGGCTGAAGTTGTCTTTTTTGACATCAGTAGATATTGGCAGCTTTCAGCATTCTATCAGAAGTGTTAAGAAACAGATTCTTTGTTACCACAATTGCTCCCTATCAACAATATAAAGAGGTATTGTTGCTTGGCAACCCCATCTATAGAAACCAGAACAAGTATTATAATAAGTTGCCAATATCTGAGCGAGCAGTTTGTTAAATGAAGAAAACAAGCATTTAATTTCTTGTAAAAATTTTTTTCCAGTGAATGTCACACTCTTACACTATACAAAGAGAACTTGTTTGTAATGAAGACTTTGTACGTCGAAGAACAGTGCGAAAATGCTATGAAAAGAATAGCGGGGGGGGGGGGGGGGGGGGGATCAGAATTGTGTCCTCGTTATCATTTCACAATTGCACTTAATATTGAAGTCATTAAACCAAAAAGCAGATGATAGCTGGAATAAATATACATTAACATTTTCAGAGATATAAAGGCTAAGGTTGGCTGAAAGCCTTGTTAAATGCAACACAGTCATACAGAGACTAATGAACCGATGGGATTTAACAGTGGGATGTTGGTTTTGCAAGATTTTCTATATTTATTCATGACAATTTAATGCTTTCTGTCCATCCTCTTGTGTATATCCAGGTGCTACCATCAAAAAGAAGCAATCAAGGAAACGCATTATCATTCAGCTTCCAGCTAACGGGGGCCAAGACTGTCCAGAAGTGCTCTTCCAGGAGAAGGAATGCGATGCCTCGTCTGTTTGTCCAGGCTACAGGTGAACATAATACCTCTGGTTGCAATTTTAGTACAGAAATTTCATAAAACAAATCAAAAATTTTAAAAAAGTGCATTTATAAATTCCTAAACTTAATTAATTACTTAACTTACTATATTATTACTTTATCATTATATTACTATATTAGTACATATTACATTTATTATATATAATTTGCAATTTTAGTAAAGAATAAATAGATATAGATATAATAATATATATAATATATATATAATATATATGTGTATAATAATATATTTTTTTGCGTGTGTGTATTTATTTATTTATTTATTTATGACTATGAAATTCCTGTACTACAATTATTACAAAAAGGGAAAAAAAAAAAAAAACATATATATATATACTACTGTTCAAAAGTTTGTAATAAGATTTTTTTAAAGAAATTAATAGTTTTAAGGATGCATTATATATAAAAGACATTTATAATGTTGCAAAAAAAATTCTCTAAGTAAATGCTCTTTCGAGCTTTTTAAAATTTTCTATTAATCAAAGAATCCTGAGAATAAAAAGTATCACGTTTTTCCACAAAAATATTAACCATATTAACTGTTTTCAACATTGATAATAATAAGTGATGTTTCTTAAGCATCAAATCAGCATATTAGAATGATTTCTGAAGGATCATGTGACACTGAGGACAGGAGTAATTTACATCTTAAAATATATTAAAATAGAAAGCATTTATTTTAAATTGCAAAAATATTTATTTTACTGTATAGTTTTTATGTATGTACTGTACAGTTTTTATATATAATTCTAAAATACAAAATTCAAAACTGCCCCACATATGTATATATCTGTGCTATAGGTGGAAAACTCACAAGTGGCGCAGGTGTCAATTAGTGCCTTGGACCATTCGGCAAGACAGTCCTGGAGCACAGGAGACATGTGGACCAGGACTACAGGCTAGAGGTACAGAAAAACCCTCATTATCAACTTAAAACTGGCTACTGAGATGCAACATCTTTCAATTTTAAAATAACCGTGTCTGTGCTTGTAGCAATGCTTTACTTTGCAGATGGGTAGATAGTTAAACGCATGCTAAATGCATGATATTGGTAGTAATTTGATCTGTGACTGAGTGTTTAGCATCAAAGGTTTGTGCAAACACTTCTGGATTTAAACGAAATGATCTTTAAGAGGTTCGGGAAGCTCTTTGAAGCAGTCAGAAGCTCAACCCCCCTTGCTCTAACTCTCACCAGTAAACCCTTTCAGGGTTCAAATGCAGGCCATTACTGTGGTGTGATTGAAAAACATATTTGAAAATGAAAGATGAGAGTCTTATCTTATATACACCCCGAGAGAGTGGGTTTTGCTACTATTTGTGATATCTCTGATAGAGATGCATTTACCGTATGTGGAAGGTTCTATTGACATAAAAGTATTTTTATGTGGCTACTGTTAAATATTGGGTTAAAATTTTAGACTTTATTCAAAGAAAATTGAAGTATGTTGCTTATAAAAATGATGGTGTTAGCATATTTTGGTCTTTGAGTGAAAGGTTTGTAAGTTCTTAAAATCACATATAGTAAAAGCTTCTTTAGATATCAACTTCTCAGCACTGCTTACATTAACAACCATTACCCGTAATAGTATCCCTCAATACGCCAGCATGACTGAAGAAGCAATCCAATACAATAGCTTTCACCCTCATTCAATGATATAAATCTGGATCCGTCCAGCTACTCAAGTCAATAGGCATTTAACCGCCCTCTCGTGTAATCCATCACAAGATGCTTATCTTTATTCAGAATGTGTGGCTTTATAGGTGAGACTGGGCTGATATTTATCAGTGTTAACCCAGAGAAGTACATTTCTTTTGTTCTTTTTTAGTTTTGTTTCTTTTTCTGGCATACTGTCTATCAATTTATGATATCTTTTTTCTTTTCTCTCCCAGCCGTCTCGTGTAAGAAGTTGGATGGTGGACCTGCAGACGTTGCAGCCTGTCTCAAGTTTGCAGGTCCTATGCCTCAACAGACTCAATCCTGCCAGCTTCCGTGCCAGGATGACTGCCAGCTGACTACCTGGTCCAAATTCTCATCCTGCGCCGCTGATTGCGTGGGTGTCCGAACCAGGAAAAGGACTCTTGTTGGTAAGTGCTGGATCAGCAGGTCTAATATTAACTTCCTGATGCAAAGTCCTCAAACTGGCTTTCCTCACCGACGTTGCTTTCAACTGAACTAGATTACTGAATAATGCACAACATTTGATGAAACATTCTTTCAGATACATTTTTGTCCTTTACATTATTATAAATATATTATACATTGCTTTTTAAAAGTTTACAGTAGGTAAGATTTCTTTAATGTTAAGCATAAGAGCATACTACATGTGTGTGTGTGTGTGTGTATATATATACACACACACACACACACACACACACACACAGACACGCATACACAAACACATACATATATACTATATATATAATATAAATGTAATTCATATATAGTATGTGCAAACATATGTATGTGTGTATACACACACGTATTTTATATAAGCAAACTTTTATGTTAGATTTATCGATTTGACAGCACTACAACTTACTATTTGTTCTATTTGAATATATTTTAAAATGTATTTTTTTCTTGTTATGGCAAAGCTGAATTTTAACTAGCCAATTACTTCAGTCTTCAGTGTCACATGGTCCTTCAGAAATCATTCTAATCGATTTGATTACTTAAGAAATATTTATTTTTATTATCAGTGTTGAAAACAGTTGTGCTGATATTTTTAAACCTTTTTTTAAGGATTCTTTGATGAATAGATAGTTCAAAAGCACACCATTCATTTGAAAAAGAAATCTTTTGTAACATAATAAATGTCATTACTGTGTCTTTTGATCAATTTAATGCATCCTTGCTGAATAAAAGTATTAATTTCCTTCAAAAATAAATAAATTACTGACCCCAAATATAGCCATTTTTTATGGCTTTTATATTGTCATTGTACTAAAGCCAAAGCAAATTCTTAAAATGTTACTTGAGTAAAAATTATTAATTATTACATGTATGTAATAATATGTAATTAAAATATAATTTATTAATTCATTAAAAGAAGGGGGGGGGGTGAGAGCACACTACTTTTAAATACTACTTTTAAATGCATGTATGTATCTTTTCATAGAACTATATGCAGATTTAAGACTTTAAATACAATAATTTATAAATTGTAAACATTTAATTTTTCATATTTCTGTGAATCCCCTAGCACATCCAGTGCCCAGTTTAAAATCCACTGTCTTTATTGATTTTCTCAATAGATTTGTTATATCTAGATGTGTGTATTGTTTCACACTGGTAAGGACAAATTCAAGAAAATCTGTCCAGTCATGAGGATGATTGATTAACTTGAGGAAAACCCTCTGTGTTACAAATAGTTTCACAAAATGCTTTCTGTTAGATGCATATGCCTGAACCTCACCTGTCAGAAATGTGGTTTAATCTTTAGTATAAAGTGCCATGAGAAGCTTAGCCAGGTATTTAGAGTTTACCAAAATACAGTGTGTGTGCAATTTGCCCTTTGGAAGACCTGCTGTAAGTTAAGCAACTTTGCAAAGGGATTACATGAGATTAGGTCTTTAAATTTGGATAAGTCTGCTTACTGCTTACAGATCATTGTGTTTTGACCAAAGGAGCTAGATACCATTACAGGATGATTTCTGTTAACGGTGCATACTGTATCGTATTATTACAAAGGATTTATTTCTCTAAACATGAAAACATTTTGAAATGGATAACATGACCTTCTAACTTTCAATCTAAGTATTGCATGTTTGTGTGATCTTTTTTTTGTTTGGGCACAGGTAAAAGCAAAAAGAGAGAACAATGTAAAAACACACAGATGTATCCTCTGAGCGAAACCCAGTACTGCCCCTGCAACAAGTACAACGCCCAGCCTGTGGGGAACTGGTCCGACTGCATCCTTCCCGAGGGTGGACGTGTAGAGGGCCTGCTGGGTATGAAAGTGCAAGGTGATATCAAGGAGTGTGGCCAGGGTTACCGGTTTCAAGCCATGGTGTGCTATGACCAGGATAACCGCCTCGTGGAGACGTCACGCTGCAACAGTCACGGTGGGTGAAAAAATATGAAATGTCATTTCTGCACACTAGTGTCACCAAATGAAATTGCAAAAAATTATTAATGCAAACAGGTTTTTGTAAACACTTCCTTATATGCCAATGGACAAACAAATAGTCCTGCCCTCAAACTCACATCATTGGTTGAGCCAGTGTTGCTGTGTCGTGAATTTTTTATTTTTTTTGGGACAAAATTATCATCCTGTAAATGTAGACAATATTTTCCCAATATTGATTGGTTTTACTCAATTTTATTATTATTTTTTTTTTAACAATTGTATCTAATTTTACAAAATAATACAGCAAAAATATTTATTTTATTTAATAAATTGTTTTTATTTATTCTAATACGTTTACAAAATAATAATATAATAAATCTTACAAATAAATTATCTAATTTTACAAAAGTAACATTTCATATGACGAATACGATTAATGCTAAATTAATCCAAACGTGTTACATTCTAATCTGTATTTGGGAAAATATTTTACATTTTCAATTTCAATTATGACTACTCTCGGAATGTCTTGGTGGAAAATGCGCTTTTGTTTATAGTCTAATTCCATTTGGGCACCTTTCACCACCTCCTGAAAGAGCATTTGGCAATCCTTTCCTCTGAGCTTGAGATTAAACTGTGGCAAACTACAGCGTTAGATCAAAGCATGTGGGATGTTGTGGGCAATGCAGGAGCTCTGTGACGTTAAGGCCTCTCTCTTTATGAGTCACAATCCTCTAGTATGGATTGTACGCTCTCAGCTGGAGGCCCGTGAGTGGCTCAAAGACTCGGCATCCCCAGAGTGAAGGTGTGCTGATGGAGGCAGGGTGTTTCTCTCTCTTGCTGCCTCCTCTCTTTCTCTTCCTGCTGCCTCTGACACATCCCTCACTACAATCAGACCCCATACCCTCACCATTTGAAGCGTGGTTGCCATTTTGTGAGGCTGTCAGATTGACATGTTGCCCAAGGCAATTTGTGTGTCGAGGGTGTTTAATCCAACTATGAGAACTTTCTTTATTATGGATTCTGGTTCAAAAGTGTGTGTGTTACAGATAATGTCTAGACTTTTTTTTCTTTTCTTGGATGAGTTTATTCAAGACTGCATACAGTATAAGAGTTTTCTTGTGTTGTCCAATTTATTATTAAAAACAGACTGTGTAACACAAAATCTGTGTATGAGGGAGTGTTTAACAATACTAAGGTATTTAACAAAAATATATTTTATTTTAATAATTTAACATTAACTAATAATTAGCTTTGCAACAATCTGTATGGTTTACAGTATATGAATAAAAGTGATTTGAGTTGACCTAATTGTGTTAATTTAAACTAATTTAATTAATTAAAATTAAATTTCATTTTATTAATTTGGCATTTAATTATTTTATCTAAAATTAAGGTTTTTCCCACCATCTGAGAAATTCACAGAAGCCCCTTTCTGCCACACTCTCAATTCTGTTAACATAATAAAACACAATAAAGCCAGAATTGTGAAATAAAAAGTTGCAGTTACCTTTATTTTTATTTCATAAAGCCAATTTTTGCTTTAGAAATCAAGTTTTGTTAAATTATTTACTCTACCACAATTCTATCTTTAAATAATCTTCATTTGAACATTTTTTCCAGCAATGTAAATATAATATAATAAAATCATTATTGGTGATCATTTGTTGTGTAAGTGCCACTTATTTCTTTGCTTTGTTTAATAGCAAACTTCAAATATATTGTTTGCTCAGCTAATTCAGCTTTTTAACATCAATCTTCCATTTTCAATCAGCTATTGTTGTGCTGGTAGGTTTGAAGAAGCGAACAACTGTGTATTTCACTTGACGTGGAATGCTTAAAACCTGCTTTTTAAATAATTCTCTGAAATTTTCCAGGACTTGAGCTGTTTCATGTAGCTTTCCCATCAAGAATTTCCAGAATGGAACCATGACCTTTGCAGGTTGTGATGTAAAATGAAACGTCAGCAGACCATATCAGTGCAAATGCCATAACCTTGACCTTAACGCTGCTTTAACATAGACACTCAATGCTGTTTCACCTGTCACAATGTATTAGACTAACTAACAGTAACCAGCGTTAAAACTGTATCATGTTTGTTTGACTCACTATTATAGAAACACTCGATTTCATTCAACTCTCTCTTACCTCTCATAGGTTACATAGAGGAAGCGTGTATCATCCCCTGTCCATCTGACTGTAAGCTCAGCGAGTGGTCAAACTGGTCCCGTTGCAGCAAGTCTTGCGGCAGTGGAGTCAAAGTACGGTCCAAGTGGCTTCGGGAGAAACCTTATAATGGTGGCAGGCCGTGCCCCAAACTGGACCATGTTAATCAGGTATGCAGGGACCCTGTTATATATTTTTAATGAATATGTGCTTGTCTTGTTTAAATGATTAATTACCAGGGTGTTGTAAATTTTTGATCAAAGGACCAAACGGAATAGCATGTTTCTTTAATGCACTGCAATTGGGTTTACTAATATGTTCACATAATCATGGGACTTTGTTTGGGCATCATAGCTTTAGATCAATAAAGATTGCTAGGCTGGAACTGTGTGAATTTACACAGCATTAAATGGTTTTGGAAGTTGCTTATACATGGCATGTAACAATTTCTCTGTTTTCCACATTCCCTATTTCATCTTCTCTCTCTCTTATCATGGCGGGAATCCTGCAACAGGCTCAGGTAAAAAAAAAAATGAAGTTTTAAATGATTGATTAACCTATTATTTTTTGAATGATAATTTTTGATCAATTATTAATTCAAGATCTTGATAAATGTATGACTTTGAGGCCCAAGTGCATAGGAATTGCCTTAAAAGTGGCAGGGCACATTATAAACCTGATTAGTTTGGCTTATGAATATTAAGTAGGTGATGTAACTGAAAGGAAAATGGACACTATCGTTGAATGCAAATGTTTTTAACAGCATCAATGTTATCAATGTCAATGTTAATATTTTTATGTATGAACAGGTATGAATTAAAGGATTAGTTCATTTCAAAATGAATGAATGAATTTCCTGAAATTTTACTCACCCCATCTCATCCAAGATGTTCATGTCTTTGTTCCGCCGACGTCTACCGTGACCTTTTCGACGTGATTGCGCAATTTATGGGACGTCGCAGAGCAGCACAAGATGAGCAATTTAGGTTAAAAAGTATATTCTTTTTTTTTTTTTTTTTGAAAATGACCGATCGTTTCACTAGATAAGACCCTATTCCTCGTCTGGGTTCGCGCAGAGCCTCTGAAGCCCTTCCAAGCGCTTTGAAACTGCATTGATTTGGACCTTCAACATTTTGGTTGCCATGGAAGTCTATGAAGGGGAGAAAAATCCTGGAATGTTTTCCTCAAAAAACGTAATACATTTTCGACTAAAGAAAGAAAGACATGAACATCTTGGATGAGATGGGGGTGAGTAAATTATCAGGACATTTTCATTTTGAAGTGAACTAATCCTTTAACATTGAACCATAATATATTTATAAATTAACAGTAACCAAAATATTTGTTAGTTTATTGTTAGTTCATGATAACTAGACAGTTAACTAATGTGGATTGAATTAAACCTTACTGTAAATTCTTACCAATAAAGTTTTTAAATAAAAGATTATTATTCCCCAAAAAGTTGGAAAGCTCTGTGGTGTCTCCTCAGGTGTATGAAGTGGTACCATGTCTGAGCGACTGCAGTCAGTATGTCTGGGTGGCTGAGCCGTGGAGTGTCTGGAAGGTCAGCAATGTTGATCTGAAAGAGAACTGTGGGGAAGGTGTACAGACGAGGAAAGTTAGGTATGACTGAACAACTACAGCATTAGCAACATTATTACTAGTAGTGCACCTTTTTAGAAAGTCCTGCTGAGTTCATGATAGTCCTAACAGATGTTTCATTTCATGAAGGTGCATGCAAAACACTGTTGATGGACCTTCAGACCCTGTAGAAGACTATCTCTGCGATCCAGAAGAGATGCCTCTTGGAGCCAGAGAGAGCAAGCTGCCCTGTCCCGAGGATTGCGTTCTGACTGACTGGGGCTCTTGGAGTCGATGCCCACTGGTGAGAGGAGACATTGGCCCTGTTTACACCTGGTATTCAGATGCGTTTTGGTTGATCGGACCACAAGTAGATGAGGGAGACACATTCCGTTTACACCTGGTGTTTTAATCCGCCTCTTTTGTCCACTTTTGACCACTTTTGTCCTGATTTCTTTGAGGGGAGGGTCTATGGATGTACAATGTATGGGATTTTTCAGATATTTCGATCTAATGGGTGAAATAAGCTTTTTTACGTATGAACGCACCAAAGATGACAGAAAAAAAACACAGAGCAGCAGTTTTTGTTTCTGCTCTAATAGCCACAAGACCACGCCGAACACGGTGAGGGAGTGTTCAGAATCAGGAATGGTGTGAGAACATTGTGTTTGGTACGTTTTTCATCTTCAAACAAAACTTGGGTCTTCAGCTGACAAAGTTTAAATCCCGTCAGGCTAGCATGCTTCCCAGTCTTTTTTGTAGTTTCCGACTACCTCTGGAAGGGTTTTTTTTTTCACAAAATCTGTAACATTCTGTCACTGTTTGGACGTAGTAAAACACCCACAAATGTAACAAAATACATCTGGGTCATGTCACTGGCAATAATTTTAACCTTGAAATCAGGATTAGGCATAAAATAATGTCATACATGTGAAAACTAGTTGTAACCTGGCTCAGAAGAAGATAGGAATCATGTCTTTGTTGCAGTTTCCCTGCTATACAAGATTTATTCACCTTACAAATGGTTGTCCAAAGCAAAAATGCTACAAAATGCACATATTTTGAGTGTGACTTGCTAGAGCAAAACAGACACTATTTTTGGAATCAGCTCCCCGAAATTATTTAGAAACAAGTGTTGGATTTCATTCAGCAAATGTGATGCAGGGGCAGTGTAATTAATTGGCCCAAGCTTAACATTCCTTGCTGTGTGGTGTGTATGATGAAGCTGAGCTCAACACTTTGTCTGATAAGTAAAATGCATTCTGATTGGCCATGCTCCCACCTATTTTTCCATCTCCTGTTGAGAAGTATTTGGTGCAGCATGTTTTTCAGAGCAGCTCAACACCAATCGAACACCAATTTTTGGTCAGCTGTGCACCAGCGGTCAGTAAATACAAGGCAAAATAAGTAATCCGAGGATGGTTTTGTGTATGGCGGGGGTTGCTGGCTCGGAGCGAGTAGCGAGCTCACACATGAAATCGTTAAGTGTGTGTATAGGCATTATTGAGGATTCTCTCAGGGGGAGGGTTACTCATGTCTGTCTCGGTGTGATTCCCAGGCACGCTGCCACCAAACTGTAAGGGTAGCTAATTGCCATGGATACTGAGACTATCCCTGCGGTTAAAATGCAAGAAGGCTTAAAACATCTTACACATGACATCTGAGAGGAATTTATTTCCCTCAGAAATAGCAGGGAAAATATGAAAGCGAAATTAATCCGCTGCACATTTGCTGACTATTTTTAAAACGCCCTCTCTTTTGTCCAGTTGATTGTATTTTTGTTGTTTATTAATCATTTGTTCATTGAAAGCTTTGTTGTTGTTGTTTTTTGAAGCCATGCAATGTGAACAGTACAAGGCAGAGGACTGCCAGACCTATACGTCAGTCTGGTGAAGGGAAACAGTGTCCTTCAACTACAGAGAAAGAAACATGCAATCTGAACACCAACTGCTTCCATTACTCCTATAATATCACAGGTAAATATTGATGGTGTCGTGGCAAAAATTAACTCAGTTGCATCACTGAATAAGAGACAAACCTTAGCCAATTGTCTTTTAGCCAGATTTTATTTTCTTGCAAGAAAAGAGTCACAGTCATACAGCCATCCTGAATGTCTGCAGAGTGCTAACTAACAGTCACAACAAAGCTCTGGGGGGTATTCCAGAAAGCAGGTTATGTGACATACTCGGGTATGTTTAAGATTAAGTAAGCGGATAACCTCAACTTTCGGGTCCAAAAATGAAGGTAACTTTCAGGGTATGTAAGTAGCCATAGCAACTCACTCTCTGTTCCCTAAGTTCCAGCGTTAGTTTGCTTAAGAGGTATTCAGATATGTTTTATATAATTAATATAGTTAAATGAATATATCTAAATGTGTTATATAGTTACAATTATAATATACAATATTATATATTAATTCTAAAACACTATTACAACAAGGCAATGTTTAAATGTTAATTCAATTCAAATATATTTATTATTTATTTTATTGTCATCTCACACATGGATCTGCATTCAATTAATTGGCATCAAACAAACAATATTGTCAGTGAATAAAAATTACTTATTAAACGAAGAGATTGAAAAAAAATATTGCATTACCACCAAATAGGTGGCGATGTGCACTAAGTAGGTTATGTAACTCGCCATTAAACAAAAGAAGAAGAGGAAGTAGAACGGCGCGCTCTTTCTTAGCGTCTGTTTCCATGGTGAATCATCGATTCGTCTCTCTGTTGAGAATGTCTTGTGTGTTCATGGTTAACATACTCTGAGTTGTCTGAACTTACTCCCAGACTCATTTTTGGAACCAGCATACCTCGAGTAAGCAAGGTTTGGGTTAATCAACCAAGAGTTCAGGGTATATGTGACGGTAAGTTAACCTTGCTTTCTGGAATACCACCCTGCTCTCTTATAGTTTTTTCTAACTCAAAGTCTCCACTGCTCTTTTCCTGTAATTTTCCACCCTCAAAATTAGATGTCCAGTGACCTCTAAGGTCACAAACTAGCCACTGTGTCTGTTAGAGTTTAGAAAAGTGTTTATGCATAGCAGAAATGTTACAAACATAATGATTCTTTACTGTATGAATATATGTAACTCAATAAACATCTCATGCATAATGATTAATCTTCTTCTATGATTAAATTTTTCCACTACAACGGCATCTTATCTAGAATATTTGCTAGCTACCAGATCCATGCAAATCGATTTGACCGCACTATTTTAGTCTTTGCATGGATCAAATCGATTAATCGCGATTAATCGCATCCAACATAAAAGTTTGTATATATAATATTAGATGTTAGATACGATTAATCGCGATTTGACAGCGCTAAAAACTTTGATATGCCGATTATAGCTATTCATTTGCCATTTGTTCCTCTTAACCTTCATATTCTTTTCAGGTTCATTTTAATAGATAAGAAATACAATATAAGTGTCAGTTTGAATGCTCTTGACTTTTCCTAGTTCTGATTATAAACTAATTTCAACATAATATCAGCATTACTTTTAGTTTTTAGCTCAAATAGTAACGTTTGCATAGTGCTCACAACACCACGATCGTGTGTGTGAATCCCAGGGAATGCATGAAATGATAAAATCATTTGGCAAAGGCATAAATGTATTGTGCTATAAAATATTATTTTAATAGAATAAAATCAAAATAAAATATACAAATATAAATAAACATACATATTTGATGTTACTTATTTTGTCCTCTATGAATAATTTTGTTATTATTATTTGACATTACCTTAGAGGTCTTTATTACATATATACCTTATTTTAATATTATTTATATACTATTATAGTATTTATTAATATTTTGAATTATCTTTTATTTTTATATTTTAGTTTAAGTTTTAGAAATGAATGTGCTATGTGCTTTGGTAATTTTTATTTATTTTATTTTTTATTTTTAATAGTTTAGTTTAGTCATTTTAGTACTTCAACATAAACTTTATGTTATTTTCTTTTTTTATTTAAGTTTAAGTTTTTCCATTTAATATTATTGCAACTATATTGCAATTAATGACATTTTTTAAAAGAAATAATGATTTTTTTTAGTTGGTTGTATTTTTATTTTTAGTAAACAATAACAACACTGCAGAGGTCCCAGGTATGAAACATTAGAAGACTAGAATTTTTTTTTTGTATCTATATTTCCCATCCAGACTGGAGCACATGTCAGCTGAGTGAGCGAGCCGTGTGCGGGGTTGGATTCAAGACACGCATGCTGGACTGTGTTCGCAGTGATGGCAAGTCCGTGGACCTAAAATTTTGCGAGGAGGTACTTTTCTATTCACACGGTGTTTACAAGTGATGCTTCTGTTGAAAATCCACCTGAATAAATTGATCTCTGTTCTTTTAGCTTGGTCTTGAGAAAAAATGGCAGATGAACGCTTCCTGTGTGGTCGAGTGCCCTGTCAACTGCCAGCTGTCTGATTGGTCATCTTGGTCTGAATGCTCTCACACCTGTGGTCTTGCAGGTAGGCCAATACTTTGAATTGAAGGCCTCGATTTAAAGTTGGATATGTGCCAGATTATACTAAAAAAATATCACAGTTTTTGTGATATTATTAAATGTGCATGGCTTGGTTAATTCACACTCTCAGCAGTCTAACAGTCTGTTTCAGACAAAATCAAAAGCCCCAGGAGGGTCTTTGGGTCTTGCAGTCCAAAACGTTAGTCTTTGATGTGAGCTTACATGACTGGTTCCTCAAATGGCAGGTTTTAGGGTATTATACTGAGCTCTTCGTTGTCTTAGAATTACCAAAGCGTTGGCTGAAACCACAAAAAATTTATGGTGTGAGAACAATTGTGTTATCGCCATGAAGCAGCATTTAAGAGGAGGATAATGATGTCCTTGAGTGTAATTCCATCTGCTCTGACAATTGATTAGGGGCCCATTATGTTTGTGTGCTTAGGGCCTAAGAGACCATTCCACTACACATGGTCTTTGAGAGTCAATGGCCAGCAGCAGCAAGAGCAAACCCTGCCACTATATGAAACCTGTGCTGGCTTAGTTCATTGTAGCATCTTTAATCTGTCCCCAGGCTGGATGATTCCCTCAAAAATAGAGAATCAGTAGCTGATCTGTAGCCTTTCACAGAAAGAGAGAAGTCCTCACACAGATATGAATGCAAAACAACCCCACACCATAATCCCCCCTCAACCAAACTTTACACTTGGCACAATGCAGTCAGGCAAGTACCGTTCTCCTGGCAACCACCAAACCCAGACTCTTGAGCTAATCTGAAGGCCACACGAAGTCTGTAGCTGAAGGTCTGTAGCTATTGACTCTGCAGAAAGTTGGCGACTTCTGCGCACTGTGCGCAGTTATTTGGAGGGGTGTCCCAGTTCTTTTGGCAATATAGTATATTTTCATACTGGTTATTTATATGTATACAGTTGCAAGAAAAAGTATGTGAACCACTTGCAGAATCTGTGAAAATTTTAATAATTTTAACAAAATAAGAGAGATCATACAAAATGCATGTTATGTTTTATTTAGTACTGTCCTGAATAAGATATTTTACTTAAAAATAGCTGAATTTATTAAAATTACCCCATTCAAAGGTTTATGAACCATTGATTCTCAATTTAACTATATTAATCTGTGTGTCGTTCCCTGGATGATCCACGGCTGTTTTTTGTTTTTGTGATGGTTGTTCTTGAGTCCCTTGTTTGTCCTGAGCAGTTAAACTACCCAATGTTCTTCAGAAAAATCCTTCAGGTCCTGCACATTCTTCAGTTTTCCAGCATCTTTTGTATATTTGAACCCTCTCCAGCAGTGACTGTATGATTTTGAGATCCATCTTTTCACACTGAGGACAATTGAGGGACTCAAACACAACTATTAAAATATTAAAAAAAGGTCTAAACATTCACTGATGCTCCAGAAGGAAACATGATGCATTAAGAGCTGGGGGGTGAAAACTTTTTAACAAATGTTTCTTATTTTGTTTAAATATAATTTTTTCTCATTTCGTACTGCCCTTCTGAAGCAACAGAAGATACTTATATGTTTCCCGGAAGACAAATTAAGTACAATTTACCTTGATCTTCAAATTTAAAAAAAATTCAATCCTTTTTTAATAGTTGTTTTTGAGTCCCTCAATTGTCCCCAGTGTGAAAAGATGGATCTCCCTGGAAAGAGTTCAAATATACAAAAGATGCTGTAAAACTGAAGAATGTGCAGGACCCGAAGGATTTTTCTGAAGAACATTGGTCAATTTAACTGCTCAGGACAAACAAGGGACTCATGAAGAACCATCACAAAACCAAAAACAGCCATGAATCATCCGGGTAACAACACAGTATTAAGAATCAATTGTACATAAACGGGTAATTTTAATAAATTCAGCTATTTTTTTGTCTTGAGGACTATATGTAAACATTTTTATGTAAAATATCTTATTCAGGACAGTACTAAAAAATAAAAAATGTTGCATCTCCCTTATTTTGTTGAAATTATTCACATTTTCACAGATTCTGCAAGCGGTTCACATACTTTTTCTTGCAACTGTATATATCATCTGTGGAAGGCATATGACCATAAAATGTTCGTCCAATCATTGCATTCGGTTCAAATACTATACGATGATATAATGTCCTACGCTGTTTCTCATTGCAAACTCTACTGTGTGCGTTCATGTGTTTTGAAGAAGGCGTGGCTTTGGAGAGCACTCTGAAGGGAGGGGGGGTCTCATGCTTTCAAAGCTAGCTTGCTATTGCTAGCTGCTCCAAAAATTGGCCACCCTACTTTTTTTTAGGATTTATTTGACAAAACCCATTTTACTAAAAATGTCATAAATGGTTATAAAGTTTACTGTAGCTACCATCTATGTTGCTGCTCAGTTTTTTTTTCTGTCATTTGGCCAAAATCTCTTGTTATAAAAGCACAGGCTATTTAAGACTGTACTGGCTATGACTCAACTAAGACACTCTTCTCTGCTCCTCAAATACATAAAACATTAGCCTTCATGTATATATAGTGTTTCTTGAGTAAAGAAAACACTACTTATTCAAACAACTAGTTCTTTATTTACCATTGCATTGTAAACAAGCAGATACACTTCAAAAAGTGAGCAGCACTTCATTCACGATTGAAGCGAGGTGGAGTTACTTTTCAATTTTTCAATTGGTTAAATATTTGCAAAATCCAAAGACGGACATAAAGGGTGACCAATAATAATGTAGTAATAGTAATGATGAAGACAAAATATGGAGATGAGGTTATGAGGTTAGGCACAACATAAGAATAAATAACATATTTTACATACATGTTATGTGTGTGTACACATCTTACTGATTATTTTATGAAAGTTTTAAAATATTTTTTCAAGGTATATAGTATTTTGTACAGATATCCTGAATTAATTCCCATTATCTGATATTTTAAAAGACTTGCAGATATTCAGGGTATTTCTCTCTCTGTTTCTGTACATTGCTTGTACCACATTTTGTTTATTGGTCTTTATTATTGGGCTTTATGGTCTTTTTTCATACCACATGACTCTAATTTGGTAGACATATTTTAATATTTCTATTAACCTTTTTTACCAGTAGAGACAGGAAGAGATAAAAAGGAAGAAATAGAGAAAACTGAGAAAATGAGCGATCCCTACAGCTAAAAACTCTCACAAAGGCACACAAGCACTTGTGTATGTATAGTTTTCCCAACTGAAACCAGCATATAAAAAGAGGATGCAAGGCACTGGTAGTTGATTTGTTTTGTGGCTGCTGGAAAGCAGGGAGCTTCAGAGAGGTTTCTCTGCAGGGATGGTCCATCACGGCAGGCTGTGGTGAAGATGAATTGCATCTGGTACAACTAGCTTCAGGGCAACGTGTCATCCCAATACTGGGCTGTGATCATGTTCAACATTATGAAGTGCCTAGCCGTGCCCTTTGAGGTTGTGTACATATAGCAAGCATTTTTCTAAATAAAACAGTCTTACCCAACCCCAGCCCAGAATCACTTCTGCTAGGCCTGATGACCTTTTAGCACCACTTTTGCTGTTATATTTTAGTGCCAAAACCTGTATCCTATTCACAAACCATGGGCGGAGTTTCACTTTTGTGCTAAGGGGGATTTATAATTTAATAAATAATAATAATAGAATTAAGATATTAAAGATAAATAAGAATGGTAAAAGAAGTTCTAGGTCTAATTGTAGTTATGAAGTAATCTATTTTATTTGTATATGTCGAAAATCACATTCATTACATGAAATTTCAGTAGTTTCCATCACTAGTCTTTTACTGTTTGTCACTGAACATTTCTATCGTAAAACAGTAGTCTAATACTTGCATCTACTCGTGACATTGTTGTGACATTGACAATAAGACCCGCCTTCTTTGATTTTATTGGCCATCTCAATCATTTTGACATTGACGACAGCTGTTATTCATCAAAGTATCCTAATATACACAAATATATTAGGCAGCACAACTGTTTTCAACATTGATAATAATAAGACATTTTTCTTCAGCAGCAAATCAGCATATTAGAATGATTTCTAAATGACAAATAATAAATTACATATTGAAATATATTAAAGTAGAAAACTGTAATAATATTTCACAATGTTATTGTTTCTACTGTATTGTTGGACAAATAAATGCAGCCCTGGTTAGCATTAGAGACTTCTTTCAAAAACTTTTTTGAAAATCTTACCAACCTCAAATCCCATTCACGAAGAAAGATGGGTTAGGGTCAGATCTTTGTGAGTGGTCATTGGTCTTTATTTAGGCTTTAGAAGCGGTATTATACGGATTCTTCTGCTTTATTAAAATCATGTTTTTAGAAGTAAAATCAATACCTTTAAGTGCTTGCTGTGATCATCTAGTAATTTCGATGATGCATGTTTTGAAGTTTTTTTAAGGTTTTGTTGTTGAGATCTTTGTGTTACCACCTGCCATGCAAAAGAATGGATCTTGTGAGATAAGGGTGTGGAGTTTTATTGCACGCTTTCCCTGGGCGCCACTTTTAAACAGCAGGATGCATTCTGCCTGAAAGAGTCTACACTCCATTTCTCTCCTTCCCTCTCCTCAACCCTCTGGACTGGAATCGATTTAAGAAAATCAAGAGGGGGAGAGATAAATATTCAGAGTGGTTTCAGGGCCTGGAATTAGGCTTGAAAAATGCTTGGCAGATTAAGTTATTCACGGAAGTGAAGGAACATTACTACACAGAAATAAAGACTTTCAGGTTACATATCGTTTTTGGCTTTCCATTGGAGAGGGATTGAGTTACCTGAGATTAGCGTGTGTAACATAAGATGATTCACTTACAGTAAAAGCCTTTATTTCACCCGAGGAGCCACTTTCTTGAGGTTAAAGCATAAGATGAATATTATCTTCGTCAGCGAGCATCAGGAAAACTAGGGCATTGTACTTCTGGTGTGAGAGTGAATTTGAAATAACTTTGTCATGTCTTATAAAAAAGTATTATGTTGCAACCACGACAAACATCAATTACATATCATATCATATATCATACAATATCAATATTTATCACAATATTAATTTACCTACCATTAATGGGGAAGGAAATGCTTTCCACATATTTGTTGAATGAATGTAAACATTTAAACTTGGTCAAGACAAAACCGCACCGTCCATTCACACAGATACATGCAGAAATCACTTATTAGCGACATGCACTGACTGGCTGTTGTCGCGTTTATTTCTACTGTGTGATAGGCTGTTAGATTAATCCATATCAAGTAAAAATGTCCAGAGCTTATTATCGTTATCGATGTAAATTGAATATGATATTGTTTATTGCCCAGCTCTAACTCAAACACTAACCCCTGGTTTCACGGACAAGTTAAGCCTAGTCTTAGGCTAAAATGCATGTTTGAGCTGTTTTAACTGAAAGCAACATGCACAGACGTATCTTAAAATATGTCAGTGCCATTGTTTTGTCTCAATATTCACAACAGTAATATTATTTTTCTAATGCATGTTTACAAAAGCTAATTGAATGTCCTAATTTAACTAAGGCCTAATCCTGTCTGTGAAACCGGACCTAATAAGGGTTTTAACAATATTACAATACTGCATCTCAAAAAAAAGTATTTTCTTCCATCTGTCTTGTAGGAAAGCTCTGGAGGAGGAGAACTGTGATCCAAGCCTCTCAGGGAGATGGACGGCCGTGTTCCTCACAGCTGGAACAGTGGAAGCCCTGTCCTGTTAAACCCTGCTACAGCTGGAGGTACAGCGCCTGGTCTCCATGCAAATCGGAGGTGAGTTTGCTCATGATTCGCTCAGTTGTCAATGTTCAGTTGGGACGAAAAGCTGAATTAAATATTTTAAAGTCGCTGTAAAGGTAATTCTGAGATTTGTTTATAAACGCATTATAAATGTTAGAAATGTATTGCTGAAACACGTTACAAAGACTGTGAACTGTGTAGTACTGAATTGTGGAGTTAGACCGTTAAACAGTTTTTCACCATTGCTGTGTTCAGGATTTTTTGGGCGGGGCTAAAACGGTGGCTCGATGACGCACTGGAGCCACTGAGCATATGGCCCCTCCCCCCAACTCTATCATAACTGTCGTGGCGCACTGGCGCCACTGAGCATATGGCCCCTCCCCCCAACTCTATCATAACTGTCGATGACGCACTGGAGCCACTGAGCATATGGCCCCTCCCCCCAACACTATCATAACTGTCGATGACGCACTGGCGCCACTGAGCATATGGCCCCTCCCCCAACACTATCATAACTGTCGATGACGCACTGGAGCCACTGAGCATATGGCCTCTCCCCCAACACTATCATAACTAGAGCACAATTGCATCAGTTCGCCCGCTCGATCGCGAGTTACTGTCAGTACCGTTAGTTACTACAGCCTACAATTTACAAAACAGCTTACAAAATAAAAACGATGATATCAAGAAGAGGTGGATTAATTTTGTGAACAGCTACCTTGATGGAGAGCTGACCACCACCAACACCTGCCTCTGCAGTGACTTTACACCAGATAGTTTTACAAACTTTCATCGGAGACAACTGGGATTCACTGATAATCCGCTGCAGAATGGGGCCGAACCGACTATCTCCCGCCGCGGCTTTCATCCTCCCGTCCCGCCGACATCTGGTGCCGTCGTGAGCTGTAGGCTACTTGAGTGTTTTCTTGTGTGCTTACGGTCGGCAGCTTTCCCGCGAGTGGGCGTGGTTTCGGCGCCGACAGTGGACACGCCCCCAGCGTTTGAGAGCAGAGAATGCTGCTTATTTTTTCAAGATTTTGATAAGCTGTTTTATTTACTTGGCGGATTTTTTTATGATTCAAATTTGGTTAGGTGGTTAATAACACATTTGTTTGTGGTGTGACAAACTCAGAACACATGTTTAATTTTGACTTTACAGGGACTTTTTTTAAAATAATACATTACAATATTGGGTTGCACATTATAAAAAGTACTTATGTTACATTGTAACGTTTTTTTATGGAATATAATACATTAAGTAGCTTTTGCATTACCCTGGAAAGATGTTGATCCTTGAATATATATTACATTTTTATTTTTTTTATTTTTTAAATACCACTACAGACATTTAGAATATTAATGTTACAAAATATTTCTATTTCAAATAAATGCTGTTCATTTGAACTTTCATGTATCATGGTTTCCACAAAAAAAAAAATAATTAGACAGTGCATCTGCTTTCAACATTCATAATAATAGGACATATTTCCTGAGCATAAAATCATTATATTAGAATGATTTCTGAAGGATCTGACACTGAAGACTGGTGTAATGGAAAATTCAGCTTTGCCATCAAAGGAATAAACTGTCATTATGGAAAAATGTACACACATTATTAATTTGAAAAGACATCTCAAATATTACATTTACAAAGTAATGCGTAGCAATTTAACCTGCTTTTGTAAAACATATGCACATTACTTATAGCGTGTAACCCGATTTGTATAAGGTTTCATCTTACTTAAGGCAAACCACCAGCATTTCATGTTATCTGCATCAGTCTTTAGGTATATGTAGAATATCCCCCAATCCTCTCCTGCTTTGGCCTTTCCACAGCATTTCTGCTGTCGTCTTCCTCCTGTCATCAGTCTGGCTTTCAGGGCCCAACAGGGGGTTTAATTAAAGACAACAGATAGAAGACACAGCCTCTCTCTCCGCTCCTTTTCCCTGTCTCTCTCTTTCTCCTTCCCCCCTCATACCTCATGCTCCCGTCAGAGTGCAGGCTGTGAGAGAATATTGACTCTGGCCTTTGTTCTTGGCTGCCTGTCTCTAAAGTGTCTTCTGACAGCCCTCAGCAGTCTCCAGCAGCATTGCTTCACTTGTGCGTCATGTTTTTAGAGATTTTCGGAAGCTATGAAAAAATAATGCCGGTAGCTGACAGTGCGAAACATGAGGACTGAGAAACAATGCTGGGATTTCTTATTGCCTTATTTTGTATCACCATGATAAGTTTTGCTCTTTCCAGGTCTAGAGCTCCAAAGAAGCTGCATTTCTGTGTAGAGTCCATCCTCAATCTCCTTTAGGACTACAAAAAGTTGTTTTTCACCACAGCTGGTGTCCAGTTGTAGTCGTTAATGCCAAAACTCTGTGTTTTCTTAGGGTGCACGTTGTGGGGAGGGCCTGCGCTTTAGGAACGTGTCCTGCTTTGTGTCTGACGGCTCGGGGAAGGCTCTGGGCAGTATGGTGGATGAGGAACTGTGTGGAGACCTGGAACAGACAGTGGATGGAGACAAACAGATCATCCTGCAGGAGTCCTGCACAGTGCCCTGCCCAGGTAACAACTAATGGCACAATTGTGCACTGAAATTGAAGGCCACACTGATGAATCTTGGGTTCAGCAAAAGACTGGAATAAACTAACAACATTGAAGTTTGAGGTAAACAACATCCAAATGAAATGACAAAAATATATTAAAAAAAAATAAGTTTACCTCAATTTACATAGTTTAAGCATCACATCACAAAGGGATGCTTGAAGGTCCATTGAAATTGTATTTATTTAATTATTATTATTTTTTTTTTTACATTAATTGCATGTTTATTTTAATATTTGTTATAATATACTGTTCAAAGTATTTTTTTAATAACTAATTTAATACTTTTATTCAGCAAGGATACCTTGAAAGATCATTTTACAACAATTTCTATTTCAAATAAATGCGTTTTTTTTTTTTCAACTTTAATCAAAGAAAAATTAGATACAAAAAAAATCACGGTTTCAGCAAAAATATTAAGCAGCACAACAGAGTTTCAATCCCATTAATAAATTACATTTTAAAATATATTAAAATAGAAAATTCAATATTATGTAGATATTTACTTAACTAAATATTTATTTTTTTAAAAATCTGTCTGTTAATAGAACTAAACTATCAAAATTAATCTCATGATTTCCTGCCAGTCATTAGACAGCAAAACAAATCAGTAATATTAAATTCTGCAAATATGTTAAAATTATATTGCTGTTACATAATTATATTATTGTAACCAGGTCAGTAAGATTTTTTTTTTTTTTTGAAAGAAGTCTCTTATATTCACCAAGGCTACATTTATTTAATCAAAAATACAGTAAAAACAATCATATTGTGAAATATTATTACAATTAAAAATAACAGTTTATGACTATTTATAAGCCTGTTATATGATCTAGGGGGAAAATACCATGCTTAATATTTCTCTCAATCAGTATAAATGGGTCTTTATACTTAAAATATATAGCTGCCTTTATATTTTAGGACCCTAGTCTACAGGAGTGCATTAAAGAAAATTAAACTTCATCGCTTGTCGTCCATTGTTATACTGTAATTTCACAGGAAAAGGATGGAAACAAAGATTTCTGTCCAGACAGTATTTTGAAAGCATTTCGTTTCAGCAAGCTAGTTTGAGTGACAGATAGTAAGACAGATAGTATTTTGACATGTCCTTTGTGGCAGAAGTAGAGGTTTGTGATTGTACGGAGCCCCTTAAGGCACATGGTGATGGAAAAAAATATGAGAGGAAATATACTTCAATGCTTTTGAGTTCCTACAAGAAACTTTGCGTTCACTTGCAAAACTTTTGTGTTCTTTGTAGTGCTGTCAAATCGATTAATCGTGATTTAACCCAATCTAAAACGTGTGTACTGTGTATAATTGGTATGTATATTTGAATACACATACATACATGTATATATTTAAGAAATATTTGCATGTATATACTGTATGTACATACATATATACAGTATTTCTATAATTTATATTATATATGCATGTGTATGTATTTATATAGACATAATAATTATACAAAGTACACACACATATATTATGTAAACACAAACTTTTATTCTTGGTGCGATTAATAGCGATTGATCGATTTGACAGCACTAGTTTTTTGTGAACGAACGCAAAGTTTCTCATGGAAACGCAATTATTTGCGAGAGAATGCAAAACCATTGATTGATATATAATTTTTCCTTCCATCTCATATTTTTTCCTTCACCATGTCCCTTTAGGGTATGATTGAGATTTGTACAAGGAGACAGTGACAGTACGTGTTGTGTTAGGGTAAGTTACGTGAAGCTGTAGTTGTGATTTTTGCTTTCTTTAGAAAGTCGCACAGTCCTTCATCCGCTCTGACCTTTGACCCCATCATTCTTCTTTCTTGAAGCGAAGCTCCCTGGCACACATCCCGTCTCGCCCCCATCTATAAAAATCCAGCTGTGACCTACTGCTGCGCTCCCTCTGTGTTTTCCCGCTGTTATTCCGATCTCTCTCCTTCTCTATTTTCACACAAATGTTTCTTGATGATGCCCTGCTTCACATGTGAATATTCATCCCTCTGTTGTGTAACTTCATCAGCTATTCACACACATATTAGAGTGTACTCTGTGAACTCAGGTGTCACATCTGCCTCTGGCTTTCCGCTGCGCACGTGCTCTGATAATCACGATCATAGGATTAGGGCTTCATGGAAGGACAACATTATGATTAATTAATACTCAGGGAAATATTCACAAATCAGCACTGCTATTACAACAGGACAGACTGACCTACTTCTGTTGAAAAAATACCCTGAGATCACACACACAAAAAAATGTGAAAGTGGAGTTTAGGTATATTATCTTAATATCCTTGACTAAGAAAAAGAAAGCCCACAAGTGGGATTTGTTATTTTTAGATCCATTGGGTTGAAAATGCGAAAACTTTTTCGTTCTTTAGGTTCTCAGAAATCCCTATGGGCTTCTGTAGATTTGAAACGCTTGTCGTTTACAAAGTTTATTTGTTTATTAAATATTTTGATGAATTTGATTATGCCTTCAGCTACTAATAATATTGTAGAGCTCAGCACCATTTCAGCAAAATTCATGCTGATAGCTGTCACACAAAATGTAAAAAAAAAAAATTAATGCTGTTTGAGCATGTTACAAAGCACAAAGTCACTCCAAAGGGAGTTATACTCCAAATCAGTGCACACTGTTTCTGAACTCCCTGAAATGCTTTGATTGTAATCCCGAGGTTTCTTCCGGGAACATACACATCACAATATTCATAATTTAAATAATTTTCGCCCAAGGCATGCACAAAATAAAAGGGGTGAGGCCTGGTTGAGTTGCGTTAGTAGTTATGGTAAGAGGCGTGACAATTTTTCGAAATGCGCTCGAAGTGGTTGACCAATCACAACACACTGATCCAGCCGACCAATCAGAGCACATTGTGCTATTCTGAAGGAGGGGCTTCATAGAGACAGGAATTAAACAGTGCGTTACTGACAGACTGGGAAGAGAGGTGCTGCAACAATGCAAAATATGTAAAAAATAATGTGTTTTTGAACATTCAAGCATGAAAACCTATCTCTATTAGAATAGGTTTTCATGCTTGAATGTTCAAAAACACATTATACAACAACCAAATCAAGACTTTGAAAAAGGGCATAATATGTCCCCTTTAAAAAATCATTTTAAATTTTGCAAAAAAAATTATAATTATTTGTTATACATCGAGAAAGAAAACCTGTCATATATCTATACAAGAAATTAGGACAGTAATATCAATCACCCAATAATTTTCTAACAGAGATGTTGATGTATTGGCCAGGTGAGTGTTACCTGACAGACTGGACTGTGTGGAGCCCGTGTCAGCTGAGCTGTATCAGCGGGGATGATCTGGGCTTTGGTTCGGTGCAGGTGCGCTCTCGTGCCATTCTAGCTCAGGAACCCGAGAACCTCCTTCAGTGCCCAGAACAGGAATGGGAAGCCAGACCATGCACAGGTGAGTCAAAACCAATGCTTTTAGGGCTAACAATGCAGTTAGATACCTTTAAGACACCTACATAATTTTTCTCACTGTTAACATTGTTTTATGCTTTTTAAGATGGCCAGTGTTATGAATACAAATGGTTGACCGGTGCATGGAAAGGCTCATCTCGTCAAGTCTGGTGCCAGCGCTCTGATGGATTAAACGTCACAGGTGTGTGTTTGAAATAAAAAATATTTAAATAATTTTATTATTATTATAATATCCTTTTAAAAAATTTTAAGAACAGAAGAAAATCGAAGTGCATCCCCAGGTGCACAAATTGTAGAAGCAGAGATAAACCACCCTCTATCTGTTTTCGATATTTAGAGAAAAAAAAATAAACCATCACTATGACAGAAGCATCAATAATCTTTCCACGGAGAGTGTTTGATGACAGACTGGGGTTTGAGATAAAGTTGGCGTCCCGTGCTGTCATTTCCTGTCATGAAGGCTGAAGTGTACAATGTCTCCTCTTATACATCTGTATATACTTTATGGAAATAGGCTTTTTATCCATGACAATGTGACACCCACATTTAATCCCATTCACCATCATGCCAGCGGTCGTCACATGTTAATGTGTCTGTGTGTGTATTTCTCCATCTCTCTCTGTGTTTTGGTGCAGGCGTGGAAATACTAGAACAGAAGTATGCCCATATCCCTCACACTCTGCTGCAGAACATTATAAATACATTTGTAATGCCATATTTATACCAAATAGAGGCTTGGATTCAATCCCTATGATTTTCAAATGTTTTTTTGTCCTCTGTGTTGAGCCGTCCAAACTGACCTTGTTCCAGATGGCACACATGAGTCTGGTCACTTTTGATTGGCAGAACAGGGTAGCAGAACTTCTAAGGCTGTAAACCAATCCCTCTACAGCAACCAGGTCCCTGTTTATGCATATTCATGAATTATATTAAGGTGTGCAGCGGTATGAATATTCATACAAGCTGCTAATTGGTAAACATGTTTCTGCAGATGCTTACAGTTTATGCTGCACCTTTAAAAAGGAGATCTTTTAACATGCCAATAGCTTTATCTTATTGATAATGATGAAATTTTACACTGAGAGAGAGAGAAAAAAACATTACATTCTTTCAAGCGCAATGCCAGTTTTACAAGCATCACCTTGTAACCAGCTCTCTGATTTACAGCAGACACAAATGACTCATCTAGTGCTGGTTAAGGCCTTAACAATTGTCATTGTTTCTGGCAGCAGCAGTCAAGGGTGGTTCCGGAATCAGGGAGCTGTTCTATTTCACTGCTCTCATTGTTGATTGGATGTATTGATTAATCCCAGCTTAGAGAAAATAACACCCCTGCACTGGCCGCTGGCTGCCCATTTCAGTGCTTTTATAGATCCACTGGATTCCCATAGGCTATGATTTGTAGAGAGCTGAGCGAAAGGATGCTGAGATCGTACACATAGGCGACCCAAAAGAGGATCATTTTTAATTGTGTTGGCTGATGATAAAATGGGCCAAATACCCATAGACTTACACTGACAGAGTAGCCCAAGCATGAATATCTAGGGACTAGAGACTGAGAATGGGCTCTGAGAAATGACCTATAAATGCCCTATTACCTCCTCAGAACACCTTACCAACCACAGAACATCCTAGTAATACCCTAGAAAACACTCAGAATACCTGACCACAGGGTCTGATAACCACAGGGTCTAGGGGCCGTCAGGGGCTCTAAAGTTGCACTTCCTGGGCCTGTAAAAAGTGTGGAGAAAAATTTAAATAGTTCAAAAAAGTAAAATAATTATAATTAATACAAAATAATTTAATATTTAATTTAATGAATACAAATATATAAAATATGATATATAATATATAATAATAAATATCATATAACAATAATTCTGCTATAATAATAATGAATCATTTAATAATGAATAATATAATAATAATTATTATTATTTTAGTGTATTGACAGCCATAGTTTTATGTGTTTATTTTGTTTATACACCTGATTATGATAAATCATAATGTAAATCATAATGTAAATCATAATTTATGGCGTAAATCAAAATTATAAGATGCTTTGTCAATATCGAAATTATTAGATTAAAAAGTCCTAATCTTTACAAAGGAAGTAGACATGACATTAAAAATAATTATGATTATTTATGTTTTGTTTTTCTTATGTGGCGGAAATGGATTTCCATATCTAACAGTACTAATGGTGGTAAGAAAAGAAGTACACTTAAATAAATAGCCACTTAATAGAAAAAAATCCACATAATATTTTACATAAGCATGCAAATTTACACTATTTTTATTTTTACACTGTAGATTACAATCTAAATTATTATAATTATTATAATTTAGGAAGAGGTCCCTCAAAAATGGGAAACATATTATTGGGCTGTCCTGATTTTAATAGACAACATTTTTATGTACTGTAGTAAGCTCATTTAAGGACTTTATTAAAAATAGTAATTTCAAGGATATTAAGAATAATAGTTAAGGACTTCATTTAGAATTTTATCATATGTAAATGTGAAACATATAATCTTAACCACAGCTTTCCCAAATACTGTGAAGGTTGTCCAACCACGAACTAGCACCACTCACATTTTTTTTCCAGAAAATATAAAGATCTAGCTTTAATTACTGCTTCATGCATATCAGTTAACACATCAGTAATATCATAACACGAGAGGTTTTAAGCAAGGATTAAATCGAAGTGAAGCGTGCTTGGCAGTGTTTTGCATTTCCAGAGAGAGAGAGAGAGAGAGAGAGAAAAGAGGATGAATGTGGGAGAGCAAAAGAATGGAGAGTCTTTGATGCCTCTTGCCTCCAGGACAATACACTGGCTGAAAATGGGCATGTGTGCTTCTTTTTGTGTGCTTGTCAATGTCATTAAACAATGTTTATATAAAACTTTGAACTCTTTCCCTGTAGGTGGATGCCCATTGACAAGCGAGCCGGTGTCAGACAGGTCATGTGACCCAGCCTGCGACAAACCTCGCTCATACTGCACTGAGGTTCGTATGTGTGCATGTTTCTGTCTGCTAAGGTGTAATGCTGGGATGCAGGCAGAATGCAAACAGGCTTGCATGGATATTCAATACAGCAGGATTAGACTTCTTCTAGAAAGAGAGCTAGTCCTGGAATGTATAATGGGAAATGCTGAAACATGAGAACCAAATGCACCGGTTGTAATAGGAATATTTGATATCCGCTTATCAACAGAAACCATCTTAATAACCTTTGATGGAAACTATTAAACCCACTTTACTGTTCAATCTTTTGCTGATAAAATAACAGTGTTAGCCCTTTGCATGGACTTCATCAAGCACTGTGACCAATGTCAGACGGTATTAGAAGCAGTCACAGTAGAGATCAGTGCAGGCCAAATAAACACCTTAGGGAAGATAAGGCACTATCCGTCGAAAGCTTTATATTATTCTGGATGGCAGCGCTGTTTTGGAGTGGTTGGTGTGTTTGAATGTTTTTATGCTTGCTTTTGCGTTTGATTTCACTATAAGATCCTCTAAATAAATTATCAGATAAATTCTGGATCCGACAGGAATGATGCAACACACTTATGTGAGTAAAAAACTTTTTTTATATGTGATAGTATTGCATTAGAGATCGTTTGGTATCTACTGATTATGTGTACGTGTCTAACTAAACATAACTTAGCACGACGTCACAGGCTGGAGTATCCTTTGTATTTGAGGTGTTGTTGGTTCATTGTCCTGCGATTCGGGATCAGACTAGAACATGTATGGGCCAGGGCTCACAAAGCCCAGTCGTTTTCCAGTCGGGCTGCCCGATGGGCTATCTTAAATAGTGAAATAACATTTCTTTCTTGATGTGCGTTGTTCACTCTCTTGACTTGATATTTGAAGAAAAAATACAATCGCAGAAGTTTTGAACATGCTGATGTGATGCGCGAATCGCGGTTATATCCATCCATCTATCGGGCGGGCCAAGTAATAAAAAATTACATTCCAATGAATTGTGGGTGGATGAGCGATAAATCATTGTGTTTGTTTGATAAAGACATTATTATTTGAGCCCTGTGGGCAAATCATTCCGGTTGCCGTTTTTCCACACGTTTTCAAAACAATTCCCACATGTACTGATGGGGGAGCTGAAGCTCGTTATAATGCAATCCAATCATAGCAATGGCCATTTACTTCCAAGTCTTCAATGCGACACGCCCATAAAAACTGAGTGTTCCAGGAGGTAGGCTAAAAACCAGGGTAGAAAATAAAATATTACTTATTATTTTTTATGTTTTTCAATGTAAAAACCACGCGAACGTCATAAGTTGACCTCAGACAACAGTATAATAAAAAAAAAAAAAAAAGCCAGTTCATGACCTCTTTAATAGAAGTAGAATAATGAATAGAACTAGAATAATTAATATAACAAATTAGTTTCAATAAAAAACTTTTATTTTATTATAATACAATTATAATCTACTTTCCACAAGAAAACTTATTTAGTGCTGTCAAATCAATTAATCGTGTTATGTAACTTTTATGTCCGATGTGATTAATCGTGATTAATCGATTTGACAGTACTAATGGCAATTAATCGCATGATTCGCATCTAACATAAAAGTTTGTATATATATATATATATACAGTATTTTACAAACTTTTATGTTAGATGCGATTAATTGCAATTAGTGCTGTCAAATCGATTAATTACGATTAATCACATCAGACATAAAGTTATCTATATTTGAATATTTTATAAAGCTTTCTAAATTGTTTTCTTCTTATTTATTAAAATAACTTAATAACAATAAAAAAATAACTAGTCTACAGAACCAGTCAAGCGTACGCTTGTTTGCGTAAACCTATAGTTGTCTCCCAAATGACGCACTACATTAGTGTCATTCTGTTTATTTTGTCATTCAGCATCAGTCTGACAGCAAAAAAATATATACAGTAGCCTGGGAACAGGACGGCTTTATTTACCCCAATCTCCCCTATATTCAACTTGTTCTTTTGAAGATAATCCTAGATGCAAACATTCATTGTGAGCTACCACATTTGTCCTCCAGCATGCAATTTTTTTCCCATTGCATATGAACTACATGTTGTGTGAAATTGATGATTGTGTGTGTATCTAGACCATGTCACACGGTGTGAATTGAATCCCTCGACTGTGGGTAGAATCTGACTGTATTTATATCAGATTCTTCTGCTACATCTGGACCTGCATGCTCTCTTGTGCCCGTCTTTAGAGATGCAAATGCCCCCGGTGCATTACGTGATCGTGCCGACCTGAAGGGTTGTGTTTGCGTGTGGGGCGATTATCCTCCCAAGATTGCAGTGGGAATAAGAGACCCCCTGCAGACCACAGGAACCTGGGGGTTTCTCGACATATATTTGCACACAAGCACTCAGGCCTGCAGAACAATGATGCTCGTGGAGACCCAAATGTCTTATCAGCGGAAGAACACGTGCTGGGATGTATCTTGTCAACACCCACGCTCAAACATACACTCACAGCCATAGAGAACCTTTAGGATTCACACAATCCTGATGTTTTTCAGAACAAGGAAAGCACTAAAATAACACAAAGAACAAAAACAGTATCTTTAAAATCACAGTTAGATGCTGTAGAAATATTTTTAGCAGCTGTTTGAGAGAGCTGTCAGCTGGAAGAAAGAACAATGTGACACTAATACAGAGGAAGTTAAGCAATGGTCGCAGGAGACGGAAAGTGAATTCAATTAGAGGCAGTTTAGAGGCCGGGGGAATGCCACAAATAGAAAGATGTCTGTGTTTTTAACAACAGGTATAAATGATTATCTGGTCCCATTTTATTTAGTCTCACACAGCCAGACTTTGAACTGACAGCAAGTCTGGTCCACAACGCAGCCTATTCTAGCCTAGAAATGACTACATGCTTCAAGGTTGAATGTAAACAAAACACAGTAATATTAGACGGTCAAGGCCTAATATTGTGCTTCGAATATCCAATAAACAAGAAATGCTAATAGTGGCCAATACTGATATAGTCACAGATTAATTATGAAGCCATATTGAAATGCTTTGTCTATTTCTGTTTGCAGTACTTAATGCAAAAAAAAGATTAATAATAAAAAAATTTTTATAGACATTCACAACTGTTTGGGTTTGGTAAGAGGCTCACCAAGGCTGAATTTATTTGATTAAAAATAAAGTAATAACAGTAATATTGTGAAATATTTTTACAATTTAAACTAATTGTATTCTATTAGATTTTTTTTTTTATTGTAATTTATTCCTGTGATGGCAAAGCTAAATTGTCAGCATCATTACTCCAGTATTAAGTGTCACATGATCCTTCAGAAATCTAATATGCTGATTTGCTGCTCAAGAAACCGAGATAATTTTTTTCAGGATTCTTTGATGAATAGAACATTCAAAAGAGCAGCATTTAATTGAAATTTTTGTAACATTATAAATGTGTTTCCTGTAACTTATGATCAATTTAATGTATCTTTGCTAAATAAAAATATTGCCTTTAAAAAAATCTTACTGACCCCAAACTTTTGAACAATGTTTGTTTCTACTGTTTTATAGTGCATGCTGCTTATCTGATGTAAACAGTACCAGATCCGTGTGTGTAACTGGTGCAATGTCTCCCCCTGCAGGCTGGCATCTGCGGCTGTGAGGAGGGTTACACTGAGGTGATGACGTCTGATGGAGTGTTGGACCAGTGCACGGTCATACCAGTGCTTGAGATCCCCACCGCAGGAGACAGTAAGGCTGACGTGAAGACGATCAGAGCACTCAACCCCACTCAGCCCACCTCTAACCTGCCAGGTCGCTCCGGACGCACCTGGTTCCTGCAGCCCTTCGGACCTGGTGAGTTTGTGGAGAACAAAGCTCTGAATGACTGCAAACGTCCAGCGATCTGTCTATCTGTCTGTCTGTCTATCCTACTGCCAACTGTCTTTAACCCTTTATGTGTGTAGCAAGGCTGTTTGCTTTACTAAATACATTTTCAAAACATACAGAGACCACAAAAAGTATTTGGACACCACAGTTGCCTCAGTTAAAGGGATAGTTCACCCAAAAATAGAAATTCTGTCATCATTTACTCACCCTTAAAGTTGTTCCAAACCTGTAAGAGTTTCTTTCTTCTGCTGAACACAAAAGAAGATATTTTGACTTAAGCAAGCACTGCAGCAGACTTCTTCCTGACTGTCAAAGTGCCGTTACGTCACGAAAGTGTGGACTTGTAGGAAGATCTTGAGTGTTTAGGATGCCATTTGCGACAGGGCAACTGACTGGGAAGAGAGGTGCTGCAACAAAGTTAAAAAAAAGGGCATAATTGGTCCTCTTTAAGTGTATCTTAAGTGTCCAAATACTTTTTAAGGCCACAATAACATATAAAGGTCCAAAAAAGGAAGGGTGTTCCCAGCAGGTTGAACAGAATGGCTCTCACCAGTTTTGTCTAATGTCTTGGTTATAAGCAGCTGAGATGAAGCTGTATCTTTGTTGATGTGTGTGTGTGTGTATCTGCACAGATGGCAAACTGAAGACCTGGGTGTATGGTGTGGCAGCTGGAGCTTTTGTACTGCTAGTATTCATTGTCTCCATGACTTATTTAGCCTGGTAAGAACATTTGTTATAACTACCAACTGGATATTTTGTTCCTTTCATATGATTTCTGCTTTATTTTATTCATCATCATTAATTTATATCAATACAAGTTACTTTGCCCTGTACTGCAAAAATCATTTTCCTAATCAATATTTTTGTCTCGTTTTCCACTATGACATTCTAGATAAAACTTTAATAATAAAACTACCTGCAGGAATATATTGTAAAATATTATTAAATCATTTTTTTCTGTTTTTTAAGCATAAACCTCATTAAATCGTGTTAGATTTATGCTCTAGACAAGAAAAATCATCACCCATGTGGTAAGAAACTTAAATCTAAATATATTTTATACAAGCCAACTTTGCTTCTGATATGTTTTAACTAAAAACGAGAAAAAATACTGATTAAAAAAAGCTACTTTTTAAAATTTCTGTTATTCTTTTTCCATTTTTCTCCCTTCTTCATTTGTGTCCCTAACCCCTTCATATCTATCAGTTTTTGTATGCTGGCCCGGCGCTCTCCTCCGAGCCCGGACCCTAACATTAGCTCTGTAGTTTGGGTCGGACCCAACGACCAAGAGCTGATATACACCTGCCCTGACTGTCAGCACATTGAGACTCAGTTCAACTAGAGCTCTCAGCTCAGTCACATCCCTCATGGCCTTGCCCTGTGACCAATCATGTCCATCACTTATGCCTTCTCACTGTCACATGTGCCTTTCTGACCAATCACATGGAGCTGTTTGGAGGAGGTGAGCAGGTAGATCAACCGTTAGAAGCAGAATCTAGATGAGTAGTGTAGCTTTATATATAGTACACTACTTTCTTTTTTACTTAAAAAAAAAACAAAAAACTATATTAATGTGAGAAAAAACTATTGTTTTTAAGTTGTTTATACTTATAACAAGTGGAAATGATCTGCTGGTTCACACATTCTCTATTAAAAAAAAAGACTAAATTAAATAAATATATAATGGAATTACCAAATTTGTCATGGAATGTTGCAATAAATAAATAAAAATACAATGAAATGTAAGCATAAATTAATAAGGTGTAAAATGCATTTTTTATATATTTACATGAACATAAAATACCACCTGAAATACACCATAAAATAAAAAGCCTTAAAAAAGGCTACATTAAATACACCTTGAAATAAAATGATGCAGACAATATAAAACAAATACATTTCAACATTCCATGACATATTTAATAATTTTATTATATATCTATTTATTTAATTTAGTCTATTAAATCACTCTGTAATGCACTGTTGCTTCTCAAGTAAATATATTTTGTTTTAAAATGTTTTAGATGGTGTAAAATTGCAGTCTATCCATACAAATCTATAGATGACTAATATATACAAAGAACTTTGCCATTTGGCCAATATTTTAGCCAGTTTTTGTTCCCATACTGCCCCCTGATGGTCAGGTCTAACATAGCCATCATCATCATCATCATCATCATCATCATTGAACACTCATCATTTTCTCACACATTATTTTTTATTATGAAATGATGCAATATGCTGATATATTTCTTGAAGTTCACCTATTAATGTTGATAGTTTGACCTACTTACAGAAAAGTTGTTCTGATGCTACTTAATGACTTTGAGCTAAATTGGTGACACTGAGGTTGTATTCACGTGTGTCCCTATCTCTGTGTCATAGTACTCGCTAAGGTAAGTATGGTTTGTAGAGTTTAGCGAGCTGGAATGTGCTGCTGGCTACTTCCCTGTTCCTTCCATCGCTAAAGCATATGCATATGCAGGAAGCATATGCTTCCTGTAAAACTTAGCATGGCAGCTAATTACTAATCATAATAATTAATAATCAAAGCTAACCTTTTTTAGCATCTGTCTTCATGTCTTATCAGAAATATCTCTAGTTAAATATTTAAAAGCTGCAAAATAATACATTGCACACTTAAATGTGCAGTTCAGGGTTATTATATCAACATGTTCATTACTTAAAATAAAATAAATGTTACCATATCATATATATATATATATGTGTGTGTGTGTGTGTGTACTGTGTATAATTATTATGTATATTTGAATACACACATGTGTATTTATTTAAGAAATATAGATTTTTTTTTTAAATAATATACATGCATGTGTGTGTGTGTGTGTATTTATATATACATAATAATTACACAGTACACACACATATATTATGTAAACAAACTTTTATTTTAGATTTAATAGCACTAGATTTACTGTTAGACTATATTTAATGTTCATAGAGTAACTTAAATTGTGTAAAAAAGATGTAAAAGGACTGTAGAACACAAATTTTCCGGGTTCATTTCAAACACACACACACACACACACACACACAATATATATAAATATATAGCTCATATATATCTTTCTCACACACACAAAACACGAAAGAAACACGCAAAACTGAAAAAAGAACCCAAATACAATTATGAAAATGCACAACAAAATTACTAAAACTTAAAAATGAAAAATAAAATAATTTAAAATATTTATAAAATATTAATGAAACCTAAAATAGTATCTCAATAAATGATAAAATAACACAGGTGCAGTATGTACTGTTATAGTGGTATAAGCTACAATCTACACCAAATTCATTTATTGCATGATAAAAAAGGGCCTTTACTAAAGCATGGCAACCAGCAGCAGCGCATGGACTTTAACAACACAAAATACCCTCAAAAAACACAAAAGCAAGGCATTTCAGTGTTGCAAAATGATAAAGCACTTGTGTAAACAGATGCAATAGATATAGAGGTCGCAGATTTAAAGCAGTTAAACAGTATAAGATGTTATAGAAGGTCAGATCTCTTCAATGTTTTATCTTTATTAAATCTGTGCAGGTAAACAATCTTGCTATCTTTTTGCATCTGTTGAAGCAAAAATTATATTGTTTTGTATTGACAGCAGTTTTGTTTTTCCACAGCAAAAAGCCAAAGAAGCCCCAGAGAAGACAGATGAACAACAGACTCAAGCCTCTGACTCTGGCTTACGACGGCGACGCTGACATGTAGCCTAACCACGTTCGCTTCGCACTACAAATACTCGCCTCTTTTCACAGTCGGCCATCAGTACAAGCCTCAAACAAGGAGACTCGCGCAAACTCACCGACTGCTTTTTATAAGACGCTAATGGAACCTCAGAGAGAGACTCGATCCGTGTTTATATAATGTTTCTCCCCCCTCCTTTTTTTTACGTTCAAGTTTTTTTACTTTATTTCACGAGAGCCTTCACAAACTCTTCTTCAGGAAGTCTGCCTTCACCTCTCTGCCATCTTTCTGTAACATAGACTTGTCTTTCTGGAGGAAAGTTGCTGGACCCTTATTAAATTGGGAGGATTTTTTTGGCTGAGAAGCACAAAATACGCAAGTCTCCTGTTTAGTAAAGTCGCACTTCTTGTCAGCGGCTGTTGGGACGTGTCATGTTCAGAGAACCTAAATACACAATTTATCTAGCAAGAAGCATTTTCAGCGCTGAAATGTTCTGCCGGATCCTTCTCTGCGTCAATCAGAAGGGTAAAAGACTGCAGCTCACTAGCGCCCCCTATAGAAACTCTGGCCTGCCTTTCCCCCTTTCTCTATTCAGGCTCCATTTTGCACTATATTAGTGCAGCATGAACATTTACTTATAGCATTGCCATAGAAAACTGCCTCTCGCAAAACAAGATGATGTACAGTCTTGTGCTAGACACGTTTCTTTAAAAAAAAAAAGAGCGAGAGAGAACAAAAGTAGCCCTTTTTCCTTCTGATGGAACTCACAGATGTTTGTTTCTATATACTTGTTTACTGGTTACCTCCTGTTTGTGATAATGGGGCAGTTGAAAAGATTTTTGTGGACTCCACAAAACCCCCTCCTGTTGTGTGTACAGTTGCAATCAGCCGTGTGTTTGCTTTCTTCGCCTGATTGACTCGTGTATGATCAAGTGGTTCTTTTCACCTTAGAGATCCAGGTCGGTGAAGTTTTCCATGCGTTTCAGTCTTCTCTGATTCCAAGGGCTCCGTGTTCATAAATCGAGCGCTTTTATCAATATGATGTTTGATTTACTGATCCCACTGTGTCTGTGTGAACCTATTCTGTTCACAGTTTATATACCATGGCTACCTAACACAATAACGTCATATCAGCTAGATTTGGAAAAACCAATGCTCTGATCAGTTTGGACAACATTCATTTGGCATTAGAGGTTAAAAAAATCTCATCTCAATAATTAATAATCAAAAGATACTGTGTTTTGTGCTGGCACATTAGATAAGGGATGATGTATAGCTGGTTATTATTGTAAAATAAACAGGGTGATCAGTGGATTGGAGGGGAGTTTTATCACTGAAGAGGCTTATTTTGTGATAATTGCATTGTTATTGCAATTAAAAATCTTTTCAGTAAGTGAATTACAATAGACTAAAGGCCCGTTCAGACCAAGAACGCTAACTATAACGATAAAGATGTAGTTCTAAAAAACTTTCTAAATGTAAAAGAATAGCAGAATCCACACCACAACTATAAAAATAACGACACAGAGAAACTATATTGTTGGAATCACTTTCAGAATATTTTTTTTTCCAACTGATGAATAATAAAAACATTGACAGCCAATCGGAATCTATTCTGCTTTAACAAACTCGAGCATTTAAAGTGACAGACCACAAAAATGTAGTGCGCGCTGCTAATATAGTTAACATTATAGTTATCGTTGTTGGTGTTGGTATCGTTGAACCGGCCTTTAAACTTGAAAAATTTAAACAAAAATCAGACTTCAATAACTTTAATTTGAAGTACTAATATACTAAAACTGGAAAAAAAATAAAAATAAAAATAAAGCTGCATAAAAAAAATAAAAAATAAAAACAAGGACAAAACAACATTACTAAAACTTAAATTAAAATGGAAACCGCCAAAATAAAAGCCAATTGAAAATATTAATAAATACTATTATAGTAATAACACTGGTGACAATGACCAGTTGACTGTACAATACCCCGCTTATTACACAGTTATTCGCCAAATAAATACACATTGGCATAATTATTTTAGAATTTTACATTTTTTTGATGATTTTATATCATCAAAATATGAGATGGGAGGAAAACGCAAAGTTTCTCGGGGGAATGCAAAACTTTTGTGAGAGAACACAAAAGCATTACAATTTATTTTTTCCTTCCATATCTCATATTTTTTCAATCACCATATCCCTTTAGTGGCTCCGTATATCATCATAAAGCGTCAGTTATAATATACAGAACAGTCAGGCTAGCAACAAGATGAATATTAGCTAGTACTCAAGACATTTAATTAGACTTAAATACATTCGTTAACTGAGACGCAAGATGGCGCCAGTTGCGTTTGACATGAAAGTAGTGCCAGTCTGATAAACAGCATTGCCGTGATGGTTGACCAGAATCCAGTATTCCAGAGATCTGAGTAATAAGTGTTTTGTAATGTTCGGTTTTCAAAGGAAAAGTATAGAAAAAAATACTTTTTTTATATATATATTTGTTTGCAAGTTATATTTGTCACCATGACATGAACCTGCAGGTAATCGCACACTAACAGAATTAGATGTTATGTGGATTCAGATATGACTGAAATGGTCATCACTGTCACCGACCATCTAAAAAATTGGGTAAAAAAGCACAAATAAGTAGGTTAGGGCCAGTTTTTCAAAAAACATATCTACAGTGAATGAACTATGGGCGCTATTGATCTCTAAAGGCATATCATTAAATTTGCTTTCAAATACGACGGGTGAAAGGAATGTTTACTTATATGTTAATACTTGTTTTGTTAATTTGTAAATACATGAATGATCTTTTATTTAATAATGATTTCTTTATTATATATAAATTTGTTCATTTCTTTTTTTACTACACAAAGTGTTTAGTACAAACCTCTCGAAGTGTGTCTGAATGCATGTGTGTGTGTGTAGAGGGAGTGTGTGTGTGAGAGAGAGAGAGTCTATTGTTACTGATCTTCGCTGGGGCGATCCAGGTTACTGTGTGAAAATATTGCTTTCTTCTTTTCCTACAGGTTGTTTATATGTGTCTGATGAATTGCTAATAATAAACAAGAAAAACATTGCTGTACATGTGATTTTTCAGTTTTAATTTAACCTGCCTGCATTGTCAGCATCAGAGAAATGCACATTCATATGCCTGGGAAGATAATGCAGGTTGATTATTGTAATTGATTTCCTATAGATTACATTTTTTTTTAAGATCATCTCACTGTTGACTCTGTTTTTAAGTGGATACATTCACTCAGTGTGACATGAGAAAACTGACAATAATGACATTGACACAAACTGCAGCAAGTTTATGGTGAAACCTAAAGCAATGGTTTATGCAACAAACTGCGATGTACTGTGTATTCTGACACCTTTCTATCAGAACCAGCATTAACTTCTGGAGCAATTTGAGCTACAGCAGCTCGTCTGTTTGATCGGACCACACAGGCCAGCCTTCACTCCCCACGCGCATCAATGAGCCTTGGCCGCCCATGACCCTGTAACCGGTTCACCACTGTTCCTTCCTTGGACCACTTTTGATAGATACTGACCACTGCAGACCAGTAACACCCCACAAGAGCTGCAATTTTGGAGATGCTCTGACCCAGTTATCTAGCCCAGGGGTTTTCAAACTTTATGATGCCAAGGACCCCCAAATATGACCCCCTTCCTAAAATCCATGTATATATTTGTATGTATGAAAAAACATTTAAAATGTTAGATAGATAGTAAGTGTGACATTACAAATACAACATATTGTTTCCAAACTTGAATTGGAAACTTAATACTTAATGTTACTATACTTAATGTTGGATGTATAAACACGAAGAAGAACATTTTCAATTAAAAAATATTTGTATAAGCAACTTTCACAATAAATGTATATAAGCAGCATACATGCTGCATTAAGAATACTGCCTTACAACCAGTGAGCATGATAAAGGAGACTATAGTGAGAAAAACATACTAGAAAGATACAAATCAAACATATACAATTCTGGAAAGTATGTATACGGCAAGAAAGGAGAGAAACATTTAGAAATGAAACAGTTTGAATGTTCAATCTCGCTCAAATCCTTACTCTTGCCCATTTTTCCTGCTTCTAACACATCAACTTTGAGGACAAAATGTTCACTTGCTGTCTAATATATCCCACCCACTAACAGGTGCCGTGATAAAGAGATATTCAGTGTGATAATCACCTGTTATGCCTGATCGGTGTATATATATATATATATATATATATATATATATATATATATATATATATATATATATATATATAATTCAAGCCTATTTTAAGAAGAAATTACATTTAAAAAAAATTTGTATTTTCATTTTTTTTTTAAATGTATGTACATTTATAACACTAATACTTCGTATTATATTACTTTTGCATCAAATTACAAAAAACAACTTACCGCTGCTGTGAGGGTGTTTCTAATGCAGTGTCTATGGGAGAGATGGTAAAAATAACATCTTTCTCTCTTTTCACTGCCGTTATCAATCTCACTCTATTTTTCCCTCTTTTTGAAAGTTGTGAAATCACTATTGTGGAGTTTTTCTTTTGCTATTTGAGCAAATGGGGACACAAAAAATATATTTAATGTATTCTCTCATTCACCGCTATAATAGTTAACACAACTATGACGACTTCCGCTTTGAGAAACCCGGAAATGTGAAAAGGGTCTATTAACTCCCCGGAGCAGTGTGGAGCACTTTTATGGTGGATAGATGCACTTTTATGGACAGAAACTGCCATTCACTGCCATTATAAAGCTCGGAAAAGCCAGGAATTTTTTTCATATAACTCCGATTGTATTCGTCTGAAAGAATATTAGATACACCTATGATGACTTAAGGGTGAGTAAATCATGGGCTTATTTTCATTTTTGGGTGAACTATCCCTTTAAAATATTGAGTTCATTGAAACAAAAAAATTTGTTAATACAATGGAGATTGATTTAATCAACAGATGCTCAAAATAAATGATAAATCATGAAAATATATTTTTTTTTACAGTGAAGGGATAGAAGATGGATAATTGTATTAATAATGATAACTCAATCATTTTTATATATCAAGGGGATTTCATATCTCTGTGGGAGCATCATTAAATGGGTAACACAATAAGCTCACCCACTGTAAAAAAACGCTGCCTTAAATGTTTAAGTACAATCAATTTTGATGTACATTGATTTCAACTTAAATTACAATGACTTCAAAATAAGTTGAATCTTGTAAACTTATTTAAAAAAAAAGTTGAAAATTGCTTAACTTATTTTGGTAGGTTAAAGCAATGTAAAAACATATGTTGTCAACTTATTGATCATACAATTTTAATGAACTAACAATGAACATTTATTAATCTTAATCTCAACATTTACTAGTTGTATCTGTTAATATTAGTTAATGGACTGTGAACTAACCTGAACATTTTATTAACTAACATTAACAAAGGTTAATAAAAGCTGTAAGAATATATTGTTCATTTGTATATATGGTTAGTTAATGCATTAACTAATGTTAACAAATGAGACGTTATTGTAAAGCGTATTGTAAAATGTATTCTGTTAAATCAAACCTGCTGCAACTACATATTGGTTTGATCATTGTTGATTTACACCACTAGATGTCGCTACAACACAATGTCTGACGAGCAGATTTATTTTATGTTTATTTTTTTTTACTAGAAATGTTTGGTAATAAATTAAAGTACTTCAGAACTAATCTAACTATGATTTAAAATACGTAAAGGCTTAAATGTTTTCTTAAAGACATGATGTTTCCTCACACTTGTCAGATTGCAAATAGCACATTATTCAGCTGTATGAAACTGGCACAGTACAACTGCGCATAATCAGAGGAAATATTCTCAGGTCGTCCCACAGAGTTGGACATAAAGTGACAGTGCCTACAGTGTAAAATGTTCTTTTGTTTTAATAGTAGAGTCATCCCGCTGCCCTCAGCTTGTTAAAGTCATATCTGGCTTTAATCAACAGGGTCACAATGCTCCTATGATTATAATCATGGCTTGAGGCCTCTGGGAGTCTTCAGTCCTCATTACCCAATCAGTAATTATCACAATCATGTCTCTTGGCCCTCATTCCAATTGAATTCCACAGCTAAGAGAAGGGAGCCTTACAGACTGACCTAATCAATTAAGTCCCAGCGCAAGGCTACTTCAATCCGATGACTTTGTCCCAACCTTTGAGTTATCAAGATGGAGTGAAAATTTGATTAAGCAGAACCGACATCGTAAAGGATTCCAGGAATATCAACTCCAAAGAGAAGGTAGGAAGTTTACTTTTGGTCCAGCATTGAAGAACTTTGATAATCTTCAGTAGATAAATCAAGCTCTGACTCCATTACACCATTAAGTTGCACTTTAGGGAGTCCTGAAACTACAGCTTGTGATTGATTTGAGGATGCTGTGATCTCTGTGCCAAGTGTTCAAATGCTGGGGTGAAGCTTAAAGAGACAGATCACCCAACAAATCTATGTTTGCTTCTTTCCTCAACCTATGTTGTAGTACTCGAGACCGGTCTTGAGACCATTTTTTAAAGGTCTTGGTCTTGTCTCGGACTCGACCACATTTGTACTCGGCCTTGTCTCCGTCTCAGACTTAGAGGACTCAGGATTTGGTTTCAAGACCGGTCAAGACCACAACTGATGGGATATCACTAAATTGCTGGTGCATTGTCTGAATTAATTATTAACAAAATTAATGTGATTGGATGTAAAACTTACTGCTTCAGATGCAATCAATAACTTATTTCTACTTTGATTTATTTATTGTGCCGGTTCAGAAATGAGGGATTGTGTCAAAAATGACACCAAAATTAATACAAATGCTCACAAAATTCAAGATATTGTTGCAAAAAAAGTATTTGAATGAGATCTGGATTTTTATATTATAACATGTGATTTATAATTAAGCAATATCACAAGAGCAAGCTGTTTTTTTTAGTTTTTTTTTTAGCATGACTGCAAACATTATATTGCTTTTATACAAACATTAGATTAAAACATTATTCTCAACATTATTTATGCATTTGTAATTTACCAATTTAGATGCATCTTCTGTACCACCACCAGTGCAAAGATGAATTTTGTTGTTAATGATTTCATTGGATTGGTATAACAGCTCTCTATATAGTGGCTTATTCTAATTATGTTTATTGATTAAAAATAAGTAATTTCTTAGGCAGTAATGTGGATCTTTATGAATTTAAGTAGTGCTGGTCTGGTCTTGTTCTTGACTCGGTCTCGCCTTGCCTTGGTCTTGGTCTCAACCCCTCAAAGTCTTGGTCTTGTCTTGGTCTCAACACACATTGGTCTTGGTCTCGACTCGGTCTCGGATTAGGTGGTCTTGACTACAACACTACCTCAACCTCACGTCAAACCTGCATGACTTTATGATATTTTGAAGAATGTCTCACTGTCTTTTGTCCATACAGTGCAGGTCAGCGGGGACCTCTTATTTGGACCCCTTTGACTTTCATTGTATGTACAAAAAACTGTTTCAATACCTTCAATACTTTCATACTGCGTCTGATATTGCATACTGTACATTTGGTTTGAAAATAACTTAAAGACTGTTTTAAAAAAAAAAGTGTTTTGAATGTGTCGCAGAGTGTGCAGTCAAAGAAACAACAAAAAACTTAATTCTATGTTTTTCTTATGCAAGAGTTTTATTTTAAAAGACGTGCGTGAAAGCTCTTGACACTTCTGTTCGACGCAGTTTAAGTAAAGAGTGCCTGAGAAAAAACGCATTGTCCCGTTGTCAGGCTATGGCAGCATCCAAAATCGCATACTTTCCTACTATATAAACAGTATGTGAAAAAAGAAGTATGTCCAAATTCACAGTACACTGTAAATAAATGTACTGTAAATCATGAATTGCTGTACTGTACAAATACTGTAATATACTGTTTTTACTGTACTGTAAAAATACAGCGCAAAATTACAGTAGAAATAATGTATACTATAAATATGTAACTAAAATTACATGTCCTTATTATACATTTTACAGTAAATTAGAGCAATTCACTTCACTAAAATAACTACAGGTGAGATTTTTCAGTGCTGTAATATACATATATATTTGTATAAACCTACTTTTGCCGTAAATTCAGTAGTCACATACTGCATTAGTCTTTCTCTTTGTCAATTTAATATGTCATGTAAACAATAAAACCCAAAATAACTGCCCGACAAGTTTTCATAATACAACCAAATGTATTTATTGTACAATAATAACGCACTTAACACTAATATGCATACGTTTACAAAAGATGACCACTGGTCAAAAAATAAATGACAGTGGAGATTTCACAATAAATCCTAAGTATGATAAAGCTTTGCAAACACGCACACAAAAAAAGAACATCTCCAACCTACAACCACTGATAGCAGTGGCAATTAATTATCTGCCATGCAGGGAACTGAAGGCCACACACCTACAGTGTAACTGAACTTCAGTCATAATCTTGTGTTTTCTTGTATTAGGTTGAGTTTCTGGAATAATTCCCCCAATTCCTCTGGGAAAATCATCTCCGATGTATTAAGCGAGGTACGAAGAACTGAACCCATGGAGTCAGAATTGAAATAAAAACTTTACTATAATGTTTAAGTAAGGACAAGTGCATACAAAAATGAAAAAACTAAACAAAAGATAGAAGTATAGAAAAATGAGAGTTTAAGCATCGACTCGCCGCTGAATTAAATCCAGCATGCAAGCAGCTTTATCCTGAAAAACAAGGTTGAAGTTGTAGCAGGTTTCAAATAATGGTGCCAGGCCATCAACAAATGCCTCCGGACAACATCCACCTGCACGGGTCATCGATTCACCTATAAAAACTAATTCAACCTTTTTAAATACAAATAAAACTTTGTTACCTTGAAGATTACTGTTCTGTTAGTTAAGTAAAAAGAAAGGTTTAGTGAGTAATTGGTCACAGAAAGACAGGTCTTACTTGGCACATACAGAGTGAGAATAGAGCTGTGAGATAGATTATATGCACAGCAAAAAAAAAAACGATATGCAGAAATAGATTTAAAGTAGATCATAAAATTGAAAGAAAAGTAGGGGACAAAAGTGGCATGGATGTACACAGCTAGCATGTGATAGTGTGTGTACAATGAGAAATACAGAGTAAAGCAAATGACCTGGTAAGGTAAATCTGGTAAGCCATCTCTTTTCCATTTCTGCTGCAGATGCTCCTAAAATTAAATTAATAAGAAAATGTGAATTAGGCACATTTCTGTGCATTTCATATTCTGCAGAAAAGTCAGGATTGTGCTCTCATGGTTACAGAACTAACAGATAAACATGTTCAACAGGGTGACACAAACCTGCACAAATCAGGACTTCACATGTTCACAAGCTAAAATACAAATATGAATACAATGCACACTTATGTTAAACTAAAAAATATTTTTAAAAAGACATAAATAACAAAAACACTTGAATTCATCACAGTACATTAAGTTACCCTCATGTGAAATAAACACGTGCTATTTAGCTAAATTGGTTCTAATGTCTTGGCTGTCCAGCTAACCACTACTATAAAAATAAAAAATGTAATAGTAATATTTTGTGAATGGCATACTAGTCACGTTTTCACGATGAAGAAAATAGCCAGCTAACCGTTGCAGTTTGTAAATCTGTGACTGCCTCAGCAGCATAAAATCTTACCGATAGATAGCCTAGCTTCGCACTGTTGCAGTGTTGCAAAAACCTACGTTGCATTGCTTCACTGCCATTCACAACTCCTCTCCTGTGGCCTCATGGGATAGTAAAGTGTCCAGTGAATGCACTCTTCATAATTTAAAGACAGTCATCTGGGTACTTTCGCCTACTGTTATATATGGCTGCGTCAGAAAACTGGAAAATGCTGCCTTCGGTAGGAAGGCATCAAGGCATGTCTGAGCCAATTACCACTTTTGATGTCATTTCTAGCGAGAAATTACTACTGTGGTAATTAAATATTTGTTTAGTTCTCACCAAAGCTCGCTTTATTTTGCTAGAGACGCTGCCTCAGAAGTCTGTCTGAAATGTAGAGTCATTGCCTGATAAGGCAGCGAGTCAACAAGTCAGTTACCTAAGTTTTCGGATGAATCCTATGAATTTGGACATAGCCTAGACTCAGTTCACATACTGTTTTTCGCCTACTCAATATGGAAGTAAGCATATTCGGACACAGGGACATTTTTTGGGTGGTGAACTATCCCTTTAAGAAAGACGTCAGAGATCCTAAAACATCATTGAAAGCTTGTATTTTTCTCATGAAAGTTCTTGAAAGATGAAATGAAGCTCGAGAGCATATGGAAATAAAGACATTTGTTATTGTTTAAAGAGTCGAGTTTGTAATTCACCATAATCGGAGTCATTAACCCTCCTGATTGTGTGAGGCGTTCTGAAGCGCGCTGAGATGCAGATGCAGTGGACTTTGTGTGCGAGTATCAGTCTGGCCGTTTCTCCGAGTCCAGCCGTCAGTTTAATTGCCATGCGGATGCACTTGATGCGCGCCAGCTGCATCCTGCGACCGGTGCTCTGATCCCGCATTTGTCTCTGTCAGTGCCTTCGGGGTCCGCCCGCTCCAGCACTCATATGAGCCATGCTGGCAGCCACCACCAGCCTGCACCAACTTATAGCTCGACATGAAAAGTATCTGTCTTTCTCGCAAACACACAGTCTTCAAATCAGTGCCGCAGCTTTTGGGATGAATATACTGTATGTTCGTAATGTATAAGAAGGCATGAGCAACATAAAAATAACACCTGGCCGCTGGCACCTGGCATAAGAACGCCTGAGTTTGGCCTAATTGAAAGCCTCCCTATTGTGTCACCACAGCCCCTATGGGGTCTGCTCCCTTCTCTCTGAAACATCTGCCCACACAATCAGGCATTCAGCCATGCCAGCTGAGCCATGCCACAGCAGTGTATTGCCAGCGTCACTCAGCTGGCTCAATCTTCCTCTTCCTCCTTTTCTTTATCTGTCTTTCCCTGTCTTTATCCCTCGCTTCTCTTCCACTGAACCGTTCGGAAATGGAAGTCTCTACCCTATAATCTGCTGTTCTCTGCGGTAGATTACATGGTTTGAGTGAATGTGAATGAGAGCGAGAGAGGACCAAAGGTAGGCTGTGTTAAATTAAACCCACTTGACCTCGTGATTAGAAGGAAGGGAGAGTGTGTATTGTGAGCAGGTGTCCCCTCTGACGGATTTGAGCATCACACTCTCGTAAGTTAACCCCTCTGTATGTCAGACACAAGTTCCGATCTTAAGACTTCAAATATTGTGTGTATGGTTGTGTTGAGATAACCCGACCTATGAAAGCCTGTTTCTATTAAACCGGTAATTGTACAATAACATTTAAAATAAAGTTTCATTATATAAAGTCACATTCTGAGATATAAAGTCAAATTGTGAGACTAGCAGTAATGATAAAAGTTGCAACTGTATGATATGAAGATAAGTCACAATTTGCAATTGGCAGCTATAAAGTCGTATTTGCAAGATACAGTTCTGCAATTATGAGACATTAAATCACTTTTTTTTTTTGTTACATGTATGATGTGCGTTTATATGTTTATGCTTGTAAAGCGCTTTGAGATGTACTTTGTAAAGGCACTATATAAAATAAAGATTATTATTATTATTTATAAAATCTAGTCGCAATTGTGAAGTATAAAAATTGCAATTGTGAGATGTAAAGTCGCATTTGTTAGATATAAAGTTGCATTTGTGAGGTATAGTTACATTTGCAACATATAAAACTGCAATTATGAGATTTGAAATTGCAAGTTAAGTTGCAAATGTTAGATTTGTGAGATACATTCACATTTACAACTATGAGATATGAAGTCGCAATTATGAGATTTATAATCGCAATTGTGAGTTAAGATATAAAGTTGCATTTGTGAGATGTAGACAAATTTGCAAGGTATGAAGTCACAATTGTCAGATTTGATGGTGCATTTGCAAGATATAAAATGGCAATTATGAGATGTAAAATTGGAATTATGAGTTAAGTTGCAAATTTTAGATGTAAAGTCACAACTATGAGATATAAAGTCGCAATTATGAGAGATATAATCGCAATTGTGAGTTGCATTAAAGTTGAATTTGCATGAAGTCACAAGTGTCAGATATGATGGTACATTTGCAAGATATAAAGTCGCAATTATGAGATAAAATGTAAATTGTGAGATATGAAGTCGCAATTATGAGATGTAAATTTGCAATTGTGAGTTGTCACGTTTGTTAGATATAAAGTTACATTCATGAGAAATGGCATTTTTATGATATAAAGTAGCAATTGTAAGACATAAAAATTAAATTGTAAGATGTAAAGTTGCTATTCTGAAAAAAAAAGTTGCATTTGCAAGATAGTCACAAGTGTGAGATATGAAGTTGCAAAAATGAGATATAATGTTGCATTTCTGAGTTGTTAAGTCACGTTTGTTAGATATAAGTTATGGTGAGAAGTAAAGTCACATTTGTATGATATTAAGTCACAATTGCCAGATATGAAGTTGCATTTGCAAGATATAAAGTCACAATTATGAGATAAAATTGCAATTGTGAGTTAAGTTGCATTTGTTAGATATAAAGTAGTGAGAAGCAAAGTTGCATTTGTATGATGTAAAGTAGCAGTTGTAAGACATATGACATATGAAGTCTCAATTATGAAAAATAAAGTCACATTTGTAAGATTTAAGGTCACAAATACCGTTTTATATATATATATATATATATATATATATATATATATATATATATATATATATATATATTTTATATATACCTTTTTTTTACCAGTTTTTTTTAATATTGTGAGGTACAAATGGGCCTTCACTTCTGATAAAATAAATAAATAAAAAATAAAAGATCTTAACTTCAACAAGGGATAAAATGACAAACATTCATTGTGGCAAAGGATGATGAGGAAGAAAATGAATTTAACATTGAATTAACCCCCAAGTCATTAATTACTGGTCCTGCGGACTTGACTGAGCAGCGAGGTCAAGTGTATACTGCAGGTCTTTCACAGGCCTCAGTAATGTTATTAACCCTGGGTTTTAACATCAATAGGCCATATGCTCTGCATTCTGCTCCAAAAGCTGGTTGTGAGCAATGTACCCTCACCCATGCTCCGTACTGCATCTCTGTCCCGGGCTGTCCCGGGCCCGGATGATCCATCCCTGCGGGCCGATTTGCTGCATGCTACTGTACGACTCTGAAGGCCACCACGGCCATTCACAGCCTCATCCCATTTCAGCCACTGCCTGAGTTACTGCCTAAATGTGACACCTCAGACTGCCGCCATGCTGTAGCAATGAGACTGCCACAGATTTATGGAGTCAGACCCCTGCTGCTTTTTTCCTCCTGGTTTTCTTCCTTTTACATGCATGCATAGTGACAGCTGTGTAAAAATCCACACTGTCAGCATTTGCTGGTCCATAGTTTTATTTCATAGGTGTTTCTAGATTATATTCATGGGAGCCTGTCTTTAATCTAAACCTCCTTAAAATACCTAATTGAATCTCCAAAAAAATGAGCCTCAATTTTATTTAGTTCTCTAATTTTTGATTAGTTATTAGTAAATAATACACTATGATTAATACCTAATAGTTTTGTAATTGGAACCAGGCCTTGTGAATTGTCAAAATATAAAAACAAACATAATAGAAGAGTTTTTTTAAAATCTTTTTTTATAATAAAAAATAATCATATATGATGTCTCGGGTTTATTAAGAATGTTTTGGGTTTTGGGACCAGCTATTCCTGACTTTTCACCATTCTTTCAGCATCTTGTTACCATTGTAAGGTTTTAGTAAATCTATGAATCACATATGACATTTTTATTGAAACACACACATATATATATATTGTGTGTGTGTGTGGCTTGGTAGACCCTACATTATGGGGACAAAATGTCTCCACAAAGATGCTAATATCTAAAATCCTTGTCATTGTGGGGACATTTTTTTGGTCCCCATGAGGACAACAGCATATAAAACATATAAGATGTTTTTTGAAAATGTTAAAATGCAGAATGTTTTCTGTGATGGGTAGGTTTAGTGTGTGTGTGTGTGTGTGTGTGTAAAAAAATGTATGTTGTGTTCTGCAGTTCTTTTACATATATTTTTTACACAAATTGTTACTCTATAAACACTACATTTTTTCTATCACAATACACTTTTTTAAAATCCATTATACTGTGATCAGGAATACCTGCATTTTTAATGGTTGTCATTGCGAGTCAAATTTAACTCAGGTTTAGATACGTTCAGTTTCTTAATAGCGCACACTATCCGTGGAGAGTTGTGGCGCGCTCCTCGAGCACCGCGACACGTCGTCTCGCGCGCACGAAAACACGCAAAAAAGCTTCTCTGGTGGGCTTTGAGTCTCTTTTAAGTCGTCGCAATCGTGTGATCCCGTCGTCTCTTGGACCAATCTCGTCCGGTTCTAAAATCTTTTTTTTTTCCACTCTCCTCTCGTCCCACCCCCTCTGAGCTTCTCTCCGGATGTAGTACGGAGCGCGTGGCTCTCAGCGCGCGATATAAAGCCACTGCTGAGTGACAGCGCGCGCGTGAAAAGCCTCTGTCCTTGTTTCTAAGAGGACTTACGCCGCAGTCACTCCAGGCAGCAAGACCAGCGACCATCTCCCATGACATCCTAATGAAATATGACTGGATTAATGCCTATGTAACCGTTCATTTGCTCTCCCTCCCTTATCTGTGTCCAAGTTTAAAGCCTATTCTGTGGTCATGGGGTCTATAATGTCATTTTTGCCTAGGCTAAAGGTCTAAAGCGGATACCAAGTGGATCTATGTTCCTTACAGACAAAAGAAACAGCGCAGGGAAATTAGTGGAAGTTTGAGATAAGGGAGGATGCGGGCGACGTGTTGGTGTGCCGTCTTTCTCCTCACTCCGGCTGTCTACCTGGTAAGAGTCTCTCTTTATTTTACCTGTGCAACTCGTTTAGTATATAGCCTAGAATATGCTCATGTGTTTTTAGTCAGAATGTGATGAAACTGTGGCACTTCGGAATGACAGCAATGCTTTACACTTTATAACTATGCGTTCAGCGTTATACAAATAACTTGTATGCCCTTATTTTTTATATAGAGACTTTTAAACGCGCCTACGTTGTAAATTGTGTATCAAACTCTTAAGACAGCGTGTGCTTACTAAATCAACAGAATTTTTTATTTTTTATTATTATTTCTAAAAGCGCGTGTCATGCGGACAAACCCTTCCTCTGTTTCTGGTATCGACATCCAGTTGCGAGAGTTGCGTTTCAGTGTTCGTCCTCACGGGGGCGCTAAAGCAAATGAAAACAGCTGCGCGAATGAAGCAGTGAAAGTCCTGCACCCTGATGAGGGTCTCTTTGATTTCCACTACTCAATACACACTCAAGCCATGTCTACAACAAATTACATTTCACACATTGACTAACCACTTCATTGAAAATAAATCAAGAAAAGAAAATAGACTACGACTACTAATTCACTTACCGTGACCACATGACTAAATGTAATGAAATATCATACTAGCATACATTTTTAAACGTAGCCTATGCAAATAAATGAAAATCGCAGAACGTCAATTGCATGCTTTACGTTTTACTCTTGAATAATGTGAACATGTTTTTATTTTATTTGGATAGAAGTTAATCTTTTTTTATTTTTCAAAAATATGCCTATAATTAACATTAATATAGTCATGATTTAAAAATCTTTTTTAAAACTTTAAGAGTTTTAGAGATGCCGTGCGCGCGCACACACACTGAAATAAAAAATGAAAGTTTTCAACATTACTTAAATTAAGAACATATTATAATGTTAGCGTTTACATCTGAAGAAATATGTTTTTGGAGTCTTTAAAATTATGTTATACTTGTACAAGGGCCTGTTCTAATTTTAAATGGCCCGCTTAACACAAAAGACTGATTCATGGCTTCTTTTTTTAAAATAATAAATTAACTGTAATTCTTCACATAAACCCTTCGTAATTTCCTCCTGGTCAGTGTACTTTAAATGAGTAATTTTAAAGCTGGTTACAAGACTCTTAATCTCCCTCATCAGTGTGTCCCGCTGTTACAGTGCAGTTAATATTTCAACAAAATGCATGTCATTTTAATTTCATTTTTAGTTTAATTTAGGAATTTGTCTTAATGTTGTTTATTGTTGTTGTTGTTGTTTTAATGAGCGTTATCTTTATACATATGCCACAGGCATGTTTGAAGGGCACATTTATTTTTCATTTTGTATCAAACTGTGTCCATTCACCGATTAAATGACAGTAGATCGTCTCCGTGTGTTTTGGTTATACTTTCTCGCGTATTGTATTTTATAGAAGCCAAAACACACTGAATTGTATGAAGAGTGAGTCCCCTCGTGTTCAGTTCAGGACCGTGGACAGCGTATCCCGACCTCTACCGCTCACTCTGCTTTATACCATATGCCTTTTTATTTATATAGGCGATCTTATACATCTGCCATTTGTTAAATTTATTTTTATTCACTTTAGATATTGATCACTATCTCTCAGTGACTGGTACATGATACCACATCGATAAGGTTTAGGTTCTCCTTATGTCTCCAAAACATAAAAACTGTGTTTTACAGACCACACACACATAATATATCTTTATAGCCTATGTTCATATAGGCTACGCGTGTTCTCTCGGATTTCTGTGTGCGAGAATGGCAAATGGTTTCATTACCATCACTTTTACCTGAAATCGTTCATACGAAATATGGGAATAGTTCTCTGAAACATCAGACATAATCATTGGATGGCATTTCTGTGGATAGCTGTGCATTTCCGTCAGCTGCGAGGCCTGTCCGCACCTTCGAGTATTAGTTGAACTTGGCTGCTGTATTTCATGTTTAAGCCTCTTGTGTGTGTCAGCTCGTCCTGACCCTGATAACAGCGGAGCAGCGGAGCGCGTGCATGAGGGAACGAGCAGCTGTGCGACACCAGGCAATTAAAGAAGAGCGTCTTCTTATATAGGCTATTTATACAAACACATTTAATGTATTAAATTAGTATTTTTCGCTATCCTTTAGATTTTTTTTCTTTGTAAAAAATATTTTTTTGTTTATTGCTTTGTAAAAAAAACAAAAAAAAGAATCCATTCACAGTAAAAAAAAAAAAAAAAAAAAAAAAACGAAAATAAATAAAGTTTGCTTTATCCTAGAACTTTATCGTAAAAAAATACATATACGGGATTGGATATTTTACAGTTATTAACTATGTACAGGTACGTTTAAACCCCATTACGATCCGTTTGCTTATCTACTGGTAATAATACAGATGGACATATAAGGTCACGTGCCCAACACAAACACGAAACCATAGAGTAACAAACATAACCCTAAAATAATGCAAAGGATATTAAATAAACAACATAATCCACTTTAGTGTACATAACTGAAAACAAAAATAAGAAGTTTTTAAATAGCATGTGATTTATTCTTCTAATGTGGCTTCTGTAAATTATAAGGTAATTCATATTTCTTTTACTACTTTATTGTACAGTGTCATTGTTACATGTTACATGTAGTTAGTAATAACTACAAATTATGCATATTTACATTACATAAAACGAACCCTAAACCAAACCCTAATCCTAAGTACTTACATGTATGTAAAATGACAAAATATAACACACTTTCTTGAACAGCAACTTGCATGCAGTTAATAACTAACCTGTAGCATTTTTACATTTTTTTTTTTTCTTTCTTTAAACTTTATGTAATACAAAATACATTGATCTGGCATTGCACCGGCCGGGCTGTATATATTTAAAACGCCACATTGACTAGAAAGAAGTTGCAGCTTTTGGAAACCACACACATGAATCATCCAGACGTGCTCTTCTAAGCGTACTTTACGTTTCCAGGACAACTGCATATACACATTGTGCTCTGGAACAGTATGGATGCACAGATTCATTATCCGCACAAGCCGCACAGATGTACCTTGTTATTAATACACTTGAGAATGGAACGATCCTCAGTCTGCTCAGCTGTTTTTAACCCCGACCAGTGTGTTGTAGGAGCTGCTCAGCCAGCTACAACCACTCCATTTAAGACTCCAGTGGAAAGCTATGCTCAAGGTCTGAACTAACCCTCTTGTGTCTAATGATTGGCGCAGAGATGGTGTGAAATGGTTCAAGAAAAAATCCTCAGACCGTAGTCCATTGAACCTCAACTACAGTACGCTTCAGAAACCACCCGTAAGTCACCTGACATGGGTCCCATTGGAGACATTTTGACACGCTAGCTGTCAGTCTCTTTAAATGAGTTTAACACAAATGCCCTTTAATCACCCTCTTGAGGTCCTTAAATTAATCAGAACTTAAGTGATACAATCAAGATTGTCCTGTTATGATAAAACATAGGTTAACAAATGTCAGCACTTGACTGAAGTGGCGACCTATCTTCTAGCTGCTCTAGTTCATTGCATTAAAATGCATTCAAATCGGGTTCTCGGCTGAATCTGGAATAATGAATGTTTGTCTGTTTTGATATATATTTTTGGCAATGTTTCCCCTTCAGGATAGGCTTTGATTTTGGGTGGTGAGTTAATGTCAATGAAGTGTGTTAAGGCTGAGTGATGTTAAGCTCTGAAGAGATGAAGAGGAGTGGTGGGGTCTGAGAGAGAGAGAGAGCGAGCCCAGGGCTGTATAGTTAGTGTGCAAAGCAATGTAATCTGCCCTCCTCCCATGGCGCACACACTCATATCCGCTGTTTAATAGACTTGTGTTCACATCAGTGCCACAGTCCATTTATCCCAACTCTATGAGTCTCATGAAGTGCCTCCGTATTGCAGTTAAGGACATCTGCATTATGTTAATGCATGTCTGTAGGTAAATGGTACCATCAGCAGTTCTGCACCAGATAATTGGAGAAACAGGATTTCCGGAAGACTTTGTGCAGTAATCACTCCTGAGATGAGCCGAACATGCGACAAAATGCAACAAACACTGACCTTTTTGGGAGACCTAACATGATTTGGACTGACCTTTGACCCTTTAAGAGAGCTGCTGAGTTTTGTATGAGCTTTGGTGTGTATTTATGCCTGTGTGTGTGCTGATAGCAGTGTGGGGCCGGCAAATGATGTAGTGGGATTGACGTCTGAAGGTGACCTTAATTCAGCAAGTGGCTTAAACCTATGCCAAGGGCGTTGCTTTTAGCCCAATGCTTTCTAACAACAAGCACCACAACACAAACCACAGCTTATTTACTATGATGAGCTCGCTTTTTAATGTGAATGAAAGGAAAAATTATCAGAAGGACTTCTTAGAGAGGCAAGAGCAAGTTGAAACTGTACTGTAGTAGAGGAAACAGTTTTTGTTGTTTTTGAAGCATGATTGACCTTGTTCATACAGGTTGTTAGTATATTAGTAGTATACTTATAGTATATAACTATATCAGTAATTATATATTTTAAATTCATAAATTGAAATTCAGTTGGCCACCCCCCACATAAAGTTAAATTGGGTTTTAAATGCATCCTTGGGAAATGAACTGTTCTTAAGATGATGAGAGTGTGTGTGTGTGTGTGTGTATATCTATACACCTCGGACTGCCGGGTTGTGTAGATCCCGTACACACACACACACACACACACACACACACACACACACACACTGATCTGTACAACCCGACAGTCCGAGGTGTATAGACACACACACACACACACACACACACAAACACACACACACACACACACACACACACACACACACACACACACACACACACACATATAATATATATATATTATATTACTGTACCATCATTAAAGATATTTAATTGATATTGACATTTTTATATATAGTTTTTTCTTTTATGTATATATATGTGTGTGTGTGTATATATATACAATTGTATTATTATTTTCTGTAATGGTGATGGCACAAAAAAAATCTGCACTAGTTGATTGTTTATTGATTTACCTACCCAGAGATGTTTATATTATATTTGAGAAAGCGTAACATAAACGGCCTCGGATCACATGTGCTTTGATAACCAATTACTTTATAAGCTTGACGTCATTGAATTTCTGTCTGAGTTGTATGACTGCAGTCAATGGCTGCATCCGAAATCACATACTTCCCTACTATGTAGACGAAAAACGTATGTGAAAAAAGAAGTATGTCCGAATTCACAGTACTCATAAAAGAGTAGGCTAAAAAGTACCAGATGACCTACTTTTTCCGGCGAGATACTGAAGTGTGCATACGATGGACACTTTACTATCCCATGAGGCCACAGGAGAGGATTTGTGAATGGCAGTGAAGCGACATAACTGACGCTGGTAGGTCACAATTACTTATTCAAAGTAAGTACCTACTCAAGAGAGTATGTGATTTCGGACACAGCCAATCAGTGTTTGCGGATACATAGAAATTAATGTGAAGTGCCTATCATGTGACACTGAAGACTGGAGTAATGATGCTGAAAATTCAGCTTTGACATCACAGGAATAAATTACATTTTAAAATATATTAAATATAAAATTGTGTTTTAAACTGTATATTTGATCAAATATATGCAGCCTTGGTCAGCATAAGAAAAAACTGAACGGTAGTACACCTATCAAACCATAAAATGTCTACATGTCGTCTGTTTGAAAGATCCCATGCTCTTCTATGTTGTCCATAAATCTTCAATATACCTCTGTGGGATCAGAAAATCTGAATTTATGTTCAACACAGTAAACACAACCTGTCAACACAACACACTGTGAGGAAATATCTGCAGTTCTACAGCTTAGGCTGAATGCAGGAGATTTAGCCATGGTAGACTTGGACATTATGGTTGCTTATGTCGTCTTTGTCACAATTACTCAAAATAAGTACCTACTCAAGAGAGTATGTGATTTCGGACACAGCCAATCAGTGTTTGCGGATACATAGAAATTAATGTGATGTGCCTAACTGTCGCAACATTGTCCGTGAATTCTCTTAAAACCAGCAATTTTTTGGTATTAAAAAAGTAATGTTTAATAGCAAACATGTTCATTGATTGAATCACATGATTCATTATTTGATAAGCTGTTTCTTACTATATCTTCATACTTTAGCTCCATTGACCTCCGTTCATAAAAATGGTTAATGTTTTTCTTAATGCAAAAGTTAATTAGCATTAGCGCGCTCTTCATTTGCCCACAGACATGTCCTTTAAGTGTCCATCCTGACCTGTTTATGGCCCTGCATGGGCTTTCCCACATTTCACTTTTAAACTAGTTCCTCTTCTGACCCTCCACACACGTACACTCAGTGCCAAGCTAAGGACACATCACGGGGTGGAGACAGGACAAGGTTGGTTTGATTTATTACCACAGTCTCCATTCTTCTTTCCACAAACTGCTCCTGAATTTCAGTCACCTACACAGGTCAGAGGTCAGTGTAGGACACAACCCGAGAAGGGCATTGGATCTGGAAAATTATACCCCAGACTGACCTGAACCTCAATGGGCTAGTTTTCCCTTCTCACTATATATAGTAGCATCCTCCCCAATCGCATCCCCGTGGAGCTGTGTGGTCTGGTGAAAGAAACATTTCTAAATACTCCATACAAAGCCTGCGGAGAGGCAGGAAAGACCAGATAACCTCAGCCTACCTCCCTTCTATCTTAAAATGCTGTGGGGCTCTGAAGTTTCTTTAATGCATGAAAGGCTGGAATTAGAGAGATGAAAGAGAAATCTCTGAGCCATAAACGTCAGTCAGACAACAATAGTCATGGATTACAACGGAAACACTGTTTGGATGCACGTCTACAATCATTTCTAAAAAAAAAAGAGAATCAGTTTCATAGTTGTGCCACTGAATTAAAGCATGGCAAAACAAGAGATTGCATATCAGATAATAAAAGAAATTGTTGTAAGATGACAACCGGTACGCATTATCTACTGGTTGCATTTATGGACAATTACTATCTTTGCCTACAGGTGGAGCACTGTCACTTGTTCAAGATGCTCTTGAGGATATAATGAGTGCATATTGTATGGCATTTTATTGACATTCGAGTAGTTTGTGTTCCTTTTCATTTGTGCGTACTGTTAATGCATGCTATTTGCTGCATTTCTCCTTAGTTTTTATTCACATTTGCGCCTGTTTGGTGAGAAAATGTGCTGTAGTCAAGTTATTTATTCATCAGATAACATTATGACCACTGACAGGTGAAGTGAATAACACTGATTATCTCTTCATCACGGCACCTGTTAGTGGGTGGGATATATTAGGCAGCAAGTGAACATTCTGTCCTCAAAGTTGATGTGTTAGAAGCAGGAAAAATGGGCAAGCGTGAGGATTTGAGCGAGTTTGACAAGGGCCAAATTGTGATGGCTAAAGACTGCAGCTCTTGTGGGTTGTTCCCGGTCTGCAGTGGTCAGTATCTATCAAAAGTGGTCCAAGGAAGGAACAGTGGTGAACCGGCGACAGGGTCATGGCCAAGGCTCACTGATGCACGTGGGGAGCGAAGGCTGGCCCGTTTGGTCCGATCAAACAGACGAGCTACTGTAGGTCACACATACATGTTTGCAATGTAGTACTAAATATGCCATCAGTACTTACTAGATTGGAAAGTTAATTCAGTTTACAAAATAAAACAAATATATATATATATATACTTCAGAAAAAAACACATTAAATTGATCAAAAGAGACTAAATAGATTTACAATGTTAATATTTTTATTGCAAATAAATGCTGTTCTTTTGAACTTTCTATTCATTAAAGAATCCTGAAAAATGTTTTACAGTTTACAAAAAATATTAAGCAGCACAACTGTTTTCAACATTGATAATAATAATAAATGTTTCTTGAGCAGCAAATCATCATATTAGAATGAGTTCTGAAGGATCATGTGACACTGAAGACTGGAGTAATGATGCTGAAAATCACAGGAATAAATTACATTTTAAAATATAATAAATATAAAATTGTGTTTTAAACTGTATATTTGATCAAATATATGCAGCCTTGGTCAGCATAAGAAAAAACTGAACGGTAGTACACCTATCAAACCATTAAATGTCTACATGTCGTCTGTTTGAAAGATCCCATGCTCTTCTATGTTGTCCATACATCTTCAATATACCTCTGTGGGATAACACAACCTGTCAACACAACACACTGTGAGGAAATATCTGCAGTTCTACAGCTTAGGCTGAATGCAGGAGATTTAGCCATGGTAGACTTGGACATTACGGTTGCTTATGTCGTCTTTGTGTAATTAATAAAGTTAATTAGCTGGCACGTGGATGTGTTTTCTGTACTACATGAAAAAAATCCCATAAACTTGACACAAAGCTACACTCTGTGTCCGGTTCAGCTGTTCTGCATTAGGTGGCTCACCACTCTACTGCATATGCTAACTAACTGCAGTCTGTGTGTGTGTATGTGTGTGTGTCAATCAAGTTTATTTTACAGAGCCCCAGTTACATTTCTTCTCTCAAAATCAGTTCTACTTATCTTGAGGCGATCAGTCAATAAGTAATTTAACACGTCACTCCTTATTTTTTGACTGTAGAATTAGATGGAGAGTGAACGTAAAAAAAGCATGATGAAACGGCAAGCGTGTGGCAAGTGCATTAGAACGCTTCATGACTGCTAACCAGAGGAACAGACCAATCAGAGCGCTTATCACTCCTCATGCAGTGAATGACAGTATTGCATTACATGGCTGGGGCCGGCTGGATTTCACTTCTATTGATTTTCAGAATCACAATTATTCCTCAGCCTGTGTGGGCATGCAGCCAACACGAGGTGTCAAGAAAAATCTTTGAAAGGAAAAAAGGAGGACATGCTGAAGATTTTGAGCATGGAGGCAATACAGTAGATTGAGGGACTGATGTCTCTTGACTGACAGTTTCCAAGCCGTGTCAGTAAACTGAGATTCATTCTGTCATTCCGAGATTTATTAGCATCGTTTTTTTTTTTTAGAAAGAACAATCCAGTTTCTTCATCTCTGTCCTCACCACTTTTTCATTCTACTACTTTCATTCAACTTCGAACTCAAAATCTGGCTGTTCTATTTGAAAGGCAAACTATATGTGTGTGTGTGTGTGCGTGTGTTTTTCAGGTAAAACAAACATTTTAATCACCTATGTTATGGGGAAATAAAGATGACAATATCTGAAATCCTTGTCCTTGTGGGGACATTTTTTGGTCCAACAGGACAACATTTTTTAAATCATACTAAGTGATGATTTTGCAAATGTAAAAATGCAAAAATGCAGAAAGTTTTCTGAGGTAGGTTTAGGGTTAGGGGATAGAATATACAGTTTATACAGTATAAAAATCATAATGCCCCAATAAAACATTGTGTGTGTGTGTGTCCAAAAGAGAACATTGTTCACAAATGTCAATGATTAAAATGTTTTTTTGTTTGATTATTTATTTACAATAGTTAAAATGTATTAATATTGTTATTATATTCTACTGATTATTTATTATTTAATTAAATGTATTATTATTTTGTCTTATTTTCAGAATGGTTTAATGTATTTATTAACCTTTGTTGTTGTTGTTGTTTATTATTATCATCATATATCATCATATATCATCATATATTATCATTATTACTTTTATTATTAATATGATTATATTCTATTATTTATTTATTTGTTTTTATTTATTTAAAAATACAAAAACATTAAAAGGCCCAAATTTACAAATGCAACAGTAATAATAACTTAAGGAAAATATATTTTGATCACATGACAAACTAAAAGAATAAAACAATGGCAATCACTGAATATGAATGTTTTATTTCTTATCAATACTTTTTATTCAGCTCAGGCCTATATTTTATTCAGCAAGTTTTCAAACGTTCTTATTTTTTTCCCTTGAGATCCAACACACTTTGCTGATCTGTAAAGATTCCACCTGTAATTCTCTCATCTCTAATCCTTCAGTATGCGTCTTAATTAGACAGAGAAAAATCCTTGTAATTAATTGACATGTGAGGGTGTCATTCATGTCAAAGTATTTCCCTGGTTTTGTGAAGCTGATAGCGGTGCATGTGATGGAGACTGAAGGGTGGGCACATTATGGCGAGGTGATGGATGTGCTCTGTTCTCCCAGAGCAGCCCGAACACCACCGATCTGTCAGCTCTCAAAAGCCATTACTTAAAACATTAGCCTGGCCCCATAGCAGCAGCCACTCAGCCACAGACAGACAGGTAAGCACGATTCTCCTTACGCTGCTCCTGAGGGACGTGGCTGTGGAGCGTGAGCAGGTGTGTGTGTGTGTGAGAGAGTACTGACTGACAGCACCACTCACACCTGAACGGGCAGCGTGTTATGATATGTGTTACTCCCTTGTCTCAGCTGAATTCCATTCAGTGTCATTCAATTCTATTCAGTTTGATTTAATTTGATTATACTGGAAAAGGCATTATTTCTGCAAATGTAGATGACTGTAGCCTCTGTTAAAATGTAATTGTCTCTCTGACAGCGTTTCGAGACCACATGGTGTGATGCAAAATCAAATTTCAGACAGTTGTTTAAATTAGTTTTACGATCATTTGAGGCTCAGTGACTTCTTCAATTCTCCTTGCACTGTTTTAGGACTCCTACTTTTCTGAATTATAGCAAAAAAATAGACAAATGTTTCAAAATCAGTTTTACATTATACTAAGAAACAGTTCTATATAGAACCTTAAAGGGTTCTGTCAGGCACTTCACTTATAGAACATTGGCCACATTTTAGTTTAGGGTCCAATTGACCGTTCGCAAAGACCCGCCCTCTTTAGTTACAGTTGCTATGTCCGACAAGTCGTGCTCTCACGCCACACACGTTCTCACACAGTGAAAAACACATCGCAAAGCAAAGAGGACACTGACAAAAATGGCGGATTTGAGGGATGGCGAATTTTGATTGTTCAGATCGCCTGTCAATCAAACTCCCGGCGAAGGGTGAATTCTCACTATTAACGTCAACTTCTGCCTCAGTAAACTCCTGCTTATTAAATAAATTACTGCTTATTAATAGTTAGTAAGGTAGTTGTTAAGTTTAGGTATTGGGTAGGATTAGGAATGCAGAATAAGGCATTAATATGTGCTTTATAAGTACTAATAAACAGTCAATATAGTAATATGCATGCTAATAAGCAACTAGTTAATAATGAGAATTGGACCCTAAAGTGTTACCATTTGTTTTTATTTTGATTACATTTTATGAATTAAACAGCTTGTAAACATACTTTATCGCCTGTTAAAGGGGGTATATGTAAGAAATTACATGTATTAATCACTTTTCTATTGCCAGTGTATGAACAGCTTGTCCTGTAACTTAAAAAACAAGAAATTCCCAGACTTCTTAGGTTGTCTCTGAAAGCCATAGACTGATTTTTATGTGAAGGAAAATCAAAAGGGTGTGATGTTTACACATGCTCCCGAGAGCCTCTCTTTCATTTGCTACAGCAACTCAGGGCCTGTACAAATACCCACACTTGCAGTCTTTGCTACTTGAGAGCGTGTGCACGCAACATGAAGTAAGTGTGCAAGACTGTCCCAGGTCTTAAAAACACCAAAGCTCTAAAACATACTAAACCCACACTATCTAAGGATATGGTGAATGTGGTTTCACAACATGTTCCTGGATCAACATCTTTGTTGATCCTGGAGCAAAGTTCCAATCAACCAATCAAATTTGAGGGACAAGGTTACAGTTTATGTCAAGTTTAGGTTTACAACAAGGGTGAGGTGCTTCTACATCAGTGTTATTCACCTATCATTGCCCTAAGTTATGGGTAGGGTTAGGTTTAGGGGTAGGACTAAATTTTCTGACAGAAATATTGTTCCAGGATCAACAAAATATGTTGATCCAGGAACATGCCTTGGCAAAATCACGGGTTGCGTCCGGAATCTCATACTCTCTTGAGTAGGTACTTATTTTGAATAAGTAATTACTTCACGGCTACTAAACAAGTATGTTCTATATAGTATGAATGTAATCCGGACGTACTACATTCGCTATGTTATCATTATCACCAGCGTCAGTTACGTCGCATCACTGCCATTCACAAATCCTCTCACGTGGCCTCATGGGATAGTAAAGTGACCGTAATATGCACACTTCAGGATCTCGCCAGAAGAAGTAGGTCATCTGGAAACTTTCTACCTACTCTTTTGTGAGTACTGTGAATTCAGACATACTTTTGTGACATACTGTGATTTCGGATGCAGCCCTAGTGACCCTAAGCATATCCCATCATGCATCATGTTCAGGAACTCATGTGCCCTGAAATTGCAGGATGCCAAGGAAAATATTTCACTGTAAGTTAAATTAATTAGATATTACATCAAATTTGGTAGCAAAACAAAGTGTGGTACATTGGTGCAAAGATGAGTATGTGTATTTTGTACAGCCTTTGCAACTGATTTTTATCACTTGTTTGAAGCGCCACACTTAAAAAACTTACAGGCCAAATACAGGAAATACGTCATGTAAGTAGACAAGTGGTCAGTAGACCGCAAGTGTGGGTATATGGACAGGCCCAAAGTGTGCAACACTAGCTAACATTAGCTTAGAGATGGAGTCCACTGACCTCAACAAACGCACAGCACAAAACAGATTCCAACACAAACCAGGGCCGTAACCACCATAGGCATTGAGGGGTACCAGTCCCCCCCAATAATTGGAAATGGTCAAATTGTCCCCTCCAATATTTAATATTTCTTAATGCAGTTCTCCATTATGCACCACTTTGTTTGTTGTTAGGATGGCAGTCTGCCTCAGTGGTCTAACAGCGCTCATCAATGTCAACATGATGGCCAATCAGCTCAAAGAAGGCGGGGCTTAATGTTTACTGAAGATATGTGTGAATTGAATTCCAACGCGACACTTTTAGTTTTTACAGTGAAAGAGTGCGTGCGTAAACATTTCATATTTGACAACTGTTTTACGATGGATATGTTTAAACGACCCACGGTAACATACTGATGCAAACTACTCAACTTTTTAATGTAATTTCCCCATTTTGAATTGAAAATATGCAATCATTTAAAAGATGTCACTCATAACTGAATGTGACGAGACAATAATTTTTTTTTTACACTTTTGACATGCATACTAACATGCAATGCATACTAAAATGGATTACTTCACTAATATATAGGCTTTAATTAGACCTAGAACTTATTTTACCATTTTATTCCTTCTTTATTCCCTTTAATCCATTTTAATCCTTTAATTATTTAATTTCTTTACATTAAAAAAAAAATGTGGTCCCCCCCAATGTTCAAGACATGGTTACGGCCTTGACACACACTAAAATAAAAGGTTTGCTGTTCACAGTAACAGTGACATAAATTATGTTAATCTCTAATGATTCAACAAGATCAACTAATGACACATGAAATGAATGCAATGTTCAGGATAATGCCGAAAGAGCTATTCTGTACTGTAATGTCAATGTGTCATGAAAAGAAAAGGGATTAATTCAACTATAGTCTCGCATAGCCTGATCTATATAGTCTCAAATATACTTTATAATCAAACTATGTTTAATAAGTTTAATTACCTCATCTGTCGACATGATGTCGGTGAATTGCAGAGCTTGTGCAGACATATCCACATCGCTACGATCAGATGCTTTCTTAACTGCTGTTTTCTCACCGCTGTCATTTTTGTATGTTTATTTTGTTATTGAGAGGAAAGCATGCAGCACGTATTTACAAATTCATCTAACCGTCACGCAGCGCGGACGGCGTCAGGATGTTCCTTAAGAGTAAATCACTGCAAAGGTATTTCCAACTTCTTTTTACTAAGTTCTAAGCGAAGAACAAAAAAGAAATTTGGCATAAGTATATCAGGGATTTGAATCATGTTCAGTCTCTTGTACGTTACGTCACCGTTTTGGCCGAGGCTCGGTCACGCCAGTTTGTGCACAAGCAATAAGTTGCTGGCTGCAGTTCCCTTAACGGCCACCGGTGTCGCTAATAACAAGTGTTTCTGAATTCTACATGAATATGAAAAGTATTATGAACCAATTATGCAGTATAGTATAGTATATAGTATCATTTAAGACATTTATCCTTATATAGAACCTTTTTGGCACAAAGGCTCTTCAAAATTGAGTCAAAAACCCTAGGGTTCTATATAGAACTCCACTGAGTGTAGCTTAAGACTCAGTTTATACCTTTAGCCCATGTTGTCATATTTAGAGGATTTTTACTGAAAATATTTAGAATTTTTTTCAGTTGCCATAATTTGCTTTTGGTATACTTTAGAAATGCAGATTTATCATTTTAATCATTTGATTTGACATATTTCAATGTTATTTTAGCCAGAGCTGTTTGAAAATTACATCACATTTTATTTTGAGAAATGCCTTATGAATTGCTCGTGAGATCAGCACTGATTAAATTCAGGTTATCCCAACATGTTCACCTCCTCCACCACTCTTTCTCTTCCTGTTTGTTTATAGAAATGTGAGAACTATTTCCAGTTAATTGCTCGCACAATTAAAACTGAAAGATCCCTGGTTATTTGAATGTGTTTGTGGAATAAAGGACTTTTATAGGCAGCATAAATAAAACTTTTCATTGTTTCATTGTTTTTTTTTTTATTGAGATTTTTCATTCATGGATCACTACACTTACCATTTGACCTTCTTGGACTACACACACACTATAATTGAAAAGTTGGGAATAGGTAAGAGTTATTTCGTTTTTGAAAGAAGTCTCTTATGTAATTAATTACAAGTAATATTGTGAAATATTATAACTTTTCTATTTTGATATATTTTTTATTGTAATTTATTCCTGTGATCAAAGCTGAATTTTCAGCATCATTACCATCTTTAGTGTCACATGATCCTTCAGAAATCATTCTAATATGATGATTTGCAATGATAAATATGTGCAATACCACCTAGTTTTATTCCATTGTAAATTCTATTCTACTCTGCTGTATAGCACACCTGTACATACAAATGTTTCTATTTTTGTTATAGGCTATACATATGTGTATCTTATTTGCATATCTTTATTCTTTATTTTTAATTGTACTATCTGTGTACTGTTCTGGAAGCTTCTTCTGTCACCAAAATTCCTTGTGTGTGCAAACATACTTGCCAATAATGCTCTTTCTGATTTGATGCTTAAGAAGCATTTCATATTGTGCTGTGCAGTAATATTATTTGTAATGTGTAATATTTTTGTGGTAATTCATATATTTTTTTAAAGATTCTTTGATTAATAGAAAGTAAAACTGGTTATAAAACAGATTTCTGAGTGTTAGTTTTGGAGTAGAAGATCATTAGGTCTGTATAAAAACAGAAGACAATGGAAAGTCACTACAGTGACAGAAAAACAAATGTGGGTGTGTATGTCTGTGTGCATGTTTATCTATAACATGGACGTTACAAACATTGCACCTACCATAAAAGCATAAAAGCAAACACGTATTTTCAATAAAACCTATAATTTTTTAGTCCACATTATTTCAGATAGAAAAATTGCCAAATATGTTTGATCATAAATGCAGGTAAAAGCTTATAGACAAACATGAAATACACTGAGAAGCTGCTGATGTCCTCTGGTATAGGAAATGGAGAACGCCACACTCTACGTGTCTGAGTATCTTCAGGGCTTTACTTTGATGTGTTATTAGTCTGTGAAAGTGCATTAGAGCAACGGGACAGTTAGTCTCAGCAAGTAATACATAGTAATCAGAGCAGTGGATAACCCAGAAGGAGGTTTCTGAAATTAGTCTCATAATCTCCACTCGACACGGACACACACACACACACACACACACACACACCCTTAAAAAATATCCCAAGAGCTTGTAAAAATGTAGCAATCACCACAGTGAGCAACACAAATAACAGCAAAAAAAGTGATTTTAGGCTTTTTATTTTATTTTATTTTATTTTATTGGAGATAGTTCTTATCTGGTATGCTTTAAAAAATTAAAAAACCCAAAAAACTGATTTCTATTTCACATAATCTTAATATAATTCAACTGCCATGTTCTATGAGGTTACATCTCCTCAATATGTTAGCATGGTGCCATAATGTGCTGTAGTTGCAACAATGCAGAATCGTCTGAATCCGAGGCATAGTTTACATACAGTTTAAACCCAAATTAAAATGTTGTAATTAATTGCTCACCTTCATGTCGTTCCAAACCTGTATGACCTCCTATCCACTGTGGAACACAAAATAATATTACAAGTTTCAGCTTTTGTCCATGCATTTAAAGTCAACAGGGTCCAAAACAGTATTAGACCCCATTGACTTTTAGTATGAAATGAAAAGTCAGACATTTTATATATATATGTGTGTGTGTGTGTGTATATATATATATAATTTTATACAATCTACTCTGTTTCTATGTATTTTCCCTCTTGTAGAATAACAAGTGAGGATTGGGGGTCACCTGCTAAGTGCTATTAAGGACATGTACAAAATTTGTCTATGGAGAATAGCATTTCCTGTTGGGAGAAAGGAGACTATAGGCGTTGACCCTCCCTGTGAAATTGTCAGAGATGATAGCGGCGCGTGGCGAAACCATTTAAGGTTAAATCTAGCATACAAAATCCACTTTCATTTGTAATTCTGCTGCTTTCCTGCACCAGTGCAAAAGCAAGTCATTTTGAATTAATCTTTTCTGCTTCCTCTCTCTCTCCTGCGTTCTCAGCCTCACACACACATGCATGCACTCTCTCGCTTTCTTCTCATCCATCTGTTTGTGTTTGTGTGTGTGTGAGAGAATATGAATCCCAGAAACACAATTCTAAATACCCCAGAAAGTCATCTGGCCATTTATGGATTCCTCACCCTGTGGTGCATCATGGGAATTCCAGCACATCCCATCAAGTGCAGTCATGTCATTATGTTATATATTATAATTTTATTTGTTAATCTCTCTTGCTGAGTGTGATCAACTTTTTATAAATTCCTTTCTTTCTTTCTTTCGTTCTTTCTTTCTTTCTTTCTTTCTTTCTTTCTTGTGGACAGTACTGTTTCTTTCTATAGTAATAATGATGATGATAATAATAATAATATTATTATTATTAATAATAATAATAATAATAATAATAATGGATTGTGTAATAGCATGTTCCTTTTTGGAATTAAAAAAGAAAAATTAATTATATTATTAATTATTTTACATAGGCTTATAGTAATTATGGAATTTTAATATTATACTATATTATATTATATTTTATATTAATTATATTATATTATATATATTTTTTTAATTCATTTCTGAATGGCATATACAGACCTGTTTGTCAATCCCAAAACTTACACAAAAGGCAAAAGGTAACACATCAATAAGCTATTAATTCCTTTCAAGTTTCCTTTCAGAAAGGTGCGTGATGCAGCTGTGCATGAAATTTATGTGAACGATATGTCAGCTGCTTCTGAGAAACAGGAGTTTGTGTATGCGTATGTTTGTGTAGTTAGTTTAGCCTGCAGCTTCTCGTGTGTCTTAGATTTCAGGATGCTTCAAGATGAAGTATTTCATGCTCTCTATGTCTATGAACTCGAGTTCATATGCAGTCAGGTACTCTAGAGTCTGTCTTCACGCTGTTGAAAATGAACTTTAGGCTGTGCTCTGTTTAAAGAAGTGCAATCGGGCAACATGCCTTGAATGGAAAGCAATTTGGTGAAGGGTAATTGAAGGGAAGTGATAAGCTCGGCTGTCTCAGGATTCATTGCTTAAATTTCATTAGCAAGTTTTTTTTTTTCGGGAGGGGGGGGGGGGGTCTCTTCCAGTGTGAAATTGCTAGAGTGTTTATCACGAGTGCCTTTGTAGATTATTTGCTTCTCTTTAACCAAGCACCTTGTGTATTTGCTTTTACCTTGCTTTATGTTCTTCTTTTCTACAATGAATGAAATATTAATCTTTCTGGAGAACTCACACTCATTCTCTTTTCAAAAACAAATCAAATGCCAGGGACTCAAATAATCATAAAAGTAATAGTTAAAAGTGCCAGCAATTAAATAGGGCTACAATATTTCTGAAGGACCTAGTTTTGATTACATCACAATATGTAGTCAATATAAAACTACTATACAATGACAGTGACTGGCATATTTACAATTGATCTGAAGTGAAAGGAAAGTTGCTCTGTGTTTCGGCCCTCATTTCCATGTCGTAACCACAGGCCACAGACAAAATATCCGAGACATTGAGTAATCTATCAATATCAAGACCTAATAAGGAGTAAGTCCACCTTTCGCCTTAAGGACAGCTTCGGTCTCATACTGAACTATGCAGTGAGATATTAAGTCATTAATCAATGAGAAAAGTTAGTGAATCTTGCGCTTTACACTCTTGAACTTCCTTTACAAGCTCACTGATATTTAGATCTGGTGATTGGAAGCCAAGGCATTTGGCTCAATCCTGGTGTTCACAAGACTGCTCTTGAGAATATATGGGTATTATCATCTTAGAATATTGGAATGTTATGTGGAAAAAGATTTGCATAACAGGGTACACCTGGTCCTATAAAACTGCCTATAGGCGTTTTAAGAGCATGCACAGCAATCTTCGGATCTAATCGCTGTCGTGAGATGGTTGCTCGTATCATTACAGATCCCCCACCATGTTTTACAAGCTGACAGCAGACGTTTTGTGGGATGAAGCAACCTTAGGATTTCTCCAGATGTAAACCCTGCAGAAATACTGTGGAAGATGATTCCTAATGCCGTATAACTTTTCTTGCACTGATCTTAGACTCAAGACAGTTCCAAACTTCAGACAGGGCTACAGTGATACTGAGATCATTTCTAATGCAATACATTTGTGGTATATTACCACCATCATGTAGAATCGATTCTTGGTAGTTTTTTTTTATTTTTTATTTGATTCATTTTTGATTCATCTTCTAAAACTTCAGCTAAAATAGTCTACTACAATGTATTGATAACTATAACTATGAAATTGTAATAATCATTTGATGAGAATAGGGAACTCCTCACCACAACTGTAACAATAACGACACAGATTAATTATATTGTTGGAATCACTTTAAGATTTTTTTTTTCCAGCTGATGAATAATAAAAACAGCCAATCAGAATCCACCTGACTTTAAAGAGCTTGAGCATTTAAAGTGGCAGATGATAAAACTGTAGTGTGCATGTATAATAAACAGATCGTTATTGAGCACTGATGTGGATTAAAATAGTTATCTTTATAGTTATTGTTCTTGTCAACAGGCCTTAATAAATGTTGTATTTGAACGTTGTTCCTGGAAACCAATTTCCTACACCGTGCTATAGTTTAATGTTTATCACTCACAAAGGTGGGAGGAAAAACTATAGGCATTAGCTATTTGCACTAAGTGAAAATAGCATATTTTCTTAGTGATAGCTGCTATTTACACAGTTTAAATAGCGATAGATTCTGTTTACACTATGTAAAAATAGCATTTTTTTATTTGCAATAAGTTTAAATAGTAGTTAGATGATATTTATACTTATAAATAGTGGCAGATACTATTTACACCTCAGTACACAGTATGCAATAATAACATAGTGTAAATGATTATATTTATTAAATTTATTAAATGGATGCCGCCTTATTGGGACAATAAAGCCCTCCCTACACCTACCCCTAACCCTAAACACTTTATTATTAAACACACGTTAGACACTTTATTTCCACTTTTCGAATATTTTCTTCATTTTTATTGAAAATAAGTTCCTTTCTGATTGATATGTGATGGGAAATGGGAGTAGAGTGAGTTCGGCAAAAGGTGGATTCCAACACGGTTCGATTAGTCATAACCTGCAGCCACGCCCCCCTAAACTATTGATGCTGTTAACAATGCAGCGTCTTCCGTAATTTTCCCAAACAGACGTCAGTTGGCAGAGTTAGTGTAAATAGCCTCTGCCAAAAAGGCATTTCTGTGCTTTTGCTAGCGAACACCATGTTTCTTTGGGGAATGCAGTAGTTTTGTTTGAGAAACAAATGTTTTTGCGCAATATTTTTTGCGAGAGAATACAAAAGCATTGAAATACAAATTTTCTTCCCATCTCATATTATTTTTTCATCACTGTGTCTCAATAAGTAATCATGTAATAATCCACATTTAATCCACAAAACTCAATTAAGATGATACATGATCCTTCTGCTTAGTGCCATGGTCCTGATTAACAGTGTATATTTTTTACGATTAATTGTCAAATACTGTTAATTGTATGGCCTTTGCAGTCACATTTTTAAGCATATATTTAAACTCCAGCTTTTTTTTGCTTTTTTTTTTAGCATTCCTTGTATATATCCAGTGTGCAAAATAACACCAATCAAAGTGACGGGAATCCAGGCTCAAATGCACATCCCATTGTTTGCTCTTCATTTCAATTTTAATCATTTTGTTCAGAGCACAGTACAAAAAAAAAAAGAAAACCACACAAATCCAGCCCAAACATCAATGATTGCATTGTGTATTCATAATGTTTACATGGGCAAATAAAGCATCAGCCTTCTATCAGCAAAGCCAGTATAGCATTATCTAGATATGATTGCTTCTGGTTTACCTGTCACCAAACAGATGAGCGTGAGATGAAACTGGGCTGTTTTTATCAGGAAGCAAAGAGCCTTTCGGCAGGTTAAAGTGGCAATGGCAGATACTGTAACCCATAAGTAGCCCTGTCAATGGCCTGCTCCGATGGACATGAGCGTATTGATTTCTGACTTTCAGTTAAATGCTCCTTGAGGGGGTCTCGTGATAGCAGCTTCTGTCTTTTCCCTCGCATCTCTCTCTGTTTCACATTGCATCCACAAATCAATGCGGCACTGTAACACACCACAGGCCGTCTATAAAACTCAGCTGCAGATTTCCAGTGTAGAGACAGTGGAAGAACAGCGCTTTGTTTCTTCTCGGGTGAATTATTTGTCTCTTCAACCACTAAATCATATTGATTAAAGCTTGTCACGGATTTGAAATGAGGTCCTGTGGGGTCACTTGCAGCAGAAATGGCAGTTTATTGGATTACAGGCTTAATTTGATTTTGAGTGACGAGCGTGCATTATAATGGCATCCTCCCTGGAGAGCACTTCTCTTTACCTGACTCTTGAACCCTCCTACCACTTCAATCAAAATGACAAAACACACACGTATAAATACACTTGACACAAAAAAAACACATTTTCTGAAATGTGAAGCCTCTTAATCTGGGTTTTGTGTGTGTGTGTGTGTGTGTGTGTGTTTGTATCTGCACTTTATTAATGTGTTTGTGGCCCTGTCCCAAATGGCACCCTAAACAATCGCGGTCTTCCTACGAGTCCACACTTTCACGTAATGCTGCTTTGACTGTCGGGAAGAAGTCTGCGGCAGAGCTCGCTTCAGTGCAGACTCGGCAAAAGTGCGCATCGAGGGCGCATATCGACCGCAAAGGGAGCGCTTGCGAGCACCCTTCTGAAGCCTAAAATTACAAATGGGACACCCTAGGGTCTCATGGACTCAACGGACATAAGCATGCGGCAGCCATCGCAAGTTCATAAGAGCGAAAGTGCATATGAAGTGTGCCATTTGGGACAGGGCCAGTGTTGTCCTTTAAAGAGGCTCATTTTGAGTCTTGATTTTGTTTTTTGGGCCTTGAACAGAATATTCAAAAACACCTTATTTTTCACATCTTTTACATTGTTGCGGCACTTCCTTTCCAATCTATCAGCAACACTGTTTAGTTCCTGTCTCTATGAAGCTCTGAAAAGCACAATGTGCTCTGATTGGTTGGCTGGACAACCAAGTGTGTTGTGATTGGTAAACCAAATTGAGTGCATTTACCATAAGGGGAGTTTTAACAAACTATAACGCAACTCAGCCAGGCCTCACCTCTTTTTTTTGAGTATGCCTTGGGCGGGAATTATTTAAATGAGGAATGATGTACGTTTTCAGAAGAAAACTCAGAACTACAATCAAGGGATTTCAGGGAGTTCAGAAACAATGCTTACTGATATAGAAAATCACCTTTGGAGTGGACTTTGTAACTTTGTGGACCCTTTTCACTCTCAAACAATAAACACACTATATTACACACAAAAAAAAAGTTGAAAATGTAATACATAACAATATAAACGGCTTTACACATATAAATGGCTTTAAACAACGTTAATAACAGTAGATGTTCCGATTTTAGATTTTTTTTAACTAACCTATGGATTATGAGTGTCGAATGCAAGGGTTAAATTGGTATTTTGAAGGTAGAGAAACCCTAAAATCTGGAATGTGTTTACTAGATCCAACAAAAAATGGACTGGACTAGAAATAGATTGATGGAATTGATAAACATCCTGCCAGTAACTTTCGTATTGCAATCTAAGCCACCTTTTTTATTTTTTAGACCTAGCATTATTTTAAATTAATATTAGTGTTAAACTAATTTTAATTTAAACCCTGGTCTAGGAAACATAACCCCAAATTATTGAAACTAAACTGAAATGTAGTTTCAGTTACGTTGCCTCGTACCTGTACTTGTGTAATGACAATAAAGTTGAATCTAATCTAATCTAATCTAAAATGTAATAGCTTTGATCACTATATTAGTTTTTGAAAAGATTCACAATGTTACAAACTTGCAGCCCCTTCCCATCATGCACTATACAATCCGTCTTTCTGCTGCAGATATAGCGCAGGTGTCTAATGGCACGGTATAGATCCAGGTCTGCCAAAAAGGAAAATAAATAAAGAATAGGAGCAGAAGAAATCATTTGGAGAAGAGCAGCACAGCTTCAGTTTATTATTCCAGCCTAAAATCTCATTAAGTGTGACATTGAGGATTAGTTCAGAGGGAAAAAGAGTTGAGAGAGAAGTCTCCCACAAATAGCTGTGAGGAGCGATGCGCTGGCTTTTGTTTGCCATCATTAATTCTGCGCTGAAGTGGCTAAGAGGAAGGCCCCGATTCACTGATCAGAGGAGGCCCCCCGAATATGACAGCGGGACAGGTGCCCTCTCTTCCTCTCGCTCTCTTCTCACACGCTCACTTTTCCTCTCTGCGCCTTGCTGCGTCTGTGTTCTTCTCTCTCGCCTTCTCGGCTCTTAATTGGGGTGATTGGGCGGCGGGGCCATCTGCGATGCTGACAAAGGGAAGCCTGCTTTGATTTATGGAGCCTCAGGCCACATTAGTCTCAAGATTTCCACAGTAAATATCAGTGCTCAGCAGCGGAGTTGGCTCAATAAAATCTGCATTGCTCAGGAAGAGAACTGTGGGCTTCTCCGTGGGAATAGTATTGAGATGATGTTAGACTTTCACTGTTACATTTTGGGGTGCCATTTTAAAGGTGCAGTAAGCGATTTCTGATGAATGCTGCTGATAAACAAACCCAAAATGATCACAAGTTATATTCCCCTGGCCTTTTCCTCTTTTGTATTTTTTGTATTGCCATCTCTCTCTTTCTATAGTCGTTCTGCTAATGTCTGTCTTGTGCATTGAGCTCTCTCACCTCCCCCCATCATGAATGGACACGCCCCTTACTGCTGATTGGCTACAGGTGTGTTATGGTGCTTGGTCTGATCCACTTTTCAACAGTGTTCTTCAAAAAATGCTTACTGCACCTTTAAAGGGACAATGTTCTATACTTTTGTAGCATTTTGCATATTGTGTATAATGTTAGTAAATTTTGGTGCATAGTAGAGCTGCATGATTAATTGTTAAAAGATCGTGATTCAAACACCCACACAATCTTGTTCCTAAATGACAATGATTCGGCTATGTCTATTAAACCTTTGACAGGTACGATCACAGTGAACATTCAAATCTGCGTTATAGCTGCCGCTGAGCCAGAGGGAGCAGTTGTCATGTATAGGTAACAAGTTCACAAGCTTCAACCACACAGTATGATTATTTCCGAGTTAAAATAATTCAAATGATAACAGAAGTACTGGGATAAAAGTTTATTATTCAGCTGTATGAACACTGATGTCTACTGTAGAGCAAAATACCTTTTGAAAGTAACTTGAAGCTTCAAATAAAGATTGTATCAATTACATCATTACAACCAGTATGTGGCGACCAATGACTGTTAAAAAAGTGTATTTGTCATTGAATCGTTCATTTAAGAGATTCATCAGTAATTAAATGAGTGTAGTCTTTATGAGTGAGTCATTGACTCATTCATTCAAACCAATTTATTTTTAAATAATTCAAATTATTAAATATTTTTAAATAGACTGCAGCAATCATTATCATTTCACCCAGAACCTCTAGTAGCCTTAATTACATGTTAATTTGTTTAGCTGTTTATTCAGAATCGTGTGAGAATTGTGGGAGGAAAAAATTCACACTTTATCAGGAATCGTGAAGCTCTAGCTCATAGACTGTCATTTAATATCTCTAACTTTACCATAATATAATGTGGCATTTCAGGTTGTTAGAGCTAGTATGCATCAGTGTAGCTATTGTGCTGTTAAATGACTATGTTCACCCAATCAGTGTTTGACAGCTGTATTTAAAAACAGGTGTGTGAGACTGAGTCACAAATTCTTCTGTTCAGCTTACATACCAGACTCGCAGCTGTATGAACGAGTTATCAATGTCAATTCCTTTTTTGTTCTCTTACTTGCTAAAGGTGAATATCACCTGTAACTATAGTGAACATGACTAAATTAAATATCAAAGATGGCAACGTCCTTAACACCAGAAATGATCTACGAAGCCCAAGCTCATCTGTCAAATGTTAATCAACTGAGTATTGAGTGTATCGTTTGAGTCATGCGACAGCATCTGGATCTCAAACTTGTTCTGCTCACACAGTTTACCTAAAACACATCTGTGAATCCTAAAAGAAAAATTGACACCGTTCACACAGAATGCATTTTTGCATTCCAGATAGGCATGTTCGACAGCTTTGCTTGCGTCTTTTGTACGGTCTATGTGTTACACTTAGTTAAAATAAGTTAATTAATACCTAAATTGGAACATAGTAGTATACTTAAAGTGCAAAAATAATATATAAATACTTAAATAGTAAACTATAAGTATGATGTTGTGTTCACCAAACTTACAAGTACACGCAGTATAAACCTAGTAGTTTACTGAGCGTATACTTCGAAGTGTACTTTCATAAACAAAAAAAATGTGCTACATGTTGACTAGTAAACTATCAGTATACCTATAAGCTCACTTGTAGTAGTTGCAGTACAAATGAAAAACTTAGTTGTAAACCTGTTGTGTAAACTTGTTGTGTATACTTAAAAGTATACTTTTATACACTAAAAATTGGGCCAATTTAGTCCCAAGTAGTATTGAAACAGTACACTTACAAGTACACTTCTTGTAAATTGATATTAGTATATTTACTACATAAAGTACTTAAAAATATACTTGAAAAACATGTCGTTTTTCATTCCTCAGTGCAATGTCTCGCCTTTTAAAAACATGGGCCCCATGAGGCCGGTTCAAACAGAACATGTTTTACATTCCACTTATGCTTTTAATAGATTACCAATGCAAATCTACACTAGATGAACATTGTTGACCATTGTGCAGTCTCTCTCTTTATTCTTTATTCTTTATTCGGATCCCCATTAGCTTCCACAAAGTGGTTGCTAATCTCTCTGCTCTTTCGACGCATATTAATATTCTCATTTGGTTGTTTCGTAAATGCAGAAAATGCATCTCATACTGAGCATCTCAGATGATATGAAATATGGAACATTTTCTGCACAGGCTCTGTGTTACACTTCTGTTGCAAAACCTACTTGACAGTGTGTCAGGGGAGTCCACGGTCATTGTTACAAACGCACACTGGCTGCTATACACAACGAGCATGACAGCCTGCTTTAATGGCGCGTCTAACGGCCTTCTTATGACACCATTAGGCAGTTCTAGTGCATGGTCACAGCCTGATATTCCATGGCTGCTTAGCAGCTGTCCAACTCTTGCAGCAAGCGTGTCTCTGCCCCAGCGGCCCATCCTAAAGCACAGTGCTTAGTTATGTCGCTAATGGGCCCATGCAATGCCTCGCACTCCTACAAACCAAACGCACACAGTAGGCAGCAAGGAAGGGGGGGCAGAGCCTGCGAGTGCTTTGTTAGCAGAAGTGGAATTAGTTGAAATCCATCTTCATTTTTGCCTTTCCTTTTCATTTCTCTCAGGACGGCCGCAGCATGAGGCGCCTTGTTTAAGCATCTAGGTTGTGGATGGCACGAATTGCTGAGGAGGAAGAAGATATGCACCATTTTATCTCATCACCCAGGCTGTAAATGTTGTTTGGGAGATTGTTAAAGTGAGGTACCGGAATGATCCACTGAACAGTTTTATGGCATATTGTTTTGCACAGTGGAGGTTTTGGCCTCGATTTAGCGGTTTTATTGATAAGGACCATGTTTTCTCTGGAACATTTATCTCCGGTGGACTTTATGATCCTTTATTCATTTTTTTATAATTCTCCTTTCACTCTGCGTTTAGTGTATTTCTGTAGGATAAAGGTAAGTGGTGGACTGTGCAGCCAGGGTCACAGCTGAGGGTGTTCTTTCTCTACTCAGAGATATATCTGCTTCCTCTGCTCATTCTCTTACTACTGCCACTTTACAAGAGCTATTATAACTATGGCCATTATCGGCTGGCCTTTAGTCCACCTGCTATTTTGTACGTCAACTCTGTCAAAGAGAGCGTATGACTCTGAAAGGAAGTTATTTCACGCAGCAAGTGTACTTACCCTCCATAATATAGGTATAAGTATGGGAATTTTTCTGGTAAAATTATAATAAGAAAAAAATATAAAGTTTTTTTTTTCTTTTTTTTTGCTATAAATTATATAATACATTTTTTTAAATAAATAAGTTTAGAAGTTCAGCCTCAGCTTCAGGGGGTGTCCTTTAATTTAAAGAAAAAACAGAAGAATGTGTTTTCAGTCAATATTATGATGAAGAAAGAAAAAATATTACTTAAAATATATTTTAAATTATTCAATTTTTTTTTTAAAGAAATCTAAAATGTATAAAATTATATAAATATATTTTTAGTATTATTACTACTATTGCTATATAATTCTAATATGTGTATATATATAATTTGAAGAAATAAAATCAGAAGAATGTTTTTAGTGAATGTTATGAAGAAAGAAAAATATATAATAGTAATAATAATAATTTATAATATCAATAAGCATATCAATATTTATACATTTTAGATTTTTAATAATTATTATTTTTTTAAATATAATGTATAAAATATAAAAAATGTATATTCAATTTATTCTAATAATGTTTTCTAAGTCTATAATTATTAAAAATGTAAATGTATAAATATTGATATGCTTATCAATATTATAAATTATTATTATTATTATTATTATATATTGTACTTTCTTCATAATGTTTATTGAAAACCCATTCTTCAAATTGAGCAAATTATATATATATATATATATATATATATATATATATATATATAAACAGTAATTGGAATATAAGTACATATACACTTAAAGTAATATTTCAAGTAATTTTTTTTTTCTTCATTATAACACTCACTGAAAACACATTCTTCTGTTTTTTTTTTTCTTTCTTCAAATTAATGGACACCCCCTAAAGCTGAGGCTGATTATGATTTTAAAAGGTTAATTTAAATGTTCTCATTTAATGCACCTCTTTTAAATATGTGGACACCTGCAAAAATGCTGGGAACAACCACATTGCAATGTTTCACTTACTAAGTAAACAGCCCTCGCGATGTAATCAATGTGTCAATAATATGCTAGCTAACACTGTAGTTGACTTATTGATGCATATTAATACCTTAATTAGTGCAAATTAAAATTCAAATGGAAACACAAATGTGCGGCAATAACATAATTGCATTTTCAGAATTAGCCTGTGTAATTATTCCATTTAATCTGCTATCATTAATTACGACCAAATGTAAAGCTGTGGTTTATGTTAGGCAAGCAGGGTCTGATTCTCGCTGTTAGTTAGGACTGCAGTGCAGTCACAGAGCATGTGTTTCAAGGTTAAAAACAGTCAGTGGTGTTAAACTGCTCACTACATTTTTAATTTTTCAGTGCAGTGCATATTTTTTCTTTTATAATTTGGCACACCATTCTGTACACGATTATTTATAATTTAGAAAAATATTATTTGGCAAGTTACTCAATGTGACTTTCTCTGATAACTATTCAGTGTGAACATTATGAATTTTTATTTCTTTTACATTTTTTATAATTATATATGAAATAATCTAATATTATTATCTAATATTTATTAGTGGTGTTTTAATGCGCGTGCTGACAACATTATGTGCTTTAACTGTTAGACTATTTGCACAATAAAACCCTATTCTACCTTATAAAACCACTATTCAGATGGAAATCTTTGGCTGTTGTATCACATCTTGCATTGTTTTTTGAGTGTCCCACCACTGTGTCAAGTTAAAAATGGTCCAAAATAGCTGTTCACGCAACCCACTAAGTGGTTGATTTATAAAATATCATTTTACACATCCCCAGTTGTGATTAACAGTATGTCCTGACTCCTGTATGGTTTAATAAAAAATGTTTGCATTTGTAAAAGCCTTTTAATTTGTATAATGTTTGAGGATGTTCGGCTTGCTGTTGGGATTATAGCCAATATGATCCATTCTGTCTGCCTTGAAGTTCTTAAAGCAGGCAGACTCATTAAGACTCACACCAGGCACACAGATTCATGTACACATGCTGCTCTTGCTGACCTGATGCAGTGCAGTGCCTGGGGGAGCCCAGCTGTTTGTGCCTGGCTGGCCGGCTGTCAGTGGGTGAGGTGGGAAGGGCTTGGCCGTGACTCCCCCCTGAATGTGTTTACCAGATGCACTGTTGCCTCAGGTGAGCACTGCAGCTGGCTCCGTAAAGCTCCAGCAGTCGGGCTGGATCCAAGCCCATCATGGCAAGACAGACTGGACAGACCGAGGCTTGCATTCAGACATCCGCTATGTGTGCAGGCTTTATGCCCAGGAGATCTGACTCCTGGCCAGTGTTTTGCTGTTTGTGCTTTCCACGTGTGAGCTTTTTAAGGTCGCCAAAGGTGGACAGACACAGACTAGCCATAGGCAAAGAGTTGGACATTGAAGACAGGCCTGTTTTTGAATGCAAGTCTTTGGATTTACCTTTTAACTGGCTTTTTTTAATGTAAGAGCTTTGTATTAAGCAGTTAGTCAGTTATTATCACAAATAATGTGAAACTTTGCAACAACAAAAAAACCATACTGAATGAGTGCCATTGAATAGTTTAAACAGTAAACATTTTAAATAAATATAAAACAGTATGTCTATAAATATCCATTTATTCATGCAAGTGCCCTCCCAGTCAGTCAGGCTGCATTGAACTTCACACAAATAGCTCCTTGAAACTTGTTCAGCCTTGGAATGTTTGTATTGCCCCTTCAGCAATTAGCCATTAATAAATAATAACTCTGTCTTAAATAATGTTCCCAGAGTGCAAAACATATTACTCTCCTTTAGTATGAGGCAAGGCCTCTTACTCCATACATGAGGAAGAGTAATGTTCCTTAATTTTTTTGAAACATATCTGAACTCTCTTCCCAAGGTTCTTCATCACTATTGTGGATGCTTGTCAGGTGAATGATGAGTTAAAAAAAACCAAAACAAAAAAACATTTTATCTGAGTACTGGGCATGAGCAGACTGCTCCGTTCCCAAGTTTTTAAGTTAAACTTCTCTTCATTTGCATTTTAAACCACTCTTCAAGTCACATATCGATTACCTTTCAAAGTTTGCAATGTGAAATCCTTAAGTGAGCCACGTTGCCTCGCTCCCACCCAGCACTGTGTTTAAAATGGACCCGCATCGCCCTCACACTTGCACGTGCTGTGAGGCAATTCTGTCCAAAGGGTCGGGCAGATTGGTAGCGAGACCTTATTTTCTAACTATCGATCCCAGGGGTAGCCCTCAAGATGCAAAAACCACCGCAAGACGGATCTGCTGTCAGGTCTTACAGTAGAAATCAGGCAATCAATGTCACAGCGCTCCGCCAGGCCCTGTATGGACCTAATTCCACTCATCTGCACTAAATGGAGAGAACCCAGTGGTTCATCAATCATCAATTCAAGGAGCACTGGCTGGTTAATAGTCTGCTCTTTACTCAAAGAATAGTCACCGGTATTATCAGGGAGGGCCAGCGGAGTTCCCCTCCCCAACCGCACGACGTGGCGAGTTTGATCGCTGTATTCTTTTTCTCATTTGCCACGCTCTGTTCTATTTCCCAGACGGCTTCTGTCAGCTAACATCGTTGCAAATTGAAGCTTGCGGGCTCGATCGATTATCTTTTTCCCCCCTCATCCTAATCCATTTGATCTGTCTGTTGAGTAGGAGACTACATGATTGTGTGGGGGTGAGGGGTCAATATCTCCCGAATCAAGAGTAATATCTACTTAATTTCTTTTTCCTGTCAAGCGGCACAGGATGAAATGCTCACTTGCTTTGCATTATGCGTCTTCTGTAGCTCTTTCAGGTTAATACGGCTCAATAATGTCCTCTCCATCTTCCTTTCTTAGGTTTCAAGTGCCCACGGTTCTATCCCGGGGAAGTCGGAGCTGCTCAAATCAGGGAGCCCTAAGTCGACACTAAAGCATATATGGACAGAAAGCAGTAAGGACTTATCCATCAGTCGACTTCTATCACAGACTCTCCATGGGAAGGAAAACGCAACAGCCCTGGACCTGCACTATGACACTCCAGAGCCTTACTCAGAGCAGGACCTGTGGGACTGGCTGAGGAATACCACGGACCTGCAGGACTCTAGGCCTCGAGCCAAACGACGGCCGATGGTCAAGACGGGCAAGTTCAAGAAAATGTTCGGCTGGGGAGATTTCCACTCCAACATCAAAACGGTCAAGCTCAACCTCTTGATCACCGGCAAGATCGTCGACCACGGCAACGGCACCTTCAGCGTCTACTTCCGCCATAACTCCACGGGCCAGGGCAATGTGTCCGTCAGCCTGGTCCCGCCCACCAAAATCGTCGAGTTTGACTTGACGGCCCAGCAGTCGGTCATCGACGCCAAGGATTCCAAGTCCTTCAACTGCCGCATCGAGTACGAGAAGGTGGAGAGGGGCTCCAAAAACACGCTCTGCAACTTCGACCCGTCCAAGACATGTTACCAGGAGCAGACACAAAGCCACGTGTCCTGGCTCTGCTCGAAGCCCTTCAAAGTCATTTGCATTTACATCTCCTTCTACAGCACCGACTACAAGCTAGTGCAGAAAGTCTGCCCAGATTATAACTACCATAGTGATACTCCTTACTTCCCCTCTGGCTGAAGGTAGCTGCTGACATCACCTACACGAAGGACAACGAGAGGCAAAGGATGGAGCTCTCTCCCCATCCACAACAAATACATGTTCCCCGTACTGTCCATACCATGCGTTCATGGCCCGGATCTATTAAAACAACTTGACAAGAGAAGAATTTGGCTGTTTGCACTTTCATTTGAGTGCTTTTGTTTGATTACTTGGTATCCTTTAAGTTACTGCACTTATTATTATTAATTTATTGTTTATATCTTAGGGGCAACCACTGGGGTGTTGCTTGTATGACCATGTAAACTCACGGTTTTGTCCTGTAATGTTCCGTTTTAATTTAGAAATGTGTAAGTGTTTGGTTTCTCAGACTATTTGTTTAATTAGTTTATTTGTAGAAGTACATATATGTTTCTTAGAACTGCCAAGAGGCCACGAGGGTGTAGATACAGTAGGACTTTTACGTTTAGATGGTAGGTCGCCTCAGAAGCGATGTCGCAGGAGAATTATTCGCAATCAGAATCTCAATGTTCCCTCCACCTTCAAACTTTTGAATAGTCCTGGAGTCCTTACACGTTCTTGAGTAATTCATCCCAGCTCAAAGGCCCAAAGATGATGAGAATGGCTTGGTTCTGCTGGTTATGAACAGGCCTTAACTACAGGCATGTTTTCTACCTATTACAAAAAAGCTGTACTGTAATATTTGCGGATTGTTCGGCCCAAGCTGTCTCCTGTAGTTTAATAAGATCCAGGAATGGTTGGAGGGCTTGCTCATTGTCACTTATAATACACTGTAATGTAATGAATTCTATATCCTAGAGCCTAATTTGTATGAATGGTTTGTATTGTACATAGTTGATCCTGATGGAGCTGCTTCTGTATATGCCTTCATTCATTGTCTGTTAACCCAAAGCCCTACACACACTCTCTCTCTCTCTCGGCACCTCATTCCATATATGCTTGTTCTCGGTTCCTCGGACAAAGAAACTGATGTTGCTGATGTAGATGTGAACTCCATGAAATCCATGCTCTTGTACAGGGGCTGTAAAACTGTCAAAATATATATTAGAAGTACTTATCATCTGTATGATCATGTTTACTTTCAGGGGGAACAAGGGGATGGAGATGTACAAATGAATAAAATACTGAAAGTTTTATCAGGTGAAGTCTTTCTTATTGTGTGTTATTCAGAATGTTCTATGAAAATCTTACTTTATATATACTTATCTTTACAGTAAATTCATACATACAATGTCATGCAAATCTAGTCCTAAAACTTGGTCCGAAGTAATATACAGTTTAAGGGGTCATATGACATCCTTCATCTTTTGATATAAAGAAATTGTGTATTGTGAAAAACACACAGTACCCTGATGAAATCTAAGTTATGACTGTGAAATAGTCAAGCCTGTTTAAAACTCAAGAAGCTCACAAGAAGAACCGTATACCCTTGTTGCCACAGGATTTGGTATAGTCTACTGAGAAGAGAGATCTTTCATTTGCAGATGCAATATGTCTCGGTGGCAGGAAGTGGATATGGTGAGACCGGCAGACCGATAGTGTCAGTTTCAGGAGCAGGGACTGCCACAGAAAACTCCAGTGCAGCAGTTAGGATCAGCGGTCCGCTGTAAAGTGATTAGGGCCTCCGGCAGGAACAATCCACTGAGTTTAGCTGGCTCACAACTTATCAGTAATTAAAGAGGGCACTAGGTTTGTGTCTTCCATCGCCTGTCCACAGGGGTTTTGCAGAGAAACTCATTTTATATCTGTCTGAAGTTTGCCATAAATTTACTCTTTCTAATTATCCTAAAAGATGAGGTTGTGCACTGTCAGTATCTATCTATCTATCTATCTATCTATCTATCTGTCTGTCTGTCTATCTATCATCGTCTATCTATCTATCTATCTATCATCGTCTGTCTGTCTGTCTGTCTATCTATTTATCATCGTCTGTCTGTCTGTATATCTATCATCGTCTGTCTGTCTGTCTATCTATCTATCATCGTCTGTCTGTCTATCATCATCAGTCTGTCTGTCTGTCTGTCTATCATCGTCTGTCTGTCTGTCATCGTCTGTCTGTCTGTCTGTCTATCTATCATCGTCTGTCTGTCTGTCTATCTATCATCGTCTGTCTGTCTGTCTATCATCGTCTGTCTGTCTGTCTATCATCATCTGTCTGTCTGTCTGTCTGTCTATCATCGTCTGTCTATCTATCTATCTATCAATCATCGTCTGTCTGTCTGTCTGTCTGTCTGTCTATCTATTTATCATCGTCTGTCTGTCTGTATATCTATCTATCATCGTCTGTCTGTCTGTCTATCTATCTATCATCGTCTGTCTGTCTATCATCATCAGTCTGTCTGTCTGTCTGTCTGTCTATCATCATCTGTCTGTCTGTCTGTCTATCATCATCAGTCTGTCTGTCTATCATTGTCTGTCTGTCTGTCTATCAATCATCGTCTGTCTGTCTATCATCATAAGTCTGTCTGTCTGTCTGTCTATCATCGTCTGTCTGTCTATCATCGTCTGTCTGTCTGTCTGTCTATCTATCATCGTCTGTCTGTCTGTCTGTCTATCTATCTATCATCGTCTGTCTGTATATCAATCATCGTCTGTCTGTCTGTCTGTCTGTCTATCTATTTATCTATCTACACCCTTTTTTCCTTCCTTCCTTCCTTCTTTCCTTCCTTCCTTCCATCTATACTGTATGTTGTTTACTGTAATATACAAAGTTAAGCATTAAAGTAGTATTTCAGTGCATCAAAATAAATATATTTATGGTATTTTTATACTGTTTTATACCTAATATGAATAAATTTACTTATTCATTAAAAATTCACAAAATAATAAATAAATAAACAGAATAATTGCATTTGTAAATTTGTAATTTGTAAATCCATTATATTACGCAAATATTACGCAAATATATATGTTTGACTTCTTGTAACTGGTTTCTCAAAACCTATTAAATGATAATGTTCTTAATCAACTTGTTTGGTCCACTGGCAGCTCCCCTCCTGTGCAGGAATGAGAGACAGAACTGCATTTCTCCCTCTGGTGGGTCAGAACACTTCGATCTCCATAACACAACCTGCGGAAGAATCATAATTAAGTGACAGAATAACCAAACTCAGTATTTATTTAATTATGACACCCACAGCCGCACCCGCCCCCTCCTTTGGCTGAGCCTGTTTCCGCCGCATGGAGGGGCCTGACTATCATGTGTATTTAACTCAGATGTTGCTCGATACAGATTGTGTGCTAAACACCTTCATGATAAATAGCTTTAATACCGCCAGATCAGATTTAGTAGCTTTCTTTCCCTGCTTAACACTTCACAGCCATCCCAGGGGGGACAAAGCATGCCTTAAAGTCAGGGAAATTCCCAACAATGGGTTTTGGTCTCCTGCCCAACATTAAGCCATCCCAGCCAATCCCATCCCACTCCGAGCTCTGCTTTTGCCTCTGCAGAATTTCTGTTTTAATCAGAAGCGGAATGGAAAAGGACCCTGTGTGCCTCTGGGATATTTTTCCATTAACCATTCTGACACATGACTGACTGTGGGGGATTATTGGTTTTTGAAGAACTATTAACAGCTGTACATTTGCATTTTAATACAGTTCTCCTCCACTACTAATGCAATTTTGGTTCGTAGCTTTGTTGCCGCCTTGTTCCTAGAGCAATTCAGGGTAACAGCAAAAAGGCCCTCTGGCTTTAATCATTTTAATTGCCATGAAAAATTTGTTTTCATTAATCACTCCTGAATCTCTGCTACTGTGAGAGCGAGCACGCCATTACTGCTCCTCCTTAAAATTGTTACTTATCATTTCCTGTAAGTTTGCTATAGTGGTGGGCAAATTTCCCTCTCTGACTTTTAAATGGCTGGAGGGGGGCATTTCAGGACAGCGCTCAAATTTTTGTTTATTAAATGTGGGGAAAGAACATGAAATATGGGCTATTAGGATAGAGGAATGTCTAATATATTTTTTTTCTTTTTTTCTACTTCATTGTTCTAGCTTTTAAAGATAAAACATTTTTGAGCACAATTTATGAGTCTCCACATTCCTAATGACGAATCAAAACACATTTTGTGGCTGAAAACACATTCAGGGTTCTCAACCAAAATGCATTCCCGGCTTTCATTGGTGCACTGCGGGTCATCCGTGTGAACTTTCTGTGCATTTACAGCTTATTCAGATGTAACATTTCCTTTGATTTTTACGCAAGAAGGTGAGGCAGCGGCCCAGGCTGGGTCTGTGGAGAGATGGTAACCTTTGCTAAAGCACCTCCATTACCATTTCTGCATGCTGTATGGATTCATCTCCCTCTCCAGCAGCCAGAAGGTTAGCACGCCACATTAGACATTATGCATGAAGGTGTCATTTGAGACACAATACAACATTTTCAAACACCACTGATATTTCCAGATTTGTTTCAGTCACCTTCCTCTTCGTTGGACATTGTACTATAAAAGTGCTAATTAATTACCAGACAATATCACAGGGCCATGCACCAGGGTTTTGAATGTTTGAAAAATTAGCCTATATCAGAATTAGCTTGTAATTTGCTTCCTCTAGAAATCTCACTGGATGTTTTTACATTTTTAAAAATTTCACCTGCACACAACGTTAAAGGGAATATTAAAGTCTTATCATTTAGAAAAAATGTTTTGTTGGTCTTTTGAAATTTCATTGTGCTATTAGAACATACCCAACATTTCAGAACACATCTCCCCCCCCCCCCCCCCCCAAAAAAAAAAAAAAAAAATATATATATATATATATATATATATATATATATATATATATATATATATATATATATATATATATATAAATTTGGCTGCAGAAACAAGTTGTACTGCACTTCATGCAAATGTATGAGGTATTAGAAATTAATGTCTATATGTCGACATCCAGGCTTACATTTACACATCATCTACTGGGCACTTAGTTCCAGAAAGATAGATTAAAATAGTTTTAAAATGGCTGGTTTTATTTTGGAGATCAGAAGAGTGGTAATTAAATTATGGCTGTTATGAACTTTACTACTATTATAAGTGAACACCAGGGAAAATAATATGATCAAATATTATTCTTATATTTATATTTCATATTTTAGGCCAGGTTTACTAAACAGGGCAAATTAGCGTGAGAGCGCAATTCCAAAAAAGCGCAGATAGGAGTAGAAAGTTCAGCGCGTGATCTACTGACGACGCGCAAATTGAACAACACAGGCGCAGCCGGATCATTTCCATAATGACCAACAATGGAGTTTGCATAATGGAGATTGCATAATAATAAAAACATTTATTACACAAAATGTATTGACATAGAACTCGTGTTTAATATGATATTTCATCCTTAAATCTAATATAATACAATATATTGTTAATCTCGAGAGTATTTACATGAGTGAATAAATACAAAGATCCGCTTTCAAATATTGTTTGTCCAATGGTCTAGTAGTATAATTTTTGTTAAGCGCACCAGAGGTTAAAGGTTCTAACCCCCTCATATCATTTATTTAAAAAAATTCTCATTAAAACCAAATATGTTCATCAGTGATTGTATATCAAGAGCAGGGACATGTTTGTGTGCATTATGTTTCAAAAAGTGGTGGGGACAATATCGACCCTGGCAAAACATGGTGGGGACATGTTCCACCTGTCCCATTTGCAAATTAAGACTATGCATGATTCATTTAAATATTCTCCTCCCATAAATTTTGCGTCTGAAAGGGAAACTCCTACAAATGCATATACAATAAGGTCAGCTGCAAAAATAACCCTGTCCACACCTTTTCAGCGCAAATTTATCACCGCATGTCTTTAGTAAATCCTGACAGTAGTTTTTTAAAGCCAAAACGCTGGCGCATGCTGTTAGTAAATCTGACCCTTTGTATTTTATGCATTTGTTGTTACAATATTGGCATTAAAAGGTGTTGTATTTTTTATGGCACGCAGATGTTTCTAGTGCCAGAAAGATAATAATTGTCCTGTGACATCAGCCTATACTTTAGTAGACATAAATCTCTACTGGGGCACAGGCCCCCATTACTTTTTTTCTTGAAAGCCTGCAAGTGTGCCACACAATGCACTATACAAATTTCCTTAACCCACTATTTGTACACTGCAACAAATACTGGGAAAGATAAACATGTAAAGATTCAACATACTTCAACATACTTTACATGAACATTCTCAACATGTTTTATGGCATAAAAGACATACACTATACACTCACCTAAAGGATTATTAGGAACACCATACTAATACTGTGTTTGACCCCCTTTCGCCTTCAGAACTGCCTTAATTCTACGTGGCATTGATTCAACAAGGTGCTGAAAGCATTCTTTAGAAATGTTGGCCCATATTGATAGGATAGCATCTTGCAGTTGATGGAGATTTGTGGGATGCACATCCAGGGCACGAAGCTCCCGTTCCACCACATCCCAAAGATGCTCTATTGGGTTGAGATCTGGTGACTGTGGGGGCCATTTTAGTACAGTGAACTCATTGTCATGTTCAAGAAACCAATTTGAAATGATTCGAGCTTTGTGACATGGTGCATTATCCTGCTGGAAGTAGCCATCAGAGGATGGGTACATGGTGGTCATAAAGGGATGGACATGGTCAGAAACAATGCTCAGGTAGGCCGTGGCATTTAAATGATGCCCAATTGGCACTAAGAGGCCTAAAGTCTGCCAAGAAAACATCCCCCACATCATTACACCACCACCACCAGCCTGCACAGTGGTAACAAGGCATGATGGATCCATGTTCTCATTCTGTTTACGCCAAATTCTGACTCTACCATCTGAATGTCTCAACAGAAATCGAGACTCATCAGACCAGGCAACATTTTTCCAGTCTTCAACTGTCCAATTTTGGTGAGCTCGTGCAAATTGTAGCCTCTTTTTCCTATTTGTAGTGGAGATGAGTGGTACCCGGTGGGGTCTTCTGCTGTTGTAGCCCATCCGCCTCAAGGTTGTGCGTGTTGTGGCTTCACAAATGCTTTGCTGCATACCTCGGTTGTAACGAGTGGTTATTTCAGTCAAAGTTGCTCTTCTATCAGCTTGAATCAGTCGGCCCATTCTCCTCTGACCTCTAGCATCAACAAGGCATTTTCACCCACAGGACTGCCGCATACTGGATGTTTTTCCCTTTTCACACCATTCTTTGTAAACTCTAGAAATGGTTGTGCGTGAAAATCCCAGTAACTGAGCAGATTGTGAAATACTCAGACCGGCCCGTCTGGCACCAACAACCATGCCACGCTCAAAATTGCTTAAATCACCTTTCTTTCCCATTCTGACATTCAGTTTGGAGTTCAGGAGATTGTCTTGACCAGGACCACACCCCTAAATGCATTGAAGCAACTGCCATGTGATTGGTTGATTAGATAATTGCATTAATGAGAAATTGAACAGGTGTTCCTAATAATCCTTTAGCTGAGTGTATATGGAAATAATAAAACTGGGGAGAACTTTCTTGCAGATTCTTCACAATGATAATAATGAATAATTAAATATTTTTAAAGAATTTACAATTACAACATATCAAGAAACCAGCTGTTTTATGACAACAACTAAAATGAGCATATTCTAAAAGAAAACAAAGTATTCCCCAGTTCCCTGACCAAGTCAAAACTAAGTTGGTTCATTTTTTGAGCATTAAACTGTACCGCCTATTCTTCATTTTGACAAAACGGTCAATCACTTGACTCAATTTACAAAGTTCTTCCCTCTCAACCGATAAGACAGCAAGATGGTGAAGCCTGTCTTGTCCCATTGTGCACCTCAGTCAAGAGGGGAGCTAATCAGCTAATGAAGCCTGTGATAAACATAACTTGAATATAATTTGATGTTTCGTTCTAAAACGTAAATGACACGTACCCATAGCGAAAACGCATAGGCCTACTACGTTTTAGATAAGGCAGTTTGGGGTGAGTGTGTGGAGTTCAGAACCAAAACATCAAAGTATCGTCCAGTTATGTTTACCACAGGCTTTATTTTACTCATAAGTTAAGGGGGGAAAAAACATTATAAAACCCCATAGGAAAATCTCGAAGGAACTGGTGCAGCAAATTAGACTTGATGCTTTTTCATCTGATGTCTAAGAATGTAAATTGTTCAAGTCTTACCTCCTTCAAACTCATCATCTCTCTTTTCTGCTTCTCTGTCCCTGCTTCGTACAAAAACATTTCTGATGTCCATCTACAGGAGCCAATAATGTTTGAGTCAAAATAAGATTATCGGTATTATTTAGAAACTTGCTTTATTTGCTTCATGTTTTCATAGCCTACCTCAACTGCGTGCAAACACTGGACTTCTGTGTGCACTGCTGTGCGCTGCATTTGCTGAAATGCGCACGCACACACCCGTCAGTTTGTTTTTTGTTAAACTGCGTTAATTTTACAAGCGTTTAGTACGTTGCATATAAATCAATTTCTTATTTTACGGGATTAGTAATATAAATACACTGACAAATAAGATAAATGTTCAAATTCAAGTTTGAGATTTTACTGGGGCACAGTAGATTTATACTGGGGCACATGCCCCAGTAAAAGCACAGCAACCTAAAAGAAATAATAAAAGAGGCCAAAGCCCGGGAATTGGTTCTCTGTTCGCGTTTATAGACGGCACTCCATATATGGGCAACCGCTCAATGCAGTTTTAACTTTTTACTAGTAGTTTGGAGGGCGAGACTAAGGTGACCAGATTTCATTAATAATTATTATGATTTAGTTTGATTATTAAGATTTTTGGTCTGGATTTAATACAATTCAACGCACCCGCAAAAACAAAACAAACAACAACAACAAAAAAAACAAACAAACAATGAAAACAGTTAATAGTAACCATTGTAAATAACAAGCAGTTCAAAACAATATTATAACATGACTTAACAAAAATACATTACAAAAATAAAACAACATAAATATGATAAATAAAACTATTTAACAAATATTTTAACATTTTATAATTGTATTTAATATTTAAATTTTCACAAGTTTATACTATATAAATTACTTTTTTTTTTTTTTTTTTTACTTCAAATGTATTGTTACGTTTGTGCTTGAAAATAACTCTTACTATCCTTAATTAGTCTTGTTATTTTGCATTTTAGGCTTATTTTAAGCAGAACGTATGTGTATGCTGCACATGAATTTGTTGTAAGTGTAACGTTAATGTTTAGGTTTTTTATAGTTGAAGATGTGTGGTAATCACTGATTTGTGACTGCAGAACTTTTGGGGACAAAACAATCCCGCACCCTGTTGAGGCTCTGTTATAAAGCACATACAAACAGTATTACTTTAATTTAATATGAATAGTTTATGTTACTACCTTGAAAGCGATTCTTTTGATATTTGACGATATGGCACTCTGCTCTCGGTTACGTTCTTCATGAAGTAGTAGCGGCGCGCGACCAAGTAGAGTCAACGTATCTCACAGCGCCATCTGCTGGTGAAAATAATAACTACACGATTGCTCCTATAACCAGCAAGGCTGCTGTATGTTGGTTGGTCGCTTTTTTTTGCAATATATCTGCGGGTTGTTTTGAACGAGCTGTAAAACGGGGACATTTCCGGGGACAGCTCCAGTCGGGGACAGAACACCAAAAACCGGGACTGTCCCCGGAAAACGGTCACCCTAGGCGAGACGTGAATTCAGACAGCACGTGGCAGAACCAAAAAGAAGAAAGACGAAAGTGCAAGACGGTCAAGCTTTTCATCACTGGATAGGGAGAAGAGATCTTCAAAACAGGTACCGATCTTGCTTTGCTTGTACTTGACAGGTAGACATTCTTCGCTAAAGAAGGGGCGTGTCTAATTCGGTTGCGAAGTTTTGCCTCGCAAGTGGAGTTTAAATAATCGTAATTACGAGCTCAGAGAACATCAATGACCAAGCGAAGTATTTATAAATGGGAAACTCGGAAATTTTAGTTGTCGGGTTGTGACTTTGAAAGGGACATGTCGATTTGAAACATTACAGAAATTAAGACTGTAGTAGCCTAAATGGCAATGAATGGATTTTCCACCATTTTGAGTACAGATGCCGTTATTTGGGTTTATAAAAGCGTACAAAGTAACTTTTTAGGAGGACTTGAATGCTCCATAATAGTCTAGTGGAAGTTTGGTTAAATCAGGAAAAGTTTCCAAAAGAAAAGCTTTTCCAAAGACATTTTTCCATTCTCACAAAATTCAACTGTCTAAAGTTTTACCAGTCTACACATCAACAACTTCAAACTGTAAAACAAATCCTTTCTCAGGGGAGATTTTCAGCACTTGAAAAGTGCATGGACATTGTTTTCATGGATTGCCGATCCATCCCTTATGCAGAAATGAACCATGCCTGTTTTCCACATGGCTGCATTTGTCTTTTTCTCAGCTCGTTCTCCGGATTAGAGTTAATGAAGTGGTCCATAGGGGAAAAGACCACTTCACTCTAAACTACAGCCTGATCGAAGACTGTAGTTTAGCTCTATCTGTATTAAACAAGGTTGTGAACCAAGTAGCACATCTTTGAAGAATATCAGGTAATATCATCTAAATCATGTACAGTAAATTACCTTTATTTATACTGATAAACAGTTTATGCTAGTACATGTCCACACAGTAGAATCAGTGACACAATAATACAGATCATGTGTGAAATGCATTGCCTAAATGTTTTCATTTACCATGTTTACTATATTAATTATGTTATGGACACGAGCATGATACAGTAGCAGTGACAGCTATCTATTTTTAAAATGTTATAGATTTTCCACTAACAAGCTACTTGACACACTGCATTGGACATTCAGCTTTACTTTTTATACTTCTACTATTTAATTACATGCTGCTGTTTTGTCAAAATGGGTTTGACTCAATTGCAGGGCCAATTAGAGTATTTATACAAGTTCTACAAGTTTAATGTTGTTTCCACAAGAAGCTCAAACATGCTGCATAACACACTAGAATGAACCTCACTGGTTCTTGTGGAAGCACAAACGTGCTGCTTAACACACTAGAATGAACCTCATTGGTTCTTGTGGAAGCTCAAACGTGCTGAAACATAACACATGAGAATGAACCTCACTGGTTCTTGTGGAAGCTCAAACGTGCTGAAACATAACACATGAGAATGAACCTCACTGGTTCTTGTGGAAGCTCAAACGTGCTGCTTAACACACTAGAATGAACCTCATTGGTTCTTGTGGAAGCTCAAACGTGCTGCATAACACATGAGAATGAACCTCACTGGTTCTTGTGGAAGCTCAAACGTGCTGCATAACACACTAGAATGAACCTCACTGGTTCTTGTGGAAGCTCAAACGTGCTGCATAACACACAAGAATGAACCTCATTGGTTCTTGTGGAAGCTCAAACGTGCTGCGTAACACACTAGAATGAACCTCATTGGTTCTTGTGGACGCTCAAACGTGCTGCATAACACACTAGAATGAACCTCACTGGTTCTTGTGGAAGCTCAAACGTGCTGCGTAACACACTAGAATGAACCTCATTGGTTCTTGTGGAAGCTCAAACGTGCTGCATAACACACTAGAATGAACCTCACTGGTTCTTGTGGAAGCTCAAACATGCTGCATAACACACAAGAAGGAACCTCATTGGTTATTGTGGACGCTCAAACGTGCTGCATAACACACTAGAATGAACCTCACTGGTTTTTGTGGAAGCTCAAACGTGCTGCATAACACACAAGAAGGAACCTCATTGGTTCTTGTGGACGCTCAAACGTGCTGCATAACACACTAGAATGAACCTCATTGGTTCTTGTGGAAGCTCAAACATGCTGCATAACACACTAGAATGAACCTCATTGGTTCTTGTGGAAGCTCAAACGTGCTGCATAACACACTAGAATGAACCTCACTGGTTCTTGTGGAAGCTCAAACGTGCTGCATAACACACTAGAATGAACCTCACTGGTTCTTGTGGAAGCTCAAACGTGCTGCATAACACACTAGAATGAACCTCACTGGTTCTTGTGGAAGCTCAAACGTACTGCATAACACACAAGAATGAACCTCATTGGTTCTTGTGGACGCTCAAACGTGCTGCATAACACATGAGAATGAACCTCATTGGTTCTTGTGGAAGCTCAAACGTGCTGCGTAACACACGAGAATGAACCTCATTGGTTCTTGTGGACGCTCAAACGTGCTGCATAACACACTAGAATGAACCTCATTGGTTCTTGTGGAAGCTCAAACGTGCTGCGTAACACGAGAATTAACCTCACTGGTTCTTGTGGAAGCTCAAACGTGCTGCATAACTCGAGAATGAACCTCATTGGTTCTTGTGGAAGCTCAAACGTGCTGCATAACACACTAGAATGAACCTCACTGGTTCTTGTGGAAGCTCAAACGTGCTGCGTAACACACGAGAATGAACCTCATTGGTTCTTGTGGAAGCTCAAACGTGCTGCATAACACATGAGAATGAACCTCATTGGTTCTTGTGGAAGCTCAAACGTGCTGCATAACACATGAGAATGAACCTCATTGGTTCTTGTGGAAGCTCAAACGTGCTGCATAACACATGAGAATGAACCTCATTGGTTCTTGTGGAAGCTCAAACGTGCTGCATAACACATGAGAATGAACCTCATTGGTTCTTGTGGAAGCTCAAACGTGCTGAAACATAACACATGAGAATGAACCTCATTGGTTCTTGTAGAAGCTCAAACGTGCTGCGTAACACACGAGAATGAACCTCATTGGTTCTTGTGGACGCTCAAACGTGCTGCATAACACACTAGAATGAACCTCATTGGTTCTTGTGGAAGCTCAAACGTGCTGCGTAACACGAGAATTAACCTCACTGGTTCTTGTGGAAGCTCAAACGTGCTGCATAACACGAGAATGAACCTCACTGGTTCTTGTGGAAGCTCAAACGTGCTGCGTAACACACTAGAATGAACCTCGCTGGTTCTTGTGGAAGCTCAAACGTGCTGCGTAACACACGAGAATGAACCTCATTGGTTCTTGTGGAAGCTCAAACGTGCTGCATAACACATGAGAATGAACCTCATTGGTTCTTGTGGAAGCTCAAACGTGCTGCATAACACATGAGAATGAACCTCATTGGTTCTTGTGGAAGCTCAAACGTGCTGCATAACACATGAGAATGAACCTCATTGGTTCTTGTGGAAGCTCAAACGTGCTGCATAACACATGAGAATGAACCTCATTGGTTCTTGTGGAAGCTCAAACGTGCTGAAACATAACACATGAGAATGAACCTCATTGGTTCTTGTGGAAGCTCAAACGTGCTGCATAACACATGAGAATGAACCTCATTGGTTCTTGTGGAAGCTCATACGTGCTGCATAACACATAAGAATGAATCTCATTGGTTCTTGTGGAAGCTCAAACGTGCTGCATAACACATGAGAATGAACCTCATTGGTTCTTGTGGAAGCTCAAACGTGCTGCGTAACACGAGAATGAACCTCACTGGTTCTTGTGGAAGCTCAAACGTGCTGCATAACACGAGAATGAACCTCATTGGTTCTTGTGGAAGCTCAAACGTGCTGCATAACACACGAGAATGAACCTCATTGGTTCTTGTGGAAGCTCAAACGTGCTGCATAACACACTAGAATGAACCTCATTGGTTCTTGTGGAAGCTCAAACGTGCTGCATAACACATGAGAATGAACCTCATTGGTTCTTGTGGAAGCTCAAACGTGCTGCATAACACATGAGAATGAACCTCATTGGTTCTTGTGGAAGCTCAAACGTGCTGAAACATAACACATGAGAATGAACCTCATTGGTTCTTGTGGAAGCTCAAACGTGCTGCATAACACATGAGAATGAACCTCATTGGTTCTTGTGGAAGCTCATACGTGCTGCATAACACATAAGAATGAATCTCATTGGTTCTTGTGGAAGCTCAAACGTGCTGCATAACACATGAGAATGAACCTCATTGGTTCTTGTGGAAGCTCAAACGTGCTGAAACATAACACATGAGAATGAACCTCATTGGTTCTTGTGGAAGCTCAAACGTGCTGCATAACACATGAGAATGAACCTCATTGGTTCTTGTGGAAGCTCATACGTGCTGCATAACACATAAGAATGAATCTCATTGGTTCTTGTGGAAGCTCAAACGTGCTGCATAACACATGAGAATGAACCTCATTGGTTCTTGTGGAAGCTCAAACGTGCTGCGTAACACGAGAATGAACCTCACTGGTTCTTGTGGAAGCTCAAACGTGCTGCATAACACACTAGAATGAACCTCATTGGTTCTTGTGGAAGCTCAAACGTGCTGCATAACACACTAGAATGAACCTCATTGGTTCTTGTGGAAGCTCAAACGTGCTGCGTAACACGAGAATGAACCTCATTGGTTCTTGTGGAAGCTCAAACGTGCTGCATAACACACTAGAATGAACCTCATTGGTTCTTGTGGAAGCTCAAACGTGCTGCATAACACACTAGAATGAACCTCATTGGTTCTTGTGGAAGCTCAAACGTGCTGCGTAACACGAGAATGAACCTCATTGGTTCTTGTGGAAGCTCAAACGTGCTGCATAACACGAGAATGAACCTCATTGGTTCTTGTGGAAGCTCAAATGTGCTGCATAACACACGAGAATGAACATCATTGGTTCTCGCACATAAAGCGAAAATGCTTGAGCTTCCGTTTACACCAAAACTGATATGTTGATTAATGTTTATATGTGAATAAAAGCCTAAATTCAATCTGTTCATCATATAAAGCAACTGTTTCTTCGGAAAATGTGGGCAATTCATATAGATTATCTCAAGATCTCTTTATGAACTTTTTGAAGCATCAAAGTGGTAGTTGCATAGCTGTTAATGAGGGACAGAAAGCTCTCAGATTTAATCAAAAATATTTTTTTGTGTTCTGAAGATGAACGAAAGTCTTACAGTTTCAAAGTAGCTTCAAAGTTGGACAAAAAATATCTACATTTTGAAACCAACACCTTTTTACAACCAAGAATACACCTTAATAATATAACCTAAAATGTTACTTGACCTCTATATCTATCTTCGAAAGTAAAGGGCAACATTGCAGTTGAGTGAGCAGGCCGTCTGAATTATTTAGAAAGAATATGATGATGTATTACAGTGTGTGTGTGTGTGTGTGTGAGATAGAGAGAGAGAAATACCGGCCAGTTATCATCATTCACCCTCACCGTAAGTAAACATAAATATTAATGAAAAAACATCACTCAACAAAGCCCTTTTGAACCTGGTCTTGTCAAGTTTGTTACTGATAAACAAAGCAAGGTGAGTCTGGCATTGAGATGTATCAGGGAGAGGTAAAGAAAGAAAGAAAGAAAGAAAGAAAGAGTGAAGGGAGCGTGCAGTATAGTATGGGTAAAAGCACTGTTTGGATTTGCAGCACCATCCTAAACCCACCCTTAATAAGATTAATGTAGCCCCCAGCCATGCTGTTCCGCCTGGCAGAGGATCAATCGAAAAAAGTCAAGACCATATTAAAAGGATTATAGATTAGCAATTAGATGTCTTTTGACTGGGGGAAAAAAGATACTCAATGAGGTGAAATATGGCTCTATATTTTTCACCTCAGTCTAAGTCAGCAGTTCAGAGGTAAAGGAGGCAATACTGAGAGAGCAACAGTAAAAGAGAGGGAGATTGTCAGGACAGCCTTTTCCTGGTTATCTGATTGTCATAGGTGATCTCTCCTGGGAAGACTTTCCAGTCATTAGCAGCTAAGGCCTGGGACGCACTAGATGATTTTCATATCTTAACCGATTTTAAAACTGGGAGACCACAGACATAATGGCAGTTTCAATTTTTAGCCTTTATAATCCTCCAAATGCACACACTAGAAGATTCGTCTGGACCGTGAGACAACATACCTGACAATTGTAACATTTCACAGTGAGACGAGATCTCACGGAGACTCGCAAGATCAAACGTGATCACTTTTACTGGCGTGGGTTTTGTTTTACAGGAAGAAAAACAAAGGAGAAAAAAAAGAATATGGGTGATCTTCTATAATACTCCAATTTCGTGGCATGTTTGGCACACTAAACACTCACGGTCTTCCTACGAGTTCGCACTTTCGTGACGTGATGCCGGGAAGGAGTCTGCTGCAGAGCTTGCTTCTGTGAGCAAAAGTGTGCATCGAGACCGCAAAGGGGGTGCTCAGGAGCACCCTTCTAATACCTAAAGCCGTGTTTCCATCGCAGTCTAAAGCACTGTGAAGATTAGGCACATTAGTCCAGTGACGTAGGACTGTGCGCGACTTTCCAGTTCCCGCTGGATTTCGTTCTCCGCATATAAGCTTAATAAAGCCTGAACCTCGTTGTCGTCCATCAGATGTATTTTTTTAAACTCCATTGTTGATTCGAATAGCAAACAACTCTTACTGCACGCAACACAACAGACTTTTAAAAATGGTGGTTGAAATAAAATGCTGCGTGGAGTCAACCAATCAAAATGCTGCTTGAACTCAACCAATCAGCATGTTCAGCGCCCAAGTCCCACCCCTGAAAGTTCCTGAACTTTGAAAAAGTACTACCTCACAAGCAGGGACTTTTTACCGGGAACTTCATTTAGGCCCTGGTTCTTGCGGTTGAAACACACAGAGTACCACCCCAAAGTTCCTAGTTCCTGGAGAAAGTTCCTGCGGTGGAAACGTGGCTTAAAATGACAAATGAGACACCCTATGGTTTCATGGACTTAATGGACACAGGCACACGGCAGCCATTGTAAATTCAAAATGACTGAAAGTACATATAAAGTGTGCCATTTGGGACTGGGTCTTTGTGGCTGCCAAGTTTCAGCTATAGAAGCACACAACATCCATTCATTGGCTACTCTCATTGGCTATTGCGGGTATCATGTCAGAGGCAGCCCGATCAAGAGTCCTGTGCTCGTGCGGGCTCCAACACGATCAGGAGCAGTAAAATAATCGTAATGACACCACACAATTGAGGATTTTTTGGACAAAAAGTTGGTTGCAAGAAGCCTTGAATCGTGCCACACCCCCCAGATCGTTTGGGGGGTTGCAAATCGGCCTAAAATCTTCAAGTGTGTGTCCAGACTGAATCAATTGAGGTTGAAGATGTGCCTTGTTTGTACCTACTATGAACATATTAGTATCCTCCCTCTCACATCATATTAACTTCCTCAAGAGAAAACGTCTTTTTACGTATCCATATTTGTTTCCATTTTAAATCTGATCTAGGAGGCCCTGTCAATCATTTCAGTGTAATCACACATGATGGACCTTCTAATGCTGAAACACATCCAGCAACTTATTTGGGGTTGTTGTGACTTTTTCCCATCGGTTGATTTCACAAAATACAGCTCTAGTCAACTGCTGGGGTGGGAAGTGGACTGTGTCCAATGTATATTGATTTATGGCCCACCTCACCCCCCTGTTTTACTAGTGGTGTAGAATGCAGTGTGCAAGCATGTCCACTAACAAATGGACTACTTCATTGGTTGTGACAGCTCCATTGGGTTTGATGGACAGGAACTAATTTCTCCATCATACGCAAATAAAAACAAAAAGAATGGGACTGCATAAGTTGCTTATTAGAGCCAGGTGTTGAGCAAACCCTATAAATGCTAATATTCCCTGTGTTCTCGGCTGCTGCTTTCGACTCCTTTGGTGACAGAACTGAAATTTCGTAGAAATTTTAGTGGGGCAAGAGGCAAATGAACCAGTGCACTTAAGATTCAATTAAAGATAAATGGATTTGTTGGCTGTCTAATTTTAATTATAGTGCTACAAAGAGTGCAATTTCTGAATTATCTCTGCCTGAGTTAAGTGTCGCTAGATTATGTGTTTTGTTTGGTATAAACATTGATAACATAATGAGTTACAATCGAATTAATGTTCCCCTTTAAAGGACTCTTTTTAACTTTAATGTGCATACAACATCTAAATAATGCTGTATCAAAGCAATATAGTTCACGTACATGGGCTAAGATACTATATAAACCTATTATCCCAGCAAAATGTAGCATATATGGTGAGGGAGAGCATGGAAGCATGAATAGCCCGGCGGAGGACAAAAGAAGCAGCCACAAAAAACAAGATGCCATAAACAAACATGAGGCAACACACAGGTCTACATGCTGTAGCTGTACTGTATCAGCCTTATCAGTCACCGCTGCTCCAACTACCAGGGAGAAAAACTTGTGGATAACCCACGTTTGACATCTGTTGAGCAATGGAGGTTTAGAAGTAGTTCGGAAGTAGTGTGTCAGGTCATTTGTACTGAAAACCCAGAGGAAAAGCATTTGCTGAAAGGTTGCTGTCAGGACAGGAATTGCAATATCAGAATTTTAATTTAGACTTTTGTTTAGGGAAGGTTTTACTCCTGCTCAGAGTATGCTCTTTCGTAGGTCTTTATGGAGATGTTTGCTGAGCATTAACATTGTCTTCAAATTCCTTAGGATAAACAAAAATACAAGACAGTTGTTGACATACAAAAAGAGTATTCACCTTATTTTTCAATGGAAGTAAGCTATTTTCTGTGAATCTGTGGAGACTTCTGATTAATTTGCTGCTATAGGGAAGTAACAGGAAGAATAAAAACAATGCTGTAAATGGTAAAATAATTTGCACTACAAACCAGTATGTTTATGATTATGATAATAAATTGGAATGATATAAGTAACTTTTTACATATTAAGCAGCATAACTGACAGTTTTTGTACAGTACAGTTAAAATAAATAAAAGCAGATGAGACCGGAAGCCTTGACACAATCAAGTTACAGTTGTGGCATCCGCTCTTACGTTAAGAATGAGGTGAATAGAGGTAATTAAAAATATAGCTGCAAGCAGCCATTATCGGGGCCAAGCGCAAAGAAGAAGATAAGACATGCCAGCATGGCTGGGAGTGTCAGACCAACTGTAACATTGAGCCATTAAATACCTATTAAGGTGATTTTAAGCAAAATAGCTGTAAAATTATAAATACAGTCAATAATAATGCTTTAATGGTTTATCACTTTCGACCAATAGGTGGCACAGTTGCAAAATTGATGTGGTGGGGTCAGAATAAGGGAACAATGACACATGCAAAGTTTGGTGTCAATATGTCAAAGCAGGGTGTCAATATGGTGTGAATATGTCAAAGCAGAGATTTAGCCTCAAGAGGCCTTATCATTATAAGTATGGACCACATGGTGGCGCTGTCTCGAAACCTTTTGAGTACCTTAAAGGCATGGTGCTGATGACACATACCAAGTTTTGTAATGATACACCGAATCAAATTCTGTTAATTATTTTCCTGTTTAACACTGTGAAGCTGCTTTGAAACAATCTGCATTGTAAAAAGCGCTATATAAATAAAGTTGACTTGACTTGACTTGACACCAATGCATTGGTAAAATATAGCATTAGCGTTTTATATCATAATACTGCATTGTAGTCAATGGGAATTTCATGTTTTGTTCTATTTTAGCGCCACCAAGAGGCACAATCCCACCATTTTTTAAGTGTCCTCAGAATGAGCCCATACATATGTGTGTCGAGTTTGGTGACAATATTGCATTTTGTTTAGGAGTTATAGACATTTATAGCATAACATAAAAAATGACCCATGGGCAACTTTGTTTTGAATTTTTTGCCACTTCCTATCAAAATTTTGACATTTGGGCTATATTTTTTAGTTAATCAACTTATATTACGTATTTCCTACGCTGGTTTCGTCTTGATCGGAATAACGATTTCAAAGATATTCGCAAATGTTTTTTAAGCGCTAAATCATAACGCTGCACAAACTCCAAAACCTGGCATGTTTGGTATCGTTGGACTCGGCAAGGATTCGGGAGATAAAAAAAGTTAGTCCTATGAAAATAAGTTGACCACACCCAAAGTTATAAGCATTTGGAAAAAAAAACTCTCCACTAGGTGGCGCTGTTTCGAAACTTGTCAGGCTCCTTCAGGGCATCGTGGTGATGACCCATACCTAGTTTCGTAACAATCCGTTCATTTGTTCATAAAATACAGCATTTTAGCACATAATTCAAAATGGCCGACAGCCAAAATGGCCGATATGGTAAAATTCGATATCAGTCGACTCGGCATGATGTCGACTGATCTAACGAGACCACTTTTATGATTTTTTATGGACAAACGGTTCAGAAGTTATAAGCAAAAATAGGCATTTTTTGTATCTCCGGACCAGTAGGTGGTGCTGCGCCGAAACGCTGCATGTTGCCTCAGGTCATGCTTGTGATGACATGTACCAAGTTTGGTTTGAATACGATAAAGCGTTGCGGAGATATAGCCTTAAGTGTATTTTCGCAACCGCTACGCATTTATCAAAAACGATTTGACGAATCAACTTGAATTCCATAACTTTTTGTCGCCATGGTCTGAAGATGATCTGGTTCAATTTTCGTGAAAATCGGAGCAAAGGCCTAGGAGGAGTTCGTAAAAGTAGTTTTTTCGGAAAATTCAAAATGGCGGGAAAATTTACATAACGGAAAATGACGTCATAGGGTGCAATCGAATCGTCTTAAGCCAATGAATCAAAGGAAAAAATTATTTTGTTTCTAACCATTATGGTTCAAAGTTATTAGCATAAATATGAGTGAAAATTTGGACAGGTGGTGGCGCTAGAGGGAATGAGTTAGAGACTCCAAATGTGGTGTGGTTACTATTGGTACTGACCTCTATCAGTGTACCAAATTTCATAACTTTCCCGCAAGCGGTTCTATGGGCTGCCATAGACTCAAGAGAAGAAAAAGAAGAAGAAGCAGAATAATAATAAGAACGCCAAAGATTTCAATAGATGCCTTTGCACCTTCGGTGCATACACACACACATGCGTGCACAAGCCCTTCAAATATCAAGTCAAGAGAGTGAACAACGCACATCAAGAAAAGAATGTTATTTCACTATTTAAGATAGCCGGGCTTACGTTTTGGTAGCCCGTCTGGAAAACACATAGGCCTGGGATGTTGGGCTTTGCAAGCCCTGGCCCATACATGTCCAAGTCTGATCCCGAATCGCAATGAACCAACAACACCACAAATAAAGGATTCTTCAGCCTTTGACAGCGTACTAAGGTATGTTCTGTTAGACACGTACACATAATCAATAGATATCAAACGATCTGTAACAATGCAATACTATCACATATAAAAAACTTTTTTTACTCACATAAGTGTGTTGCTTCATTTAATCATTCATGTAATCTCATCCTGTCTGCAAATCCAGTTTCCTGTTTACAAACGAATCCGTGGTGAAATGAAGGAACAAACGCGCAATGTCTTCCCCACGTGAGCTGGATATTCATTAAAAAAAAAGTTCATCCATGCATTCATAATATTGGAATCCGAATGAAGCTTATGCGGTATGTTTATTGCTTAGAAGTTCGATCCGGTTTAGCTCTATGTAGGCCTATATCATCTCAGGCACAAGTCGGTGGGCGGGGCTACAGAATCAGGCGTTGTTCTTTTTCTGTTGAGGCGGCGTTTCACCACACTCTGACGTCAAGATTTTGCATATTCTGAGATCGATCGTTTCTGGGCCTGGTGTCAATAAAAGCTTATCTTTGACTAACAAGGAAGTTTTCAGCTCCGAAACTTACAGGATATTCTTATATTACCATGACCTTTTATATATCAAAAGCTCAAGGGAAAGTTGATTTCTCAATTCATGACCCCTTTAAAGAGATATCTAAAATCTGAAATGAAATTAAATAAACTTCACTCCAGTGATATTAGAAGCTTAGAAAAAGTTGCTGTAATATTGGCACCATATTGAGATAGTATGACCAGTCATTAACATTTTATCTCTGTAATCCCCTCCTATAATTTTGGTTAATTAATTAATTGATAAGGGTGACAGATACATCAGCAAATAGGGTACATCTGTAATTGCATTTGAAACAGAAATTTTTTGCATGCTACATCCACACAAACAGGTGTCAGTATGACGTCCAAAGTGGAAGTCTCCCTGTACTCATGGTAACTAAGCCATCTGAGGGCCAAAAACATATTTTCCCATTAACGGCCATTCAAAATGATGCATTCTACAGACTGTGCGATTTCGGCAATCATATAAGATCATTACAAATCAGACTGTACGACATGGACTTGGGTACGACAAGACTGTATGATGATGACACCTATTGAATCGTAAGCTACGGTAGTGTTGTCATGATACCAAAATTGTGACTTCAGTACGATACCAGACTAAAATATCTAGATACTGATACTGAATCGATACCACAGCAAAAAAAACTGTAAAAGTAATTGAATAATATGACTGAACATAATATTCATTGATTTATAAAATAAAAAACAACAACAACAACAACAACAAAAAACTCCTCCTCTTACTGCAATAATAATAATTACATGCCAGTGTGAAAATCATTACAGAGATGTTTGCAAAAATCACATTATCAATCATGTTAACATTCACTAACCTTTCACTATACTGAACAGGTTGGGATGACCAAAGTCTTATTTCATGATACGAGTAATTTAATATTTTACTATATAAATTAACTACACACTGATTCCTAATAAATATATTAAAGTTATTCAGTCAAGCATGGGGTGATTTTCTATTTTTTTTTATTGTTTGATTAACATTAGTCACACAGAATATTTGGTCAGGCCCTTTAAGACCTGCACGGACCCAAATCATTAGAACACATCTAATGTGTGTGTTTCTTACTCAACTCTGTATACGTGCATACCAGGATGTGCATTTTCACATATTTTGAAATTAAGAAATACTGCTCTTATTAGAGTGCTGTCCTTCTTAAAGTACCGGTACTAATAAAACGTAATATCTTACCTTTTTTAATAGCAGGGTATCGCGATACTTTTCTAGTACCGGTATATCGTGCAATACTAGGCTATGGCGCAAGCTAGTATAGAAGAATAAAACGTCATCAGCATGCGCTAGTGGTGAACAAATAGAACAAATAGAGCAAGATTGGCAACTGTGATTTTTATGTGCACTGAAAAAAAGTATTTAGTGAAAGAGGAGAATATGGAAGCGGTCATGGCTAGGGAAAAGATGCCAACTTGGCATGGCAATTTTGTAAATGGAGCTTAAGGTAAGTAGTTTTAAGTTTTAGCACCATATCGCATTGATCAATATGCCATTGCATTTTTATTAGTCAGAAGATGTAGGTCGTAGCAGCAAACACGCTGTAAGTTGATCATGCTAAATTTCTGACACTGTCAGAAAATTATCACAGGCTATCTTTGGTTGAAAGACAGTGACAACTGCTGTCTGTATTATAGTAGATGTTTTGTCAGTTAATTAAATCACACTGTTTTGGGGAACAAAATTGAAATATAATGAAATTTAAATCTAGGTGGCAATGATGTTTTGTCGCAAGTGTTCCATTCTTAGTGAGGAAGAAATACATGTTATTGTTTATCTAATTTACACATCAATCTAAATGATAATATTAACATCCTGATATTAAATGAAGCTTTCTTTTTCAGTACCCTGATGAGCTGACAGGCTCTATACAGTGTCTGCACAGCTCAGGCGATACTGTAAGTATGTCCTTTTCTCCTCTCTTTCTTTGAGTGGCCAGCTTCATCAGTGAATCCCGACAAAATCCCAGCATGCATAATGGCGGCTGTCAGCCTGGCTGTAAAGAGGACCATGAAGAACTTCCTCTAGAGTCATCGTTATCATGTGTAAAGCCTTGTACTTAGCCCTGTCACCTGTAATTAGCATCAGCGGAGAGCTGCCGTGGAGTTGACACATTGTTCTATGACAACCCGTCAAAGCGTCTCACTTCCTCGTCTCCCTCTCTCTCTCTGTGCCTCCCTCTGTCGTTCAATAAGGGGACAGTCAACGCTGAGAGGAGATGTTTGGTAACTGATACTTCTGAGGCCCTAAAATGGATATTTTCATGTTACAACATCCACACCTCTCACTTGGCATTTTATTTACATTGTGTTTGATGGAAATGGCCTGTCAGCGGTGTCAGATAGTTGCGCAAAGATTGATTTCCTCCATCTAGAAACATTTTCTATTGGATTCTGACACTTAATTGTGTCAAAGATTGATCAGCTGTGATTACTGAATCAGAGGTTATGATTAGAGCAAAATATTTCCAAAATGATTTCAGTGGATTGAAGTTCTCTGGTCTCCTTATTTTCAAATTTAGGAAATTGGTTATCCACAGCAATTTATAGCTCACCTCTTTTAGCAGCACTGAAGTTGATGAAATTGATTGGAAACTAAAATTATGAATAAATAAGCTTCTTAAATTATGAATTATGAAGTCTGCACCAAAAAACTAAATAAAAATAACTGTAAAAATGTAAAAAAAAAAAAAAAAAAAAAAAAGATCATAACTGATCTTTACTTCAGTAACTTTACTTAAGTTACTATCATGTTTTTTTCATGGCTAAAAAAAATATTAAAATAAAAAATATTTTTAGGGAAACGAACAAAAGATGTTAAAAACACTGCCAGGTTGTAATGTGACCAAAAGAAAGCTATTTATTAGTTTATTCAAAGTCGTCTCTTCATTATTAACCATTTTATTTTCATGTGGTGGAAAGTAAAGAAAATAATTGTTTGCCCTTATGCAACATCATACAATTGAAGGTTAAGGCATTTTAGAAGAGTACACAACATTTTAAGAGTTGATATTTTATAAATTGCATTGTGTAGTTATTATATTGCAGCTTTGCAGTTTTAACACTTTTTAAATGTTAACTGGCAATGTTAATTCGCATGCAGACCCAGTAATGCCATTTTTTGTTGTTTTGTTATTTGGGGCAGCATTTGTGTTACTTCAGGGGTAGATTTCATTATTTTAGTGACTTGTGGACATTAAAACCCAATGAGAAGCAGAAGGGAGAACATTAGTTTATTAAAATGTTGCTCCACTGGCGGCACCGTAATGGCTTCAGTGCTTCATTTTTTAGCAGATAACAATATAATGCCTTTCTACCTATTTGTGCCTGAAGGAGACGTTTTTGCATAATGAAAACATTTAATCTGCTTTGCTTTTCCTTGAGCTGTCTCACTGGGGACAGAAGCCTGTGTGTAATATCAGTATGGCCAGGTAACTCTATGGCCATATAGCGGTTGTAATTCCTAAGGTTCATTAAAGCTTCCACAGTCTCTGTGGTTATGGGATGTTTCACATTAAGGAAATTTACACTTTCTGGAAATTAATACAATTGGCTAGAGAGCAGTGTAATTAAAGTGAGAGGACCACTGGCAGATTGGTTCAAGCCTATCTTAGTGTCTTATATGTCTTTCTTAGGGCTGTAAGAAACCATATGAACGGTCATACTGGAAAAAAAACAAAAAAAAAACAGAAAGCTTGTGTATTTGCAGTGTAAAACCATCCAGGGCATTTAGCTCCGTCTAGCTGCAGCACATCAATTTCAGATTAAGTGTCAGCGAGGCCTTAATCAGCAGTCTGAGGTTATGACCACTGGAATGGCAGCACTGCATTCACTCTCATTTATGACTAATAATGAAAACTGACTTCGAGTGTGATAGAAGTTGAGCCTCATTTCTCCTGGTAAGGACAGTCTGATGCAATGGTACAGTAATTAACTGATATTTGTGCTGGATTTATAACTCTGCTCCCCTGTAAATTTAATGTAATCGTATGTCTGACCTATCTTTGACAGAATAATTCCTTCAGAAATCATCTGATTTGCTGCTTAAGAAACCTTTCTTATCAACGTTGAAAACTGTTATGCCGCATATTAATTTGGTGGAAACCTAAATGATAAATTTTTCAGGACTTTTTGATGAATAGAAAGTTCAAAAGAACATAATTTATTAAAATTTTTTGTAACAATGTAAATCTTTACTGTTAATTTAATGTATCCTTGCTAAATAAAAATATTATATACATTTCAAAAATATTTAAATAAAATAATTAATTTAATTTATATACAATTTATATACAATTTTAATAAATTATACACAGGGGTTGGACGAAGAAACTAAAACAGCTGGTTTTAGACCACAATAATGCATTAGTATGGTGTAGGACCTCCTTTTGTGGCCAATACAGCATCAATTTGTCTTGGAAATGACAGATATAAGTCCTTCACAGTGATTTTGAGCCATTCCTCTTCAGTGGCCAGGTCACTATGTGATGCTGGTGAAGGAAAACCTTTTTTGACTTGCTCCTCCAAAATACCCTAAAAGTGGCTCAAATGTTTAGATCTGGTGACTTCACTTCACTTTCATTTTCATCAAACCATTCTGTCACAAGTCTTGATGTTTGTATTGGTGCATTATCATGCTGATACACAACACCCCCTTCAGGGTACCATGTTTGAACCATTAGGTGCACATGGTCCTCCAGAATTATTTGGTTGTCCTTGGCAGGGAATGCCGTGATATTGCAGTCCAAACCATCACTGATCCACCCCCGTGTTTCACTCTGGGCAGCAGCAGTCCAGGTGTTCATCCTCTTTGAGGCTTCTCCACACTGTAACTCCCACGGATGTGGGAAAGACAGTGAAGGTAGACTCATCAGAGAACAATGCATGTTTCACATTGTCCACAGCCTAAGATTTGCACTGTTGGCACCATTGAAACCAATGTTTAGCATTGGCACAAGTGACCAAAGGTTTGGCTATTGCAGCCTGACCATAAATTTTGACCCTATGGAGCTTCAGACTAACAGTTCTGATGGAAACAGGAGAGTCTAGGTGCGCATTTAATTCTGCAGTGAGTTGGGCAGCTGTGGTTTTATGTTTTTTTGGATACAATCCAGGTTAATACCCGCACATCCCTTTCAGACAGCTTCCTCTTGCGTTGACAGTTACTCCTGTTGGATGTGTTTTTTCCTAAATGGTGGTATGCTGACATTACCCTGGATACCATAGCTTTCGATACACCACAAAGACACCAACAATTTGTCCTCTTTTGAACTCTGATAATGTCTCCCATTACGTTGTGTGGATTGCAATATTTTATATACAGCTGTGCTTTTGCTCTGCTAATTCAACGTTCACACTCCGCTCTTACTGATGGATTGTGAAATCATTGAAGATTGGCCACCAGGCCTGTTTGAGGGACTTGGTTATAGGGATAAGGCTATAATTAGGTTAAGGTAAGGGTTTGGGTTAAGCACTTAGTTGGGATGGGTGGAGTTATTAGGGTAAGGAGCTAGAGATTGCATTGTGTCAATGAATATCCTCACAAAGATAGATGTGCGTGTGTGTTCATGTTTTCAACCTTCAACCTGAATGCAAACTGACTAATGGGGACTTGTGTAATTTGAGGTCCCCATGAGGAAACAAGCTAATCAATCTTACAGAATTAGGTTTCTTTTTTGAAAATGTAAAAATGCAGAAAGTTTTCTGTGATGGGTAGGTTTAGGGGTAGGGTTAGTGTAAGGGGATAGAGTATACAGTTTGCACAATATAAAAACCATTACGTCTATGGAGAGTCCCCATGAAGATAGCGAACCAGACGTGTGTGTGTGTGTGTGTGTGTAGTAAATATATGACATTTAGAATATTGTATATTTTTGGACTTAACTAAAAAAGCTATAAGTAAAATATTTTCACATGTAATAGACACATCATAGTTATATAGTTTCCTCATAGAGCTATGTGATACATTAAAACGGGAAGTTTAAGATAAAAAATTAATTGGCAGATTTTTGTCCACCAGTATAAGTTAATCTTTAAAACACATCTGGATGGGGCATATCTTTTTAAGCAATGTATTGAGTATGCATGAGTATTATTCATATGCATAGATTGATAACTGTGCCTTTAAAGTGTCTTAAAAGTTATTAACTGATATTACTGCTGATGATTCTATATTATCCCACATATCCACATCAAAAAGCAATACCATGTTCTGAAGTGCCACAGTGTAGTCAAAGGGCCTTGTGCATATAAAGCCGTCACAAATGTGAACACTGTAGGCTTTTTCCCTCCTAAGCTCGATGTGGTTAATTGGATATTATGCAGGCAAAGTGATTGTGGCAGAGCGGTTTAGTGCATGGTGGCCGTGTGCTGTGCTGCAGATGGGAGGATTGAAGAGATGCGCAGATCTAAAGCAGGCTTTGGATCCATCTCTGCAGGTTACAGAATGAAGGAGTCGTGATTAGAGAGAGTGACAGGAACATAGGGAAATAAGCAGAGACTATAGGCACAGCAGTTAAATTACAGTGCATCCGGAAAGTATTCACAGTGCTTCACTTTTTCCACATTTTGTTATGTTACAGCCTTATTCCAAAATGGATTAAATATATTTTTTTCCCCTCAATTCTACAAACAATACCCCCTAATAACAACGTGAAAGAAGTTTGTTTGAAATCTTTGCAAATGTATTAAAAATAAAAAACGGAAAAAAAATCACACATACATAAGTATTCACAGCCTTTGCTCAATACTTTGTTGAAGCACCTTTGGCACCAATTACAGCCTCAAGTCTTTTTGAGTATGAAGCTACAAGCTTGGCACACCTATTTTTGGGCAGTTTCTCGCATTCTTCTTTGCAGGACCTCTCAAGCTTCATCAGGTTGGATGGGGAGCATCGGTGCACAGCCATTTTCAGATCTCTCCAGAGATATTCAATCAGATTCAAGTCTGGGCTCTGGCTGGGCCACTCAAGGACATTCACAGAGGTGTCCTGTAGCCACTCCTTTGTTATCTTAGCTGTGTGCTTAGGGTCGTTGTCCTGTTGCGCTCTGGAGCAGGTTTTCATCAAGGATGTCTCTGTACATTGCTGCATTCATCTTTCCCTTGATCCTGACTAGTCTCCCAGTCCCTGCTGCTGAAAAACATCCCCACAGCATGATGCTGCCACCACCATGCTTCACTGTAGGGATGGTATTGGCCAGGTGATGAGCGGTGCCTGGTTTCCTCAAGACATGACGCTTGCCATTCAGGCCAAAGAGTTCAATCTTTGTTTCATCAGACCAGAGAATTTTGTTTCTTATGGTCTGAGAGTCCTTCAGGTGCCTTTTGGCAAACTCCAGGCGGGCTGTCATGTGCCGTCTGGCCACTCTACCATACAGGCCTGATTGTTGGTTTTTCTCCTCTCTCCACAGAGAAACGCTGGAGCTTTTTCAGAGTGACCATCGGTTTCTTGGTCACCTCCCTGACTAAGGCCTTTCTCCCCCGATCACTTAGTTTGGCCAGGACGCCAGCTCTAGGAAGAGTCCTGGTGGTTCCAAACTTCTTCCATTTACGGATGGAAGCCACTGTGCTCATTGGGACCTTCAATGCTGTAGAAATATTTCTGTGCCCTTCCCCAGATCTGTGCCTCGATACAATCCTGTCTCGGAGGTCTATAGACAATTCCTTGGACTTCATGGTTAGGTTTGTGCTCTGACATGCACTGTTAACTGTGGGACCTTATATAGACAGATGTGTGCCTTTCCAAATCATGTCCAATTAACTGAATTTACCACAGGTGGACTCCAGTCAAGTTGTAGAAACATCTCAAGGATGATCATTGGAAACAGGATGCACCTGAGTTCAATTTTGAGTGTCATGGCAAAGGCTGTGGATACTTATGTACATGTGAATTATTATTATTTATTTTATTTTATTTATTTTTCTTCCATTTTAATTGTTTTAAAATTTGCAAAGATTTCGAACAAATTTCTTTCACATTGTCATTATGGGGTATTGTTTGTAGAATTGAGGAAAAAAATAATGAATTTAATCAATTTTGAAATAAGGCTGTAACAACAAAATGTGGAAAAAGTGAAGCACTGTGAAAACTTTGCGGATGCACTGTATTTTTTCCTGTAGTATTCACAGCATATTGTAAATACGTATGTGTATATTATGTATATAATATCTCACATATTGTGTTATACTCTCCATGTAGTTTGTCAGCTCATTTTCTTTTTCTGTTTAATTTGAGGTGAATTATGATCTGGGAATATGTTGTTTCTGAGATTCACCCCTTAATTTTTTATGCACATTAATGAAATATACTGGCAGGCCCAACTCTCTATTGTAATTGTTATAAATTAAATAAATACAAAAAGGCAACGAGTTTCATGCACTAATGCAAACTCCAGGAAAAAAAGAAAGAAGTTCTGCATTGTAATCAGGAAGCTATTTATCCTTGTTTAACCAACAATGGTTGTTTCATGTCTTTTAGTTTAGGCCAGTCTTTTGTTTTGAAATTTGTTGTGTATTGCATTTTGAAAGCATTTTGTTTTGAGTCATTGTGAATACTGGTTGTTTCCATGTTAATTGTGCACACCTGGGTCCTGAGTAATCCACTATTTTGGGTCAAACTGACAATTTTCACCTAAAATTTAAAGCTAAATTACGGGTGGGCGGATATGAAAGATGGCAGCATCATTATTTTATTTTCACACGTATATAAGTAGGTATATTATTAAATTCTGCTGTCTTTATCATCCCTGTTACTTCTTGAGTTACAGTCATGCAAACTTTGGGGAAAAAAAACACGAAAAGTGCTTTTCCCCCATTTTTAAACTGTCACCATTAGTACATAATGCAACAAGGATTGCTTAAAGGGTTAGTTCACCCAAAAAATAATAATAAAGGCCTACAACTGACGACATTGCACACCAGTTATGTAGCGTAAGCACTACACTTTTTCCGTAAGTTGAATACGGAAGGCAATTGGCCGGAAGCTAGATAATTTACTTTATAAAGTTTTAAATATGGATATTTTTCTTACACAAACGCATCGATTCGCTTCAGAAAGACTTTATTAACCCCCGGCCTACCTATCTATATGTAAACATAAAATAATGATGCTGCTATTTTTCTAAAAGCATTTTCGCCCACCTGTAATTTGGCACATACAAATTTAATGTATGTGTAATTGGATTTGGTATATGTAAATGTAATGTAAAATGCCTGTCACTCTCCTTAAAGTGGACAGGGCTGACAACCTAGCATAAGAAATTGGAAAGGTCAAAGCCAGCAGTAATTTCTGAAGTGGTCAGGTCTGTCTGCATTTATTTTTCTACAAAGTTATTAAAATCTCAAATCTTGTTGTTTAGTTGCCTTACCGGACTCACACAAGCGACATAAACTATTCTTTCCTATCAGACATTTATTATATATATATTTTTAAAGTAACACAAACGAGCAGAATATAAAAGCCATCACTAAGCAAAATTGTGTTGCTTAGTGCTAATCTAAATTTTAATATTAAATAAAATATTCACCCAAATATTATTCTGTTGCATATTGTTTTGTTTAACATGCTTATTGTACTCGTATGCATAAAAACAGTCACATGTTATTGCTGATGATGCTTAGATTACTGCAGTAAGCCAACCAACATGAAGGTCCTGTGAATAACCCGTTTATCAGTGGACAGTGATAATAATAATTTCAGCCATTTATATCCAGAAAACAAGACAGCTGGATGCTGCCAGATCCTGCGGAGAACACTGTGTTTTCCTTGCATCTGTTTTTTCCTTCTCTTCACTGTGAGTCAATTGCATGTTTTCCCCCTCACAGAAAGTGCTTATTTGTTCACCTTCTTCTTGCTGCTAGCAGTTTCAGTAAAATCTTCATCTGTGCCACTGCTCTATTTGCATAAATCGTGTGTGTGTGTGGTGTATAAAAATAAAAGATTATAGGACTACTGGCAGTAAGCGACTACATCCATAGAGTACAGTAGTAATATATTTGTTAGAATTAATATTTTATAATTAACAAGTTTTATCTGTGAAGAAGAATTACTGTTTAAAACTAGGTTAGACTTTATAGAAGATGGTTTGGTTCATCTTGTTTTTGGTACATCAACTTTTTACGCAACCTGGTCCGGTAAAACCATAGTGCTTTTAAAATACTCTGAAACCTGAACTAGAACCGGCAGATAACAGAGATGTGAGGACTTTTCTCACTCTATTACTCAAGAATTAATATATTGAATCATCACTTCCAGCCTATTAATATGGAGGCATGCACTGCAGCCAGACTGGCATGACAGGAAATGAAAAATCCTCATCATCTGATTAATTGTATTTGCGTTTGCCAAAGCCACTCTCGCTTCAGGAGGAAATGAGACACAGGAAGTCACTTAGAGGAACAGGGCCCAACGCCTGCAAGGAACTCAGAGACTGCAGGCAAACCAAGTCTGAGGAGGATCAGCCCGGCATTCAAGACGTGCCACAGATTAAAATGCGTTCGGCTTTAAGTAGTCGTTGATTTTTGGCTGCAGGCGGCTCTTAGTCTGTTTCTTTGCATAATTAACACATATTGGAAAAATCCACGCTATAATGTGATGCCCAGAAACAAAGCAAATAAAGCTCTCATTGTATGAATAGATTATAATTACATTCTGTTGCTAAATGATTATCAAAGGCAGGCTGACATTGGTTCCTCTGTAAGTGCTGAAATATTTCAGGCTCTTCATTATCATTTGCTGATGGTGAATGAGCACCATTTGAATTTTCACCAGTGTTTCAGTTCTTTGAAGTAATTAATTATGAGATAATTGGGACATGTATTTTTTGGGCTATTATCAGCTTTAATTTCTTTGCATGTAATAAAAACCTTGTTAAATACATTGCAGTAAAATTACAAATGATTGCACGGCTCTCTGGAATACTTGATTCTGATTGGTCAATCAGTTTTTGTATAATGATCCATGTTGGTGCTTTATGTCTTCAGTTCACCCCACTCATTTCAGTTCAGGGGCCTCATTTATAAAACTTTCCATAGATTTTATCCTAAAAGTGTACATATGCACAAAAGCTAGATTTTGCGTACGCACAAAAACAATCTGATTTATAAAACCATGTGTACGCCAGAGCCTGCGCAAAAAACTCTTTATAAATTCCAGCCAGCAGAAGATTGTGCCTACGTGCATCTCCACTCTGTCTCCTCCCCGAAATCACCATATATGGAGCTTACAACGCCTAATTTTACTATGCATAACCTCATCATATCATTTCCATGCATATTCCCATTTACGTGCACCATGTTTAACGCTGTCAAAACTACAAGACATTGAAAAATAGCTATTAAATACTATTTAAATGCCATTTGTGCCTTACACATTACATTGCTGATATACTATATCTAATATCTTTTTTATGTTTTAGAATAAATATATCAAAATATCCATAAAAACTAAATTGTATAAAATACTTCTCAGATAATTTTTTAATTAATTAATTAATTTTAATTCAAAATATTTAGTTCATTTTAAACAATTAAAATCAAATCAAATTCATGCAATTTTGCTGGTAATGTGAACATGTAGGATGTAGGCTATTTTTAATGGAAACTACGGTGGCCCAGTAGTGCGCAACACAATGAATTTTAAAAAAGCATACATAAGTTCACAACACAACGGAATCAAGCCACAACACAACGGAAATGCTCCCGACCACTAGGGGGCTCTCGGAGTGCGGTAAAGTCAAGCGGCAACCTCCCCCAGTTTCTCTTGAAGCCAATACGGAAGTGACTTAAACTGCAATTCATAGACTGGCCACTAGGGCTCCAGAAGGGAGCAGAATCTCATTGAGCCCCATGTTAAAATGCCCAACTTTACAGCAGAAAAAAACATGTTTACAGCCTGGTACAAATTGTAGTTTTGGTCTATATATCTAATTTTGCCCTTCATGACAACTGTGAAGGGGGTTGAATTTTTGTATAACTCATTCGTTTACATTATATAAAGCCTTAAATTTCTGCATTAATTAAGGGCGTGACCACTTTGAGTGACAGGTGGATAGCCATTTATCTGCTGTCTGTTAGTCATCGCATCACCTCAGCTCCGCCCACGTGCCGCCTCTTTGCCCATTTTCTGTTATCCGGGAGTGATGCGCGATGACGCGCTGCCAAGATGGCAACGGCCAGCTCGTCCCTACTTCACGCTTCAAAACTGCTCTTCAGAATCCTATGTGTGACGTCACGGACACTACGTCCATATTTTTTTACATTCTATGGGTAAAGTTATTTTTCCTTGCCATTGTTCTATAGATTCGCCAGTCTTACAAAGATATAAACACTACGATCAGTTTTAAGTGCGTAACCATTGTATATCGACATAAAATATCAATTCAAAATCACCTACATGCATTATAGCTGCATATTTATACTCGAGAACGCTTTTACTCGCTATCACAGCGCATGATGCCCAAGGGAACGTCTGCCAATTCCACCAAGTGGTTGAAACGTATAATTTATATGAATTAAAATGACTTTAATGTTTAATTTTTTTAATGTTCAAATTTCACTGTTGTGTATTACTGAGTCAGGTTTACCAATACAACCAAGCTGTGGAATTTTAACATGTCTGTTTTTAAATGTTAAAAGTAATTTAATTAATACAAATTATGTTATTGTGGCCTTATTTATTGCAGTGTAAATACAATTGTCTGACAGCGTTTCACTGACAAAGTATTTTAAAAAAGAAACGTGCAAACTTTTTCTTCAAGTTGTAGGCTATCCTTCAAATACAGTGGTATTTTTCATAATTTTGTACAGTAAGCTATTATCATTGGACCTATTCAAACCGGATGATGGACCGTTCGACCACCGAATCCTGCAGTGTCTGTAATATCGAAGTAAGTGTACATCACTGATCATTGTTCTCGCTAAAACATATTTTGTCATAACGTGAGTTCTGCAGTTTAGTTTAAAGAGGAATTAGTGGAATTAGCTTATATTTAATCTTTGCTGTCATTAAAACAGTGTGTCACAGGAAAAATTATCAATCCACATCTAAATTCTTATCATTTTTGTTTAAGTTCTGAGAAATGACTTTATGTAATTTCAGTGCGTATCGCCATTAATGAAACTGGAACATTAATGTAAGTATCAAAATGAAAACTTAAAACTCAAAATAAAATTGTTGTTCATTACTTTTCTCACTCTAGTAAAAGAGTTTTTACGCATGGGTCATAGTTTGTGTGCAGGTGCACATATTTTTCCATCAAGTTTGTTTTTATAGGGGAGAGCGTGGGGGTTAGTTGTAACACATGGTTTAAAACTTTCCACACATGCCAGCATGACGAAACTTAGTGTATTTACTAGTTGCCATATCATTTATTTAGAGCAAAAGTTGCAAAAAAAAAATCTCAGTTTTTTGTGTTTATTTAAAATTAGACAAATCTGATATTATTTTAATCTTATATCTGTTATTTAACAGTTGAGATAGTTCTTTAATGCTGATCTAACCAGCAGAAGACACGAGCCGGGGTTAAATCTCAGTTGCGCAGGTGGGGTGTGTTGTAACACTGCGTTACAATGAGCCTCTATTAGAAATATGCTATTATATTCTATACTTTTATGAATTCTATTGAGAAACTATGAGAAATAGGTGAATAAAGACTGAGAGTCAATGTTCAGAAATTATTAATTATTCATATTTTTTGAACTTTTTAAAACTTGAGGTGTGTTTGTTGTCAAACTCAAAAATCAGTTTATTTTTTAATGATTAAAAAATGCCATTATTTTATTTGAAAAAGTTAATAATTGTATTTTATTGACAAAATATTTTAGTTTGTCTTGTCTTGTATATTGTTTCTATTACATCACATAATATTTTAATCTGTCATTTGGTCATGTTATAATGTACCCCACATATGGGACATGTTGTCACGTTTCACTTCCATTCTTTTGGGGGTATATCAAGAAATTTATTAATGAAACCAAACCACATAATTGTACTAGACATGTGTGAAATTAATATGGGAAAGAATAAATACTCTGAACCCTAAGTGAATTTACACAAACTGAGAAAGTCAAAAAGCATTATGTTGTGCCCGACTCTCCCCTAATATTTTTTATATATATTACAACTTGCATTTGCACAAGACAAAAGGCTGCAAATGCACACACAAACTTATGGTCATGATGAAGGTGTAACTCCAGCTGTAAAATGGTCCCAAACATAACTCTGGCGCACTCGCTTAATTTTTCCTCTTGTGTTTCACAGTTGAGCAGCATGACCCTGCTTAATCGATGAACGATAACTTTTATCGATTAAATATCTTATCTACAATGAATTAATTGATCATTAATCGATCATTAACATCCCTAGTCGGAAGTGGTATACACCTCTTTCAGGGCCTGTTTTGTGCGTACGCAACAGTTATAAATGAGGCCCCAGGTCAGGGAACTGGGGCAGCCATGGCAGCTTAATTTTGTGCTCAGTGACACATATTTGTGTTGATTTTGGTGTTTGTTTTGGATCATTGTTCTGATGGAAGATCCAACCATGGCCCATTATAAAATTTCTTGCAGAGGCCGTCAGGTTTGGATTTTTTATCTTTTGGCATTTGCTAGAATACATTATACCATGTATCTGAACAAGATGTCCAGGACCTCCAGCTAAAAAATAGGCCCACAACATTAAAGATCCAGCGGTATTTTTAACCGTGGGCATGGTGTACTTTTTATCCCTGTTTGCACCAAACCCATCTGGTGGATTTGCTGCCAAAAAGCTCTTTTTATAGTTTCATCTGACCACAGAACCAGGTCCCTTTTGAAGTTCCAGTCGTGTCTGACAATTGAATATGCTGGAGTTTGTTTCTGGATGAGCAAGGAGGATTTTTCTTGAAACCCTCCCAAACAACTTGGGCTTTTTGACCCCAAAACTCAACTAATCTCTATAATTCTCAAGCTGCGATCCTTGAAGAGTCTTTGGTCTCTCAAACTCTTCTCTTCATCGTGCATTAGGACGATAGGGACACACGTCCTCTTCCAGGCAGATTCGTAACATCTTTAGTTGATTGGAGCTTCTTAATTATTGCCCTGATGGTGGAAATGGGGATTTGAAATGCTTTAGCTATTTTCTTACAGCCACTTTCTATTTTGTGAAGCTCAACAATTGTTTGCTGCACATCAGAACTATATTCTTTGGTTTTACTCATTGTGATGAATGATTAAGGGAATTTGGTCTTTGTGTTTCCTCATATTTATACTCCTGTGAAACAGGAAGTCATGGCTGGACATTTTCATGTTCCTAGTCACCTTGGTATGCAAAAAAAAAAACATAATTATGAATGGGAATATACTTAAAATATATTTGACTCATAATAATTTATAGGGGTGCCAATATGTTGTGGCCAACATGCACTGGAGAAAAACATTTATTTCATAATGTGATTTCCCCCAGTTATTTTACTTTATGAAAATGTTGTGAATTTTTTTTAAAGAAAAATCAAAAGGATAAACAATGCAGATTTATTTTCACAGCCACTTTTGCTCATAATTAGGGTGCCAATATTAGTGGAGGGCACTGTACCTTAACCAAGTTTAGTGTTTTGTTCTTCCCTCATATTTAAAATGTTTAAAAAAATCCTCTTATTTTGATGGTTTAAACGAAATTGTAGGGTCATTAAAAATTTATACAGGTGCTGGTCATATAATTAGAATATCATCAAAAAGTTGATTTATTTCACTAATTTATTTCAATGTTTATTTCTTTAATTTTGATGATTATAACTGACAACTAAGGAAAATCCCAAATTCAGTATCTCAGAAAATTAGAATATTACTTAAGATCAATACAAAGAAAGGATTTTTAGAAATCTTGGCCAACTGAAAAGTATGAACATGAAAAGTATGAGCATGTACAGCACTCAATACTTAGTTGGGGCTCCTTTTGCCTGAATTACTGCAGCAATGCGGCGTGGCATGGAGTCGATCAGTCTGTGGCACTGCTCAGGTGTTATGAGAGCCCAGGTTGCTCTGATAGTGGCCTTCAGCTCTTCTGCATTGTTGGGTCTGGCATATCGCATCTTCCTCTTCACAATACCCCATAGATTTTCTATGGGGTTAAGGTCAGGCGAGTTTGCTGGCTAATTAAGAACAGGGATACCATGGTCCTTAAACCAGGTACTGGTTGCTTTGGCACTGTGTGCAGGTGCCAAGTCCTGTTGGAAAATGAAATCTGCATCTCCATAAAGTTGGTTAGCAGCAGGAAGCATGAAATGCTCTAAAACTTCCTGGTATACGGCTGCGTTGACCTTGGACCTCAGAAAACACAGTGGACCAACACCAGTAGATGACATGGCACCCCAAACCATCACTGACTGTGGAAACTTTTCACTGGACCTCAAGCAACGTGGATTGTGTGCCTCTCCTCTCTTCCTCCTGACTCTGGGACCCTGATTTCCAAAGGAAATGCAAAATTTACTTTCATCAGAGAACATAACTTTGGACCACTCAGCAGCAGTCCAGTCCTTTTTGTCTTTAGCCCAGGCGAGACGCTTCTGACGCTGTCTGTTGTTCAAGAGTGGCTTGACACAAGGAGTGCGACAGCTGAAACCCATGTCTTGCATACGTCTGTGCGTAGTGGTTCTTGAAGCACTGACTCCAGCTGCAGTCCACTCTTTGTGAATCTCCCCCACATTTTTGAATGGGTTTTGTTTCACAATCCTCTCTAGGGTGTGGTTATCCCTATTGCTTGTACACTTTTTTCTACCACATCTTTTCCTTCCCTTCGCCTCTCTATTAATGTGCTTGGACAGAGCTCTGTGAACAGCCAACCTCTTTTGCAATGACCTTTTGTGTCTTGCCCTCCTTGTGCAAGGTGTTAATGGTCGTCTTTTGGACAACTATCAAGTCAGCAGTCTTCCCCATGATTGTGAAGCCTACAGAACTAGACTGAGAGACCATTTAAAGGCCTTTGCAGGTGTTTTGAGTTATTTAGCTGATTAGAGTGTGGCACCAGGTGTCTTCAATATTGAACCTTTTCACAATATTCTAATTTTCTGAGATACTGAATTTGGGATTGTCCTTAGTTGTCAGTTGTAATCATCAAAATAAAAAAAAAATAAACATTAGAAATATATCAGTCTGTGTGTAATGAATGAATATAATATACAAGTTTCACTTTTTGAATGGAATTAGTGAAATAAATCAACTTTTTAAAGATATTCTAATTATATGACCAGCACCTGTATGTGTATGCCCAGCACACATATATTTATACATGTGTACACACACACAGATATATTATATAAACACAAACTTTTATGTTAGATGTGATTAATCATGATTAATCGTTTTGACAGCCCATATATATATTTATTAGGTAAATTTTGTAGAACAACATATTTTTTCTTCATTATTTACAATAAAGCTGTAATTTTGTCAAATTATGCTAAAAGTGTGAAAATATTATTTCATTGTATGTATTTAGGAGTCCCAAAATGGATATCTTATCCATCACCGTCAAATATATACTTCAGGGTTTATTTTGCGATAATGACTGGCTTATCTGTACTGTATTTCTTGCATATTATTATATATTATTCCCAAACATGCAAAATAGTTGAATCATTCAGTCCAATTAAAATGTGACTTCAGCATTAATACATTACCTGAGTTGGAGAATATTAGCTTTGGGGATTCCTTCTGATTAATCTTTGCGACTCGACTCATCAGTGGATCAATCTGTCTGGTAATAAAAGAGCACAGAGGGATTCGCTCGCCTCTCTCATCTCTTTGCCAAACAGAGAATAAAGTTTAACCTTTATGAGATTGAGATTTCATTTTTCTTGATCCCTCTCTCTAATTAGAAAAAGGTGTGCTTCAAACCTCAGTTTGGAGGTATATTTAAGGATGATGGATTTAGAGTTTTTTTTAAATCTCTATCTTTCTCCAAATGCAAATAGCTGGACCTCTCAACTTAATTAAATGTTCAAATGAACTTCCAAGAAAATAAACAGCTTTTGTATTTCTAGTACAAGGTTATTTAAGAAACTCAGATCGACCTCATTTTTAGCTCACATTGAAGAAAGACAAATATAAATGCAAACACTGAAAATTTTAATGAATTCCATCACACAGGGCTCTAAAAGACAGATCTACATATCAGACTTTACTTGGCCATTTGTACTACACCAGCTTATTGACCCCTTCTGTTACACCATGTTTCTTCATACTCTCTACATCACCATCCAAGCACCTAATTAATCACCACTGTAACTGTGCCTTTGGTCTGCTACCTGCCTGTGCAAGTCTGATACATCATTCAAAGTGTGTGAGGCATGGAAGCGCACAGCAAGACCCTCTGAGAAAACAGCCCACTGTGTGGAATGGATCGATAAGGATGTTGACCTGCCCTCTCAAAGACCTGTGCCTGAAAGGAACATCATTCCTCTTGTGGACCGTACTTTCACATGGCACTGTATAGTTAAACACAGTCTGTTTGTGCAGCTTGGTTTGTTTACCGTTGAGGACAAGATTTGTTATTTATTCAGGTTTGCCACACTTTTGGATTTCCATGAATCTTCATGACTTTCTTTTTTAAAGGTGCACTATGTAATGTTTAAATTTTGTTCAAAATTTGCAAAACGAGTCAATCCTTCCCAAACGTGTTTTTGTCTTACCCTGATAAGCATATTATAAGTGTTTATTTTTTTTAGATGTGCAGGGATGGTTTTCGCTGGAAATTACATACGTCACTCGCCTATGTGTATCTCGTCATCTCTGTAAATAGAGAAACGTTGCTCTGGCTACTTTGATGCATGTATGGTGTGGGAGTGGCATAGTTTAGTTGTCACAAAGAGCAAGAAAAGTTCATATGAAGCGAGTTAAATCAGAAATCTCCAGGGAATAAACTGGTTTAAACAAATGCAGAACAGAGGAGAGTCTGCTCTGCGTTTGTTTAAAAGAGAACGCAACAAAGCTCGTAATAAAACAAGAATCAACATTGACTTGGCTTTTCAGAAATGAGGGATTTGAAATGTTGTAAAAGTGACACAGAGATGGTGTTTTTATTACTCAACACTGCTGTGCTTCCCAAATGCATTGTAGGCTTAAAGGGTTAGTTTACCCCAAAATTAAAATTAGACCATGATTTACTCACCCTCAAGCCATCCTAGGTGTATATGATTATTTTTTAAGACGAATAAAATCGGAGTTATGTTAAAAATGTCCTGGCTCTTCCAAGCTATATGGCAGTGACTGTCATTTTTTAAGGCCATAAAAGTGCATCTATCCATCATATAGCTGCTCCACACGGCTCCAGGGGGTTAATAAAGGCCTTCTGAAGCGAAGTGACGCATTTGTGTAATAAAAATATCTATATTTTGTCATATACACAAGAAAAATATCTATAGAATGTCATATACACCTAGGATGGCTTGAGGGTGAGTAAACCATGGTCTAAGTTTCACTTTTGGGTGAACTAACCCTTTAAATTGATCGTAGAACAATTGCCACCAATGGTCTCTATGATTAACTTAGGCTTACGATGCTTTTGGGAAATGCTGCCCAGTTGAGTAGCCTAAGGTATTTTATTGAACAGATAAATTGCCATATGTAGCTTTCTAACAGAGTTCATTGTAAAGCATTATCTATTGTGAAGGGTCATTTCTTTATGGTTGATGTAGCGCTATGTGTGCTGGATTTTATTTTCAAGGAAGTACCATGTCTATTAATGGGTATAGCTACAGTAACGTCTTCAGCTAGTCAGCTTGAGATCCTTTCCATCTAAACTGTTTATATCTCTTAAGCCTAGTAGTGAATGTTTTATGAGCAGTAGGATAACCATATTCATCCGCATTCAGAGCCGAAGAACAACCAAAACAAAGTTTTTTTTCGCCAAAATGCATGCCGTTTTGTTTTTTAACTGCTAGAGGGCCAGAAGTTACATAGTGTACCTTTAAAACATAATACTTACAAAGACTGATTTCTGCTGCCCATTAAATATGTTAGAGCTGTCAATAACCACAAACATTTATATATACATTTTGGTAACACTTTACAAAAAGGTCTGATTAGTAGGGGTGTAACGGTGCATGGTTTGGTACGTACCTCGGTTTTACAAGTTCGGTACAACAGGAAAAAGCAACAAATCCCTAATGTAAGGTTTGTTTTCATTTATTTTGAACAGACGTAGTGCAAATTACAGTTAGTTGGTACAGTACAGCTACAAAACTGAAAAGCATATCTTGTGTTATAACCCTTACAGTAGACAAAAACTTCACAAAGCAGTTTTGAAAGTTGTGAGTTGTGAATCTAGGACCTTTATACAGTGCATGCCATTGTAAAGACTGAAAGTCTCCCTCACAGGCATTCTTCTAATCTAGTACACTCTTAAAACTTTTACTGTGATTTACACTTACACTAAAAAAATGTATTACATTTACAAGCAGTGAAATCAATTACATACACTGAATGTAATGAGTAAATGTAAGTAAAAAAATTAAGTAGATTTGAGTAACTGCATTTGGTACATTAACAAATAAAATTGAGTAGAAATAATTGGGGAGAAACATTATTTGTTTTTATGTATGAGTAATATTAACTTTAATAGTATTAATATTGACTTTTTTAAATTTCCTCTAAACCTTTGTAAAATACTCCACACAACCACAGGTAAGTTATACATGACATTGCCCTTTATTGTCGATGAGTACAGCAATACAGCATATTTTATACTGTTTTAACATGTATACAATATTCATATTCATGTAACTCATGTAACAAACATACTAGAAGTAAAAATGAAACATTTAAAAGTAATTCAGGTGTAATCAACTGGTCTGTTGTCCATTTCCACCGTATCAGCGCTGGTTCTCGTGGGACTCACGTTCTGCGGGTGAACTTTGAACTTCAGACCGCCGTCCTTTCACTCGTAGCCTGACTCCATAACCTGCCCATAAACAAACAGTGCACAATTCTGAGAACATTTTATCATCCAAATTAATTAAATTCATTATCTTTAGGAATAAAGTCGTATGTTTTAAACAAGGCACCAGGCGTTTCAAAGACAGACGCCACATTTGTTTAGGTGACTCACATTGCATCCCTGTATGTAGTTTTGTATTAAATAAAATAATTTAAAACACATTAATGATTTTGTAGATAAAATAAAACACACAACCCTGAATAGATTTTTTAAAATTATTTTATAATATTTCTTGAGGTGCACTAATATTGTTAGTAGTTGTTTTTACATCATAAAATGTCAATTTAGAAATAAAAGGCAATTTTCTATCCTGATTTTTTCCCTCTGGCTTAAACACTCTGTTTGAAGGGGCGTGTCTGCTGTGAGTGTAAACACCCACTGCTGTGATTGCCTGACATCTTTGCATTTGAAATACGTATTACATGTGGAACAGCCTCAAATACTTTTACTACGTTTTTTACTATTACAGCTGTCGAGATTAACAAATCCTGAAAAGTGTTGATTATTGCATTATATTTAGATCTACTCCCATCACATGAAAGGCTGCAGTATTGAGTAGATGAGTCTGTTGATCGTGTGAATCTCATCATTGCAATGAGATTTCTCTCACAAAATGCTTTCATCATAACTAACAGCAAACACAATATTGATGTGAATACAGTAAGAGCTTCGTTGTGCAGTGTAAAAGTGTCATTCATTATAACGGCAGTTTTGGCAAGTGTCCAGATAAACTTGCGCTGTGTGATTGACAGCTTCTTCAGCCATTATAAAGAGAGCGTTCTTTGATTTTAGCTGGGTTGAGGGCAATCTAGTGTTTTATTGCTAAGTTTTCTATAAGGCCCAGATGAAATCTATGCACTTTCTTTGGCTTTTCCATGTTTATTTTGGGAGAATGTTGCAGTTTAATTTCAAAATCTTTATTAATTAGCTAAAGATATTTCAAAACCAAACAAGAATATTTAGAAGTGAGCAGAAAACGTCAGAGCTCTTTTCGGAGTTCTGTGCTCACAAAGTCCATTCAGGCCTGGCTATGAAGAATCAGAAGATTCTAGAATGTGCGAGAAAGAATGAGGATGTTCAGATTGACATTTGTGAGTCAGCCCAGCTGCGAGGCAACACTAATCAGACCCAGGGTGCAATCAGGGGAGATGCTGTTCCAATCATTAAGAGGAGGTGAGAGGAGAGGATCAGTGCCAGTACCGTAAGAGGCTTCAGCGTTCCGCCAGAACCATTGTGCACATAAAGGAGTGTCCGACTTGTCTAGTAATCAGTCTAGAGAAACGATGGATAGAGTGAACAAGAGAGAGAAAGAAAAGGAGCGAGAGAGAGCGAACACATTCCCTGAAGACTGTCAAGTGGCGCCAAGCTAATAATCAGTTTGTTCTTGGCTGATTAGGAGCTAATCATGGCCCAAACAGAGCACAGGGCCCACAGTTAGCAGCACTGATCCTACATCCCTGTCTTCACTTAACACGTGACGGTCTGCCTAGACAGATGGAGGGAGAGGGAGAGAAATCAACAGCTATTGGGTATTAAGGAGCTTCCCTGGTGTTCAAAGAGCGACAATATTTACTCCCTGATGAGTTCTGATTTGCATCCGAATGCAAGCACAGGAAGTCAACGATAAATAGATGAACACAAGGTAAAACATAAAGAACGTCGGGCCATTTTAGTTCATCAAGGGCCGTTTCTTCTGTTTTTCATTGATTTGTTTTATCCTTCATGATGAAGAGGATGTTTTTTTAATGTATACAGGAATGCACGCTGTAATTATTCTTTGAAAAACATGCTCTTTTTGGACTGATTTTTAAGAAATCAGCCTTGTCAGACAAACAATTAGTGCTGCCAGTCATATTTGGCAGACAAATAAATCCCATCATTCACAGCCAGTAGCGCCATGCCCATTCAAACAGAGTGAGAACGTGAGGGACACATGTCCCCTCAGATTTATGAGTTTTTTTTTAAATGCAATATATTATTATTGCAATAAGGTTTCATTTGTTAGCATTAGTTAACATGAACTAAAAATACTTAAGTATTTATTAATTTTATAGTTAATGTTAGTTTCTACAATTACTAATACATTTTTTAAATCAAAACAGTATCTGTTAAAGAGGACCTATTATGCCCTTTGTTGTTTGGGTCTACTAGAATAAGTTTTCATGCTTAAATGTTAAAAAAAAAAACATTATTTTTCACATAATTTACATTGTTGCCGCACCTCTCTTCCCAGTCTGTCAGTAACTCTCTGTTTAGTTCCTATCTCTGAAGCCCCTCCTTCTGAAAAGCAAGATGTGCTCTGATTGGTTGGCTGGACCAGTGTGTTGTGATTGGTCGAGCGTGTTTCAGAAATGTCACGCCCCTTACCATAACAGCGAGTTTCAACACACTACTAACGCAACTCAACCAGACCATGCCCCTTTTTTGTGTATGCCTTGGGTGAGAATTATTTAAAAGGAAAAGTGGGTCTCATTCAGTAATAATTGCATACTCTGTTTGTATTTATACACACATTTGAACTTCTCACGGAAACTTTCCACCTAATTCACAGACATGAATTTGTTCTTAACCTCATGGTTTCTGAGTATTCCAAATGAGCGACTGCGTGCCTGAGGTAAATAATTTACATAAAACACGCCCAAACCATGTCCATATAAGGGGCTTCCACACACCGTTTTCTTTCGACTCTCTAAAGACGAGAGATCCCTGAACAATGCCAAGAATGCCATCCTCAAAACAAGTTTAAATGCAATAAACACTATTTATACAAACATTACAGACCTCTGATTAGCCAGCTGTACATGCGCATATCTGTGTCTTTATGCAAAGATATCTCGCAGCTTGAGCTACAGTGTAACGCACCTTTTCTTACTCTTTTATTGATATGAAGTTAAGTTCAGGAGCAAGGCCCTGCCTCAACCAATCAGCTTACACCCTTCCCTCATCCCTTACAATATAAATTAAAATACAATTTAATGATAGTCTTTTTTTGGTAGGCAAAAACAAAAACCATCAATATTGATGTATGATGCCCCTGTTCACTGCTGATTTTGTCGTGATTCACTTCAAACCAGCATGAATGTTTCATCACTTAACTTGCACAGAGTTTCCTGGATCTCCAGCACTGACTCAAACATGCATCTTTCCAACACTAGCACAAACCGCACCCTCCCCTCCCCCACTCTGGAGCCTGTGAAATTGGGCCGAACTAATTAGAATTTAAATGAAACCATAATTGGACATTTTGTGCTTGTCAAGCGATGAGAGACAGATGGGCTTGTAATTACATTACAAGTCTGACATCATGGCGGTGTGTACGTGTGGTGTTCAGTGTGCCCTTCATGGCGAGCAAGCTGGTAGCAGTACAAGTTCAAAGGCAATTTAGGCCTCGTCTCTTTAATCACGCGCTGACAGCGTCGAAACTCTGCCTCTAATTCTCACTCTCGACAGTCGCATCCACAACAGGTATCTTAGTGTAAACAAAACACTATATTTAAGTTAGGCCTGAGAGAAGCCTCAAGGACATTTGGAATTAATTGATTTATATTGATGAACACATTCCTGAAGGAATCATTTGATTCAGTTGTGATTCATTATTCTTGTCTCATATTTTAATTAAGTTGGAATAGCTAGGTGAAATGTTAGTTATATTTTCAATTGTTAAACCAATATATTTTAACAAAGGGAGTCAAATTTGTAATTAATCACAGATTTACTTTTGATGTTTATTTAATAACTATTTGTGCATTTGTGATGTGTCAAATACATTCATCACACTTCACAAAAAGAAACTGAAATGTCAATTTGTAGAGCATGACGCAATAATAACCAGTAATTTTTAATTTTTAATAAAATAACAAGTCATAAACATTGTTTGGAGCATATTAAACAAACGGAATAAAGACATTTTTGAATAAAGATATTTTATTCCTATATTTTGCTATGTCCTCTGTGGACACCAGGAACCATTTATTAGGAAAATTAAAAGACATAAAAAGACATGAATTGGCAAAAACAATATTTTTCTTTCATTCACCAGGTTTCAAGCTTTTTTTAATCCAAAAAGGAAAAGGAAAATCCCAAATTCAGTATCTCAGAAAATTAGAATATTGTGAAAAGGTTCAATATTGAAGACACCTGGTGCCACACTCTAATCAGCTAATTAACTCAAAACACCTGCAAAGGCCTTTAAATGGTCTCTCAGTCTAGTTCTGTAGGCTACACAATCATGGGGAAGACTGCTGACTTGACAGTTGTCCAAAAGGCGACCATTGACACCTTACACAAGGAGGGCAAGACACAAAAGGTCATTGCAAAAGAGGCTGGCTGTTCACAGAGCTCTGTGTCCAAGCACATTAATAGAGAGGCGAAGGGAAGGAAAAGATGTGGTAGAAAAAAGTGTACAAGCAATAGGGATAACCGCACCCTGGAGAGGATTGTGAAACAAAACCCATTCAAAAATGTGGGGGAGATTCACAAAGAGTGGGCTGCAGCTGGAGTCAGAGCTTCAAGAACCACTACGCACAGACAGATGCAAGACATGGGTTTCAGCTGTCGCATTCCTTGTGTCAAGCCACTCTTGAACAACAGACAGCATCAGAAGTGTCTCGCCTGGGCTAAAGACAAAAAGGACTGGACTGCTGCTGAGTGGTCCAAAGTTATGTTCTCTGATGAAAGTAAATTTTGCATTTCCTTTGGAAATCAGGGTCCCAGAGTCTGGAGGAAGAGAGGAGAGGCACACAATCCACGTTGCTTGAGGTCCAGTGTAAAGTTTCCACAGTCAGTGATGGTTTGGGGTGCCATGTCATCTACTGGTGTTGGTCCACTGTGTTTTCTGAGGTCCAAGGTCAACGCAGCCGTATACCAGGAAGTTTTAGAGCACTTCATGCTTCCTGCTGCTGACCAACTTTATGGAGATGCAGATTTCATTTTCCAACAGGACTTGGCACCTGCACACAGTGCCAAAGCAACCAGTACCTGGTTTAAGGACCATGGTATCCTTGTTCTTAATTGGCCAGCAAACTCACCTGACCTTAACCCCATAGAAAATCTATGGGCTATTGTGAAGAGGAAGATGCGATATGCCAGACCCAACAATCCAGAAGAGCTGAAGGCCACTATCAGAGCAACCTGGGCTCTGAGCAGTGCCACAGACTGATCGACTTCATTTTTAGAATGAAGGATTTTTAGAATTTTTTTTTTTTAATTTAATTTTTTTTTTTTTTTAGGATTTTTAGAAATCTTGTCCAACTGAAAAGTATGAACATGAAAAGTATGAGCATGTACAGCACTCAATACTTAGTTGGGGCTCCTTTTGCCTGAATTACTGCAGCAATGCGGCAATTCAGGCAAAAGGAGCCCCAACTAAGTATTGGGTGCTGTACATGCTCATACTTTTCATGTTCATACTTTTCGGTTGGACAAGATTTCTAAAAATCCTTTCTTTGTATTGGTCTTAAGTAATATTCTAATTTTCTGAGATACTGAATTTGGGATTTTCCTTAGTTGTCAGTTATAATCATCAAAATTAAAAGAAATAAACATTTGAAATATATCAGTCTGTGTGTAATGAATTAATATAATATACAAGTTTGACTTTTTGAATGGAATTAGTGAAATAAATCAACTTTTTGATGATATTCTAATTATATGACCAGCACCTGTATGTTATAAAAGACATAACATAATGATTTGACCATTTTACTTTATGCAATATGCGTGAAAACATTGCCATAAATGCCATTTCAATTCTATGCAATGCATCTATACACATCTAATTTGAATATTAATGTGTTCTTGGGGCAACATGCAATTAAAAAAGGACATGTAATTATGGGAGTAATAGTTAGGAATATTTTCACAAGAATATTGATTTATATACCTTCAGTGGACTATGGATAAATGCATTTGCCAAATGGATAATAATTACTTAATAATAATAATAAAGAGATTATTTAGATGCTTTGTGCATGATTAATTTACGATAGCACTGCACACTGATATGGCTAAGATAAATCTTCGGCACACAAAAGAAGCTGTCCCCATGGTTATTGCTGCTATGGCAACAAAATTCATATCTGCAATTTGGCCTTTGAATTGAAATTATAGGGTGACTAAATTATAATGTCACGTAATTTCATACAAAGACTTAATAAGTACTACCTTACAAGCAAGCTGCGTTTATTTATTGTTTGTAGACTTGGTTCAGTACATAATATAAACAGTAATATTTAGCACAGTGTTAATTATGCCTTTTAAAAGAGTTATGATTAGTAATAATTCACTTGCTGATGTGTGGGGCCATAACATTTTTGACATTCGCCATGGTCGTCTATTTTAGAAAAGGATATGCAGGACAGCATAGAGCAGTCATTTTTAAAGGAGGTTTTTGAGTTCAGCAATAATACAACTTGGCAGTGAAGGTGAAAAGGTCCTTTAAATCAGAAGGCAATGTTTTCTGTAAGCAATTATTATGCCCCAAAGTACCCGTTTCAAACATGTCATGTCATTGCATAATTGGTTTTCTCATATCGTGTGCTTCTACTCAATAATTTTGTTTTTGGTACTGGCATCAAGACAGATTCTTTTAGATATGGCAGTCGGTGGGTTATTCCTAATTGTAAAACTTTGACCTTTACACTGTATCTACACTAATCCCTGACCTTTATCTTTCATTTTCTGTGTAAAGATGGTTAAGATTGACTTATTAAATCCTACTGAAATAGACTCATATTAATCTTATCTCATCTGAGGCAAGTAAGAGGCTCTTGTCAAACTCCACGTAAAGGATCTGAAATCCCATTGAGAGCAGGATGATGATAGAAAGCATCAAACTTTGATTGAAGTTTGAGATCATCCTCAAGCATATATGAATGGATTTGATTTAAATATCCATGTTTAATCTCCTTGATGAGATTATATTTTAGGCGGCCTTGACCGGTGATGAAAACCGACCCAATTAAACATCTGAACTATTGGAATCCTCAACAATTACCTGTGGTGACTGTTGGTGGACCAAAAAAAAATAAAAGTGAAACTTTACCATCTGGAATAGTGATTCACTGTGTAAAATGGGTTTATCCGTTGTTTGGACAGATTGGAGAACAGTGCTGTGAAACTCTGCACATGCTTTGGTGGCAATGCCAGAATGGTGCTTTGTAAATGACTAAAAGCACAAAATATGCCCAGAATTGTCTAAAGTGGAGCCAAACAAAGATTTCAGTGTCTTAATGACAAAAAAAATCAAGACATCTGGGTAGACAAAGGCAAAAGAATCAGTCAAAATCAAGCATTGTACAATTTTGCAAGGAATACGGCTATATACGATATGATTTCCATTTTTACAGTTCAATTATTTTATATATATCATAAGGCCAAGACGTAAATCAGTGGATATGAGCTATCATTCGTGTCCAGCCTCTCGGCTTTGATCATATCTTGTTAGTGTGTAAGTTACCGCCCCAATTCGAGCCTTGTCCCAAATGATGTACTGTTAATTGTACACTGATCAATTTATCACCTCGCGATTAATGTGCAATTTCCACTCTCGCAGTCAAATTACTAGAGTAATTATGATGTCTTTAGGCCATGAACTGCGTGTATGCATGCGTTCTTGTGATGTAGAAACCAGGAGCCGCATGCTTGTGTTCTAGGTTCTTTGATCATGTCTTGTTAGTCTTTGAGTTACAGTCCCTTCAAACGTCTGTCCTAAATTACATACAGAAAAAATGTGCCCTGGGTCAATTTGGTGGGTAATAAAATGTACCAGCATACTGGTCTGAATGAGAAAGAGAGAGAGTAAAGTCAGAGTTAATGAAGCAACAGAGATGATGCAGTTGTGTAAATATCATACCACAAACTTCAGGCCTGTGAATTTGAAACAAGATTAGCCTTTGTACATTTAATCCAAATTGCGCATAATGTTTCAAAGGTTGCACAATTAAAGGCATTGGGAACAAGAACACTCAAAAGTTATTTAGTGTGCTTTCACACCTGAGCATGTGTTTTTGGAACCTGGTGCATTTTCTCCCTTGGTACGGTTCGTTTAGGCATATGTGAACAGTTGTGATCTGCACCAAAACAATTGCTCCAAGATCGCCTGAACTAGGAGGTCTCGGTCCAATTGCAAACAAACTCTGGGACGATTCGCTTGAGGTGTGAAAGCAATCCGACCCAATGGACCAAATTCATAACAGAAAATGTGCATGCATAGTGAGCACATTAGTTATCAGTTGAAAACCAAAAGAGCACCTCTTCATCTTAAAATAGTGTAATTGCATTCTCCGTGCAAGAATGCTGTCCCAATGAAGCCTTGATTTCTGCTCTAGCTGTATTTTAACATTCGTATAGTGTTTGTGTGTCTTGACTATGGTTGGGTACCGAACTCGGTACTTTTAAGGGCACCGACCGAATTACGTCGGTACTCGGATTCACATGAAATCAATCAGTACCAAATTTCGGTACCTGAGAATACATCTGGTGATATAGACTAGTGTCTGTGAATAGCAAAAAGACTATTTAAATACGAATCCTGTGTGTCTGTGTGAATGAATGTCGCTGGCCCGCAGTTTATTTACCACACACACGCACAGAATTGCGCATGAACGCATGTCCTTCATCTCCAGAGGCGCTCTGAGAGTCACTTTATGAGCATTTTACCGTTTCATTTGAGAAAAACTACTGTCATGTCATAAACACACACAAACTCAAAGGTATTCACGGCAACCCGTCAAAATAAAAGTCCGGTTTAACTTGACAAATATATTACTGTTGTACAGTAGAATTTAGATCAAAACTTTAAGTAATATATCACAATTTTTCTTCCATGTTTTAATTTTAACGGTATAAAGCTCATTTGTGCAGCTTTGTTTGACAAAAAAAGTTGAATTAAATTAAAAGATAACTTAATGTTTTATGTCTTCATTTGATTACCAGAAAATACACAACACAGAATTTGTGGGAAATCTTTTCATAGAAATTGAATTAAAAAGAAAAAATAATAATATGGTTGTTTTGATTAATTAAATTAAGTAGCTAGTAGCCTACTATTTACTTAGCAGTAAATAGGATCTGAACAAACATCACAGACAATGGCAGACCAAGGCAGCTCTGGCATAATGTCAATAACACTTCTATAAATGACTTACAGTTTCTTTACAATTATTGATGTACCCCTACAGTACTGAAAAAAGGTACCGTTGGGTACCGGTACCGAATTTCAGGTACCGGTACCGGTACCGGTTAAAATGTGAACGGTACCCAACCCTAGTCTTGACACAGTTAACCTCTAGACAATACGAATGTAGTATATAATTTAACAGCGGGAATGACCGCTACATTCATATACTGTTTGCGTGTGTCTCGACAGTTACAAATAAAGCGAACTTGTCAATCATCTTGGTGGATGACACAGAGGAAACTCTGACCAATAAGAGGACAGTTGTACTCACATGTGACTTGCGTGAACACATTTTGGTACGCTTTGAAAGGTTGCCTTGTGAAAGCGAACTGAAACAAGAAGAAAATGCGACATTGTAACAAATTAAGTCCCTGTTTCGGAAAACAAAACTTGACTAGCTTGTCAAGCTACAAGATAATTATAATGTAATTAAAAGTAGTTAAACTTCTGTTAAACTATTTTTAAAAAATGGGAGCTATTACATTACATGCGCGCACACACACACACACAGGTTAATGTAGATTGAGTATGAATCACACACACACACATACAATGTTATCATTAGGTTAAAAATAGAAATATGAATTGAATAGTAATGACTGTTCTAGATGCCAGACATGTGAGTGGGTTTGGATGGGCTGTTTGCACCTTAGAAAAAAGTCACTGTTGGTCAAAGTTTCTGTTTGTCTGGTACTTTGGTAACTCATTCCCCGAGCTGCTGATGCTCTTGTTTGCTCTTTGGCTATTCAGTCAACACAAACCCCTGAACACTAGAATGCATGAATAATGTCAATTCTTTTATTTTATCATCTCACTTTAAAATATTTAAACATTCTCCCATTTACCAACATATAACAGCTGCATAATCAAAATATGAGTTTTGTAATCAATGTCTGTCAGCTGTAGGCCATCTTTATGCTAGTCTAGTGTACAGCTAAAATTTGATCAACTTTAAGCAGTTGTAGGCTATGTATTTAAAATGTGCAGTCTTTCTCTTCCAGGAAGTTATAACAAAAATATTTTTGATTCATTAAGCAGCAAGTGAACATTTTGTCCTCAAAGCTGATGTGTTAGAATCACACATGGGCAAGCATAGGAGCGAGTTTGGCCAAATTGTGACGGCTAGATGACTGGGTTTTACATCACGTGGATGGATGGGTGTGTCGCTTACCTGCGGAACACATGGCACCAGGATGCACTATGGGAAGAAGTCAAGCCGCCGGAGGCAGTGTGATGCTTTGGGCAATGTTCTGCTGGGAAACCTTGGGTCCTGCCATCCATGTGGATGTTACTTTGACACGTACCACCTACCTAAGCATTGTTGCAGACCATGTATACCCTTTTAATGGAAATGGTATTCCTTGGTGGCTGTGGCCTCTTTCAGTAGGATAATGTGCCCTGCCACAAAGCAAAAATGGTTCAGGAATGGTTTGAGGAGCACAACAACGAGTTTGAGGTCTTGACTTGGCCTCCAAATTCCCCAGATCTCAATCCAATCGAGCATCTGTGGGATGTGCTGAACAAACAAGTCCGATCCATGGAGGCCCCACCTCGCAACTTACAGGACTTAAAGGATCTGCTGCTAACATCTTGGTGCCAGATACCACAGCACACCTTCAGGGGTCTAGTGGAGTCCATGCCTTGACGGGTCAGGGCTGCTTCGGCAGCAAAAGGGGGACCAACACAATATTAGGTCATAATGTTATGCCTGATCGGTGTATACCCACAAGTGTATCCAAATTGTAGCATTATCAAGTAGCAGATCTCACAAAATAATGGCAAAGGCTAAAACCTGTTGGCTGTTACATAAAAAAAGAAGAAGAATAAAGAAAATGTGCTTTTTAATGTGTTCCAACTGTCTGTTTCAGCTGGAAATATGCCAACACTGGAACAAGCGCTCATCAAGTCATTTCATGGGGTCTTTATATTTCTGAAACTGAACTTTTAAGTGTTACATAGTGAGCAGGGTAGAGTTTAACCGTATCTGCTTGTCATCGTCATTTTAATGATCACCTGTCTGCATGTCTACTCTCAAAACAATGATAGCTGCGCTGCATTACTCGTGTACCAAATGTAAAAGTACAAATTCAGAGTTGATTTATAAATAGCTAGACATCTTCCATTATTTCACAGTCCGATCTGGGCACTTGCCTCTGAAGTACAGCCAAAGTAATGGAAAGAGGGAGGAAAAACAGCAATTATCAATCAAATACCATGCAACAGATTGGAGCGTTTAAAAAGACTCATTCCATACAAAGATCGGTGGCAGCATTTCAGTGCCTCTGATTAGAATCCGGGAATTGTAAATTGTGGCTAATTAGGCTGTCATGGGTTCATTAAGGGCTTCAGTGCCTCCCCTTTTCCTCACCTGCATGTATATTAAAACTCATTAGCCTCCTTGTTTGAAATTCCACTTGCATTAATTGCCACTGATGCCCCAGTTCTCACATCCCATGATTCTCTTCTCTGCAGAGTTAGAGAAACACAACTTCTCTGAGTGTATATTCCTGTTATATTCTGTTTAGAGTTTGACTGGTTTGCCCCTTCTGATGGATGTCGTAACTACACCGTCTGCAAAACATAAAAATCATATTTCTCCATAATATATTCAAAATTGGCTCTATATTCTTACAGACTCATTTTTTGCAGACATTTAAATTATTGTAGCAAAAAATTTGTTATAGAATATATTTTACATATTTTTATTTAATGGTATTTTATAATATTTTAAATATGTTGTTTTACACTGTTTTATTTACATTTTAGCTTTTGTTTTAGTAATTCTGTAACGTGCTTTATAATTTATTTTTTAATATTTTAATATAGCTTTATTTCGTTTTAATTTTAGTACTTTAACTTAAAGGGTACATAATACACAGTTTCTGCCAATCTCATGTTAATCTTGAGTATCTATAGAGTAGCATCGCATCCTTCATATCTTGAGTCTTTAGTTTTATCATATTTATAAAAGACAGGTACGCTGTAACGATTCTTTCTATAAACAGCCAATCTCGTGCAGGCGTGCAGTGGGTGGGGCTAAAGAGTCACGAACGAACACACACACATACAAAACATCATTGCATTATCCCTGGATAACTTTCGATTCACTATACGTTCATGTTATTTACATGATATGCACTTACGCGGTGATTGCTAACAAAACTCTCGGGGTTACTTGACCGTAACCCTGTTCCCTGTAAAAGCGGAACGAGATGCTGCACGAAGTGCATATGGGAACGTCTTTATCATAACCAGCTGCGAAATAGTGTGTTTAACACGTCAATGAAATTGACCCGGAGGTATTTATAGCCTCGGCTGGTGACGTCATCAGCGCACCTGCTGCACAAGGCTATAAATAGATGAGCCCCAGCTGCAAGCCTTCAGGTCTTTTTTGTTTGAAGAGCAGTCCTGGGACATCATCAGCACGGCACTGCAGTGCAGCATCTCGTTCCGCTTTATCAGGGAACAGGGTTACAGTCAAGTAACCCCGAGAGTTCCCTTTCAAAAGCTACACTCAATGCTGCACGAAGTGCATATGGGAACGAGAATACCCACGCCGCCATGCTTGATGGTGTCTGGACCCCTTACGATTGTGTAGGTGTGCACAAGGACGTAAGAGACCTCAGACATTAGCTTGCGATGTCAACTCAAGGACATGAGAGCCTGGAGTGGCATGAGCATCCAAGCTATAAAATCTTATGAATGTGTGCGGAGAGGACCAACCTGCCGCATCACAAACACTTTGTAAGGGGGCACCCCTTGCCACCACAGTAGAAGAGGCGACCCCCCTGGTGGAGTGAGCCCTTAAACCTATTGGTGAAGCTTGACTGCATGCCTCATAGGCAAGAACAATAGCATCCCTGACCCAATGTGACATAGTTTTTGTTTGGTGGCGGCAGAACCTCTGTTACGGCCCCCATGGCAAACAAACAGTTGCTCCGACTTACGCCACTGGCTAGTGCGGTGGACGTAGGCCTGGAGAGCACGAACTGGACACAGTCTACGAAGTATCTCCTGTTCCGGCGTTTCAAACGGCGGAGGGCAGAAGGTTTCAAAAGTGACAGGATGCACAGTCGAAAAAGAAACCTTAGGCAGGTAGTCAGGATGAGGATGCAAAATCACTTTCACCAAACCTGGGGCAAAGTCTAAGCAGGATGGTGATATTGACAGAGCCTGCAAATCCCCAATTCTTTTTAGAAAAGTTATAGCCATAAGAAAACCCATTTTTAGGGTCACTTTTATTCACCTTGAGGATTGGCCCTAAAATCCTCTGGCTTTGAGCCACAACTGAAACGGTCTTATGTGCAACAACCCCAAAGGGAAAGCCGTGGATGCTGATGCCATGAGACCTAACACTCTTTGGTGCTGACAAACAGTGAGATCTTGGCCTAGCCTGACTTTGCTCAGAGTATGCTGAATGGTCTCGCAGGATGGTGATATTGACAGAGCCTGCAAATCCCCAATTCTTTTTTAGAAAAGTTATAGCCATAAGAAAACCCATTTTTAGGGTCAGAAGTTTGTCAGACGCTGACTCTAGAGGTTCAAAGGGGGTCTCAACCATACCCTCGAGGACTATAGCTAAGTCCCATGAAGGGATCTTGGTTCTTATGGGAGGCCTCAACCGCCTGGCCCCGCGAATGAAGCGAGTGAGCAGAGGATGCCTCCCCAGCGGCACCCCATCCACCAGGGTGTGGCAAGCCAAAAGAGCAGCCACATAAACCCTGCGAGTGGAGGGGCAAGTGCCTGTTGACAATTTTTCTTGCAGAAAGTCCAGAACTGAAGCAACCTGGCAGTTAACTGGATCTATATTATGTGTCATACACCATCTTTCATAGACACCCCATTTATTGGCATAAACTTTCTGAGTGTAGGAAGCCCTAGCACTAAGAATGGTCTCAATAAAGGTCGAAAGCCCAGTGTCCTTCAGTTGGTGCCCATCAGGGGCCAAACATGAAGGTTCCACAGGTCGGGCCTGGGATGGAATATCGTGCCCTCTGCCTGAGACAGAAGATCCCTCCTCGCCGGAAATTGCCCAGAGAACCACACTCTGTTCGGCCAACGCGGTGCTATCAATAAGAGGCAAGGCCCTTGTTGGCGAACCCTGGCTAGAACTCCCGGGAGCAGAGCGACTGGAGGGAAGGTGTACAGGCACATCTTGGGCCATGTATGAGCCATCGCATCCAGACCCAGCAGGGCTGGGTGACTGAGAGAGAAGTAGAGGGGACATTGCGCTGTCTGATAAGAGGCGGAGAGGTCCACTTCCACTCTGTAAAATCTGGTCCAGATCTGCTTGATCACTTCTGGGTGGAGTTTCCATTCCCCCATCTGTAATTTCTGTCTGGACAGTAAATCTGCTCCCACATTCAACTGCCCCGGAATGTACACTGCTCTGAGTGACAGGAGCTTGTGCTGGGCCCAGAGAAAAATCTGTCTCGCTATCCGGTTTAGATTGCGTGAGCCCAGATCTCCCTGGTGATTTATGTATCTATATAACAGACGGTCGCTGTACTGTCCACCCGCACTAGGACATGACAGCCCCTCAACTGGGGGAGAAAGTATTTCTGGGCCAGAAATACAGCCATCAACTCGAGGCAGTTGATGTGCCAATCGAACTGATGACCCTCCCATTTCCCTTGGGCTGGACGACCACTTAAGACCGCACCCCAGCCCATCAGGGAAGCATCCGTCGTTAGCAGTTTGCGACGACAAGGTACACCTAGAGTGGGACCCAAGGCAAGGAACCGGGGTCTGAACTACATAGTTAGTGTACTAAGCCACACGGCGCGCCGCTTTTATTCGCCTTGAGGATTGGCCCTACAATCCTCTGGCTTTGAGCCACATCTGAAACGGTCTTATGTGCAACAACCCAAAAGGGAAACCCGTGGATGCTGATGCCATGAGACCTAACACTCTTTGGTGCTGACAAGCAGTGAGATCTTGGCCTAGCCTGACTTTGCTCAGAGTATGCTGAATGGTCTCGGTTCGAGCGGGAAACAATTGTGCCCACCTCGTGACCGAAAACCAAACAAACCCCAGATAAGTCGTTCTCTAGGCAGGAGAAAGAACACTTTTCTTGGTGTTGAGTCTCAACCCTATAGAAACTAGATGAGCTAACACTGCCTCTGTGTTGAAGCGCCATCTCTCGTGATTGTGATAATATTAGCAATTGCCTATGTAATTCAAAATGTGAATGCCCCGGAATCCAGTACTGCATCCATGCATTTTGTATACGTGCGGTTACAAGGCTAGTAACCAAATTGGTAAGCTTTTGACCCCAAGAGCGAACCTCAGGAACCTGTGTTGTGGCAATATTTATATGTGAAAACATGTGTCCTTCAGATCGATCGTGCCGAACCAAACATAATGTTGAATTTGTGACACGATTGTCTTTACGGTTAACATCTTGAACTTGAGTGCTTTAACTGTACAGTTTAAGCCTCGAAGATCTAAGATTGGACACAACCCCCCACCCTTCTTGGGAACCAGGAAGTAACTGCTGTAATAGCCCAACTCACTCTCCAGAAGAGGAACATGTTCTATGGCCTCTTTGTTGAGTATAGTTTGTAGCTCTTGTGATAGTACGAGCGTCACGGAAATGGAGACCACAGCGCTAAAACACGGAGGATGACAAATAAATTTGTTTACTAATTTTACTGTGCTTAATACCCATGCAGAAACGCCTGGCAGAAGTTTCCACGCTGCCAGAATCTCTGAGAGTGATAATTTTGATACTTCCTGTTGAGGGGATGTTAGATGTTCTATGTCCTGGATGATAGCAGGATTTGCACACAGAACATCTAACATTTCACTGGAAACCGCTGCCCCCTGAATCACCAGATGCGGCAGGGATGGAGTGGTTTTGTAAGGGTAATGGGATGGGGCGAGCAAATGTTTGACGCGCCCTGTCCCACGGTGGCACTAGACTGGGCGCCAGACCATCAGTACTTCTTTTTATTGATGATAGTCCTGAGGTCCGCTCTGGGAGGTTGCTGAGGGTGGCGAGCCGGCCCCCAGTCTTCACGAGGGGGAGCGCAACTCACCACACTCTGCTTTTTCACCTCCCTAACTCTTGAAGGACCGGGGAGAGGTTGGGTGGCCGATGGCCCCTCCCCTTGAGTGCAGCGAGGAATAAACTGAACAAATGCTTCCTCATATTTTGTAATTTCTCTAAATCTGGCAGCCACAGAGTTAGCTGAATCACCAAATTGACCAGAGGAGGGAGATCGGAGCATCAAGAAGAAAAACTCTATCTCTGATCGTCCCCCCCCCTGAAATCAAATCCTTCAGGAGGTCAGCCTGGTATGCCTGTAACATAACCATAATGTGCAGTGCAGCACGAGCCTGACCCTTTTTTAATATAATATATATATATATATTTTATATAAAATAATATATAATTTATATATATAAGCCACGAGAGTTGTTCTAAATGGCTTCGTGGAGATGTAGGTCTCTTTAATGAATGTGCAGACCCAGGAGCTCGCGGGCATCTCTTCCACCTGGGGCATCTTCGCATACCCATGTGATCTCGCACCCACGAAAGTCGAAAATGTCGACGTCAAGGGCACAAAAACACGTGAAGTATATAGTTTTCTCCATGACATGGAGATCCTCAAAGAAAGGGAGAGACTGATGTTGTGGTCCCTCCCCCCTGCCACCAGACAGAAACCTATCCTCAAGCTTACTACGTTTGGGGATCTTTCGTTCATGGGGCCAGTCAAGCTGTAACCTGGCAACCGTGCGAGTAACCAGCTCTAATAATTCCTCGACGGATTTGTTATCGTGCGAGGAATGCTCAGAGAGTGGCTGCTCGAAGTCCGCAGACCCGAGAGATTCAACATCATCCACTGTGTCCTTAACGCTGGGTTATTTGGGAAGCTGAACAAGATTATCTTTCCCTCACAACCAAAAACACACTTCTTTGGTGACATTGTTGATTTTCATGGTCTAAATACAATATGACAGCGCTGCCAACGGCTTCCGTAACCTGAACGAAGCTCGTTGATGGACACGCTCTTGCTCTTGCTCTGGTTACTTTATGACGTCATACAGGGCCATACTCAAAAAAACTTTCAGAAGCGTATTCAAATCCTGAAGGAGTGTATTTGGCACAGAAATACTCTGTCATACATCCAACTATTTTTTTTTTTTAATTTGTCCATGTTTAGCTTGAGAATCCAAATCTTTAACAGTGTAAATAAGTCAGAATGCATGAAATAGCATTAGACCCCTCCCCTTTTGTTGCCAATGCAATTTTTCCAGTTCTCCTTACATTTTATCATCTAATTTATTTTGTTTCAGCTGTATTTTAATTAATTTAATTAATTAATATATATTAATTAATTAATTAATCTATATTAATTCATATTTCAAAAAATATTTGTAATAGTTTTAGTTAACAATAAAAACCCTGATTTGCACACATGGGTATTTATTTATTTATTTAGCACTCTTAAATTGACCATTTTTTCCCCATCTCATGATAGTGGCTACTGAAGGGTTAGGGACTGTATTCTTGTAGTTTTATTTTTCTTCTGCTCCGGAGTAATTAGCCCAATGGCATTCACGGCATAGGTGATTGTCTCAAAACAACCTGGTATTAGAACTGAATGCCCATGAGCAAAGATTGCAGATTTCAAATAGCATACTTCTGTTCCAGCCAAGCAACTACCATTGAGATTAAGTGTGAATGCTAATTGATAGCTTTCATCAGGTACTGTAGACCTTGTTGGTCTCTTTTAAGCCCTCTCTCTGTCTTTCCCTGCCTCTCCTCCTGAATCCCCCCACCCTTTCTCACTCTCTACAGCATCAGTGTGGTTTGACAAGGATGAAACGCTTGTCTGTCCTGTCAGGATTTGAGCTAAACTTAATGATCCAAAGCGAACATCTAATCCACTGTGCTGTGGAGTGGTACATGTGACAAATGCACCCGGTGGAGAAGACGAGCAGTGCCACAACTCACGCCACACGTCTGATCCCTGCCCATGTCTCTCCAACGCTAATGGCATTACACTGCCTGCTCCTTTAGCAGCGTTCATCCTTTGCCATTTATCTTTGCGTGATGCACGATGTATGTTAGTTTGCATATTAATACTAAATGCCAGCTTGTCACGCACTTCAGGGAGAAAAGTTGACTTTCGAACTTTAAATAAGTAATATTTTTCATTTATTTAATTTTTCATCTTGAGCAAGAAATGTTTTGAGTGAATTTTTTTTAACTACTGGGAATTGAATTTCTTGGCAGTGGGCGGGACCACACAGTCCAAAACAAAAACAGATATTCTGTCATGGAATGCATTTCAAAGTAGAATATCTGGTTGTAGTATTGTTTTTCAGAGAAACGAGTATTTGAGCTTAGCACGTTTCCTACATTTCTGCATTTTTCAATTATTGCAACATTTCATTCGAATTATTGCACTTTTACATAAGCATAGATCAAGAGAATGTCTACTCATATGCAGGTATCTAGTTACCTGATTTTTCATATTTATCATGTACATTATATAAAACCTTAAGAATCTTCTCTCAAGAGGTTGCGAAAATGCATCTGTTCAGCAACTACAATCAAGATTCATGTTTGTGTAACAGAGGCCAGCTAGTAGTCGCTGTGCGAGTAAACCTCACTATTTCTAGTGACTGACGTTAGAGGTTGCAGTTGTCGCAGCCTTTAGCCTCCTTGTTAGAGCATCCGACTCTCACGCCGGCTGACCCGAGTTATGCTTGGATTGGTGGTGCGAACAGGAGGGGTTACATTTGGATTCATTACAGTTCGTCACTGAGATGGTTCGCGCTCAGATTTAGTCATAGCAAATAGCACAAGAACACAGACTGATTTCATACACTTTAATTTGAGGAAAATATTGCAATAAATAAAATATTGCTAAACTCCAAAGTATATGTTTGTCAGTGTTTTCAGATCACTGGCACTGTTTTCTCGTTGCAAAAAAAGTGTACGGTTGCCAGGTGCACGGACGCCCTCGGCTGCTATTTGGAAACAAATGCTGCCAACTTTTTTTTGTTTACTAAAAGCGCTCTTTTTAACCTTTTCTTGTTTCCAGTGTGAACACGCCCTAATTATGCTTAATTAATCAAGAGAAACAGAACTAGCAGGTTGTTTTTGTCCAATTATCAGCCATAAATATGACGTAAGAGCAATTCTGATTGGCTCTTGGCACCCCAAGAATGTGTTTCAAGACCTTTTTTTAAAGACCTCCAAAAAACGATAACCTGCAAAATATCTACTACAATATAATAAAATATACACTCATAGGCTACTTTATTAGGTACACCTGTTCAACTGCTCGTTAATGCAAATATCTAATTCGCCAGTCACATGGCAGTAACTCAGTGCATTTAGGCATGTAGACATTTGTTAAAGTTCAAACTGAGCATCAGAATGGGGAAGAAAGTGGCATGTTGTTGTTGCCAGACAGTACTTCAGAAATTGCCGATCTACTGGGACTTTCATGCGCAATCATCTATAGGGTCTGAAAAAGAGAAAATATCCAGTGAGCGAGATTTCTGTGTGCGAAAATGCCTTGTTGATACCAGAGGTCAATGCTTCCAGCACCTTGTTGAATCTATGACATGAAGAATTAAGGCAGTTCTGAAGGCAAAAACCCGCATGGTGTACCTAATGAAGTGGCCAATGAGTGTATGATATTTTTATATTGTATTATATCATTTGCATATATTAAATTCTAAAGAGAAATGTCATGCTTTTGATGAAAACAGAGCTGCTGTTGCACCTATAGTAAAAATTGTTTGATTATTTCTCTTTCTCCCTCACCTTTTCTGTCTGCTTAACCCTACAATATGTGTTCAGATGTGATTTAATAAGTAGAGAGATCCCACGGGAGGCCTCGCATTGAGTTTTCCTGTGGGTCTTTTCTGTGTGTATGACTCTGCAGTGGCAGGGGTGCTTCCTTGGCCCAGATTAATTACCCCCCTCTAATTGGTTTAGTGTCTCACAGCTGGGCCATGCAGGCAGCACGCTGATACATCCAGTTAAATGACGCCCATCCGTCATCGCTGGCTATTAGAGCTGGGAACTGGGACCCAAGCGGTCCGTTTTCCTCCTGGAGTGAGTTTGTTTGTGTGTGCGTTTAAGATAGAGGGAGAGAAAGAGAGTGTGGCAGTCATAAACACCTGTACGTTTGTCTTTTCCACACGCCAGATAATTTGATCTCTTGATGCGCTGTCTGCCAGAGCAGTATAATTTATGGATTGATGAATGTTTGGATGCGTGTGTATAGATTGAGGGAATTTATCAGAGAGCAAAAAAGATCTAGATGGTACATGTAGTATTTGATTACAGTCATCTTCGTACATCAGTTTATTTATACCTGGGTCAGTGACAAATACAACCGTTTCATACGGTTTTGAAAAACTTGTTTACTATTTTCAAGGAAAGCTAGAATTAAATGTCATGTGGCGTGACCATTGGGTAAAAAAAAACAACAACATATTTTTCTTATACCTTGAATACACATATCTGAGTGTATTCATCTTAATCATTATTAAGAAAAATAGTTGCCATCTTAGCAGAGATGAGGCGGGACGTGGGTGGAGCTGAGGTGACGGGATGACTAACAGACAGCAGATAAATGGCTTTTCACCTGTCACTCAAAGTGGCCACGCCCTTAATTATGCAGAACTTTAAGCCTTTATATAATTTAAATGAATGAGTTATAAAAAAATTCACCCCCCTTACAGTTGTCATGAAGGGTAAAATTTGTCGTATAGACCAAAACCACAATTTGTACCAGGCTGTAAACATGTTTTTTTCTGCTGTAAAGTTGGGCATTTTAACATGGGGCTCAATGAGATTCTGCTCCCTTCTGGAGCCTGTCTCTAGTGGCCAGTCGATGAATTGCAGTTTAAGTCACTTCCGTATTGGCTTCAAGAGAAACTGGGGGAGGTTGCCGCTTGGTTATGACAACCATAACCTAAGGGTACCTGCACAGTTTTGGCGCAGCGCCGCCTAGTGGTCAGGAGATATGAAAAATGTCTCTTTTGCTCATAATTTCTGAACGTTTTGGCCATTTTGGTCTAGATTAGTGCAGCATGCCGAGTCGAACGATACCCAATTTTCACATATCGGCCATTTTGGGCGTCGGCCATTTTGAATTTTGTCATGGAATGCTATATTTTACGAACACATTGGCATATCGTTATAAAACTCGATACGTGTCTTTGCCACCATGCCCTGACAGTACTCAAAAAGTGGTCAAAAGTTATGAAATTTCCCAAAATTTTGGTTAAATTAGCCTATTGTAATGAAACTGGTCTTAATAGATTCCTTGGGTCCTGCTGAGAACATAGATACCAATTTTGCCATAGTAAGCCAAACTTCCTGTCCACCATTTTGACTTTTTCAAACTCCTCCTAGACCGTTTTGTCCGATTTTCACCAAATTCAAGTCAGATCATCTTCAAACTGTGCCAACAAAAAGTTATGGATTTTGTGTCGATAGACAAAACCGTTTTCGTATACTGCAGCAACAAATTTTAGGCATAATGCCAAAATGACTCTGAGACTGTATCTCTACAATGCTTTGGCATATCGACATCAAACTTTGAATGTGTAATTATCACCTCACTCTGACCACAACATTTGGTCACAGCGCCACCTATTGGTCGAAAATGATAAGCCATTAAATCAAATTACTAGTGACTGTATTTATGATTTTTCAGCAATTTTGACTAAGATCATCTTAAAATGTCTTTAATTGCTTGTTGTTGCAGTTGTTCTGAATTATTGTTTTTAATTATTATTATTATTATTATTATAGTTATTTGTTAATTTGCAAGTCTAACAACCTAATCAATTATCTGATCAAATTATCTGATATTTTAAGAGATTTATTTACTTGACACAGTCAAGACGATCTGTAGGGGTCCTCTTATGATATAATTTCCGTTTTTTTTCTCTCCTTCGTGTTGGGTGGACCAAATGATTTTGATTTGGTGGACAGTGAAGCGATTTTGTTTTTTCTGTAAAAAATAAGACTATGCCAACCTAAAGTGGTCTTTTCGAGAATTTCAGTATCACCTTATATAATTATAAAAATTTTAATTCAGAAATTCCAATGTTTTTGCATCATCGCAGAACAAAAAGAAATGCATACAGGTTTGGAACCGCATGATGGTGAGTAAATGATGAAAAAATTTAAATTTTTTACTGATTTATTCCTTTAAGAATGGGCAAAGGCGCAAGTTTATAATATCCAAACTTCACCCACAGCCTTAACAGAAACGAATCAGGTGAATGGAAAGACTGCCTGGCAGATGATGTAATAAAGCTGAAATGTTGATTAAGCGCACAGATATTGTGCTGGTGTGATGTTACGGAGCCAAATGCATAAATATAAGTGGGGGAATTGAATTGTGACAGACCTGATTCGAACGGATGTCATGTCAAATAAAACAAGTGAAGCACATTATGAGGTGAGGAAATCTCCCCGTATCCCCCTGCTCTTGTGTCTGGAATAAAGGCCAAGAGATTGGACTGTGAAAAGACTGTAGAACTGCTTATTAACTTGCAAATGCTCTATACAGTCCCATAGTGTAACAACTTATTAAAGTGCAAATATATGATGCGCCCACATAGACTCATTTCCAGAGTGCGATGGAGTATTATAGAGCTCTCTGTGTCTCTTGCTTCTTTCCTTTCGTCTTTATTCTCTTTGTCTTTCATTCCCTATCTACCCCCTTCCCTGTATCTAATCAATCTCGTTAAACACACATTTCTAAATGACAAAGATTGTAATGCTTAAAACTTCACTTTTTCATTGTCATTGACATCATGCATATTTATTCTAAGTGCATGTTTCCATGCCAGTGTTCAGAAGATACTTCTGTTAGAATATGAATCATAAAAATGCAAATAAAAGGTTTTTGTTGCTATCGTTATCACTTCGGCGACCCTCTGGTGGTCTAATCAATTATGCAGACAGAACGTAACCCCCGGGCACAGACCCCGACACCAGCAGCACAAACTTCCAAGTCACCAGGCGCTTTGTCTAATGACAGAAATTTCGCAACATGAAGATGAGGCCCATCAGCATCTCAACAACATTGTGGTTCCACATCATTAATTTCCAGGGTCCTCTGTAGTGGGAGAAAACAAAATCAAATTAATTAGGATGCTGAAAACGAACACAAGAAATTAATAATATAAAATAAAATGAAATAAAGAGAGGAAGAAAAAAAGTGCATTTGTGCTAATGGGCGTGAAACAAATGATGCCATCATTTTTAAAGGGAAAGAAAGCCTAACTGTGTTGCTGGCAATTTCAGATTCAATTATAATGCAGGGACCTCAGCTCTACCTTTTCAAATGAGGTTTAGATGAAAAAAAATTAATTAGAAATTATAACCCTTGAGGAACTTGCAGACTGCAAAAATTGTCCCTGCTTTCCTCTAGGTAGACACAGGGTGATTTGTATGTTTGTGTAAGCGATGCTCATGTGCACGTTAATGTTGCCTTTAGGTGCACCTGGTGAACTTCCGATATGGGTAGTTGATACTAACTCTTGTTTCCATCTGAAATTCAATTTTTCACTGAACCCATTGTATGTTAACTGAACCCCATGACGTCTGTGATACCTGTGCTGTGTCCTAATACGCCTATTATAATATGCCCTAGGGGTTTGAAGAAAAAGTACATACTATAGCAGAAGAGTAGGCAAGTTTTGGGACATACTACCACCACGTAATTGTCTTTAACGGACTGCTCTGTCACATAATTACATGCATCCTGTCATCTTGTCACATTTAATGTCCCCATAGGCTATCGTACACACACTGCACATTTTAGTTAATTTTATTTGGCGACAATTCTTCCTACCTTATTTGAGAACAAAAAGGTAGTACGTAGATCTGCCAGTTGTGGGTCTTTCATGCAGAGAACTCTCATCATGTTTTGGCATAATGATGCATTTAAACGGTACTAACCGGACATATCTTTATTAAAATTCAGTTGTTGCAGAAGAAATAAATATTTTTCATCAGGTTAGATATTGATTATTACTCAAACCCTTTTATTTAACCCCCCCTACCATCTGCCACGTAAATTTAGAATAAGTTTTAGAAAGTTATTGTTGAATCATGATTTGTGCATGAAATCTGCAGACAAATGTTTTCACAAGAAAATTGATTCACCTTACAAACTACATTTTTCCATACATTTAGAACACATATCCATGCGTATGCACACTTAGTGACTCGATCGCATGCTTCCCTTCTATATAGTTGGCGAAAAACAGTATGTGACAAAAGAAGTATGTCCGAATTCACAGTACTCATAAAGGTGTAGGCAAAAAGTACCTGGATGACCTACTTCTGCCGAGATTCTGAAGTGCGCATACGATGGACACTTTACTATCCCATGAGGCCACAGGAGAGGATTTGTGAATGAAGGTGAAGCAACGCAACTGACACTGGTAAGTCACAGGATAAAGACAATGTAGTACGTTCGGATTACATTCATAATACACACATTCATACTATATAGAATGTACTTTTTTAGCAGCTATGAAGTAATTACTTAATCAAAATAATTACCAAGAGAGTATGCAATTTCAGACACAGCCAAAGTTTATTTGTTGCTTTGGTTATATCATGTGATATGTCTCAATTCAGTCTACATTAATGGACTTTTTTTCATGGTCTTGGAACATTGAATATTTTCTGAAAACATTATACCACTGAGATTTTTTTCTTCCTTTCTTATTCAATAAGTATATCCTTGAAGTTGTTCTGTAAAACTTGACTTTGATAAGAAAGAATGTATGTACTTGGGACCAGTGTTGAGGAAAGTTACTTCTAAAAGTAATGCCTTACAATATAGCATTACTTCTTTTAAAAAGTAACTGATTGCGTTACTTAGTTATTTTGAATTACATTACATTTGCGTTACTTTTTCTCACCTGGGCTAGGCTTGCTGTGAATGCACACATTTAGTCTAGAACAGGGGTGTCCAAAGTCTGACCCGTGGCCAAATGCGGCCCGGGGAGGAATTTCAAACGGCCCGCAGCTTGTCTATTAAAATATATTATATGTGGGCCTGCCACGCATAATTTACAAATTGTGCATTTTTACAATGTCAACACAAGGTGGCAGTACTAGATTTTAGGCAAGGGAAACATTAAAGAAAGAAATTGAGAAATCAAATTTTCATTCAGCCTTTGATATATAAAAGTTAATCGTGATATAAGAATATCCTGTACGTTTCGTAGCTGAAAACTTCCTTGTTAGTCAAATAAAAGCTTATTTGGCCCAGCAAACGCTCAGTTTTAGAACGTGCCAAGCTGTGACGTCAGAGTGTGGTGAAACACCGCCTTAACCGAAGAAGACGAACTCCTGATTCTGTAGCCCCGCTCACCGATTTGTGCATGGCATGTTATAGATAAATAACATAGGCCTACGTGGAGCTAAACCGAATCGAACTTCCAAGCTATAAACATGCTGCATGAGCTTCTTTCGGATTCCAATATTATGAATGCATGGAACTTTATTTTTAATGAAGATCCAGCTCACGTGGGGAAGACATTGCACGTTTGTTCCTTCATTTCACCACGGATTCGTTTGTAAACAAGAGACTGGATTTGCAGACAGGATGAGATTACATGAATGAATGAAGCAACACACTTATGTGAGTAAAAAATGTTTTTATATGTGATAGTATTGCATTGTTACAGATAATTTGATATCTATTGATTATGTGTACGTGACTAACTGAACATAACTTAGCACGCTGTCACAGACTGGACAATCCTTTATTTGAGGTGTTGTTGATTCATTGTGCTGCGATTCGTGATCAGACTCAGACATGTATGGGCCAGGGCTCGCAAAGCCCAACGTCCCGGGGCTATGTGTTTTCCAGACGGGCTACCAAAACGTATCACCGGCCTGCCCAACGGGCTATCTTTAATAGTGAAATAACATTCCTTTCTTGATATGCGTTGTTCACTCTCTTGACTTGATATTTGAAGAAAACATACAATCGTGGAAGTTTTGATCATGCTGATTTGTCTGACTCTGCAGTGAGGCTTGTGTGCGTGTGCATGCGTGTGTGTGTTAGTGATGCACGGTTCGCGGTTATATCCACCGATCGGGCGGGCCAAGTATCGGGCAGGCCAATAAAAAATTTAATTCCAATTATTTGCGGGTGGATGAAAGATAAATCAATGTGTTTGTTTGATAAAGACATTTTGCGAGAGAGAAATGTTGAGCTGATCTAGTTAGAATACTTTTGAACCAAAAATTCACCAACATTTATCATGCATTTACTGTGGTAACTCTAACTGTAACCGTGGTATTTTGTCAGAAATGTAGGTTAATATCTCATTTTATTTAGGTATTAAATGAGTAATAAAGGCCAGATTATAATTTTTTTGTAATAAACTTTTGTGCATTTGTATTTATATTGAATGTGTTTATAGACTAAATAACATAAAGCCATTCTAGATATAGAAACAATATTTTTACTTTCTACCATGTAGTGAGGTGCCATGTGTGGTTTTACCTGTGGTGATCTAAATATAGTATTTGTTATTTTAAATAATACATTTCTGACTCAGTAATAATATTTAAATTTCACCCTTTAAAAACGAGGTTGTTAAAAGTTTTACAGATATTTGTGTATTAAATTTACATGTGTCTTTCTCAAGCTACTCTACTGTCAGCTTAAGCTTTTGTCAAATATGTCATGTTATATATATATATATATATTAGTAGAAAAGGAACCGGCCCCCAGGTGTGTCCACAACATTTAATCTGGCACCCTTTTAAAAAAGTTTGGACACCCCTGGTCTAGAACTGCAATAACCATCATGTTTACGCAGCGCACACAGCGCCTCTGCACTTACTCCCGATTTCTATCGACATGGGGACAGGACTTTTGTCAGTCAATAAATGGGAAAACAAAATAACACTAGTTACTTGAAAAAAGTAATCAGATTACGTAACTCGCGTTTTAATGCGTTACCCCACTTGTAATGCGTTACCCCAACACTGCTTGGGATCTTTACATTCAATACTGTTTCTTTCCTGACTTTTTTTTTTTTTTTTACAGATATCATCTCAAAGATTTATTTGGGGATCTGAGAAGTCCAGCTTGTCAAAACTGGTGCCTGGACTATGGTGAACGGATGGCTCATCTCTAGTATTTGCTCGCAGCTGAAAGCAGTCAACAAGCTCTGCTGTAGCTGAGCCAATTTTTCAAAGCGTTCCGCTGATGTGATTGGTATCGTCCTCGGGCTGGATGGGTCCACTCTGAGCGACAGGGGAAGGGAAGGTTAGTCTGTCTTACCTGAGGATAGTGAGACCTTTCTGTAATCTACGCAGGGAGAAAATTATGGAGCTCAATTTAAAGACTTACCCCATGAAATTAACACCCCCAGCTCTCTTTTTTGCTTCGAAGAGTGAATCTTTTGGTAGAATAGCTTGCCTCTTTGAAACTTCCAGAGTGAAAGAGGTTTTGACTTTATTTTGGACTTTATAAAAGTCCATTCAGATGTCGTTCATATATTTGCTCATGAGATGATCTGGTTCTATAAACTCTCTTGTGTTATGAAATACCATAACATAAAGCTTATTTATTAAAGCCATGAAATCATTCCATAATCTCTTAATTATAGCAAGCTAATGGTTTATAGTACAAGATAATACAGTTTAAGTCTAATTCACTAACGCATCTTGGGTTCGTTGGTATCAGGGCAGTGGACATTGCTTTTTCAGGTTTTGCTCCTCAAAATTGGCTTCTCAAATAATTTCTACATTGAAATCTACATTGCATTCTGCAGGCACCTGAAACTAGATGTGAATTTGGCAGCTCTGTTGCGGTGCCACCATATTGTAGTATGGCATTTGTTGTTGCATTAGGTCCTTACACAGCTCTTGGAGTCATACTGTAGTAGAGTCATGGCCGCCAAGATGCCTTTAGTAATATTTAATATTATTGAATGTGTACTGATTGGGACTTGGACCCACCCAGTTGTGCATCTGGTTGTCACACTGATTGTAAGGAACATAAGAAAAATATGTAATTGATAATTGAGCAAAATTATTCTCATTAAGAACATATTTCATCTTTACTCCACCCATGAATCATTTAATGATTATTTAATGATTCATCTGCATAAAAAACATTTTCAAATAATAGTACTATAAATAACTAGGCATATCTAATGCATTTTTCAGTTTTTCGCTGGTGTAATATGTTGTTGTTATGGTTCATTCTGTCCACGAATTAGGATGAATATATGGCATGCAAGATTTCTGTTTTTCTGATTGTAGTTCTGTCATGCCCACAGGTTTGGTTTGAGTGCAATTTACTCACAAGTGATTTTAAGTGATAGGGTACAACGAGGCTAAAAGCACACCTTAAGAAAAATGTGCTTTTCACTACTCATATAGTGTATGATATACAGAAAACTATATCTGTTTGTATTGAATATTTATGGAGCAACAGATTTTGTGTGAAAATAAATCATAAAAGTGGTTTATTTTATTTAAAAATCTTAAAAATGCATGGGGTGTCAAGGGGGGCTTTTTACCCCACACATGGGGTAAAAGGCTCACCAGCATGGGGCAAAAGGCACACAGTATTGATACAAATACTTTCGCTAAAATAATATGTTTTTAATAATGTCTAAGTTAATACTTGTTCAAAACAATCACTTTAGCAAAGTTTGAACTATTTTCTGTTTATTTTTATCAATAAATATGCTGTCATTAAAATATGTTAATAAAGAAATATATCTGAAAAATAAAGAAACAAAATCATTTAAAAAAGTAAAGATTCTGAAAGCATTGAAGGAGATCCCATAATAATTTAATATAGATTTACAGTAGTAACAATAAATTATATTGTATTATATCATATGATTAATATCACATTTTTAAATATGAGGGTTTCATTATAAATATGGTGATTATCTCTAAGGTGGACACCCAACTCAATATATGATACTTATAATCTGAATCTAACCATGTCATGTCAACAAGTGGAAAAATCAGCCTGCTGTTTATTATTATGTTAAATATGGTGCCTTTTACCCCAACAGCAGGGGTGCCTTTTACCCCAAATACCACACTTTTACATATTCTTCCGTTATTGAAAAACTGTTGCTTTAATTAGCTTGAACAAAACTGACAAACATTAACAAGACCTTTGTGTCAAAATATATTCAATAATTTTAGCAATTCTTATTTGCTACTTAAATCTACAACATTTTTAAAAACATCAAATATTAGATCAAATGAGCGCAGAATCAACTTTGCGCTGCTGCCCGTGATCGCGTCAAAGATCAGGCAAATTTCCACGTGCATCTTGAAAAGCCGTTGTTTTGGAAAGTACTGAGGCAAGTTTTTGTGCCATCTAGTGGTTTAGAGGAAAATAAAGTCAAAGGAGCCTTTTACCCCGTGGAGCCTTTAGCCCCGTTGTACCCTATTCATTTTTTGAAATTTGACACATTTTGATAGTTAGTTTGATAGTCTTGTTTGAAGTGGTTTAAAAAGTCTTGATGTTTGAAGATTTCAATGGCTTTACAGACAGAAATATTTATGTATCAGGGTGTAAGAATGTCATTTCCCAGAATGCCATAATCTGTTGATTGTTGAGAAATAGCATAGCATACTTGAATGCTACTCTTAATATATATAGTCACTGTTTGGATTTAAATAGGCAAATGCTTAAAGGCCCGTTCTATAACTATAAAGATAATTCTAAAGATAACTATATTAGCGTCCACATCAGCGGACGATATCGTTCTGTTTATTCTAAGCGCGTGCTTGTCTGCCGTTTTAAATGCTTGAGCTTGTTACAGCAGGACAGATTCTGATTGGTTGTCAGTGTTTTTATCGTTCATCAGCTGGATAAAATCGTTCTGAAAATGATTCCAACTATATCGTTTCTCTATATCGTTATCGTTCTTGGCATGAACGGGCCTTAAGAGTCTATGAGTCTATGATTATGTTATACGTTAGGCAAAAGTTCTTCTAACCCTAATTGATGGATTGTGTAGCTTTCCATTTCTTAAACAACCATGCAGGAAGACACATCATGGCCATATTCGTCAATGTCAAGATTCATCAGGCTCAAACTGTGAAAGAATGGTTTGGAGGGAGCATGAAGAATAATTTTCACACATGAATTGGCACCTCTGAGTTCAGACCTTAAATTCATTGAAAGTCTTTGGGATGTGCTGGAGGAGACTTTACAGAGTGCTTGACTCTTGCATTGTCAGTACAAGATCTTGACCAAAAATGTATGCACCTTTTGATGGAAATAGCATCAAAAGTATTTTCCTGGCCATATTTAACCAAACACACATTATTACACATCAACCTCTTCTTATGAAACAAGAGCAGGCTGGAAATCAAAACTTGAAGATGTACAGCTCTTCATAAATTCTTAAAATATTTATATGGAGTAACAAGGAATGCCCAATTAGCATGACAATGACATCATTAACAAGCACTCAGTTTGTCTGATTATTTAATTAGGGCCGGAAGAAATAAAGATGGGAGTTAAACAAAGAAACCTGTTAGTCTCTCCCTCACGACTGTTTTGTAAAAATAGTGTGCTTTGTGCTGTACCAATCAAGGGTTCATCACATTGTGGGTTAAGATGGTGGCACGTGTACCCCCAGCAGAGGCCAGATGACTGCTCATTATCCACACAGCTGTAAATTACGACCATTCTGGACAGAATATCAATTATGCACTTCTTAAAACAGTCACTGAATTAAAGACTTCACAAAAGGGCACTCACAGCAATCAGGCCAGCTGATTAGGTTTTCATATTGTGGATGAAAGACTCACTGCCAAAAAAGGGTTGATCATTCAGTCATTCAGAGATGAGGCTCTTTTGTCAGTCTGACATGGCATATGCTGCCAAGTTTGTCCTCATTTGTCTTCCTGCTTTTTAAAAAAAAAATGCAAAGCACCACTTTTTCGTAGGTCTAAAAATAACTGGAGGCTTTGTTTGGCATCTCATGGGAACATTTGTATGCTGATCAAGTTGGTGATGGCTTGTTTAAATTTGATATGCATGGCAGATCTTATGAGCGGACCCCCCCAAAGATGATGGCAAGTCATAAAACGTAATGTTCGGTTTACGACATGGCTAATTAAAAAAAAAAAGGTGATCTTGGATTAACATGCCCAGCTTAGGATCACCTTGTTTTGCATAATATAAGACAGGAATTGCATTTATCTATGCAGTAAAGGCTGGGTGACTTGTAGATTCATGCTTTTTCAGAAAGCACAGTAAGTAAGTTTGGCATCTGTAAATATTTTTAAATGTTTCTTACGCTCACTAAGGCTGCATTTATTCGATCAAAAACACAGTAAAAACTGTTGTGAAATATTACTATAATTTAAAATAACAATACATTTTTTTATGTTAATATATTTTAAAATGTAATTTATTCCTGTTATGAAAAAACTTAATTTTCAGCATCATTACTCCAGTCTTCAGTGTCACACAATCCTTCAGAAATCATTCTAATATGCTTATTTGGTGCTCAAAAAGCATCTTATTATTCATACTTTCATTTTGAAACCATTTTTGATCATTTAAAGGTTTTTTGAAAATTCCCTTTTATGCAATGTGTAATGTAGCTATCTGTGAATGTAAAAAATCTGCAAAGTTGTGAAGCCAAAAGTGCATGATAAATAAAATGACTGTCTCTCAAAAGAAAGAACTGACTCTGAACCACCTAAATGAGTCATCAGGAATTCAAATCCCACTTCCGTTACGGCTACATGTCACTGGGTAACACATTTGCCTAATGCCCGCCTATGCTCTGCATTGTTCGCCTGCAAACAACTTGACCTGCCCTCAAACGCTGTAGCTAGCTGATGGTTCCCGTTGTGTACTATTTTCTGCTCTGCTCTGCAAAAGCAAATTCTCTTTGTAAGCACTTCCAAAGGATGATGATGTGAAGAGTCTCTGGTTAAAATTTCCACAGCGTTGTATAGCAGTATAACCTTCTAGCGATTGCTTTACAAAATGGGATTTACAAAACGTTTATCCATTAAAGATAGGACAGTACCCACTTTATTTGAACCAACTTGCTCCTCAGAATCACAACCTATAAGTATGATTAATTACTGATGTATATATTTTCTACCGGGTGTTCAAAATATATAGATATTTTGTGTAGCCTACAGTATGTCTCCAGCTAACCGGCTAACTGTTATTACTGTCTTACTGAAATAATTCTGCTAAGCAGCTGTGGGCCACTATTACCTAAAACTGTGTCCATTAATGCAGATTGTTTGTTGTTCTTACTACTTTGAGTAATGGAGATTCAGTCATTCATGTTAGTGCTCAGCTAACGTATGCACCGTTATTGATACAGTTAATGATACAGTTCCTGCATGTGCATCATAATAAATTAGAAATATACACATCGGTTTGTTGATGGACATACACTTGTTACTGCTGATGGAGAGGAATTGCTGTTGCAATATGCATAATGTATGTCAAAATCAGTAGTGTATCACTGACAAACGTCCTGCTAAAGTCGACCTTGCGATGGAGGTTGAATGACTAGTTCTTCCAATATTACATCATCGGGATGGTAAAATCAACATTATCGTTACTGTCTTTACAGTGTATAAAATCTCTGGGCTTTAGGAAGCCTCCGGAGCGGAAATTTAGTTATGGTAATAGACGTTTTGTTTCCAACAAACGTGATTGTTTAGACCAATCACAACAGACTGGGTCATCTGACCAATCAGAGCAGAGCAGGCTCGCGGAAAGGAGGGATTTAGAGAGGCTAAGGCAACATCCACATGAAGCCAGAGCTTTCCCTATGCAATCTTTTTTTCCCCTCATCTCAAGAAATATCTGCGTACACACGAAACCACTGAAACCGACTCAAAATGATGTAGTATACATGCCAGACCAGTATGTGGCGCTGTACTTCTGCCACATAAATACACTAAAAATGGAGAAGAAGAACCTGGTGTGATGACATCACCGTTTCACAAAATATACTTATTGGCTGTACACACGAAAACGCAAGGGTGTCGGTTTTAGATTTATCCACTCTAGGACCTGGTTTAAAAAAATACCGGTTTCAGGCTCCCAAAACGCCGGATCCGTCTGGACGAAACTAGGGCTGCAACAATTAGGCGATAAAATTGATAATAATCGATAATGAAAATCATTGATGATGATTCTCATTATCGATTAGTCGGACTCGGGTCTGCCCTCTGTGCATGATAAGCTTCCACCAGTCGTGCAAAATTACAGCACTGAATAATGTATTTTTATGGACAAAATGTGTGAGTGGAATCAGAGTGAGCTGATGCAGGAAAGGTACGTGATCCAAGTGCCAAAAAAAAGAGAATTGTTTATTTTAAGCTTCAAGCGAATGCATTAGCGTTTAACATACATGTATGAAAGCGCGTCCTGACAGTTTGTGTTAAACTTCACTGAATGAGCGGCGGGTCAAACAGACAGAATGCAGTAGAGAGGGAGACAATTAATATTCAGCAAAAAAAACATTCATTTAGCGGAAATATCTGCTGTTGGATGCTAAATTTAGTTTTATGAGAGTAGTAACTGCAAAGCGATAACAGCGAGTAATTGAATATAAATGTAAAACGTTTCTACACGATAAAGAAATGACAGTAACAGGTACTGTATCCAGAGCGAATGTGTGTGTGTTCCTGCAGAACATTCCTCTTATGTGGTAACACTGAGTTTGTGTTTTTTTGTTTGAGTTTTTCTTTAATATCATTTTAATGTAGGGATTTAAACTCCTTTTGCTTAGTAACTTTTTTTGCACATAATGTATAGCACAAACATGCCCTTATTAACCATGGTTTTATTATAGTAAAACCATGTTTTTATTATAGTAAAACCATGTTTTTATTATAGTAAAACCATGGTTAATGTATGTAATGGTAGATATATTCACTATGTATGTTTTCATAGCACTCAGCTGGTACATTTTTAATGACAGCATTGGACAGGATGTGGAATAGTGTGTTTTGTCAATAAAATAAATGGGCTTTTTATCTGATTAATCGGAAAAATAATCGGCCAACTAATCGATTATCAAAATAATCGTTAGTTGCAGCCCTAGACGAAACGCTGATATGATACAACATTTTTACGTATAAATGGAAGAGTCGTTTGAGAATCACTGAAAAATGTGGTGATGTGCAATGTATATTATGAGAAAATTATTGTTTTTTGACCTTTGATGCATGTAAACCTGTTATGACCTCAAAGTGCAAGGTGTTCTTTTAGTCAGGCTGTGGAGGAAGGCTGGCAGATGCCTTTTGTCTTGCAGGCAGCCCATGCAGAGCATCAAATAAGCTTGCTGGCATGATAAAGGGTGACAGGAAATTATTCCAGCCATCAAAGTCTGTCCATTCTGTTTGTATCCTGCTCCAGCTCCTGTTTCCACCTGTATGCTAAAGGTCAGGTGGAGTTTAACAGCACTCTGTGTGGCCCCTTCAGGACAGCACACTGATTATTACAGGAACATATCAGAGACAAGCTTCAGACTGACTTGCATTACTGGTTCTCCCATTGCATTAGGGTGATCCATTTTCACCTTAACCTGTATGACTGAGATATCTTGCAGAATGTTGGTAACCGAAGAGTTTGACTTCCATTGCACAAAAAAATAAATAAAAATATATACAGATATTTCTCAAAATATCTTCTTTTATGTTCCACAGAAGATGGAAATGAGAGTAAATAATGACAGAATTTCCATTTGTGGGTCAACTATCCCTTTAAAGGTAATTTGTTGCTGATTTTAATGTTTTAAAAAATGGTAAACTTCTATATAAAGTCATTCATTTTGTTGTTGTCACTATCGTCCGGGTTTGTTTAGTTGCTTAGTAATATTCATTTTATTTGTGAGACATTTCAATAATAAAATATTACAGAGTGGCACTTTAAATGGTTTATAAATGGAATGTTCAGTTTAGCATTTGACCCTCAAAAATGGAGATTCTCATTTGGAATAGCTGACTAATGTGTTGATTTCACAGGTCATAATGTTACATGTTTTGTGGAGCAGTGTCTGACCTGTGGTTTCAAAGAGCTATCATTCTGCACTGATCCCCTCGCATATATACCCACATTTTCATCCCATTGTTAGCAGGTGGGTTGGACCTGATAACAGAAGGTCTTTACCCGTCTTATAGCTCAGGAGAGATAGAATAATACATCAAAACTCTCCCTTTCTGTCCTTCTCTTTGCACTCACTCTCTCTCAGCGTCTTTTCATTTAAGATGGCGGATACTTGTAATATCCTTGTTGATGTTATCAGAAGGTCTCAAGGGCTATTTCCACCGCTGAATAAAAACGTCAAAAAACAATGCTTTATTCACAATAACTCTCTAGTTGTGTTTTTACAGTGTGACCATGTGCTGCATTTTCTGATTGAAAACATAACCTTAAAAAGGTGATATTGGTAGGACCTTTTTCATTCTTTTTTCATTTTTCATCTAGCAATAAAGGCACAATATGTAAGATTTTTGGATTCAAATTTCCAAAAACCACTACAACAATGTTATATATTATGTTGACTTGTGTACTTGCATTATCTCAAATGTTTCCACGAATGTTTAAATGTTCCAGAGAAATAAGCCATTTTAACCAGGACACGGACCAAAGACTTTTTAATATATTATGTTTTATTAAACAGGTGAGCAACTGTTTGGGTACATTCATTGGAAAAAAACAAATTATTATTATATAGCTCAACACAGTTAGTCTTATTGTTTGAATCTCGTTTTCTTGATTTACCGCGAGTTCCATGTTTTACCATGTCTAAAATCAATCTAGCTTACTGCAATGTGCAACAAGTGTCTCATAGTAGCCGCTGAGCGAACACATAGAGTAGCATTATAACATAACTTTCCACATACTCAAATGTATCTAATGTGATAAAACAGAACTGCGTTACCCCACATACGCATGACCGGAAGACGCGGAAGCGGACGTCTGCGGCATAATAAAAGCTCTACTGCTCTTGAGCCGTGTGTCGCGCTTGTCTCTCATTAGCAATCGCTTCTATGGTCTAGAAGACTTAGAATGTAGTGCAGAATGTGGACTGTTTTATGGTGCCTTTCTAGTGGTTAAAGTAGTTGTCCTTTCAGGAGCTTGACATCTCCTGCCATTTGGGGTAGAGGCATATGGAATAGAGCTCCAATTGTGGAAAAGAGTTTAAAAATGATATTGGTCCCGGAGTATTTTTACAAAAAAAATACAGCATATTAGAATGATTTCTGAAGGGTCATGTGACACTGAAGTCTGGAGTAATGATGCTGAAATTTCAGCTTTGATCACAGGAATAAATTACACTTTACAATATATTCATATAGAAAACAGCTATTGTAAATTGTATTAATATTTCTTATAATTTGTGTTTTTACTGTATTTTTGATCAAATAAATGCAACCTTCTTCTTTCAAAAACATTTAAAAAGTCTTTATTTCAAGCTTTTGATTGCCAGTGTGTAAAATAATGCATGTGAACTAACTAGCAAATTATATATTTATTTTAGTATATGACACTTTCCTAACACGGGACATAGGCTACTTGAATATAAATGTTGCCAGTTTTACCATATTTTAGAGTAGGCATACGTTTGAGAATGATATTTTGAGTTTTAATTGTGAAATTACTGAAGAAAGCCTGGAAACAGATGCACAAACATTTCCTCTGATATGCTGAAAACTGCTACGTTAATGTTTCTTTGTGCATTGTGTGGCGAAAATGGCATTAAAATCTGAAAATTTCAAAAAGGTCAGCAGTAGTTTGCATCCCTGGAAATGAATGTCCGCTGTTTAACTTTTTTTATTGTAAACAGTCAGGAAATATTGCTGTATTGACTCGTCATGTTCAGCTGTTAATCTTACCTCAGCTTGCATTCCTCAAGCATTAAAAAAGTGCAACGCTGCTCGGATTCTGTGGACAATAAATCCTCCTTCGATTTGATTGGATATCTCAAACGTTTTGACATTGATGAGCGCTTTTAGACCACTGAGACTGAGCAGGCTAAATAGATTAGAGTTTTTGCCTCAAGTGGGCCGCGCGGGCCAATCGACTGGGCTGACGTAAGAATAGGCTACGTAAGTTTACTATGATTCATTCTTCATATATATATTTACGTAGCAACGAGCTGGCCCACATTGAAAACTCCTGGTGCTCCAGATGGCCACCCCTGAACAACTCCCATGATTCCATGAAATCAAGGCTTCATCAAGCTATGCCTTTGTTTTGAATAAGCGACCTCCAAATTGTGCCTTTAACAAACATTATTAATTACCTTATACAGTAATTAACAGATATACATATACACTCAGCTAAAGGATTATTAGGAACACCTGTTCAATTTCTCATTAATGCAATTATCTAATCAACCAATCACATGGCAGTTGCTTCAATGCATTTAGGGGTGTGGTCCTGGTCAAGACAATCTCCTGAACTCCAAACTGAATGTCAGAATGGGAAAGAAAGGTGATTTAAGCAATTTTGAGCGTGGCATGGTTGTTGGTGCCAGACGGGCCGGTCTGAGTATTTCACAATCTGCTCAGTTACTGGGATTTTCACGCACAACCATTTCTAGAGTTTACAAAGAATGGTGTGAAAAGGGAAAAACATCCAGTATGCGGCAGTCCTGTGGGCGAAAATGCCTTGTTGATGCTAGAGGTCAGAGGAGAATGGGCCGACTAATTCAAGCTGATAGAAGAGCAACTTTGACTGAAATAACCACTCGTTACAACCGTGGTATGCAGCAAAGCATTTGTGAAGCCACAACACGCACAACCTTGAGGCAGATGGGCTACAACAGCAGAAGACCCCACCGGGTACCACTCATCTCCACTACAAATAGGAAAAAGAGGCTACAATTTGTACGAGCTCACCAAAATTGGACAGTTGAAGACTGGAAAAATGTTGCCTGGTCTGATGAGTCTCGATTTCTGTTGAGACATTCAGATGGTAGAGTCAGAATTTGGCGTAAACAGAATGAGAACATGGATCCATCATGCCTTGTTACCACTGTGCAGGCTGGTGGTGGTGGTGTAATGTTGTGGGGGATGTTTTCTTGGCACACTTTAGGCCCCTTAGTGCCAATTGGGCATCGTTTAAATGCCACGGCCTACCTGAGCATTGTTTCTGACCATGTCCATCCCTTTATGACCACCATGTACCCGTCCTCTGATGGCTACTTCCAGCAGGAAAATGCACCATGTCACAAAGCTCGAATCATTTCAAATTGGTTTCTTGAACATGACAATGAGTTCACTGTACTAAAATGGCCCCCACAGTCACCAGATCTCAACCCAATAGAGCATCTTTGGGATGTGGTGGAACCCCTGGATGTGCATCCCACAAATCTCCATCAACTGCAAGATGCTATCCTATCAATGTGGGCCAACATTTCTAAAGAATGCTTTCAGCACCTTGTTGAATCAATGCCACGTAGAATTAAGGCAGTTCTGAAGGTGAAAGGGGGTCAAACACAGTATTAGTATGGTGTTCCTAATAATCCTTTAGGTGAGTGTATATAGAACCCAAACTTATATTTGTCATTGATCCCCTGCAGGACCTTCATGTACTTCTGGTTTAATAGCTGCCAGACAGTATGGAGAACAAACCTCTCTTTCTTTCTCTTCCTTTCCTCTTTCTTTGATTCACTGATTCTTTTTGTTTGTCATCTATATGTCACTTTGCTTTGTCTCTCTCTCTCCAGTTTTACCTATATGAATATTTGGCTCTTCTCTGTGAAGGGCCAAAAACTCAGCTGAGAGCATTATAATAGGGCTTTCCCTCCTTATTAAAAAAAGGAAGGCCTTTTCAGGCCTTTTCATCTTGAAGAGGGCGTTCAAATAGCGTTTGGCAGTGGCCTGGTGTTTGTTCTCCTCTAGCGTCTGTCTCTTCCAGGACATCCAGAGAGATTTACTCCGGCTTATCTCCAAAGGACCAGGATGTGCCTCCACGGCTGAGCGAAACAATTACTCACAGTGGCTTTCTATCTGTCCTACAGTGAGCGTTTCCATTTTACACACACATACACACAGAGGCACACTTGCATGGCTCAAACACACTTTGACTCACACAGAGAAAAACAACTCAAGTTATTTAATTTGAAAATTTCTTTGTCATGTCAGAACATCAGGAAAAAACAATTTGTCACTTTGTGTTCAAAGAAAGCATGCTATGAAGCAGCGGTGGAGAGCAGAGACACCAGCTCTGTCCTTTTATGTTCAGTTACATGCTCTAATATTACTTTTCTGTTAGAAACAACCTACCTTGTATTTCATTGTTTAGTGGTAACAACTGAATCTCGTCTTATTGTTTGAATCTCGTTTTCTTGATTTACTGTGAGTACCATGTTTTACCATGTCTAAAATCAATCTAGCTTACTGCAGTGCGCAACAAGTGTCTCATAGTAGCCGCCGAGTGAACGCATAGAGTAGCATTATAACATAACTTTCCACACACTCAAATGTATCTAATGTGATAAAACAGTGCTGTGTTATCCCACATACGCATGACCGGAAGACGCGGAAGCGGACGTCTGCGGCATAATAAAAGCTCTACTGCTCTTGAGCCGTGTGTCGCGCTTGTCTCTCATTAGCAATCGCTTCTATGGTCTAGAAGACTTAGAATGTAGTGCAGAATGTGGACTGTTTTATGGTGCCTTTCTAGTGGTTATAGTAGTTGTCCTTTCAGGAGCTTGACATCTCCTGTCATTTGGAATAGAGGCATATAGAATAGAGCTCCAATTGTGCAAAATTTTCAATTCTGGTTACTTAACCAATTTTGTGGCTAGTAATATTAAGTAGAGCATTTGTCATTTAAAGGAATAGTTCAGCTAAAATTTTAAATTTTGTGATTATTCATTCAACTTTGTCATTCCAAACCTGTATGACTTTCATTTGTGGAACACAAAAAGACAAAATGACAAATATGCTGGCTGCTCTTTTCCACATAATGAAAGTGAAAAATACATTTACATTGTTTCAGGTATTTCAGGTTGCCCTATTGGTGCCATACATGATGTAATGCTAATATCGAGGACTCGGACTTGAATTGATACAGTAACACCATTGTTACTGTTTGTATCACTGTGCATAAAAGTGCTGAGAAAGAGATGAAATTCAGATATGTTGGACATTTTGTTTCCGACAAATGCTGTAAGCAGTCGACCAATCATAACAGACTGGGCCATCTGACCAATCAGAGCAGAGTAGGCTCTCGGAAAGGAGGCGTTTAGAGCGATGAAATCCTATATCGAACTGTTTCAGACACTGTGTGAAAGGAGGTGATGCTGCAATGTATGTTATGAGAAAATGTAAGTGTTTTTTGACCTTGGATGCATGTAAATCTATTGTAGGAGACCTCCAAAACAAAATTAGGAAACTTTAAAATAATAATCGGGGCACTTTAATTTGCCTGTCCATAACACATGGCCTATATAGGTGGTTCACAGTTCACCAAAGTCATAAATTTGACAGCATTTTACAATAAAATTACGTATTATGTGATGTTAAATCATTTGCAGTTTTTCATTATATGGTAAGGCTACTTAGCTCAGTATTGTTCTGTAAAAATTATACATTTTTTGCATTTTCTTTTTTGCAGTGTATGATTTGTGCACAGTATTCTAAAGTCCAAACATAGCCTTGCGTGATGGTTGCCAGAACTTTACTGTAAAAAATAGAGTAGCAACATTTTAGGTTTTACGGGACAGCACTTAGTTTACTGTCTATTTTACAGTTCAAAACTGTATAATTTAAAGGTTTATATTGTAATAATTACGTGTACACTGTAAAAATGTATGTTAAATTTATAGTCAAAAACATATTTCATGTTATATTAATAATGTTAAATTACCAACCTATTGAAATACTAATATCTGTTATGTACCTTTGATATATACTGACAACCAGACAACCACCAAACACAGTGGTGATGAGAGTCACATGATGAAGCAAAGCTCATTACAAGCAGCTTTTAGGACGACAATACTAATATATGGAAGGTGTCTTTCACACAAACACTAAACACCATCATGGTAACACACACACAAAAAAAACCACAATTTTAAAAATGCAATAAACTTTAATTTAACAACATTAGATGTAACATAAAACCCTAATGTACAGAACTGATTAGAAAAAAATAAGAAGAAACATAGTTATTAAAATAAATGAAAAGTGTCACGCAGGGAATTCTGGGAATGTCAATTTACGGTTTTTCACTGTAAATTACACAATGACTTGTTCTTTTTCACTTCCAAACACTGTACATTTAACATTATTTTACTGTAAAATGAAATTAAATGTAAGGTTAGATCTATTACAGTTATTCACCGTATATAGTACGGAAACTTTCTGTTAACCAATTAACTGTTTTTCACCATTGCATTTTTACAGTCTTTTATCGTTAAAATCACAATAATTTTTTACAGTGTATAGCACAATCAAAAGCAACAAGTCAGGTTAGATGTCACTGTCATCATTCGCAGCTTGACCAATTTGTCATTGACAATTGCACGTGGCAATCAGTCAAAATACAGCAACTTTGAATATTGTAGAAATACGAATTATTAGAGCTGACAGACAGGAAGATTAAAACTGAATAATAACATAAATGACTTTAATTCTGTTTCTTACACAAATCTATTATAAGACATACAAGTCATATGACAATTAATATACTTTTTTGTCCTTTGCTGCTTAACAACCCAGACCCACAATTACTTTAATGATGTGAATGTAGTTCAAGATGACCTTAACTTTATTTTCCATCTTTTAGTGCTGCATTTAGGTTCCCACTGACTGCTGAGAGGTTCATGGCAAGCGATTTTTGCAGACCTTGACTTCTCAGAATAAGAGAGACTATTCTTTCTATCTCTCTCATTCTCTAAAAGTATGATCTGATTAGGTAGAAGTCCCCTGGGCTCATGAGAAACTGTGCTGAGTCACACAATGTCCTCTTCAGACAGGACATTGTCTTTCTCCAAAGACCTTATAGTCTTGCCTAGTCTTTGTGTTTGTTTGGGATTTTTGCATTGCTCTGCATCCCCTTAAAAACAAATTTGATTGGCTGAGTGGTGTTTTAGCAAGTCTAATATTGATTTGTTATTACTTCGCAACATATCTTGCACCAGAATGTGTGTATATGTGTTAATTTTTTTTTTTTTTTTTTTTTTACATATTATCAAATCCCAGAAACATGTAAAATATGGTGAAATATGACTTTATGCATATCACCAACTGCTGATGACATCACTATGATGCTTTAAAAACAACACTGCACATAACTTGAGTATATTTCATCATATTTGACATACTCTGATTCCTTGGAGTGTGGCAAACGCTGGAGATCAATAAGCACAGTTAATGCAATTATAATCTGTTAAATCTCTCTTATAATTGAACAGATGGAGGGAGGTGTTTACTGTCCTGCCCCAATGAGATGCAAAAAAATCTCAATGGCTCAACAGAGAGATATTTTTAAAACTGGATCACAGTGGAGATGACATCACAGTCACCAGACTTTCAAATCTCATTTTTGGTTTTACTTATGAATTTCTTACATTATTTTACATCTAAATTGCAGCTTTACTTCACTATTCAGCAGAACAATATGAACAAGAACTATATTTTTATTTCCCATGGGCAAGACCAATCACAATTAATTATGCAAATACATGCAAGAAAGAAAACCAATCATAATTCAAATGCAAATATTGGAACGCCATCATTGCTGTACAGTATACAGTATATACACAAACACTACTGTTCAAATGTTTGGGGTCAGTAGTAAAGAGTAATATTGTGAAATATTATTACAATTTAAAATGCTCAAGAAACATTAGTCTTATTAGTACCAATGTTGAAAACAGTTTTGCTGCTTAATATTTTTGTGGAAACTGTGATAAAACATTTTTTTTAAAGATTTTTCAGGATTCTTTGATGAATAGAAAGTTCAAAAGAACAGAATTTATTTTGAAAAGATCAAATAAATGTAGCCAAAAACACTAAGAAATATCAAATTTTTGAGTTTCAGAACTGAAAACTTCCTTGTTAGTCCAAAAACAGCTTTTATTGTAACCAAACCCAGATAACGACTCATTGTGAAATATGCCTATAGGTGAAAGACCGCCTCTGTAGAAGAAAATTAACGCCTACTTCATCATTGCAACTTTGGCTCCGCCCACTGGTGTGTTAGTGAGATGACGAGGAGAGAAGAGTGATACAGGATCACTGGACTAAAAGGATCCTAATGCTAGGAATGTGGTTATTTATTTTCAACAATGTGAATGTCTCAGTTGTATATTATTTATTTGTATGCAGCACATTTCACTGTGGATTCTTTGGTAAATCAGTCGCAATTTCGGCGCAGGCTTTGCAAACAGACTTTTATGATATGGACTTGACAGTAACGTGGCAACATGTAAGTAACCAGTGATTTCTTATATGTAATGATTCATGTACAGTCAGATGTTCTTTGTCCATGTGTCAGTAAATCAAAGCAGTGACTAAATAGTCAACTTCACATTGTCTCTTAGTAGGATAAAAATAATCTGTTATTTAAGCTGGAATTAAAATGTTTATAGAAAGCAAACAACACTAGTTTATCAGTGACTGCACTGCAAAAAATACTTTTCTTACTTAGTATTTTTTGTCTTGTTTCCGGTCCAAATATCTGAAAATTCTTAAATCAAGATGTTTTTACTAGATAAGTAAAATTACATAAAATATTTGTTCTTGTTTTCTGGGGGGAAAAATAATCTCAGAAACAAGATTTCAAACAGAAACAAGACTATTTTTCTTACCCCATTGGCAGATAATTTAGCTTGTTTTAAGCAAAAACTCAAACATTTTGATTTTATTTTCCAGAAATTTTACTTATCTAGTAAAAACATCTTGATTTAAGAATTTTTTTATATATTTGGACTGGAAACAAGACAAAAATACTTAGTAAGAAAAGCATTTTTTGCAGTGCGAGTTCTGGACTCTCTGCAAAACTCCTGTTATAATCAACAAATCTCTTATTTACATTGTGTTTGCACTATTAGTTATAATGAAAGCATTCGTTAGTGTGCAGAAATCGAGTTGCAATGACAAGATGACTGCATTCATGCACTCAACATGTCTGTGATCGGCTACAATGCTCATCACTGCAACCTTTCATGCCACGGTCTAAGTATATAATGCTACATATCTAAATATAATGCTATAATCAACAATTTTCATGATTAGTTAACCTTGAGAGCTGTAATAGTAAAAATGTGCTAAAAGTTTTCGAGATAGTTCCACATGTAATTCTAGCTATTTCTTATGCAAAGATGTTAGCCAATCACAGGAGTGGGCGTTTACACTGAAGTCTCACAGCAGACACGCCCCTAAAACAGAGCGTTTAAATCAGAGGGCTAAAATCAGGGTAGGAAAAATGCCTTTTATTTGTGAATTATGACAATTTTTGATGTAAAAAATCATACTAACATTGTAAGTGCACCCCAAAAATTATTAAACAATAAAACAATGCAGGTCATGACCTCTTTAAAATGGTTAATTCACCCAGGATTTGGCATTGAAAGTTCATTCACACTCGTTTTACGATGGAATTTCATAAATCTCATGCTGAAGCCCTGAAAGACAGGAATGGGGTTGTGTCTGAAAACACATTTTGATGAGCGCTCAAAGTACTGGCACGTAAATGAAGCCTTTGAACCTCTCCAGAAAGAGCAGGCTGAATGCCTAATCAACGGCGGGCCTTTAAAACACGCAAAAGGCCCGGGATTAGAGATAAACACTTGCGAGCCCGTGGCCATCGTCAACACCAGCTTTCACACGAAGACAATGGCCCTCTGATCATAACAATGATTGCGCCTGCCCGGTTCTCTCTCTCCACTGGCAGCTGATGCTTCCTACTCCTATCATTTTAATTAATCCAGTAATATTTCCAAAGCGTGCACTGTATAGGCCTCTAATGAGAAATCTCATCAGAAGTCGGCAGAAGCAGGCAATTTGAGCTGGAGCCGGTGTGATGTTCTACCTTTCTCCGCCTCTTTTCACCAGGCATCCTTTCAGAGCGTTTCTTCATTTCCATCAGAACGTGGTCCTGGCCCTCCATTAGCGTACGGGCCGTTGCCGTGGTGATCATTTAAGCATCGGAAATGTTTTTTTTGGTGTGCATCTGTATGTTTTCAAGCGCCTCTTTTGACTTGTTGGCCGTTTTGTACTGATAGCTATCTGATTGACTTTAATCAGCCATCCGTCAATGTGACAGTGCTGTAAGAATAAAGGTTTTGAGGCGCAAGTTAATTAATCTGCCTGCTCCTGTCGGCTGGCACTGCTCATTCATGGAGCAAATAAAGGCAGTCATGAATGTAATTGTTTGTTTTCTGTGCAGTTTTAGGAAAATACGAGTCATTTTCGTGGCTCTGATATCAGCAAAGGTTGCCCTTTGCTTGCACTCACCCAGGGTACTTTTTTGCAGTAAATGATGTGTGCTCCAACAAATTATTTTTTAATTATAATCATTTTCATAAGCTCATCTGATGCATAAATTATGGCACACTGGTTTGGTAGGATTTATATAACTGTACACAGATGTATCAGCATTATGTGTTGATGTAAACAAGTTTTGTGTACATTAGTGTCTTGCAAACTTGTGTTTAGTTTCAGTTTTATGTAACATTTATTTAATAATAATAAAAATAACAACAACTATTATTATTAATACTTTTTTTATGAATTCAAAATTTTGGTCACACTTTAGAGTCCAATTCTCACTATTAACTAACTATTTACTACGACTTTTGCCTCAATAAACTCCTAATTGCTGCTTATTAATAGTTAGTAAGGTAATTATTAAGCTTATGAATATGTAGAATATGGTCTTGCAGAATAAGGCATTGATGTGTGCTTTATAAGTACTAATAAACAGCCAATATCCTAGTAATATGCATGCTAATAAGCAACTAGTTAATAGTGAGAATTGGACCCTAAACTAAAGTGTTACCATTTTTATAGTTTTTTGTTAAAACTTAAAATTATCATTGCACTCTCAAATGGAAAAAGTACAGAACCCCCAAGGGGACATGGTAATGGAAAAAAATGGGAGATGGGAGGAAAATTTGTATTCCAATGCTTTTGCGTTTGCAAAGGTATGCCATTCCCACAAGAAACTTTGCCTTCGCTTGCAAAACATTTGAATTCTGTTACAAAAGTATTGCTTTCCCTCAAGAAAGATTTGTGTTCTCTCTCAAAACATTTGCGTTCTCTCAACAAATTATTGCATTCCCTCGAGAAACGTAGCATTCTCTTGCAAAATATTTGCGTTCTCTCACAAAAGTTTTGCTTTCCCTCAACAAATCTTGTGTTCCCTCCCAAAACATTTGCATTTACTCGCAAAAGTATTGAGCTCCACCCAGAAACTTTGCGTTTTTCCGTTTCCATCTCATATTATTTTCATCACAAATGTTTTGTGAGCTAGCACAGTTTCTCTGGAGAACACTAAAGTTTGAAAAATCTTCATGTAATTATTATTATTATTTTTTTACCATCACCATGTAAATTTAAGGATTTGGTAACACTTTATTTTGATGGTCCCTTTTGAACATTCTGTTGACTATACAGTAATAACTTTGCAACTACATGTCAACTAACTCTCATTAGAGTATTAGTAGACTGTCTGCTTAACATCTGCTAACTCTTTATTGTGATGGTCCTCCAACAGACATTCTACTGACTATAAGTAACTACATGTCAACTTATTCTAATGCTAACCCTACCAATCATACTCTACTAACACTTTAATGACAGTTAGTAGACATGTAGGTGCAATGTTAGTCAACAGAATGTGTTAAAGAGACCATCAAAATAAAGTAAAACCAAGGGTTTTATTAAATTTTTTTTAATATTCTTTCCTATTAACTTTATGATCCAGACAGGGCATTGTGACAAAAAAGCCCATATCTTCTTATATGTAACAAATAGCTTGCCTTATGTGGAGCTATATCTTCATATTTGTCAGATCACTGAATCTCTTTTTTTTTCTATTTTCCTTTAACGACATTACCTCTGATATTTTGTTATGATGCTGCTGGATGCCAGCTTGGCTCTCAGAAAGTAGTTCCATATGGATGCTTTATCAATAAACTTAGTACCTGACTTTCTGGCGGTTGCAGGTTGGACACTAATTTATTTTGCAGTCAGGGTAATGTAATGGTTGGCATAGTAATCTTGTTCTTGGCGGCTGAGGACAGCGCTTCGGGGCATTGTCTGCACACTGAGGCACATGGCAGCTCTGGCTTTAAGGTGATAAGGGGCTGACTCAAGCCAAGTTCAAAGCTCAACATAACTGGAAAAGAGGAAAGTCATTTCAGGCAATCAAACAAAATTCAACATACTGGACCCCCGCACAAATGTTTTATATTGAAATTTGGAAGTACATCCAACAAAAACACTGTGAAAGGAAGCTGATTTCTTGACTTTTATTTTGGCGTGACTAAAATACATATAGCCTTATGGCTTGTTCAAGTCAAGAAGTTGTGTTGGAATAATCGTAATTACGAGTTGCTGTTTGTTACTTTCTTTTAGTTCTTTCTTTCCAAGTTGGAGTTGCGTCAGTCAAAGAATTATGGAGAAAGCTTGCCAGAAACTACAATTTTGACCAAAATCAACTGAATGCACATTGGGCCAGATTTACTAGATTGTGCCAGCGCAAACCCTCTTTTGGCATTAAAAAACTACTGTCAGGATTTAATAAAGAGAAAAATTTCAGACGCAAAATTTATGGGAAGAGAATATTTAAAGGGGACATATTATGCCCCTTTTTATAAGATGTAAAATAAGTCTCTGATGTCCCCAGAGTGTGTATGTTAAGTTTTAGCTCAAAATACCCCACAGAACATGTTTTAAAGCCTGTTAAAATTGCCACTTTTTGGGGGTGAGGAAAAACACACCGTTTTTGTGTATGTCCCTTTAAATGAAAATGAGATGCTGCTCCCTGCCTGTTCTTTCAAGAAGAGGGTGGAGCTTCACAACAACAGAACATGTCAAAAACTAATGGTGTTCAGTTCGAACCGGACTCTGACAATAATGCCTACAGAGTCAGAGAATAAATGCTGCATGGAGATAGAACAGGTTTAGTTTCGTTTAATTCCAGTTTTAACTTATGTTGCCATCTTGCTTTTATCCACTATTGGTACAAGCCTGTTGTAGCGGACCCTGTCCAAATAATGGCCAAAACTTTACTGATGAATTTTATTGTTCATCACACAAAAGATGAAGCATCTGTTTTCACTCCAGAAAATCAATGTAAGAGCTGAAAAAAAGTGTGCATTAAAGTCTTATCCATAAACACTCTCTCTCCCTTGCATTATGATCAGCATACACAGCGAATTACACAAAAACACTCCTTACAACTTACAGTAAACAAATATATTCAGACCTTATGCCTTTTCAAGTGGTGCTTAATAAACTAGTAAACTTTATATCCGTAAAACAACTCAGATAAACTATTATAAAGTGCGCTCTCTTCCTTTCATTACTGCCGTGAGCAGTATCACACTGGATCACGAATAGTTGGTACTGATCCATCCTTGAGCTTTAACTTTTTAGCAAAACCTGCCTTGAATTGTCCCTCCTTCAGGCAATGTAGCTGCATTGCTTACAAAACATTGTTGTCGTTACAGATGCTTGAACGCGGAGAAAATGGTGGACAGTAGTGATGTTCAGTTCTTGAACGAATCGTTCTTTTGAGCCGGTTTTCAGCAAGTAACCGATTGAATCGAACTTCAGTTCCGGTTTGATTCATGCAAGACACAAAAGCCGAAGTAGCACGTCAGAGTACTGTGCATTTCGGACATACTTCTTCTGTCACATACTGTTTTTGGCCTACTATATAGGCGGGAACTATGCTATTTCAGATGCAGCCCCTGTGTTTCAGTTCCTGTTTTCCCCACTCTGCTTAGTTTCCTTGGTTACTCATTAATCCATAGTTTGTTTCTATGGTTACCAATTGAGTTTTGCACCTGTGTCTTGTTTAGTTAATCATTATCCTATATGCCCTCCGTTTGTTCTGCTCTGTGTTAGGTATTGTCTTTGTGTTTAATGCCAAAGCTTTTATATTCTTTCTCCGTATTGCAACAAGAGCCTCGTCTTTATCTGCCTGCTACGTGACAATACTGTTGTGAAATGTTATTACAATTTAAAAGAACTGTTTTCTGTTTTAATATATTTTAAAATGTAATTTATTCCTGTGATGGCAAAGCTGAATTTTCAGAATCACTACTCCAGTCTTCAGTGTCACATGATCCTTCAGAAATCTTTCTAATATGTGGATTTGGAGCTCAGTAAGCATTTCTTATTATTATCAATGTTGAAAACAGTTGTGCTGATTAAAATTGTGGATAGAATGCACATTTTTTCAGGATTCTTTGTTGAATGTGAAGTTCAAAAGAACAGCATTTATTTAAAAAAGAAAGATTTTGTAAGATTATAAATGTTTTACTGTCACTTTCTATCAATTTAATGTATCCTTGATGAATAAAAGTATTAATTTATTATACTATCCCCAAACTTTTTAACCATAATGTAATTTGTATGGAAACATTCAACCATATCATTTAAAGACTGTAATTATGCAGAGGCGCAAATATGGAGTATGCAGAATGTGCCAGAAAGTGTGAAGAAATAAAGGATACATATACCATTAAAAAGTATAATAAAAAATATTTTCCGACATGCTTTTCCTTCTAGCAGCTGACAACCTTTGAACATTTTTTTTTTTTTATTAGAGTACTGAAATATCCTCAGTTTAACAGTTATATTTAGCCTTTACATTATATTATTGTAATGAGACTTGCACTGTCACAGACAAGAAGAGCTTATCGCACCCCTGCATTTAATATGCTCACAAGTTCTCACAGGTTTTCTTACACATTCAGTAGTGATCGGATGATCTTTGCAGTGTTATTTGATTTAAGACACTGTATTTGATTCATGCTCAGCACAAACACTAATGTGAAGTAATCGTGTGCTATGTGTGGGTGCAAAATGCCATGGGAAAAGAATTGCCTCTGTGGATTTATGAACATGTAATCATGACTTTTCATCATAATTAGTTCTTATTTCCATGACATGGGTATTACTCAGATCCATTTAAGACTGCTTCAATACATTTTATGGAACAACATGTGTTTCCTGAAGACAAATGTGCTATTTATGCGCTGAATTAAATGTGTCATGGATTACTCTGAATTGAAATCGTGTAAACAAATAGGACGTTTCTCATCGCCCATGGTACAAGGAAGTGTTCATTGTGCAAGTCAAATACACAATGAACCAGAAATATTTATAAAAAATGTTTAGAGGCTGTTTTAAATTGTGCTTATTTTAGCAATATTAAGTAAAACAAACAACATACTTCAATGTAGGCATTGTGCTCAATTATGCCATATGCTCAACACAATTACATCAGAATAAATTATGTTCTGTAGATTCGGGGTACATTTGTGATTTCAGGGGTAAGAAATCAAAAAATGTTCTTCTATTTTTGCAGTAACCATGTCCTGTGGTCCTTTATCATTCTCTGCAAATTTGGTTTCGTCTCTTTGTTGAATAATTTAGTGAACGGCTGAATTGTGTAATATTCAATTAATTATAAATTAGTAAATTCAGTAATTTAAACAGATTAACCAATTTGCCTATTTGCTTTTCTTTAAGCTTTGGACCATTACTGCTTTAATTAAAGTTCATTCAGAGATTACCGCTTTTAATATGCACGCTTACCAGCACACCACTTGACATTTTATGGAGTTCTAAATGAACTTCACTGAATCATTATATTCAGAATATTTCCTAAACCCTTTCTTACATTCGTAATGGAGTTTCTGCTACCACTCACATTTCCTCTTCAGATGTCACCACCAGTGACCGACAAAGAAAGGGTAAAATGATGCTGGTTTGTCCCTGTAATCATTTAACCCTGTAATTACAGTCTATTTCACAGCTTGAAATAACTTGAAAGATGTTACCACCCAACATTCAAGATGTGTTTTTGTGACTCTTATCTTACTCCTACAGAATGATTTAGAAAAAAAATCTATAAAGAAAGTAATAAATATAATAGATCAATAATCGCCTGTAAAAATTGCAGTACCATTAAAGGGGTACTTCACTGCTGGCAAAATGGGCTTTTAATAAAACTTGGCTGCCTGTGCAGTAGAAAGGCAAGAAAACATTTTGAAATCGGTGCTACCTGACTGGAGAAAACAAAGAAAATGGCTGTTGTCTTCCCTTTTGCAAAAATAGGTAGGAAAACTACAACACCCATAATGCACTAGGCATGTTGCGGTCTAAGGCCACTCCCACCAGAGTCATAAAATGCCTTGGTTTAGTAGGAAATAACTCTTAGCAAACTTTTAGCTATAATGATGTCGACTGTTTCTGGGTGCAAGAATTCAAAGAGTAAACGTTTAGTGGGAGGGGGAGGGGGAGGGAGTTACTTTCAGTTTACAGTGAAGGATTCAGTGCGTTGTAGGCAGTGGCTAAAGGCTGCAAAGAATTGTAAATATGGAGGGAATGCCACGATGGAAAATCTGAAAAACCTCAGTGTTTGTAGTGAAAATTTCAAACTGAATATAGGGGTGGGCGATATACCAGTAGACACAATTAACCGGTAGAAATTTGTCAACCGGTAGAGATTTTGGACTATTGTCTCTATCGCAGTTATGCTTATGTGATGTTGTTCTGCGCAGTGACGAAAGCAGATCATTTGCGTGCGGTTTTAAGCACTGTGATTTAAAAACAGGTGATTTTAAACCGTTGAAGCGATTTTAGCAGCGAAATTTCAGTATATGCGCGCAGTCTGAGAGATGCGCGACAGGAAGCCGCTGCTCATAACGTGTGTGAGAACTGAACTGAGTGCTTTTGACCGCCTAATTGCGCTTGAACGGTTAAATGCACATACTTATGTGTGAAAGTGGCATATATTTACAAGTAAACAGAGTCATTTATGTCTTAAGTGAACGTTAACAGTTGAGAAATTACTATAATGGATCCATGCAGTCAATGCTATCTCACGACAAAATTTTTACATATTTCACAACCCCGTTGAAAAAAACAGCATATGCTGGCTATGCATGTTTTGAAGCATGGTAGCTGGTTTAAGCTGGTCAAGTGCTGGTCCTAAGAAACTAGCTCCAGCTCAGGACCAGCTTTAACCAGCTCATGACCAACTCAGGACCAGCATAAACCAGCTGCCATGCTTCAAAACATAGGGGCGGGGTTAGGGGTAGTTCTTTCGTACAAATTCATACGAATTGGGCAACTCATAAAATACGTACGATTTAGCAAAAATCTAGTGAGGTTGTACAAATTTGTACGAATTAGCCACCTCGTAAAATACATACGAAATTGCCGTGAGATCGGGTTGGTGCAGTTGGTCTTAAAGTGACAGCATCCAAATTTACCTGCTTTCATTATTAATGTTAATTAAACAACAAAAAAGAGAGAAAATCTCTCACTGCTCTTGACCGAATCACTTTAATAAGATTAAATGTATATTTAATTTACACAGTAAAGACTATGCATTTTTTTTTATACATTTGATTATACATTTTATTTAGTATTTCATTTATTCATTTATTTTCTTTCTTCTATTGTAGTTTGTTTTCTTTGCTCTTTCTTTATCACTGTTTATTTGTCTTTAGTAAGCTTGAGAGTTTTTTTAATTATATTGAAAAAGGTGATAAGAATTATGAAATTTCAGTGGTATAAAAAATGTTGATAACACTAAAAACTAATTTAAAGTAAAAATAACTATATTGTGATATACACTTACCTAAAGGATTATTAGGAACACCTGTTCAATTTCTCATTAATGCAATTATCTAATCAACCAATCGCATGGCAGTTGCTTCAATGCCTTTAGGGGTGTGGTCCTGGTCAAGACAATCTCCTGAACTCCAAACTGAATGTCAGAATGGGAAAGAAAGGTGATTTAAGCAATTTTGAGCGTGGCATGGTTGTTGGTGCCAGACGGGCCGGTCTGAGTATTTCACAATCTGCTCAGTTACTGGGATTTTCACACACAACCATTTCTAGAGTTTACAAAGAATGGTGTGAAAAGGGAAAAACATCCAGTATGCGGCAGTCCTGTGGGCGAAAATGCCTTGTTGATGCTAGAGGTCAGAGGAGAATAGGCCGACTGATTCAAGCTGATAGAAGAGCAACTTTGACTGAAATAACCACTCGTTACAACCGAGGTATGCAGCAAAGCATTTGTGAAGCCACAACATGCACAACCTTGAGGCGGATGGGCTACAACAGCAGAAGACCCCACCGGGTACCACTCATCTCCACTACAAATAGGAAAAAGAGGCTACAATTTGCATGAGCTCACCAAAATTGGACAGTTGAAGACTGGAAAAATGTTGCCTGGTCTGATGAGTCTCGATTTCTGTTGAGACATTCAGATGGTAGAGTCAGAATTTGCCGTAAACAGAATGAGAACATGGATCCATCATGCCTTGTTACCACTGTGCAGGCTGGTGGTGGTGGTGTAATGGTGTGGGGGATGTTTTCTTGGCACACTTTAGGCCCCTTAGTGCCAATTGGGCATCGTTTAAATGCCAGGGCCTACCTGAGCATTGTTTCTGACCATGTCCATCCCTTTATGACCACCATGTACCCATCCTCTGATGGCTACTTCCAGCAGGATAATGCACCATGTCACAAAGCTCGAATCATTTCAAATTGGTTTCTTGAACATGACAATGAGTTCACTGTACTAAAATGGCCCCCACAGTCACCAGATCTCAACCCAATAGAGCATCTTTGGGAATGTAGTGGAACGGGAGCTTCGTGCCCTGGATGTGCATCCCACAAATCTCCATCAACTGGAAGATGCTATCCTATCAATATGGGCCAACATTTCTAAAGAATGCTTTCAGCACCTTGTTGAATCAATGCCACGTAGAATTAAGGCAGTTCTGAAGGCGAAAGGGGGTCAAACACAGTATTAGTATGGTGTTCCTAATAATCCTTTAGGTGAGTGTATATTGTTATCGTGAAATAAAATTACTCATATTGTGATTTAAGATTTTGGTCATATTGCCCACCTCTAAGCACAAACAGTGTTTTATGCCAAACGAAAGGGAAAAACTGACAGAAACTGCCATTCCATCCATTCCGCCCAACCCCCCGAAGCAAAACGCCTTTGCATACAGGTAAGAAAGCTGTTGACATAGTGTTCCATTTTTACCATAAAGCTGTTTAAAGACTAGACAAAGTATGATACAATTTTCAGTGATAAACCTTACAATAATTGTTTTGTTAATAACCCTCTGTCGATCCGACTATCGGTGGGTGGGGATACAAAAATGCAGAACTATAATCTGTCATTTTCACGAGAGAACTGGAGCTGTCAAAACAAAAGTGAATTTCTCGGTCCAGGTAACACAGAGAACGAGTAAACTTTGTTCATTTACATATAATACAGACAAATATAATACAAAGCATGTTGAAAGTCAATTAATCAATTAATGGTACTGTCATTTTAATTTAATTCATTTTATTAAATTCAATATTTTGTTTAACAATTTATTTAATAAAAAAAGATTTTATTTGTTTGTTAGTTTAATTTATTAATTTTGACTCTTCACATTTTTAATACCATTATAAAAACAGGGTATCAGAAAGCTTTTGCACATAAGATCTTGTTCTTTGTAATCACTGCAGTATTACAGACCTTATGTAGCCCCGCCCCTTTTCAACACTGCACTTGTTGTGTTCTGTCTTTGTATTTCCACAGCATAAAGGTAAGGGGCCCTATCATACATCCGGCACAATGCGACGCCAGGTGCGACGCAAGTGTTTTTTGCTAGTTTAGTAATATGCGCCTATAGGCGGGTACACAATGCACGTACACTCTGCTTATTACACACACAGGGATGTGCAGCAGCACACAAACATTTTTAAATATTAAAAATAAAAGGATTCCTCTCTAGAGAAGCATTCAGTCTTTCCACTCGCAAATTCCGCCATGTAAATAGCGAATCCGCCATGGTGCAAGCGCAACTGGCTTTTAAAGGGAATGGGAGATGAGACTCTCATTGTTTATTGCACGTTACGCCTAAAACACACCCATGACTCATTAAGAGACTAGGTACAACCATTTTGGACCGTGCGCCTGGCGCGCATACCTTTTTTCCGTCCTAATACAAGCAAAAGTGGATTCGAACACGTCCTAAGTGCACCTGCGCCATGTGCTCAGATCAATTAAAATAGGGCCCATTATCTTATGGATTTATGAATGAACAGCTCGTTTTAAAATCTTCCCAGTCTACTGACATTTATTTTGACATCTGCTTCAAACATTACAATGCTCATGATAACTTTTATCAACTCTACAATAAGTAAATCCACTTCAGCAGCTAATTACTCTTCGACAGTGATGCCATAGAAATATACAGAGCTACCACAAAAAAGGAAGTTTAAACACAAAATTCTAAAGATTTCTCTGGGGCATAAGCTCTATAGTTTATAGGTGCAAGTATAATGGCACATTCTAGAGAACATCAGTTTCTGTTTTATTAAGCCCTGCAGTACAAGCCATTAGAGATGGTCACCATAATCACTGGGTTACCAGCCTTATGGTTGCACTGTAAAATAAAATGTTTATTGCTACAAAAAATTGTATTATACTAAAAAGGCACTTTTATTTGAAGAGCTGTACACATGGAAAGAAAGAATACATCATTCATTCTGTTTTTTTTTTTTTTTAAAAAGGTTTTTGTTTTTATATGCATATTGATTAAATTTCTTGACCCTTGATTCTTCATTCACCTCCATGCATCCCACCGATTCTGCTACATACGTATTATAGACTAGAAAATGAGCTAATGTGATCATTTTTGATTATGAAGCAGTATTGTCCAGCCACAGTGCGCTCAGGCTATCTCTCGCAGCATCTGCAGCCAGGCAGGAAATTGAAGCTAGGTAAAGGCCACCACAACGATGGTGGACGAGCTGCCTGCAGTAATTATTTGAAGTGCTGTTCAAATAGAAGCACACAGAATTATAGACACTTAAGAATACTTGCGTTCTCTGATTCACTTTAATGTCCATCAGAATGGTACCGATAGCTGATGTCTGATCTTTTCAGATATGCAGCATGGAGTACTTCACGGTGCTTGCATTTCCAACGAGAGCTTTCTGCCCACGCTTGCTCTTTAAGGTTATAGGGATTTTTTTTAACTTGTTTTGAAAGTGCTTTTTCATGGGTCACTTTTTGGTTTGTGTTGCTGGGTAACATTTAAAAATCAAGTTTTTAATGTTGTTTATATGTAGTGTCTTAATATGCTTTAAGACAAATCACGTGCAAATCCATAAGTCAGCACCATTGCTGAGTATTTTCTCCTACTCCAGTAAACCAAAGACAGTCTCAAAAACGTGGTTTGAAATCGCAGGTGTTTCTTACGTCACAAACTACCTTGTAACCAATCACGTCAACGTGCGGGCGGGCTTTAGCATATCATTAACTATGCTGTGAAGCAGGGGAGTCTCAAGAGAAGCCAGGTTATCCAGATATATTTTTCTGTTGATATGAAAAATTGGGTACATTTAGCAATAAAGAGGATGAATCATGTAGCCTATATGAAATGATGTTATGATGAACTATATGCCTTTCTCCACTGATGTTCTATGTTGTTCAAAGCATTTCTAAGGATGTTGATTTTTAGAAGGCAGACTGAGATGGCGAACGGGAACATGGTTTGTGTAACATTAGCAACACATTATTAGCTGTTTGATAACAATCAAGCAAAAGGCTAATCATATTAATTACCATTATGTGTCTGACGTAAAGAGTGATACCATTGTGCAGCGTTTACTAACTTGAGTAGTGGATCTTTGAGCTGGTGTGAGTGAGTGGAGGCGGGGCTGATTTGCATATTCATGGTTCCACGTATACTACATGAAGCAAGGGTGTAGAGTTACATTCAAGCCATTTTAAGGCATGAAGTTTTTTTTCACAGGAACATGTAAAAAATATTTAAATGTCATTTTGGTGATCAAAGATGAGTTTTAAAGGGGACTACAAGGGGGCGGCTTTAAAAAATGCATATAAGATATGTGGAAAAATGTTGTCAGTGTATAGTTAGTATACCCATAGTTTTTCTCTCTCTATCCACTTCTTGTTTTCTGCAGGATGTAAAAATGAGAGATACCTGTGACATCCCTTGTCACTCCAGGAGAAGATGTATCTGCAAAGTGTTCCTCAAGGTCAGTGTAGCCACTCAAAAAAGCCACATAGATCTCTAGCACACTGTGATAAATCGTACCTCCACGATTCAAGACTACGTGTATTTCAGATGCTTTCCGACGATAAACGCAGTCACCTAGCCGGAGCTGCGGTGGGTGATTAAAGCACTTTGTCTTGAGTCATATCCTGCTCTCCTGATTCCCTCTGCTGATTTCTGCCCCCTCCCTTCTCTCACCTCTTCTCATATCCCACCTCCTTCCTACTCAACAAAAAGAGAATCCAATTTGGACTGCTTTGTCAAAGCAATGCGCCAAACAAATAGGAGCCGATAAAATGCCAGTCTGTATTTTTTTTTATCTGTCTGTCTTTATATTGATTGTGGCAGGGGAGCCAGTGTGGAGTCTGGAATCGGATGCCATCTCAAATTTTGGTTGTGAGTTTGCTAAGAAGCAGACCTGAAGTCTGTGATGACATTTCCATTTAATTACCGATGCATCACTTGGGCTGACCAACATGTCCTGTGTGAAGCAAAGTTGTAAACAAGTGAATGAAATCAATTCTATTTGAGTGCATAAGAGTGTTTACTTTTTGGTTAAATGCGCAAAGTCAATATAGAAAGCTCTTCTTGGTTTGAAATCCTTGGTGTAAATTTAAAGAGCCCATATTATGCCCTTTTACAAAGTCTTGATTGTGTTTTTGGGCTCTACTAAAATAGGTTTTCATGCTTGAATGTACAAAAACACCTTATTTTTCACATCTTTTACATTGTTGCTGCACCTCTCTTCCCAGTCTGTCAGTAACACTCTGTTTAGTTCCTGCCTCTATGAAGCCCCTCCTTCCAAAAAGTGCAGTGTACTCTGATTGATTGGCTCTACCAGTGTGTTTTGATTGGTCAACAGCTTTGAACAGCGTGTTTGGGAAATGTCACACCCCTTACTATAACCGCAAATTTCAAAACACTACTAACGCAACTCAATCACGCCCATTTTTTTTGCATATGCCTTGGGCGGGAATTATTCAAATTAGGAAATTTGTCTACAATCAAGGCGTTTCAGGGAGTTCAGAAACAGTGCTGACTGTATATAGAGAATAACCCCCTTTTGGAGTGACTTTGTGCTTTATAATTTTTTCATGCTCAAACAGCAACATTACACACTAAATATAGCTGAAAATGTAAAAAAGCATAATATGTCCTCTTTAAAGGAATAGTCTGAACATTAGTATTCTGTCATTTACTCACCCTCATGTTGTTTCCAAACCTTTCTTCCATCAAACACAAGAGGAAGAATTTTGAAGAATGTCTTGATTGCTCTTTTCCATGCAATTACAATGAACGGATACTGAAACATTTAAGCTTCAAATAGGATGCAAATATAAGATAAAAAATGTAAGGGGAAACTTCAATTTAGCTAAAAGGAAATTAATAATTAATTCAAACAATAGTGAAAACACTTTATTAGGGTAACATAGATCAGCAGTTTAAAACATTACATTTGTGTGCACATAACAGAAGAACACTTATCTTTAAATACAAACAAGACTTTATTGATTATTATAATACATAAAACTAATATCTAACACAAACACACGCACACACACATTCACACAAGTTGCAGAAAGAAAGTGATTAAAGGATGAGTTTTAAGAGAGTGAAATTATGAAATCCCAAGTTTCTAGCAATATATGCACTTATAAGACATGGCCTGAATCAATCATTAATTTAATCCTCCTATCGTTTCTTAGGCGGGCTTATTAAATTTGATATCAATGCACCAATTCAGTTAGAATCTGTAGGTATTACTTGCGTTTGTAGCTCTTATCTTCTTTGAATGGAGAGTCCCATTCAGTCGGTCACTCTCGACGCCACGTCGGAGTACCGATGAATAGGAATCTCGCTAGCGAGAGCCAATCTACTTCCAGTGTAACTAAACGAGCCAATGCACATTGGCATGCAATGATTGCACCAGCTGCTCATGCCACTCAGCGTGGGTATAAATGAGGCACAGGTGCTTGCATCAAATTAGCTTTTTGCTTCGGAGCCGAGTGGTGGATGGTTTGTCCTGAAATCACTCTCTACAAAGCATGTGTTAACATTTTAATGAGTCAAGCTCTTCGGATGGACCTCTCCTCGTTTGGTGTTGGAGTGACGGCACTGCAGCGGGGTCGATTTTCTCTCTTTTTCTATTTTGTTTTTTTGAGCAAAAACAAAAGGCTGGTCTCACAGCTGGTTCGGTGCGCTGTTAAGAGTGCTGAAAAGCCGTTTTCACGGCTGGTAAGAGATCGCCTTCTATGAGAGAGAGAGTGCGCATGACAGGCTGCACATTTTCCCTGTCTGTGTCGCCGCGTCTATCCCCTGTGTGCTTCAGCACCGCGGAGTGCAGTTTCCCTAGAAGAGATACACAGATAGAGCTTGCATTTTTAAAGATGACATTCTATCTGTGTGTTTCTGGTTGCGGTTGTTTCCTGTCCTCTGTTTCACACTGTTTCACATGTCTGGGCGTATGCATGCCGGGAAACCCGGAGGGACCTCTCGCTTCTCTACGTGTCGTGTGTCGAATGCCGGGCTGCAGCGCAGGTTGTCACGACAACCCAGCGCTCACTTGCCACTCTAGGTGCGCTGTCCCCTTGCCTATTTCCTGTTGTAGCACCCTCCCTGGTGGCCAACAGGAGAGGTCTACTTCAGTGAAATAGCTGGGGTGACCTGAGGAGTAAAGGGCTTGTCCTTCGGGGAACCAACCCCCTAGGGCCCCTCCCCCTCTAGCGCACTGCAAGCTGTGCAGCTTCGGGATGGAACTGCTGGTCCTTCTTATGGAACTACTTTGGCGCCAAAGATATGGAACGCCAGGGGGGCCAAAACTGCATAAGGTTTCCCCCTCTCACTACCCTCAACGGTGAGGTGGCTGTGCGCAGACCACCTCCGCCTTGCACTTTTAATGCACGAGGGTAGTTCTGGGGTTGAGCTGCGCATGTTGACTAACCGTGATCAAAGTCACGGCGCAGGCCCTCAGCCAGACGATGTCCACCTCGGTGGTCCAGCTTGCCTGCTGAGGTGTGAGTGGTCGTCAAAGTACGCTTTCTCGATGCTCCCATCTCACAAGGTGGCCTTTTCGGCGACATTGTTGAGAACTGGGCCCAGCAGTTCTTCGCAGTCGGTAGCAGGCTGAGGCAATCAAGAGCTTCCCCCGACGCACCACAAGAGTGCCTTGTGTGCCGCCCCTCAGTCTGCTGGTCGGCAAAGGCGTCGTCCCCTGCAAAAAAAAAACAAAAAAACTTCGGCACAGCCTGCTCTACTGTATCCGCCGCAGGAAGGTGACGCCACCCATCTCTGCTGCTGTTTAAGCGGTCGGTGAAACATCACCTCTGAGACGGGTGACCTGGAGATGGGCCGGGCTGCTCTTCCCCGGAGGAGGGCCGGGCAGAGAATCTTTTGAGTCAAAATTCTGTTCTGCTGCTGGTGTCACAACCAGTGGTACCCAAATTCTCAAAAAAAAAAAAAAAAAAAAGAGCAGTTACTCTATCTCTAGGTCCCAAGGGGGTTCGGAGAGGACGGTCCAACGCCGGACCACACTCATCCTCCTTCTTCGCCAGCGGGCAGCAGTGGACGGTTCGAGGACACAACAAAGCCTTCTCACGTACCTTCTGCCCACTCATGGAATCAGGTAAGTGTTGCACAGCACACTCACACCCCGCTGCGGGCCGCCTCCACGAGACAGCCGTCCCCCAGCCCGGTACCTGCATTACATCCTCGCTGTCCCACGGAGCTGGTGGTCCCTTTGGTCCCGCTTGCACTGTTTCTGCGAGCCTGGCTAGCGTTCCCCAGTCTGTCTCACTGGCTCATTCTGACCATCAGGCTCGGCTATGCGATTCAGTTCGCCCGGCGCCCCCTCAGGTTCAAGGGCGTCCGCTTCACTTCGGTGAATGCTGCAGATGCCCATGTCCTGCGTGCAGAGATCGCAGTCCTACTGGTGAAGGACGCGATAGAGCCGGTCCCTCCAGCCGATATGAAGACAGGCTTCTACAGCCCGTACTTCATTGTACCCAAGAAAACTGGTGGGTTACGGCCAATCTTGGACCTGCGAGTCCTGAATCGGAGCCTCCACAAGCTACCGTTCAAGATGCTCACGCAGAAACGAATTTTCGAATGCATCCATCCCCAAGATTGGTTTGCAGCGATCGACCTGAAGGACGCGTACTTTCATGTCTCAATTCTTCCTCGACACAGGCCGTTTTTGCGCTTTGCGTTCGAGGGTCGAGCATATCAGTACAAAGTCCTGCCCTTCGGGCTGTCCCTGTCCCCCCGTGTCTTCACGAAAGTCACGGAGGGGGCCCTTGTACCCATGAGAGAACGGCGACTGGCTCATTCTAGCACAGTCCAGGGATCAGTTGTGCAAACACAGGGACCTGGTGCTCAGACACCTCAGCCAGTTGGGTCTTCGGGTCAACTGGGGAATAGCAAACTCGCCCCCATGCAGAGGATCTCTTTTCTCGGTATGGAGTTAGATTCGGTCGAACGGACAGCGCGCCTCACAGAGGAGAGCGTCCAGTCAATGCTGAACTGCCTGAACACGTTTCAAGGCAGGATGGCGGTCCAACTGAAACAGTTTCAGAGGCTCCTGGGGCATATGGCAGCCGCAGCGGCAGTAACACCACTCGGCCTACTTCATATGAGACCACTTCAGCATTGGCTACACGGCCGAGTCTCGAGATGGGCGTGGCAACACGGCACTCACCGGGTGAGCATCACACCGGCCTGCCGCCAGTCCTTTAGCCCATGGTCAGACCCCTCGTTCTTTCGGGCCGGTGTGCCCGTGAAACAGGTGTCCAGGCATGCTGTGGTCTTCATGGATGCCTCTGCCATGGGCTGGGGAGCCACGTACAATGGGCATGCAGTGTCAGGGGTTTGGACAGGCCCGCACCTGCATTGGCACATCAACTGCCTCGAGTTGCTAGCAGTGCATCTTGCTCTGAGCCGCCTCAAAAGGCTGTTACGTGGCAAAGATGTACTGGTCCGCATGGACAACACTGCGACCGTTGCGTATATCAACTGACAAGGTGGTCTGCGCTCCCGTCGCATGTCGCAACTCGCCCGCCATCTCCTCCTCTGGAGTCAGAAGTGTCTGAGGTCGCTTCGGGCCATTCATGTCCCTGGTGTGAGCAACCGTGTGGCCAACGAGCTTTCACGAGCTGCGCTCCCAGGGGAATGGCGACTCCACCCCCAGGTGGTTCAGCTGATTTGGAGACAGTTCGGGCTCGTTTAGTTACACTCGAAGTAGATTTGCTCTCGCTAGCGAGATTCTTATTCGTCGGTACTCAGACGTGGCGTCTCTGTTCCCTTCTTCAGGGAACGAGGGTTACATACGTAACCGAGACGTTCCCTTGGTCCTCCCTGGAGAGGGGATTTTCCCAGTCTTGTTGTTTTCTTGATCAACATCTTGGGAGGCCAATCACATGGCGTGTTGGCGGATGGATGGAAGGTCTCGTGGATGAGGTTTGAAGTTGCTGTAGAATTGTTGACTGAAACTTTGCGGCAAAACTTTGTGGCAAAACTTCACTTAGAACATGAGACTCATCGGAAAGAAACAAAACTAAGTAAAAGAAATGAAAGTGAGATGAGAGTGGTTAGATGGCTTGAATGAACTGTTAACACATTTTCTCTGATCTTTGTCTGCCTCGATCGTCTGATCATCTAATCATCTAATCATCTCATCGTCTGCATGTCTGATCATCGTCTTCTAATTCTTTGTTCATGTCCAGAGATTTTAAACTCAAATGTCTGCACATCCTCCTGGATGCGTTCTGACCAATTAGGTATCATCTTTGATTCAGAGGTGACTTTCTCCACCTCTCACCATAAATTACACTTTATCTGTGGTCTCTTAACCGCTCTAAGCAGAGAGTACAGCTTAGACATGATTTCTATTAAGAATACGGTACATCTTATACAGATTTCAATCAAGCCATCCTCTGAATTATGAACAGAGATTTACACCAGACAAGGCATACTTTCAATCAACCATCCAATAGTTATAACAATTACAGGAATTGTGAGTGATCTAAGCATAATGGTCACATATATTGGTTGTAGACATGATATAGAATTATGCATTTGAAGGGTGTTTGATTATTAGTCCGGCTATAATCCCTTTTGAATGATTTGATGCAGTTTATATGTAAAAACACACAAAGAAAAAGGGTGTCAAAATTACTTTTAGGGGTACAACAGCTTGTCACTGGGGCAGTACCCTTTGTACCTTTTTTACTTCTAATAGGTGCATATTAGTACCTTAGAGTACAAATACGTACCTTAAGGTTCTACTATGAACCTTTTTGTGGTAAAAAAAAAAAAAAAAAGGTACAAAGATGTCCTTTTAAGGGTACTGCCCCAGTGACAAGCTGTTGTACCCCTAAAAGTACTATTTTGACACCCTTTTTCTCTGGGTGAACAGTCTCTTGTGGATTTCAATTATGTGGTAAAAGAGTTCATTCAAAGGTCATTGAGAAGAAGAAGATTGAATTGGACATGGCTGCTTCTCACATTAACTCAAGAAGTCCACAGTATGACAGGTCATGCTGACAGGAACAACATGAGTGTAAGTACATGATGACAAAACTTTCATTGTTTTTTGTTGAACTGTTCCTTTAAGATGTAAAAATGGGACATCTGTGTTTTCGTTGCTTGTTGTTCTCATAACCGTGTTCATGCTTTGATATAGAAAGGAAAATCATAATCTAGACTTTTTTTACATTTTGAAAAAAATTTATCTCCTGGTACCTTTCAGAAAGCATAGAACATCAAATACCTCAAAGAGAGGCACAAAGCATTGTAGGATTTTGATCTGGCCCAAGGAGATTAGCTCCTTCGCAGAGTTCAAAGTTTCTTGTACTTGTACCAGAGTTTTGGATGTGAGCATCACAGCAGCTCCCCAGAGCCTAGACTGTGCAAGCCCTCAAAGACCAGAGACAAGAAGAACATGATCTCACATCACTATAACACTGCTTCAAAAAGACACCCATTCATAAAAAAAAAAAAACTGAAACATGGAAAGACAGAAATAATACATTCTAACCTGTTCTCTTTGATCAGTGGAGAACAAAATAAATGTAAAAATTATAATATGTACAGTATACCATACACAACATAGGCCACCTTTTGGTAGTGTTACTTATTAATATGCGCTGGTTTGATGGAATTATGTAAATAAAGTAACTGTGTAAACGTTTGAAATGCCACCTAGAAATTTGTATTTTGTTTACCCAATGCTTTTTTGTTTGTTCTTGTCTAATGGTCAAACTCCAGTTCCACTTCCTATTCCAAGCTTTTCCAATTCCGTTTACCACCAGTTTCCCACGTTTTGTATATAATCATTTACAAGTAAAGGTGACGTGTGGCACTGAGTAAATGATGACAAAATTTTCATTTTATGGGTAGCCTAATCCCTTTAATTGAAATACACTACACCATTTTTATTTACACTACCGTTCAAAAGTTTGGGTTCAGTAGTTTTTTAATACTTTGATTCCCGCAAGGATGCATTCAATTATTCAAAAGTGACAGTAAAGACATTTATTATGTTACAAAAATGTTTTATTTCAAATATGTGCTGTTCTTTCTATTCATCAAAGACTCCTGAAAAAAAGTAACAGTTTCCATTCTAAAACATTTTAAGCAGCACAATCATTTTCAACATTGATAATAATAAGAAATGTTTCTTAAGCAGCAAATCAGCAGATCATGTGACACTGAAGACTGGAGAAAATGACTGATGAAAATTCAGCTTTGCATCACGGGACTATATAACTTTTTTTTTTTTTGTAATAATATTTTGCAATATTCGCAATAAAGCCCTGTTTACACGGCCAGCGACATGCAGCAACAAACTGACATGATCCTGTTCATTTCAATGGAGCACTGGCAACTTCTGGCGACACGAGCGACAGTGACCGTTGGCGACACAATGTAGGTGTGTGAAGCGACGCAAGTTTTATATGTTTTATATGATTTGACTGTAACCACATGGATATAATAAAATGATGCGTGGAAAATAAACTATCGGCAGTCTTAGTGAGTTTGATTTATACATTGATATTTTGTGTTGTTAATTATGTGATGCAGTGTGCAGTTTAGCACTGCTGCAGTTCATATTACAGTTTCCCCTGCATAATGTTGATTATTAGGAACAGGAAAATGTAATAATTGTCAAATTCGAATTACCTTTTAGTCATTTTTGACAGTATGAGTGAGTTTAATTTGTTGATAGATCGATCGTTAATGTAATTAATGATTTAATTGCTGTTGTTTATATAACAACACTCTCCTACAGCAGAATGCTTCTTTTAAACCTAATTCCTAGTCAAATTATAATGATATCTTAGTTTTATATATCACTTGTATATATATATATATACACTCACCTAAAGGATTATTAGGAACACCTGTTCAATTTCTCATTAATGCAATTATCTAATCAACCAATCACATGGCAGTTGCTTCAATGCATTTAGGGGTGTGGTCCTGGTCAAGACAATCTCCTGAACTCCAAACTGAATGTCAGAATGGGAAAGAAAGGTGATTTAAGCAATTTTGAGCGTGGCATGGTTGTTGGTGCCAGACGGGCCGGTCTGAGTATTTCACAATCTGCTCAGTTATTGGGATTTTCACGCACAACCATTTCTAAAGTTTACAAAGAATGGTGTGAAAAGGGAAAAACATCCAGTATGCGGCAGTCCTGTGGGCGAAAATGCCTTGTTGATGCTAGAGGTCAGAGGAGAATGGGCCGACTGATTCAAGCTGATAGAAGAGCAACTTTGACTGAAATAACCACTCGTTACAACCGAGGTATGCAGCAAAGCATTTGTGAAGCCACAACACGCACAACCTTGAGGCGGATGGGCTACAACAGCAGAAGACCCCACCGGGTACCACTCATCTCCACTACAAATAGGAAAAAGAGGCTACAATTTGCACAAGCTCACCAAAATTGGACAGTTGAAGACTGGAAAAATGTTGCCTGGTCTGATGAGTCTCGATTTCTGTTGAGACATTCAGATGGTAGAGTCAGAATTTGGCATAAACAGAATGAGAACATGGATCCATCATGCCTTGTTACCACTGTGCAGGCTGGTGGTGGTGGTGTAATGGTGTGGGGGATGTTTTCTTGGCACACTTTAGGCCCCTTAGTGCCAATTGGGCATCGTTTAAATGCCACAGCCTACCTGAGTATTGTTTCTGACCATGTCCATCCCTTTATGATCACCATGTACCCATCCTCTGATGGCTACTTCCAGCAGGATAATGCACTATGTCACAAAGCTTGAATCATTTCAAATTGGTTTCTTGAACATGACAATGAGTTCACTGTACTAAAATGGCCCCCACAGTCACCAGATCTCAACCCAATAGAGCATCTTTGGGATGTGGTGGAACGGGAGCTTCGTGCCCTGGATGTGCATCCCAAAAATCTCCATCAACTGCAAGATGCTATCCTATCAATATGGGCCAACATTTCTAAAGAATGCTTTCAGCACCTTGTTGAATCAATGCCACGTAGAATTAAGGCAGTTCTGAAGGCGAAAGGGGGTCAAACACAGTATTAGTATGGTGTTCCTAATAATCCTTTAGGGGAGTGTATATTGTTGCAGACGTGCAGTCTACCAATAACATTAGAGCGACAGCACTGGGAACGCCCACAAGCGACTTCACAGTACAGAGACTAGTGACTGAGAATAGGGAGAATAGGGCTTAAGACTTCTTTCAACACCATTAAAAACTCTTACTAACACCTACATTATAACACATATATGACATATATAACACATATATTCATATTTAGCTCCTGGTAAACAAAATTGTTGGTGGTTAGTGAATAAGATGCAAGTTTTAGCGTTGAAATACTGTTTATTGTGAATACTGTGAATTCATTGTTTAGGAAAGCACACCTTTTAAATGGCCATGTTATGTCACTGGAAAATCCTTTTCTGCAATTGATATCATTTAGTGTTTTTGAGTTCCTCATTACGAGAAATTCAATGACGCTAAATTGCCAGAATGTGCATTAAAGTGTGTTTCTCAATATGCCCAGCTGTCTCTGTTGTTATGGCGAACCCCAACACGAGCAATAAAATGGTTTGCCTTGAGGTAAACTGGCCAGGTTTGGGCTGGGCGGCACTCCAAATGGACTGTGTTTGTAAATGCAGGTCTTTTTTGTCTCAGCGTGTTGTAGCTCAGTGAAAGTTCACGTAGGGATCACTTCATTGAGGAGCAGTGTGAAGTCCTCACTTCTGTGTGTTTTTCAGCAGTGGGGTGTGCGGCAGTGACTGATCTGGCACTCTCCCATGCCATCTGGACATGGTATAATGTTCAAACACGCTCAAGCTCATGCCTGCCTCTAAACACTTGAATACCTACTTTGGAGGACAGGTACACCTGTGCAGGATTGCTCTTGTGGATTGGCAATCATCATGACCATCAGGCCAAAAGAGTAATGAAGTATAGACAACTGAAACATTGTGTATATAGACTACAAATGGGCCTTAATAAAGTTAACCTCAATAAACATGTCTGATTCATGAAAGATGACTGATTGATTGTATCCATAAATGTGACCCGTACTGGCAAAATGAGTCACAATGAGCAAATTTTCAAAAATTAGTTATTGTTATGAGCTACGCCTGTTTGAAGTTGATAGAGTCAGCAAAGTAAACTTTGAGAAAAATGAAGTTAAAGTTTTCTGAAGGTTCCAAAACAAAACCACCTAGCAACCATACCTTAAAATCTCTGGTAATATAAAATTTATCAAAACCAAATCTCTATAGGAAAAATATATGTTCAACTTTTTTTCCCTATAATACCACAGTTGTTTGATTAACATTAATGAAACTGACAAGACCTACTGTACCGCACGGATTTTAATTAATGTTACACATCAGATGTTTTTCCCAAACAGTTAACCAAGTGTTCACATAAGACATAACAGATAATGTTTGCGTGAATACTCGCCATGACAGATATTTTGAAGTACTATAATTCTGTGTATGTGTATATCGGGATCGCGCGATGTGTGCTTTGTGCGCACAATTCGGATCTGTTTTCATGGACAAAGGAAAGGTACTCCGCTCAGAAAATGTACAAATAAAGATACTTTTAGATGTTTCATTTGGAGCTATTTGGAGCATTGGGATTGCTAGACGAGTAGTAACGGCATAATGTCTGGATCTTTGTAGCTTATTGTGGTCAAGAATTATACACTTAGACAAGAGGGTGATGAGTGATTCACTAAAAAGTACCAGTCCATAAGAATATTTTATTTGAGAATTGGCAGTCACACTGTATTTTTTTTATTTACTAAAAAGAACCAGTTCATAAGATTCATTCAGTTGTGAATTACACTATTGTGGTCATGCTGTATGTCTTTTATTCATTAAATAGAACCAGTTCATAAGAGTCATTTATTTGTGAGTCATTAAAAAGGAACTACACTTGTCACTCAGTTTGACAGTCCAAGAGTAATGTCTCCACCGGTGTGGTTTGAGGCATGGGCTACTGTTTGACTCGCTGTGTGTGTTTTTGAGAGTATGCATAGTAACTGACATTGGTATTTTAGACCAGCATTTGTTGCTTGTATTGAAGTTAGACTAAATGAAATTGCAGTCAGTAAAGCGCATACAAACTAGATCAACCAGTATGAGATTTAACCTAGTGTGTCGTTTCGGGTGCATTTCAGTCATATCCACAATACCGTGGTGTCTTTTCCAGTCTCAGTTGTCTTGTCTCAGGTGTCTGTGGAGTTGAATTAAACGGCACAGGTAAAGTGGGCTCTGTTTGCCGGATGAGACAGACTGTCTCCTTGAATCTTCTGCACCTGGTTTCCCTCTGTCCTCACTGAAGGGCTATGGCCCCGCTGCAATGAGCCTTAATCTGGGAGATCACTCTTTATCCTGCAGGTTCTAGGGGCAATGTGGAGGAACATATCAAGTCATCTCTATGGATTAGGCCATGTGCTCTCTTGTGGGGACAAGTGATGGGAGAGAAGTCAATCTCCAGGGGATTGTGGCTTTACTCTTTCACCTTCTCTCTTTCTCTCTATCTCTCTTTGTCTCACTGTCAGCTAGAGTGTTCTGTTGTTGTGGCTTCAGCAGTCTGGTGACCGTTATTCACATGGATTCTGATTCACCTGAAGGCTTGATACCGTGATCATATTATCATTAGTAAAAGGGATCATTATTCACTTATAAAGTTAGAGTTAGGAGTTAGTTTTTGTGTGTGTGTGTGCCAAAAAAGTCGTAATTATTTTCTATGCCCACTTTCGATTCTCTTTCTGTCCGTTTGATTAAACAGGCCTTTTTGCAGCTTTTCCTTTAAGACTTACAGTGTAAACCGTGTGCTATTCAGAATGGAATCAAGAAAACATGTATACTGCAGTTCTGGAATTCCTTTTAACAATTAAAAGGAATTGAAATTCAAAGAAAATCATATGACTGATTTTTAACTAGAACAGCAAAGTTTGTAGATATAGAGATAGGTATGGATGGATGCATAGACTGATATATAGCTGGACAGAAAACGAATGGTCAGATGAATGGAGAAAGAGATAAATAGGTGGGTGGATCCATGGATGGACAGACAGACGGACAGATAGACAGACAGATAGATAGATGGATGGATGGATGGATGGATGGATAGATAGATAGATAGATAGATAGATAGATAGATAGATAGATAGATAGATAGATAGATAGATAGATAGATAGATAGATAGATGAGGTCTGGGATAGTTCTATTACACTCATAGATGTAAAACAACCTGCCAACCGTGATCTGATACACAAATTAATTTACCAAGGGATCCGTATAGCCTTTCTGCGTTTAAATTTGTGTACAGCAAAAAGTGAGCATGTTAAAGAAAATAGTGTCTGTCTGTATATCCGTCTTTGACAGTGTCCTATGCTAGATTCACTCTAGTGGAGCGCTACTGCAGGCATCGATGGAGGCGAGGTAAAGAAGAGCCGGCGCGCTGATTTCTCCTCCACCAGTGACAGCACAGAGTAATGACTGGTAATGCTTCAGTGTGATTACTGAACGTCATTTTTCTTCTTTCTCTCGTGTTCACTCTCCAAGAGAATGTTTTATCTGTGAAAGCGTGTGTACTCATGTGTGCGTGATTTTGAGGGGGTGCGGGGGTTTGGGGGGGGGGTTGCGAAAGAGAGAGACAGATACCAAAGTTGCAATGCATAACACAGAGTGACGATAAATGACAAAAAGTGAATGAAGAAAACAAATAAAATCTGAGAGACGGCAACAAAAAAAAAAATCTGAAAAAGAAACGGCAAAGATTTGATGTGACCTTCTCCACAAGAAATGAAATGTCTGCTGCCATGCTTTACTGTGGCCAAATAAAATAACACAACGAATAAATGTTTCATTCTTAATGTGTCGCGCGTAGTTGTGACCAGAGCTGCAGTCCGAAATCATCAATAGATGAAATCAAATACATTTCCCTCAGAGATGCCAACATTTTTTATTACATTTATGGTAAAATGGCTCTTCCAAAAGCATGCTGGGTTCTGTTTGTGGGAGGTAGTCATGTGATATACAGCAATGAACATTAGTTTTTCTGTCTGTATGCAATCTATCAAGGATGGGGGAGAGAATTGCTTCTTTATTCCATGCCTGAAGTTATTACAGCACTTCATGCATTTCATCAATATATTGTTTGCATGAATTTGTCATTGCCATAGAATCTACCCGCCTGCCATTTGTAAAGTTCTACACATCCTAGCACCACATGTGTTCATTCTTTTTAATAATATAGTATATATAGGCCTATAGCCCCCCCAAAGAAAGAAAAAATCAATGCATACCTTCATTAAATCTTAGTGTAAATATAATGAATTAAATCCATTTCTAATTACATTAAGCTAGGGATGGACGATATACCGATAGATACGATTAACCAGTAGTTGACCAAATTTGTCAACTGGTAGAGATTTTGAACTATTGTCTCTATCGCGGACGGTTACGCTCACATGACGTTGCTGTGCTATGCAGTCACGAAAGTGCATAGTTTTGCATGCATTTGTGCCATTTTCCATGTAGAAAATAGTAAATGAATGAACAAGTGATCGATTTTAGTGATCAAGTGATCGCAGCTTCAGTGTCTATTTATAATGTAGGGGGCGGGACGCTGCAGATTCTAGAGAGCATTTGATTGGATGAAGTGCAGAGTGATGTCATCAAAATCATTGCCTGAAGTGAGAGACCGGTTTGAATGCTTATATCTTCTAAATGTGAATTTTGTCATTGTTTTGGACCACACTAGCTTATACACCGATCAGGCATAACATTATGACCACTGACAGGTGAAGTGAATATCACTGATTATCTCTTTATCACGGCACCTGTTAGTGGGTGGGATATATTAGACAGCAAGTGAACATTTTGTCCTCAAAGTTGATGTGTTAGAAGCAGGAAAAATGGACAAGCATGAGGATTTGAGTGAGTTTGACAAGGGCCAAATTGTGATGGCATCTCCAAAACTGCAGCTCTTGTGGGGTGTTCCCGGTCTGCAGTGGTCAGTATCTATCAAAAGTGGTCCAAGGAAGGAACAGTGGTGAACCGGCGACAGGGTCATGGCCAAGGCTCACTGATGTACGTGGGGAGCGAAGGCTGGCCCGTTTGATCCGATCAAACAGACAAGTTACTGTAGCTCAAATTGCTCAAGAAGTTAATGCTGGTTCTGACATCTTGGTGCCAGATACCACAGCACACCTTCAGGGCTCTAGTGGAGTGTTTTGGCAGCAAAAGGGGGACCAACATAATGTCATAATGTTATGCCTGATCGGTGTGTATTTATACTGCAAATCTTTTATTACATTTATAGACATTAATAATAATAATAATGGTATTATTTATTATTTATAATAAAATGAAGTTTATTTTATATACCATTAATTGCAGTACTATGGTGATGATGATACCACAGTACTTTGATATATGCTACACTTACACAAAAAAGGTAATCATTCATTATTGAATGTAAGAAGCACCAAGCTACACATATACACACACAAAACAATGCTAATCATAAACAACTATCCAGAATGAGACAGACAGACTGAGACAGCCACAAGATGATGTGGGAGCACATGAGCAAATGAACATACTGAACCCCGTCCCGTGGGCTACCTAAACACGTTCAGATCAGGAGCGGCCTCAGTGCCTGCTGCTCCAGTGATTAGCTCCTCCATCTGGCCTCGCTGCATCTGGCCTGGGCAGGCGGGCATGATGGTCAGGCAGTCAGCCCAGAGCAGCCTGCAAGATGGATCTCAGGGCTGGAGGTTTTTCCTGCAAGTTGGAAAAGTGACAGAAGGGCGTTTACAGGCCCAGTCCTGACAGTGCAGAAGTTATTACAAATCAGAGATGTCAAGCAAAGTTGAACTTTCTGTGAAAGATGGAAAACGATCCAAGGTCCCAGATTGATATGAGAGCTGGAATCAAACGTAAGGGAAGTTCATTGATCACTGCTCATTGTGCGGAGGAATGATCTAGCAATCTAAAAGCTAACAACAGTCTCTTTTTGTTGACTTAATTTAGGGGTGGGTGATATGACCAAAATATTATATCATGATATGAGTAATTTTATTTCACGATAACGATATATGTTAATTAGTTCATTCTGCTTTAAATAAGGTTTTAAAAATATAAAAAATGTGTATACCATTGAATATTCATAATTCTAAGTAAAAAAAAAAACCTCAAGCTTACTGAAGAAAAGTAAACAGTGATAAAGAAAGAACAAATAAACTAATCACAAGCATATAGGAAAACAAACTAAACAAAGACACAAATGAAATAGACCTACCTGAAAAACTTCAAGCACTAGAAATAAGAAATACTACATCAATTCTGTAAAGTATATCAAATGTATAAAACACACTGCATAGCCTTCTGTGTAAATTAAAATAAATACATTTATTTGTATTAAAGTTACAAAAGTGATTCAGTCAAGAGCAGTGAGAGATTTAAAAAATGTTGTTGTTTGATTAACATTAATAACGACAACAGGTGAATTTGGATGCTGTCACTTTAAGACCGACTGCACAGATCCAATATACTCTCATACTCTTTTTTCTCAACTTTTGCATTCACCTTTAAAGCCCCCATGAAATTAAAATATTTTTTTGGCTTTTAGTATGAATATGTTAGCCTTACTTTTATCTACACTGATCAGGCATAACATTATGACCTAATGTTCTAATATTGTGTTGGTCCCCCTTTTGCTGCCAAAACAGCCCTGACCCGTCGAGGTATGGACTCCACTAGAGCCCTGAAGGTGTGCTGTGGTATCTGGCACCAAGATGTCAGAACCAGCATTAACTTCTTGAGCAATTTGATCTACAGTAACTCGTCTGTTTGATCGGACCAAACTGGCCAGCCTTCGCTCCCCACGTGCATCAATGAGCCTTGGCCATGACCCTGTCACTGGTTCACCACTGTTCCTTCCTTGGACCACTTTTGATAGATACTGACCACTGCAGACCGGAAACAACCCACAAGAGCTGCAGTTTTGGAGATGTTCTGACCCAGTCGTCTAGCCATCACAATTTGGCCCTTGTCAAACTCGCTCAAATCCTTACGCTTGCCCATTTTTCCTGCTTCTAACACATCAACTTTGAGGACAAAATGTTCACTTGCTGTCTAATATATCCCACCCACTAACAGGTGCCGTGATGAAGAGATAATCAGTGTTATTCACTTCACTTGTCAGTGGTCATAATGTTATGCCTGATCGGTGTACAATATAATCTTAAAAATACTTTTGGATTTTCTTTTGGTCTTGTGCCACTATTTTTGTTGGGGTAATTATTATTATTATTATTATTAATAATAATAATAATATCAGTAGTAGAAATAGTAATAAGTAATAATTTCTTTTATTATTACTTATTTTTTAAATAAAGCAATGTTTCTTTCTTTTTTTTAAACAAAGGCTCAATTAAAATTAATTAAAAAATGTTTTAATTTAAATTCATCATAACGTTTTTTTTTTATTAAACCTAAATTTTAATTTTGTCTACTTTGTGGTGCAAAAATTACATTATAAAACTTTTTGGTTCCATGTTATTTTACAGTATGTGTACTCACGTGTACTTGCAGTGTCATTTCTTAAGTACAGGTTAATATAAGGTAACTAAATGGGTTAAGGGTAGGTTTAGGGGTAGGTTCAGGGTTAGTACCTAGTTATTACCCAGATATTGTAATTACATTGTATTTTGGGGAACAGGACTGTAAAATAGTGCTACAAACTTTTTTTTAGCTATAGAAAATGTCTTTAAATAAAAGTAGGTAGTGATGCTTTACATGCAATTGTAAAGGGACAGATCACCCAAAAAGCACATTGCCATGTCTTTCCAAACCTGGGATTTATCCCTCCTTCTGACTTGTTTCCATGGAACACAAAAGAAAATAGATGAGGAAAGACAGATTAGAGATTGATTTTGTCTTCAAAAAGGACAAAGGGTACCATAACATTTTATTTTAAAGTCTTCCAAAGCCATACAAAAGCTCTGTGTGTGGCAGAGACCAACAGTTTAGTTATTCACTAAATGTTATTCACTAAAAAATAAGAGATTGCATCTGGTGTGTCAACACCTGTTTATCTCAGAACAGATGCTTTTCATTATGTTTCAGGAGGAGAACACTATGTGTTCTCACAGACCTTTTTAATGATGTCTAGACATCATAAGTTGCTATGCAAAGAACAGGAGCCCTGTAGCTGCTGCTGGAGTGAGTTGACATGGCTCACTGCTGTTCCTCACGGCCCCCTGCTGAGTGAAGGCTGCATTGCTGAACTGAGCAGCGCTCTTTCAATGCAGTCTACTTTACGCCCTCTTTATAAAGACTGACACGCCGGTTCTTTAGGGGAAAGACAATTATACAGTCTGCATGGCACTATGATGAACTGTGGGGCTCCAGAAACAGGCTCTGAGGTCTTACTTGTCAGTCATGTCATTATGAATTACCCCCTTCCAACCCACCTTTACCCTCAACCCTGTCTTGAAGACATAAGGTCACCAGAAGCAGACGGGGTAAAAAGGAAGTGCCACCAAATTCAGCATTTGCATTCATGCTGCTGTTGCCTCTTTTCCTGGCCGATTCCTTTCTAGATTTCAGGGGTGTTTTGTCAGAGGAGGCAAAAGAGTTGCCCCTCCTCAGAAACATTCGGCAGTCCTTTCACATCACTGTGATTGGCTGATCATCCTGTCAATGTGTAATACCCACCTATCATGTGATAGATGGATGGATGGTGCAGTTATAAGTAAGCTACAGTGAGTTTTGCTAATCAAACTATGTCCAAGTACATGGTACATGAGACAATATGCAATCAATGATGATGACGAGATTTCCTGGCCCATTACTATTGCTCCTGAAATCTGACAAGACAACCATAATCTAATTTTCAATCAAATCTTAGAGATTGTGATATTTTATGTCCTCGTAATAATGTTAAAATACAGCAATGACTGCCTGACTGGCCAAATTATCATGTGTCTCTCATGCTTGGTGACGCATTTGAAAAACAATTAAACAGCAGTAGGGCTGTGCGATGAATTATTGATGAAATTTTAGTTTCCGTTTCGATTTTGGTTTCCAATGATTATGAAAACATGATAATCAAGATAAAGTGATCATTGTGCCGCATGCCATTCCTTTCCTTTAAAGCGGTGTGCTTTCGCCCCTCCTTAAAAGCCTAAACTTAGTCCAAATCAGTTAAATCATGTAACTTGACTGCCGTAAAAAAGACGGAGCGGAACACGGACAAGCAAAGTATACTTGGGGTTTCAGGCGTGCACATAAACCAACAAATATACACAAAAATATGTCAAAATGTCCATCTTGCCGAGTATTTATATAAAGAGAGTCGGTTATGTTTTAAAGGCACAATATGTAATATTTTTGGATTAAAATGTCCAAAAAACTACTAAAACAGTGTTATATATTTTGTTGACTTGTGTACTTACATTATCTCAAATGTGTCCAAGAATGTTTAAATCCAGAGAAATAAACAATTGACCGGACCGCGTCCGTGTCGCCTATCAGTGACATCATACCCGTCTTAACCTTCTATTTCCGGTTTTATTTTGTAGAAACCATGGAAACACCAAAGACGCTTTAATGTTTTATTAGACAATGGAACAACTGTTTGGAGACATTTATAGACAGAAAACTAATTATTGTACAGTAATACAGCATTTTCTCACTCATGCAATATGTTTTAAAATTAATTACATTACATTTAGCAACACAAGCAACCAGCATTTAGTCAGCATAACTTAACATATTATAATGATGAATAACACTTGCCTGAATGACCAAAATCGACAGAGTATTTTGAGTCTCTTTTGCACTCATAAGAAAAAAAGGGAGTTGGTCGCGCCGGCACGATCATCAACCTCAGTTCATATGATATTCTAATAACAATCTAGCTTACTGCAGTCTCATAGCAGCCGGGGAGCAAACGCACAGAGTAACATTATAACATTATTTTCAACACACTTAAATGTATCTAATATGATAAAACAGCACTGTGTTACCCCACATACGCTTGACCGAAAAAAGTGTAAGTGGCCCTGCTCTGCTTCATGCTACAGTAACGTTAATAGCTACACCTTTGTTTTGAATAGGCGACCTCTAGCGGCAAAAAAACCACATAGTGTGGCTTTAAGTGAATAAACAGTAATTGGATGTGTATCATTATATTACATCCATGTTAGTTCCAGTCCTTGATTCTATTCACGATAAAACACAGCTATGACCGCTTTACGCAATGGTTCTGTGTATCACTACACAACACCCTTAGCAACCACTCTTAACAACATAAACATATATTTGTTCTCATTTGTATTATTCATTGAAGCTTACTGTATTATGAGTATCATGACAGAGAGATTGAGTGAGCAAGTGTATTACCTGCATTTAGATATAGCATTTTCCTTCAGATAAGTCCTATGTTCATAATAAGAAATCAGTTTGAATGTCCACTAAGATATCTTGTCCCTTTAACAGTTTAACAGCGCTGTCAGTTACGTCTTGCTCGAACAAGTTTCAGTCCTTTCAATATAAAAGTCTCCATTACTGAATGACTCAATCATAAAGATAGTGTTTTCCGCCATCTAATGGTGTAATAATGTAAGTTCTGTTGCTGTTCATGATCAGGGACTATTTTTTTCCAGCGAAAGGAAGGCTTTTAGTGATTTTACTTCATGAAAGTTGCATTGATACATATTTTTTGGCTTTAATATTTGTATTGTGTGATAACCGTTTTATAAAAGCAATAAGGTACTCAAGGCTAGTGCTGTATAGTGAATAAGTCACAGCTGAAGGGGTTGCTTTGCGTTGTGCCTAACAACTCCCTTCAGCCATGACTCATTCATGATACAGCACAGCCTCGAGTACCTTATTTCTTACTTAAAGCCTAATGCAAGTACTGCTGCTGTCTGTCATTAATATTAAACAAAAAGACAAGGACATACTCACTCACTGGTCTTGACTGAATAACTTTAATAGTTTTAATAAGAATCAATGTAGGCTATATTAATTCATACAGTGAAGACTATGCAGTGTTTTAAAGTTTAGCTCAGGGTTTAACTGATTGTTTAATGCAATACTGTGTTTTAAATTGTGCAACTACATAAGTCCATAGGATTGTTCCAGGATATTCTGAATAGTACATCTCAAAATTGGGAAGATCTTAATTCAGATCGTGGATCATGATTATTTTTTATAAATTCGTGATATGAAATTTTGGGAAGATCGCCCACCCATATCTAATTGTCAGTTATGCCTGAACAAATATTGTATTATACAATAAAATGGTTAGGGTTATATTAAAAGTTATAATAAAACTCAGAGAGGGAACTTTGCCTCTTAATAATGCTAGACTTGAGGCAAAAATGTTCTCTTACAGACTTTTTAACTTCCTGGGGCATAATTTTTGACCTTGTTGCCCATGTTTAGTGCACAGCATCAATGTCCAAAGTGGATAGATAGTAGACAGGGGGTTTAACATCATATGCTTGTGTGTTCTTAGTTGCCCACTCTCACCACAGGGAGCATGGGAGTTATTTTAATAGTTCTGTGAGACTTGACGACAGGTTAATTTGCCTTTCAGAATGCAGTCTTTGCCCCCGCTGGCTTCCTCTGTGGTTTCCTCTGTGTGGTGACAGCTTACTCATTGATCCAGAATGATCATGACTACGGCACATATCATATTTCATTTTAAGAAATGACAGCAAAAAGTGACTTCTAAGTGCAGGTCCCGCTGGGACAACTGATATGACTTTAGAAACCGCAATGTATACATGAACTATTATACCGTAGGAGTCTGTTCTCTTGTATAAGTGGGCTTAACCTTGAATAAACCAATTCCCTGTGAATACGTCAGTCTCATTCTCAAATTCTAACTACAATTTTCATTGTGCCCTCCTCCACACTGTGCAGTGTTGAATTAGGTTCCTTGGCGCTGGAGAGCAGGATGGGTTTTGACAGGGCGACCCCTTCTGCACTCCTTTGGAGCGGTGCGCTTGACAGAAACTCATTAATTATCTTGGGCGGGGTAGCATCTCGCGCTGCCTTCACGAAAGGATGCCAGTCACCTGCCCACTTGAGCTGAAAAATCATTAGAGACTCTTAACATTCTTGCCTACGTGTTCATCTCGTCAGTGGGAGAATACTACCTGCTGTCCGACACTGTCAGAGTCTATTGTACTGGAGCCGAACATAGAGGCCCGGTTTGAAGCTGAAATGGAGAAGACAGGTGAGGGAATGAACGAGGTTGGTGTGAATGAGGGAGCTTAGCTCCATGGGGCTTTTTGGTGGGACCATCACTAGTAATGACATTTCTGTCATCATTTACTCACTCTCATGTTTTGTTTTTTCCACACCCTTTTGACTTTCTGCCATGGAACTAGGGGTGGGTGATATACTGGGAGAAGTTTGACAACTAACATAAATGTTGGATTATTGACTGTATCGTGGTTATGCACACGTGATGCTCACGTCATGAAAGTGTATCCTTTACATGCATTTTTGAGCCTTGGCAGTTTAATCTTTCAAGTGATTTTAAACCCAAGACAGGCATTTTGGCAGAATGTTGTATGCATTTGACCGTTTAAACTTAATAAGACGTGGAAGAGAATTGAATTTGTTTTTCTCATGCTGTTCTGACAGACATTTTAGGGGTTCTCATCATGGAATCAGACAGACCGACATTTATGAATCAGACAGTGTTTCCATTTGCATGAACGTGCTAGATATTTGGAGGAAGACAAGATTTCCAGTGAATAACATCCTAAATGTTGGCTTGTCCTCACCCAAAGCTATTCTATGACTTTAGATGTCTTGGAATATATTGAATGGGTCATAGACAGGGCCTAAAACAAACTTTTTACCACACATGCCAATGGTCGGTGACTGAGAAAATGTACCGGTCATTAATATTTTGTACCGGCCATGAAAATTTAGATACCAGTGAAAATTCACAATTCTCTATTCCAAAGTCAATACCGCAGCTAAAACCACCAGCCTAAATAATATACATTTAAAACATTATTAAAGGCAAGTAAACAGTCAGTAATAAAATAAGAACAAATAATCAAATTACAAACAAAAGCACAAATAAATACAATATAACAAAGATACAACTTAAATGCTTTTCAGGTTTTTCAGGTAGGCCTGACAGTAGGACAGTAGGTCAGTAGTCCAGGTACAGAAACTTAATAAAGTAAGCAAATGCCAAATAACACTGCATAGTCTTCACTGTATAAATTAAACATCCTTATTACTTATTCCTTAAAGTTCAGTCAAGAACAGTGAGTGATTATTTCTTTGTCGTTTGTTGTTTGATTAACATTAAAAACACAAACAGCATCAGAAATATTTTGTAGCTGTCACTTTAAGAGTGAATGCAAGGATCTAATATACTGATACTGTACACATGCTTTTACTTTCTCAACTGTTTACGTTTACTGAAGACATAACCGACTATGTTTACTAAGATACTCACTATTTTTGACCAAATTTGTCTGCTTAAGTGCAAGAAGAAGCTCAATTCAGTGTCTGAGATACAGCTGTTCGGGCGCACTTCGTCTTCTTGCGCTTGAATATTTAAATTGTCAAGGCTTAAACTTTCATGATGATGCAGTGCTGGCCCATCAACTGTCCCGAGCATATACTCGTAACATATTTTTACTCGCATTTGGTGCTTGAGTGTTAATTTTAGGCCCTGGTCATTGACTACTTTAATGGTATACTTTTTTATGGTGCTTTTGTGTCTTTTTTGAATGTTGTAATTGCATAGAAAATATAATTCTACAACAAAATTCTCTTCTATGTTCCGAGAAAAAAATCATACAGGTTTATTACAGCATGCAAGTTAATGATGACAGAATTTTAATTTTTGGATGAACTATCCCTTCCCTTTACGTCTTACTAAGGTTTTAATACTGGCACAATATGACAGATTTGATTCAGTGGTGTACTACAGGTTCAACAAAAAAAAAAGTAGAGCAGAAAGGTCAAATAAAGGACATTTAGGGCTTTGTGCATGCCTGTGTTTTCAGGACAGTGTGGTGGGTTTAGACTGAAAAGGGTAGAATGATATTTTCAACTATGCCTTGACCTGGTTTTTCCAGTGTAATGGCATTGTATTACAGCCAGTTCCAGCTTAGTGAGTCTTAAGATTGAGCCCTTTTGCAGTTCAAGCTGCTGTGACATTCTGCTGGGCCGCTTCACTTTGTCCTTGGGTGCAAATCGCATCAGATCTCTCATCAGAAGTCTTTGCATGCTAGGCTGACATTGGCAATGAAATGTGTATCTGGTTGGTCTATCAAGGTAAAGTTGAATTAATTTTTGCCTGGCAAATAATTCACAGAATTTACTTTTATAATGCCATGAGGGAGGTGTTTGAAAAATGGTGCCATCTTGCTATGTTTTTTTTTTTACTTAAGTTTGAGAAATAGCCTTTTACAATAAAGTTTTTTTATCTTACTGATGTTGGCCAAATGGCCCGATTTCATCAGCGAAATGCTGTGCTGTGCAACGGAGAACTCCCTGAGGTATTTCCGACGAGCTGCCCGTAAAACCTCATGAATGCTTTGACCTTAAAACAATACAGTATATTTATTTAGCATGATGGATGTGGAGGACGTGTCTTTAAGTGGCAGTGCGTCTGAACAGGCTACAAAACCCTTGAGTCTTAACAATACAAATTTAATTTCAAAGCGACGGTTTCCCGTTGAATATCTGTTTGCCAACACCCCAGTGAGCACGGCAAACAGAGAGAGATGTTGTTTTTTGACACTCTCATTGTTCATCCCTACGTACGCCCCGCTAGCTTCTATGTGATGAAGCAATTGAAATTGATCTTGTGTCTAATCGAAACAAAATTGGTTGGAGTGGACCATTTCTCACATGACACATCAATCTCTTTTCTCTGCTGACTCCCCAGGAGAACATTTTATAATCCCCATATCCCGTGCGGTGTGGTTCATTAAGAGACTCACTGTGATAGAGGTTATTTACATATATTTCATGCGGAGGCCGGAAATCCCTGTAGCTGAAGTGTAGCTTAAAATAAAACGTCTCGGTTACGACTGTAACCTTAGTTCCCCGAGTAGGGAACGAGACGCTGCGTCACCGCTTTGGGAACGCCTCTGCGTGATTGCGTCGTGAAGCACATGTGTAATCAGTCCAATGGAGAGACGGAACGTCATAGGCGGGTGACGTCATCGACCCGGAAGGTATAAAGCATACCGGCAGACAAACGCCGCTAGCTTCTGTGGTAGAGTGAAGCAAGACGCTTTTGCGGGCATGCGGGGAGTATGGCAGGGTGACGCAGCGTCTCGTTCCCTACTCGGGGAACTAAGGTTACAGTCGTAACCGAGACGTTCCCTTTCGAGGGAACTCGAGCTGCGTCACCGCTTTGGGAACGAGAATACCCACGTCCCCATAGGAGCCGGATGCCCGCCTGTGCATTGTCTAAAAGGCGAGCACCCGAGCCCCTGGAGTAATGTCAAGTTCGTAGAACCTCACGAAAGTGAGCGGCGAGGACCACCCCGCCGCCTCACAAATGTCTTGCAGGGAAGCCCCTGCTAGGAATGCCCGAGAGGCAGCCATACCCCTAGTCGAGTGTGCCCGGACAGCCAAAGGGAAAGGCTGCCCGACCACCTCATAAGCAAGTGAAATAGCCTCAACTATCCACTTGCTCATCCTCTGCTTAGAAACCGGACCCCCTCTCGAGGGTGGACCGTAACACACAAACAACTGTTCCGATTTTCTCCACAGGGCAGCTCTGTGGACATAAGCGTCTAGTGCGCGAACAGGGCAAAGCAGATTAGATCTTTCCTGGTCAGACGTCAGAAAGGGAGGTGGACAAAAGGCCATAAGTACTATGGGTCTCACAGTATTAGTGGGAACCTTAGGAACGTACCCCGGTCTGGGGTGCAGAAAAGCTTTAGCCATACCGGGAGCAAATTCCAAGCACGAGGGTGCCACAGAGAGGGCTTGTAAGTCCCCTATTCTTTTTAAGGAAGAGATAGCCAGCAACAAGATGGTCTTTAAGGTGAGGAGTTTCTCAGAAATTTCTTCAATGGGCTCGAAGGGAGCCTGAGAAAGGCCCTGAAGGACAATAGCTAAGTCCCAGGCCGGCACCCTGGTGCGTACTGCGGGCCTCAGTCTGATAGTGCCACGGAGGAAACGAGTAACTAGGGGGTGTCGCCCGAGGGTAACACCATCGAAAGGAGAGTGGTAAGCTGCTAAGGCCGCCACGTACACCTTCAAAGTGGAGGGAGCTAACCCAGCGGAGAATTTCTCCTGCAGGAACTCCAGCACCGCGCTCGCAGGGCAGTTTACTGGATCCCACAGGCGATCTCTACACCATAAGGTGAAGAGTCTCCATTTCAATGCGTACAGTTTCCTCGTGGAGGGAGCTCTAGAGTGTAGGATGGTCTCCACAACCTCGGTTGAGAGACCGGAGCTTAGGAGCTGGGCCCCCTCAGAGGCCAAGCCCACAGATTCCACAGCTCTGGGCGTGGGTGCAGGAAGGCACCGCCCGACTGAGAGAGCAGGTCCCTCCTGCACGGAATCTCCAGGGGAGAGCCGTTGAGGAGCGACACAATGTCCGAGAACCAAACCCGGGCTGGCCAGAACGGAGCCACTAGGAGCAGATGGGCCCCGTCCCGACGAACTCTCTCTAGAACTCCCGGAAGCAGAGCGATCGGGGGGAAAGCGTACAGGGGCAGCCTCGGCCACTCCTGTACCATGGCGTCCAGTCCCAAGGGAGCTGGAGGAGTTAGAGCAAACCATAGACGACAATGAGTGTTGTCTTGAGTGGCGAACAGGTCTACTTCTGCTCTGCCAAATTCTTGCCAGAGGAGCTCCACCACCTCGGTGTGGAGTCTCCACTCCCCGGGCCTCGGCCCCTGCCTCGACAGGATGTCTGCTTCCGTATTCAGGCGCCCTGGGATGTAGATTGCCCTGATTGAGAGCAATTTCCCCAGGGCCCACAGGAGGATTTGACGAGTCAGCTTGTACAAAGGGCGAGACCTCAAACCCCCCTGGTGATTTATATAGGAGACCACCGATGTGTTGTCTGTGCGAACTAGAACATGATGGCCCCTGAGATACGGCAGGAAATGTCTCAGAGCCTGGAACACAGCAAGCATTTCCAGGCAATTTATGTGCAACGCACGATGAGCGTCCTGCCATAGGCCCTGGGCCGAGCGACCACTCATGGTCGCCCCCCAACCCGTAAGGGAGGCATCCGTGGTCAGAGTGACCCGCTGGCACGGTGCCCCCAGTAACGGGCCTTGGGCTAGAAACCGAGGGTCCTTCCACATGACTAAGGCGCGGAGGCATCGCCGCGTTACCTTGATCACGCGAAAGGGATTTCCCCTCGGGGAAAAACCCTTGGTCTTGAGCCACCACTGTAAAGGTCTCATGTACAACAGGCCACGAGGAATGACGTTGGACGCTGCTGCCATCAGGCCTAACAGTCTCTGATACTGTTTGACAGTGAGTGGCTGGTCTAGTTTCACCCCTTTCACCGCTGAGAGAATCGATCCTACGCGAGGCTCTGATAGACGGGCCTGCATCAGGATCGAATTCCAACACACACCCAGATACGTTATTCTCTGTACTGGAGAAAGAACGCTCTTCTTGAGGTTGAGCCTCAGCCCTAACCTCTTCATGTGCGCGAGAACAACATCTCGATGTTGAACCGCCAGACGTGCTGACTGAGCCAAAATCAGCCAGTCGTCGATATAATTGAGAATGCGGATCCCCTGCATACGCAAGGGGGCTAATGCCGCGTCTACACACTTGGTGAAGGTGCGGGGTGATAGGGCTAGACCGAAGGGAAGCACCCGATATTGGTACGCTTGTCCCCCAAAAGCGAACCTCAGGTACTTCCTGTGCTGCGGAAGGATGGAGATGTGGAAGTAAGCATCTTTGAGATCTATCGTGACAAACCAGTCCTCGGACCTGATCTGGGACACGATATGTTTGAGTGTAAGCATCTTGAACCTGAACTTTGCCACTGCGCGATTCAGCGAGCGCAGGTCCAAAATGGGGCGCAACACCCCATCCTTCTTTGGCACTATAAAATAGCGACTGTAGAAACCTGACTCCCTGTCGGAGAGAGGAACCTTCTCTATGGCCCCCTTCCGTAGGAGGGTCTGGACTTCTTGAGTCATAACCAGAGCCTGCTCGGGGCCCACCAAGGTAGGTAGGACCCCTTTGAAACTGGGTGGACGACACCTGAACTGGATGGCGTACCCAGATCTTATTATCTGCAGGACCCAACGAGATATATTTGGCAGTTTTTCCCATTCTGGCAAAAAATCTACTAGGGGTACCAGTCCCTCGAGACTGGCCTCTGGTATACTGAGTGCTGGGAGCACAGCGCCCTGAAGCGGATGACCGGCAGGGAACGGCTGACTCGACAGCGCCACCTCCTTGTCTGGAGGACGCGGGCCATCCTCGGATGACTCGCGAGGGCCTTCCACGCCCCGGCACTCGGGCGGGGTTAGTGGAGAGACCCTGTGAGGGTACCGGAACAGGACGGGCACCGTATGCTGAGGTGAACACCGCCTGTTCCCGAAGGGGGAAACCCTCACTGCCCTGGGCCCACTGGCGTCAGGGCCTCTTAGACGCAGCCTTTCTAGAGATAAGAACAGTCCGCAGATCTGCTCTACCCCTAGAGGGCTGCGTCTGAGGGTGTCGCCCACCGCCCCACCCTTTCTGAGGGGGAGTACGAGTGGCCACACTTTGTTTCTGTTGCGCCCGGTGTACGGAGCTCGTACTCGGTGTCTGCTGCTCCCGCACAGCAGCAGACGAGGCCTGGGGTTTTCTCGGGAGGAGCTGCTTCAGCGCCGCAGATTGTTTCTTTGCCTCCTGAAACCTGTCGGTGACGGTTGTGACAGCGTCACCGAACAGGCCGTCAGGAGACAGCGGCGCATCAAGCAGAAAGCTCTTATCTCTCTCCCGAATCTCAGTCAGATTCAGCCACAGATGCCTCTCCGTAGCCACCAGGGCTGCCATAGAACGGCCTATAGATTTGGCCGTCTCCTTGGTGGCTCGGAGAGCTAAATCTGCTGAAGATCGGAGCTCATTAACTAAATCTGCTCCGATCTCCTGGCTGGACCCCAGGTCTCTTAGCAGGTCGGCCTGGTATGCCTGCACGATGGCCATAGTGTGCAGACACGCGGCGGCCTGACCCGCTGCCGAGTACGCCTTGCCCACCAAAGAGGATGTGGTTCTTAACGGTTTGGTGGGCAAGGTCGGAGTTTTAATGGCCGATGCCGACTGAGGAGAGAGATGGCTCGCGAGCGTCTCCTCCACCTTCGGCATCGGACCATACCCATGCTTCTTCAGCCCCTGTATGTTGCTATACACTGACGTTTGGGGGCTGAAGACACGAGAGGACATGGGCCGCTTCCACGTTCTCGACACCTCAGTGTGGAGATCCGTGAAAAACGGTAAACTCCGACGTGGAGGCTGGGCAGAGCGTGAGGGGAGAAAGCGCTCGTCCAAACGGCTCTTGGACGAGACGCTCTCTTGATTTTCTTGTGGCCAGTCAATGTTTAGTTTGGCCACCGCTCTGCACAGAACCTCCAACAGCTCCTCACCAGCAGGGGATTGAAGTGGCGAGTCTTCAACCCCCGCGTCAACGCTGCAAATATCGATCTCATCAGAGCTCGATAAAAGCAGCGCTGAGGCTGCCCCCTGGGTGGGAGAAACCGCAGGGCGGGCTCCCGAACCCAGAGAGGCAGCACTGGATCTGCCAGGTGAGGGCAGAGAAAGGGCTGGGCCCGTCTCTAACCCCTCTGACAGATCCATTTGCGAACCCCACGACATAAGCTGCCGCTGTGCCTCAGCAACAGCGGGGCCTGTGCCGCGGGGAACGCGAACCGGGACACCCTCCTCAAAAAGTGCCCGGCGGGATCGCAGCACTCTCATAGGCAAAGCCTCACAATGCTCACAGCCGGCCCCCTCGAGAGCCGACTGAGCGTGCTGTTCACCCAAACAAACAACGCACATCAAGTGTGTATCCCCGCTCGTGATGTGACGAGAGCAGGGAGGAACACACTTTCTGTAACGCTGTTCGCTCGCCATAGTGTCTCTTTAAATGTCAGTGTGTATGCAACTTGAAATAGAACGAGAAAGTCTGAACTCAGACACAAAACACAAATCTGACAATGACAATACACAGAGCGCTTGCTGAAAGCAACAGAAGCTAGCGGCGTTTGTCTGCCGGTATGCTTTATACCTTCCGGGTCGATGACGTCACCCGCCTATGACGTTCCGTCTCTCCATTGGACTGATTACACATGTGCTTCACGACGCAATCACGCAGAGGCGTTCCCAAAGCGGTGACGCAGCTCGAGTTCCCTCGAAAGGGAACCTGGATTTACTCTCTCAAATTTGTTTATCTTGGATTATATGAAAACGAACAAGAACGTTTGTTTTGGTTGTACACCAGGAAGACATCGCTTTCCGTATTCACAAATTCACAAATGTTCAGACTTCCATAAAGTGCAAATTGGGGCGAATTCACTAAACTTTTACACCATCTTATTCCCTAAACACCCATAATCCAGTTTAAACAGAAGATTTGTTAATTTTTAGATTGAACAAATGGCAGCAGTTTTGCATCAAATGAAGGCTGCAGAGCCAAACGACATTTCATTTTGAAACAAAAATGGTTCTCATTTCTCAAACTTAGCCAGAGCCAAATATAGTGAAATTGTCTTGTGCAAATTTCATTATCTGATTTAGATAATTGCTTTAGTGAAGCTCAATCGGGTACTAATACAGTACAAGGGTTTGGGAACTGAAAACCAGTTCAGTCCAGAACTGGAAAAATCATTAACACACAAGATTTTCTTTTACACTGATTGAAATTTCATGATGATGATTTTTTTCTTCTTCTGTAGAACACAAAAGAAAATATTTTGTAAAATGTTTCAACTGTTTTTGTCCAAAGTCAGTGGGGTCCAAAGCAACATTAATTGAAACTTAAAAAATAAAGAACCATGCTTTGAAAGAGTTATATAGGACCTTAATGGTGTTATAAATAACCTTTTTAATAATAGTTTATTTTCATTAATATCCATAGTATCTTCATATTACTAATGCTAGTATTATGAATATTATTTTTATATTTTATTTATTAATATTGTTTTTTTTAGTGCTCTATCTGCCTGCTCATATAATATCTTGTTGCCTCTATTTGGGTTTTACATAAAATAAAATAAAATAAATAATACAAAAAACGTGTTTATTAGATACTTTTATTTTTTATTGACATGGCAAATTGTAGTAAAAATGACAGTGCTCTAACAACAGTTTTTAGCTGAAACATTAATAAATACAAAGTGACATTGAACATGATAATAATGATGAAGACTATATTAAAGACTAAGAAATATCTTCACAATCCTCTATATGATGTACAGGTATGTCCTTCATTATGTGTGTATTCTTTCTCTTTGCAGATGATGAGGTTAAGGTATGTGACAGCATCTGAAATACACAACTGAGTTTAGAGTTACAGTTTGTCTGCACATTAGATTTGTTTTTTGTGACTGGGTATGTTTAGGCATAACGTAATAATAAAAAAACATCTAACAATATGAATACGAAATAAATTCAATATCTCTGTTACTTACTCTGTGGAGAAGAGAAGATGAGTATCCTCAATTGAATAGAACTGCTCACACTTACATTTTCTGTTAAACTAAAAAGAGAAAAAAAGACATGATTGGTAGGAAACCAGTTACAATTGGTTGGGGTCGAACTATCCCTTTAAACAACCATGTGATGAAGCAAATGGAATTGAAATTGATCTTGTGTCTAATTGAAACAAAATTGGTTGGAGTGGACTATTTCTTACACGACACATCAATCTCTTTTCTCTGCTGATTCCCTAGGAGAACATTTTACAATGTACTCCGTGAAGCCCCTCCCCTCCCCCATGCTCCGATTGGTCAGTGTGTTATGACTGGTCAAATGCTTTGAACGTGTCTCGGAAATGTCACAACCCTTACCATGCAACTACTAACCAACTTAACCAGGCCCCTTGCTTTTGCTTATGCCTTGTGCAGACATTATTTAAATAAGGAATCTTGTGACGTGTACATTCCCGAAAGAAAACTCAAGACTACAATGGAGGCGTTTCAGGGAGTTCAGAAACAGTGTGCACTGATATAGAATATAACTCCCTTTGGAATGACTTTGTGCTTAGTAACTTTGCAGATCTTTTTCATGCTCAAACAGCAACATTACACACTAAAGAAAAAGCAAAAAATTTAAAATAATACACTTTAAAAAATTGCTGTAAAAAACGGCAAAACATTTTTTTTCATTAAAACAGTAATGTACTCTAAAAAACAATGGATTCTGGGAAATAATTTGCATGGTAAGCAACTGCTGTTAATTTACAGCCCATTTTCAGCAGTAATCTACAGTATTTATGTATTATGTTTTGTACTGTAGTGCACAATGCATTGTGGCGTTTCAAAGGAGTTTGCGGCGCTCATGACAGGAATATATGTGGAAAATAGAAGAAAACTGATTAAAACGGAGAGGAGAGGGAACTTTGAAACTGACTGCAGCGAGGAGTGTGTTCTTTTAAAACTGGAGGTTTTTGTCTGATTGTTTTGTCTCACATCCAAATCACTCTGATGAGCTGGAACTGAACAAACCAGAGTAGCGCTTCAAAGTGCTTATAAGTGAGTGATTATAAACGCATTAAACGGAGAGGGTAAAATCCTGTCGATTCACTGTAATAATTTATTCACAAATTTCAGTGTTTATTAAGGCTTTCTGACTGTCTATTTCTTGGTGGCACTGATTTCTGATGGCAGTGCTCGTTGGCAGGAGAGAAAAAAATTAATGAAATAACTGGTCAAATTAGTTCTTAAACATTATTGATTATTCATTATTGAATATGAGTTTGCACTTTTTCTTACATAAATATTCATGTTGCTTTTACTATATTTTTGTCCATTTTGGGGGCTTTCTTATAAAATAATGTTCAGCTTTTTGTTAGCCTATTACTTTTGCCTGTGTTTTTACTGTAATAATTTCCTGTGTTTTTAATTTCCAACCTATTTTGGGGTTCCCTTTTGACCCAGAGCTGTGTTGCCAAAATTACCCAAAATTGGTTGTTTTTACCTCACCATTTGTAGAGTATATTGTAAACTGAAATAATCAAATAAATGTACTGCATGTATTTTTTTTTTTACAGTAAATGGCTGTAAAGTAATTGCACAGTTTTAATAACGTAGAATTATAATATATTGCTGGAATCTCTGATGCTAGTATTTTACCTTAAAATACAAAAATACTGGAAAATACTGTATTTATTTTTTTACAGTAAATGGATGTAAAGCAATTTCACGTATAGTATCCATATAATTACAGTATATTGCTGGAATCTCTGATGCCAGTATTTTACTGTAAAAAAATGGAAAATACTATATTTTGTTTTTACGGTAATACACTGTAAAGCAATTTCACATACAGTATCCATATTGTAGAATTACAGTACATTGCTGCCAGTATTTTACTGTAAAGTAAAAAATTACTGCATTTAGTTTTTACGGTAATAGGCTGTAAAGCATTTTCATAGTGTCCATACTGTAGAATTACAGTATATTGCTGGCATTTCTGCTGCCAGTATTTTACTGTAAAATAAAAAATACTGTAAAATGCTATATTTATTTTTTACAGTAATACACTGTAAAGCAATTTCACATACAGTATACATATTGTAGAATTACAGTATATTGCTGCCAGTATTTTACAGTAAATTAAAAAAATACTGTATTTCGTTTTTACGGTAATAGGCTGTAAAGCAATTTCACAGTATCCAGGGCAATTTGCCCTGCAGCTGGTCCAAAACGCAGCAGCTCGAGTTCTAATATAGAACCAGAAAGTGTGACTATATTAGCCCGGTTCTGTCAACACTGCATTGGCTCCCTATTAAACGTTGTATAAATTTAAAAATCTTGCTAATTACTTCCAAAGCACTAAATGGTTTAGCTCCCCATTATACTCCATCACGTCTATTGTGGTCTCAAAATTCTGGCCAGTTGATAATACCTAGAATATCAAAATCAACTGCAGGCGGTCGATCCTTTTCCTATTTAGCACCTAAACTCTGGAACAGTCTTCCTAGCATTGTTCGGGAAGGAGACACACTCTGTCAGTTTAAATCTTGACTAAAAACACATCGCTTTACTATGGCATACACATAAAACATTTTTAATTTCTATTATTCAAATCAGTTAAATTATTGTTTTAGGCTGCATTAACTCAGCCGGAACTGGGAACACTTCCCATAACACTTGATTTACTCGTTACATCATAAGAAGAATGGCATCTACGCTAATGTTAGTCTCTCTGTTTATCCCGAGGTTTACCTGCAGTCGGCCGGATCCAGGCCATATCCAGATCAGATGGTGGACCTGCGCCTGGACATGACCAACGCATCCCTGAAATATCTGCAGAGAGCGTGTCAATTAAACTCCCCCCTGTAAATGCCGCATCGACACGACATCCTCATTAAACCCGTCTCCAGCGTGACGACTCCAATCTTTCGAATAATTCTACGAATATCTGTTGATCTAATATGACTTCTGACCTGTAATGTTGAAAGAATCATAATCATACACTATTTGTTCGTCGGCCAGAGGAGAACTTGCACCCCGACTGAGTCTGGTTTCTCCCAAGGTTTTTTTCTCCATTCTGGCCACTGAAGGAGTTTTGGTTCCTTGCCACCGTCGCCTTTGGCTTTTGGCTTGCTCAGTTGGGGACACAAAAATTTCAACTGATCTGCCCGCATTGACACTATATGATAATTGAAATGAGCTGGATGACATCACCGTTTTCTCCAGAGCTGCTGTACAGCCAAATCAAATTCTGTTGCATTATTTTCCTGTTTAACACTGTGAAGCTGCTTTGAAACAATTGGCATTGTAAAAAGCGCTATATAAATAAAGGTGATTTGATTTGATATCCATACTGTAGAATTACAGTATATTGCTGGCATCTCTGCTGCCAGTATTTTACTGGAAAATAAAAAATACTGGAAAATGCTACACTCACCTAAAGGATTATTAGGAACACCATACTAATACTGTGTTTGACCCCCTTTCGCCTTCAGAACTGCCTTAATTCTACGTGGCATTGATTCAACAAGGTGCTGAAAGCATTCTTTAGAAATGTTGGCCCATATTGATAGGATAGCATCTTGCAGTTGATGGAGATTTGTGGGATGCACATCCAGGGCACGAAGCTCCCGTTCCACCACATCCCAAAGATGCTCAATTGGGTTGAGATCTGGTGACTGTGGGGGCCATTTTAGTACAGTGAACTCATTGTCATGTTCAAGAAACCAATTTGAAATGATTCAAGCTTTGTGACATTATCCTGCTGGAAGTAGCCATCAGAGGATGGGTACATGGTGGTCATAAAGGGATGGACATGGTCAGAAACAATGCTCAGGTAGGCCGTGGCATTTAAACGATGCCCAATTGGCACTAAGGGGCCTAAAGTGTGCCAAGAAAACATCCCCCACACCATTACACCACCACCACCAGCCTGCACAGTGGTAACAAGGCATGATGGATCCATGTTCTCATTCTGTTTACACCAAATTCTGACTCTACCATCTGAATGTCTCAACAGAAATCGAGACTCATCAGACCAGGCAACATTTTTCCAGTCTTCAACTGTCCAATTTTGGTGAGCTCGTGCAAATTGTAGCCTCTTTTTCCTATTTGTAGTGGAGATGAGTGGTACCCGGTGGGGTCTTCTGCTGTTGTAGCCCATCCGCCTCAAGGTTGTGCGTGTTGTGGCTTCACAAATGCTTTGCTGCATACCTCGGTTGTAACGAGTGGTTATTTCAGTCAAAGTTGCTCTTCTATCAGCTTGAATCAGTCGGTCCATTCTCCTCTGACCTCTAGCATCAACAAGGCATTTTCGCCCACAGGACTGCCGCATACTGGATGTTTTTCTCTTTTCACACCATTCTTTGTAAACTCTAGAAATGGTTGTGCGTGAAAATCCCAGTAACTGAGCAGATTGTGAAATACTCAGACCGGCCCGTCTGGCACCAACAACCATGCCACGCTCAAAATTGCTTAAATCACCTTTCTTTCCCATTCTGACATTCAGTTTGGAGTTCAGGAGATTGTCTTGACCAGGACCACACCCCTAAATGCATTGAAGCAACTGCCATGTGATTGGTTGATTAGATAATTGCATTAATGAGAAATTGAACAGGTGTTCCTAATAATCCTTTAGGTGAGTGTATATTTAGTTTTTACGGTAATACACTGTAAAGCAATTTCACATAGAGTATTCATACTGTAGAATTACAGTATATTGTTGCCATCTCTGCTGCCAGTATTTTACCGTTATTTTACAGAGAAAGTTTTTACTCTGAACCAAATCGGAACCAAAATCCTATGCATGCAATCTACTGCCTTATGGGCCATAATTTATTCTTCATAAAATCACTCAAATGCCTTTTGTTATATGTTTTATCTTTTGTTTTCAGGATCTGTTTTTGTTTCTAGGATTTTCATTAGATCTTCTTTTCTCCCAACAGTAACAGGAAAATGGATTGGTCTTAGATTGCTTATGTTTCTTGTGACTTAAGCACACAAGGTCTTGATTGTTATTGTCTGTCATCATGGCTAGCACACCTAGCAGTGCTCACTGATCAGTTGGGCATTGTGGATGTGCGGCCATTTCCTGTTGTCTCTCATTGATTTGATAATGCTGCAGCCTCGGTACAGCTCTGATTGTTTTTGTGCCACTGCTGGTAATCTGAAAGCTCATCTTCCTCTGCTCCAAAACAGGATGGACTGATCACTTCAGAACTGTTTTTGCTTTCAAAGCAGATTTCTTTACTCTGAACACTTACTGTAGAAAGACAGTTATGGGAAAGTTTTACGTTATAGCCCAATAGCCTGAAAACTAGACAATTATAAACAACCCAGAATATTTACAGCAATTAAACTAAGGGGGCATTAAAAAGTCAATTTCGAGTGTGTGGAAAACGATGCCGACCACCACTGATCTCTTTCAATTAAATAGTGAATTAGTCATCACCTGGTTCAGGATCACCTCATCAATCAGGAGTCCATAAACTGCATTTTCCAGGCATCCTAGGGCTTGTCACCTGCTGCTACTGCCTTCCTTCTGCCAGCTCTCCTCGTCTCCTGCCTCTAATGTCTTTTCTCACTAATGACATTAGAATGTTCTGGGGGAAGAAGCGGCTGCTATCAGTGCAATTAAAGCACGGAGACTATTTTCATTTGGGATTTTAGCCAAATGACTGGTAGCACTTTTTCTAGAAAGACTTTTTCTCTGGAAGAACTTTTAGGGTCATACTTCCTCGCACAGCTTAAAATAAAAGAACATATCAGTGAGCACGTTTACATGCACCCTCATAATGTGATTTATTTCACGAGTTCACACTTACAAATAATCAAATAGAATTAAACGCATGCGTATTTAGCGTGCTGTCCGAGGGGAGAGCTCCGAGCTCAGAATTTTGGCCCGAACCCAAAGTACTCCCCCATATCTCTGGTTAGGATAGTAACCAGTGAGCGTGAGGAGACAGGTGGTGGTGGGATGCAGAAAACTGTCGGGGAACATAGGTGAGCCAGCTATGTATATACAGTTGAGATCAGAATTATAAGCTCCCTTGGTAAATATGAACAAAGAAGCCTGTAAAAATAAATCTGTTTCATTAATTCTTTTGATCTTTTATTCAAAAAATTCACAAAAATCTAACCTTTTCATTGAACTAAATGAATTGAAAATGTGGGGAAATTGTTTTCTCCAAAACTCATTGGACATAATTATTTGAAATAACTAAATAACCTATTTATTGGACAATATTTTTTCAACCTCCTTTTGCCAAGATAACGTCTTCTCCTATAATGCCTGATCAGTTTGGAGAACACATGACAAGAAATCAGAGACCATTCCTCCATGCAGAATCTCTCCAAATCCTTCAGATTCCCAGCTCCATGTTGGTGCTTCTCTTCAGTTTAGCCCACTCATTTTCTATAAAGTTCAGGTCAGGGGACTGAGACGGCCATTGCAGAAGCTTCATTTTGTGCTCAGTGACCCATTTTTGTGGTGATTTTAATGTTTGTTTTGGAGCATTATCCTGATGGAAGATCCAACCATGGCCCAGTATAAGATTTCTAGCAGAAGCGGTCAAATTTTAGATTTTTTTATCTGCTGGTATTTACTAGAATCCATGTATCCATGTATCTGAACAAAATGTCTAGGACCTCCAGCACAAAAATAGGCCACAAATTTCACAGATCCAGCATATATACACTATATTTCCAAAAGTTTTGAACGCCTGCCTTTACATGCACATTAACTTTGATGACATCCCATTCTTAATCCATAGGGTTTAAAATGGAGTTGGCCCACCCTTTGTAGCTATAACAGCTTCAACTCTTCTGGGAAGACTTTCCACAAGGTTTAGGAGTGTGTTTATGGGAATGTTTTGACCATTCTTCTAGAAGCGCATTTGCGAGGTCAGGCACTGATGGTGGACGAGAAGGCCTGGCTCGCAGTCTCCGCTCTAATTCATTCCAAAGGTGTTCTATCGGGTTGAGGTCAAGTGCAGGCAAGTCAATTCCTCCACATCAAACTCGCTCATCCATGTCTTTATGGACCTTGCTTTGTGCACTGGTGCGCAGTCATATTGGAACAGAAAGGGGCCCTCGCTAAACTGTTCCCACAAAGTTGGGAGCATGAAATTGTCCAAAATGTTTTAGTGTGCTGAAGCATTAAGAGTTCCTTTCACTGGAAATATGGGGCCAAGCCCAACCCCTGAAAAACAACCCCACACCATAATCCCCCCTTCACCAAACTTTACACTTGGCACAATGCAGTCAGGCAAGTACCGTTCTCCTGGCAACCGCCAAACCCAGACTCGTCCATCGTATTGCCAGACAGAGAAGCATGATTCGTCACTCCAGAGAACACGTCTCCACTGCTCTAGAGTCCAGTGGTGGCGTGCGTTACACGACTGCATCCGACGCTTTGCATTGCACTTGGTTATGTAAGGTTTGGATGCAGCTGCTTGGCCATGGAAACCCATTCCATGAAGCTCTCTACGCACTGTTCTTGAGCTAATTTGAAGGCCACACTAAGTTTGGAGGTCTGTAGCTATTGACTCTGAAGAAAATTGGCGACTTTTGCGCACTGTGCGCCTCAGCATGCGCTGACCCCGCTCTGTGATTTCACATGGCCTACCGTGGCTGAGTTGCTGTTGTTCCCAATTGCTTCCACTTTGTTAGAATACCTCTAACAGTTGACCGTGGAATATTTAGTAGTGAGGAAATTTCACGAATGGACTTATTGCACCCATTCTTTCACAAATGTTTGTAGAAGCAGTCTGCACTTCTAGGAGCCTGATTTTATACATCTGTGGCCATGGAAGTGATTGGAACACCTGAATTCAATGATTTGGAGGGGGTGTCCCAATACTTTTGGCAATATAGTGTACATCTATTTAACCATGGGCATGGGGTAGTTTTTTATCCCTGTTAGCACCAAACCAATCTGGTGGGTTTGCTGCCAAAAATCTATTTTTTTTTGTTTCATCTGACCACAGATCCAGGTCCCATTTGAAGTTCCAGTCGTGTCTGACAACTGAATATGTTGGAGTTTGCTTCTGGATGAGCGAGGAGGATTTTTCTTGAAACTCTCCCGAACAACATGTGGCGATGTAGGGGTTGTTTGATTTTTTTTTTTACCCCAAAACTCAACTAATCTCTATAATTCTCCAGCTGTGATCCTTGGAGAGTCTTTGGTCTCTCAAACTCTTTTCTTCATCGTGCATTAGGACGATAGGGACACACATCCTCTTCCAGGCAGATTCGTAACATCTTTAGTTGATTGGAACTTCTTAATTATTGCCCTGATGGTGGAAATGGGAATTTTCAATGCTTTAGCTATTTTCTTACAGCCACTTTCTATTTTGTGAAGCTCAACAAGCTTTTGCTGCACATCAGAACTATATTCTTTGGTTTTACTCATTGTGATGAATGATTAAGGGAATTTGGCTTTTGTGTTTCCTCATGTTTATGCTTTGTTTTGGAGAAAAACATTTATTCCATAATGTGATTTTTTTTTTCTCCAACTTTCAATTCTCAGTTTCTCCCCACTTTTTTATTGAGGTCTCTGTGTTCAGGTGCCACATAACTATTATGTAGAGATGGTGTCTACACAATATCTATTGTGTTATTTACTTGGATGTCTTTAAGTAAAACATACACTTTAGATTAGATTAGATTAGATTCAACTTTATTGTCATTACACAAGTACAGGTACAAGGCCACGAAATGCAGTGTGATACTTTAAAACTGTGGTTTAATTCAGTGTTATATTATTTGAGTAAAAAGTATTTCAAAGGAAACTTAAACTAAGTAGAAATTACTCAACCTTTAACTGGCCAAGTTAACTTATTTTCTTTGTTAATATTACTTAGTTAAGTAGAGTTTACTTAATTTCATATGTGAAAGTCAATTTTACTTCTTGTTTCTTTTAGTGTACAGTAAAAGTAACCTTGCAACTACATGTCAACTAACTCTTATTAGAGTACTCCGTAGAATATCAGTACAATGTCTTTTGGGGGACAATCAAAATAAAGTGTTAGCAGATATTAAAGGTGCAATATGTAAGATTTTTGCAGTGTCAATAGGGCAGTGTTATATATTCTGTTCAGTTGAGTACTTACAATATCCTAAATGTTTCCAACTATTTGTAAATCGTGAGAAAATTCAGATTTTAACCAAGGAACCGGGACGTGTGAGGGAGTCGCCTGTCAATGGCGTCATATCCGCGTTACCCTCGGTTTCGGCTTTTACTGCCGTAGAAACCATGGCAAGAGACGTGGACAACTGCATAAAGTCTAGCGGCATGCTGTTGTAGTTTTGTTCAAACATTATGGACCATGGCAAGCAGACGTTGGAACAAAATGAGAAATCAAAAGTATCGACCAGTATCGAGATGACGTTTTTGAGATGGCAAGAGCTTTGTAACAAACTTGGATTTGACAGAGATGCCATTCTTGCATGTGCTTTATTAGACAGGTGAGCAAATGTACATAAAACAAATTAATGTTATGTAGCTCAACACAATGAAATATTAACATATCATCAGTATGATGTTCTAATGTTGATGTAGCTTACTGCTAGTCTCATACAGCCAACAAACAAACGCACAGAATAACATTATAACGTTCAACACACTCAAATGCAGTTTAGATAGTGTAGACCAAGTGAAACAGCATAAACATTATTTCCTCATAAACATTATTAGATCCAACGGTATGACAACAAGTTCCATGATTCCACGCTCATTCACTGCATCATCAATCTACACCTTTGTTATTGTTTTGAAGAGGTTAGCGACCCCTAGCAGCGAAAAAAATACGTAGTCTAGCTTTAAGTAGACAGTCAACTATTACTCTAAAGACTGCTAGTTGACATGTAGTTGCAAAGTTACTTATAGTTAGAAAGTCTAAAGTGGACTATCAAAATAAGGTTTTACCAAAGTTTGTAATGCTGTGATTTACCTCTTAGCTGCTTGGCTTGGTTCATGGCTTATAATGCATTAATGAAGACTTTTAAAAAAAAAAAAATGGAAAAAAATACTTCTGTAACCAGTGCCGCTGAAAAAGTGGGCGGGCACTAATGCACTCTAATGCAAAAAAACAGTGTGAACTCACATTGGTCAACAGCCCAAAAAGTATAACACCAAGTCATGTGTTCAGAGGTGAATGTAGTTCAGATTCTTAATTTAGTCAGTATTCAGACCAATAACAAATACGTGAAGCCATTTGCTGCAGGCATTTACTCAGTATCTCTATGGTGAATGGTATGGACAGAATCCATTGCAGTGAGGTGATGTGCATGCCCTTCTGTGGTGTTTTATTCATGGCAGTATCTATGGGTGCATTCTCACTTTAGAGGCCAGCTGCAATGCTCTGTCTGTTTATCAGGAGCTGATAGGGGAGGTGTAACTCATCATGGGATAAGGGCACTCATTGCAGCCAGTGAACATGAAAATTGGATTCAGATAGATAAGTCAATCTGTGGGCCGAATCATTTTATGGGGCAGACTTAGAGCGAAAAAACACTGATACATTCTTCCATACATATATTAATAGTAAAAGGAAAGCTTTTACGACGAACTTTGTCTGCATTATTAAATTTGTTTGCTTTTCACACGTAGGCCTGTGTCATGGCTCTGCTAAAATTTGATTTGCTGTGTAGTAATTTTGACTGAATTATGTTACTAAGAAGTGAATAAGAATTCAACAAGAGATTCATTACATTTGTGAAAATCAAGATTACAAGCTAACAATGTTTAGATTTTTGTTTACAATCCTATGGGATAATTCATTATTCTGTGAACTGAACAGAACAAAATGAACATCATCCATGGAGCTATACATTATTTTTCCGTTTCATTTTTTTTCTTTCATTAAAAAAAAAAAAAAAAAAAAAAACTCTATAAGGTAATTGCAATGGCAAACTCAATGGAGTGTGTTTATCTTGCCTCTCCACCCTGGGATTTGTGGGAAAATTCACCTAGTGCTTAATCTCGTGTGCAATGGTGCATAGACGAATGGGGGAAAAGTATTAGAAGGCCATATTTGAATACATTTCTAATCAAAAGAGAAGCAGATATGGATGCTATGGAGGAGAACGCCCCCTCTTTCTCTTCTACTGTAAATAAAGCAAGCATAGGAACGATGAAGGGAAGTGGCGAGTACAAATATGACACTTATATACCTGATTGTTGTTCGTCCAAAGCTAACCTACTACAAAAACTTAAAGATTACTTTACATAAAATACAATATATCACCAATAGATAGAAATGTATTAGAGGTTAAAATAGACAGTTTTTTTCTCATAATTGCTGTCCATTTTTTCTTAATAGCTCTATAGTACACTATATTGGCAAAAGTACCGGTACACCCCTCTAAATCATTGAATTCAGGTGTTGCAATCACTCCCATGGCCACAGCAGTATAAAATCAAGCACCTAGGCATGCAGACTGCTTCCACAAACATTTGTGAAAGAATGGGTCGGTGCTCAGTGAAGTCAAGCGTGGTACTGTGATAGGTTGCCATCTGTGCAATAAGTCCATTCGTGAAATTTACTCAATACTAAATATTCACAATCAACTTTTAGTGGTATTATAACAAAGTGGAAGTAATTGGGAACAACAGCAACTCAGCCACTAAGTGGTAGGCCACGTAAAATCACAGAGCGGGGTCAGCGCATGTTGAGGCACACAGTCTGCAGAAGTCACCAACTTCCTGCAGAGTCAATAGCTACAGACCTCCAAACTTAGTGTGGCCTTCAGATTAGCTCAAGAACAGTGCGTAGAGAGCTTCATGGAATGGTTTTCCATGGCTGAGCAACTGCATCCAAACCTTACATCACCAAGTGCAATGCAAAGCGTCGGATGCAGTGGTGTAAAGCATGCCGCCACTGGACACTAGAGCAGTGGAGACGTGTTCTCTGGAGTGACGAATCACGCTTCTCTGTCTGGCAATCCGATGGACGAGTCTGGGTTTGGCAGTTGCCAGGAGAACGGTACTTGCCTGACTGCATTGTGCCAAGTGTAAAGTTTGGTGTGGGATTGTTTTTCAGGGGTTGGGCTTGGCCCCTTAGTTCCAGTGAAAGGAACTCTTAATGCTTCGGCATACCAAGTCATTTTGGGCAATTTCATGCTCCCAACTTTGTGGGAACAGTTTGGGGACGGCTGCACATGACTGCGCACCAGTGCACAAAGCAAGGTCCTTAAAGACATGGATGAGCGAGTTTGGTGTGGTGGAACTTGACTGGCCTGCACAGAGTCCTGGCCTCAACCCGATAGAACACCTTTGGGATGAATTAGAGCAGAGGCGGTGAGCCAGGCCTTCTCGTCCAACATCAATGCTTGACCTCACAAATGCGCTTCTAGAAGAATGGTCAAAAATTCCCATAAACACACTCCTAAACCTTGTGGAAAGCTTTCCCAGAAAAGTTGAAGCTGTTATAGCTGTATATTACCCTACGGATTAAGAATGGGATGTCATTAGTTCATGTGCATGTAAAGGCAGGCGTCCCAAAACTTTTGGCAATATAGTGTATCTAAAAAGGGGTACATAGTACAGACAGAAAACTATCTATTAACATTCCCATTCATCTTAAAGGCAATTGCTCGGTTGCCACAGGAAGTATGCATTTTGAAATTTGCTATAACATTGTTAGGGTTTGTTTATTTATTAAGTTACTGTAACAAGGTTTGCGTTCAGGGAAGAAGGAGGTGGGAACTGGCGAATGTTCAAACACTTTAATAATATAAAATAAACAAACACAAATCTAAAGTAAAGAAACATAAACAAAACTCATCGTAAAGTCCAGGCCTGGTCCTCTCTCGTCATTCACTGTCATCACTTCTCCATTTATCAATCCGGAGCTCCTCCGTGAGACACTCGAGACCGGTGTGGCGTGTAGGTGATGCTGATTAGCAATCCCATCACCAGCCTCGCACCATCCTCACGACTCTCGGCCCTGCCCTACTTGCCACATACTCCCATCGTCCCTCGCAGACCCTTGAGGCCACGGCGGCCCCCAGCACCTGGGTGTAAGGACAGACGAGATGAGAGAAAGGGAGATGGAAGTATGAGAGACAAAGATGAGAGAGGGGAGAGAAGGGGAAAAAAACTATGTAAATAGTCCAGACATGGTCCTCTCTTGTCCTGCATTGTCGTTGCTCCTCATTTCATCCTTCCGGAACTCCTCCGTGAGAAACTCAAGGCCAGTGTGGTGCTCATTAGCACTCGCGCCACCACCTCACTCCGTTCCCACGGCTCTCACCCCCCCCCCCCTTCTTACCACAGTCATAAAGCTAAAATCATTTCAAACTGGTTTCTTGAACATGACAAATGAGTTCACTAAACTCAAATGGCCACAGACACCAGATCTCAATCCAATAGAGCACCTTTAAGATGTGGTGGATGAACACTATTTTTAATGAAGATCCAGCTCACTTGGGTAAGACATTGCACGTTTGTTCCTTCATTTCACCACGGATTCGGTTGTAAACAAGAGACTGGATTTGCAGACAGGATGAGATTACATGAATGAATGAAGCAACACACTTATGTGAGTAAAAATTTTTTTTTTATATGTGATAGTATTGCATTGTTACAGATAATTTGATATCTATTGATTATGTGTACGTGTCTAACTGAACATAACTTAGCACGCTGTCACAGGCTGGAGAATCCTTTATTTGAGGTGTTGTTGGTTCATTGTGCTGCGATTTGGAATCAGACTCAGACATGTATGGGCCAGGGCTCGCAAAGCCTAACGTCCCGGGGCTATGTGTGTTCCAGACGGGCTACCAAAACGTATCACCGGCCTGCCCAACGGGCTATCTTAAATAGTGAAATAATATTCCTTTCTTGATGTGTGTTGTTCACTCTCTTGACTTGATATTTGAAGGAAAAATACAATCGTGGAAGTTTTGATCATGCTGATTTTTCTGACTCTGCAGTGAGGCATGTGTGTGTGTGTTAGTGATGCATGGTTCGTGGTTATATCCACCGATCGGGCTGGCCAAGTAATAAAAAATAATATTCCAATTAATTGCGGGTGGATGAGATAAATCATTGTGTTTGTTTGATAAAGACATTTTGTGAGCCCTGTGGCCGAATCATTCCGGTTGCCGTTTTCCCCCACAATTCCTCACGTGTACTTACGGGGGAGCCGAAGCTCATTATAATATGCAAAGCTTATCCAATCATAGCAGTGGACGTTTACTTCCAAGTCTTCAATGCAGCACGCCCATATAAACGAGCGTTCCATGAGAGAGGCTCAAAACCAGGGTAGAAAATAGCCTATTACTTATTCATTATGATGTTTTTGAATGTAAAAACCACGCAAATGTCATAAGTTGACCTCAACAGTATAAAAAAATAAAAATAAATAAAGTTCATGACCCCTTTAATGAATTTAGCATAATTTATACATATACTATTGTTGATAGTTGATTCATGTTTTTGTCTTCATTTATGCAATTTGAAATGTTAAAAATACATGACTAGAAATGAACATTAACTTAGATTAAATTAAATGTACCACTGTATTAGCCTATTTGACAAAATAATATTTTATGTTGTCAGACAGAATACATTTCAGATTTTGAAAACCAATCAAGGGAATTTTTTTTTTACTGCCAGTAGGGTGTAACTGTTTAAACTAACCATTGCCCCTTTGGTAATATCTGACATAACTGCATCCAGTAAAATAAGCACAGTTAACATTTGCTTTACTGACAGTTTATGTTCACATTCCGATAAACAATTATAAAACAAATCTTTGGCCACATTTACTGTAGCTTTGTGTGCATTGATTCAGGTTTAAATTCTCCAGCTGTTTGCTTTGTATTGCATGGAAAGGCATCGATTAAAAGATTATTTCATTTTACAGAAACCAGATGTGACATTTAGCTCATGCACAGCAATTACATGTCCAATAGATTCAACATGTCCAGGATGAATAAGCTAATAGCTTCACTGAGAATAATTCACTATTGATCCCAAGGCTTGCATAATTCACACTCTCGCTCGATAACCGTAGTTGTGGTCATTCAAGGATATATTTTGAACAACCCTGGAAAGAATTAAATCAGTGTGTGAGCAATCAGCACTAAAATAGGCCGTTCTCTTTGTTGTAGAGGACACCGTATCCTCCATGTGTTTTGTTTGTGTGTTTGTTTTTGAGGATAATCCAATGTTAATCAATGCTGCACACTGATAAAATTATTTTTTATGTCTTTTTTCAACGACTATTAATTTGAACACAAATGTAATTTTGTGTAGCTTCTCAAGGGTCCTAACCATTAGTGTTGTATGATGAAAACATGGTTTATCAGGCTGTGTTTAGCAGGGTTTTGGGGGTGGCATTGGTGGCCCTGAGATTGCTGTAGCATGCGCAGGCTGGATTAGGGACTGGGAGAGATGGGTAGTCTCACAGGGAAGGGCTCCTGCTTTTGTTTATTGCAGGCATGAGTCTGCAAATTCCTTATCAGCTATATGCACCAAAGGCTAAACAAACACTGCGAACACACACACACGAACACACACACACTCTGTCTCTCTTGCTCTCTCACTCTCTCTCTCGTATTGCCGTATTATAATTTTGGCTTGTATTGGCGTATCGAAATGGCACTTTTTAAAGACATGTTACATATGTACATGAAGTTTTAATTTGTGTTTTAGTGCTACTTAAGCACATTGATGGAGGTTTGGGGTTTCTTCTTTTATGTGGCATGGGAGAATAACAGCATACAGGTTTGGAATAACATGAATGTGAGTGAATAATGTTTTTTGGGGTTGAATTGTCAATTTTTCAGTTTTACATGCATGTATATATTTAAGATTTTTTTTATAGTTATTTATAAAATATTTATATATAATATAAATTTTATATATATACAGTATATACATGCAAATATTTCTTAACTATATTCATGTATGTGTGTGTATTCAAAAATACATAATAATTATACACAGTACAGACACATATGTATATATTTATATATATGTAAACAAACTTTTATTTTGGATGCTATTAATCACGATTAGTAGTTTGACAGTACCTACAATTTTTTTTAAATAAAAATGATGTAAAGTGATGTAAAGCACTGCAGAATACAGTTCTGTGAATAATATTTAAATAATTTAAGTACATCTCTTATTGTTTAATACTTTGCATATGGTACACTCTTAAAAATAAAGTTTCCAAAAGGTTTTTTTTTTTCCTTGCAGTTGTGCCTTAGAATAACCATTTTTGGTTCCCCAAATAAACTTTCAGTGAACAGTTCTTAGGAACCTTTTTTTTCTTAGTGTGAAGCAGTGTTATTTTACTATCATTGAGATACTATTATAATTTGTATTCATATTGTATTTTTTATTTTTATAATTTCAGTTTTATTAATTTAGTTTCTTTTGCTACTTTTATATGTTTTTCTTTTTTTTTTTGTTTTTAAAAAAGTTTTAGGTGTTTTATTACATCAAATGAACCTAAATTAAATTGAGAAATGTTGCCATGGCAACTAGCTGAAATAAAACAAGTTTTAGTTTGTTTTTTAAATATTTTATTTTATTTCAGTTAACATTTATTTAAATTATTTTCATGGTTTTAGTTTTAGTTTCAATTAACTAAAATAACCCTGGTGTGAAGCACATTTTTAAAATGTATCACTGTAAAGAACCTTTTGTGCAATGGAAATGTTCCATGTATGTTCACTTCATCACGTATTAGGTTCATCATGGAACCATCTATGCCAATAAAAAAACCTTCATTTTTAATTAATCGAGTGTACATTGTGTACGTAATGTAAACTATTGGATCGATTCCACTAACCCAACAGGAAAAACACAATAATACTATATAACAAATCTCAACAGTATGATGTGATTGTTTGTATTGTTGCTAAATTATGAACTTCATTATTTTAATCTGCTAAATGTGGCTAATTAAAGGCATTAAAAAACATCATACGTTTCTGTAAAGCTGCTTTGAAACACTGTGTATTGTGAAAAGCATTGAACATACATTATACAGGGGAAATACAGGTTACTGAGCATGGAAATGTGGCTGGCTGTACTGTTTTCTTTCTTTCATAATTTTTGATAGTGTTTTGAATTTATAATTAGTTCTGTTTTATTTTGATAAGGAAAACTTGTCCTTACTAACTTTCATAGTGTTTTAAAATGCAAGAAAAATTATTAAATATATAACTTTGGTCATGGTCCAGGTTAATCAAAGGTCCGACTCGTCAGCAACAAAGTAGCAACCAGTGACCAGCGTCGCACAACACGTAATTACCATTAGAGTGGTGGAAATTTGCTGACCTGGGTCTTGTGCAATCAGCAACAATATAAATGGCAATAACTTAGAAATTGCAAATGCCCAGCTTTGGGATAAATGAGTCGTTCATGAGTTAAACACCTATTAATTATTCTGTCTCTTTGTATGGTATAAGATAAATGATCAGGAAAGTAATCAGTTCTTTTTTTTCTGGAACTATGTATTTATATGGTATGGGCCTCCTATGTCTTATATGGCACTGATCATTGAACATGGAGCAGTTTTAAAACAATATGTTTTAAAAAAAATGTTTTATCCAATTTTAGTTTTGTCCCCTTTTACTATTTATTATAAATATTTACTATTTCTGCTTCTGTCTGTAATTTTCTCTCACAAGTAGTCTGAAAACTGTTAGGGCCCTATTTAACAATCTAAGTGCATGGTCTGAAGTGCATGATGCAGGTGCACTGCATCACTGCAAAATGGTCGGTCCAGAAGGGTTGTCCCTAGTCTCTTAATGAGTCATGGGTGTGGTTTGGGCGTAACGTGCAATAAACGTGCAATAAAAAGTCTCCCATTCCCTTTAAAAGCCAGTTGTGCTTGCATCATGGCGGAATTTGCGAGCAGAAAGACTGAACGCTTCTCCAGAGAGGAATCCTTTTATTTTTAATATTTAAAAATGTTTGTGTGCTGCTGCGCGTCTGTCACATGACTGTCAGTTTGTGTTGTCTTTCAGTTTACTTGTCACATGTTCCTTTGTCTCAGTTTTCCCGCTCCGCGTTTGTATTCAGTTGTATCACCGGTCTCAATCATCATTATCTGTATCACCTGTGCTTCATTTAATCAGTGTCATTTGTGTTTGCATTTAAGTTCCGTCTCTTCAGTCAGTCTTTGTCTGTTCTGCGTCGTGTACCGTGTGAGTGTACCTTCTGCCTGTTTTTGGATCTTTGTGTGAGTAAAAGTACACGTTTTGGAACTTAAGTCTTCTTCGTCTTCTTCTGCCTACACTACAGCGTGACAGAAGAACAGACCGCCCGAAATGGACGATAGGGTTAAAATAATCATCCTGGCTCAGGAGAGCCATAACCTTTTTTATTTTATTAAAAACTTTATTTGTTTGGCTGTCAGCAGCTCCTTGGACGACGAGACCTTAAAGACCCTGTTACAGATCGGGGCAACATTCCATCACCCTCTCGACCTCCCAGACACCACTGGACTTAACTGGAGAGAAGCTGTCATCCGGTGTCTGGAGAGCGTCACGTCCCGATCTGGAACACAACCAGTCCCCGTCCAGTGTCCCGTCACGTCTCCTGTCTCCAGTCCAGAATGGACTCCGGCCTCCTGTCTCCAGTCCAGAGTGGACCAATCCAGTGAGGGCTCCAGCCCACGACCAGTGTCCAGTGGGGGCTCCAGCCCACGACCAGTGTACAGAGACGGCTCCAGCCCCTGACCACAGTCCAGTGTCGGCTCCACCGCGGCCTGAGCCGCCGTGGCGTCCTGACCCACCAGCATCGCCAGGGCTTCCTGTACTCCCACCCAGCCTCCCTCTCCCACCTCCTCCCATCATCATGGCTTCGTCCTCATCTCCGCTGTTTCCTGTCAGCCCCTCTGCTCACCCTCAGCCCACCATCAGTGATGTGGGCTCGCCATGGGTCAGCCAGTCTCCAGCTCCATCGCGATCCGTGGATTCCCGGTCTCCGCCTCCAACCTACCTCCACCGTGGCCCAGCAGTCCACCAGCTCTGCTGAGCTCCCTCATCTCGCCGGCTTCGCCTTGGTCGTTCGTCAACCCACCCTCGCCTCGGGACTACACTCCTCTGGCTTCGCCTCGTCCCTTCGTCCCTCTGGCTCCGTTGGGCTCCTCACTCCCTCCAGCTACACCTTGGTCCTCTGTCGCTCCGGCTTCACCGTAGCCTTCTGGATCCCTGCCTGCATTTCAGTCGCCAGAGTCGGCAGCATTGCCATGTCCCGCCGGATCCTCAGCATTGCCTTGGCTTGTTGGCATTCTGGCCACACCCGAGTCACTTGTTCCACCTCCATCAGTCGGCGCCCTGGAGTCGTCAGCCCTTCAACCACCAGGGCTCCTCCCTCCATTGGCTCCACCATGGGCCATCTGCCCGGCTGCTACCTGGGTCACACCTGGCTCCTCCTGCTCCAAGTTCCTCCCACCGTCTGCTCCGCCCTGGTTCCTCCCGTCTCCTCCCACCATCTGCTCCACCCTGGTTCCTCCTGTATCCTGTATCATCTATCTACACTTCACCTGAGCCCCCTCCCTCTCGCCGCAGTTGGTCCATTTACGATGTGAGGCCATGCCTTCTGGGGAGGGGATGTAATGTCACATGACTGTCAGTTTGTGTTGTCTTTCAGTTTACTTGTCACATGTTCCTTTGTCTCAGTTTTCCCACTCCGTGTTTGTATTCAGTTGTATCACCTGTCTCAATCATCATTATCTGTATCACCTATGCTTCATTTAATAAGCATCATCTATTTTTTAACTGCATTTAAGTTCCGTCTCTTCAGTCAGTCTTTGTCTGTTCTGCGTCGTGTACCGTGTGAGTGTACCTTCTGCCCGTTTTTGGATCTTTCTGTGAGTAAAAGTACATATTTTGGAACTTAAGTCTTCTAAGTCTTCTTCTGCCTACACTACAGCGTGAAAATAGCCTGAATGTAAATCTACGCCCTTGCCTCATTTAGTATACGTGGTTCTATGAATATGCAAATTAGCCCCACCTCCACTTACAGAGATTCACTTGTTGACGAGTGACCAGAGACGACCAGAAACACCAGCGATTTCAAACAGCGTCTTTGGTTCACTGCAGTTTTAAGGAGAAAATACTCAGCAATGTTGTTGATTTATGAATTTGCACATGGTTTGTCTTAAAGCATATTAAAAACACCACATAGACATATAAACAACATTAAAAAAATTTAAATTTTCACAACTGGGGGACTTTAAAGAGGACCTATATGCTTTTTTACTTTTTCAGCTTTCTTTGTTGCTGTTTGAGCATGAAAAATGTCTGCAAAGTTACAAAGTCACTCCAAATGGAGTTATACTCTATATTAGGGATGTGATGATGAGGAAATTTTCCCACTGGTTAATTGACGTGTGACAACACCGATAAAAACGGTATCACCGGCAGAGACTTTCCAAATCGCTAATTTTAAACCGAAAGTAAAATGCGCATGGCCGCTCGGGCATTCATAACAGAGCTGTGCAGAGCAAAGCGAGTGTTTTCAATTAATTCCTATGAAGGTTAAGCTTCCATAGGCATGAACTGAAAATGCACCAGTGGACAAGCACCGTGAATGACTGTGCGGCCGTGAATGAATGACAGTACAGACGTAAATGTGTGCGTACTGTTTGGGGGAGGGTTGCTTGAATTGTGTATTCATTAGCCTATTATTCTTAAAGAAAAACACAACAACAAAACAGTACAATGACAAACTCACTTAAATAGGCGCTTTTACATTTTGCTTTGAAACCGAATCATACGCTATCATCTTGTCTGTCAGCTCTTTGCTCTTGTGATAAATGAAATCTTACTCCTGCTGCGTTTGTGCTGCGACTCTCGTTCGGCTCTCACTGTATTGAGCAGACATGTTCAGTTTTTAATTGTAGTGTCTGTTCTCTAACTGAACTAAATGATTTTATTACTATAAAAATCAAAACCATGGTGGGGACGGTGCCGCAGTGGGCAAGTGATGTAACCGGTGTTTCGCCTAAACACCGGCAACACCGGAAACACCGACTATCACAGCAAGCCTACTCTATATCAGTGAGCACACTGGTCCAGCCGACCAATCAGAGCACATTACGCTTTTTAGAAGGAGGAGCTTCACAGAGACAAGAACTAAAGAGAGTGTTTCTGACAGACTGGGAAGAGAGCGGCTGCAACAATTAAAAATATGTGAAAAATAATTAGTTTTTTGACCATTCACGCATGAAAACCTGCTCTAGTAGACCCCAAAAACAAAATCAAGACTTTGTAAAAGGACATAATATATATAAATAACATTATGTAGCTAGCACAGATTATGTGTTTTATCCAAGTTTTTGTGTTTTTTAATTGCTAGGTTTTTTCAAATGGATTTTTATTGTTTTGTCTGGACACCCAAGTGGACAGAAGGAAAATCTAGAGATGGGCTTATCGCTCAGCACAAGACATAAAGGTGCACATTTAGCATATTGACCGATTTCTTTCAAATTATGACCTTCCGAATGCATAGATAGGAAATGTCAGCAATGGTTGAGTAAAACTGGTCACATTTGCAATTCCCAGTCCCTCTTTGCACAAACAAAAACCAGGGGATGGAAATGGCAGCCTCTTTACCAGCTTTAGTGTGCAAGTGTGTGTGTATCTGTAAGTGTATGTATGTGTGTATGTACATATGTCCATAATAACAGGCATTGAGCTCGCTACAAAAGTACAAGCTGCGGATGGAAATAGCTGCCAGACCTCTAATTGGTGATGTTTCCTTCCTTTCATAGAGATCAGTGTGCAGCTGAGGCAGTTTGAGACCCGTTCTTACCACGTCATCTCACAGAAACATAGTGGGGTCCAATGAAACAGTACAGAACAATACATTCGTTTTGAAAGAAAACCACTGCAGCACTGCTTTAAATTCCTTGACACGTTATATTTGTTACCGTGGTGTGTGTCATAACGTAGAACATGTCAGGTGCTTTTAAAACTTGCACATGGGAAGCAGCTGCCAGCGGGCAGTCTCTGTTCAGTGCTGGAACGCATGGCTGCTCCCATGATGCTTTTCCTGGCTTTTCCTCCCTGTAAAATGCTTCGTCTTCTGTAAAACACCACGTTTAGCATAATGAAATGTAGGAACCAATCACTGAGAGCTCAAATGGAATGCGGACTGACATCTAGTATATTTTCTGGCTGGGGAACAGTCTAATGTGGTTTACATTCACATCTACTCTCATAAGCTCAGAAATGGAGGAACGCGACGCATGCAGATGCTACCCGGCCAAGTCACTTTCAAATGGTAATTTACACACACACACACACACACAGACACACACACACACACACACACATACACACACACACACACACACACACACACACACACACACACACACACACACACACACACTAATCAGGTACAGTCTGTGAAGCAAATTGTATTAATCTGCAGGCTGGAGTTAATGATAATACAAGATATTTGTGTCCATGTGGGAGAGTTCAATTCATCATTCTTTGTAATTATTTGCGGCACCAAACAAAACTCTGCATTCAGCAATTTACTGCCCTGTTCTTATTTGACTTGAACATTAAAAAAGTGCAGTTTTGCAATGCCACTTTTATGGAAAAGAGTTCAGTTCACAGTTTCTACTCTAAAACTAACATCTGACTAAACATAAAAGTTACATTTACTTTACTTGTTTATATATCAGTTCTAAATCTGAATGAGAATGAATTTCTGTTTAATATTAAGAAATATTTTGCTACTCATTTACTCATGTGTTATTGATTTTTTTTTTTGTGAGCCCTGCGAAAGCTAAAAGTATAATATATTGCTAAGTAATCTAAAATGTTTTGTTTTATTATGTTTTTAAGTTGTGGGTGAAGTTTTTAAAGTAAAGATTTGTATTTTGAATTATTTTTATAATATTTGTTAATTTTTTTTTACTTATTTCCGTTGTACTCAAAAAAACAAAAAGCATTCAGCCTGTATATATGTAGATTTTATGTTTTCAGGTAAAATCTTTTCCAGATTTACCTCTGTTTCTTACATTTGTATGTTTATAAGTCGATTTTTTTTTTTGCATGCTTATAATAGTACACTCTTAAAAAAAAAAAGGTTCAGAAGGGTTCAAGAACTATAGAGTTCTTGACTCAATTTTTAAAAAAAAAACCTTTATGCCAAAAATCTTCAATGTTAGTAGAGATAAAGTATGTTCACAAGCTGTTATATTCATAATATTTAATTAAAAAAAATAATTAAAACAAAATTACTTAATTGAAACAAAATCTATAAAATGATCTCATGATGGGAACTGCTTAAAAAGATTTTCTATTTCTAGCACCTGACATAATTCACCATGAAATCAAACTTGACTTTTTTTTTTTTTTTTTACAGAATGTTGCATTATTTATTAGAAATGATTTATCCATGCACATCATTATTTTCTTAAAGTTAATGTGCACACTCTGCGTCACTTTGTAACGCACAAAATTTTATATTTTGGAGCAACTAATCCCACTCCTACCCTACACTCAAAAAAGTGAACTTTCACTGTTGTTAGTTGCAGTCAAATCATCCTTGTTCACATTACTTAAAAAACTAATGTAACTACATGAACTTAAATTTACTGAGTTGTTTCTACTAAAAATGAGTATTGTCAGCTTTACTTAATTAATAAGTGTTTGTTCGGTCAACTTAACATTGCTGAGTGAAACGAACAAACTGGGCAGTGGATCTGTAGTTCCCAGCATGCTTTGCAAGGGACTGCATTAGGAGAGTAAATTTAGGGATTAAAGTGTAATTGTATGTGTTTTTCAGTGAGGGAAAGATGTTGTTAGTTTATGTTAGTGTTTAATGTTCAGTTATGTTGGACATTTAGAGGAGTTTCTGTCATTTTGTGGTTACCATTATGCAGAAGAGTGGTGCCTGTGTTTAGGCTGTGGGCACTCATATACACACATTTATTGGATGGAATTCCTGCCCTCAATTAAATTAAGTTTGTCCAATGAGTTATTTTGGCATTTTGTTTCTAAAAATATGCTTGTTGTTATTTAATAGTTTTCCACTTACACTTGTAGAGTAAATAGTTAATTTAATAAGGTAAATTAAATCAATAAACTTGTTCACCTTACATAGCTTTACTTGAATTTATTTTGTTCATTCAACTAAATAGTTAATTGTAGAAACTACTCAACACGCTTGCGTGGAACCACTTGACACTTCTATGTAAGAACAAATAATTTTTTTGAGTGTAAACCTACCCACTTCTCAACAATATAAAACATGTAACAAGCAAATAAAAGTACAGTCACAGGCATTTATTGCAAAAACTGATGAAAACAGTATGAAAGCATTAATTCATGTTGCATTCCAAGTCTTCTGAAGTCATACGATATCTTCATGTGAAGAGCAGAGTGGATCTTAATGTTTTTATCGCTGAAATGATCCCGCTGCTCCGTGAACGCACATACTCCACTCCATCTATTTCAAAAGATACACCCGAATATTTAGCATGACGCAGTTAGTCGCGAGACATACAAGAGCCAATGCAATTTCACTATCAAATCTGACGTAATGTTTCTTCGGGTGGCAATTTCATCTTGACCACAACATTCCCATGCCCAATGTGTCTATGTATGACGCGGAGGTTTCTCATTAAAATCAATGGAGTACCCTTGTGTGACGAAACCCTGCACGTCTCGCCGGAGGGTGGGACTAAATATCAGTTTCCAGGGACAAAATCAAGTACAGTTTTTTCTCATTCCAGAGGTTTTTCTCGGATATACATCACAATAGGGAAGGAAAATGTAACACTTTATTTTCAATTTTGGTCCATTTTAGACATTCTATTAACTATAAGAAACTTTGCTACATGTCAACTAGCAGTCACTAGCAGAGTATTAGTAGACTGTCTGCTTAATATCTGCAAACACTTTAATTTGATGGTCCCTTAATGGACATTCTACTGACTATAAGTAACTTATTCTACTAACCTGAACCCTAACCTAACACTCTACTACAGTCTACTAATACTCTAATGAGAGCTAGTTGACATGTAGTTGCAAAGAATGTCTAAAGTGGACAATTGAAATAAAGTGTAATCAAAGAAAATTTTCCATTTTATGCCGACTAAGCTTTTATTTTGAACCTTTTCTTCTAAAAGTGTGGCTGATCTCCGGTTTAGTTATGACTATTCTGATATTTGTACACCAGCTTTTTACTTGTGTTCAAGACTGATGGTCATGTTTAAGGATTGACTCAAAATGGGAGGATCTTCCCAAATTGTTTACAAACTCTGTTGGTGAAAAGGACACCTGTAGTAGATGTTGCCAGCTCTGAGCCACAAAGGCCAGTTTTGTCCCTCTGTCTTTCCTTTGGCTTCTCTTCACCGGCTGCCAGCGCTTGTCCCTGCATGGCACACGGATGGCACACTCGCCCCAGCGGAGCTGTCACTCAAACCCCCAGGCGATTTGAGGGCGAGCAGTGGAGGGGGGTTGAGTTATTTGGAGTATAATTATTTTTGGAGGATATTGACGCCCCCTCTGTAATTTCCCCTCGAACACTTGTGTTATTTCTAACTACAAAAATGGACTTTATTAACCCCTGCCATTTCAGGCTTCTTTCTCCCTGGGCTCTCACACAGCACAGCCTCTTCATGGAAGCGCTTCAAAAGAAGCATCTGCTGGCCTTTTCACGGCACCTAGTCTCCCTTTTAACAGCAAAACGATAGAGCACAATTTTTCATCCTGTCATGTAATGAGTGAGAAATGCTCGCAAACTGATTACTGGGGGAAGGACTCTGTGACATTTTCGTTGCAAGGATATTTTTTCTACACTTGATGCGTTTTGTGGCTGAATGTCACTACGGTGCATCACAGTTTCTACTTCCATAAAAAAAAGAAAAGGGAAAAAGCACTACATTCCCCGTGACACCTTTAAAACCTCCTCTCAGGTTATTTCTGTATGGCACATGGCACGTAAACATGAAATTGTTGGTTTAGTGTTAGTGCTGTGTTCTTTCCTCCCCTCTCTAAGTGTGCATTGATCAATTTCCGGCTTCAGTGAGGATGAGGAAAGATAGGGGACGCAAATTGGAAGTTGTTTTAAGATGCAGACAGCTCCTGACTTTTTCCCTCCACGGCCTGTCACATCTCCAAGTCCCACTCTGCATGGCAGAATAGGTTTTTGTAATAGAATTCTCCCTGCAAAGGAGGTTAATTACGTTTCTTCTTCTTTATCTCCTGCACTTTTATTTCTACCACTCCCTCCCTTTCTCTGTCTCTCTTTCTCCCTCCATTCATCTCTAACTTTCTCATTTGTGAAAGAAGAAAACTGCGGAGTTAAAAGCTCAAGAGGAGAAATGGTGGATGTTACAGTAATGCAGTTGGTGTTATCATTGGTAACACTTTACTGAGGTTATATTTGTTAACATAAGTTGAGTATAATAGACTACAATGAGCATTTTTTTTTTAAGCATTTATAAAGTATAAATATACTATCGTTCATTATTAATTTGTGTCTGTTCAAAAGTATTAAAGAAATTAATACTTTAAACTCATCAAAGAATCCTGAATTTTTTTTTAATTTATAAAAATAGGAAATGTTTCTTGAGCATCAAATCAGCATATTAGAATGATTTCTGAAGGATCATGTGACACTGAAGACTGGAGTAATGATGCTGAAAATTCAGCCTTGCCTTCACATGAATAAATTACATTTTAAATTATATTTCCATAGAATGCAATTATTTTCACAATATTACTGCATTTTTGATCAAATAAATGCAACCTATGTGAGCAAAAACGTCTTCATGTTAATGTATGGTATAATTAACATTAGCTGATTAATAAATGCTGTAAAAGCATTGTTTGGTGTTAAATCATACTATTGACTATATTACTATAGTACTGTTATTGTAAAGTGTTACCAATCTTGCATGAAAATGCAAAGTTGATTTCAAAATTGTAAAATTTAACTGCAGCTGCATTGGGCCTATAATGGATTAGTTTGGGAACACAGCACCTACGGTACTAGTAGACAAGCAAGTTGGTGTATTCTAGTTTGCATGTGTGTTTGTTAACCAAACAAAGTAGTTTACCAACAGGATAACCGTTTATGTATATGGTTTGGCTCTGGGATTTGCACAGCATAACAGCATTATTAAATTTTTTTGACTACAGATCAGGGCCGTTTGAGGGGAAAACACCTTGGGATGTTGCCTGGGCCTTAGTTTAGACAAGGCTTTTTTATGACAAGGCAAGTTTATTCTAGGTTGTAAAATGTTATGCGGTGTAGCTCTGCAAAAAAGGATATCGATTGAAAACAATATCGGTTGTCACGATATCGTAAAAAAAAAATTACTTTTTTGGTTTGTACACACGTATTCAATGTGTTAGGAAAATTATTACTTTTTTACTTGATGGTTGTCACATGTAGTCAAGTCTCAGCCTCAGACGTCACGCCCACAGACAGTTGGCTGAACATCTGATGCATATGGCACACTTATCTGGAAACACTTCAGGGGTTTCGAAGTCGTTATCTGATTGGTTGAATTCTACAGGATGTCTGCGAAACGTGTGTGTTGCGTTCTTTAACGGTCCGCCTAAAAAATGCCTATAAAAACGCTGTCATGTTTACAACTGTGACAATGAGCGCTTACCAGGATCAACTAAACACTGGATTTTCAAAAGAATGTGAAGTTCCCAACTCCATTGTTGCAGTAAACTTGCACAACATTCTTGAATGAATAGATGCACGCCAGTCTGTTATGCAGGGACATAGACTTTACATTTTGACAATCATAAACATCATGCGGAACAAAACAAACTGCATTTGGTTACTCTTGGGCAGTCCTTAGCCAATGAAAGCTGCGAAAAAGTCCAGTCTGAAGGTCTGGCTACGTGAGACTACATGTAGTCACACATGCACGAGTCGAGGATCAACAAAAGTCTTTTTAATGAATAAACGGAGGAGAATGAGAGTAAACTACACACTCACATAAACAATACCAGACACCGAACTGAGGAAACTAAAGGTTTAAATACCAAGGAGAGCTGATGTATGTGAGTATGAGGTAGGCTGGGTGGATTTCATAAGCGGGTGTTTATTAAAGTATCTGAGCTTAAAATCCAAACAATAGTCACAACTCGTATTCAGGTCACAGGCTTTAGTTAAAACACAGGCAAAACAATCCAATAGCAGATAAATCCATAAACAGTAACCCAAAAACTGTCCAAAAAAAGTCCAAAGAGCAAAAACAATGGTCATAACAGTTCAGTCATGACAACTCTCAGAATATTTTGAACACAATTTTATTAAATGAGTATTGATTTTGGCGAACTAGATCTGCTATGCTACTGTTTTTGCTGTGGCTGCAGGCAAGTACACAGACTCGCTCTGTTAGAGTACAAAAACACAGAAAATAAAACTGCTGCTGCAAAGCAAGTAAGAAGACTTGCTCCATGGCCGCGAGACAACCAATAAGCGATAAGTTAGAGTTTCATGACTGAACTGGGTATTAATCAACAACAGAGACATGGAAGAGCATACTGAACAGTGAACTGGCAATACTTCGCAATGTGGCAGTGATAGAACATGGCTTAAATACAGGGTGAAAAGAAAAGACAAGACAGGGACTGATGTGGCAGAAACAGGAAGTGACAGAGTTCAATATTTAGGTTAGGGCTCCCTCTGGTGGACTGGAGCCTGAGCAATTGTTACAATGAGTAAAATTGAAACAGTTGAGTAGAAACGGGAACACAGGCAAATGATCAGGAACATGGGCAAACAGGGAGGACTGAACCAAAACACTGAAACTAAACAAAACAGAAGCATAACCCTGACAGTAGCTCCCCCTCCCAGCAGGCGCATCTTCGCGACATAAAGAGTCCATCTGAGGAGGAAGGGAGCTCTGGTGGAGGATGTGTAGCTGGAGAGGGGCATAACTAAAGAAGGTCCGGCAAAACAGTCCATGGGGGATTGGAAAGTGGGAGGAGCAAGATGGAAACCCAGAGTCCAGCCAGGACATAGCCCCACTGCAGAGTTGGGGGAGGGAGTAGCCATGGTGGAGATCACCTCGACGAAGCCATGGGGACGATGGATGTAAACAAGGATTTCCAATGGAAAGGAAGCCCAGAGTGCAGACGGAGAGCAGATGGACCAAAATGACACCACATTCTTCGGAGGCCGCAACGGAGCTGTAGCAATGACCCCCCAAAGTGGAACCAGGGTACCGCAGGTCTGAGGTGGAGCTGGAGTGTCTGAGGGCCGAGGTGGAGCCAGGAGGACGGAGCCAGACAGAGCCATAGGGGTTGAGAGACGGAGCGCAATGGACGGCTCGGAAGTCCATGGCGCAGGCAAGGCAATGTCCGACCTAGGTGAAGGTGGAGGGTCAAGGGAGCCCAGTGTAGCCGTAAGTCCAATGGCCCCAGGTGGAGCCGAAGGAGGGAGGAGCCAAGGCAAAGGAGTCAGGGCGAGGTGGAGTGATGAAAGACGGGCCTACGCTGAAGTCCAGGCACTTCTCAACTGATCATGGCATCATCCATCCTCCAGTTGTTGCCATTGTTTTATACTGTGCTTAAATGACGTCGCTGGCAGCCGGCTTACTCCACTTCAGTGTTCCTACTGGTGGTGTGAATGCAACCAGGAAAATAGCCCATGGGGTACATTTAGTTCTCGGAGGACTGCCCCGATGGCTAGTTCCTATAACTGAGTCTCTACCTGTGTGAAAGCCCCTTTTTTAAGGCCATCATAGTCTCTGATACTTTTATAAAATGGCCTCTCTTCAGTTTTATAACATTACCACACATAACTACAACCCTAAAGTCTGCTTGCCTTTGATCCACCACCTTCTTTCCACCAGTGTAAATCACATAACAGCAGAACTGGGCACTTCATCATGTCTCTGTCGGGTTCTGCTTAGGGCAGCTTCCGTTAAGATGAGGGTGAGTGGGAGGACTGCCCACTTAAACATACAGGGGGCGTCAACTCTCAGAAAGCCCAGCAGCCCGCCAGTGGCCATGGAGAAGAGGATTTCCTGTGTTTGAGGCAATATGACTGTCACACTCGGAATTCAAAGCTCCATAAAGCCTGTAGTAAAGTGCAGTGGGTAAACTTTAAGCATGGATGTATTTTTCTGCAGTTTGTTCGCCATTTAATTGACCTATTGTGGGTCAAAGCAGTGAGTTAAGGCCTGTTCAAACTAAGGAGGATAACGATAATGATAAAGATATAGTTCTAAAAATCTTTCTAAATATAAAAGAATAGTAGAGTGCACACCAGAACTAGAATGATAACGGCACAGAGAAACAATATTGTTGATTATCTCCTGCTTTAAAGAGCTTGAGCATTTAAAGCGGTAGATGACTAAATTGCAGTGCACGCTTATGATAAACAGAATGATATTGTCCACTATATTGGACACTATAATATTGTTATAGTTGTCTTTTATAGTTATCGTTCTCTGTGTGAACAGGCCTTAAGTGATAGATAATGCTAATTATATATAAGAATTTATTTTCTTGTATTTTTGGACGTGAGGACCTGAGACATAGTCCATCCATCCAATCATCCATCCAATCATCCATCCATCCATCCATCCATCCTTCCAATCATCAATCCAATTACCCATCCATCCATCCATCCATCCATTCATTCATTCATTCATTCATTCATTCATTCATTCATTCATTTATCCAATCAGCCATCCATCCATTCATTCATTAATTTATCCATCCATCCATCCATCCATCCATTTTAAATAAGCAGTAGACTGTGGGTTGTATTAAGTGTGTGAGTGTGTACACTAGCATATAGATACATAATATTCATAGTTTTTAGACCTTTTGAGCCTTTTCTCTTTTTTGTGGCTTCTTAAGAGGAATTTTAAATTAAAATTTTAAATAAATATGTATATGCTTGCATCATCTGAGTTTTCCAGACACGGTGTACAGTGTTTACACATCTAAAGGACACACTTTGCAATGGAACCAGTCAATCAGCCCATTTCAGCCTCATTTCAGCCTCATTTCAGCCCATGTACAGATCCTCCTTCAGACAAAGATCACTATAAATGAACACACTCTTCCTGCACAAACAAACACACTCATTCTCAAAGCCATAGGTATTATATTGAGGTATTATCAGCAGCAGAAAATGTCTTGTCAAAAATGTATTTCCCTAAACCTTTTTGAGCACCTACCAGAGATCTTATCAGGCTCCCAATCCCAAGGTACACATCTTTGTGGCATTAAACCACACTGACTATCAGTGATACTAAAGCCAAATATTGCTATATATTTGTGCCACTGCTGTAGGTAAGAATAGTTATTAAAGTAAAATGTGCCTTAGTACCCTCAAGCAGTGTTCAATAGTTCAGACAGCAGCAAAGACTGATTAATGCAATATTTCATTTTTCATTGCTAAATTTTTGGAAATCACAGATGAGAAAATTTGAGCTGAAAATAGGCAAATTAGAGCTGAAAATAATTTTTTACACTTGGTATGGTTGACCACTCATTTGGGGTATTTATAGAGTTGCTATTTCTAATATTATATTTCTTTTGTAAATTAATTTCTTTGGTTTATTTGGTCATCATTTGTCCATTATTAATGTAAAAATTAATGTTGTGGAAATAAATATATAAATGAACAAAGTAGAGGATCAAATCCAGTACTCTAGGAAGAGAAGACCAGTGCACAAGGGGATTACATCCTAAGTATTATGATATTGAACGGATGAGCCCAGAGATTATCCCAAGTTTAATCAACCCATTCCATGAGCTTACATAGATATTTATAAAGCACAATTGATCAAGTCACTGAGAGAGAGAGAGAGAGAGAGAGAGAGAGAGAGAGAGAGAGAGAGAGAGAGAGAGAGAGAGAACGGGAGTAGTTTTAAAAGAGTTTTAGCATTTATTATTATGATTTATAAAATAAATAAAACATTGGTTTATTTTTCCTTATCCTTAATTATACTTCTGAATGCTTCAATGAGGTTTTCCTGAGCAGGTAGTGATGATATGTAATATTTTAAATTTATGAGGCATCTGCATAATATAGATAAGACATTCAATTAACCGAGCTGTAAAAGCGTTCTCCTATTAAATATGAATCATTTCACATTTTGCTTTGATATATAAATGTTTAATTTTTTACAAACACTCTCCAGAGAGCTTCCTTCTCGTTTTCAAGAGTAGACAAACACTTCATGTAAGACAGTGGGAGAGCAAACATGTCTCGTAAACGCATGTGGTCGCAACAGATTTACTTCTGTTGAAATGCTTGCAGGAAGCACTGTGTAATTGATAGACAAGAACAGTTTCCTAATTCCTCTCGGTCTTCTGTCATACGGTATGTGAAAAATATCCTTTATTGCTGCTGTAAGTGTGTGACAAGGAATGAGTTTGACACTTTTAGCAGCGGGGTCATCCATAAAATATTTTCATGAGTAGTTGAAGGAGACACTGAAGGTCCAAACGCCTCAAAGCTGCAAAGCACAGTATACTGCGGTAAAAACATTCGAATAGCTTAAAAGAGCAGTCCTTATGGCCTATTCACATCAAACATGAATTTTTGCAGCAGGAAAGACTTTATTTAGTTTAGTTCCCTTTCAGTCAGTTTTTCCCTTTCGAGTTATGTCAGTTACTGACGAAATGGGGGTTTCGCTTAGAAGCCAATCGCCTTTGAGCTCTACAAAACGAGCCAATGGCATGAAAATGCCATGGGTCTGCAGAATTTGCATGCCGCAACCCCGCCCCACCACGTGGGTATAAAGGCCGTTGCGTGGCAATCTCGCATTATGTTTCTGCTTCAGAGCCGAGTATTACTGCCTGAGCGTTTTTTCTCTTCAAGACAAGTATCTCTCCAGAGTGTTGGTGTGACGGCGCGTTCCAGCGCGTTCCGCATTCCTGTCTGATTTGTGCAGTGATCTAGCACAGCGTGCGTGTTCTCCCTGGGCGCTTCAGCATTTCTGCAGAGTAAACAACTCCTCTCTAAAAGAGCTGCACGCGGCACGTCTTTTTCAAGATGTCTCGCCCGTGCTCCGTTTCTGGGTGCGGTCGGCTGGTGGCTCCGTTTGACGGACATGATCGCTGTTTGGCGTGCTTGGGCCTCGTGCACGCTGAGCGCGCATTCATGGATGAGTCATGTTCCCACTGCGGGGCTTGTGTGGAACCCTCCGCCATGTCCCGAGCGTTCTCGGTTAGATGATTGATATCTGGGGGCGGCCCGTGCCGAAGGTGCCCGTCAGCCCCCAGTGCCATTCTTCCCGGAAGTGCATGAAGAGGTGTCGAAATCATGGAAGTCTCCCTTGACTTTTCGCTATCGCTCAGCAGCCACTTCCGCCTTCACTGCCCTCAATGGCGGCACGGTGAAAGGGTACACTGGGGTTCACCTGTTGAGCGCTCTGTTGCGATGCAACTGTGTCCGCAGAGCGCTGCGACATGGCATGGTGACCCAAAGCACCCGTCCAAGGCTTGTAGGTTTACGTCTACTTTGGTGGCGAAGACCTACAGAGCTGCGGGCCCTGCATGCGATGGCCACCCTACAGGTCTATCAGGCCAAGGTGCTCAGAGACATACACGAGGGCAATGCTGACCCTGCATTAATGCAGGAGTTGCGGGCGAACACCGACCTCGCTCTACGAGCGACGAAAGTGACCGCTCGCTCTCTCGGTCATGTGATGTCCACTTCGGTGGTCCAGGAGCGGCATTTATGGCTCAACCTGGCTGATATGCGAGAATTCTGAACCCGTTTCCTCAATTCTCCCATTTCCCAGGATGGGCTATTCGGCGGGGCGGTCCAGGACTTCGCCCAACAGTTCTCGACCGCTCAGAAACAGACTGAGGCGATCAAACACATTCTGCCCCGGCGGCCAGCTGCTGCCTCCACCCAGCCGCCGGCTCAGAAGCCTCAGTCCGTTCCTCTCCTCGGTTCTTTCCCAGGAGATGGTAGCAGGACCACTCCTTCCCCCGGTGGAGGGCCGTGGGAGAATCTTTTGTTTTCCCCTTCCTCCACTGGCCTCACGGCCGGCGGTACCCTATCCATGGTTAAAGAAAGAACTGACATTCTCACCTCCGAGCCTCAAGAGGGCGCGGCTGGCAGTGTGCGATGCCCAGCAGCCTCGCCACTCTCGGCCCCCTCTGTCGCCAGCCCCCTGGCAGACGAGACCCCCGTGGAACGCTAGTCCTTCTCTGGTCTCCTCTGTCAGGGCGCGGAATTCGACCCCGCCCACACCTCGGGACGCCCCCACGCCTCCCATGTCTGGGCCGGTCATTCTGCCTCGCTGCCCCATCAGGGGTACGCCTGTGGTTCGCATAAACTCTCTGGTTCAGTTCTTGGGAGCCTGGCTAGTGCTTCCCAACCTGTCCAGGTGGCTCGCTCGCACCATCAGGTTCGGCTATGCGATTCAGTTCGCCCGGTCTTCTCTCTGTTTTCGGGGAGTCGGCTATACCGTGGTGGGTGGCAATGCCCCTGTCCCTCCAGCCGAGATGGAGTCCGGCTTCTACACCCCTTACTTCATTGTACCCAAGAAAACCGGTGGGTTACGGCCAATCCTGGACCTGCGCGTCTTGAACCGAACACTTCACAGGCTTCCATTCAAGATGTTGACAGCCAAACGCATCTTCGAGTGCGTTCATTCTTTGGATTGGTTTGCAGCGATCGACCTGAAGGACGCGTACTTTCATTCCTCGACACAGACCGTTTCTACGGTTTACCTTCGAGGGGCAGGCATATCAGTACACGGTTCTCCCTTTCGGGCTAGCCCTGTCCTCTCGCGTCTTTACGAAGGTCGTTGAGGCAGCCCTTGTGCCGCTCAGTCAACACGGGGTTCGCATCCTGATTTATATCGACGACTGGCTGATTCTAGGCCACTCTCGGAATCAGGTTTGCGAACACAGGGACCTGGTGCTTCAGCACCTCGCCCGTCTGGGCCTTCGGGTCAACTGGGAAAAGAGCAAACTCTCCCCAGTGCAGAGGATCTCTTTTCTCGGTATGGAAATCGACTCGGTCGCCATGTACGCCATGTAGCTTACGAGCGAGCGTGCGCAGTCTCTGCTGACATGTCTTCGCCAGTTCGAGGACAAGAGTGCGGTTCCACTAAAACTTTTTCAGAGGCTCCTGGGGCATATGGCATCCGCAGCCACGGTGACGCCGCTTGGTTTGCTTCATATGAGACTGCTTCAGCACTGGCTTTGCGAACGAGTCCCGAGATGGGCATGGCAACACGGCACGCTCCAGGTCCCAGTGACTCGGGCCTGCCGTCAGACCTTCACCCCGTGGCCGAACCTCAGTTTTCTACGGGCAGGTGTTCCCCTAGAACGAGTTTCCAGGCATGTTGTTGTAACAACAGATGCCTCTGCCACGGGCTGGGGCGCCATGTGCAATGGACATACTGCCGCGGGCTCCTGGAGAGGACCCCAGCGCCTTTGGCATGTCAATTGCCTCGAGTTGCTGGCCGTACGCCTTGCCCTGCACCGCTTCAGAGCCCTGCTCAAGGACAAGCATGTACTGGTCCGGTCAGACAGAACGGCAACAGTAGCGTACATCAACCGACAAGGTGGTCTATGCTCCCGCCGGATGTCGCAACTCGCCCGCCATCTCCTCCTATGGAGCCAGAAGCATCTGAGGTCGCTTCGTGCCATTCACATCCCGGGAGACCTGAATCGTGCAGCCGACGAGCTCTCACGCTTTCAGCCACTTCCGGGGGAATGGAGACGCCATCCCCAGACGGTTCAGCTGATTTGGGAACAGTTCGGCGACGCACAGATAGATCTGTTTGCCTCCCACGACTCTTCCCATTGCCGCTGGTACTACTCCCTGACTGAGGGGACCCTCAGCACGGATGCACTAGTGCACAGCTGGCTGCGGGGCCCACGCAAGTATGCGTTTCCCCCAGTGAGCCTTCTCTCACAGGTTCTGTGCAAGATCAGGGAGGACAGGGAGCAGGTCCTTTTGGTCGCCCCATATTGGCCCGGCCGGACCTGGTTCTCAGAACTCGTACTCCTTGCGACAGCCCCTCCCTGGTTAATCCCTCTGAGGAAGGACCTCCTTACTCAGAGACGGGGCACCATATGGCACCCACGTCCTGACCTTTGGAACCTCCACGTGTGGAACCTGGACGGGACGCGGTAGGTTTGAGTACCCTGCCACCTCAGGTGGCGGCTACCATCACTTCCGCTAGGGCCTTGTCCACGAGACAGGCCTATGCGTTGAAGTGGAACCTCTTCGTCACCTGGTGCTCCTCTCGCAGAGAGGACCCCAGGAAATGCCCGATCAGGTCCGTGCTCTCCTTCCTCCAAGAAGGGTTGGAGCGAAGGCTGTCTCCCTCCACCCTGAAGGTCTATGTGGCCGCTATTTCGGCCCACCATGACCTGGTGGACTCAAAAACGGTAGGACAGCACGACCTGGTCAGCAGGTTCCTTAGAGGCGCGAGGAGATTAAATCCTCCTCGCCCGCCTCAGGTACCCTCTTGGGATCTTGCAGTAGTGTTATCTGCCCTACAGAAAGCTCCCTTTGGGCCACAACAGTATGTGGAGCTGAAGTACCTTTCATTGAAAGTGGCGCTCTTGATTGCTCTGGCCTCCATCAAGAGGGTAGGGGACCTGCAGGCATTTTCAGTTGACGAAGCGTGCCTGGAATTCTGGCCGGCTAATTCTCATGTGATCCTGAGACCCCGGCCTGGATATGTGCCCAAGGTTCGCACCACTCTCTTTAGGGATGAGGTGGTGAACCTGCAAGCACTGCCCATGGAGGAGGCAGACCCAGCCTTGGCACTGCTCTGTCCAGTACGCGCCCTTCGCGCTTACGTAGACCGGACGCAGTGTTTCAGGACCACAGACCAGCTCTTGTCTGTTACGGAGGGCAGCAGAAAGGGAAGGCTCTCTCCAAGCAGAGGTTGTCCCACTGGATAGTGGATGCCATTGTCCTGGCATATCAGGCTCAGGGCATGCCATGCCCCCTTGGGGTAAGAGCGCACTCCACCAGGAGTGTTGCTTCCTCTTGGGCTTTAGCGCATGGCGCCTCACTGACAGAGCTGCAGGCTGGGCGACACCCAACACATTCGCAAGATTTTATAATCTCCGAGTGGAGCCTGTGTCCTCTCGTGTACTCGCCCCAAGTGGCCAGTAACTGGACAGGCTCAGGTGTCTTCGCTTGCTGAGCCATTCCACTCTACGGACTGGATACGTGCGCATTTCTTCTCAGGTGAGCTTCACAGTAAGCCCTGAGCTCCTCCAGCACTGTTGATGTCGTCACCAGAGTGCATGCCCGCTTGGTCAGCCCTCGATTGGCTTCTAAGCGAAACCCCCATTTCGTCAGTAACTGACGTAACGTCTCCGTTCCCTTCCTTCAGGGAACGAGGGTTACAAACGTAACCGAGACGTTCTTCTGCCAAGGGCTATAAAATCTCAGTACACAAAAATGTGTTTTTTTCTAACATTTCAAAACCATCTCAAATCAGAATTTTTTTTGTAAATTCTGTTCTCCAAACTAAAAGGTCATGCTGGGTAAACACAAACACAACCAACATTAACCTAAATTCAGATGTAGATTTTTACTTTTCAAATTTCAATTGTAATTCATTATATAAATAGTATATATCAATTATTATATCAGTTAAGGGTAGATTTGAGATTGGCCTGTAATTGACTAATTCTGTATGATCAAGTTGCGTTTTTTTAATAAGTGGTTTAATAATAGCTAACTTAAAAGTTTTCGGTACATATCCTAATGACAAAGATGAATTAATTATATTAAGAAGAAGATCTATGACCTCTGGAAGCATCTCTTTTAGTAGCTTAGTGGTATAGGGTAGAGCATACATGTTGTTGATTTAGATGATTTGAATGAATGAATGAGGCATTTATATAGCGCTTTCATATGTACTACTGTACACCCAATGCACTTTACAGCTATGTCAGGGGTCTCTCCTCAACCACCACCAGTGTGCAGCATCCACTTGGATGATGCGACGGCAGCCACAGTACAACAGCGTCAGTGCGCTCACCACACACCAGCTATAGGTGGAGAGGAGAGAGGGTGATGGAGCCAATTCAATGGATTTAACGAGTTTAGCAAATTCTTCTTCTCCTATAGCAGTGAATGAGTGGAATTTTTCCTCAGTGACACTACAATGCACTGTCTGATGCAATATTTTAGTAGATGGTTGCATAGTTATAATTTTTTTTCTAATATTATCAATCTTGCACGTAAATAAGTTAATAAAGTCATTACTGCTATGCTGTTTGCAAATGTCAGATGTTGAAGCTTTATTTCTTGTTAATTTAGCCACTGTTTCAAATAAATACCTAGGGTTTTGTTTGTTTTCTTCAAAGAGTGTCGAGAAATAAGCAGATATAGCAGTTTTTAAGGCCTTTCTGTACGCAATCATGCTCTCTTTTCACGAAATCCAAAAAACTTCCAATTTTGTGTTCTTCCAGCTGCGTTCCATTTTTCTGGCTGCTGTTTTAAGGGCCCGGGTGTGCTTGTTGTACCACGCCGTTGGACCATTTTCTTTAATCTTCTTTAAGCACAGAGGAGCAACTGTGTCTAAAGTGCTGGAAAAGAGAGAGTCAATAGTTTCTGTTGCAACATCGAGTTCCTCTAGGCTATCTGGGATGCTGAGGAGATGGAACTGATGAGGAAGATTATTTACAAAGCAATAGCTTTAGTGGCAGCGGTGATAGTCCTGCCATATTTGAAACAACGGGACGGTTTTGCAGCCTTTGCTACATTAAGTATACATGATAACAATAAATGTTACATTTATTTAATGTTTTTGTAAGTAGCAAAAAAGTCTTAGATCTTTGAGTTCAGCTCATGAAAAATGGGGGCAAAAACAAAAGTGTTGCGTTTATAATTTTGTTCAGTGTATATATACATATATATATACATATATCTTTGATTTTTTTATTAACCAATATTTTATATATGTCTGAATTTATCTGTCATGAGAAAAAGTTTGTATGACAGCCACACACGTAGTTATGTTATTAAAAAGTTATTATTATAACAGTGTTACATAAACTGCCTGATATTCTTTTCCTTGAGACAAATTATTGTACCTGATATATATATATACAAATTAATCAATATCTAATCAAATGCAATCAAAATCGGAATTGACTTGAATCGCAAGCCTGTGAATCGAAATAGAATCTAATTGTGAAATTTGTGTCAGGGTCCAGACCTAATCAACGTTCAATAAACAGTTTTTCCTTGGCAGCAAAGGTATAAATGTTGAATAGGTTTATTTTTTTATATATATTTTTTGTAGATTATTTTCATGTTCCTCCATGTTTTTCATGCTCTGCGTGAATGTATTTTCAGCAATAAAAATAGTGTAACAGAAAATCTATCAGTTGACACATTTCTACCTTTCTAATTCCAACTCTCTTTAAAAAGCTTTTATCTGTCCACTATTTTCCATGTGTGTATGAACAGTATGAATAGTGTCTATCTTTGCTACTTTTTATCTATACATTACACCCTCTTTGGTTCAGGCTTTCACCCTGATGTTGTGTGGACACTGGTCTGCATCTGAATCCTGCCTTAAGCCTGAGTATGTGCTGCTGAGGCAGGACTGAGGCCCATGTCCTGCTTGGCCGGTCATCGACCAGCACCCATCCTAAAGCAGAACTCCCTCTGGACTGACTTCACAATGAGTGCCGCGCTAACCTGGCAACGCATAAGCAATATCTGAGCACAGTCCTCTGAAAACCTCCCCAGAGATTTATTTGGCTGTTGAAGTAGAAAATGAATATTTTACAGTTGGCTTGTCTGATCAATTACCTACAAGCTGTTGCTGTATTTTGTGGCACATGGGAGAGAAGTGCTGGTGGGGGAGGTGATGGATAAGACCAAAGGGAATCTGAATGAAGACAACAAAAAGGCCATGCAGTCGATGAGAAAATCTAAAATGAAGCATGCTCAAGTTTTTTTCTTCTTCTTCTACTTGCGTTTGGTATTTAAAGAGCACTGGAGTTGTTGCAAAACAAATTAACGCTTTCAGATGCTAATTAGCCCTGGTTAATTTCTTGAGGTTGCAGACACACTGGGCTGATTAGGCCTTGCTAAGTGCTCCTTGATTCAAGGCCAATTTGAATGTTGGAAAAACAAGGTCCTGTTTCCCTGTGGTGTGAGTTTTACATGCCCTATCACGCCTAGAAGCATGTGAAATAATATTGACATGTGATTATACTGTGACTGTAATCTTTATAAAAACTGTTAGAAAATTCTTTTAAGTGCTGATACAAACAGGCTCCCTAATTAGCATTATTTATTTTCACTTTGAAATGTCAGCGTACAAAAGCATACCAAAGTCCTAGTAGTCGAGCTGTGGCTCTCATATGCAGTAGATGTGAATCCGAATTTGAAGGTATGATGCAACACATATTTGTTCTTTTTGTTCATGTTTAATTTGTTCATAATGATTAAAGTACCCCTATTATGCTATTTTAAAGGTTCCTACTTTTGTTTTGGAGGTCTCCTACAAAAACACTTTAAAGGGATAGTTCACCAAAAAATTAAAATTAGCCCATGATTTACTCACCCTCAAGTCATCCTAGGTGTATATGACATTCTTCTTTCAGACGAATACAATCGGAGTTATATTAAAAAAGTCCTGGCTCTTCCCAGCTTTATAATGGCATTGACTTGTTGGTTCATCTTGTGATTGCAGACACAACCATACTCATTTAATATAGCTCTGATTGTATTCATCTGAAAGAAGAATGTCATATACACCTTGGATGACTTGAGGGTGAGCAAATCATGGGCTAATTTTCATTTTTGGGTGAACTATCCCTTTAATTTTCTCATAATATACATTGCATATCACCTAGTCTGAAAATGGTTCATTCGAAGATTCAGTCTCTCCTTTATATAAACATGGTCTGCTATGATTGGTCAGATCAGTCTGTTGTGATCGGTCTACCAATTACAGCACGTGACGGAAACGAAACTTCCATTACCATTTCTGAATCTCAGTTCTGGAGGCTTCCTCAGCTCTTGATACACAGTGATACAAACAGTAACGATGTCTGTGTTACTGTATCAATTCAAGCCTGAGTTCTCACTCTTTGGAAGTGCAGCAAAGCTTGCCTTCGCAGCGCTGAAAACAGCATCTTCTCGACATGTCTACAACATGAACCAAACTCTTCCAGGCCTCAGCTACAACTACTGTGTTTGAGGGTCAAAGTAGATGTTATTCGTGGGCAGCCAAGGAAGACAATAGGCTGCCATTATGCATATTTGATACATTGTTATGTAGGTATGAAACAGGAAGTGAGACTGGAATTACTGATGACTCATTTCGGCAGTTCAGAATCAATTCTTTCTTTTAGGAGACAATAATTCCATTTATTGTGCACTTTGATGTTTAAAACTTTGCAGACCTTTTACATTCACAAACAGCTATACACACTGCATGAAAGGAAGTATTCGAAGAAAGCATAATAGGGGCACTTTAAAAATAAGAGAATTATAGAAAGGTCAACAAGAATCAACATGCATACAGTAAATATTTTTTTAGTATTATTATTTTATTCAGCAAGGTATTAAATTGTGATGGTAAAGACATTTATAATGTTTAATTGTTACAATTTCAAATAAATGCTGTTCTTTTGAACGTTCTATTCATCAAAGAACCCTGAAAAAAATGCATTATGGTTTCCATTATTGATAATAATAATAAACGTTTCTTGAGCATCAAATCAGCATATTAGAATGATTTCTGAAGGATCATGTGACACTGAAGGCTGGAGTAATGAGGCTGAAAATTCAGCTTTTATCTTAATACATTACATTTTAAAATATATTGAAATAGAAAGCAGTTATTTAAAATTGTGATAATATTTCATAATATTACTGTTTTTACCATATTTTTTTTTATCATATTTCTATCAAATAAATGCAGCTCTGGTGAACATAAGAGATTACTGACCCCAAATGTTCAAATGGTGCTATATTGTTATTATCAATATTTAAAAATATATGTATTGTCTTGAAGCACTCATCATCACCATCCATCCATCACCATCACTCACTCACCATCCATGCTTGCCAGTGCTTCTATTCTTAGATAAAAATGTACATTGTGTTAAATCAATTATGGGTGCATTATGGGTTAAAAAAAAAAGTGTGAACTATTATATATTGAATTAAATTGTTCACTCAAGAATTCGAATCGCACCACACAATGGCCAACACCCCATGTAGTGCACTGTATTGGGAATAAGGGCCGAAGAGGTTTTTCATTTAGATGGAACATTAACACACCAGAATATGTAGAATTTTATTGTTTTATCAATAAACCATCAGCATGAAATGTTGCATTCAGTTGTGAGTGTCATTAATCACTCTACTGCAAGAGTGACGACCTCCAGTACCGCATGCTTTATCACAGCTATTTTCAATTGTAAAATTATTTCTGTACACACGTAACAAGCACTCCTTTCCCGACTCGAAATATTGTTCTATTCCTCAGTAAATGCAGATAGAGCATTGTGAGTCTCTCTGTCTCCTGTTGATTGTGCATTGAAGTCAAATTAATAAAGTGTCTTAATCGCACGAGCAAATCAAACACATCAGTTGTCTTTGCAATCAGCGCAGTGATTTTAGACTGAGCCACCAGAGATCGGGAGAGAGAGACTTGAAGAGACAATCCAGTGCATTGTTCACTCACTCAAATGCTCCAATCCATACAGCAGAAACCCGGGCGCTGTCTCATTTAAAGCAGTTTAGGATTGTCCTGACTCTTATATTGTGAGCAGAACTCAGACAGAAGCTTACAGTACTTTTCCGTCACGATGTTAGTGGCGAAATAATGGAGAACAGTAGTACTGTAATTTCTGACATTGGGAAAGGTCAAAGGTAGCATCTCATGAGTTTCAGGCTCAATGGAAAGAGAAATTAAGGTCTTTTGAGAACTGACCTAGACATCGCGAATTAAATCAGCAGTTGTTTGGGATGAGCCCCGACCAGAAGAATATAATCCAAATGAATAAAAGAAATCACTGTTATCTGGATCATAAATAATGTCAGATTACAAAAATAATCATAGCTGCGGGCAAGATTGACATGAGCGTCATAGTGGCAAGCTTTGCTTGCTTTTGTTTGTTTTTTTGTTGAATCTTGATTGCTTTTGTTTAGTTTTTGTTTTTTTAAGTGTTCCCTAATCTAAATCTGTAGGTATCTCTTTTTTTTCCTCTGTTTTTGGACAAACATTGTTGAGACCATGTGGTATTCTCTACAAATGTTGACTCAAACGCACTTGTACGGGAGGATTATACAGCTGAACTGACATCAAACAGGCAGAAACTGGCTTGTTTTGAGTGAAAAGTGGGTCATTTAGAATGTTGTTAAACCATATCGCTGAGGGAGGTATGAGCTTTATGAAATGCATACCTCGGGTCTTTAGTGACCCAGGACATTATTCACTACACTCCTCCTCATTCATTTTTTACAGTTAGACATCAAACTTCTTAGTATTCCTTAATCAATTAATTTTAAACAATATAACAAGAAAAAAGTTATAAAGTTATGGTTTTTGTAAAAAAACCATGAGGTGTGTAAGTGTAACAGTGTTTTTTTCTGCACAACAATAATTGAATCTTTGATGACTGAATAAGTGCAATTCACCTTTATTCCACAAGGTGGCAATGTCTGATACACAATGATGAAGTGACGTTTCACTCATAGTTACCGCAGGCAGAAAACAAAAGAATAGGAAGTATCATCAGCAAAACATGAAATGACTCTGCGATTTACTGCAGAACAAGAACTAAACGCAATCAAATATTAGTGTCACTGTCACTTGATGGTGGATCTTCTGAAGAAGCTGTCAGTGATCAAAATATTGATTTTGAAGATGTTGAAAATGATAGTTTTGAGAACATGTTTGAAATGGCGAATATGATCCAAATGCTGAATGTTCTGGGAAATGAGCTCTGATGAGGACAGCCCAAACTGAATCCTTTCAAGCTCCAAAAGTTAACAAAATGTGCTTTATTTTATTTTTCTGTAATTGTTACTCTAATATCAGGAGAGTTTTATATTATCGCGACAGGTAGAGATCCATCCGTGTTAGATATAAATCTGGGTCATTAAAGACCTGAATATGTAATAATGATTGGTGAAACATTCATGCATTTAAAGGATTAGTTCACCTAAGAATTACAATTTCCTGATAATTTACTTAACCCCATGACATCCAAGATGTTCATGTCTTTCTTTCTTTAGTCGAAAAGAAATTGCGTTTTTGAGGAAAACATTCCAGGATTTTTCCAAATTGCAGTCTCAATGCAGCTTCAAAGAATAGCCATGGAATAAGGGTCTTATCTAGCGAAACCATCGGCCATAAAAAAAAAAACAATATATATATATATATACACTCACCTAAAGGATTATTAGGAACACCTGTTCAATTTCTCATTAATGCAATTATCTAATCAACCAATCATATGGCAGTTGCTTCAATGCATTTAGGGGTGTGGTCCTGGTCAAGACAATCTCCTGAACTCCAAACTGAATGTCAGAATGGGAAAGAAAGGTGATTTAAGCAATTTTGAGCGTGGCATGGTTGTTGGTGCCAGACGGGCCGGTCTGAGTATTTCACAATCTGCTCAGTTACTGGGATTTTCACACACAACCATTTCTAGAGTTTACAAAGAATGGTGTGAAAAGGGAAAAACATCCAGTATGCTGCAGTCCTGTGGGCGAAAATGCCTTGTTGATGCTAGAGGTCAGAGGAGAATGGGCCGACTGATTCAAGCTGATAGAAGAGCAACTTTGACTGAAATAACCACTCGTTACAACCGAGGTATGCAGCAAAGCATTTGTGAAGCCACAACACGCACAACCTTGAGGCGGATGGGCTACAACAGCAGAAGACCCCACCGGGTACCACTCATCTCCACTACAAATAGGAAAAAGAGGCTACAATTTGCACGAGCTCACCAAAATTGGACAGTTGAAGACTGGAAAAATGTTGCCTGGTCTGATGAGTCTCGATTTCTGTTGAGACATTCAGATGGTAGAGTCAGAATTTGGCGTAAACAGAATGAGAACATGGATCCATCATGCCTTGTTACCACTGTGCAGGCTGGTGGTGGTGGTGTAATGGTGTGGGGGATGTTTTCTTGGCACACTTTAGGCCCCTTAGTGCCAATTGGCCATCGTTTTAATGCCACGGCCTACCTGAGCATTGTTTCTGACCATGTCCATCCCTTTATGACCACCATGTACCCATCCTCTGATGGCTACTTCCAGCAGGATAATGCACCATGTCACAAAGCTCGAATCATTTCAAATTGGTTTCTTGAACATGACAATGAGTTCACTGTACTAAAATGGCCCCCACAGTCACCAGATCTCAACCCAATAGAGCATCTTTGGGATGTGGTGGAACGGGAGCTTCGTGCCCTGGATGTGCATCCCACAAATCTCCATCATCTGCAAGATGCTATCCTATCAATATGGGCCAACATTTCTAAAGAATGCTTTCAGCACCTTGTTGAATCAATGCCACATAGAATTAAGGCAGTTCTGAAGGCGAAAGGGGGTCAAACACAGTATTAGTATGGTGTTCCTAATAATCCTTTAGGTGAGTGTATATATACTTTTTATAAAATTCTTGTTTTGCACTGCTCTGCGATGCGCCACGTAATCATGTTAAAAAGGTCACGCGTGACTGATGGAAGTATCGACCCAGTGTTAATAACGCCTAAATCAAACGCCCTTTACAAAAAAAAAAAACAAAAAAAAAAGTTACAAAAAAACTATTTTGAAGTTGAAGGAGAAAATGAGATGAAGTTTTTCGGCACTGGGTCAGTACTTCCACCTACGTGACGCGTGACCTTTTCAACAAGATTATGTAATGTGTGGCGCATTGCAGAGCAGTGCAAGAAGAACCATGGTTAAAGAGGATATCATTTTTTTTTTTTTTGAAAATGACCGATCGTTTCACTAGATAAGACCCTTATTCCCTGGGTGGGGTCGTGTAGAGCCCTTTGAAGCTGCATTGAGACTGCAATTTGGACCTTCAAACTGTTGAAGTCCACTGTATGGAGAAAAATCCTGGAATGTTTCCCTCAAAAAAACTACATTTATTTTCGACTGAAGAAAGAAAAGACATGAACATCTTGGATGACATGGGGGTGAGTAAATCATCAGGAAAATTTTAATTCTGAAGTGAACTAATCCTTTAAGGGTTAAATCAGTTATGAAAAGGATTTAAGGTAAAATACTGTATAACGGATAACAAGTATTCCAAATGACCATCATTTTCTTAATCAGCGGTCAATTTATTTCTGCTATTCACTACAGACGGTTCAAAATAAAAGAGATCTCTGATTGATTTTGCTTGGGGCAAATACTGTATGTCATAAAAAGGACAAGATGAACGAGTTTCCGTGCGGCTTGCATGACTTCATTGTTTCCTGAAGTCAGGCGGATGAGGTTTAGCCGAATTCATCTGCATTTTCTATCTCATCAAAATGAGATTTTAAGCCAAAGACAAGTTAGATGACAGAAATTAATTCCTCCTCCACTATACGACAATCCCATCCCTGAAACAAGAACATTCAGTAGCTCCGTGTCCCCGCAGAGGGTCTTTCCACTCTTAGAGCACAGCATGGAATTCCTATAATTCATGAGAATAACTCACATCACCTCTCCATGTGAGAGATTTGTCCTCCGTAGCATCTTTTGTGCGAGCTGGAGTTTTAAGGTGTACCAAGATTTCAAACAACTGTGACTTCCTCCTGAGTTCAGTGGCAAAAATGTTAAATAGGGACGAGAGCGCTGTGTGAGACCAAGAATAATTTATGACATTAAATGTGTTCTACTTAACACTGAGCTCTCCTGCTGATAAACCTAAGGAACAAATAATGGTGAGGAATTGCTCAGATGGAAGAGCTGGCCTACCCCCTTTCATCCCACATGTTTCAACCATAAAGACAAGGTGCTGTTTGTTTGTTTTTATTAAAGAAGCTAAGAGGATTGTTTTTCATTGGCCTCTGTACGTTCAGGGTTTTTTAAAGCAGATTAGGAAAATAATAAAAAGAGTACTATTAATTATTCAAACTCAAGGAAAAACTTCAAACTTTTTGCCTAAAAACAAGAATATTTAAAATGTTATACTTTTTATATATATACACACAACTGCCTTAATTCTTTGTGCCATAGATTCAACAAGGTGCTTCAAACATTCTTCAGAGATTTTAGTTCATATTGACAGGATAGCATCGTGCAATTTTGCAGATTTGTCGGCTGCACATCCATGATGCGAATCTCATATTCCACCACATCCCAAAGGTGCTCCATTGAATTGAGATCTGGTGGCTGTGGAGGCTGTTTGAGTTTAGTAAACTCATTGTCATGTTCAAGAAACCAGCTTGAGATGATTTGAGCTTTGTGACATGTCGTGTTATCCTGCTGAAAGTAGCCATCAGAAGATGTGGTCACTGTGGTCATAAAGGGATGGACATGATCAGCAACAATACTCATGTAGGCTGTGGTGTTTAAACAATACTTCATTGGTACTAAGGGGCTCAAAGTGTGCCAAGAAAATATCCCTCACACCATTACACCACCAGCACCAGCCTGAACCATTGATACAAGGCAGGATGGATCCATGCTTTCATGTTGTTTATGCCATATTCTGACCTTACCATCTGAATGTCGCAGCAGAAATCGAGACTCCTCAGACCAGGCAATGTTTTTCCAATCTTCTATTGTCCAATTTTGGTGAGCCTGTGTGAATTGTAGCCTCAGTTTGCTGTTCTTAGCTGACAGAAGTGGTACCGGTGTGATCTTCTGCTGCTGTAGCTCATCTGCTTCAAGGTTTGACGTGTTGTGTGTTCAGAGATGCTCTTCTGCAGACCTTGATTGTAACAAGTGGATATTTGAGTTACTGTTGCCTTTCTATCAGCTCGAACAAGTTAGGCCATTCTCCTCTGACCTCTGGCATCAACAAAGCATTCTCACCCACAAAACTGTCGCTCACTGGATATTTTCTCTTTTTCGGACCATTCTCTGTAAACCCTAGAGATGATTGTATGTGAAAATCCCAGCAGATCAGCAGTTTCTGAAATACTCAGACCAGCCCGTCTGACAACAACAACCATACTACGTTCAAAGTCACTTAAATCACCTTTCTTCCCCGTTCTGATGCTCAGTTTGAAGCAGATCGGTTGGCAGATCGTCTTGACCATATCTACATGCCTAAATGCATTGAGTTGCTGCCATGTGATTGGTGGATTAGATGCATTAACAAGCAATTGAAGATGTGTACCTAATAAAGTGGCCGGTGAGTGTGTGTGTATATATATATTTTATTTATATGTATATTTACTTTATATTACTTTTAATTTTTTTCATAAATAAAAAAGCTGGATTGGCCATCAGTATTGGCCACAATTACATTAAGGTGGTTAAAATAATAATAATAATTTGAATTATTAAATATCAAAGGTAAAATTATTTTAATATTTTTTAAGCTAAAAACTAAAATATTTTTATTTAAGTTATATTTTATTTTACTATTTTTGTATTACATTTTTCACTTTATTTTAGAATAAGAAATTGGCAACGTTTGTTCAGTTTGGAATGTAATGTTGAGTGTCAATGTTTAAAAATGGCTCAGTAGTAAAAACCATGCAGAGTAAAATTAGTGCAACTAAAACAGTCCATTAATATATGAATATTCATAAGAAAGAAAGAAAGAAAGAAAGAAAGAGTAGGAGGAACATTCCAGGAGAATGGTATCTGCTTTTAGAAACAAAGGAGAACATCCCAGTGGCTTTTCAAATCTGCAGATTTGATTGTTTCAAAGCAAGTTCTTTTCCTTAAATGCATCTAAAATATCAACTGAGACTTCATAAGGTGGAACCAATTTATCTTACTCCTCACTTTGAATAGAATTAGCATTCTCCCTAAATCACCTAATTAGTTTTTGCTCATTAAATTAAGATTCATGCCGCTTTTTCATCAAGATAAACAGCGCTCTGCATTTTATCTGGTCGCAGAGAGCTGTGGATCACAGTGGCAGATTTGCGGCTTTGCTGCGCCTCTCACTCCTGCTAAAGAAATTGAGGGAATAATGCATGATCTCACATTCAGAGCCTCACAGCTGTATTCCTGACAACCGCAGCTAACACTTTCAGGCATTAAACTTTTGTAAATAAATGAGAATAACAAGAAATTTAATTAATTGTATGCATTTATTAGTTCAATTATCTTTTAAATAAATTCCCAGGTCAATCATTCATTTTACATTGCATTTGTTAAATGCTATTTATGCATTTATTTGTGTAGCTAATTTAAACAAACTCGTTTGACTGTGAATTTCAGTCTGTTACTGACCATTTGATCTTTATTTTACACATAACTGGAAAGCACTTTGTTGATCTATATAACTGACTGACTGGCTTCTTATATTTATTTATTCTGTTATATTTTTATTAATTATTTAAGTTTATTTTTCTATGCCATTCTATGATTGTGTTTTTTTTTTTTAATCCAATCTATTAATTACTTGTTTATGCCAGTCTGTCTTTGTATTAATTTTTTTATTTTTGTATTTTTGTATTTTTTTTTTGTATTTTTTTTATTATTATTTTTTTTTAATCCAATCTATTAATTATTTATTATTTATCATTTTATATTATTTATTTATTTAAAATCCAGTCTAGTTGGTATTTACAATGTTTTTAATTATTGAATGGCTTCTTGTATTTATTCTGTTATATTTATGATTGTATGTTTTTTAATCTAGTCTATTAATTATGTATTATTTATGCCAGTCTTTCATTTTATATTATTATTATTATTATTATCATTATTTATTTATTTATTTATTTTAAATCCAGTCTAGTTAGTATTTATTTTTTTATTATTGAATGGCTTCTTGTATTTATTTATTTATTTATTCTGTTATATTTATATTAATTATTTATTATTTAAGTACATTTTTCTATGCCATTCTATGATTGTACGTTTTTTAATCTAGTCTATTAATTATGTATTATTTATGCCAGTCTGTCATTGTATATTATTATTATTATTATTATTATTATCTTCATCCAGTATATTTATTTATTTATTTTAAATCTAGTCTAGTTTGTATTTATTTATTTATTTATTATTTTTTAAATTATTGAATGTCAGTCCATGATTGCCATATAATGTGTTTTTGATAAACCCCTAAATGGCATGTACAAACAAAACAAATTTTGGTTGGTCAATTTGGACTTTTTTGCATGTCTAAGTGGGCGATTCTTGCCTAGAATAAGCTACACTGTAAACCAGACCTTATGCGACAATAATCAATCAGTTCTGGACATGAAAATCTCATGCTGGACATTTCCTTCTACATCCACTTAAATGAACTCCGATCTACTCCTTCACACATGCTGTACTTTTTTTTTTTTTCCTCAAACACTTGTTAAACAACACAAAGCAGGTCAGACCAGGTTAATCCGTGTTACTCGAAAGAACAGATGTCTATTAATATTGATAAGCACGTGTGAATTATTAATACAGGAGGAGCGGTGGATACAAAGTTACGATTGAGAGATTGTAAAGGCATAACACAATGAAAAAAGACAGAACCCAGTGGAGAATGAAGAACTTCAAGGTAATTCCCTGAGAAAATGAGAGTAGGCTGCCGAGGGAAGGTCGGATAACCGTAAAGAGAGGGTGAAAGAGGCCTCCTTCCGTGAGACTTATGAAACGATAAACACAGTAGAGTATAGAGCCTAGGGTCTCTTGAGAGGGATATCAAACATAATGCCAAAGCAGAACCTCAGGAGAAGCTTACTGTATTTGCATCTCAGTCACATTTACTTTGAAGATTGCCACAGCGTTACACTGCGCTTGGACACACTGCGCTTCCTACATCCTGTCTGCCCAAGTCAAACTGGCCATAAACAGCTTTTTGGCAGCTTTTTTGCCTGTTGTTTCTTCTCGCATAAGTAAAATGTAAATTCGCTGGCTTTCGTGCCACCTTAACCTCCGGGGTTAGAATGTTAATCGGCACAGTAAACATGTTTTTGAAATGTATTTCATATTATAACGGAACACAATACGATAAAGGGAGTTAAAGGATCAGTGTTGTTTCAGCTGTCTGTTAAATCTTTCAACTTATGTGAAAGCAACGCAAAAAAAAGTACCTTTTTGAACAGGGTCGGAAAAATCAAAGTGTTGAAATGAGGAATGGTTACCACCAAGCAGTAAATGTGCACATTTTATGTGTGCAAGTTAATTATGCCACTTCAGAGAAGCTTGTGAAAGGATAAGGAAAGCTGCATAAATTTAGCTGTAATCCAGGCAGGCAGAACTCATTTGCAGGGATGGTCTTATCTGGGCACTGCAGCTTTCTCACAAAATTAACCTTGGATATTTGGGCCCAATTCAGAGAGTGTTTGATTCTCTCTCTCTCTCTCTCTCTCTCTCTCTCTCACCATCTCTCTCTCTCTTCCCCCTCTTTTTCCACTCGCTTCCCCCTGTAATTCTCTCATCCTTTTCACAATCCCTTCGCCCATCTCATTCTAAGTCTCTCTCTCTCTCTCTCTCTCTCTCTCTCTCTCTCTTCCATGTTCACTCTCCCCTCCTCTGAGAGGAGGCCATAAAGAGTAACACAGAGAAGAACAGAGTTCTTGGAGCGATGTTTGACAGAATAAATAAACAAGGCCAGTACTAAGCCCTTATACATGAATGACAATGTACACTATACACAATTACACAACTGAATGTGTCCTTCAGTTTTAATCAAAAGCATGTCAGTCTTTCTCTCTCTCTCTCTCTCTTTCTTTCGCTCTCTTTCTTTCGCCCTCTCTCAGTGATCACATGGTCATTATTTGCCCGAAAGGTCCATTGATTTTTTTTTTTTTTGTGAAGCAGTCATCATCATCATCATCATCATCATCATTACTATTCCTAAGAACGCTACTGTTATAAATAAATTAGGTCTGCAAGTCTAAACAAATTTTAATCAAATTAATTATAAGATACGCTGATTAATTAATCAAATTAAATTAAACTAATTGCATATATAAATTTGCGCTAAGAAAAGCCCCCAAATTAAACATAACACTATTGTGGCAGAGTGAATCACAGAATAGACATTACAAAAAGTCACATTTGAAGACAGTATACTCTGTTTTTTTTTCAGTCTATCTATCTATCTATCATCTGTCTGTCTGTCTGTCTAAGCTTAACTTAACTACTTTCAAAAGCATAATAAATAATACTGACCCTAAACGCTTACAGTTTTTTTTTATTCACTTTGGTATAAAGTTTAGTAAAAAATTACTATTTTCACAAGTAAGGTGTACATTTTCAAAACTCTCCAAACTGTTCACACTAGTCATTCTTTCAAAACCTGATGTAATGCTTTCATTCAGTTGCACATATTTTCAGTCCACAAAATCATTGTTTCAAACACAAGATTATTGTAATATGTAATGAGAACATTTGGTTTAATCACCGAAACACAACAGTATGATCTTCTTTCAATTTAGTACTTTTATCAGTTCATTCAACAGAAAACATTGCAAGATACGTTTCAAATCACCCTCGTTGCTGAATTAATTACAGTAACACAGGCTACAGATGCCACATAAGAAAATACACTTACATTACCTAACTTATGTAATTGAATCCATAATGTTTGTAATAGTATCTATTCAGAGTGTTATCCAAAGTTGTGACACAGCCACAAGGTTCTGGGCTATAGAACAGAGTTTGCTGCCAATACAGTAAATGTTCTCACTGTGCCATATGACTGAATCTATACTGTAGTTAACCTTTATAAGGGTGAGTTACAGTAATGCGGCAGTCTCTACCATGGTAATCTGTTTACAGTATCACATGGCATACATACTGTAATGTAAAATGCTGTATTTGATGCCATCTGTCTCCCTTCTTCTTGCATTTCTAATCAGTCTGATGTTACACCGTCATTGACTATTTCCTCTCCCTTATACTCTATTCTGCTCAAAGTTTAAAAAAAAACTCATTCTGTATGACTTATAAGCTTGTTTCCTCATGGGGACCAAAAAATGTCCCCGCAAGGACAGGGATTTAGGATATTGTCATCTATATGGGGACATTATGTCCCCATAATGTAGAGTTTACCGGGCCACACACACATAGTGGTTCTAATCGCTTATAATGTAAACATAATTCATTATATGGTAGGTTAACCATATTGGAAAATGCAAACAAAGTAGAAACTATGTCTATAGAATTTATATCTATAGAAATCTATTGGTGTACCAAATGATTAATTGATTAACCATTAAGATCAGTTGGATTAAATAATAGACAAATGTATTAAACTGATGAGAAGAGATGCAAATCAAAAGTTTGGTAGTAAGAAGTTTATGAAAGGCAGTTACTGTGAATGAAACATTTATATCAATTAAACACTTTTGTGTAGTGAAAAGGATACTTTGTGGTTTTGTGTATTGTACTAACACAATTGGAAAATATGCTGAAATGTTTGAAAAAAGTGCATTGTTGTGATATTAGTACTATGAGTTTTGAAAATGTACACCTTGCTTGTGAAAATAGTACCAAAGTGAATAAAATAAACTTTTCTTGTCCACTTCACGAAGTGGAACGCACTTCAAAATGGTGGCAGAGATTCCCCTGAGGGGAAGTGCTTAGGGAAGTTTGCAAGTGTGTGTCTAAAAGTGGAGTGGAACGCAGCCTAAATTGGCCCACTTTTAGTATATAAAAGTAAAAAGTGTATTATAAGTGTAACAGTAGTAAACTGTAAGTGAACAACTAGTGTTTCTCATTTGTACTGCATCTGTACTACAAGTGAACTTAAAAGTATACTAGTAGTTTACTATTTTAATACTTGTAGTACATTTATTAGGTTATGAAAGTACACTTGGAAATGTACTCTCAGTAAACTACTAGTTTAGAAGGTTTATACCGCAAGTATACTTGTAAGTTTTCTTTAAGTGAACATAACATCATAGTTCCCTTTCAGTCAGTACACTACGAGTTACGTCAGTTACTGACGAAATGGGGGTTTCGCTTAGAAGCCAATTGCCTTTGAGCTCTACAAAACGAGCCAATAGCATGAAAATGCCATGGGTCTGCAGAATTTGCATGATGCAACCCCGCCCCACCGCGTGGGTATAAAGGGCGTTGTGTGGCAATCTCGCATTATGTTTCTGCTTCAGAGCTGAGTGTTACTTGCCTGAGCGTTTTTTCTCTTCAAGACGAGCGTCTCTCCAGAGTGTTGGTGTTACGGCGCGTTCCAGCGAGTTCCGCTTTCCTGTCGGATCTGTGCAGTGATCTAGCACAGCGTACGTGTTCTCCCTGGGCACTTCAGCTTTTTTGCAGAGCAAAACTCCTGCGAGCTGCACGCGGCACTACTTTTTCAATGAACGCTGTTTGGCGTGCTTGGGCCTCGTGCGCGCTGAGCGCGCATTCATGGATGAGTCATGTTCTCACTGCGAGTGTTGCGGTCAAGACTCAATGATCTCCGTACTGGAGGGAGGGTCCCCTCTACCACACCCCAATCTATTCCCTCCACGAGAGGGAATACTTTGGCTGGTGGTCAGGGTGATCTGAGGGTGACAGTGTGGGCCAACCCGACGAATCCTCCTCGGGCCACACCCCCCTCTAGCACACTGCAACTTGTGGTGTTGCGCAGGTGTTTCCCGTCCTGGGCCCTGCGTTTCATTTGGCGCACCGGCAGAGGATACCATGTCGATCGCCGCATCACAAGGTGGGCTGGATTCCTCCGGAGATGACGATTCGGCTGTGTTGCCTCCCTCGGGAGTCCCAGCATTGCCCGAGTCAGATATGGAGCTCACAGTTATGCTTTCCCGGGCAGCTGAGAGCCTTGGGCTTGCGTTGAACCCTCCGCCATGTCCCGAGCGCTCGAGGCTGGACGATTAGTATCTGGGGGCGGCCCACGCCGAAGGCGTGCCTCTCTTCCTGGAAGTGCATGAAGAGGTGTCAAAGTCGTGGAAGTCCCTTGACTTTCCGCGATCGTTCAGCAGCCACTTCCTCCTTCACTACCCTCGATGGTGGCGTGGTGAAAGGGTATACTGGGGTTCCCCCTGTTGAGCGTTCTGTTGCGATGCAACTGTGTCCACAGAGTGCTTCGACATGGCGTGGTGACCCAAAGCACCCATCCAAAGCTTGTAGGTTTACATCTACTTTGGTGGCGAAGACCTACAGAGCTGCTGGCCAGGCCGCGTCCGCCCTGCATGCTATGGCCACCCTCCAGGTCTACCAGGCCAAGGTGCTCAGAGACATGCACGAGGGCAATGCTGACCCCGCTTTAATGCAGGAGCTGCATGCGGCCACCAACCTCGCTCTACGAGCGACGAAGGTGACTACACGCTCTCTCGGTCAGGTGATGTCCACTTCTGTGGTCCAGGAGCAACATTTATGGCTCAACCTGGCTGATATGCAAGAATCTGAGCCCGCTTTCGGGGAGTCCGCTATACCATGGTGGGTGGCAATGCCCCTGTCATGCGTGCGGAGGTTGCCACCCTACTGGCGAAGGGTGCGGTCGAGATCGTCCCTTCAGCTGAGATGGAGTCCGGCTTTGACAGCCCTTCTTCACGAAAGTCGTCGAGGCAGCCCTTGTGCCGCTCAGGCAACACAGGGTTCGCATCCTGAACTATCTGGATGACTGGCTGATTCTAGGCCACTCTCGAGACCAGGTTTGCAAACACAGGGACCTGGTGCTTCAGCACCTCACCCGTCTGGGCCTTCGGGTCAACTGGGAAAAGAGCAAACTTTGCACAGGAGGACAGTGCAGAGGATCTCTTTTCTTGGTATGGAAATCAACTCGGTCGCCATGTTTGCGCAGCTTACGAGCGCGCACAGTCACTGCTGACTTGCCTACGCCAGTTCGAGGGCAAGAGTGCGGTTCCACTAAAATATTTTCAGAGGCTCCTGGGGCATATGGCATCTGCAGCCGCGGTGACGCCGCTCGGTTTGCTTCATATGAGACCGCTTCAGCGCTGGCTTCGCAATCGAGTCCCGGGATGGGCATGGCAACAGGGCACACTCTGGGTTCCAGTGACTCGGACCTGCCGTCAGACCTTCACCCCGTTGTCGAACCTCAGTTTTCTACGGGCAGGTGTTCCCCTAGAATGAGTTTCCAGGCATGTTGTTGTATCAACAGATGCCTCTGCCACGGGCTGGGGTGCCATGTGCAATGGACATACTGCCGCGGGCTCCTGGAGAGGACCTCAGCGCTTATGGCATGTCAACTGCCTCGAGTTGCTGGCCGCACGTCTTGCCCTGCACCGCTTTCGAGCCCTGCTCATGGACAAGCACGTACTGGTCCGTTCAGACAGCACGGCGACAGTAGCATACATCAACCGAAAGGTGGTCTACGCTTTCGCCGGATGTCGCAACTCACCCGCCATCTCATCCTATGGAGTCAGAAGCATCTGAGGTCGCTTCGTGCCGTTCACATCCTGGGAGAACTGAATCGTGCAGCCGACGGATGCACTAGCGCACAGCTGGCCGCGGGGCCCACGCAAGTATGCGTTTTCCCCAGTGAGCCTTCTCGCACAGGTCCTGTGCAAGATCAGGGAGGACAGGGAGAAGACCCCAGGAAATGTCTGATCGGGTCTGTACTCTCCTTCCTCCAAGAAGGGTTGGAGCGAAGGCTGTCTCCCTCCACCCTGAAGGTCCATGTGGCCGCGATATTGGCTCACCACGACCTGGTGGACTCAAAAACGGTAGGGCAGCACGACCTGGTCAGCAGGTTCATTAGAGGAGCGAGGAGATTAAATCCACCTCGCCCGCCTCAAATGCCCTCTTGAGATCTTGCAGTTGTTTTATCTGCCCTGCAGAAAGCTCCCTTTGAGCCCCTGCAATCTGTAGAGTTGGCTTCCATCAAGAGGGTAGGGGACCTGCAGGCATTTTCGGTTGACGAAGCGTGCCTGGAATTCAGGCCGGCTAATTCTCACATGATCCTGAGACCCCGGCCTGGATACGTGCCCAAGGTTCCCACCACTCCTTTCAGGGATCAGGTGATGAACCTGCAAGCACTGCCTGTGGAGGAGGCAGACCCAGCCTTGGCACTGCTCTGTCCAGTACGCGCCCTTCCGCTGTACCACTGGAATGGCCGGGCGCTCAAGCCTCGGCTCTTCAGCAGGTAACATAATGCGAGATTGCCACACAACGCCCTTTATACTCACGCGGTGGGGCGGGGTTGCGTCATAAAAATTCCGCAGACCCATGGCATTTTCATGCCATTGGCTCGTTTTGTAGAGCTCAAAGGCAATTGGCTTTTAAGCGAAACCCCCATTTCGTCAGTAACTGACATAACGTCTCCGTTCCCTTACTTCAGGGAACGAGGGTTACATACTTAACCGAGATGTTTACTATTTATATATTATTTTTTGCACTCATAAGTATACTACTAGTTGAAACAAAACTTTAACTGTACTTTAACTCTTTCCATTTTAACATTTTATTCTAACTTCATGCATCCTTTTTTATCAATGAATGTAGGTAAGTTTCATTAAAGAAAAGCAACATTTTAAACAAAAAGCTGAGAAAATCGCATTTTTGTCAAAGACTACATCCGGAATGGATTCAGAATGATGATTAAAACACAGTCCAACGCTATCTCACGACCAATTCTTACGTATTTGTACAGGTAGGTTTAGGGACGGGGTTAGGGGTAGGTCATAGAATTAGCATACAAATTAGCCACCTCGTAAAATTCATACGAATTGCAGTGAGATCGGGTTGATCGAGTACATCATCTTCACAGCTTCAAAGTCGTTTCCTCTTCATGGGTTCGAAATTTCATTCATTAACGTTAGTCAGTTTTGACTTTTGCTGTTTAATGTTTGATGATCACGTTGTTTCTTCTTCTTCGCCTGTCTTTTGATCTGGATATTCTGTACTAGAAGATGCATAATGGTGCCCCCTACTGTATAACAGTGAAAACATGGATAGCTGGAAAATTCAGGCTATGATGAGGAAAGAGTGAAATAGATTTGAATTAAATTCCTATGTACACTACTAGTGGACTAGCTACAAAAATTCAGATACTCAGAATTAGGAACATATCTGTTTTCTTTATAAATCAATATTTTCAAGCAATGTAAGTTTATAAGACAGTAACTATATGAAAAAAATATTTAATAGGCTACGCAATCAAAATATTAAACTACAAGCCAAGTATACATAGAATACAGTATAAGTCAAGTGCACTTAAGTGCAATTTTAAGTATTTCTGAGAGGTATAAAAAGTAGAATAAAAGTATACTTTCCTATTTTTAGTTTAAAAGAAGTACACTAATAGCACACATGAATAAACTTATTTTTCTTCTGTTTGCATTGTTGTTGCATTACTGGTCTCAATTTAGTTTCCTTGCGGTTACCTAGGCTATGTAAAATTTGATAACATGGTCTTAACTTTAGACAGTTAATCACTGGCATCACTGGTGAGGTGGAGTGATCAACTGGACATATATCAGGCTATGCTTTCGGTTTATAATAGCTGCTTCTTTATGTATGTATATCTAGCTTAGCCACTTTAAGCCTGTATGCTAACATATGCTAATCATTCTTCAGTGTCCAGGAGCAAGAGGCTTCAAAGTAGTGCTGCCAAATCTCAAATTAAGATGTTATTTTTATTTTAAGTGGAAGCGCTTCAGAATGCTAAAGCCTCTTTTTATTGCACACTTTAAGTTCCTCTGATGTTCAAGCACTTTTAGAAAGACGGGAAGATGACGTGTCCTCTCAAATCAGGGGAGGTTTGAAGAGAAATCCTTTGGTTTCCAAACACTTACTTTCAGTTTTACTGTACTTAAGATAAACTTTGTAGGTATTTGCCAATGTTCTGAACTTTTCTCATCTGCTATTAGCTAAATAAATATACACTGCTGCCTTACATTTTTAAGTACAATCAACTTGAATGTTTGTCATTTCAACTGAACATACATTAAACTAACTTAAAAATGAGTTGAATCTTGTATAACTTATAAAAAAAGTTGAAAATTGCTTAACTTATTTTGATGAGTTAAAGTAATGTAAAAACATGTTGTCATAACTTATTGATCATATCATTTTTTACAGTGTAACTTGCTGTTCGTGAGGAAATGGTTAAAATAATACATTTAGTCTAAAAAAAAGACATATAATTCCCTATGTTGTAATAATGCACATTTTTATACAATAAAAAATCCCTTTCCCAACAGTCTTCCGAAGAGTTAAATAGCAATATTGAATTTCAAATTATAATTCCAACACTATATAAGCCACTTTAAAATGGTGTGTAAGACCTCGCCCAGAATACACAGCACATTCCTGCTGACTCCTCAGTTTACGCTGGAAGGATAGAGCACAGTTCACTCCTTTGGGTATCGGAAAGAAAATCACAAACAGCATGGCAAACATAGATAAGCCCACAATTCTACTTATTATTGACAGCGGCATGAAAATCACGGCTGATTGGACTAATTGAAATTCATGCACGAGTCATGGCATTTAGCTCCCTCTCTCTCCTCCCCCATAGCGCATTCATCCAGACAGCATGAAGGATGGATGTTAATTAGTTAACACTAAAATACTAAGCTCACTATCCCTGGTATACCCACTATCTCCCACCCCACCTCAAAAAAGGGAGGGGCGTTTAGTGACGGTGGATATGCTTTGTTTTGAGAGAGAATCTTTCAAGGATTCAAAAAAGCCATCTAGGACACAGCCCATTTCTTTTCAAGTACACATTATTGTCCAGAAAATGAGCTGAGCGTACACACTCTGCACAATCATGGCATGATGCCACTACAGGAAGTGTGATGGCACCCAAAATGAATTTATACCGGCATCATTTACTCACCCTCATGTCATTCCTGATGACAAAAATATGTGATTTTCTTTCAGCTGCAGAACACAAAAGTATATATTCCAGCTGCTCTTTTCCATACCACAAAAGTAGATGGTGAGGTGTAAAGTACAAAAATAGACAAAAGGTATCATAAAAAAACATTATAAAAGTCCATATATCTTGTATCTTGTTCCAAGTCTTCTGAAGCCGAATTATAGCCTTTAGTAGCTGTCAAATTTCATTCACCTGAGGCATCAGGCTTGCATGTAAATGATAACCAAATTTAAATTTTGAGCTAAACTATCCCTTTGTTTGGGGTCTTAGAGATTTCAGCGAAACACATTAATTAAATCCAAAGAATATTCACATGAAAATATTGTCTGATTGGTTTATACACTGTAGAAATGAACCCAATTTTAGTTATTTATTTATTATTTTTATTGTATTTTTCTACAACACTAATACAATGTATTGCTACTATTACTACACTGTATAATATTGTTGGTTTAACTTAAAAAAAAAGTAAGTTACCTGGTTGACTTAAAAATCATTTCATTTAAGTTCATTGAAATTAAAAAAAATTGTTAATACAGTGGAGATTGATTTGTTAAATAGAAACTCAAAATATTATGCTATCTGCACCACATTAGTTATCTAAGTTGATTTGACAAAAGATATATTATTTAATTTATTATTATTAATAATAATGTGTTTTATGTGATTTGTTTGATTTAGTCAATATATTCAAAGTATTTAAAGAGAAAATGACAGGTTAGTTCTAAAATATATATTATTGTTTTTAAGCATTGGTGTCTCTGGGACCCCATAGCTGTAGAAAATTCTCAATGGAACAATAAGGTTTAGACATATGTCTTTTTGAAAATATACAGTACAGTACGATTTGTATATTGATCAGATATTTGCATATACTCCAACTTTGACACTATGTCTGTCCTAAAATAAAAGATTTTGACGTACAAAAATCTTCTGGCATTTCAAGGAACAGTAAGAAATGAATTATCATTCAGAGAGAAGCAGATGGCATTCATCACCTGCAAACAAATCTATGAAAGCTCTCTACTATTCTCTATATAAGTAGGCCTGCATGAATACTAAGGAGTGCCAGACAGTTTCTTGCCTCTTTTTTCCCTAATTGGAGCAAAATTAAGTTTGATGAAACAGCAAGACAATTAACTGTGTTTTATCAGGCTAGTGCAGTCTGGAGAAGCATCACTGCTAAAATGGTGGTGGCTCTTCAGAGCTGCCAGGCACAATCTCCTCTGTGCCGTTTCAGGGGCTTTGTTTATCTCATTTTTCAATTAACCTCCTCGATTTAACTCTCATCATAAAGCGGTGTGCATGTTTGCTCCAAAGAGCAAATAAAATCGCCCAGTTCCCTCTCTTACATTCCTCCCCTCTCCTCGCGCCGTTTCCTTTCTGTGTTCTCTCTCTCCCTCTCTGTGCCGTGTGCGGTGGCAAACCGGCAGCGCCGGCTGTGCTTCACAGGACTGAGGCAGATTTTGAAGAGGACAGAGCCACATGTTTTTTAGATTTGAAAGGCTGAATCTGTCATAAGCAGAGAGCACTTTGGAGATATTGCAGTGTTGTGATAAGTTCCTTCCTACTTTGTTACTATGGCATCCTTTCCTGGCAGGGCTTGGCAAACAGAGGGCAAGATTGTGATGGAAAAAAAATATATGAGCTACATGTTGAATAGGGCTGTCAATGTTAATGTGACAATGCATTAACAGTTAAAAAATAGTGATGTTAAAGCAGGCTCTATGTGACCCTATGAATCACCCAATCCAGTCTCACAGAAAAAAACTTAACTAGGCTACCTATTTTACGAGATGGTGATATGAATCGGACAAAAAGTAAGATTTTTTTAGAAAGAACTTATTATGAAGGACCAGCCCTAACCCCACCCCTAAACCTAAACAGGTGATACAAATTCAAACAAATTAGCCACCAATTCAGCAAAACGTAAAATAGTTAGGAATTGCTGTGAGATTGTGTTGGAATCACCCATAGTTCAAGCCAGGGTTGCCAAGTCCGTGTTTTTTCCCTACATCCAATTTGTAGCGCTCCTCCCATCCAATAATCGTAAAGAGCTTTGTGCTTTGTTACTTCTGAAAAGAAACAAAGACCTAGCTTTCAAATTCTTTCCATTTTATCAAGAAATTCAAACAATAAATGGTGTTTTGATGCTCTTAAATGTGACGTGACAGATTGCTATAGCACCTTTTCTTCCACATTAAAAAAGGTAGAATATATAGTTAGTAAGTAATGACAGAATTTTAATTTTTAGGTAAACTGTCCTTTTAATGAGAAATGTCATGTAGAAAATCATAGAACATATCATTATACAGTATTTCACAATTCTGACTTTATAACACGCAATTGCAGTTTACAATTCTAAGAAAAGAAGTCAGAATTGCGAAATATAAACTTGTAATAGCGAGAAAAAAAGCCAGATATTGTCAGATATAAATTCTGACAAAAGTCAGAATTGCAAGACAAAAATCAGAACTGCGAGATATAAACTCGCAATAGCGAGAAAAAAGTCAAAGTGTGAGAATAAGAGTTTATATCTCACAATTGTGAGGGGGAAAAGTCAGAATTGTTGGATAAAATGTCACAATTATCTTTTAAATAGTTTTATGTGGAAACAAGCTTCCGTATGTGGAACCTTAAAACCGAACGCAAAAAATTTTCACAATGCTGTCAGCCCGTTGAGCACTGATAATTAATTCCTTTAGAATGTAATAATGCAGGAGCTTTCCATATAAGCCTGATTTAACTTTGAACATATTGCTAGTGGAGTTACACTCTGGAACGCAGTCCGGCTCAAAATGGAGGTTCAGCAAATGGAGGCACCAAAGCAGCGGCCCTCGCCGATTAATCACTGCTAATGAGCTACAGGCCCTGAGGAATACAAGAAAAATCAAAACAAATTAATAGGAAGCAATGGAGAAGATTGTAAAATACTCATTTGCATCCCCCCACAACAGACAACAATTCCCCTATCCAATCAGTGCTCGGGCTTTAAAAAATCAAACATACTCTTATCTAGGGAAGGATGCTCCTCTGACAAGCCTGTGATTGAATTGTGTTCATTATCCATCGCTCAAAGAGACACACGCTGTTTCGCTCAACTTTTCCCAGGGTTGCTTGCCTGGGTCGGTGCATGTTTATGGCTGTCCTGTTATGGATGACTTGGGCGCACGGTGGAGAAAGACTCCTTCAAACTGATGGAGGGTGCGCTGCTTATTTCAGCACAAACGCTCACCCCGAGAGCAGGCGTTTAGCATCTTAAGCACAGGCCACGGTGTAGAGCATGTCAACAGTGCAGCTCTGATAGATCAATCTTTTCAAGATTAATCCAGTTCTGAATAATTTTCAACAGCATGGCGAACCTTTCACTTCTCAGCAAGTATATGTGAGACTTACAGTATTGAGATGTTCAAAGGGAGCGCACACTTGGGTGTGGTGTGTGTACAAGTGTACGACAAGTGGTCTATGCAACCAGCATGATGTGGTAGTAGTATTATTTTTGTTATATATGGATATTAATGAATTATATTTGGTATATTTAACATTAAAATGCTTCATAGAATGTTTTTCATTGATTTTTCAAGTCTCTTGAAGGCATAATCATAATACATTCAAGGCATTCAACTGAATAAAATGTTGTCATGTGACTTGTACAGTATAATTTTCAATCAAATTATTTGTAATTATTTTGTACATCAGCATTTACTAAATGAATTCAAAGCCTGTAAAGACTATTATTATTGTGGTAGATGAGTAAATCATTAAATAACACTACAAAAATTGACTTTAGAAGTCAATATAGTATTTATATATATATATATATATATATATATATATATATATATATATATATATATATATATACATAAAATGTTGTTACGTGATATGAAATAGTTATTTTAGTATTATCTATATACTATTATATTATCTATTAATAGCTTTTATTTTTTATAGCGTTCATTTAAATTTTACTTTAAGTTTAAAAAATGTAATGTGCTTTTGTGATTGTAATAAGTATTTTACTATTGCTATTTACCTTTAATTTATATTTATTTTAGTTTTAGCCATTTTAGTACTTAAACTTATTTCTGTCATTCATCTCATATTAAATTAACGAAAACAATTTCTAATAGTTTTAGTTAACAATAACACTGATGGTGATCTTTATACAATATCCTAAAATATTAAATACATAATTAAATGTTTTTATACAATACTACCTTTTATATCATTTTATTATACATTTAATTTTGCTTACACCTCACAGTCTTTTTTGCACCTTTTGAGGCATGATTACCACGTTTTTTAAAATGCTTTGTTAATGCTCAAGTTAAAAGAAAGTTTAAAAAAAAAATTGTATCCATTGCACACCATCTTTTGAATGTGATGAATTTGTCCCGCATGTATGGCTGCTTACTCATTATGCTGCCTGCTTAAATTAAATGACACAATATTTTTAATATAATTAACTGTATCAAATGAGTGTGTTGAAATGGCAGCCCTAGTTTAATTGTAATTATGATCGTTCATTTATAGAGTACTGTTTCCTTCCAAATATAGTCTTTTCTGCCTCGTCGCTATCACACAATGGCCGCATGAGCCACATGTAAATCTTCCATACAGTGTCAATTCAGATTCAGTACACGCACAGAGGGGAAAAACTCACAGCAGAGAGACGCTCTGATTACTACTCAGCCATAATCCCTTTTCTCTGATCTCTGCTGATTTTAGTTTAATTTTCCTGGGACTTTTTTAGAAGGGGGAATTATTCAAATACAAGGTAGAAATCGCTTCTCTGCCTGCAGGCGTTTGAAGGGAAGTTTGGATGGAGGGAGATAAATCGGAGCAAAGTGCTTATATGGCCTCCAAGCTTTTTCCTCCCTGATGTTTCCTTCGACGTCAACCGGACATCTCGAACACTCGAGGTCATTTTCCTCCCTGCCCTGCTAATTTACTTGCGGGTGGCGTGTGTTTGGCGATGGCTAAAATCTCGTTCTTGAGCTGCAGCTTCCCGCCCCCCAGGCCACCCAGACTCACCCCCCTAAACTGGGGTGTTCGCTGATAGCGGCATGATAACTGCCATGCCTTGAATTTCATTCCAGGATCACACCTCGTCAGCAGAGGAACAGGGGCTGCTAAACCATCTCTGATAATCGGCTAGACGGCTAAAGCAGTCTAGCATGGCAACCATTTACAGGATATTTCCTCATTCTGTAAAGCCTCCTGCATGTGTGCGATAAGTTGTTGCATTTGGTTGTTGATTGTCTAACCAAATTAATGCCTTTAGGTTTATATATTGAGTGATAAATGGCAATATGGATAAAATTAAAGGAATATTCCAGATTCAATACAAGTTAAGCTCAATCAACAACATTTCTGTAACAATGTTGATTACCACAATTTCGATTCATCCTACATTTTCTTTAAGTCAAATCAAGTCATCTTTATTTATATATCGTTTTATACAATACAGATTGTTTCAAAACAGCTTTACAGTGATAACAGGAAAATTATGCATTTCGGCTAAAGTCAGTTCAGTGTTGATTCAGTTCCGTTGTAAAAATCATCAATTTTTAAATTAGTTCATTTCATCTATAAAGCTGTTCTGCAAAAAAAATGATGTCATCGCCCAGCTCAGTTCAGTTCTCATACAACAGCATCAGTAAAGTCAGATCAATAATATTGTTGAATATTAAGTGTCCCCAACTAAGACAGTCAGAAGTGATAGTGGCAAGGAACCGAAACTCCATCAGGTGACAGAATGGAGAGAAAAAACTTTGGAGAAACCAGGCTCAGTCAGGAGGCCAGTTCTCCTCTGGCCAATGAACCAACACAGTGTCATTATGATTCAGGCTGCATCACAAGTCAGATTGGGATCGGTAGCATTCAAATATTCACCCAGTTCCTTTTGCTTGAAGATCGGATTATCGTGGCAGTATGGAGCCGAAGCTGGTCATATGTCTGTGCCGAGGACCTTGTCTTGTCTGGTTCTTGTGGTCTTTGCTGAGGATCTGTGCCAATGGCTGTCATGTCGGCGAGGCCTTCACAGGAGATTGTCTAGCAGTAGACACAGGCTCTGCTGACATTCAGGGCTATATTGTGGATACGGACAGGATCCGGCTGACAACGGTAGCCTCGGGATAAGGATAAGACAGAGAGACTAATATTAGCATAGATGCCATTCTTACAATGTAACAAGTACATTGGGTGTTGTATGCAACCTAACAATCATTTAACTGATTTGAATAATAGAAAATGATAATGTGTTATGTTTATGCCAGGTTAAAGAGATGTGTTTTTAGCCTAGATTTAAACTGACAGTGTGTCTGCTTCCCGAACAAAGCTAGGAAGACTGTTCCAGAGTTTGGGTGCTAAACAGGAAAAAGATCTACCGCATGCAGTTGATTTTGTTATGCCTTGGTATTATCAACTGGCCAGAATTTTGAGATAGCTTTAAAAAAAAGGTTACGGTAAAGCACTTACAATAGGAAGTAAATGAGGCCAATTTTTGGAGGATTTAAAAGCAGAAATGTGAAGCTTATAATTTTATAAAAGCACTTACATTCATTCTTCTGTTAAAACCTGTGTATTATTTGAGCTGTAAATCTGTTTTAATCAATTCAGTGTTTGGTGGTCTGTTCTCATGGCAACAAAGTTGTAAAATTGGATATAACTCTGAGCTGTATTCATACATCTATCTATATCTATATCTATATCTATCTATATATATATATATATGAAGACTTCCAATGCCACCAAAAGCCACCTCAGTCAAAAATGAGATAACGATAATGAGTGAATGCTCTCCGCACATAGTATAGGTTCATCAAATACTTTCACTTCAAACCCACTAAATCCTAGCCTCAGAAGTACTGGTACTTGGATAGAAACCAATACATAGGAGCCTGACAAAAATCCTAATTTTAAAGAAAAATGTCAGATGGACTTAGAGGCTTTTGCATCTGAAGTCTTCATATATTTCCCTTACCTGCATAAGTATGTAGGAAAAGCCACAAAGTCCCATAAAAAAATAAAAAAAACGTTTTCTTTAAATTGTGAGGAAATACACCTGTATAATTACTGAAGCTGACAGTCAGTTTAGCGCAAACCCATTTTAAACAAGTAATCTTTTATTTTCATCGTGTCTCCGCTTTGTTGTTTATAATGAGAATATTTGTGCATCTGTAGAACTTAGTAACATTCCGCTAAACAAACTCATTCAGTGTTTTGAGCGATACTGAGTGGATTATCCTTACCGGTAACTTATTATTTTCAACAGAAAATAGCCTGTGATTAGCTACAATACTCGACACAGCAAAATCACGTTGTAGACACAATGCAGCGCTGTTGAACTCACGTCACGAATAGAACAACCAGATTGCTTTAATTTACTTGCTTTTCTCTTTTATTAAACAATTACAAATTATATGTTATATGTAGTAATATAAATCTGTTAATCCTGCACTCAAAATAAAGGTCCTATTACCTGACACACAGCTAAGGTATGGCAGCCGCCACACCCTGCCACACCCAATTGACCTATTGGTAAGCTCCTCCCCTCAAACACGCAGTTGAGTATCAGTTGCACGGGGACCGGAAGTCGGACATCTTTAGGTTTCAGCGCCATAGAGAAACATTGGAAGATCCAAAGCTCTCATCAGTTTGATGGTGTTTATGCTACAAAAATGATAAAACGATGTGCCTGGGCTACTTACAATACTGATTCTAGGTATCCTGAGAGGATTTTCTGGCTACTCATACTTATAGTCATAGTCTCAATAAGTTACAATTAAAGTTAGTGAGTCCATGCTAACGTACAAACCTAAATAGCTAACTGTTCTCACGTCATGTAACATTGTAGGTCAAAAACACATAAACGAAGGTCTACATTTCAGTGCCTCTTCATATTAAACTGGTTAAATGTAAATTAATGCAGTACATGAACATGTGACGACCGTAACATGAGGCTTCTCCCACTTGCATTGTGATATGTAAACCCTCGCTTCCAAATTAATCTTGTTACCCACAATATTTATTTTAAAATCTTTTATATATCCTTCCATGGCATATTTAAGTCCCACTTGAATACTCCTCGACGAGAGGTGGTCCTTCTGTGTCCAAAAACATCTTGGGACAAGGTTTTCAAACTAGCAGCTGTCATTGCAAGACAGTTAGCAACTCTGTTTGTTTGTCCGAGTTAGCAACAGTAACTAAGGGGGGCGGGGCTTACTGATAGGTCAATTGACGCTCCTGCTTTCAACATGTACAGGCGCAAATACATATTGAATTGTAACTGTTGCAGAAGTCATATTGCAGATGGGAAAAAAGCCATCTGCCTGATGAAAATGCATACAGTAAAATTTAATAGACAAGTGATGTATGTGTGGCTACACAGATAACAACTGTTCCACCCTAGTGCTAATTTTTAGTAATGGTGATTCTTGGGGGTTCTTTAGAAGGTCCAGAATGCAACCTCAGCCCTTCATCCAGAACAAGCTTTGTGTCAGTGCCAGCCTGGGGATTCACACTCTGGGAACAGTCACTTGGAGACCCGCTGTCAACACAAACACAGCACAAAGAGTCCCAAACCGCCTTCACTCTGACAATGTGCAGCTTTAAGCTCTCTGCCAGCTACCTGATTGGGGTGGTGGATGCCAGAAGAAGAGCTTAAGTACAGGCTTCAGAAAGGTTTACCAAAAAGATCTGTATTTACCAAGTTCCTTGCAACTTCTGTTTTGCTTTTTCAAGGTATAACTAGCATTTTCAGTTTGATACCAGATACTGACATAACATTATTTTTTTAAACAGAAGATATAAATGTTGTTTCAAAAAGTGTCTAACATGCCAGAATGTTTTCAAAAGTGTAATTTTCGTTCTGCAGGCATCACTGAACAGAACTGAGAAAACTACTGTTTTCACACAGGTTTCCCCAAACACTCTCCTTTCTATTGGTTGGGAAAACAACAGTTGCTGCTATGTCGAGCTGCTCCTATACATATGATGCACCAAATGTTTTTTGGATTTTATTTTTGATTTTATACTATTTCAGCTTTATTTAAATAAATGAAAATAATTTTTAATAGTTTTAGTTGTTAAGTAGGTCCCACTTTATTAGGTGGCTTTAACTACTATGTACTTACATAAACAAATAAGTACAATGTACTTATTGTGTTCATATTGTATTGCAAAACACTTTTGCTGATATTGAGGTGGGATACAGGTAAAGTTAGGGACAGGTGTGGTGGTATGGGTAAGTTGGGTAACTACAGAAATTAATTACAGATGTAATTACATGCAGGTAATTTTTAAATTGTAAGTACAATGTAAAAACATATATATACACAATAAGTGCATTGTATCAAATGATTAATTTAAATGTTAGTACAAAGTAAGGCCACCTAATATAAAATGGGTTGTTTTACAAAATAGTACATTTTATAAAATTGTTTAATTTGATTTTATTTCCATATTGTTGCACATAAATTGCATCTCACTGTTTTCACACAGGTTTCCCCAAACACTCTCTTATCAGTTGGTCAGTAAAACAATGGTTGAGTTGATGTTCAAGTCAATATTGCTATTTCTCGAGCCGATTTTGAAGGGAACTTTATTTCAAATCATTAAAATTATTTTTTAAGTTTTTAGTTGAGAATAATTTGATACTTTTTTATTTTATACATTTTATTTTATATTTTATTTCCATATCTTTGCACATAATATGCATTGCAACTGTTTTTCTGTGCCTTGTCCCACAACATTTTTAAGATGCTTTTTAAGAAAGCCTCTTCTATTTAAAAAGCATTTTCCATTGCACACTATCTAGCTATTTTTGAACGTAAGAATGCAGTTATGGAGTATAAATTTTGTACCTAAAAATTTACCTAGAAATTTGATTTAGGGTAGTGTTGTCTCAAATACAACACTTAACTTTTTTCACCAAAGCATTTATTGTTTTCCAATTCAATAAAATGGCATTTGTGACGTGATGTCGCTAACTTTAGCATGCATAGTTCATTCCACTACACAGAGAAAGCAGTGACTTCTGAGCAGTAAAAGACAGAAATCATCTGTGCCCTGTTCCAAATGGAGCCCTAAGCCCTCACGGTCTTCCTCCGAGTCCACGATTTCGTGATGTAACACCGCTTTGACTGTTGGCAGAAGTCTACTGCAGAGCCCGCTTCAGTGCGGGCTTAGCAAAAGTGCGAATCGAGGGTGAATATCGGCCGCAAAGGGGACCCTCGCGAACACCTTTCTGAATTCTAAAATGATAAATGGGACACTCTATGGTCTTGTAAACTTAACGGACATAAACTATATTGGCAAAAGTATTGGGACACCCCTCCAAATCATTGAGTTTAGGTGTTCCAATCACTTCCATAAAATCAAGCACCTAGGCATGCAGACTGCTTCTATAAACATTTGTGAAAGAATGGGTCGGTCTCAGGAGCTCAGTGAATTCAAGTGTGGGACCGTGATAGGTATGAGTCCATTCCTGTGCAACAAGTCCATTCGTGAAATTTCCTCATTACTAAATATTCCACGGTCAACTGTTAGAGGTATTATAACAAAGTGGAAGCAATTGGGAACAACAGCAACTCAGCCACGAAGTTGTAGGCCACGTAAAATCACAGAGCGGGGTCAGCACATGCTGAGGTGCACAGTACGCAGATGTCGGCAACTTTCTGCAGCGTCAATAGCTACAGACCTCCAAACTTTGTGTGGCCTTCAGATTAGCTCAAGAACAGTGCGTAGAGGAATGGGTTTCCATGGCCAAGCAGTGGTGTAAAGCACGCCGCCACTGGACTCTAGAGCAGTGGAGACGTGTTCTCTGGAGTGACGAATCATGCTTCTCTGTCTGGCAATCCGATGGATGAGTCCGGGTTTGGCGGTTTCCAGGAGAATGGTACTTGCCTGATTGCATTGTGCCAAATGTTTTTCAAGCATTGGGCTTGGCCCCTTAGTTCCAGTGAAAGGAACTCTTAAATGCTTCAGCATACCAAGTTATTTTGGACAATTTCATGCTCCCAACTTTGTGGGAACAGTTTGGGGATGGCCGTTTCCTGTTCCGACATGACTGTGCACCAGTGCACAAAGCAAGGTCCATAAAGACATGGATGAGTGAGTTTGGTGTGGAGGAACTTGACTGGCCTGCACAGAGTCCTGACCTCAACCCGATAGAACACCTTTGAGATGAATTAGAGCGGAGACTGCGAGCCAGGCCTTCTCGTCCAACATCAGTGCCTGACCTCACAAATGCACTTCTAGAAGAATGGTCAATAATTCCCATAAACACACTCCTAAACCTTGTGGAAAGCCTTCCCAGAAGAGTTGAAGCTGCTATAGCTGCAAAGAGTGGGCCAACTCCATATTAAACCCTACATGTGCATATAAAGGCAGGTGTCCCAAAACTTTTAACAATATAGTGTACATGCCAACGTGCCGGCCATTGTAAGTCCACAAGACTGCAAGTGCACATGAAGTGTACCATTTGGCACAAGACCGTAGAGCACTACACTGTGCATTTTTCAGTGTAAATACACTACTCACATGACTTATACAACAAAATGGCATAAAATAGTGCAAACGTATGTGTAATAGGATGCTTTTGATGGTGCTGCATTTACCTAGGAGGTCGGTAATACTTGGGCCCTGTCCCAAATGGCACTGTAAACACTCACGGTCTTCCTACGAGTCCGCACTTTTGTGACGTAACGCAGCTTTGACTGTCAACAAGAAGTCTGCTGCAGAGCTCACTTCAGTTCAGGCTCTGCAAAAGTGTGCATCAAGCTCACGAGCACCCTTTTGACAAATGGGTCACCCTAGGGTCTCATGGACTTGTGCTACGTGCTATGAAGTGTGCTATTTGGGACAGGGCCATGGAGAAATCTGCTTGCAGCCCCATTCATCTCAATGACAGTTTCATGTGTTTTGGGTCCAGATTGTGTTGTTAGTCCACCAGAAGGGTCTAGCTGCTAACCAATTAAACCTTGACCCCTTGTGAGAAAAAAAAAAACATCCAAAAAAATTACACACATCCCCTTTAATGTGTTGTCTGATATTCACAGTGTGTTAGCTTTTGTTAAAGTAGCTACAGTTACATATCAGAGCATTGGCTGAACTATTCCTATGATTTTGTTGTTTGATGGCAGCAGTCACAATTTCTTTGCTCTACTGTACAGTGCCCTCTGCAGGCAATTTGTAACCCTCAAATTTGACGGAACCGACAACATTTTCACTTCCTTTGAACAAAATATGCACATAACAGCCTTTCAACACACACACACACACAAAGAGAGAGAGAAAGAGAGAAATACATGCATACAAATAATGAACAAGGTTTTATACTTTCTGTATTGGACATTGGACACGACAGACACTAACACAAACACACAGACTCGCACATCCACTCCTTCTAAAAATGACACTCAGAACATGCAAAGCCCGTATGAATTTTTAGCAGGCAGATGCATGATAATTAATCACACAAACTAATGCCTCATACCCCAACAGGCTGTTTTCCCTGTGCTCTTCCTCTTGATATGGCAAATAACAGGCCTGCCTGCCACGCAGCTAGACACTTTGTCAAACAAATATGATCAAAACAAAGCTAATGACGTGTAAATTGTTTATGATGTTCTGTGCAATGAGCAACCCTAGTGTGTGTGTGTAAGGGAGGGTAATCACTGCCATCAGCTTGACATAATCAGGAGGAAATGAATATGAGTATTTCACAGCACACTTTGAGCCAAATAGCGATCTGGGGGCCTGTGATGGATGCAGGGCAATTCGAATGACATGAGTGATCGTTCGTGTATATTTCCCTGAGAAGTATAGATCATGTGTGGGACATATGAAATGTATTCAAGTGAAACAGGTACGTAATGGACTGGCATGTGCAAATGAATCAGGCTTTGAGGAAGAACTTGTCCTCCGAAGGGACTGTGCTGTGAACTGATCTTGACAGATTTCTGTTTATGATAATTATATTATAGCAGTGTAGTATAGGAAATGATGAATGCTTAACAACATTGTATGTGCAGTAGGCCTATAATATCCTATGTGAGCACTGAAAATCTGGTATTTAACATATAACATAACTTTGCAATCATTACAAATACATTTTGAAATGACAATGGCTATTTTTCATTGCTGTAACTAATGCATGTCAACAACATCATTGGCAGGTGTGTGTAAAAGGAGATGTTTAGCTCATGCATTAAATTGAAAGCACACACACACTTTAGCTCTCCAGCAGACAGCACCGCAGCCAGCAGTTCAGGCAGTCTGCAGTGTCTTCTGTAAGGGGAATGAATGCAGTGTGTGCCTGCTGGGCTGTCACACACCAGCCAAAAGGAAGCATAACCAACCCTAATCCAACACACTGAAGCAATGCATTGTTCTGCTGAATCCTGACAGAAATACAATTTACACTTACGCATTTAGATGCATGCAGGTGCACCACAAATACACATTCTTATCTATTTTATTTTGAATTGTGTGTTCATAATTTATATGGTAACACTTTACAATAAGGTTCCATTTGTTAACATTAGTTAATGTATTAACTAACAATGAGCAATACATTTGTTACAGTATTTATTCATCTTTGTTGAATGAATGCCAGTTAATAAAAATACAGTTCATCATTGTTTGTTCGTTTGTTAACAGTGCATTAACTAATGTTAACAAATACAACATTTGATTTTAATAATGTATTATTTATATTAATGATTTATAAATATTTTAAATATAATTGTATATGTATTATTTATTTGTATTTATATAAATATATTATTCATGTATTTATATCATTTTTAATAATAATAAACTAATTTCTATAGGTTAATTATATTATATATTTAAATATATTTAATTATAGTTTATAGAATTATATTTGTAGAATTATATTTTTGTGGATATTCAAGGTTAAAGTTTAAATCTCCCATTGATTTACAAAGCAAGTTCAGCAATCAAAATGCAACCGACAGTGATAATGCCATCTGCATACAGAATGGTAATTGGTCTTCTTTCATGCATCTGTTTGCATTTTGAATTGTGGTCTTCATATTTAACCATTTACGGTACATTTAGGCTACACGGCAGCGATGTACTAAAAACTTAACAGTTTTTCCTTGGCATTATTCGGGTACAGATGACAATGTTGTTCATTTTTGTACTTTGCACGGAGGCGATAACAGTATCGTTTTCAAAAACTTGCACTTTGGGGGTTTTTTTATGCGTTTTTTTATGCGTTGGAATCCTGAAAACACAAACTTTTGAAAACGGGCTTCAAGGTGCACATAGTGTTTCTTTACAAAGTGACATCGCCAACTACTGGCCTGGCATGCATAACACAGCATTTTTATTAGTTTTCGCGGCTCTGTGTGAACAAGGATCATTTTTGACAACATTGTTGTCTGTGTGCAAAACTTTTCAAAAACACAAAGGAAAAACTTCTCAGATTTTAGTACACTGTTGTCATGTAAATGTACCATAAGTCTAATGATAAACTGGGGTGCGTTTCCCGTACAACGACGTTACTCACTGTTTAACTACCATAGTACGTTGCATCGTTGAAGAACTCAATTAGTCACGATCATTAGTTTCCTGAAACCGTATTGTCGCAAATCTGTCGTTCAACCACATTGGTTAGTGATGTCATGCAGGTGGTGGAGTAATAACTGCTTTTAATGAATTAGTTTAAAATCGAATTCATGCTAGATTTTTTGCTATAAATTATAGACATGGCATCTGAGGACTAATTCTTATTTTTCTCAGTTATTTTGCTTTATTTCCAGATTCAATCATAGGCTCGTTCTTATGTAGCTACTAGAGCACGTACGCACATGCGCACTCTTCAAAAAAGGTGCTTTAAATCTCAGCACAAACTAAAGACATAAATGACATTTGTATGTATTCGAAATAAAAGATATAGATTGTACTAAATGTCAGCTTGCTTATTTTGCTCAAGATAAGGATTTATTAAGTCCACGTGTCATACAAACAAGAACCTATGCTTTTAACCACAGGTCGAGATCTGTCGTTGCAACCACACAAGTTTGCGATGCTGTTTGTGAGTGTTCATTGGAACTATGGTTTTGAGAAACACAGACTCGTTGAACTATGTTGATAACGACAGAACTTGCGACCATAGTTGGCTAACGATGCTTTTGGGAAATGCACCCCTGCTTTGATACTGCAGTTAATTTGTGCAGAACCAAAGCCAGAAACATAAACTAAAACTTATAACACTTATAGGATCAGATATGTCAGTATATTAGATCTATGCATTAGCTCTTAAAGTGACAGCAGCCTAATAAACCTGCTGCTGTCTGTGTCCTTAATGATAATCAAACAGCAGAAGAAAGAGAGAAAGATTCACTGCTCTTGACTGAGTATATAATAATAATAACTTTAAGAATTATCTTCTTAAGAGTCAAGATTATGTGGTTTATTTTTTTACATTTACTTTATTAAATGTCTGTAGTAGGCTATTTCTGTAGTTGCCTAGGCCACTGATAAAAATGATTCTGTGGTGAAGTAAATACAACAGAAGAAGCAAATGTAATTTCTACATGAAAGTTAGTTCAGGCAAGAAGAATTAAAAAAAGTAAATTCTATATTAGTACTTGTAATTCAAGCTTGTAGAAATTAAAGTGTAAATATCAAACTACTTAACTTTTCGGATACTGGTGTTCCCATCATGCACTGGGATTTGAATAATTAATGAGGTTGGTTTTTACACTGGTTGATTATTATTTAATTTTTTTTATTTACACTGTTTTAATAGCTTTTGTTGTTAGGTTTAGTAACTTGCTATTTTCTGTGACATTTGGAGTTCATTTTCTACTCAAAATGACACATTTACTCAAAAACGATCCATCGAATGTTACCGTCACTGTGTATTGTGTACCAAGTATTGAGGTCTCTGTGTTCAGGTGTAGCGTTACTACTATTACATATATTGTGTAATTTAGATGTTACTAAGTAAAACATTCACTTTAAAAGTGTGGTTTAATTCAGTGTTATATTGTTTGAGTAAAAAGTATTTCAAAGGAAACTTCAACTAAGTAGAAATTACTCAACCATTAACTGGTGAAGTTAAAATGACTTTTTTTGTTTTGTTAATTTTACTTAACTTAGTTAAGTAGAGTTTACTTAATTCCATATGTGAAAGTTACTTATAAAATATGTGTACAAAAACTTGACAAAGAAACATTAAGTAAATTGTACTTCTTGTTTTTTTTCAGTGTACTAGACCAGCATTAAAAACGGTTTCTTTCACTTGTATTTTTGATTAATATATTTATTTATGCTTTTGCTTGAACTTTTTGCTTACATTAGTTAGGCTAATATTAGTTTTTCTGCTCTAATGAAATTACTTAAAAAATGAAAACTATTCAAGGAAAATAATGTTTCTAACATCTTTGAAGCAGCAGTTTAAATCGGTCAAAATTCAGAAACAAAAAACAAAAAATCCCTAGTATTTTATATACTAATTATTACTATAGCCTTTTACTATGGTAAATATGGAATATAGGCTACAGTAATTATATGCAGTTGTGGCTTGTGTATATAGGCAGGCAGGGCAAAGCCCTACCAACATATTCATCAACTTGAAAACATAGACCCATACAATAAACTTCCAATAATGTAATTTGTTAATTATAAATGCATTCAAAATTAAACAGTTTTGAGTTGGCCCTGAGTTATGGAAATTACATGTAGGACCTTTATACACAGTGCATGCCATTGTAAAGACTGTAGGTCTGTCTCCTCCCCTGTCCCCTTACCACTGCATTTTCGGCTCTCCAGGTCCCAATAGACTGTTCTCATTCACCAAGCTATACCCTTAATACCACCCCCTGTCTTGAATTCATAAATTTATATCGATAGATTAGTCATGTCCCGCTCTATAGCTTTTTACATTCAAAAAGCTGTTTCACTCAGAAATGTCACAATACATAAATCAAGTCGGGCATAACATTACATAACTTTAAGTTTGCTGAGCAGAATACTAATAATGAGATGATGTAAAATCAAAATGGCAAGATATCAATAGAGCTTTTTGTTACATTTAAAATTAACAGTTTTTTTGTTTTAAAGTTGTTAAGGTTAAAAAAAATAAAAGATATTGGCTTAATGAAATGCAGTATAGTTAAAGGGATAGTTCACTCAAAAATGAAAATTTGATATTTATCTGCTTACCCCCAGAGGATCCAAGATGTAGGTGTCTTTGTTTCTGGCAGACTGGCATGCAAAGGTTGGAGTTAAAAATCTTCATTTGGAGATCTTCATTTTACATCTTGGATCCCCTGGGGGTAAGCAGATAAACATCTAATTTTCATTTTTGGGTGAACTATCCCTTTAACTTGGACTCGGACTTGACCCCTTTTGGACTCAGACTTGACTCGGACTCGATTGGTTGTGGACTTGAACCTAACACTACAAGCTAGATCCTTCAGGTAATACTATCGTAGTTTTGAAACAGATCATATAAAGACAAGTAGAGACAAAAATGGCAGTCTGACACTTTAGATTCATGACAGATGGCTCAAAGTGCCCCTATTGTGGTTTTTCGACTATTCCCTTTCATGCAGTGCAGCTGTTTGTGAATGTAAACGTTCTGCAAAGTTGTAAAGTAAAAGTGCATGATAAATAAAGTTATTGTCTCCCAAAAGATAGAATCAGCTCTGAACCGCTTATACGAGTCATTTGTATTTCGAATCCCACTGTGTGACAGTTCTACATCACTAGAAAAGACATTTGCATAATGTCCACCTGCGAACAACTTGACCAGCCCTCAAACGGCATTTTACTGACGACTGCTTCTCAAATCTCAATGCGGGATTTACAAAATGCTTGCTCTTTAAAGATGGGTACCCAGTTTATCTGGACCAGCTTGCTCCTCAGAATCACAGCCTGTAAGTATGAATAATTACTGATGTATATATTTTCTACCGGTTGTTCAAAATACGTAGTTTTGTGTTTTATATTGTGTACGTTTCCAGCTAACCGGCTAACTCGCGTTATTACTGTCTTACTGAAACACTTCTGCTAAGCAGCTGTGGGACACTATTACCTAAAACTGTCTATTAATGCAGATTGTCTGTCATTCCTACTACTTTGAGTAAAGGATGGAGCAAGAGTTGTTTTACAAACTTTAATGTTACATCAGCCATTCACGTTAGTGCTCGGCTAACGTATGCGCTGTTATTCATACAGTTCCCACATGTGCAATATATTAGAAATATACACATGGGTTTGTTGATGGACATACATTTGTTACTGCTGATGGTGAGGAATTACTGTTGCAATGTACTTCAAAATGAGTAGCGTATTACTGCGAAACGTCCTGCTCAAGTCGTCCTTGTGATGGAGGTTTGGGTTGAATAACTTGTTCTTCTAATGTTTCATCATCAGACTCGATATAGTAAAATCGACATCATCGTTATTGTTTTTACAGTGTGTACAATCGCTGAGCTTTAGGAAGCCTCTGGACAGAGCTGAAGTTCAGTTATGGTAATGGGCGTTTAGCTTCCAACGCGTACTGTACGCGGTAGACCAATCACAACAGACTGGGCCATCTGGCCAATCAGGGCAGAGTAGGCTTGCGGAAAGGAGAGATTTAGAGAGACTGAATCATCCGTCGAGTCGTTTGTGAATCATTGAAAAGTGTGGTGATGTGCAATGTATATTATGAGCTTCAATTTGACCTTTGATGCATGTAAACCTGTTGTAGGAGACCTCCAAAACTAAATTAGGAACCTTTAAAATAGCATAATAGGGGCACTTTAATATTCCTCCAAGAGACAGAATGAGTTGAACAATGTGGTAAAATCATTGCCTTTGGGAAATATATACATATTTATAACCAAACATCTATAGTTTAAATACACAGAGACATACATCAAAACACAAAACAAACAAACAAAGAGGACTAATCTGAATTTCACCATTTGTGCTATGGCTTTTATGGCTTTATGGCTTATCTTAGAGCATTTTGCACTATCCATAATGTAGCGCATTGTAACCATAAATAACATAACTATGGTAATTTCATGCAATTTCACTATAAATCAGTGAATGATGGTTCCAGTTCTACTTGGCTCTGATAGCACATGTAACGTTTGAACCTGAAAATAAAAAATGAAATTTCTTGACACAGTCTCACCATGCAAGAGATGGATTTCCCTCTCCAGGAAATGAATGAACAAAAAGAGCATTCAATATGTAATTACCTGTCATAGACACAGTCACACCAGTGAAGGGAATTCAATATGCACCCATGACACTTCCGGCGTAATGTGATGGAAATAAGTGTTTGTTTTGGTAGGTGGAGGGGGAGGTAAGTTAGTGTGTGTGTGCGCATGTAGTTTAGTGGTTTGTTGGTGCCGGAGAAACTGCATCTAGTTGTTCATTATGACCAACCATAGAAGAAAATGAAGGCATGGAGAGATGTTTCGTTTCATGGACCAAAAACATTGTTTGCGACACTTAAGTTTATCTCAGACATTTCAAAACATCTCTCTCCCTCTCCCTCTCTCCCTCTTTGTAATGGTTGTGTGAGTCTCACTCAATATTTCTCATTCTTATTAACTGCATGGGTGCAATTTATTTTCCTCTCAGGCAACGGAGGTAGCTGGGAATGTGGAAGACTCTGGTCGACGCTGATAAGCCCACGCTCACATACAGGCCTGCAGGAGGAACCAGATTTACCAGGAAGACAATGTCCACTAGGTCACATACGTGCGCTTACACACGGACACATGAGTGGAGTAATTTACTGCACCAACATAGATAAACTTAAATAAACAGATAAACAGACTAACACATGCTTATAGGAAGCAAACATGCACAATCATTCAATTTATCGATGCTTTACTGCGTACACATGCGCATTAAAACATATAAAACATAAAAGCAAGTCCGCTCGCTAACCTACCTACAAAACAAGGGATTGTTCACCCCAAAATTGTATCATCATTTATTCATTTCGACACCTGTACAACTTTCTTTCTTCTGTGGAACAGAACAGGATAAATTCTGACTAATGCCTGCTACAGATGATTTCGGCAATCCTATAAGATCATTACAAATCACACTGTACTACATGGATTTAATAAACTTAGGTACGACATGTATGATGTATGATGATACCTATTGAATCGTAGGCTACGATTCAAGGCATTTTTATTGGCTAGTCAGTAGACGTAGCAGTGTTGCCAAGTCCATGGTTTTCCCATGGAATTGGGCTACTTTGAGTTGATTTCCACCCCATATGTACGACTTCGGTGCTCCAACACCCCCAAAACACTCCCAGATGTACAAATTCAGTGGAGAATTTGGCTGCTTTTTGACTGGCCACTGGGCTACTTTTGTACAGACCTGGCAACCCTGAGACGTAGGCCGTAGCAGCAAACTGTGAGAACACTTTTGAAAAGATCATTTAAAATTTCTGACACTGTCAGAAGATTAATCGCAGGCTATCTTTGGTCGCAAGACTGTGACAACGGAACCTCTCTCACTGTACGACGTAGGAACACCGTTTAGGAGCCACGACCACAGACAAACCCGATTCCAAAAAAGTTGGGACACTGCACAAATTGTGAATAAAAACAGAATGCAATGATGTGGAAGTTTCAAATTTCAATATTTTATTCAGAATACAACGTAGATGACATATCAAATGTTTAAACTGAGAAAATGTATCATCTCAAGGGAAAAATAAGTTGATTTTAAATTTCATGGCATCAATGTTTACCACTGTGTGGCATTCCCTCTTCTTTTTATAACAGTCTGCAAACGTCTGAGGACTGAGGAGACAAGTTGCTCAAGTTTAGGAATAGGAATGTTGTCCCATTCTTGTCTAATACAGGCTTTTAGTTGCTCAACTGTCTTAGGTCTTTGTCGCATCTTCCTCTTTATGATGCGCCAAATGTTTTCTATGGATGAAAGATCTGGACTGCAGGCTGGTCATTTCAGTACCCGGATCCTTCTACGCAGCTATGTTGTTGTAATTGATGCAGTATGTTGTCTGGCATTGTCATGTTGGAAAATGCAAGGTCTTCCCTGAAAAAGACGACGTCTGGATGGGAGCATATGTTGTTCTAGAACTTGGATATACCTTTCAGCATTGATGGTGCCTTTCCAGATGTGTAAGCTGCCCATGCCACACGCGCTCATGCAACCCCATACCATCAGAGATGCAGGCTTCTGAACTGAGCGCTGATAACAACTTGGGTTGTCCTTGTCCTATTTAGTCCGGATGACATGGCATCCTAGTTTTCCAAAAAGAACTTCAAATTTTGATTCGTCTGACCACAGAACAGTTTTCCACTTTGCCACAGTCCATTTTAAATGAGCCTTGGCCCAGAGAAAACGCCTGCGCTTCTGGATCATGTTTAGATATGGCTTCTTTTTTGACCTACAGAGTTTTAGCCGGCAAAGGCGAATGGCACGGTGGATTGTGTGCACCGACAAGTATTCCTGAGCCCATGTTGTGATTTCCATTACAGTAGCATTCCTGGATGTGATGCAGTGCCATGTAAGGGCCCGAAGATCACGGGCATCCAGTATGGTTTTCCGGCCTTGACCCTTACGCACAGAGATTGTTCCAGATTCTCTGAATCTTTGGATGATATTATGCACTGTAGATGATGATGATAACTTCAAACTCCTTTCTGATATTGCTCCACTATTTTTCGCCGCAGCATTGGGGGAATTGGTGATCCTCTGCCACTCTGAGAGGCTCTTTTTATACCCAATCATGTTGCCAATTGAACTAATAAGTTGCAAATTGGTCCTCCAGCTGTTCCTTATATGTACATTTAACTTTTCCGGCCTCTTATTGCTACCTGTCCCAACTTTTTTGGAATGTGTAGCTCTCATGAAATCCAAAATGAGCCAATATTTGGCATGACATTTCAAAATGTCTCACTTTCAACATTTGATATGTTATCTATATTCTATTGTGAATAAAATATAAGTTTATGAGATTTGTAAATTATTGCATTCCTTTTTTATTCACAATTTGTACAGTGTCCCGACTTTTTTGGAATCGGGTTTGGAAATCGGTTGGTCATCTATCTTCAGTCCAAAATCGTACAATGTGTACCGGGCATAATGTACTGGTTGCTTACTAGTTTTCACAAGATCATTGAGAGCCAGAACAGTCTGGTCATTCAGGCCGTCTTTGTGAAGTGAATCAGTTGATTCATTGAAAAGATCTGATTCAAAATAATGATTCGTTCAGGAATCAGACAGCCCTACTTCTCTCATGAACTCTCTTGACTCTCTCAGAAGAGTCAACCATTCCAAAAAAGAAGTATACGTCAAGTTCATTTTATGAAGTATACTAATATCAGTGTACTAGTGTACTGTTTCAATACTGCTTGGGAGTAAATTGGCCCACTTTTTAGTATATAAAAGAATATGTTTAAGTGTAGGGGAGAGCGGGGCACAACCTAAAGCTTTTTGACTTTCTCAGTTTGTGTAGTACAATTATGTAGTTTTGTTTCATTACTACAGTGTATACTTTTTTCTTGATTTACCCCGAAAGAATGGAGGTGAAATGTGACAACATGCCCCATAGGTGGGGTACATTGTAACATGAACAAATGACAGCTTAAAATGTTATCTGATATAATCAAAAAAAATATCCAAGACAAACTAAAATATTTTGTCAATAAAATACAATTATTAACTTTTTTAAGTAAAATAATGGCATTTTTTAATCATTAAAAATATACTGATTTTTAAATTTGACAACAAACACGTCGCTAAATACAGCTATACGGTATAGTTAAAAACATAATAATAATGAATAATTTCTGAACATTGACTCTCAGTCTTTATTCACCTTTTTCTAATGGTTTCTCAATAGAATTTATAAAAGTATAGAATATAATAGCATATTTCTAATAGAGGCTCATTGTAACGCAGTGTTACAACACACCCCACCTGCACAACTGGGATTTAACCCCGGCTCGTGTCTTCTGCTGGTTAGATCAGCATTAAAGAACTATCTCAACTGTTAAATAACAGATATACGATTCAAATAATATCAGATTTGTCTTATTTAAATAAACACAAAAAACAGACATGAAAAATAAACTTAATTAAGAAATGTACTTTTGCTATGGTTAAATAAATGTTCAGCAATATCTCCCAAATATTTTTTCTCTAAATAAATGATATGGCAACTAGTAAATACACTAAGTTTCGTCATGCTGGCATGTGTGGAAAGTTTTAAACCATGTGTGTTACAACTAACCCCGCGTTAGGTTGTGCCCTGCTCTCCCCTACTATAAGTGTAACAGTAGTAAACTAGTGCACAACTAGTTCACAGCCACGTTTCTCATTTGTACTGCATCTGTACTACAAGTGAACTTATAAATATACTAGTAGTTTACTATTTTAATACTTGTAGTACATTTTTTAGTTTATGAAAGTACACTTTGAAGTGTACTCTCAGTAAATTACTAGTTTTTGGTAGTTTTATACTGCAAGTATACTTTTCTTTGAGTGAACATAACATCATACGTATAGTTTAGTATTTCTATACTCTTTTTGCACTTTAAGTCATGCAATTTTAGTTTGCATTCGTCCGTCACCTGTTTCCTATGTTTCAGTTACTCCTAGTTTCCCACCAGTCATCAGTTTCTATGGACACTAATCAATCATCACAGCTGTTTGTAATCTATTCATCACCATTGTGTATTTTAGTTCCTCACCTCATCACCCTCAGTGTCTGGTATTGTTTATGTAGAGTATGCTGTTTGTGCCGTGCACACTGTTTTGCAGTTTGGATTATGCTGTTCTAAGTCATTTAATAAATCGTGTTCTATTTTTATCATCATCCTCGTCTTCCTTGGAGTATAACGTTATAATACTACTGTGTTCCTATTTAGGTATTACATTTTTATAGTTGAAATATACATTTAACTGTGCTTTAACTCTTCCCATTAAAAAACAATTGTATTCTAGCTTCATGCATCTTTTCTATCAACACTTGAATGTGGGTAAGTGTTTGTTTGTTTTTTGTTTTTTTAAGCAAGATTTTAAACACAAAGCATTTGAAAATCGCATTTGTCAAAGACTACGTCCGGATCGGGTTCATAAGGATGATCAAAACACAGATGATGTAAATCAAGTCCATCAACACCCCCAAAGCTTCACAGTTGTTTTCTCTTCATGGGTTCGACAGTTTTGATTGTATATGTTGTTTAATGTTAAATGACTGTGTTGTTTTACACTTGCATTAGCACATCTTCAATCACTTGTTTCTGCTGCTTTTTCACCTGTGTTTTGATCTGGAGGTTCTGTACTAGAAGATGCGTAATTGCGCCCCCTACCATATAAAAGTGAAAACATGGATAGCTAGAAAATAGCTAGCGGGGAAAGAGTAAAGTAGATTTGAAGTAAATTCGTACACTACCAGTGGACTAGCCTACACAAAAATTCAGATACTGAGAATTAGGAACATATCGGTTTACTTTATAAATCAATATTTTCAAACAAAGCACGTTTATAAGACCGTATGTAAAACTGTGAAAAAGTATTTAATAGGCTACTCAATCAAAGACTAAACCCAAGTATACTTATAATGCTTAATTATACTTTTAAGTATATATCAATCAAAAGATTGAGTACATGTATAGTCCAAATATTTTGGACTCTTCTGTCAGGTATAAGTCAAGTTACGTGCAATTTTAAGTATTTCTGAGAAGTACATAAGTAGACAAAGTATACTTTCTTATTTTTAGTTTAAAAGTATACCAATAGAACACCTGAATAAACTTCTTTTTCGTAAGGGAAGAAAGCTAGTGTGTAAATATTTTCAGGGAATAATGACTTAAATTTGGCAGTGTTTGTCACATGAAGCTACCTTTCAGAATACTTTGTCAGATATAGTGCTCTTTGAATCATAGACCACTTTTAGGGGCTGTTCACACAGAATGTGTTTTTGGCCTTTAAAGGGGCAGTGAAAAACGTAAGGACTCCAGATGTGTTTTTAAAAGTAAAACTTACTTTAACTTGGGTACTGTATTCATGTGCGAGACGCTGCAAAAACACAAGTGCAATGGTCAAAGACGTCCATCTAAAGTGTGTTTAAATAGAAAAACAATGGAAATTTGCAGAGCAGTGGAATGCAAAAACATGTTCTGATGTGAACGGTCCCTTATGATACTTTTATGGCATGTTTTTGTCAGGTAGACAGACCTAGTCCTCATTTACTTCTTTACTGTATAGAGTGACTAGGATGTTCTTCAAAAAATTTCTTTTTGCATACCACAAGTCAAAAGTAAATAATTCATTTTCATCAAATTTTCATTTTTGGATGCACTATCCTTTTGAGTTTCTTCTGAACTATCCAACAAAACAAAGCTGAATGGAATGAAATATAATTAGGGAATAGTAATTCCATTTGTGCTGCTTAGCTAGTGACTTGCATTAAGGAGAAAGTTTCGGAGCTGGAAAAAATATGTAATGATATTCCTCCCTAGTTGCTTGTTTGTGTTTATGTCTAGGAGCCGAGCAAAGCAGCAGGATGATAAGGGAGAAAAACGACAGCACACACTGTGGCGTCAGGAGCACAGAGACGTCTATAAACTAAAAGAAGCACTGCACTGTCGGAATATGACAGCCAATCCATCAGGGAAATGGAAGCTCTGTCTACTGCACCAAGGAGAGAGTGGCCAGAACTTTTATAAATAGTCACGCATTTTTAAGGGAAATTGAAAGTTGTCAGACATATGTTTTCCAGTCTTTCTGTTGATCATCCAAGTGGCCGAGTTGGCGGAATATGATTGAAACATCAAAGCATACAAAGTAGGTTGAAGGCTACATGGGACATAGTGCATGGAAGGGCATGTGGGATGATTTTATTTGTGGCCTTCTGTCTTAGAGCAGGGTTTTCCAAACGGGAGTTGATGAAAAGTTAATAATTAATGAAATCCAATGTAACATTAAAACAAATAGGGCTGCACAATTATTACTAATATGCGCTATTAAGGTACAAAAGTGTACCTTTTGAAAGGGTATTCTTTATTTTTTGAGTGTATTATATCTTATCAAATCGTGATTGCCAATCAAAGGCTGCGTTTTAAATTAAAGAAGTAGTTTCTTTTGCAACATGTTTCAGAGTGAAGAGCGGCACTGTGTTCATTTACATGTATGCAGCTTATAATAGACATAGTGGTGGAAGAAAATAGATTTAAATTCTTTTTGCGTTCCCCTTTTGTAAGGGAATGCAAAAACATTAAAGGGTTAGTGGGTGAACTATCCCTTTAACATTTTTCCTCCCATCTCATTTTTTTTAAACATGCAAGTTCTGTCACCTGATGGAGTTTGGGTTAAAAAAGATTATTGATTTGACTACACTGACACTATTGGATGAGAACTGAACTGAGCTGGATGATGACATTACTGTTTTCTCCAGAGCTGCTGAATAAATTAACTAAATGAATAACTAAAGATTTTTAAAAATCAACACAACTTACTTAAGCTACAATGACACTATTTTCTTCTAGAGCTGCCCCTAGTGATAACCTACACCAAAATGTATTTAAAATACATTTATTTCTTACTTAGTATACTAACAAGTCCATTAACATATTTACTGACATATTGCTTGAGACTGATATAAATATTATAATTCAACATTATTTGGAGTACTTCTTTATTACACAATGCATATTTCTTAATATTAAGCTTAAAATGTGTTTCTACATTCACTATTAGTAAGGATAGTATGATCACTGTATAATATTATGTCTTTAAATGCAAGATATTTAAAGTGCACCTAAAGAAAACTTGCAATAGTTCCACTTTAGCACAACCAAATGTACTTAAGTATATCTTTAGTTGGACCTCAGCACTATTTCTGTAACTAAAGTACATTAAGTACAAACATTTTTCCAATTTAGCAGACTTTAAGTATAAATTTAGTATAGGCCTAAACCAAAAGTACAATGGCCTGGTAGCCTATTTATATTAAGTACATAAATATGTAAATGTATTTGTAGTATACTTAGCATAGAATAAATGTATTTCAAATACATTTTGGTATATTTATTTTTCGCTAGGGGATGTACAGCCAAAACAAACTTTGTTGCATTATTTTCCTGTTTATCACTGTAAAGCTGCTTTGAAACAATCTGTATTAACGCTATATAAATTAAGGTGACTTGACTTGACTTGACATTTGGGAATGCAATGTGCACTAGGTTCACTTTGCATTCACATTTGCATAGTTCTGACATTTTTATAACATTTCACCAGTATTACGTGAAATAACGCTCTAGGATTTGATATAAAAGCTTGAGAGTTAAAGGCACAATATGTAAGATTTTTAGATTAAAATATCCAAAAACCACTAGAACAATGTTATATATTTTGTTGACCTGTGTACTCACGTTATCCCAAACGTTTCCAACAATGTTTCAATCCAGAGAAATCAGCTATTTTAACTAATGTTATGGTCCGTGTCCTTGCGTCGCCTGTCAGTGATGTCATATCCGCGCTACCCTTGATTTCCGTAGAAACCATGGAAACACCAAAGACGTTTTAATATAGTTTGTATTTTATTAGACAGGCGAGCAACTGTTTGGATATACATTTGGACAGAAGGATCCTCACTGTAAACTGGAGAAAACAAATCATTGTTATACAGCGCAACACGGTTAGTCTTATTGTTTGAATCGCTTGTTTTCTTGATTCACTGCGAGATTTAGATTACTGCAAAATGCAACAAGACTCTCATACCAGCAACCAAGCGAACTCACAGAGTAACGTTATAACACAACTTTCAACACACTCAAATGTATTTAGTATGATTGTTTTAACCATGTAAAACAGCACTGAGTTACCAGAATAAAAATATTCATGATTCTGAAACTACAGAATTATTTTAGACGAATATGCTTGCACTCTGTCACTGACTAGATATATTTAAAATAATGTAGGCCACTTTTTACTGGTAACATAAGACCAGTGCCAGCCCTACCTAATAAGCGATATAAGCCGTTGCATAGGGCCCCGTGGCCACCAGGGGGACCCACACCAGGCGTTAAGACAGTACTTGGTAATACGTTTGATAAAGTTTGCTTGTGCCAGTCGTATGCGTTAATGTTTGAAAATGAACTGACGGCAAACCCTATCAATCTGGTGCAGAGAAGAGGAAAATAGTGAAAAAAGTGGCTTACGGGCTCAAAACCCTGCCTGGAACGCAGCATTAGCCCCACCCACAACATTTGAGGTCGGGAAGTTCGGTCTGGACTTGATCCGTTGTGGAGCAACTATGCTAGAACCAGAGCTGTTCGGACCAATCAAATTCTCAGGGCGGGCTTTATACGCTGATGGACAGATGATCAACAGTAACGTAATCATCCACGTCACCAACGAGCGCTTGGGTTGAATTTGTTCTAATCCTAAACTGAGAACTTGCTCGTATATGCATTCACCTTTACTATTTCTCTCAAAAATGATGATTGTGTTGGTAAGTACTCCGTGTATCCTTAAATTCTTTTCACAACACCGGCAAAGATCGTTTACACTCATCTTCTTATTCTACTTCTTCCAGCATGCGTGCAGTTGAGTTCTGTTGACAACTATGCGTTGCTCAACATGCGTCACTTACTCCGTTGCTCTGATTGGTTGTAGGTCTATCCAATTGAGTGCAGAGGAATTTTCTTTCCTGGTTCGGTTGAAACCAAAAAAAATCCCCAAACCCCAAAATCATAGCCCAATGGAGCAGTATTAGACTTATATTCTGACTAGAAGTCAGGCTACTGTACAAGCAGCAGATGGGCTGAATAAAAATTCACTCTATGGCAGGAGGTGGCGCCGTGGCGCTTATGGAACAGCAGAATACAGCGGTTACCATGTTTACCCCTGTACACAAAGCAGCGCTGCGCAAGTGCCACTTTCTGGCTGCGTCTCAATCAGCTCCCTAGTTTAGTAGTCAGTCAACTACGGAGCTGACTGAGACGCACTCAACGTTTCTTCTCGTAACAGAGAGGAAAAGAAGGCAACCAGTATTTACGTTTTCAAACAGCCATCAAGATTTTTGAAATCCAAATATTGAAATAGGCCTAACGTTACTTAAATACTTTTCAAACGTGTTTTTACAATTATAAAGTTCTTTACATTTTAATCTGGACTAAAACATGCCAGCTCAGAACAGTATTTATTCTCTATTATTATAATTGTTATTAATATTCTCTATTGTAATTTTAATTACCCATTGGCAGGTGTTTTTGCTTTATTCACTTAATGATGATACATTTATCTAAAAGCAATCATTAAAATCTTCAAAAACTTTAAAAGTTTGCATAAGTAACTTAAATATATCTTCATATTATATCTTGAAATATTAATATATTAAGTAGTAAATTCCATCCATCAGCCCAACAACGGAATCCAACGGCTTGGTTGAAGGAATTCTGCGTGTAAGCCTTTTCAGCATTCCTGTGTAGTTCACTTAATTTATTGATATCTAATTTTAACTCTGTCTCCATGAATAATTTGATCTGACTCCAATTTTATGTGACTTCGTTAAATTTGTTACGTTTGTAAGTTAACAGCTGATCATAAGATTAGTTGTGATTTAATTTAGATCGTTATTGATTTTTCTTAGTATCTCTTATTTTCAAATATTCGTTCCACCATGGGACCCGGTGCCACACAGAGACTTAAAGTCCCAGTGAACCGGAAGTTGCATCTCTCGCTCATAGCTGACTAACGGTTGGAGAGGAGTGGTTAAGGATATTCAAACCCAAGCCGTCAAACTGCCGTCATCAGAAAGGGAACGTCATTCCAGACCGGAAGTTACTTTTCAGATTTTGATTAAAGATTACCACGGCAAACAATTTTTTTCTGTGTATTAACTTGCACGGATTAATTGTTCACCCTAAGACCTGTAATGTGTGCTAACAAGGTAAATAAGATTTTGATTTCATGAGGACTTTAATGTTCGCGAAATTACATAAGCTCACGGACACAAATTAGCCAGTTCTGATATTACAGAGGAGGCAGAGCGACTATTTTGCCTTGTCAGGTTGCACATGCTTACTCATAACAAGTGTAATTTTAGTAAAAGTCACGAAAAGCTGCAACTTGTTAATAACAGTGATAGTCAGAAATCGGATTGCCCCGAATGATGTGCTCCATGCTCCATTAATTGGGTCCTCGGTATGAATTACCCTGGCAGGATGATTTGAGGAGACACCTACTTACTCCGCATTGGTCACTACTAAAATAATGATTTCAGAATGATACAGAATAAATCAAGATTAACATTCATTTTGGCCAGACAGAACTTAAATAAAAGTAATTAAACAAGAATCCATGGTAGCCTACACAACTGATCAGCAGAAAATATAAAACACAATTACAAAGTAATATGAAAATAGTTTCAGAGTCATAATATCTGGCACAGTACACACGGTGTGTGTGAGTGTCTCTACTGACACAGCACAGCATGGGGGTTTCTGGCTTCAGATTTTTTCCCAAATGGCAGCTCTGCCACCCTTCCTTAAATACCCAGACCAGAACAAAAGGGTTGTAAATATTTGCTACACAAACACCTGGTTTCAGGGGAGAGGATCAGATATCTTGAAGAGACTGCTCAAAAAGGAGAACAGAATTCTCATAAGTTTCAATCTTTCTCATCCTACCAGTGACTGCAGTGAAGTTGAGACCATCTTACCAATCGCACTGAAACATTTAAAAAGATACCAAACATGAAAGGGAAAAAACTATAGATTCACAAGATACATCATCTGTGGTATATATGCGTTCTGTGACTGGAATCAGGGGGAAGGGAGGGGAGGAGGGAGAGGGAGAGGGGGAGAAGTTTTGGGCAGGGCGTTGTCCATCACTCTTGCTGTGAGATCTTCTCTCCAGATTAGTGAGTTATATTGTTTTATTGCAGGGTGTTGAATCTCAGCTTTTGTCTTTGCAGTAAAACCAATCCTTACAAAGTAAGACAATTTGGTCAAACTTTACAATAAGGTGTCAGTGTAGGATGTGTACGATGGAATAGGTTGGGGGTGGTTAGGTGAAACTGTAGTGGGGCCCTTTTGGAAATCTGCTTAGGGCCCCCAAAATGCTAGGGCCGGCCCTGCACAAGACATTTGGTATTATCAGGACCTACAAATATTCCCCCATTGCATTATTATACATTATATTCAACATTATATATAGTAGTTTAATGTAGTACTGACACTAAAACTCTGCAAACTTGAATTTTTTCTCACACAGTAATTTTTATTTTGGGTGAACTATACACAATATGGATTGTCACTATCCACTATACATAATTGTTGCATTTTTGTATTGCGATATATTGTGACACGATATATTGTTACACCCCTACTAATTTTATTGGGTTCTATTTGCTTTTGTTGTATCGCATCGCTCGTGTCTGTCTGGTGTTGACAACGGTGTTAAATCTCAGGGGGTACTTCAAGTAAATATTGGTTCGGCTGACAAAAAAAGTTTGGGAATGCCTGTCTTGGAGATAATCAGGAAATGATTCTGATGGAATATAATGGAATAGTGTAGAAAAGTAAAGCCTTTTTTATCCAGTTGGAGTGAGGACAACTAGGCACAACATGGTGCCGGGATACAGCTGGTCAAGATAAAATGGGATCAGGATCTAGACATAGTCAAGAAAAGGTAAGAATGTCAGGATGTTTTCATCATTTTGTCAAGAAACACCCAACATTGTTGCTACTTCAGATACAAATTCTCAAATGCAATCAAAACATCCATGCAGAACATGTGGGCTTTGAGCTTTTATATATATAAAAAAAAAGAAAAAAAAAGAAAATGATTAATGTGGGTACAAAAATGAAATTCAAATTTAACTTCAAAGAGGAAACACAGTGTAACTAATTCAAAGAATACCAGAGTGAAATAGGAAGAAGAGGCAGTTGATTAAAGCTGAATATCTCCTCATGTGGAAGTGTTAGGCAAACTTTTGAGAATGCATGTTAAAGAGAAGTACCCGGAGGCTCGGGGCAAAATATGTTACATAGACGTGTGGTCATCCTTTCATCTGTGCATGGGCAGCGAGACCTATGCTATTAACCTCATCAAAACTAGCATGGCCTGCAAGTCAAACATTATGCCATATCCCAAGGAATGTTTCACACTGTTCTTTTTGGACAACAACTGAACCCACATAAAAAAAAGAGTTTAACTTTAAAGTAACTGCTAAAAAGCACTTGCAAAAAAAGAGGCACATTACACTGACTGCAAATTAGCAGAAGGTGTTAGATGTTAGCTGTTAGCTGTTAGAAAGGAGGCCTGGAAATTAGCATCATCGCATGGGAGTCATTAGGTTCAACACATCATTAGGGTTGCAAACGAGAAACGGTTATTATTCAGAGTGTACCTAATTCTTATTCAGAACTGGTACATCCCCCAAAAGAACAATGATTTTCATGACGTTCGGTTCCTTTGGTTATCACGTGCTTTGTTTCCCCGATGTAAACAGAATGCTGTACTAACTCAGAAACTGTTCCCTGCATTAGTATTCAGCGCTAAACACTTAGCATAGGGAATGATTCCTATATGAACCCTTTCTTTTTGGTGAATCAAAAGCATACAGCACGGCGAATGAAGTCCAAGTGGATGACTCCTATGAGTCGGTTCTACTAGTCACGAACATTTAAAGGGATAGTTCACCCAAAATTTTTTTTGCTCACCCTCAAGTTGTTCCAAACCTGTATGACTTTATTTCTTCTGTTGAACACAAAATATGATACTCATACATGTTTGGAATAACATGAGTGTGGGTAGATGATGACAAAATGTTCATTTTTGGGTGAACTATCAGATTCTTTTAGTGGATCACAAACACTTATGAATCAGTTTGATATGTTACTACATTTTATTTTGTTATTTGTGTTTGTTTCACATTTAATATAGAGTACATTAGTGTCCACCCCTTTTTTTCAGCTGTAAAAAGTAGTGTTATAAATGTACATACATTTTAAAAAAAAAATTTAAATATAAAAAAAAAAGTTTAGGAATTTACGATGCTGATGACTATTAAAACGCATCATCAGAGTCTGTGAAAATGGTCCATCAAATTAAAAACAATGGAGAAATGTTGATTATATGTAACTATATTTTAAGCTTATTGCAAAATATGCATTTATGTATGTATGTATATATATATATATATATATATATATATATATATATATATATATATACATACAAACATTTTAGTATTTTGAGAGCGTAGAGAGATTACATCATTTGCAGTGCTATATGGGAGTGGGCAGAGCTAAAGAGCTATTTTGGAACGTGTTGATTGGTGTATTTTCTGTACAGCATCATGGGTAACATAGTTTTTCACCACTGTTAAACACGATTATTTTAGAAATAATGCAGGCTGACGGCTTCAGCAAAAGCAAATATGTATTAACAACCTGGTAGCTCCTAATTGAACTAAGGCCTAATCCTGGCTTAATCTAAGCCCTGTCTGTGAAACTGAATTTTTTTTATGAAACTTTGAAATGAAACTCATTGAAACAGTTTGGAAAGTTCTAGAGCACCTAGTCAAACTCCTTCATTCATAAACCATGCAGTTCCGTTTTTGGTTTTTAGATAAAGAACAGAAACTCTTCTGATTGCTATATAATGTAATAATCTTAATTGGCTTTTTATATATTGCTAAGCATTTCAGTTATTTTGACAACCTTTTGTATATGTATAGAGCCATATGGTAAAACAGCATGAATATAATCCTGCATTTAAAGGGCATAAGATATCCTGCTATTTAATAATGCAACTTTCTTCTGTCAGACGCCAAAGGAGAAGTTTACAAGACTGTATGAGCTGCTCTTTTCCATACAGTGAAATTGGACAAGCTCCAAAAAAGGTTCCTTATGACTCATGCACCATATTCCAAGTCTTCTGAAGCCACATGATAGCTCTGTGTGAGAAACAAAGGGTGAGTAAATCATGACAGAATTTTCATTTTCGGGTGATCTATTCCTTTAATGGCTGTGTTCTGCTAGGATAAACTCCATGCTAATGATTTCGACAGCTTTCATATGAATATTTCTTAACTTCTCTTTGCCAATTAATTTCAAGCATTTTGGTTTTCAATTGAATAAAGGATTGTGCATCGGTATAGATTGTCTCTTTCCTAAGGAGTAAATAATCATATCTAAAATGACGATTAAATTAGCACAGTCCTGCACATGGAGGGTGACATTAAGATAACACTGAGATAACATCTCCACACAGGGGCAATGTGTTTGTAATCAAATTCACTCAATATCAGCCACACGCTCCAGTGAAAGAGCCCGCGAGGAAAAGCAATGGGCACCTCAGTCAAGATAAACGGTGGCCAACGTAGTATGATTTACACCATACGAATGGATAAATATTTCAATTTAAATGCAAAACATTAAACTGGCGGAGGCAGTCGATCAATGCAAGCATTCCGTAACATACTTCTTTAGGGTTCATAAATAATAGCCCATGCAATTACTTCTCTTCAAATGAGGTTTTTAAGCTGGCGTGGCACAGTATGTCTTTATATAGTAATGTTTTTATTTCCTAAACCTTGTGTTATTCTTGTTCTTAATGTAATTGCTTCTGTCTTTTGCCTCATCAAGCTGACAGATATCTGCAGTAGAACAGTTTCTCAAGATCTCCATGTGGCTCCTCTGTGGGTTTCTTCATTTACAGCCTCTCGGTCCATCACTGATTTCACCACTATATCAGATACTGAATAGTGCTGATATGAAATTAAGTTAACACAGTGATGAAAGTGTATTTTATGATAAAGATGCCTCATATTTTAATTCATTGTTTGTAATCGGATGTTTAGAAGTCCATCTGAACTTTACCATTTCTCGAGTTTTAAGGTCCCAGACTGGAATTCAGTATGTTCAGTGAAATATTATTTGAATTTAAAACGTTTCCTATTTTAATATATTTAAAAATGTAATGTATTCCTATGATGGCAAAACAGCCACCACTCCTGTCACATGATCCTTCAGAAATCATTCTAATATGCTGATTTGCTGCTCAAGAAACATTTCTTATTATAATCAATGTTGATAATGTTACAAAAAATTTTTTTTGTAACATTATACACTCACCTAAAGGATTATTAGGAACACCATACTAATACTGTGTTTAACCCCCTTTCGCCTTCAGAACTGCCTTAATTCTACGTGGAACTGATTCAACAAGGTGCTGAAAGCATTCTTTAGAAATGTTGGCCCATATTGATAGGATAGCATCTTGCAGTTGATGGAGATTTGTGGGATGCACATCCAGGGCACGAAGCTCCCGTTCCACCACATCCCAAAGATGCTCTATTGGGTTGAGATCTGGTGACTGTGGGGGCCATTTTAGTACAGTGAACTCATTGTCATGTTCAAGAAACCAATTTGAAATGATTCGAGCTTTGTGACATGGTGCATTATCCTGCTGGAAGTAGCCATCAGAGGATGGGTACATGGTGGTCATAAAGGGATGGACATGGTCAGAAACAATGCTCAGGTAGGCCGTGGCATTTAAACGATGCCCAATTGGCACTAAGGGGCCTAAAGTGTACCAAGAAAACATCCCCCACACCATTACACCACCAGCCTGCATAGTGGTAACAAGGCATGATGGATCCATGTTCTCATTCTGTGAGAATTCTCATTCTCGTTCTCCATGACTCTACCATCTGAATGTCTCAACAGAAATCGAGACTCATCAGACCAGGCAACATTTTTCCAGTCTTCAACTGTCCAATGGCTTCACAAATGCTTTGCTGCATACCTCGGTTGTAACGAGTGATTATTTCAGTCAAAGTTGCTCTTCTATCAGCTTGAATCAGTCGGCCCATTCTCCTCTGACCTCTAGCATCAACAAGGCATTTTCGCCCACAGGACTGCCGCATACTGGATGTTTTTCCCTTTTCACACCATTCTTTGTAAACTCTAGAAATGGTTGTGCGTGAAAATCCCAGTAACTGAGCAGATTGTGAAATACTCAGACCGGCCCGTCTGGCACCAACAATCATGCCACGCTCAAAATTGCTTAAATCACCTTTCTTTCCCATTCTGACATTCAGTTTGGAGTTCAGGAGATTGTCTTGACCAGGACCACACCCCTAAATGCATTGAATCAACTGCCATGTGATTGGTTGATTAGATAATTGCATTAATGAGAAATTGAACAGGTGTTCCTAATAATCCTTTAGGTGAGTGTAAATGTCTTTATATCACTTTTGATGTTTAATGCATCCTTAATAAAAAATTTTTTTTTTTAATACTGTAAATGCAACTAATAGTCATACTGCAATATACAACAATGTGTGAACAGCACCATTTATATTAGATGCAGAAAATGCTAATAAAATACAGCCCACAAAAGGCATTTCAAATTTCATTGAAAAAAAAGAAAAAGAAAGAATTACTGACAGAAATGTACATCATGTACTGCACAATCATAGTCACCTTGGCTAATATCAAGCATTCCTTTCATTCATTGGCAACATCACGGCATCTACGATGGAAAACACTGGCAATAGAATGGTGACACTGATGATGATGATGATGCTTATGATGATATTCGAAAAGTGTTTTGATGCCAAGGGATAAAAAACAGTGGCTTTCCAGCACAATACAGTGCCATTTGTCATCGGGCAAGGACAGTCGTAATCATCCCTTGCGCGTGCCTTTCCCCATCAGTCTTCCCCTCGCTGAGTATCAGGATCAATCTAGGCTCATTTATTTTAATCGTCTCCTGTTTGCTAAACTGGCAAAGTCAACAGAGGACAACAGAAACAATCCTCACTCTCAAAACAAGCCAAAAACAGTAATTTCCCAGTCTCATAACATGTTCTTGTTATTCTGCAAATGTAAGATTTGTTTTAACCTTAGAAAATGTCATTTTACTGATTCCACCGATCAGTGCTTGACATTAACTTTTTTTGCTTAGCAGCCACTGTGGCTAGTGGTTTTCCAAAGTTATTCAGCATTTTCAACGGCCACAATTTTGACATTGACACCATGCGAAAAAACTGCCATATATTTTTAATATTATCTCATAATTTGGCAGCAGGCATATTAGGCTACTGTCACTTTAAGACCTGACGCACGGATCCATTATACTGTTACACATGTATTTTCTTTCTCAACTATTTACGTTCACTTAAAACATAATTGACTGTGTTTATGTGAATACTTGCCAAAACCGTCATTTTGACATTATTTTGTGTGTATTTAACTGTTTAAGCAAGAAAAAAAAAAATCAATTTAGTGCTGAGAGGCGGCTTTATGTGCGCGCACTTTGGGTGTGAGCACAAAATCTGCAGGAATAAAGTAAAATTAATGCATCATACGTGCAAACCCATGCCCATATTCAAGCCCTGTAACACCAACATTATTAATCCGGAGGCTACAATTGAAAACTGTATATACTGTATATTATATAAAAAATTAAACCCATATTAATAATTTTATTATTATTGCAACTGTCCTGAATTCAATAAACAACATGTTTCTCAACCACTGATAAAGAATTGTCTTTATGCAAATGTGAACATACTGTAAAATCACAATGATGGTATTCTATTGACCTATTTTTTGACCTAAAACTTACAGCACTAACAATAATCTTAAAAAAAATAGACCTAACTGAGTCTTGAATTTAACCTAAAAAAGCTGCTCACTTCACATTTTACAGTAATTTTTTTTATTTTTCAACTTTTCAAACCTGATTCTCAGTCCCGGTGGCCTCAGACTGTTTGCATACTTCAGAATCACTTAATGTTTCATAATACTCATTCACTGTCATAGAACTAAGCATATTCAGATGTTGAGGTAGTTTTGACATTTGGTATTTAATCTGATATTATTAGTAGTAATATTTATAGACCCAGGGCCGCTGCTGGCCAAATAGGTGCCCTAAGCAGAATTGTATTGTGGTGCCCCACTCCAAATATTATGGAAGTAAAAAAAAAACACCTACTCTAGGGGTCAAAATAGAACTTTAATAAAATAAATTGTAATTACATTAATTTACAATTATAGCTCTACAGCAAGAAAATACAAACTAAAGTTATACATATTATTTAAAAACATTTTAAAAGAATAAATATTATTAGGGCTGCAACTAACAATTATTTTGGCCAGCAGCCATATCACCCTGTAGCCTAAGACTGGTTTCCCACTGAAGCTAAGCAGGGCTGAGCCTGGTCAGTACCTGGATGGGAGACCTCCTGGGAAAACTAGGTTGCTGCTGGTAGAGGTGTTAGTGAGGCTAACAGGGGGTGCTCACCCTGTGGTCTGTGTAGGTCCTAACACCCCAGTATAGTGATGGGGACACTATACTGTAACAAGCACCGTCCTTCGGATGAGACGTTAAACCGAGGTCCTGACTCTCTGTGGTCATTAAAAATCCCAGGATGTCCTTCGATAAAGAGTAGGGGTGTAACCCCGGCATCGTGGCCAAATCTGCCCATTGGCCCCTGTCCAACATGGCCTCCTAATCATCCCCATATATATATATATATATATATATATATATATATATACACACACACGATTGGCTTCATCACTCGGTCTCCTCTCCACTATAAGCTGGTGTGTGGTGGGCGTTCTGGCGCAACATAGCTGCCGTCGCATCATCCAGGTGGATGCTGCACATTGGTGGTGGTTGAGGAAATTCCCCCCTTCTATATGTAAAGCGCTTTGAGTGCCTAGAAAAGCGCTATATAAATGTAACAAATTATTAATTATAATGATAATTTTGATAATCGATTAGTTGGCCGATTATTTTTCCGATTAATCGGATAAAAAGCCAATTTTTTATTTTATTTTATTGACAAAACACACCGACCCAAAACTTTTGAACGGTAGTACAATGTTACAAAAGCTTTCTATTTCAGATAAATGCTGTTCTTTTGAACTACAATTTTTTCTTTCAACATTGATAATAATCATAAATGTTTGTTGAGCATCAAATCATCATATTAGAATGATTTGTGAAGGATCATGTGACACTGACATTTTACATTTTAAAATATATTCAAATAGAAAACAGTTATTTTACATTTTAATAATATTTCACAATATTACAGCTTTTTGTATTTTTAATAACATAAATGCAGCCTTGGTGAGTAGAAGAGACTTCTTTAAAAACGATCAAAATAGTACAGTTTCCAAACTTTTGACTGGTAGTGTACATGTTGAAACTAAAATGTAGCGTCCAAGAGCAGATATTTCAGCTAAATGAATGTTTTTTCGCTGAATATTAGTTGTCTCCCTCTTTACTGCGTTCTTTCTGTTTGACGCGAATGCGCGCGCCCGCCGCTCATTCAGTGAAGTTTGAAGCTTAATGCCAGACCGTCAGGACGCGCTTTCATGCAAAATGGAAATACTCGCGTGAATTAGTAACATTTACAGATGAGGATATAACCTGTCAAATTAACTTTTTGCGCTGAGGGCGCAGACGCATTTGTCAAAGCGCATGACAGGGTTTGTTAAACGCTAATGCATGAGCTTGAAGCTTTGAAGTCAGCCACAAACAGTGGGCCGGGCGCGTATGCGTGAGTGTATGCTTACTACTGCCTAGTGCATTCACCGTAAAATGCATTTTTTATATTATATTTATTTTTATGTTAATATTAATATAGAATAAACGGTTTAATTTATTTATTGAAACTTTTTTTTTTGAGCAACCGAGATGGTGCCCTACGCAAACTTTGTATAGACCTTTAGAATGTTGTTTTTGAAGTAGCTCTGTATATTTCTATTTGATGAATGTGGATTTACTTATTGTAGAGTTAATGACATTTAATTAGGGATGAGCATATCGATATGAAATATCGGTACTAAGTTAATTTTGTTTATTAAAAAAAAAAAAAATTAATGCGAGCAATACAAATAACCTATGTAAGCAAATAATTGTGCAGTATACTATGTTCCTGCTCATCTGAACCATGATCTGAACACAAACAAATGCCGCAAGACAGAATCAATCAATCACAGATATAGCGTTCGCTCACTGCTGACACTGTATTCAAACAGAGCTGCGTTTCCCAAAAGTATCATAAGAAACTATGCTTTTGGAAATGCAGCCCAGAAAAAATGCTCATCAGAAGACAAAAAATATATATATTATGTTTGAGTTATTTCACAATAAACAAATTGAAATTGTAACCTACATAGTTTGTGCAATTACACTTACTTAAATTTAAGGTTAAGAGTTAATTTTGATCATGTTCTATTCTGGAACTAATGTTAATATAAATCATACACTGTCAGAATAAAAATGTTGCATTTTATGGGTGCAACGGTCTGTCACTGGCAGTCCCTTATGGAAATGAACCATGGTTTTACTACAGTGACTGTGGTTCAACTATAGTATTTGTAGATTTACATGGTTACCACTACAAGTAAACATATTTTAACCATGTGTAAACAAAAATATAATTTAATAAATTCCAATTAAGGCATATTGAAGGTTAAAATGCCTTTAAAATATAATGTTAAGTGGGTATCTTTACCCACTTTACTCTTACGAATTTTAACAATTCAATAAATGTAATAATTTAAAAGTTCAGTTTAGAGGTAACGTATCAGTATCGTATCGAAAACCAAATAAGTGGTATCGCCCATCCCTACACCTAATACAAACCGGAAGACAGAACACAACGAGCGCAGAGCTAAAAAGGGGCGGGACTACACAGTGTTCAGAGATTTGTTATATTGTGTTCCTGTTTAAGTGTTTGAACAGATTTTTCTACATTTGTTCCAAATAAAATAAACCGTAACATAAAAATGTAAACGCCTTATTAAACTACGACGCAACATGTAATCAACGTGATTGTGAAAATAAAGCATTTGGTGAACAAGCAAAGGCAATGGCAAGTCTTTCTCTGATGTGACTGAAACTGATGCCGCGGTTGCTATGGTTTCCAACTCCTACTTTGTGAGCTGAACGTCAGCACCATGTGCACACGTGATACGCAATATCGTGACGTACTACGCAGAACATGAGCTGAAGAGGCGTTCGTTGTACCTTTGTCCAAGCTATCCAAACGCGAAAATCCCATAAAGTGAGTAATTCTCGCTGTTATATTATACATTTTGAAAGAGAAAAAATAGCACAACAGAATCACCATCAGCATTTACAACATGGGGTGTGAAATACGAGAAACAAGCGTTAATAGATAGCATGAAGCTACTGCTGCTTTAGCTCGCTGGCTAACTGATGTGAAGTTGCTCTCTATCATTCAGCTTTACAAACACAGTATCACATATTTCAAAGAAATATCAGCAGTTCTACACATTTTTCACCTTATGTTAGACGCACAGTGCGTCTTCGTCTCTCCAGGAAACTAGCTTCTTTAGCCAGCGTAGAAAAATAAACACTCTTTCTCTGTGAGCTGCCGTGACAGCATCTTAAGGCGTCACAGACTCGTGCTGCATGTTTAGCCAACATAATGTGTGAGTGAACTGCACTGCAGTTCACGGGATTTTGAGACACACACACTGTCTGTCATTATTTGTAATTCCTTTAAACAACGTGGAAATACATTTAAAGTCAGACACCACAAGTGTGAAGATAATGGTAGGAAGGTATTCATAATTTGTAAATTCAAATTCGTAATTTGTCTTACGTATGTCAGTATCTATCTATCTATCTATCTATCTTCCTGTCTGTCTAGTCGTATGACCGTTTTAATATATAAACTTTTGGTGTGTTTTTTTTCTTCTTTTTTTGTAATTTGTTTAAAATAATGCATTTACACATGAAAATACATTTAAAGTCAAAGACCACCAAGTGTGAAGATAATGTTTGCATTGTAGGAAGGTATTACCCAAACTAATTTGTTAACGTATCTATCCATGCATGCATCCATCCATGTCAAGTTTCTAACATAGTTTTTTTCACAATGCACATTGTTTCAAAGCAGCTGTTGAAGTCTTTACAATCAGTTGCAATTGTTTAGATGTTTTGATTGTACATTTTATATCATTGTTAAATGACAATATTTGTGTGTGTTTATTTCAATTAACATTTTGTAGTTTTGGCTTTAAAACTGATTTAAATAAAATGTTATGAATTTTATTTAAGTATAAGTATAAAAGTCATTTAAATCTCATTCTTTATCTAGTGGATCGGGGGTCGAAGCGGCGGCAGGTAAAGCCTTTGGCTGACTCTCTGCTGGATGCTCTGGACTATGACAGCTCAGATGACAGCGATTTTGAAGTTGGAGATGCATCAGGTAAAAAAAAAAAAAGTCTATCAACCCCTTCTTGTCACATTGCTGTAAGTGTTGGATGGCAAGTCTCATACAGGTGAAATAGTTAAATCATAACTGATGGTCACATGTATTTATTTTATACTGCAGACGGCCATTTTAGACTTGCGCCCTTGCTTAGGTTTTCTCACCTGTCATGAAAACAGCTGCTGAGGTGTAGATGAGACCTTCACCACATGTGTCACAGTTTTTTCCTCCTGCCTGTAGATTAAACCTCCTGCAATGCATTACTAACACTGGAGTCACATAAGCAATGGCTCCATATCACCATGACAGACTGGAGGTTAACGCAAAGCTATCCCATCAAACTGCTGTCAACTAAAGTGCTGAAATATCTTCAACCTGATAATGAAATTCTAACACTTTGACCCCTTTGGGTCTTGAACTTTTGCTGCATGAAATTTCTGGTCAGAAATAAAATGCAGTGTCACACTAATCTGTTTGAGCAATATATCATTGCCATATGCTGTGTAAAACCTCACATTTATAGTTAATGGTGGTTTTAAATACATTGTAAATGCATGGTGCATAAATTTTATATATATATATATATATATATATAACCCCGCCACACAAAATTGTAACCACTATTAGCAATATATAAATATATTTTGTGATGCATGTATTTAATCCTAAAAAGGTAAGAATGTTAACTATTTTATTTGTATATTGTGTTATATTATATACAGCTCTGGAAAAAATGTTAATGTCTCAATGTTAAGTGGTCTCAATTTTTTTCAGAGCTGTATATATTTTTGTCATTTTAAACAATTCCATTCATTTATAAATTGTTGATCCTTTGTACATAAAACAGATGCTTGCTGCCAGAAGAGTATTTCTTTGCATCACATCTGAAGTATGTTTTATTCTGCACAAAATGCTGCTAAGTTAATTTCTCATCCTTGCATCCCAGGTTCAGAGGGCACCGGCAACGGGAGTGATGAGGAGGGTTCAAATGACAGTGCTGCGGGCTCTGAGAGTGACTCTGACGCTGTTGGCTCAGCCGATGAAGAGGGCATAGATGATGAAGAGACCAAAGATTTGAATGAAGACACTGAAGAAGAGGAAAAAGCCAAGGAACAGTCTTTCTCTGAGGAGACCAGCAGCAAAGAAACAGGGGTAACCTCTAAGAATCGCAAGAAAGGAGAAAAATCCTCAGATACGGAACCAAATGGTAGTGGTACAGCCGAGGAAGGCTCAGGAGAGCCGAAAAAATGGAACCTACGACGAAATCGGCCCATGCTGGACTTCACTACGATGGAAGAGCTAAACGAAATGGATGATTATGATAGCGAGGATGACAATGACTGGAGGCCCACGCAAGGAAAAAAGAAAGGCAAGGCATCATCTGGGAAAGAGCAAGAAGGGAGTGATGAAGAGGACGATGGTGGTAGTGATGAAGAGGACAATGAGGATGATGAAAACGAGACTAGTAGCAGTGATAGTGAGGAAGAAGGAAAGAAACCAAAGAGAAAATCAGGCAAGAACACTGGGGCGTTTGACGAGGAGGAGACCAATGACAGCCACAGCACATCCCATGGAAAGGGCAATGAGGTAAAATCTCCTCTGATATTGCACTACTGTTCAAAAGTTTGGGGTTATGACGATTAAAAAAAAAATAATAATAATACTTTTATTCAGCAAGGATACGATACGAGTTTATCAAAAGTGACAGTAAAGACATTTATATTATGGAAGATTTCCATTTCAAATCAGTGCTGCTCTTTCAAACTTTCTGTTCATCAAAGAATCCTAAAAAAATACATCACAGTTTTATAAAAATACTAAGAAACACAACTGTTTTCAACATTGGTAATTATAAGAAATGTTTCTTGAGCAGCAAATCAGCATATTAGGATGATTTCTGAAGGATGAAGACTGGAGTAATGATGCTGAAAATTCAGCTTTGCCATCACAAGAAAAATATATTAAAATAGAAAACGGATATGTTAAATTGTAATAATGTTTCACAATATTCATGTTTTACTGTGTTTATGGTCAAATAAATGGAGCCTTGGTGAGCATTAGAGACTTCTTTCAAAATGTTTTATTCTTTACAATAATAAAGTAACGTGTCATTATCAGATAGAGCAACACCTTCTTTACATCTGTTCATACTAAACAGGAATTCTGCATTCTTCAAAATGCTCAACATTAATTTCTCCACACTTTAAGGACTTTATTGTATTTATTTTTATTTTTTTAATCAAAGATGGTTTTGCTGCAAGATGATTGCATGCTGTAGATGATACTTCATGTTTATTGTTGAGATTCAGTTATATTCCACCTTACAATTAAAAGGATAGTTCACCTAAACATGAATATTTTGTCATCATTTACTCACCCTCATTTCGTTCCAAACCCACAAGACTTTCATTCATCTTCGGAACACAAATGGAGATATTTTAATAAAATCTGAGAGGTTTCTGCCCCTTCATTGACAGTATAACAACTACCACTGACGCTTTAAAAAGTTCATAATAGAAAACTAATCCGTATGAATTGAGCGGTGTAGTAAAAAAAATTCTGAAGAGACACAATCGCTTTGTATAATAAACAGATTTAATTTAGGCTTTTATTCACATATAAACATTCATCAACTCACACATTAGTTGTGGTAAACGGAAGCTCAAGCATGTTTGCTTGATGTGCAAGAACCAATGAGGTTAATTCTCGTGTTACGCAGCACGTTTGAGCTTCCATAAGAGGTTTGTTCTTACGCATCAAGCAAGTACAGTTGAGCTTCTGTTTATGTTTGCTGATCAATGTTTATATGCGAGTAAAAGCCTAAATTAAATCTGTTCATCATATAAAGTGTCTCTTCAGAAAATTCTGACTAAACCGCTGAATAAATATGGTTTCTTTTTATGAACTTTTTGAAGCAACAAAGTGGTAGTTGCGTAGCTGTCAATGGAGAGATTGAAAGCTCTAAAATTTAAATATCATCTTTTGTGTTTTGAAGATGAACAAAAGTCTTATGGATTTGGAGGGTGAGTAATTTTTTTTTTTTTTTTGGGTGAACTTGCCCTTTATTGCAAATAGCTTTACAAAGAACCGTTCAGATTTAATTTATTAATAAACTAGCCAACTTTTTCCATCATTTACTGAAAACTGGCAATATATCTATTTTTCACATTTAGTGCAATCAAAAAGTTGATCTAACCACTTGTTTAAATTTGTCCAAAAGTTTTATGAAAAGGAACCAGCTTGAATTCTCAGATGCAATTGTATTATTGTGCATTTAGGCAAGCAATCAGATAATCTAGTCATTGGCTCACATAGCATCAGATTGTTGATACAAAAGAGCAATCCTTGTGAATGGGCTTATCTGAGAACTTCAGTTTATAGGATTGGCTAATCTTCCAATCTCAGAGGTGGAATTGGAGCAGAAGCTTTTGAGTGGCTTTACTTTTTTGTCTCAGGTTTTTTTCCACACTAATCCGAGAGCTTTTTTCAGAGGAAGATATTTGGACTTTGGTAGAAGACACTAGTCATATCAGTTGTAACATCCCTAACTTGAGTTGGATTGCTAAATTATCCGTTGCTTCCTCAGGACTCTCTGTTGGAGCGGCCCCAGACCTGGAGTTCCCAGCGGATGGAGCACATCCTTATCTGTTGCGTGTGTCTGGGTGACAACAGCGAAGATGCGGATGAGATCATCCAGTGTGACAACTGTGGCGTGACCGTGCATGAAGGTAAAATCCCACACCCTGCCACCAAAAACTAATCAAATATTGATCTCAAATGTTTGCACAAAGTTTCGAAAAATGAGTTTATATTTCAATATTCAGTTCCTCCTTTTGCAGCACACAGCCTGATCTAACTTGGACAAAATATCTTAAAGGTGCACTCGCTTCTGCAAATTTAAAAGGATTTACATATAGAAGAAGAATATGAGAAGAATACATGCAATAGAATGCCATCCAATTCATGCAAATGTCATGCAGCCAAGTTACTAATAATAATCAGAATTATTAGTTGTATTTACATTAGAAAGTCCAAACTACTGGTTTACTATTAGGATGAATTAGAACACCTACATTTTAGGTAGTTATTTTTCAGTTACATAAGAATAAAAGCTCAGGCAATATTTCCGTACCTGTCAAGTTTGTTGTGAAACTTGTCATGGCAGACTTGTTGCGCGTCCGTACACTAGATTGCATTGTCAAGCCAGCGCAAGGAGAATAAACACAGAAAGGAGAGTGATCTTCATCATCCCACATTATTAGCTCATTGTGACTCTGACTCGTTGGAAACAAAAATCAATTACGCTTTAAACTGTCTTTTAGCGGTGGCCGTCTCTTTCAGACAGACCCACTTAACACCAGCCGGGCAGACTGGATCAATGTGTCACCACTAATTTTCAATTACTCACTGATTTATTTCTTTAATTATTTATTTGCGCCTTGTTTTCTTTTTTGCTGATGTTCTGTTGATTTGCAGAAGCCTCACAGGTAATTCTACACTAGGAAAAAAAAAATTAGAAGCCTGCTCTACTTTTGTGCACATATTTTGGGTATGATCAATAAATCAGCTTTTAAAACGAATTAAAAACATTTGGCTGGTCATATGATCTCAATGTACAAATTCTTTTTTTAAAGATCTTGTGAGTGTACATTAATTTAATAAAATGGTTGAAAATGCGTCAGGTAAGCATTATATAGGTAATATAATGTCAAGTCACATTGAAAGAGCTGATTTTCTTCTGTTTTGACAAAAAATTTATTTTGTATGTATAAATGTATCAGTTGTTGATTTGATAGAGGAAGAATATGAGCTTGCAGTTGATTGTAAGAAAGGGCCAGTTTAAGCAAATTAAATCATTGGAGAAGTCCGGCATATGTCACCAGAGAGAAGAAGTCTGTCGTTTCACAAGAAGATTGAGTTATAACATTTTGATTCAAAACGAGAAAAAAAACAAAAAAACAGTGAACCTTAAATAAAATGGTTACTGGTTCAAGCCCCCTGAGAAATAAGTCACTGTTGTGCCCTTGAGCAACACACTTAATCTCTGGAGGGTTTGTCCTTGAAATAAGTAAGTCACTTTGGATAATAGCATCTGTTAAATGACTACCTACTTCTTAGGTTTCATCTGGTCAGGACACTAGTTAATTACATCTATAGAGCATGTGTCTGTTCAACAAAGCACCAAAGTCATCTCAGCACACAGCAATGAGTGGTTTAAGAGGTGGCAAAAAGAATATATGCACTCTGTTTGTCAGTTTACTAAAACATGTATTCAGTTTTCCCATATGCACAGCATATGTTTCATCCATTATCTTGATGAATCTCCCAGTGGATCTTTGACCACTGCAATGGATTTTAAAAGGGTGAATCTCATGAAGAAATTCCTGGGGGAAATTTTACCTCAAAGGGAATTAAGATGTTATATTTTGTACAAAGAGAATGAATTAAGGGTTTCTAGCATTATGGCATTTTTGACATTATGGAAAAAAGGTCTAAAACAGTAATGAATATCATCTGTGTTTGATTCAATGCTTTATGTTAAATACCGTTCAATACCGTTCAAAAGTTTGAGTTTTTAGTGTCACATGGTCCTTAAAAAAATTATAATATGTTGATTTGTTGCTCAAGAAACATTTGTTATTGTTATCAATGTTGAAAGCAGTTGTGCTGCCTAATATTTTTTTTATAGAAACCTTTAAAACTTTTGTTGAATGTCTTTACTGTTACTTTTGATCAATTTAATGTTTCATTGCTGAATAGAAGTATCAGTTTCTTTTAAAAAAATCCCCAAACGTTTGAACGGAAGTGAATATGAATAAATGGTTAAATGACCCAGACATTTATTTAATTTTTTTGGGGATATTCACTCAAATAGATCAACAAAAGTTAGGAAGCATGACCAATAGTGTTTCTGAACAACTGTTTGTATTGAGCTATTTTTCAACTAAAAAAAGTATCATTTTAGCAGCCATTGGGTCATTTGTAGCTGTCAGTGGTGTTATCTAAGTCAAATAAGCTGCACTCTCAAACTGATAGCGTGTCTGAGTTAGAAAATGGTTAAATCAGTCACTGGCTCTGCTATTCTGGTTAGAAGACACATACACAAGGGATTCGGTCCAGGCTCTCACATTCACTCCTCCCCCTTTAGTGTCAACTCCAACTCACTGAAACAAGCTACTTCATAACCTAGCGCCACTGAATCAGAGGGCAACCTTGAAGCATCCAGGAGTCTTTTACCGTGCCAAGAGCAGTGTTGCGGTGTCAGCTCTTAGAGCTGCAATCCTTTCAGATTCATAGACACACAAAGTCTCTCCCTCTCCTCTTCAGGAGTGAAATAGAAAGTATAAAATGCAGTGAGCCCTATAGAGGAGTGCAGAATCTGTTCTGCAGTTATGTTGCTTCATGAGCTGTTTGAGTTCTCCTCCCCTCACTCGCTTTCTTTCTCAGTCCTGCTTTAATCGCTGAAGTGATAAAAAGAATATTTCAGGACTTTTTGAAGTGTAATTTAATAGTAACAGCGCATATCACTCTACAGCTGCTTTGAGTAATTTAGTGGAAAAATATATATAAAAAATGTTGCATGAAAAAGATGGTTTTATATATTACACAACCATTTTATAATTTTCTGATAATTGTACAGAATAAACAAATTTATAATGGTAAAGAATAATTTATTCAGATTTTTTTATTGTTTAAGTTTGGCACAAGTAAAAAAAAAAACTACTGATTCATATTGTATAATAAGCCACATTCAGAGCTGTTGTAAAATAGCTGAAATGTACACACCTGTGACTGCACAATTTGAATTCTTGCACCAAATTGTTAAAGATGAAATTACTCCTATCATAAAATTGGAAACCGATGTTTTTAAATGTGATTCTGCTATTTAAATCTCTACTGTTATATTTTTTTCACCATCTCTTGGTTTATATTGTTGTACTGCCCGGCCTTCAACAACATTCATTTTTTTAGCTAAAGACTGAGAATGCTAATACTTTTGAAAATAGAAATACAAGTGAAGTATGAAGTATTGTAAGCCCTGCCTTTTTCTAGGTATATTTTTACATTCTGCTTTTGTTAATTTGGTGAGTGTTTAATACTATCATTCAAATGCTTTACAATGACTTAAAGGGGGAGAAAAATACTTACTTTTCATATCATTCCAAACCTCTTTCTTTTGTGGAACACAAAAGAAAATATTTTAAACCATGTTGGAAACCAAACCGTTGACTATTGACAGTTGACTAGGGTGACTAGGAATTGACTTTCATTGTATGGACCAGAAAGAAAGACAGTTGTAACGACATGAGGGTGAGTAATGGCGCTTTGCCACTGCATGGTACGGCTCGGTACGGCTCATTTTTGGGGGTGTACAGTACCTTGTACCTGGTACTTTTTTAAGTACCACCTCGGTTGAGGTTCCAAGCATGCCGTACCGATACTAAAATGTGACGTGTAAACACTGCAGATCACTGATTGGTCAGAGAGAATTGTCACTAACTTCATTGGATTTGTGACACGAGACACCAAACCCACTAGATTTAAATAGTCAGCAACAGCCACCGCAGTATTATTTGTTCTCACAACTTTTTTTTAAACGACTTGCTTTAAATGACTGTCGCACGCAACTTGGCTGTATCGTGGTCAGTAGACAAGGTGGCGGCACAACTATAACGATTGGTCTATAATCCCACCTACTTTGAAGCGGTCGTAAACTGCAGTGGAAAAACAGACCGAGCCAAAGTAAAGTGGCTTAAATGATGACAGAATTAAATTTTTGGGTGAACTATTCCTAATCACTAGTCTAACTCCGTAACATTAGTTTGAACTGAACCAATATTATTCACTTGAATGGTATTTTCATTTAGATAACATCAGGATTGAGAGTGCCAGCAGCTTCCAAGGGGTTGGGCAGCTGTTTCAGAACAAAATTCTTGACCTGGGCCAGTCGCTTGCCACCTGCTAGTAACTGCTCTGTGGTACCACTATTCCTGTGGGAGAGGGCATGATTGGTCCAGGAGGTGGGGTGGCCCTCATTGCTGACTTTGTCACAAATGCTCACTTTGTATTTGTGCACTAGTTTGAAAAGGTGACCTTTAGACAAGTGCCACTGAATAAGGTGCCGTTTCTGTAATGCACTTCACGGCCTGCTGATAGTTTACTGTCCCAGACCAGCGCTCGACTGCTGTTTCTTTACGTCAGCTATTTTGGGTCAGGCTGCTTTCGCCAAAGCCGTAGAGCTTTTGAAAAAAAGAGTCTGTTTTCGGCAGACTGGCGCAGTAAAAAATGGGATGTCACGTCTTAGACTGTGGGGAGCATGGGTGGCTCCTGAAACAAAGGATTTAGATTATAATCTGCCTATTTATAGAGGGAAAGTTCAAGTGGCAGTTTTGCTTAACGTTGTGGTATTTGGATAACTCTACTATTCTGAGATGTTCTTGGGAAGGAGCCAGGAAAAATGGAATGATAAAGTAATGGAGCAAAGGGGCCACAAGAGCAGCACCGAAGATAAGAGACAAGCTGTCATCCTTAGATGCGCACAAGTGTCTCACAGCTTGACTCTGAAGCTTGGCAGTCTGTGGAGGCTCTGACCTCGCATATGGCCTCACTCACTCAACTCTAAAAGGAAAGACTCTATCAGAGAAATGCGTTGGAGACTCATGAACGATCAGAGCAGAGAGGAAGAGCGGAGCCTCTTGGTTCCAGTAGTTGACACGTATTTCCCATCTGAGCGGCGCACAATGCTTTTGATTAGCATCTAACTCTAACACGCTCTATTTGCACGCTCTCGTCATTACCCGAGAATTGTTAAAAGAGACACTCCCCGCCATACTTGATCTGGTCTGCAAAGGCTATTCAGGCTAATTATGAGTCCTTGTTTTCCGCCTCCAACTTGTTTGTTAGTTTTATGTCCTTTATTAGTTCATTAAAACATTTTACTGGCTGTGTTGTAATGGTCGCCACTGTCATTCAGTGGAGTGAGTTTATTAAAACCGTACCACAGTAAAAAGCATCACATCGTTCAGTAATGGCTTTGCACTCATTGGAACACCAATTACCATGCTGCTGGTATTGATTTCAGTAAGACCCTAATGAGTTCTGGACCGTAAAGTTAATTATTTTCCCAAACATGTGCAATTCATTTAAGTTGGATACTTGCTTAAATGTTTTTTTTTTGGTCAAATTTTGTCCTCATGAATATGGTTTTGTTTTTTTATGTTATCTTCTGCTTTGTCTCACTTCTTGAATAACTTTTCAATTAACACTATATCCAAATTTATGCTTGGTTAATATTTACTAAAATGTGACTGTGCTTATTTTGGGTGTAAAAAATGCATTGATGGATCATAACGCATCAATCTAACATTAAATATTCAATGTCTCGATTATTATAATTATAATGACTATAATAATTCTGAGTGTATTATGTGTTCATTTCTTATCCATAATACAATTCTTGACCTAATTTCATTTGTAAAATCATTGTGAATCTTAAATAATCACATTGAACCAAACCAGACTGATGGGAAATTTGAGTTTGCATGATTTAGACAATTGTATTCCAATCGAATCATTGTCAGAGTAAATATTAACTGATGAATTGATTTGTGTTCCAAACAGTGCGATTTGTAATATTATTTATATACTATTCTAGCATTTATTAATATTTTGAATTAGCTTTTGTTTTTATACATTTTTACAGTTTTCATTTTAGTTTAAGTTTTAGTACTTGTATGTGCTTGTCTTTTTATTAGGCTTTCTTATATTTCTATTTAACTTCAATTTATTTTTATTTCAGCATTAGTCATTTTATTACTTCCACATGTTTCAGTTAGTTGCCAAAGCAAAAAATTTTATATTTTTAATTGAATGCTTATATTTATTTCATTTCAGTTTCATGTTAATCATTGAAAATGATTTTTAACAGTTTAACCGTTTTAGTTTCAGTGAACAATACCAACACTGGTTCTGATTCCTCTTAGTGATTCTGGTTCCTTCTTGTTCTGTTATTTTTTATGTTGTCATATAAACAACCAGTCTAACTACATTAATTTAAGTCTCACAGGCTTTAAGTACAACATAACAAGCTGGAACTGTATGCATTTGTTACACTAAAAAGAAGTAATTCAGAGTCATTCATTAACGGAACCGAACGTCATGAACAAAGAATTCCGTTATTTAAAAAAGGTATGTGAATACTGTTAGTTAAGTTGTAACTTTGTACTTTTGGTGTAGATCTAATGTATTTATTTGGGGGAAAAAAACAAAACCCAGAAGTTAGAGTAATGAAAACTCATAGCACTGTCTTCTGTCCCATCACCGTTTCATGTGGAAAGACTCTTAAAATGTAGTCTAGTGCAAACCAGACAAAAATAAATGATTGTAGACTGGTCTGTCTTGTGCTCTCAGCTGTGTATTTTGCTTTAGGAAAAAATGCTTTGTTTCTCCCTTTATATCATGTTGTGTTATGACAGTTCTTGTGATAGGTTTATGTTTTGGGAACCCTGTGAGAGATAAAACTCCCTCAGTTTTATGAATAGGTTTCTCATCAGAAGTTAAACAGTTTTGCTTGAAGGGATTTGTAATGTGGATTGTAACAGGATGTATTGAAGCCACTTTGCACATGTCTATTTTCACACCGGTGCACCTGGCAGAAGAGCTCACATTATCCCTTTGTACAGATGGATAATTGCTAAATTAATTCAGGTAAAGTATTTTGCTCAAGGTTAAAACATGTTTCACCCTTGCTTTATCTGATCTTCCATTGCTCAGACCATAAGCACTGCTCCCTTGCTTCCTGTCTTAAGATTCAGCTTGCCTTCTTCAAGGAGCATTGTATTGTCACAATGAACCTGTGATGCATGTGACCCTAGGCTGTGTTGCGGCATAGTCTCTGCCTCATCTGGTGTGCTTGCAGGTTTACAAGGTACCGAACTGCTAACAGCACACTTTAGGTTGAGTGCCTTTTGTCTAGAATAAGCTACAGTGGCACACCATGCATTCCGATTGATGAATCTGAACTTAGCGTTTACCTGAATGATAAATAAAGTGATCGGGTTGATGTGCACGTTTATGTCACATTCTAATCAAAATATATTTTTTTACATGAGAACATTGCACGAATATACAGAGTTTCCCGCTGTTTCCACATACTATTCTCCTACATTGCTTCTTTTCCTTGTTTTAAAGAGCAGACTTAAAGGGATAGTTCTATGAAGGTATTTTTGGTGCAAAACAGCTGAACACGTGTGAGAGTGGAATTTGTAGCTGTAGAGCATATCCACACATGTGTATTAATACATTTGAAGTCACAGAGAAAACTCTTTTAGGAGTTGTAAGCTTGTAGATTTTTTTTCTCACCTACAAACACAACACAACAGTTACACCTTCACACATTCTTCACTGCAGGTGCACAAATCCTATTCTACGAATCACACATAAAGAAACTCATACGCTCACATTTTTGCTACAGTTGCTGCAGTGAATATGGTGCAAAACGCATTCACACACCCGTATTAAAAATGTAAAGTCACAGACAAATTTTGCACATCCGCAAATTAATGTGAATCCATGCAATGAGAGTTGCACACTTGTAGAATATTTGGTCACAAAATGCATTACTTTTCTTAGAGATTTTTTCTAACACAATCACTACAACTGCTTGAATCTGCTGCTACGAGTCTCAAACGCAGTTTTTTCGCACGCTCTCACTTTTGCACCATATACTACGTCAAATGTGGAGCAAAAGTGATTTGTGAATCTGTGAGGCAGCGGCAGGCCCTGTTCAGAGAGCAGAGAATTTCGGCCAATCAGAAGAGCTTGTTTTAAGGAGAAAGGAAAAAAAAAAACATGAGCAACCATCTCCCGAGCAGGCGATGTCAAGTACCAATAAAGGTATGTTTTTTTTCTCCGTCCCCCCCTGCAATCTCTCACTGTTATACATTTTGTTTAAGTAGTTTTAATATGTGTGCTGTTCAGCTAAGTTGGTGATCATTGTTTCTTAGTTGAGCTAGCCTTTCTTGTTTAACGAAATGTAAGTTACGCTAACGTTAGCCTATCTGTACTGTTAAGTTTGCTAAACAATCGTCTCATAATTAAAGATACTCTCATATTACTCTCGATGTATTCCTTATATTCTCTTCTGCTTTATACTTTCGGGTATACTTTCCAGAAAAATGACAGAACAGGGTGGGTCTTCGCAGGTCAGTATCATATCAAGTAACTTATGCACCCATTGTAAGACTACCATGTGTACCATATTTTTTTGGTTTAGTTTGTTTTTGGTGGATGATAACATTTATAGGAATACCATACAGGCTTTATAAAATGTAAATTAACCTGCTCTGTTACTCACTGCAGCTTCCATTTAGGCCTACTGGGCAAATAAAAGCCCTTTACTTTACTATGGTATTCCTATAAATGTTGTCATCCACCAAAAACAAACCAAACCAAAAAAAAAAAAAGAAAGGAAAAACATGGTACACATGGTAGTCTTACAATGGGTGCATAAGTTACTTGATATGATACTGACCTGCGAAGACCCACCCTGTTCTGTCATTTTTCTAGAAGGTAAAGCAGAAGAGAATATAAGGAATACATCATTTAATATGAGAGTATCTTTAATTATGAGATGATTGTTTAGCAAACTTAACAGTACAGATAGGCTAGCGTTAGCGTAACTTACATTTCGTGAAACAAGAAAGGCTAGCTCAACTAAGAAACAATGATCACCAACTTCCAGCGCACATATTAAAACTACTTAAACCAATGTATAACGGAGATTGCAGGGGGGGGGCGGAGATAATAAAAAAACATACCTTTATAGGACTCCCAATTTTTATCAAAAGTTTGGTGTGAGATTGTATCTGTTAGGGGATGGAGCCACTCAAATATTTGCAGCAGCGGCCCCTCGGCCCCACCCAATTGAAGTGTGAACCATTTAGGGTTTATTTTTGCAAAATCTTTTGTGGTAACATCCACATGCAAAGTAATTACAATTAATAAGTAACAAGTAATTAAAAATAATTACAGGTGAGACCACTGATATCTCCTCATTAGCATGCTAAGGCCAATGTTAACTTTTTTTATCTATAGCATTTATGAAAAATAGCATCCTACACATAGAAACTATATCCACAACATGCCACAGTTGTAATAGTGAAAAATCTATCCCCTTAACTGATAATCTATTATAAATTCTACAACAAGTTAGTCAACATTTACCATAATAAATACAATAGAATGTGAATTTTAGTAAAGGTGGCCATGAGTAGTTTAAAACGCTTATTTTATGCTGGTGCCGGATGATGTTTTCTCAGTGTCGTGATACGAACGGCTCGCACAAATCTCATCACACTTTTGGAGCCCGCTGGTGAACGCGTGCAGAGTTTACGGTGATTAGCGCGCCATTTTTTAATATGGGTCTGTGAGTGCATTTTGCACCATATTCACTGCAGCAGCTGTAGTAAAAATGTGAGCGCATGAGTTTCTTTATGTGTGATTCGTAGAATAGGATTTGTGCACCTGCAGTGAAGAATGTGTGAAGGTGTAACTGTTGTGTTGTGTTTGTAGGTGAGAAAAAAAATCTACAAGTTTACAACTCCTAAAAGTTTTCTCTGTGACTTCAAATGTATTAATACACATGTGTGGATATGCTCTACAGCTACAAATTCCACTCTCACACGTGTTCAGTTGTTTTGCACCAAAAATACCTTCATATAGTTCACCTAAAAATGAAAATTAGCCCATGATTTACTCACCCTCATTCTAGGTGTGTATATGACATTCTTCTTTCAGTTATTTAAAAAAAATTTCCTGGCTTTATAATGGCAGTGAAGGGGTGTTTCTGTTTTGAAGTCCATAAAAGTGCATCTATCCATCATAAAAGTAATCCACATGGCTCAGTGGGGTTAATAAAGGCCTTCTGAAGCAAAGCGATGCGTTTGCGTAAGAAAAATATCCATATTTAAAACTTTACGAACCGTAATCGCTAACTGTCGTACACGTATATACACTTTTATGAACTTCAAAACAGAAACAGCCATTCACTGCCATTATAAAGCTTGGAAGAGCCAGGACATTTTTTAATAAGTCCGATTGTATTCGTCTGAAAGAAGAAAGTCATACACCTAGGATGACTTGAGAGTGAGTAAATCACGGGCCAGTTTTCATTTTTGGGTGAACTATCCCTTTAATATTTATCTATTTCGGGTCCTGATAAGGAGACAACGAGCACATGAACCGATATGCTGTGCATGTGTATATTTATCAATCATTAAAAACGTCCCTTCTCGTGCCCAAATCTGTGGATCTGTGGATGAGAGTATGAAGTTGGGACTGATGGGATGTTGTTCTGCTCCACTTCACAAACGTTGAGTGGCAGGAGAATTTTTGAGTCATTTATGACATTTTTATTTAACAACTGCAACTTGTTCCGTGCATCATTCGTCATTATGCCATTTCTATGTCATTGCACATGCGCAAAACTTCCAGTTTCAGTTTTCAATCTGATCAAGTGTTTACATGTTCTCTTGATTGGATTAGAAGAGGAATAAACCACCCCTTTCAATCGGATTGATTAAGGTGTTTACATGAAGGCTTTTCAGTCCGATTGAGCCGTCAATTCGATTACTAATGGATTATTTGGTTGTATGGAAACGTAGCCAGTGTTGTGAAAAAGTATTAGGATTCCTCCTTTTGTTTGTTTTTGTCGCTATGGTTTTAACTGGTTTTGGAATGAGTCTCGATGTCACAAATTGTAGTCAAAAATTAGAATATCCCACCATCTATGCGTCACCTGAAGTTAATGTTTAATTGGGTGATGCAGGAGGACAATTATCCAGAACACAGAATCAAGTTCACATCTTAATGGCTAGAAATGCTTAGATTTAAAGTCTTAGTTACCCAGGCAATGCTGTGACTTAAATCCAATAGAAAGTAATGTGTATATAGGACCTGAAAACCATATCGCACTTTAGAAATGTTCTTAACCCCATAGTGCTTCAGGGGTGATTGTTCCTTCAATTATTGATTTTGGTATTAAAAAAGTATCTGCTAATGGAATGAAGGCCTGAAAATGTGTTATAATGTGCAATGGAGAAGTATGTAATGTGTTTAATAGCTACATGCCGGAGTAGTGAAAACGGTTTTGTCTTTCGTTGACTATTGGAACAAAACATTTCAAGCACTGCTGAAAAAAATAAAAGATTTATTAAGCAAATTCAAGCCTTTGTTCTTAAAAATGTGCCTTGCTGAATCAGTGATTTCATCCCCAATACAAAACAAGCTTCACAAAATTAAACAAGTATTAAATTAAAATGTTATCTGGTTTGATAGAACCATGAATTTTTTTCACCTGCATGTTTCATTTTATTTCTTTTCGCTCACCTCTTAATGAGAAAATGATTTATTCCACGCATTGCTGGTTATGAAAATGATTGTATTGTTTTGCGAAAGAGAGAGTGCTGGTTTTCAAAAGGCTATTTTTCAGTAGCTGTGAATCAGTTTTGCTGATTTACATCAAGGCAGCTGCCATTCGTAGCTCTTGCCTCATCTTTTTTTCCCCCCTCACTTTCTCATCTGCCAATTCTTTTGGTTCTAATTGGCCCTATTTATTCATTCCTGTGCCCCCCAACTTGGTTCTGTTGTTCCCGTCTGTGGCCCTGCTTTGCATGCTGACATGGCTAATATTTGATATATTGAATAAATCTTCTTTATCCTGGATGAAAAATGTTAGCATTTAGGGAAGAAACGGAGTGAATATAATTGACATCACTGAGCTGAACATCTACTCATTAATCATTTGACAAAGACAGAAAGAGTCAAAGGACTTCATCTTAAAGGAATCATCTGGGTTCATAACAAGTTACAGTTGTCGATTAAATAAGCAACTTAGAAGTAAACAGAGTCAGGAAATAAACTTTAAAATGCACTGTTTATAGCCACAAGTATAACATAGCCACAGTTTCATTATTTTCGACTGGTTTGCCTACTCTGTTTAATGTTTTAGGCTTTACCACTTAAATAATGCACACTTTTTTTCTTGAATAAAAAACTATTTTCAGTCACAGGGATGGATTACATTGATCTAAGTAAAGACATTTTTACATTTACATTGTTATATAACTATTTAAAAAAACTGCTGTTTTTTTAAACTTTCTATTCATCAAAATACACATCACAGGTTCCATAAAAATATTAAGCAGCACAACTGTTTTCAACATTAATAATAATAAACGTTTCTCGAGCAGCAAATCAGCATATTAGAATGATTTCTGAAGGATCATGTGACACTGAAGGCTGGAGCAATGGCTGCAGAATGTTCAGCATTACATCACATGAATTAATTGCATTTTAAAATATAGTATACAGTATTGTTTTTACTGTATATTTGATCAATGCAGCCTTAGTGAGCATACAAGACTTTTAAAATATTTAAAAAATCGTACCCCAAACTTTTAAACGGTTGAATTTTTTTATGTGCTTTAACAGAAAGTGTTTTAAATGCTTTAATATTTTGGCCTTTAAACCCTCTGGATACTGTTTTTTTTTTAGCTCTGTTGTAGGTGCCTTAAGTCTTAACATGCACTTAACATCATGAAACAAATGCTTTAAAATTTTTCATTGGAAAATAGTTACAATTCTGCCATATCTGGCCATTAGTTTCTCATTACCACATTAGTAATTTAATATAGTAAATTAGTTATGAAACATTCTCAGACACAACTATCTACCTGATCATGAGCTACTTCATTAAAGACCTTTGTGAAAATACTATATTTCATGATCTCTGCACGGAATCATTCGCTTAAAGTCGGAACTGTAATTAAGTTATTCTGTTTCCTTTGTATATTAGAGATGCAAAAAAAAAAACTGTTATTTTTATAGCTTGTGGATAAATTGCATTAGCCGTTATTGTTCGAACCTTTGAGAGTGAAATGTAACGCTTAACAAATAGATTGTTTAGAGAACACACATACTATGCATAATGCCAGCAGTCTTTTCCTCGTTGTCTGGTTGCAGTCATACTCTGATGTACACATACACACATCAGCCTAGCATGTTAACTCTTTCTGAACTCATCCTGAACCTTCCTCTATTGAATCTTAAAAGTGTTCCTCTTGATTTTGTCACCACCCTTCCCCAGGTCGCTCTTTAACTGCCAAGCTCGTCATTTCTGACAAGGATAATCTTTTCCTCAGGGATTATGAAGCTCTCCTATAGTCATCACTTTTTTCCAGCTTAGCTCATATTAGCCAGCACCCTGTGGCTTAGCAGGTCCAGCTTTGTATCTGAGTTCAAAAGGAACATCGGAGATTTGCTTGACGGTTCAGCAGTAAGTCAGTTAAACCAGCAAACTGATCATCACGAGCTCCAGCCCTGTGGTTCAAAGCCTAGTCAGTAATACGCACCCAACTGTTGCCAGCAGTGTTCCCATAATACCTTTCTTTAAGAAAATAAATGTCGGGCTGGGCTTCGTAATGGTACCCATTACCAAATGGTTTAAATTGACTGCAAGATGAGGGTATGAAAAACCTCTTATTTTCTTCCACTGATGAGAGATGCTGTGTGCTTTTCACATGCGCTTAAGTTAAGGGACACACAACTTGTTTCTTCTTGGATAAAGTGACCTGAATGATTCTGGCAAACATAAATTGCCCTCAATATATTTTGACGTACACAATCAGCACGAAATTGCACACCTTAATGTTTCCCTTCAGCTTTCTTATATTAATATCTACGAGGGGTGGGCATCTTTTGGTACCTCACGATTCGAACTAAATCAATTCTTGAGTTCACATTCGATTTAAAAATCGAATCAAATTTTGATTTGATATATGAGTTGATTCTAATTTACAGTTTTGACATTTCCTATTTGACTGCAGTAGACAGTTTAATATGTCTTGAAGAAAAATATCTCACTGAATTAAATGTCAACCTTGAAATTAGTCCCCCCCCCCCTGCCCATTTTAGTCAACCCAATATTATAAAACAAATGTCATTTTAAGCTTACTGTAATCATTACATACATGACTGGCAGTCTTCTGTAATAAAGCAAGGCAGCCCTGAGACAAATATAAAAACGATTTAAATAAAATTAATTGATACAGAATTAAAAACTATTGAAAATGTACAAAAGGTAAATAAAATGAAAATAAATAAACAATAGAACAAATACAATAGAAAAAATATATACAAATTAAATAAACTTTAAGTGTTTTTCAGGTACAGTAGTCAGTTAACATGTCTTACTACAGAAATTTAGAACTTAGAAATACTACAGAAATTGAAAAATCTTAAACACAGTACAGTCTTATATGGAATATAAATTGAGTCTTAACTGTTAAATATGAAGTGATTCAGTCAAAAGCAGATTGATTAAAAAAAAAAAAAAAGTATTAAATGTGATAACACTCTACGCATCAATAACTTTAAGTAGTACTGCAAAGTTAAAGACATGTAACACTTTAGAAAATGTGAAATTTGAATCGATACGAATCGGCAGACTATAGAATCGCGATTCATATGACATGTGAATAGTCATAATTTTCCTCACTCCTAATATCTACTATTCCCACGTTCTATCTACGCAATGCCGTGTTTATCACCACAAACCTAGAAGTTTAAGCCTGCTGGTTAGGGCTCAGAGAGAAGCCATGCTTAAGCATTCTCTGCACACTGTGCTGTTTGGGTCTTTTGTGGTGAGTATGTAAAGGACCTGAACTTTTATTTGCTTGTCTCTCTCTCCATTTCTCCAACGCCCAGGGGCTGGTTTGCTGTATTAGGAACAGAAAGTTATCTCTGCAGTGTTGAGAAGGAGCTGATTGCCGCCCTTATTGGTGGCATGGAGCACGTTTGCGGAGTGTAATAGGCGTCATGGTAACCTGATCAGCACAGTAATTGTCTTGGGAACCCGAGGAAATTAAGGGGACAACATTAAAATGCTTTCATTGGCCCAGTACTTCCATCTTTGACTTGTGATGCTACAATTTGATCAAATGGCCTTATTGTTATCTTTGTCTGAAAAAGTTTAGCAACAAAACCATTCTGTGCTCTAGATGTCTTTTGTTCTTTTGACACTGCCAGGCACAATTGCAACATCATGCTCAGCACTGTAGTTCAGATTTCAAATTGCCCTGCACTAAAAATGTATGCACCTCTTGATGGAAATAAATGTTGTGATGTAATTTCCATCAAGAGGTGCATACATTTTTGGCCAAGTTCTTGTATTGACAATGTAAGAGTCAAGCACTCTGTAAAGTGTCCTCCAGCACATCCCAAAGACTTTTAATGAATTTAAGGTCAGGACTCAGAGGTGCCAATTCATGTGTGAAAATGATTCTTCATGCTCCCTCCAAACCATTCTTTCACAGTTTAAGCCTGATGAATCTTGACATTGTCATCCTGGAATATGGTCATGATGTGTCTTCCTACATGGTTGTTTAAGAAAAGCTACACACTCCATCAGTTAGGGTTAGAAGAACTGTTACTCAACATTCATTTGATTTTTCTTGTTCCCTAAGGTTGTTATGGTGTCGATGGTGAAAGTGACTCTATCATGAGCTCGGCCTCAGAGAACTCAACAGAACCGTGGTTCTGTGACGCTTGCAAGAATGGCGTCACACCCAGCTGTGAACTCTGTCCCAGTCAGGACGGCATCTTCAAAGAAACTGATGCGGGGAGGTGCGTTTTAACCCATGCTTGGTCTGATATTAAATTTTATCATCGTTAGTAGATTCATTAAAGGCATAGCTATCCCCCGTCACACCTTTTACTTCTTTAATTGTAGTATATTCGTTGAAAGTTTTTTTTTGCACTCTCTGAGCAAAGATGCTAAATAAGTGAAGTACTTGAAGAGGGACAGGTTTGTGCAGGATGAGTGAAGACGAGAAAAGGTGGTGGATTTGGCTAGGAGGGAGGGATAGGGCTATGAGAGAGAAGGAGAGGAAGAGAGAGGCGTCTGAAGCGTGAAGACTCAAGCCACGTTATCACTGATAGTGCTCCTCAGCCCGCCTGCACCCAAATTTACTACTTCACTAGAGCATGAAAAACACAGCAAATTAAAGTGTGGAGCGTGCGCTCACCAGAGATGGATATCTTTATATTGGACTTCGGATTCTCCTTCCTAAAGTCTGCATTTGAAATTTTGTCACACCAAATGGTCAAGTTAGAGTACATTTGAACCTTTAGCTGAGTATTTTCTCTTCTGAAGAGCTTAAGGTTATAGCCGTTATTCAAGGAATAATGAATGTAGTCCATTAACTAGATTCTGCTTTGTTCTTCTAAAAGTGGACCTCTGAATCATTACATTCTTGATTGACAGCACATGAATTGAATAAGGAACTTTCCTTATACTATGATAATTGTATAATTTAGATATTACAGATGAAAACTTAACTTTACTTTGTTCTGCTGAAGGTGGGTGCACGTGGTGTGTGCCCTTTATGTTCCAGGGGTCGCATTTGGAGATATTGACAAGCTGAGGCCAGTAACACTCACAGAGATGAACTACTCAAAGTATGGGGCAAAGGCAAGTACCAGAAGTTATTTATGACACAAAACATAAATGATCATTACCTCAAGAACAGGTTATTAATACTGGTATTAATACTCCATTATAGGGATTTATTTTTTATGCTGCAGTAAAATTCATCATACAGTGAAATTATAAATGTTACACTATTGTTCAAAAGTTTGGATGGTTGTATGATTTTTTTTTTAAATAAATGTCTCTTATGCTCACCAAAGCTGCATTTATTTGATCAAAATCGTTTTCAATTTTCTATTTAATATAAAATGTAATGTATTCCTCTGATGGTAAATCAGAATTTTCAGCATCATTACTCCAGTCTTCAGTGTCACATGATCCTTCAGAAATCATTCTAACATGCTGATTTGGTGATCAAGAAACATTTCTGATTATCATCAGTTGAAAACGATTGTGCTGCTTAATATTTTATGGAAACTATGATATATTTTTTCAGGATTCTTTGATAAGAGTGCAAAAGAACAGCATTTATATTAAATATAAATCTTTACTGTCGCTTTTGATCAATTGAATGCATCCTTGCTGAATTTGTTTTTGAATGGAAAATATATTTATTTATCTCTGTCAGATTATCACAGATGTAAGATCAATATCACCTGATAACACTCATTAAAATAGTTGATTAATTGGTGCATCCTAGATCTTATTCAAACTCATTTTAATTGCTTGAAAATTGCAATAAATCTATTAATACTGAATCTTGAAAGCACATTTTCTTTTTTCTTGACACTTTATTTAAAAAACAAAAAAAGAAGAAATTATTTTTCTGTTAAAAGATGTGAAATGCTGACTACTTCTCTGAGCAAAGGGCGTCTTTCATTTTCCCTCCCAAGAATTTCTGTCGACTGTAGACATTTTGACATTTACTCTATCTGACATTATTTTATGTGTCAGTAAGTCAGAAGAGGTTCCTTTTACTGGGAAGCAAATTACTTTAGAAGCACTTGAACGGCTTTCTTTAATGGTTTGTGCTGTACATGTGAAAAGAAATTACTCCTAGAGAAAGGCTATTATTATTTTAATTTTAAACTCCAGTAATTGGAGAAAGTTAAATGGGCTTTTAGAGACTCGTTGTCCACCTTATCTTAAATATAGAACTATACAGGTAAAGAATGTTGGATTGTTATAATGGTGTTTAAATTTTTTTTTTTTTTCATATCCAAGCTCTGTTACACAAGCAGCTAGCAGTTTACCTTTCTTGACTTTGCAAAAACAGAAATAATCCCAAGTCATTAGTATGATAGTAATAAAACCTGAAGTCCGCAAATGCTAGAAAATACTTTCTGCCATTTGCTGGTGTCACAATGGCCTGTTTGGGTTAATGGTTTGCAGGAGTGCAGTTTGTGCGAGGACGCACGCTTTGCTCGCACAGGCGTTTGCATCAGCTGTGATGCTGGAATGTGCCGCTCATTCTTTCACGTTACGTGTGCTCAACGGGAAGGACTGCTGTCTGAAGCTGCTGCAGAAGAGGTTAGTGTGTTATGTGGTCATCCTCTTTCATCTGCATTTAATTGATGTTTTTAAAGTGAAAGTGACGTGAAGGTAACCCATACTAGGAATTTGTCCTCTGCATTTAACCCTAGTTAGTGCACACACACACTGCAAACTGTGGCCATGCACACTCAGAGCAGCGGGCAGCCATTTGCTAAGGCGCCCAGGGAGCGATTGGGAGTTATATTGAAAAGAGTGGCCAGGCTCAAGGTCACCTCAGTGGGTATTGAGGGTGGAAGAGAGTGCTGTGCTTTTTGTGAGTGCTTTCCTCACAAAAAACTAGTCTGCATGTCCTCAAATCCATTTAAAAGCAAATACCGAATTTATACTTTTCACCCATGGTATCCTGGCCACTCTTTTCACTATAATGAAAGTGGAAGATGACTGGATAATCAAGCTCTAAAAGCACCATGAAAATATCATAAAAGTTGTCCATTTGACTTATATATGTTACATGTGCTATTTTCCAACTCTTCTGAAGCCATTTTATAGCTTTATTTGAGGAACAGACTGAAATGAAGTAACTGATCCATAAACAAATCTTTCTTTTGAGCATGGTCTTTTCAGTGAATTGACTGATCCAGTTCATAAAACTTTATAAAATGAATGATTAATTCATTAATCTGATGATTCATCTCAAGTTTGACTCAATCTTTCATTAGCAGGGGTTAATAGCTTACTGGAGAGGAATATTAGCATACAAATCATATAGACTGTTATTATAATTATTTTTTGATACTTTTATGTTGCTTTTGTATCCTTTTCGAAGCTTGAAAGCTCTAGTACCAATTCATTGTAATCATATGGGGGACAAAGCAATAAATTACTTTTTTTATTCCACGGAACAGTCATACAGAATTGTGTAAACTTTTAGATGGGCTATCCCAGATTCTCTAGATTCTGATTATCTGTGAACACACGTATGCTTGAACTTCAAATGCAGGAGTTTATTAAATAGATACACATAAGCATAGGAAGAGGGCTCAGAGCACAAGATCAGCCAGTCGAAAAAATTCCCAGCCCGGGCCGTGGTCACAGACCATCAGCCTCGTGGCTCAAATATTCAGTCCATATTGGAGAAGCATATGATGCAGATAAACACTGGCGAAAAGTGCCTACTCACTGCAATCCACTTAATCCAGTCAGCTGTGCAAAGGGCCTCATATCAACAGGTGAGTGGGCCGATAGCATCCAGCGAGACACCTTAAGCCTAAACGATTCCGTGGATGACGGAAAATGGCTGTGCTTCCATCTGCCCTCGAGGGAGGGGTTGAAATGCTATGTGTGTGACGAGGAGATGTAACCAGGGAGGAGAAACTTGCTGCTAACATCTCAGCTGCAGAGATTTGAAACTGCTGAAACCGGCTGACATTGTTCTTTTCTGTAGAAGGCTGTTTCTGAGAAAGGCTGTCCACTTCCATTCCTGGAAAACTCCCGCCAGCCTCACATCAGTCATTGTCTTGCCCCTCCGCTTCAGCTCCCACATTCTCTGCAAAATGTACTTGTCCTTTAAAAGAGAGGGGAATTTTTACAGGCCTTTTGTGACCAGCTATTTATCACGGCTATCAGAGAATGCACAGACACTGATGGTCTATAAAAATGTGGAGTGCTGGGCATCATTATCACAACAGCCAGAATGCGTCAGCCTGTAATTCAGAAGATACCATTTCCACCGTAATCAAATTGTACGTTAAAATGAGGTGTGTGAGCACACAACCATTCAAAATAAAACCTGCATCAGTTGTCTTAAGTTAACAATAATGAGTTGATGAGAAATATCTTAAAATAACCTGAATCAAATAACTATTCTTAAAGACATAAACCCTTCCCTCACTTTCCTCCAAGTCGTGTGCATTTTAAGTAGTAGATTAAACTCTGTTTTGCACCACAACCGAGACGTCACTCTAGACATCAGCAGATTATTTTATAATACTCTGACATCTGTGTTTGTTTTAATCAGCAGAATGCGAAGTATTTGCAGGAAACACTTTTGTTGTGTTCAGTCAGTATGATTTAATTTGTTTCAGTGTGTTGGTTAGTTGAGGAATTGACAAATTAAGAATCCGCCTTTAAAGGTTGACCAGTGTTTGTTTAGAGCACTGTCTTTAATAGCCGTACTGCAGAGGTTCTGCTTATGTTGGATATCAAATTGATTTTAAACAATACTACTAATACCATGATTCCAAGATTATGCTCACCAAGACTGCATTTATTTAATCAAAACTACAGTAAAACAGTAATAATGAGATATTGTTATAATTAAAAATAACTGTTTTGTATTTTAAAATGTAATTTATTACTGTGATGACAAAGCTAACTTTTCAGCATCCATTACTGTAGTCTTCAATGCCACATGATCCTTCATAAGTCATTCTAATATGCTGATTTGGGGCTCAATTTTTTAATTATTATAAATGCTAATGTTGTTGTGCTACTTAATATATTTGTGGAGACCATTATGCATTTTTGCAGGATTTTTTGTTTTCTTAAATCTTAAAATTCAACGTTTTTAATTTATCTACTGTAATTTCTCTACTAATATGATATTATACACATTATATTATAGGCCAGGCTTACAATGCAACACTTTCACACAATAAATGGCCTGTTTACACCTGGTCACTTGATGCTTTTTATCTGGTCGAATAGCTATCCGATCGTGAAAAGGATAGGTGTAAATGCCTTACAAAATGCTTTCAAGGTGGATTTAAGTCTTTTCACTCAAACTACTTCATGAGGTGGTTTAAGACGCATTCCAAATGAAACTGGACAAGTGTGAATGCATCCGGTTTTTGAAGCCACATATGTAAATTTGGTAACTTTATTTTTGGGGTTCAATTCTCGCTATTAACAAGTTGCTTATTAGCATGCATATTACTAAGATATTGGCTGTTTATTAGTACTTATAAAGCACATATTAATACCTTATTCTGCATCCCTAATCCTACCCAATACTCAAACTTAAATGCAACAAAAACTACCTTACTAACTATTAATAAGCAATACATTAGGAGTTTGAGGCAAAAGTCAGTTAATAGTGGATACGTGTTCGCCATACTAGTGTTATTTGCATATAGCTCAGGAATTATATTCCTTTTGCGGGGACACATCAGTAAAAATGCATGAAGTGCCCAGGTGTAAACAGGCCCAAAATGTAATGTCTTTTTGTTTAGCAAGGGGTCCTTAGCCTGAAAAGGGTCAAAAGTTTTAGAAAATAAAAAAATAAAGCTATTCGTTTTGAGTTGTTACACTGTAGACTGTGTACGATTTCCATGCAATTTAGCAACTTGGTGCAATAATACAGAATATGTGGTCACGTATTTATCGACATTTTACAATGGCTGTGTATACATTTCATCCTGTCAGAATCTCGAAGTCATCACCTAGATACAGTGATAAACGCCTTACGCTAACACATTAGCATTCTCTTGTTGGTCATGCAAACGTATCAGACGTTTTATAATCTTATCAACACACAAACATGGCTTTTTTGTTTTCAGAATTATTAATGAGAAGTTGTCATTCATCACTGACTTTTTTCTTGTTTTATCAAGATATGGTTCAAGATTTAAGGGTCTGTATCTACAGTCATGATCCATTTTCATCCACAGGACATTGCAGATCCCTTCTTTGCCTACTGCAAACAGCACGCAGACCGCTTTGACAGGAAATGGAAAAGGAAGAACTACCTCGCCCTGCAGTCCTATTGCAAAGTGTCTTTACAGGAAAGAGAGAAGCAACTCACACCTGAAGCTCAGGTTAGATTTACTCTGTGGACATGTTCTTCCATACATGAGACATCTGGTGAATGATCAATCATCATTTCTTTTTGAATGTCCATGATTTCCCGACCTCTAGGCTCGAATAACCACACGGCTCCAGCAGTACAGAGCGAAAGCAGAGCTTTCTCGAAACACTCGACCGCAGGCGTGGGTGCCCCGAGAGAAGCTTCCCCGACCGCTTACCTCTAGTGCATCAGCCATCCGTAAGCTGATGCGTAAAGCTGAGCTCATGGGTATCAGCACAGACATCTTCCCAGTGGACACATCTGATACCAGTGCAAGCGTAGACGGGCGACGTAAACATAAGCAGCCTGCCCTCACGGCAGACTTTGTTAACTACTACCTAGGTAGGTGGTTTCGGTTCCTCACTTGCATATTAAGTTGAAATAACTCATCAGGCCTATGATCTATTTTTTGAGAATCAGCATTTCTCAATCTGCTTTTTTCTTTTTAATGGATAGAACAAACATCGTTGCATTTGTAGCATGTAACTTACGGTCCCTAATGCACTGGAATCTGTCTGCAGAACTTTAGGCGGTATCAGACAGTGAGACATGCATCCTGCTCTGTAGCCTTGTAGCTAGGCACTTGCCCTCCAAATGAGTGATGTTAAGAGCAGATGTGTGGAGTAACCTTGGGCACACACTCCATTAGGTTCCAGCAGGAGGCCTATCCTCTATCAGCGCACTTTCTCTCCCTCTTTTTCTCCCAACGTTCCTCTTTTTTTCGTGCTTTCTCCCTCAATCTTCCTTTGATATACTTTTTCCTGTACTCTGATAGCAATCTCAGTATCGATTTGTTTGTCTGTTGGTATTCAGAGCGGAACATGAGGATGATTCAGATCCAGGACAACATCGTGGAGCAGAAGAACCTCAAAGACAAGCTGGAGAGCGAGCAGGAGAAGCTGCACATGGAGTACGATAAGGTCTGTCTACTGTTCACACTCCAGGCTCTCACTAGCATCTGTTTTGTACATTAGCTCTTGTCCGTAGCACATTTGTTTCGGCTATTGGTGCTTAAGAAGTGGCATTCACACCAGGAAATAATGACGCGCTGCTGGAATATTATCCCAGGAGCATAACTCCTGAACAGCTACTAAATAATGCCAATTATGCTTCAGTCTTTCAATGTATGCAACTGTGAAATCTCCTTTTAAGCTACTTTGTGTCAGACCAACTGCAGAGAGAAATAAAAAAGCAGATCCTGTAAAGGTAATGTTTGTTCATGGAAAATTAGATGACAAAAACTGCAACAAAAAAAATATATTTATGAACACGCACACACATGTATAATATAATATAATATAATATAATATAAAAAAAAAAATCTCCCTTTTTCAAAAAGAAATAAAAAAACACCCTGGTGTGGTATAACAGCAGCTAACGTTCTGTGCTGCTTTTATTTATTTGCCTCGTACCCTCAATCCTCCCAAACATGATCTCTTGAAGCAAATTTGGGAAGATGGTGTTTTCTCATCTGGCCCAATGAGGAGTAGAATGAAAGCGAAAAGTTGAAGTTAATGTGGCGTCCAGTCGTTCTGTGCCACATGTATTAAGCGGTATTAATGGAGTGTGTGTTGTTAATTATTGCACTCAACATGCATTAGCACGATGCCGGCCTTGGAGAGAGATCCCGAAGAAATCAACATCTGTGGAAAGCCGACTGCTTATTCACAAAAGTTGTGTCTAAGGCAGTGGTCTGAGTCAACTGGAAATTATGTCTAATAATCCTGAATTATATACTGTTACATAGTTTTTTGCTTTTAGTTTGATTGTTTGGTTTGATATTTTTAACATTTGTATCATTGCAAACCAACAAGAGAATGCTAATGTGTTAGCATAAGGTGTTTATTATCACTGTATCGATGTGATGACTTCAAGATTCATCATAATAATACGTATGAGTAATGGCATATCTAAATATATTGTTATCTGTGCTTTATATTCAGTAAAAAATTATATAACCATGTGGTTTTGGCACAATCCAGTTAATTTTCTTTTTTCTTGGAACTTAGAAATGGAAATGGATATGGATGCATTTCTTTATTCTGTGGAACACAAGAGAAGATATTTAAAAAAAATGTTTGGACCTCAGTGTTCTTCAAAATATGTTTGTCAGGGGGAAAAAAAGATGGGTAAAATAGTTCCCAAATACTATATAGGCACCAGAGAAACAAGCGTTTAGAATCTTTAGAATTTTGTCTTTTGAAAAAATTCAGTGAATGATATGTAACTATATAAATAGTTGCATTATTATATTTTGGACCTCACAGAGCCCTCTGGAGTGTTTGTTAGAGAGGAGGCGGTTTTAAATGTTAGCTCAAGCTCCCTACGTGGAGCCTCATCTTCACAGACAGCGGAGATAAGGGTGGCTCTCTTTAGTTTCGTTTCACATACCCGTAATAACTTCACCTCTCCACTGTTTCCCCTCATCATCATCTTTATCAAACGCCTGCCTGATGCTTATCTACTGTCTGGAGCTGAGAGTGGCCCCTACACGGCGAAATGCCACAGCAGTGCGTGTGTGCGAAAAAAAGAAAGACGTAGACGCAGGAAGTGTAATGGAATATTTCATGGTGTGCTGGGCTCTGAATCTGTTAAAAGTAGAAAATGTTTTTTTTTGTGTGCGTGTGTGGTTGTTATGATGTGTAACGTTTGAAATCAACCTGTTTTTTTGTAACGCACTATAAGTGTATTCACATATTAGTCATTCAGATGTTCACAGGTTTGTGTACGCCTTTGGATTTGTACACGTTAGTCCGTGTGTATGCGCGTGTGTGTGCTAACTGACAGAGCTGCCCAACTTGTCCTTGTCTTATCTTATCTCCCGCCTTGCTGCGGTTTTATCTGCCACAGCTGTGTGAGTCTCTGGAGGACCTGCAGAATGTCAATGGCCAGCTGAGGACCGAGGGCCAAGCCATATGGAGCATGATGGGGGGGATCCTTGGACAGGTACGGCTTACCTTCAACCGCCTCATTCTTTCTCTCTCCTGTCCATCTTCATTCCGGCTCTCTCCGCCCCATCCCATCCTTGATCCAGCTGTACGCCTCATCTATCACAGCTCCAGTGAGCTTACATCCCGCCCTGATACAAACAGCTTGCTCTGATCAGGCTGGGATGCTTTAAAGGGCCCATATTTTACACTTTCATTGCCATTTTTTTTTCTGAATCCCAATTTTAATAATTCAACAATAAGGTTTCTTACAACAATCAATGTCTTTTTGTTTTTTTTTCCATAACCATTTTCGACCTTCTCAATGACCTTTAGATTAAAGTGACCGTTTTTGACAGTTTTACCTTTAAGACTTCTGTATGTAAATGCAGAGTGGGTCTTAAAGTATTAAAATGTTTCAATATTTTAACAGCCTTAATTTTTGTAAAGAAAATTTAAGTATCTTATATAGGATAAATAAAGGATTTGTTTGTTTTCTCGAGGTGGCAAGAACAAGAACAAAGTTCGTTCTGGCCAGTACATTCCATACTTCACGATAAAAGCAGGTGCTGAACATCACCGTTTCTCCGCATTAACCCTGCCCACTTTGAATTTCTGACCAATCACACAATAGTTCTCGGACACCCACAAGAAAAAAAGTTCTGCTCAGATGATGTGTCGAGAACAAGCTGCGAGAACTCCCAAACCAGAGCAAGAACTTTTTTTCTCTGTTCTTGTATGTAGCGGCCTTAAGAAGTCTTGAATATTGTTTGGTGAGGTCTTATGTTTTTGGAACACTCTATTTGAATCAATCTGTTTAAACATCACTTTTTTTTCTAACATTATTATGTTTCCTGCACATTTTAAGCTACTGTTAAAAAGTTTTTTTTTTTTAATAAATGAATACTTTTTGTTCAGGACACGTTAAATTGATCAAAAGTTACAGTAAATACTTTCAGATTGTTACAAAAAATATACATTTCAAATAAATGCTGCTATTTTGAACTTTTTAGTTATACAAGAGTATTGAAAATTTTTCACAAAAATATTAAGCAGCACAACTGTTTTCAGCATTGATAAGAATAAATATTTTTGAGCAGCAAATCAGAATATTAGAATGATTTCTGAAGGATCATGTGACACTGAAGGCTGGAGTTCAGCTTTACCATCACAGCAGTAAATTACATTTTAAAACGTATTAAAATAATATATTTTTTTATTTACTTTTTTTATAATATTTCACAATATTAGTTTTTTTCTGTAATTTTGATCAAATAAATGCAGTTTTGGCTAGCATTTCTTTCAAAACAAAAAAATCTTACTTACCCCAAATCTTTGAATGGTAGAGCATTTCAGAACATTGCGTATCATCAGAATATATATATATATATATTTTTACCTTTATTGTCACAATTCATAAAGCTATGTTTACATGTTGAAACCTAAAAATAATAGAATTAAATATTTGTATCATTGTTACATTGCAAAATTGGTTTTAAAAGGTCTTACCAGTCATTTATTTTCCTTAACGTGATAACAGCTTCCTTGAAACGACCTTTGTAATGACTGGCTAATGTTTTCACTTTAACTACTGGCATAGTGCACACAAATCATAACTTTTTGTGGCTAAGTTTCCATAAATGGCCATTAATGGCTATAAATTTGAACATTATATGTCTGCATGGTAAATCACACTCGAAACTTTGAAAGCTTTATTATGCATTACAGCTTATTAACGTTTAGTTAAACTGTGAAGGAAATTAAGTCAACATCTCTTTGGCTCTTAGACATCTTTCACAGTTTTGATCTACGGAGCAGCCGCTTTGGGTGCTCAGACACATCACGTGGATCTAGCAGTTAGAGTTTATTGTTGGCAAAATTCGTCTTTGACTTCACTGTGGAAAGAGTGGAAAGAGAGCAGAAATCTTCTCCCTGGATTTTTTGCACCTGGGTAATGAGCTGTGATTGAAAGAAATCTAGATTGTAGGCAGCACCCCACTGGGTAGACAGCGTTGAGGTAATTCTCTTCGCTGTAATGGGCCTCCTGTTTGCGAAATTCTTTCATTTGCGCTAACTGATTGACCTGTCATTGGCCATGCACTCAGCCCTGACTCTGTAGCTAAAAGCCGCCAACTTATCCCCTGCTCACTATGGCAACCACATCACTAAGGTGCGTCGCCATGGGTGACGGTCACTTAATGAGTGCGAAAATGTGAAGGTCTGAAATGTTCTGTAGATCTCTCTTTTTGTCTAAATAACAGTCTGTACTTAGAATGCCATTTAGCAGGATATGCCCCGAAACAAAAATGTAATTGGCAAAAGCACCTGTGAAAGGAATTGTAAGGATTCTGGGTTTTGAAATGTTTAAGTTTGTCTGAAAAGTTCAGCCTCTTTGTTGGAGCTAAACGTTGCTCAATTTCATACAGTGTGTATGTGGAGAATTGGCGTTGACTATGCTACAAGAACTATGCTACAAAGTGTTGACTTTTCACAAGGAGTGAAAGGTTGTCACTAAGGAGTTATCACCAGTCCTCTATGTTTTGTCACCCTTTTAATCACTATGATACACCCAGGAAGAGTGAATTTGATGAGATGCCTCCCCAGAATGAATATGAGAGGCCACACTTCCCCGTGATAACCTAAAACCGCAATAATCAGAACTGCAGCTCACGTCGTTATCTCGCTTCTGATACAGCGACAAAACATTTAAAAGGTGCCCATTTGCATGCACCCATGCGCACTTGTTTAAAACTTAATTTGCGTTGAATAACCGGTTACCCGGCTTAGAGAGTGTGTAAGATGGTTAATTAAAAGGATCTCTTAAAATGTCCTCTCGGCAGATAAATGCTGCAATAATGGAGCGAGGAGGTAGAAGGAGGCGAGGAGAGCCGAGTGGTCTGGAAAAGAGTGAGCCAGTGAATCTGCAATGATGGTCATAAATCACATAATTAGAAAACGCACGCCGCTTAAGTAGCAACATCAGTCAAGGCGCCCTGCTCCTTTGTGTCATCTATCTACTACATTTTCGTTCCCTATCAGTCATTGGTGTCTGCACATAACCCTCAAATTATTGATGTTCTCAGGAGACGGTCTCCTTTCTCGTGCCACCTTGGGTGAGTGAGAACTCACACTGGTGCACTTTGAAAGGAGGCATGAATGTGTATTTGATAGCTTATCACCTTTGCAAACTTGAGGTCTATTTGCACCAAGAATGAATTTGTTGCCAGAAAAAATGATCTTCAAAATTGAGTTTTTTTGAACATACACGTTGAGTCTGAAATCATTTTATGTAGACAACTTTTTTCTGAAATTGACAAATTCTGCTTTGTACATGAAAAAATAGGGGACTGATATGAAGCGTTTTCATAGTTTTTATTTTCAAATATTCATTTTTTAAAAATGTACTGTACATTTGTAACCCAAAATGTACATTTATAACTCAATACTTTGTATTGTATTACCCTAAGGCCCCTCTGAAGTTCGTGCAGAATTATTCAATATGTTGACGTAATTTCCACTGAAGCAGGAAGACAGGGCGGGACATATTGAACAGCTCCTCTCCGATAGAAATCATATTTACACTTTCTGAATCGTTCCCTTTCCCTTATATAGTGCACTATGTGCCATTTACCATGTAGAAAATGGTAAATGTGTGATCAAGTGACCGATTTCAACTGCAGCTTCAGTGTCTATTTATAATGTAAGGACGCTTTAGATTCTAGAGAGCATTTGATTGGACAGGAAATCTGATGAGAAGCTGGAATGCAAAGCGATGTCATCAAAATCATTGATCCATATTGGCGCAAATGAGAGACTGTAAGTTTTGAATGCTTATATTTTCAAAAAATTTAATTTTGTCATTTGTTTTGGAGCACACTAGCTTATAGATAACAGTAAGGTTAACATATTCATACTAAAAGCCAAAAAACGTAAATTTTGATTTCATGGGGACGTTAAATTACATAAAACTAGTTATTGCTGCTTTGTAATACAATAGCTGAGGAAGTTACTGCAAATTTGACATCTGTGCTTCTTTATGAATGATCATCAATCTGAAATATTGTAGTAAAATGTATGTTTTTTTTTATTTATTTTTTTTTATTCGGAAGTCAAATATTCTGAATTTCAGAAAATGACAATTTCAGCAGTCAACTTAAACTATTGGTGTGAATTATTTGCAAAATTGTATTCTTTGTGTCCTTCAGCTGCATCATAATGCTTCAAAAATGATAATAAAATCGATCAAAAATCCACATCACTGAATGATTCATACACAAATCAAACTGATCTGGTTCTTGATATGATGTGAAGATTAAGCTGTTATTTACTATATGTTCTTATCTAATGTCAAGTAAACTTTCATCTCACATAGTGCAAAGTTGTTGGCACAAAAAAACTAGCACAACAACAAAAAAAGCACTTCTCTATGAACAAGTAATATGATATTTAGTTATGAATGTTTTATCAGGACATCAAATATTTCATTCAGATATCTGAACTTCAGAATTAAGCTTGACAAATTACAGACAAGGAAAACATTACTCACTAAGTTATTCCACTGTATTATATGTTCTCTAATTACTGTTTGTGTTTAGTCATGTTTAGAAATTGCATGTTTTTGTTAAATTAACTATTTTATGTGGACACCATGTGCTAAAATGTCATTATGGATTCCCCAAGCAGGTCGGCCCCTTTTGGAAATTTTGTGAGCTATATGACCCCTCTCAGGGTACCATTGGGATTCTCCACAATCACTGCAAGACAGCAAAGTCTGTCTGGCTCCCTCAGCAGATGGCCAACCGCCTGTTCGGGCTGTTCTGTGAGGCTTTCCCCTCCCCTTTTTTTTTGGTTTGTTTTGTTGTTAGTCAAACACCTTTCTTCTCCAAATAATATTCCCACTGAAATTATGTGGATAGGAGTGACTGGCCACAGTAATCCAGAGTTTGCAGGATGTAAAACCTGGCATCTCCTCGCTCATCTCTCTGGCCTGTTATAATCCCGGCGGTGCAGTGGAGAGGGACGGTCACCATGGGCACGCTCAGATTAGAAAGGCTCTAGAGAGAAGCTGCTCTGTTGTTGCTGTGTGACCGGTTTCTACTAGATAATTTTTCTAATTAACCTGGACAGAAAAGATGCAGAACAGATGTATAGACGACAACTTTTTTTTTCTTTCATTCCTGGCCACTGTCCTCTCTCTAAATCCCATCCACAACTCTTCCCTGCTTCTCTAAAAGTAACTTTCAAGAGAAACTAATCTAATTGAACTCATTTACATATGTCATGTCTTGTTCATAAAAAAAGCTGTAATATTGTGAAATGTTATTAAAATAACTGTTTTCTATTTGAATATATTTTAAAATGTCATTTGTTCCTGTGATGCAAAGCTAAATTTTGAGCATCACTACTCCAGTCTTCAGTGTCACATGATCCTTCAGAAGTCACTCTAATATGATGATTTGCTGCTCAAGAAACATTTATGATCAGGGCCGCCCAGGCGCCGGTTGAACTTAATTGTAGTCTTCTCAAAAGGCATCTGTTATAATCGCGTTGCGCATTATAACCAATCACACAACGCTTCTTTTGAGCTTATAAATGCAATGTCTAATAATCAGAGCCGTTCAGATTAGTCTTTGAAAACGGCAGAGTTTTGTTCAGAGCGCGTTCTCACTCACTGAAATCTGCACTCTCATCATAAACAACAAAGCAGAGATTAATTTATCATACAGTGATTGACTGTTTTTGTTCTACTTCAGCAGCGAAAATAGTTTCAAACAAAGATCACAGCAGAACCATAGCACATCTGATGTGACTGGCATAAAGGTGGCTTGACTTTAGAGGACGTTCAATATTTGCAAATTTAGGGACCGTCTCTTACGACAGTTACATACGACACTGGTATACACGTTTCTAACTTAAATAGCATTTGAAGAAAATGACTTGCAGTCATAAAACCGACTGTAAAGTGTTCATCTAGATGTTAGGTATGATGCACAACTTTTGAATTTTTGATATATAAAATAAACTGTCAAATCAAATGAAAATATGGATATGCATTTCACTGTATGGGCTCATACTCAAAATATGCTGGATTTAAATATGTCATAGTTGATAGAACACTGATGAGAATATTGCTTGAGAATAAATTATATTTATAATATATAATTATATTAATTACATACAGCCAACAACAAATTTACTAACAACTAAATTTTTTAATAAAAAATGCTGCGTGGCTAGTAACTTTGGAAAACCACTAGCTACAGTGGCTGGTGAGCAAAAAAGTTAATGTCAAGCTCTGTTTATGATTATTATCAATGTTGAAAACAGTTGTGTAAAACGTTTTTTTTAGGATTCTTTGATGAATAGAAAGTTCAAAAGAACAGTATTTATCTGAAATAGAAAGATTTTGTAACTGTATTTACCATTCAAAAGTTTTGGGTCGGTAAGAATTATTTTTTTGGGAAAGAACTTAAAGAAATTAATAAATTTATTCAGCAAGGATGCATAAAATGTATAAGGTTGCAAAAGGCTTTATATTTCAGATAAATGCTGTTCTTTTGAACTTTCTATTCATTAAATAATCCTGAAAAAAAAAAAAAAATTGTACACAACTGTTTTCAACGTTGATAATAATAATAATAAATGTTTCTTGAGCACCAAATCAGCATATTAGAATGATTTCTTAAGGATCATGTGACTCTAAAGACTGGAGTAATGATGCTGAAAATTCAGCTTTGAATCACAGAAATAAATTGTCTTCTTTCAAAAACATTGAAAATAGTAATGTTTCTAAACTTTTGACCGGTTGTGTGTGTGTGTGTGTGTGTGTGTGTGTGTGTGCGTGCGTGTGTGTATATATACACTCACCTAAAGGATTATTAGGAACACCATACTAATACTGTGTTTGACCCCCTTTCACCTTCAGAACTGCCTTAATTCTACGTGGCATTGATTCAACAAGGTGCTGAAAGCATTCTTTAGAAATGTTGGCCCATATTGATAGGATAGCATCTTGCAGTTGATGGAGATTTGTGGGATGCACATCCAGGGCACGAAGCTCCCGTTCCACCACATCCCAAAGATGCTCTATTGGGTTGAGATCTGGTGACTGTGGGGGCCATTTTAGTACAGTGAACTCATTGTCATGTTCAAGAAACCAATTTGAAATGATTCGAGCTTTGTGACATTGGTGCGTTATCCTGCTGGAAGTAGCCATCAGAGGATGGGTACATGGTGGTCATAAAGGGATGGACATGGTCAGAAACAATGCTGAGGTAGGCCGTGGCATTTAAACGATGCCCAATTGGCACTAAGGGGCCTGAAGTGTGCCAAGAAAACATCCCCCACACAATTACACCACCACCACCAGCCTGCACAGTGGTAACAAGGCATGATGGATCCATGTCCTCATTCTGTTTACGCCAAATTCTGACTCTACCATCTGAATGTCTCAACAGAAATCGAGACTCATCAGACCAGGCAACATTTTTCCAGTCTTCAACTGTCCAATTTTGGTGAGCTCGTGCAAATTGTAGCCTCTTTTTCCTATTTGTAGTGGAGATGAGTGGTACCCGGTGGGGTCTTCTGCTGTTGTAGCCCATCCGCCTCAAGGTTGTGTGTGTTGTGGCTTCACAAATGCTTTGCTGCATACCTCGGTTGTAACGAGTGGTTATTTTAGTCAAAGTTGCTCTTCTATCAGCTTGAATCAGTCGGCCCATTCTCCTCTGACCTCTAGCATCAACAAGGCATTTTCGCCCACAGGACTGCCGCATACTGGATGTTTTTCCCTTTTCACACCATTCTTTGTAAACTCTAGAAATGGTTGTGCGTGAAAATCCCAGTAACTGAGCAGATTGTGAAATACTCAGACCGGCCCGTCTGGCACCAACAACCATGCCATGCTCAAAATTGCTTAAATCACCTTTCTTTCCCATTCTGACATTCAGTTTGGAGTTCAGGAGATTGTCTTGACCAGGACCACACCCCTAAATGCATTGAAGCAACTGCCATGTGATTGGTTGATTAGATAATTGCATTAATGAGAAATTGAACAGGTGTTCCTAATAATCCTTTAGGTGAGTGTGTGTGTGTGTGTGTGTGTGTGTGTGTGTGTATATATATATATATATATATATATATATATATATATATATTTGTAAACACGCATCAAAAAATTTTTTGAGAAGTTTCACAGTTTCACTCTAAAATATTTAATTGCATTTTATTTAAAATTTACTTAATAGTGGTGCTTGAGGACATGAATGACACCTCAAGTTGTGTGTTAGTTGAGGAGAGAGGTGTGCTTTTTTCTAATTGATCTACTTAGTTTTCACATGGCAGACACTAAAGCCCAATTTATACTTCTGCGTTGAGTCTACGCCGTAGCTATGTCGTAGGCTGTGTGTTGCACGCGTAGACTACGACGTACCCTGACGTGCACCTCTCCAAAAATGTAACAACGCGCCAATTCTACGCGGACCGCAAGCGTTGTGATTGGTCTGCCAGAACCCCTCCCTCAGGGATACACATGCTCCCTCTGCATGTGTAACTGTGCGTCGCTGCGGAGAACGACGCAGAAGTAAAAAATGAAAATTGACGCGTAGCCCACGGCGTAGAGGCTACTGCGCAGGTCAGACGCAGAAGTGTAAATCGGCCTTAAAACAGTCTGGTATATCCAATAGAACTGAAGGACCCCAGCAATATCTAGTTACCAGATTATCATACTGGAGCTGGGCTCTTTTGACTCGGGCTAGTAAGCAACCCCCCAGAACACCTTAGCAAATGTATAGCACTACCCTGGCAAGCAGTCATCACATTATCTTTAAAAAATTACCTCAAGAGTAACTTTAAGTTGTGATGGTCTAGTTTATTATGATGCCTGTTTGTTTGTTCTTAAATAATTTGATGTGTCTTTGAAATGTGTTTAATTTCATTGCTCTGCTTTATTTTCAGAAATTGAACTCTCCTGCTGTTCTGAAAGCTCCCAAAGAGAGAAAGCCAAGCAAGAAAGAGGGTGGATCACCAGGGAAGTCGTCAAACCTCCCAACTATGCTCTACAGGTTAGTTTGCAGCTGATACAGGGTGCCAGCAGGTCATTTATGACACCTGGGCAGTATTATTGTAATATCATTTTTAAACGTTGACCTAAAGTACATAAATTATTATGCAGTGAAAGAGAAAAAGTGTGAAAAGATTTATTTGCTTTGTGGTTGTGTGCTGTAAATAAGAAACCGTTTCATGTTCTGTGCAGCTGTGGGATCTGTAAGAAAAACCAAGACCAGCATCTTTTACTGCTATGTGACACCTGTAAGCTGCATTACCATCTGGGCTGCCTGGACCCACCTCTCACACGCATGCCGAAGAAGACCAAAAACAGCTACTGGTGAGAACAGGACTGGGAGAGGGAATTCAAAAATGTGATTTAGGCTGTGTTCACACTTGGCAGGTTTGGTTTGATTAAAATGAACTCTGGTGCGGTTGCTCTGTTAGTGCGGTTTGTTTGAATAAGTGTGAACTCTGCCATCTGAAACCTGAAAAGACAGAGACTCTGGAAAAGATGGGGCTCGCTCCGCTTTCAAACAAACTCTGGTGCGGTTCGACTGAAATATGACAGCAAGACAGAGCAAAGACATGTAAACTAACCCAAAATAGGACATGATGTCACAAGATGTGACCCTAAAAAGGACAGAATGCTTAAGCATACCTGTTTTTTCTTGTCATAGTCGAGATATTGCCCATCACAGGCATTAGAACCTCGCAGCAGATCTTCGTTTGTGTGTGATGGAGGGATTCCTGTCACAGTCTTTTACACATTTTATAAGCTCCTCACAAGTTGTCAGCTACAGCTACATACGTCTGTTTTTAAATCTTCATGGTTGCGGAACTTAGATGTTCTTGTTGACCAGTCTACTGTCTAAAATTTAGAAATGGCTGTTCCGTGCGCTTGTTATGTCTCGGCTAGATTACTGCAACTCTTTATATTGCAGTAAGTCGAAGTCTCAAATTGCTAGCTTCAGCTAGTCCAAAACGCTGCAGCCAGACTTCTTCACAAGTGTCGTGAACATTTCACTCCAATTCTTAGAACTCTAGAGGTTCGTCAGAGAATAGACTTCAAAATTCTCCTCTGTGTATATAAATCTCTACATAACCTAGCTGTTGTTTACCTCTCTGAGCTTCTTCATCCCTACACTCCATCCAGAAGCCTAAGATCCTACGACCAGGTTCTGCTGGTAGTCTCTCACTTTAGAATCAAGTGTAGAGGGGAGCGTGCATTTGTGGTGGCAGGGCCACGACTTTGGAATACCCTATGCCTTAAGAGATTAGAACGGCCCCTTCTCTGTCTGCTTTCAGGTCTCTTTTAAAAACGTACCGGTTTTCTTTAGTATATTGGTTTTTTTTTTTTTGGTGGTGTTGTTCTTTTCCTCTCTGTTGGTAATTTATATCTGAGCATCGCTTTCTGGTTGTGGTCTTCCTATTTTATAGTAACTGTTGCTCTTATTTTTATTGTTTTATGCATGTTATATTTTCTTTTAATCTTGTTCTTCTGTAAAGCACTTTGGTCAGCATAGTGGCTGTTGTAAATGTGCTATATAAATAAAATGAACTTGAACATAATTATAAAACTGTAAAATTTAAAAAAAGGAAAATAAAAACAATCAAAATAAAATACTTACTAAAAAAGATATTTGGAAAATATTTACTTACCTGTGACCATTAGCTAACATGAGAAATGAATTTAACACACAAAATGACTTGTGATTGTGAACTGGATATTGTTTTTACCTTTTATCACAGTCTTGGGCATGTCAAAGATGAATAAAAACATTGGCTTTGATGCATTGTTAGTTTTTGTGCAGCATCAGATTTTAATTTTTTCTCCCTCATTTACTCTTCGTGGCTGTTTTTGCCCCATTGACTTCCATTATAACAACATTTTTTGATTGCAAAGCCACGACACCATATAATCATGCATTCTGATTGTTGGTGGTTTTCCCTGTTGGGAAGAGGTAAAAATTGTCATTTTTACTGTTGATCATCAAGTGGCACCATTAACCCTTTAGATAGGCCTGTGCAAAAAAAAGGAGTATATGGAGTATAACAGCATATAAATGAGGGAGAAAAAATTAATCTGATGCTGCACAAAAACTAACAATGCATCAAAGCCAATGTTGTTACTAGTCTTTCACATGTCTGAGAAAAAAAATATCCAGTCCACAATCACTTTTTATTTTGAAAATACGTCATTTTTGTATGTTTTTTCCCCCCCAAATCAGTGACATCATTTATGAACTTGGCAATTAAAGAGTAAAAATTCTGGATTTTTTTAAACATTTAGTAGTTTTGATCTGGACTGAGGTTGATTTTAACAGATTTATGCAAAAAACAAATTGAAAAAAAAAAAGATCTGATACATTTTTACAATAGTTTAATTTAGTGGATGTTTTCATCCCGAACATAACGAAAGGGTAGTGAATTTGAACAATACACAAGGGTTAAGTCAATTATTATTATTTTTTTTTTTATTAATCACTAAATTAACATGTTAAGTTGACAGCCCTATTTTTTAAACAGCTATAGTAAAATAAAGATGCACTTTCAAATTCAAGTTTAGTGTTTCATAAAGTCCCTCCGTGTTTACTTTCGTAAGGTTACACAGATTCACTTATGTGGAGCTCCACAGTTGCATGGGTGAGCATTTCTGTGTTTTGTTTATTTGTCAAGCTGAGCCCAATGCTTTCGCTGCTGATTCGAGTAATTCATTTAATCCATGAATAAGAAAGCGTGATGCCGTTCTGCTCTGCTGGATGGAAATTAGAAAGCATTCGAAAAGATAAAATTGTGTGGGGGGCCAAGTCGTACCTAATTACTGGCAACTGCCTGCCCCTGAGACAGTAATACTGTATAATCAAAAAGCTTTTGCTCGCACTAAAGAATTTGACTATTCCTTCAATTTTATATATTGTTTGTGCGAAATACTTAACATCCCTTTTGTTAGAATGAATATGACGCATCTGCTTCCAATGGAAAGACATTGGCATGCACCTTGAAAGCCACTCTCTCGTCTCAAAGATTTCTCCATACTGCAAAATCAATAAGGTCAAATGAAAGCAAAAGAATACCCTACTCCTTTATCACTCTCTCTCTCTCTCTCTCTCTCTCTCTCTCTCTCTCTTTTTATCTCTCGCTCATCCTTTTCCAGGCAGTGTTCTGAGTGCGACCAGGCCAGTAGTGACGAGGCTGACATCGCCATGGAGACGCTACCGGATGGAACCAAAAGGTCTAGGAGGCAGATCAAGGGACCAATCAAATTCATCCCTCAAGAAATGAGCCCAGAGCCCAAGAAGCTTCAAGTGAGAGGGACTGTGAGTACGAGCATATCACGAGTTCACTGATGATGAGCGTGTGTTAAAAAGCCAATACTTAAAATTGGGCTTCTAATACCACTTTTTCCACTAGCACAAATCTACTGGTTCCAAATCTGGCTGGGTTTCACAGATTTCCTCTGTTTCCAATAAAGAAAAAGATGGTTTTCTAACCAGAGACCACTAATGCTTCACATTATCAGTTTTCAACATCTGTTAAGTGAAAACATGGCCCAGTTCTGATAGAGATTGGAAAATGGGAATTACTTGGCTCAAGGGACTCTGTCTATTAGTTCATTTTAAGCTTTGTCTAGCTCTTCCTGATTGGTGGTTTAACTCTAGCGGTTGTCTTAGGTGGAAAAGTCATTCACTGACTTGGAATTGATTCTTTGCTCCTCGTGTAAAATAGATAATTGATCTGGTCTCTTGAGCTCTCACAGAGGTTATCGGTGAAAGTCACAAAAGCTAGCCTTGTTGATTACTTGAAAATGGACAACCTAAGCACTATATCATCTTTAAATGTTTTATAAAATCACCTTGAAACTGATACAGACATAATTAAGCCATCAGTAAAAAAAAAGTTTGGAACTGCTGCTTAGCATTTCAGTTTTATTAGAACATTAGCATTTAGAATTGTTTCCAATACTTAATGAGCTGCCTACTTCCTACTTCCTACAAAGGCAGCAGCCTTCAAAGGTAGCACCCTAACCTCAGAAGTGACTGATTTGGAACACTCTAACACAAATAGTGCTACGTCTTGACTTAAAGGTAGGGTAGGCAATTTTTGTGAGGCTAGCAATAGCGAGGTAGCTTTGAAAGCACAAGATCCCACTCTCCCTTCAGAGTGTCTCCAAAGCCACACCTCCTTTAAAACACATGAATGCACACAGCAGGGAGCAAACAAAAACTTCCAGAGAGACGGCGTTAAACTACCTTATGTCTCAAAAGCACATAACATTACAATAAAAATGAACATAAACAACAAAAAAAACACTGACCTTTACCACCTGACTACAGTTGATAGTGTTGCCATTGAAATGCATAAATTCGAGTCGCGAACCGCTCCGAGTATAACGTGATGGGTTTCCATTTCTTCCAAATTACAGTAGTTATGGCGTGAACGTGGCATAAGCTCATTGTTTTGGTTCAGGAGGAACTGTAAAAGGTGGCTACTGTTGCGATGCACGTGACTGCCATCTGTCTAACTCTGCATAGCATGAAACATGCTGATGACGTGCAACGTCTGTGCAAGCTGATGACGTGCAACATCTGTGCGAGCAGGGTGCACGGAGGTATGAAAATACATACCTCGACAGGCAGGTAGGACATTGTATCATTGCATTCGGCCCTGTCAATCATCTTGTCACAGTTAAAATCCTCCACATTCAATTTAATTTAATTTCCTACCATATCAGAGAGAAATGTAGTAGCTTTCTTGCTGAGACTCTCCTCATGTCTTTGCAATTTAAATATAATGATGAATTTAAAAGTTAATGGCCAAACACATCATTACAAATGTTCACAATGCTGTTGCAGATGATATATAAAGTGGATAACATTGAATAATACATATATTTTTGTCAGGTTAAATATGGCTTATTAATCACTCAAACCCCTTTATTTAAACCCCTCTACTTAACCGTCGAATTCACACATCCATCATGCATTCTATTTTCAAGTAGTATTTAGGATGGATAGTATGCAAATTAGGACGTACCGTCTATAAATACCAAGACAGTTCACTTTTTTTTCATTTTTGGTTGAACTATCCTTGTAGGGTGTCGTCACATTTACGTTATATTATATTTTTGGCGAAATCTAGTCATTTCAATAAGATTGCGACTGGGAATGTTGCTTGAGAGCGAAAGATTTTCAAATTGGAAGAGTTCAAATTGGTCTTCTGGATTCACCACTTTGACTAACAAAAAGCTGTTTGGTTTGAAAATGATTCCTGTGTGAGCTTTGCTCCACACAACACTACACTATTGAAAATAAACAATGGACCTTTTTTGCCAAAAGTATAGCTTGCCTATGATTCCTTAAAATGCTGCCTTTGTATGCAGCTCACTATGTTTTGGAACAGAGCGATTATTTTATTGTCTATTAAATCATCAGACTGGTGCACGTGCTACTTCTAGCTGTAAAAACTGAGAAATGCATTGAAGTGTGAGGGTAGGTGTGTGTGTGTGTGTGTGTGTGTTTTCTCAGACTTGAGATAGGGCTTGTCTTTCAGGCTCTCCATGGCTTCCACTTATCACTGTCCAGCATTCTCTGATCCTGCGATAGTGCTCCGGCAGCCCGGCTCCCTTAAGGAAGACAAAAGATATCCATCGGAGAAACGACAAGCTCTGCAGCCCTCCTTCATTTTGTCTTTTTCAACCTTTTGTTTTAAAGATTAGTCAATAAACCTTGCCCTGCCAGTTTTTTAACCGAATTAGAAAGTAAAGTGCAATTTTAGATGGCTTCTGCAGCACTGCAGCCGCTCGCCTTGGCTGATGGCTGTCAAAATAGCTCACACGAAGGTAAAAGGAATGACATTTCCGGACGTTGTTTTTATTTGCTGTATTTACGTGTGTGAGTGTGTGCTTGGGTATGCCAGGCAGGGTTAATGTGTTTTCCCTTTAGTCTCTGAGACGCGTGCCCAGAAGTGAGGCAAAGGCTTCAGCGGAGAGCAGCTGGATTAAAAGGCTTTTATTTTTCTCTCTCTTCTGTAGCTCCGGCTAAACTCCACCAGAGAAAGATACTTCATTGCAGAATTTATCTTCACTTGCACTCTAGAGTGTGGCAGCAGCTGAAAGGAGCCCTGCTTTGCATTTTTAATGCCCTTAGCCAGCCAGTGTGGTGGTGGCAAGCCTTTGTAAAGCTGTGTTCTGATTTATCACGGCTAGCTAATCAACCCCCCACCATTCCTTCCATTCCAGGAGTCAGTGGCGTCCGGCTTCGCTAATGTGCCACACTTTTCTGTGGCCACTGAATACCGGCCCTCCTGCACAACTGAAATGGCTCTCATGACTGGCGCACACTGAGATTTTGTTGACTTTATTGGACTCGATAGACTGATGGATCACTTTTCATCATACTTTTCATCATACTTAGGTTTTTCAAGAATTAAACTGTGACTCATAACTCTCCATTTGTCATGAGGACATGAATGATACCTCGTATTGTGCAATTTGTGGAGGAGAGGTGTGCTATTACCAGTGTTGGGGTGTAGCTAGTTAAATGTAACGTTACATCATTTAATTACAAAATAAATGTAACTGTAATCCGTTACAGTTTTTGAAAAAAATGTGTAATTAAGTTACAATTACTTATGAAAATAAATCCACCTAGTGGACAAATTTCTCTATTACTTTGTCCCGTTTTGATTTGCAAAATAGAGCTACTTAACTACTAACACACAATGATTGGTCATTGAGTCTAAACAAAGTTTTAGGTGGAATATAAAAAATAAAAAAAATACCATGCATATTATGACAGCTACACTGGTGAAATCTGTTTGGGTTGCCAGTGAGTATGCAAATATAATCTATTTTTGCTTCTGTTAATGAGAAATCAATATGAGGCCTTATATGGTTTAACGTTTTCCCTTCACACACACATAGTGGTAAAACAATAATAGTATGCAGATTTTTAGAATTGTGTGCTTTCTCTTAAATATAACTAGCTCTATTTTTAGAGGTTAACCCTGCCTGGTTTGAAAATTTAGAAAAGTAATCTAATGTTACATTTAATAAAGTAATTGAAATAGTTACACTATTTATTATATTTTAAATAGGGTACCTTGTAATCTGTAACCTATTACATTTCCAAAGTAACCTTCCCAACACTGGCTATTACTTTTCTAAGTGATCAGACTTTCGTTTTTGGCCCTGGTAAACAATAAAACCCTATATACTTTAATTGAGGGTTCGTGTGATATGTAGAGACCAGAATATCATAGACCCTTAAGGCCTGTTCACACCAAGAACGATAAATATAAAGATATAGTTCTTAAAATCGTTCTCAATATTAAAGAATAGCAGAGTTCACATCACAACTATAATGATAACAGCATCATGCTGTACCGAGCTCAAGCCTTTAAAGTGACAGACAAGCACGCGCTTAGAATAAACAGAACGATATTGTCCGCTGGTGTGGATGCTAATATACATTATATTGCCAAAAGTTTTGGGACATCTGCCTTTTAAATGCACATGAACTTTAATGACATCCCATTCTTAATCCATAGTTTAATATGGAGTTGGCCCACCCTTTGCAGCTATAACAGCTTCAACACTTCTGGGAAGGCTGATGTTGGATGAGAAGGCCTGGCTTGCAGTCTCCGCTATAGTTCATCCCAAAGGTGGTCTAACTGGTTGAGGTCAGGACTCTGTGCAGGCCAGTCAAGTTCCTCCACACTCTCTCAACCATGTTTTTATGGACCTTGCTTTGTGCACTGGTGCGGTCATGTTGGAACAGGAAGGGGCCATCCCCAAACTGTTCCCACAAAGTTGGGAGCATGAAATTGTCCAAAATGTTTTAGTATGCTGAGGCATTAATAGTTCCTTTCACTTGAACTAAGGGGCCAAACCCAACCCCTGAAAAACAACCCCACACCATAATCCCCCCTCCACCAAACTTTACACTTGGCACAATGCAATCAGTCAAATACCGTTCTCCTGGCAACCACCAAACACAGACTTGTCCATCGAATAAGAGACAGAGAAGTGTGATTCGTCACTCCAGAGAACACGTCTCCACTGCTCTAGAGTCCAGTGGCGGCGTGCTTTACACCACTGCATCCAACGCTTTGCATTGCACTTGATGTAAGGCTTGGATGCAGCTGCTCGGCCATAGAAACCCATTCTATGAAGCTCTCTACGCACTGTTCTTGAGCTAATCTGAAGGCCACACGAATTTTGGAGGTCTGTAGCTATTGACGCTGCAGAAAGTTGGCGACTTCTGCGCACTATGTGCCTCGGATATGCGCTGACCCCGCTCTGTGATTTTACGTGGCCTACCACTTAGTGGCTGAGTTGCTGTGGTTCCCAATTGCTTCCACTTTGTTATAATACCACTAACAGTTGACCGTGGAATATTTAGTAGAGAGGAAATTTCACGAATGGACTTATTGCACAGGTGTCAACCTATCAAGGTACCACTCTTGAATTCACTGGCCATGGAAGTGATTGGATGAATTCAATGATTTGGAGGGGTGTCCCAATAATTTTGGCAATATAGTGTAGCTATCTATATAATTATCATTCTTGGTGTGAACGGGCCTTTAGAGTTGGACTCTATAGACATGGCCCATTAATTAGCCAGCTAGCAAACTTCCAGAACACCCGAGCAACCACATAGCAATGCCATGACAACCACCCACAACAAAAAGCATTTAGGACAGACACTACTGCTACAAAATCTAATGTGCAATTATTTATTTAATTTGTATTTATATCATGTTTTAATTTGATTAATTTATTAATGCATTATAAATTTTGCACCTTTAGACGAAATAGTCTTATAGTTTTGTGAACTTTAAGGCAAACTAATTTATCTGATCAAACATGTTTTTGATTATTAGTTAACACATTTGTCCTGGATTGTAAAACATTAGTCTTACAATTACTGCAGTAGGCTACTCTTTGTTACGGTGCCTCTGTATGCACCAGTAGTTTTTCCAATCTTGTGAAAATTGATTCAATGTTTTTTTTTAAAGATGCATCATTGTGAGGTGCTTAATTAAAAAGTTTTTTTTTTTCTTTTCACAAAGTCATCTTGACTGTCCTCTTCCAAGTGTAGATTTTTGTTTACGTCAGCCTATCACAAACGTTTACAATACTTTACAGTTACGTGGAGACTCTCTGCACAGAGGACCACTGATCTAGCCTTTTATAGATTACCTTAATCGAGTCTGCCGTAATGAAGGAATAATGAAATAAATGAGTGCCTTTGTTTGGTGCCACCATCGAGGGAGAAGTGGCAGAGGCATTTAAGTGCCAATTGGCAGTGTGGAAGCAGTTAGCATTTATAATGATAAGTGTTCCATCTGCTGTGTGGTGGCAAGCCAAAGGCGACAGATGGAATTGTTTTCACAATCTGTTTAAATATGTTGTCGTTTTTTCTTCCCTTTTTAAAAAGCCCCAGCTTGGCACACTCATACGCCCATTCACATTAAGGTGGAGATGTTTGATTTGATTCGTGCAGTGCTGCTGTGGTTTTTCTCGTGTTTATCAGCCTCTGATCGAGATGGAGTTGATCTGCCGATGGTAGACAAGAAAAACGCGAGTGAAAAAAGTGTCTGTGCACTGTGGAGAATGAGTTTGGATACTTCATCTTGGTTCATGGCACACACAAAAATCCAATTTAAACAGCCAGGGCTGACCCAATTGCGGAATGGCCTTATATCTGGATAGAGAGTGGCACCGGTTGGGGCTGTGGTCTGGGCTCTAAACAAAGGGATTGAATCTCTCTGTCACACAAGGGGAACCGGACTGAATGAGAGATTTGGATTAGAGAGGAGCACCACTGTTTGACATCTGTAGGAGCTACAGTGAGCCGCAAGTCACCAGCTGCTCTGCATGAGCTGTTTACTTGTGGAGAGTGTTAAACTTTGTTCTGTTCAGCTTACTGCCACATGGCTTGAACAACACATTACAATCCAACTGAGCAGCTTTTCAAATCTCATTTTACTTTTTACTTTTTGTGGTAATGAAGCCCTGAAGTGCAAAGTTATGGAAATATTTATCATTTGTTTTTGTTTGTTTTTTTCAGCTTATTATATAGCTTTTTCGACTTCACTGCATACATCCAAATATGCCTACCTTTCTAGTATATAGTGGCAAACTATATACAGCACTTGAAATTAGAATTATGTCTGAATTCGTAGTATTAATAAAACTCTGAACAGGCAGCACAACAGACTTTTTTTTCCTTTAAAGTCCCCCTGCAGACAATGATTTTATCGCTTAAATCTCAACTTTGATAATCACACTGATGTATTTAAAAGTTTTTTCCTGTGAAAATAATTTCTTCATGCTTTTAAAATAGCTTGAATGTAACTCTAACACCCTTGCTTAATTTAGAACTAGAGGTCTGCGCGGGACTGTTTTTTTTCGTCCTGCTCCCGCTAGATTCTATTCCACACCCACCTGCTCCCGCTTAATATTCACTCTGTGTTCACCTGCTTACCGCTTAGAATGATTTTCTTCCCGACCTATCCCGCTAAATTTAGACCTCGCTTCCAAATTTAAATTTCCCCTAAAGAAAGAGAGTGACTGGGATAACAAAGTAAACAAAATAATTTTACAATAATACTGTCAACACCGTAAAAAATGTCACAGAGAAAAAAAGACTAAATCAAATACGACATCTATCGCTCAAAATTATAAGCCAAAAATACAAATAAACGAAAATTGCCGGCTTACTAGCTATAGCTACTGCAAAATGTAATATTTTTTTCATTTTGATGCAAGAACAGAGTGTCGCTGACTGACAGTTTCATTACCAAACGTCTCTCCTCCAAAATCCAACCACAAAGGCTGAATGTTCCCTCTGAAGGTGCTCTCTTGGACAGGATGCAAAGAACTTATATTTCCAGGTTCAAGGCAGGGAACTGGGAACTGTGTGAATGCCACCATTGCAGAAAGTTTTGTTCACTTCAAGTTCAAGCGCGGATACGCTGTTGTCAAAGGATGTTGGGAGCGGCCTGGCTATTGTCAGACCGCCCACTCCCGTCCAAAGTACACCAGAGTTACCAACTGCTACCTTCTTTGATTTGGAAATCTACTACCGTGCCGCAAGAAAACTGATCGGGACCTCTATTTAGAACCATGAATATGCAAATTAGCCTCGCCTCCACCCAATCACACCGGCCTGTAAATTCTACACAATGGCAAGTAAAAATATTGGTTTAATTCATCCATATATTTTTGAACCAGAAACTAATTCCGAAGAAGAAGAGCAGATTAAACAGACAGGCACGGTTCTATGGAGGTGCTTGATATCATATTGACGAAACAGATTTGGTAAATGGTCCAGTAAAATGTCAAAGGTTTCTATTTACAACGTGTATTTGTAGTGGTGTGCAATGTAGCCAATTATAGACATGTTTGATCTCTTGAACGCAGAGATTATAAGAGATTCATTGAGCAGTGTAGACAACTTTGATTATAATGGAACTTTGTGAGATGACAAACTGAGACAAGTGACAGCTTTTTTGTAAAGGGAACGGTCTTTGCACGTTTTCTAGGCTGTATATAATCCATTCAGAATTTGAATTAAAGTCGACACATAACAGTAATTCATATGATTAGCCCTTGGCTTGACTACGTTATCATACAGCTAATAATGTTTTACATATGTTACACAAACCATGTTCCTGTTCACCATCTCAGTCAGACAGCCGCCTTCCAAAATCAGCATCCCTAGAAAGAATGATAGAAAAAGCCCCGCCCCACACGTTGACTGGATTGGTTACATATTTGTGACGGTAGGAGTTAAGGCCAATTTCAAACCACGTTTTTGAGACTGTCTTTGTTGCAATGCAGTTTTAAGGAGAAAATACTCAGCGACTGATGAATTTGCGCATGTTTGTCTTAAAGCATATTAAAAACACCACACAGACATATAAACAACATTAAAAACTAGATTTTCACCACATGGGGTAATATAATATATTTTATATATACTTCTTTAATTAATCACAGTTTGATAAGATCACTATTTCAGTTTTATTTCGATTAACTGTGCAGCCACAATTGTTTGGTTACATTTTATTGAATTATTCAGTAGAACTAAATGGTTCTCATTATAATTAATGAAGCTATCTATGCTGTCTGCTAAGTGTCACATTGCACTTTTAGCTTTAACATTAGACTTTTTATTTCTATTTTTGACGTACTGCAGACTATTACATCAAAACTAACTTGCAATGTTTCTGCTAATTTAAATTCTACATTGTCTTGTAAATTCTACATTATGTATAAGATTTTTCCACTATTATAAAATAGCCTATACACAGTCAGTGTACTAGGAAACTATTTTTGAGCTTGAAATTGATAGGTGACATTGTGTTAACAGGTAAAATAACAAGTGACTTTGTGATTTAAAAAAAAAAAAAATATTTTTTTTTATTATTATTAATTATTATTATTATTTTATTTTTATTTTTTTCACCTTTTGGACTTCAGGACTTGTCATTTTTTCATTAATTTTCCTCCTGTGTGCTTGATTCTCAGTGAGATTTTAAGTGAAATTCCTTTAGAAATAATTTTTAAATTCCCCATTTAGTGGGAATTCTTAATGCAAGCCTCAATTTAATTCCGTGGTTAATTTTAATAATCTTAAATCATCTTAAATACAGTAATCTGACAATAGAACTGTTGCGTTGTTCTTTCGAATAGTTCATTGTGCTGTATTATGAACAAATGTAATTTTCCCTTTGACCAGAGGACCAGAGGTCAGAAGAGGAAGAGAACGTCCATCTACGAGGAGGAGAAGATCGAGGTGAGCTTTCCCTTCCTCACCCTGCACTCCTTTAAGACTGTCTATCTCCCACATCTACCTCTAATATTTAGAGAGCATTATGAAGGAAGACAGCTTGTGTATGTTTACACAGCAATCTCAGCACTCTCCACTCACCAGCTTCATTCAAACACACACGGCGGTTGCCTCTAATAGCTTGCGTTTCCATAGGAACCATCACCGCGGGAGCGCAGACAGAGGCAGTCGACTCTGCAGAAAAAGCCCAAAGCCGATGACACACGGACCGAGTGCACCACCTGCAAGGGCCCAGGCGACAATGAAAACCTAGTGAGGTGGGTAAGCTTGTGCGCTGCGTGTCTCTGAAGCATCTGCGCGCGCGAGAGCATGTTTGATCTGGTGGGGAAGAGGTGGGGGTTATATTCGCCTTGTGATTAAAGTTCAGGCTTCATTATAAGGACTCTGCCATGCATGTGTGAGTGGGAGGTAGCACCGGCTCCACGGGGCCCTCTCTATTTGGCTGCCACATGTATTTGCTCACTTGGTTTGGCAGTAATGAGCTGTCTGATTTACTGTCACCACTTGGCCCCCGGTATGAGTATGCAGTTCTTTCGAATAGGATTATTTTAACGTAACCGTCAGATCCAGATCAATTATACTTTTTTTTCTTCTTCCTTTAACACCTCCTCGTCATGCTTTTCAGTGCCGTAACCTTGTTATGTTATTGCTAAACTATATGCAAGCATGACTAAGAGACTTTTAATTGACACTCGCATAATAGAAGTGACAAACAGTCACCACTTCCGTCCCATCACGATTTGACATAAAGCTGTTTTTGGGTAATTGGAAAGTGGCCTGTCAGGTTACAAGTGCTTCAAATGTTTTTACAATGCAGAGTAGGGGATATGCAATGTTTTGTGCTAGAGCTGGCCAGTATAATGTATATATCATGGCTGTGATATAAAGTGCCAATTCTTTTTACTGCAGTATGTAAATATATCTGAATAGCACAATACTACTTAAAGTTATTGACACTTTAGAGTGAGAAATTAAAAAGCGGGACGTGCATGGTGTTAAAAATATTTAAGCGCAATAAGGTGTGAAAAAAGAACTCAGAGAGAGTGCTCTGAGACAATGTGATCCCGAATTCAGTTCTATTTCGCAGCTTATTGCACGTGAATGGACAAATACACACACAATTGTGTGAAAATGCCCATTGTGTGGTGTACTTTCATAAATACAGTCGGTTACGTCTTAAATGAACAAAAACAGTTGGATTTGTGTCAGTATATTGGAACCGTGCATTCGGTCTTAAAGTGACAGCAGCACAATATATCTACTGCCGTCTGTGTCATTTAATGTTACTCAAACAACAAAAGGCAAAGAGAAAATCACTCACTAACTTTTTTACTGTAACTGAAGAAATTTAGATTTTGTTCTATTATATTTGTCCTATTGTTTGAAATTTGCTTCTTTGTTCTTATTTTTAATAAGTAAAATAAAGTAACAAAAATATATATGACGTGATGTATATCAGGATCATGAAATAAAAATGTATAATATCGTGAAATAAGATTTTGGTCATATCGCCCACTACTATTTTGTACCGTCATGCAAAGTGGCTAGTTCGAATTAGCTGCTGTTTGGCCTCAGCTGTGGTGTGAGGTGTGTTGCCCTGACTCTTTCTATCTTTGCATTGAACAGGTTGTGAGAGCCGGGCACCACCTCCTCCCCTAGAAAAGGACAGATGAGAGAGAGACAGGGAGAGAGAGGCAATTTAACTCGTTTGAAGAGCGCCGTTGGGGTCGGGGAGGAGTCGCAGATGGCCACCTCCGACCGCCACCTTTGACCGTCCCTTCTGCCCAAAATGGACAGTGCCATGGACTTTATCATGGTTAAACGGCGGTCTGGCGAAAATTTTCTGAAAGAACGAAAAGACTCGTATGTGGACTAACATAAAAGTTCAGTTTGCACTGGGGGGAGGGGGGGTAGGGGGAGCTCAACCCTCATTGGACACTATAAAAGGACTTTATATGGACAGAATACTCAGTTAGCCAGTTTGGAGGCACATACTCACCCATAGGGCCGTTCTTTGTGGAATACATGAACAGTGGCACTGGTTTAGGGCATTTTGCTCTGTGGATTAAACCAGATTCTGGGCCGTTTCACCATCTTTGCAAGTGATTTGCTGTCATCTGGCCTTCTTTTGGCCTTTCTTTTTCTCGCTTGCTTTCACATTGGCTCTACAGCAGCGTACACCTCGCTCTATCCGAGCTTACCGCTGACCACAAGACTCGATCAGCTGTATTGACTTGAGTCAAATGTGCTTCTGAAAGCTAATTGTGTCTTCTGTCTTGCTTTTTACTGTGAATGCTCTTAATGCTTTTATTCCATTACTCTGTTGTATTTTGCCTGTGCTGTATTAATTCAAAGTGGTTCAAAGTGATTCGATGGTAGACATTAGAATCAGTAGAGTCGTTTTTTTTAAGTATTGGATTTTTTTTACTAGTTGTGGTAGCAAAATATAATTCAATATGGTTTTATCTGTACTTAAACGTGTAGTTTTCCTTAGTATCAAAGTTACAAAAACATATCCGGACATATTTCTCCACAAAAGGAGGAAATTATATTTTACTTGAAGAAAATGATTTTGATGTTTTCATGACATTTCAGCAACTTTTCCAGCCTGATTCTCAATACTGTAATGCTTTTTTTACTTTACTTTTTATTATTGTTTAATATTTTTGTAATTTTACATTTGATAATTCATAACTGCAGTATGTGATACAATAGTTTTTACTTTATTACAGTACATTTTTGTTTTGTTTTATGATGAATGAATACTTTCAAATTTAAATCTTTTGCTTTGTTGCGTTACATAGATGACACTTGAAAGTGCCAAATTCTTATAAAAACACAGTATGTCACAGTATAAAAAAAAAAAACTCTTCTATCCCTAACCCTCCTCCTTTGTATTCCTGTGTTATTGCACTAATGATAGTCTAGCTACCTAATTCCATGGCAGGATGCCTGGCAGGTAAAAATCTGATTAAGTTCCCACTCTTGACAGTTTCCTGTTGGGAACAGCCTCGTCCCTCATGCCCTCTCAAACTGCTTACTCTCACTGGACCAGACACGACACTTCCTTCTGTGGGATTTACATATCTTTCTGTCTCTCGATGACTTTATCTGCCCTTTAACCTCTGACCCTACTGTATCTTTAGCCAGAGCTTTATCTCTCTCCACTACAGCTGTCTTACCTAGCTCACAGCATACTGTGTGTGCAAGTGTTTGTCGTGGCACATACTGCATCTGCTTTGCTCCGATAATGCTGCAAGATGTAGCCTTTTAGATTACAGGTCGCCTGTTAAGTCATGTGATGTCAGTTTAGCAAAGTATTGAGCTCTTTTAATGTTTTTCTGGCATAAGCCGTGCTGCAATTTATGTTCCAAATGTTTCGAAATTGAAATGTTGATTAGTACTTGAATTATTTGTGCTTGACGTTTTTGTCTATTTATTTAATGTATATATATCTGACATAGTAATTTATTCCTTAGATATTCTCCATAGGTAATGTGTCAATGTGACTTGAACTGAGATTATGGTATTGCATTCTTGAGTGTTTGCGTCCTGTGTACATGCAGTGTTTTTGTTGCCATGCGTCATTTCACGCGAGTGTGGTCTTAGGACAGTGGCGTTGCATCAAGCAAGCCTTAATAAACTTTTGACTTTTTCACATCATTGTCACCATGATCAATGAGTCTCAGTTTGTCCAGCTAATGGATTGTGCAGGTTCTGCCAGCCAACATTGGCATCAACTCTGGTCCATTCTGTAGCTTATTCTGACCAGTAACGCCCAATTTGACAGGAAAATAATATTTAAAGTCACCATGAAATCGAAAACTGCAATTTTTTTTTAATGAAAGTTTATGATTTATCTCGTAAAAAACATTAAAATGATCAAAAACATTAATTTTCACCTTTCCCTTCGCAACTCTTTTTTAATTACATGTTCACTGGCATGCAGTCTGGGCAATAATCCAATCAATTCTAATTGTACAAAATCAAGTCCAATCTTACAGTTTTCACAGTTACAGTGTTTCTCTTAGATATACATCACAATAGGGAGAAAACAACACCATTGCAATTTGCCTTCCATGCCAACTTTAAATGACAAGTAAGATCACCAATCAGAGCTTGTTTTGTTTTTCTGTGCTTAAGGGATGGGTTAATCTGATTGGTTTTCCTGATTGGCTAATTAGTACTGGAAGCATAATTTAATTATTATCAGGGCTCCAGACTGCGACCAAATGGTTGCATTTTGCAACCTATTTAAGAGCTGCCATTTCTTTTACATTATGAGAAACATCAAACGGCAAACGAAACGAAACGAAAGTGAAACCAAACTGCACTACTCATTTGAGCTGTGCTGCGTGGACTGTTTACCAGCTTAGAGCAATAAAAGAACACTTTACTGGCCGGCCGATCTTTGAAGTGCTTGACACTTTTTGAGCACTTCAAACCTCCAAATGTTATCCAATTTTAATGTTATTTTTAATGTCATGAATTGTAAAACTAAAAGTTTAAAGATGTAGGAAAACTAACACTTTGTGGCAAACAAGCACTTTTATTAAAAATGAAATTACCACTATAACCAGTAGATGGCGGCAGAGGATCACTTATTGACTTGTTGGCCATTTCCACTCCCTAATATATGGAAAAAAGTAGAAAGTCACATGAAAAACAACTACTTTTCTTCAAATTGTGACTGAATTACACAGAACATGTAAAGAGCGCCTTTTTTATAATCACTGAAGCTTTCTGTCAGTTCAGTATGATACTATAGAACAACAATGGTACAGTTAATAAGAGTAGAATATTTACATTTTCCCTATAACAATGAGGTTACCGTTGTTAATAAAAGCTGTGTATTTTATCTGTATATAATTTCAAGCTCCGTTTCAATAAACAAACCTGTAATGTCATTAGTAACTGCACTTAATACAAAATAATAGTAATTTTATGATTAAATTAAATTTATGATCAAAAAAATTTAATTCTGCTATTTTCAGTTTTTTTTTTACAGATTTATTTTTTATAAAGTTCAAGTTGATTTGAGAAAATATGTAAAATATTTGTATTAACATTTTAAATGTATGCATTTATGCATTTAGTTTCATCCACCGTGACTTAAAACAGAGGAACAAAAGCAATGCTTCACAGATCCAACAATATTCATATTTCAATATTCATTACAATGCCATGTTAATTAGAAAGCTAGATTAAGAAACAAGTTAGAGCAAAGAAGTGCACAAAAGAACATTTTTACAATGTTCTGCATGTTATTTATTTTAAATTGTGTGATGCATAGATCTGCTTTATACCAGCCATCTGAGATATTGTATAAGCCTTCAAAAAATCGTATTTGAAGCCAGTTTGTGCCATTTTGTCATGGCAGACATGTGGTGGCTGTAACGCATCTCAGTTAGTATAATACTCTCTCTCCTGCTGTTTTCTCCTAATGTTTTTCCTTCACTCTATTCCTGTTTTCCCGTTTAGCACATCTCATCAGCTCACACTTACGCACTCTTCCTGTCTCTCTCCCTCATTTCCACCAGCCTTCTCTCTTCCCCGTGCCAAGCCCAGCTCTACAAAGAGTGAGAGGAAGGGAGAGAGAAGCGAGGCTTTCATGGGGAAATCTAGTTAACGGCATAACAAAAAGCCCAGTGTGTCTGCTAGTAAGTGAATCGCATTTGTGCTTATACGACGGTGGCGGTGGCGGGAACAAGCTACATCTCTGTGGCCTGGGCCCATCAAAGCTCTGAGCCTCTTATTGTGAACCAGAGAGATAGAATCAGTTTGGCATGACCAAAACCTGAGCGCCCCAATCCCTCATACTCAGTCCAGTGGTCTGGTACGAGGAATCTGGCGGGACGAGTGGTTCCGGTTTGAACCCGGGGTGCAGAAAGAAGAGGGAGGAGGATGTTCTGGAAGAGCAGTAACCTTTCCGATGATGAGCGCCTTTCCTATTACAGACCTGACACGGGATCCAGGGAGATGATTTAATGGCGGCATTTTGTTTTTGCTGACTTCACCCCTTTTTTTTTTTCCCCTTTGCACTTCCCACCACTATTAAAACAGAAAACCCAAGCTGTAGGACTGCAATGTGTGGGACGAGTGGCCAAGCAGCTAAAATCTATTACACTACAGCTTCTACAGTGTCTTTCATCCTACCCAGTTCACTGCAGCGTATATGTGTGCCGCTCGTCTTCGGGATTGAGTGCATCCCCCTCTTTCCGCATTCGCTAGATGACTTGCGTTGCCCAGGGGTGCCTAGCTAATTAGCAAAAGCATGGTAGAAGCTGGTGAACTGCATTTCTGCCAAAGCAGACTGTCTGGAAACGGTCCAGAGCCACGGTGCTGTAGGACGCTGTGGCAAAACAGCCAAACTTCCCTTCCAGATCAGGGTGAACAGGGTTTAAAGGAATATTCTGGATTAATTAAGTTAGGTTCAATGAACAGTATTTTGGCATAATGTTGATTACTACAAAAAACAATCTGATTTGGCCTCCAATTTAAAAAAAAAAAAGGTTTGTGAGGCCAATTTTTGGAGGAATGTAAAGCTTATAATTGTATAAAAGCACATTAATTCTTCTTTAATTCTGTGTATTACTTGAACTGTTGCATTTGTCACCTATATTTTTTTCAGACATTTTAGTGTTTATTGCATTACATCATGGCAACAAAGTACAATTGGAAATGACTTTACACAGAAAGAAAAACTGGAAAGCTTTTTTACACACTAAAATCATATTAACACGCATATTGTTTACGTCTTGTGGCCAGCCACCATATTTTTAAACACAGAAATAAGCTATTATCTGTGAATGTGCAAAACTTCCAATTTATTAGCTGCTATGTAAGGGACAATCAATTTTAATGCACGACGTGGAGGCAAAGAACCGCCCAACACAAGGGTGGCCGTCTCCGCAAAGTGAATTAAAATCGTTTAATACACAGCTAGCCGTGGATTATCCTGCTTATACCATGGTCATTTGCTAGCATTGACAACTTAAAGCTGTTGTCCCGATATGAATCAGACACAGAGATAAAGTAGTGCATAAGATTATTTACATTTATTTGATTTAATGAATCCTATTTCTAGCATTTATTTTAATTATCGAGAGCGAGAGAGAGAGATGAGAGATGTGAGTTTAATTACTTCAGAATAGATATGTAACCTCCTCGTTGCCGAGAAATATAATGTAGCTTTTCAGTAGCAAAGCTATTTTATTTTTAAAAGTTGCGGGGCAGCGTTATAAAGTTTCTGTGCTCCTGAATGTTTCTGTGTGTGCAGCTCAATCTCCACTCTCTGTGCGAGTGACGTTATGCGTTTGTGCTTCAATGAAAACAGCGCGAATGACTAAAGCCCAATTTATACTTTTGCGTCGAATGTACGCCGTAGCTACGTCGTAGGATGTGTGTTGCACGCGTAGCCTAAGACGTACCCTGACGTGCACCTCTCCAAAAATGTAACAACGTGTCAATTCTACATTGACCGCAAGCGCTGTGATTGGTCTGCCAGAGCCCCTCCCTCAGGGGGTACACATAATGCCTCTGCATGTGTAACTGCACGTCGGCGCATTAATATAGAACGGTGATTAAACTGACTTTAAGCTACCTGTGCATTAAACATTTTTATTGCACACCTTCCAGCCAGTCAGAATTGAGTATTCAGACAGACCATGGTATAAAGGTAAATAACTAGAATACCAAAGTGCATTAAATTATAAAACTATTTGCGCTACAAACCAAGTGTCAGTCTTTTTTCCCTCAGAATTGGACTTTACAATTGCGAATTTGTATATAAAGTTGCACGATATAAATTCTGAGAAAAAAAGTCTGAATTGGGAGATGTGAACTCAAAATTGTGAGATAAAAAGTCACAATTGTCTTTTAAAATGTTTTATTCTGTGATGGAAACAACCTTCCATACACAAGCCATGTACATTAGTTAAAAAATAAGGTAGGTATTATTGAAACCGTGAGTATTTTAATGTTTGCAAATTGGCCCCGCTCATTTCCATTATAAGTGCTCTGCTGTAACCTGGATTTTTGGTTATTTTAAAGAAAAAGGAGACAAATGAATTATTGTGGTAATCAACATTATGCCACGTGCTGTTAAGCTTAATTTTTTCCGAAACCCATAATGTTTCTTTATATCCTTAAATGGCATCATTCAAACCACCAAACTGACCCCCAGTCAGCTGTCTGAGGCTTTACTGTGCAAAAATTGACACATCATGGCCCCCTGCTGTCTACACAGAGAAGCACACTGTGTCCCGCAGGTAGCTTAAAGTTAGTGTCCCCATCAGCCATCCTGGCTTTGAGTACGAGACTAAATGAATGAGTGAGCCGTGTAGTAATGAGATAATAAAGAGGAGTTACTTTGTCAGTGCATCGCTCGGTCGCAGCGGCTTCAGCCGTAAGCCCATTCATTGCCTCTCCTCCGTGTAAAACAAAGGCCTCTTAATAATACCATTCCCACCTCAACAGTAAATCAAAAAGGAGGAGGCTCACAAAGGCTGATAATCTGCTCCCTCAATAGAAGGGATTCACAGAAAGCCATGGGGGCACTTTGTCATGGCCGGCAGTCAATGGCCGAGCGTCTTTTGCCATATTGATCCCTGTCACGTGGTGGCTCCCCAAGTAATTGCACTGGACCCGAGTGATAAATTTGCTGTGTTTGTACCATCCATAAGGGTGAGAGTAGCGGGCCAAAGAACTAAAGACTTGCAGTGTGAGTCTCGGTAACACTTCGCATACTGGTAAATCCAAGAATTAGCCAATTTATCGCTCTATCAAAATTATACTATGCAATCTTTTGCTCTGCTCAGAGAATAGACAACGTAACTGTTCAAGCGTGTTGAGGTTTACATGTCGGAGTTTTGGTGCGCAAGCATCCGTAGTTACTATTAAACACATCAGTATTGTTTAAGAGATTTGCGTTTCTGCCACCCAAGCGTTTTTGCGGGGTCACTGTGGAAATTGCTCCCACTCGCAGGAAGTTAATCCACAAAAGGGCTAGTCAAAATTACCATGCAGATTAATCCCTTAACATAAAAGCTTTAATTACAATGTTCAAACATTTAGGAAGTAATCCTGTCTTTATTTTGGTATTAAAGGGGCATTTTAGCAGTAGCTTATCGGGTAGTGCAACGTTTCTTGTTTGTTGCCTGGTTTTGTACTTGTTTTTTCAACTAGTTCTAGATGTCCTTGAATGACATTTTGTTAGATCCTAGAATAACCAAGATGTGCATCCAATGTCATTTCTGTGGACATGAATGATACCTGAAATCATGCAGCTTGTAATGGAGGGTGTGCTATTACTTTTCTAAGCAATCACACTTGTGATTTTTCCTTAGAGGTATGATAAAATCGGCAAAAAAAAGGATCCCGTAGCTATTGATGAAATGACAGAGCCATATCTAGGGATCACAATGTCTGAGACTCGAGGTAGGCTCTTTTTGACGACTTCTAGCTTGTTGCTATATTGTTGGTAACACTTTAGATTAAGGTCCAATTCGCACCATTAACTAGTTGCTTATTAGCATATGTGTTACTAGGATATTGACTGCTATTAGTACTTATAAAACACACATTAATGCCTTATTCTGCATGACCTTATTCTACATTTCTTATTCTACACAATACCTACATGTAACAACTACCTTAGTATCTATTAATAAGCCGTAATTAGGAGTTTGAGGCAAAAGTCATAGTTAATAGTGAGAATTGGACCCTAATCTAAAGTGTGACCATTGTTTTTTATTTTACTATTCTACATTACTTTTTACGATTTTTTTTATATGCACTACCACTCAAAAGATTGGGGTTTGTAAGATTATTTAATGTTTTAGAAGTCTCTTCTGTGAAAATTATTACAATTTAAAATATCTGTATTTGAATTTTTTTATTTTTTATTATTATAACTTTTGTATTTTAATATATTTTAAAATGTAATGTATTGATCTGATGGCAAAGCTGAATCTTCAGCATCATCACTCCTTCAGGATCACATGATCATATTTTCTAATATGCTGATTTGCTGCTCATTGTTTTTGTGAAAACCATTTTTTTGATGAATGGAAAGTTCAAAAGAACAGCATTATTTGAGACAGAAATCTTTTGTAACATTATAAATGTCTTTACTGTCACTTTTGATCAATTTAATGCATCCTTGCCGATTAAAAGTATTCATTTATTTAAAGAAAAAAATAATCTTACTGACCCCAAACTTTTAAATGGTAGTATCGTTAACTTAACATTTTAAATCCCTTTAAAGGGTGGACAGTAAAACCGGCAATCTGTCTTATATCATGCTTTTATTCAGCCTTTTCCTGAACGTCTGTACTTTAGGACCGATCAATTTATTCTGATCCTCTCAAACAAGGCAACATTATAAATTAATGAGAGCCGATATTAATCTCCGTAGTGATTTTTCTGTTGTGCCCCTTTGCTATCTGTTCTCGAAAATTCCAATCGGGCCTTAAGTGTTCCAAGAATTGCTCTGATGTTGGTGATTGCCCGTGTCTCTTTAAAATGCAAGATGATTGCAGTAATAAAAAACTGCAGTCGGGAGCTAATTTAACTTAAATATATCCTCTTCACTTTTATCCAGGGAGATTTAGAATTGTACATTATGGTATTAAAACATTGGAGCTGTCATGCGTTATCTCTCTAATCACCGGGCTGTGTAGACTAAGGCCTCTGCCCTGAACCCGGCTGACCGGATCAGCCTTTAAAAGGAGTCTTGGGCTGAAATAGAGTTCTAAGTGGAAGGATGAGAAGAGATCAAGCAACAGAGCCACCGGGCTTTCACCCTGCGCCGAGAAACCAGCGAGAAGATGGGGGAGGGGGGCTGAGCACGCCAGGGGGTCTCTAAGAACTCCTCTTAGAGATTAAACAGTAGATGAAAGAGGATACGCATCGCTAGCCGAGAGCAACATGTGTCACAGACAAAAGCAATCAATCGTGTTTTTCCCCTCACCTCACATCCCAATAAGATTACATCAATCAATAGACTCTCTTATGAGTGATTGGATTCCGTCCGAGATCGGAGGAGAGAGTTGGAGGGGAGGAGAGAAATGAGCAGCTCAATTTTCCCAATGATTAAAGCGGACCCAAATTGCTTTGATAACATCAAGGACTTTGTGACGGGGTCCAGAAGGGCAGTGCACGGAGCAGATAGAAGTTGGCACGTGTGTTGCAGGAACCGTGGATGATACGTCACCTCACTCCGCAGAAACTTCTCACATAGTGCTGGTGGAACGGTCCTTTGTTTTTAATAGAGCACATGTCTTTCTTTCACAAGTACAATGAAGAGTTTGATCATCTCCCTGTTGAATCAGATTTTACCTTGAACCTCAAGTGGCAACCCAATGCCGGTTTTGTTTGTTATATAAATGTAAGCAATCATATTGTTATAATCAAACTTAAATGTAAACGTATTGCTATGAACTGCATAGGTCCAACATTTTGTAAAATTATAAACATGGTTAAACAGGACAATTGGAAACTTCATCAATACACAAAAACACAACGGAAGTGTGGTTTATCTGCCTATGACCTTAAACTGGTCATATATAGGTATATATGTATACAGTCAAACCAAAATGTATTCAGACACCTTCAACATTTTCTCACATTATCACAGTTTATTCGCTATAGTTTAGAAAATGGCAATAAAATATGACAAGTACTGTGTCCGAACAAATTCATCTTGATAATGTCAGATAACTTTGATAGAAAGGTATGTGATGGATTACAATCAACCAATCAGCTGTCAGCTGTTAAATTTAAGTACCAAAACCAGGTCAACCAATTAGCAAGCAATGCTTAATTTTGTTCAGTCTGTGGTGTAAAAGGTCGCAAAAACACTTCAGCAAAACATGGTCAGGTTAAAGTGTCTGAAGAATTTTGGTCCACTGTATGAAGAATATATATATATATATATATATATATATATATATATACACACACACTTTTGCTCACCAAGGCTCCATTTATTTGATAAAAAATACAGTAAAAACAGTAATATTATGAAATATTAAAATTTTAAATATTTAAACTATTTAAAAAAAATTAAATAATTATTTCTGTAATGCAAAGCTGAATGTTCAGCATCATTACTCCAGTCTTCAGTGTCACATGATTCTTCAGAAATTATTCTAATATGCTGATTCAAGAAACATTCCTTATTATTTGTTGAAAACACTTCTTTTTTTTTTTTGTGGAAACCGTGACAAAGTTTTTTGTAACCAATATAAAAGTCTTTACTGACACTTTTGATAAATGTAATGCATTGTTGCGAAATAAAGGTATTAACAGCAGTGTGTATATAATATAAAAGTTGATAAGCCTATGTATTATCTTAACTATGCATGATTATATGGTTATTTCCTTTTTATTAATTACGTCGATCTGGAACAAGATGTCAACACAATTTGTAGCAATTTACTGACATGTTATGTGATATATTATGCAGTATGTAAATAAGGTATATTCTTTCTCTGTAGTCAGTAGGAATATGTACCGTTTTATATTTTATTCAACTGCACATGAAAGAGAAATTAAAAGTGTATATATATTCATTTTGAAAGGTTACTTCCTGTTGAACCACCTATGATGATTGGCCATTGTCAATTTGAATTCCAATTAAGCATAATCACCGGCCCGTCTGTCTGCTTGGGTCTGCATCACTGAGCAGTGTTTTAATTCAAAGATGTTAAACCGTGATACACAACAAATGCTACAAAAGGTTCATTAAGGCAAAGTAATTAAAGAAGTAAATGGCGAATCGGGGCGCGCTCCGCTAATAAAACGCAAGCCTCCCGTGGCTGCCGCAGGTCCTAAACTTTCCCCCCACATGAAGCGAGAGGAGTCTTTCACTCTTTCTTTATTTGCCAGAGCGAGGGATTCATATAAAATCAATCGGCGACTGTGTGCAACAATAGCCGTGTGTTCATTAGTGCAGCACACACACACTCCTGGTCATTTGTCTTCTTTTCACAAGGAAGCCTGGAGGTGATTTAAGTTCAGCTTTCCGGTGCAGATATGCCTGCTCAGCCCCTCCATATATATGTATGTGTGTGTGGTTGTGTTTGAGCGTGCCGCTGTGTGTTTGTACTCGTAACCCATCCTCACATCTGCTCAGACAAAAGAATGTTTTCTTAAGGGTTACGTTTGTGATTTGTAGTTGTCGCCTTGCTCTTTGATTTCATTGTCTGCCGCATGTTTGTTTTTTCACCTATATAGTATTGCGGTTAATTGGACTTTCAAGATAATTGCCACTTGTGTTGCTTTCATGATTTCCTTTTAAAGGTATAGTTCACCCTGGAATGAAAATTATATCATAAATTACTCACCCTGGTGTTTTTCTACTGCCGTATACTCTTCTTTCTTTATGGACCACAAAAGGTCCAGCTCACGCTCGTCCGTATAATGGCTGTGAATAGCGACCAGCATCAAGCTTTTTAAAAAAAGACTCAAAAGTATCACAGAATGATCCCATGCGACATATATCGTACATTCCAAGTGTTATGGGCATATGCAATATGAAATTGTATGTATTTTTTGTTAATCTTGATTTCTCACAAGAATATAGCTGTGTTAGCTATACTATAGCTGATTACACTACACATAGTTCTCAAAACCCAAATGTTTCATACAGTGAGTCTCATGCGAGATCAGTTCATGTTAACTGTCTGGCTCATTTAACAGCTCTTTTATGTACAAAATAATAAAACAGAAGGGCATTCGTTCTTGTTAACCATTCCACTAACGAGTGAAAGGCAGCCATCATTGTATAATGGGATGTGAGCAAAATTCTGGGACTCCTTTCTGTAGCAGGAGTTTTTTTTCTCACTTTCCCCACGCTCTCTCTTCAGAGGGGGATCATGTAATGGAGGCAGCTTCGAGTTGACAGTCTGTCGCCGAGGGCAAGCCATTTTCTCATTGCTCTGTCACAATAAATATATGGATTAGAAACAGGAAGAAACCGTGCATGCTGAAGCACAAGCAGTATGCGCTGGCTAAATGAGCTTATGAATTGACTCGTGTTGAATAAAGAGATGAGGTGTGTGTTTGTTGAGGAAAATTAACACGTTTTATATTTTTCTCATGTAACACAAGAATTATATTGTCAAACATGACTATTTGCATATAACTGGCTTTTAAAGAGTTTTCTTTCGTATTACTGACCATTTGAATTAAATGAGATGTTTTTGATATTGCCACTCTCATCAGGATAGGCCAAGTTGGAATGTAAATGTAAGTAGCTGAATATTGAATAAGCATTTATACACTCACCTAAAGGATTATTAGGAACACCATACTAATACTTTGTTTGACCCCCTTTCGCCTTCAGAACTGCCTTAATTCTACGTGGCATTGATTTAACAAGGTGCTGAAAGCATTCTTTAGAAATGTTGGCCCATATTGATAGGATAGCATCTTGCAGTTGATGGAGATTTGTGGGATGCACATCCAGGGCACGAAGCTCCCGTTCCACCACATCCCAAAGATGCTCTATTGGGTTGAGATCTGGTGACTGTGGGGGCCATTTTAGTACAGTGAACTCATTGTCATGTTCAAGAAACCAATTTGAAATGATTCGAGCTTTGTGACCTGGTGCATTATCCTGCTGGAAGTAGCCAGCAGAGGATGGGTACATGGTGGTCATAAAGGGATGGACATGGTCAGAAACAATGCTCAGGTAGGCCGTGGCATTTAAACGATGCCCAATTGGCACTAAGGGGCCTAAAGTGTGCCAAGAAAACATACCCCACACCATTACACCACCACCATCAGCCTGCACAGTGGTAACAAGGCATTATGGATCCATGTTCTCATTCTGTTTACGCCAAATTCTGACTCTACCATCTGAATGTCTCAACAGAAATCGAGACTCATCAGACCAGGCAACATTTTTCCAGTCTTCAACTGTCCAATTTTGGTGAGCTCGTGCAAATTGTAGCCTCTTTTTCCTATTTGTAGTGGAGATGAGTGGTACTCGGTGGGGTCTTCTGCTGTTGTAGCCCATCCGCCTCAAGGTTGTGCGTGTTGTGGCTTCACAAATGCTTTGCTGCATACCTCGGTTGTAACGAGTGGTTATTTCAGTCAAAGTTGCTCTTCTATCAGCTTGAATCAGTCGGCCCATTCTTCTCTGACCTCTAGCATCAACAAGGCATTTTCGCCCACAGGACTGCCGCATACTGGATGTTTTTCCCTTTTCACACCATTCTTTGTAAACTCTAGAAATGGTTGTGCGTGAAAATCCCAGTAACTGAGCAGATTGTGAAATACTCAGACCGGCCCGTCTGGCACCAACAACCATGCCACGCTCAAAATTGCTTAAATCACCTTTCTTTCCCATTCTGACATTCAGTTTGGAGTTCAGGAGATTGTCTTGACCAGGACCACACCCCTAAATGCATTGAAGCAACTGCCATGTGATTGGTTGATTAGATAATTGCATTAATGAGAAATTGAACAGGTGTTCCTAATAATCCTTTAGGTGAGTGTATGTAATATTGGGCTGTTATATGTTAATTACGCTCATGCTTGTCATTTTTAAACCTTGCTTAAGTACAAGCTTCATAAATTGGGTAAAACATATCATATAGTTAAAAAAAATCTCACCAAGGCTGCATTTATTTGACCAAATTACAGTAAAAACAGAGGTATTACATATTTTTACAATTTAACATTTTATGTATGTGTATTAAAATGTAATTTATTTTTGTGATGCAAAGCTGAATTTTCAGGATCGTTAATCCAGTCTTCAGTGTCACATGATCAGAAATCATTCTAATATGCTGATTTGATGTTCAAGAAACATTTCTTATTATCAATATTGAAAACACTTGTGCTGCTTAATATATTTTGTGGAAACTGTGAAAAGAACAGCATTTTTAAAAAACAGAAATCTTTTTTAACATTCTAAATGTACTGTCACTTTTGATCAATTTAATGCATCCGTGCTGAATAGAAGTATTTATAGTCAAACCAAAATGTATTCAGACACCTTCAACATTTTCTCACATTATCACAGTTTATTCACTATAGTTTATAAAATGGTAGTAAAATATGACAAGTACTCAGAGTTAAACTGTCTGAACAAATTAATCTTGATCATGTCAGATAACTTAAGAAAGGTATGTGATGGATTACAATCAACCAATCAGCTGTCAGCTGTTACATTTAAGTACACAATTAGATAATACCGATTTAGGTCAACCAATTAGCAAGCAATGCTTAATTTTGTTCAGTCTGTGGTGTAAAAGGTCGCATTAGCAATTAAAGAAAAAACACTTCAGCAAAACATGGTCAGGTTAAAGTGTCTGAAGAATTTTGGTCCCAATTATTTATCAATATTACTGGTAGTCCACTGTATGAAGAATCTTTGGGTATATATATGTCACAGTTTACTTTATTTTGCTATCCTCACTTACATAAATTAACTATAGTGTCCTGCACTCTATCTGAATAATTTTTGGTTTGACTATTTCTTAAAAAAAATCTTACTGACCCCAAACTTTTTTGTGCCCAAAGATGTGCTGGTCTATATTCTTTAATAATCACTATGATTTCTGAATGACCTGAATTTGCCATTTATGTCACGTACTGTAGTACATTAAACTCTTTAAAGGGGAAGAAAAATCCTGTTTTCCATCAAATGTCCCATTTAAAGATGACATAGTAACAGGTTTTTCCATTTACCTTTAATGCTATGTTCATACTGTCAGTTCTCGGGATTGACGACTGCATTTACTTACAGGTGTGAGTCTCAAAATGTCCCATTCATACAGCAACTTACAGTAGCGTCTCGAATACTGTCTGTATTAGAGGTCGACCGATAGTGGATTTTACAGATAAAGGACCACACTAGCTGATAACTGATTAATCAACCGATAGTTTTTAAATTGGATACTGAATAATAAAAAAAAATAACACTCCAAGTAAAATAGTGCTGAACTGTATTACAGCAATGAAGAAAAAACAGTACTGAAACATGAAAATGTACTTACTTTTTAAATGAAATATATGAATGTTAATCTCATCTCAAATACTGTCTGTATGAACATGCAACAGGAGTCAAGGTTGTATTCTCTTACCTACAGAGACTGTAAAGGGACATGGTGGTTGAAAAAAAAAATTATGGTATGGAAGGAAAAAATATTTTTTCAATACTTTTGCCTTTCGAGAAACTCTGCATATGCTTGCATTCCCCCGATATTTTTTTTTTTTTTTTTTACGTTTTACGAGCAAACGCAAAGTCTGTTGGAGGAATGCAAAACCTTTGTTACTTTTTAACCGTTTAAACCGTTCTTACCAGTAACTATAGCAACAGTGACCAAAGTAATATAAATGATGGTGACGTCCATAAAACTGAAAAGTCTTATCACTTTTGACACAAAAAGAGTTCAATTGTAGTTCATCGATCAAATCTTCATTAACCGACACACGGTAGACACTAGAGCTGCACGATTCTGGATAAATTGAGAATCATGTTTTTTTTTGTTTAAAATGGAGATTGTGATTCTCCCACGATTCTGATGAAAACACATTAGACAACTAAACAAAAAAACACATAATTTACTAGAGGTTCTGACAAAATGTTCATTGCTTTAGTCTATTAAAAAAATACATTCATTTGAACTAAATAATGAAAAAAATAAATTGAATGGAGTCAGTGGCTGAATCTGAAATCAAACCCCAATCACTATTCCCTAAGTTAGTCTACTAATACAGTTCACTTGAAGGAGTGAATGAACACGAGTGAGCGAATTCGGACAGCCATTGAGTGTACATCAGCTGTACACTCGGTATTGCAGTGCAATGTGGTATAGAATGAGTGCACTCGATAACGTCCACTATGGTTTTGGACACCACTACAAATGGCTGTCCCTTTCAAATAATGCTGTATTTGAGGGTGTAGGGGGCAATTTCGGATTCAGCCAATGTCTCATTCGTAAAGACTTATTTCGTTATTGGATGAATCAGAATTTGTGAATGAATCTCTTGAATGAATCTCAGAACACTTTCAAAAAGGTGATTTGCTCTATTTTGATCGCTACCATGTAGATATCAGTGTTCATACTCAAACTATAAACTTTTATCCCAGTACACATTTGTCCCCTGTTATTTAAATGTTTGTAACACATAAATAACGATAATGTGTGGTTGTGAACATGCTTCATACTGCACATTTACATGGCAGCTGCTCTCTCTGGATCAGCGGCAGAGCGAACGCAGATTTGAATGTTGCATTGCGATGATCGTATTTTAAAAGGTTAACCAAAGTCCCTAAAGTCTTTGGTTTAAAGACTGTTTCACATCACAAACGTCAGCGCCCATATCAATGAATGAACTGAATGAAAGTTCCATAGGAATGAACTGCTCCGCGCCAGTGGACATGCATCGTGAGAGTGTGAAGCGTGACGGTCAACCCTCTCATTCATTAACATGGCAAAATACGCTCTGCTCATGCTCCGCTGACGCTTGTGACGTGAAATAGCCATGGGAATAGATGCGGAATCATTGTTATTTAGAAATAACATCGCGTTTTTGAATCGAGATTGCGATCTTTTAGCGATTAGCGGTTCCGCAGGTTTTTCATGGGTGTAAGTTCGGTTATAGAATGCGATTGTCACTCCAGTAAATAACTGAATTGTGTGAACGTGACTGTATTAAGGACTCAAATTCAGGATTGACCACCGTATTCTGCTGCTGTGGGAACATGGCCTATATAAGTAGGGGAGAGCGGGACACAACCTAACCCTTTTTGACTTTCTCACTTTGTGTAAATCCACTTGTGGTTCAGAGTATTTATTTTTTAACCCTGGCTCGTGTCTTCTGCTGGTTAGATCAGCATTAAAGAACTATCTCAACTGTTAAATAACAGATATACGATTCAAATAATATCAGATTTGTCTACTTTTAAATAAACACAAAAAACAGAGATGAAAAGATAAGAAATTTGCTTTTGCTATGGTTAAATGTTCAGTGATATCTTCCAAAGAATTTTTAATTTTGACGCAATTTTTTCTCTAAATAATGTTGATATGGCAACTAGTAAATACACTCATCCTGGCATGTGTGGAAAGTGTTAAACCATGTGTTACAACTAACCCCGCATTAGGTTGTGCCCCGCTCTCCCCTACCCTAAATGTGTTTGTCTTTGATTGCCCTGTTACTCTGTCAGGGGAATATTTGGTTGGCATGGTAACCACAGGTGAGAGTCGGCTCATTTCCTTTTGCAAAGGCACCTTGAAGTGTTCCCTTATGACTTGAGAAGTTTATTTGGTTGCTTGATGAGAAACAGTGTGAAATGAGCTGTTTGACTGTGGATATGAGCAGCAGGCATCATTGTTAGCTTTTTAATCTTCAATCAAACTCTTAATGGTGTGCAAACCTGTTGAACATCTATGTGCGCTAGTTTTTCGTATTTCTATCATATTTCTTTAATAAATATGGCTAATAAAGCAGCAATCAGTTGTGCGTTTGACCTTTTTGCACTATTTCAATGATACACAGTACTAATGACCAGAAATCTACATTAATGTGATCAGGTTAGCCATTATATGCTGTATTCTAGCCGTTGGGTGTTGACAGAAGGTGTACATGTGTCTTCGGCATGAGACGCTCTGCTCATTAGCACTGAGCCGCATCCCCGTCCAGTCCTTTAATTAGCATTTGAAGTTTGTGATGGGCCCGAGTTTGAAAAGGGCTTCCATGTCACACAGCATCGGGTTTGGTGACACCAAGAACAACCCTGCCTCTGCAAAAGTCTCACGGTGTTCCCACTTGTTCACCTGGCAGACAAAATATGCCGTCTGTCCCTGTCTTTTTCTATCGCCTCATCCTGCGGACTCGCTGATAAGACCGCCGTTCCCCCCATCCCGTAATAGAGACGAGGATGGGGATTGGGCCTATTGACCTCCCCCGGCTCTTATCGGCTTTATCTGATTTACATTGCCAAATCAGAATCCACTATATTGATTACAACATAATTAGTTAATTATGGACAGGAAGGAGAGGAGAGCATGGACTGCAGGGTGAAGGGCATGTGGGGTTTCAGCAGATGCACCTTATGAATGTTAAATGAGAGCAGAACTTCATGCACTTTGTGTTTTTTGCAATAGTTTTATGAATATAGAAATAGTTTCTATATAATATAATAAATTTTTTTTTTACAGATGTCATTTTAATGTTAATTAATTGCAATTAATTATAAAACGTCATAAAAAAATGATGCATTTATTTATGCCCCCGGAGTCAAATTTAATTCTCATAAGGATTTTTTGTAACACTTTACAATAAAGTTTAATTCATTATTATTAGTTACTTGCGTAAATGAAATACCATGAACCAGCAATGAACAATGCTTAAAGGTGCACTATGTAACATTTTTTCAGTAAAATATCCAAAAACCACTAGGCCAGTGTTATATATTTTTATCTTCAGTTGAGTACTTACAATATCCCAAATGTTTCCAACTAGGAACCGGGACGTGTGAGTGAGTCGCCTGTCAATTGTGTCATATCTGTGTTACCCTCGGTTTCTGGTTTTATTTAGCAGAAATGCTTTACTCTTACTGCAGTGTGCGACGTGTCATAGCAGCCGGCGAGCGAACGCACAGAGTAATGTCATAACATCATTTTCAACACACTCAAAATGTATCTAATATGATAAACAGAGCTGCGTTACCTCATACTCATGACCGGAAAAGCGGAAATGGCGCCGGCGACTGTGGCATAATAAAAGTCCCGCCGCTCGTGAGGCGTGTGTTGCGCAATCGCTCCAGCGGCCCTGCTCAGCTCCCACAACACCCGGTCCTGCTCTGCTTCATACTACAGTAACGTTAATAATCGCATCCATGCACATGATGTCTGCCTGAGTCCTATCCCGATTCTTTTCCACCGGCTGCGAGGTGAAAACCTCATGTCCCAAGATTCTGTGCTCAAACTTGGCGTCATCAAACTAAGCCTTTGTTTTGAACAGGCGACCTCTAGCGGACAGAAAAGTTACATAGTGCACCTTTAATGTTGTTTTCTACATATACTAATTAACATTTTTTTTATTTCAAATTGTAGATAATACCATTGTAAATTATTATATTAAGTATTTGTATTATGAACAAATATGCTTTTGAAAGAAGTTTCTTATGTTCACCAATGCTGCATATATTTGATCAAAAGTACAGTAGAAAAAGTAATATTGTATGATCTTTATTGTAAGGCAAAGCTGAATTTTCAGCCTCATTACTCCAGTCTTCAGTGTCACACGATCCTTCAGAAATCATTCTAATATGTTGATTTGCTGCTCAAGAAACATTTATTATTATTATCAATGTTGAAAACAGTTGTGCTGCTTAATATATTGTGGGGTATAATAAGATTACTTGATGAATAAAAAGTTCAAAACAACATGAATTTGAAATATAAATCTTTTGTAACATTGTAAATGTCTTTACTGTCACTTTTGATCAATTTAATGCGTCCTTGCTGAATAAAAGTATTATGTTTTTAAATAAAAAAATCTCACTAACCCTATTATTCCTATTATGAATCTTACAAAATACTTTGAAAATACTGATGTATATGTGATTATTTGCAGTTAATTTGAGTAATTAATCACTGTATATAATGTAATTAGTTTATTTTGACACTAATGTGAAATGTCCCTGAATGCTTCTGATGATGTTGCATTTTGTTTTGAGTAACAATAATCAGCACAGCACTTACAGCAGCTTCAGAATAGCATAATAATCGAAGCAAGATGGAGGTCTTTTACAGTTTATGTAAAATCAGATAGCTGGTGGTTGAGCAGACCTATAACTAAGGACAGAATCTCAGTGTCTTTCTTGACACCTTGACTCTGGAATAAAAATCCTATAGAGATTTATCGACACGATGAGCTAAAACTCATTTCAGCAGGACCAATCGAGCAGCGTGTTTTATGATGGCTGTACAAGGCCGTGAGAGAGGTTGTGTGCCAATGTGTTTTGAATCTATTAAGCATCTGTTACCTGACAGCAAATGGCTCTGTCACCATCTATCATACCTGCCTGGTTAGGGCCATACTGGCCTCTTGGCAGGGTATAAGCAGACTCTGTGTGTGTGTGGGTGAGTGTGTGTGTGTGTGTGTGTGTGTGTGTGGGTGCGACGGCACCGCAGCTGCATTTTAATGCATTTTCACTGCTAATATGCTGCCTGTTTTCCTCATAGGTGTGATGAGTGTCAGCTCTGTTACCACTTTGGCTGTCTGGACCCTCCCCTGAAGAAGTCGCCCAAACAAACCGGCTACGGATGGATCTGTCAGGAATGTGACACCTCCTCATCAAAGGTGAGAGTCAACACAATTCCCCCTATACCCACTGCAGTTGTATTCATACATTCTCCCAGCATTCCAGCTGCATTATAGCAATGGATGGTGCTATAAGTGTTTGAGTAATAGTTTGTTTCCCATTTTTGAGTTTTGCATCAATTGCTATCTAAAATCTAGTCCGCCGCCTACCTAGACAGCATTTTGAGTGTTACAGGGCACTTCAGATGAGTTCTGAAATGTAGACAGAAAAAGTATGGTCCCTTGTTGCAATATGATCCCAGAATTAACTGCTCTATCCATTATGGCACTTAATTTGAAATATTGACTATAAATATATTTAATTCTGGACAATATCGATACAATTCCTAATGTATTCTAATTTCCCTGCTGGAAAAAAAAAGAAAAAAAAAGTTGGCTTGCTGGTCTTAGTCTAGTCTCCCAACCTGTTCAGGCTGGTTTTTGGATTTTGGGCACTTTTCAGTGGCCGGCTACATAGTTATTCATCTAATTTTTTTTCTTCAAGACTAGTCCTAATTTTTTTAAGGGGTCATCACATAAGAAATCACATTTGCCTTGATCCTTTTAAATATAAGAGGTCTTTGTACCATTAAAACATCCTGCAAGTTTCATAGCTTAAAATGTCCTCCTCGTTATAAACAAAGCATATATTTAATCAAGCTCCAAAGATAACTCATTTTGATATTGCGGGATCTGTGATGTCACACTGGCAAATACACTTGCATGTCCTGACCCCTATAAAGTCAGTTACCTAAAAAGCTAGATCGATTTGAATTGAAAAAGTAAGACTGATTACTCGCTGGTTAACTGCTAGTTGGTCAAACTAGTTCTTTAGACAGTCTTAACATAGTGGCTACGTTTATGCCACTGGCCTCAGCTTAGCCAGGCTGGAGGACCATCTTAAACCAGTTTAGACCTGCTGAATAAATTAGCTTAGGGCAGTTATAAGCAGGCTTTACCTAATATTTGTAGCTATGTATTTTCACACATATTGCTGTTCCGTTAGCTTAGTAACATGCTAATGTGAGACTGAATTGTGAATTACGTCTCTGTTGTGGTAGTGCTTTTTTTGGGTGGTAGGAATGAATTTTCTAATTAAAATTGTTTATTAAATTATTTAATATAATTTGTTTAGGTTACACTTTATTTTAAGGTGTCCTTGTTTCAGTGCAATTAAACTAATAAGTACTGACTACTATTAATTAACAGCTTGCACTTACTTTAGGGGGTTTGGTTTAGTGTTAGTTTCTTGCGTAATTTACTGTTATTACTATAGTAAGTATATGCAAAATTTAAAGAAAAAAGTATTACCCTTTTATATATTTTTGTAATTTAATTCAAAAAATTCTTATATAATTATAGTTCATAAATTATTTTTATGATTTACTGCAGTGGTTGTAGAATTTCTTTAAACTAATAACACATTTTTGTACAAAATGTTTTTACTTGACTGAATTTGGAGTTTAGTGCACAGTGTTCATTGCTCAAGTATCACCCCAGTTCTCTCTGAAACATTTCTTGACATGATTTATTACATAAATAAATAAATACAAATCTTTACCACACATTCTATAAATACTCTCACCGGGTTTATCGGCTCCCTGGCTTTAATTACTGATAAAAGTGCTGAACAGAGTAAAGAAAAAATAAAACCAAACAAAACAAACAGTAAAACAGAAGTATGATAATATTAAAATGCCAGGGAAAAGAGATACGGGGGGGGGGGGGGAGCTCTATCTCCCTTAGTTTTTAGATGGTTATTAAAAGTGTCCTGATAGCACCAGTGGTAAAAATCAACCACTGTTTTAAATCCTATATTCCTTCCTTCCACGTCAGCAGCTGCTCATGTTCCCTTTCCTAAAAGCCACAGTTCATTTGCGCTGTTGACTTAGACCTTAGCCTACGGTGATTGTTTTGTATTATTTTTGGTAATTGGCGAGTGCATTCACGTTCTCCCAAACATTTAATTTCTATTTCTCATTGAATTACAGTGCAATCAAAGGCAGTATATGTCTTCGTGGAAACCTAATTAAGTTAATAAATGCATGTGCTTTTCAATTTAGCTTTAAATGGACAGTTCTGCTAGCCAGACTCTAGCGGCATGGAAAATGGGGGTTAATTGATGTTTGCTGAAGAGAAAGTAAAAGATGAAAAATGGTGGTGGTCTGACTACATGGCGGAATGAATAACATGGAATTATTGCTCAGGAATAAAATTAAAAGGTTAAAGCAGAAAGCATGATGATAGAATGAGAAATGCAGATGCTGCCAAATACTGTTTACTGTATATGTACACGAATCATAGTCTGGAGATGCTAAGATAAATGGTAGTGCAATGGTAATAACAGTTATAATAATAACATGGTACGTCTTGTAACCATCTTGGATGTGATATAATGATTGAATCCATCAGAGATTGCAGTATAATCTCTAATTCTTCCAAGACCAGTTTTATTTAAGCTATCAACATTAATTTTATAGCTCAGTGGAATGCTCTGACTGTGTGACAATAATAGTCATATTTGTTCCTATTTTTACTTGTTTTTTTTTCTCAAGGTTTTTGTTATTAAAATATTGAGATTACTGTTGATTGTGCTAGTGGTATGTGACATATTGCCATGATGCTATGTCCAAAAACACAGTATTACCATGGTAAAGGCATAAAAACATTACTGCGGTAACGTGCAAAAACATAGTGTTACCAAATAAATGTTCAAAAAACATAGTATTACTATGTACACAAAACATGGTATTGCTACATTGCAGAAAAAACTGTTTTACTGTGGTAATGTACAAATGCATATGGTATTACTATGATACCATATCTAAAACATGCCATTACAATAGTAAACATACAAAAACATAGTATTACTAATGTACAAAAACATGGTGTTATCTCAATACCATGTGAAAAAAACAGTATTATCATGGTAAATGTTTAAACATGATATTACTAAGGTAACATGTAAAAACATCGTTTTAACATGGTAAATGTGGAAAAAATGGTATTACTGCAATACCATATCCAAAGGCATATGTCAAATGTTCAAAAAACATGATTTTACTCCGATACCATGTGCAAAAACATCGTATTACCATTGGTAAAGATATTCAATAATATGAATTTTTTTTTTACTGTAAATGAGTAAAAAATATGATCATATGAAGTATAATATAATAATATAAATAATATTCACTGATATTTCTTTCATCTGTTCAAAAATGTGTTGATAAAATGAGATAAAAGAGCTCCCAGTCTACTCACAGCAGCCCTTTGTTTCAAGTACATGTAAAAGTGCTTAATGTCTCGCTCATAAAATTGACTGATAAAGAATTATGTTCTGGCAGCAGACCCCCTTTGTGTGTGCTGTGTATCTCCTGTAAATAGGGCTATTATAAGTCAAAGGCGTTGAAGAAAAGCTGCAGATCGGTAACCTGCTGCTACAGAATGAGAGCTGTGCAGTTCAGAACAAAAGCGATGGAAGGAAGGCGAGTGGCGACAGAGAAAAGAGCTTTAGACAGTGGGAGGTGCACCAGGGCCACGGGGATTAAACAAGTCTTTGCCTTTAGAATGTGTTCAGTGACAGCCTGCCGTGAGACCAGCCGCTCCCCGGGGACTCGCAGAGACCAGACACAATCCTGTTTAATCACACACATACACACACACACACATGGACACCAGGCCACATACCTCTACCCTTCTCTCTCTCTCTGTCTCTCTCTGTCTCTCTCTCTCTCTCTCTCTCTCTCTCTCTCTGACACACACATGCTGTGCTTGGCTTTACTGGGATCTGCTGTCTTATCTCACCCTCACTACCGGGTTTCTGTTGTCCTCCTTGGATCCTCCTAATGCCGTCATTTTAGATGCTTTCTCCAACTAAACTGCATAGATGCGATGACAGAATAGGAATCAGGAACACTCTCCTTCCTCTTATCTTTACTTATATATAATATATATATATATATACACACACACACTAAATTGCCAAAAGTATTGGGACACCCCTCCAAATCATTAAATTCAGGTGTTCCATTCACTTCCATGGCCACTGGTGTATCAATCAAGCACCTAGGCATGCAGACGCTTCTACAAACATTTGTGAAAGAATGGGTCGCTCTCAGGAGCTCAGTGAATTCAAGTGTGGTACTGTTATAGGTTGCCACCTGTGCAAATGTACTCAATACTAAATATTCCACGGTCAACTGTTGTAGTATTATACAATAGTATTAAGTGGCATTATAACAAAGTGGAAGAAATTGGGAACAAGTAACTGAGCTGCTAAGTGGTAGGCTACGTAAAATCACAGAGTGGGTCACATGCTGAGGCGCACAGTGCGCAGAAGTCGCCAACTTTCTGCAGAGTCAATAGCTACAGACCTTCAGACTTCGTGTGGCCTTCAGATTAGCTCAAGAACAGTGCGTAGAGAGCTTCATAGAATGGGTTTCCATGGCCAAGCAGCTGCATCCAAGCCTTACATCACCAAGTGCAATGCAAAGCGCTGGATGCAGTGGTGTAAAGCACGCCGCCACTGGACTCTAGAGCAGTGGAGACGTGTTCTCTGGAGTGACGAATCACGCTTCTCAGTCTGGCAATCCAATGGACAAATCTGAGTTTGGCGGTTGCAAGGAGAACCCTACTTGCCTGACTGCATTGTGCCAAGTGTAAAGTTTGGTGCAGGGGGATTATGGTGTGGGGTTGTTTCTCAGGTGTTGGGCTTGGCCCCGGCCCCTTAGTTCCAGTGAAAGGAACTCTTAATGCTTCAGCGTGCCAAGATATTTTGGGCAATTTCATGCTCCCAGCATTGTGGAAGCAGTTTGGGGATGGCCCCTTCCTGTTCCAACCTGACTGCGCACCAGTGCACAAGGCAAGGTCCATAAAGACATGGATGAGCGAGTTTGGTGTGGAGGAACTTGACTGGCCTGCACAGAGTCCTGACCTCAACCCGATAGAACACCTTTGAACATTCAATTCACGGGCAACTGCTCTGGTGGACATTCCTGCCAATTGCACGCTCCCTTAAAACTTGCGACATCTGTGGCATTGTGCCGTGTGATAAAACTGCAAATTTTAGAGTGGCCTTTTATTGTGGCCAGCCTAAGGCACACCTGTGCAATAATCATCTAATCAGCATCTTGATATGCCACACCTGTGAGGTGGATGGATTATCTCGGCAAAGGAGAAGTGCTCACTAACACAGATTTAGACAAATTTGTGAACAATATTTAAGAAAAATAGGCCTTTTGTGTACATAGAAAAAGTCTTTGATCTTTGAGTTCAGCTCATAAAAAAACAAAAGTGTTGCGTTTATAATTTTGTTCAGTGTGTATATATATATATATATATATATATATATATATATATATATATATATATATATATATATATATATATATATATATATATATATATATACTGTGCAAAAGTCTTAGGCATATTAGTATTCTCAGTAGTTAATTATTTATTGGCTTAAAACTATTTTTAATTATTATTTTTATTAATTATGAAGAATTATGTTCTTTTTCAATTTTTATATACAGTACTGTGCAAAAGTCTTAGGCACGTTGGTATTTTCACATGAAAAATGTTTTTAAGCCAGTTATTATCTTTTACTGTAGTGTGTCAGCAGGAAATATCAGTTTACATTTCCAAACATTCATTTTGCAATTAATTGTAATAATCCAGTGAGATTTTTTTTTTTTTATATATATATGCACAAGAAGTCTGATAGCAGCCAGTATGATCTGATCTCACCATCATCGAGTCTGTCTGTGAATACATGAAGAAACAGAAAAAACTGAGATGGACTAAATCCAGAAGAACTGTGGCAACGTCTCCAAGACACTTGAAGAAACCTTCCTGCAAAACTACATGAATAGGTGTAGGAACAGATGCAGGTGACAAAAGCCGTTTTAAACGCAAAGGGTGGTCACCCCAAATATCGATTTGATTTAGTTTATAGAAGTTAATTCATAAATAAAAGCTATTTATGTTATTGTTTTTGACAGCATTCTCACTTCAAAGCATTATGACAAGTGCCTAAACTTTTCACAGTACTGTAGTTTTGCAGGTAGGTTTCCTCAAGTGTGAAAATACCAACGTGCCTAAGCCTTTTCACAGAACTGTATATATAATTAATAATGTAATATACAATAATATGATGTATTACTATAACAATAAACATGGTCTTACCTTTATATTTCTTTATTTAATATTTCTTTATTATTCTTTATTTCTTTATTATTATTAGGGTTGTGGAATTATGACGAATGTTTACAAATTTGAATTGAAGTTTTGCATGAAAGATTATTGGCTATTCTCTCATCAAAACATCTACACTTTTATGCTTTTATCTACATATTTATCCTAGATAATTCGGTATGTTCAGTATAACCCATGACCTTGACATTGTTTCGTGCTATACTTTACCAGATGAGATTGTAAAATTTCATTAGAAATCAATTCATTGGGCATATTTTTTAAGAGAGTGGACATTCAAGTAAATATCTTTGTTATTCAGCTCTAGACATTTAAAAATCATTGACATATTTGGTTGAGCGATCGTCATATTGTAAATGTAGACACATCTGACACTTGAAACAAAAAGTCGGGGTGAAGGGTAAAAGTCTTCTGGCCGTGGCTGCAATTTGAAATATAATAGATTCCATTATGGGAATCAAAGAGCACTCCAGAAATGAGCAGTGTGTACTTAAGTTCTGTAATCTGCCACGCTGTGAACCTCTTTACCTGCGGTTGGTCCGGATGTTTTTTTTTAAATGCCATCTGAAAATGCGGCCAGCTTTTTTTATAATTCTCTTCCTCTGCAAGATTGTCGGGGTCGACATTAAAAGAGAGCGATGCTTTGCTTTTGCCGCAGTTGAATGAAGAAGTAGCGGTTCAGAAGTGTGGAACTGAAGAGTCGATTTGTTATCCCTTCCAGCCTTGACTTCTAGATGTGAGTGGAGAGCATTAGCGGGAGAAATACAGTCGAGAGGTTCGCATCTCGTGGAGCCATCTTCTTTTTCAGCCTCTCAATTAAAACACAGGGCCTGTTGAGAGGCTCTCCCTGTGAACAGCCCGCTGTAGACCCCAAACTCTTATACATGGTGGCCAATGCATGGGTGGAAGAATTGGAGGATACGAGATGGTCTTGAGCTTGCCGTGTGGTTATCTGTCTCTCACTGCATTTTTCTCACTCATTGCCTTTTAAAGGTCACCATAAATGGGTTTTTGCCTCTAAGGTCTTGATTAATAAAACAATGTTGTTTAAGTTGTTTCTCGGTTGATGATTTGTCGCATCGAGACTTTTGTGTTATTAAATCACTTAATTGCGTTTGCCTTTCCTCCCTCACGAAAAAACTATAGTGCGAAAAAGCTCATTTTCATTAGTTTACGAGCATGCAGGCGTACAGGGCCGACACTGGTATCAGTTCATATGTGGCCCGCCAATAAAGGCTTTATTAGTAAGTGTTGAGTTCATTACGAAGGCTGTGTATTTCCCTGCCTGCGCACGTCAGATAACCCCGGCCAACGAAGGCCACATCCCTCTGCTGTCACTTCGGAGCCCTGCCGAATTGATTCGGGTAATAAAATGACAGTCCTGCCACAATATACGGATGGCCTTTAGTTCGAGAGCCCGTTAGGTGGTGGAGAGGGGCTTGTTTGAGCTTTATTTACACCCTCGTGTCACCGCGGCTCACCCTCGTGATAAAACGCTTCAACAGATCTGTGGTGTGTTTGAAATGCCATGAGGCGAACCCGGCTCAGGCGGGAATGGACATGCCTAAAGGACAGCTTTTGTGGATTGTTAATTCAGTCACTATCTAGACTCGGGGTCATAAGCCTTGTTACTGCAGCAATTATAACACTTACAGAAATGCATTTGTGTCGTCCTGAGATGTTCTTGTGAGCTGATTGGTCGCTAAGTAGAGTTTGTTTTTGAAGTATGTTACTAATTGACCTTGAGGTTTAAATTGGAACTACTTTAATTTACTAAGCCTTTTTACTTGTTTATCTATGAGACACTTTACACAAGGAAACTAAATATTTTTGCTGCTTGTTCAGTTTGTTTAAGTTCATTCCGCTTACATTTGTAAAATGGAAGTTAACTTAATTTGTGTTGGGACTACGTTAATAATTTTTTGGCGAAACTTTGACTGAAACTAGTCAGGGAGTTGTAGTTCCCAGCATGCTTTAGTAAAAACGTGGGAGATTAAATGTTGAAATTAAGCGTATTTTATGTGTTTTAATGAGATGAGGCAAGAGGGAGACGATAGTGCTTGATGTCTAAGTTGATACATGAAGAGTGTGTTGAATTTTGCTTTACTCTTCTAAAAAATCATTAGGAAATGAATCATGTCGGAGTCACGTGTAAAACCACAATGGCTTTTTAAATTAGTCACTAAGGCCGTGTGTCCACCAAAACGTTTTTTTTTTCCCAGAGGCTAGCATATTTTTCCAATTGTTTTCAATGGGAGCGCAGTGCTTTTAAAACGCCAGCAGCATGACAAGGCCCTGGGCGTCTATTTCGTTTTTTACTGGTCGCCAAGAGTTCAGAAGAATTTTTCAACTTTGGGTAAAACGCAGCACTCATCACTGTCACTGTTTACCCAGCCGTCCAATCACAGTGGAGGAGGGGCGGGACAAATATAACACCGACCAAACGCCGCATTCTGCTTGTACAATGTCAGCAGATGACAATGACCAGCATAATAACAAAACAAAATCATTTAAAACAAGTGCCAGAGCAATTACTTTACATTGTATCAACATTTTTATATAGAAACAGTACAGAAACAAACTATCTGTGAAATTAGGTTTTCAGCTGGCTAAAAACGCTTTGGTGGACACACGGCCTAATGTACCTAATGTACATGATTAAATTATGTACATTCAAAGAGCAAATTAAGTAGACTCAAAGTGAATGTTATGTGGCAAAAGCTGAAGTATTTTTGTCTATTAAAATACGTCCTCTTATTGCAGCTTTCTATACGTAGACAATTATAACTAAACAATTTGTAGTCCTTTTATAAAGATGAAAACTCTTTTCAAAGACTCTTTTTGTTTGAGCATCCGAACCAGCCTAATGCAGCACTGGCTCAGCTAATAGTATGGGTTTGGAGGTGGGACTATCTGTTTGTTGGCCAATGAAGGACTAGTTAAATATTTGAGAAACTTGTTGGAAATTCCTTATTTTGCAATTCCGTTTAGTAACACTAGTGCAGAAATGATATGCTCTGATATTCATTGTGAAGTTAAATTCAGGTTCTTGGGATGATTATCTTGAAGTGCAGTTGTCAGTCAGAGTCTGGATAGACTGACCTGCTAAACAGACTAATTAACTTAGACTAATTAACTTAATTAAGTCCCTTTCTCAGCCAGCTTTACCATGGAGTGAAATTAAGAGAAAATTAGGGTCTTACTTATTATTTTTCAAACATTTGATTGCCACCTGACAAGATCAAGGGCAAAATAACTACCTTAATATAAGCAATTGCATTTTGAAGCAGTGCTTCAGTTTACCTTCTCACACTGTTCTGAAGGCCAGTTTGAATGAGGCTCTGAGAGGTCAGGCATAAAAAGGCGAGTAGCTGTGCACCAGGCATAAATGCAGTTTAAACCAAAGGTTAGCATTTCAAGAGAAGGTAGCATGATCCTGAAAGTTACCTTGCACCCCTGCTTGGTGAGTTGGATGGAGAGTGTTAAGACGTAGGAAAAATCAATGCACCGGAGTCACGTCCATCACTTTAACTAGGCAAGCTGGATGCCTCATTCCCTCTCAGGGGCCAATTTACAGAGTAAACAGGACCCTGGAGATGGCATGGCAAATTCCAGCTGTCCTGTTGGTCACTTTCTTAGCACTTATTGGGTTTTATTAACTCACTTGCATTGCCTGTAGGACACAACTGCAACAAGGTAGAAACCTTTCTGTGATGATTTGGTAAAATGGTGCAATTTACCACCAAAACCATTAACCTTTCAATATAATTGAATAGGATAGGGCCTGACTGACTTTGAGTGAGTCATTAAATCATTCACTGAATCAACTTGTTTAAAAACACTGATTCGTTCAGGATTGATACAAGTGGACCAAATGACACAATTCATGTGCACTTCAGCCTTGTGGGCTTAAAATGGCTGCTGTGTGTGCATATTTGTTAAGTCCACAAGACCATAAAGTGTCCCATTTGTCATTTTAGGTTTCACAGGGGTGCTCACAAGTGCCTCCTTTGCGGCCGATATGCGGCAGCACACTTCTTCCCATCAGTCAAAGCAGCATTACGTCACAAAAGTGTGGACTCTGAGGAAAATCGCGAGGGCTTAGGGTTCCATTTGGGACAGAGCCAGTGACTGTCTTTATGAGTGAGTCCTTGAATCATTCACTGAATCAACTTGTTCAAACACATAGATTCATTCAGTAATGAAACAAGTGATTGTCTTTATGAGTAAGTCTTTGAATCATTCACGATTAGTTTTAAAACAGATTCATTCAGAAACACCACTACTGCGTGTGCTTCCTGTGTGCAATTTAGTTTGGTGCCACTAATGGTGCAGAAATAATATAAGCGACCTGGTTTAATATCTGAAACTCACATTTTATCGGTTGACCTAGGTCGAGCCTTTACTTTAACTAGCTACAAGATATAAAACAACACTAGAAGGATAATTTAAATAAGTAGGTGACACTCGTAAAGTAGCGCTTCTCAACCCACCAGACAACAACAGCAGAATAGGAAGAGGAGGCTTTTCCCTCCGCATGCATTATTAATAAAGGACCAGGAATTGCCTTATCACACTCCTAAAAGGTGACATTGAACATGACAAGACTGTACAACCCTCTGACCTCTGTGCTTCTCAAAATTATGACAAGTGCATTAAGTCTTGGGCCATGAGTGTATGCTCTGCCTTGTTTAATGTTGCTGTATTTGATGGGATATCCACCCAATCTGCTGACAGAGGGAGATGCTGTAAAAACTATAGGGTTTGTCTCCACACCTGCAAACACACTAACAGATCTGTTCATAAATTGATTCTCTCACACTCCCATATGCACACATACCGACCGGCACACTGTTTAACAAATGCAGCCTTAGAGGAGTGTTACTGTGTGATGCTATAAATCACATTAATGGGGATCAGCAGACTGCATACTGTTCATAACAGAAAGGCCGCACACACATAGTCTTGAGGTCTCCATTCTTTCTTTAAAGGGATGTTCCCCTGAAAAATTCAACTTTGTTCATTGTTTACTACATCATTATTTCAAACCCTTGTCTTTCTTCCATAAAACTGCTATTGTATACCTATTTTTAATTAGATTTTTTAAAATATTTTTTAAAAAAATCTTAAAGACCCCCTGTGGTGAAAATCAAGTTTTTAAATGTTGTTTATGTCTATGTGGTGTTTTTAATATGCTTTAAGACAAACCATGTGCAAATTCATAAGTCAACACCATTGCTGAGAACACGGTTTGAAAATCACCAGTGTTTCTTACATCACAAACTGCCTTGTAACCAATCACGTCAATGTGCGGGCGGGCTTTAGCATATCATTAACTATGTTGTGAAGCAGGGGAGTCTCAAGAGAAGCCAGGTTATCCCCGGTATATTTTTCTGTTATGAAAAATCGTGTAGATTTAGCAATATAGCGGGTGTGTATATCATGATGTTATGATGAACTAAATGCCTTTCTACACTGTTTCTAAGGATACTGGTTTTCAGCAGGCAGCTGTCTCACTCTGAAATTGGCGAACGGAAATATTGTTTGTGTAACATTAGCAACACATTATTAGCTGTTTGAGAATGTAATCAAGCAAAAGGCTAATCATATTAATTATAGTTATGTGTCCGACGCAGTCCGACGTTGTAGAGAGTGATACATAAAACACATTACCATTCTGATCGGATTGTAGATGAGCGAGTGAGTGGAGGCGGGGCTCATTTGAATATAAATGAGTCTGCGTATACTAAATGAAGCAAGTTTGTTGATCAACATTCAAGCTATTTTAAGGCATTTGTTTACAGAAACAATCATTTAAATATGTAATTTTGGTGATCAAAGATGAGTTTTAAGGGATAAAATTGACTACAGGGGGACTTTAAAAATATTATATCAGTCTATATATAGTCGTGGCCAAAATTATTAGAACACTTGGCATCTGGGAGTCGTCTTATTGGGCCTGGATTCATTTTCTAAGAGGACAATGGCCCGAAACATTTTTCTAACTATTGCTGGAACTACCTGCGACGGAAGGAATCTGCTGGAACATTGAAAATGATGGACTGGCCCCCTCAAAGTCCAGATCTCAACCCCATCGAGCACATTTGGGGCGAGTTGGAAAATAAACTGGACAGATCGTACATTCAAAGGAAAGCCTTTGGCTTCAGTTGCAGAAGGCATGGGATAACATTAGTGTTGAAGTTCTCAGAGGAAATATATTGACACTATGCCAGAGAGATGTGCTGCTGTAATTGCTGCAAAAGGTGGACATACTCACGTCATCTGATATTTGATGGTCAGAGCAACCATCTGCATGTTTCATGAACATTATGAAATTAAATAATGTTTTGGAGGCCAAAAAAATCAATATTTTCAGATCTGTTAGGTGTTCTGATAATTTTGGCCACCATTGTATATGTATATATATATATACACCATGTGTACCATCTTTTTAAAAAGCATTTACTGACCAGCAGGGACTGACAACACAGTCGATTCACACAAGCAGGTGTTTGCTACTCGGCAGATATACTTCTGCCTGTATTGCTCTTTATTGCTTCTGTTTTTATAGTGGATGTTGTTTAGCTTTTAGTTTGCTATCCATTCATTTGCTGAGAGCCTCCATCCATGCATGTAGCATGTAACCAATTTTCTCACAGAGTTTGAGCACTTACATTTATTTGTGATTTAATATTTCACCAGAAATTGGAAATGGAGAGAAAGTAGCTCTTCCTTTCAATATACCACACCTCCTCCCCACAGCATTGGCTCTTATCAGATGCAAGTAAAAAAAAAAAACTCTGGCTTGTGCATTTTACTGCTGATTTAATTAGCCATCTCTTGGTAAGTTCACCTCAGTATCTGTCACACCTCACTAAAATGAAAATCCATTCTCTAGGAAAAAAGGTAGATTAATGAATGCCCTTTGTAATAAATGAAAATGGGAAGCGCAAATATGCATAGTCATGAAATTTAATTGTGCTTTCTGGTGATTGGGTTTTGCTGGGAGTGGGTGTGTGAGAGAAAAGGCGATAGGGCCAGAGGTGGCTCAATGTAGCGCGTAACGCACAGCTTCAGCTGCCTAATGAAGCGAGTGTTTATGACTGAATGCAATTGTGTCATATCCACTACAGTGAAACACACACACGTCCTTAGGTTTGTGCTTATAGACCACCATCACACTGAATTTGTTTACTCGTGTAGATTGCTGTGCAAACCCAGACTTGTAAGTTTGATTCTCGTGAAAACAAACACAATCTTAATGTATTTATTACTGTCCCTTGTGCTCACCAAAGCTGCATTTATTTGATCAGAAATATAGTAAAATAGTAATATTGTGAAATATTATTACAATTTAATAGAACTTTTTTCTATTTTAATGTTTTAAAATGTAATTGAAATTCATCTGAATGTTCAGCATCATTACTCCAGTCTTCAGTGTCACATGATCCTTCAGAAATCATTCTAATACACTCAAAAAATAAATGTAATTTACGTAATTAAAATGTAATAAATGTGTAATTTACGCATTTCAATTAATAGTAAAATTCCATCAAATTGAATTGAATAATACTTGAGTAAATGAGTAAAAAAAACTAGAGCTTAATAAAACATTCTGTATAAATCTTAATGGAACACTGGAATGGACCATTTAGTTTGTGATTCGTATTCATAAATACAATTTTTTAAAGTTTACATTAAGTTTGATTCATACAAAATGTTTTATTAAGCTATAGTTTTTTTTTTTACTAATTTAAAATAATAATAATATAAATAATATGTAAGGATTATTCAATCCAATTTGATGGAATTTTACTGTTGAAATCTCAAGAAACATTTCTTATTAATGTTGAAAAGTTGTGCTGCTGATATATATTTTTATATATTTTTATTTGCTGTCACGTTTGATCAATTTAACGCATCATTGCTGAATAAAAGTATTAATTTCTTTTTTTGTTTTTTATCTTAATCTCACAGTACTGGAAAGCTATACTTCTGAAAGTAAACTAGGGGTTTTTATCAGTTTGTCTAGTCATGTTTACAAGGTACAGGGTAGGTACAGGCGCTTTTGAGAATGAAATAATTTTTCTTTTTCAAACTTTGCCAGGTTAGTGCCATTAAACATTTTTATTTGCAGTTTAATCATGAGTAAATCTGTTTTTTTTTTGGTCAGTTTTATAGGTGAAATAGTCTCTTTTATATATATTTTCTACCTTTTTTTTTTTTATGTAGGCCTATTATTTTTGGTATAATATATTTTAAACAAACATGCCATTCAATTAAAAAAACTAAGCTGTAGTTGGTCACTTGATGAAATGCCAGTCAGACTGTCTCTTCCTGTTTAAGTAGGCGGTTTTTGAATAAGATGTAATGTGGACCAAAACTTTTGCTGTTTAGTCAAAGTTCTGACTACGCAAGACTAGCCCTCTCTGGGCGCATATAGCTTTATCAAATTACTCTGACTGGTAAATATTTTTCCACCATCTCTATGAAGAGAGATGGTTAGGAGGGGTCATGAATAATCCCGGGGCCTGATAGCACTCTCTCTCTTTCTGTCTCTTTTCCGTCTGCCTGAAGACACCCATTGGTTCGAGCCACAGCGCTTCATTTTCTCTAGATGTCTCTCCTGCTTCCTTACATGCTGCGTGTTTTCATCATCATTGTGGGACATCAATCTGTCTTCCGCGGTGCATGCGGGATTGCAGTCACACGGCGACACCTATCAAACGGGAGGAGGTCGGAAAGCCGCTTCTTTCCCTTTGCCACATAAAAGCCGTGCATTCAACACACATGCACAAATAAATACAATGAAAGCAGAAAATGCGATAAAGAAATAAGTCATACTAATTAGCATGCTAATTCTTTGAGGACTGTGCCAGCTTGATAAAGGATGCTAAAGCTTATTAAAGTAAAAGCAGCGTTGTACATTTTTAATTCTTTTTGTCATTTGTTTTTTTCTGCACAGCTTTATTTTAATCCCACTTTATGAAGTTTGCTGCGTGTAGTGTGAGTGGGTGGGAAGAAAAAAGGAAGGGGGTTTGATTGTGTCGCTGTAAGGCAGCAGGGGTCTCCGAAACAGATGCATTAACACGCCACAGGCCTTTGTTGCCACCTAGGGTCCAGACCACGCTCTCGCTTTTTCTCCGTCTTTGCCCGCTTAAACTCTCCCTCACGCTGCCGCACATGTCTCTCCCTCTCTCACTATTTCACACGAGTTAAGTATTTTTTTTTTGCCCTTTTAAAATCTAAAATGCAATTAGAATGAAGAATGTGGCATTTCATTATCATACATGTATAAGCAGTAGCCAGAGGGCTGGCTGCCGCATGGAGAGTGAATGGCAGAATGAAGGCTCCAGCTTTCCCTGGAGGAGAGTGATGGAGATATCCCACAAAGCCACTGCCTGTCAGCGTGATCGGGCCCGCAGTGGGCCGGCGTCTCCTCGATGTCTCTGCCTCACAAAGCAAATGTCACACTGTCAGCAAAATGAGCACCCTGTTTTTTTTTTAAAAAAAAGACGATTTGAAATGGGAGCTTTATAGAGTGAAGAAGTGAACTTCACATATTGGAATTATTTTTATTTTGACATGTATATCGCAGTATTGAGCAAAGCGTTTGTCCACGGTTTGCAGTGTGTGTGTGTTCACTACTCACTACTCCTAATGTGTGTGCATTAACTTGAATGGGTTAAATGCAGAGGACAAATTCTGAGTATGGGTTACCATACTTGTCACTTCCACTTTTACTTTTAATGGGCGACGTGTATGTGCGTCCTGTTCTCTTTTACCCTATAGCTGTGGTTCTCTACTTTTCAGATAATTTCATCAAATCAGAACAGGAAGTACTGACAGTGTTTTTGAGCATACTGTCTCTTTCTGTTTAAGCTTAAAGTGTGAGCAGGATAATGCCATGCTTGATTAATCAGAAATCATGGTGGTTAGGCCCTTCATTAGTCCCTTTTGCAGGTCTGTTAATCATCTAACCCCCAATTCCAATTCAAACACATCAATAAATATATTTTTACATAGATGTAATTACAGAAATTAATTACATTTGTGAAATCCGCAAGTGCAACTTGAAAACATTAGTCAACTTCTCACCTCTTAGTAGTAAAAATGTACCTTCTATATCATTTTTTTTTTGTAGACTATACTTTTATTCAGCAAGAATGCAAATCAGCATATGAGAATGATTACTTAAGTTATTTTTAATTGTAATATTTCACAATATTGATACTTTTAAGGGTCACACTTTAGATTAGGGTAACTATTAACTGTGACATTTGCCTTAAGAAACTCCTAATTACTGCTTATTAATAGATATTAAGGTATTTGTTAAGTTTATGTATTGGGTAGATTAAGGGATGTAGAATATGGTCATGCAGAATGAGGCATTAATGTGTGCTTTATAAGTACTAATAAACAGCCAAAATCTGCATGCTAATAAGCAACTAGTTAGTGAGAATTTGACCCTAAAGTAAAAGGGACCCTATTGGACCAAATGAAATACAATAAATAATACAATATTTTACAATAAATATAAAGGTTACACTTGTTATTGATGGTCCATTTTAGACATTATACTAACTATAAGTAACTTTGCAACTACATGTCAACTAATTCGCATTAGAGTATTAGTAGACTGTTAGGTTACGGTTAGGTGTTAGGGTTCGGGTTAGTAGAATAAGTTGATGTAGTTGGGGAGCATCAAATTAAAGTGTTGGTGGATATTGATTTGTTAGATTTTGTAATATTTTTTTCTTCTTTTTGCTTTGTTTGCATGTGTTACTGGTGTCTCATGTCTAGCATACCAAGGGGTGTCCAAGAGCCCTGGTTTCACCCTGCCTGCAGGGATAAACACTAAATCACAAACGGGCCATAACATGTGGGTTAACGAGTGAACGTTTGTGTCCATGTGTGTCCATGGGAGTGTGAAAAAGCTCAATCGAGGCACTCCATGAGATTGTTAACACGAACCGGACCACCCTCCCCTCTTGTATCCCTTTTAAGTGCTGACTTGCCTGATGATAACGTATGGCGCCAGAAGTAATTGGAAAATTGGCAGGCTTGTCAGAGAGATTTGGTGGATGGCACAGACTGATCCGGCAGCAAGGTTCATGAGGTGTCGTCCCACCGTGAGATTTATACCTCCGCACGGCCCGGCAACGGCAAAGTACCCAGAGTTCAGGAAAAAGTAACTCATTTTTCATAAGGCCTGGCTGCATATCAAAAGTCATCCACAGACAGAGACAAGACTCATATGGGAGAGACATTGCTGAATAAAGCAAAGCTGTCTGTCCAGATTAACTGCTGAGACGGCTCCTGAAGCCGCGTATTGGGCGTGTATCACAATTCTGATGTTTGTATGTCTGAAAATTATAGTAGTTTTTCGTATACATATGAAACATACTATGTTGTTACTATATTATTGGATTTGTTTCTATACATGTATTATCTCTAAGGCACAATAGATGCTTTTAAAGAGATGTCTGAAAACTATGACCTATAGTAGTTTCTCTTATGTTTTGTTGCCATACTTTATTACAAGGTTATTACTATGTTGTTCCTATATTCATTGGATTTGCTTCTATAAATGTATTAATAGCTCTAAGAAACAATAGATGTTTTTAATGAGATCTGAAAACTATGACCTATAGTAGTTTCCCATATATTGTGGCATACTTTATTACAAGATTATTACTGTGTAATAATTAGGACATTACTATGGTGTTACTATATTCATTAGATTTGTTTCTATACATGTATTAATAGCTCTAAGGAACAATAGATGCTTTAAATGAGATGTCAGAAAACTATGACCTATAGTAGTTTCCCATATATTATGGCCATACTTCATTGTTATTAGTATGTAATTACTAGGTCCTTACTATGTAGTTACTATATTCATTGGATTTGCTTCTATAAATGTATTAATAGCTTTAATGAATGATAGATGCTTTTAATAAGATATCTGAAAACTATGGCCTAGTTTCCCATATATTATGGCATACTTTATTACAAAGTTATTACTGTGTAATTATTAGGTCATTACTATGGTGTTACTATATTCATTGGATTTGCTTCTAAAATGTATTAATAGCTCTAATGAACTATAGATGCTTTCAATGAGATGTCTGAAAACTATTACCTATAGTAGTTTCCCATATATTGTGGCCATACATCATTATTAGGTTATTAGTAGCTCATTACTATGTATTTACTATATTCATTGGATTTGTTTCTATAAATGTATTAATAGTTCTAAGGAACAATAGATGATTTTAATGAGATGTGTGCTCTTGATTCTGTAATTAAAGCCATGAATCATCATGTGCTTCTTAGCTGCTTTGAGTACAGTGTGTGGTCAGGGCTCTGCCATCACACATGGCTGTGTGTAGATGTGTTTATTAACCTTTGCAGGAGGGGATAATTGCATCTGTCAGACTCACTTAAAAGCTGAGATGGCCGTCATTTCCTGTTTGTCGTCTCCTCTAAATTTGCAGGTTGTGTAAGTGACTCTGGCATGACGTTTGCTCTTTGTTCACTGCCGTAGAGGTGCTAAAATTACCATTATTCAGAGTTAAGCATAGCATGATGAAATACAATTTAAAACTGGGATTTTGCTAGTGAATTTCTTGTAATATACATTCAAATTAGAAAAGAAAATGGTCATGGCCTAGCTGTCTTTAAATTCATCCTGTTTTTTTGGTCACACTTTATATTAGGTGTCCTAAAGTACTATGTAGTTACATCAAAAAATATGTTGTATTCATGTTATATTGCAAAACACTTTTTGCTGCTATTGAGGTGGGATACAGGTAAGGTTAGGGACTGTTCGGGTATGGGTAGTTATAGATGTAATTACAGAAATTAATTACAGCTGTAATTACACAGGTATTTTTAAATATTAGTACAATGTCAATCAAATTATTAATTTAAATGTTTGTACATAGCAGTTAAAGACACCTAATATAAAGCGGGACCCTTTGCTGTTTGCATAATTCTAACTAAAAGAACATTAATGTGTTATAATGTGGTATGTTTGCTGACAGTCTGACAGTAAAGTTGAACTGAACTGATTATTCAAGTTCAATCACAAATGTTCTTTTCACTTAAAGGGATAGTTCACCCAAAAATGAAAATCATTAATTACTCACCCTCGCGTTGATCCAAACCCGTAAGACTTTCGTTCATCTTCGGAACACAACTGAAGATCTTTTTGATGAAATCTGAGAGCTTTCTGTCCCTCCATTGACAGTTACGCAACTAACACTTTGACGCTTCAAAAAGTTCATAAAGAGATTGTAAAACTAATCCATATGAATTGAGCTGTTTAGTCCAAATTTTCTGAAGAGACACGATCGCTTATATGATGAACAGATTGAATTTAGGCTTTCATTTACATATAAACATTGATCAGCGAACATAAACATACAGGGAAGCTTTGTGTCATAAATGGCGGAAAAATCTCGACAATGGCGGGGAAAGAAGTTAATAAGATAAATTTTTTTTATTTTTCAGGAGGAAGAACCACAAGAGTTTGAGGAAGAGTCTGTGAAAGAGGAAACGGCAGAGCAAGAAATCCCAGACTGAAAAACTCTCGTTACCTCACGTGAAGTAATCGTCTTGCTTACACAGTCAGCACCATCACATAATTCCCTGCTGAATAGTGGGATACAAAATAACTTTCACAATTTAAATCAACAGTCGAGAACTGCCACTGCTTCACAAGACTGAAACTTTCTTCCTTTGTTAACCAGGAATTGATCAAATGACCGCAAATTGCCAGCTTAAAAAAATGTCAATGCTGTGACCTCTATATATATGTTTTCAAATATATAGGGTATTGTACAGAGTCTATGTATGTTCAAGTCCACCGTCATAAATGAATTTCAGGTCAGAGCTCAACCCAGGGAATCTTTGTAGTGCTGGAAGAATAGCAGTATCTAATGCCAATGCAGCTGATCATGATCTTCATATGAGCCCGTTTCTACCTTGAATACTATATGTAAGGTCAAAGCCTGTTTTTTAAAGGTTATTTTTCATACACTAATTAACATTTCCCATGACTCATGGATGTGAATATCATACTGGTGTTGTGTTCAGAGTTTCCTCAAGCAATGTTTCTGTTATACAGCAATTGCACCCTATTTGTTCCTGTCCCGTAAACACCCCTTTGTTTATCAGCCCTTTATATTTGCTTTTGTTTTTATTTTATTTCATATTTTTAAACACCCAATGCATTATAGTGTTATAATGAACTTGCATTGACATTGCATTGAAACTGTCAGTTAGTGGCGTGTGTTATATAAATAATTCATTACTTCCTGATGGTAAGAGTAAAGTCTATTTTATTATTTTTTACAAATCTCATTTTTTTTACCTACAGTATATTCCAGAACATTCTTTATCATTGACAGTGTTATTGTCCATGAGGCAATTCTCAGTCTTAAATATTGTTTCAGTGTAAAAAAAAAAAAAAGAAAAAGTGAAAAAATTCAACATGAGTTCCAAGTCTGTATTTGGGTACTTAAAGTAATAAACATTACTTGTGATTATTATTATTATTATTATTATTTCTCTTATTGCAACAGGACCATAACTATTTAGGTTCTATCAAGATAAAGGGCACTCAAAGAAAACGCCATTTTCAGAGAAGGAAGTGCACAAAAAAAGTTTCCACAAAAGGTTACAAACAGGACGTGAAACTCCTACAAGTATTTCTTTCTCTACATATGGTCAGTGAAAGGAGATGATTGTTTCAGAAAGTGTTGATGATCAGCCTTAGAAAATAAAACCACTTATGCAGTATTTAGTTTGATATCTTTTTTGGGGGGGGAGACATGTCTATACACTGATCAGGCATAACATTATGACCACTGACAGGTGAAGTGAATAACACCGATTATCTCTTCATCACGGATATATTAGGCAGCAAGTGAACATTTTGTCCTCAAAGTTGATGTGTTAGAAGCAGGAAAAATGGGCAACCGTAAGGATTTGAGCGAGTTTGACAAGGGCCAAATTGTGATGTCTAGATGACTGGGTCAGAGCATCTCCAAAACTGCAGCTCTTGTGGGGTGTTCCCGGTCTGCAGTGGTCAGTATCTATCAAAAGTGGTCCAAGGAAGGAACAGTGGTGAACCGGCGACAGGGTCATGGGCGGCCAAGGCTCATTGAGGCCTGTGTGGTCCGATCAAACAGACAGGCTACTGTAGTTCAAATTGCTCAAGAAGTTAATGCTGGTTCTGATAGAAAGGTGTCAGAATACACAGTGCATCGCAGTTTGTTGCGTATGGGGCTGCATAGCCGCAGACCAGTCAGGCTGACCCCTGTCCACCGCCGAAAGGGCCAACAGTGGACACGTGAGCATCAGAACTGGACCACAGAGCAATGGAAGAAGGTGTCCTGGTCTGATGAATCACGTTTTCTTTTACATCACGTGGATGGCCGGGTGCGTGTGCGTTGCTTACCTGGTGAACACATGGCACCAGGATGCACTATGGGAAGAAGGCAAGATGGCATAATTGTTGCAAACCATGTAAACCCTTTCATGGAAACGGTATTCCCTGGTGGCTGTGGCCTCTTTCAGCAGGATAATGCGCCCTGCCACAAAGCAAACATAGTTCAGGAATGGTTTGAGGAGCACAACAACGAGTTTGAGGTGTTGGTCTCCAAATTCCCCAGATCTCAATCCAATCGAGCATCTGTGGGATGTGCTGAACAAACAAGTCTGATCTATGGAGGCCCCACCTTGCAACTTACAGGACTTAAAGGATCTGCTGCTAACATCTTGGTGCCAGATACCACAGCACACCTTCAGGGGTCTAGTGGAGTCCATGCTTTGACGGGTCAGGGCTGTTTTGGCAGCAAAAGGGGGACCAACACAATATTAGGAAGGTCATAATGTTATGCCTGATCGGTGTATATCATTTGTATTTCCGCCATGATGTAGAAATGATTCAATTGGCATCATTTCACCATTTTATTGTGGAATACAGCTAAGAAAATTTGATTTCACATTAGACAGTGAGGCAGGCCAATCATTTTACAGATATTTCCTGTATTTAATTCTGGCTATTTTAAATGCAAATTAATTTTATGTTAGGTATTAGTTTAACTAATTTATTGGTTCTCACAACAAAAACAAGGAATTGGTGTCTGAACTGCTTTAAAATAGGTAATAGGGCATCAAAGTGTACCATTTTCAGATCTTATGAAATATCACTGAGCATAATGCTTTGATAATGAAAGCATTACTTTCCTCACTCCAATGATATATGAGTAGAAAGATGTCTCTCAAGGGTTCAGTGACGATTGCCGGTGGGCAAACCAACAGAAAATTGTCTTTATCCAGCTCTGTCGTGTCTTACTCACAGTGCACATGTAATTTAACCATTCCCTCACACCACAGGGGCGAAAGAAGACCGTAAATGCCATTTTATCTTAGCATCTCATTGCCTCACGAAGCTTCTTCTCCCCTCACCCTGTCAGGGAATCTGGCTTGCATCCTGACATTAATGCATCGAGGGGTGTAATTCCAATTTGTTCCAAAGCAACTATTAATTTGCCCATTTCAGGGCTGTGCAGGAGGAACCCCTGTAAGGCCACTGAACCATGAAAGACATTATCTGAAGGTTTCTGTTTCTTTCTTTCTTTTTTTGAAGAGAAAGGATTTTGTGTTGCACTGCCGATTGATGCACATTGCTGACACGTCGCTGGTTCCTTCAGCTGTTTGCGATGGACCCCCTGAAGCTGAGCTCTCAGCATGCAGCATGCAGAGTATGTCATTAGGGTTGTAATAATGGCAGTGGGTGTGCTTATGTCAGAGTGGTCTTCTTGTTCAAGACCCCCATGCCCCCTTCCACAATCTGATTACAGCCTCTGCATAATAAAGAGGCCTGTGATGGAAACTTCATGTTCAGTGAAGGAGAGCTTTGCTCAGCAAGCATACGTTTTATCCATGAGAACTCAAAAACTATCATGTCTAAGAGTATGTGATAACTACTAGATTACATTATGCAATGGTAATATGAATTCCAGCTGACATTGTGGTCATCATGCTGATGAAGATAGTGTGAAGCAAAGCGGTCTGTAATACCTGGAGAAAGCCAAGCGTTTCCTATCATTTCAATGGCAGCTGCTCAGTGAGTGCAGGACTTCCCATAAATATGCAGTCACTGGTAAAACATTTATAATAAAATAAATATCGGTTAATATTGCATGCAAAAACTTGTGTATTACCAACATGGTCTCTTGACCACTTGGATATATATTTACTATAACACACACACAGTCAAAAGTGACAAAAGCAAACAATTTATATAATATAACATGTGTATATACACTCACCTAAAGGATTATTAGGAACACCTGTTCAATTTCTCATTAATGCAATTATCTAATCAACCAATCACATGGCAGTTGCTTCAATGCATTTAGGGGTGTGGTCCTGGTCAAGACAATCTCCTGAACTCCAAACTGAATGTCAGAATGGGAAAGAAAGGTGATTTAAGCAATTTTGAGCGTGGCATGCTTGTTGGTGCCAGACGGGCCGGTCTGAGTATTTCACAATCTGCTCAGTTACTGGGATTTTCACGCACAACCATTTCTAGAGTTTACAAAGAATGTTGTGAAAAGGGAAAAACATCCAGTGTGTGGCAGTCCTGTGGGAAAAAATGCCTTGTTGATGCTAGAGGTCAGAGGAGAATGGGCCGACTGATTCAAGCTGATAGAAGAGCAACTTTGACTGAAATAACCACTCGTTACAACCGAGGTATGCAGCAAAGCATTTGTGAAGCCACAACACGTACAAACTTGAGGCGGATGGGCTACAACAGCAGAAGACCCCACCGGGTACCAATCATCTCCACTACAAATAGGAAAAAGAGGCTACAATTTGCACGAGCTCACTAAAATTGGACAGTTGAAGACTGGAAAAATGTTGCCTGGTCTGATGAGTCTCGATTTCTGTTGAGACATTCAGATGGTAGAGTCAGAATTTGGCGTAAACAGAATGAGAACATGGATCCATCATGCCTTGTTACCCCTGTGCAGGCTGGTGGTGGTGGTGTAATGGTGTGGGGGATGTTTTCTTGGCACACTTTAGGCCTCTTAGTGCCAATTGGGCATCGTTTAAATGCCACGGCCTACCTGAGCATTGTTTCTGACCATGTCCATCCCTTTATGACCACCATGTACCCATCCTCTGATGGCTACTTCCAGCAGGATAATGCACCATGTCACAAAGCTCGAATCATTTCAAATTGGTTTCTTGAACATGACAATGAGTTCACTGTACTAAAATGGCCCCCACAGTCACCAGATCTCAACCCAATAGAGCATCTTTGGGATGTGGTGGAACGGGAGCTTCGTGCCCTGGATGTGCATCCCACAAATCTCCATCAACTGCAAGATGCTATCCTATCAATATGGGCCAACATTTCTAAAGAATGCTTTCAGCACCTTGTTGAATCAATGCCACGTAGAATTAAGGCAGTTCTGAAGGCGAAAGGAGGTCAAACACAGTATTAGTATGGTGTTCCTAATAATCCTTTAGGTGAGTGTATATATATAACACTATATTGGCAAAAGTTTTGGGACGCCTGCCTTTACATGCACATGAACTTTAATGACATCCTATTCTTAATCCGTAGGGTTTAATATGGAGTTGGCCCACCCTTTGCAGCTATAACAGCTTCAACTCTTCTGGGAAGGCTTTTCACAAGGTTTAGGAGTGTTTATGGGAATTTTTGACCATTTTTCTAGAAGCACATTTGTGAGATCAGGCACTGATGTTGGACGAGAAGGCCTGGCTTGCAGTCTCTGTTCTAATTCATCCTAAAGGTGTTCTATTGGGTGGAGGTCAGTACTCTGTGCAGGCCAGTCAAGTTCCTCCACACCAAACTCGCTCATCCATGTCTTTATGGACCTTGCTTTGTGCACTGGTGTGCAGTCATGTTGGATCAGGAAGGGGCCATCCCCAAACTGTTCCCACAAAGTTGGGAACATGAAATTGTCCAAAATGTCTTGGTATGCTGAAGCATTAAGAGTTCCTTTCACTGGAACAAAGGGCTGGGGCCATGCCCAACCCCTGAAAAATACACCCACACCATAATGCCCCCTCCACCAAACTTTATACTTGGCACAATGCAGTCAGGCAAGTACCGTTCTCCTGGCAACCACCAAACCCAAACCCAGACTTGCACTTGGTGACGTAAGGCTTTGATGCAGCTGCTCGGCCATGGAAACCCATTCCATGAAGCTCTCTACACACTGTTCTTGAGCTAATCTGAAGGCCACACAAAGTTTGGAGGTCTGTAGCTATTGGCTCTGCAGAAAGTTGGTGACTTCTGCGCACTGTGCGCCTCAGCATGCGCCATGGTCGAGGAAAGCAACCAAATTTATGGCAATGGCAAATTCCCTAAATTACTTCTTAACATAAAACATCTTAACATTCAACATGCCATGAAAAACATCAATTAAACAGTGTATCTCTGAAAAATCATAATGTTTTTCTTACCTCTACTTTACACCATATTGAGTTTAAAAATATTTCTAAAAATCTTTCCATCAAGTTTTACACACACAAGCGCAAAGTTTCCATATTCAAATGAGCCGTCATCTCCTAATCACGCCGATCTTTGCTCTGACAGCCTCAACTTCAGTCCTGTGCCACATGATTCTCAGTCTGTCTGCTTCTAATAATTCTGCTGTTTGCTGAGGGAAATAAGACGGTAAAGATTCACTTATGAGGCAGTGCGACATTTCGATCAGAGCTCTGAATATCCACAGTTGCTCTCGCTCCTTGTCCCTGGGTTTTAATTGCTCCGAATAATGCTTTAAATAGCATCGCCTTGGTATCTGAGCGCCGTGTGGATGACCTTTTCCAGACTGTGTAGTGCTGTGACATAGTCATTTTCCAGCCCTTAATGTACTCAGAGAGGACTCTGTTCGGAGGGAACGTTCACAGGGTGCTAATCTCTACCTCTCAACACCTCGTTCCACACGTAGTCATTAGGAGAGGGGGGTCTTAAAAGGGTTCCTGACACACTGCAGTTAGACATGTTAATAACTCATTTCAAACTGACTGGGGAAATACGGTATCGAAGATGACAGTGTAAAATGTAATGTGATTTTCTGTTCTTTAAGGTTTATTGAGGTTCAGTTCCTTCAGTTGCCATGTAATATTTAAGAAAAACTTAATTACATCTATGCTGAATTATCCTGTCTGGGAAGCTTGTGACTCCAAGTCAGGCATATCATGCATTCAAGTGCATAGATGTAAAGAATTATATTGTGAGCAATAAACCCAAACACACCTACATCTGAATTCAAAATGATGAAAAATATTCATTTCTATTTTTTATATATACCCAATTTTTAGTTTTCATTAAGCAAAATCTCAAGTTGAGTGAATAACTTTACTTCCATACAGAACATCTCGCCTTTGAAACGGTTGAGGTACAGCATGTAAAAATTGTGCTAAATTATTTCCATTCACTACAGACTTGCTTTACGCTCACTGATGTCTATATGTAGATGTGGCGAGCAGTGAGGCGAGGGACCGTGAGAGCGGGCCGGTGACGAGCGATAATGAGTTCCAGCTGCGCGCCACACCGGTCTCGTCTCACGGAGGAGTGACGGGAGCATAAAAGGAGGAGCGACGACAGTGCAAGACGAGAGAGGACCAGGCCTGGATTTACGTTTTGTTTTTGTTTACGTTTTATTTTGTGTGTGTGTGCGCAGCAGTCGTCCGTGAGGGGCTGCCGCGGTGACTTTCATTTAGTTTAATTTATTGATTAAAGTTTTAAATGCTCGCCGGTTTCCCGCCTCCTTCTTCCCGGAACATAAGAACTGCGTTACAGTAGACTATAGATATGTTATATTATCTATGTTATAGATCAGTGTTTCCATAATGTTTCACATCCACACACCCATTACGACATTGCAACTCTGGTATAACAGTATTCCGAGATTCTCACTTTAAAACACAACTTCGTCATTTATGTGCTCGGAACTTATAATTACTACATTTCTGACTTCAGTTGAACTCTTTCCCTCCCAGAGTTTTTTATTTTTATTTATTTTTTTTTTTAAGTTGCCAGCCACCGTTGATCATTTTCACAAAAATGTCATGGCCCTTAGAATATTTTGTTGTATGAATATCTTATTACATGTAATATGTCAAAAGAAAGAACAGAAAGAACTAGCTTCATGCATTTTTTTATCAACACTTGAATGTAGGTAACTTTCATAAAAAAGCTAAATTTTGAACAAAAAGCTGAGAAAATCGCAGGGTTTTTTTCTTTCTTTTTCCAAAGACTAAAACATGCATAAGTTATGCTTTTGTCACTTGTTTCTGCTCCTTTTTTACACAGACGCGGACGGCCGAAGTATACTTTAGGCTTAAGGTTCTACTCTTTTAGTCAAGATACTTCACTTGACTCATTTATTTGATTGATTGATTGATTGATTGTGACAATTCTTAGATATTTACTTTTATACTTATTTTCTAGTGCTGTCAATTGATTAAAAAAATTTAATTAATTGCACATTTTTCTTTAATCACAATTAAAAACATCTGAGTTTTTAATATTTTTATATTGTAATAATTTCATACTTACTCTCCCAATTAATGTAGAAACGACTTAAAGTCGACAGTATATTTTAAATATTTGTTACATAGACAGCGCATTTGATAAGCAAAAGCTACGGTGGCCCAGTAGTGCACAACACAATTTAAAAAGCAAACATAAGTTCACAACACAGCGAAATCAAGCCACAACACAACGGAAACAAGCCACAACACAACGGAAAAGCCACAACACAACGGAAATGCTCCCGACCACTAGGGGGCTCTCGGAGTGCGGTAAAGTTAGTTTTCCTTGCCATTGTTCTATAGATTCGCCAGTCTTACAAAGATATAAACACTACGATCAGTTTTAAATGTGTAACCATTGTATATCGACATGAAATATCAATTCAAAATCACCTACATGCCTTATAGCTGCATATTTATACTCAAGAACGCTTTTACCCGCTACCACGGCGCTTGATGCCCAAGGGAACGTCTGCCAATTCCACCAAGTGGTTAAAACGTAATTTGTATTAATTAAATTACTTTTAACATTTAAAAACAGACATGTTAAAATTCCACAGCTTGGTTGTATTGGTAAAACTGACTCCGTAATGCACAACAGTGAAATTTGAACATTTAAAAAAAAAAAGTCATGTTAATTCATACAAATTCTACGTTTCAACCACTTGGTGGAATTGGCAGACGTTCCCTTGGGCATCATGCGCTGTGATAGCAAGTAAAAGCGTTCTCGAGTATAAATATGCAGCTATAATGCATGTAGGTGATTTTGAATTTATATTTAATGTCGATATACAATGGTTATACACTTAAAACTGATCGTAGTGTTTATATCTTTGTATGGCAAGGAAAACTAACTTTACCGCACTCCGAGAGCCCCCTAGTGGTCGGGAGCATTTCCGTTGTGTTGTGGCTTGTTTTCGTTGTGTTGTGAACTTATGTATGCTTTTTAAAATTTGTTGTGTTGTGCACTACTGGGCCACCGTAAAAAGCATTTGCATGAATAAGAGCATGATTGTATAATGTAATGCTAGCCAAAAGATGACAGAAAAATGTATGCTGCGTAATTGCGTTAAATATTTTTAACGCGTTAAACTGAAAAAAATTGCATGCGTTAATTTTGACAGCACTATTATTTTCATATTTTTTTGTTCAATTACTCTTCAAACACTTAAGGTGATGTAGTTACACAAGTTACATGTACTTCAATAGTACTTCTACGTCACCTAATAACAGTTATGCATAATTAGAACCAACTAACCCTAAACCAAACCTTTACCCTATAGTAAGTACAATGTAGTTAATTAATATTAATATTAATAAGTACTTTTTTTGTGTAATTACATTGTAACAACCAGTGTAACCCTATTTTTATTTTATTAGATGACATATTTTCTTCTCAAATCAATAATGTTGTTACATGGTTTTTTCATCCCTTTTCACAGTTTATATCACCTCTACACTGAGTAGCCATGTCACCAGCACACTCATTAATAGTTCCATAGGCCAAAGAAAGTAAACTTTTCCTTCTTTCATCTTTGGCAGTGTTCCTGTTTACTGTGTAAATGAGTATCCTGTGGGTGTTGGCTGCTGACCTGATGGGGAGGAAATGAATGAAAATGGTCCAGATCCTTTCATCTATGACACTTCATGCACCATCCAGTGGTCATTATACTAAAAACTCATATCATATTTTATATATAAATAACATAAGAAATCTATCAATCTACAGTAAAATCTATCAACACTACAGTTCAAAAGTGTTCTGTAAGATTTTTTGTAATGTTTTAAAGTACAAACAGTAATATTGTGAAATACTATTACAATAACCCTTTTTTTATTTTAATGTTTTAAAATGTAATTTATTGCTGTGATGGCAAAGCTGAATTTCCAGCATCATTACTCCAGTCTTCAGTGTCACATGATCCTTCAGAAATCATTCTAATATCATGATGCTCAAGAAACATTTCTTATTATTATCAATGTTGATTTTTATGGAAATCAATACGTTTCCAGGATTGTTTGATGAATAGAAAGTTCAAAATAACATTTATTTTAAATAGAAATTGTCTTTACTGTCATTTTTGATCTATTTAAGTACAACTATTAATTTCCTTTAAAAAAAAAATCTCACTGACCCCAAACGTTTGAACGGTATAGCTAGTGTAGATAAAATGAAATGCGTTTATGAAATAAATCTATAACATTTCATTTTTATCTTGATGTTGCTTGTTTGCTGTATGTGCATATTTGCATCAGCCAAATTAATGAATGTAAAATATACTGAAACTTTTAACTCGATGTGAATTAATCAATGAGGTCACTTACAAATGCCTTTAGAGGCCGCAGTTGAGATGGCAATAATTTGTGTGGTCATTAATAAGCTAATTGATGATGTCATCACCACAAATCTCTCATGCTGATGCAAATGTGATTTCTTAAACCTTGATTTAATGACCACTGCTATCCATAAAATATTGCTAGCATGATGAGACCATGTAAGATTACTATCAATGACATATTGCCCTAACAGATGAGGCAATAAATGAATGAGGTCATCAAAGAAGGTCATCCATGACGTGACCAATGAAGTTTTCTTTTATGACATATGGCTCTCTGGAATATTTGATTCTGATTAATGCTAAACGCTATATTTGACCGTTGTCCCTTTCAACCAGTCTTCTAAACTACTAGTTCCATGTACCATCTTACATGTTCCGTATAATAAATGGGATGATGTACAGTTTGTCAGTCATTATCGTAAAATAATCCACTGCAAGATGATACATTCAGAGTTTATTTTGTGATAATGCCCAGCAGACAGTCCATTGTCATTGTCAATGAGAACACATTTATCTCAAGAATAGCTTTCCTTTAAGTCCTGCGGTAACGTTAACTGTTCAGACTGTGATTTTAACATGTATATGTACAAAAGGACATATGTAAAAAGTTCCGTCAGTCAGATAACAACATTGTACCTCAATCGCTGTCTATCCAGCCATGACCCTGGCTCTATTTCTTAGTCACTTGCAAGGTCCGCAGTCAAGACGGCAAGGTTTCCGCTGTCCTTGGTCCCTGTAAAATTTACGCCCATATAAAAAGGTAAATACCCTGCAAAGTCTTACTGATATAAGCTACTGATCGTCTCCCTATTACAGTTTTATGGACTGTGTAATTTAGATGGACCCAGCATGGCGTCCTATAACTCCCTTTGCCCCTCCCAGTCCTCTGCGCTGTCTTTACAGATTGCTGATCTCAAATGCATTATCTCTTATGACAGTACACACCGTTTACAGGATAACATGCATGAAGTCCTTACTCCTTGATGAGCAAAACTGAATTTACTGTTCAATCTTAAATTAAAGAATGACATTTTCTAGAATGTCCAACCGGAGTACAGATTGGAGCTGTAGTGAGGTATGTATTTTAACCAGATAATATTATGTATTTTAGAAAGCATATTTTGCATAATGCCTTACGGTCACATCAGAATCCTGATAGGAGGGCTTTATACAGCTTCTTCCACATATGCAGTACACTTCGGTATCCCATTAATTTTTAAAGCAATAGAGGCAAGTGTCGTTGTTGTGAGAGCTATTAGATATGCTAGATAAACTATTATCTAAGATAAAATGAATGCATGAAAAGTAGCTAGTTTTAATGTCAGTCCCTTGTCCTATCTTGGAGGTCTTGAACTTGTTGACTTCTAATTATAATAATTTAGTTTGATCTCCTCAGATCAACATTTCTGAAGTTTTTGTTGATCCAGGAACAACATTCCTGACCAAAAATGTAGTCCTAACCCTACCCATAACTTATCCCTAAAATCAGAGGGAAATGATAGGTGAATAACAATGATGTTGAAGCACCTCACCCTGGTTGTAAGCCTAAACTTGACATAAACTGTAAACTTGTCTCTCAAATCTGATTGGTTGATTGAAATGTTGTTCCAGGATCAACAAAGATGCTGATCCAGGAACATGTTGCACTTGGTGACATCACGTTCACCATATTGTGCCCTATTCATGGAAAGCACCATACATAGACATAAGATATCCTGTGGAGGACTGATCAAAAAGTGAGTTTTTAAATTGTGTGACTAGTCAATAATTATGGCCAGTCATTGGCTGTTTGGCTGTCCATCGTCTCAGGCAGGAAACATTGACTCCAAGTGACTCATAAAACAACTCTCAATACATGAGTCCATTTTTCTCCCAAAAGCAAGGACACTGTCTTCTCCCATATAATTCCACACCATAGCTTCCTTTAGGCAGTGCAACGACACATGTAAACAGCTCAAGGTGACAACTTCCTTCAAGAGAACAAATGCCATCCATCTATTATCCACCACTTATCCGGGACAGGGTCGAAGTGGCAACAAGCTAAGTAAGGACACTCATATGTCCTTTTCCCTGGCAACTTCCTCCAACTCATCCTGGGGGATCCTAAGGTGTTCCCAGGCCAGCCAAGAGATACACCGATCAGACATAACATTATGACCACTGACAGGTGAAGTGACTAACACTGATTATCTCTTCATCAAGGCACCAGTTATACAGAGATATATTAGGCAGTAAGTGAACATTTTGTCCTCAAAGTTGATGTGTTAGAAGCAGGAAAAATGGGCAAGCGTGAGGATTTGAGCGAGTTTGACAAGAGCCAAATTGTGAATTGCTAGACAACTGGGTCAGAGCATCTCCAAAACTGCAGCTCTTGTGGGGTGTTCCCGGTCTGCAGTGGTCAGTATCTATCAAAAGTGGTCCAAGGAAGGAACAGTGGTGTACCCGTTACAGGGTCATGGATGGCCAAGGCTCATTGATGCACGTGGGGAGCGAAGGCTGGCCCGTGCGGTCCGATAAAAGAGACGAGATATTGTAGCTCAAATTGCTCCAGAAGTTAATGCTGGTTCTGATAGAAAGGTATCAGAATACACTGTGCATCGCAGTTTGCTGCGTATGGGGCTGCATAGCCGCAGACCAGTCAGGGTGCCCATGCTGACCCCTGTCCACCGCCGAAAGCGCCAACAGAACATCAGAACTGGACCACAGAGCAATGGAAGAAGGTGGCCTTGTCTGATGAATCATGTTTTCTTTTACATCACGTGGATGGCCGGGTGCGTGTGCATCGCTTACCTGTGGGAATTACCTATGGGAAGAAGGCAAGCTGGTGGATGCAGTGTAATGCTTTGGGCAATGTTCTGCTGAGAAACCTTGGGTCCTGCCATCCATGTGTATGTTACTTTGACACGTACCACCTACCTAAGCATTTTTTACAGACCATGTATAATCTTTCATGGAAACGGTATTCCCTGGTGGCTGTGGCCTCTTTGAGCAGGATAATGCACCCTGCCACAAAGCAAAAATGATTCAGGAATAGTTTGAGGAGCACAACGAGTTTGAGGTGTTGGCCTCCAAATTCCCCAGATCTCAATCCAATCGAGCATCTGTGGGATGTGCTGAGCAAACAAGTCTGATCCATGGAGGCACCACCTCACAACTTACAGGACTTAAAGGATCTGCTGCTAACATATTTGTTCCAGATACCACAGCACACATTCAGGGGTCTAGTGGAGTCCATGCCTCGATGGGTCAGGGCTGTTTTGGCATCAAAAGGGAGAACAACACAATATTAGGTCATAATGTTATGCCTGGTCGGTGTATTATGTTCTGGGTTGCCCCGGAGTCTCTTCCCAGTTGGACATGCCTAGAACACCTCCACTGGAAGGCGTCCGGGAGGCATCCTGAGCAGATGCCCGAACCAGTTCAACTGGCTACTTTCAATGCAGAGGAGCAGCAGCTCTACTCTGAGTCTCTCATCGATGTCTGAGCTATGCACCCTTGACTTTTGCATTGTCAATACAAGATCTTGACCAAAAATGTATGAACCTCTTGATGGAATTATTGTAATTATAGCAACTTGACAGTGCAAGAGTTGAGCACTCTGTAAAGTCTCCTCCAGCACATCTCAAAGACTTTATATGAATTTAATACTGGACTCAGAGGTGCCAATTAATGTGTGAAAATTATTCTTCATGCTCCCTCCAAACCATTCTTTCACAGTTTAAGCCTGATGAATCTTGACATTGTCATCCTGGAATATGGCCATGATGTGTCTTCCTACATGGTTGTTTAAGAAATGAAAAGCTACACACTCCATCAATTAAGGTTAGAAGAACTATTGCCAAACATTTAACATGCTATAAACATAATCACTGCAATAACAACACGGTCTCACACCAACTCGTCACATATTGACAGTGTCACTTTTTAACGCACAGGATACCCCTTTAGCGCCATTTTTCGATGCGCAGGGTACTCCATTGATTACAATGAGAAACCTTTGCCGTCATATACAGACGCGTTGGCCATGATTATCATCATGATGAAACTATATATTGGGTTATGATTTTGCCATTTGTGATTCTCAATTTAATCAGCCAGCATAATTTTATTTACATTTATTTTCTTTTTTTATTTACGCTATTCAGACACGTTTGAACACGTAACCCAACCCCATCCCTAAACCTACCCATTTGTGTATTATAAAAAACAGGCAGATACGACTGCAGGCACAATTTATTCAAAAAAGTACAAATATTCAAAGTGTTCCGAGGCCAAACGATTGATTTGTGTGAAGAAAATCCCCAAAAGCAATCAGCGTCTCTATCCGCCGAAGATCATGCACACATTTCAAAAATTGCTGCCCGAAGAAACATTACGTCAGCTTTGATAGTGAAATTGCATTAGCTGTCGTATGTCTCGTGACCGATCGCGTCATGCTAAATAGTCGGGTGTATCATTTGAATGAGATAAGACTGAGTGGAGTGTGTGCGTTCACGGAGCAGCGGGATCATTTCAGCGGTTAAAACATTAAGATCAACTCTGTTCTTCACATAAAGATATCATATGACTTCAAAAGACTTGGAATGCAACATAAATTAATGCTTTTATACTGTCTTTGGTCAGTTTTTGCAATAAATACCTGTGACTGTACTTGTATTTGCCTGTTACGTGTTTTATATTATTAAGAAGTGGGTTGGTTTAGGGTAGTGTGTGGTAGAGTGGGGTTAGTTGCTCCAAAGTATAAAAGTAGCATATAATTTACATATCTATCTGTAAATTCTATTTATAGTAATAGCCATCTTTATATTTATATTTATTCAGTACATATTCATGTCCTGCACTTGCTGCTATTGCACTTCTGGTTAGACCCAAACTGCATTTCGTTGCCTCGTACCTGTACTTGTGTAATGACAATAAAGTTGAATCTAATCTAATCTAATCTAATATTTATAAAATCATGTATACTTTTACAAATTATTAAATTGATTAAATAATGAAATGCGTCTTGATCTGACGCATTGGGCAAACAAACCGAAAAATTACGCTAAAGGGGTATCCTGTGCGTTAAAAAGTGACGCTGAAGGGAACTGACCAAGCGTCAATATGTGACGAGTGGGTGTGAGACTGTGTTGGCAATAATGATCCAATCATTGACTTAAGCATTTGCCTATTTAAATCCAAACAGCGACATAGTAGCATATTGTGTCACAATGATTGATCAGATTTGTATTGTAAATGTGTTTGTAAAAGGTGAAAATCTGGATGATGAAATGTAATATTTTAAGAATAGTTATTCTTATGTATGTGTATCAGTAGCTTTAGATTTAGTTATAGTTTTAGTCAGATTTTTTTTTTCTGGTTTTAAAACTTGATTTGAATTGCTAATTTGTTTTATGCAAAAATACAGTGTTAGTCAATCGAAACAAGCAAATCATTGAGTAACAAACTGAGGCTGTATGCCGCTGCTTATCTTTAAGCTGAGAGGCACTCGCTTTATGCAGAGATGCTATCCTGCTGAGCTCACAATGTGTTGCAAATGCCAGATCTAATGCATTCTGCATCTGTGCCGCATACGACGTAACATTAGGCTTCTTGCCTCTCATAAGCTGTGAGGAGAGTATCACTACTTGGGGAAGCATGTAGTGAAGATATCATAACTGTCAATAGCCTACATTCATGATTTCAAGAATTAAGAACTGGATAGTAGCATTCAGGTGTCATGCAGATTGTGTGTGTGTGGCAGTCATGCCTTTAAAATGTGGGAGGCTGCGCACTTTTTAACTTAGTACATGGGTTTTTGATTGGCATTCAGGGATGGAAAAATGGTTTTAGGGTGTTTATGTAAAATGTAAGAGAAAAATATATTTTTTTGGGCTGTCAGTTAACTATATAACTGCTTTGGAATAAATATTTAGTTTGAAAAGTACTCAAAAGAAACATTTTAATTTAATTTAATATTTATTTTCAGATACATCTAACAGTAATATACATTTATCAGCATATTAGATTTCCGAAGGATCATGTGACACTAAAGACAGGAGTAATGATGCTAGAAATTCAGCTTTGCCATCACAGCAAGATCACATTTGTATTTTTATTTTTTACTGTATTTTTTTATCAAATAAATTCAGCCTCGATGAGCATAACAAGCAAAAACATTAAAGTCAGGATGAAACTGAAGTTGCGATGAGTCTTTTCTTCCATATTGTGTCATATATCAAAGTGAAACGGCTTCTCAAACAAGAAAAAAAATTAGGACAGGACTTAATTTTGTCCAAATGGATGGATGGGTTGGATGGATGGCTGGATGGTTTGCTATTGGTCAATCTCATGTAAATGACAGGTTGTCACCGAAAAAAACACGTCATCAGAGAAGAGGAGAGAAGAGAAGAGAAGTCAAGTCGCTGCTAGAGGGAGGGGAAATTATGATTTGATTTAAGATTACAAGGACACGACACAAAAAAAGATGTGCACGGATAAATAATTTATAATAAATACTGCAATATTTCATAAAAAAACAATGGTCCCACTTTAGATAAGGGTCCAATTCTCACTATTAACGAACTGTTGACTACGACTTTTGCCTCAATATACTCCTAATTACTGCTTAATAGTAAGGTAAAGTTTAGATATTGGGTAGGATTAAGGGATGTAGAATATGGTATGCAAAATAAGGTATTAATATGTGCTTTATAAGTACTAATAAACAGCCAATATCCTAGTAACATGCATGCTAATAAGCAATAGTGAGAATTTTACCCTAAACTAAAGTGTTACCAAAACAACAATTGGCAATTTTGATTTCATGGTTACTTTAAAAAACTCTTACAGACCCAAACCTTTTGAACGGTAGCGTATAGTTCAAGTTGCAGCCAGTGATCGACATGCACTTACAAATAACTTTGAAAGTTGCAATTAAAAAACACTCAGCTAATAATGTAAGGGGGGGAGGGGGAATGCTTAGGGCAGCATTTGTTGCTAACTGGCTCATTGGCGAACATGTTCCACCTACACGAAAATGCATTACGCTTACAATTGCTGATAATACGAATTGCGAGATGTTAAAATGTTTCCCAAGAATCCTCAGGCCTATATTTGCAGGAATACTCCAGTATTAAATGGCCGTGGTGTTCTAGCGCTCCCCATGACCTGCCAAGGATAAAGAATCTGTTTACTGTAAATTGCACCCCACTCCCCCCCCAAATACCATCTGCCACTTAGAAGGCTGCTGTGTTAGTGCTGGCTAAAAATAGACCTTCTGATTGGCTCCTAAAGGGAAAAGGGCCCACATCACCCAAAAAGCCTCTGGATTTGATGGATAACCCAAAAGAACACTGGCACGGGGTCGCTGTCATTGCAGCCGCCTCCATCCAAATCATTTAGCTAATTTTGTTATCCGGAATGTTTTCAAGCAAACTGAAAAAGACAGATAAGAGAATGACAGAAAGAGCATTTTGAAAAGGAAAGCAACTTTTTTTTTTTTTTTTTTAAATCTCCACAGCGCTCTCTAGGGTGGGTTTGCCGGCCCAGCCACCTGTAATTGGTTTATCCTGCTTTTTTCTCCAACTCTGTCACTGTGATTTGCCAGTTTGGTGATATGAGGAGACAGAAGTGCTGCTTCTGTGTCTCTTTGTGTTTGACTTTATAGGCTCTGGTAAAGTGTAACAGAGAGCAGAAATGCTGAGGGTGATTCAAACCTCCTGCTATGCAGTAAAGGCACAAAGCACACTGGCGTTTATGGACGAAGAGAGAGCGCTGCAGTCTTCTGCTCATTTCCTAGGAGACTGACTCCCCAACAACATTTGTCATACTGACTATTTCAATAAACACCCAAAGAAAGTCTAAAGATGCTGCCATGTTAGCCACTGAGTAGAGGAAATTAACAGTGGAGATGCCAATAAGGATAGTATGAGTGAAAACAAAAATACAGTGATAAACCAAATGCCTCATCCACAATGTCCGAGGTAATATATTTTCCCTTTAACGTATCACACAGTCGCATTCACCTCTCTCCAAAACAACAGAACTTAAGTAAAACCAGCACAAAGCAGACTCCTGTCACATCTATAATGATCGTCTGAAGATGGAGGCTGTGTCTTTGGCATGGATATGTATTTAAAGGTCACCAGTGGTTTTACAAGAGCCGTTAATGGTGCCGCTGCGTTTGAGCGAATTGGCTGATCTGTCAGAGAGAGGCTTGTTTATGAGTGGTTGGTCGCCCCCTCCTGTCCTGCCCGTGCACAGAGCTCATTCCAGCGGCCGTAAAAGTCCACAATTGCCCCGATTCATCAAAGAATTAGCAGGAGTGTGACGGCTCTACTGAGGTGCTCTTAACTGATCCAGGTGCAGATAGCAAGAGGGGGCAAGTAAGGTGTTCAAATTAGCAGGAACTTCGACATGACAGAAAATAGTACAGCAGCAGTGGATAATGAAACTAAGAACATTGGAACATTATACACTACCATGCAAAACTACAAAATCCAAAATACAGTATAATATAGTAAATATTTTAAATTGCAATATTTCACAATATTACCTTTTTTATTTTAATATACTTTAAAAGGTAATGTATTCCTGTAATGGCAAAGCTGAATTTTCAGAATGTCTTCAGTGTCACATGATCATTCTGAAATCATTCTAATATGCTGAACTGGTGCGTAAGAACATTTCTTATTATTATAAATTATATAAACACTTAGGCAGCTTAATATTTTTTTGGAAACTTTGATTTTGGGACTCTTTTAAACTCCATTTAACAGAATCACTTTAGATAAAATCACAGCATGTAGTTCTTTAGTTGTCACCTCAATAAGTCATGGTAAGCATTTTACTAAAAAGCACATTCGCTTGTGCCTCAAATAGGTTATTAAAGTTTCCTAAATGGGTACTCTCAAAGGATTTGCACTATGTACTAGCACAAATCACTTAATTTAACAAAGTATCCATAGCCTGCCAACTAATTAAAGTTTGGAGATCTTATTCAATCTTAATCAACACTTTGCATTGATATCAATCATGGAAATATGTGGGACAATAGCGCCCTCTCTCACCAAGCAGCTTGATACTTAAAGGGATAGTTCACCCAAAAAATCTGTTATCATTTACTCACCCTCGTGTTGCTCCAAACCTGTATGTGTTTCTTTCATCTGCAGAACGCAAAAGAAGATATTTTTTAAGAATGTTTTGGTGACCACTGACTTCCACTGTATAGGTGTTCAAATTAGGGACAAACACAGACATTTCTGATAATATAGAAATAATAAGAAAGTCATTCAGGTTTGTAGCTGTTTGAGGGTGAGTAAATGATAGAATTTAGATTTTTGGGTGAAATATTTGTGTAGACAAATCGATGTATGATATCAAAGTACTGCGAGAGCGATTAGAGAGCAGACAGCTCTGTATGCTCTCGAATCGCTCTTGTGGTACTTTGATGTCATATACTGATCGGTCAACACGTTCTCACTCCCAACTCACATACTGACGCTTGGTCAGGACCCTTCGTTGTCACTTTTTAACGTGCAGGGTACCCCTTTAGCATCATTTTTCAACGTGGTACCCTATTTCAATGAGAAACCTTCGGCTTCATACACAAACAGGTTGGGTTATATATTGGGTTATGATTTTGCCATTATGCAGTGTTGGAATGTGACTCTCAATTTAATCAGCCAGCAATTTCATTTAAATTTATTTAAAAAAAATGTATTTATGCTATTTAGACACGTTTGAACACGTAACCCAACCCCATCCCCTAAACCTACCCATTTGTGAATTATATGATATAAAAGAACAGGCAGATACGACTGCAGGCACACTTTATTTAAAAAGTAAAAAATATCCCAAGTGTTCCAAGGCCAAACGATTGATTTGTGTGAAAAAAAGATCCAAAAGTGATCACCATCTCCATCCGCCGTAGATCATGCACACGTTCAAAAATTGACGCATGAAGAAACGTTACATCAGCTTTGATAGTGAAATTGCATTGGCTCTCATGTGTCTCGTGACCGATTGAGTGTATCTTTTGAATGAGATATGATTGCATGCGTTCATCAGCGGCGGGATCATTTCAGCGATTAAAACATTAAGACCAACTCTGTTCTTCACATGAAGATATCGTATGACTTCAGAAGACTTGGAATGTAACATGAGTTAAAGGGTAAGTTCACCCAAAAATGAAAATCCTGTCATTAATTACTTACCCTAATGTCTTTCGACACCCTTAATACCTTTGTTCATCTTGGGAACACAAATTAAGATATTTTTGTTGAAATCCAATGGCTCAGAAAGGCCTCCATTGGCAGGAATGACATTTCCTCTCTCAAGACCCATAAAAGGTACTAAAGACGACGTTTAAAAAGTCCATCTCACTACAGTGGTTCTACAATAATTTTATGAAGCGACGAGAATAGTTTTTGTGCGCAAAAAAACAAAAAACTAAATAACGACTTTATTCAACTTTATTCTTGTCTTCCGTCTAGGCCTCTGACATGAACTCACGAAGCACCATGACGCATGCGCGAGAATATGACGTAGAGCCGGCGGAAGCGAGGAACTTTGTTTACAAGCAGAGGAAGACGCGCTATATCTAAGCTGTTGAGTTCTACATTGATTGTGCTTTAGGTCTTGGCGTAGTGCTCAAAATGGTGCTAAAGTGTGCATTTCCTGGACGCCCGAACGCCGGCTCTACGTCATATTCTCGCGCATGCGTCGTGGTGCTTCGTGAGTTCACGTCAGAGGCCTAGACGGAAGACAGTAACTTGTTGAATAAAGTCGTTATTTTGTTGTTTTTTCGCACAAAAACTATTCTCGTCGCTTCCTAAAATTATTGTAGAACCACTGTAGTGAGATGGACTTTTAACGACGTCTTTAGTACCTTTTATGGGTCTTGAGAGAGGAAATGTCATTGCTGCCAATGGAGGCCTTTCTGAGCCATCGGATTTAAAAAAAAATATCTTAATTTGTGCTCCCAAGATGAACAAAGGTATTACGGGTGTCGAACGACATGAGGGTAAGTAATAATCATTTTTGGGTGAACTAACCCTTTAATACCTTCATACTGTTTTTGGTCATTTTTTGCAATAAATACCTGTTACTGTACTTTTATTTGCTTGTTACATGTTTTATATTGTTTAGAAGTGGATATGTTTAGGGTAGGAGTGGGGTTAGTTGCTCCAAAATATAAAAGTAGCCTATAAATATTTATAAAATCATGTCTACTTTTACAAATCAACAGAATTATGCATCTTGATCGCATAAGGTAAACAACTGAAAGAAATGGTGTAACCTGTGCGTCAAAAAAATTACGCTATGGGGTACCATGTGTGTTAAAAAGTGATGCACAGGGCTCCTGACCAAGCCTCCATATGTGATGAGTTGGGTGTGAGAACGCGTTGGATCGGTCTGTACAGCGCCGCTTCAAGTTGAACACACCTAGTAACTTATTTTCACTCCTGAACGAATCAGCAGTTTTGAACGAGTCAGGTGAATGAATGATACATCACGTGTCGCCCCCTACTGCCAAAATAATGTAACTGGCAGAAAGAATCACTAAAAAAAAATCCCCTAACTAATGAACAAACTGACAGCCTGTTTGAAACAAACACAGACAAGCAGAGTGATACAAACAGGGAAAAGTCCCAGTCCCAGGACTGTAATATTAGCACTCTTGGAGATTTGAGGACCAGGGCTAACTGTTAAATGATATACTATGATATACTATATTGTCAATAATGAGCTAATGGTCCTATATGACTAAGCCAATGTTTCTAAATTAAAGCAGTGATGTTCAGAGAAAGGGAGGCGTATTCTGGGGCGTTTGAAGCATTTGGACCCTCTGGAGCTCAGACAATTGGCTGTCAGCACCTCATTGCAATGGTGGGACGTGTGTTGGATGATTCTGCTTGACTGGCACGCAAAGACCATCACTCTCACATCTGAATTGCCCACGATAAGGCTTCATTACCATAAATTTATTTTCTCCTATTGAGGTGGGCTGTCTAAAACAAAGGCCAGTTGATTATTTTGCTTGATCATTGTACCATTCAATGCGACCGATTGCAAACGGAAGGGAAACAATGGGCTTTCCCAGAGGATCCCGGAGGCTGACATGCATACAGTAACAGGACTGGTGACACTGACGCGAGATCAGTGTGGCCAGGCCTGACAGTACACCCATGGGACACACGAGAGCTCAGAGACGCTGAATCTGAGACTGTCAAGGCTGTCCATGGGTTTGAATGGCTGCAGTCCACCGAGGATTTTGCATTTCAGCGGTCCGTCACTGTCAGACAAAAGCAACGTATTTGGTCACTGGACAACAATACACTTGCATATGTGTTTTATGTAATATTATATGCTACTAATACACTTACATGTATTGACAAGAAATTAGGGTTTTATTGTCATATATACATCTAATAAAACAAAGTATGAACATACTTTGCCTGAAAATATTATAAACACCCTTCTGAATATGTGTGTTTTGGATGCTAATTTCCAGTATTAAATGCTGGTGCTTCTAATAGGTGTCTTAACTCATAATCCTAATGTATTGTGTTTGATACATGAATTTCTAAGGCCTCTAAATTATGAACATGATCAAAAATTTGCTGAAAAACCTGTTGCACACTCTTCTGCCCTGTGATTGATTGATAGCTCATTCTTTTTAGTATAATTGTAAAAAATGTCCACCTACAGGTCATGGTACGTCTTTTTTCTGTGAAATGTTTAAGGATTTCTATAAAGTAAACGTAAGAATAACTATTATATTGTTAGTAATATTTCAAGTTGATCATTTACTGTACTACATTTGAAATTTTAAAACTTCAATGTTTGTTAAAATGTACAGTAAGTATCAAATATGATACAATAGGCCTTTGAGGAACGTTTATCTCTCAATCATCAATGTATTGCATTAAATTATGCTTTGCACCCCACAATACAGAGCTTTGTTCATAAAACTAAGCATTTAAATAGTTTAATGAGACATATTATTGGGAGATATAGAGTGACAACTGATATTCATATTTTTTATGCAAGTAGTCTGCTATACTGTTATAAATATCTCATTGATTTACATTTACATTACAAGCGCCATATATAAACAACTGCACCAAATTGCATATTTTTGCTCAGTTTGGGCCTCTGAATAGAATATGTTTGTCGAGTGTGAGCTCTATATTCTACCTATATCATACTATATGGGCCATAAATGCCTGATGTATCAAATATGATAATCATAAAGCTTTTTGGTAACTTTATTTTACAGTGTCCTTGTTGCATGTTACATGTAGGCTACTTACCACAGTAATAACAGTAAATTATGCATAATTACATGCAACTAACCCTAAACCCTAATCCCTACCCTAACCCTATAATAAGTACATGTAGTTAATCAATATTATTCAGTACTTAAATATATAATTACACTGTAACAATGACACCTTAAATTAAAGTGTAACCAACTTGTCTTGTATATTTTCAGTCTCAATTACAGGCTTTTTTAAATAAAAAAATAAAAAATAAGTCACACTTTAGATTAGGGTCCAATTCTCACCATGACTTTTGCCTCAATAAACTCCTAATGACTGCTTATTAACAGTTAGTGAGGTAGTTTTTAAGTTTAGGTATTGGGTAGGATTATGGGATGTAGAATAAGGTAATTCAGAATAAGGCATTAATATGTGCTTTATAAGTACTAATAAGAAGCCAATATGGATGCATTTCAATGTAACTTTTACAGGGTTAAGGCAAGGTATTAGGCAATGTTTTTCAGAAACACTTTTTGTTATACTGGTTGAAGCTCTCTGATAGCAATCAATAATAGAAGCAGTCTAAGAAAAATCTTCTGTGGAAGTCTCAGGACCAAATAATGTTAGTCCAATCATTGCATTTGGCCTGTCAACGTATGTATTTCCATACCTCCGCACACCACGCTGACGCATATATCACAAGTCATCAGCGCCTTTCATGAAGCAATGCAGAGTTGTAGAACCAAAACAACGAGCTTATGCTGTGTTCACACATTCATTATTATTGTATCATTGTGCGCTGAGACATGAGGTAATGCAGTCTCTCGCAATGCTTTGCAGACTTGCGTTCATGTGTTTTGGAGGAGGCATGGCTTTAGAGAGCTCTGTAAAGGGAAGGTGGGATCTTGCTTTCAAAGCTAGCCTTTAACTATCTTAACCAGCAACATTTACTTTGCAAAGCAGCTTCAGCCTAGTTGTTCAGCACTAGCATAAACTAGTCTAGTAGTTTGGTCTTGGCTGGCCTTTTTAAAGTTTGAAAAGGTGGACTGAGGATGTAATACAAATGATTAATACAAACACTTAAAAGCACTGAATTCATGGTAGCCTATGCTACACCAGAGGTGTTTGTATAGAGGATTATGGTACATGAAAATGGCATTGAATGGTACAATAGTAACACAACTAAAAAAAGGAGAGAAAACATGGGATTACATGTGGTTTTCTGCTCCTTAATGAGATTTTCTTAATGACAGTTTTACCTTTTTATGCACTTCAGTGAGGACAGTGGCGAGGTTGAGATTAGAGAGAATGTATTTTGCCTCAAAAGCCGATTAGCCTGATTTGAAACTGAGCCAAATTGAGTCTATTCTGTTCTCATTCACAGACTGGGCAACAAAACGTGAAATAATCGGAGTAAGGCTTTGTGTTACCAAACGTTCTGTCTGTTTTCATATTACAGCTGAGCAGCTTTTCATAAACCCTCAAATACATTCAACACTTTTAAAGGAAAATCATTAAAAGATGTACAGTGTGGATAGCAGATTTACATTTGCATTTACAAAACTTTCCAAATGTTTAGCCTCAGTTAGGTTATGTGAAAGCAAAAAGAAAAAACATTTAATTCTCTTAAACATTGAATGAATTCTTCCTCCCCGGTCAATTCCGCTGTTCTTGACTGCCATCTGGTGGTTTTACAGGAACACTTCACTCAAATACTAGGTACTGCTAAACTAGTGATATCTCGGTGTACTTTGAATTTAAAGTAGTTTGATGGGGACATTTTGACATGCGATGACTGGGAAAAACGTCCAAATTATCTTTAATTCACCCTAATAATTGTTTGTTATTTTATTATTTATCATAAAACAACTAAAAATAAAATTATAAACATAGCTTAGTGGTAGCAGCAGCAGTAGATTTTATAATTATTATTATTATATTATTATGTTCTCTAAAACTGGGAGAGATCATTTATCTTTGACTGCCACCAGACGGAACTACAGTGCAAGACCAAAAAATATATATATACCGGAAATTATACTTTTTCCATTTTCCAGAAGAATTGCACAACTGGAAAGCAAATTTAAGACAATGAAGAGATGGACAGATATAGCCTAACATGCAGCTGAACCTTAAAAAGTCTAAATATGAAACATAAATGAACGATAAACACCCACCTTTACACATTTCCAACCAGAAGATTTTGTGACCTGCCCCCTAGTGGTTGCTGTGGAAGTGGCGGCAACTAGGCCACTATTATGCTATTACTACAGTAGGGTTGGGCAGTATGGCCAAAAATGTACACAATACTTTTTTTTTTTTTTTCACATCATAACGATTGATAACGATACACAATAATCTGTATAAGTTTAAAGGCAGATTTTTGCTCCTGGGTGAAAGTTAATGTGTTTTTATCATCAGAACATGACAAACAACAAACAGGTGAGCATTTCACAAATAAATATTACATGTTAGGTCTCTTAGAAATCCACATTTGACAGTAGCTTGAGTTGGGATGGATCTACATTTATGATCATTACATTTTTTCTCAATCGATTTGACACTTGTTGATTTGATAAATTCAGCTGTAGATACACAAATACATGAATGAAAATAAATGTTTTTTGTGTTCTTCAAAGTTCTTTAAAGGGATAGTTCACCCAAAAATGAAAATTTGACATTTATCTGCTTACCCCCAGGGCATCCACGATGTAGGTCACTTTGTTTCTTCAGTGGAACACAAATGAAGATTTTTAACTCCAACCGTTGCAGTCTGTCAGTCATATAATGCATGTGAATGGGGTCAAATTCTATGAGAGTTAAAAAAAAACATGCACAGACAACTTTAAATTAAACCCTGCAGCTCGTGACGACACATTGATGTCTTAAGACACGAAACGATCGGTTTGTGCGAGAATCCGAATTTCCGTATTTATATAATTTTTTACCTTAAATACAACACTATGTCCAACAGCCTTGAACATGCATCACTTCCGGTAAGGGAGGTCAATGTACACGATCTGGCGTACTTTACACCAGATCGTGTACATTGACCTCCCTTACCGGAAGTGATGCGCGTAAAAAATTATATAAATACTTTTCGGTTTCTCGCACAAACCGATCGTTTCCTGTCTTAAGTCATCAGTGTGTCGTCACGAGCCGCAGGGTTTAATTTGAAGTTGTCTGTGCATGTTTTTTTTTACCCAATCACATGCATTATATGACTGACAGACTGCAACGGTTGGAGTTAAAAATCTTTATTTGTGTTTCACTGAAGAAACAAAGTGACCTACATCTTGGATGCCCTGGGGGTAAGCAGATAAAAGTCAAATTTTCATTTTTGGGTGAACTATCCCTTTAATGACAAGTTTAGTTGTATAACGAGTTTTCGCCTAAAAATGAATGTGTGAATGTTGAATCCATCCTTGACAAGCTTCTGCCTCAACATCTCCACAAGGCTCTTCCATTGCTTGAAGACTTACTTGGTTATAAGGGTTGCGATCATACACTTTCCATCTCCAAGAGGAGAACTCCTCAATTGGATTCAGGAAAGGAGAATATGGTGGAAGGACCACCATTATGAAAAGTGGGTGATCTTCAAACCACTCTCATTCCAGTGCTGAATGGTAAATTGGATATTGTCCCAAAAAACTACAAAATTTCATTCCATTTGTTTCTGATCGACCTGCAGGAAGAGGATTTCACTGAGGGAGTATAAAAAAAAAAATGTAGGAGCCTTTCAGTGTTATATGGGCCAGCATTGTGTGCCACAACACCAGTGGTTGAAATTGCGGTACACATGGGTAGTGTTTTTTTTTATTTTTTTTTAGTAATGGCATTGATTGTAAACTTGACACTAACTGTGGCCGAACTTTGAATTCCCACTTTGACACAGCACTATACATAGAGATGCCTGGATTTTTCCAGATTGTTACAGTATATGCACATATAATGTCTTGGAAATGCATATCTTTGTATTTACAGTATAAGTACAGTAATTGTGTAGCTTTCACATACCTGAACAAACTGGTATCGCAACTCAAAGGGCACTTTGTATACTTGCTTCATCCAGATGGCATTTCTTCTTAGAACACAATCAGTTGTGGTAAGACTACATCGGAGAATATTAAGAAATAGTTGATTGTCCTGTATTATTTTTTGCTGAATTTATAGACCACCATTTCAACAATGACATGTTCTTGTTCATTTGAAAATAGTCTTATTCATCCACCTGAATGTTCTCGAATTTCAATTCTGAAAAATTTAACAAGTAGGAACATTTCCACTAGAGATTTAGAACTAGTAACAGACAAAACTCTAGACTAGACTCATAAAACCAGAATGATATAGTTACTTACCGGTTTTCCCTCTGAAATGTGCGGATAATTGAAGCCACTGTGGATCGGTTTGTTTGGCTGAACTCTCTGGCCAGCATTTCTCAAGGAGAGACCATGATTTATAATATGGTCAATCAGGATGGCTCTGATTTCATTTGAAACCCGTCTGTACCCTCTACCTCTCTTCTTACACCCTTCCTCTTTGTTCATGTCTTACATTTTCTTCTCTTCCTATTATACCTTTGCTACACCCTCTTCCTATTCTCCTCTTGCTACACCCTCAACTCTTCTTGCTCCTCCTCTTCCTACGCCCTCAACTCTTCTTGCTACACCCAACTCTTCTTGCTCCTCCTCTTGCTACACCCTCAAATCTTCTTTCTCCTTCCCCATCTTCCTACACCCTCAATCCTTCTTGCCCCTTCTCTTGCTACACTCTCAACTCTTCTTGCTCCTCCTCTTCCTACACCCTCAACTCTTCTTGCTCCTCCTCTTGCTACACCCTCAACTCGTCTTGCTCCTTCTCCTCTTCCTACACCCTCAACTCCTCTTGCTCCTTCTCCTCTTGCTACACCCTCAACTCTTCTTGCTCCTCCTCTTCCTACACCCTCAACTCTTCTTGCTCCTCCTCCTCTTGCTACACCCTCAAATCTTCTTTCTCCTTCCCCATCTTTCTACACCCTCAATCCTTCTTGCCCCTTCTCTTGCTACACTCTCAACTCTTCTTGCTCCTCCTCTTCCTACACCCTCAACTCTTCTTGCTCCTCCTCTTGCTACACCCTCAACTCGTCTAGCTCCTTCTCCCCTTCTTACACCCTCAACTCCTCTTGCTCCTTCTCCTCTTGCTACACCCTCAACTCTTCTTGCTCCTCCTTTTCCTACACCCTCAACTCTTCTTGCTCCTCCCCTTGCTACACCCTCAAATCTTCTTGCTCGTTCCCCATCTTCCTACACCCTCAACCCTTCTTGCCCCTTCTCTTGCTACACTCTTAACTCTTCTTGCTCCTCCTCTTCCTACACCCTCAACTCGTCTTGCTCCTCTTCATGCTACACCCTTAACTCTTCTTGCTCCTTCTCCTCTTGCTACACCCTCAACTCTTCTTGCTCCTCCTCTTCCTACACCCTCAACTCTTCTTGCTCTTTCTCCTCTTGCTACACCCTCAAATCTTCTTGCTCCTTCCCCATCTTCCTACACCCTCAACCCTTCTTGCCCCTACTTTTGCTACACCCTCAACTCATCTTGCTCCTTCTCCCCTTCTTACACCCTCAACTCCTCTTGCTCCTTCTCCTCTTGCTACACCCTCAACTCTTCTTGCTCCTCCTCTTCCTACACCCTCAACTCTTCTTGCTCCTTCTCCTCTTGCTACACCCTCAAATCTTCTTGCTCGTTCCCCATCTTCCTACACCCTCAACCCTTCTTGCCCCTTCTCTTGCTACACTCTCAACTCTTCTTTCTCCTTCCCCATCTTCCTACACCCTCAATCCTTCTTGCCCCTTCTCTTGCTACACTCTCAACTCTTCTTGCTCCTCCTCTTCCTACACCCTCAACTCTTCTTGCTCCTCCTCTTCCTACACCCTCAACTCTTCTTGCTCCTCCTCTTCCTACACCCTCAACTCTTCTTGCTCCTCCTCTTGCTACACCCTCAAATCTTCTTGCTCCTCCTCTTGCTACACCATCAGCTCTTCTTGCTCCTTCTCCTCTTCCTACACACAACTCTTCTTGCTCATTCTCCTTTTTCTACACCCTCAACTCTTCTTGCCTTCTCTTCCTACTCCTCCTCCTCTTTCTACACCCTCAACTCTTCTTTCCCCTTCTCTTCTTGCTCCTCTTCCTACACCCTTAACTCTTCTTGCCCCTTCTCTTGCTACACCCTCAACTCTTGGGGCTAATTGATAACATATCAAGTGCAACTGAGAATTTTACAGTTTTGTTGTGTTTGGAAAAAATTGTACATATATTTTAGTGATTTGTGTAAAACCAATGCACATAAAGTTGCTAACAGTTGCAATTTGGTTGGCTGTATGAACCATTGTGAAAACATTTGAGAATTTTGTGCAGTGTTTTGAGAAAATTATAGATGAATGACTGAAAACGTATCTGTTTAGGACAATTACAAAGTGTTCAGATCACAGTTAACAGTTTTGAGAGCAAATTGGAGAAATGGCAAATTGATTGAGAAAAACTAAAACATCAGCATCTGAAATTTCTAATTCTATAGCGTACTGACTGTTTGAGCTTCATTAAAATTAAAAAATTTGGTCTTCTATAGTATTTTTATTGAATAAAAGTAACAACTTAGGTGGCTACAACAACATAAAACACTTTATTGTATAGCTACATAGGTCTATTGTGGACAAGATGAGATTTATATATAAAATGCCAAAATAAATTACAACACTCAATTGCAGTTTATTTGTTTATTTCTCATCCTATTTCACATTCAAGCCTTTGAAATACATTTTAGATATCCTGAAAAAGAAAGCAAACAAGATCGAGCAACTTGAATACAAACTTTGCAAGTAACCCACACAAGTATACATTCACTGTGAGCCACAACATGATGTGATCCATTCAGCATAACAGACACTTACATGACGTCATCGTCTCACGCATGAGAGTTCACAGAATGTTCAACGTAATGTGGGGCAGATGATGTTGTAGCACCATTTCACCACAGGGGGCGATGAAAACCATTACACACAGCTGTCGGAGTCATAGTGTATTCTCTTCCTTGAAACAAGCCCTCCATTCTCCATCAAGGAAAACAATTTATGCATACTGAGAAACAGCAATAGAGGTTTCGACATTTACTGCTAGCACAAAAGCGTTTATTTTACGTGTGCTATGAAATGTGCACTGTATAGGTAGCTCCATTTAGTATTAGACCTCTACAGATTACAGAATGATTGCTTCTCTACGGATTCATATTTGCCAAAGTATTATTGTAAATAAAAAATTTACCCATATTGCTTTACATAGAGCACTACCACATTTTTCTTTAAAGGACCTGTGGCAGAATTAGCCACTATGTTAAGACTGAACTAATCTTACCAGCAGTTTGTATGGAAGCTTGTTTGCGCCAAGGAATAATAAAAAAAAAAATCACAATCCTGAGGGGGAAGAAAATGGAACTGCGGGTTTTACACTTAAAATTGCGAGAAAAAAGATTGAATTGTGAGTTTATATCTCACAAATCTGACATTTTTCTCAGAATTTTCATTATAAACTCACAGTTCTGAAGGGGAAAAAGGGAAAGAATTGTGAGGTAAAAAGTTGCAGTTATCACACAATTCTGACTTGTTTTCTCGCAATTCCGAGTCTGGGGAGAAAAAAAAAAACAAAATAGCAAGTTATAAACTTGCAAATGTGAGTTATAAAGTCCAAATTGTTAGATATAAACTCGCAATAAGCAATTACAACCAGAAAGGAGCTTCCACAGAAGCCAAAATCTTATTTTTTCGCATTCAAATTAGACCAATCTATGTTTTATGTAACATTTATGACCAATCTTAGAAAGAAAAAAAAAAGATTAACTTGTAAGTCTAGACACTAAGCATTTATGCAACCGGCTACTGATCCAAATTACTGTAACAAACAAATCGGACAGATACATCCAAGTGCAAGTTTAAAAGCAGATCCATCTGGTGTGATGAATCAAATCAGCAGCAACATTTTTCAGCCCACTGATTTGACTTCAGTTTGAACATCCAATGATTGCCATTTTGGAATGTCTAGCATGCACATGAGGCTGTCACATATGGAATTAAATGTTGACTAATCAAACTTTCTCAACGAGTCATGCATACAAGCTTATACTGTAAAGTGCTGTTATAACAATAGTTTTAAATTAAAGATAAAACCTTGGACCTACATAGAGGGTTATAAGTCTCAAATCACAATCATGGTATTTACAGGTTCACATGTGCCTAATTGTGAGGAAATAATGGTCCCATTTAATCAGAATAAAGCAAACACACATACAAAACCTAAACAATGCAGTGCAGATTCAAATTAAATGTTTTGCACAATAAAAAAAAAGACATTCAGCAACAAATTCTGTGATGAAATCACTGATTGGCCAATAGAGAGCAGTGATGTGCAAGACCATTGTCATTTCAGGTATAAAAAGCGCAAGTAATAATATTAGCAAACAATTCTTCACAGTCAGGGCTACAACAAAAAACACAGCAGCTAAATATTGTAAAATGCAGAGAAGTCTAACACAATGAACCCTTTTAAAAATCATTGTCATACACTGAGCAAAAAAATCTGTTTCCTGGGCAGAACATTTTTAGTCTCTATGGCTATGAAAGATAAAAACATAACCTGAAAATAAACACAAAAGCACATGCATTTAAAGGATTAGTTCGCTTTTAAATAAACTTTTGCTGATAATTTACTCACCCCCATGTCATCCAAGATGTCCATGTTTTTCTTTCTTTAGTCGAAAAGAAATTAAGGTTTTTGATGAAAACATTCCAGGATTTTTCTCCATATAATGGACTTCAATGGGCACCAAACGGTTCAAGGTCCAAATTACAGTTTCAGTGCAGCTTCAAAGGGTCAATAAGGGTCTTATCTAGCGAAACAATCGGTCATTTAAAAAAATAATAAAAAAAGTTTAAGTTTTATAAGCACAAATGCTCGCCTTTCTCTGTTCTGTGATGCGCGTTCGTGACGTCACGTAATACGCAATTACGTTGAAAAGCGTGACCTTTTCAACCGTAATTGTGTATTACGTGACGTCACGAACGCGCATCACAGAACAGAGCAAGGCAAGCATTTGTGCTTATTTATTATTTTTTTAAATGACATATCGTTTCGCTAGATAAGACCCTTATTCATTGTCTGGTATCGTTTAAAGCCCTTTGAAGCGGCACTAAAACTGTCATTTGGACCTTGAACCATTTGGTGCCCATTGAAGTCCATTATAGGGAGAAAAATCCTGGAATATTTTCATCAAAAACCTTAATTTCTTTTCGACTGAAGAAAGACGGACATGGACATCTTGGATGACATGGGGGTGAGTAAATTATCAGCAAAAGTTTATTTAAAAGTGAACTAATCCTTTAATGCATGTTCAACTGCTTAACCCTGAACAAAAAAAAAAATAAAACAAAAAAAAACAGTTTAAGATGGTTTTCTGGTCTCTGGCTCAAGCTGGTTTAGCTTGTTTAAGATGGTTTTGTTGGTATTCCAGCCAGATCAAGCTGGTGTTGGCTAGTTGGTTTCCCAGCCTGACCAGATGACAAGTGCCTAAAACCTGTCTGAAACCAGTAAACCAGACCAGCAAACCAGCTTAGGCTGTTTGTTCACCAACGAAGTGGTCGTTTTAAAGGGGTCCTAATTATCAAGAGCGAACCTAATCGCATTTGGTTACTTTAAAAGTAGATGTCAGGCTCAAACAAACAGTGAGCAAGTCAATAAAACCCCAAGCTGACTGCTTTGAATGAACTTCACACAGTGGCGATGGCAAATTCTGCTCTTCTGGGAGCAGTCAGAGTGAAACATTCATTTGGTCTCGGTCCAAACTGCAGCCTGAGTGTCCCAAAATTTTGTTCTCTCTGCCAGCGTTGACCCTGCACTCAGTAATGAGGAAAAAAAGCAGTGCACAATACAATCAATGGTGCCATTAAACTCTTGAGGTCAAACCGCAATGCTCTAAAACAATGCACGGAAGCATGGATCCATCTAGAACGTGTCATTCCAAAGATCTGTGCCAACTACTGAGCGTTAATAAATCTTTGGCTGAATGTAAATGTCCTGCTATGAGATGGATGTGAGAACCCTCATCCTCCCAAGCCTTTATTTCTCCTGAGTTGAGAGCGAGTGAGACATAAAGCAAAGTCAAAGTGGCTTAGTTGTACCCTGTGCCTTAGAAAGACGACAGTACAAGAGTATCATTCGTAGGTTTGAAGAACCTGATAGCAGAGACATAAAACAGACATTTTCCTCAGTAGTAAAGTTTAAGACCCTTACTAACAAAAATGGCCACTAAATTGGCTTATCTAATCATTAATGACTGCAAACATGCTTATGATGAGATATATAGCCTGCGTTACACATATCTACATGATCAGGTGTCTGAAATCAAAGAACCGTTGTTAATTAAAACAAATAAATGAAATTTCTGCTTATTTTTACAGGCAAAAAAAGTCCATTGCAGTTTCTGTTGGTAAATGGGGCAAATTCACTCAACCAACTTGAAACCGCTGCGAAATCTGCATGGGGAAAACTTTTGCCCTCGTTCAAAATCCCAGATCACGTGGATTTCTACTGAATTAAATAGATTTTTGCCCGAAAAAAATCTGCTGAACAATGGTAAATATGACTGCAACTTAACACTGATAAAACAGGGTGAACGTGATTTCACCAAGTACATCTTTGTTGATCCTGGAACAACATTCTAATCAACCGATCAGATTTGAGGGACAAGTTTATAGTTTATGTCAAGTTTAAGCTTACAACAGGGTTAGGTGCTTTACATCAGTGTTATTCATTATCATTTCCCTCTGATTTTAGGGATAAGCTATGGGTAGGGTTAGGTTTAGGGGTAGGGATAGGACTAAGGGTGTGTTCACACTTGGCATGTTTGGTGGGATTAAAACGAACCCTGGTGCGATTGCTCTGTTAATGCGGTTCATTTAAAAAAGTGTGAATGCTACCATCCAAACTTGGTTCGCACCAAACAAGTGAACCGAGATCACTGAAAAGATGGGTCTCACTCTGCTTCCAAACAAACTCTTGTGCGGTTCAACTGAAATATGTACGCAACACAGACCCAGAACATGTAAATGAATCAAAAACAGGACATGATGTCACAAGATGCGATCCTAAAAAGGACAGAACGCTCAAGCATACCTGTTTTTTTCTCATCATAGTCGCGATGTTGCCCATCACAGTTCGGTACAGGCATCAGAACTGCGTCTCCTCACAGTCTCCTTGGAAAAAACTGATTTTGCGATATTTAGTTTTTTTGCGATATGTAAACAATTTCACCAGCTGATTTTAATAGTGCATTTGTAAAGAATGAATAATTCTAGGATGATTGGGGTGATTTTGTAGGTGACTACATCTGCATAGAAAATAATAAACAAGCATAGATTAATTCAATAGATCAAAGATACAAATGAAATAAGCAGTGTTTTTCAGGTAAATCTAACAGTATTCAGGTACAGAAATTGAACAATCAAATGTAAAATAACACTGCATAGTCTTCACTGAATAAATTAAATATAATTAATACAATTTATATTTGTTAAAGCTACACAAGCGATTTTCTCTTTCTCTTTTGTTGTTTAACATTTGTGACAAACAGCTGTGGGTATATTAGGTTGCTGCCACTTTAAGACGAATGCACGGATCCAATATGATGATGCACATCAGTTTTCTTTCTCAGTTGTTTACAAAATATAACTGACTGTTTACGAGGATATTCGCAGAGATGGGCATTTTGACAATTTTTGCATGCAAGTGTCCATTCAAGCACAAATAGATGAGAAAGAGAACGTAATTCGGTGTTCACGTGCTGTCTGCACGGCTCTGTGTGCATGCACAGAAAACAGTGCACGAGTTACTTAGTTCTTGCGCTTGACGTTGTTGCAATTAATTCGGGAATCACATGCCATCACGGATCAACTACGATCCCTATACTAGACATTGCACATCCTGCGATGTGACTATCGCGGATACAGACATTGCGATAACGATGCTTAAACCATATATTGTGCAGTCCTATTTGTGTGTGACGGAGGGATTCCTGCTGCTGTTTTGACTCTTTTACAGATTTTAATAAGCTTTTCACGTGTTGTCAGCTTCATCATATGCCATCATATGTATGCATATACAGCGAGCGCATTTAGCACAGCAAACAGCATTGTTTTGGAAGTTCGACAAGTTCTGTATCAAACTTGTCGAACTCCGTTGTTTTGTATCTTTATGTTCGGTGTTAAAGGAACACTCCACTTTTTTTTTAAATAGGCTAATTTTCCAACTCCCCTATAGTTAAACAGTTGAGTTTTACCATTTTCGAATCCATTTAGCCGATCTCCGGATCTGGCGGTAGAACTTTTAGCATAGCTTAGCATAGATCATTGAATCTGATTAGACTGTTAGCATCTCGCTCAAAAATGACCAAAGACTTTCAATATTTTTCCCATTTAAAACTTGACTCTTCTGTAGTTACATCGTGTACTAAGATTGACGGAAAATGAAAAGTTTCTTGACCGATATGGCTATGAACTATACTCTCATTCCTGCGTAATAATCAAGGAACTTTGCTGCCGTACCATGGGTGCAGCGGCGCAATGATATTACGCAGCGCCTGAAAATAGGATAACTTCTGTCAACATAACCAACGTGACAACCTGCTTGCACAGGGAGCATGCTGGGGAATATTTTCAGGCGCTGCGTAATATCATTACGCCTGCTGCACCCATGGTACGGCAGCAAAGTTCCTTGATTATTACGCAGGAATGAGAAAACAGTAAAACTGTTTAACTCTAGGGGAGTTTTAAAAAAAAGTGGAGTGTTCTTTTAAAAATGACAGTGTAAACGCTAAACAGACCAGGGGTCTGTTCTTCGTACCTCGCTTAATACATCTGAGATGATTTGTCAGACCCCAGATCTTCTAATCGTGATAACTGATATCTGGCTAATTTGGTTCTTCAAACTAATTTGCAGATTGGATTAAAATATCTGGATTAAGTTATCTGAGATTACTGCGCGTTCCTGTTTCCTGAAGAGGGCAGATGTATCGATACTCGAAACCACGATCAGCAATGCAGCGATTGGCTGGCGGCAAGACAGCAACGTAATGACATCATATAATTAAAAAAGACACCTGGCGAAAAACTTGACAAATTTAAAAAAAACAACAACAAAAAAAGTGAATTTCTTGACCTTGTATAAGGAAACAGCCAAGTGACCAAAACAACATAAAAGTTATAACAGATAAATTAAATGTGCACTGTTTTTTTTTTAAACATGATTCCCAATTATTTATATTCACTGTTTTATAGTATATGTAAACCCTTTACATTTTTATTTAAATGTTGTAATTAGCAATTCATTTAATTTTTAATTCAATTTGAAGCAGATTTGTTACGTGACAGTATTGATTAAAGTTTCTTAAGGGTCAAGATCAAGTTATCTGTGTCTCCTGCGCTGCATCAATCCACTCCCATAATATCTGTCACCACTCAAATTAATGCACGGCTCAGAGTAACTGTACAGCATGTGTGTAAGACTACAATAACATTAAAAAGTAATTATTCCATCACAAATAAATCTCTCAATCAAGTGGCTGTGTCTATAGTATTATACACAACATTATAATATTATTTTCAAATAAATGTTTATATTATTATTATTATTATTATTATTATTGAAACTTATTATTGCCCCTGGTTCAGTAAGGAACTCTTGTAATAAAGTAGCAGTGGTTGGGACAAATTTTAACTATCAACAGCGCTTAAAAAGATACAATCTAATCCTGTTTACATGAAATAAGCCTGCTCCCGAGCAGGTTTAAGCTTACGGACCTGTTGCTATGACAACAACTCCAGGATGAGCGTCGAAGAACCAAACAATCCAAGATCATGTCAAATCATCAACAATCAAATCCAGCTAACGGAGTTAGCGACGTACGAAGAACGGACCCCAGGACTAAATTTACGGTTTTCTTTTTGTGGTCCAAACCAAAAGAACCAAGAGAACCGAACTACAAGTGTGAACACACCCTACATTTTCGAACAGGAATATTGTTCCAAGATCAACAAAATATGTTGATCCAGGAATATGTCTTGCTTGGCAAAATCACTGTGATCAATAAAAGAGAGAATAGAAAACCAAATCTTTAAGTCGATGTAACAAAATCACATAATTTAGGAACGTCAAAGCTGTGAATCTTGTAACATTCTGCTGAGAGGAGCATACGCACCATACCTTGCGAAGGAAACCTCTATTCTCTCTCTGCGTATGTGATTGTTTGAAGGCAAGCATGAAAATCTGGCTCTGAGAATGAGGGAGGTAGTGACTTTGCTTCGATTGCGATCATCTAATCGACTCCTACAATCTGTTCCCCTTCTGCTGTCAGTCCGTCGTGGCGCCAACCGAGCCCACCCAATTCAGACACGCTGTCCCACTCTCTCTCTTTATGACATAATCACTTCCACACGTGTGACCCAAGCATTTGATTTGAACCTGGAGCAGCTGCCCCGCCCATGGACTGACCGTATCCCATCACGTTATTGGCACTGTAGAAATTCATTCCTGCCATGTGTTGAGTCATCTGTGAGAGAGACAGCAGAAACGATTACAGGCAATTAAAAGAAAGTAACGATGACACTTGTTGATTTCATTTGTTCTCCCTCATGTCGTTCCAAACATGTGGGCTTTTTTTTTTCAGTGGAAGACAAAAGGAGAAACTTTCTACTGGTTATTTTTGTCAATACAGTTGCAATTAATGGGGACTGGGGACTGAAGCTTTCAGGCTTCAAAAAGACTGCAAAAAATTATCACACAGTGGTGGCCAAAATTATTAGAACACTTGGCATCTGGGAGTCGCCTTATTGGGCCTGGATTTATTTTTCAAGAGGAAACAAGCCCGAAACATTCTTCTAACTATTACCGGAACTACCTGCAACAGAAGGAATCTGCTGGAACATTGAAAATTATAGACTGGCCCCCTCAAAGTCCAGATCTCAACCCCATCGAGCACATTTGGGGCGAGCTGGAAAATAAACTGGACAGATCGTACATTCAAAGGAAAGCCTTTGGCTTCAGTTGCAGAAGGCATGGGATAACATTAGTGTTGAAGTTCTCAGAGGAAATATATTGACACTATGCCAGAGAGATGTGCTGCTGTAATTGCTGCAAAAGGTGGACATATCAAATATTAAAGTTAAAAGTGGATAAAAACAGTACGACTCACTTCATCTGATATTGGATGGTCAGAGCAACCATCTGCATGTTTCAGGAACACTGTGAAATTAAATCACGTTTTGGAGGCAAAAAAACTTATATTTTATATTTTCAGATCTGTCAGGTGTTCTAATAATTTTGGCCACCACTGTATATGTAGTGTATTCAAGTCGTGTGCATCTTCAGAAGCCACAAGATAACTTTGTGTGAGGAACAGATGAAATTTAGGTAATTATTAACTGAAATCTTGACATCCACCCTAGATCTCTTTAGAACATTCATGAGAGAAGGACACAACTCTTAAAAAGTTCAGATTCACAATCATTTTCCAAGACATTTTTCATTTTACTACGCCAGGAATAAAAGACAAAGACAATATATATAGAGTAATATATTGCTTTCTCCATAAGTATATAAAAGACGTACAGTTTACGGCCATGTTTTAACTCTAAAATCAGTTGAGCTCTTAATTATACATTATGACAAATGGTTCTTGTACCAAAAAAAAATACTGGAACTATTTTAATGTTTTGTTTAACTATTTGAAAATAAAAATATTAGGTCAAAGTCAATGAACAACAAAGAAACCCATAACACGTAATAGAACAAGTGGCAGGTCTGTTAGTCTGCATTAGTGCATTACTCTGTCATCACTGTCCCCGAACTTTCAGGCTTCCCACGCAATCTGGAAAACCTTGAAAACTTGGAAAATTAAGATTTTATAAAAGTTTTTGAAAGAAGTATCTTATGCTCACCAAAGCAGCATTTATTTAATCAGAAATACAGCAAAAACAGTAATATTGTGAAATATCAAAATTTTAAATAAGTTTTCTATTTTAATATTTATTCAAATGTAATTTATTCCTGTGATGGGAAAGCTAAATTTTCCATTACTCCAGTCTTCAGTGTCACATGATCCTTCAGAAATCATCCTAATATGCTGATTTGCTGCTCAAGAAATATTTCTCATTATTATTAATGTGGATAATACATGGTACATTTCTTTCAGAATTCTTTGATGAATAGAAAGTAAAAGTAAAAAAAAAAAAAACACTTTTGTGTTCCACAGAAGAAAGAAAGCCATACAGGTTTGGAACATTATGAGGGCGAGTAAATGATGACAGACTGTTCTTTTTTGGGTGAACTACCCCTTTAATGTGTGTTCTTGAAATATCAAACCCAAAACAAACTCAAAAATGGATTTAAAGTCCCAGTGAACTGGAAGTTGCAACTGATTTTATTTCATTGCTGTGACGCATTTCCAAGTGAAACGGAATATTGAATAGAGGGCAGGGTTTTACTTCAGTGCTCCTCCTCTCCATCTCTCGCTCATAGCAGACTAACGGTTGGAGGATATTCAAACCCAAGCCGTCAAACTGCTGTCATCGGAAAGGGAACGCCATTCCAGACCGGAAGTTACTTTTCAGATTTTGATTAAAGATTACCACCGCAAAATTTTTTTCTGTGTATTAACTTGCACGGATAATTTGTTCACCCTAAGACCTGTAATGTGTGCTTACAAAGTAAATAAGATCGATTTTGATTTCATGAGGACTTTAAGTTGAATGTACTGTACCTAAAATGTAGGGCTGCCCCCTAATAGTCAACTAACCGTTAGTCCACTAGAAGAGGCTTGGTCAACCAGAATTGGCAGAAAAAAAACGACACAGAAAGTGGCGAAATCACGCAGCCTGTGACGGACTATTGTTAACGACTGGAAATTCAAACATTCGCCCATCATTCATCGACCTCAAATATGGCTCATCACACAAGTAGTAGCAACTTTACAAGTCTGCTCACTAGACTTTAACCTACATAAGTGTGCACTATTATTAGGCGCATATCCATGTGTTTGTGTGGCGAGCGCGCTTACTTCATGACATACAGGCACCGGCGCGATCACTTGCATTTAACTTTAAATACTCATTTTTGGTCATACAGGAGTAATGCAAAATGTAAAAGGCCTACTTTCATTTCTGTAAACTCACAATAACAAAATTTCAATTGTAAAATATTGAAAACAATCAGGATGAGCTTGATCTGCCGTCTCGGTCTCAGTGAACTTAAGCATGTAACAAAAATGAACCGAAACTCAGCGTACACTTGCTTCACAGACATGAGAAATATAACCTATCTATAGAAAGATTAAAACGTCTACTTTTAAATGAACCAATTCAAGTGGAAAACAAATATTCTCAGATTATGTCATCTGTATGAAACGTGCATATAGACGCGTCCACTGTGGAGATGACGAGTCAGCATTGTCGACTTCATCTCTGCACCCGAAAACACAGAAAACAATATCAATAAATTATTAAAATGTTCAGTCTCCTTGCTGTTTTTTCACTTCACATTCATAATCATTTTGTTTGCCGGCGTGCGTTTAATCGCTGATTAGGCTATTAGGTATTATATATAGGCAATTAAAGGCTCATTATTATGATTTATGGATTAGTCGACTAATGGCTTAAATGAACGACTACTAGTCGACTAGAAAAATCTTTAGTCGAGGGCAGCCCTACTAAAATGTGTTGGGCTATCAGTGTGAACAAAGCCTAAACCATTTGCTCGGTTTCAAATCAGCATGGTAATCGTGATTCCAGTGCTTGTTACCTGGCTGATGTTCCACTGCATCTGTTGGGCCTGCTGTGCTCCATATGCCTGCTGAGGAACTGCTGCCATGCTTCCCATCATCCCATTCTGCATTCCTATTACGCCCCCCTGCACCCCTGCCATGTACGGAGGAGCCGCTGCCACTCCGGTCTGCGGCATGACACCTGCCTGTCCCAGTATGTTCATCTGTGGAGCCATCATAGGTCCCATCATGCCCTGCTGGGCAGCCAGGGCCTGGTATTGGCTGTAGCCTGCAGCAGGGACATAGCCCATCTGGGTTGCTCCCATGTACATGCCAGCTAAAACAGAAACAGATAAACATGCATAAACAGTACAAAGCAACAGAAAAGATCATTCAAATTTGCCTTCATCCTGAAACTAATCTCACCATGACCGGCCATGTTTGTTTGCGGCCCTGTACTGCTGTACAGGGACAAGATTGAGTCCTTTGACATCTTCTTTCCGATGTCCTCGCTTTTGGTGGGGGGATCCAGGAACAGGCTGAGGTTTTCGGGCACTGATGCTGCTACCCTTCCGGTGGGCATGGACCCTGAGCTAGGCTACAGTGGAAAAAAACACTTCAAGTATTTGGTTTACATGCATTAATCACTCTAAAGCTGGATTCAAGATAGTCAAACAAAGTTAGGACCAAAGTGAAAACTCAGCATGAACATCTTTACCGTGCTCCTGGTGGAGTTTGAGCTGCTGACGGCAGCAGGCAGAGAGGTGAAGAGGTCAAGGGCGGGACTAATTTCAGTGCTCGGTTTGCCATTGGACACGGGAGCTTGAGGAGCTAGGGCATCTGGAAAAGAGAGTTTCAACATCAAAAGTCTATATTGTGGTTGTACTGATATGCATGATGTGTATTTTAGCACGTTACCTAGCCCTAGTAAGTCATTTACAGACTGTGACTGCTTCTTTGGACTGTTTTTGAATTGCTGTGGCTCGTCTTTTTTCTGCAAGACAAACAAACATAGTCTTACTCATGCGTTAATGATAAAAACACCATTTTGTTATTTTAAAAGGGGTCCTATTATGGTTTTTTAGTGTGTAATGTTGCCATTTGAGTATGAAAAAGGTCTGCAAAGTTACAAAGCACAAAGTTACTCCAAAGGGAGGGATTCTCTATATCAGTGCGCACTGTTTCTAAACTCCCTGAAAGTTTTCTTCTAGGAACATACACATCAGAATATTCCTCACTTCCCACCCAAAGTATATGCAAAAAAGGGAGTGGGGCCTAGTTAAGTTGCATTAGTAGTGTGTTGAAACTTGCAGTTATGGTAAGAGGCGTGACATTTCCAAAACACGCTCAAAGTACTTGACCAATCACAACACAGTGGTCCAGCTGACCAATCAGAGCACACTGTGCATTTCGGAAGGGGATTCATAGAGACTGCAACTAAACAGTGTTACTGACAGACTGGGAAGGAAGGTACTGCAATAAAATATGTGGAAAAAAAAAAAGTTTTTTTGAATAATCAAGCATGAACACCTATTCTAGTAGACCCTGAAAAACAAAATCATGTCATGCCATCAATTTGAATGTCAACCCAGAAGGCTCCATCAGGAATTTCTCATGTCTTTATAATGAAAATGTTTTGTGAATGTTTTCAGTTTTTGAGTACGGGTTCAATATAAGGTTAGAACAAGACATAGAGTCTCTTCAGGTAATATTACATCGACCCAATTTTACTCGTAAAATCATAACCTGCTGTTCTAAAAACCCATTAGAAATTCCTGAGGGAATGCATGGCTCACAAATGCTAACTCTCTTCTGAGTTTATAAACTAGTGGTTCTCAACCAGAGGGTCAGGACCCACTACGGGGCCTCAGGAAACTTCCAAGAAAACCTCAAGATGAGTACTTAAATTAATAAACTATTATTAATATATTACAATAATAAAACTCATCTAAATGAAAATGCTAAAAAAAACAAACACATAAAATCAATATATACACTATTTCTTATTTAAAATTATAATACAATTTATACATAATTAAATACAAATAATAAAATAACTGTAAAAACATAAAGGAACATACAGTTCTTAAAAACTTCTTAAAATCACATTGAATTCATCAATACTTCCATTTCCATTAATAAAAAAAGTTTAAAAGCAGCTTTGTCATAACTACAGCAGAAAAGCCCAATATCGGGGAGCCTTTGTTGGACAGCTGGAGGCCTTCAAGTCAAAAAGGTTGAGAACCACCGTTTTAAACTGAACAGCTCAATTGTACAAATGCAGAAACCCACCAGCTTCATCTTTTCAAACACAACAGGAGCCTCTTTCGTTATTGTCTCACTCTTTTCTTTCTGAAAATGGAAAGGAAAATTAACTTTATTCTTTTACAAAAATCAAAGTAACCATGAAATTAAAATGAGAATGTTTAATTCCAAAATCTTTGGACTTACCCTGAAAGACTGGATGTCAATGCATTTATCCATATATTTCTTCTTATCATATTTGTCACGGATAAAAATCTCAGCAGCTCTGTATTACGGTGCTTAAGGAAACCTTTAACATGAGGGGAGAAAAATTTAAAACATACATGCACATTTTTACACACACATATATACACGTGCTAAAGGATACTGGTCTGTCTCTGGGCGCTGGAAGCACTCAGGTAAAAAGGCCTCGTATAGTCGCCGAGCTTTGGCGTTCCCCATCTCCTGAACAGACTGAGCACATACAAAACATATGCATAAACACTTCTATATCATACATAGATCATGATAAAAATGTATATTGGAAACCTTGATCCAAAAAGCTTACCTGTATCTGCTCATGAGTCCACTGGTCAAGGTTTACAGATTTAACTCGTGATATGTGCACGCCAAGATTCCGGTGGATTCCCGCACAGCGGATACAAATGAAGATTCCAAGATTCCAGGATGCCCATCTGGGACCTGATGGGCAAAAAATTAAGACATTAGAGGAATTAGATAATTAAATAATGCAGATAAAGCTAATTAAATATCCAAATTATATGAATTAAAACTGAAATGGCAACATATATTTAATTATATTTTTTAAAAACTTAAGCTTCATTCATTTCATTTCAAAACATTTACCAGAGAATGCTCAAATTTATTAAAAATATTACATAATTACAAATTTGAGCTTTTTTGGGAAAAGAAATTGATACTTTTATTAAGCAATAGTGCATTAATTTGATCAAAAGCGACAGTAAAGGCATTTATAATGTTACAAAATATTAAAAATATGCATTTTTGGAACCTTCTATTAAACAAAATCCTGAAAAAATGTATCAGTTTCCACGAAATATTAAGCAGCACAGCTGTTTTTAACATTGATAATAATAAGAAGAAAAACAATTAATTGAGCAGCGAATGAGCATATTAGAATGATTTCTGAAGGATCTTGTGACACTGAAGACTTGAGTAATGATCCTGGAAATTCAAATTTGCCATCCATCACAGGAATTCATTACATTTTAAAATATATAAAAACAGAATTTATAATGTTTCACAATATTACTGTTTTTACTGTCTTTTTGATCAAATAAATGCAGCCTTGGTGAGCAGAGCACAAAAACTTTCAAAAACCTTATCGACAGCAAACTTTTGTGAATATATTTATTTATATATATTTTTATATATAATCAATTATTGTAGAAATGGACTGAAATTTAGACGCTAATATTCATTTTTATAAAAGAACTACAGATTTCATTATGCTTTAAAATGCTGCAAATTCCTCTTCCTGACATTACAATTCAACTTCCTGTGGGGTGTGGACAATTCAAACCAAATTCCTCATGAACAATCTCTGAAATGGAGCCAGAATTCCGCCCAACCCTGGCTGAAGCAATTTATTAAGTCAGTGAAGGATAGAACGGACAAGAAAACACAGACGGAAGGAAGCGAGAGATACAGGGCGCCTGCTGAGGAGTGATATTTACATTCTCTTGCTTGGCATTAGAAGAGAAAATAACAAGCTTCACACACTGCAATCACTAATCCAGTTTGGGCAGTCATGTGGACACGCTGGCACAAGGCTGATAACGCACACCCACCAGCCCCTACAGCATCTGTAGTCCTTCCCACTGCTCTTAAATCACACGTGTATGAATACACACAGGCGCTCAGTCATGATAAAGCCCACACTACCTGGAATAAAGCCATTGGAATCAGAACCGTGCCTGAAGGTGCATATATGTGTTATCACCGTTTTTTCCTTTTTTTTTTCTACTTCAAACACATTATGTAACCATACTCTGCTGAGACATGAGCAAGCTTCAAAGACAATGCCAAAGACTCAAGTATTGAGCGTTTCTGCTCTTATGAAGCAATATCAGCTTTGGCCAATAGGTGGCAGCACTACATTAAGTTATTGCTCAGGCTGGTCTCCTGATGTGATGTCACAGAGGATTGTTGTGGCAACATTTCCTCTTAATTGCTTAGGGTTCTCTGGAATAAGTGCACAGCATTCTGGGACAGTCATACCTGCTGTTTACACAGCGCACCTGCTGTGGTTATATTCCATCTGAGTGGATCTAATTAGACACAAAATAGACTCTTTGCCTCTAACCTTGAGTAAGCATCAGATGGCACGCCCATGGGCCGCCCACAGGCCGTTCGCTGACTGTCTCATGCGTACTGCACACAAAACTGAAAAGCACTTATGACAATAACAAGCTCCAATGAATCAGATGGTGAGGCTTGTGAAGAAGTAATAATAACTGGATTTGACAAAGTTTGCCTTACAATAAATCTTAAAAAAAAAAAAAAATTGTTTGAAAGACTTAGCAGCAAGTAAGAAAGATAATTCATTTCCTTAATTCCATTTAGAAAAGGGAAAGGATGCGAGTGCATTTGCTATTTAAATAATGTGCCACTGGACTAATTTATAACTGCGTCAGGCTGAAACTAGCAAAAAACTCATGTCGCGTAGGGCCGGGCGATATGGCCAAAAAAATCTTATCTCTGTATTTTTTGGTTGAATGGCGATACACGGTATATATCCCCGTATTTTCTAAGTTTTTCTATTTGGATAAAAAAAAAATCAAATATTTATTTTAAGAATAATTTTATTTGTTTCACATCCTGCCCAATGATGTCCTAAAAACAATGTTGATATTGAAGGCTATAAACAAATACAGTGAATGTAATGTAGGCTATGGATGACATATACACATTTCTGAATTAATAACATTTATATTTGAATTCAGCAAGGATGCATTAGTGTGCAAATGAATTGTTCATTTGAACTTTCAAAGAATCCTGAAAATCAGTTTCCACAAAAAAAAACTATTTTCAACATTGCTAATAATAAGAAACGTTATTGATCACTAAATCAGCATATTAGAATGATTTCTAAAGGATCATGTGACACTGAAGACTGGAGTAATGATGCTGCAAATTCAGCTTTGCATCACAGCAATACATTAAAATGCAGGTGAGCATTAGAGACATCTTTCAAAAACGCATAATGTGTATTTTTATCTACACATTGTCATAGTTATGTTAATGTGGTCATAACTACACTATGTAGTAGGGGTGTAACGATACCCTCATGTCACGATACGATACATATGACACTGAACTGGCGGTACAATATTTTTTGTGATAATCCAAGACATATGGTAAAAGGTACTGTAAATGTACTGTTGATTAAAATGCAAAATTTTGTATTACATTGGAGGTTGAAATGAATAGTTTTGTACTTGGTGCTGGTAACCCAATGCACAGGACAATGTGACACCATAAATATTCATGATTCTGAAGCTGAAAATACAGAATTATTTTAGATGAATATGCTTGCACTCTGTCACTGACTAGATAGATTTAAAATAATGCAGGCCACTTTTTACTGGTAACATAAGACATTTGGCATTATCAGGACCTACAGATATTCCCCCATTGTGTTATATTCAACATTATACAGTAGTTTAATGTAGTACTGACACTAAAACTCTGTGAACTTCTCTCACACAGTAATTTTTATTTTGGGTGAACTATACACAATACAGATTGTCACCATCCACGATACATATTGTTGCATTTTTGTATTGTGATATATTGTGACAGGCTATATTGTTACACCCCTAATATGTAGTCATAGAAGCTTGATTCACTAAAAAGAATCGACTCATTCGAATCATTAATTCAGGAGTCGGATTACACTGTTTGTGCTGTATGGTTTTGATTCAATCAAAAGAACCTTAGTACCAAGTAAGCTTATTCACACAACAGAACTGTATATTTTACTTCAGATAAATTAAATCGGTCCAATAATTAGTACTTAATCTGGCCTTCTGGTTGAGCCATATTTTATTTTATGTATTTTTTGCACTGGTCAATTATTGTGCTTATCTGAGCAATTTCAGATTCACTCACCCCTAAACAGCACATAAAACAAATAAACTATGGTTGGGTGCTTTAAATGTCGGTCAGACGGTCTTTTCCTTTGTAAGTGGGCGAAAGTGGAACAGACTGCATTCTGGAAATCAATGGACAGGCTAGACAAGACCATCTAACCTTGTTTGTTTGTACCAAAAAAAGCGCAGAAAGCCAAAATTCAATCATGAAATCTGAGATCTAATATTTATTCTGCTATAAATGTGTTGATTTGGCCCTTAATGGAGCACCAGGGCTTTGGTTTACATCTGCACTATGCACACGGTCACACTCACATCTGAGATTTGCCATGGACTCTAATGTGAGATGGCCCTGTGCCAGAGGAACGGGATATTCCCAACGGGATGCACGTTGGTTCGCTGCAGCTGCATAAAAAATTTTCATGAGCTCTTCTGTGCCGCAGGCCTCTCTAGATTACCTATTCATTCCCCACCTACATATCCCTCCTCTCTCTCTCTCTCTCTCTCAGTCTCTCTCAGTCTCCCGCTGAACCCACCCGCATGGCTAAGAGGTAATCAGCTTGTACGGTATTACTGAAGGACGTCAGCTCAAGCACAAGGAGAGAGAGGGTGTTTGTGTGTGGGATGGAGGACGGACTGACGAACATGTGAGGCTGTAATAAATGGAGTCATGTGCAGTCAGGCAGGTTTCAGGGTGAATCACAAAAGAGATGCATAACAGAACAGGATGGAGAGATTCACACATGCAGTTCACACTTATTAGCCTATTAGAGAGAAGCATCAGTAAGAGCCGGACAAAGGACACATGCCAAGCCACCTGTTTATTAGTGGTACTTGCTAAGCCAAACATCACCATGCTCATACTTAGCGTTTGGCATTTGAACCCGGTGGGAAACTCCTGCACTGTTTATGCTCAGAAATGAAACTTTGAATAGGCAGCTTATAGATGAGGGGCCCTATCATACACCCGGTGCAATGCGACGCCAGGCGCGACACTAGGGCTGGGTGGTATATCGAGTTTGTACAATATATCGATATTTTAGAAACGATTTGGAATGAGGCAATACCGTTTATATCGATATACAGTAGATTGATACGAATGCATCTAAAAAAATAGCGGAGTACATACACTCACCTAAAGGATTATTAGGAACACCTGTTCAATTTCTCATTAATGCAATTATCTAATCAACCAATCACATGGCAGTTGCTTCAATGCATTTAGGGGTGTGGTCCTGGTCAAGACAATCTCCTGAACTCCAAACTGAATGTCAGAATGGGAAAGAAAGGTGATTTAAGCAATTTTGAGCGTGGCATGGTTGTTGGTGCCGGTCTGAGTATTTCACAATCTGTTCAGTTACTGGGATTTTCACGCACAACCATTTCTAGAATTTACAAAGAATGGTGTGAAAAGGGAAAAACATCCAGTATGCGGCAGTCCTGTGGGCGAAAATGCCTTGTTGATGCTAGAGGTCAGAGGAGAATGGGCCGACTGATTCAAGCTGATAGAAGAGCAACTGAAAATTTGACTGAAATAACCACTCGTTACAACCGAGGTATGCAGCAAAGCATTTGTGAAGCCACAACACGCACAACCTTGAGGCGAATGGGCTACAACAGCAGAAGACCCCACCGGGTACCACTCATCTCCACTACAAATAGGAAAAAGAGGCTACAATTTGCACGAGCTCACCAAAATTGGACAGTTGAAGACTGGAAAAATGTTGCCTGGTCTGATGAGTCTCGATTTCTGTTGAGACATTCAGATGGTAGAGTCAGAATTTGGCGTAAACAGAATGAGAACATGGATCCATCATGCCTTGTTACCACTGTGCAGGCTGGTGGTGGTGTAATGGTGTGGGGGATGTTTTCTTGGCACACTTTAGGCCCCTTAGTGCCAATTGGGCATCGTTTAAATGCCACGGCCTACCTGAGCATTGTTTCTGACCATGTCCATCCCTTTATGACCACCATGTACCCGTCCTCTGATGGCTACTTCCAGCAGGATAATGCACCATGTCACAAAGCTCGAATCATTTCAAATTGGTTTCTTGAACATGACAATGAGTTCACTGTACTAAAATGGCCCCCACAGTCACCAGATCTCAACCCAATAGAGCATCTTTGGGATATGGTGGAACGGGAGCTTCATGCCCTGGATGTGCATCCCACAAATCTCCATCAACTGCAAGATGCTATCCTATCAATATGGGCCAACATTTCTAAAGAATGCTTTCAGCACCTTGTTGAATCAATGCCACGTAGAATTAAGGCAGTTCTGAAGGCGAAAGGGGTCAAACACAGTATTAGTATGGTGTTCCTAATAATCCTTTAGGTGAGTGTATAGTGAGCTGATGCAGGGAAAGCGCATGATACAACTTGTCCTAAAAATGACACATGCTTTATATTAAGGGCTTCAAAATAACTGGTAAGATATAGTTAACACGTATGGTTTAAAGCAGCTTGCCCTGTCAGATGCTCTGAGAGATAGGCTATTGTGCTGACAAACAGATAAATACTTGCAGTGTTTAATGAGTTTGAAATGTGGTGCTTTCCTCAGTGCATAACTTACATTTCACAGGTATATTCTCCATCTGTAAATGTTAGAAAGTCATGCAAATATGTAAATAATTCTGACTAAAATATAGATATTTCTAAAACATTTATTGTTGGACTACAAGTATATTTTTATGAAAGTGACCATTATAATGGGGTAATCAAATGTAGGCTAATATGCTTTTGTTTTTATTTTTAGTTTAGTGAATTATTAATTTAGTTTTTAGATTGTAAACCCCCTTTTTGCATGTAATATATTGCATAGCCTACATTACATTCACTGTATTTGTTTATAGCCTTCAATATCAACATTGTTTTTAGGACATCATTGGGCAGGATGTGAAACAAATAAAATTATTCTTAAAATAAATATTTGATTTTTTTTTTATCCAAATAGAAAAACTTAGAAAATACAGGGATATATACCGTGTATCGCCATTCAACCAAAAAATACAGAGATAAGATTTTTTTGGCCATATCGCCCGGCCCTACGCGACATGAGTTTTTTGCTAGTTTCAGCCTGACGCAGTTATACATTAGTCCAGTGGCACATTATTTAAATAGCAAATGCACTCGCACCCATCTGTTCGCCCATGGGCGTGCTGGTCTGAAAACAAGGTGTGTTCAGGCGCATTGTTGGCGCGTTTCTATTTTGAGGCAACTAAAAACGACTGCGCCATTGACCAACAAAAACGCAGTATTTTTTGTGTTATTTAAAGGGCGCACTAGTAATATGCGCCTATCGGCGGGTGCACAACACACAAACATTTTTAAATATTAAAAAATAAAATAATTCCTCTCAGGGAATCGGAGCGTTCAATCTTTCCGCTCGCAAATTCCACAAAGTAAATTGTGAATCCGCCATGGTGTAAGCGCAAGTGGCTTTTAAAGGGAATGGGAGATGAGACTCTGATTGGTTTATTGCACGTTACGCCCCAAAACACACCCATGACTCATTAAGAGACTAGGTACAACCCTTCTGGACCAGGAGAGTTTTGGGACAGTTGACAGAAACATCACATTGCTGTGTTGTTGTTGATCACGTACATGTGGTTTTATGCTTTGCAAATGAAAACTTCATGTATTTTTTTTATTGGCAGACAACAATCTACAGGATTTGAGCATCACAACTCAATATTTACTCGCACTGACCACCGTAACAACTAGGGATGCACCGATATGAGAATTTTGGGTGATTACGAAAACGATAATTCTGTATATTTGAAAGCCAATAACCGATATATATTGGCTGACAAATCTATATCATATATGAGATAAATCACACAAAATAAACATATTAAAACAACTTTCAATTGCACAAAACAAAAGGCTGCGAATGCACAAGCGAACTTGACTGTGCTGGTCATGAAGGTGTAACGTTGTGGATGTGCCCTTCCCATAACAAAACAAGCTAAAACACAGCCATACAAAGAATTCACAACATTCTTTTACAGTGTTCTCATTAGAATTTTACGTTATGTAGCCTATATGACAGATTTGCGCTGCACATGTTGCACTTCATTATATTTTCCTTTTCAAAGTGATTCCAAACATATTTCACGCAATGAAATATTATCACTAACACTTTTTAAATACAAATATATAGAATAAATATATACAAGTATAAATAATGTTATAAATATAATGATATTAATGTTAATAAGTGAAAATATAAAAATATATTATAAATACATTAAAATATAAAATGCATTTATAAATTTAATACATTTATAAATATAAAAGCATTTTATACTATTTATGGGAATAAATATAACTATGCATTATAAATGCATTAAAGTATAAAATATGATATATTTATAGGTTTAATAATAATTTTATACAGTAATTACAAATAATACTATTATTTATTTATTATTAATGAAAACTTTGGGGTTGGTAAAATGTTTTAATGTAAACTTTGCTCGCTAAGGCTGCATTTATTTGATACAAATAAATAACTTTTTTTCTATTTTGATATATTTTAAATTATTTATTCCTGTGATGCATTTTTTAGCATCAGAACTCCAGTCTTCAGTGTCTTCAGAGTAAACATCTCTTATTATTATCAAGGTCAAAAACAGTTGTGCGGTTTAATATTTTTGTGGAAGCCATCATCCTTGGATGAATACAAGTTCAAAAGAACAGCATTTATTTGAAACAAATATTTTGCAACAATGTGAATGTTTTTACTATCACTTCTGATCAATTTGATGCATCCTTGCTGAATATAAGTATTCATTTCTTTAAAAAAACAATACTGAACCTATTCAACTTTTGAAAGTTAGTGTAAAAATATATTGTGGTGGGCCCATGTGACTATAGGCATATAAAAACCTGAGCTACTGATAGAGAAAAGCATTTCCTTGACACACTCCAGGCAACTGTTGATCTTTACAAAAGCATGAACGGCTTCCCCTCCAGCTTGACAGGAGCCTTGTTTACTGTCTCTGTGTGGAAATTTACAGGGCAGCAAAGCTGTCGTAATGTTGCTGTTAAAGTTACATTAACATGCTGTGATCTACAATGTGTTCCTCTGACAGACAGCATTCCAGTCTGCCAAAAGAGAGATGAGAGAGTGAACCTGAATCAAACAACAAGAAAGACCATCACAGAAGAGAAACATAGACTTTGTTGGGACCTGCTGAGAGGATGTGTACTGAACAAACACTGGCCCTCACACACACAAACACAGATGCACACACACTCTTTGAGTACATAGAAACTGAAAAAGTGTGGTTGTTCAGTAGAGACCTGATTTCAAATTCCCTTCTCAACAGTATCCAAACATACAGACAAACCAGGACGCATTAAGCCACATGGATCAACGCATCACATGTCTAAGAATCTCAAGTTCTAAATGGATCACTGAGTTAAGCATTATGGGGGAAATCACAGACTGGGCTATGAACTGAAGACCCATGCGGAGTCCAAAATCGCATACTATCTACATCTGAATTACTTACTTTGTGACCATTAAAAAGTATGTTTATATGAATATTGGTGTAAACGACTACATGTTATTATTGTCACATGTCCTATCATTTGCGTCACTTCACTGCCAAATCCTCTCCTGTGGCCTCATGGGATAGTAAAGTGTCCATCGCATGCGCACTTCAGAATATTGCCGGAAGTAATATTCAGAGATAAAATGTTTTAATCTAATTAATTACACAATGTGGTGATTAATTAGTCTAATTAATCGCAAATTAATCACACATCAAATTTGGCTGAGAAATTACCCACAAAAGATAAAGTAAATGGCTCTCTTTATGAATAAGCCATTGAATCATTGGTTCAACCGATTGATTTGCTCAAAACGCAGATTCATTAAGAAATTAAACACTGCTGTGTTGCTCGAGACGCACAACAGTTCAGCTCTGGCTTTATAGGTAATATTTTTTGGGCAAAATTGAGCAAAAGCAGACAATATTGTGTCTAAAATATATCACAATATTAACTTATTTATTGAACTGTTGTATAAAATCAATATCACATTTTCACTCGTGCTATTCGGGACAAACAGCACTTTTATGATATTGTGCTCATTACTCGTGTGATATTTCATATGATATAATTATGAGACAAAACCTCATACAATATTCAATCTTCATAGAGATGTTCATGTTCGTCACTAATCAACTGTATGAAATGTAAGATGAACTACGTAGGTCGGGGGCGAGGTGGGTGCATTAATCATTTTTACACATAATGTTTTTCCATAACTAATTAATTAAATTAACGTGTTAAATTGTCAGCCCTAATTTAGACATACTACTCTGCAGAATTCGATTACGGATGCAGCGTCAGTTTCTCCAACTAAGTTGAGGGATTCTTGGCCTGCCAAGGCTACCAGTTTTCTGGAAACTACAGGGCTTCTCCCACCCAAAAATATCCAGAGGACATGAAAAGACTGGCACCCCTCAGAGCAGATGGACTCTGGTATATTTCAGGATTAAAATTCATAAAGACAGACCTTGTACTTAATTATGCAGACATGAACTCTCTGTTGTTATGCCATTATCACGTGTCTGTGAGCGGCAGTATTAGGAATGCAGTTTGACTTTCATGCTAATCTCCAAAGCCGCCACGACACCTGGAGAACCGGGATGGTTGCAGCTCTGTTTTGATGTCTGCACGTCTACAATGTCTTGCACTACATTACTAACAGCATGATCTTTAGTAGCCTTTTAAATGTAGTTAATTCAATGTAGACAGCCGTTTTGCAACTTTGCCAAAGTAGTACCCACACAGGTCAGACCCTGGGAATGTGTAACATTCAAATTTCCAGACATTACAATAGTGTTTCATAAAAATGGCCTAAAGAATTGCAAAAATACTGCAGATAAAGTACACTAAACAAATCTGTAAAAATAGGGCACAATGTACGGTATTAATTTTTACAGGCGTTTTATCCCGGTATTTTAAATTGTGCACATCATTGCACTAACTAGCATAATAATGGCTTCAAACAGTTCATGAGTAGTTGAAAAATGTCTCCCAGTTCGTTTGAGTTTAATGTAAGACCAAATATTCACACTATAGGGTTCAAACCTGGACTCTGACCAGGCCAAAACATGAGCCTGAAGGCACTTCTTAGTTTTCTTTGCAATTTGGGCAGGAGCATTGTCTTGTTGAAAAACAACATCTGATCATTCCTTATTAGACAAGTTTTCATTTGTGGGAAGCAAGCCATTCTGCAATATTCCAAAGCATTAAATGACTTTTCATAGTGAAGCAGCTCACCAATACCAGCAGCTAACAATAGCTGGGTTTCCATCCAAACGTAAAGCGAATCTTTTCAAAGTTCGCAAAAAAGAAAAAACAAACAAATGCGAAATAGGTTTCAATAGGTTCCATCAAGTTGTTCGAGCGGATGATGGTGGTATTGGTAACCTAGTAACCAACAGTACATAAAACTCCCTTAGCTTAACCTTAACGTGAAAACGCTTAACGTGGCTTGAGAAAGTGGTATTAAAAGACTAAATTCGGTAAACACCAAATTAATAAAGCATATGTAAGCCTGGAAAAAACTAGCACATGCCGGACTGTCTGATTGAGGAACGATCACTCCCCGAGAAGACAAAGGACACGTTCTGGAAATTAACATCTGAACTGTCTCTTATGAAATTAGCATCATCATTCGAGACGCAAGTCTCACCTCAGTATTATCCTAATCGACATCTTTCTCCCCCCACTCCTACTCTCTCTCATGTTGAGATCACCTGAAACTCATCCAAAATCTATTTGGTTTAATGTGAACAAGTATCATACAGTATTATATCATTTGAAATGTCTCAGTGCGACTGGTACAAAGGTCTCATTCTAACAGAAGTAAAGCAAAAGGTAACAAAGGTTTTAAGAGTTTAGAGATATTTTGCTTATTGGGATGGGTGTGTCTTCGGCCAATTGGTCTTTACCTCCTGTCGTCAATACAGGTCTATAGGACTTGATTAATGCTAACATTTGAAAGAGTTTTGTATCTTGGTCTGGTATTTAAGGAGATGTTGCAGAAGGGTCATGGCGCGATTTAAAGCTTAAATCAGCCCGTGAGGCTGAGTGTCTGAGGACACTCAGCCTCATGTAATTTCAGATCAGGTACAATGTCTACAATGTCTTGCACTACATTACTAACAGCATGATCTTTAGTAGCCTTTTAAATCTAGTTAATTCAATGTAGACAGCCGTTTTGCAACTTTGCCAAAGTAGTACCCACACAGGTCAGACCCTGGGAATGTGTAACATTCAAATTTCCAGACATTACAATAGTGTTTCATAAACTATAGGACTTGATTAATGCTAACATTTGAAAGAGTTTTGTATCTTGGTCTGGTATTTAAGGAGATGTTTTTTCGTCATATTCTGGGCTCATCTGATTTTCTGCACATGGTATGCTTTATTAGTATTGTGAGTTTGGTCTTTTAATATCATCATTAAGCGTTTTAGAATGTCTCCATCAGGGGAAACTGTCATTAGTCACGTGGGTTTAATGTTCGCTACGTCACAATTTATTTAGCAAATGCGCTTCCATCTCCCATTATTCGCATTAACTCTCCATTATTCGCATTAAGTCAAAAACCACCTCAAGCGATTGTAAAAACCTTTTTTGCAAATTAAGGATTTTTTTTTGCAAAATTTGCCGTTTCCATCACTCATTTCTGATGCGATACTTCAAAATGCGCATAAAAACAGGGTAATGGAAACATAGCTAATGACACCTCTTCCTCCGTGCTTCCCTGTGAAAGAGATGCACGTTTTATTATATTTCTCAGCAGATTTTCGAAGACACCGTTCTGGAGCATCACCATGCATGCACCTAGTGTTTCATTGTGATTCATCACTCCACACACAACTTCCATATTCAGCCAAAAACATTCTGTTTTAGATGTTTTTCTGAGACAGCAATGGCTTTTTAAGCAGTGCACTTGCTTAAATTTGATTAATTTCTTGACCATTAATTTGTGGTTAAGACAACTAAAAGCTTAGTGCTCAGTCATTTTTAGCTTGGCCCATTTTTTGCCCAGGAGCGTACATAATCATTATAAAACAGCATCTAAAATTGAGTGAAGCGCTTCATGTGGCAGCCATGTGAATAAAATTCTTAAACTACTAAATGTTCTAGAAATATCTACAGTGTAGCACAAACAACAATGGAAGAGAGATGCTTCCAGCAAAAACCCTGTACAGCAGGATAAACATCTGATACAGCCCATTAAAAATCATCAGAAGCCTCACAGAAGGGTCTTTGTAAATATATTCAACTGGTGTCTTTGTTTTTAATTAGGCATATGATTTTGTTTATTAGATTCGTATTACAACCATTATTCACCCTTTTGCCACTTCTCATCCACACAGACATCTTATGTTTTTACTTCATTTATTCAGGGTTATGAGTTGCTGAGGAGCACAGCACAGCACAGCTGAGAACAGAACAAACAGGGGCTAATTGGAACAATGTTCCTTTTTCCAAAACTCCAAAAACTTTCCTAATTCTCTACAGTTTCCAGCTAAAATTAACACTAGTGGCAGTAAAACACCACATTTTATTCCTTTTCCCACAAATTATGATTACGGGGGCAGATTATTGATTAATAAAGACAATATATGAACTTGTGACCTCAAAAAACTTTTACCATAGTGCATGATTTGTAAACTAATACATTCTGACATTACATAACCTTACATATTACATAACCAGCTCTAGTATACACCGATCAGACATAACATTATGACCACTGGTAATATGAATAACGCTGATTATCTCTTCATCACGGCACCTGTTAGTGGGTGGGATATATTAGGCAGCAAGTGAACATTTTGTCCTCAAAGTTGATGTGTTAGAAGCAGGAAAAATGGGCAAGCGTAAGGATTTGAACGAGTTTGACAAGGGCCAAATTGCGATGGCTAGACGACTGGGTCAGAGCATCTCCAAAACTGCAGCTCTTGTGGGGTCTTCCCGGTCTGCAGTGGTCAGTATCTATCGAAAGTGGTCCAAGGAAGGAACAGTGGTGAACCGGTGACAGGGTCATGGGCGGACAAGGCTCATTGATGCACGTGGGCAGTGAAGGCTGGCCCGTGTGGTCCGATCAAACAGACAAGCTACTGTAGCTCAAATTGCTCAAGAAGTTAATGCTGGTTCTGATAGAAAGGTGTCAGAATACACTGTGCATCGCAGTTTGTGGCATATGGGGCTGCATAGCCGCAGACCAGTCAGGGTGCCCATGCTGACCCCTGTCCACTGCCGAAAGCGCCAACAGTGGGCACGTGAGCATCAATGTTCTGCTGAGAAACCTTGGGTCCTGCCATCCATGTGGATGTTACTTTGACACATACCACCTACCTAAGCATTGTTGCAGACTATGTACACCCTTTAATGGAAACGGTATTTCCTGGTGGCTGTGGCCTCTTTCAGTGGGATAATGCGCCCTGCCACAAAGCAAAAATGATTCAGGAATAGTATGAGGAGCACAACAATGAGTTAACTTAGTAAACTTGCATAGTAAACTTGCTCGGTACAGTAGCTCACCTGGAACAGCATTGCAATTATGATGACGAGTCAAGAGAAAAGAGCTAAAACAGCATGGCTGCTTCTCACATTTGCTTTTTTAACACTATCGGTTCATGTTTAGTGTAGTTGGTACGTAGAGCAGCACGATTAATCGTTAAAAGATCGCGATCTCTGCCCCCGGGAACACAAGGCCATGTTGAGAAGAGGAAGCGTGAGTAGTGTCGTTGCCATGCCGTCGAAACACTGAACCTTCCTGAACATTATAATCCAAATATAGCTCTCTGTGCTGCACATTTTAGGGAGGACAGCAGTTCCCACTTTAAAAGCAGAAGCTGTTGTTTATGGGCCACAACCTGTAAGTATGTTTTATTCTTTGTTGATGTGTTTTTCCATGAATAGTTTCTATCGTTATTTTTTATGCTGTAGCAAGGACATAAACAAAGGCAAACGCTGTTTGGCTCCGCTAGCCTACTAGTTACCTAATTGCTAATTCAGATTTATCCGACAAACACCTACGAACCTCTTAATCCCACTAGCGAACTTCGAATGTTGGTGTTTGTTGGCGTTTAAGTGATCAGTGTAAATGCAGGTACGCTAAACATGGTTCTGTGTTTGATATGGCCACTGTAATAAATCCATTATTAGTCTTCGTAATGGTCTCATCGTTCTGGCAACAGATATTTGGCTACACTCGTTGTATAAAAGACAAAACTAATGGTGCTATACAGTAGCGATCACTATAGATCCAGTCTGTAATCAAATAATCCCTTCGAGAACTGTAGTATCATTTGTTAGAAAGATTATATGAAAAAAGGCTACAAGGCAATCATGTATTCTGCTGTACTAAAGCTTTAATAAGGTTAAAATCGTATATCAAAAGCTAACATTAGTAGCATTTACAAATAACAGCGTATTTACAAAGTATGAGACAACTACAAATAAAAAACATACCATTTTGAAACGTCCTGTAACAGCTGTTCTTGCACAGGTTCTGATCGATCCTCTTCACTAATATTCTCTGGGTCTGATTTGGGCTCAAATTGATAAGGCATATGCAACTACCTATAATGGTAAGGGGCGTGCCGTTTCCAGACAACGTGCACTAGGCGGTTAGCGAATCACAACTCACGGGCCAGCTAACCAATCTAAGCCCATTGCGTATTTCTGAGGAAGGGGCTTCATAGAACCAGGAAGCTATCCGGCCGTTTTTACAAGAAGGGACACAGTGGTGTAGAATAAAAGGTAAAATATGTGAAAAATAATGCACTTTTTTTTCCAAACGAAGCATGAACCCATGTTACAGTGCACCCCATAAACACAATCAAGCCTTCGAAAAAAGCTAATCAACCACCCATTTAAATAATTCATTCAGATTCATTCATTCAGCATTAACCTTTTAGTGCCCGAACTGCCACAATATGTACAACAAGAAATGAAAGTGTTTTAGCAACATTCACTGGACATTTCACAAGAAGCAACGTAATATTTTATAGAAATGCCGCCACACACGTTTTTCCCAATGAGCCTGGATTGGAACAGAAGTACATTGGCTCCTCAGTGAGAGACCGTGAGGGTCTATAAGGGACAGTCATCGTGTCCTCCCGCATCACATCCTCAATCCACTCCAGCCTCCACGGTGATATCTCCATGACAACCACAGAACAAGAGAATGCAAATGAGCCTCATACCAAGGTGTTCTGGGAGAAAAGGTCACACGTAAAAACCACTTCCGTTCTCTGATTTCCATTTCCAACACAACCTGTCCCTCAAATACAATCAAACTGCAACTAGTAAAAAATGAATAAAGGAACCAAAATGATGACACATAATGCGAAACCGATAAGTGTGAGCAACGACAGACATAAAGATTAGAAATAGCCTTTTAATGGGGCATGCACAGTTCCAGCAGCTTAATGAGTGGATAGTTAAAAGACGGCATCAGTTGAACTCCAGAGACTATTACAGCTTCTTGTATTACTCCATTGATTGCAGCTCAACTCTAAATTACAGACTACTGAAAGTGAGCTTCAGCCAAAACAGGAAGAAACAGGTAGTTACCATCATGCAAAGTTGCTGAGGTGACACGCTTAAAGGAAACCATCAAAGGAAATCTATATTGTACTAAAACTGTTCTAGATGAGTTCTTGTGGCTTCCTATCACAACAACACAATATCTGGGACTATTTCTTAGTGTGCTTGTCAATCGCTAAAGTCTGATCAATGCATTTAGCAAACACATTCAACCAGGAGCCAAAATTATCACTCAACAAAGTAACAAGTAAAGCTGGGAAAACTTGCTAGAAATGACAAAATTTCCAACAACTTTTACCTCAGTGCACTGAAAACCCTGACTAAAGCCCTATTCGGACAGTAATTGTTTCTCATGGGGTCGTAAGGTATTTTCAACATTTACAAGAGGCTAGCCTGTGATTTTATTGCCATCCAATTCTAGAATGTCTGTTTTTCTCCCACCACCCACGTAAACATCCTGGGCAGATTTACCTACTGTTTTTTGACAAACACCAAGGTCGTGTGGTAATTTAATTGTCATCCAAATCCACATCTCTGAGTTTACCAGAGACCACAGATCACTTCAAACTGTTCATTTCACTGTTTAAATCCTTGTTGACAAACGGATCACTGTACAATGACTATGCATGCAAATTACAGCGAAGCAGAAGTCTAAAGATGTACACTTTTATTACTGAAATGCTGGAAAGTATTTAAAAGAACAATATTTCATCACCGCTTCACCTCAGTCAGTGGGAGCTGTTAAGAACAAAAAGGAGAAAGAGAGAAAAAAAAAAGTACGTAAACATTTGAAATGGGCCGTTATTGTGGCAGCAATATGCAATACAATTTTAAAATATGTATTATATACAATTATATACATTAAAAATATAAACCAAGCAGCTTTATGTTTACCTCATGTAAATAAGAGGCTGCATTACACTTATTTTAGCTAATTTCCATATTTCTAAAATGACATCCATCATTTTGAGATAAAATGCAAGACAGAAAACCATTTTAAATATAGCATGTCTAGCTTCCTATTTTAAACAGGATATTTAAATAATTAAATAATAAATATAAGATTATTTTCCTATTATTAAATTAAATAACCTATTAATTTATTTGTATTTTTCCAAGCATATGACATTTTATTTACAGCAGACAATCATGCGACTGAACATGCGAGCAGCGCGTTCCCGGGTTCGTATGATCACAAAACTCCCTCCTCCCCGTGAATAAATGGTCATCCGAATGCATGATTTTATCACTGAAGTGACATGCAAATGTATTTTTACAGACGTCCACAAGAGAAACAATTACCATCAGAATAGGGCTTATGTTGACTAAGTTTAAGTTCACTTACTAAACTGAAATAAAACATACTGAACAGTATATTAAATGTCTTTATTGACATATTCATTTTAGTTTTGACTATTTCACCATATTAATGAACTGTTAATGGTCACGGTTGACTCAAAGTCTGCAACAACCTAATTATATTTTGACTGGTGGTGCGTGTGGAACAGTTCTCGCATTACACCACCTAAAACAAAATCATTAGAAACTAAATCACAAGGTGAAGTTTCATTGAGAGACTGGCTTATCTCGATCGTATAATGCTGCAAGTGATACAATGGGCCCTATTTTAACAATCTGAGCACATGGTCTGAAGCACATGGCGCAGGTGCACTTAGGGAGTGTCCGAATACTCTTTTGCTAGTTTAACAACGGAAAAAACGGTCGGCACGTCAGGCGCATGGTCCCAAAGGGTTGTACCTAGTCTCTTAATGAGTCATGGGTGTGTTTTAGGCATAACATGCAATAAACCAATCAGAGTCTCATCTTCCATTCCCTTTAAAAACCAGTTGCGCTTGTACCATGGCGGATTCGCTATTTAAACAACATGGCGCTGAATGTGAAAATGATAACTGCGTCAGGCTGAAACTAGCAAAAAACACTTGCGTCGCATTGCGCCGGGTGTATGATCAGGCCAATGATGAAATGTTTGTCTCGCATCTAAATAACCCAATTGTCATGGACCAAAAATGTATTTAAATAAAAGAAAAGAATGCAAACAATACACTGTCATGACCAATAAGAACTATTTAGGGTCAGTAAAGTTTCTCAATTCATCTTTGACTGGCAGGTGTGGCAAAAAAAGTTGGACCCTGGGTTCAAAACACATGGCAGGGCATTACACAATGTAATCACATGACACTCTTTAACAATAAGAACACTATTCCCCATTATGCACAAACAGCCAGAAAGCAAACAATCTCACATGCTAGTGGAAGCTGTGTTCTTCTAGCCTGTAAAGAGAAACAGGCTAGTGTATAATATACTGTAACCCTTTGTAATGACTAACTTTCACACAATGTGTCAAAGTCAGAAGCCAGGTTCTGCCACGGTTTCAACACAAAACAAAGTGTGTTGTTTTTTTCAGTGTGAGCATAGTACACACTTGTACACATTTATGTGGAAACGGCTCGTCAGATGAATAAACTAACCCGTTAGCCTTGCTTGACCACTGTGAGCTACTGTTTACCTTATTGCTCTGCAAATACATCTAGGCCTTGATTTTGACACAGAGCTGTAACTGAATTCAGCTTCTGCAAGCATATGCCCGCTCTGAATTTCACTGTTTGTGGGATCATTTCCTTTTCCAAAGCAGGGAAATCCTGTGGCTGTACTACACAAGCTTCTTCTCTCCCATCTACATAATGTGCAATAGAAAAGGGAACAAATGTATACACATGTATACACAATACACATACACACTGACACATTCAAAGCAAGTATAGTGAAGCATTCAAATAGGGCAGAGTACATCTGGAATATGGTTGAGATAGGACATGAGAGGTTTTGGGTGTCCTCTCAAGCTCAGTACAAGAGACAGGGAGGGTTGGGAACAGATTACCTCCGACCAATAGCAGTCTGCCTCTCAGAATAAAGAGAAGGGCAAAACTGTGTCCCTTAAGGGCTGGAGGTCAAACAGGGAAGTCAGCCAGCATAAAGGGTTTGGCAAACAGAATCACAGAAGCAGCACAATTTGTGTGTACTGTCATTTCTGCAATGTTGTGCAACACAAGTTCATGTGAAATGTAACCACAACAGCAGAAGTATCTTCAGTATCATATCAGATTGATAAACAAAATGTCATTATCATTGTTAATTGAACTCTTTATCCCATGGCCAAATCAATACTGTAGTAATAAATAAATAAACAAATAAAAATAACATTAAAATCAAAATGTTATGTTATGAACAATTCTTATTTTTCATAGAATATTGCCATGCACATTGCACATCATAATTTTTCTTATTATTTTTGTGTACTAATCTTTAATCAAAATAACTTCCCCTCTCATTTGAATGACATTTCTTCTCTGATGATGCGTTTAATGGCACAAGGGCATTTTTTTCTAGAAGCTGTTTCACGCAGATATACAGTACGTCACAATAGGGAAGAAAAGACTAATCGCAACTTCCTTTTCATGAAGACTTTGGCTGTTTTAGTCCCTTTTTAAACCCTTCCCTTGCTAACTTCCTGTCTTGTTCACCCAGATGTACGTCATTGCTTATGTTGCACGAGTGCCCACTAATGCCTAAGCCCTTGATCACTAGGATCTGCTATAGGAGTTGCTGTTGTGACGTCACAATCTTGTTACATTGTGGTCTATGAATCTGCCTGAGGTGTACAAGTAGACTCACTCCCTCAGTCAAAATCAAGGGGTAGAGGGTCTGTCCAAATGAACTTCCCTCATCCACTTAAAGTTGAACGCACTTCAAAATGGTGGAGGGAAAATGCTTAGGGAAGTTTGCGAGAGTATGTCTAAAACAAGGTTGTGTCCGAAATCACATACTCTCTTAAAAGTTGAAAGTATGTTCTATATAGTATGAATGTAATCTAGACATACTACATACGGCATATTGTCATTATCATGTGACCTACCAGCATCAGTTGCATCGCTTCACTGCCATTCATAAACCCTCTCCCGTGACCTCATGGGATAGTAAAATGTCCATCTTATGCACACTTCAGAATCTCGCCGGAAGTAGTAGGTCAGCCGGGTACTTTTTGCCTACACTTTTATGAGTACTGTGAAATCAGACATACTACTCGTCAAATACTGTTTTTCACCTACTCTATAGTAGGGAAGTATACGATTTTGGATGCAGTCTAAGTGTGCCGCACGCATCCTGAAAAGTGAAGCCAAAGCATTTCGATTGTCCCCTGGTGGCTGACCAGTATAGGTGATCACCCCGCCCTCTCCATGTAATCAAATGGGATGCGAGTCAAACTAAAAAACGTCCAAACTTCCCAAACTTTCCAAAGATGATTTCTGTCCTTTTAGGTAGTTTTAATCATGCTCAAATGTTCGTTTTTCCAATAAGTTTGATTTTAGTTAGTTATTTGATGCTATAAAATGGGGTGTGATACCGCGGCTCCATCCAAGGATCTGCACAGCGGGCTCCAAATGACATAACCGGCAACGACCATTTCTGGGGTATTTCAGATTCATTTTTCTACAAAGGAAAAAAGCAGAGATGTCCCTCTTTTTTACAGTCTATGGTCTTAAGTTGTGCAGAAATAGTTGCAAAATCTGTTATTCAGCTCTTTTCACAAAATTACAGGATAAATGATAGATCTGCTTTGTTGTTTTTGTGGTAAAAACAGAATGCTTTCTGTTTTCTCTTAATATATTTGTAGACACACAACATTTAATAACTATCTTTTTGTCCAGTTGTTCGTGCACCTGCACAGATACTTACAAACAGTGTGTGTGCGCAGATATATCACACCAACCAAATGGTAAAGGAAGTTCGATTCATTAACGCGAATCGGTTCTTTTAAACAATTCCTTTCAAAGAACTCGTTTAAAAACGATTCAGCAATTATTTTCTGTCTGTACATGATTACGCCATCACGTGGTCCTTATTACGCTATAAACCATTTGAATAAGGCCTGTATGTTTAATGAAGACATTGCTGGTTATGATTATCAATTAAGTTTTGTTAATAAATAAGTATGTTGCAGCCAATCAAATCATTTAATTAGAACCTAGATTTATTTGCATTTATGTTACACTAAACTAAAATTACTGTAACAGCATCTAGGGTGACAAGAAAAGTACGTTTTAATAAAATGCTAACCCAACCCGTCGTATGCTTGTTGATAAATATTCATGTTTACTGTACATTTTGTACAGTCTGTGTTTCCTAAACTGGTTCCACGATATACTGGGTTACGAATCATTTTGACAAACACAGACCGGTTCAACTGATTCATCAAACAGATCCGATTCAAAATGATGATTCGCTCACGAATCGGACATCAACACGCACCAAACTGATGTAAAACACACAGGGCCTAATCCAAAACACTCATACACAAACACTGAATTTACCTGCCCACTAAACTCAATTCCTAACTGCAGAAATAGGGAACCGAACTGTTCAGATACAAAGTGAAATATGAACCTTACCTTTGGCGTGACAATCAGCGCAAAACTTGTTTTCCTCTGACGCGAGAAGAGATGTGAGGACAGCCTGATAGCGGTCAATGTCTTTGACTGATTTACCCGTCATCTTCACAAATCAGTATCTCACTGACTACTTGGTCTGTAACAGTCCAAAGCCGCTGAGAAGATGTTCAGATGTTTGTCCGTTAGTGAAACACCGGGAAGCGGGTCGCTGACAGTCACAACCGGCTGCTGCAGATGAAGAGAAAACACTACTGTACTGCTGGCTTCCGCTAATCTTACCAGGAAGAGGAAAAAGCTGTGAACCACGGATCATATAAAAACAACACCATATCCTCTCTACATTCGCTGGTCCTTGACACCCAACTTTCTACCCGCAGTATCAGAGACACACCGAGCACGCGAGCGCTACACTTTAGTATTAACGTTACTCATCTCAGTTCTCCTCACCGGTGGTCGGCAGACATGTGCTGTTTAAAACATTCAGTATCTAAAAGATCAAGACTAAACCCAGCATCAGATGGACAATTGCTGTCGTGATGCTCGCTGTTCAATGATGTGAATTAAAACCCCTTTGTGTAATTTCTAGAAAAGGGGAAATTGCGCCCCACTGCGGGGAAAAGCGACACTGCGCACATCCGATCAACATTCATTCATGTTCGTCTTCTCGCCTATTTTTTTTAGTCTATGCTTGTCACACAGGAAAGATGTTTTAAAGGGATAGTTCACCCAAAAATGTAAATTACTCCATGATTTACTCACCCTCAAGTCATCCTAGGTGAATATGACATTCTTCTTTCAGACGAATACAATCAGAGTTATATTAGAATATGTCCTGGCTAATCCAAGCATTATAATGGCAGCCCAAAATTTGACGATGACATCGGACATAGCGTAAGCATTTTGAACTGCAAGAGGCGTTACACTTTCTTCAGAAGTTGTATACGGAAGGTGGTCTGCCGGAAGCTAGATATTTTACTTTATAACGTGTTAAATATGGATATTTTCCATCGATTTGCTATTATATTTTTAGGTGAACTATCCCTTTAAGGACTGTATCTTAGTACTAACTATTAGGTTGAGTCAAAACTACAATTATACAAAGATATATTTTCTCTAGCAGTGGTTTTGTATTGGTTGTATTGGTTTTAAATATCAAATTAGTTTAGTTATAGCCTGTGAGCACAATAAAACCACTCCAACATACAGGCAACTATTGTAGATTTTAACAAAAAGGTTGAAATGTGTTCTCAGGGGAACAGTTTTAATTACAACATACACCAACTGTATGTTGGAGTGGTTTTATTGTGCACACAGCTATAACAAAACTAGTTTGATAATTAAAACCAATACAACCAATACAAAACCACTTCTAGGGAAAGCATATCTTTGTATAATTGTAGTTTGTTTTAATTACAATTGTCAGGAGAGGGGAGTCTGATTTCTGTATGTTTCCTTTTACATTTTAGCTTTTTTTTTTTTTTTTTTTTTTTTACATCATAACGTATTTGTTGTTTAAATATTGTTTTACTGTTAAAATGATAGATTATTAATGGATGATTCCACTGTCTCAACTCATGTCATATAAATTTAGTTAATTTAACAAAATCTGAATAACCTATAAAAATACAAATAAAATACAATAAATAAAATTAACTAAAACTTAAACTGTACTAATTAGAAAAGTCGATAATGAAATAAAATTATTATTAAAAAACTAAAACCGAAATGATAAATTATATATATTCAAAATTCAAAATATTAATAAATACTATAATAATATATTAATAATATTAAAATAACACTGCCCCATATACACTCACCTAAAGGATTATTAGGAACACCATACAAATACTGTGTTTGACCCCCTTTCGCCTTCAGAACTGCCTTAATTCTACGTGGCATTGATTCAACAAGGTGCTGAAAGCATTCTTTAGAAATGTTGGCCCATATTGATAGGATAGCATCTTGCAGTTGATGGAGATTTGTGGGATGCACATCCAGGGCACGAAGCTCCCGTTCCACCACATCCCAAAGATGCTCTATTGGGTTGAGATCTGGTGACTGTGGGGGCCATTTTAGTACAGTGAACTCATGTTCAAGAATCCAATTTGAAATGATTCGAGCTTTGTGACATGGTGCATTATCCTGCTGGAAGTAGCCATTAGAGGATGGGTACATGGTGGTCATAAAGGGATGGACATGGTCAGAAACAATGCTCAGGTAGGCCGTGGCATTTAAACGATGCCCAATTGGCACTAAGGGGCCTAAAGTGTGCCAAGAAAACATACCCCACACCATTACACCACCACCACCAGCCTGCACAGTGGTAACAAGGCATGATGATGTTCTCATTCTGTTTACGCCAAATTCTGACTCTACCATCTGAATGTCTCAACAGAAATCGAGACTCATCAGACCAGGCAACATTTTTCCAGTCTTCAACTGTCCAATTTTGGTGAGCTCGTGCAAATTGTAGCCTCTTTTTCCTATTTGTAGTGGAGATGAGTGGTACCCGGTGGGGTCTTCTGCTGTTGTAGCCCATCCGCCTCAAGGTTGTGCGTGTTGTGGCTTCACAAATGCTTTGCTGCATACCTCGGTTGTAACGAGTGGTTATTTCAGTCAAAGTTGCTCTTCTATCAGCTTGAATCAGTCGGCCCATTCTCCTCTGACCTCCAGCATTAACAAGGCATTTTCGCCCACAGGACTGCCGCATACTGGATGTTTTTCCCTTTTCACACCATTCTTTGTAAACTCTAGAAATGGTTGTGCGTGAAAATCCCAGTAACTGAGCAGATTGTGAAATACTCAGACCGGCCCGTCTGGCACCAACAACCATGCCACGCTCAAAATTGCTTAAATCACCTTTCTTTCCCATTCTGACATTCAGTTTGGAGTTCAGGAGATTGTCTTGACCAGGACCACACCCCTAAATGCATTGAAGCAACTGCCATGTGATTGGTTGATTAGATAATTGCATTAATGAGAAATTGAACAGGTGTTCCTAATAATCCTTTAGGTGAGTGTAGTGTGACAACATGCCCCACTATTGTCACAAACATGCGTTTGAACTGTAATATAAAATTACTTTGACTAAGCCCATACAGAAATGTATTTATTACAAAAATAAATCCACACTGAGAAATATTCACTATATTAAAAAGTGTGACTGGGTCTTCGCTAATGTTTATAAATTACAAAATGATGATGTTTTTTTGCACTTTCTGGTCATTTTAGACTTTGTGGAACATGTCCATAGTTGATGAACTACCTGTGGTTAATGGTTGCCAGTACACCAGTGTGAACTTAAGGAGACCTGTTTCACACATCCTCTAAAAATCATCTTGAGACCAGTTGGCTAAATGTCATTGCAAAAATGCGCAAGAAAAGTTGCTGGTGTTGACCTTTTTGGGGCTACAGTACATGTCCAAGCCTCCTAAAATGCAGACATGAGTGTTTGTTTATTTATAGTCCAGAAGCTCCACAGACCGTCCACTAAATCAACATCATGATGTCCAGTGTACATATGCAACAATCTATTGAGGTATTCAGTAATGGGGGCGTGAGAAACACGCAAACGCAGCTGCGTCCGGTTAGCTTTCTAGAGCTCTGTTGGCTGCATGGACAATCAGCAGAAGTCTCCGCCTCCTGCGCGGGTGATGGCTTCTCAGGTCTGTCCGGTCCTCAGTGTGTTGGGTTCTCTGAGCTCCCTGAGTTCTCAGGGGCTGGCTGTAGGGCTGGGTTACACCTCTCTCATTCCTCCCCTCTGGTCCCTGCCACTGTGTTTTTCTTCCCTGTCCTGGGCAGCGCACACACTCACATACACACACCTTTCTTTTCCCTGGATCCACCATCCTGGGCTGAGAAGCCAGGAGAGAGGGTGGCAAGGTTTGGAGGAACCTCTGGGACGATAGCGATTCTTCACCATGGCTAGATTCTTCGTGATCTTCAGAAGCTTGGTCCTGTTGCAGGCGCTCTGCTTGGCCTTATCGCAAGTGGTAAGTTTGGCTGATGTTATCTACTTTTTTTGGTGTTGGATGATCTTGATTTTGACAAGGATGAGATCATGCATCTTGGAGAACATTGAGATACTGTATAATTTACTGTGAATTGTCAGTTAAAACGCCAATAGATAGTTATTTTAGATAAAAATCATATAATAGTTGACTAGTTTGGTAGGTGACCTGTTTACATTAAACTTTTGGTCCTCAAAGTCGCAAGATTTTAGACTTTTGAGTTGTTTTGATCTTCTCAAAGTCTACCTAAGTGGATTGTATTATACAGCATGCAGGCCTGGTATTGAGCAATATACTATCCTCAGTCAGTTTTATCTTTTGATTCTGAAAGCTTAAACAATTCAGTTTTAGTAACTGAAATGAATAAATGGAGACCTGCTGAATAAAATATGAAGCAGAAAGTGAACATCAGACAAATAAACAGAGAGAGGAGAAGTTAGAAAGGGAGAGATTACAAAGAGCCCATTGAAAATACACTGAAGCTGCTATTCAAACAGACAGAACCTGAAAGTGCTCTCAGCAGAATAACACATACTTGTTACATTTAGATGGACCACCTCAGAAAAATGCATGCATACAGCTCATATGCATAAAATGCAATGGATAATATGAATGTGCTACTCATTTTGAGACCATCTTATAAACGAATGCATTGAAAAATAGATCTATCTTTGATGCTGAATGGGGGAGGGTCTGAGTAAACATTCCCAGCCTCTCTTTTCCCACCCCGGATACCCTGATCGCCCAGCCTCAGCCTTTAATTTGGTTTTCATCACAAACCTTGTTCTGTCTATCAAATTTAAGTGCGTAAACACACCTGAGGCAGTGTTTGTAGTGTTAACTTAGACAATTTTTTTTTTTTTTTATTAAAAAAGTTATTTTCAAGACTAAAGCTGGAATACATATGCTTAAAAAACTTAAAATACAAATAAATTAAAGTTAAATAGAACTATTTAAAAAATCACATGACGAAATTGCTAAAGCATTTGAAAACTGAAAACATAAAAATTAGATAATTATAAATATTAATAAATATTATAAATAATACTTGTCTGAGGTCACATGGGCTTTATTTGTTTGTTTATGGTCCAAAACTAGACTTGCATACAAGAGAGATTCAACTAATTTCATAAATTAGGTGTTTCATTGTTAACATTTTATAATAAATTGCATAAACTGTGGAAGTTAAATATCGAACGCTGCTTATATTAAAGCGACTGTCAGTGCACATCAGTGTAGAGGCTTCAGTATTTCAGTAATGATGAAATTGAAATTGTGTGTTTAATTTTAGACTGGTCCACCCGGACCCCAGGGCCCTCCTGGTCTCCCTGGTCCTGCTGGAACGCCCGGTGCCGACGGCATTGATGTGAGTATTGGAGTCACTTGGTACAAAGACAGTCATTGTGCACCTTGTTTCATGGGCCGTGTTCATCTGCACTACCAAAATCTTGCCAATAGAGGGTGCACAAAATAAAAATAATAACACAAAAGGTTTCTGTTAGACTAGAGGGTTGCCTCTTTCCCATATTGAGAGAGAGAGAGAGAGAGAGAGAGAGAGAGAGCGAGAGCGCGAGCTAGTAGATGTTGGTTATTTGATACAGTTGTGGCCTAGACGGGGGTTCAGTAGAAAGTCACTCAGCAGGATATACAATGAGCTTGACTGATATAGCATAGGAAAATCAGAAACAGGATCCCAACATTCTTTCATGAGCTTCAAACACTTTAGGATATTTCAAATTTAATGTCATAAATAGTGACACCCAACACTCTCAGAAAAATAAGTACAGTGGAGGTACAATTTTGTTCCTTGGGGAACAAAACATATAACTGTACTTTTAAAGGTACACAATTGGTCCTTAGGATACAATTATATTTAGAGGTACAAAAATGTACCCTTAAGGGTACTACCCCAGTGACAGCCACTTGTACCTTAAAAGGTACAATTTTGTACTTTTTTTTTTTTTTTTTTTTTTTGAGAGACAGCGAGTGAAGGCAAAATACTGTAAATCTGACCTTAAGAGGTCAGGATGGAGGATGAGCTAGTATATAGGCCTATGCTAACATGCTAGCTTTTGCAGAAGCTGTGAGAATTAGTTATGTTAGTAATATAGTTATGTTTAGTAAGTTATGATATAGGCCTATTGTATTGTATTTTTTTTTTTTTTCAAAAGCATTATTATTAATGCCATGAAATTTTGCTTTAGAAGAAACTGGGTGATTTTTTTTTTTTTTCAGTGATTTGTCCCATACTTTATACTGTCACAGTCTCCCAATCCATCTTTGCTAATGTTGTGTTACCCTTTTACAGGGTGAGAAGGGTCCTCCTGGACCTCCCGGACCTCCAGTGAGTAGCTACCACAGTTGATCATAAATGTGCATTTTATATATTTACACAACCATTTAAATGTAAAATAAAACACCTGTTTTCTATTTTAATATATAATAAAATGCTATTCATTATGTGGTGGCAAAGCTGAATTTTGCATCATTACTCCAGTCTTCAGTGTCACATGATCATTCAGAAATCAATTCTAATATGCTGATATGCTTCTCAAGAAACATTTATTATTATTATCAATGCTGAAAACAGTTGTGCTGCTTAATATCTTTTGATGAACAGAAAGTTAAAAAAAACAGCATTTAGAACAAAGTAAAAGTTATTTTTGATTAATTTGATGCATATGTGCTCAATAAAAATATTAATTTCTTTTAGAAAAAAAAAAAAATCTTACTGATCCCAAACTTTTGAACAGTACTGTAAATGAACAATATTTTATATATAATTTGTCTCATAAAAATAAATGCATCTATTATTTTGTACCAAAGTCAAACTCAAAGAACAGAGAGTGTTTGATAGTATTTTAACTTTTTCACGTGTGAATCACTTTACAGGGTCAGAAGGGAGAGGCAGGTGAACCTGGTCCTGATGGATCTCCAGGGGAGGATGGCATTGATGTAAGTGACACCTAAAATTCAGGAATTACATATTTGTAGCTCAGTCATAATTCAGCCGGGAATAAAAAAAAGGCAGTTACGTTTGTAGTTTGGAGCTAAATCTCATTTTCATTCAATACATTTGATTTATAATGAATAATGGCATTTGAAATCATGTTCTGGTGAAGGTTATTCACACATACACTCTGAAATGTTGGCGTGAGACTGAGAAAAGAGTTGTTGGTCCTAATGAGCTAGACTTTCTCAGTCACATGCTAAGTGACTTTCTCAGTCACATGCCAAACATTCCTTATTGGATTTACCACTTGATCTGTTCTGGAATGCCAGTCCCTTTTCCTCTCATTGGATTGTTTATCTGAGTAAGATGTCTACGCATAAAAGTATCTATAAAGTGTATATATATATATATATATATATATATATATATATATATATATATATATATATACTGTATATATATATATATATATATATATATATATATATATATATATATATATATATATATATATATATATATACTGTATATATGTATACATGTATCTTGACATGTAAATGTTCTTCTGCTTATGAAACAAGTCAAGTCACCTTTATTTATATAGTGATTTATACAATACAGATGTTTCAAAGCAGCTTTACAGCGATGAATAAGAAAATAATAATCAATAATGCAAACCGAATTCAATTCTGCTGTAAAGCAGCTCTAAAAAGACAATAGTAAAAAGTCATTATTCAGCTGAAGTCAGTTCAGTTCATTCAGTTTGGTTCAAAAGCTGTGTAAGGTTCACCAATTGTGGAATGAGTTTAGTTAAGCTATAAAGCAGTGATGTCCTTATCCAGCTCAGTTCAGTCCTCATCCGATGTATCAGTGCATGCTGCTGAATATTAGGTGTCCCCATATAAATCACCTGCTTAACCCTTCAAATCATCTTAGAGGTGTTAACATGACTCAGTGAATTATTCTATATAAATAATTACTGCCTGATTATTATTCTGAAGGCTTGTTTTTCTCTGTTACCTCTCTGTTAGGGTTTGATTGGCGCTAAGGGTGATAGGGGCCCTCATGGTAATCCTGGACCAAAGGTGGGGAAATTTTTTTTTTCATAGATGCAGCATACACAATGTAGGCCAACTCTATTCTAGCGAGCAATCATTTAGCCAACCAACACACAATACAAACACACACACACACACAACATATCTTTAAATGTCAAAAAGGTGATAATAGAGGACAACGACTGAAAAGAATATCATGAATAACATGAATATCATGTATGCATACTGAAGGTATTATGAATAACATAATCGTTTCAGTCATTGTTAGTCTAAGAGTGTAAAGAATGGAACGCATCTAATTCCACATAATGTTTTATTGATTTTCACAGGGTCAGCCGGGGCCTGGTGGACCACCAGGACGAACTGTAAGTAGGCTATAAAAAATATGTAGCCTAATTCATTTGGTGAACAAAAATATTGATGCAAGATGACCACTTGCAGTTCCTCCAATTATTCAACAGGTGATGCTGTAGTACACAAAACAGTCAAATTTGCGACCTGATTTTTGATGTTTGAGTATTTCTACTGACGCAATGTGCTGTATTTAAATGCTAATGTACTACAAACAAGCTGTTGCTATCTTTTTTTCCTACTTACCTTAAGGGACCCGGACTGCCTGGACTTCCTGTAAGTAATTTTATAACCAATTTTACTTCCTTATTTTGAAGTTTCTGACATGTTTTCAAGTGTCAATGTGAATAAAAAGTAGGAGGGGATCTTTTATTTATTGGAAATTGCAATGTACCACAATGAAAGTTGGAGGGGTTGAAACGTAAGGATTTGTGATGTCCGCCAAAAAATGTTCTATAAATTAGAACATTACAAAAAAAAGGCTAGGCTACTACTTACAAAAATTAACCATAGTTTTGCTACACTAACCATAGTTTAACCATGGTATTTAAAACTCTGGTTATACAAACGGTAATCAATCCTCCAAAAACAATGGTTACACACTTTTACTGTATAAAACCCACAGAGGTTTCTTCTATTAGAAGAAATCTATTAGATTAATAAACAAGGGTCTAATTTCACTGCCCATTATCTCATTACAGGGAGCACCAGGCCCCATTGGACTTCCTGGACAAATTGGGTCTACTGGGCCAAAGGTGGGTCTCATTCGAATACATCTTCATAATAACATGACAGTACACAAATCTTTCCTGGTTAAGAATGCTGTTCCTACTTAACCTTAACTGTTTTTGCTGTAGTGAAAATAGTTTTAGTGGTGAAATATCACAATTTTCACTCTGTAAACCCATTTAATTAAACGGATCACTGAACTGATGCCTACTCTCATCGCAGGGTGTCATGGGAAGTCTTGGACCTCCAGGATTACCCGGACCTCCAGGCAAGCCTGTAAGTCACAGTCATGTTTCATTTACTTCACTTTGAAATGTAGTCTTCTCAAGTGAAACCACAAAATCTAATTCTGTGAATAAAGCTGTAGGGCTGATAATAAATCAGTGTCAGAACAGTGTAAAATGACATCTCATCTCATACTGCATTTCTGGGCGTACGTTTTATCTCATTTTCTACTCTATTTCATTTCATTTCGTGAAGGCATCCATTTGGGATCTGCTTCAGAACCTTTTCACTTCATGATAAATAAACTCTCCAAACATATTTCTTTCTTCCAAGCCACCTGCATTTATGTACTTTTTCTCAAATTCTTTGTCATTGTCTTTTTCAGGGTCCACCAGGAAAGTTTTTGGGTATAGAGGAAGGCAGCGCTGACTTTCAGGTAAGGTGGTGTCTGCATGATAGTCTTACTGCAAACTATGATGTGCCACAACTTTTCCAGCAGCCTGAATCTCATTCATTATTTCCATAGACATAACAAAATACAGTAAATAAAGAGCTTTAAGCCTCAAACAAAACCAGTCAGCTAATAACATCAAAACATTTGACTCAATGCAAAAAAAAGTATTTGAAAAATCTGAGATTCAAGGTTATAAGGGAATAAATGAACAGCCAATCATATTATCAAATAGCAACAATGATACTGTACAATATAAAACTATTGACTACACGTGGTACAAAATTAACTACTTAATGCAGTCTTTTTGACTTTCTAAAAATCCTCAAAATCTTCTTCTTTGACTTGTTTTCCAGTGAAAAAATCTAATAAGCCTTTAAATAATAAAGAAGATACATTTATTTATGAAGATGATAAGATGATAATATTTTCATATATTGTTTTTAATATTTATAGCATTTTTTAGTTTTTCTGGAAAATTAGACAAAAATACTTAAGAAAGCTTTTTATGCATAAAGTATAAAATACCATATATAATACATTTGTAAGTATTCATACATACAATACAAAAGCTATTGTTGAGAATGTGGTTGCAGAGTTCATTGATTTCATTTAATTTGAAAAAACAAAGCTTCAGAAAAATTTGATAGTTTTTAAACAACAATTTGATACTGTCTCATGTCAAATCGATTAATCACATCCAAAATAAAAGTTTGTTTACCTAATATATGTGTGTGTACTGTGTATAATTATTATGTATATTTGAATACACACACATACATGTATATATTTAAGAAATATTTGTATGTATATACTGTATATATATTTATATCATTTATATTACATATAAATATTTTATATATAAATATAACAAAAAAAATCTTAAATAATATACATGCAAGTGTGTGTATTTATATATACATAATAATTATATACAGTACACACACCTATATTATGTAAACAAACTTTTATTTTGGATGCGATTAATCACATATATATATGACTTCCATTCTACTTTTATTCATACTTATTTTCCAAACCTTAAATGCACCTTTCTTATTTTTGTCCTCTGAGAATCTGCCCTTTACTGTATTCAGTTTGCCCTGCTATACGTTACACATCCCTTATTGATCTCAGTGTTCATAGATTTTCCTAATGAGCTTCATTAAATGGGTGCCATCAAAGGCTTCTGCCCATTAGCACCTATCTGGATCAAGAAGCCGAGCAGGTCCCAGAGCTGTGATCTGCAGCCAGCCTGCCAGGAGTCTGCTCGGCACTGGGGGTGGGGGATCACGTGGCAGACTGGTTGACTGCTTCTCCTCCGGCCTAGCGCCCAGCTGGTGCCCTGTACTGTCTGGATCAATCCTTATCATCCATTTACTGTAATTAGAGGGCTGGTGGTCTGAGATCTAGAAAAAATATCCAAGCCCTTGCTGCCCTTTCACTGAGCTGTGATGGTTGGAGTTAAACATATCTGACAGTGATTGTTTAGCCTGTGTGATTTAGAGTGTTGTTCTTTTTTAATCCAATGTTGCCACTGTGTTTTCTAGTGTCCAACCAACTGTCCACCTGGGCCGAAGGGTCCTCAGGGCCTACATGGAGTGAAGGTTAGTAAGTTAGTATTTTATATTTTTCTTAGGTTTCTATTTTGTGAATAAATACTTGACTAAAATGCATAGTTAAAGAGATAGTTCACCCAAAAATGAAAATTCTGCCATCATCTACTCACCCTAAAGTTGTTCCAAACCTGTATGAATGTCTTTTTTCTGCTAGAAAGGTATTTAGAATAAAATGGGTTACCAAACAGTTGATGGGCCTCAATGACTTCCATAGTATGGGAAAAACAATACCATGGAAGTCAATGGGGCCCATCAACTGTTTGGTTACCGACATTCTTCAAAATATCTTCTTTTGTGTTCAGCAGAAGAAAGAAATGCATACAGGTTTGGAACAACTTCAGGGTAAGTAAATGATGACAGAATTTTCAATTTGGGGTGAAATATTCCTTTAAGGGCATTGCAAGGGCCAGGCTACTGGGTCTTTGCTATTATATTCTGCAAAATAAAAAATAATTATTTTAATCAGAAAAATAATTCTGATTAAAAATTTACTTACATAAGGAAATTCACTAAGTGTCATCCTTTTGCTAGGACTGCACAGGTGTTTCATGTCATAGCTTTACTATACTTGTGCATGGAATAATGTATTGACCAGCATCAGGGACTGGAAATATTAGTTTACTAAGACATTTTACAAGGTGGTAGAATTGAATGACTGATCATTAAAATTATTTTCTTCACAGGGTCATAAAGGTCGTGCTGGCGTACTGGGAGATCCAGGAAGCATCGGAAAATTGGTATGATTTTCCTTCTGCTGATCAGCTGAATCATTATATATATATATATATATATATATATATATATATATATATATATATATATATATATATATATATATATATATATATAATTATTTATTATTATTATTATATAATTATAATATATATTATATTTAAATTATTTTAATATTTATATATTTACTAATTAAACATTTATTCATTTTAAATATAAAAATATTATTATTATTAATATATAATTTAATAATTTAATATTTATATATTTATTAATAACAATAATTATATATATATATATATATATATATATATATATATATATATATATATATATATATATATATATATATATAATGCACAATTTAAATACTTAAACATAAATATTTTTTAAATATTAAACATATTATTATTAACAACAAAAATAATAATAATTATATACATATATTTTAATACATATTTTATATATATATATATATATATATATTTTTTTTTTTTTTTTTTTTTATAAATATTTATATATACATCTTTTATACATAATAATATATAATTTTAATTAAAATATGTTTCATATAATTTAAAATAGAAAAAAACTGTATTATTACTATTACTACTACTAATAATAATAATAAAATATTTTTATATTAAACAAGTCAATTATTTTGACAAAGGTATTTAAAGATACATTGATTATGTTGGTGGCCTGTCTTTAGTTTAGTTTAGTTTAGTTTAGTTTAATTTAGTTTAGTTTGTTTATTTTTCGATCCTTACAGACAATTTTTCATAATAAATAAAACATATATACTTAAATGATTTTTGAGATAATTAGACATTAAAATAGACATTATGATTGTTCTATTTTAGTAATAGCCAATCAGGAATGCCAAATGATGTGTACATTTTGCAACCACAAAGGGGCACATGTGAGCAACCTCCTGATTCATAAAAAGACAAATGGGACACAGCCCCTGCCAACTTTATTCTTCACAAACCTCCTATCACATAATGTAGAACAACACAAATACTGATTGGTTGGTAGAGTTAAATAAACCATGTTTATTATTAAGTATCCAGATCATGCTTTGAAGGGCCTCAGTATCTCCCCCAAAACACATCGTCCTGCAGCAGAGCAGGATTATGTGCTAATGAAGCCCCTCAAGACATATAACTGCGTCTAATCTGGGTGTGACTCACAGACAGAACACATTGACCCAGATGAAAGGAAATAGGGGGCCGGCAGGTACTGAGAAGCTACTTGCATGTGAATTAATCAGACTTAATGAGCCCCACAAGGACATTAGAATGGACTACAGGGACAGAGCGGAATTGCCCGTAATGCAAAGCACGACTGTCTTTGGGAAGTGTTGAATTTAAAGTTGGCATGAAACGGTGAAAGTTGGGATAGTTTTTCTCCCTATTGTGGCATACATTCGAGTGAAATGGCTTCTGGAATGAGAAAAAAAATGTAAGGCAGGACTTGATTTCGTCCTCGGGAATTGACCATAAGATGTTGGGCGTTGCTAACTAAATGGAGGCAGATCTGAATGCCAGAACATTTTTGATTAAAGATTATGAGTGCAGATGAATAATAATAATAAAAAATAATGATGTGCACAGACAAATCATTTATAATAAACACTGCAACGTTCTGTAAAAAATAAGAATTGTCAATTTTGATTTAATGGTGACTTTAAGATCTACTATCAAATTCAGGACATATCTGAAAATTAGTCATATATTTGAACAAATAACTTTAGCTACAACTTCAAAGCGACAAGCCACATAATATCCTAAAATAAAAGGCTATTTCTTTACTTTCAAATGTTTCATCCTTGTATTCTCCATCCTTAGGGCACAAAGGGTGAAGTCGGCATCTCTGGTGAACAGGGAATACCAGGCCCTCCAGTAATGTATTTATTTCTGTTCTGGTTATTTTATATAATTTAAGTCTCTGTTGCTGTTACATCATGGCAAGTAATTTTAGCAGTACATTTTATGAAGGTCCTAAGATTACCTGTGAAATAAACTGTCTGCTTCTCTCTACCACAATCACTTTAGGGCCCACAGGGTCTGAGAGGGTATCCAGGAATGGTGGGGCCCAAAGGCGAGACGGTGAGTCACAGTTCCCGAAATATTACTCGTTATCTGTTTATGTCTACACTAAATATGATTTTGACTTGTCTGAGGAGATTTAGGGCCCTATTTTAACAATCTGAGCACATGGTCTGAAGTGCATGGCGCAGGTGCACTTAGGGCATGTCCGAATCCACTTTTGCTAGTTTAAAGGATTAGTTCACTTCAGAATGAAAATTTCCTGATATTTTACTCACCCTCATCTCATCCAAGATGTTCATGTCTTTCTTTCTTCAGTCGAAAAGAATTTAAGTTTTCTGAGGAAAACATTCCAGGATTTTTCTCCCCATCACAGACTTCCATGGCAACCAAAATGTTGAAGGTCCAAATCAATGCAGTTTTAAAGTCCTTCGAAGGGCTTCAGAGGCTCTGCACGATCCCAGACGAGGAATAGGGTCTTATCTAGCTAAACGATTGGTCATTTAAAAAAAAAAAAAAAATTAATATACTTTTTAACCTAAATTGTCATCTTGCGCTGCTCTGCGACGTCCTATGGATTGCGCAATCATGGCGGAAAGGTCACGCAAGACGTAGGCATAAGTACCGCCCCAAGCGAACGTGCGAGGACTAATACAAATGCCATTTACCAAAAAACACTCCATCTTCAAAATCGTCTGACATTGTTGTTTTACCTTTTTTTTGCTAAAGGGCGTTTGTATTAGTCTTCACATGTGAGCTTTGTAAACACGGGAGCGGTACTTCTGCCTACGTCTACCGTGACCTTTTCGACGTGATTGTGTCAAAATCATTGCCACGTAGCAGTGCAGCGCAAGATGAGCAATTTAGGTTAAAAAGTATATTCATTTTTCATTTTTTTTGAAAATGACCAATCGTTTCGCTAGATAAGACCCTATTCCTCGTCTGGGATTGTGCAGAGCCTCTGAAGCCCTTCGAAGGACTTTGAAACTGCATTGATTTGGACCTTCAACATTTTGGTTGCCATGGAAGTCTGTGATGGGGAGAAAAATCCTGGAATGTTTTCCTCAAAAAACTTAATTTCTTTTTGACTAAAGAAAGAAAGACATGAACATCTTGGATAAGATGGGGGTGAGTTAAATATCAGGACATTTTCATTTTGAATTGAACTAACGACGGAAAAAAACGGTCAGCGCATCAGGGGCATGGTCCAAAAGGGTTGTACCAAGTCTCTTAATGAGTCATGGGTGTGTTTTGGGTGTAACATGCAATAAACCAATCAGAGTCTGATTCCTTTTAAAAGCCAGTTTCGCTTGCACCATGGCAGATTCGCTATTTACATGGTGGAATTTGCGAGCGGAAAGACTGAACGCTTCTCCAGATGAATCCTTTTAAAATTTAAAAATGTTTGTGTGCTGCTGCGCGTCCCTGTGTGTGTAATAAGCAGTGTACACGCTGTGCATTGTTGCATTGTTGCAACAATGCTGATCGCCTATAGGTGCATTTTACTAACACGGCCAATAAATAACAAAAAAAATAAATACTGCGTTTTCAGTTGCCTTAAAATAGCAGCGCACCAACAATGCACCTCAACACACCTCGGTTTCAGACCAGCACACCCATGGGCGAACAGATGGGCGCGAGTGCATTTGCTATTTAAACAACGTGGCACTGGACATGAAAATGATAACTGTGTCGGGCTGAAACTATCTAAAAACACTTTGCGCCGGGTGTATGATAGGGCCCATAGGCCTACAAAAGGGTAAATAGCAGATGACACCATCAGCGTTGTTATTGTTAACTAAAACTTTTTTCCCAGACTATATCTTGCAATTCTGACTTCTTCTTACAATTGTTCTCAGAATTTCTCAGAATTGTGAGATATAAATTTGCAAGTGCGAGAAAATGTCAGAATTATGAGATAAAAAGATGCAATTATCCTTTTTATTTTTTATTCAGTGGCAGAAGCTTCCATTCAAGCTGGAATAAAATATAATAAAATAAAATTATTAGATGAAAATGTAAACTTAAATTTGGCAACTAAAGTTGAAGTACTAAAATTACAAAATAAAATAAATAAATAGATATAAAGCTAAAAAAAAAGAAATAACAACTAAAAATATATAAATAAAAGCTTATTTAAAATGTTATAGTTTATAATATAATATACTGTGATAGTTTATAAATAATACTAAAAAAAGAGATGAGGGCAGTAGTCTCATAGTTGAAGACATGACTAAAAATTATACACATTCAACATACATACATTCACAACTGAGGGTGGGTGGTTTTGGTCCATGAATATATGGTACATTTTTTACACCGTCTTTGTGCGTGAGAAGATCATTTTGCCAGGCGGTTTTAAATTTAGACATTATCATAAATAATATCATAAATAAACAAGAGCATAAAACTTATTATGAATTTCAGCTTCCCCACTGAATTGAATTTGTACATCGGCTTGATTTGCAGACATGGGTTTTATTATATTGTGAAAAAAACCCAGTGGAACGTAAACAAACCTCTCACAACTTCAATTATATTTGTAGGAAAGCAAATCTCCACAGTCTCCATTTTTATAACTCTGTTTTACAATCTGTAAAAACTTAAAAGTGATTCACAACTTCTGTGACAGGGACCACGTGGTTACAAAGGCATTTCAGGACCAATCGGCATCCCTGGACGCCCTGTAAGTCTTGTGTAAATACATTTAATTCACATAACTGACAAAAAGATATTTCAATTGTAAGCTTACTGTGCAATGCAGGGTGAAGAGGGACCCCAAGGACCACCTGGAGAGCCTGGTGACAAAGGTGACATGGTAAGTATTAGCTATATTATTCACGTTTATTTATCCAGGCATTAATTTGTCATTCGAAATGTTAATTTATCAAACTTTTTATTTTTTGTAGGGAGAACGTGGTATACAAGGGCCTCAGGGAGTGGTTGGAAAAAAGGGAGAAAATGTAAGTAAAAAGCTGGCCAGTTTAAATGCAATTTAAAGCAGGTCCACTAAACGTATGCTCTTAATCTTTTGATTAATGTTCACTGTCAGGGTCTTCCAGGAATTGATGGAAAAGATGGTACTCCTGGTATCCCAGGAATAAAGGTATGGATGGCTCTTTTTCAGCTCTTAAATCAATTCTCACAGCAGCCATCATTATTCAAGGAGACACATGACATATGTAAAGGATAATAATGCACAGTCAGAGTGAGCAGTCTTTTATCACCCATAAGGGGTTTATTTTTACAATATATCATATTTAATATAAATGCAATAATATATTTTATTTTATATTAAATTCCACATTTATATTAAATATTGCTCAAATAATTTTTTTTTTTTTTAAATTAATTTATGAATGCTGCACTTTCCTATCCTATCTTTTAAGGGTGCTTCAGGACAAAATGGAAGACCTGGAGCTCCTGGTCACCAGGGAGACGCTGTAAGTGGAATTTCATACTTCATTATTCTTTCCATATCATATACACAGTAATTGTCAGCATTAGATGTGCAAGGAACCTGTCCGTTGTGTTCCCTTTGTTAAATAAGGATGATTACAGATAAAAAGTGATAAAAAGTTTAGTGTATTTTCTGCCCACAGTCCCAGAGTGACATTCTTGCCCTCACTATTTTGGAGTTTAAACCACCTTGAAATTGCTCCTGCTATTAACTATTCATCATCATCAAACTTGACTCTCCTGGCGACTTGGGGTAATGGAGCATGCTGGTTATGATACAAAACATCACAACGTACCTGCGCAAGCTATAATACAGGCGCCCTCGCTAACAGGATGAGTTATTGCAGCCTTGTTCTGATATCAGCACAGAGTAGAGGACAGACATGAAGCTCTCTATGGAGGTCTGTAGGGGTCACTACATTCATTCTGCATGCTATTTTTCATATTTTGTAGGGTTTGCCTGGTATGCCTGGAGCCAAGGGTGAATTGGGAGTTAAGGTGAGATCATGCAATTATTTTATGAATTCCTACATGGGAGTGAGGTTTAGGTTCAGCTAGTAAGAGCTGTACGTGTAAACCTTACTCCTCTGGCCTTGAGGTGCACTAGCGACTGACGCTAGAGGCTGCTGCAGCCGGAAACCCCGGTTCGAATCCCGCTCGGAGCGGGGGAAATAGAACTGGAGGGGTTACAGAACCATAAACTAGTTTTTGGTTTTCAGGATGTCTGTTGCGTGCTGGGTAGTAACAGATTATATGTATTCTGGATTATGCAATACAAATACATGTAATTAGATTATATTAATTTTAAAATGCTAATATTGAGATTAAAGTTACATGATTACATATTATTCACACAGTCAATTATTCATAATTTATTAATTTTCCTCGTATATTTCTCTTTACATTGACATGCAGGTAAACACATAAGTATTATATACTTACTGAGAAATATATATATATATATATATATATATATATATATATATATATATATATATTCTCAGTAAGTGTTTTTTTATTGCTCATTTTTATTTTATTTTACAATATTATGATTTAATTATTAACTTTTCATCAACTCACGAACCCCTAATGTACTTCATTTTGTAGAATGTAATATATTTTCTTTCTGTTTGTATTTTTATATAAATGTGACACAAAATAATCATATTCAAATCTATGTGATACATGAGTTAGGTCAAAAGTAATCAAATCAGATAAATTACCTAAAATGTGTAATCTAGTGGATTACGTTACTAACTACAATTTCCATCATTAAATATTGAATCCGTAACAGACTACAATTTGTAAGTAATCTGCCCAGCACTTTCTATCCACTAGTGCTTCGTTCTACCCTTTCAAAAATGTATTTGTTCTCTTTGTTGTTTAGGGTGAGCCGGGACCTCGAGGTTTGATGGGAATGCAAGGCCCTGCAGGACCTCAAGTATGTCATATCATTCAAGGACACTGTTTTACACATAATCCAAAAGGTTTTTTTGGATTCTCATTATGTTTCTCTTTCTCTCAGGGAGAGCCTGGTCCTCCAGGTGAAGCTGGCATGGAGGGAGTCCCAGGGCCAAAGGTCAGTTTCCATCCTCATTGATAAATAATTTCATTAACATTGAATGAAACGCTCTTTTCTTACATATGTAATTCTCATCCGATAGGGTGACAGGGGAGAAAGAGGACCAGTTGGGCCTCCTGGTATTGTTGGCCTGCCTGTAAGTTTCTTGGCCATTTATCAGATAATTATTTTCATATAATTTCTTCTCTGCTATAATCAGGGTTCCCAGGGTCATTGAAAACCTGGAAATATTTTGAAGGAATTGTTAAAATGAATTCTAACACTTATATTTATTTTTGAATTTTTTTTATGATGCATTATATATAAAGGCTTTATGTAAATTCTACCTAAAAAAACTGCAACAATATATAAAAAATGTGATGACAAAAAAATAAAAATAAATTATATAATATATATTTATTATATAAATATATATATAATGTATTTTTATTTTTTTTAGGTATAAATGACTTAAATATATATGTAAGTTTGGACAATATGTCATCACATTTTTGGAGTCTATAACACAAAATATAATCACAAATATCAGGATTTAAAAAAAAAAAAGGAATTTCATTGCTTAAAATATGTGGGAACCCTATATATGTCTGTATATGATCAGTAATTTTCATTTATCTTGTATGTTTTACTTGCAGGGAAGTAAGGGAGAGAGGGGGCCAATGGGCGTCCCAGGTGCTCAGGGTTTAACTGGAACTAAGGGTGACAAGGTTTGTGACCATATGAACACACACAGTAAGTAAGGGTAAATGAACTGAGGCTCTGTTTAAACTGATACAGTGATGAGGTCTGACCACATGGGGGCAGTCTTCACTCATGATTTGACTTTTCTAGTAGAGGACATCTATGCTCTTAGATAATTCATGTCCATGTTTCCAAATAATACCCCTCAATTTAATATGAAATATCCTCTTATGGGCACTTTAATGTTTGTTGTCCTTTAATCTACAATATCCTTGCCGTTTAATACATCGAATGTTGGCGGTAAAAGCCAGTTGATTTAGTGTGCTCAGAGAGTTTACGGTAAAATAAGATATTACCAACAATAAATTCCCTGCGCCTGACCCATTAGAGCTGACACAGAGAGATATCTGATGTACAATTGCCTCTTCTCACAGGGATTCCAAGGCAAAGTGGGATCAAAGGGAGACGTTGTGAGTACACCCGCAGATAAATACATACACATTTTTATGGATTGAAATAGAAACCATACATCACAGTCTATATCACAAAAGATAACAACTTAAGGTGACATTGATGGATCTCACCTGCTCCTTTCACAGGGTGATCCTGGTGTAGAGGGATTGGCTGGGGAGAAAGGAGAGAAGGTAAATAAGTCTGTAGTCTGATACATTTATTTAAAAGATTGGTTCCAGAAGACTTCTGTTCATCTAAAATTGCATTTTTCCATTTAACAGGGACAATCTGGGGAGCCTGGCCCTAAGGGACAGGTAAGGACAGCGTGAAGAACACAGATAATGCAAAGTGAAATGCATAATTTAGTTAGAATCAGCTTTTGTTTTACAATATTGCAAACTATCTTAAAAAGTCAAATTGTGTCAGTTCTTTCTTTTGAAATACTTTATGCCGCCCCAGTTTTTTTTGAGTACATTTACACAAGCCATTCTGACGTGTGTACTTTTGGACTACTTTTTTGTCCTTTAAATAGAAGGAGGTGATTCGGGCAAAAAGTTAATTCAAATAAAGCGGAAATAAAAAACAAAATACATATTAAATGGAAAAAATAAAATAAAATAAATAATAATAAATAACATGGTTAATGGGACATGTTGTTTTGAAATGATCATTAATATGATTTTTCTCAGACGTATTTTTATTATTCTTATTCTACCAGACTAATGATTTTATCTGTAAAACATACAAAAAAATATTTTAATTATTAATAATTGTTATTATCTGTTTTGTAATTGATATTAGCTTTGTAATTAATTATTTTTTGGCAAATTAACTGATTGTTATTTTGATTTATAAAAAAGATAAATAAAATGTGCTAATCTGCCAATTTTCCAAAGAAAAAAAGGCAAGTACCACTTGAAAATGTCAAAATTATTTTTGCTTACTCATTTGGTACCACAAGTGGTGCAGAAATTACACACTTCACCTTTAAAATAACGCTTTATATAACTTAAGCATTACCCTAGTATAAAACAATCAATAGTGAACATCCTAGTGCCTTATTTTCTCAATTACTGCATCCTCTATCAACAGCAAGGTGTGACTGGTGATCCAGGGCACAACGGCCCCACCGGAGATCCCGGTAAACCAGGAGACCATGGTCCCTCAGGCTTACCTGGTCCACGTGGCCTGTTTGGAGAAAGAGGAGTTCCAGGGATGCCAGGAATACAAGGAGCAGCTGTGAGTGTTCAACAAAACCTCAAGAACAATTTCCATCACAGCTTTCCCAACCTACATTAACCAACAAACAATTCTGTTTACCAGAGAGCAGCATTTTATGCCTCCAAAACTACAAAGCTAAAGTATTTCACTAGCCAGACAGATTGCAGTAGAAACACTTGCAGAAAATAATGAGAACTCTTGAGGTGAGGAAGATTGACTTTCTCTTTTAATCTCTTAAAGGCACAATATGTAAGATTTTTGGATTAAAATATCCAAATTTTATTAATAAAAATATTATTAAATTTCCGTCATTTGTGAGACAACGCTTCCCAGCCACTGACTTCGTTTTCACAGTTATACGGTAGGGGGTGCTTTGACATCTTCTGAAAGAGTACTGAATCTCCTGATAAAGACCATAGACTGTATAAAACAATGGACGTTACGTCCGTGATGTCACCCGTAGGTTTCTGAAGAGCATTTTTGAAGGCCAAAGGGGGCGGAGCCGGTCGTCACCATCTTGGCAGCGCTTCACTGCGTTTCACTCCTGTATAACCGAAAATGGGCAAAGAGGCGGGACGTGGGTGGACTAACAGACAGCAGACAAACGGCTAGTAGTGACAGCAGCGGCAATCCGCCTGTCTCTCAAGTGGCCACGCCCTTAATTATGCAGAACTTTAAGGCTTAATACAATTTAAACAGATGTGTTATATAAAAAATTCACCCTCCTCACAGTGGTCATGAAGGGCAAAATTAGCTATATAGACCAAAACCCCTTTTTGTACCAGGCTGTAAACATATTTTTTCTGCTGCATCTTAACATGGGGGGTCTAATGTGATTGACTAGCCTGTCTCTAGCGGCCAGTCGATGAATTGCAGTTTAAAGGGGTCATGAATTGAGAAATCACCTTTCCCTTGAGCTTTTGATATATAAAAAGTCATCATAATATAAGAATATCCTGTAAGTTTCAGAGCTGAAAACTTCCTTGTTAGTCAAAGAAAAGCTTTTATTGACAGCTGGCTCAGAAAACGATCAATCTCCGAATTTGCTTCCCTGTGACGTCAGAGAGCAGTGAAACGCCACCTTAACCGAAGATGACGAATGCCTAATTCTGTAGCCCCGCCCACCGATTAGTGCATGACATGTAATAGATAAATGACATAGGTCTACGTAGAACTAAACCGGATCAAACTTCCAAGCAATAAACATACCGCATAAGCTTCATTCGGATTCCAATATTAGGAATGCATGGTTAAACTTTATTTTTAATGAAGATTAACTAAACATAATTAACGATAACTTACCACGCTGTCACAGGCTGGAGTATCCTTTGTATTTGAGGTGTTGTTGGTTCATTGTCCTGCGATTCAGGATCAGACTCGAACATGTATGGGCCAGGGCTCGCAAAGCCTGACGTCCCGGGGCTAATGTGTTTTCCAGTCAGAAATGAAGGAAAAATACAAATCGCAGAAGTTGTGAACATGCTGATTTGTCTGCAGTGAAGGTATGCAGATGCTTGTGTGTGTGTGTTAGTGATGCACGGTTTGCGGTTATATCCACCGATAGGATGGGCCAAGTAATAAAAAATAACATTCCAATTAATTGCGGGTGGATGAGAGATAAATCATTGTGTTTGTTTGTTAAAGACATTTTGCGAGCCCTGTGGGCTAATTGTTATGGTTGCCGTTTTTCCACACGTTTTCAAAACAATTGTACAAATGTACTGACAGCGGAGCCGAAGCTCATTATAATATGCAAAACTGTTATCCAATCATAACAGTGGGCATTTACTTCCAAGTCTTCAATGCGACATGCGCATAAAAACCGAGCGTAGGCTTAAAACCAGAAAATAGCCTATTACTTAGACTACCAGTCAAAAGATTCATTCTCTTTGATGGGAAAGTGTGTCCAAACTTTTGACTGGTAGTGTATTCATTATGATGTTTTTGAATGTAAAAAACATGCAAACGTCATACGTTGACCTCAGAAAACAGTATAAATTTTTTTTTAAAAAAACCCGTTCATGACCCCTTTAAGTCACTTCCAGGTTGGATTCAAGAGAGAGACCGGAAGGTTGCCACTTGATCAAAACACATGTGAAGAAGCAGAAACAATGATTTCATATGTAAGCAGATGCATATATAAAATAACGCAACCATCAACATTAAACAGCATATAAATCAAAACTGCAATGAAATGTCAATCCCAGCTATAGGACTGTGAAGCCTTGGGGGTGTTGATGGACTCGATCTTCTCTATCTGTGTTTTGATCATCGTTCTGAATCAAATCTGGACGTAGTCTTTGACAAAAACGTGATTTTTAACTTTTTCAACTTTGTAAAATGTCCCAGGCTCTGGGCCCCGTCCTGCTTCATACCACAGTAACGTTAATATAACTTTAATACATTAGCTCACAGATGAACATGATTGCTTTCCATCGGCTGTGGAGGTGAAGACGATAATTTCCATGATTCCACGCTCATTCATAGCATCCTCAAGCTATGCCTTTGTTATTGTTTAGAAAAAAGCAACCTCTAAACTTGCATACTGTGCCTTTAAAGCAGCGCTACTCAGCCCAGCTTTAATTTGTGGCTTGCATGGCAGTAAATAATACGGTGAAATGGTCATGCAGTCAATACAGATATGTCATAAAAACATTAAAAACAAGCAGGACTTTAACATAACACATTAAAAACTCAAAGTGTCTGCTCTATTACAAGTAATTTATGTTTAAAAAATACCCAAAACAGCGGCATTACAAGATTGTAATTATTTTGCGATTTATACACCAAAATGACTTTTTCGCGTGCATACTGCAAAAAAATAGTGAAGACCACTGCTTTAAAGGGATAGTTCACCCGGAAAGAAATCATTTACTCACCATCCATCATGTTGTTCACTTCATTATATGGAAAAGAGCAGACATTTTTCAAAATATCTCCTTTTGTGCTCCACAAAAGAAAGAAAGTCAAACAGGTTTGGAATATGATGACAAAGTTGTTCATTTTTGGGTGAACTATCCCTTCGAGTGTGTTTTTATCATTTTTATGACTTCGCTTTTCAGGGTCGTGATGCTACCGATCAACACATCATTGACGTTGTCCTGAAGATGCTTCAAGGTGAGAAACAATCATTGTTCTTTCCATAAATGGCTGCAGTCCAAATTGGCTGCAATCAGTGTGTCAGAAAGAGGGCAGCTGTAATCTATCGCACTAAATCTACACAGTACTTTTCATCCATCTGAATGTATTAATGTGCAGCTCATCACTCCTCAGGGACAGCTTTCCTACCAAACTCTATTTATCTGCTGCTCCAAATTGACTTCCACAGAGTTCTGTTTTCTCTGGGATTGTCAGTCTAGGCTCTCTAGCCTTCTATTTTGCAGGAGAGAGATGACCTGAACTTGCCCGTGATAACCCTTGTTGGCTCCCACCGTTTCACAATGTAATCCCTCAGCCTTTCAGCATGCGATTGCAAACATACCTTCAGTTATACAGCCACACACTCACGTGAAGCGAGAGGAAGGATTTCTCTTTCGTTCCCCATAGGGAATCAGATTAGATGTGGAGATTTGTTCACTGTGACAGCTTGAGAACTGGTCAACAGATGAATGTCCACCTCTGGGTGGTTATCTTAATGATATTTACCCAATGTTGCAGGACACCGGGTGAGATATGATTGTGTGTGTTAAGCAAAGGTTTAACACTATTTACAGGGATTCTTTTCAGGGTTGAGCGCCTGTGTCTCCATCACACAGAACTCATTTTTGCATTCCACTGTCCACTTCCATTGATTTTCTATGTAAACTTGGCTGGATGGATTTGACCGCTGCACATGACACGTGCACCTGAACTCATCTTCTTGTTCTTCTATTCTTCTGACAGAAAAGTTAGCAGCGGTAGCAGTGAGCGCTAAGAGAGCGGTGCTTGGCGGAGCAGGCGTGATGGGACCTCCAGGTCCTCCAGGACCACCAGGACCTCCAGGACCTCAGGGTCCTCATGGACTGACAGGCGGCCGTGGCATTCCTGGCATGCTCGGTGCCCCAGGCCAAATAGGAAACACTGGTCTTAAAGGTTCAAAAAACCTTCTAAATGTAGATCTTGCTTGAGAAAATTCTGTCAGTCAATTGTCAACTGTATATATCATCCCCATGTTTCTTTTTTGCAGGAAAAAGGGGTGCAAAGGGAGAGAGAGGAGATCTTGGACGCCCACACCCTGGCCAACCAGGACCACCTGGACTGCCAGGTAAGTTCAAACTATACCATCTTTTAAAGTCCCCATGAAATCAAAATTACTGTTACTGTTAGCCTTACTGTTATCTATAAGGTAGTGTGCTCCAAAACAATGACAAAATTCACATTTAGAAGATATAAGTATTTAAAACTTAGTCTCTCACTTCCGCCAATATGGATCAATGATTTTGATGACATCACTTTGCACTCTGCTTCTCATCTGTCCAATCAAATGCTCTCTAGAATCTAAAACGCGTCCCGCCCCCTAAATTATAAATAGACGCTAAAGCTGCGGCTAAAATCGGTCACAGAATCGGTTCACACATTTACTATTTTTTATATGGTGAATGGCACATAGTGCACTATATAGGGGATAGGGAACAATTCAGACAGTGTAAATATACTTTCCATTGGGGCGAATGAAATCTGGTTTCACGTTAGTGTCACACGAACCGCCGCAGCACGCACACAGTCTGCTCCGTTCCAGAGACTCGTATCGGCTCCATCTGAATTTGGCACAGAATGCTTTATTTTAAAGCGATATGTAGGAGATTAGGAGGAGAAAGGAGTTGTGATATAAACAAAACGCTAATTGGCAATTTTTTTTTTAAAAAGGGTGAGGAGCTGTTCGATATGTCCCGCCCTGTCTTCCTGTTTCAGTGGAAATTATGGCAACACATTGCTGCGCGTTTCAAGGCATTTTAGTGGGCCTTTAAAGTCCATTAAGGCGAGTTGGTTGACTAAGCAGCCCATCCTGCTCTCTCACAGGTCCTCCAGGTCTTGACGGTGTGGCACGCGATGGTAGGCCAGGCGAGCGAGGACCACAGGGTGCAGCGGGTGAGGCAGGCCGCCCTGGAAAAGCTGGTCATCCTGGTCTTCCTGGATTTTGTGAAGCAGCTGCATGTTTAGCAGCTTCAGCCTACACTTCTCCCAGACTACAGGAGGCGGGAACAGTGAAGGGCCCATCCACTTAAATCAAGCCCTCTACTGGGGCGTAAGAACATCTGGAGGAGAGAGAAAGAGAGTTAGAAAGAAACAAAGAATGGGGAGAGAAGCATGGAAAGAGGGGCACACAGGCCTTCTCTTCATTGGACACATTGTGAGGGGGAGGGAACAGCCGTTGACTGACATTGTGAGTTCTTTTTGTTTGTATTAGGATAGCATATGTATGATTTGACATCTACGGAAAGGAAGTTAAGGTGGCAATGTTAGCCGCTGCTGCTCTGTCCCACCTCACAGCACAGAGAGATGTGAGAACATTGCCAATGACATCACCGATGACATCATCATCCGCCCTACACTAGAAGAGCTGTGAAAATGACATTCAAACAAAGGTGCTGTTTTTGTTACTATTAATTTTGTTTTATGCAAATGATGGCAAGATTTTTACAAGCCAGGAAATTCCCCTTTAATTGAACCAATAAAAAAGTATTTAAAGCGAATTAGATTCATTTACCTTGTGCTTGAGTAAACAGCTTCCCCAGCTCGAGTTGATACACCATGTATACGTTATGTCCCTGTTTGTACTGTGCCTGTCTCAGCCACGAAGCAACACCTTTGACGTGCTCCCATTAACTTTATCCTTGATTCCATGCTGTAAATCTTTGTAAATGTGTATTAATTTTGTATGGACAGGGTGGGTTTAGAATATAAAACAGATCCAAAGTTAATGAATTTAATCAGCATTCAGGATCAAACTCCCAACATTGCTCCAACTGAATTACAAACCTGTATGCCACTTCCAAGTTACTGTGTCATGTACTTAGAGAAGAACTGATTATCTTCATTAACAACTATTTATTGTTCTTTTTTTTGGTTCACCTGTAAACACTCAAGTTTTTTTTTTTTTGTCTGGTTGTTCAGATTTTCCCCAATCAATAAAGAGGAACGTTTTGTAAAACGTAATGTTCTTCAGTATCATGAACATCTGAGAAGAACAGCGATATTAACTTTTAAAAAACATACTTTTTCTTTCTTCTGGATCTAACATATTTTTTGTTGTAATAAAAGACAATAATTTAGATATCTAGACTTATTCATGATAAAAAGCAGCATGCATTAAATTCACATGAATGCTACTGTATCTATTCATCCAAAGCACTTGATCGGTGTTAATTTAAGCAAAGGAAATGAGTTGTCATTTTTGAAAAAATACAAAACATTAAACTGTCTCCATCCTTTATCAAGGACACAACAGCAGAAAATCTGTATCTGAATTACTGCTTTACATCTTTTAATTACACAGCTCTGTGTAATTGATTCTGATTGGTCCAATATATCCTAATATTCTCCGTCATCCATCAGAGGTCCTGACTCTCTGTAGTCATTAAAAATCCCAGGATGTCCTTCGGAAAAAAAATAAGGGGTGTAACCCCGGCATCCTGGCCAAATTTGCCCATTGGTCTCTGTCCATCATGGCCTCCTAACCATCCTCATATACTGATTGGCTTCATCACTCTGTGTCCTCTCCACTATAAGTTGGTCTGTGGTGGGCGTTCTGGCGCAATATGGCTGCCGTCGCATCATCCAGGTGGATGCTGCACATTGGTGGTGGTTGAGGAGATTCCCCCCTTCTATAGGTAAAGCGCTTTGAGTACCTAGAAAAGCACTATATGTAACAAATTATTATAATTATTATTATTATGGCAATACTGTCAGCCACTCATCTGGGTAACTAAAAAACATAGGCGAATCCCAATTCGCATATTTAACACCATTTTATAGAATAAATAGTGTAGTAGTGTTCAGACTAAAATTTACAATAGGAAAAATCCACTTCAAAAACTCGGATAATACACTTATTTAACTGCTAAAATGAAGTGTGGAATTGGAGGAGCTATCAGACTGATGCTGGAGGACCTGGATAACCTAAATTCTTACACTAGACGGTAACTAGAGTAACTAGTGCATTGTATACACTCACCGGACACTTTATTAGGTACACCTTGCTAGTACCAGGACCCCATTTTTCTTTGAAATAGATTCAACAAGATGCTGGAAACATTACTCTGAGGTTTTGGTTCACAATGACATGATAGCATCACGCAGTTGCTGCCGATTTGTCGGCTGCACATCCATGAATCGAATCTCCCGCTCCTCCACATCCCAAAGGTGCTCTATTGGATTGAGATCTGGTGACTGTGGAGGCTGTTTGAGTTTAGTAAACTCATTGTCATGTTCAAGAAACCAGTTTGAGATGATTTGAGCTTTGTGACATGTCGTGTTATCCTGCTGGAAGTAGCCATCAGAAGATGGTAGGCTGTGGTCATAAAGGGATGGACAAGGTCAGCAACAATACTCATGTAGGCTGTGGCATTTAAACAATACTTCATTAGTACTAGGGGGCTCAAAGTGTGCCAAGAAAATATCCCTCACACCATTACACCACCAGCAGGACAGGAGTGGTACCAGTGTGATCTTCTGCTGCTGTAGCTCATCTGCTTCAAGGCTTGACGTGTTGTGTGTTCAGAGATGCTCTTCTGCAGACCTTGATTGTAACAAGTTGATATTTGAGTTACTGTTGCCTTTCTATCAGCTCGAACCAGTCTGGCCATTCTCCTCTGACCTCTGGCATCAACAAGGCATTCTCACCCACAGAACTGTCGCTCACTGGATATTTTCCCTTTTTCGGACCATTCTCTGTAAACCCTAGAGATGATTGTGTGTGAAAATCCCAGCAGATCAGCAGTTCCTGAAATACTCAGACCAGCCCGTCTGACAATAACAACCATGTCACGTTCAAAGTCACTTGAATCACCTTTCTTCCCCGTTCTGATGCTGTTTGAACTTAGCAGATCGTCTAGACCATGTCTACATGTCTAAATGCATTGAGTTGCTGACGTGATTGGATGATTAGATATTTGCGTTAACAAGCAATTGTACCTAATAAAGTGGCTGGTGTGAGTGCATAGTGCGTAATTTGGGACACACCTCATGTTTCTCGTGTCACATATTCTTATTTTCAGTATAAGCAATCTTATTTCTACTTCCAAATTCACGCCGTCACCATCATCATATATGCTGTTATATATAAACTAAAGTGTGACAAATTGAACTGGAAACTAGTGACATTTCAGTCATACTTTGTGAATACATAACGGTCACTATGGCTATGAAATGAAGATAGATATATAAATATGTTGATTTGGGATTGACAGACATGCGAGTGAAGGAGTCCATAGACTGTAACTGCGTTCAAAACCTTTATTTGCACACAAATGACTTTACTTACAAATAGCACTATGATGAATTGCATGATGAAGGGAGAGATTTTTTAAAGCTTGGGAGGTTGAAAAGCCAATCTGAAATTGGCATGCTCATAACGTTCACTTTATGAAAACGGCGTAATTTGAAAACTGTCAATGGCTCTGCTAAATACTTTTCAGCTATCCTCCCGAAATAGATACAGAATCGTTCTTGCTATCTTCACACACACTCACGCACGCATACAGTCTGAGGGAGTGATAAAGTGCAGAGTGTAAAAGCATCAGACTGGCTGACGCAGCAGAGAATCAGAGATGCCGTTTGCTTCAGAGATGACTGAACTGTGAAGGTTGGGGATCTGCTGTGTTTTAGATGACTAGCAAAGCAAATTTAAGATTAGAGTGTTCTAGAAGCACATGATGGTTCAGCTGCAAGTGGTACAGTATATCAAAGTAAATTCAAGTTTAAGAGTCCAGAGTGGTGGAGGAGGAGATGTCATCACAGAGCTCACCGAGAGATAGGTGTCACTGAAATACTCTTATAAAAATAAAATCTCTTTCGGTCCGGTGATACGTCACAAAATGGCTTTCTAACCCAAAACTGCATATAAAACCTACCTTTACAAAACATACCTTTACAAAACATCCATTTGTTTAGAGCTTATAAAATGATTCCAAAAATATCTGAGACGACAATAAAAAGGGCTGCCATGCTGATGTCAATTTTTAAAAAAAAGTACAAAACGCCATTACATATAAATATGAATATGTACAACACAAGCCCTTGGGGAAGTTCATTTTGAATAATTAACATAATTAATTAGGGAAATTGTATCTATGCCTCTAATGATAACATCAAACTATTTTATATTAAATGGCTCACACTATGGAAGGAATTATTCACTGGAAACAGATGGATATTTATGCCACTGTCTTTGCCAAAGCAGTAAAATAGCAAAATTAGCAGCTGCCAAAACAAACCTCCTCACAAAAATATTCTTAAAGGAATATTCCAGAACTAATACAAGCCCTTTCAACAGCATCTGTGGCATGAAGTTGATTTCTACAGAAAATCATTTTGATTTATACCTCATTTTGTTACAAAAAAAAAGTTGAATTCTTGCCCCATAAACTTCCATTATAAGTGCAAAACTGTCAATCATAACTGAGAGTCAAAATAATTCCTGCAGTAATCAACAGCATGCCATAGATGATTTTAACTTGTATTTAATTCAGAATATTGCTTTAAAAGATAATAAAGGGCTTTGAAGACCGATGAGAAGTGTCAAAAGAAAACCTCCAGCAAAGAAATGAAAATGTTAAATTATGAATAATCTGGGCACCAATAATAACTTTCAACACCTTATATGTCCAGGGAACTAAAAGTCTTCAATTTACTGTATTAATAAAGCATAAACACAGTTTATGATGCAAGTGTGGCATTATGGGACAGTTTTAGGGGTTAAGGCACTCAAGCTTGGGATGTCTTCACTGGTTCAACAGCAGACAATAACTTACAAATGTCCCCCATTTGTGGTGAACCAGTGTTTTGGCATTGCATCATGTGGAAAGGAAATGCACATTAATCCTTTGGTTCTCCGTGGATCTTCTCAGAAGCAGGTACAGGTAGGTAATTGTGAGAATGTCATTCTTGGGGTACCATCCTCCATCTTTTACTTCTCTTAAACTCTCTTCTAGTACATGGGACCTTTGGGAGACATGGGACCCTTGGGATTGTACTCCACAGGCATACTCATACAGTCTGACGGGTGACAACGGCCATCCTTGCCCTTCTGTCCAGAGGGTCCTGGAGGTCCAGGAATCCCAGGGATGCCCTGCTGACCAGAAGGACCTGGTGGTCCCATTTTACCATAACCAGGAGCACCAGGAACACCTAAGAGGGATGGAAGGAATGAGAAAGAAATTACAGTATGACAGTAGAATAAAGTTGGCAAAATGATTTTTTTTTTTTTAAACTAAAATCAGACCTGGAGCACCCGGAGGGCCACTGTCTCCCATCTCTCCTATACCCTTATCTCCTTTCTCTCCCTTCACACCAGGGGCACCTGGGGACACATATAAAAGCATCCATGTGGAAGACTGGGCAAATGGAACATTGGACCGCTGACGGAAAGATTAGCACATTAGTTCCTCTTACCAGGTGGACCCATGGGTCCCTGCCTTCCTTCACGGCCAATCTGCCCAGGGCGGCCCGGTATCCCCGGGGTACCTTGGATGCCTGGATTTCCATCTTTCCCTGGGGGTCCTGGTCGGCCAGGGGACGCAACCATCTCCACAGGCATCTGCATTCGTGACATGTAGTAGCCCATACGCTCTGCGAAAACAAATCAACTTTGACAAACCAACCTAAACACTTTCTCTGTGAAATAAACCATCTATAAATAAAGTTCCAGTGCATTTCTCAGCATCCAGATATGTCTGGTCACAAAAGTTCTCTCACCGTCAAAGATCTTTATGACCTGCTGTCTGATGAAGGATCTTAAGTCATCATAGTTTACAACAGCCTGGAAAAAATAGATACATTTTGAAGTTAAAATAATCATATACTGCAAACAAGATTCATTGTTTCTCAAAGCAGATACTGTTCTATATGATCAATGGGCTGTTTCTGTCAGTTAATAAACTCTTCCAGCCAAGATTTGTTTTTGGCTGTGGACTAGGGGTTTGTTTAGAACAATTTAGAAGAAAAAAATATCAAATTTTGATGTAAAATGCAAAAATCAAACAAACAAACAAACCTGTGTTTGTTTGTATGGCTGTACAATTTTGCCAAAATGTTGTGATTATGCATAACAGTAAATTATAACCCTAACCCTAAACCAAACCCTAATCCTACCCTAACCCTATAGTAAGTACATGTAGTTAATCAATATTACTCAGTACTTAAATATATAATTACACTGTAACAATGACACCTTAAAATAAAGTACATTTATTATTATTATTAGTACTATTAAATATATAATATTACTACTACTAAATCAAATATGAAAATACTAAATACAAATAAGAAATATATATATATTTTTAGATAAAAATATTTTCTTCCACTCCAGATAAGGGTGATTCAGGTTATACTATATATATTTTTATTTTTTATTTTATTCTCTTTTATATATTATATAAATGAATATTTTAATTAAATTTCTGTGTAAAGCACTTTGAATTTCCAGAAAAATAATATTATAATAATTATTTTATTTTACATTACAACTGTAAAATTACAGTACTAATATTTATGGCTGTCTTAATTCACTTTCAAATGATAAACCAAGATACTGTTATTTTGGCGGAAAACAGCAAAAGATTCTCTTTTGTTGATAAGCGTATGGGAATTATGTGAATTATGAAAAGATAAGCGATTACTCAGAGCAAATGCAGAGAGTTTGGGTGGAGGCGCTCTGAGAAGCTGCAAACACTGGCCAGATGAACTCATGTTTAAGAACGTTTGCTTCACTCTGAAATATGCAAAGCATAAGCCTTTGCGGTGCACTAATGCACTAAGCCATATATCGCAATTTCGGTTTTACTTCGATTGAATCGTGTAGCCCTACTGTGTACTATCACTGAATAAGCCTCACATCATTCCCTGGGATTCCTGGTGATCCGGGGGTACCAGCTGGTCCAGGTGTACCGGGGCTACCCTTTTCGCCACGGGGTCCGACTGGTCCTATGATCCCTTCTGGTCCTTTGCCTCCGCCATAACCAAAGCCTCCACCTGGTGGGCCGGGACGCCCGCGCTCTCCCGGGGATCCCCTTTGCCCTGCAGCTCCTGCTTCACCCTGAACAGGATCAAAAGAGCAGCTGTGATTATCCACACAGGTGACTCTAGAACAATGACCACAGGCAACTCAATGATACCTATAATAGCACCATATAATAGGCTTTATATACAAACAGTCCAAAATTCAAGGTTAATCCCATGTATTTTTATGAAATGAGTGGCAAGCATGAATACAGTGGTTGTGGCCTATAATTTAATTCTGGTTTGCATTCAATTGTGTGAATTCAGTTTTGCTGGTTATATACTTTTTGTATAAATATTGTATAAGTAAATTAGCTATTGATTAATCAATGTTGCTTAGTCAGGGTAGACTACAGTTGAGTGAGGGATAGCTTTAATGTCTTGTATTGTAGTGTGCCTTTGCTTTGAAAGCATTGAAAAACAACAAAAAAAAAACCTTGGGATGTGACAGTATAACGTATAGTATGTGCTGTACTTCTGTCTCTCACAGCCTCGTTTTTATTCACATCAAAATAAATGCTGTTGATTCCTCCCAGAAGTCTATTTTACTTACGTAAACGTCAACTTGTGAACACTCTACATTATAAAATATAATGTGTACAGTACAACCTTTAAAGCCTTTAAATGCACAAACCCTGCAGGGACACTCCTGGATAATCAACATAATTTAATGTAAAAACTAAATTCAAATAAATAACATTTAAAATATATATATTTAAATAATTTACCAAATCACACTGTATTGCAACCAAAGCATTACAGCCGAGCAGTGCTATTTTAGTATTATAAATATATTATTATAGTATTTATTAATGTTTTTAATTCATTTTAATGCAATCAGATTTCATTTTAGTTTTAGTTATTTTGATGTTTTTGTTCATTACTTTTTGAGAGTTTTAGTTTTGACAATAACAACACTGCAGCTGAGCAAGATTTTTTTTTCCCACTGAAATTCATGACTAAAATAGACACACAAACTTTGATTTTGTGGATATATATATTTAGTTGCTGCTGCTCATTGTTATGTTTTCAGTTTGGCTATAGAAATGATAACCGTGTCTAATTTCATTGGCTGCACTTAGTCCTACTAACTTATCTATTCAAATGCTGATTAATGCTAATAGTTATATTAAAATATATTCATATTTAAATATATTTAATGCTAATAGTTATATTTAAAAACACATTGCCACCTTAATAGCTTCAATGGCTTCTTTTGGCTTGTAGTGTAGTTTAGGGTAGGGTCTTTTTTTATATTTTAATTTATGAGTATAGTTTGTGAAGCTACAGTGTCAGGCGTTCCCAACACTGTTGTTGTACATGTAGCAGTCGAGTCGCTTGTTTACACATTTAAGAGCTTCTGCTAATGGGTCGAGGGAAAAGCACTGCTCTCGTCTCATTCAAGCCTAAACTTCAAAAACCTGACAATGCTGTCCTGTCACAGCGACAGATAGAGGCTCCTGTATGGCTTTATTACCGAGCATAATGGGGTCACTATGTAAGCTGAGAGTGATGTTCAAACAGGCTACTGTGGCAGATGAGATTTAAAAAAAGAGTGAAGGCAAAGTCAGGTTAGATAACAGGCTCTTGTGATTGCAGATGGAGCCACCTGACAACTTCATTGTAAGCACAAAAACTAACAGGATGTGTTGAGCACACATTGATGGGAGGGGGAAACGCTCTCTTATGCCTGAATAAGATGTATCCAAATGCATGTGAAAAGATGACAGTGTTCAATGGTGCAATGACATTATAACAGAGATGTGAAAGCAATGCACCTTACCTTCAGTCCCTGTGGACCAGGCTCTCCTGGCAGCCCTGAGGCTCCCTGTGGTTACAAATAATTAGAGGAGTGAAACTGGGACAAGTAGTACAGAGTTTTGCAGTAATAACCATTGTGTCTATGCTCACAAGATCCTGATTTTAATAATCCAATTAAGCTTCTAACACGCTTCTAGAATTCTGAATAAGACAGCTGGAATTTATCGGTATTAATTGGAAGTAATAATAATACAATTAAGCTTCCAGAAAGTTCCTAGAATTCCGAATAAGGGCCCGTTTTCAACTAAAAAACAGAAAACTTGTTATGCTTTTTGGCTGTTCATTTACACAACAATGGCGTTTTGGGGACCTGAAAACACAAACCTTTGAAAACATGTTTCAAAGTGCACGTTTTTGAAAACAATACTATTATCGTCTAACGCGAATTTGTGAAAACGGTGATGTCATGCGCATGCGCATTACGCGTTTAGTCTATAGGCGGGCAGATTTTCTTTACAAAGTGACATCGCCATCTACTGGCCTGGCATGCACAATACAGTTTTTAATAGTTTTCGCGGATCCATGTGAATGGGGATCGTTTTGACAGCGTTGTCATCTGTACGAGAAAAATGCAATGGAAAAACGTTTCTGTTTTTAGTACATTGTTGTCGTGTAAACGTACCATAAGACATCTGGCATTTACCTGTGTTATTCTGAAGTAATAATAATAATACAATTAAAGGCATAGTTCAGCTAAAAATGAAAATTCTGTCATCATTTACTCACCCTCAAGAACACAAAAGAAAAGTCGGTAGCCGAACAGTTGATGCTCCATAGTGAAGGACATATTCTTCAAAATATCTTCTGTGTTCAGCAGAAGAAATAAATTCATACAGGTTTGGAACAACTTGAGGGTGAGTAAATGATGACAGAATTTTCATTTTTGGGTGAACTATCCCTTTAAGCTTCTAGAAAGTTTCTAGAATTCTGAACAAGACAGCTGGCATTTACCTGTATTAATCTGAAGTCTGTGTCATAAACACACTATTAAAAATCCACTGTAACTGATTATTCATTTACATCTCTGCATGTCCAAATAAAAGTAATTCTGGTTTCTATGAGGAAGATGCAGTGGCAACAAAGAAACATATTTTTGTACCAACTTGGAGACGGAATCATTGGAATGATGGCTTAATGATGTGCATTTGGGTAAATTGTGATTACAAAGTTGTATATTGTGTTTATAAGATTGTATATTAATGCAAATCAAATCAGATACTTACATCTTTACCCGCTGCTCCATCACTTCCTGGTTCACCCTACAGATAAAAAGGTTTGGAATAATAATTAATTAGAGCCTATAAAACTTATGGTAAATATTATTGTAAACCAACTAAGTTTAAGTACTGACCATTAGCCCTGGATGACCTGGGATCCCTGGTGGGCCAGGTAAGCCAGCCTGTCCTCTCTCTCCCGCCTCACCTTTTTCTCCCTTAATGCCCTAGTAAAGAACAAAATGACACAGTAAAGCATTCAGCTCATTAAAAACATCACTGACACATTATCTGTTTTGGAAGACAAATTTGCTCACCACTCCAGGTGGCCCAACTGGTCCCGGTGGCCCTGAAGATCCGGCAGCACCCTAAAAATTTCCAGTTGCAAGCATTATGCCATTACATCCTCACGTTTTTTTTTTTTTTTTTTGTACACTACTGTTCAAAAGTTTGAGGTCAGCTTTGCCACCACAGGAATAAACTACTATATTAAAATAGAAAACTGTTATTATAATTTCTAAAAAATATTTCACAATATTAAATTCTTTACTGTATTAAATAAAGGCCTCCTTGGTGAGCATAAGAGACTTCTTTCAAAAAAACATTTTAAAAATCTTTGATTTTTGAACAGTAGTGCATATGTACAAACTTAAGAAAATAGATTATAAAACATTTTAAATGCTTACCAAATGTCCTGGAGCTCCAGGTGGTCCTTGAAGTCCAGGAGAACCAGGATCACCCTGAAATGAAAGTAAAAAAGTTTTTTAATTATCCAGACCACAGTGTCAGATCGCAATTCATAGCACGATTCAAGTGTGTATGTGTTGCATTCTCAGGATTGCCGCCACCATATAATATTATAGACATAAGTGTAAATTGTCTTCTAACAACTGTCATGATAAAGCAATCGTTTAAAGAGAATATTCCTGAACAAATCAGTTATTATTAACATTAGTATGTCTCTTCATCTTCATCCTGTTTGGATAGAACAGTGAAATGGCTAACTCAGTCGCTCTCTTGAGTACTGAGGTTTGTTACTTTCACAGTAACATGACAACACACATTAGGAATGTACAATGGGATCACACGCTTACAGTACATTGGCCAAGCATTTGTATCTTTGTTTGCTTACTTACATAGACTATGTTTCTGGTTTAAGGGTGCAGAATCCTATTTTCAGAGCATTCTTTCATTATCTGAAATCTATAGAGCATTTGTAGAGAAAATCTATAGTGCAGACAGCTTACCTCGAGACCAGGCCTTCCTGTTGCTCCAGCTGGTCCCTGAGGTCCTCTATCTCCCTACAGATAACAATGAAGAAAAGAGAGGGGTAATGCAGCATAAAAGAAATATGTAAAAAGACAAAATAATATACAGAAACAAAAACAGTTGTTTTTTATTTAGTTAGAAGTGCCAAAAGGATTTGCAAAAATAATGATTGTTTCCAAAGTTTTCTTATAATCCCACCCCAAGTTTACGCCATAGGCTGAGCTCGAAGTTGACATGTTGTGCCATTTAAACAAACAGATAATAACACTTTTCACTTTATATATGTCTTACTTCTGGTTGTCTCTGTTTATTAAGAGAAAGTATTATAACATCAAAAGCATTACACACAACAGCTTTAAAGACAGGATCAATGGAAACAGTCATCTTTTATTCATCTATGCACTAAACTTTTCAAATAGAAATAATAACAAGGCTATGAAACTCAAGAAAAGGCTCGTACTTTCATTCCTGGGAGACCTGTGTGCCCTTTGATGCCCTTGAAACCCTGGAATGAGAAACAGTTTTACAGTGAGCCTCTTCCAATCAGAGAAAAGTCAGGTCTAAAGCAGACGCTTAGTTAAAGTTGACTTTGTTCTTTGTTCCAACTGTTGATTTTTGTATTCATGTGTCACTGATAAAGTCCACAAAGAACTGAAAACAAAAGAAAGAAAATATGGCACAGTTAATACCGGTATTCCTCTGGGTCCAGCAGGGCCAGCTGGTCCTGGTTCACCCTGTGTGATTGTAAGAATAAAACAGAGATGGAGAAAAATAGAACCAAATGTGACAAAAACAAGACAAATTGTTATAAAAAAAAAATTCTGACCCTTAAACCTGGTTTTCCATCTTTGCCATCTAGTCCTTCCATTCCAGGTGGTCCCTTTAAACAAACACAAAATGCGAAGCAACACAAAAACTATTATTTAGTCAAAGTTTTAATTATTACAGAGCTGAATGTCTGCTTTAATAGGAGTCTCCCCAGAGGATTCTGACACTCACAGGCATGCCTGGGGACCCGGGTGATCCTGAGGGACCTGTGGGTCCCTGTGAGCCCTGAATTCCAGCACTACCCTAGTGGAGTAGATAAAGTAAGGTGAGTGTTTGATAGAGAAGCATCTATATTCCAGACGTCAAGCCATTTTACATCCAAAGTGGGGTATGTCAGAGTGCTTGTTTGTGAAAGTGACCGTTAGAGATAATGCAGATGAATGTAAATGGTGAGTCATCCATCAAATGTCATTGCTCTTATAAGGATTTCTTTCCAACGTGAGCGACGAATGTCACCTATGTGGTATAATTAAATTTATCAATGCATGTTCAGCATTATTGAACTGTCACTTGCTTTCTCAGCCTTTGGTCCTGGAGGGCCCGGAGGACCTCCTTTTCCTGGGAAACCTGGAGGACCCTGGAGACATAAAAGCAACAATAAGAGATCTGGGTTTGTTCCATTAGTATATACAGAGAGATGAGGCTTATTTCAGATGTTAATATTAATTCTATTTCTATTCTATTTTCGAATAAAACAGGATATATTAAATAAAAGTTAGTGAAACATGACTTTATCCATCAGTGGAGGACTCTCTATATGACAGGTAAGGGAAATGGTGACTGATAATGACTGAAGTCCTACCTGCTGTCCTGGGAATCCTTGGGATCCTTGGAAGCCCTGTATACAAAAGATATGAGAACTGTTACTGTGTGCACTGTAATTCGTAATCACAGCAACAAAATGAAGGTGATCCACCTGGGAATTTATTGAGTGGATACACAAATATAAATATTTATTTTCCAGGAAAAAACAGTATATGTTTAGAACATTTCTCAGATCTTAGGCTTGTATATTTGAAAACGCAAACAGAACAGCTTTCTCTACATATTGTATTATGAAAGAATGTGATATCAAGGGATTGTGACAGATATAGAAACATTTTAAAGCAAGATTTTTCTTGCCAATATATCAGTGACAAGCTTTCATACCTGATCTCCCTTTGGTCCCACGGGTCCCACTGTTCCAGCTTCCCCTTTAGGACCCTGCCAGTCAAGAAAACGTATGTTGTTTAGCACTACAAATTGTCACAGTTTTTGAGAACAATGTTGAATCTTGGTGAGAAGGAAAAGAAAAGGAAAGAACAAAAATCAATGTTCTCTGAACAGTTTTTCACATTGAAGCTTGTTTGTTTGATCTGTTTATTTGAGAGTTATTACTCACAAAGAGAATACAAAAGAGAATCTGGCTTCTAATGAATATACCGTGCATGATTATCAGCCATCCAAGATAGACACAAAGGATTGTTTTGAAAAAGCCAGTGATAAAAAAGACAAACCAATGAAGTGTAGTGCTATTGAGGGTCGGAGTATATGTGAAGCAGAAATAATAACAGCATTACAACTGGATGTTTACTCACTGCTGGGCCAACCGGTCCTTGATAACCTGGAGATCCTGGTGGGCCCTATATAAAACGAGTGCAAACTTTGACTAAATAATACGTTTCAAACACTGTTTATCAAGTCATTATAAGAATGCACACATCATGTGCGTACTAACGTTGAAAAGTTTGGGGTCAGTAAGATTTTTTTATTTTTAAAGAAATTAACACTTGCATTCAACAAGGACATATTAAAGGAACACGCCGACTTTTTGGGACTTTAGCTTATTCACCGTATCCCCCAGAGTCATACCATTTTTATCTCCGTGCGTGCTATAACTCTGTCTGACGCACCCACCGCTAGCCTAGCTTAGCACAAAGACTGGAGGTAAACGGCTCCAGCTAGCCTACTGCTCAGTAAGTGACAAAATAATGGCAACATTTTCCTATTTACATGTTGTGATATGTATAGTTACATCATGTACTAAGACCGACGGAAAATTAAAAGTTGCAATTTTCTAGACCGATATTTTCAGCGCCTGAAAATAGGCTAACTTCCGTCAACATAACCAATGTGACAACCTGCTTGCACAGAGAGCGTGCTGGGGACTATTTTCAGGTGCTGCGTAATATCATTGCGCTGCTGCACCCATGGTACGGCAGCAAAGTTCCTGGATTATTATGCAGGAATAAGAGTATAGTTCCTAGCCATATCGGTCTAGAAAATTGCAACTTTTAATTTTCCGTCGGTCTTAGTACACGATGTAACTATACACATCACAACATGTAAATAGGAAAATGTTGGCGTTAATTTGGCACTTATTGAGCAGTAGGCTAGTTGGAGCCGTTTACCTCCAGTCTTTGTGCTAAGCTAGGCTAGCGATGGGTGCGTCAGACAGAGTTATAGCACGCACGGAGATAAAAATGGAATGTATGGACTTATCTAACTCTGGGGGATACAGTAAATAAGCTAAAGTCCCAAAAAGTCGGCTTGTTCCTTTAAGATGATCAAAGTGAAATTAAAGAGTTTTACATACTGTTATTCATTAAAGAATCCTAAATATAAATCATCACGGTATCAGTTTCCACAAAAATATTAGGCAGCACAGCTGTTTTCAACATTGATAATAGAAAGAAAAGTTTCTTGAGAATCATGTGACTGAAGACTGGAGTAATGATGCTGAAAATCTCAAGAAAAAATTACATTATAAATAGATTTAAATAGAAAACAGTTATTTTTAATTGTAATAATATTTTACAATATTACTGTTTTTACTGTAGTTTTGATTAAATAATTACAGCCTGGGTGAGCATAAGAAACTTCTTTCAAAAACCATAATAAATCTTACCAAACCAAAACCTTTGAACTATAGCATATTTATACACATTTAAACAGGAGTTTCAAACATTTCAAGACATTTGTGGTATTTGAAACTCTGATTGTCCCCAACATAAAAAACAGATCCCATTGAAAGTCACTGAATAATCTGGACACTGTGGCCCAGTTTCACAGACAGGGTTTAGATTAAGCCAGGATTAAGCCTTAGTTCAATTAAGTAGCTTTTATAAACGTGCCTTAGAAAAAAACATTACTGGTGTGCATTTTGAGACAAAATAATGACACTGACATATTTTAAGATATGTCAGTGCAAGCTGCTTTCAGTTAAAACAGCTCAAACATGCATTTTAGTTTAGGACTAGCCTTAAGCTTTGTCAGTGAAACTGGCCATGTAAGTTTAGCATTGTTCAAACAGAGTGTTCTTACTGATTCCCCTTTATGCCCCACAGTGCCTGGACTGCCACGCTCTCCTTTAAGTCCCTGGAAAAAAAAGATAACGATTTCAACCCACAAATCAAACATTTAGCAGGTATACCGCCTGTCACAAAACACTATGATGTCACAAAATGTTGATTCCACTTACAGGGAGTCCAGGTGGTCCCATAGTTCCAGGATAGCCAGGACTTCCTGGTGGACCCTTGATAAAACAACAAAACCACTCAACAAAACAGCAAACTGTGCATGGGTACCTTTTTAGTATATATTCCTGAATTACTCAAAACATACTGTAAATTGACTCACCTGTTCACCTTTTTGTCCTGCAAGCCCATCTGTCCCTCTCTGACCTTGTTGACCCTATGATTACAAAAAGCAAAAAGGCATTAGAGGCAGAGCCGGCAAAAATATTAAAGACCCCCTGTGGTGAAAATCAAGTTTTTTAATGTTGTTTATATGTCTATGTGGGGTTTTTAATATGCTTTAAGACAAACCATGTGCAAATTCATAAGTCAACACCATTGCTGAGTATTTTCTCTTTTAAACTGCAGTGAACCAAAGACAGTCACAAAAACACGATTTGAAATCAAATGCGTTTCTGACATCACAAACTACCTTGTAACAAATCACGTCAACGTGCGGGCGGGCGGACGTGAAAAACCGGTACATTTAGCAATATAGCGGGTGAATTATGTATATGATGTGTATATTACGATGTTATGATTAACTATATGTCTTTCTCCACTGACGTTCTAAGATGTTCAAAGCGTTCCTAAGGATACTGATTTTCAGCAGGCAGCTGTCTCACTCTGAGATGGCAAATTGGAACATGGTTTGTGTAACATTAGCAACACATTATTAGCTGTTTGATAAAGCCAAGTTCTAATCATATTAATTACCGCTATGTGTCCGACGTTTAAGAGAGTGACACATAAAACGTATTACCATTCTGATAGATCGACATGTAGACAAGCCTGTATGAGTGAGTGGAGGCGAGGCTCATTTGCATATTCATGGTTCCGCGTATACTAAATGAAGCAAGGGTGTAGAGTTACATTCAAACTATTTTAAGGCATAAATACATTTTTTCACAGAAGAAAAAAAAAAAGTTTAAATATGTCATTTTGGTGATCAAAGATGAGTTTTAATGGATAAAATTATTGACTACCGGGGGATTTTAATATTATAATACCAAACTATAATCAAGCACATTTTTGGTCTTTTGGTTGGAAAACACATGGTTTCTTACTACCTTTCAGTTCAGATCATTTTGATCTTAAATCACAATACAAAAAAAGTGTATACATCTGCTTGGCATTTATTGCATACGCAATGGTTGAAAGTAAGGGGGATAAATTAATGTAATTTGTATTCCAGAAACACAGCCAAATGATGCAGAGTTTTTGTTTATATTGTTTCTACCTTTATAGTCACAGGACAAAACATGCCTTTGGCTATTGCAAGCATAATGAATATGGTGTAGACCTGAGCTGAATATCATATTGGATAATCAATTAGTAAATGGTTCCTGGATAGATTCAACACTTTGAGTTGTATCTATGATTTTTTTCTTAATCGATTTGACTCACTTCCCTAAACAGAGGTCAATGCTCTTTAAACAATTAACAGTGATCTAAACAGTTCATAATGTTCCTAGATAGATTGTTTCTATTTACTAATTTACTTTTTCTAAACTCATTGACCTTAGTTAAAATCGATTGAGAAAAACTGTAAGTAAAGTGACGCCCTGTGGGAAGAAAACAACATTTTTGTAGGGATATTTTATTCAGCTAGGTCAAGGGCAAATTAATCGCAACATCATAAAGAAAAATAAAAGTGCATACATAATAATAATGAAGTTATGAACTGTCAGCAGCAAATCAAACATTAAATAAAACATTAAGGCCCAGTTTCACAGACAGGGCTTAGATTTAGCCAGGATTGGGCCTTCAATTAGGAACAGTTACATTTAAGAAGCTTTTATAAACGTGCCTTAGAAAAAAACATTATTGGTGTGCATCTTGAGACAAAACAATGGTGCAAGTTGCTTTCAGTTAAAACAGCTCAAACATGCATTTTAGTCTTGGAAGGTGTATTTCCATGTCTAGAGGGTGGATTTGCTCTAACTGGTTTAACTCATTACATTTATGAATAATTAATGAAAGTAGTCTGTTCCAAATTCACACCACTGTTTGAGCCAGACGTCGATAGTTTCACAACTTTGTTTGCTGGAGTGTTCCATGTGACATGTCACAGAGCCAATGTTTAGACTCTTCAGGAACTTAATAATGGCCCACTTTGTTGTCTCTGCACATTAAATAGAAATTGGAGAAGGAGTATTTGACTTTATTTTTAAATAATAAGCTAGAAGAAAAGAGGAAAAATGCCCCTCCATTGGTTGTGTCTGTTGGCAATGTCTTTCTGTTATTCTCCTGAATCTTGCTGACTGCACGGTCTCCTCAGCGGTCCAGTTATCATTCTATTAGTGGATCAATTCCACAGAAAATTTCAATTTGAAAAACATCAGCCTACTGTAAATCTTTACTTTCTGTTTTTCTGTGCTAATAGGAAAAGAAAAAAGAAAACGGCAAAACATCTACACCGCTGAGTTTGTGGTTTCAGATTCGATTGAAGCACATTAAAGAGAGTCAGATAAAGCTCACAAAGCATAAACTGGACGACATTAAAATAAAATCCATTCTGACTCAGACTCAATTCATCAGTAAGCCCAAATCTCTGCTACAACACGCCGTTCAAGGCGTTGCAAAATAACCTGTCAGCACCACATGCGCAATGGCTATGGAGAGATAATTGAACAAGCACCACAACAGTACAGTTTTATTTCTATGCCATTTATTACAGCGCACGAGAGAAGATGAGCCAGTTTTCTGATGTAATTAAACGTCTTAATGTGTTTGTTTGAGCTGATCGTGAGTTTCCGTGCTTTGACTTACAGTCAGGCCAGGGGGTCCTTGAGCACCAGGGAAACCAATATTGCCCTATGAAAGACATAATAAGAGAGCAACATTTAGAAACATCTTCCTTTATAATGGACACAAAATCAATAAACAGTACAAGCAATCCTGTTAAGAAGTCCCTTGTCTCATTGTCAAGCAACCCGTTTCACTTGGTTTTGAACTGAATGTGTTGTTAGTAATAAAGTGTGACGCAATTCAATAGAATTGTGCATTACGGACAAACAATTTGTGCGGACCAATGCACAGCACTAAGAGGATCACGATAACCTTTCAACAGGTTTCAGTGATTTGTTGGTGTTTTGCAGAGCAACCACTGATACAAAAATGTCACAGCATAATTAATATTACAATTGAAATGTTGAATTATCAGCATCATTACTCCATTAGTCTTCATTGCCACATGATCCTTCAGAAATCATTCTAATATGCTGATTTGCTGCTCAAGAAACATTTCTTATTATTATCAATGTTGAAAACAGTTATGCTGCTTAATATTGTTGTGGAAACCATGATACTTTTTTTCAGAATTCTTTCAGAACAGCATTTATTTAAAATAGAAATATTTTGTAAAAATGTAAATGTCTTTACTGTCACTTTTGATCAATGAAATGCATTCTTTCTGAAAAAAAACATTAATTTGTTTAAAAACAACAACAATAACAACAACAAAATGGAGTCTGTAAAAATTCCATGGACATTCACAGCTGAAACACTGATGTTAGGTGTGAATCCCTTTCATATGATCGAACTTTTGAGGAAAGTCTGTAACCCAATAGCAGTCTGGTTTAGGTGTGAAAATGTCCCCTCACAAAATCCTTGAGGGGATTAATTGCCATGGCAACAAATGGCTGTAGCATGGTAGTATTCCTCAGCAACATACATCCGAAGTGGTATCATTGCGGAAGTATCCGGACTGGTGGAATTTCATGTATATACGGTCAGGAGTACTTGTGGATGCTTCCAGAACTCAGTGGTGTATACAGGAGTTTACTCTTTTCATGCAGTGCACATACTGCAAAATGAAGTGCAACCCAAAGGTTGTGTGCATATGCACACATATACAGTAATTAAAAAAAATTAATTAAAGGCACTTGATATCAAAAAGGGTTGCAGACTCCTGGTCTATAATAAGAATCCTCCCCAGCCAGTGCACACAAGTTAAAACGGGCACAAAGTCTTAACGCCCATTTCCATCTTGAAATTAGGTTAGGCACAGGTTAGGGAACTCTTTTGGAAAACCTGCATTTCTGGACCAAACCTGTAGGGGGCTCTCTAACCTCACAGCAAAGAGTAGCTACTATGCTGTATTCCCTTCTTGGTCCTTCCTAATTGAAAACACTGAACCTAAGAGAAAATAGATCGTGCAAACAAACAGTGCGCCGTGGGACTAAATGCTAATGACTAAATGAAGTCATGCAGAACAGTTCACCGTATGCTGCACTTCTGAAACAAGGTCTCAGTACTGGTTTGTCTCTTATGATATGGACTGCACTCTGAAAGCCATCTGGGATCTCAATCTCAGTTTCTAAAAAAAGGGAATCCTGGCAGAAATAGCCACAATCTGGAGCATAACGGGTAAAGTGGAACTTACCGGGGCTCCAACCGGACCAAGAGGTCCTCGCTCACCTCTAGGTCCCTAGAGTGAACACAGACAAGTATAATGTTTTATAGAATACAGGGGCAAGGAGAGCAACCATTATAACTGTGTTAGGAGGGACACTTTTTTGGAAAATAATCATTCTGGCAATATAACATGATGACTAAGACCAAGCAGAAGCCTCTACCAAACGGTTGTATTAGCAGTGAACTGAATGAATGTGCAGGCGGTAAGTAATCCTACTATGCCTAGCGCCCACCTAATTGGCTTTCAGCAAATCATTTAGGATGACTGGGCGTACATTACATCACCTAATTAATATTCATGAGTCAAGATGATAAGGTTTATAAATGTGCCCCTCCCCCACCTTTTCAGATCACTCCTAAGCCTCTGATGACACAGATCTGGGACAGAATAATAGAATTTGAGTGTGCTATATATAATTTTTGTAATATATTTGCTCATAATATTAGAGTATTGTGTTGTTAGCTTAACAACAGTTAGGATGCAGCAGAGCTCTTGTATCCTCTCTAATTGGCACTGATAGTAATGAAACGGTTATCTGAATCTCTTACCGGTTCTCCTTTGACTCCTGGGTTCCCTGGGAATCCGGGCACCCCTTGTGCACCAACACACTGACCGCTGTTACCCGTCTAAAAACATTGTGCAGACATGAGGTGTTACAATAAAAAAAAATGCTTGCACAATTTGAAGAGAAAAATAATTAATGACTTTTATGTGATGTAAGGGAACTGATTTGTGTCAGTATTTTTAGTAGCGTGACAGTAATGTAGCTAATTTTAAAATAGTATAGCTTTTTAAGTAACAAGCTACTTTTTCCAGTGAGTAGCAGTGTCATGGTTCTTTCTAGCATTCTGATTCATTTAGTGAATTGGTTCGTTTGGATGTTCATTTAAATGAATCTTTTCAAGAGGATGATTCACTGATTCAGTGAGACCCTTTGTTTAACCACCTATGTGAAATTTTTAGCTAAATGCTCCTGTTCATCATGGTTTTGAGTCATTTATAGAGTAAAGTGTTTTTTCCTTGTTAAAAGTGTTATTACATTTCATGCAGTGTGTTATAAAGCTCTTTGTGTATGGAAAAGGACTGCAGGACTGCAAAGTTTCAAAGTTTAAAGTGCACAACAATGGAGTTATTGTCTCACGAAAGAACGAACCGATTCTGAACTGCCTGAAATGAGTCATCAGTAATTCCAGTCTTATTTCCAGCATGAACCAAGATAGATTTGTAACAAATTAGCATAATGCTGCAAATTAGCATATGGTCTACATTGGCTGTGACATGTTCCGAAGATGTTGTTTCCTGCGCTGCGAAAGCGAATTCATTTTGCATACACTTCTAAAGGATCAGATTATGGTAAAACCGACGCCATCGTTACTGTTCATATCACTGTGTTTACAAGTGCTGAGGAAGCCTACGGAGCTGAAATTCAGATATGGTAATGAGCTTCATTTCTGACAAGCACTGACCAATCACAACAGACTGGGCCATCTGACCAGTCAGAGCAGAGTAGGCTCTCGGAAAGGAGGGGTTTAGAGAGACTGAATCCTTGTTTCAGACATTGTGAGAATAGAGGTGATGCTGCAATGTATATTATGAGAATATTAAAGTGTTTTTTGACCTTGGATGCATGTAAACATATATTGTTGGAAGCTTTAAAATAGTATAATAGGGGATATATAAAAAGTGCTGGAAAAAGAATTGGTATGTTCTCTACAGGAGATTTTTGAGAGGCCTGTGAAGAAGCAGAGCCTTAAAATTATTGGTGATCCAAGCCATATTCTTCATAAGCAGTATGAGCTGATGCCCTCGGGCAGGAGATATAGAGTATAAATTCTCTCTAATTCCTCTGTCAATTCAGTTATTGAATAATAAGGAATGATCTGTGTGTGTGGGTGAGGGGAAAATGGGAAATGGGTTGGGTATTGTCATGTCTTAAGTGTAGGTATAGTGTAATATTAGAATTGTGTAATGATTGATGTGCGGTATGTCATTTGGGATAGTTTATGTTTTTGTGTTGTATAGATGAAGTGTATTGGTATAGTCAATCAGTCAATCAATCGATCAATCGATCAATCAATCAATCAATCAATCAATCAATCAATCAATCAATCTATCTATCTATCTATCTATCTATCTATCTATCTATCTAACAACTTTACATTAAGTAAAACACAAAAAACCATGATAAACAGCAAGATTTAACTAAAAAAAATTTAGTTTTTAATATTAACTTTATGATATTAAGATTTAACTAAATATTTTAGATTTTAATATTAACTTTAGTTTTAATATTAACATTATAATATTATAAACTATTATTATTTATAATGTAATATTATTATCCACAAACTTACAGGCCCACTCGGTGTTTCTTCTCTCTGCGGCTTCTCAAAACACTGTAAAGTAGATCATAGAGATGGGTTTACAAAAATGTGTGCATTTAAACAGTACTACATGCTGTAGCATGAGCAAAACCATTGGGTATTAGAAAAACCGAAAAGGAATATCAAACAAAAACAAGTGTGAAAAAATGTTATGAACACAAACCCACACCCTTTGTTTGTTTAATACCAATCACATCATCCATCATTCATCCCTCTCACCCGTTCACATCCTTCTATGGGCACAGCACCAGGCTTGCCCTGATCTCCCTTCTCGCCCTTAGAACCAACTATGCCGGGCACACCTGGTAGGCCCTTGGAGCAATCGCCACAGCCCTCCTACAGTGAAGCAAACACATGACAGAAACGCATGTGTACTCACACTACAAGGAGCACATGAACAATAAATACACAACATTGGCATGCAAATGTGCATTGTGCATTGAAGACTAAAGAGGTTTAGACAGACTGAGTATGCATGAAATATAAACACAGGATATTTTGTTAACAGTAAAGATTGTGCTTTCACATGCCAGTTTGATAGAGCAGGAATTAAAGAATCCAAACCTCATCTCAAAGAATGCACAAGGTTTCAAAGCCAAAAACTAGGGTTTATAAAATAAACGAGTTTCAAACTTTGATCAGAGATATTTTTCTGCCTAAACAGCACACATACGTCACTGAGACATGGGTAAAAGTGTCTTTTTTTTTCTACAAACATTTGATAAACATCTAAATAAAATCTTAAACATCTTAAATGCATCTGCTGAACATCTTTTAAACATCAGACAGGGATTTTTAAGCAACATATTGCACATGAGAAAATGTAATTATTTTTAAAGAAATTAATTTTATTTAGCAAGGATGCATTAACTTCAATAAAAGTTACAGTAAAGGCATTGTTATAAATCTATGTCAAAAAAGTTATTTTGGACTCTTCATCAAAGAGTACTTAAAATGTATCATGGTTTCCACAAAAACATTAAGCTGTTTTCAACATTGATAATAATAATAAGAAATGTTTCTTGAGTGATTTCTGAAGGATCATGTGACACTGAAGACTGGAGTAATGATGCTGAACATTCAGCTGTGCCATCAGATGAATAAATTATAAATTTTAAAAATATAAATTAAATATAATATTTCACAATGCTGTTGTAGTGTATTTTTGATCATATAAATTGAGATTTTGTGAGCAGATGGGACTTTCAAAAAAAATAAATAAATACAGAATGGTAGTTTAAATCAATGCATTTTAATGGCTTCATCATATAAGCATAATAAACTATGTATTTATATGGTTGTATACTTGAAATGAAATATGTCTGGATTAAAATGCAGCCCTCATTGTGCATCAGGGGTTCCCTGCATCAGCTATCTATCCACCAATGGGTATTTGTCATAAAAAAAGGTTGAAACACTAAAAATTCATCTTCCAAGTGAAAATGCACACATGAGATGACTTGCTGTCGTATGTGTATTATTTGGGGGATTCACACCATACCAACAAATACTAATGTGTACATTTCTATACACATTACTGGATGTGTCATTACACATGCATACTAATAATGCAATAGAATCAGTGAAAAGTTGAACACCTGCAGTTAATATAGAGATTTAGATTAGACTGTTTGCTTACCTTGTCTGTGGCAGCTGAATCCTGAGGCAGAAGAACAGGAGGCTGCAAGATGGAGGAGACAGTCAGATATGGTGACTGTACCAAAAACACCTTCTCATTTCACAACAACTGAATGTGCAATTATCATCAGAGTTCAGAAGAAAGTGACTATGGTGAGACCAAGGCAATGCAGTACACTAAAAGTTATTTTTGAAAGCATTGCTTTGAAATATACAATGAAGTTATGATCTCATTATGTCATTAATAACAAAAATCTCATTTTAATGAGAATGAGATAACATGATGCATTATTTCACATTATGCTACATTTATTAAACTGTCATCACTGACTAATTGCATCTATAAGCATGTAAATAAAAATGCATTTAGTTATGGTTGAAAAAAATATTATGATGGTTGGTTATTTACAGCATGGATAAGAAGTTACTTTCACATCCTACTTTAAAAAGCATTAGTTTCAGAGCACAAAAGATATCCAGAAGGATAAAAAACTGACAATTCCTAACATTCCTATGTGCAACATCAACTCATGTGGAGTATGTAACAAATCCCCAGAGTATTTTAAAGCATTTTAAGGAATTCAACTCAAATTCCACTTCAATTTGAACCCATATATTTTATGCAATTTTTGGTATAGAGGACTGAAATATTACTCTAACTACAGTTGAACCCGAGAGCTTCACCGAGGATGAGAGCGGCCCTTAGATGCTCTTGAAGGTGCTATGAGCATCCAGATACTGATGTGCTTCAAGTACATCATCTCCTCTCACCACTGGCTGGTCTGGGCTCTCCACAGCTCAGTAAAGTGGTTTCATTCCGGGACCACTCGTATGATTAGCACCTTATGCCATCCAATTACTTTTAATCCAAACTACAGTAATTACGAGATATTAAGAGAACCATTTGAATTCCTGATGTTATTCGTTACTCATTTAATTGAACTATTTATTGTTTTTGGCTGTATAAGACAGAATTAATTTAGAATATTAATGAGCTAGCTTTGGGATTAAGCTGTTTGTGGGGTCTGTTTTTTTAGCGGGTTGGCGAATGAGAGTTAATATAACATGGTTTAGATCTGATTGTGCTCTGGAAGAAGTCGTGGTCGGATTCTGCTGATAGAAGTGGAGCAGAGCAGACAGGACAGAAGTCCGGCCAAATTTCCACTGCAGGCTGGAAGCCCAGAGCTCTGATTCCAGGATGGGCCTCCGGCCAGCTGAGAAAATATGTGTGCGGAGAGACAGGGCCATTAATGCCGAAATCCTGCTTTCAACCAAAGATCTAATGGCTCTTTCTGTACGGCACATCAGTCACAGTAATGGCCGCCCTAACCGTAACTCAACACAATGGCAGTGTTTACCACTACACAAAGCCACGGAGACTGTGAGTTAGCACTGAAAGGGTAATGGGACCATCGGCGGCCATAAAGGACACATTGCAACAGAGACGCCTCACAGAGTGCTGAGCTAAGATCCTTACAAATGCTTACTGGTTCTTTTTTGTGTTATAAAAAAAGCAGATGGGTCACTGCTATTGTCCTCGTGAATCACCTCTAGCGAGTTCTGTCTCCCCGCACTGGCCCCACCCGCTCCCCTTCTAATGCAGAAGTCGGCCAACCAGGCTCCTTGATCTGTGTTTTTATGCTGTAATAAAGTTGTTGCACTCCACTAGCTCCTCCCCCTGTCTGGTTACTCACTGCTTGGCCGGGTGGACCCGGTTTCCCTGGTACGCCATCGTTGCCAGGGATACCCTGTAAGAAGGAACTGAGGTTGAATTGGTTTAGCCTGTGGCCACAATCTGGACACCTCCTTCTCCAGCGGGGCAGAGGGAAAGTAGCCAAAGCCCTGGACCCTCTCCTGGTTTGTGTTCCAGCTCGGAGCAGACATTTACATTTTGCTTGCCTTTCTCTGTCTATTTTTTTTATTTTTTATTTCACTTCTTCTGAGGCTTGGGAAATCAACACAACACCAGGTTAAAGACCACTCAGTGCTCACGGTGAGATCCAGAGGTAAATTTGCCAGTTTGTCAGAGTGATTTTAATGTCGATGGTCTTAAATACCATCATATTTCTCATTCTACATTTAAAACTAAATTGATGAATAATAAAATGGACACGTTAAACACACCAACCTCACAGTGAGCTCTGCATGGTTTTTAAAAAGAAAAAGCAGCATGATCCCCAACCACTTATTTAATTAATGTATTAATTAGGATTACATTTAAGTCATATTTTTGCGCAATAGTTGAACTATACATTAAGGCTTTAGATTTACAAGCTACATTAATATCTACATTTACTTTACAAGAACTTTTAAAAAAGCACAGCCGTTAACAAAGCACATCCCACGGCACTAACCAAAAATCCCAGAAGCCCCTTTAAAGCGTGCACATTTAACAGCAATTTTTTTAACATAGCGCTATTTATAAACTACATTACAGTTGCATGACATTACATTTACATTACATTACATAACATTAATATCAGCTTTAAGTATTAATCATTATTTGCTAAAGTAACATTTGTTTTTATATGTAAACATTTATGGGTGCATTTAAATTTACTTTAGCTGAAGCTCAAAGTTATTCATGCAGGCCTTCCCAATACAGAAGCCCCGCAAAGACAGCAGGATGGAGGAGGAAAAGACAGAAAAAGCAGAGGAACACCATGATGCCATCTGTTTAATACTCACCTGTGGGCCTGGGATTCCTATGAAGCCCTGGGGCCCTGGGGGACCTGGAGGGCCTGGTGGTCCAGGAGGACCCTAAGAGACATTAAGCACATTGGAACAAGAAAGACAAGCATTCATTCATCTTTAAAAGAGCCACAATCACTCCCACACTCATTTTTATGTCTGCAGTAGATCAATACTTTTCTACAGGTCCTTGTTCCTTTACAAACTCAAAAGACAGACATTTAAGCAGCAGAAGGGAGATAAAGAGTGAAAAATAAAGTCAGACCTGAGGACCAGGCTGCCACTTGCTCTCACCACCTGGGACCCCCTGCAAGAAAAGAGGAACCAAGTTCAGAACTGCAAATGGCATTATCTAAAGTTAGTGTTTTAAAAGGTTATGTTTGATAGCCCAAATTCTTTGAGTGTGTATGTGTGAGAGTGTACTAATGTCCTCCTGATTAACAGCAATAAAATAAATCATTAGCTCACAGGTCCGCCAGTTCCAGGGAACGTATAATGCAAACAGTTGCACTCTCCTGGTTCACCCTAGGACACAGAAAAACAATTTGGTCACAATGATTTCTACTTTTAATGAGTAAACTGCCACAACTAGGCTAGGTTGTTGCCAAGGCAATGCTATGTTGCTAAAGTATTCTAAATGGTTGTTATGTTGCTATTTTAGTGTGTTCTGGGTGGTTGCTAGGGCGTTGCTAGGTGTTTGCTTATTAGAGTAAACTCACCACTACCTTATTGCTAGCTACACCTGATATATTCAACCTACACAAAAAGCGAGCATTACAACACAACAAAATTAATGTGTCATGTTTATTAATATGATACAGAATATTTTAGTTTAATAATCATAGTACAATAACTAAATGATCATTAGACTACAACAAAAACATAATATGCATTATGATATTATTAATAATAATATAATATGCATTATGTATATTTGTGAAAACACACACACACACCATATATATATATATATATATATATATTTCGTTTTTCATCTTTAGTTATTATTTATTTGTTTTAGTCAAAAAGTGTGAATATTGTTAAAAATTGGTCAAACCAATATAAAAATTCACAACAATAATAGTGACACTTCCCTGATTACAGTCCTAACATGCATGTGCGCGCACACACACACACACACACAGGCATGATGTCGGCATTACAAAAGGTTTTCGCTTTAGAATTCTATTCTGCCACTCGTCAGAAATATGACAGAGCACTTCATCACACTTAGGAGGAATATGCATCATTTGATATCGGCTGCCACTTTCCTCTGTGTTTAGACAAATTAGTCTGGGAGACAACAGAGGACATTAAAGAATGAAGCATTTCCAGGCCTTTGCTTTCGAGGTCTCTCTTTCTCATCTCCCTCGCGCTCACTTCCTTTCTCTTTGATACTCTGTGATGTTGTCAGGTTACAGATGACAGCTGTTATATTCACCAATTAATAGGCCTGTTTTAGCTCAAGGGCATTTTTTACTTTTTCAGCACAGTCAAACTCTTCTGTCAGACTTATGCGTCTGTTTGTGTCTCCAGGGTGGACACATCATTGCGCGTACAGGCGGTTGCTCTAAACATTACTCCTCCTATCCCTTGTTCTCTCCACACACACACACGCGCGCACACACACACACTCTCACTGCTTTGGGGGACCTCGAAATCGCCTCCCCAGCTCACTGATCCAGACACTTACCTTGTCACCCTTAGGCCCAGTGACTCCCTGAAAGACAAGGAGAAACACACACACAAAGGCTCAGTTAGACAGTGTTATTGTGTGTAACTCTCCAGGGCCAGCGAGATGAGTGTGGATAGGGGAGGAGCAGCGACAGGTGACGTGATGCAAGCAGACAATGTTTTGCTGTTAGGGATCCAGACAGAGTCAGATATGACTTAAGTCTGTCTCTGGATTCGCTCCTCAAGCTCTCTGCGACAAAGCCCCAGTTAATTAACATCTGATGCGAGAACAGACAACGCTAACTTTGCTTTTTTTAATGAGACGAACTCTGGCAAGACAACAAAATCTCACTGCCTTTGTCTACGCAGTTTATGGAAGTTCGTTTGATGCCATCTCTAGACACCAGAGCAATGAACAATGGACAATATGGTTGCATGCATTTGTTAATGACAGAGCATGTGTCACAATAAGGGAATAAGCTGGAGGAGATGATCAAAGGATTGCTGGACAGGAATGAATGAATGAATAAATAAATAAATAACTTACAGGACTCCCATCCTGCCCTGGTATTCCAGGCAATCCTGTCGTACCATTCCTACCCTGTGAAACACAATATATAAATTATTTACTGGCTGTGTCTCACTCCACTCACAATTCCCTGTATTTTTATTGAATCAGTACACTGTGAACACAAATATTAACAGCATCAATTTGAAATATGCACTTATCTTGCATTATTATGCAAAACAGATAATGTACACTGATGAGTTAAAACATTATGACCAGTCACAGGTAAAGCGAATATTGTTGATTATCTCCTAATAAGGCCACATATTAAGGTCTGGGTAGATTAGATGGTAAGCAAACAATCAGTTCTCATAATCAGCATACTGTGAAATTGGCAAGAATAAAGATCTGAGCGACTTTGACAAGGGCCAAATTGTTATGGCAAGGTGACTGGGTAAGAGTATCTCTGAAACAGCAAGGATTGTGGGTGGTGAGAGTCAGCAGTGGTGAGAATTTACCTACAGCAGTCTGAGGAGGGACAAACCACAAACTGGCGACAGGGTGTTAGGCTCCCAAGGCTAATCAATGCACAAGGGCAATGAAAGCTATTACGTCTGATCTGAGCCAACAGAAGGTCTACTGTGGCACAGTTACACAAAATTAAATGATGATTACGGGAGGAATGTGTCAAGTCAAGTCAAGTCAAATCAACTTTATTTATATAGCGCTTTTTACAATGCAGATTGTTTCAAAGCAGCTTCACGGTGTTAAACAGGAAAATAATGAAACTGAATTTGATTCGGCTGTACAGCCGCTCTGGAGAAAACGGTGATGTCATCAGCTCATTTCAATTATCATATATATTCAAGTAATGTAGTTGATATAGTTAATTTAGTTTAGTAATTAAATTTATTTGGATATTTATTTGAAAATTTAGTGTCCCCAACTGAGCAAGCCAAAGGCGACAGTGGCAAGGAACCAAAACTCCATCAGGTGGCCTAATGGAGAAAAATAAACCTTGGGAGAAACCAGGCTCAGTCAGGGTGCCAGTTCACCTCTGGCCAATTAACAAACAGTGTATGATTATTATTTTGGCAGCCTTATAGGTCAGAAGTAATATTAGATCGGAATATTCGAAAGATCGGAGGCATCACGCCGGAGACGGGTTTATTGAGGATGGCGTGTCGATTAAACAATTATTAAATAGGAATATTCGAATGTAAAATAAATGTGTCACAACACAATGCATTGCAATCTTCTGTGTATGGGGATGCGTAGCCGCAGACCAATCAGTGTGCCTATGATGACCCCTGTCCACCATCAAAAGCACCTACAATTGGCATGTGAGCGTCGGAACTGGACCTTGGAGAAGTGAAAGAAGGTTGCCTGGTCCGATGAGTCTGGTTTTCTTTTACATCAGGTGGACGTCTGTGTACATGTGTGCCATTTACCTGGGGAAGGGATGGCACCAGAATGGGAAACTATGGGTCCAGCCATTCATATGGATGTAAATTTGACACGTTGCAGACCAGGTCCACCCCTTTATGACAATGGTGTTCCCTGGTGGAAGTGGCCTCTTTCAGCAGGAAAATGCACCCTGCCACACTGCACAAATTATTAAGGAATCGTTTGAGGAACATGATGAAGAGCTCAAGGTTTTGCCCTGGCCTCCAAATTCCTCAGATCTCAATACAATTGAGCATCTGTGGGATGTGCTGGACTAACAAATTCACATCCATGGCAATACAATCCATGGTGGCTCCACCTCGCAAACTACAGGTCTTGAAGTATCTGCTGCTAACGTCTTGGTGCCAGACCCCGAAGGACATCTTCAGGTGTCTTAAAGAGTCCACGCCTCAGTGGGTTGGCATTGTTTTGGCAGCAACAGCATATTAGGCAGGTGGTCATAATGTTTTGGCTCATTGGTGTACATACATAATGGCATTTAGACATCAAATTGATACAATTAAGGGAGGCAGTACAAAAAAACTAAAATGGCTGCCTCCTTGACTGGGCAAAATCATTTTGTCCATGTCATGCTCTTACCGGAGGTCCGATTTGTCCTATCCCCATTGGCCCTTGTGGCCCTGGTGGTCCCATCTCTCCATTTGGACCCTATTTATATCAAGCAATACATTAGGATAATAGTGAGGTCAGTGTCCAGAGTCTTTTTTGGCCTGTAGAGTATTGTGTCATTGTGTTGGTGATCTACCCGTTGTCCCACTGGTCCCATCGGCCCTGCGGGTCCTTGACTTCCTTCTGGACCCTGTCGGACAAACATGACTGTTTCCACACTTGGTTTTTACATGTGGTGCATATTAAATAGGGCTCTTTTTATATATTATTGCAATTCATACACTACTGTTAAAGTCTGGTGGTTAGTAAGATTTTGTTTTTCTTTTGTTAAGAAAGTCATTTTAACTAGGAATAATATTTCACATTACTAATGTTTTTACTGTATTTTTGATCAAATCAATGCATCCTTAGTGAGCAAAAGATACTTTAAAATCATTTGCCAACCCCAAACTTTTGAACGGTAGTGCATGTATCAAATAACAGTAGACAAGAAAAAATACAGACAATTCAAAGAGAAGAACAATCTGCTAATTTGCAGACTCAATGGGCCACATCCATGTGTGAACACCAAAGAACAAGATACTTTTTGTGCACTTACAGCAGCTCCGGGAAAACCTCTAGGTCCCTGCTCACCCTGAGTGGGAACATCAAAGCATCACAAAAGGCTGGTGCATTCAAGGAATTATTTAAATACAACCAAGACCTGTACATTTCTCTAAAAATAATATAAATAGTATAGTTTTTCTGACAGATTACAATAGCTGTTCATTCACCTGCAGTCCTGGAAAGCCAATACCTGCAGGTCCAGCATCACCCTAATGAAATAAACATAAGCATCACTCAACAGTCACTCTTATAATTCTGGCACACAAATGTGACTGATGTATGCACATTAGTCAAGTTTGAAACTTTACCTGACTTCCTTTGAGCCCTGGAGGTCCCTGAATGCCAGGTGGCCCTGGTCGACCCTACAGAATAAAGATAATAAAGAAAGAGTCCAGATTTTGCTAGATTTTGTTTTCCTTTACATTTTTTACAATTAACGAATTAATCACTAGGGGCATACATCATGCATTCCATCCTGGTACGTTCTGATATTGATTCTCTTAGATTAGGGTCTGCAACAGATATAATGTATATATAATATATAATATATAATATGTGCATTTGAGCCCAAACCAGTTATATAATATAAATAAAACATGAATATTTAATTGAACTCAAATGAATCAATAATGAAACAACTTCAAGGCAGTATTTTAAACATTACATATTTGTTTAATGAAATCAACTGAGTATTATGAATATTAATCAAAGAAATGATTTTTTTTCCCCCATCTCCATAGTTAATTTTTTGCTTGTTTTATCATCTGCTAGTAGGGGTGTAACGGTTCAAATTACTGACGGTTTGGTTTTTATCACAGTTTTGATACGTCCAAGCGCAAGACTTGAAAGAAAACTCAATATTTGTGCACTGTCTTAGGAAAAGTAACAGCACACCTCTCCTCAACAAGATGCATGATTTGAAGTATATGTAGCACAAACTGTGTGCTCCTATGTTTAATATTTGAAGTTAAGAGTTTGTTTCAAACATCTAACCCTAAGTTTGTGCAAAAGTCATAGCAAACATTAATTAAGAATTTGTACAGAAAAACCTGCACCTGTTTCCCATCTCGGCCCTCGCCTGGCAAACCTGGCTCTCCTCTCTCTCCCTTGGGTCCCGGTAAGCCAGCAACATTGCCATTTCCTTCAGGGAGTGATTGACAGCTGTCACACGCATCTCCCTGGCGATACAGACACAGATGCAATAAGAAAAGACAGAAAGCTTTCAAAATCGCAAGGGAGCAGAGATCCAGATGGTCAAGAGTTCTTATTTGGCGAGATGTTGCCTTATACATGAGTTGTATGATACCTTAATTCTTTAATCAATTATATCAACATGATTAATAATTATTCAAATATCCTGTGATGGCCCATAATTTAAGGCAATTTAATTAATATGTGACCACATGATCAAAGACCTTTTCTCCTTTTAGTCCATTAAGGCCATTCCTGCCTGGCTCTCCTTGGAATCCTGGGGCTCCAGGTGTCCCAACCACACCTGGGTCTCCCTGTAAACCCTGATCACCCTACAGACATAAAAATGATATTTAATCCCAAGAAAAAGCCCCCATATTGTGAACACACTATTATTTGCACTGCTTTAAAAAATAATTCACTTACTTTCTCTCCTTTGAAACCTTGAAGACCTGGTGGCCCCTGTTGAGACACCCATTTTGAAAGCAAAGTCAGTGTGTTTAAGGCTCCTTAAAATGTACACTAATACACTGAGAACCTCCTCCTATATAGAGTGATCAAAAAATAGTCATGCTTACCTGTTTGCCCTCAACTCCTTCTCCTGGTGGGCCTGGAGGTCCTGGAGGGCCACGTTCCCCTGCGACCTTTATCGTAGATGGGCCACCTCCCACCTCAGAGGCAGTGGTTTGGCACACACCACATGAGTCTCCCTTTAATACAAGGCACATTTGTACCATGTAAGCACATCCATACACTTCTAATGAAGAAGAGTAAACCACAGTGTGAAAACACTTACCTTTTCACCTTTTAGACCAGGTGTTCCTAGACCAGGTTGGCCAGGATCACCCTGTAAAAAATTAGACCAGTAGTGAAAATGCATCTATTTTGGACTCAATTTAATACATTTTAAATAATAAATTATATTATAAGTTTAACAATTTAAGTAATACGCTGAATTGAAAAATAAACATGGGTTTTAGAATCTTACCCCCGGTTTCACATACAAGGCTTAAGTCTAGTCAAATTTTAAGCATGTTTGAGCTGTTTTAACTGAAAGCAGTTTGCACTGACATATCTTAAAATATGTCAGTGCCATTGTTTTGTCTCAAGATGCACACCAGTAATGTTTTTTTTTTTCTAAGGCACGTTTATAAAAGCTAAGGCCTAATCCTGGTTTAAGCCCTATTCGGACGGGACTAGTTTTTCAGGGGGACATTCGAGAAATTTGTGTTTCACAGACATACTTTGCGATTTTAATCCCATCTGAATCTGACAAGTCTGTGTTTTTCTCACACAACCTCAGTAAAAACTTCAGTGCAAATTACCTACTGTTTTTTGGCAAACTCAGCAGTCCTCTGAGAAATATAATCCCGTCCGTATGCGAAGGTCTGTGATTGCTGATGTGATGTTGTATTATTCTAACGCTTCTCCTAATGTGTTTTTTGACCTACCTAAGCTACTGTTTGTGCATGAATCTTTGACATACTTTAATTTTGTTTCAATATAGATGGTATCCAACAAAAAAATAACATGTACAATCAGTAAATGGAGTCAAATCGTGGAAACGGCAAAGACTGCTCATTTTAATATCAGTGTCAGGTAAGAGAAAGATACTTATCTAAATTTCTCTGCTCACTTATGCAACTTTATTATAAACAGCCACTGCTATAAACTTGCAAAGTTTACTTAAATATATTTTTTTAATAACAAATTTAAATCATATCAATAAATAATAAATTAAAAGACATTTCTGTCAGAACCACTATCGTCAAAGATGTTTGATAATTAGCATATAGTTTGGATTGGTGGTATGGTTCTGTTCTGGGCAAGAACTCCCTGCGCATCCATGCAGCCTAGCATGGATGAGAGCAGGGAGAGCAGCAATAACCCCCCCTAGGTAAACAGAACAGAACCAACAATGTATTGCAGATATCATTAATGTCAATATTAAAATGTACAACATAATTCGGGAATTTAGTCTGATTCAGGGGGAATCAGAATGCCAGGATCTGGGGATGGAGGAGGGTAATTTGCTCCGGAGAAACACGATACCTGCTGATAATACTGAAGGAGCTTATATATGCATGCTGTGATAGGCATCGTATTCCTATAGGTAGACGTGATTAGCTGACAGTCAGCTTGACTAACGTGACCTGCCAGAACTAACGCTACGCTTGATATACATGATGCACTCTCAGGACATGACCTTACGCAACACCCACATCTAGAAAACACAAACTCCCACCTCTGTAATAAACACGGATGTTAGTCCCATCCAAATCGGTACACGGAATCACAGATATCGAGTGATAAGAATTGTAACTCAAACGTCGTTTAGAAAACTAGTCCTGTCCGAATAGGGCTTTAATCTAAGCCCTGTCTGTGAAACCATGTCGTAGTTTTTTTATTTAGTTTGTTCCTCCTTAACTTTAATAACAGTGGAACTCAAGCTCAACTCCAAATATTTGTGTAAAACCAATGATCATGTTCTCCAGCATAATTTAAGATGATCAAAAGAGCATCTTGTTTATTAAATTCTTTGAAAAAATTATATTATATAAAATAAATATAAATATAACATATACAAAAATAATTCATGATGTTTCTTTTTCAGTATTTTTTAAACCCTACAACTTTGTTTATTTCAAGGTTCAAATGAATGCAGATTTTAAATGCAGTCTCAGTTTTTGGACTCCCCCTGTATATTAATTATATACACTACCGTTCAAAATTTTGGGGTTGGTAAGCAATACAGCAATATTATGAAATATTATTACACTCAGATACACAGTCTTTCAGCAATTATTCATCAGATTCTTAGTATTGTATTTGTATTGTATTGTATTGTTTCCTGGTGCTGTGAGGTTCCAATCAAAACTCTTTACAATTAATGCAGAATAACAAACTCTAAGTTGAGCTTAATCACCTTGGCTCCTTTATTTCCATCTTTCCCACTTGGCCCTCTTGGACCAGGTTTGCCCTAAAAAACATTAACATCTGCATATTAATCTAATGCTGAGGTCAGTCATACATCACAGATGGAAGTTAAAAAACACAAATACAAAGAATAAATATGAATACAAAATAGTTACTTACCGTTTTCCCCTCATTTCCTCTGCTGCCTGCATTCCCCTGTAACCAAACAGGGTGTCAACAGTGTGACACAATCAATTTGGATGAATCAAAGTGGATGAACATATAAAACTAAAAACTGCTGTCCACACCTTATTGTTTCCAAAATTACTATATTATTTATTATGAATTAGCAGGCCACACACATTCTAGATAGTTTCCCTTCAATATACATACTCTTAAAAGTAAAGGTTCCAAAAGGTGGCTTTCACAGCAATGCCATTGAAGAATCATTTTCAGTGAACAGTTCTTAAAGGTGCAGTGTGTAATATTTATGAGGATCTATTGACAGAAATGCAATATAATATACAGAACTATGTTTTCAGTGGTGTATAAAGAAGTTACATAATGAACCGTTATGTTTTTATTACCTTAGAATGAGCCATTTCTATCTACATACACCACAGGTCCCCTTACAGTGAAGTCACCATTTTGTTTCTACAGTAGCCCTAAATGGACAAACTGCTTTACAGAGCGCTAGCTACTCTCTGCTGTCTCAGAGGACGACATCTTTATCCTGTGGCTTGCTCAGTTGGAGACACAAATTTTTCAACTAAATATTTAAATACATTTTCAACTAAATTACTGCCCACATTGTCACTATATGATAATTGAAATGAGCTGGATGACATCACCGTTTTCTCCAGAGCGGCTGTACAGCCGAATCAAATTCTGTTGCATTATTTTCCTGTTTAACACTGTGAAGCTGCTTTGAAACAATCGGCATTGTTAAAAGCGCTATATAAATAAAGGTGACTTGACTGTGTCGGCCACCGTAGCTTCTCTATGTGCTTCGAAAGGAAGAGGTGAGCGGGTGCAGTTTGCAACCTCACTGCTAGATGCTAAAATTTACACAGTGCACCTTTAAAAGAACCAGTTTTTTTAGTGTGAAAAACATTTTAATAATCTAAACAACCTTTTTCCACTACAAAGAACCTTTTGTACAATGTAAAGGTTCCATGAAAGTTACAGGTTCTGTATGGAACCATTAGCCACTTTCCTACCATCGGACCGTAACCATTCTCATTGCTTAACGTGATAGTTCAACCAAAAATGAAAATTATTTCGTTAATTACTCACCCTCATGTCGTTCCAAACCTGTAATACTTTTGTTCATCTTCGGAACAGTCTTACGGGTTTGGAACGACATGAGAGTGAGTAATTAATGAAATAATTATCCCTTTTACAGTTACATTTAATGCCAATCCGGCCCAACCGATACGTACGTTTTCATTTTCCACTTGGGGCTGTTAATAGAGCTCTTTGGAATGTAATACAAATGTAATACTAATGCAATAGTTTACAGACGGTATGAGTTGTAAATAGCGACCATGATATGGAGGATGAAATTTCTTTTAATTTTATAATTAACTTGTGGGTTAGCCAAATGTGTTGAGAACGGTTTGTAATGCTATGCTGAACCAAGCTCAAGTGAAAATATAACTGGAACTGTTTCTTACTGTTCTCAGGACCACTTGGCCCGACAGTGGAAAAGTGGCTTTTGGCACCAATAAAGAACCTTTAGTTTTTATGACAACTGGACAATGGCTACAAAAAGTATTTGGACACATAAGCCACACTTTTAATTGTATCACTATCGCTGCACTGAAAAACCAAATGGCATCGGAAAACAAATGACACTCAAAGTTTTCTCAAAGCCAACTTTTTGCAAGTACTTTTAACCATCTGGTCCCAAGGTCATTTTAAATGGATGTATGAAGTCAGTTTCTCTCCACCCAGGTGCCCTAGAGAGCGACCACAGGTGTATTTCATCAAATTAAGTATAGAGATATTCCACTAAATCTAACAACCAACTTATTTTTGTGAAATGCTTTGTTTGAATTACCTATAACATAGCAACATCCATACATTTGAGCATATTTAGTGTCCAAATACTCTTTGGGGTTACTGTAGGTGCACGTATACCCATCTATAAAAGTGTTTAACAGCCTTAAAACCATTGAAATGGTAGAAATGCAGCTTCCTAGTGAATAAATATCCATTAGGTTTACCTTTTCCCCTTTTAGTCCAGCAAAGCCACTTGGGCCTGGTTCTCCCTGTACATGAATATCAAGTAAAACAAAAGGAAAGAAAAAGATGATCAGTGCATATTCTCTTGTTTAACAGACAAATGAAAGCCTTGGCTGGTTAATTCTGTCATTACAATATTTTTTGTAAAGCATTTGTGCCTGAAGTGTATATCTGAGCCAAATGGGTGGAGTTGTCTGTGATTATGCATGAGCCAATTTATCTACACACCCATATGCAATGAAGTGGATATCAAAAACTGTTTGCATTGTAATTTACTGCACTTCAAAACTTATGGGAGGAAGTGATGCACAAGTTTTTAAAATGCTGAGAGTTAGCTGTTAATGAGGAACCACTCCACAACATTCACCTGCTCTCCTTTCTGCCCAACACCTGGATCTCCCTTCTCTCCCTTTTTAGCTCCATTCAAAATGCCAGCTGGAATGTCTCCAATGGTAGGGCAGCCGGAACATGATTCACCCTAGCAGAGTGAAGATGGCAAGACTTTGAGAGAAGTTGCAAAATTAAGCTGCAATGTCAAGTAATTCACAAACAGTGGATAGATTCTTCATCTTTCTCGACACACCTTTTCACCTTTGGCCCCATCGGCTCCTGGCTCCCCCTGAGAATAAATCACAATGTATTAGACAGTTTGTAAAAATGGCTCAAACCCAGGCAGTAGTTTAGTCTGGAATACACACTGCTGTCGTTGTCACAATGCGCAGTTGCTGACTTTGAGGAAAAGCTCCCCAACAGGAAGCAGCTTTTGACTTAAAATTGAAGGCCTATGTTATTGTCTGTGTGTGTGGGGTTATATTGTGGACTTTGGATTGGTAAATGACTAAAATAAGCCAAATAAATTGACTAATAGTTATTTTCCAGCGCCTAGTAGGTAAAAACTGTCCATAAAAATGCAAACATACTGTAAACTTCAGAACTCAAAACTTTCTTCTCAGTCCAAAAAAAAACATTGAAAACTAAGGTCCAGATTTACTAAACAGGGCAAATTAACATGAGACCACAATCCCATAAAGTGCTATGGGAGTGGAAAGTTCTGTGGGTGATCTACTGACAATTCAATGCACAAATGGAAGGACACAGGCACAGCCATTTTATTTCTATTATGACTGAAAGCAATCTACCAAGAGCAGTGCAAATTAAAAATAACGTGACATGGCAACCGATATGTTCTGATAACGTCTTCCTGTGGAGATAATTCTCTGTTCTCTAGCACTAAATGGGTTAAAGTCCCCATGTAGTCAATAATTGTATCCCTTAAAACTAATCTTTGATCACCAAAATGGCATATTTAAAAGTTTTTTTATTCCCTGAGAAAAAAAAATTAATGATATGTTAATGATATGCAAAATCCCGCCCGCACATTGACGTGATTGGTTAAACACTGGCAGTCTTTTTTCACTGCAGTTTTAAAGTGAAAATACTCATCAATGTTGTTGACTTATGAATTTGCACATGGTTTGTCTTAAAGCATTTAGCATTAAAAAATAAAGCATTAAAGCATAAAAACACCACACAGACATATAAACAACATTAAAAACTTGATTTTCACCACAGGGGGTCTTTTTTTGTGGGTGTTAAATAATGGCGCAAATACCAGTAAATTGACTAGCGCAAACCTTAGTAAATCACCTTTTATGATTAATTCAAATATTCTCCTTCTATAAATTTTGCATCTGAAAGGGAAACTCCTACAAATGCATATGCAATAAGGTCAGCTGCAAAAATAACTTGTCCCCACGACTTTTCATCTCAAATTTTTCACTGCGTGCCTATAGTAATTCCTGACACTAGCTGGCGCAAGCTGTTAAAAATGGCTCATTATAAAAATGATTACAATAACACATTATGGTGCATGTTTACACATCAACAACAGATATACAGTGTCCTGGCCTGGCCAGTAATTAATTAATAAGAAGGAATTTGGATACATACTAATAGTCTGAAGTGTTTCTAATTTATTATGCAAAGAGGGTATTTACACTAAAGTCTGAAATGTAAAGTAGCAAAAACAGCCAATTAATTCTAAGGGTCAGAGAGAGGGAGAAAAATGGTAATGTAAGCAAAATTATGACTAGTTGTAATGCAAGAAATCTTGATTAACATTATAAGTGGACCTCAGGGGAACAAAATACGATGATCGAAAAAAGAACACACACATTTTAAAATTTGAGGAAAATGCGAGTGCATTTGCCCATGGAAAAATAGCCTTCATGATGTTAGAATAGTTTCTTTTTTTCATCCAAAATACAGTGGCTGGTGCTTTGTGAATGCCCAATTGTATTAGTCATCTTTATTTTTTAATTCAAAAAGATTTGGCTGGTGTTAATTGTAGAAAAGTAAGAGCATATGATTTGAGGTACTTCTATACAACAAACAGTGCAGGACATATTACATGCTGTAGTTTAATACTTAAGTTTAAGGGTTTGTTGGAATATTCCCCCTCTAGTCATGCATACATTCATGTGTTATACTCATTATATGGGTTTCTATGCAGTAAGAAACAAGTAAGCAGTAAACACACACCTTCTCTCCTGCTTTGCCATCCAGTCCTGCAGGGCCCTATGAAAAGACAGTCATATATGTATCAGTATCAGTCACCCTAATCATGACGCTAATGTCATCCTAGCTGACCGCAGCTTCCCCACTGCAAATGTCCTGCATTTGCACCCTGTCACTTTCTGCATCCCATGCTTTCGCTCTCTGTCCCATAACTAGGTATGAGGAATAGATTGTGATGGTATTGAAAATCATTACAGAGAAATGCGAACAAGCTCTTTCAGGTATGCCGCATAGGATATTTTTTGTCAGAATTTATTCGCTCACTCTGAGGAAGAGAATGGAGAAATTTTAATGTGCTAAAAATGGAAGGGCCTTTACCGTAGTCACTGAGTAAAATGGAATCTGACGTGGAAAGTGGTCTAAACTTCGAGGGGGGGGGGAGTTGGATTTTATGGATAAGAGAGACCTGGATGTCCCTGAAGCTATAATAAACCATGATAGAATATCTGTTCACCCTACGTGAGGATAGTAGAATGGTGACAGCATTACTCATTCAACACAACAACAGCAGGCGAAAAGATCTAGCTGATTGTTGGCTCATTTCATTGAGCTTGGCAAACAAAAATATGGTGGGCCCATTGAGGTGAACAGTATCTTTTTGCAACGATAAAGTGCGTACCAGGCACAGATGGAATTTAAAAAAAAAATTGGGATGCTACACAGAGACATTGAATCAAACATGCTGAACTGTTTTTGGTAAACACAAGCAGTTTCTCGAGTTGGTTTTGGATGTGAACTCACAGGTGGGCCATGTTCTCCTTTGCCTGGGGCCCCTGGTTCTCCTTTAGGCCCCTGCTTGCTCGGAAAGGGCACGGTGTTGCCAGACTCCGAAGAGACCACTGTACATGGTTCACACGCTTCTCCCTAAGAAAAGAAAGAAGCATTTTAAAAGATACAAATTCTGTCATCATTTACTTACCTTTTTATTGTTGCAAACCTGTATGACCTGTATGACCTGTATTTACTAAAACATTTTTGTTGATTGAAATAAAGCTGATATAAATATAAATATTAAATGAAAACTTAAAAATGAGAAAAATGACAGGTAATTTGAAGCACTACAATTAATAATTGGAAATAAATAAAAACTGAAAACTGAACTAAAATAAAATAAATTAAACCTAAATAGTAATGTAAATAAAAATACCGAAACCAAAAAATGATTAAAAACTTAATTAAAATTAAAAGTGAAAATATAAATATAAAAGCTAATTCAAAATATGAATACAAATATAATAACGTTATAATATAAGGCAGTGATATTTTAGTATCATTGAGATAGTATTATAGTTTTTATTTTGAGTCAGTTAAAATTTTTATATTTTCCATTTTAATTTTAATTTTAATTAAATATTCAGTAATTTGGTTGTGTTTTTGTTATTTTTAATAGTTTTTATTTTAAATATGTCTATATAGTTTTTATTTATTTGTATTTTAGTTTTAGTTATTTTAGTACATCAAGTTAAACTAAATTAAAATTAGAAATGCTGCCTGGGCAACTAGCTACAATAAAACAAATGTACGTTTTTATATTTTATTTTATTTCAGTTAACAATTATTTTATTTCAAGTAACAAGTTTTTTTAAAGGGGTGATGAATTGAGAAATCAACCTTCCCTTGAGCCTTTGATATATAAAGGGTCATGGTAATATAAGAATATCCTGTAAGTTTCAGAGCTGAAAACTTCCTAGTTAGTCAAAGAAAAGCTTTTATAGACACCATGCCCAGAAAAAATGAGCTCTCAAATATATACTGATCTATGACGTAATAGAAGGGGGAAACGGCGCCTCTACAGATAAATATGTACGCCTGCTTCTGTAGCCCCGCCCACCTCGTGGAACTAAACTGATCATGCTACCGAGCTGTAAACATGCCGAAGACAGCAATATATTGCGTTGTGCCTTGTTGTGGAAGAACACAGTCGCTGCATAAGCTTCCTTTGGATTCTAATATTAGAAATGAGTGGTTGAACTTTATTTTTAATGAAGTTCCAGCTCACGTGGGGAAGACATTACCCGTTTGTTCGCCTCATTTCACCACGGAATCGTTTGTAAACAGGATACAGGTCGAGACTAGATTTGCAGACAGAATGAGATTAAAACACAATGCTGTGCCTTCTATATTGGATCCGACAGGAATGGTGCAACACACTTATGTGAGTAAAACATGTTTTTTATGTGATAGTATTGCATTGTTACAGATCGGGGCTATATGTTTTCCAGACAGGCTACCAAAACGTAAGCCCGGCCTGCCGACGGGCTATCTTAAATAGTGAAATAACATTCCTTTCTTGATGTGCGTTGTTCACTCTCTTGACTTGATATTTGAAGGGCGCGTGCGCGCATGTGTATGTGTGTTAGTGATGCACGGTTCGCGGTTATATTCACCGATCGGGTGGGCCAAGTAATAAAAAAATAACATTCCAATCAATCGCGGGTGGATGAGAAATAAATCATTGTGTTTGTTTGATAAAGACGTTTTGCGAGCCATGTGAGCGAATCATTCCGGTTGCCATTTCCCCACACGCTTTCAAACCATTCCCACATGTACTGACAGGGGAGCTGAAGCTCATTAAATATGCAAATCTTATCCAATCCTAGCTGTGGGCGTTTACTTCCAAGTCTTCATCAACATTAAAACCGAGCATTTCTAGAGAGAGCCTCAAAACCAGGGTAGAAAATAGCCTATTACTTATTCATTATGATGTTTTTGAATGTAAGAACCACGCGAACATCATAAGTTGACCTCAGACAACAGTATAAAAAAAATTTAAAAAGCCAGTTCATGACCCCTTTAACACCAACATGTGTTTTTTTTTTGGGGGGGGGGGGGGCGTATTGGACATTTGTGTCCCATGCAAGTAAGAACGTCATATGGGTTTGGAACAACATGAGAATGAGTAAAGAATTTTATGGTGAACTGTCCCTTTAAATAGAAAAAAGCAATAACAAGCAAGAATGTTCACTGTGACTTTCTGTGAATTCTGAGCAGACTCAACACGCAATAGCAATTTTCATGCAGAATCTGAAATTGAGACTGCTTTAGCTTACCTTCTCGCCTTTAGGTCCCCAAGGACCTCTCGGACCCTGTCAGCAAAACAAAACACGTCATTGGGTATGCATGAAGATTAGAACCGCAGAAGCTTATTGAGTTGCAAATGCAAATTATGTGCTGATAGCTCCAGTGGTAATAAAACTAATTATGGTGCTGATGATAGCAAACACATTGTGTCCCTTACAGTGACAGAACAATCAGTATAGTGATAGAAAATCAGGATAATTAGCATCTTCCGTCTTAGCAATTCAGCACACACCATCATTTCAAATTGACATCTCTCCACAGGTCAAAATGAGAAAAAAATGCACTTACAGGTTCTCCAGGCTTTCCGTCTACACCAGGTATCCCAGAATTCCCCTAGACATGTACAGAATATTTTGTTATTAGCACAAATGACACTGCAAGAGACAAGTTAACATCTTCATCAATTGGGGTCAAAACAAGAAAACATCCCTTTAGTTCAGTCTCAATAATAACAGGTACACTGGTATACAACTGTAAACATACTTTCTCCCCTTTAGATCCTGCAGGTCCACCAGGGGGCCCCTGTGAGAAAAAGACAACTGTTTAGATACTGATTACTGCGTACTGCACACTATTGAGTGGTGCAGGGAGGACATATTTATGTAGGCCAAAACCCAGAAACAAGTTAGCATTTTAGCTCTTCTTGCTCCATCGTCCTGAAGTCAGGGTTTTTTTTTTATGGGTTTTTGGTTAAATGCTTGAAATAAGGTTTGTGGTGAACAAAAAAATATTTATACAATATAAAATACATCAGTAATATTCTCTTGTGATTTTTTTTAGTTTTTACTTATCTTGTAGAAGGCGGTTGCTAACAAGTGGCTAAATGGAACAATGTCATTAGCCGAACAGGTGAACTCATCTACTCAGTTGTCCGCTTTCACAGCCTTGTTGTGTTTATAATCACACTCTTGCAAACTATCAGAAGCTTAGTGATGGTGACGTTGAAGTCATGTGACCGTGGTGTAGGTCATATATAGTCTGCGTTTAGCTTTTGATTTCTGCCGATTGTTTATGCTTCAAAATTCATAAAAGTTGTGTTTATTTGTGATTATCACAATGAACAAAATGTGTAAGAATCATAATTTAATTATTTAATTCTATGTTAATTATGAAATTATATACTACTGTTCAAAAGTTTGGGGTCGGTAAGATTTTTTTATGTTTTTGAAAGAAGTCTCTTATACTCACCAAAGATGCATTTATTTGATTAAAAAATACAGTAAAAACAGAAATTTTGTGAAATATTATCACAATTTAAAATGTTTTCTATTTTAATATATTTAAAGGGATAGTTCACCCAAAAATGAAAATTAGCCCATGATTTACTCACCCTCAAGTCATCCTAGATGTATATGACATTCTTCTTTCAGACGAATACAATCAGAGTTAAAAATGTTTTATTAAAATATTAAAAAAGTCCTGGCTAATCCAAGCTTTATAATGGCAGTGATTGTGACTCTGTTTTTAAAGTCCATAAAAGTGCATCTATCCATCATAACTGCTCCACACGGCTCCACACGGAGTTAATAAAGGCCTTCTGAAGCGAATCAATGCGTTTGTGTAAAAAAATATCCATATTTAAAACTATAAAGTAAATTATCTAGCTTATGGTCGATCGCCTTCTGTATTCAAGTTACGGAGAAAATGTAGCGCCTCCCGCAGTTCAAAATGCTTACGCTACCTCTGACGACATTGCACACCAGTTACGCTCGCCAGACGTAAGCATTTTGAACTTACAATTTTTTCCGTAAGTTGAATACAGAAGGCGATCGGCCAGAAGCTAGATAATTTACTTTATAACTTTTTAAATATGGATATTTTTCTTACACAAACGCATCGCTTTGCTTCAGAAGGCCTTTATTAACCCCCTGGAGCCTGGAGTTATATGACGGACAGATGTACTTTTATGGACTTCAAAAACAGAGCCACATTCACTGCCACTATAATGCTTGGATTAGTCAGGACTTTTTAAACATAACTCCGATTGTATTCGTCTGAAAGAAGAATGTCATATACACCTAGGATGACTTGAGGGTGAGTAAATCATGGAGTAATTTTCATTGTTGTATGTAAATGTAATTTATTCATGTGATAGCAAAGTTAAAATTTCCTTTTTTTTAATTTAAAATTTGCATCCTTGCTAAATAAAAGTATTTAATCTTACTGACCTCAAACTTTTTAACCGTAGTGTATATATAATCACATAAAAAATACGTTTTATTCATTGATTTTTATTAGGCTTTTGTTTTTTGATGCAATGTTATTTTTTCCAATTCTGAAATAAAATAAAAACTTGGCAGTCTATTCAAATAATAAGTGACAAAATATCATTTTCAAAGTCAGACCAAGGTCAGCTCAGTGCATTGCATTTTGACACACAGTAATCCCAAGTAGTTCTGCTGTATACTGAACTTTCCAGCAAGTTTACATGACAACAATGTACTAAAAACATAAAAAATTTTCAATTGCATTTTTTGCTTTGAATCCCGTTTTCAAAAGTTTGCGTTTTCAGGCCTCTAAAACGCTGTTGTAGTGTAAATGAATGGCCAAAACGCATACATTTTTTTAATCAAATAAACGGACCCTTAGAAGGTTTATGCATACAAACTGCAAAAACCGTAATAGTGCAGAAAACATGCCTACTGCAGAAATGTTATTGTAGTATGCTATTCTGTATATAGCCTTATTATATTATAACAGTCTTATTATTTTATATTTTTGCCAATTTAGTAAAAAGTAGGAAAGTGTACTGTATATTGGCAGAACAAAAACTTTTGAACAAAAATACTGATTAACAATTAAAAAAAAGAGATACATTCTCAGAGAATGTATCTTGGCAGCTGCAGCTCTCCTATTTTTTGGATTTCTATCCAACAAACTCAAAAACAATACACTAGAGAATACATCCAAAATGTAATAATTTTAAAAGGTATTAAAACCTCTATTTAAATTGTCTATAGACTGTATTTAAATGATGAATATGATGAAATTCCTACTGGTGGTCCTGGTTTCCCAACTCCGGGCAGTCCAGGAAGGCCTGGGCGGCCTGGTTCCCCTGCAAGCCCCTCTGGACCAACTACACCAGGAACGCCCTGTGAATCAATCAGAGCTGAGAAACACTGGCTGTGCATAACAAGCACTAAAGATAATAATACCACAAACTAGAGTTCATTTATAGTATCCCAGAAAACCATTAAATAAACCCCAAGAGGATCAGTCCGTTTTACCTTTTGTCCTTTGGGGCCCACCACACAAATAGGATTAGCTCGACCCTATGACAGCCAAGACCAATAAAAGATCATTAGCTTGAGTTCATCTCAAACACTGGCATTAGCAGTATCTTCACTGCTTACATAACAACCCTCCAAGAAATCAAACAAGTCAGTTCACCGATGACTTGAGGCTTAGCTAGATAAACAGTTTAAAGGCAAATTCCAAGTATGCATTAGCTGGCTTGGCCATATTCGCTATCTTCTTAGCATGCTTTGTATAGGGAATAGAAAAGATTAAGCATAATACAACCCGACTATCCATTTAAAAGAATCAATGAGGCTGCATTGATTTGTGGCTCTTTGTTGGTTTATGTAATCTATGCAGCATTAAGAAGATTTAACACCCAAAGAGATATCTAATGAAAAGAAAAGGCAGCAGTGAGTATATGGGTCCAACACATAATGCCTTTTGCAGCAGAGCACTATATATATATATATATATATATATATATGGAGCCACTTTAAATAATATAAAAGGAAAGAGACTCTTTCATCCTCTTAAAATTAAAATATGTGCACAGAGACATAGTGTGCATGTAATAGATTACACAATCGGTCATGATTTTTTTAATACACTCCTGCAGCAAGACACTGAAATATATCAACATGTCTAAAGGAAGGGACCTGGAGGCATGTGCATACACAATGTACTTAAAGTAAATATATGAGCATGTTTGAGTTTCACATCAAATGCTAGTCACTTACATCTTTGCCTGGACTTCCGGCCAGACCTGGGGCTCCGACTTCACCTTTCTGCCCTTTGTCCCCCTGAGTATGTATATGAGAGAAACAGACAGAAATGGAGAGAGAAGTAAGTGGCAAGCTCTAGCACAATCATATACATCATATCAACACCGTGCCTTCTTTCTTTACCTTCCCCCCTATAGCTTCCCCCCAGTTGGCAGCCAGACCCTGAAACGTAAGAGAATGAGAAATGGGCGAATCAATAGCCAGAAATAGTATCAAGATATCACCTCTGCTTCAGTGAAGCCTGTTGAACAAAAATTCGATCGCCTCTCTCTAAAAGACAAGGTTGGCGCATACACTTACCGAATCTCCCTTCTCTCCTTTCTGCCCTTTAGCACCTTCTAAGCACTAAAACACACAGATAGAGCATGTCACCCAAGTAATTAATTTACATTCAGCAGAGTCCAAACATCTGAGACCACAAAGAAAATCTGAGATTGATAATCTAATTTAAACCTGGAAATAATACTAAAATAGGACTTTATTAGCTCAAATTGCTATGCTGATAATCTATCTTTAAAATATCTTTTATTTTATATTTTTTAATATATAGGCCATAAGCGATTACAATTTTTTTATCTAATTAATTACACTATATGGCAATTCATTCATCTAATTAATTAATCTGAGAAATTACCCTGTAATGATAAAAACATTATTGGGTTAAATGAGAAAAGCATCAAATAGACATTATAAAAAGTAGATTTAGATTTCGCTGATTCATTCAGGAATTAAGTAAATGGCTCTCTTTATGAATGAGCCATTGAATCCTTGGTTCACCCGATTGATTCGCTCAAAACGCAGATTCATTCAGAAATGAAACACTGCTGTGTGTTGCTCGAGACACACAACAGTTCAGCTCTGGCTTTATAGGTAATATTTTCATTGGCAAAATTTGAGCAAAAGCAGAAACTATTGTGTCTAAAATATAACGCAATATTAACTTTTTATTTATTGAACTGTATAAAATCTATATCACATTTGCACTGTGCTATTCAGGACAAAAAAAATCACTTGTCTGATATTGCGATCGTTACTCGTGTGATATTGCTTCATTATATCATGATATAAATATGAGACAAAAATCTATATCAATTTTTATTTATTTTTTTAACTTTAAAACAAGACAGTTTATTCAACTAAGGACCAGTCAGTGCCAGAATGCAAATGCAAAAACCATATTGACTCACTCGTCCAGGAACTCCAGCACCAGTACAGTCCATACCCTGTGAGATCAAACATTTTATGAACAATATCACATACAGCTACAGTCTTGCTTGTGAGATGACTTGTTTCAGTCCCCATCCTGAAGACTCTTAATATTGTCTATATGCAGGGTTCTTCAGTAATGTTATTAATATATTAAGAGATGATGCCAGTAATAATGAAAGTTTTGAGTAGTCGGCCAAGCTGGATCACTGGCACAGAAGCTAGCTCCTAATGAGGCATTTGTATAAAATGCCAAAATAAACAGTGCTACAATCATTTATTCCCAGCAAGCATGGACTTAGAGTGGGATTTTGCACACAAACATACTTGTTCAAAGATTGACATTTCTTACCCGGTTTCCCTTCTCTCCTTTGAGGCCTGACTGACCCGCATAGCCCTCCTGGATAACCTGCAATATAAAATAAAGAATTCAATGTACTGCAGGTATATAATACAACATCATATGAACCCCTTGTGAAAAAGACCAGCTTGGACTAAGCTGGCAAGGGCCAAAAGCAAAAAAACATATACAGTGAATGTGTTTACGGTGCCAAGATTTAAATTTTGTACATGCATATATATAACAGAGCATGTGACGTGGTGGTAAAAGCCTTGATTAATCCTTGACACTTTGCAATATCTGGCACTGCACATAAAACACATATCTGGCATTTTTCTTCCAAGCAAAATGCATTAAGAACAAGTTTCACAGTGCATGTGGCTTTGAAAGTCTGGCCAACCTTTAAACATTTACACTTTACAAGCATCATAAATCCTTGCCAGATTTTTCAAAGATGTAAATGCATCTCTTTCCAAGGGCGAGATAACACTGCACGCAGCACTCATGCACACTCATGCATGCAAATCCTGCTGCCTACCAACATAGCCATTATACATGCTGCACACGACAAACTGAATGTGAATACCCACAGTCGATTCCTCATTGAGCAGTACACAGCCTGCACACTGGAAAAAAGAAAAAACCCGGTTGTTCCCATCCATGACAACTTATTTCCTAAAGTATGATTTTTGGATGTAGTATTTCGCTCCAGCCTACTCTAATCCAGCTTTGCTTTTGATGTTGTAACATATGTTGGTCTGCGGGTGGCAGTGCAACATAACGGCAATAGCATGGGAGTGCAGAATCGGGGGCGTGCGCACGACCACCACTATGTGTCATTTCAGCTTGCCTCGGATCTCTCACGGGAGACAAAGATCAATAAGAACAGAAGTCTCCTCACGGCAATGTTCACCAAAGCCAGCTGCACAGCTATAAGGGAGGAGGGCACGCAAAGTGAAATACTAATAAATAACTGTTAGTTTTTAGTGGAAGAGCATAATTAAAACTAGATCTACCCCCCGTCGAGTTTTGCTCAGCCAACAGGCGGTTAACGTGTATTGATGTGGTGAGGTAAGAGAGAAGGGGCCCGTCTCTGTGCCGCAGCTCTGTGAACGGTTGGCTGACGCACTGGGCTGAATCATTCTTTCCAGAGGTGCACACAGAAGAAAGCAACATGTTGAAAATCAACTCCAGCCGATTTCCACGCACTCGCTCTGTTCGCATGAATCAATGGATTTATATGCGAGCCTACTGTTAGAGACGACATCATTTTAAGAGAGTTTGTGTGTCTGACCAGTGCACTCACTCCTATAAAGGAAATTATGGGTTGGTTCAATACAAGTTAAGCTCAATCAGCAGCATTCGTGGAATAGTATTGATCATCACAAAATAAAAAAAATAAATAAAAAAATGAAGGTTACAGTGAGGGTCTTACTATGGAAGTAAATGGGGCCAATCCATTAACGGTAAAATACTCTCTCTTTAAATAGTATAGCCATGAGACGTAAACAAAATGTGTTAATATTAATTTTGTGTGAAAAAAAAAAAATCACATACTAACCTTTTCTGTGTAAAGTTAAACTTATTTTGCAATGACAACATACTGTAACAACTAATACCCTAAAATGGCTGTAAAAAGATAAGAACAACTTTAGATTTAACAGAAGAATTAATGTAAATAAAAGATTTTAAAACATAATTTCACAGACAAGGCTCAAGACCATATTAAAATGTATGTTTAAGCTGTTTTAACTGAAAGCAACTTAAATCTTAAAATATGTCAGTGCCATTGTTTTGTCTCAAGATGCACACCAGTAATGTTTTTTTAAGACATGTTTATAAAAGCAACTTAAATGTCCTGATTGTATCGTGTATACTGTGTTTCTCTGTGTTTTTGGTTCTGCCCTGTGACTTAGTCTCCCTCAGTCTGTTTGATTAAGCATTATATTTACCTGTTGTCCATTAATTATCTCCTTTTGTTTGATTTATGCTTATAAGCCCTCAGTTCTCCCTTAGTCTTTGACGGTTCTCATTGTGTTCGTAGTACTGTGGTTTTCTCTTGCGTTATTTCTGTTTCCTGAGTATTTATGATTAAAGTCTGTCTGCTTGAATGATTCCTCGTCTTTGTAAGTTTCCTAGCTACGTATCGTAACAGAAAAGATTAAGAACAGCATGGATTCACCTGCAGTGCTGCTGCTTTGCTTGAAGCAGGAGTAGAAGAGCTTCGAGGCCCACACATGTGGATTCCTCTATATGGCGAGCCTAACGCACTATGCCTTGTATTTGGCCAGTTTGAACGAGTGCACAAAGGCTCGCCTGCCCGGTTTGGGTCCTTGAGGATAATTTCTCAAAGTTTGTTTTAGAGGAACTGAAGGACATTTTTTAGGTAAATTAAATAGACTGCTTTGGGGAGGTAATACCCAGTGTCCCTGTATCTTCAGCCCCCCCTGTATCTCCAGAATGCCCACCCAGCCTCCCTCACCCACCTCCTCAAAAAGCCAGTTCCTCGGCTCCGTCTCCGCTGGTATCCTTCAGCCCCTCTGCACTTCCTACACCTTGTGTGGATCTGCCTCAGTGCCACCAGCTGCACCCAGCCAAGAGGATCCCCTGGATCCCTCTCCAGCCTCTGTGCCCAGTGCTCCACCTTGGCCTGTAGACATATCGGCTTCACCCTGGCTCCTCCCTCCTTCTGCTTCAGCGGAAACCATTGGCCACACTGGGCTCCCTCATCCCTCCGGCTACGTCTTGGTCAGATATCGTACTGTCTGCGCCTTCAGCTCCGTCTGGCCCCGAATTCGTCCTCGTTCTCTCCGGCTACGCCTTGGTCAGATATCGTACTGTCTGCGCCTTCAGCTCCGCCCGGCTCCGTCTTCGTCATCGTTCCTACCGGCTTCACCTCTGCCCACTGGATGCTCGTCGTCACCGCTCCTCCTCAGTCTTCTCCTCAGTCTCCAGTACCATCAGTCTCGCGTGGGCTCATTGCTTGTTATCTTCACCTCTGTCTCCATCTTCGTCAACTGCGTTGTCTCCAGGGTACCTTCAATCAAGTCTCCTCCAAGTCTGGCTCCTCCCGCATTCGACTCTGCCCTGGGGCTTTGTCCTGGCTGGCCTCTGACTAAACATCTGGCTCCTCTTGCTCCTGGCTTCCCCTTGACTCTTCCAATTTCCCACTTCTTAAGTTATTTACCCTGGACTCTATTTGTTTTTCTTCAGTTCTTCACCCTCCTCCAGAGCCCCCGCCCTCCTTCCTCAGACTGTTTTGTATGGCGCAAGGATGTGCCTTTTTAGGAGGGGGCGTACTGTAACATGTTTGATTAAGCATTATATTCACCTGTTGTCCATTAATTATCTCATTAGTTCCTTTTGTTTGGTCTATGCTTATAAGCCCTAAGTTCTCCCTTTGTCTTGGTCAGTCTCGTTAATGATAACGTTCGTAATACTGTGGTTTTCTTCTGCGTTATTCCTGTTGCCTGAGTATTTTAAGTCTGTCTCCTTGAATGATTCCTCATCTTCGTGAGTTTCCTGGCTATGCATCAGAACACTAATTTAAGTAAGGCCAAATTTAAACTAAGACCTAATTTTACTTCCATTATAAGTGCCTCATTGTGACCTCGATTTGTGCTTTTATTAGATACATAAACTGAAAGAAAGGGACGGAAGGATGGAGTTTTGTTGAAAGATTCATAGTTTAATATAATATAGTTAATTAAATTTTTTTTTGTTTTTTTTATTTTCATCGTATATTTTTGTTTAGTTTATAATAACACTGATCTACAAAAATTTGGGACAGGGCCACTGACCGATTGCTTAGCTCTGTGAATCATACCAAAACCACAAAAGCCCCACTTGCATCCCACTCAAATACTGGCATTTTCAAGCTTTGCATTTTACTTGAAATCAGGTAATACCTTTTCTCTATGAGTCACAAAATATGAGTGTTGAATACTTGCAGAGAGGTGACAAAATGTCAGGTGTTTTGTGTACGAAACATGGACTGTATTCTCGTATATTGCCAGAGAAGCACTTTTATCAAGCAAAAGTCTCTCTAGATCCAGATGGTGTATTATCACACAATATGATCTGTTATCAGTAGTACATTTTCTCATGTGTTTATCAGGGTCAGTGTCAATGTTCTTGCCACTGCAACTCACAGCAATTTTACTTACCAATTAAACTTCACTTCTAGCTATTGGGTGGAATCTGCTGTGGCCGTGCTACTTTTTGTCAGGTGGGACGATCTGTTGCTATTCATAGCAAATAGAAACAAATAATTTTTCAGTTGACTTAATTCAAATAACTTACTTTTTCCGCCAGTTCCTTGGATCCAAGGATTGCCTGTAGAACATAAAAAACAAAGAAATGGACAAAAAAGATCAGATTTCTGACACACGATGGCAGTCCTCATAACCAATATTTAACTGCCTACTGAGTAAAACTTTGGACATAATTTAAACCAAATAGAGACTAATAGCAGTTTAAATAGTAAGATAAATTCTGCATGATTTAAAAAAATTAAACAAATAAAAATGTGTCAGTAAATGTATAAAAGTAACAGTGCGGTATTTGTCCGCATTTTATTTTATGATTTCACTCTAATGGAGAGATGCTCAGATGAAAGATGGCATGTGTATCTGTGTGAGGCATCACAATGCTGAACATTGTCATGTGCCCGGTTTCACAGACATTGCTTAAGCCTAGTCCCAGACTAAAATGCATTCTTAAACTGTTTTAACTGAAAGCGACTTGCACTGACATATCTTAAAATATGTCAGTGCCACTGCACACCAGTAATGTTTCCTAATTAAACTAAAGCCTACTCCTGACTTAATCTAAGCCCTGCCTGTAACGTTAGTTATCTCACAGTTTCAAGAAACATAAAGAGAGATCACATAATCACAGATTTTTAGGAGGGATTGAGATGAAAGTTAGAAGAGCTGAAGCCCCCTAAAAAGGGTCTTGCAATGCCCATGTACATAAAACGCCATATTTCACTCCACATTATTATCTCACAAATTTCTGCTGACCTGATGTTGGAGCACTCAAGTGTTTGCTTTATATAGATCTGTTTGTATAGTCGTAATACTGTTACGGTGAGTTTCGTCAGTATGATCAACAGTGAATGAGACTAATTTAAAAAGGGGAGGAGAACTGGCAGGAAAGAAGAGGGGGAAGTCCAGTGAGGAGGGACATGATTTGAAAGAGAACATCAGCGACAGACAGAAAAACAAAAGATGTGTTTGTGGAGCAGATGTGAAAGAAATCCTTGAGTCATGTCCAAGCAGGGAAAGCAAATACAGCATAGGGAAGGCTGATCAGACTAGATAGGCATGGAAAAGGCAGGAGAAATCATAAAAAAAAGTATGGAAGAAAAGTGCTCAGTACCTAATCTCCGGTCATACCCTGAGATCCAGTTTAGAAATTGCTAAGAGAAGACATGCACGCACAAACACTAAAAACAGGGTTACGAAGAGAACATAAAATGGACATTGTGTCCATATAGCTATAGTCTTGCACAGGATGGAAGAGAATTATGATGACCTGTTCCAAAAAATTCTAGTGGAATGAGTGCATGAATAATGCAGGGAACTTTGTTTAGCTGCAGCCGTGCAGCTCTCAGTTCATGAATTTCTTCCTGACGGTGAGGTCAACAGAAAAAGAATGCGATGACAGAAGAATGCTGTGCTTTCAAGGGACTTTAATGCAGGGTGGATTGAGGATCTGCGTAGGAGGTAGGGGTTAATGCAGAAGTAGGCTAATGCTAGCAGCATCCAACACAGCCTGGAACACATTACAGTCCGTCGTAAAACACAGACTGCTATGCTACAAGACAGTAACCTGGGTCAGGGGAAAACATGGGAGCGTGTAAGATTTTTTTAAAAGGGAAAGGCTGGAAGTATGTGTGTGCTGAGCTTAAGCTCACAGCTGTGGTGCTGTCTGGTTACGACTGTTTATGGAAGAATTCCTCAAATGAACACAAACACACACACACACACACACACACACACACACACACACAAATGCCATAATTTGTGCAAGATCTCATGCATACGTAGACAAAACATGGCAGTTTTTTTTTTAAGTAATGCAACTGCAAATGTATTGAATTATAACACTTTATTTTAAGGGTCCATAATTATGCTGTAGTTAACTATTAACACATCGGTAGTAAATGATTAACCAGTAATTAATAATTAAAGGGATAGTTTACCCTAAAATGAAAATTAAGTCATAATTTACTCACCCTGGTGTTGTTCTAATGCTGTATGCCTTTAATAATATTCAGTTTAGGGTGAACTATCCTTTTAACTGAACATATATTAAGGGAATATTATTATTTACAACTTAAACATTTGAAAGATAAATAAGCAAAAATAAGCCAGTAATTAACGTTAACTGAACGCACAGTAAATGCCTTTTAGGGTTACACTTTATTTATAGTCTACTTTAGACATTCTACTAGCTATAAGTAACTTTGCCAACCTACATGTCAACTAACTCTAAGTGTATTAGTAGAGTACTAGTAGACTTATTTTACTGTTATGGTTGTGTTTAGGGCTAGTAGAATAAGTTGACATGTAAGTTACTTCTAGTAAACTTCTAAAGTGTTAGCAGATTTTAAGCAGACAATCTACTAATACTCTAATGACTGCTAGTTGACATGTAGTTGAAAAGTTGCTTATATTCATATGTAGTAAGTGATTTACATACGGTTATATTTCTTTGATTTAATATCTATTAAGTAAAATGAACAATATGAATCATTATGTTTAATTAGTGTTGGTTTAACAGTTTTAAGTAATAAATTGCTAAAATTGTGTAATAAAGACAATTTGACCCGTGCAAGATAGTAAGATATTATAATAATGAGACTTTTTCAGGGCATATAGCCTACGTTTTTTTTTTTTTTTTTTTTTTTTCTTGTTTTAAGCTTAAACCTTGTTAGATGTATGCTTAAAACAAAAGAAAAAATTGAAAAATAAACTTCATTGAATATGTAATTTTGCTTAAAATGTATTATTTTAAAGAAAGAAAAAAATAATTATTTAGAAAATTATCCCTGCAGTGTATAAATCATGCCATACTGTCTAAATTCAGATAATTGCTCAATTTGGCTGGCATGGTCAAACATTAATTTATCAGAGGGATGAAAAGAGCAAATACTGAGACAGGAAGTGGCATGAAAGCACACAAAGTGATACATCTAATGTGTACCAATGGAGCTAATTCCTCTGTCAGTATGGCAGCAGAGAATAAGAGCATTTACACCACATGATCAAACCATTTATATAATTTCCACCTCAAATGTTCTACTGTTCTTGTGGCTCTGAGAGTGGTTCATGTTGAGATGTTTTTCCTCACAAAAGAAAAACTAAATGTTGGTTTACGTGTTACTATGTGGATGTAAATAGTTGCTTTGAGTGTGTTGGCTCTAATACAGAGCCCTCTGGATGTAATTATGTTGCATGTGTGAGTGTGTATATGAAACAATACACGTGGCAAGCGGAGAAGATATGTGACCAGTTGGAGACCAGCTGAAGTACCTTCACAGCTTTTTATTAGCCCTGCTAATGATCATGACTCACTGTTGCCAGGAGAAACAACAAGAGCAGCCCACATTGAGAATCTGCTGATGAATTGTTTTTATCAGGGGAAAACAGTATCCAAATACCTGGTCTAAGTAGAAGTTATTGTTATCTGGAAAAGATTGAACTAAAGTTATTCCTGGAGAAGGTAGAGACACAGAAACGTAGAATGATGCGATGGGGTCAGTGAAATTGTGTTTACTCATTGCTGCTGATGCAAACCTCAGCTCTATGCCATGCAACTTTGGTAGAGTTTTGTTTATAGTGTATGGTTGGCAAGCAGAAGGGTTGTTTTAATCATTTACCCCTATGTTCCTCCAAACCAACATAATTGTTCTTTTTCCATGAAACACATGGAGGAGGTATTTAGCCGAGTGTCTTTTTTAGTCAATAGTAACTGCTGTCAAGTTTAAAAACTATATTTTCATATTTTTGAGAAAGAATGTCCTAATATTATGGCTGTCAATCAAATGTTAAGTTGACGAGAAGAGACTTAGTCGGGCAAGTTTGACATGCAAACATACATAAAATGTATATATATTAAAATGGATTGAAAGATGTAGAATGTACTGAATGTTAGCTTACTTACTGTGCCCAAGAGCATAATCTAAATTTTTATTTTAACAAGAAATTATGCTTCTAACCACAGCTCGAGAGATGTAGTTCCAACCAAGTAATTACATTGCTTAATTACATGGCTTATTTGAAATATGCAAGTAGTAGCCTAACGTTAGTCACTTTACATGGCAGCTTGCGTTAACAGTAACCTAGACAAATGTGCGCTATTATTAGGCGCATATCCAAGGGTTCATGTGGAGTGTGGAAGCTAAATTAGTACAGCGCTTACTCCATGACGTTTAACTTAACGTGCATTTCTCTCTATAGGCGCATCCACTATACTGTGGACATGAGTCAGCATTGCCAACTTCATCTTTGCAGCTGATGCAGAGTTTATTATTAAATTATTCAAATGTTCAGAAAGTCCCCTTTCTGTTTTTTCCGACACATTCATACTCATTACTTTTTCCGGTGTGCTGCGGCAAGCTTTATGCATGCACTTGTTTCCTTTATATTTGAAAGGCTCATTAATATGCTTTAGTAATTATCTGTAATGTAGAACAATGTTATCAATGTTACATATAACACTCTGAGACTCAAACCATTTTCAGATGCCACAACCCACCTAGTATATACACTCACCTAAAGGATTATTAGGAACACCATACTAATACTGTGTTTGACCCCCTTTCGCCTTCAGAACTGCCTTAATTCTACGTGGCATTGATTCAACAAGGTGCTGAAAGCATTCTTTAGAAATGTTGGCCCATATTGATAGGATAGCATCTTGCAGTTGATGGAGATTTGTGGGATGCACATCCAGGGCACGAAGCTCCCGTTCCACCACATCCCAAAGATGCTCTATTGGGTTGAGATCTGGTGACTGTGGGGGCCATTTTAGTACAGTGAACTCATTGTCATATTCAAGAAACCAATTTGAAAAGATTCGAGCTTTGTGACATGGTGCATTATCCTGCTGGAAGTAGCCATCAGAGGATGGGTACATGGTGGTCATAAAGGGATGGACATGGTCAGAAACAATGCTCAGGTAGGCCGTGGCATTTAAACGATGCCCAATTGGCACTAAGGGGCCTAAAGTGTGCCAACAATACATCCCCCACACCATTACACCACCACCACCAGCATGCACAGTGGTAACAAGGCATGATGGATCCATGTTCTCATTCTGTTTACGCCAAATTCTGACTCTACCATCTGAATGTCTCAACAGAAATCGAGACTCATCAGACCAGGCAACATTTTTCCAGTCTTCAGCTGTCCAATTTTGGTGAGCTCGTGCAAATTGTAGCCTCTTTTTCCTATTTGTAGTGGAGATGAGTGGTACCCGGTGTGGTCTTCTGCTGTTGTAGCCCATCCGCCTCAAGGTTGTGCGTGTTGTGGCTTCACAAATGCTTTGCTGCATACCTCAGTTGTAACTAGTGGTTATTTCAGTCAAAGTTGCTCTTCTATCAGCTTGAATCAGTCGGCCCATTCTCCTCTGACCTCTAGCATCAACAAGGCATTTTCGCCCACAGGACTGCCGCATACTGGATGTTTTTCCCTTTTCACACCATTCTTTGTAAACTCTAGAAATGGTTGTGCGTGAAAATCCCAGTAACTGAGCAGATTGTGAAATACTCAGACCGGCCCGTCTGGCACCAACAACCATGCCACGCTCAAAATTGCTTAAATCTCCTTTCTTTCCCATTCTGACATTCAGTTTGGAGTTCAGGAGATTGTCTTGACCAGGACCACACCCCTAAATGCATTGAAGCAACTGCCATGTGATTGGTTGATTAGATAATTGCATTAGTGAGAAATTGAACAGGTGTTCCTAATAATCCTTTAGGTGAGTGTATTTAATTAATTAAATGAATATCATAAAAGTGTGACTATTTGAGTATTGGCTTAAATGAACGACTAATATAATATAATTATAATATAATATAATTATAATATAATATAATATAATATAATATAATATAATATAATATAATATAATATAATATAATATAATATAATATAATATAATATAGTAATGATCGGAGCAAGAATACTAAAAAAAAAAAATCAAATAAAAGAGCGGTGGAAGCAGAAAATGTTTGATTTCAGCACTGCTACAGCCCACTGGGCATTGTTCATAAGAATTTACGTTCAATTCCAGTTTCTGCTGAAGAGCTCCTTCAACTGCCTGCTAGTGGGATGCTTAATGGCCACTAACTGTGTCATTTTATGTTGAATATATCAGGATGAGAAATATTTATCAGCCTACATCACATCTTCATCTCATCTCTTTATCTATTTATGTGCTGTAATGCTGCTGGGATGAACCATTCATGTGTTCTAACAGGGGAAATTACGAAAAACTCAAGTGGATGCTGCACATTAGTATATTATTAGCATATTTGTGATCGCTGAGTCCTCTGCCTAAATTATAAAACTGGTAAACCTATTCTAGGAAGATCACCTCTCACTTTAGGCATACACATGGGATTCATTCTGTTTGCACCACTTTTAATTGTTGGTTAATATGCATTTGATGAATGGCTTTGGTCATTGTGTATCTGTGTTGCCTTTTAAAATGGCGTTGAATAAAAAAACAATTCAGTTTGTTTAAAAGCGCATCTAGAGGCCTCCAACATATTCCATTCCATTGCATTCTTGTTGCTTATGAAAGCATCTTGTTTGTATGCCCCCTTAATAGCTCCCACTGAAATCAAGTATATGTGTCTTCAAACACTTCAAACCATCTCAAGATCAGGATCCCACATTCACGAAATAACAACCCCTCTCTTAATTTCTGTAAGATCTATTCATTAGAGGCCCTTGCACACTTTCAGTGGCTCATGTTCAAGTGCAGCATCAAGAGATCTTGTTGCAAACGAATGAGTTTATGTGCTGTTTTTCAATAATAACATTTCTAAAAATGGAGAATTTACCTCAGAGAAAGGATTGTGCACAAATTCCACCTGGTTCTCTGCAGCTCGTCGAATCTTGGGAGCATCTGGTGGGCACTATGGAAGCACAAAGGTCACAAGTCAAACCAATTTGATAATTGTTGTTCTTGTTAAAGTCCCCTTATTATGCTTTTTCAGATATTACCTATTATCATGTAGTGTGTAATATAGCTGTTTGTGAATGTAAGGTCTGCAAAGTTACAAATATCAAAGTGCATGATAAATGGAGTTATTGTCTCCCAAAAGAAAGAACCGATTCTGAACTGAAATAAGTCATCAGTAATTCCAGACTTACTTCCTGCATGAACCTTCATAGGTTTATAACAAATTTGCACAATGCCAGCCTGTCGAGAAGACGCTATTTTCAGTGCTACAAATGCAAATCCACTTAGCATGCACTTCCAAATGATGAAGACTCGGGCTAGAACTGATACGGTAAGCCCAACGCCATCGTTTCTGTTCATATCACTGTGTACACCAGTGCTGAGGAAGCCTACGGAGCTGAAGTTTAATTCCAAAGTAGACCAATCACAAGAGACTGGGCCATCTGACCAATCAGAGTAGAGCAGGCTCTTGGAAAGGAGGGGTTTAGAGAGACAGAATCCTTTATCGAACTGTTTAGACACTGTGAGAAAAGCTGCAATGTATATTATGAAATAAAAGTGTATATTATAAAATGTACGTTTTTTTTTATCTTGGATATGCAAACCTATTGTAGGAAACCTCCAAAACAAAATTTGTCTAAGATGTAATCGCTGAGTCCTCTGCTTTTAAAAAGCCATGCTAGAGCACATGCATTCAGGGGAAATAGTTGCCCTTGTTTCCATTTTAAACATTGCTCACAGGGAGCCTTGAGCATTCGCCTCAAAACAACAGAACACAAAGAACTTGTTGGCTTAAATTCATAACAGAAACCTTCATGTTTTAGTCACATGGTTATTCATATCTTACCTCACAAATAGGCAGCTAACATGTAAAGGGAATAATAACTGAATAATCTTTTCAGACTAAAAATGGTCTGGCACGCAACTAATGATGGCTAATAGTTCTTGGCTATGAAATATCCTCTGATTCAAAACTGCATCAAATACAAAACACCATCTCCGAGTTGGCTGTACCCATTCCCGTGTGCACTTCCTTTGTCAAATAAGTTTCACAGGTGACATTTCCTGATCCATACTTTCTTTACTATTCAGTCTGTGGGTGGCTGGATGCTTTTCATAGAGGCTGAAGTTATCTGCAAGTGACGCATTCCTGTGAGCCTTTTCGATTCAGCAAGTCTTGCCAAAGCTCTGATCAATTCAGAGAGGAGAAACGCACCAAATTCCAAATCCTCAAATAAAGCAGCACTCCCACATCGATGACTCAGGCGCTGTTCCTCCACCACAACCATCCCGATGGAAGCTGAGCTGCTGCTGGAGCTTGATCCATCAAGTACAACTACAACAATGATTTTTTTTGACAGAAAGAACGCATCCATTCCCTTAGCAAAACATGAGCTTTGCCTCCGCTGTGATCATTGAAAACATGTGCAAGTGTTTCATCAGCTTGGGTGAAATATTACTTTACAATGCCAAGAAATTTTTTTTTTTAAATAAATCTTCTACCTACCTGGTCTGTGGTAAGTTCATTCTATTATGGTAAACCTATCCAGTGGTTTAATTTACATGCATGAGATCCGACATTGTTAAATGACTCCGTAAAGAACTCAGCTTTCACAGTTACTTTGTTTGATGCAAACTGCTTCATATTCAAACAAAAAAACATATTTTTCTTTTATTTTCACAATTACAATTGGTTACACTTTATTTGAATGTGTCCTTACTGTGTACGTATGCATTTAAGTACTAAGTAATATTAATAAAATACATGTACTTACTGTAGCGTTAGGGTTAGAACTAGATTTGGTTTAGGGTTAGTTGCATGTAGTCAGGGCTTGACATTAACTTTTTTTTTTGCTCACCAGCCACTGTGGTTAGTGGTTGTCTCACGAGACGAGGCAAAACACGATGTTGGGTTCATGAGAACGAGTCTATATTTTAACACTATTTTTAAGAAATTTTCAATGGTGAAAAATGACTGTAAAAATAGTGCTTTATTTGGCAGAAAGTCACAAAATGCAAAACAGTATAGGTGCATTCTGAAATGTTTTAGGGCTGTCACTAACAATTATTTTGGTAATCATTTTGACGATTAATCGGATAATTTTTTGTGGTAATAAAAATAGACCTAAGCAGTCTATATAACAATATACAAAGCCATTTAACAGCCTATAGCGGACGACCACTAACAAAAATGAAGTGACTACACAAAACACCTTTGATATTTTTGCATAATACCATGTATAAGAGCATTTTCTGGTGTTTTTAACAGTTCAGACTTTATTACCCGAGCTCCAGGTATCTCACAGCAGGCCTCCTGGATAGCTAGAGAGGGGTCACAATACACCATCACTTGCTGGACGTCAATCTGAAAAAAGAGAAAAAGAGAAAGCATATTAAAAGCAGACCAAGAACAGAGAAAATTGGCTTTTTAAATGCTGGACCCCCACTGCTTTACATATGACCACTTACATGATCATTTCGCTAAGTGGTTGGATTAACAAACTAATTAATTAGTAATGGATGAAGCTCGTTTAGGCTACCACAGGCTGTTCTTTTCATCTTTTTTGAGCTGAGTGAGCTGAGTGAGCTCAGTAGCGTTAACCCTGAAGAGAAGCGCCTGTAGTCTTGCTGTCTCTCATACATCCACAGACACGCCCCTGCCACATTTCCCCTGCAGACAGGATGCCTAAGGCAAAACCTGCGGGAAGCCAGCTTATAGGAAACATCTACTTCCGACTACTCTATTAGCAGTGTAGCGCTCAATTAACAGAGGAGCTCGAAATATTCTGCAGTCATTCATCTAATTGACATCCTTGTTTTCCAAGCATTGTCCTTTGTAAAAAGCTTCAATATGGCTTCATCATTTGTAGAATCATCAAAGGTCCTCACCTCCACAGGGGCAGCATCAGTAGCCCTCATACCCAACAGCGTGTGTCCATTGATGGGCAATTGGCCACGGAGCTCCAGAGGCTTGTGCTCGATGGAGCTGCAGTCCACGTGCAAGGAGGCCGCATTACTCTGCAGGCTCAGAGCCACCTTATGCCAGCGCATGTCCATCAGGGATTCCACACCGTCACCTTCAAACACGCATCCTACCATAGGCCCTTCGGGGTCAGCCCCTCTTGCCCGCAGTTCCAGGTTGCCATCTGGACCATTCCAGTCCAGTGAGAACTAAAGGAGTGTGATAAATAGGGAAAAAAAAGAGTGTTTTATTTATAAAATGTGATTTTGTTGAAGCTGCAGTACAGGGTCTAAATTTAGCACTTTTCCATACCTGTTGGTCATTAATATTTCTTTCAGTCATGTTTTTGATTATTTCATAACAATACACAACTGTTCAAAAGTTTGGGGTCGGTATGTTTTTTTTAATTTTTATTAATACTTTTATTCAGCAGGGAGGCATTAAATTCATCAAAAGTGACAGAAATCTTTTACAAACTTTATAAAGGTTTTTTACTATTTCAAAAATAAATGCATTTCTTTTGAACTTTCTATTCATAACAAAATCCTAAAAAAACAATTTCCAACATTGATAATAATATTAAATGTTTCTTGAGTGATTTCTGAAGGATCATGTGACACTGAAGACTGGAGTAATGATGCTAAAAATTAAACTTTCCCGTCACAGGAATAAATTTGAAAATATAAATCAAATAGAGAACAGTTATTTTAAATTGTAAAATTATTTCACACTATTACTGTTTTTTTGTATTTTTGATTAAATAAATGTAGCATTTGTGAGCATGAGACTTCAAAAACATTTAAAAATCTTTCTGACATAATTCTGAACAGAAGTGTCAATTATTTAGCTTTTAATTGATGATATAATCGTTTTAAGATTCAGATTCCTGTCTTAAGATGACTTCTTTATATTTATACTATAACTTGTTTTATGTATGTGCCAAAGCCAAATTTCTCACATAAAAGGACAATAGCAATGTGTTCGTTTTAGACCTTGCTGTAGCATAATAATCAAGCTCTAGCTTGCTGTTACATTGAAATATATGTTTCAAAGAGTGCCAACTTTCTGCACCACTCAGTCTGACATAAAATAACAATATCTAACAAATAACTAGCAATTCGAATTTTATGATTTAACATGCAGCCCTATAATTATCAGTTCCTGAAGGCACAAATCAGTAACACTTTACAATACGGGTGCACTAATATGCATTAATTCATGCTTAACTAATGCACAGATAATCATGAGTTAATGTATGACTCATAAAGAACTAAACCATTTATTAAATGATTACTGCATCAGCAAATAATGAAGATTCTATATGATTAATAGATTAAGTAATATATGAATTGCTATTATCTAAATGTGTCATCATGTATTAATTCCCTAATAACATATTATATTAACTAATAATGTAAATTAACATGATAATTACCACAATGGGTCGAAGCCATGCATTTCAAATTCCAGTTGTCTGCTTTAATTAATCATTAGCTAATGATTTCCAAAGGTATCATTATTTTATGACTTTACTTGTTGAGGCACATGACTATTAATCTTAAAGACCCCAAGATTATCTGTGCATTAGTTAAGCATGAATTAATGCATATTAGTGCACCCATATTGTAAAGTGTAAACCCACAAATCTATAGACTTGAGGGGAAAGTGGACACACACCTGAGGATACCCGTGTTCATCTGATATCTGGAACAGGTAAATGTTGTCATTCAAAGATTTCTTCTTCAGCAACATGGTGAAGACCAGGGTGAACTCCTCTGGAAGTCCATGAGGAAATACTTGACTGAGGAGACAAGCGTGTGGTTAGACTGCAGCAAAAGAACAAACAAATAAAAGTGGAGCAGGTGGGTTGTAATAGTACAGAATCAGTCTGAATGGTAGCAGCAGTCGGAGCATCTCTGTATTAATGGTTCTGTGGATACAGATAGAGGGATAACCCCTGACACTAATTTTAAAAAGAGATGCAGCTCAGCAATCCCCATCTTCATTCTCAACATATAAACAGTTTGCCTGCCTCTTGGTGGGTCAAGGGCAGATAAACTCCAGGAATGTTTTTACCATCCCAAACACACACACACGCATGCACGCACACACACACACACACACACACAGAGTGAGACTCAGTGCTGGAGTTTATTCACACACAAGTCATGGATCGGTAGGAAGCTGATCATAAACACATATATATGGATGCATAACATGCACAACAATGAGCAGGAAGCGCGTTTGTGTCTAAAATGAGGTGACGATTTATAACAGAGAGCTGGAATCCAAAGTAGTAACAGTGAGGCTGGCCTCCTCAAGGAAAAAAAAGAAATCAAAGAGAGAGAGAGAGAGTTTGTACAGGATGAAACTTGTTATGACGGGGTGAGGTACACATTTCTTTCAAAGATTTCTTGTTGATATTATTGAACAAAACTATTCCACTGAAAGGGCCATCATAAATCAAAGATTAATGATTTTTCATTTCATTATTAGAGATAGTAGGTCTGAGACACTTATAGAATAGAGGTGCATGATATAGTGGTGGCCAGTAACAAGGAATGTTCAGTTATTATTACGGAATGCCAATAGTGGAATTACAGCCATTTTTTAGCCAACAAGTTGTTATAGTATATTTGATTGCGTCATTTGTTTTCCATAATGTGCACATAAGAACTAAACACGCTCTTGTGCACGGTGTAGTGCAGTGTTTTTAGCCATGAACTACCTTTTGCATTATGTTTGGACAAGTTTTGTTTGGGATTGTGACGAGCCGGGCGAGCGAGAGCCGTGAGAGGGCGACACGAGGCCAGGAAGTGATTTTGATGAGCGCCAGCTGCGCGTCACACCGGTCTCGGATCTCTCACGGAGGAGCTCGGAAGCATAAAAGGAGGAGCGACAACAGTGAAGGACGAGAGAGGACCAGGCCTGGATTTACGTTGTGTTTTGTTTACGTTTTGTTATGTGTGTGCGTGCGGCAGTCGTCCGTGAGGGGCTGCCGCGGTTACTTTCGTTTTGTTTATTTATTTTTATTAAAGTATTTAAAATGTTCGCCGGTTCCCGCCTCCTTCCCGGAACATACAAACTACGTTACATTGGTGCCGAAACCCGGGAGGAAGGAGGGACATGCTGTCGAAGAGCCTCGCTGCTGAGGGGGATCGCGGTGCTGAGGAGGTCGGACAGCGCGGAAGAGAGAAGACCGCGGTGGTGCTGGAGCGAGTGAAGATCCGGTGGGACGGAGAGCTCGCTGCCGTGCCCCTGGGTCGAGGTGAGGTGGCTGCCGTCCGAGAGGGAGCGGAGGAGTCGCCGGCGTTCGCCGTGGGCCGAAGCCTGCTACCATCTGCCATGACGGGGAGGAGCAGGGAGCGCGGGACTCGCTGCCGGCTGCCCTCAACAGGAGGAGTCACCGCCGGCCGCCAGGGGGCGGAGGAGGATCGAGCAGTCCACCGAGCGTCCAGTACCATCGTATGGCACCGCGAGGAAGAGCCTCTCGGCTGGCTGAGGACCGAGCGGCAGTGTGTCCGGGAACCGGACTAGATTTTTTTTTCTTCCTCTCTCCCCTCTCTCGTCTCTGTCGCTCCTCATGCTTCCGGCTCCTTTCTCTCGTCTCGTCTGTCCTTACCCCCAGGTGGTGCTGCGGCCGCCGAGACTGGCCCGGGGGGGAGTAGAGCGCAGTCTCGTGGGTACCCCCCCGGCCTGCGAAGGGCGATGGGGGTATGTGACGAGCCGGGCGAGCGAGAGCCGTGAGAGGGCGACACGAGGCCGGGGAGTGATTTTGATGAGCGCCAGCTGCGCGTCACACCGGTCTCGGATCTCTCACGGAGGAGCTCGGAAGCATAAAAGGAGGAGCGACGACAGTGAAGGACGAGAGAGGACCAGGCCTGGATTTACGTTGTGTTTTGTTTACGTTTTGTTATGTTTGTGCATGTTATTTAAAAGTGACACATGCTGCATTTCAAAGGTTTTAAAGCAATTTTAAAAGCACAGATATATTAACAGAATATGAAAATGTGTTTTTTGTTACTTTCAGCAGATGATCCCTGTAACGTAGAAATAAATGTTTAAATAAATAAACAAAACGAAAGTAACCGCGGCAGCCCCTCACGGACGACTGCCGCGGTTACTTTCGTTTTGTTTATTTATTTTTATTAAAGTATTTAAAATGTTCGCTGGTTCCCGCCTCCTTCTTCCCGGAACATACAAACTACGTTACAGGGATCATCTGCTGAAAGTAACAAAATCACATTTTCATATTCTGTTAATATATCTGTGCTTTTAAAATTGCTTTAAAACCTTTGAAATGCAGCATGTGTCACTTTTAAATCAAATGGACCAATCAGAATCTAGGAGATAAGCATATTTACTTACAGACGAGCCTGGGGTTTATATAAGAAACAATGAGGAACAGAACTTAAAATTCATTTAATCAATTAAAAGTGACAAACACATTTCTGTCATGACAACTCTCTGTGTTTGGCATGGTAATGGATATTACAATGTTGATATGTTTGGTTTTGGCAGAACAGATCTTCAACGCTGCTGTAGGTTATTGCTACTGCTGCTGCTGCAGTATGGGACTTGCTACTGCCAATACATACACGACACGCTGTTGTGAGAAAGACATACTGTTGCTGTATAATAGCATACATGAATTACCCATAGCAGATCTATACATGTGAAGCTGTTTCTGAAAGTGTGCTGCAAACTGCCATGGCAGATGCTGACTAAGTATTTGAGATCATTGACTACTGATACACAGTGTTGGGAAGGTTACTTTTGAAATGTAATAGTTACAGATTACAAGTTACCCTATTTAAAATGTAATAAGTAGGGTAACTATTTAAATTACTTTATTAAAGTAATGTAACTGATTCAATTTGATTACTTTTCTAAATTTCTAACAAATGTTTTCAACTGTTAATCATTTTCAAACATTTAAACCAGGCAGGGTTAACCTCTAAAAACAGAGATAGTTATATTTAAGTGAAAACACACAATTCTAGATCATTATACTGCAGTAAAAAAAAAATATATATATTAAAATCTGCATACTATTCTTTTTACCACTATGTGTGTGTGAAGGGAAAACATATAAGGCCTCATATTGATTTCTCACTAACAGAAGCAAGAATAGATTCTATTTTCATATTCTATTTCATATTTTCATGTCCCAAACAGACTCCCCCAGTGTAGCTGTCATAATATGCATGGCATTGTTTTTTTAATAACATTATATTCCACCTAAAATATTGTTTAGACTCAATGACCAATCGTTGTATGTTAGTAGTTGATTAACTCTATTTTGCAAGTCAAAACTAATAAAGATCAAGTTCATCATAGGAAATGCTTCCTTAGGTTCGATATTGAATATGCCGATAGCATTTTAATAGTTGGCAAACATATTTTGCACTTATATTTGCGCTCTTTTCTAATTTCTGGATTAAATGCTTTTTAAATTTCCAGCACTGGAACACACTTTTATCACTAGCCATGGTGTCAACTCTCAGACAGGTTGTAGCCTAAAGCTTTCGGTGGCAATGTGGATTGATGTAATTGGCAGACGTGGCGCTCTGCAAATTCAAACAAGAGAACCAATCAAAAGCATCAGAATAGCATCGCTTTAATAAATGGCCTTTAAATGGTAGTAGGCATCGTGCACATCAAAAACAGGCAAAGCAACACATTAATATCATCAATATTTTTTTACAGAAAATATTCAGATGTAACCGCCTTTGTAATCATTAACATTTTAACATTTAACTTCAATTTAATAAAAAAAAATTCTCAGTAACTAACGGATTACAGTTACATTTATTTTATAATTAAATTACGTAACGCCGTTACATGTAACTAGTTAGTCCCCAACACTGCTGATACAGCAGGAACCAATTATCTGTCCTATAGAGAACTATGCGACTGATTGCAAGCAGATGGAATTAAAGACCGACCTATCAATCTGTGCCATCTAGAGTTTCATGACAGAACTTTGTATAATGTTAAAAACTATTTCAAATAAATGCTGCTCTTTTGAACTTTCTATTCATCAATGTTTTCCACAAAAATAAGATGTTTTCAACATCGATAATAATAATAAATGTTTCTTGAGCATCAAATCAGCATATTAGAATGATTTCTGAAGGATCATGTGACAGATTTCTGAAGGATCATGAGTAATGACGTTGAAAATTCAGCTTTGGCATCACATGAATAAATCACACTTTAAAATAGAAACCATTTGCTTTTACAATATTACTTTGTTCAGTTTCCCGCCACTCATCTGTCTCCCCTGGTTACCATCATTATGAGTTCATTTAGTTCAGCTGTGTCTGTTTAATCATCCTCGTTTGTATTCACTACTTAAGTTGTTCCTTCTCTTGCACTCTTTGTCTGGTAAATGTTATGTTTAGCCGTGTCTGTCTGTCTGTCTGTCTGTCTGTCTGTCTGTCTGTCTGTCTGTCTGTCTGTCTGTCTGTCTGTCTGTCTGTCTGTCTGTCTGTCTGTCTGTCTGTCTGTCTGTCATTAAACTAGGTTTTGAACTTGATTCATCTGTATTCATCGTCCGGCCTGCAGGCATTCATGACAATTATTTTATTTGTTTGTTTTTTTTTCTTCTGTATTTTTAATAAAATAAATGCAGTCTGGGTGAGCATAAAAGACTTATTTCAAAAATCTCACCAACCTTAAACTTTTAAATGGTAGTGTATGTGAATAAAACAAACATACTTAGCATAGTTACGTAGCAGACCTTTCCAATTATATAAAATGCATAACATTTGTATGGATTTTCAACAAATCCTGTTATGGTTAACAGCCTATTACATATATTAAAAACAGAACATTTCTAATTTGTTAGCTAATTAAAAAGACTTTGTCATATCTATATTAATTGTAAAATACAGTGCTTTTAAACAACACTTAAGTGTCACGTGAGTATTTTTAATTAGCTAATTAGCTGGAAAAAGCAAAACACTTCATTATCAGTATCAGCCACAACAAGCTGCTGATTATATGTTATTCTTATCAGCCCCCCAATTTTTTATACTTCTCAGACACAAACACAAAAATGCGGGTAAACACACTCAAACATACGCCCTCTATCTCTCTCCCAGGTGAAGTGAAATCCGAGATAAAGGAAAGCAAGAGGTAGACAGTTCTATTATAGGCCAAGTCTAAACTAAGAGAATGACTAACACAGAGGTGGCCGAACAATTAAAACACCGTCTGCTGCTATCAAATATCAGAGACCGGTTGACAAGACTTTACATTAAACTTTATCTCATAGAAAGAGAATGTAGGAGAGCATTAATGTAGGAAGAATCTTGTTTTTTTTTTCTCCTCTGCAGTAAGCTGGCCACGTCGAGTGAGTTTCAAGTGCAGGCTCTCTCTAGCAGTGAGATGAGATTTAGAGCGGGAGAAAAAGAGCTCAGGTTTCAAATGGGGAAAGCACCTGAGGCTCTGGAAAACCCATTCTTAGAGAGGAACTCCCTGATGACGGGGGGGGGGGGTATGTCTGTGTGTATATGCATCTTTGCCTTTCCTTTCAAAGTTTCAGAAGGTCAAACTGGACAACTTTCAACCAAAAGACAATTATTATTGCAGCTAAAGAAGATATAAAATGGAACAAGAAAGCATTTTGGAAACTAATATAGCAAATCTGACCACATTTTGTGAAATTGCGACGCAAGTTTTTTTTGCTAGTTTCAGCCCGACGCAGTTATCATTTTCACGTCCAGTGCCACGTTGTTTAAATAGCAAATGCACTCGCGCCCATCTGTTCGCCCATGGGCGTGCTGGTCTGAAAACGAGGTGTGTTCAGGCGCATTGTTGGCGCGTTTCTATTTTGAGGCAACGACTGCGCCATTGACCAACAAAAATCTGGTCCAAAGTCAATAGCGCAGTATTTTTTGTGTTATTTAAAGGGCGTGTTAGTAATATGCGCTTATAGGCTGGTGCACAATGTACGTACACTCTGCTTGTTACACACACAGGGACGCGCAGCAGCATACAAATATTTTTAAATATTAAAAATAAAAGATTCCTCTCTGGAGAAGCGTTCAGTGTTTCGGCTTGCAAATTCCACCATGTAAATGGCGAATCCACCATGGTGCAAGCGCAACTGGCTTTTAAAGGGTGAGACTCTGATTGGTTTATTGCACGCTACGCCCAAAACACACCCGTGGCTCATTAAGAGACTAGGTACAACCCTTTTGGACCATGTGCCTGGCGCCCTGACCTATTTTTTCCCGTCGTTAAACTAGCAAAAGTGGATTTGGACACGCTCTAAGCGCACCTGCGCCATGCGCTTCAGACAATCATTAAAAGATCATTAAAATAGGGCCCATTAGTCGTGTTTCAGCTGATGCACTATATACTATGCACTTATATTGTGCACTGTGTATGTCTTGTATGTACTCAACCATGTAGTGTATGAATGAATTTTTTCCTTCTGATAGCCCCTCCATTATGCAAGGAAACCTGCGACAGTTGAGTGCATGAAGTGTCCAGCATTCCACACTTTTTAGTTTAAAGGGGCTATATGTAAGAATTTTCATGTATTAATCACTTTTTTATTGCCAATATGTGAACAGCTTGTAATGAAACTTTAAAAAAACGAGACTTCCCCGACTTCTAGGTTGTCTATGAAAGCCTGTAAACTGATTTTTATGTGAAGGACTTTGCCAGGAAAATCAAAAGGATGTGACATTTACGTGCTCCTGAGAGCCTCTCTTCCATTCAATGACACATGAAATGAATGCTTATACAATGTTCAGGATAATTCCAAAAGAGCTATTCTGTACTGTAATGTCAATGTGTCATGCTAAGAAAAGGGATCAATTCAAACTATAGTCTCACATAGGCTGATCTGTAGTCTTTAGTCTCAAATATACTTTATAATCAAACTATTATAACAGTGCAATATTAATTACCTCATCTGTCGACAGGATGCCGGTGAATTGCAGAACTGGTGCAAACATATCCACATCGCTATGATTAGATATTTTCTTAACTGCTGCTTTCTCAACGCTGTAATTTTGTTATTGAGAGGAAAGTATGCAGCACATATTTACATATTCATTTAAACGTCAGCATGGACAGCGTCTGGATGTTCATTAACCCTCATCCTTAAACAGAAACAAATTTTTAAAAAAGTGTTAATCAGAGTGGTCTAAGACCCTAGGACTTTTGTCGCACTTAAATCACGAATACACAAAAAAATTGACTGGATGCGAGGAGTTTAAAAAAGTAACAAATCCTTCCCTTGTGGGTCAATTTGACCACCATAGGAATGAATGGAATGCGAGGAATGCTTCAGTACACATATAAAAACATAAAAATGCTCAAAATTCAAACTAAAAATGCAAAAACCTTAGCAAAAATGACTGTATAATATGTCTACATGTGTATCTGAATGCATTCTTATGACCCAGCGGAACAGCTCATTTGCTCCATATAGAACTATATGAAGGCCATCTAGTTATATTATTATTTTTCCACAAGAGGTCGGCAAAGACACCGAATGTAAGATATTCTGAGCTGAATTAAAAGGGTTATGCATGAAATTGTGAGGAAAATCTAGGTAAAAAATAACAAAAAAAACTCCAAAAAAAATTTGAAAAAATTTTTTTTAAAAAAAGAAATGAAATAATGTTTCTGGACAAAAAAAAAACAGTGTAATATTAGGGCTTCGGGTCAATTTGACCTGTGAGGGAAGAATTTGTTACAAAGTGCGAGGGAAGGATGAGGGTTAACAGTATACCGCTGCAAAGGTATTTAGAACTTATTTTTACCCCTAAGCGAAGAACGGAAAAGAACTTCACCATAAGTATATTGGGGCACTGAATCACGTTCAGTCTCTTGTACGTTACATGTGCACGAGTGCGAGCAGGAGCAATAAGTTGCTGGCTGCAGTTCACTTAACAGCCACAGGTGTTGCTAATAACAAGGGTTTCTGAATTCTACATACTTCCCTTTAATCATCTGTGAATTTGAAGTGCACTTTCTCATTTTGGAACCTTCAGTATGAACACACTACTCTCACCAGTTATAAAAACGTCATTAATAGTGCACAAATACGCAAATTGGGACATTATTATTATTCTATTATTATTTCACATAAGAGATGAGTTGATGGTCTAGCCAGACTTCCAACAAACATCTGGACCCTACTCCCTAACCTTTAAGTAATACTGCTTGCAAAGCACTATCAGCACAAAGATAAGCTGTGTCAGATTCTCATGTTTATTTCCAACTGCCAAGCAGCTAAAGAGAGTGTCAGCCAGAGAACAGCTACCATCTTGTGACAGGAGATAAACAGCTACTCAAGCACTATTAGAGAAAAACAGATCACATGTCCCAACATCTGGAAACTACTGGATAACTATCTAGGAGGGATGGAGAAAAAGACAAGATATCATCTCCATGTCCATTATAAAGTTCATGTCACTCAAAACCTCTTCAGGCTAAATATATATATATACCGATCAGGCATAACATTATGACCTAATATTGTGTAGGTCCCCCCTTTTCTGCCAAAACAGCCCTGACCCGTCGAGGCATGGACTCCACTAGATGCATCCCACAGATGCTCGATTGGATTGAGATCTGGGGAATTTGCAGGGCAAGTCAACACCTCAAACTCGTTGTTGTGCTCCTCAAACCATTCCTGAACCATTTTTGCTTTGTGGCAGGGCACATTATCCCGCTGAAAGAATATGGGCACCCTGACTGGTCTGCGGCTATGCAGCCCCATACGCAACAAACTGCGATGCACTGTGTATTCTGACACCTTTCTATCAGAACCAGCATTAACTTCTTAAGCAATTTGAGCTACAGTAGCTTGTCTGTTTGATTGGACCACATAGGCAAGCCTTCGCTCCCCACGTGCATCAATGAGCCTTGGCCCTCCATGACACTGTTGCCGGTTCACCACTGTTCCTTACTTGGACCACTTTTGATAGATACTGACCACTGCAGACAGGAACACCCCACAAGAGTTGCAGTTCTGGAGATTCTCTGACCCAGTCATCAAAATTTTGGCCCCCTGTCAAACTCGCTCAAATCTTTACGGTTGCCCATTTTTTTGGTCAATGGCATCAACTTTGAGGACAAAATGTTCACTTGCTGCCTAATATATCCCACCCACTAACAGGTGCCGTGATGAAGAGATGATCAGTGTTACTCACTTCAGCTGTCAAAATGTTGTCTGATTGGTGTATATACTCTCTCTCTCTACATTATGTATCCAAGCATTCTTAGAATGTGATGAATTGAATATGTCCCACTTTACCTGTAGTCACCATATCTTCCACCAAAAGGGTGTTAGAGGATTAACACTTATTCGATTTGCATGAGATATAAATCTGAAAGTTAGCCTGTACAACACAAAGTTACCTATCCTCCTCATGGAAAAGTAGTCCTCCTGTCCAAATAGGGCTTTTGAAGGACATCATTTTTTTGTGTGTGTGTGAGTTCATGATATTCTGTATACACTGCAGATTGAGGACAGAGCAAGTACAAAAAGAGTATAAAAAGTTTGTACAGTCCAGCACAAGAGCGAGACCTTCAGTATTACTCTTCTGACCTATTTGGCTTGAGCTCTCATTTCTGTTAAGTCTACATGAGAAAAGTATAACAGGAAATTCTGGACAAGGAACCTGATGTGTAGTCTCAACCAATTCAAACTGGCTTTGTCATCCCAACATACCAGAGTACCAGAGAACTCACAGGAAACAGAACCCATTTGCTTATATCATTGACATTTTTCATTTACACATGACTCAATAAAAGCATTGTCATAAAACGGATAGTTACTGTGGCTTGAGGTCTCACCAAAAGCACTTAAAGTTATTGTTAATAAAAAATTTACCAGCATTTCTGTGAAAAAGCACAAAGCAGCGTGTAATCCGTTTAAATGTTTATTTGCAGAGAGACGGACGTAACATAAGGACAAAGTCAAAATCTCTCTGGTGACATTATTGTGATTCTTTCACGATTCTATAAATGCTAGACCAAATAAAAGTCAACAGCCAGGAATTCAAGGCATGTACTGACCTGCTAGAATACTTTGGTAGTTCTGCAATTATATCTTATTGAACTGTATTGCTTTTAGAGGATGAACAGACTCCATAGTCTGAGAGGGAGGGAAAATTTCGTTTTCTCTATAATTGACCCCGAAGGGTCACAGAAAATTACAGAAATTACAGAAATTAACTGTCCCTCGAATGTAAAAATAGATAAGACAAGAAGAGGAAAGGTAAAAAATTTACTCTGTAGGTTGGATGAGTTGGACTTTCCCAAGGCGAAGGATGACAGGCCCTCTCGGATTTCGGATCTTCTTGACCTCGCTGTTCTTCAGCAGGGAGAAACGGCGAGCCAGATTGAAACCTGCAGATCGGACAATCAATCAATTTACCACCCCACAGGCTAATGAATCAGTGGACTGCTATTTGTCCAACGCTATGTATCATCTCTACTGTGGCAGTTTTCAATTCAAGTAAGGCCAAAGGAGGAATCTTAACTGTGAGTATCTATATCTTTTAGCACATAGACAGTCTATCCCTTAGACTGCTTTATGGACAGTTGGACTTTTATTAAGTGTATTAAAAGGCTGGAATGATTACAGATGGGAGTGCATTCACATAATTATATAGTGAACATCTTTCCCATTTTTGGATATACGGTGTGAAGGAATACTGGGGTGGTTGAAACACAGGAAGTGTTTGTGTTCAAAGTAAGATGCAGCACAGCCGAAGGGAGTAGAAGCCAGTGTTGACAAAAATATTCAGCTTTGACATCACAGGAATAAATTACATTTTAAAATACATTAAAATAGAAACTAGTTATTTTAAATTGCAATAATATTTCACAATATTACTGTTTTTACTGTATTATGATAAAATAAATGCAGCCCAGAAGAACAAATCCTGTGTGAATGGGCCCTAAATGTTTCAGCATTTATGTACATAAACATAGAATCATGAGAATAGGGATATGTCACTCAAAATGACAATAGTTCACTCAGAATGAAAAGAACCATAATTTCGCTCAAACCTCATATGCTTTTTGAATAATTTAAAGGTGGGGTCTAATGCTATTTCATGCATTCTGACTTAAGAGTTGAATTCTCATGCTAAACATGGCCAAAATAAAAAAAAACGAGTTGAAAGTATGGCAGAGTATTTCTGTGCCAAATACACTCCTTCAGGATTTGAATACGTTTCGGGAAGTTTTTTTAGAGTATGGCCCTGTATGACGTCATAAAGGGCGGAATTCCTTGTATGGGCACTTCTCCTGGATGAGCACGTGCGCACATCAACGAGAACGAGAGCAAGAGCACGGCCATCAACGAGCTTCGTTAGGGTTATGGAAGCCGTCGGCAACGCTGTCATTTTGTTTTTAGACCACGAAATCAACAATGTCACTAAAGAAGTGTGTTTTTGGTTGTGAGGTAAATATAACCTTGTTCAGCTTTCCAAATAACCCAGCATTAAGGTAACAGTGGATGCAGTTTGTTTTTCCGGAGCAGCAACAGAGTTCTGCAAGGGTGTTTGTTTGTTTCCGTTCATGAACCGCAGGCGATGAGTGAAACTGCATCAAATGTCTGTGTTTTGTTGGCAATCAGCGCGTAAGTGCATATAATGTAAACAACACGAACATTTAGTGAATCGAAAGTTATCCAGGGATAATGCCATGTGTGTGTGTCATAGGTGTGTGTGTGCTCGTGACTCTTTAGCTCCGCCCACTGCACGCCTCCACAAATTCGGCTCAATCGGCTGTTTTCGGAAAGAATTGGTACAGCGTAGGCTATTTGGCTTTTATAAATATGATAACACTAAAGGCTCTTCAGAAATATGAAGGATGCAGTACTACTCTATAGGTACTCAAGATTAATACGAGATTGACAGAAACTGTGTGTTATGTACCCTTTAAATTTGGTCAAAGCTATCATATTGCTTTAAAATACTTGCAATACAGTGTACTAGTCATATGGACTTTTATGGACCTTTTTGGAGCTAGACAACCACCCACCAGAGCAGGTTGGACATTCAACAAAATATCTTCTTTTGTGTTCTTTGGGACTTGACAGAATTGTAATTTTTGGCTACTTTAATGAAGATCCATTAGCAGCTGTCTTTACCTGTAATGTTGTGTTTGGCAGTTTGAGGAAACTTCCAGTCTTCTACCTCTATGGACGGGCAGCTGACACCTGTAGAAAGAGAGAAGCAGTCAAGTTCCAGCAGATCTTGTCCTGCCACCTGTAAAAGGTTTTGCATAAAACAACTTGTACAACCGATCATTAAGTGTCCTGTCAAAACTTGGTCCTGAACATGAGGTGAACGAGTTGAGGCATTCAAAGGTTGTCTGAGGTAGACAGACACTATCTCAGATATAAATGGAGCTAAAAATAACATGCTCTTCTCTGGGGGAATAACTCTCCCAGTCTCACTGCATGGTGGCAAAGACAATGACAGGTGGTCTGACACACTCTCAACTAATGGGCGACAGTGAAAAAGAACTAACAAAGTTCATACAATCCAATCAATTCCTGAAGGATGAAATCAAGTCCCGTCCAAGCGGCAACCTACACCAGTTTCTCTTGAAGCCAATAAGGAAGTGACTTAAACTGCAATTCATCGACAGGCTCCAGAAGGGAGCAGAATCTCATTGAGCCCCATATTAAAATGCCCAACTTTACAGCAGAAAAAAACATGTTTACAGCCTGGTACAAATTGTGGTTTTGTTCTATACGACTAATTTTATCTGATTCTTTATTAACTGTGAGGTGGGTGAATTTTTTTATAACTCATTTATTTACATTATATAAAGCCTTAAAGTTCTGCATAATTAAGGGAGTGGCCACTTTGAGTGCCAGGTGGATAGCCATTTATCTGCTGTCTGTTAGTCATCACGTCACCTCAGCTCCGCCCATGTGCCGCCTCTTTGCCCATTTTCTGTTATCCGGGAGTGATGCACGATGACTATCGTGCAACTTGATGTAAACAACTTTTTAAGGAGGAAATTGCATTTACTCAAAATGTTGAATGGGCATTATAACTCTGTATTAGAGATGCCCTAATAGCCTACTAATTTCTCTGCCAATAAGACTATTCAGAATGATACCTGCAATACTGATACGGGAGTTTGATTTTCTCACACATACATATATATATATATATATATATATATATACATACATACATATACATATACACTCAGTTGCTATTTATATTCAGATAGTTTAAAGGGGTCATAAATTGAGAAATCAACTTTTCATTCAGCCTAGATATATAAAAGTTCATCGTGATATGAGAATATCCTTTAAGTTTTGGAGCTGAAAACTTCCTTGTTAGTCAAAGAAAAGCTTTTATTGACACCAAGCCCAGAAAACGCTCAATCTCAGAAAGTGCCAAGCTTACACCACCTTAACCGAAGAAGACGAACGCCTGATTCTGTAGCCCCACCCACCGATTTGTGCATGGCATATTATAGATAAATAACATAGGTCTACGTGGAGCTAAACCGGATCGAACTTCCAAGCAATAAACATAACTCATAAGCTTCATTCGAAATTCCAATATTATGAATGCATGGATGAACATTATTTTTAATGAAGATCCAGCTCACGTGGGGAAGACATTGCGCGTTTGTTCCTTTATTTCACCACAGATTAGTTTGTTAACAAGAGACTGGATTTGCAGACAGGATGAGATTATGAATGAATGAAGCAACACACTTATGTGAGTAAAAAATGTTTTTTTTTTATATGTGATAGTATTGCATTGTTACAGATCGTTTGATATCTATTGATTATGTGTACGTGACTAACTGAACATAACTTAGCACGCTGTCCTTTATTTGAGGTGTTGTTGGTTCATTGTGCTGCAATTCGTAATCGTAATCGGACATGTATGGGCCAGGGCTAGCAAAGCCCAACATCCCGGGGCTATGTGTTTTCCAGACAGGCTCCCAAAACGTATCACCGGCCTGCCCAACGGGCTATCTTAAATAGTGAAATAACATTCCTTTCTTGATGTGCGTTGTTCACTCTCTTGACTTGATATTTGAAGGAAAAATACAATCGCGGAAGTTTTGATCATGCTGATTTGTCTGACTCTGCAGTGAGGCTTGTGCATGTGTGTGTGTGTTAGTGATGCACGGTTTGCGGTTATATCCACCGATCGGACGGGCCAAGTAATAAAAAATAACATTCCTATTAATTGCAGGTGGATGAGAGATAAATCATTGTGTTTGTTTGATAAAGACATCATTCTGGTTGCCGATTTCCCACATGCTTTCATAACAATTCCTCACATGTACTCACGGGGGAGCCGAAGCTCATTATAATATGCAAAGCTTATCCAATCATAGCAGTGGGCATTTACTTTCAAGTCTTCAGTGCGGCACGCCCATAAAAACCGAGCATTCATTCCATGAGAGAGGCTCAAAACCCTATTACTTATACATTATGATGTTTTTGAATGTAAAAACCACGCAAACGTCATAAGAGTTGACCTCAGACAACAGTATAAAAAAATAAAAAGAGCCAGTTCATGACCCCTTTAAACACAAAAATGTATTCAAATATACATATATAACTATAAGTAAATAAGCTCCTCTCTAGTGTTTTTATGGCTAACTAACAAACGGTGAACTATGGTTCTTTTCCTGAGGTAAATGCAATGACAATGACATATTGTTCTGAAGTTGTTTTATTTACGTTTTCCGCGGGTGAAACACTGATTGAGCGATTACGTGACATGATACATTTTAAGTTGTACTGTATTTTTCAACATACCTTTTGTTATTCCTGCATGTTTCTTCATGCTATAACTTGTCTTAAAGTGGAAGAAAAGACTCGCGCACGTCACATTTAAGAGCGTCAAAACGCAGTTTTTTGCTAGAATTTGGTGACAGAATTTGAAAGCTGAGACTTTGTTTCTTATCAGAAGTCACAAAGCTCTTTGCGACTATGGAATGGAAGGCGTGCTACAAATAGTGTTTGTTGTAGGGGGAAAAACTCCGGCTTGAACTACGAGTGATTCATAGGGTCAAATAGAGCTTACTTTAATGTCGCTATTTTTAAATTGTTAATGCGTTATTGTCGCATTCACTTTGACAGCCCTAATTCAACAATTTTCTTCACAGTAGTATGAGGGCAAATTCAAATCGGAATTGAGCATCCCTACGCTCACTCCGAAGGGCAGAGCCCTTGAAGTTGGGGGAGCAATGAAAGACCACGTAATTTCCTCGTTAGCTTCACGTGGAATGTTACCACGACAAATCTAGGCAGCGACAAGAGTATCATCTTATTATTGCTGTTAATAAGATTCTTATTAACAGCAATAATGTTATATATACAAATAAATAGGCTATAAAACAAAGCATTGAACACATGTCTTACCTTTGAAACTTTTTAAAACTAAATAGGCCTAGTGAAATGACTTATGGAATGAAAAAAAAAAGTCATAAATCAAAACACCTTGAATTATTCTGTTTATACCATGGTGTGTCTGAATACTTGATTCTGATTGGCTGGAAGGTGTGCAATAAAACCGTTTAATGCACAGGTAGTTCCAAGTCAGTTGAGTCACCGTTCTATATTAATGCGCTGTTTTCATTGAACCACAAACACATAGGCCCATGTCACTCTCACAGAGAGCGGAGATCGCGCTGCGCACACACAGAAACATTCAGAATTTCTATTATTTAAATCAGTTAAATGATTGTTAGGTTGCATTAACAAGGTCAGCCGGAACCGGGAACAATTCCTATAACACCTGATGTACTCGTTACATCATAAGAAGAATGGCATCTATGCTAATATTAGTCTCTCTGTTTATCCCAAGGTTTACTGTAGTCAACCGGATCCGGGCCGTATCCAGATCAGACGGTGGACCTGCGCCTAGAAACAACCACAACGCATCCCTAAAGTGAACTAGACTCTGCACTGTGAAGGCCTCATCGACACGACAGCCAGTGGCACTGATCCTCAACAAGCCCGTCTCCGGCGGACTCTGGACAAATGTAACTGGACAAATATTCTGAATGTTCCAATCTAATCTGACTTCTGACCTGTAATGTTGCCTGAATCATAATCATACACTGTTTATTCATTGGCCAGAGGAGAACCTGTCCCCCGACTGAGCCTGGTTTCTCCCAAGGTTTTTTTTCCCATTCTGTCACAGATGGAATTTGCTTTGAAGCTGCTTTGAAACAATCTGTATTGTAAAAAGTGCTATATAAATAAAGGTGACTTGACTTGACAGACACTTGTTATCAACGCTGCCCTGCGACTTTTTGTAATAATAAAGCTTCGCTACTGAATCGCAACATTATATTTCTCAGCAATGAGGGGGTAACATCGCTATTTTGAAGTAATTAAAAACTCATAGCTTTGCTGAATAGACACAGGTACATCTCTCATATATCATCTCTCTCTCTTTCTCTCTCTCTCAATAGTTAATTCAAATAAATGATATAGAGGGTATGCATCGACGTCACTTTCCCGCCTGAACACGCCCCCTCAGCCGGGACTGAGTGGCAGAAGAGCTGCTGCATGACTTGATTTAAATGGGGAAAATGTGAGTAAAACAAACAGTTATCAGTTTCAACGAAGGCCTGATTTCGATACATAAATACATAAATATTTATCACTGTCAATCATCTCAATTTTCGAGACTAAATCCCGCATTTATGCAGATGGGCCTATGTATTGAAGAGTGTATGTGGCCGCTTGTCAAGAATGGAAAACAAACGTTTTATTCAAATTCTGAATATAGGCCTATTCATTATTTTGTTATATCACCTAGTAGGGATGAAACGGTATGAACATTTCACGATTATAGTGTCCCAAATGATCACGATTATCAATATTATCACGGTTTTAGATGAACGTGTTCAAAAAGAACTCATGCCCACACTGAAAACATTTCAACAAGTTTTATATTTGAAAATCAACAAACAACAAATAAAATAAGCAGCTCTATGCACTTTAAGCAAGATTCTATTCTGTGGCTTTCGGCTTCCTTATAATGACCGTCGTCAATAGCAACGCATTATAACAGCGCACATCCACGTATACACGGACGCGCTCTCTCGTTTCATTCAAATGCTTACTTGCGCCTCTGTTTTTGATTGTATTGAAAATGAAATCAGAGGACTTTACTATTAATACTACTATAATTATTACTATAACTTCTTGTGATCAACTTGTCTGGTCGATTGTTTTGTACACTGTACAAAATGGATTTATAAACAGGATTTAAAACATTAATCTCAATTCAATATGTCCCCTTTATTATTTATGAGGTAAAGAAAATCTGTGTAATAAGTGTACAATGAATATACATTATTATCCCTTAAATGTCACCCTAGTCTTGTCTGAACTTGTTTGTTCGTCTTTTGCTCAAGCTTGAAGCTTCACGTTATTATTTCCCAGACTTAGTTTTAGTATTGAGGTCAAAGTCCACTTTCCCTGCGTTCGCAGATTTGAAGTGTTTCCCCCTATTGCAGCGACTTTCTTTTTGCATGTTCTGCAGACAGGGAGACCATCCTCGACTGAGTTTCCCTCAGGACTTTTGTAAAAGCCAAAATATGACACATCTCAGATTTGGTCCTTTTAGAAGGCTGAAAAATCTCCTGAGCGCTGTCACTGCCTTCTGCCATTACTTCTCGTTCAAAAAACAATGTTGTGCGCTGGCTGGACAGAATTTACCACGAGTTTTCAAAATCGTGATAATCAAACACGGTTTTAATGATAATTAAATTTTAAACGATATTACTAACCGTCAGCACATTTTATCGTGGTTTATCGTGAAACTGGTAATCGTTCCATCCCTATCGCCTAGACAATGCACAAAGAGTGCTCCCTTTATAATCACTAAAAGCTGTCACTCATTCAATGAACGTGATCTCACAAAGTTACGTTATATTAATCAGTGAAGCTGACGACACAATGAATCTCTTATTTACATAATGTCTACACTTTTTTTAGAGAGGATTTGCGCGCATGCAGAATTTTAGCACTGGACAAAAACTCAAGCGGTGAGTGGATTCTAACTTCAACAGGTTTTGTGTGTTTTTCGCGGCATTCACACTGAAAACCAATGGTGCCTCTCAGTCTTTTTGCCCCTCAGTGGGCGTAACCGCAGTCACTCCGGCCGACGGTGACGTCACGCGCATACCCTCTATACTTTATTCATTCAAATAAATGTAATCTTACACACTATATCTCTGGGTCTGATTCAAAGTGGGGCCGAATGCTAGATCTAATGTAACTGACGAAACTAACCATCAGTTTTACCCTTCCGCTTAGTGTCGGTTCTTTGCCTCCACGCCGTGCATTAAAATCGTTTAATGCAGAGCTAGCCGTGGATTATCCCTTACATATATGTTAACTCCAACTCTCTCACCATAAATGATTTGTGAGGATTCACTCCTGTGTCACATAACCTAAACGATTAAATTACTTCCTTGAAGTGACTATCGCATGCTCCCTTTGCTAACAGGCTTGTGGAAGGGCCCTTCATGAAAGGATTGAGTTGTTGTTCGTTTGGAATGCCCCTACTAATGGTGTCCCCTACCCGAAGTGCCCTTCAAGGGTGCAAAAACGCTGTTTGGAATTCGCTAGTTGTAATCTGACACCTTTTTCCGGCCCCTTTTGATTGACAGGATATAATCGGCCCGATAGTAAAAAATAATTGCTTTTATTGGCCGATACCGATTATTAGCCAATTAGCCTTTTTTCATGATCCACAAACACTGAAAAGTTCAGTTTAGGACAAGGCTTTTGAAAAGAAAAAAAAAGACTTTTTCTTTGTAAAGAAGCATGTCAGAGGTGTCTGAGACAAGAAGAGTTTTTAATCAGCAAGGTTTGATTGGCTCAAAGACATGTACATCAATCAATGTGCATTAGCAAGTTACTGCGGTGTAGGGAACTGTCACTTAGAAGTTTCAGAGATCAGATGAGTATGAGAAACTCAAGCAATAAAAGAGAGAAGCAGCTCAGAGTCGTCTCGTTGAGCTTCTAGTGGCAGAGGAGAGCAGGTGATGGGTTTTCCAACTCGTATTCTTGCCCTGTCAAGTTACAAAGAGCTCTTTTAAAATCTACAACACCTGAATCTCTCCACAGCCAACTCAGCAGACACAGATAGGGAGGAAATGTCTCCAACAAAAACTTATCTGACAGATAAAGAATTCATTTTGAATTGTTCTCGCATTTTCACTTTTTGAAATCAGACAGACTCTGCTAAATCCCTTTTCTTCTTGGTTCTACAAAGCCCCTCTGCTTTCACATGGCAAAAAGGCGGGATTAAGATGCGGAGATGTCAGGGAGGAGATAGGAAAGCTGGAGGCGGCTCTCGCTTCCGAGGCAATGATGGAAAGTTGAATGCAGGGGGAGGAGAGGTGCATTTCAAATGCATGGAGAACAGACACGTCATCAAGCATTGCAGACAGGGCTAGCGTTTGAAGTGGAGTGAAAGTTTCTGGGGTTTAGGATTTCATACGTTAAGAGTCAGCATTCTTTTAATTTAGAGATATGTAGCTGTACAAGCTGCTTCATTGTTAGACTCTTTTGAGGTTTTTAGAAATAAAAAGTCCTTCACTTGCCAAAGGAATGCAATACAAAAACACATACAGGGTAGAAGAAAAATGTTGGGAGAAAAAAAAAAAGGGGGTAAAAAATATCATCTTGCCTGGATTCAGTCAAAACATCTCCACATTAACATTATCTGGAAAGCTCATATATGTGAAATACTGTGTCTTACCCTTGTTCAGATTCACTCTCCCCGCCTCTGCTCTACTTGTCCCTGATTGCATATTGTTTATTGTATATTTTTAGGTCTCAAAGTTGGCCTGTAGAAACTCATTAAGGAGAAAGTCAATTGGGGATTTGCACAGCTGGGGGTGAGAAAAGACATCCCAGAGATCTGCCATCCACCCTGTGAAATGTAAGCAAAGGGTAATTGGAGGAGGCTGAATGTGGGAAAATGTTTTTTGGGGGTTCGTTTGTTAGCTCAAGCAATCACACATCACTTCTAAGCACAGTTTTACATGGTGATGAAATGGTAAATGGTGCAATCAGAACAGAAATGCACAAGAGAAAAAGTCACATAGAAGTCCCATAAAAGTCCCATAAAAATGTGAATCATATAAAAGAGCAAGTTATTTTATTTTAGAATATGCATGAATGCATGAAGTAAATAGCATCCGTTTTGATTTCATGATGACTTTAACAATGACCAAATATGGTTTCATTGAAGAAATCAGGAGGTTTAGCCTTAAAAATAGAAAAGGCAGAGTTACACCGATCAGGCATAATGTAATGACCACCTAATATTCCTAATATTGTGTTGATCCCGTTTTTGCTGCCAATACAGCCCTGACCCGTTGAGGCATGGACTCCACTAGACACCTTTCTATCAGAACCAGCATTAACTTCTTGAGCAATTTGAGTTACAGTAGCTCGTCTGTTTGATCGGACCACACGGGCCAGCCTTCACTCCCCACGTGCATCAATGAGCCATGACCCTGTCGCCGGTTCACCACTGTTTCTTCCTTGGACCACTTTTGATAGATACTGACCAGTGCAGACCGGGAACACCCCACAAGAGCTGCAGTTTTAGAGATGCTCTGACCCAGTCATCTAGCCATCACAATTTGGCCCTTGTAAAACTCGCTCTTTCCTGCTTCTAACACATCAACTTTGAGGACAAAATGTTCACTTGCTGCCTAATATATCCCACCCACTAACAGGTGCGGTGATGAAGAGATAATCAGTGTTATTCACTTGTGTGTGTGTGTGTGCGCATGTTTATGTGATTTATGAGGACACAAATTTGTATAATGGGTATATACATGGGTATTACACTGGTATTACAAAGTGATAAATGATGGCAAACAAGTCCTTACAACGTTTAAACTGGAGATTCTGCCTCAAAACAAGCAGAGCTTCTCATGTGTCCTCACATTATACACTCAAAAAAATAATTCTAGCTGTTTGCTCAGTTTATTTAAAAAAAATAAGCTGAAACAACACAAATCTTTAGTTTTTTTACTTAATTGCCTTTTGCACTCAATTGTATTATGTTAAATGAAATTAAATGTGTAAAATGTTAAGTTAACCTAAACCATTTGTGTTGGGACTACATGAATCATTTCTGTTGCTCTGACTGAACTGGGCAGTGTATTTTTAGTTCCCAGCATGCTTTGCATAGGGATAGATAAGGAGAGTAAATGTTGAAATTGAGTGCTGTTTAATGTGTTTTTTAGTAAAGGGAAAGACCTGTTAAAGTTTGGTGTTCAGTTATATTTAACATTTAAAAGAGTTTATGTAATGTTGATTTTTTTTCAGGTTACCATTGTCGTGAAGTGTAGACCTTGTGGTTAGGCTGTGGGTGGCTACGTGAAATAAGTCTGTTCTCAATGAGCTGTAACTGTACTAATGCCAGAGGACAAGTGTTTTACTTGATCATTACTTGCATGCTACAAAAGTTACACTTCACTTAGCATGAGAACAAGTGTTGTGTTGGTTATTAGTTTTTATAGAAATAAATAAAATAAATTAGTTTGATTCAGTTCCCGCAGTCTACATATGGTCATCAGTTTTACGCCTCTCAAACAATCTTAGAACATGTGTGTGTACGGCAGCTACTCACAACTTCAGCACAAGCTCACCTCTTCACCACAATGGTAACCAAAAAAAAAAAAAATCTATTAGGCATGGCAAAACTTTATCTAGTTGGAATGACACAATTGTTTTAGTAGTCTTTACTAAATTAATTTAAGTTCATACAACAAGATTACAACATATAATTTTAAACTCATTAGATTTTGTTGGAAAAATGTAATTCAATTTTGTGAAAAAGTGTAGGGCACAAGCCAGTCTTGATTGAAACCACTAGCCAGTAGTTTGAGTGTGAAGGACTACAAAACTTCTGAAACTTCTAAATTAGCCTAATTACACTGAGGATATAAAGCGACATTGTAAGGGGAAAAAAGTCAAAGTATCAATACTGAGGGGCCCCCACTTACAACTCAATTCTGCTGTATGAGAAAGTAAGGGGGAAAGACGGAAAGGTCCCAAATTTCCATGACCATATTTTTGAAACACAGCCCTGGCAGTCTAGAGAACAAGGCATGGCATCACCCTTTAAACACAGAGCCATTTTCCACAGGTCCTCCTTCTTTCATGATTTCCCCCCTCCTTTTTTTCATTTTAAGTATTACCAGACCTTATAAAAGTACAACATTTGAAAGGAAATTGTAAAATAAAGAACAATGAGTACTGTGGGTTAACACAAGTTTGGCTAGTAGGCATAGAGATACTGTGTTTAGCACACAGCAAATGTATGAACAGAAGGCTTGACTAAAGAGGGTATTCAGTTAAACAGTAATATGTAGTCGGGAACTATTCATTTGGAATATGACACAGTATATATACACTTCCCCTTCAAGATCCCTCAACTTAAATTAGTTTGCTCTATTAACCCTTAAATGCATACCTCAGGTCTTTAGTGACCCGGGACATCATTCACTACTCTCCTCCTCATTCATTTTTTAACAATAATTGAATCTTTGATGACTGAATAAGTGCAATTCACCTTTATTCCACAAGGTCTGATACACAATGATGAAGTGACGTTTCACTCATAGTTACCGCAGGCAGAAAACAAAAGAATAGGAAGTATCATCAGCAAAACATGAAATGGCTCTGAACGCAAGAACTAAACGCAATCAAATATTAGTGTCACTGTCACTTGATGGTGGATCTGGTGAAGAAGCTGTCAGTGATCAATATATTGATTTTGAAGATGTTGAAAATGATAGTTTGAGAATATGTTTGAGATGGCAAATATGATCCAGATGCTGAATGTACTGGGAAATGAGCTCTGACGAGGACACTGATGATGGTATAAAGCATCTGCCCAAACTGAATCCTTTTAAGCTCCAAAAGTTAACAAAATATGCTTTATTTTTTTCTTCTGTAATTGTTACTCTAATATCAGGAGAGTTTTATATTATCGCGACAGGTCGAGATCCATCCGTGTTAGATATAAATCCGGGTCACTAAAGACCTGAATATGTAATAATGATTGGTGAAACATTCATGTATTTAAGGGTTAATGGATAGTTCACCCCAAAACATTTTTTTTCAGTGGAACGCAAAAGGTGATATTTTAAAACATGGGGCTGGTCGCTCTTTTTGACTTAAAAGCTTAAAAGCTTTATAATGCAAAAATAAAACAGAGTATCATAAAAGTGGCCCTACAACTGTTCCAAGTCTTCTGAAGCCATTTGACAGAGAAAATGATTAATATTGACATCCGCTTCAGTTATATTAGATGAGTTCTTGAGAGAAGCTGACACATGATTCATGAATGAATTTTCAGTGACTCCCTTTATCTGGTTTACAAACCAATCTGAATGCTTTGTTCATGAATCAAAGTGGTTCTTGAGCTCAAATGATTCATTGATCCATTCGCAGTGGTTCTTTAGTTTAGTGGATAACCACTTTAATGTCGATCTGTTTCTAATTCAAAACTATGGTATGATTTGTAAAGACTTGAAATCTATTGCGCAAACACTTCTACTGTTTGCTTTTGAAGCATATCATGCTTTCTGAAGCTTGACAGTGTCTGTCTCCATGGGGACTAACAATGAGGACCAGTAGGCTAAACTTCTTCAAAATGTCTCCTTTTATGTTCCATAAAAAACTTCGGGTTTAGAACGACATGCCGGTTAGCAAATGATAGCAGGATTAAAATTTTTGACTGAACTACCCCTTTAACTGTTCCTTTAAATATTCATAATGTTATGTTGGAAGAAGTATGAATTAAACATACAGAATCTTAGCTGTTTGTACCAGCCTTTCACAAAGTCTCCAAAAGTGATTTGGAGACCAGGCCCTTACCTTGAGCTGATGCAAGTCGACCCCCGTGACCCAAGCAGATGGTGAGAAGCACCAGAGAGGAGCAGATGACCCTCATGACTCCCTCCTTCAGCTCCTAACCATGATAAAAAAGAATAAGTGAACAGGTGAGAGGGAAATCAATACCAATGTAAATTATCAGGAAACAGGTGTGTTAAGAAAAGCTGTTATAAACTCATTCTTAAAGGGTTTGCCTTATGACACAGCGACATTTTTTTCTTTTACATTTAATACCATACGTCTGCAATAAAGAGCTTCTAAATAATTGCTGGAAAGTGTAAGAAAGCATGTGGGAACAGTCATAATCAATATAGGGGTTAAAGGCCAGATTAATAATGGTGCCTATAAGGTTGGATGGGTGCTTTTGGAGTATGAAATGTGCTAATGATCCAAAGCATTTCCAATAAAGCTTTGTAACCCATGAAGTTTGACAATTATCATTACAGTGCCCATCTGTCCCTTTCAGTAACAGTGTAATTTCTCACATACACAGAAAAACAATGCTTCTCCACAATGGATACTGAATAATGCACAGTATACTGCCTAGCTACTATTAAAAAATAATAATATGTGAAACAGAAGCCATTATTCCACTCTAAATGTTTCAAACTGTGCATGAACTGATCACGTTTCATGTTTAATTTTTGAAGAGGCGTCCAGATATCATCTTGGAAATAAAAAGGTTAATTTGCATTTTTAATACCATTTTGTGTAGAAATCAATTAAGTAAGTCATAAAAAAGATATTCTAAAACATGCAGCTTATATTACTTCTGCATTGTGGGATACAGTATAGGCTACATAAGGTTATCCAATGTTCAAAAGTTTGGGTATAAGTAAGATTCTTATGCTCACCAAGGCTGAATTTATTTGATTAAAATGAAATATTACATAAATATTATTAAAATGAAATGATGAAATATTACTTTTTTATTTTTTATTTTAAAATGTAATTTTCAGAATCATTACTCACATGATCCTGATCAGAAATCATTCTAATGCTGATTTGGTGCTCAATAATCATTTATTGTCATCATCATTATCAATGTTGAAAACAGTTATTCAGTTATAAAATTGTATTTTTTTTCTTCAGGATTCTTTGATGAATAGATAGTTAAAGAGAACAGCATTTATTTAAAGTAGAAATATTCTGTAACATTATAAATGTCTTTAAAGTCACCTTTCACCAATTTATTGTATCACTGCTGAATAAAAGTATTCATTTCTTTCAACAACAAGAACAACAACAAAAACTTACTCACCCCAAACTTTTGAAGGGTAAAGTACCGACTATATAGTACAGAAACAGAGCATAAAGTAGTATGTCATTCTTAACATATATTGTACAAAATAAAATAAAAAACAGCTGTTTTATGATACAGGATGTTAACATTATTAACACACACACACACACACACACACATATGTTGTGTTTTCATGTTTTATGGGGATTTTCCATAGACATATGATTTTATACTGTACAAACTGTATAATCTATCTCCTATCCCTAAACCTACCTATCACAGAAAACTTTCTGAAAACATAATTTAGTATGATTTATAAGCGGTTTTCCTCATGGGGACCGAAAATGACATTTTGTCCTCATAACGTAAGGTTTACCTGGACCACACACACACAAAGAATTCCATTTTCCCTTACCATAAAATATCAGAAACTCTTTTATTTGTACTAATTATTTATGTGTATTATCTTTCAGTGCATATGGAGGGATTCAGCACCTTTAATTGCATATAACATAATAAAACTAAACGCACTATGAAGTATATCTCAAATATGTTCACAGAACCAACACCACCTCACTCCCCGGTTTACAGACATGCTGCTCACTCAAAATGACCCCCACTGGCATGTCTGGACATGAACCTGTCAGAGTGATGTATTAGTCAGAACGCCGGAGGGACTAGGTCTTCTCCTCTGCTTTTAATGGCTTTCTTGTAAATTTCAGGCTGTCGGTGATGTTTGTGCAGGCAACACCTAATCTGCATCCTCCGACTGAGGTCATACCCACCTGTAGGCACTGTACCAGTTGAGACACCGAAAGTGAAGGTGTAATGCGAAATAACACCACCCCAGAGTATAAACTATCACCTGAACATGAGAAACGTTCTACCTTCTTTCACCGGCTGCCCGCACGTCTGTTTGTATCATTCCGATTCAGTTATTTACAAAGCTCTACCGCGCTTCTCGCCACAAAATCAAGAGTGTTCTAGTAAACAAGACAACATCCATTTCAGGTGAGCGAGGCGGAGATACTCTATTACTTGTATTCAATGCCTCTGGGCAATTTCTCATTACCATTCGCTTCCATGCACAGAAATCGGAATGGAAATTAAAGCTTGTGCTTGTTTTGCTCCCATTTCACTTTGTTTGCCGTGCAGCGAGAACAGCTGGACCGCGCAGATAAAGGAAAGAGTCTCTCTCGTATTCTGTCTTGGCTCAGTGCCCAGCCATCTGAAGTGAATGTCTATAGCCGAAATGACAAAAGCACTAGTTAGGGAATCAAGTATGTGGGCTACAAATGACAATTAATAGTGTTTGAATGAAAGATTGATAGATACAATCAATCTATGCATGCAAAAACAATAATTCGGGACCATCTAAGAGAATGGCTAAAAGTGACAAATGTGCATTTTTAATAAACAAGAGCTTTAATTAGCTATTGTTAAAATGTCTACCATCATTTTGTTTTGCAGACCGCTGACAGGAAGTAGGCTGTCAAGAAGCCGCGTAGTGCGTTGTTTTCATGTCAGAGCCTGAGAGCTCAGGGAAAGAGGGAGTGTTAAACTCTCTCTCTCTTCAGAACAGTGCAAACAAGCGACAAACAGTTTTCCTATTTTATGTAAATAGTGCTGTCAGCTAATCGCTGGGTTATAAACAAAAATCACTAGTTTGGGAACACAAGGTCCATGCAACTGGTGTGAAAACCTAAGGCAACTGATGCTAGTGGCTGCGGTCTTTAGCGTCTTTAGCATGCTAGAGACGCCGGTTCAAGTCCCACTTGGAGCGGGTCGAGTAGGACAGGTTACATTTGGTGCCTTGACCCGGATGGGAGTGAGGTTTAGGGGGGTGAGTGTAATGGACGTAGCCCAGTAAAAGATGTCCTTGTAAACCTCACTCCCCTGGCCTCAAGAGGTGTGCTAGAGGCTGTGTTCTTGTTAGCGTGCCTGCCTCCCACACCGGAGAGGCCGGTTTGAGTCCCACTCGGAGTGGGTCGAGTAAGACCAGTTACACATATACCCAAATTATCAACACAGAGCGTTAGGTTACAGGAACCTGGGAGCATGCAGAGAGCAATCCAGAGAGATTTATAAACGGGTCTGTGGCATTTGTAATCATGTCAGCGGCTCTGTTTAACCTTCAATTACATCGGTTTTGCAATCATTCTTTCCCAAAGGAGCATTTAACTTTTTTCCTCTTTTCTGGTGCAACGTCTTTCTCACTCAAGGAGACTGGAACTGGTTTGTTTGAAGCTTGGTTTATCAAACTAAATCTAATTCTTAATGGGAATGTGCAGCAAATTCACCAAATGGTAATAGTCTTGTGTCCACAAGTTATGTTGCAAACATCTCTTCATCTTGTCTCCCCCTGCTTTAGAGCAGATGGTTTTACCATCAGATAGAGCATGCATTTTTTCCTCTCCCATGGGCTGAGTTTGAAAAAAACCCTGTGTGTACCCTTGGCAGAGAGTGTGCTGAGAAGGTTAAGAAAGAGGTCATGTATGAACTATGATCTGTATCAAATTTAAAAGCACCTTGCCAGAGGGATGCATGAAGAACTGTCCTTCAGATTACACTTTGAAAGCCGCATCATGACAAGCAATATTTGCAATGCCCACTTTTGTAAATTATCAGAGAGAAGTGTGAGATTGCCCAGCTGCACACTGCAGATACCTCATACAGACAGCATCACAGGGATGTGATCATATGTAACCCCTCCTGTTCGAACCACCCGCTCCAATCGGGACTCTATCCCGGGTCCGCCAGCATGAGAGTCAGACACTCTAACAAGGAGGCTAAAGGTTGCAACCTCTAGTGTCAGTCACTAGAGTGTCTTTTGAGATCAGAGGAGTGAGATTTATTTGCACAGTGAATACTAGCTAGTGAATACCATTACAAGTACTAGTGAATACCATTACAAACGTTATTGTGACATGCAGCTATCCAGATGTGCTTGTGGAGAGCAGCGCTCATTCTGTCTCTGGCACTTTTTTCATTTTATATAGGCCTATGATTTTAAACAATACTGCTGTGATTTGTATTAATGTAAAAGCCAAAACCAATATACATCATATTATTATTAGCCTAAATACATTACTTACAAAAAAGTAAACTGGCATGTTTTTTTTTCTCTTTTTTTATTATGCAACTGAGATTTATTTCTTATTGTTTGCATAATTTAACCAGTTATACTAATTAATATTTCTCTTCGTATTTTTTGAACAATCATAATCAAAAACATACGCAGTAAAGAAAAAGCGCAGCTGAATATCATGAGCGCGCGCGTAATCACGCTCTACCGCTGGGGGGGGCCAAGATTAGGGCAACAAGTCAAAAAGATTTTAGCACAAGCCAAAGTGGTAAAACGTGCAAGAAAAACAACAACATTTGGACTAACTGTGTGTTGAGTATAGCACGTGCCCCATTAAATTAAAACTTAAGTTGAAAAAAATATGAATAATAAAGGGAAAAACAGCTATAACTGATATCTGATATAGAACAAAGCATTCCTATCATTTGCATCCCCACAAAGCATGAAACGCATGATTATATGCATACAGTATATTGATTAATAAATTACGTGTAATGTATATGGAATAGGCTGCAAATGTCTCGTTTCATTAAAACTAATGAAAAAATATATCCTTGGGGATTTTGCAAGGATCCTCGCCGCCGTAAAGATTTCCCATATGTCAGATTAAAAAACACATAATTTTACCTTCTGCGATCGTTAAACCAATGAATTATGGCCACATTAATCCACAGAAAACTGTTTTTAGTGTAATCCAGTTTGCTGAATGAGCTTCCAAGAGTCCTCTCCTGCGTGGATAAAGTTTTTGCCTGGAAGTTCTCCTTCTCCAACTCTTTTCTCCCCTCCCCTCGCAGTTGTTTTATTAAACTTTCCCCTCGCTGTCGTTCCTCGATGGGAGAATCTCCAGAATACGCGTGATGACATCATCAACTGCTCAGGCTGAGTGTGTGGAAACGCGCCGCAGGCTTTACTTTCTGCTGCCGCCTCCCACAAGTCGTGCTTTGTTTGATTCCCACTTTTTTTTTACTGCGATTCCACGGCTGAGGAACTTATCTGAGGTCATGGTAATGCAGACAGCGCTGCGGGTTAGACAGGTCATCGGTGACTGAAAACCAAAGGCAAAATATTACAAACTGCTGCCACAGTTTTGATGGTAAGCATATGGTAAACGTAAAAAAAATCGTCTGGTCTTTGTTCTGTTGTCTCTACTTGGGTGGTAAACCATGTGGACTGAATTATATTGTTTCCTGTGTCTATAGCATATACGTTTTTAATCGAAACAAGTAGCTGCCGCTTATAAAATTTCACTATGGTAATTAATAACTTCCTCCAAAAATATTCCCAGTGTCCAAATATGCATATTTAGCCTAAGTAAAAGCAGTATGAGTATGATCTGAATACATAATATTGATGAAACAGTAGTTGAACAATACCTGGAGGACATTCATCCACTTTGAAGTGTCCAACCACTAGACATTTTGCTTTTCCCATGAGGCCATTGGAGCTGAAAAGTTTTGCTTTGGCTGTTTGATTGTTTACAGTGAAATCCACTTGCTGAAGGTTTTAGAAGAACAATGGTGACATGTATGGGTCATTCTGCAATATGAAAGTATTTGAAATTATTTGGAAATATTAAATAGGGTAAACGTACCTATTAAGCTCAAGTACCCATTAAGCACACTACTATCTTTGAGCTCAGATTATAAAACGTCTAAAAAACAATTATAAAATTATACATTATATCAATTATAAAAATCAATTGTCTTGATGTGTTTGTTACTATATACCTCCTGTAATTTCAAGCTAATCAGGCCATTGCACACTAAGATATGGGTATCTGTCTGGTGTCTGGTGGCCATTTTGAAAGCTGTCTGAAAACTTTCACCAAAAGAGTAGCCCCTTAAACGTTTAAGCCTTTATTTTCGATAAGTATAACTTCTTACTGCAAAATTAAGATTAATATTTAGTCTTGGAACCTGGATGTGGGAAATAATTACAGTTAGATCCAAAAGATAGTTTTAGCAACATAGCGCAGGTGCTGCAGAACACTGTTAGCTTACTAGCTGTATAAGATTGTGTGCTACACTAATATATTACTTCACAGGCATTACTGGCTTGTACTTTTAAATCCATTATATTATAAATGTACAGTTTATTGATGTTCTGTGGTTTTACACTGCTGTATTTTTTAAAGACTTCATGTTATTGTAAGGTGAGTTTAAAGGGTGCACTACTATGAAAATCACAGCTTCAGTGTGACATCAGTAAGAAAAAGTATAATTTCATAGATATTTTCAATAATAGCTGTTCATATTAAAATATGTATGAACTTAATACATGACCTAGATTATTTATTTAGCAAAATTGTCCTTTTAAATTTAATTTAATAATATTTATTAATTAAAAAAGGTTTGCTGTTCCAAATAAAGCTCAGTGTGCTCTCTTTAAGCTCATCCACATCCAACATCTATGTAAATACTTCAGAAACAGACTTTAAATATTAACTGATGTTAATATTAACAAACATGTACCCATTAAGCACAGCCAGACTTTTTGCATTTAATGATGCATATCTTAATTTAAATGCTTTTGTCATTTAAAATAAAATTAATATTTTATTTTAACATAACTTCTTGTACTCTAACCAATACCCTGTGCACTAAAATGTCTCAATGTAGATTATGGTGAGCTTAATAGGTATGTTTACCCTATGTCCCAAATAATAATCCTCCACAACATTAATAACGTTTCTCATTGGAAATGAATTGTGAGCACATTGGCTTCGGAAGAAAAAAAAAAAAAAAGTCGGTGGGTCCTTCCCCAGAAAAATGTTACTGGAGTAGATGCCATTTACATTAAGTGCAAATAGACCACCTTGTTTACTAAACATCTGATTGGACCAGACAAAATTATAGAAGACACTGAATTATTTACAGTGGCAATAGTGTAGGGGTAAGGCACATGGAAGAAAGTTTTGATGCAAATCGACCCAAGGTTCGAATCCGCCTTTTTCCAAACTCGCTCTACTCCCTTTTCCCCATCAAATATCAGATCGGAAAGGCATTTATTTTCAATAAAAATGTAGAAAATATTAGAAAAGTGAAAATAAAGCATCTAACGTGTGTTTAATAAAGTGTTTATCGGTTAGGGGTAGGTGAACAGACATGTGCTGAAATAGAGACGGTAAAAGTGAGTGGGTCCAATATCATTGGTCTTAAAAAGTGGGAGGGTCTTGTCCCACCCACATACAATGGTTCCAATGGCCCATGCATGAGCAGCTCCATGTGCTGTACTTGACCAATCACTTCATCTGTTATCTGCCTTGCATGGTAAAAGTTTCTTCACCTGCTAGAAGCCAAAAATAGAAAAGGTTATAGTGCCGTACAGAACAGATTATTTTAGCCTATGTGTCCTGCTCCTATATATAGTTTTGCTAATTAGTTTAGCTACATCTTTCTCATAAATTTACAATCCCCTTGCAGAATTTATGTTTAGCATTTTTTTAAATGACAAACTCTAAAAGGCTAGATTTTTGCATATAAGAACTGAATTTTAACAAATGAGCTCTATATATACTTATCTTTCTTCCTTCCTTAAAATAATGAAAATTCTGTCATTAATTACTCACCCTCATGTCGTTCCGAGGGTGGCGTCCATCTTCGGAACACAAATTCAACGCAACTTCAACTTTCAAGTACCAGAAAGGTAGTAAGGACATCGTTAAAATAGTCCATGTGACTCCAGTGGATCAACCTTAATGTTATGAAGCGACGAGAATACTTTTTGTGCGCAAAAACAAACAAAAATAACAACTTCATTCAACATTATCATTATTATTATCATAACATTATTATTTATTCTCTTATCTTGTGTGCCAGTCTCCTACGCAATTCACGTAAGCACCACAACGCATGCATGGGATCGTGCTCAGCCAATAGCGAGCCGCCGTTTTGCCGGAAGTGCTGTACTCTGTGAATAGCCCAACAAAGTGAATAGCATAAGAGATTGTTGAATAAAGTTGTTACTATTGTCTTTATGGGACGTGAAAGTTGAAATTACACTGCAGTCAAAAATATATTTTTTGTGTTCCAAAGATGAACGAAGGTCTTACGGGTTTGGAACAACATGAGGGTGACTCACAGCATTTTCATTTTAGGGTGAACTAACCCTGTAATCAATGACTGTATGCAGATTTTGTGGCAGGTGCGCATGAGTCCCTCTATTGTACTGAGTGGCAAAGCTGGATCTTAACTTCATATGGCCACAATCTGGACCTTGAATGTGCAGAGCATGCTGGCAACCTAAATAACTTGCAGGACCTGGAGAATCACAATAAGTGGGTAGCTTCTTTTCTCAAAACAAACCATACACCAACTATCACAAAAGAGTTATGATGCTCGAGGAATCAACACTCCCCAACTTCAATCCCCAAAATGCAATTGCATGTTGTAATTGAGTAAATTCCTGTTCCTGGGAGGTCAATTCAAATTCACACTCTAGTCGGAGCTCGTGATGCTCAAGGAATCAACACATTTGAACAGAATACTTTGTGTAATTTCAGTAATTATTTGCCTTGTGAAAGATATACACTATATTGCCCAAAGTTTAGGGACGCCTGCCTTTACATGCAGATGAACTTTAATGACATCCCATTCTTCATCTGTAGGGTTTAATATGGAATTTTTTGCAGCTGTAACAGCTTCAACTCTTCTGGGAAGGCTTTCCACAAGGTTTAGGAGTGTGTTTATGAATTTTTTTTTACCATTCTTCTAGAAGCGTATTGGTGAGGTCAGGCACATTCCATTCCATAAAGCTCTCTCTGCACTGTTCTTGAGCTAATCGGAAGGCCACACGAAGTTTGGAGGTCTGTAGCTATTGACTCTGCAGAAAGTTGCCGACTTCTGCGCACTGTGAGCCTCAGCATGCACTGACCCTGCTCTGTGATTTTACATGGCCTACCACTTCATGGCTGAGTTGCTGTTGTTCCCAATTGCTTTCACTTTGTTATAATACCACTAACATTTGACCATGAAATATTCAGTAGTGAGGAAATTTCACAAATGGACTTTTTGCACAGGTGGCAACCTATCACGGTACCACGCTTGAATTCACTGAGCGCCTGAGAGCGACCCATTCTTTCACAAATGTTTGTAGAAGCATTGATTTTATACACCTGTGGCCATGGAAGTGCTTGGAATACCTGAATTCAATGATTTGGAGGGGTGTCCCAATACTTTTTTTTACAATCCATTAAATAAGTTAATCAGGATAGTACTAAATGATTATGAAATAATTATTATAATAATTATGAAAATATAAACATATTGCAGATCTAAGAACAGAATCCACCGGTTGCATCTTTATGGTCTATTAAAAAAATTAGGAAGAAGTATATTTGTAGAGTGTATTTGAACTCTTTGTCATCCTTGTTACAATGGGCTGTTGGTATCATAAATTATCTTTTCTAGACCTTGATAACCACATTAAAGATCCTAAATCCTATCGTTTTGCATCATGATATGTTAATAATGGGCTGAGCCCTGGAAGTCATTTGTCTAACACTTATGACTTGCACTGTAGATTAGTCATGGCTTGATAAAGTCAGCTTTACCTACCCAATAACTTTCATTGAACAAGTAAAATATTGAGCAGCAGAGGGCTGCTAAACTACTTTTGTCATCATCTTCAATCTTTTTTGCACAAAGGGCATAACATTTGACTTAACAATGACTTTGTTCTCTTAGAGTTCAAAGCTCCTCGAAAAAACAGGATGTAAGAGGCTGCAGCGATGACGGGAACATCTGGAAAAAGGTGTTAAGACTGTCCTCATGTGCCTCAAGTCTTATGTACTATGCGAAACACAAGGTATACGGTCCAAAATCTAGAAATCAGGATGTAAGAGCGTTGGATTGGAGATGTCTGTAATGTATCAGGATCAAGGCAGTGAAAAGGCCCAGATTTTAAATACTAATGCTACAGCATTGTGTTCCAGAGTTAGCCTGCACCATATGAAGTCCAACGTTTTCCTCTGTGGTTCTGCTGTGCTGTTTGGAACGATGATGGACAATCTTGATGTCATATTGTAAAATATAGATGAGATGATGTAAACTATGTTGTAAAAAACATACCTGGGGGGATACAAATAAGCAGCAGTGGTGCTGGAGCACAGCCAAAACATGTTTTATCTGCAGTTAGACTATTAAATAATATGACAGAGAGGACTAGCATTCATATTTAGTCTGGGATTTACATATCAACGTTTTTATGATCCCCTGTCTGGGTTTGGCATCGACTTCCAGCCATGTTCTTTAAACCAGGAGAAGGGTGGGCAGGAATAGCTTTCCTCACAGAAGACCCTATATGCATAACAGCTTTAAAAAGCATCCAAAATTACCTTAAAATACTTGTAGATTACACTCTAAAGAATGCTGGGTTAAAAACAACCAAATTTGGGTTAAACATGGACAAACCCAGCGATTGGGTTGTTTTAACCCAGAGGTTGGGTTAAATGTTTGCCCAACCTGCTGGGTTGTTTTATTTAACTCAACTATTGTTTAAAAATTACTGTCTTGCTTGCTTAAAATGAACCCAAAGTATGTTGGAAATTAACATTTATAACATTTAATAAATGAACTAATAAGTTCAATGAATAATAATTAAAACAATAAACATTTATTAAATTGCTTATTAATAAATGTTCACCCTTTGATAATTATTGTTGCCTCTAGTAATTATGTTTGATTTTTAATTTCCAACCTATTTTGTGTTCACTTTAAGCAAGCCATATGGTCATTTTTAAACAATAGTTGGGTTAAAATAACCCAATCGCTGGGTTTGTCCATTTTAAATCCAACTTGGGTTGTTTTTAACCCAGAGTGTATATTTGAGGGTAGAATGTCTTAAAACACTGGATGCTTGCATTATATTTAATGAATATAATAACTGAAACTTGATTATTGATTCTCATGTAAAGCCGAAAGTGAAAGAAATTAATGTTTTTTTTTTTAATGTAAATTCTTTTACATAAAAAAAAATTTTTTTCAAATAAATGCTGAACTTTTAAACTTTCTATCCCAAGAATCCTGCACTTTTTTTTATTTTTTTTTATCACATTTTCCACAAAAAAGCAGCACATAACCTAATATAATAATTGATAATAAGGAATTATCATGCAAGATCAGAGATACTGAAGAATGGAGTAATGATGCTGAAAATTCAGCTTTGCGATCACAGGAATAAATTTTAAAATATATTAAAAACAAAACAGGTTATTTTAAAGTTTTTTTTTTTGTTTTTTTTACTGGCACTTCATTCTCATGCAGCATCACAACACACTTTCGGCTTTGCATGAGAATCAATAATCAAGTCCCAAGGACATTCTACAGTTTCTTGTGACTGTGATTTTTGTATATGTGCTGTGCAAAGTCAAATATTTAGCATATTATCACTTAAGATGAGACTATACCCTGCCAAATGTGAAACTCTGCTAGTCAGAAACCTAGTCAGATTTTGCTGATCATTCAAATGGATCCATGAAATTTTAATGGAATGAGAAAAGTAATTGGATAATGAAAAAAAGGTCAGGCACAAATGATGCCAGTATTTCAGCTTGATATGCGTGACATTGTTTGTAACATTTCTCAAAGTTTCTGAGAACATTTGTTACAGGACTGTTGATCAGAATAGACTTTGAATGTAGCACCTTTCGGTGGTTAGAAATGGATTTGTATGAGGAATGTCATTTTCTGCTTGCCCATAAAGCCTAAGTCACAATGCAAGACTGAAGATAGTCCCTATTCATACTGAGTTGTGAATTCCTGAATTTGAATTGAGGTAGCAAACTTAAAGGGATAGTTCACCCCAAAATATCTTATTTTGTGTTCTTCTGCTGAACACAAAATAAGATATTTTGAAGAATATCAGTAACCAACAGTTGATAGACCCCAGTGACTTCCATAGTATTTTGTCCCCTATACTGTAACTATGGAAGTCAATGGGGTTCATCAACACCACATTTTTGGTTTAACTATCCCTTTAAGGAAGCAGAATTAAAATGACCTGAAAGTCATATAACCTGCAATAACGTTTAACTAGAATAAGAAGATTTTTGAAGTCTTGTCTGAAAAAAATCTTGACATTTGAAAGTTTTAGAAGTTTTAAATTTAAGTGTGATTGCTCTGTTAGCACGGTTCATTTGAATAAGTGTGAACGCTGCCATCCAAACCCTGATGCGCACCAAACATGCGCTGAAAAGATGGGTCTCGGTCCACTTCCAAACTGACTCTGGTGTGGTTTGAATTAAATATGAAAGCAACATGGACCAAATACATGTAAACGAACCAAAACGGGAGGTGATGTCACAAGATCCGACCCTAAAAAGGACAGAATGCTCAAGCATATCTTTATAGTCGCGATGTTGCCCATCACAGTTAAGTACAGGTGTCAGAACCGCGTCTCCTCACAGCATATCTTCATTTTTTATGTGTGTGATGGAGGGATTCCTGCCATTGTTTCTACTCCTTTACACATTTTATAAGCTCTTCACGAGTTCTCAGCTGGTCAAAAACCACCATATGTAGGCTCGCACATACAACGAGCGCATTTAGCCCAGCACACAGCATCGGTTTGCAAGTTCGGTACATCAGGTTGTGAACATACCACTATGCCTTTAGGTTTGGTACCTAAGAGACCAGGGCTAAATTTATTTATTTTTTGGTCCGAACCAAACGAGCGAACTACAAGTATGAACACACCCTAAAAGAGAATTGTGATGGGGACTTGACGCAGACTAGTCACCAACTTAAAGCATCAGAGGTGACAAGCTTGAGACTTCTAGTGCTTGATATACATTTCTGCAAAAAGTTTAGCATCAAAAAATGTTTCTGTATTGAAGAAGTATTAAAGTGTTTTCTCCTGCTGCTGCCCAATCTGTCTCGTTTCAATGCCTCAAATTCCTTTTCCCATCTCAAGCTGGTGTTTCTTCACTCTTGAGCAAAGTCCATTTAAAGGAATATGGCCTGGCAGTCATTTCTTTTGGCCTTTAACTTCCATTCCATACAGTTTTGCACTCTTAAGAGAATGAGGGAGGGAAAAAAATCTCTTGTTTTTTTTCTCACCAAATGTCCTTGGTGGATGATTCTCAAATAGCATCACACAGAGAAGTCAATGCTCAAGGACTGGGCACACCTATCCAACCACACAATTGGATTTGATTTCAAGGTTCAGCAGAGAGTGACAGATATGAATCATCTAATCTATGAGCTTGAACACAGACCCTTAGACACATACAGTATGAGAGCCTCATGGAAAGAAGCCACAACAATTTACTTTTACAACCTTTTTATGTTTAAAAATGAAAATACATATTTACAGATACATTGCAAAAAACACTTCTGTATAATCATACAATTATTAATTTCAGTCCTATCCTAATATGAAATTAAAATATATTACAAAATGCAAATGTTATGTAGATGCTTTCTAAAGTTTCTATATGAGTGTCAGGTCATTTTGTGTGTCAATGTCAAAGCAAATGAGTAATAAAACTGGCTCATAAGGACCGGCTGTCAATAAGTCAGTTTTTACAGTTAGCTTATTGCAGCATACATTATCATAATCTAAATTAACTTTGCAGCCCTATAGAAAGCCAAAGACTGGTTTGCATAATTAAGGCAATGTAGTCCCATTTCCAGAACAGAAAAGGACATTTTGGCCCAGAAAAATGGGCTCTGCACCAGCCCCTAAAATCTGCTGAATCAGTAACTGCACCAAGATAAGTTTTCAGAACATGACAAAAACTGACAAAACAAAACTAGATCACTCCCACAATCTCTATCCTAATTAATAGATGGCTGTTGGAGGATGTAGAGGAGAGAGAGAGAAAGACGCAAGATAAGTGGACAGATTGGTGGAGCATGTTAAAGTTTTTCTTCATAGTGTTAGAGACAATATGGCTGACACTTCTGCCACATCCAATGCCAAAAAAAAAGGAAAAGAGAGTCCTCATGGCCAACTGACACATATTCAGAGACTTCCTTTTTCAGATCCATTTGGGCAGTGAGAGATGGAAAAAACTAAAAGGATAGAACTTGCTGAGACAGAGGAATATAGTCATGACCACAACAGCCAATGGAGTTTGGAGCCCTTACAAATGTGTCTCTATTACATAAGTTTGGAAACTCAAACAATGTCCACAACTGAACCATGTGACATTTGAACATTTTAGGCTGAGCTGGATCTGATTTTCTTCTAAAACTAATTGATTTGATCTTGACTGGATAATTTCATTGGGGTTTATCTATTCTATTCTATTCTATTCTATTCAATGCAGATCAAACAGTAGACCCTGCAGTAACCTGGAGTAGATGGATGGGATAGACAGGCTCTTTGGGAATTCCTTGCACACTCACAATCCCCAATTTTTCCAGACATCCTTCCAAACATGCACCGCAAAGCTGATCCTAACATGAATCCTGAGTCTTTTTGCCAAATCTATTTTCCAGTCAGGATGTAAAACAGCCTTTATTCTTCACAGTCTGTTTTTCACTTCTCTTCCAACTTTCATTTTTGACTTAAACCCCGCAGACATTGTACTAACATACTTTAGCTTCACAACCTGCTTATTCACAATGCAGGCTTTTGTAGTTTTAGGTAACCCGATCTTGTTGCGCTTGGAGAATGTTGTCCTATTGTCAAATCTCTCTTCCTAAGCACAAAGACGATAATGTCAGAATTTAAAGACAATATATCCACTCTCCAATTCAAAAGTACAGAGATAAACAGAGTTAGAAACTATAAATGGCAACAGCTAAGGGGAGTTTCAAATGTGAAAGTGACTTCCGTTTGAGCTGTGCATCATATATCTCTATGCTACTGACATGGACCTTTTTTTGCTCGCAATTATTTCACAGCTATTTCACTAATTTGACCGTGCCTTAGCGGTGTCCGAGTATCAAAATGGCTGCAATTAATTACAACCTTCCCGATTCACACTAAAAGCACATTTGTGACCCTGGACCACAAAACCAATCATAAGTCGCACAGGTATATTTGTGGCAATAGCCAACAATACATTGTATGGGTCAAAATGATCGATTTTTCTTTTATGCCAGAAATCATTTAGATATTACGTAAAGATCATGTTCCATGAAGATATTTTATAAATTTACTACTGTAAATATATCAAAAATGTATTATTATTAGTAATATGCATTGCTAAGGACCTAATTTAAACAACTTTAAAAGCGATTTTTTTTCAATATTTCAATTTTTTTGCACCCTCAGATTCCAGATTTTCAAATGGTCGTATATCGGCCAAAAATTGTCCTATCCTAACAAACCATATCAATAGAAAGCTTATTTATTCAGATTTCAGGTGATGTATAATGGCTGTCCCCTTAAATAGGGCGATTTCGGTCAAAGCCAGTGTTTCTGAATGAATCGGTTAAAGGTGCAGTGTGTAGTATTTGAGGATCGATTGACACAGAAATGCAATATAATATACATAACGTCTCAGTTACGTATGTAACCCTTATTCCCTGAAGGAGGGAATGGAGACGTTACGTCAGTGACTGACGGAATGGGGGTTTTGCTTAGAAGCCTCCTTCTATCACCTTCGAGTTCTACAAAACAAGCCAATGGCAAAACAATGCCATGGGTCTGCGGAATTTGCATAGCGCAACTCCGCCTCAACATGTGGGTATATAAGGAGCTGCATGTGCAATCCCGCATTATGTTACCTGCTGAGGAGCCGAAGGCTGAGCGCCCCAGCCATACCAGCGGTATAGCGGTTGTGGCACGTGGACGTAATGTCTCCGTTCCCTCCTTCGGGGAACGAGGGTTACATATGTAACCGAGACATTCCCTTTCAGTCAGTCACTACGCGTTACATCAGTGACTGACGGAATGGGGGTCCCTATCTAATCTCGCCACAACGGCTGTCTTCCAGCGTCCTGCGCTGACCTGAGCTCCCTGCCGCTGTATGCCGAATACCAAGGTACACTGGAAGCATATCCCACGTGGAAATATGCAACACATTGCCTGCCCGCAGGGAGGACTTAGAATACACATATGACCCACAAGCGGGATGCATAAGGAACACTCTGAGGTATCCAGCCTGCATTGTAGAATGTTTCAACCCCAGGGATGTCAAGGTGGACTTGCCAAGGGAAGGCACGTGCTCAGAGGAGACTTACCGAGAACATACACATGTGGGGGTTGCACATGGAGGCACCTAGCCTAACACAAGGGCTGACCGAGTGGGCATGCACTCTGGTGTCGGCATCAACAGTGCTGGAGGAACTCAGGGCTTTACTGAGAAACTCACCTGAGTAAAATAGCGCACGTATCCAGTCAATGGAGTGGAATGGTGCAGCAAGCCATGACACCAAGCCTGTCCTACTTACTGGCCACTGGGAGCGAGTGCACGAGAGATTGTAGAATCTCGCGAATCTGTTAGGTGTCGCCCAGCCTGCAGCTCTGCTGATGTCTGTTAGTGAAGCGCCATAAGGAACCTGATGACCAGGTCATACCGTTTTTGAATCCACAAGGTCGTGGTACGCAGAGATCGCAGCCATGTAAACCTTTAGGGTGGAAGGAGACAGCCTTCGTTCCAACCCTTCACTGTAAAAAAAAATGTAGACTAATGATTATGTTTTAGTTAACTGGACAATTAAATGCAAAAAGTTGGCTTAACTAGTGAAAAGAAGTTGGTTCAACAATCGGTGGACCAACCTAGTATTAATTGTAAATTCAATTTGTAAATGCAAGTTAACAAGCATACAAGTTGCAACAAGTTAACAATGCATTCTGGGTGTATCATGCAAAACTCATCCATTGCTCCCAGAATGCATTGCGGCATGTCACCATTGTTGAGATTCATAGGCTGATTCTTGATGTCTGTGGGAGTAAATCTCACAGGTTAAAGTGCTTAATGTACAATCTGCTTTAAACCTTAGTCAGCTATTCTGATTAAAACTGTGCTTGATATTTTCTAGAAGCACAATAAAAATAATAATAATAGTATATTGATCATATAAAACTCAGTCATAAAATCAGTGAATTAAGCCACTACACAGTGATTATATTCTTATCACTGAGCAGCTAACAGCATTTGATTGTGTTTTCTCTTGCTTTTCTTGCCAAACATTAAAAAGTCATCAAACTGCCCAACTAAAGAAAACACTAATCACCATGATGGTGACATAATTTTTTTTTTTAAAAATTCTAAAAACTCAATCAGCTGAACAAAAGATTTTAAACTGGGAGACATGTGACCTTACTCAGTTAATTTAGTTAAGTGAACTACTGTATTTAAAAGTTGAGTAAACTCAAAAAAGCTGTGCAGCAAGTTGCCTTACTATTTTAAGTTATGTCAACTTTTTTTTTTTTTACAGTGTTTTTGGAGGAAGGAGAGCACAGACCCAATCAGGCATTTCTGGGATCTTCTCGGTGAGAAGAACACCAGGTGACGAAGAGGTTCCACTTCAGAGCGTCTCGTGGACAAGGCTCTAGCTGAGGTGGTAGGGTACTCAAACCTTCCGTGTCCCATCCAGAACCCACACGTGCAGGTTCCACAGGTCGGGGCGCGGGTGCCAGAGGGTTCCCCGTCTCTGAGAAAGGAGATCCTTCCTCAGAGGGATTGGCCAGGGAGGGGCTGTCGCGAGGAGCACCAGTTCAGAGAACCAAGTCTGGTTGGGCCAATGCGGTGCAACCAAAAGGACCTGCTCCTTGTCCTCCCTGATCTTGCACAGAACCTGTATGAGAAGGCCCACTGGGGGAAACGCATACTTGTGTAGGCCCTGCGGCCAGCTGTGCGCTAGTGCATGTGTGCCGAGGGTCCCCTCGGTCAGGGAGTAAAACCAGCAGCAGTGGGAAGTGTCTGGGGAGCTAAACAGATCTACCTGTGCGCCGTCAAACTGTTCCCAAATCAGTTGAACCGCTTAGGGATGGAAACTCCATTCCCCAGGACATGGCCGATGTCGTGAGAGCTCGTCGGCTGCACGATTCAGCTCACCCGGGATGTAAATGGCACGAAGCGACCTCAGGCGCTTCTGACTCAATAACAAGAGATGGCGGGCGAGTTGCGACATACGGTGGGAGCGTAGACCACCCTGATGGTTGATGTATGCTACTGTCACCGTGTTGTCTAAACGGACCAGTACGTGCTCATCCTTCAGCAGCGTTTGAAAACGGTGTAAGGCTAGACGCATGGCCAGCAATTCGAGGCAACTGACATGCCATAGTCGCTGGGGTCCTGTCTAGGAGCCAGCAGCAGCATGTCCATTGCACATGGCACCCCAGTCCAAGGCATCTTTTGTCAGAGCAACATTGCTGGACACTCGTTCTAAGGGCACTCTTGCCCGTAGAAAGAAGAGGTTCTACCACAGGTTGAATGTTTGATGGCAGGCCCGAGTTACTGACACCCGGAGCGTGCCCTGTTGCCATGCCCATCTCAGGACTCGATCGCGAAGCCAGTGCTGAAGCGGTCTTATATGAAGCACTCCGAGCAGCGTGACTGCCATATGCCCCAGGAGCCTCTGAAATAACTTCAATGGAACCACATTCTTGCCCTCCAATTGACTGCAAGTCAGCAGTGATTGCGCGCGCTCGCTCGTAAGCTGCGCGTACATGGAGACCAAGTTGATTTCCATACAGAGAAAAGAGATCCTCTGCACAGGGGAGAGTTTGCTCTTTTCCCAGTTGACCCGAAGGCCCAGACAGGCGAGGTGCTGGAGCACCAGGTCCAAAAAATCAGACAGTTGTCGAGATAATTCAGGATGCAAAACCCTGTGTTGCCTGAGTGGCACAAGGGCTGCCTCGACACCTTTCATGAAGACGCGAGGAGACAGGGCTAACCCAAATGGGAGTACCGTGTACTGGTATGCCTGCCCCTCAAAAGCAAACTGTAGAAACGGTCTGTGTGGATGAAGAATGGAGACATGAAAGTACACGTTCTTTAGGTCGATCGCTGCAAACCAATCCGACGGGCAAATGCATTCGAAATTGCATTTGGCTGTCAACATCTTGAAATGGAAGCCTGTGAAGGGTTCGGTTCAAGACGCGCAGGTCCAGGATTGGCAATGCTACCCACCATGGTATAGCAGACTCCCCGAAAGTGGGGAGGAGACCGTGCGAACTGAAGCGCTCCCCCGGCCCTCCACTGGGGGAAGGAGTGGTCCTGCTACCATCTCCTGAAAAGAACTGATGCCTATCTCCGAGCTGCCCATCTCAGGAGTGCCGCTTAGCCTGGCATTTGGAAGGCTTAGGGGCAGAGACGGAATGCGCCACCTCACTGCGACCTCCTCGACGCTGCGGCCCATGTGAAGGCTACTGCTGTGGCTCAGCGGGAGTCACAGGGGGGGCGCTCTTGGCGAAGGGCAGGCTGAGGCAGCTGAGCTGGCGTCAGCACTGCCCTCGTGCATGGTTTTTAAACCTTGGCCTGGTATACTTGCAGGATGGCCATGGCATGCAAAGCAGACGCGGCCTGACCCGCAGTTCTGTAGGCCTCGGCCACTAAGGTTTTGGATAGGCTTTGGGCGGGTGCTTGGGATCAGCACGCCAGGTGGAGGTGCTCTGAGGATACAGCTGCATCACAACAGAGCGCTCCACTGGGGGAATCCCCGCATACCCTCTGCCCAGGAACCAATCATCCAGCCTTGAACACTCAGGCTAAGGTGGAGGATTCCAGTCCAGCCCAATGTTCACAGCTGCCCGGGAAAGCATGGCTGTCAGCTCTGGATCAGACTCAGGCAACGCTGGCACTCCAGAAGGAGGCAGCGCAGCCGAATCCTCATCTCCAGAGGACTCAGGCCTGCCTTGTGATGCGGGGATCGACATCACATCATCCACTGGAGCCCCGAATGAAACGCTGGGTCCCTGCGCTAGGGACCAGCCATCTCAATTGGAAGGGTCGCAGCTTGAGATGTGGAGGGGGTGTGGCCCGAGGAATAAACGTTGGGGTGTCCCACACCGTACCCCTCAGATCACCCTGGCCATCAGCCAAAGTAGGTCCTCGCAAAGAGGAACTAGATTGGGGAATGACAGAGGGAACTCTACCCCTTCGGAGGTCATTGAGTCTCGATCTAAGCATCGCGATGGTCATGTTCCCGCAGTGAGCAAATGACTCATCCACGAGCACTGCATCAGCATGATTAAAGCCCAAACATGCTAGACAGCGCTCGTGGCTGTCAGACGGATGAATGATGCGACCGCACCCAGAAACACACGGGCGACACATCTTGAAAAAAATGTGCCCGTGTAGCTCTTTTAGAAAATGGAAAAACTCAGCAGTGCCGAAGCACCCAGGGAGAACACACACTCTGTGGCAGATCACTGCACAGATCAGCAGCAGGAATGCAGAACTCGCTGGAATGCGCCGTAACCCCGACACCACTGAAGAGTCGCTTGTCTTACTTGTAGAGAAAAGCTCAGAAGGCAAGTGATGCACTCGGCTCCGAAGCAGAAACATAATGCGAGATTGCAGACGCAGCTCCTTATATACCCACAAGGTGGGGTGGAGTTGCGCTATGCAAATTCTGCAGACCCATGGCATTGTTTTGCCATTGGCTCATTTTGTAGAACTCGAAGGTAATAGGCTGACATAACGCGTAGTGACTGACTGAAAGGGAACTATGTTTTCAGTGGCGTATAAAGACCTTACATAATGAAACGTTATGATTTTATTACATTAGAATGAGCCATTTCTATCTACATGCACAGTGAAATCGTCATTTTGCGCCATGTTTCTAAAGTAGCCCTAAATGGACAAACTTCTCTACAGAGAGCTAGTCACTCTCTGCTCTCTCCGGCAACAACATTTTTGTTCTGTGTCAGCCCCGTAGCTTCTCTATGTGCTTCGAAAAAGAGGGGTGAGCAGTGGGTGATTGCAATTCACAACCTCACCGCTAGAAGCCACTAAAATTTATACACTGCACCTTTAAGTGAATGATTCATTAATGACTCATAATACACTCACTGGTGAAAATATCACTAATTCCAAGCACTAATGTTGTACCTCACATTGCCATCATGCCAATTATTTAAAACCATTTGTGGCTTTCTTTACAAAATTTTAACTAATTAATAAGTTAAAAATAAACAAATGACACAAAAGCTTTCTCTGTTTCCAGCACCAGTACTGGACTGGTAATGATATCATTTCATAACAGTTAATTTCATTTCATTGGATGTAATTAGTTAATTAGTTATTAGCTAGGTGAAATCTGGCACCAAAATATTATGTCTCAACAAAGATCATGAACCTGCTTTTCATGCTTCTAAAATTCTTGGTCACCTTTTCTTAAAGGATACCTATAATGCCCCTTTTAACAAGATGTAATATAAGTCTCAGGTGTCCCCAGAATGTGTCTGTGAAGTTTCAACTCAAAATACCCCACAGATCATTTATTATACCATGTTTAACAGAAGGCAAAATATGCTGTTTTCCTGCATGTATCTTTAAATGCAAATGCCCCACCCCGCTTTCCAGAAGAACAACTCATGCATCGGATACTCTGCTGCAAACTAAGGGCGTTTTCACACTGGGCACGTTTGCTGCGGTCCGAGTGTGATTGTTCCTGGCACCCCCCACAGCATTGGTCTGGTTTCACACTCAACTTGATTCCATCGAACCTTGGTGCATTTGTGTTCACCACCTTATGTAATCACAAACGTGCAAGGCGCATGATAGAACACAGAACGACGGTAAATATATTGTTTTTTTTTATTAATTTGGTGCTATTATGCGCAGCTGAGTAAACGACACTTGGGTTTACTGTATGTGTGTCGTATGAAGGGGACTTTCTGCTGCTTGCAAAGAGATTATTTTGAGGAGACAGTAGATCGCCATTTATTTGCTGCCCTGATAGTACTCAGTATGTGTGAATACATCAATCAGCATAAATCATCAGCACTGTCATCCCCTACATTTGTTATTTAACTAAATACATCATAATTGGCTAAAACGCATGCACAGGTTACTTTACTTTATGAACAAATGCATACTTAAGTCCCAGTTGCTTCCACATTCACGCGAATTGCGACACAGTTCGAGTGCAACTGAACTCAGAACATCCTTCAGGTAGTCTTGGGTTTGGTACCTTGGTGCACACTCGGGTCCACATGACAGCTTTCACATTACCAATTTTTCATGCGAACCGTGCCTCGTTTTGAACTAAACTGCCAGTATGAAAACTCTATCGGGGTCGTGCTCATGTGGCATTGCAGTTCTTCATCATCATGAAAGTTCATTATCTGCATGTGTTTTAAAGCCATATCAGTCTAAACTTCTAATATATGGTTTTCTGAGTGCACACATCCGAAGCATGCGCACAGAAAGCTGGCTGTCACCTTTGGCTTGGCTTGCTCAGTTGGGGACACTACATTTTCAAATAAATATCCAAATAAATGTAATTACTAAACTAAATTAACTATATCAACTACATTATTTGAATATATATGATAATTGAAAAGAGCTGAAGACATCACCGTTTTCTCCAGAGCGGTTGTACAGCCGAATCAAATTCGGTTGCATTATTTTCCTGTTTAACACCGTGAAGCTGCTTTGAAACAATCTGCATTGTAAAAAGCACTATATAAATAAAGTTGACTTGACTTTTCAAACGGCGTGTCGTGTGAGTATTAAACTTCTCTTATTAAAAGTTCTCTTTTACATCTTATTGCACTTAAACTGTCAAATACACAAGGTTATATCAAAAACACACAAAGTTCACAAACACAGTCGGTTATATCTGTGAATGTAAACAGCAGGGAAAGAAATTGCATGTGTATGTTAGATCTGTGTATTAAAGTGAAAGCACTGTATTATACAGTAGATACTGCTGTATATGTTGAATCAAACGACAAAAGAAAAACAGAAAATCGCTCACTGCTCTTGATTGAGTAACTTTAGTAGCTTTAACAAGAATACATTTCTTATTTGAATGCTGCTGTTAAATGCTCTGGCATGTACCTCACTCAGGTCTATGCTAATAGGGCAGAGTCTGTCAGCAGTCGTGGGTGGGGCCTATGCAATGTGACCTCACATTGCTATAAATCTGCGGGGATTAAAAAAAAAAAAAAAAGAGTGGGTGGATTTTTACCATTATAAGTGGGTGGTTGTGTACACACACTGCCAGCACACATTTATGTTCAAACACCACATAAAAGTGATTTTGCACAATAGGTCCCCTATTAGGTCAGATCTGATTAGATGATACATTTGCTTTGGTTCACACCACCCAAGTAGACATTTTATATATATATATATATATATATATATATATATATATATATATATATATATATATATATATATATATATATTCTATCTGAGCTGTTTGTGAAGCGTCCACACATCAACTATGCTTTCCAGCTGAACATTAAAACTTGGCTGAAGTGGACTATTGATGTGGCTCTTTAATTAGCTTGAGGCAGCTTGAGCACTAAATCATCTTAAAAAACAAAACTGCACTTGAAAGAATTGCTTTGATGCACCTGGAGTACATACTGATGCATTTGGCTGCCCATGTAATCGAGTTTGTAGGGCGGAAGTCATTTGAATGCAATACAAACATGCCAAGGGCTATGCGGTATAAGCGTGCACTTGTTGGTTGTTCATAAACAAATACCTGCATGCATACACACACAGACACGCTGACAGTACAACTGAACAGTGCAAAAATTAATGCATATATATATATATGAAATAAAAAAGACTGCAATTTCTTCTCACTAGAGTCATCCATCCCTGTCCACTGGTATATAAAACATGCAGTTAGTGTCAAACCAAATCAATAAGAGCATGCCTTGGTGAGTCCAGCATAAATATGCCTCCCTTATGTCCTCGGCCCTGTTTGTTATGCTCTTATCCCATTACAGTGGGATGGTGGTGGTGAGCCCTGTGAGAGGATGGTTTTGATAAAGACTCAGAATGGAAGACCAGATGAAAGGTGACTTTTCCAAGACCAGTGAGCCTTGGGCATGAGGGATACAATTTGTAATAAATATTTAAATCTAAATAGACAGCAGAAATGTACTCTTTGCTTTGATCATTTTGTCAAGGAGAGCTTCTCGTGTTCTGTTTTAGCTTTGGGTTCGGGGTCTCTCTGGAATAACAGTGGTTGACCTTAAGTGCTTTAGCTTAGCTCACCAATAAATCAAGTGAAGTAAAAGCATTGAAGCGCTCAAGGCTCTCTGTGCCAAAGAATGGACCCAGGCAAGCTCATGCTTGATAAAGGAATAATTCACCTAAAAATGACAATTATGTTATTATTATATGTCCTTGTGTAGTTTTAGAAAGGTATGATTCTCTTCTTCTGTGGAACACAAGATAGTCGCTTTTCCCATGAAATCACAGTGTGTGGGAATGGGAAATGACTGAGACTTTTAAGTTAAAAAAATAATTAAAAGCACCATGAATGTATAAATAAAGTGGATCATATGACACAGTAGTAAAATCATCTGAAGTCATAAAAGCTTTGTACTATATGAAATTGAAGTGGTTAGTCACAGAAAATGTTTTAAACATCTTTTGGTAGCATTTTATTTTACAGTCCCGTTTCCCATGTACATACACTGTAAACCCTAACGCTCATAATAACTAATTGGTTTGAGTAGAGCCAACTCAAATTAAACAAATTAGTTAAATCAAATAAACTTTTATGAGTATTTAGAACTTTCTTTTTGAGTCCACAAAACTGACACATTTTAAGTAATTTGAATTATTTCAGCTTTTTGAGTTTTATGAACTAGTTTCTTTTAATTTAGACAAACTTAAATTTTACTTGGATGGGATTTCTATTTCCGAGCATACTTTGCCATGGCACTCGAAAGGAGAGTAAATGCTAAAATTAAGTGTTATATAATCATGTTTTTTTTTTTTTTTTTTTTTTTTGTGCAAGATTAATGTTAAGTGGGATATTTAGTAGTGTTTAATGTTTTGTTATGTAAAAACATAAAAAATGTTAATGCTAGTTTAGAAGAGTTTCTGTTATGTTGGCTTTTTGGGGAGGTTTTTATCATGGTGACGAGTAGAGCATGAGCTTAGTTTGAGAAAAGATGTACAGTATGTTAAATGTTCTATACTGCTGTACTCATTCAGCAAGTGCTATGCTAATGCTCTCAAAGCATTGTGTTACCAATTAGCAAGGTAGCTTTTTAAAAATATTTAAGTTGGTAATTTTAAGTTAAATGTATGAAAAAAGTTGAGCAATTAAAATGTACAAAATAAAAATCTGCAAGTTCTGCTTACTTAAACTTTAAATATCTTAACTTAAAACATTTTATGTAACTGACTGCCTAAATTTTATTTACAAAACTAATAATGAGTCATGTGGTTCTCAAATTAAACTGTAGCAGTAAATGACTGCTTTTTTTTTTTCCATCCCCGGCCTCCTCCACCCACATAAAGCTATTGTATGAAACCCGAAGACATACTGCATGAGTCATATTGACTACTTTTTTATGATACTATGGTGCTTTTGAGACTTTTTTTGAAGCTTGGATGCTCCAGTCCCCATTCATTGAATGAAACTGCACAATAGCTGTTTATTCTATGCTTCCACTATTTCTTATAGCCTATCACTCCTTGTTCTAGCTTGTACTATTCTGTTTGAAACTCTGTATTGACAACACTTGTGTTATCGCCTCCTTAAGATTAATTGCTTGTTGTATTCCTCCTCTGTAAGTCCCTTTGATTGCATCTGCTAAATTAATAAATGTAAAAGTACAATACTTCTTAATTTCTGTTGTGGAACACAGAAGTGGAAAGTCTGAAGGAGGAAGATAATGACGGAATTCCCTTTTTGGGTGAACTATCCCTTTAAATGAAATACTTGGACCTGTGCATTAATGAAACCATGATTAGATTTAGTTTATAGACTAAACAATGATTTTAGCTGACTCAATTTAAAAATCCAAGAATTGTTAGACAAAAAAGAAATACAAATCCTAGACCTGTGTGAAGGAAGTAAAACTTTGTGTGAAGGAAGTAAAACTTTGGGCGATGAGGGCTGATAGGGCAACATGAATGCTCACATCCTCTCTGCATTAGTGTCTGCAGTGGGACTGCGCCAACAGCAGATGTGGAAAGATCAGCGTGCTGGGAAATTATGCAAATGAAAAGGTGAAGGCTATAACTCACGGATTGATTTAATGCTAAATTATGTGCTGGGATACATGAACGGACTTTGATAAAGCACGACGCATTCAAAGGTTTTAGTTGAGCATGTCTTTCTCTGAATTCTTAAAATCCATTGTGCTTACATCATCCCTCACATCACTGACACCCCCTTTCTTTTGTTTTACTGTGTGCATTACCGACTTCTAAATGATTGCTGCAGTGTAAAAGACAATGTAAGACTTAACATTAAATGAGATGTTGCAGATTAATGCTAGTCATTGTCTTTTATTGCATAAACAATAGAACATCTGAAGGAAGTCTGATTGCAGGTGGATCTGGGACACTGGGACCTGTATAAGATGCCTTGTTCTAAAGCAGACACAACAGACACACCTCACACACCTGTCAGCTATTGATCAAAGCTTAATATAGATCACTTTGACAAAAGCATACGCTGTAGTTGCATAGCCAAAAAAAAATAAAAAATAGGCCTTCAGGTTCCACACCTTGAGGCAGAAGAAAAAAGAAAAAACAGCTAGCCCCTGCTGGTAACTATACATAACACAATTATGCTGCCCTGTTTCTTCAGTGATTGCCAATTGATTCTGAAAATGTTTTATTTTTTGATAAAGCTAGATTATGTATCACTAATAAATGGAATATATTATTATATACACTCACCTAAAGGATTATTAGGAACACCATACTAATACGTGTTTGACCCCCTTTCGCCTTCAGAACTGCCTTAATTCTACGTGGCATTGATTCAACAAGGTGCTGAAAGCATTCTTTAGAAATGTTGGCCCATATTGATAGGATAGCATTTTGCAGTTGATGGAGATTTGTGGGATACACATCCAGGGCACGAAGCTCCCGTTCCACCACATCCCAAAGATGCTCTATTGGGTTGAGATCTGGTGACTGTGGGGGCCATTTTAGTACAGTGAACTCATTGTCATGTTCAAGAAACCAATTTGAAATGATTCGAGCTTTGTGACATGGTGCATTATCCTGCTGGAAGTAGCCATCAGAGGATGGGTACATGGTGGTCATAAAGGGATGGACATGGTCAGAAACAATGCTCAGGTAGGCCGTGGCATTTAAACGATGCCCAATTGGCACTAAGGGGCCTAAAGTGTGCCAAGAAAACATCCCCCACACCATTACACCACCACCACCAGCCTGCACAGTGATAACAAGGCATGATGGATCCATGTTCTCATTCTGTTTACGCCAAATTCTGACTCTACCATCTGAATGTCTCAACAGAAATCGAGACTCATCAGACCAGGCAACATTTTTCCAGTCTTCAACTGTCCAATTTTGGTGAGCTTGTGCAAATTGTAGCCTCTTTTTCCTATTTGTAGTGGAGATGAGTGGTACCCGGTGGGGTCTTCTGCTGTTGTAGCCCATCCGCCTCAAGGTTGTGCGTGTTGTGGCTTCACAAATGCTTTGCTGCATACCTCGGTTGTAACGAGTGGTTATTTCAGTCAAAGTTGCTCTTCTATCAGCTTGAATCAGTCGGCCCATTCTCCTCTGACCTCTAGCATCAACAAGGCATTTTCGCCCACAGGACTGCCGCATACTGGATGTTTTTCCGTTTTCACACCATTCTTTGTAAACTCTAGAAATGGTTGTGCGTGAAAATCCCAGTAACTGAGCAGATTGTGAAATACTCAGACCGGCCCGTCTGGCACCAACAACCATGCCATGCTCAAAATTGCTTAAATCACCTTTCTTTCCCATTCTGACATTCAGTTTGGAGTTCAGGAGATTGTCTTGACCAGGACCACACCCCTAAATGCATTGAAGCAACTGCCATGTGATTGGTTGATTAGATAATTGCATTAATGAGAAATTGAACAGGTGTTCCTAATAATCCTTTAGGTGAGTGTATATTCCATACATTAGAGTATATTAGAGTGTTTATGTATGTATGCATGCATGTATGTATGTATATATATATATATTAGTGCTGGGGAAAAATGTATCGTGATTAATCACATTCAAAATAAAAGTTTGTGTTTACATAATATGTGTGTGTACTGTGTATAATTATTATGTATATATAAATACACACACATACGTATATATTACTGTATATATAATTTATCATATATACACATGCATGTGTGTGTATTTATATATACATAATAATTATACACAGTACACAGTACACACACATATTATGTAAACACAAACTTTTATTTTGGATGTGATTAATTTTTCCCCAGCACTATAATATATATAGTCATAATTATCATAAGTCAATGCGAGATAAAGTTGCAATCATGAAAAATAAAGCTGCATTTATAGCCCTATTCGAACGGGATTAGTATTATCTGGGGACCTCGTGTGATTTAGAAATTTAGAATTTTGCGTGACGCATTCGCACGGGATAAGCAAAGCCTGTGATTTTACTTACATTTACTGACTTGTCTCCTGGATATGATGCCAAGACTCGTAAAATGTTTTTTCGCTATAGATATAGCTGTATGATATATCATAAACAGAAGAATGTTCCTTACCGCATGCTGCTATATGTTATCTAGGCTTGCTGCGATAGTCGGTTACACTGGTTACATCACTTTCCCACCGTCGTTTTGATTTTTTACAGTAATAAAAATCATTTAGTTCAGTTAGAGAACAGATGCTACAGTTAAAAACTGAACTGAGCACAGACCAGCAGCAGGAGTCAGATTTCATCATGAGAGGGTGGAGCTGACAATATGACGGCCGGAAGATTTGTTTTCAAAGCTAAATGTAAAAGCACCCATTTAAGCTAGCTTGTCATTGTACTGTTCTGTTTTTGTGTTTTTCATTAAGAATAATATTGGAGAAGTATATTTCCTCCCAAATTGGCGCTAATTCTAAAGTTAAAGTACAATGTGCACGGCCACACAGGCATTCAGAACGGTGCGCGTTATGAATGCAGCCTCCATTCATCGCAAAAGATGGATAACAATATGCACAGGAAACAAAAAATCCTGGCCAAATCACAGAGATGCCGATTCACACGGGACTAATATTATCACAGGACCTCCGTGTGTTACGGAGTGTAGTGCAGCAGGGAAGAGAAGATCCAGGGCTTACACAAAGACGGGTTTTTATTTATAAAGGGAAACAGAACACGACACACATAGGCATAACACATAAGAACGGACAAGGAGTGCAGGGAAGTGAGATCAATATAAAGGGAGTGCTAATGACGATGACCAGGTGCAGGGAATCCAGGGAGAGTGGGAGAGATAAGGAGTGAGTGATTTCAGGTGTGAGACAGGGAGGATCATGGGAAATGGAGTCCAGGACAGGCGTGGATTGTAACATTACTTCCCCCTCCCGGTAGGCGCGTCCTCGCGCCTTAGATGCAACACCGGGGAGGGGGGGTGGGCGCCCTGGAGACCTACACGCAGGTGCGGGGGAGGTGCAGACAGGTACAGAGGTCTCCAGGGCGGGACTAGGACATCGGGCGGCCATGGCGGGTCAGGAGTCTCGGGCGGCCATGGCGGGTCAGGAGTCTCGGGTGGCCACGGCGGGTCAGGAGCCTCGGGAGTCCACGGCGGATCAGGAGCCTCGGGAGTCCACGGCGGATCAGGAGCCTCGGGAGTCCACGGCGGATCAGGAGCCGTGGGATGCCATGGCGGATCAGGAGCCTTGGGAGTCCATGGCGGATCAGGAGCCTCGGGAGTCCACGGCGGATCAGGAGCCGTGGGATGCCATGGCGGATCAGGAGCCTTGGGAGTCCATGGCGGATCAGGAGCCCCACCCACATGTTCCCCACCCCCGGGTATATAGTCCCCCCCCAAAACTTTCTTGGGGGAATTCAGGGGTAGTATGGAGGGCACGCGGAATGGGATGAGCTCCTGGGCTGGAGCGGGCTCGAGGAGGGCTGGAGCGGGCTCGAGGAGAGCTGGAGCGGGCTCGAGGAGAGCTGGAGCGGGCTCCTGGAGCGGAATCTAGGAGACTCGGAGCGGGAACAGGGAACAGGGAACAGGGAAGCCTGGAGCGGAATCCAGGAGACTCGGAGCGGGAACAGGGAAGCCTGGAGCGGAATCCAGGAGACTTGGAGCGGGAACTTGGAAGCCTGGAGCGGAATCCAGGAGACTCGGAGCGGGAACTGGGAAGCCTGGAGCGGAATCCAGGAGACTCGGAGCGGGAACAGGGAAGCCTGGAGCGGAATCCAGAAGACTCGGTGTGGGAACGGGAAAGCCTGGGGCGGAATCCAGGAGACTCGGAGTGGGAACAGGGAAGCCAGGACAGGCGTGGATTGTAACACCGTGTTCTGAGAAATATGGTAGGTCAGTTGTGGGGGAATTTTTACTTTACAAATTACAGACATGGCCGATTCGCACGAGATTAAGATCACAGACATCCTCTGCAATTATTACAAATCACTAGAGGTCACCAGGTAATACTAATCCTGTGCGAATAGATAAATAGTTAAAAATTATGACATAAAATTGCAATTATGAGATATAAAGTTGCAGTTGTGAGATATAGGGTAAGTTTACACGACAATGATGTACCAATAATAGAAAAGTTTTTCATTTGCATTTTTGAAAAGTTTTGCATACAGACGGCAACATCAAAATGATCCCGTTCACAAGGATCCATGAAAACAACTAAAATAGCTGTATTATGCATGCCAGGCCAGTAGATGGCAATGTCACTTTGTAAATAAATGCTACCCACCTATAGAGGTAATGCATTGACGTCACTTTCCCGCAAGATTTAATAGGGGAAACTGGAACAAATGATTATCAGTTTAAATTAAAGGTGCACTATGTAACATTTTTGCAGTAAAATATCCAAAAACCACTAGGCCAGTGTTATATATTTTGTTCAATTGAGTACTTACAATATCCCAAATGTTTCCAACTATTTGTAAATCATGAGAAAATTGCTATTTTAACCAAGGAACCGGGACGTGTGAGGGAGTCGCCTGTCAATTGCGTCATATCTGCGTTGCCCTCTGTTTCTGGTTTTACTTTGCAGAAACGCTTTACTTTACTACAGTGTGCAACGTGTCATAGCAGCCGGCGAGCGAACGCACAGAGTAACGTCATAACATAATTTTCAACACACTCAAATGTATCTAATATGATAAACAGAGCTGTGTTACCTTATACTCATGACCGGAAAAGCGGAAATGGCGCCGGCGACTGTGGCATAATAAAAGTCCCGCTGCTCACGAGACGTGTTTCGCAATCGCTCCAGCGGCCTTGTTCAGCTACCACAACACTCTGTCCTGCTCTGCTTCATACTACAGTAACGTTAATAATCACATCCATGAACAAGAGTCCTATTCCGATTCTTTTCCACCAGCTGTGAGGTGAAGACCACACGTCCCAAGATTCTGCGCTCAAACTTGGCGCTATCAAGCTACGCCTTTGTTTTGAACAGGCGACTTCTAGCGGACAGAAAAGTTACATAGTGCACCTTTAAAGTATAATATAAGTGTTCCTTACAACTTACCAAAGATCCAGTGATTCATGTACACTCACCTAAAGGATTATTAGGAACACCTGTTCAATTTCTCACTAATGCAATTATCTAATCAACCAATCACATGGCAGTTGCTTCAATGCATTTAGGGGTGTGGTCCTGGTCAAGACAATCTTCTGAACTCCAAACTGAATGTCAGAATGGGAAAGAAAGGTGATTTAAGCAATTTTGAGCGTGGCATGGTTGTTGGTGCCAGACGGGCCGGTCTGAGTATTTCACAATCTGCTCAGTTACTGGGATTTTCACGCACAACCATTTCTAGAGTTTACAAAGAATGGTGTGAAAAGGGAAAAACATCCAGTATGCGGCAGTCCTGTGGGCGAAAATGCTGATGCATTGTTGATGCTAGAGGTCAGAGGAGAATGGGCCGACTGATTCAAGCTGATAGAAGAACAACTTTGACTGAAATAACCACTCGTTACAACCGAGGTATGCAGCAAAGCATTTGTGAAGCCACAACATGCACAACCTTGAGGCGGATGGGCTACAACAGCAGAAGACCCCACCGGTTACCACTCATCTCCACTACAAATAGGAAAAAGAGGCTACAATTTGCACGAGCTCACCAAAATTGGACAGTTGAAGACTGGAAAAATGTTGCCTGGTCTGATGAGTCTCGATTTCTGTTGAGACATTCAGATGGTAGAGTCAGAATTTGGCGTAAACAGAATGAGAACATGGATCCATCATGCCTTGTTACCACTGTGCAGGCTGGTGGTGGTGGTGTAATGGTGTGGGGGATGTTTTCTTGGCACACTTTAGGCCCCTTAGTGCCAATTGGGCATCGTTTAAATGCCACGGCCTAGCTGAGCATTGTTTCTGACCATGTCCATCCCTTTATGACCACCATGTACCCATCCTCTGATGGCTACTTCCAGCAGGATAATGCACCATGTCACAAAGCTCGAATCATTTCAAATTGGTTTCTTGAACATGACAATGAGTTCACTGTACTAAAATGGCCCCCACAGTCACCAGATCTCAACCCAATAGAGCATCCCACAAATCTCCATCAACTGCAAGATGCTATCCTATCAATATGGGCCAACATTTCTGAAGAATGCTTTCAGCACCTTGTTGAATCAATGCCACGTAGAATTAAGGCAGTTCTGAATGTGAAAGGGGGTCAAACACAGTATTAGTATGGTGTTCCTAATAATCCTTTAGGTGAGTGTATATTGACATGCAGCCAGGATTGTGTTTCCTGACATTTATATGAGCCTGATTTCGATGCCGGGGAAATACATAAAGCAAATTTGCCTGCAACATTTTATATAAATACAATATAGGTAGGTCTAAATCCATGTGATCACTTATATCAATGTTATATACAGTGGGGCAAAAAAGTATTTAGTCAGCCACCAATTGTGCAAGTTCTCCCACTTAAAATGATGAGAGAGGCCTGTAATTTTCATCATAGGTACACTTCAACTATGAGAGACAGAATGAGAAAAAAAAAATCCACAAAATCACATTGTCTGATTTTTAAAGAATTTATTTGCAAATTATGGTGGAAAATAAGTATTTGGTCACCTACAAAAAAGCAAGATTTCTGGCTCTCACAGACCTGTAACTGTCCTCCACTGTTTGAACTCGTTATCAGTATAAAAGACACCTGTCCACAACCTCAAACAGTCAGACTCCAAACTCCACTATGGCCAAGACCAAAGAGCTGTCAAAGGACACCAGAAACAAAATTGTAGACCTGTACCAGGCTGGGAAGACTGAATCTGCAATAGGTAAGCAGCTGTGGGAGCAATTATTAGAAAATGGAAGACATACAAGACCACTGATAATCTCCCTCGATCTGGGGCTCCACGCAAGATCTCACCCCGTGGGGTCAAAATGATCACAAGAACGGTGAGCAAAAGTCCCAGAACCACACAGGGGGACCCAGTGAATGACCTGCAGAGAGCTGGGACCAAAGTAACAAAGGCTACCATCAGTAACACACTACGCCGCCAGAGACTCAAATCCTGCAGTGGCAGGTGTGTCCCCCTGCTTAAGCCAGTACATGTCCGGGCCCGTCTGAAGTTTACTAGAGGGCATTTGGATGATCCAGAAGAGGATTGGGAGAATGTCATATGGTCAGATGAACCCAAAATAGAACTTTTTGGTAAAAACTCGACTTGTCGTGTTTGGAGGAGAAAGAATGCTGAGTTGCATCCAAAGAACACCATACCTACTGTGAAGCATGGGGGTGGAAACATCATGCTTTGGGGCTGTTTTTCTGCAAAGGGACCAGGGCGACTGATCCGTGTAAAGGAAAGAATGAATGGGGCCATGTATCGTGAGATTTTGAGTAAAAACCTCCTTCCATCAGCAAGGGCATTGAAGATGACACGTGGCTGGGTCTTTCAATTTACCCCAAAATTCAACATATTGAGACGCAACCACAGTCACTCCATCCGATGGTGACGTCACACGCATACCTTCTATAGACTGAACACGTAATAATGTTTACACGGAGACAATAGAGCTCCGGAGGTCACGTGACCCATTCTGGCAGGCAGGAACAGCCGGCTCCAGCATGAGTTTCAAGGCAACGGAGTTCATTGCGCACTTTAATTCAAAAGACATAGACCTGGACATAACAAAACTTAATAGATTAAATATAACAGATCCCTATAATGCCCCCGGGGTGTTTTAATCTGTATCGATAAATGAACGGATAGCTTTCCAGTCAGGGCACCTATTGCACCAGCTGTGCGCAAGTTACAACTAGCCTAGTTTTGACGTAAATGGCCACTAAGTTACAACTTATGTACTACTAAATATTTTTGCGTTGCACCATTAAACTTAGTTGAAGCCTAAATCTACGTATAAACTAAATATTTATGTAAGCCTCCGATCAGGGGTAACATTAACAGACAGAATAGCAGGCAGTACTGCATCACCTCGTTTTACACGACAGACAATTCTTTACACGTATATGATAATGCTGACATATACACGCACTTACATTTTAAGAGAGAAAACGTGAATAGATTACTGTTAGCGGTTAACACAAACCCTTTCAAAACAGCGCAGCTGTGTGCATCTGTCCCATCGGTCCGTGTTGTGCATGTCAAATAAAATCAGTCATAAATCAATAAATGTAATTTATTCTACAAAAACATGAGTTTGTCAAACAGTGACATCATGCTCATGCGTATTACGTGTTCAGTCTATAGGCACATAATGTTTCTTCACAAGGTAATATCGCCAACTACTGGCCTGGCAGCATTTTTAATATGGCATTTTTAGTTGTTTTCGCGGATACGGGGATCGTTTTGACAACATTGTCATCTATATGTGAAAAATGCAAAAGGAAAAATTTACCCAGGTGAGATATAAATGTGCATTCATGGCAAATAATTCCACATTTGTGAGATATAGTCACAACTCTGAAATATAAATTCACATTGTAAATGTATTATTATATATTTTTTTACTCTGGAGGCAGAAACAGGCTTCCATATTAGGCTAATATTATGATTATATTACAGTATTAGTAATCGGTTTTAGACCTTCTTGGAACAGCACATTAGGAGAAAGAAGCAAAAACAGGAAGAGAGAGCGTATGTGTTCCACATGCTAATAGTTTCACTCAGCTGATCATTTTTATCACAAGAAGAATCTAAACACAAGACACTGTCTGCCGCCGAGCTGCTTCACACTGGTCTGCCCACCCCAGACGCTCATGAAATTATGTTCAGTCCATGAGAACGAACCCTTTGATTTATGAGGCTGTTGTTCTGTTCATTTTTACGGCGCACCATCAGTTCCAACGCGAGCGGATTTATGCACTTTATCTCTAGATAGAATCCGGCTGCGCACAGGATCAAGGTGTTATTGATTGTCTCCCAGCCATTGATCCTATTGAGTGGATAGTTAAGCAGTCGTCCCCTGTGTGGCTTTCGAGATGAGAGCGAGTACTAGCTTTATTGCGGAGAGTGGGTGGCCCGCTGTCAAGGGCACAGTCTGAGACTTGCACATTGTAGGAGGTTTAGAAACAATTGTCTTCTTTGAAAAAGAAGGGGTTTATTTAGCTTTACAGCATGCACTCACTGTACATGCAAGGACATATAATAAGGCAACTTCCAACGCACAAACATGCACGTTTCCCATGATCCTTGACCTGACACACGCAGTCATTGGCGTTTCTGCAGCTGCGCTCATTTGTAGCCCTGCTGCTCTGTGGAGGCTTGATCACATTTGACTTTGTGCTGTTGTATGTGCTCAGCGGGGGGATCTTATTATCTCTGTAACACATTGCTCTATTTTTGTGATCCTGCTTTAACATCCTCCCTCTTTCTTTATCCCTCTCTCACTCTCTCTCTTGTATTGGAGGGGGTGTGGGTACAGGAATAGGACTGCAAGCGCTCAGAGGGCCTCTGAAGACTTTATGTCCTCTGATCTCAGCGTGTATTCCAAACAAGCTAAAGAAGCATAGAGAAAGCAAGTGTGTGGGTTTAGATGAGGGGAGGGAGGATATGGCAAGCAAGAGTGTGTAAACAAACATACGCTTTAACCCTCAGCCAATTGCGCAGAGAGACTCAGAAATTAGAGATCCATACGGCGACAAGATGATTCTCAAGAGGTTGAGCGCATATGTGGACTTCTATGGACGCTTCTATGAACTTCAGTGTTAAGTGAAAGTGTTTCTGTGCCAATACTAAAGAGAAAAATAATGACAGTTAAAATTAAAAGTTCGGAAAAGTTGAGAAGATCATCTATATTTGCTTAACAAACGTCTAATCTCAAACTCAACACCATGCGGGCTGAAACAGATTGTTGATTATTTACAATTTTAGCGTTTTTTCCTTAACAACCAAACAGACACTCAATGACTTTCCTGGGGTCAGGTGACATCTTTCTACAGTTAAAAACACTTATTGGGGTATTGCATGAAATGATATATTTCAGTAAATGATATACTGTATCTTTCAACACACCCTCTGATGTTCATTCATGTTCAACTCGTCACATATTGATGTTTGGTCAGGTCACTTTTTAACTCACAGGATACCCCTCTTAGCATCATTTTTCGATGCGCAGGGTACTCCGTTGATTTCAATGAGAAACCTTTGCCGACATACACAGACGCATTGGGCATGGGAATGATATCGTTATTATGAAATTATATATTGGGTTATGATTTTGCCATTATGACATGTTGGAGTGTGACTCAATTTAATAAGCATAATTTTATTCACATTTATTAAATGTTTTCTTGTGTGTCTTGTGACCAATTGCGTCATTACATCAGCTTTGATTGTAAAATGTCATTGGCTCTCATGTGTCTCGTGAGCAGTTGCGTCATGCTAAAGAGTCGGGTGTATCTTTTGTGACTGAGTGAGTGCGTGCGTTCATGGAGCGGCAGGATCATCATTTCAGCAATTAAAACATTAAGATCAACTCTGTTCTTCACAAAGATATCGTATGACTTCAGAAGACATATATAAATATTTATAAAATCATGTCTACTTTTACAAATGCAAAGAATTAAATGCATCTTGATCAGACGCATTGGGCAAACAACTAAAATCAATGGAGTACCCTGCACGTCGAAAATGTACGCTAAAGGGTTACCCTGTGCATTAAAAATTGACACAGAGGGGTCCTGACCAAGCATCAATATGTGACGAGTTGGGAGTGTTTTTAGTAAGGACGAGATGAACTAAAGTGCCAACCCGATCTCACAGCAATTCATACATATTTTACAAGGTGGCTAATTCGTATGAATTTGTACAACCTCACTCATACGAATGTGTGTGATTTTTGCTAAATCAATACATATTTGACGAGTTAGTCAATTCATATAAACTGATGCTTTTTCATTTTAGGTACTATACTCAATTACTCAATATGCAAAAAATAAATAAATAAATAAATAAATAAATAAATAAACAAACAAATAAATATTATTTTATATATATATATATATATATATATATATATTTTTTTTTTTAGATCGTGCTTGGCCTTAATGAGCCCTCAAGAGTCGTAAACAAAAACAAAATTAGACGGTAGACTTTATAGGTTAAAACTTTGTAATCATCAGTCTCGATGGACTATGTTAACCCTCATAAATAGCTAATGTGACCAAACTCTCTTAAGAAGGCTTGATTGTACATACTATTACTACTACTACTACTACTACACTTATACTTCAAAATATTTATTTATTTATCTTTTAGTCCTACCTAGTCCATTTTATTGGGTTCCTGGGAATCCTCATTGACCAAGTGGCCAATTAATAATGTTCATTTGAACAGCTTTTAGCTTTTTAATAGGTTTAAAATGTGTTGTTTATTAAATTGTCACATGAAAGACCAAATTTGGATCTTCCTAATTACTTTCTCAAGGAGCCATTGGGGATGTGCACATTTCATGATTTGCGTGCTATGCAATTAATTTATGATTCTCATTTCACCTATAGCTAACACTACACTTAAAACGAGCCAATTATCTGAATCTCAAGAAGATCTAAAGCAGGTTAGAGTCACAATCTTCTGCGTACAGTGTCTTGTCTACTGTAGCAGTGGAACAGAGGTTTGGGGACTTTTGAAACCGAGGCAGTCTTGAGTCTCAGTGCAGCTGTTAGCAGCCTAGATCTGCCTCTCTGGATTAGCAAGGCAGCTGAGATGCCTCCTTTCAATTTTTCATGATGTTTACACAGCTCCGTGTTCTTCAGGGAAAGATCAAGGCGATGCTTCCTGTCGTAGGATAGAAATATTTATCACCTAATTTTTGTCTCTCCCTTAAGATGTAGTATTGCGTGAGGAAGTATCGAAAAAGAGGACAACTCTAAGAAATACATCGTTTTTAAAAGCTCTACTTAGATATAGCTGATTCAGCTGTTAAGTTAACTTGAGTCAGTTACCCAAGTCACCGTCTGCCTTGTTAGTGCGCTTCTATAAAGTGAAAATCACTTTTTTCCGTGCTCTGCATAATTTAGAGAGAGTATGCATAACTTTAAAGCTGAAGTGTGTAATTTTTTTTCCCCATGCTAAAATACTTCCTCTTATCCCAGCTGGATATCCATGAGTAGGGGTGACCGGAGATGCTTGTAACATATCAGTTTAACCACTTAGAAATTAGCTTCCAGGATGAAATTTTAAGGTAAAATAACATGGTGATACTTTATTTTAAGGTGATGTAGTTACACATGTACTTACTATAGTAATAACAGTAAATTATGCAAACTCTATAGTAAGTACATGTAGTTAATTAATATTACTCAGTACTTATAAGTACAATGTAACTACGTCACCTTAAAATAAAGTGTAACAAAAAAATGTCCAGGTTATATTTAGATTTTTGATTGTGTTAAATGACAGATCAGATATCATTATCTTGTTTAATTTGATATAATGTAAAAAAAAAAGACATTGAACAATTGTGAGAGTACCTGACATGCACACTTTTAACTGATTGCCAGTGTTTTATATATTTGTTAAATAATTTTTCTTGTATTTTTTTTTATTCTTTGCTGTTTTAGAGTAAAATTTTTCCTTTTATTACCTTTTGAATTAAAATGCTTCAAATGAAACATGGCAGAGTTGAGTGAAGTGATTGCTGGGCATTTAGTATAAAAATAAGTTGCTTTTTCAAAACAAAATGACCAAAATAAATGCAAGTATAAAATTGCAAACTAATTGCACACCCTCACCAACAGCTCTCATAAACAACTTTAATTTTGTAGCAAATAAATATTGGAAAAATAAATTAAAGTTTGAGGTCGTGTAAAACACACTGATTGACAGACCACAGTATAAGCCAGTAATTTGATTTTCCTGAAAAGTCCTGACCAGCCAGTGACACTGTCTCAACCAATCATGTGCATTTAGGGTGGGGCTACCTGTTTGTCCAACCAATGACAGACAGGGGGAGTCATTATGTTCTGTTTGGCGCTTCCAGTGTAACAGAAATTTTGTTTACACTTTATTTTAAGGTGTCTTTGTTACACTGTAATTATACATTTAAATACAGAGTAATATCAAGTAACTACATACTATAGGGTTAGGGTTTGGTTTGGTGTTAGTTGCATGTATTTATGCATAATTTAGTCATTACTATAGTAGCTACATGCAACATATACTATATTGCCAAAAGTTTTGGGACGCTTGCCTTTACTGCACATTAACTTTAATGACATCCCATTCTTAATCTGTATGGTTTAATATGGAGTCCACCCTTAGCAGCTATAACAGCTTCAACTCTTCTGGGAATTTGTGAGGTCAGGCACTGATATTGGATAAGAAGGCCTGGCTCGCAGTCTCCGCTCTAATTCATTCCAAAGGTGTTCTATCGGGTTAAGGTCAGGCCAGTCAAGTTCCTCCTCACCAAACTCGCTCATCCATGTCTTTATGGACCTTGCTTTGTGCACTGATGCGCAGTCATGTTGGAACAGGAAGGGGCTATCCCCAAACTGTTCCCACAAAGTTGGGAGCATGAAATTGCCTAATATGTCTTGGTATGCTGAAGCATTAAGAGTTCCTTTCACTGGAACTAAGGGGCCAAGCCCAACCCCTGAAAAACAACCCCACACCATAACCCCCCCTCCACCAAACTTTACACTTGGCACAATGCAGTCAGGCAAGTACCATTCTCCTGGCAACCGCCAAACCCAGACTCGTCCATCGGATTGCCAGACAGAGAAGCGTGATTCGTCACTTCAGAGAACACGTCTTCACTGAATTCATATCAGATTAAATTGAAGTGGCAGCCGAAATGTCGGTGCTGTTCATCTTCAGTGAAATTCTGCTCATTTAGTAAGTTATTCTCTCAGTCAAGCTTGCTTTCATTCTCTTTATGCCCTTATCTTTGACCTTTTACACACTCCCTATTGCAGCTTTTATCGTTTCCCCCCATTCTATCCCCCATTTTCTGTTATTCAGTCATAGATGCTTTTGCTGGTCCAACTTTGGTGCATCATATTCATCAATTAATTGTTTTTCTGTCTTTCTTTCCTCTCATATTATGGGTGGCGCACAGTGTTTTATGTGCTCGGACTGCATGATTGTGATGTTCCATAGCAAACTATCCAACAAAGAGCGATCTTTGAACGCGTGAACGACCACAGAATGACTGGAGCTGTTGTCTTTGGCTGGCCACGCTACGGAGTCAGCCACCCCTAAATCAGGCCAGATGAAAACAGATGCATCTCCACTGCTCTAGTGTCCAGTGGCGGCGTGCTTTACACAACTGCATCCGACGCTTTGTATTGCACTTGGTGACGTAAGGCTTGGATAAAGCTGCTCGGCCATGGAAACCCATTCCATGAAGCTCTCTACGCACTGTTCTTGAGCTAATCTGAAGGCCACACAAAGTTTGGAGGTCTGTAGCTATTGACGGTGCACCTCAGCATGTGCCGACCCCGTTCTGTGATTTTACGTGACCTACCACTTCATGGCTGAGTTGCTGTTGTTCTCAATTGATTCCACTTTGTTATAATACCACTAACAGTTGACTGTAGAATATTTAGTTGTGAGGAAATTTCACGAATGGACTTATTGCACAGCTGGCAACCTATCACGGTACCACGCTTGAATTCACTGAGCTCCTGAGAGCGATCCATTCTTTCACAAATGTTTGTGGAAGCAGTCTGCATGCCTAGGTGCTTGATTTTATACTCCTGTGGCCATGGAAGTGATTGGAACACCTGAATTCAATGATTTGGAGGGGTGTCCCAATACTTTTGGCAATATAGTGTATGTAACAATGACACTGTAAGTTGAAGCTAAAGTGATTTTGGTAACACTTTATTTTATAAAGTTAACAATAGTTCAATCCACGGAGGTCTCTTTAAGCTTCATTACATATTCTGATACAACATCTCCTTAGCTTCTGGTTCATGTAGCAGTAAAATCCCGAAATAAAAGGCTGAGCTGCAGTAGCATGTCTGGACTTTGGATGGCCTCTCTTCTCAGTTCTGTAGTGAATATTGATTTATCTATTGCAAATCTATTACAATGCCCCACCATTAGCAGACTTGTCTTTTGTTGGATAATGCTAAACTCTGGGAGGTGGACTTTTGCATTAGCATTCACCCGACTGACTACTTTCCCCTATAGCATACGCTTTTCTCTCTGTTGCCCTCTTTTTTTCCCCTTCCTAGGCACTTCTTCCTTATCAGCCAGTGTTTAAGATGATAATTGACATTCTATGACAAGATCAGCAGCGGAAGAAGGAAATGGGGCCATTTAGACTGCAGTCTATTCAAAAAACGCCTGTTGTTCCTCCAGTAATTACACTGCGGTTGAAAAGATCACCATTGCTCATTGAATTCATATCAGATTAAATTGAAGTGGCAGCCGAAATGTCCGTGCTGTTCATCTTCAGTGAAATTCTGCTCATTTAGTAAGTTATTCTCTCAGTCAAGCTTGCTTTCATTCTCTTTATGCCCTTATCTTTGACCTTTTACACACTCCCTATTGCAGCTTTTATCGTTTCCCCCCATTCTATCCCCCATTTTCTGTCATTCAGTCATAGATGCTTTTGCTGGTCCAACTTTGGTGCATCATATTCATCATTTTATTGTTTTTCTGTCTTTCTTTCCTCTCATATTATGGGTGGCACATAGTGTTTTATGTGCTCGGACTGCATGATTGTGATGTTCCATAGCAAACTATCCAACAAGGAGCGATCTGTAATGAGAACGAGTGTTTCAACAGTCCGTAATTCTCCTGTACACCACTTGGAGGCAACATTTACATGGTGGAGAACACGTGAATGACCACAGAATGACTGGAGCTGTTGTCTTTGGCCGGCCACGCTACGCAGTCAGCCACCCCTAAATCAGGCCAGATGAAAACAGATGCTGGATGGAAATGTCACAAGTGTATCTCAAACTGCCAGCGCATTAACCTCCTTACCCAGAGTGCCCTGATCCCCTGGGACCTTTACTGAACTCTATTGATTAAAAACACTAGCAGGTTACGAGACATAAGGGTGAAAGAGAAAAACAGTCAGAGTAGGCAAACTAGAGCTCTTTAACTCACCAAGCTGTCAGAGCAAAGAGACAGAAAGGAGGGGGAGGACATATTTCTGGAAAAAAAGATGAGGGTGAAACAAAATCCTTACTTTATTTAGTCTGTTACCAGGCCTTGGTGCTAAAACTGAGTGACATGAGCTGTAAGTAAAACATATATAAATAAATAGATTTGATGATCCACAATAAAAACACCACATTTGCAGTGTGTATAGGGAAAGAAACGAAGAAAAGAAAAAAGAGGGAGGACCGAAATAACCTGATTTTCATTATCCTACGTTAAGATTTGTGATGGAATATTTGAGAATGCACGTGATTTAACAGGATGCCGGCTGTCTGAAACCATCATAAATCTCGATGTGTTTTCTTCTGCCGTCAAGTTCTTCCATACACCCACTCGTTCCAAGCAGCAGCTCTGATCTTCAGACCTCTGGCTCTTCTTAGTAATTGAAGCTTCTCCTTAGTAAAACGCATAGAAAGATGTTTTGATATGCAATCCTTTATAATAACTCTCTTGAAACTGTAATGCAACATGAATGTTTCTGCAAAGCAGTGGCATAGGTTTCATTTGAACATGGAACACCCTGAAGAGCAAAGATCTTATTCAGGGCAGACACTGAATTTTACGTGGATGAAAACAAGTCCTTGAGGGACTGACTAAAGTCTTTACAATTGTATTTACTGTATAATATATCATGTCTGGTAGCTGAACAATTGACATGTTAAATAACAGTAAAAATCTATTGAACACATGGCACTTCTACCCCTTACAGCCTCACAAATATGGTCTATTCCTTCTAAATATTCCCAATAAAATGTTGTTGGAATAAAACCATATGTTAGGCCAATTATAAACATCTACTAGTTATTACGCATTTAGAATATTTAACCTCTGGTGTGCAATTTTTTTCAATAATTCAACGAGTCAATTATTCCGCTTATACCACGATTTCCACACCTCAAAACATTGTTAAGATGATGTATTTCAAGACATTTATCAGGTTTTGTCCTTAAAACGCTCTTGTGTACAGGACTAATTTCTTAGGCACCCAAGCATCTGTTGCTAATGCCAAAACGTCATTTTAGAGCTAGTAACAGTAACGGTAACGGCGCTAGGCTTGAGACACTGATAGCAGACTAATGCAGTTATTAATGCAGTGAGTTAGAGCAAGTGAGTGAGCAAACGAGCGTATATGAATTACCTCAGTCGGTGCGTCTCTTTCAACAGTGTTCGGCTGCAGCATCTACTAATACTAAACTGTAAGAACAGCACCTTTATTACCTTGGTAGTGAAAAATGTCATGTAGCTTTTAAACTGCTACACTATTTTACTGATAAAATCATCAGAGCAGCGCTGACAACACGTTTCTGCACAAATGTGTGTCCGTAGTGTATGTGTGTGTGTTTGAGTGGGAGTCGGGAGAGTGGGAGAAAGAGTAGGGGAGCGTGGGGCACAACCTAACGCAGGGTTAGTTGTAACACACATGGTTTAAAACTTTCCACACATGCCAGCATGACGAAACTTAGTGCATTTACTAGTTGCCATATCAACATTATTTAGAGAATTTTTTTCCCCCAAATATCTTTGGAAGATATTTCTGAACATTTATTTAACCATAGCAAAAGTAATTTTTTTTACTTAAGTTTATTTTTCCATCTCTGTTTTTGTGTTTATTTAAAATAAGACAAATCTGATATTATTTTAATCGTATATCTGTTATTTAACAGTTGAGATAGTTCTTTAATACCGATCTAACCAGCAGAAGACACGAGCCGGGGTTAAATCCCAGTTGCGCAGGTGGGGTGTGTTGTAACACTGCGTTACAATGAGCCTCTATTAGAAATATGCTATTATATTCTATACTTTTATAAATTCTATTGAGAAACCATGAGAAAAAGGTGAATAAAGACTGAGAGTCAATGTTCAGAAATGATTAATTATTATTATTATGTTTTTAACTATGCTGTATAGCTGTATTTAGCGATGTGTTTGTTGTCAAACTCAAAAATTAGTATATAGTTTTAATTATTAAAAAATGCCATTATTTTATTGTAAAAAGTTAATAATTGTATTTTATTGACAAAATATTTTAGTTTGTCTTGGATATTTTTTTGATTATATCAGATAACATTTTAAGCTGTCATTTGGTCATGTTACAATGTACCCCACCTATGGGGCATGTTGTCACATTTCACTTCCATTCTTTTGGGGTAAATCAAGAAAAAAGTATACGCTGTATTAATGAAACAAAACTACATAATTGTATTAGACGTGTGTGAAATTAACGTGGGAAAAAATAAATACTCTGAACCCTAAGTGGATTTACACAAACTGAGAAAGTCAAAAAGCTTTAGGTTGTGTCCCGCTCTATGTGCGTTTCGTACATAATTTAAAACATTTGTGGAAATAATTTGTCGTTGTTATCCTATTGTTTACTATATTTCTTTTGCTTGGTCAGTGTTGCTGTGGGTTTTGGTTCTTTTTGCTGTTGTATGCTGTAAATACATTTGAAATAACTGAAATCATTTGGCGAAGTGATATGGAACTGTAATGCGGTCAAGAGCTGCCTTGAACTACATTTGCCATGCGTTTCCCTGAAAGTAATTGCACACCTTAGAATGTTCATCAGCCAATCAGATTCAAGCATTCAACAGCCCCGTAGTGCAAGCATACATTTAATATTGAGTAACTTACGTTTTATAGTTACCCAGACAGCAACAGTGTCGGCCCAGATCCAGACCACATTTGGTACATGGCCGACACTATGTTGCTGTCTGGGTACCTTGTCTGTTTTGCACAAACAAAAACATTTCCAAATGAAGCCACAGCAGAACTGTTTCTGAAGCCAATCAGTGTTTAACATTTGTTTAATTGATACAATGAATAATTCGATGCTTTGTCGGCATTTCATGAAATTTCATGAGTGAAATCCAGTCATTTCAATAACCTGCACAATCAAGAGTTTTGCGACATCGAAAAAGTCCCATAGATTTTGTTCACGCATGCAAACAAAAAGCTTAAAAGTGACTGCTGTGTGAGCAGTACTACATGCATTGCTACACTATTGACAATGAACAATGGACTTTTTTTGCCAGTCAATTTGGGCAAATTTTTGCTAGCGTGAGCACTGTAACCTGCAGGAAGAGTCACTAAAAATCCCCATCACTAAAGGCCCTGATATACAAACTGGTGTGGCGTCATTTCGAACAAAACAAGGCCAAAACAAAGTTAGTTTGGAGTGTTTCGGGAGTTTGAAACCGCTTGCCATAGCAAACTTTCCTGAAAAGTTCACTCCCACTGGTAAACATCTTCTAACTATAATTGGTCCGTGGCGATTTATAATAGGTAGGTGTCCTCTGAGGCTCCGCCTTCTTTGACATGGAAATCTTAATATCTTCATGCTGCACATATTTACATATTCATCTAAAAGTCGCTCTCAGCAGATTGGGTAGTGTCAGGATGTTTGCTAACAGTATACCGCTGCAAAGGAATTTAAAACTTTTTATCCTTAAGTGAAGAATGAAAATATAACGTCGCCATAAGTATATCAAGGCTTAATGCACAAAAGGTTGCGAATAGCACACTGCACTTATTTCTGTCACATCTTGATATGTTCATGGTTCTATGCATCATAATAGTGGTGTTGTTTTTCATTGTGAGTATCATGTCATGAATGTGCACTGATAAACATTTAACCCTGTTCTGGAGCTAAAGTGATGACTAGAGCAGTCAGCTTTCTCTTCTGTGGCTCTGTGACAGGGCATCATGGAGAGCAGACGTGGATGAGCTGCTGCAGGTACAGCTGACTTTAGCACAAGCACAGCATGGCCCTGCGGGCAAGGCTAGTTGTGAATGGACAGGAAAGAATACAGCCCCAGGGAGGGCGTCTGCTGATGGGTGTTCCTCACTGTTGGAGCACGGCTCTGTCACTGGTCTGTGGTCAGAGTGTGCGACATTATGGAGTTATCGTATGCTTGTACTGCAGTGCAGCAGAATGCCTATTTACTTTAAGTGTCTCTTTACTGAATAAGCGAACTTACGAGAATGCTGACTAAGGACAGAAAATGTAATGGAATATAAGGAACGTTACAGAAAGTAGGGAACAGTGGTAGTAGAAGTCGTGGAAATGTGTCAACAACTGCTGGGCAGTTGATATTGACTACTTTAAAATGTGTAAAGTGACATGCTACACTGCAGAAAAAAATATTATTTTTGTCTTTGTTTCCAGTACAAATATCTAAACATTCTTAAAATCAATATACATTTACTTGAGAAGCAAAATTACAAGATTTTAAGTCTTGTTTTCTGAAAGAATGCTCAAAAAAATCTGCCAATGGGGTAAAAAAATTAACTTGATTGATTCAAAGGGAAAATAGTGTGAGTGTGAGTGTGATGGCCGGCCATAAAAAAAAGTCGCTGTTTGGATTTTAATTGGCAAATGCTTAAGAGAGTCAATGATTCGATCATTATTGCAGTGATTTTTATGTTTCTAGCATGTTATATGTTTGGCAACAGTTCTTCCAACCCTAATTGATGGATTGTGTAGCTTTTCATTTCTTAAACAACCATATAGGAACACACCATGGCCATATTCCAGGATGTCAATGTCAAGATTCATCAGGCTCAAATTGTGAAAGAATGGTTTGGAGGGAGCATGAAGAATCATTTTCACACATGAATTGGCACCTGAGTCCAGACCTTAAATTCATTAAAAGTCTTTGGGATGTGCTGGAGGAGACTTTACAGAGTGCTTGACTCTTGCATTGTCAATACAAGATCTGGACCAAAAATGTATGCACCTCCTGATGGAAATATCACAGCATTTATTTTCATCAAGAGGTGCATTGATCTTAACCAAAAATGATGTATTGACAATGCAAGAGTCAATACTCACAGCAGCGTATCGGGGTATGTATTGGCAGTAGCAAGTTCCTGTATTTGCTCTGCAGCAGCAGCAATACAACAACATCAATAATCAACAACAGCAACAATTCAGCAGCAGCATAGCAAATCTATTCCGCCAAGACCAAATACTTTAACATTGTCATATCCATTACCACACTTAAAATCTGATGTCATTATAGGAACACACACACACACACACACAAAAAAAAAAAAAATATATATATATATATATTCATATATTCTATACCAGATCTAACCAGCAGAAGACACGAGCCGGGGTTAAATCCCAGTTGCGCAGGTGGGGTGTGTTGTAACACTGCGTTACAATGAGCCTCTATTAGAAATATGCTATTATATTCTATACTTATGAAACCATGAGAAAAGGGTGAATAAAGACTGAGAGTCAATGTTCAGAAATGATTAATTATTATTATTATGTTTTTAACTATGCTGTATAGCTGTATTTAGCGACGTGTTTGTTGTCAAACTCAAAAATTAGTATATAGTTTTAATTATTAAAAAATGCCATTATTTTATTGTAAAAAGTTAATAATTGTATTTTATTGACAAAATATTTTAGTTTGTCTTGGATATTTTTTTGATTATATCAGATAACATTTTAAGCTGTCATTTGGTCATGTTACAATGTACCCCACCTATGGGGCATGTTGTCACATTTCACTTCCATTCTTTTGGGGTAAATCAAGAAAAAAGTATACACTGTAGTAATGAAACAAAACTACATAATTGTATTAGACGTGTGTGAAATTAACGTGGGAAAAAATAAATACTCTGAACCCTAAGTGGATTTACACAAACTGAGAAAGTCAAAAAGCTTTAGGTTGTATCCCGCTCTATGTGCGTTTCGTACATAATTAAAAAAATTCAATGTCAATGATTCGATCATTATTGCAGTGATTTTTATGTTTCTAGCATGTTATATGTTTGGCAACAGTTCTTCCAACCCTAATTGATGGATTGTGTAGCTTTTCATTTCTTAAACAACCATATAGGAACACACCATGGCCATATTCCAGGATGTCAATGTCAAGATTCATCAGGCTATATTCATATATTCTATACCATACATAGTGAGATGGTGGTCTAGTGAGCAAGGCACTTGTTGCTACAGGGGGACTGTCCCTGTAATAAGTGCACTGTAAGTCGCTTTGGATAAAAGTCTGCCAAATGCATAAATGTAAATACTATAAATGTCCATGAAACAAAACAACCAAGCTCATGAAGAATGCTTAAGCTACAAAACCAGTGCAAATAATTCTAAATTGGGCACAAATAATCTTAGATGACAGTTCTTGGCATTGCTTTGTTTTTTTCCCTTGCTCCTTTTCGCTATTTTCTCCTTTTCTTTCTCATCTAATCTCTCATCTTTGTCAGCTGTCATACATTGTCATACGCTATTCTTCACTATTCTCTTGTTTCCAGGTCTCTCTCTCTCTTTTCCCCATCAACATTATTGGATTGCTGGCTCTCAGCCACAGTTTAAGTCATAGAGCCCTCCAGCACTGGAATACGCAGGATATTTCACCCAAAAATTAAAATTCTCTCATTAATTACTCACTCTCGTCGTTTCAAACCCGTAAGATTTTTGTTCATCTTCAGAACACAAATGAAGATCTTTTTGATGAAATCTAAGAGCTTTCTGTCCCTCCATTGGCAGCGACGCAACTAACACTTTGACGCTTCAAAAAGTCCATATGAATTGGACGGTTTAGTCCAATTTTCTAAAGAGATTTGATCGCTTATATGATCGCTTATATGATGAACAGATTGAATTTAGGCTTTTATTCATATAAATATTGATTAGCAAACATAAATAGAAGCTCAACTGAACCGGCTTGACAAGCGTGAACAAACCTCTTGCTGAAGCGCAAATGTGCTGCGTAACACGAGAATGAACCTCATTGGTTTTTGCACGTCGAGCGAACATGCTTGAGCTTACGTTTAAAGTTAATGTACGTTTATATGTGAATAAAAGCCTAAATTCAATCTGTTCATCATAAGCGATCGTGTCTCTTCAGAAAATTTTGGACTAAACCGCTTAATTCATTTCGATTAGTTTTACAATCTCTTTATGAACTTTTTGAAGCGTCAAAGTGTTAGTTGCGTAGCTGTCATTGGAGGGCAGGAGAAAGCTCTCAGATTTCATAAAAAAGATCTTCAGTTGTGTTCCGAAGATGAACGAAAGTCTTACGGGTTTGGAACGACATGAGGGTGAGTAAATAAATGACAGAATTTACATTTTTGGTCGAACTATCCCTTTAAAGTCTGTCAATCAACATTAGAGTGCCACCCTCAGGCTGAATAACACAAGGACACTAGACCTCTGCCAAAAGTGTGTCTGCATGTTCAGCGATAAGAATATAAATCTAGCAAAAATGTTAAACATAAACTAGCACTAAGACACAGAATCTGCCCCACCTAAATTTACAGCCAGGAGCCGCTACTGTATGTGACACTCTATACCGGATATTTGCAGCTGTTAAAGCACTTGATGCTGGAGGTCTAAATGTCCGTTCACACCAAGAACGATAAGTATTAAGATAACTATAACAATCACTATAATAGTATCCACACCAACACACGTTAACGTTCTGTTTATTACAAGTGCGCTGCAGTTTTGTCGTAACACTTTAAATGCTCTTTAAAGCAGGATGGATTCTGATTCTCTGTCAAAAATTGTCTGGAAAAAAAAATTGTGCTGAAAGTGATTCCAACGATATCATTCCTCTGTCTTTATCATTATAGTTGCTGTGTGGACTGCTATTCTTTTCAATTTAGAACGATTTTTAAAACAAAATCTTTATCGTTATCATAATAGTTATCGTCGTTGGTTTGAACGGGCCTTTATGTTGGCTTGAAGTTCATTACCCATGTTAGATTGTTAAAGGTTTACAACTCAAGGAGCAAATGATAACTCGTTAAACAAATATGAACATATACAATTCCATAAAAAGATAAGACCTCAAATCCAGGTCACCCACTAATCCCCTCTCACCTCCGTGACCGGTGAGCTTAGGAAGCAATGACATGCAAATAAATCACTCGGCAGCAATGGTTGTTTATGTTGGGGGCAATTATCCCAGGCATATGTAAACCATCAGCACCGTGATAAATTAGATGCTATGAATAGGTGTCCAAGAATGACACCATCACCGTTTGCTTCACCGCCCTTCAGCGCACAACACCAGCTCTGACACAGAGTACAACAAGCTTCTGTCACTCTCCGTCAACTGGCTACTTATGGGCGAGGAAGGAATGGGGTAATTGGGAAAGAAAAAGGGAGAAGGGACGGACAGGATAATGAGCGCAGGGTCTGGGATATAAATAATCTTCTTTTTTGTTTCAGTGTATTTTTTACTCTTACGTTGAGCGTTTTAATCCCTGGCTCTGCCGAGATGTCTGCAGTGTGACTTATATCCCGTCTGGAGGAAGAGTGGGATCCAGGCTTCCGGAGAAATAGGAGAACGACAGATAGTAAGAGATTTGGCAGTTGGAACACGACACCATCCACTATCAAGGTTTATTCTCTGGCCATTCCAAATCGGACAGATTGTTCCAAATGTGGATTAAGCCACGGTCACAATGTTCCCGCTCAGAAGAAAGATGGTAATAAAAGTTTTAAGGTAGCAGACAATCTCACACCATGAGTACAGCTGGTGAAGGACACACTCTAGTGCTCCTTAATTTTGTACGGCGGTCGCGGCCACGAGTATAGCTGTGGCACATCGATACGGGAGAGCAGCACTTACTCCGATAGGAAAATCCAGCCAGTGTCACTAGAGGTAAAGAATGCAATAGATCTCAGCAAAACAAATCTAGAAAATTTATCACAGGGATGAGAGTGAGCTACTTGTGATTCTGTTGTTGCAATGGAGAAGTAATATCAATAGTCAGCCATGGAGAAAACGAATAAAGTAGGAGGGGACGTTAAAACTATGACTATCCTAGAGGAATTGTCCATCAACACCCATTAGCTCTGGGAGATGGATGTCGTCCGAGTGAGATGCAGCTATGACAGAGAGACTAATTTCATTTGGTCACTGCTAACAATGAGTGATGACAACTGCAAGCAGTGTAGAAGGCTGACTGATGGCCTACAGAGAGACACGGAAAGATTCGTTAACACCAAAGATTATTTTGTGGTGGTGACCTGCTACTAAAGGCAATTATAAAACCCTGGGGTTCTGAGTGGTCTTAGCAACCCGGATCTATATTTAACATGGATGGATCTCTACCTGTCACGATAATATAAAACTCTCCTGATATTAGAGTAACAGTTACAGAAGAATAAAATAAAGCACATTTTGTTACCTTTTGGAGCTTGGAAGGGTTCAGTTTGAGCAGATGTTTTTATACCTGTCATCATCAGAGCCCATTTCCGAAAACAATCAGCATCTGGATCATATTCACCATCTCAAACATATTCTCAAAACTATCATTTTCAACATCTTTAAAATCAATATTTTGATCACTGACAGCTTCTTCACCAGATCCACCATCAATTGACAGTGACACTAATATTTGATTGTGTGCAGTACTTGTTCTGCAGTAAATCGCTGAGCCATTTTTGCTGATGATACTTCCTATTCTTTTGTTTTCTGCCTGCGGTACACTCCAAACAAAAACGGTGCTAAATAGCACTAAAAGTGGTTCATTGGCTGGTAATCACAGGGGAACCATAGTGCTATATAGCATCTATCATTACAGGTGCTATACAGCACGTTTGTCAAATGGTGCTATGCAGAACCATAAGAGGTGTCATTATATAGCACTCACAGGGGGGCCTTGAGATGATAGTAAATGATTGAAAACTTTACTTACAGAATGCGTCAATCACAAAATATCAAGATAGCCTAATTATTTGACTACATATAGAACACAAATTATAACAATATAGTTCATATATGAATATAGCCTTTTTATTGAAGTTTGTGACATAATTTTGGTATATAACCGACTTCCCAAACACCACCTACTGTCGAGCCTCTTATCAGTTTACATTCATTCAAAGACTACAGCCAATCACGTCTTAGCTTTCTCTCATCCTCCAATTGTATTCCTACTTCCACATAATTTAAACTGCAACTGACAGTATCCAAACTGTCTTGTTGCATCCCACCACCACCCCATTCTCCTATGATTTTAGATATGTTTGATATGAATGGGAATTTACTACAGTGGCAAAAGCCGTTTTGAATCACTTTTATGCTTTTCTGAAGTCTTGTGTGGGGGCTCTGGAATATTTCCTTATAGCGGGGTAAAAAGGTTGAGAACCATGTTATCTTTAGGAAATACACTGTATTTTAATGTTGTTTTTTAAGAGACTAAGAGAGAGTTAGAAAACCTTTAAAGAACTGTAAAGTAAGTGTTTTTTTGTACGGCAGTGGGGCTATATAGCAACCACCACAAAGAACCGCTGAAGAACCATACTAGGCTTAACAGGTTCTTTATACGGTAGCGGTTTATACGGTAACCAATTTTTTTTGTGTGTAACTGAGTGAAACGTCACTTCATCATTGTGTATCAGACATTTCCACCTTGTGGAATAAAGGGGAATTGCACTTATTCAGTCATTAAAGATTCAATTATTGTTATGCAGAAAAAAATATACTGTTGTGCAGTATAACATACACTGTTACACACCTTAGGTCGATAGCTATAAAAAAAAAATTAAATGGAAAATTATTTTATAATTCATCATTTTTTTCCATGTTATATTGTTTAAAATAATTTGATTGAGGAATACTAAGGTTGATGTCTTTAAAAGGAGGGTAGTGGATGACGTCCCAAGTCACTAAAGACACTAGGTAGTTAAATATGCACAATAAGTCAGAGCATTGCATGTTATGCAACCAACTATTTTCAAGTGTGGCCATTAGTGATTCCCAGCCAAGTCTACATGCATTTTCCAGAGGAATATATATAGGAAAGGAATGACCGGTATTCAAATTCTGCTGAAATCTATAAGGCTAAAGGCGTTTCCGTGTACTGTAGCATTATGATTGATGCTAAGTGATTAAAACATAAGATACAGCCTGCTTTACATCTCCTGAGCTTTAATCAGTGTTTAATCAGGCACTTGTTTTAGCGAGAAGCAAAAAGTTATTCACACAGCGGGATTAAAGACAGCAATTCATTTTCCATAATTGTGATAATAACTCTCTTTCACAGCAGCTTACACACCGGTATCACTTAAGTAGACAATTCAGCCCTTGAAATAGACCAAGTACTTTTCACTCAAAGCTGAAACAGATCAGAAACGGACCACCCGAATGACATGAAACCCCTGTCTGTTTGTGGAGTGTGTGTATGTGTGCCGTGTCCTTGTGACTGCTGAAGTGGAACGGTAGTGAATAAGAAAAGAGAAAGGTCACTCCCAGCCTCTCTTTCGAGAGCTTCTAACTCTCAGTCTCTGAACGACTGTGAGTGATGTCTTCGCCCCGGCCCAGTGACCATGGTCAAACAACACGAACATACTCACAAATTCAAAGACACACACATATGCTCTCTTGAACTCCATTAAAGTCATTTAAATTGTTGGCTTTCGACTCTCTTAGACAGTGGTGATTACAGACTGGGAATAAAAGGTTGTTTGTCAATGTCACTGTTTACATGATTGACAGATTAGGAGCTAACACTGGTCATTAATCACATACATGTAACTCACACAGCAAAATACTTCTGCAGAAAATCGAGAAAATTTGTAGTAAAAACATTCAGACATGAACTATAGTCTTTTTCAAGCCAACATCTAAATGTACTGTAGTAGACAGACTGAATGATTCACAGGCTGTATGTTTATGATTATGTTGGTCAAAATGATAGAAAATCAAGAGTATGGGGTCAAATCACAGTATGTCTCTGTAATCTTGTTCAGACAGGCAACAACAATCCAATTATTTGGTGTATCTGACTCCAATTATTATTATTTATTTTTTTTTTGAAGGACAGTTAATTGAACAATTCACCAGAATTAATGTGTACGTTCATATATCCACATGAATGTGTAAAATGACTTGTGTTGTCTCACAAGCCTTTTGAAGCACAGTGGAGATATGTGACGCTAGATATGAACAGTGCACAATTTTCCAGTTTTCCCTTCTCTCTTTCCACACTGATAGCTACTGTCAGTTGTTGTATGAATTATCATGCCATTGTGCTTACATAATTACTATAGCAACTCATGATACACTGGATATTGACTACAGTGTCAAGAGAAACTGATCCGACTTCATTTGAAAAATTATAGTGTGGACAGTCAGTCGATTTGAATCCATCTGCAAATGATTATATACAGTTGTAATTAAAATTATTCAACCCCCCGGAGGCTGAAACGGTTTACAAATGTAAGCTTTTCTAAAGATACAGAGTTTTTTTGTTTTTTGTTTTTTATTGCATCTATAACAGTTTAGTGGCAAATTAAGTGATAATGTCAATATATAATGTAATGTTTTTTTTTGTAATACAGCCATGTCATAATTATTCAACCCCTTAACGTCATTTATTTGTATGGTACAAAATTGTGTTAAAGCACAATTAAAGGGGTCATAAATTGAGAAATCAACTTTTCCTTGAGCTTTTGATATATAAAAGGTCATCGTGATATAAGAATATCCTGTACGTTTCGGAGCTGAATATTTCCTTGTTAGTCAAAGAAAAGCTTTTATTGACAGCTGGCTCAGAAAACGAGGGATCTGCGAATTTGCCTCCCTGTGACGTCAGCGAAACGGCGCCTCAACAGAAGACGACCAACGCCTAATTCTGTAGCCCCGCCCACTGATTCGTGCATGACATGTAAATAACATAGGCCTATGTGGTGCTAAACCAGATCGAGCTACCAAGCAATAAACATGCCATTGAAGATTACAAAATATTGTGCAGTGCCTGGTTGTGAAAGAACACAGTTGCTGCATAAGCTTCCTTCGGTTTCCAATATTAGGAATGCGGTTGAACTTTATTTTTAATGAAGTTCCAGCTCACATGGGAAAGACATTGCACGTTTGTTCGCTTCATTTCACTGCGGATTCTTTTGTAAACAAGAGACTGGATTTTCAGACAGGATGAGATTAAAAAAAGATGCTGTGCCTTCTATATTGGATCCGACAGGAATGATGCAACACACTTCTGTGAGTAAAAATGTTTTTTATATGTGATAGTATTGCATTGTTACAGATCGTTTGATATCTACTGATTATATGTACGTCTAATTAAACATCAAATTAACTAACGATAACTTACCACGCAGTCACAGGCTGGAGTATCCTTTGTATTTGAGGTGTTGTTGGTTCATTGTCCTGCGATTTAGGATCAGACTCTGGGTCGACCATGTAAGGGCGAATCATTCCGGTTGCGATTTTTCCACATTGGAAGTTTTTAAAACAATTCCCCACGTGTACTGACAGGGGAGTCGAAACTCATAATATGCAAAACTGTTCTCCAATCATAGCAGTGGGCGTTTACTTCCAAGTCTTCAATGCAGCACACCCATAAAAACAGAGCGTTTCAGGAGCTAGGCGCGAAAACGGTAAATAGCCTATTCATTATGACGAAAAACCACGCGAACGTCATAAGTTGACCTCAGACAACAGTATAAAAAAATTAAGACCGTTCATGACCCCTTTAAGCCTTTGGAAACTCTAACAAAACTGAATTCATTTGTGCTGTTACACATGCATACATTTAGCCAATGCTTGTGCTACAGTTGAGTAGCAAATATGGCCAAGTCTAAAGAGCTTTCACAAAAGCTATAGAGAAGAAACTGTTTTATTAAATTAGAAAGTCTATGGCTACAAGAAGATTTCCAAGACACTAAAAGTTCCTAGAGACACAGCTGGCAGCCTTATTGAGAAGTTGGTAACATGAAAACCAAAGATTATCAGTGATCTGGAAGCTTTTTCAAGTGAGGAATGGTCCAAGATTTCAGTAGAGAAATCTTTTAAGAATTTACAGTCAGAGTTTACTGGAGGTTATAAAGAATAGAAGATTCTGCACAATACTTGACTTTTGGGGTTGAATAATTTAGTTTAGAGCCATTTTTTTTTTTTTCATTTTTCATCAACTTTATGTTCACAGAACCAATGTGTAAATAAACTTTCTATAATAGATTAATATATTAATATATATGGGTCAAAGACGAGACACAATTTTGGTGTCCGTATCAAATTAAGTTTACAAAAAGTCATTTTTTATATACATAAAAAAAACATGTAAAGTGTCTACTTTACCATTTCAAATAACTTTTGTCACAATAAAATGTCAACATATAGGGGAAATAATGTTTCAAAGTGTAAAATTGTCATTCAGCGTAATGGTCTGGACTTTGATTTTGCCATTACATCTTTAAATAAACGTATAAAACACCAAGTTAAAAAATATATTTGTTTCCTTGGCATTTTCAAATAAGTGTTGGCTGTGGACTATGGACTATGTCTTGTTTATTTAAATAACCAGGGGACTTTTGTCCCGAAAATGCAGTTTGTAAGAGATCATTCAGTGTAACAGGATCAAGAAGCCATTCTGAAATCATGTAAAAAAAAACAACAGTCATTCGACAGTCTGTGACATCACCAAAAGGCACCCTGAAGACCATGTGCTGCTGCAGAAAAGTGAATTCATTGCTCCTTAATATTTGATAATTCCCCCTTTCCATGGTGTGGTATCCTAAGTTACAAAACTGCATGTCATTCAGTGAAATGGCAAAAAACACTTATATTGTTAGATTTTTTTGAAAAATATGTAGATGTTGTGAATAATTGTGATTAACTTTACTGGTCAAGCTCACTGTTTGATATAGGTGGCCTGTTGATGGCCTGCAATATAAGCTGAAGTACAAGTTTCGTCATTCAGGATAATGCTTTTTTCATTCAGTGTAATGCAAATTCTCTGTTACGCCACAGTGACATCCATTACACTGAATGACAGTATCACTGTATAAATAACAATTTTAGCATCTTATTTATATTACAGATAAATAAGGAATGTTTAGCACGGACAAATATGTGTTAAACTTAATAAATATTAATATTTTAATGCATTTTTGTATTGTTTAATTTGTGTTATTGATTCATTTTAGATGCCCACGAACAGAGTTGAAAGGCACTGTAAAATGCCAAAAACCCAAAAAGTTCAAAAGAGACTATTGAGGTGATTCTCCACCAAAAATAACCATCCTGATAACGTCATTTATGTTGGCAAATAAAAAAAAAAAAATCATAAATATAGCTGCAAGGAGTCACTTTTGGAGCCGAGCAAGTCGGAAACAAAGTGACAAGCTAAGCACGCACGGCAGAGAGCATCAAAACAGTAGAATAAAATCCTTATTTTTCAACATTTGCTTCTGCCGTCATTTACTCAGGAATATTATTAAAACTAATTTAATGATACAGACTAATACTAAAAACATTGCAATTATAGGAACAATGGCAATATTATCTCCCTTTTTGGCAAAATGTCATTCAGAGTAACAGACCATGGTCATTCAGCGTAACAAATATACTTATGTAAAAATTAAACAATATACGTATTTTAACCTGTAATCATTAAAATATATAAAATAATGTGATCATACTAAATTTTATTATATTTTAAATGATTTTCACTTCCTTATAAAAACTGTTGCTGACAAATGGGTAAACTTAGTGGTTTAAAGAATAGTGGCAAAGTATAAAGATTTAAAAATTACAATTAATTAGTATTTGTGGGCTGCACTGTGATACTTAAATAGAATCTTTTAATATGTCATCAAATGATTTCTGTTTTAAATATGCCTAATAAGATTTTCTGATACATAAATATTGTTACACTGAATGACATTTTAGTGGGCGTCTTCTGTAAATCATAGTAAAAAATGTATGATAGTCATTTTTTGTTCAGAAAAATATAAAATTAAACAGAAAAAAAATTTTTTTTAAAGCTGTATTACACATTTATTTTTTTTGATGCTTGAAACACACGTTCTTTGACCCATATATTCAATCAGGGCATGGTCTGAAATACTAAAACATGATGACTTCTCACTATTGCTTCATTCTCTCAAGAAAAAAATTATCACAGGAGAAGACAGGAGACGAGGAGCACAACTAAACAGAGTTTAGTTTTTGTACATCTAAATCCCTTTTCGGACTGTAATTGTTTCCAGGGACGCAAGATATTTTCAACATTTACAGGGGTTGAATTTTATTGTGATTTTACTGATTTTTACAGTGTTTTTCTCCAAACACCTGGCCGAATTACCTAGTCACCTACCTACGTTTTTGACCATTATAAGAGGGAAATCAATCCAAAAGTCATTTTGTAATCCTTTTTGACCCCTGCCAAACACCATACAGTAACTTCGCAGTAATTTGTATACTTATAACCAAAACTAGCAAGTACAACCCCCCAATATTTTTACCAGAAACATTATTCCATTGTATTTCATTACAGATGACAACGCTGTTAAAACAATACCCGATTACATGGATCCGCGAAATGGATTAAATGCTGTATTATGCATGCCAAGCCAGTAGTTGGCGGTGACTTTGTAAAGAAACTACGTGCCTATAGACTGAACACGTAAAACGCATACGCATGACGTCACTGTTTTCACAAATTCTCAATCTTGTAGTTCACACGGAGACGAGAACGGTATTGTTTTCAAAAATCCGTCAAAACTTTCAAAAGCTTTCGTTTTCAGGCACCTATAAAAAAAATAAAATAAAGCCTGTTCTTGACCCCTTTAAGCCTTTGGAAACTCTAACAAAACTGAATTAATTTGTGCTGTTACACATGCATACATTTAGCCAATGCTTGTGCTACAGTTGAGTAGCAAATATGGCCAAGTCTAAAGAGCTTTCACAAAAGCTATAGAGAAGAAACTGTTTTATTAAATTAGAAAGTCTATGGCTACAAGAAGATTTCCAAGACACTAAAAGTTCCTAGAGACGCATCTGGCAGCCTTATTCATAAGTTGGTAACATGAAAACTGAACGTTTTTTTTAGTTTTTACTTGAAAGCGGTGTTGTGTAAACGGCCCCTTTGTCTTAGTTGCTCCTCAACTTCCGGTTTCCATGAGCACAACATGACTGAAGCCCGATTTATTTATTTGTGCATGTTCACCAGCATTTTCCAAAAGTGTGATAAGATTTTGTGAGCCGCTCCTATCGCGACGCGGATTATAAAATGTGTGACTCATTTGAATTCTATTGAGAAGTTACTACTTTAAAATGCTATGGAGAAAGTCAAACATGATCTAAAACAGCCACATAAACTAAAAGAACTGATGAAAAGCAGCAATATAATATTTTGACTAATTTGCAGAATGTTTTCACTGTTATACAATAGGGGGCGCTATTAAACATCTTCTGAAAGAGTACTGAATCTCCTGATCAAATCACAGGCGAAAAAGCAGCAGAAACGATCGATAGCATATGTAAGCAGATGCATATTTAAAATAACACGATCATCAACATTAAACAGCGTATAAATCAAAACTGCCTAATTTTACTGAATGAAATGTCAACCCAGGACGAGCTATAGGACTGAGCAAGCATTACGGGTGTTGATGGACTCAATCTACTCTCCATCTATGTTTTGATCATCATTCTGAATCCGACATGGATGTAATCTTTTGCTCAAAATGTTGCTTTTTTTAATGAAACTTACCCACATTCAAGTGTTGACAAAAAAAGAATGCATTAAGCTAGAATACAACTTTTTGTTTAAAAGCAGAGGCTCTGTTCGTTTTATATTGCATGTTCAGATAATCATAAAACTAAATAATCTAGGGACAATTAAAATTGTGAAAATGATCAAAAATGCTGGTAGTGGCATGGCAACTTCATATAATTTTTAGTCTGCTAAACCAAATGGTGCAAATCAGGCACCATAGTAATTTCCCATTGGTTCAGCGCAATGAAGAAGTGAGCATCCCAATAAAAACTAGCATCCGCTTCAAGGACCTTACATCCATAAAACTGATCTCATCAAGCATGTCCAGACAATCATATATGATAAAGCATAACGGCATCTCATTTTGTAATTAAAATGGCATTTTCTTCATCTCCATGACTTTTAGGATAAAAAGAAGCACTCTAGTCTTAATCAAGGGAATGGCACTTGATGAGCAGTGCTACTTGGTCTACGAATGAAATCCAGAAGCCACATTAGAGGGGCCATGTTCATTATCATTAGAGTCTCGCACCGCTGTGTTCTGCTTTGCTCTAGTTCCTCCTGTCCGCAAAAGCAATTCGGTCGCCGTATCTGAGCTGTATTAGAACAAAAGAGACAATCAGGAGAGAGGAGAAGAAAAGCCCAATTTTCTCCTGGCTAATTAAAGTAAAGGAAGACAAGATGAAGGGCAGTGCCCCCGGCATCCCTGTGCAAACTGAAGGACCCTTTAAAGGCTGCTCTTTTATGTCTCTGGAAATTGGGTGCCACTTTTTTCCTATGACAAATCTCCAAAGAGAAAGAAAGAAAGAGGAGTAGAGAGACGGAGGAGGTGTTCATGTCTTTTGATAGCGAGGCAGGAGACCTTCTACATCTGTACATTACAGAAGCATGTAAACAATTAGAGTGGTCCGTGAATATATTCATTTCTAATAGAAATCTGACTTCAAACCATCTGACTGTGTAAATGTTTTGAGTGGAAATTACAGCCTATGCAATACAATTATAAGGGTGCTTTCACAGTACAGCTTGGTGCAAAACCAAGTCTGTTCGTTTGATCAGTGTAAAAGCGATTTTCTGAATTTAGCTGTGCACCAAATACGGTCTGGGGTACGGTTCATGTGAATAATTGGTATGAACGTAATCTGCATTTCTCAGAAATTCACATTTGGACTCAAGTTGTCTAGAATACTGACAAAAATCATATTAAAATCAAAAATCATCATAAAAGTACTTTTTCAAGGAACTTGAAATTAACTACATTTACCTGAACCGCTTGTCCTCAGAGAAGATACACTATATTGCCAAAAGTATTGGGACACCCCTCCAAATCATTGAATTCAGGTGTTCCAATCACTTCCATGGCCACAGGTGTATAAAATCAAGCACCTAGGCATGCAGACGCTTCTACAAACATTTGTGAAAGAATGGGTCGCTCTCAGGAGCTGTTCTTTTATAATGTTATTAGTGCTGTCAAATGATTAATCGTAATTAAATCACATGCAAAATAAAAGTTTATTTACATAATGTATGTGTGTGCATGGTCTATAATTATGTATATATAAATACACACACGCATGTATACATTTAAGATTTGTTTTATATTTATATATAGTATAAATTATATAAATATACACAAAAAATGCTGGGTTAAAAACAACCCAAGTTGGGTTGAAAATGGACAAACCCAGCGATTGGGTTATTTTAATCTGGACGTTGGGTTAAGTATTTGCACAGTGTGCTGGGCAGTTTTATTTAACACAACTATTGTATAAAATTACTATATGGCTGGCTTAAAATTAACCAAAATAACCACAATAATCAAAAGGTGAACATTTATTAATACGCAATTTAATAAATGTTTAATTAATCACTGCTTTTTTTTTCTAAATGTTCATTTATTAAACATATTAAATGTTAATTCCCAACAAATTTTGGGTTCATTTTAAGTGAGCAATATAGTAATTTTTAGACAGTAGTGGAGTTAAACAAAACTACCCAGAATGTTGGGCAAACATTTAACCTAACCGCTGGGTTTGTCCATTTCCAACCTAACTTGGGTTGTTTTTAACCCAGCATTTTTTAGAGTGTATATACAGTATATACATGCAAATATTTATTAAATATATACATATATTTGAATACACAGATATACATAATTATACACAGTGCACACACATATATTATGTAAACACAAACCTTTATTTTGGATGTGATTAATCGTTTGACAGCCCTAATTGTTTTATATTGTAAACATACACCTAGCAAAATTTAGCAAAACCAATTAAAGGGATAGTTCAAATTAGTATAGAATAGAACTAGTATAAAATTCTATCATTTACTCACCCTTTAAGTTGTTCCAAACCTGTATGAATTTTTTTATACATATTTTGTGTTCAGCAGAAGAAGAAAAGAAAAAAAATCATACAGGTTTGGAACAACTTGAGGGTTGCAGTTTAAAAAAATGCTGGGTCGTTTTAACCCATATTTGGGTCAAATATGGACAAGCCCAATTGTCGGTTCCAATTTTTTAAATGTTATTTTAAACCCAATGGTTGAGTTTGTCCATATTTGACCCAAACATGGGTTGATACAATGATAGATCGACGCTTTGCTTGCTATATCTATCCATGTATATGTATATGTCTATGTATGCCATTAATACATTTAATAAAAAAAGTTTTTGCCATGTACAAGTGTTGGAAGCTTCTATGGATTCTTCTACACGTTTGCACAACAATGCACCTCTTTGTTCAATCATGCAACTGTGAGCGTGAAAAGAGAAGTACCAGCAGGATGCTTCTAAAGATGTTCTGACATTCCCATGTCTTCAATTGTTTATTTGTGGAAATGCTGAATTACATTTTTATGTTACAGGAGGGAGACAGTTATGTTTTCCATGGCAACTGGCAGAGCTCACACCATCACTGACATTATCTGCTCTCACATGGTCCCAGAGCTGCAGCTAAAAACATTTGGATGTGTCTCCATGTTCCCTGGTAAAGGAGCCTATAATTCCAGGATGCAGAACTGTACTGTACACCATCATCAAAAGAAGCACCATATTGAGAAGAGAAGAGAAGAGAAGAGAAGAGATTTCTTATTTTGAGACTTGGGTTGAAGATCCAAATGCAAGCTTTATTAAGTATAATCCATAAAAAGGCATAAGGTAAAAACCAAAGAGCAAACTATCCAGATAATAACAAAAGTTCAGGGCACAGGGAAATCCAGCGAGACAGACCGGAGATCAAGACCATGATACGGAATCCAGAAGTACCGTTCAGAAATGCAGTATAACACAAACAAGATGTCGCAAAAAATGAGTGAATACACATGGCTTAAATAGGCAAGAGTAATGCAGAGTTCACACTGCACGGTTTTATCCCCGATTTTGACTCGGCCACAGGTTTATGCGAAATTGCCAACAAATGCCCGAAATCATAAGCAAATAGGTACTCGTTCACGCAAGTGAATCACGCAGTGTGAATTATCAAAGATGCGATCTGAGAGAATCGACGATGAGTCGCGATGCCCGTGTGATATTTGGCATGCTAAATATCTGGACCTGCCAGTGATTCAAAATCCAGGGCGATTCTAGGATTTTCATTTTAGGAGGGCTCAGCCCCCAGTGAGGGTATGAAAGAAATGGTAACACTTTAAGTTTAGGGCCTAATTCTTACTATTAACTAGTAGTTTTTTAGCATGCATAATTATTAGGATATTGGCTGTTTATTATTAGGCTACTTATAAAGGAACATATTAATGCCTTATTCTGCATGACCATATTGTACATCCCTTAATCGTACCCAGGAATTTAGGTAGGGTTTTATAATCAGTGAGATCCCAAATATGACGCAGTTAGGGGGGTTGGGGGGCATGCTCCCCCGAGAAAATTTAGATTTCTATGATCTACATATGTGCATTTTTAAAATGTTCTGAAGGCCAAAAAATTTGATAACAATATAGCTTGAAAACCATGTCTGTGGGCAGTAGATTATTTGTCTTTTTTCTCTTTGTTTTTATCTTGCCCTGTCTCATCCCCTAAAGTTGAGCTTTGACTGATATTTTTTTTTTCAGTGTTCATCAGTGAAGAAAGTAAACATATGGTTAACTGAAGTTTTATGAATCATTTTCGTAGACACGTTAATTTATTGAAGGCTACCAGAAAAAGTTTTAAATCAATTCACAATATACACACATTCATTAATCTTATGCCCAATACAGGCTGAAAAAAGCTGAGTTTTTTTAATTTAATGAAGGCTACAAATTGAATTACAGTATAGTTACAATATGTACACATTTATTATTAATCTTATGCCTAATCTGATGAAAACGGCTTTGTTAATATTTATTGTTCCCAACATTATGAATAGCTACATTATGAATCACATTAGATAGGCCTATCTTCAATTCGAAATGGCGAAATTAGACAAAAGTTTAATTGCCTGAATATTTGTCATTTGTTTAACATTTCTGACTTAAAGAAGCAGCTGTCAAATATGAAATGTTTAGTTTAGCTACTTACATATGCCTATCTCTTACTTGACGTCAAATCGCGCTGCTAAAATTCGCACTCAGCGTCAGCAGCTTCTGTGTGCCCATAAAGCCCGCCTACTCTGATTTGATTGGTTTTCTCAAATATTTTGACATTGACGAGCGGTGACCGAACAATGAGGCTTAGACAAACACACACACCTCTGCTTCTGACGTGCGCTCTGCTCGGCGCCGCTGCAGATTGAAAAACTCGTTGATTTATAGACCGGACGAACCCGAAGGCTCCCGCCAGTTTCATATGTGTTAAAGGGGAGTTAATCACATATTTTTTTAGGGAGGCTGGGCAGAAAAAGGGCCTAGTGACGCCCATGGCTGTGTGAAATGTGTTCTGTTCTGACTGAAAATTACATCGGTGATGACCTACAGCCAATGAGAGAGCAAGATACAGGGCAGTGGGAGGTTCGGGGAGGAGTTATAGACCACAATATCAGGATTTTAATAGATCTATTTACAATTATATCAAACAGAAACAAAGCACAAACATTTGCTTGACCAGTCGCAGGAGCAGCACATTGCAAAATTATTTATTTATCTTTGCAGAACACAATCCTTGCTCCCTGTGTCTCCCCAACCATTTCCTCCTCCATTTTTTTCTTCTTTTTCTCCTTTTCTTCTGCAAATCAGAGCACAGACAATTTGGATCTCAAGCTTCTTGCTGGATATCATTTTTAATAACAATTCCAGTCTCGCGTGAGAACTCCGGTCTGACACACACGTGCGTTGTTTCCTTGTTCTTGGCGTGTGTTTGGTTGTGCATTGTAGTTTGCGGACCAGACAGAGTTGTAAGCAATTCTTCCTATTGTAAAGTCATGCAGTGTGAAACCCCCTGTCGCCGATCCATCGTGCAGTGTAAACATTGCAGCAACTGAATGCTACCCCAGATAGTCGTGCAGCGTGAAAAGAACAGTGATCTGACTATTTTGGAAATCATGCTGTGTGAACTCTGTATACACCAGATAACAACACACAGGTGGAAGTAATCAGAACATGATTAGTCCAGGCAATGGGTTTTGGGAAATGTAGTTTATGATAGGAAAGCAAAGGAGTCCAGAGGAGTGCCCTCTGGTGGGTATCATGGGCATTCCAGCTGGTGGATGTAAGTGTGTTATATTAGTGAATTATACTAACTTTTTATATTAGTGAATTATAAAATATTAGTGTATTTATTATGCATAAATACACGCAACTAACCCTAAACCAAACCCTACTCCTTACCTAATCCTATAGTAAGTACATGTAGATAATTATTATTACTCAGTATTTAAATGTATAATTACACTGTAACACGGACACCTTAAAATAAAGTGTAACCGAAAATATTATAAAATGCTACTGTACCTGTTGTTAGTGTTTTAGAATGACAAAATGTGTTTTGTTTAGTGACAACATCTGCTAGTGTTTGAAAGAAAAGAGTTGATTTGAGACATGAATAAAGTGTTCTGGTAATTTTACTGCAATTTGGATGTGAAATTATATGCAGTGCCAAGCTGAAAGTTGGTTAGAAGAATTGTGTGAAGAGTTTGGAAGAAGTAATCTAAGTATTGAAAAAAACAAAAAAACAAAACTAAATGTAAACAGAACCATTAAGTTTTGGCAACTGCAATTAAGGTGTCAGTTTGTTCAAATATTTTCATTTTTAGCATCCTTTACTCACCCTCATTCAAAACCCTTTATTTATTTATTTATCTATTTATTTCCTGTGTAAAACAAAAAGAACATTAATGTCTAATCTCTGTTATTTTGAACAACACAAGGGTGAGTAAATGAGTTTTGGTATTTGATGCCTAGGATTGGGCCTAACTTAATGTAAACAATGCAGTTGCCAATTATGAACAAAAAATGATACAGAGTTATGACTTTATGCCATTCCTCAATACATATGAAAGGCTCTCATCTCTAAAAGTGGAATAATTCATAAGCATTAATGTTGGCATGTGTGGGGAGAAGTCTGACCCCATGGAATAAGTGGTGGCAGATGATAAATGATAGAACAGAAGTGCAGCAAAATAATAAAGACACAACAGACAAAATGACTAAAACAAGCATGTGTTCAAATGATGATGTAAAAAACATATGATGCCCAAGAAAAGTTAACAAAGCAAAAGGCCATTTTCTTCTTCATTATTTGTCTGTTTAATTATCCATTTTTTTCATAGTTTTTTAAGCTATTGGCATAAAACTCTCTATTTTATGTTTTATCTACATGTACACAACGCCACCTCAAGTCAGAGTTACGACTGTGAAACTGGGGGGGAAGCGCAACAACCCCAAATTCAGAATCCAATATGGCTGCTCAGCGCATCAACCAAAGTGAAACAGTAATATATTTATTAGCACCTGTGTCTCAATAACCTCAGTGGTGCACACAGTATTATCCAAAATAGTGCTTTTTAGTGCAAAGGCTTACCTGGATGTGTCCATCTAGTTTTCTGACATGCTTATTGGAATGTGGTCAACTCGGGTGTGATGTCATTCCCAGCTATGACATCCCTCATACAATGTAAATGGAACGCAGCATTATTGCATTTTTTTACTCGAACCACACCAGAGTTACTGACACCTAGTGGCATTAATGAATGAATTTCTGTAGAGCTCTATTTAATCTCAATAATGATTAATATGCTATATTATACAAGCTACTAAAGTGTCCAAAAACAGAGAGGTAATTAAGATAAAATTAGTAATGTCTTTCAGGAATGTGCTCCAATTTAACGTCACATTGAAACAACCGTGATGGAATCTGCCCTATTAGCTTAGCTCCTCCCCTGAGTGAGCTGTATAAAGTCCGCCATGTTTATCTCCTCGCTGGAGCAGTGAGTGATTTTCTGGTTTTCTTTTGTTGTTTGATCCATATTTACAGCATATACAGCAGAAGGTACTGTATATTACTCTGCTGTCACTTTAAAGAACCATTCCACTTTTTTTTTTTTAAATAGGCTAATTTTTTTAATCTCCCCTAGAGTTAAACAGTTGAGTTAGCATACATGAAAAGTTGTTATTTTCTAGACCGATATGACTAGGAACTATACTCTCATTCCTGCATAATAATCAAGGAACTTTGCTGCAGTACCATGGGTGCAGCAGGCGCAATGATATTACGCAGCGCCTGAAAATAGTCCCCAGCTAGGTAACTTCCAGTGACCGGCACTAAGGCTGAATCCGAAATCGCCCACTATACCCTCAAATAGGGTATTATTTTAGGGGACAGCCATTTGTAGTGGTGTCCGAAACCATAGTGGACGTTATTGAGTGCACTCATTCAATCCCACATTGCACCTCAATAACGAGTGTACAACTAATGTACACTCGGCGGCTGTCCGAATTCACTCACTCGTTTTCATTTACTCCTTCAAGTGAACTGTATTAGTGGACTAACGTAGGGAATAGTGAATGATTCAGCCTAGGTTTGTGTAGTTGCAGAGTTGCAGCCGGCAAATTAGGTAGTGGATTTACCTGTGCAATTAGCCATGGTTCTGTGCGTTGTAAAGGTTCGAAACTGCTCTCCTCCTCCTTTCTGCCCCAGTCTGTTCAGCCACACTTTCTTGCCTTACACGTTTCAAAAGCTCATCTTCTTTGTATTCCGGTTCAAATAGATATGGTTCAGGATCTGCACCAAAATAAATATCTTCTGAATCGTCTCTCACAAACGTCTCCATGGTTACAAGGCATGCTCCCTGTGCAAGCAGGTTGTCACGTTGGTTATGTTGACAGAAGTTAGCCTATTTTCAGGCGCTGTGTAATATCATTGCGCCTGCTGCACCCATGGTACGGCAGCAAAGTTCCTGGATTATTACGCAGAATTGAGAGTATAGTTCCTAGCCATATTGGTCTAGAAAATCGCAACTTTTCATTTTCCGTCAGTCTTAATACACGATGTAACTACAGAAGAGTCAAGTTTTTGAGCGAGATGCTAATGGTCTAATCCGATTCGATGATCTATGCTAAGCTATGCTAAAAGTGCTACTGCCAGATCCGGAGATCGCCTGAATGGATTCAAATCAACTGTTTAACTATAGGGGAGATGGAAAATATTTTTTTTTAAAAGTTGAGTGTTCCTTTAATACACAGATCTAATATACACATGCAATTGCTTTCCCTGCTGTTTACGTTCACAGACATAACCGACTGTGCTTATGTGAACTTTGTGTGTTTTTGACATAGCCTTGTGTGTATTTGATAGTTTAAGATTTTTGAAAACCAGAGAAGTTGTAAAGGCTCCGCCCTCTTCTGGAAAGCGGGGCAGGGACCAGCAGCTCATTTGCATTTAAAGATACATGCACCAAACAACCTGTATTTCCTTCCACTAAAAAATGGGCATTTACAACATGGTATAATAAATTATCTGTGGGGTCTTTTGAGCTGAAACTTTACAGACACATTCTGGTACCCCTGAGACTTACATTACATCTTAAATAATGGGCATAATAGGTATCTTTAAAGGGTAGATAAGGACACAGAATGGTGCAACCTGAACCAGTCAGACAAATGAACAGTATGGAGAAAGATGTGGTGACAAAGAAAGATGGAGGGAAGAGCACAGGGCAGAACCAGCAGGAGAGAGTAGAAGAAAAGGGCAAAAGCAATGGATAGATGGGGGTGGATGGTGCACAAAAGTGTGATGCTGAGTTTGGCTGGCTTACAGACCCTCTCCATAATTTATCTGAGTTCTCTTCCTGGCTGAGCCTACAGGCTGTCTGCCACTCAACCCACAGCCTCTTTTAATTAATGCGAGGTGGGGACTCAGAAATCCCACAAACCCTCTCTGTTCCTCAGTTTCTCCTGAATCAGCCTTTAAGGGCTCTGTTTTAAGACACACTGTTTTAATGTGTGTGTGAGTAATAATGACGATCTGTGTGTCAGTTGTCTGAGTGTGTATTCTGTGTTCATACAAGCATACTTTATAAATGTCCATTATTTTCTTATGAACGATTAAATACAATTAAATGTCCATTTAAAGGCTCTATTAAATCCACATTAGAGTTTTGTGGCTTTTAGTTCACGTCTATTAGCTTTGAGGTCATCTAAACTACCATTCAAAAGTTTGGGTTCAGGAAGATTTTTTTTTTCTTTTTTTAAATAAATACATTTTTATTGAGCAAGGATGCATTAAATTGATCAAAAGTGATAGTAAAGACACGCATAATGTTCTTTGCCATCACAGAAATAAATTAAACATTAAAATATATTCAAATTGATTTGAAAAAGTTATTTAAATTGTAATACAATTTTAAAATATTCCAGTTTTACTATATTTTCGATCAAATAAATGCAGCCTTGGTGAACATTAACAAATTTGAACTATGGTGTACTGTATATGCTTGTGTACTTCTAAAAGTTGACCAAATTAACTTTTAGGGCTCTCACCCTGCACTACAGAGATTTTTATCAAATCAAATGTCAAGTCAAGTCACCTTTATTTGTATAGCGCCTTATACACAAAGCAGCTTTACAGTGATAACAGGAAAATGACAACCCTTTATAACCCTTTTGGACCATTGGCCTGGCGCGCAGACCATTTTTTCCGTCATTAAACTAGCAAAAGTGGATTCGGACACGCCCTAAGTGCACCTGTGCCATGTGCTCAGATTGTTAAAATAGGGCCCAGTGGCTGTACATCAGCTCTAAAATAAAATAGTGCCATTGTTCAGCTGGAGTCAGTTCAGTGTTGATTCAGTTCCGTTGTAAAGATCATCAATTATTAAATATATAATTTAATCTATAAAGCAGTTCTGCAGAAAACAGTGATGGCATGGTCCAGCTCAGTTCATTTCTCATCCAATAGTATCAGTGCAGTCAAATCAATAATAATGTTGAATATTAAGTGTCCCCAACTAAGACAGCCAGAGGTGACAGTGGCAAGGAACCCAAACTCCATCAGGTGACAGAATGGAGAGAAAAAAAAAAAAACAAAGCATTCAAATATTTAATCCAGGTCTTTTTGCTTGAAGATCGGATTCATCACGCCAGTTTGGAGACAAAGCAGGTCATATGTCTGTGCAGAGGACCTGTCTGGTTCTTGTGGTCTTTGCTGAGGATCTGTGCCGATGGCTGTCATGTCGATGAGGCCTTCACAGGAGATTGTTTAGTTGACGGGATTTCTGCTGACATTCAGGGCTGCGTTGTAGTTGTGTCTAGTTGCAGGTTCACCATCTGATCAGGATACGGACCAGATACGGCTGACTATGGTATCTCTCTAGAATAAGAATGTCCCACCCCCTAATTTCACCTGCAGCCAACTATCATAATGGTACCACAGAATACATCAGGGTTAACTTAAAATTGAATCATTTTGAATCAAGAATGGTTTTAAAATAAAACGCACGCAAGAATCGAAATCGAATCATAAGATCGGTTGAGACTCCCGCTTCTAATAGGTGGGTGGTTATTCTCCTGGGTAGCCAGCTGAAATATAATGATGGATTCAGAGCTCTGGAATATTGCACTGGTCCATTTGACTTGATTGTGTCCAATCAAATAATCTGGCTGCGGGGCCGTGTGATTGGAGTGAATCAGTCAGTCATTAGCCAGGCAATCAGCTCAAATGCCTCCTTTCCCACAGGAGCCCCACATCGGCCGTTCTGAGAGGGAGAAAGGATGGGAAAGAAGAGGAGCAGAAAACAACAGCCCCCTTTAATCACAGTGTTAATCAAATTTCTATTTACCTTCTATGCCTCTTCTTTTTTACTCTTTCACACTGAAAGGTGTTGTCTCTATATCAGTGTCTCTGGATGCTCTTTTGCCTATTTCAGGACTTACATCTCTTTTGCTCTCTTTCTTCTCTTCTCTTCTCTTCTCTTCTCTTCTCTTCTTTTCTCTTCTCTTCTCTTTTCTTTGTGATTTATGGCCACTGTCAGAGATGAAATCAATGGGATGGTGGTTGTTTTAATTTAGCAGAGCGCTGAGAGGATACTGATACTGGCAGTCAGAGAAGAGGGATGGCAGTGGCCTTTCACCATCTGTTTTTACTCTCCCTCCCTGTTTCGCACATTGATCAACATCCAGCACTTGCAGCGACTGCTTGAACCCGTGTGGTGAAGGTGGCTATGCACAAACTACATCCAAATTTGGTAGCGGTGCTAAATGACACTGTTAATCTGTGTATTTAAATAGAAGACTTTAATGTAAGGCTTGATATGGATCCACATTTAGCTTGACAGCTTGTTCTCTCACACTGTCTCACATCGAACCCATCATCATCACTTATATCATCATCTTGATTAATGTTATTCATTTCTCTCTATACTGTGTGACTGTGGGACGCCTGTCTGGAACTGTATCCACTGGAAATAGTGAGACAAAAGCAGAAATAAAGAGGGGACAGAGCATATATGGTGATTAGCACTAAGAGATTTTACAGCTATAAATTCAGACTGTAGTCATAAATGATCTCCCTGATCATCCTCAGTAGGCAGCATTTTAATGCATCATAGCAGTGCTCCCAACAATGTAGGCAACTAACTTATGTTGCCTTAGTTTTAGCCTAATTGTAAGGCAGCATTGCATATATCCTTCAAGAAGGCTATTCCAGAATGAATTGTGAATTTTTAAAATAAATATATGATATAATATAAAATATAAAATATATTAATATACAATAAATAAAAGGTGGTGAATAAAGTTATTGCAATTATTATTAGAAATATATATATTATATACAAATTACATATTTATAGATCTAATATAAATATACTATAAATGTATATAATATTTAATATTATAATATAATGTAGAACCTATTATATTCTATATAATACATCTGAAACACTGGCCAATTGTTACAGAAGCACACTCAGAGACAGAGAAATGCAGTGTAAGGGTGATTTATTGACAACACTCAAACTGTGAAGATGCAATCAGATAAGTTGGCAGAGCTTTGAAATCTTTGAATGTTAGGAAAGGATGGTCAATCCAATCTTCGGGATCTTACAGACTTTGGAGAGCATGGATGAGTAAAGAAACAGTCAGAAGCACACACCTCGTGGACTTCTATGAAGCAAAGATACTCAGGGAAACACACAGGTGGCTTGAAGACAGGAATTCACTGGAGGTAAACGTTTGCAATCATCTGGAGAGTAAGGTAAGCATCACTTCACACAAACAAGACCAGACAAATGACTGAGGTGAGGTGTGTGCTTAAATAGTGATGTTGATGAGAGTGCAAACAAGGTGCAGGTGTGAGTGATTAATATTCAGGAGAGGGAGCGTGTTGTGAGTGGCTTGAGCAGGAATCTGGCAGATCTGTCACACCAATATAGAGTTGGAGGATTCACATGTATATATGTTTGCAGCCTTGTGGCCAATTTTCACTGATTTTACATTCCATCAGTAAGAGCAAAGTGTGAAGGTTGAATTAGCAGAGCAATAGCACAGTTGTACATAAAATATTGCAATCCATACAACATAATTGGAGACATCATCAGAGTTCAAGACAGTTGGTGCCTGTCTCGCTGACGCATCTGTGACCAGGACAGCAAGTCTTTGTGGTGTATCAAAAGCTATGATATCCAGGGTAATGTCGGCATACCACCATTTAGGACGAACCACATTCAACAGGAGTAACTGTCGCCACAAGAGGAAGCTGTCTGAAAGGGATGTGCGGGTATTAACCTGGATTGTATAAAAAAAAAAAACATAAAACCACAGCTGCCCAACTCACTGCAGAATTCAATGTGCACCTAGACTCTCCTGTTTCCATCAGAACTGTTAGTCTTAAGCTCCATAGGCTCAAAATTAATGGTCGGGCTGCAATAGCCAAACCTTCACTCATGCCAATGCCAAACGTTGGGTTCTGAATAATGTGAAAAATGTATTGTTCTCTGATCAGTCCACCTACACTGCCTTTTCCACATCCGAGAGAGTTAGGGTGTGGAGAAGCCCCAAAGAGGCTTAACACCCAGACTGTTGCTGCCCAGAGTGAAACATGGGGGTGGATCAGTAATGGTTTGGAATGCAATATCATCGGCCCACTACTTGTGTTAGCTGAACAGGACTACCGAATCATTCTGATCCTTCAGTAGACCTTGACCTCTTGGCTCATTGATCAGTATGCAGGTGTGATTCTGTCGCAATCAACATTTCTTGTGAAATTTGTTGAAACAAATGGTCCATAGGGGGAGCTGTGTGATATGATACTGAACGCATGGTGATTTATTCTCCCATAGAGAACATATTGGAGATGGACAGGGAGGGGAGTGGAGTAGGGTAGCCTGACATTTCAAGTTCAATGGCCGCTACAGGCGAAAAATGTCATAATATTCAGCCTACAGTATCTGTCAAAGTCAAGAAGAGTTTTCTAAAAGGTGGAGAAAGTTACGCTATAATCTGTTCATTAGCTCAATTCCCTCCCCATATTATTCTCACTCTATTTCACAAACACACCTAAATTGTTTCAATCAGCCACGTTACATAAATATAAACACACACATTTAAATACAATACCAAGAATTTTGACACCATTTGCATGATATTTCCATCTTGTCTTATCATTAAATTTTGTGATAGTATAGTATAGTAACAGAGAACCAACACTGTGCATTTGGAAGTGACTTAAACTGCAATTCATCGACTGGCCACTAGAGACAGGCTCCAAAAGAGAGTCAATCCCATAGACCCCCCATGTTAAAATGGCCAACTTTACAGCGGAAAAATGTTTACAGCCTGGTACAAAAAGTGGTTTCTGGAGGATCATGTGCACCCAATGGTTTAAACATTGTATCCTGAAGGTGGTGTTGTGTATCAGGATGATAATAAAGAAAGTGATGTTGAACATCTCCCATGGCCCGCACAGTCACCAGATCTGGATATTATCAAACCCCTTTTGGGGTGATTTGGAGAAGCAAGCCAGGACACGTTTTCCTCCACCAGCATGACCAAATGGCTCTTGCCATGCAAGAGAAATGGCTCAAAATCCCCCAAAAAAGGAAGTCCTACACCATACTAATAAATCCACAATCCAAAAACATGCAGTATAGGTGAATTGGAGACACTAAAAGTTGTCCGTAGGTGGGAATGCATGTGTGTGTCTGTGAGTTCCAAGCCATATAATGGGGAGGTTTGGGGAAAGACCTGGTGAAAAAACTACCCAGGGGAAAAAAATCATTGCCAAGAAAATTCATGTACAGTCTCTTGCGTATGTCGAGAGATGGCCCATACAATCACCAAGAGTTGGATACGACTGAAATGGTTAATGAATGAATGATATATTGAGTGCATTGTCGAGTGAGGAGTGACACTGATTTTCTGCTTCTGTAGAATTTTCCAAATCAGTCCCTTATGAGGTTCCATTTCATCTAGCATGCTGCCTATGTGAGGCAGCTCACTAGCTCTTGAAAGAGGTTAAATGCTGTTTTAATAGTCTACAGGGGCCTTGTGATGTAAATTTGATGTCGGCACACTGTGTGAGGAAGAGCTGGATGTGGAAACAGGAATGGCAAAGGGTTAATGGATGCACGCATGGAGACTCCCAGTGGTCCTGGAGAGCACTTCCTGTGTAGCCTACAGGCAAGACACCAAGAAAAAGCGTTAACAGTTCTCTCAGCCTGTCACATGGGATCTGCCTCATTTACAGCCATGTACATCGTTCCTGAAAATGACACGAACCAAAGAGCAGAAAAGAGGAACGAAGAATCTGAAATGGAGTGATAAAACGGAAGGTGAAGTGCGTATGAGAGTTTTAAGCATGTTTTATATAGTGTGCGACTGCCGAGAATGTGGGAAACGGATCTCTCCTGGGCTCTTTAAGGATAATAGGACCATCTTCAACCTGCTACATTTCCTCTTCACACATACTTTTTCATTGACTGATAAATTCACTCCTACTCTTTTTTTCTTTCTCTCTAATAGGCCAATCTGTCCTTCTCTTGCTCGGTCGCCCAGGCTGCTCTTTGAATCGCGAGGTGTTTTGATGAGATTTGCCGCAGACAGTCCACTGACCCTGAACTGATCTGAGATGCACTCTAGTTCAATGTTCATTTCCAGGCCTATACTGGGAAAAGGTGGCAGGGGGCGTTATGTCTGCTACATGACCAATGCGGGACAATACACAACCCTCACCTTATAACTATGGACTTCAATCTGTAGCTAATGGTGAGGCAAAGGTTACTTGATCCACTGCTGGGATTGCAGCTCTGTCAGCAGAGGAGAACTGTGCCAATAAATGATCCTAAGCAAGCCATTTGTCATCATTTACAAAAGGTCAAAATGTCCCTCCTTCATCTCAGGGTGGATAACTAAATAAAATAGCCTTTTCTTTTTCAAATAAGTTATGTGTTTTAGGTAAAAAACCCTTCAGTAGACCTTGACCTCTTGGCTCATTGATCAGTATGCAGGTGTGATTCTGTCGCAATCAACATTTCTTGTGAAATTTGTTGAAACCAATGGTCCATAGGGGGAGCTGTGTGATATGATACTGAACGCATGGTGATTTATTCTCCCATAGAGAACATATTGGAGATGGACAGGGAGGGGAGTGGAGTGGGGTAGCCTGACATTTCAAGTTCAATGGCCGCTACAGGCGAAAAATGTCATAATATTCAGCCTACAGTATCTGTCAAAGTCAAGAAGAGTTTTCTAAAAGGTGGAGAAAGTTACGCTATAATCTGTTCATTAGCTCAATTCCCTCTCCATATTATTCTCACTCTATTTCACAAACACACCTAAATTGTTTCAATCAGCCACGTTACATAAATATAAACACACACATTTAAATACAATACCAAGAATTTTGACACCATTTGCATGATATTTCCATCTTGTCTTATCATTAAATTTTGTGATAGTATAGTATAGTAACAGAGAACCAACACTGTGCATTGATTTACATTTTTTATCATACTTCTTCAAATATCTAAATGGGTGCATATCTGCACAATCAGCTCCCTAGCTCCCTAGGTCATGAATCAGTATATCATGTACACGTATGTTTATGCTGAAATATAATTAAATAAAGTTTTCCCCACCAAAACATCTATTGCATGTCATTATGTGTATGAGTTGGCTTGCGTGATTTATGTCTTGCGCTTCAGAACTTGGAAGTGACTTAAACTGCAATTCATCGACTGGCCACTAGAGACAGGCTCCAAAAGAGAGTCAATCCCATAGACCCCCCATGTTAAAATGGCCAACTTTACAGCGAAAAAATGTTTACAGCCTGGTACAAAAAGTGGTTTTGGTCTATATAGCTCATTTTGCCCTTCAGACGCTGCTGTTACTACTAGCCTTATCCGGGAGTGACGTGCGGTGGCACGCTGCCAAGATGGCGATGGCCGGCTCCACCCACTTTGGGCTTAAAAAATTATCTTCAGAAACCTACGGGTAATGTCACGGACATTACATCCATTGGTTTCACCGCTAGCTACAGTATTGTACTATATACTTCAACTGGTTCCTGACAAATAAATGCTATGAAGGCTAATCTAAACCTGTTGTAAGACCAGTGTGCTTACCAGGCTTCTTAACTAGCTTGACTAACAAGCATGCTTTTTACAATCTTTTTTTATTTTTTTGGACCAAAGATTCTGTACTCTTACTCTTACTCTACTGTATAACAGAGAAAACATGGATTGCCAGAAAATTACATTAATGGCGGGGACAGAGTTAAAAGATCAAATTCTGTATACACCTTATTGTTGATGCATACACATGCGAGCAGGCGAGCCCAGAATATAAATGCAACACTCTCAATTGTTAAGCATTTTCTTTATAATGGTTTTCTATGGGAAAACGCTTAACGAGTACTTAATACAAACCTGGTGATAAGTGGCAGGCAATGGAGGAAAGCCTTGTTTTGCTCTCCAGGTGGGCATGTGATGTCATGTGAAAACTAGGAATTGGCTGGTTTTAGAGGAGGTTTGGGCAATTTCCAACCGGTCAGATAGGAAGACCATTTCCCTTTTACTCGGTCACGTTCGACGTACGTCAGAATGTGAACCGACGATTTGGGATATCGCATGAGAGCCCGATCACCTTCGAGTGTGTACTAACCGGCCAATCAACATTGGCGTGCAGAATTTGCATGTAGCACTCAGCCCCCGCAGCGCAGGTATAAATAGGAGTTTCGTTTCGGAGCCGTGCAGTTGTGCTGATCTTCTCCGGAGAGTGTGATTTAACAGGCTAAGAGGAAAAGAGTTCTTGGTGTTGATGTGAAGGCACTTCAGCAGCGGCCGCGAGCTCACGTGTCTCTGCTGCGTTCAGCTGTGTGTAAGCCGGGTGAGAAGAGTGAGAGCACGCTGTCAGGCTGCACTAGATCCTGCAGCAGCACCGCAGCTGTCCCTGTGTGCTTCAGCACATATAAAAGAGCAAATTTCCATCCTAAAAGAGCAAATTACGGGCGGACACTGTGTCTTTTTCAAGATGTCATTCCGCCCATGCGTTTCTGGATGCAGTCGTTCCCTGTCGCCAGCCGACGGTCACCAGCGCTTGTGGATAGTTCATGTTCTCACTGCGGGAGGATGACTATCTCAGTGTTATGGTCCAGGCTTGTTTACCTCGGTTCTCAAGGCCAAGCACCCACCCCTATGCCCCGATCTAACACTCCCTCTGCGTGCGTCTGTTGTGCCGTTGGTACCGCTGGTCGGAGTCTGGGAGCCTGGCTAGTGCTTCCCAGCCCGTCCCGCTCGGGCTGGGAACGGGACTCGGCTACGTGATTCAGATCACCCGGCGTCCCCCGGTCTTTAGGGGTATTCTGTTCACCCGCGTGCTGGCGGAGAACGCTCCTGTGCTTTGGGAGGAGATCGCAGTCCTACTGGCGAAGGACGCGATTGAGCCGGTTACAGCCAATCTTGGACCTGGGAGTCTTGAATCGGTCCCTTCACAGGCTGCCGTTCAAGATGTTGACGCAGAAACGCATTGTCAAAAGCATCCGTCCCCAAGATTGGTTTTCTGAGTTAAAATCTCTGTCGATGAAAACAGTTCTCCTGGTTTCATTGGCCTCTATCAAGAGGGTAGGGGACCTGCGCGCATTTTCGGTCGACGAAGCATGCCTAGAATTCGGGCCGGCCAACTCTCACGTCATCCTGAGACCCAGACCCGGATATGTGCCCAAGGTTCCCACTACTCTCTTCCGGGACCAGGTTGTGAACCTGCAAGCGCTGCCCTCGGAGGAGGCAGACCCAGCCCTAGCTTTGCTCTGTCCTGTCCACGCTCTGTGAGTATATGTTGACAGAACACAAAGCTTCAGGACCTCAGATGAGCTCTTCGTCTGTTACGGAGGCCAGCAGAAGGGAAAGGCTGTCTCCAAGCAGAGGATGGCCCACTGGATTGTGGATACCATCGCCTTGGCTTACCAAGCCCATGGCGTGCCTTGCCCGCTCGGGTTGACAGCTCACTCCACGAGGGGCTTCTTCCTGGGTGCTGGCTCATAGTGCCTCGCTGACAGATATATGTAGAGCTGCGGGCTGGGCGACACCAAACACATTCGCTAGATTGTATAGCCTCCGTGTAGAAACGGTTGCTTCCTGCGTGCTCACCCCCAGTGGCCAGTAATGCCTGGAGCCCCGTTTCTTGTGTCGGCTTGCTGCGCCTTTCCCCTCTTCGGAGTGGATAAGTGCGCTATTTTGCTTCAGTAAGTTCCCCTCTGGCGAACCTTGTTAAGCTCCTCTGCCACCCCCTGTGGCTTCAGACATTGTGGAGTGTCTGTCGCTAGGCCAGCACTGAATATGGTTGTGTTGGCTGGGTGCCATATGTTGCGGCCCCATATGTGTATTTTCTTCCACGGTATGGCTCCTTACGGTGAGCCCGTGTCTTTCCCTGGACAGAGTCCGCTCTGTCCTCCCTGTCAGATGTTGTCTCCCTCCTATGGCCGGAGCCGTCCCAGGGACATCCCATATGTGCTCTGCCCCCCTTGGCCAGACCATATCGGTTTCACCACATATACCTCCCTACGGGCAGGATGTGGTCTCCGCAGCGTTCCCCCTGGGCACGCTTTCCCAGTGTTATCTAAGTCTGACTGTTTTGGGTCATGCGGAACAACAGTCGGCTTTCCTGACGTAAGTTCCCCTGTCGTTAGAAAGATGTTGACATACGACGAACATGACCGACTGAAAGGGAATGTATGTAACCCTCATTCCCGGAGGGAGGGGGGACATCCCGTCACCACAGTTTCTGTGCCGCCGCTGAGCGCAGGCCACTTGCCCGTCTCTTCAGCGAAAAACAAATGTGCATTTGCTGGCACTTCCTATTTATACACACTCTGCGGGGGCCCCGTGCTGCATGCAAATTCTGCACGCCAATGTTCATTGGCTGTTTAGTACACATTCGAAGGTGATAGGGCAATTCGCCGGTTCACATTCTGACGTATGTCTCTGTTCCGTCCTTCAGGGAACGAGGGTTACATACGTACATACGTAGTCGAGGCGTTTTCCGACCAGCTAAAGGCTGTGAGACTAATTTGAAGACTAATTTGGGACAGGTTGAGAAAACCTTAGAGGGAACGTTAAAACAGTCCATGCAGGCAATGCTACAAACCACTGTCCCCTTGTCAGGACACAGATGGAGGCAGAGAGAAAGGTAAGGTAAATGTAGTTTATTTAAACAGAGACACGAACACAGGCAAATGATGATAACTAGCACAGCACAGTCACTTAGCTGGGTGAATCTCTTGGTAGCAGGTTGGATGAAGGAGAACATGAGGAGACAACGAACTGGAGACAAGGAAGGCGTTGGAAGGAGTCAACGGGAATCTCTGGTGAGTAACAGGGAAGGAGTCCAGGTACGTGAAACGAGACCAGACAGTGAAGTGCAGGGAGAGTGTGCTTCTTATAGTGCCTGTGATGATGAGGTGCAGGTGATCAGTACTCTGGGGATAGTGAACGAGTGAGCGGAGTGTGGAGATCTGGTGACGATGTCTGTGTGTTGGTGGGTGTTGGCTGTGACTCTGTGACAGTACCCCCTCCTCCATGGGCAGCTCCTGACAAACGGATGGGGTGACGACGTTGGGGTCTGCCTCAACCCCGAGGAGCTGGGCGGTCCGGATGTTCGGCATGGAATTGGGTAAGGAGTGTGGGGTCGAGGATTTTGTTACAAAGAACCCAGGAGTGTTCCTCTGGACCATAGTCCTCACACTCCACGAGGTACTCGATTCGAGGACCTCCAGGATCGCCCGCACCCGGTAGATGGTTTCCTCCTAGATGACTTCAGGAGGAGGAGGTACCACATCGTCACCAGGATCTGTGGAGGGAGAAGACAAGGATTCAGTGTGTGGCTTCAATAGGGATACGTGGAAAGATGGTGAGATGCGATACTGTGCTGGGAGGTTGAGACGATAGATGACCTCATTGAGCTGCCTCTGTATCGTAAATGGACCTATATACCGGGGACTCAGCTTGCGGCAGGGCAGCTGGAGACGGATGTCCCTAGTCGAGAGCCATACCTTCTGGCCAGGTTGGTACTGTGGAGTGGGACCTCTTCTGGTGTCGGCTTGTGTCTTGTGTATCCGGACTGCCTGCTGGAGATGGACATGAGCTGAGTCCCACACCCTCTCGCTCTGTTTGAACCAGTGATTGACAGCTGGAACCTCTGAGGGCTCACCCGACCAGGGGAAAAGAGGAGGCTGATAGCCCAGGATGCACTGGAATGGGGTGAGCCCAGTGGTGGTTTGACGGAGGGAATTCTGGGCATATTCGGCCCAGGGGAGGAATTGGCTCCAGTTGTCCTGGTTCCGGTGGCAATAGGTATCTCTAGGTATCTCAGGTATCTCCCAATCTTATGGATCTTCCGCTCAGTTTGGCCGTTGGTCTGAGGGTGGTATCCAGATGAGAGACTGACCGACACTCCTAGGAGCTTGAAGAAGGCTTGCCATACTCGGGAGATGAAATGTGGTCCGCGGTCGGAAACGATATCATCTGGGATCCCGAAGTAATGGAGCACATTCTGGAACAGGGCGTCGGTGGCTTCAAATGCAGTAGGTAGACCTTTGAGGGGAATCAATTTACAGGCCTTGGAAAAACAATCCACGATGACAAAGACACAGGTGAAGTTGTTGGAAGATGGTAAGTTAGTCAGATGGCGAGGGATTGGTAGAGGGACCAGTTTACCTTTGGGGAGCTTCCTAGGAGTGATGGCCATGGCACAAACTGAGCATCCCTTGACGTACCGGGAGACATCCTGAGGCATAGAGGGCCACCAATATCATTGTTGCAGGAGTGAGAGGGTTCGTACACTGCCTGATGGGACTCACAATCATGGCTGGAGGGAGGACAGGTTTTCGGATCGGAGCTTTCAGGAGCAGGCTGGTACAGCCGGAATAAGGCTTCTGCCTTGCATTTCTTGGTTCCGGGTCGGTAGGATACCGTGAAATGGAATTGAGTGAAGAACAGGACCCAACGGGCTTGATGGGGATTTAGTCTCTTGGCCTCACGGAGATACTCAAGGTTGCGATGATCCGTGATGACCTCGAACCGGTGATTTGCTCCCTCCAGCCAGTGTCGCCACTCCTCCAACGCAAACTTGATGGCTAGCAACTCTCTGTTCCCAATGTCATAATTCTGCTCCGCCGGGGACAGCTTCTTGGAGAAGAAGGCACATGGATGGAGTCGTGGAGGATCACCCTGCCGCTGAGACAATACCGCCCCGACTCCTGTAGACGAGGCGTCCACTTCGACGATGTACAGGAGCTCCGGGTTAGGGTGCACGAGGATCGGGGCGGTTTGGAAGGCTTCTCAGGAGCTGATGGAATGCTTCTCGGGCAGATGTTGTCCAGGACAGAGACTTGGGCCGGCCTATGTGGAGCGAAGTGAGGGGTGCACTGAGCAGATTGTAGTTGAGCACGAAGTAACGATAGAAGTTAGCGAATCCCAGGAAACGCTGGAGCTCCTTCACAGTCGTCGGTAAGGGCCAGTCTCGGATGGGTTCCACCTTACTCTGGTCCATCTGGATGCCATGTTGACGCTTCAATGGGCGCATCTGCTCTGGGAAACGAGCGCACACCATCAACGCCTTCTTTGCCCACTTCCGGGATTTGTTTGGTCAAAGCACCTTAGACCTCGCTGTACACAAACAACTGTACCACATTCGTCAAACAGATGAAACCGTGAGTATGTATGCTCTCCGATTTCGTACCCTAGCGGCTGCTAGTGGCTGGAATGAGTCTGCGCTGATAACCGCCTTTCGTCAAGGTCTAGATCCTTGTGAGACATTTGATGGTGGTGTATGATGATACCATGGGATTAAAAGGCCTGATCCAGAAGACCACCCGAGTGGCTCAGCGCTATTCTGCTTGCACGCTTCATCCACCCACTAGTAATCCTCTGCCCGCCGCACCATCTGTCGCCCTTCCAGCACCTGTACCTATGCAGGTGGACTATACTCGTTTAACCCGTGCGGAACGTCAGAGAAGAATTCAACATCATCTCTGTCTGTATTGTGGGGGAGGTGATCACTTCATTGCGGCCTGTCCCATCCGACCATCACGCCCAGTGGTGAGTACTATTCAAGTTCCAGCTCGTATTGCCTCTCTCACTCAAACTACGGTACATCTAATTAATTATCATGTTTGCATTTCAGCCGAGGCCCTCATCAATTCCGGCTCTGCAGGGAATTTCATCAGCCCCCAAATTCTCCAAAAACTGAATGTTTGTCGCCAACGTTGCCAACAGGATCTCCATATCCATACCATCCAGGGAAAACTGCTGGGCCGTGGTCACATCCGGTGCATCTCCTATCAAGAAATCCTCGGCGAGTCTCAGTTCCTCCTCTCCCGACTCCGAGGTCCTTCCTCTCCTCTCTACTTCCATAGAAAGTCCTGAAACTGACCATCACGTCGAAATTTCCTCCAGAGTACCGGGCATTCCAGGATGTGTTCAGCAAACGGTTGGCAACGCAGCTGTCACTACACCGGAGGTGCAGGTGCAGGTGATAGTGAACGAGTGGGCGGAGCGTGGAGATCTGGTGGCGATGTCTGTGTGTTAGTAGGTGTTGACTGTGACTCTTTGACACCCCTTGTAAGCTCAGATGATAATTTAATGTTAATTAAATTAATTTAATTTAATTTAACTTAACACTTGTAATGTACCAAAGGGGGGACGTAAAAGGTTCTAGCAATGTTTTTTTTCTTAACCTGCACTTGCCTTTTTTGGTACCCTTGGCTTTTTTTGTGAAGTGGTAACTTTGAGCAGCATTAATATCACAGTCTTCTGAAGCATGAAAAAATTGAAGCTGCGCTCAAAGGGGCCTTTGAAATGGCATCATTTTAGGTGGAGGAAATGGTTATAGCCTGAGGGCGCACTCACTTTACAAGAGAATTCATTGTTAGCCTCCTGTGAATGGGAATCTATGGCTTTACAGTGCACTTGATCACTACATTGCTGACTTCTGATAAAGTTCTTATGAAAGCACACATACTAAAAGCCTGGTGATGATCATAATTATTCAAAGCCAAATGCCAATAACTGTCATCCTGCCATTTTCAAGACTGAGTTACAGAGTGAAATGATGTGCAAGTAGAGGATCACTAATGGATTTCTTAAAGGAACATAGAAACAACTGCATTTTTCCTAGTAAACACATGGCTTATGTTTAAAAACGATAAGAGTGGTATGCACTTCCAGAGATGGAACCACCTATGACTTGTTCTCAAAGCCTGACCTTAGATACTGCACAAACCAAATACTGTTATATAATAATACTGGGATACACACATATTGTATAGCAAAAATGAATAAATAAATTACTGCAGACTCTATGCTTCACACAAGGACCTTGAAGCACATGTACATTCAATTTTGACTAATTTGATTTATGGGATAACTTGTGATGGTCATGTCTTAGCTAAAGCCTTTTGTTAACCATAAATCTTGTTAGCCTTAGTTAGCTCATTATTTTTTTCAAACAGTGCCAGGGCAGAGAGGCTCTTTAAGTACTAACTTAAAAGACAGAGTAAGCAATTTCTGAGAGGCTATCAATAGCAAGGGTTACCATCTCTTAATTATGGTTATTACTGCATGGCATGAACACAGCATAAGCTCGTTGTTTTGATTCAAGAGAAACTGTAAATGGTGGCTGCTGCTGTTTGTTTGCACTGCTCAGTGACTATTTGTCTACAACTGCGCCCTGGTGAAACATCATACATCTGCCAGGTCCCTGAGGTCTTCTGATCAGTTACTTTTAACAGTTCCCAGATCTAGATTAAAACTTAGTGACCGCACTTTTTCGGTCGCTGCCCTGAAACTGTGGAACTTGTTACCTGTTCAAATTCGATTGGCTCCGACTGTTTCTGGTTTTAAATCATTATTAAAAACGTATCTACTAACTCAGGCTTTTAAATTCTTCTAGGTGCTGAGTCATATTTCTCTGTGGTTGTTTTATGTTATGCAATGCAATGATTAGACAGACATATCCGCAGAAGATATATGGAAGATATATGGAATTAGTTTTAATATTTAGATCACTTATTATTGATTGCTATCAGGATGTAAAGAGAGTTTCAACCAGAATAACAAAAAAAAGTGTTCATAGAAATAAATTGCCTACCTTTAAAGCAGTGTAATGCACTGCTACATCCACATCAAATCAACAATACTGACTGCCCGGTGGAATACATTGATGTATAGACTGAAGAAACGTGACTACTATTATTACTACTAATACTAAATAATAATAATAATTATAATAAATGCTAATTGTATAGCACCGTTCAAACGTAAAATGCAGCTTCAGAGGTCAGAATTCAAAGTTATTTTAGAACTACAACGACATTAGTTAACAATAAAATAATATTTCTAAAGCTAAGATTTATTAATAAAATCTGAATCTAGCTAAACTAACCCTTTTTGCAAACAAACTAATTAATCTTTTCTGCCTTTTACATCTGTTCTAGCATTGTATCATTTGGGTAACATTTTAGAATATGTTACTCATTTGCTCCTGTGTAGTTATTCATTAATGACGGAACAGTATTCTAAAGTGTTACCAAAATGTAGTATGTGTTGAATTAACTACTAGTTGTATGATTCTTGTAAGTTGTTTTGAAAAAAAAAAAAAGTAAATAAATAAATATGGATTATTATTCACTGTTATGGCTTTGAGTAAAATTAGTACAGCTGTTGAGTAAAGGGCAGCTGTTCATTGTCACATAAAAAAGTAAGAAGACTTTCAAAATAGTAATTCCATCTTGTGTCAAATAAGTCAGGTGGCCTTGGAAATGTGCTTTGGAATCCCATTATATGACTTTGGAAACCATTTCAGGGTTTCAGGATTCGTCATGTCCATATTAGTTTTCATTTTCAGCATGGGTAACACAGGAAAAGGCATAGTCACAGCAACACCTGCTGCCATGGGACTGCATGAATGAGGAAAAGGAAAGCTACAGAGGTTTATTAGGATCTTACACTCCGTAGCTTAACCTTGACTTTCGGCAGGAAGCGAGCAAGCTGCCGTGTTTCAATATATCAAAACCACAGGGCCTGAATTTGTGCTTATAAATTAGGCTTAATAAAGCAAAGCTGCTTTACTGCTCTGTTTTTTTTCCAGTTGATGAGAGAATCAACTGTGCCATCAACCACGGCTGCCCTTCTGAATAACATTAACGTTCCAGAGGAATGATTTTGTGAGGACGGTGACACTAGAGCGACGAGACCACCGATGTGACACTATGATAAAAGGACAGAGAGAACAGACAGTGCCGTTATGACTCTGAAATACCGTGACATTCTACAGCGGGACACAATTGAAGAAGCCACAAGAGAGTAATTGATCCAATTACTGAGGTACTCTTCGGTAGCTATCTATCTGCATAGGAGATACAAAAGGTTACATCACTGGAAATGATAGCGTGATTATGACAAAGATGCACGTCATACGTCTCTCAAGAGCAGCCAAGCCTAAAAAATTGTTCTTTGTGTTCAACCATAAGCCATGTTTGTGTGTTTTTCAGTGTGCTCAGGTTCCATCGCTAGACTTCTGTCAACACGCTGTTGTTTCTTCTGCCACCACTAGCTCCAGTCAGGGTAGTGGCTTGCTTGGCGTCCAAAGATAGCGCTGAATGGGCCAAGCCCTCAGGCTCTGAATCCCTGCCTGACTGCCTGAAAGTCACTGTGAATTATGCATCATATTTCTGAGATTTGCCCTTCTCCTCTATGCAAAAAATAACAGTGGAGAGTGTTTAGAGGCAGACCTACACAATGTTCAGTGAAAATAAGAAACAGAAAGAAAGAGATTTTGAAGAAAGAGGGTGAAAAAAAGAATTGAGAGATGAGCAGAATTAAAGTAGCCCAAGTGTGTGTGTATGTGTGTGTGTGTGTATTTGGTCACAAGGACACAATATCATGTTTTCTAAAATGAATGTGGTGGATTTTTAAAATGAGGATGCAAAGTGCCTTTAATATTTGCATCCCAAATATTGGTATATACCCCTCAGTAATTGTCACAGTATTTCAGACTCATAACAGCACGGTTAATTAAGATACCACTCAGGCCCGGACTGGCCATTGGGAGCACCGGGTGAATTCCCGGTGGCCTGGCAACTGATTTGGCCTGCTGCCCTCTTTCTGTCTTTTTTTAATAAATACATTTAATTATAATATTATTGCCTTTTTAATTATTTATAATTGCCCCAATGCACTAAAGTGATAATTCCCGAGTTCGGCATTTAAAAATAAATCAATAATAAATCATGAAACATTTAGTCTTGACAGGCAATGAAATGAAATGAAAAAAAAAAGTAATAATCAGTGCGACGGACTCGAGGAAGCGGCCAGGTGGAGCACTGAGGGAAAGCTCTCAAAAAAGGAGCAAAATATAGCAAAATTTAAGCAATTTAGAGTTTTTTTCAAATATATTTGCATTAAATAGTTTTGTTAAATATTGGATATTTAAGACATTTTAAGATAAAACAACATTTTCCTAATGCGATGCTTTAAATTTAAATAAATTTAGATTCTATGCAAACAAATTACAATGTGTGCGTGTGTGTGTGTTTTTTTTTATTTTTTTTTTAAACAATGTTGAGACAGTTCTGTTCCGGTAGACCGGCTGAAGTAGAAGTGACAGGTACAAGAAAAGTAGCAAAAAAGTAAACACACACAAGGGAGAGAGTCGAGACAGAGATATATCAGGGAAAATGAAAATAATGAAAAGGAAAGCGAAGGTGCAGTTCAAGAGAGAACCTTTAATTATTTTGCTCGGCCTCAGCCTAAGGATTTAAACCTTTTTTATGTGATGATGACCGTACAAAAAATATGGTTCCAAAATTTGTTGTGGGTGTATGAGATGGCCTGGATGGGTGTGACATTTCCCGGCCTGAAATTTGTCCCAGTCCGGCCCTGCAAAATTAGCAGTTTTTCTGGATTTATTATATATATGTATTGAGTAAATTTTTTATTTATTCTACAAACTACTGACAACATTTCTTCCAAATTTAGAGCATTTATTTGCAGAAAATAACAACTGGTCAAAATAATGTTTTTTTTTTTTTTTTGACCTCGAATTATGCAAATAAAACAAGTTTATAATAATTTTTAAACAACACAATACTAATGTTTTAACTTAGGAGTTCACAAATCAATATTTGGTGGAATTACCCTGATTTCCAATCTTTCAAGTATCTTGGCATGCTCCCTATCAGTCGTCACATTGCTGTTGGGTAACTTTATGCCACACCTGGTGAAAAAAGCAGCTTGTCTTTATTTAATGGCTGGTGACCCTCTTGGTGACTTACAGATCTGCCTGATTCTGATCTTCTCTGATGAGTCTATTTTTCAGCTTTGCACAACACCTGGTCCTCTAATGGTTAGACAGAGACCTGGAAAGGCCTACAACCCACAGATTCTCGCACCCACTGTGTAATTTGGTGGAGGATTGGTAATGATCTGGTGGTTCTTCAATAAGGCTAGCATTGGGCAGATGCATCTTTGCGAAGAACACGTGACTTAAGCCACGTACAAGGTTATCCTGAAAGAAAAATTGCTTCCTTCTGCTCTGACAATGTTCCTTAACACAAAGGATTGTTTTTTCCCGCAGGACAGTGATCCAATCCACACAGCCAGGCCAATCAAGGTATGGATGGAGAACCACCAGATCAAGACCCTGTCATACCCCTTTTCCACCAGCATGAACCAGGTGCTAGTTCAGAGCTAGTGCTAGTGCTGGTTCGGAGTTGGTTCAACTGATGAGCCTTCTAAGAACCGGTTTGCCTTTCCACGGGCTAGAGAGCCACCACAGAGCCAGGTCTTACGTCACTGTATACGTCTCATCTTTCTCAGCAACACTAGCGAGGCAGTGGGAAACACAAACACACCAGGCTTGTTTGAGATGCATCGCCGCTGTCGAGAGATTCAAAAGCATAAGGAGTTGTACGCTCTCGCTGTACTTTGATGCCATACGGCGATCGGTCTGCGTTGCGCCGATGCATCTCAAACAAGCCTTCCATCAACAATGGTGAACGTTGCGTTACTATTGATGCACATGGCTTTGCGAACCAACATCGGCATCAAAACACAGCAAATCCAACGCATTCGTGCAGCTCGCTGTAATTTGTATAGACGGAGATTACAATTGAGCAGCTATTAAAGTTAGCTCGATTAGCTGCTATTTCAAAAATGGCGGTCACAAGTTTGTGTTCGTCTTGTTGGTCACGGTAACCCCGCCCCCAGCCCCTGACGCAAGCGGTTCTTACTTCTAGACCAGCAATGTTTTGGTGCTACTTAAGAACCACTTTTCCTGGTTCAGAGCTGGTGCTTTGGGTGTTGAAAGACAAAGAACCGATTTGAAACTAGGCTCTGGCTCCGAACCAGCATTCAAACTGCCTTGGTGGAAAAGTGGTATCATGGCCCTCACAATCCCCAGACCTGAACCCCACTGAAAACCTCTGGAATGTAAGCAAGAGGGTCACCAGCCATTAAATAAAGTCAAGCTGCTTGAATTTTTTCACCAGGAGTGGCATAAAGTCGCCCAAAAGCAATGTAACTGACTGATAGGGAGCATGCCAAGATGCATGAAAGCTGTGTTTGCAAATCAGGGTTATTCCACCAAATACTTATTTCTGAACTCTTCCTAAGTTAAAACATTATTACTGTGTTGTTTAAAAATTAATATAAACTTGTTTTCTTTCCATTATTCATGGTCTGAAAAGCCGGAATATCAAGGTCCCGCCCACACTTCCGCCTACTCAATCACATGTCCCTGAACTTTTTGTGAAATAAACAGTTATGGAAATGTAGAAATTAAAGTTAAAGCTCCAATCTCCTCCAGAAGTTCCTAAAAAAATGTCCGTTAGTGCCTCAGTGACTACTTCGCTCAGAGAAGCTGTCAATCTCAGCTGTCAATCATAACGTCCCACCCCTGTTTTTATAGCATCAAATAACTAACTAAAACCAAACTTACCTAAAGAACGAACACTTGAACTAACATCAGTGTGATCTAAAATGACAGAAACAATATTTGGAAAAAATTTATTTGAAGTGTAATTTGATTGTTTAGCTTGTTTATGTCCCATTACATGGGGAGAGCGGGGTTTATGACCTTCTTTTTTCTTTTTTGCTCCTCTCGAGATCAGGGGACTGAGGTTTACTCACACAGCTCTTACTAGCTGGCCTGTGCTACACTTACCCCCTAAATCTCACTCCCACCTGGGTCACAGCACCAATCTAACCCCTCCAGTTCTACTCACACCCTCCCGAGTGGGATTCGATCCGACATTTCCGGCATGGGAGCTAGGCATGCTTACAAGGACGCTGAAGACCGCAGCCTCTAGCGTCAGTCGCTAGTGCTCCTTTCGAGGCCGGTGGAGTGAGGTTTATGTGCCTCCATTTCATTTGCTTTTTTTCCATTTCTGTTGTGTCAGTTATTTTCTCATCCAAATTTCATTGTTGAGGCTGAGCCCACTTAAAACACTCCTGAGCACTAAATCCATTTTACATCTATTTTGGGAAAATCAATTTTCTTTCTCTTTTTTTTCTTTTGCTAATTTACAATTATTAATGTAGCACACAGATGGGCATTTCTTGAAAAAGCAGAAAGCTTTTACTTTGTCTCTCTTGTTCTGGTATAAGAGAAGGGAGAAAATCCTGGCTTTATTTAAGAAGACAGCTCATTTGTTTTGGGCTTTTAAAGTCATCGGTGTGTCACTTAGGCAGGCATGGAATCTAGACAGCATCATTAAAAAATCATGGTTTTTGTAGCAGAAAAAAAATGCACATTCATTGTCTTGCTCAAAAACATTCCTCTAAAACCTGGACTATTTGGACAATGAGAAACACACGCTTTGAAAATCTTTAATGCAAATCAACTGCAATGATTATGCTTCGAAAACATTGTGACTTTTCATTGTGATTCGAGGAGAGATCCTTTGAATACTTAAAATCATTACAATTCCTGCTCAAAGGAAAATGTACAGATCCAGCAGAGAATATACATACCATTACTATCCTCTGATGAGTATACACGCATTCATGCATGCATAATAAAAAGCTGTTTCCCTGTTTCAAACACATGTGAGCATACTAGTATGGATGTGTTTTTGTCTTGCTGTTGGGATGGAGTTGGTGCGTCTTGTGTTGGGTGAGGTATATGCCATTCCCTGAGGCCGAGCAGTCCTGAAAGCACATTCTTTCATCCAGGGCCATCCTTAAGGCATCCAGAAGAGGAATATCATCTCGTTAATGCCAGGATGAAACCATTCTGCACATGAAACGTGCGTTTTCTGCATGTTTGGGGGACGCCTTGTATCCAACCTGCTGCAAAAGACTGAGATGCTGCTTCCGAGGACTCAACGGAAATTTTGCAGGCCTGTAGGGAGCACATCACTTTATATATACATACGCAAGGCGTATGTATACATGAAATTAACACCCGACCACGTGCCAAATGTGGGGGAATTTTGCAATTGGCAGGTAACACTGTCAATCTACCTGCCACATTGGCAGGTAGCCAATGAAAACTGAGTGATTCATTAGGCAGTTTGAGAGGATGTGACTGCTGTTTTGGAACGTTAATGCGATCAGAAAGAAGATGAGGCCCTTCTCTGACTACCTTTGGATGTTCAAGTAAGTATTAAACTGTTGGTGAGATGGGATGAGATAATGCAACTCTGACGTAGGCTACAGTACAATGACACAAAGATGGCACAGATGTGTGTGCATGTTGGGAGTTGGGAATCGGTGAGAAAATGTCCGGTACCTGGTAACTTTACCAGTAATAATATTAATTTAGTTCTGCTTAATGGTTCCTGAACGCTGTAACTAACAGCTGCCAGGACCTGTCTACGTGACTAAATCAGTCATCAACTGATCTATAGCTGTGGACTCAGATTAGCAGCAGTAAGTATATAACTGTCTGTGACACGGGAAATCAATAAATAAAAAGATTTTTAAAAAAACTATTCCAAAAGTTGTTATTACTTATATTGAGTTCATCTTGACAGCACATAAATGTGTATTCTTACAAGTTAAAGAACAATGTTTGTGCAATTCCTGTTTTTTACCTTTATAAGGCAAAAAAAAAATGGCTGGTAAAAAGTCAATGTGGCAGGCAGGATTTTTAAATCCACCTGCCATAGTGGCTGGTGGTCAAAAAAGTTAATTTCAAGCCCTGTACATACGTATCAACGTCACATTTTTACTCCAGTTAATTTTTTTAAAGTCCCTTTTATAAGTGCATACCTTAAACTCATGACTACAAACAAGCTATTGAACTTTTTACCATTATTGCAGAAAAATGTGCAGTTTACTGCAGTTCCGGTGACAACTTGCCCCAATAATGGGATAAGTTGTCACAATGGAACCTGCCATTGGTAAAGGCAACCACACAGGCCGTTTTCGGGCCCAATTCTCCCCTTCTAACAATCCTAGGTAAAGTCCCGATCATCTTGATGGTTCTACAGATTATCTTATCACATTTTCACATACTTCAGTCCGATTTATGCCCCCTTTACTCCTCCTGACATTTAGAGAGAAAAGCGTGTCCAGGGCATTGGTCAGTTCCGATGTTCAGCCCAGATAATCATGTGAGGCATTTACAGATCATATCTTTAACCTTCCGATCTGCTCACAGAGGGAGACATCGGGGCCGCCCCAACAACAGGATTTTAAATCGGGATGACGACGACTATGGATTACTTCCACAATAGACAATGAGAGACAAGTCTACAAGGAGACAGAAGTGACAGAACTTTTGAATTGGCGACCACAAAACATCAGGCAGTGGGTCCGGTGGACAATGGAGATGGAGAAACGGCTGATCGAAATTTGGCAACAACAAGGCTGTTTTTTTCATCGCTACAAAGAATAAGTATTGATACACCAAGTTGCTGCGACACAGTATCCATTTGGTTCACATCTGCTTCACATGAGGTGCTAAATCTGCCATGATTATCTGATTATCTGTGATGCGCCACAAGTGTGTAGTGTAGATTTATGAATGAACCGATTCTTTTAAAATCTACTGACATTGGTTATGACGTCCGCTTCAAATATTACAATGCTAATGATAACTTGCTTGAAGATAAATAGCTGATGAAATGAAAAAAATGAAAATTTCTTAGGCGCATAAAGTCTATAATACAGCCTATTAATGGCTTTTCAGCAACAATTATAAACAGGGCTTAACATAAACACCCACCAACCAGCCAAATGCGGGTGGATTTCAGCAGTGGCGTGTGAAGCAGTCACTTCTACTAGCCACTTTGGCGGGTGGAACTGTATATATAATACACATTTTTAAATTGTAGTCAATTGTTGTTAAAAGGGCATCTGAAATAATAAACTAAGCACAATGTAGTGTTGTCAAAAATACTGATTTTCGATACATATTGGAAGTGCTTCCAATACTCATTTTCCGCAGAATAGATAAAGAATACCAGTGGTGCTTTCTCACTCTCTCATCTCTCCAACAGCGAGTTGACACACAAACCCGCCTCCCCTCATTGACTCGTTTCATTTGCCCCAGATGAATATTGCTGGTGTTACAGGGCTTGGATTTCGGCATTGGGATTGTGCGTATTGCGCATAATTTTACTCATTCCAGCAGCCCAAAATGCGCACACATAAAGCCATCTTGAGTTCTTTTTCGCTGCTTATTGCGCTTAAACAGTCAAATAAACACAAAATAACGTCAAAATGCAGAGTATTCACGTAAACACAGTCGGTTATGTTTTAGAGAGCGTACACAGTGTAACGTACAAAGAAAAATACATGTGTAACAGTAAAATGGTTCCATGCGTCAGGTATTAAATTGACAGCAATAACCTAATATACCTGCTGCCAAATTATGAGATAATATTAAAAATATCTATATGGCAGTTTTCCCCCATGATATTGATGTCAAAATTGTGGCCAATGAAAATAATGAGTGGCTAGTAACTTTGGAAAACCACTAGCCACAGTGGATTACAATCAACAGCCCTGATTATAAATTAAAACAATTATGAAACACTAAACAGTTCAAGAAACAGATTAAAAAAATGGTAACATACAAAAATACCAAACAATTGCTTAGGCTGATAAATAATTAAAGAATGGTATGCATTTAAACACACTTCTAACATTTAAACGCCTGTGACAACTTGCCCCATCCCCATTTATAATAATAAATATCCATGTACTGAAAACATAATTTCAGTTTACCTTTATTAATTATCTGACTGAGAAGTTGATCACAAATACATGGTAGCTATGAAGAAAAGCATGATGTCTTATATTGATCTTAGCTTTAATTCAGAACCACACAGAAGACATGACATGATCCTTCCTTCTAAAGAAAATAGTGCCAGTTGAGTTAATGTCTCCATTTATCTCATTTGATGGAGGTCAACCTCTAAATAACAAAAGAGCAGAATGACTCTCGAGGCCTGATTTCTCTTAAATTAGATGTGAAAAAACTGACACAGAGCAAAACTTTAAGGAATAACAAGCTAACAGGAGATTGCTCTCGAAGCCTCATTTGGAGAGGCCATGGCTGCTATTAGCAGGCAGCTGTGCGGGAGGCTGGGTAGAACATCTCATTACGCAGACACAAATCTTCCACTGCTGAAGAGAGCAACCTTTCCACTCGGCCCACTCTCACATAGTCATGGAGAGGCCCCGAAAGCCACGTTCAAAGCCACCACATTAGATCACTCGCAGGCACAGCACATCGGATTGATAGCACAGAGGCTTGATGTGCTTCAAGAGGCAGCCCATTGGACAGTAAGCCAATTGCATTTATGATGAGGCAATCGGCCAAAGCGGCCCTCAGTGGATACACGATGCACTGGCTCTTGCAGTTCAACTGTAGAGATGAGGGGATCAATCCAGCAATCTTTGTGCTTTCCGAAGGGCCTCTGAATATTTGCATTTGTGCAAGACAGAGAATCCACAATCATTCTCCTCTTCCAGAAACAATCAGGGACAAATTTGGTCTAATGACAAGCATTGAAATGGTCTGATGACTGCTGATCAGGAGACAGGCTGTTTGAAATGGACCACTGGCTAATTGCCATTGTTCTGGAACAGAGCTTTGATCATTGGGCTAAATCGTGGCGACCCCAAGGCAGATTTATTCTTACAGTATCGCCAAGGCCATGATTGTTCCTCTTCTTCACGTTCTTTTCAGTCTAATAAATTGATTGCAAAATGAAAGCATCAAGCATTATGATAACAACCTTCCTTTTACAATAACTTGATTAAAACCAGTATGAATTCAAATAATGAGACAAGTCTATAATGTGTCATAACCATGGGTATACAGAGTACACAGTAGACACCTGCGTATTTAGTATCTAAGAAAAGAACATTCTAATTATACAGACCTTCATTAACACAGAAAGCTTGGTTGTCGGTTGCACAACCAATCATAAATAAGTACCATCCTCCTGAGGTGACAGCAGAAGTTTCAAGACTCAAAATAATAAAAGGATTTAGAGGACTTTAAAAAAATGTACCCTCAAATGCATGAATGTTTTGGCAATCATTATTGCATTCTGGTCTTTAGCGACCTGGATCTAACACGGATAGATCTCTAATATAAAACTCTCCTGATATTAGAGTAACAATTACAGAAGAATAAAATAAAGCATATGTTGTTACCTTTTGGAGGATTCAGTTTGGGCAGATGTTTTATACCATCATCAGTGTCCTCGTCAGAGCTCATTTCCCAGTATATTCAGCATCTGGATTTAAGATATTCGCCATCTTAAACATATTCTCAAAACTTTTCAAGACTTTTTCATATTTAACATTTTTTCAACATCTTCAAAATCAATATTTTGATCACTGACAGCTTCTTCACCAGATCCACCATCAAGTGACAGTGACATTAATATTTGATTGCGTTTAGTTCTTGTTCTGCAGTAAATCGCAGAGCCATTTCATGTTTTGCTGATGATTCTTCATATTCTTTTGTTTTCTGCCTGCGGTAACTATGAGTGAAACGTCACTTCATCATTTTGTATCAGACATTGCCACCTTGTGGAATAAAGGTGAATTGCACTTATTCAGTCATCAAAGATTCAATTATTGTTGTGCAGAAAAAAAAATATACTTACACTGTTACACACCTCGTGTTGTTAGTGACCCTATAAAATGTTTACAAAAAATGCATGGGAACCTTTTTTATTGTTTATAATGAATTGATTGAGGAATACTAAGAAGGTTGGTGTCTAACTTTAAAAAATGAATGAGGAGGAGGGTGGTGAATCACGTCCCGGGTCAATAAAGACCCAAGGTATGCGTTTAAGGGTTATTTAAAAACAATTAAAGGTTTCAAAATGGGGGTTGTGCAGTGATGCAATAAGAACGATCATACTCTGTATTTAAATTGGTTCATTTATGTAGTAGAAATGTGAAATTATTTTAGAAGTTGGTGCCTTCTAGACTGAGAAAAGCCAGAAAATTTATTTTTGACTCTAAGGATGAAACAACTCCCAGAATGCACTTTCTTCGCTGCCCTACGAGGCTACTCTCACCGGTTACATGACTTGCCCACCGCGGCACCACCCTACCGTCGTTTTGATTTTTATAGTAATAAAATAATTTAGTTCAGTTAGAGAACAGACACTACAATTAAAAACTGAAAGTGTCTGCTAAATACAGTGAGAGCCGAACGAGAGTCGCAGCACAAACGCAGCAGGAGTCAGATTTCATTTATCATGAGAGCAAAGAGCTGACAGACAAGATGATAGCGTAAGATTCGGTTTCAAAGCGAAAAGTAAAAGCGCCTATTTAAGTGAGTTTGCCATTGTATTGTTTTGTTGTTGTGTTTTTCATTAAGAATAATAGGCTAATGAATACACAATTCAAGCAACCCGCCCCCCGAATTGGCGTTAGTTCAAAAGCGAAACTAAAAAAACAAAAAAAAATTCACGGTGTGTGTGCATTGGCGCGTTTTCAGTTCATGCCTATGGAAGCTTAACTTTCATAGGAATTCATTGAAAACACTTGCTTTTCTCCGCACCACTCTGTTATGAATGCCCGAGTGGCCGTGCGCATTTACATTCTGTGAGTGAGATCCCACCCCTATGGGCAGGTTGAAAACATGCGGAACTAGCTCCTACTACAGGCTGTAGTCTCTAGCCTCTGGCCAAAAAAGCCTCCGATTCATTTAATTTTTAATTTGCAGCATATAAATGTGGAAGATTTATATCAAAGTTTAAGGCAATACACCCCAGGTGAATAGGGTAAAAAAATAACTAATAGTTATCCCCATACGTGATTGATCACATTAAGAATTACAAAAAAGATTTCTGAAACGTTGTTTAAATGTGCACTAATTTGCATAAAAAATCTAAACATTGCATAAAGCCAGGTTCAAAATGCTTGACATTAGAGTCAAAAAGGATTTTACAGAGGGGATTTTGGATAATGTTTTTTGAAATATTGTCAACAGCCAGAAAAAAAATACATTTTCACAATTTTTTTAAAGAATAAAATGTTGTATAAAATCAGGCAAATTATATATGAACAAACCCCTCTGTAAAAAACATCAGAATATATACATATACTGTCGATAGGAATAAAACTGTAAAGTTTGGAGTATGTAAGTGCTACTGAAGTGGAGATGAGAAAAAAATCATTTTGAAAATATATGTACTGTAGGTGAAATCTACATACTCAAACAAATAAAGTGCTATAAAAGGTAAACTTAAAGGTGTATTTTGTATGTTTTCTTTCCACTAGTCTGAAAAAACACTTTTTAAAATTGTAAAAGTCAAAAAACCCAAAATCTCAAAATTGAAAGATGCATGAAAAAATACCGTAGTGTTTTTGCCTGTAGTGTCTCACCTTAAGATTAATAGCTCAAACAACACTGGATTACAAAGTAAAAAAAAGTGTTACAGCATCCCTATTCTCTTTTAATTGAGCTTTACTGATCAGACTTAGGTTGGAAAAGGTGATCTATTCCACCTACACCATGAGGAGGAAAAACCCTACTAGGGTGTTCACCAGTTTGAAAATTTATTTTCATATAAAAAGACACTCTATGAAAACAGTAGAGGACTACTTTGTACAATCTTATGTATAAAAAACTTAAATGGTGCAAGGAGGATTCTCTGTGATAGCCATCTTCTTTAGCCAATGAGATTGTGTGTGCTGGCAAGGGGAGGATCCAAAAGTTTCAAACATGTCAAGCCATGAAGAAAACATCCTGCAGATCAGGAAGTCCAAGAAAACATATTCATTCTTCAATACGTCCACACTCAGCTGTTCACCATTCATTTTCCGACGATCATCCTCCTCACAAAAATACATCTCATAAATTTTATGTGACTGTAAGGCCATTCTCAAGTTTTTTTTTTTGTTTTGTTTTTTTAAAGAGTAAAACATAAATCAGTTCAAAACATAGTTAGTTTAGTAGAATTTTGGGGTGTAATTCTCCAGCTTCAATAAGTAGGGCTCTGTAAACGTCTATGAAAAACTCAACACTCATATACAGAGACAGAATTAGAGTGGAATGACAGAATGGTGAAAAGGTTGATGACTGCATCAGAGAAAATAGCAACAAAAACAAAACAGGCACTGTAAGTGAAGCAGGGTTTGTGTAAAGCTGCGAGGTTGCGAAGAGAACAATTCGTAGAACTAAAATAGCTGGCTCACCTGTTTGGTTTGTCTTACTGATCTTTTCAAGACAAGGCTAGAAATCGCTTTTCTCAGCACAGAAAGATAAACGACCTCACTTCCTTTCACTAAAGATTTAGTCTAAATTCCAAACATTCCGAATTTAACAATTCAAATTTGATTGGCCGGTGCTAATGTACGCTGCGTCCGACATCGAATACCAAGTAGGTACTACATTTGAATTTGAATTTACTTAGTGACCGTTAAAAAGTGCGTTCTATATAGTATAATTATGGATGGTATGACTGAAATTTGGATACACTACATCCGCTATGTTGTTACTGTCACATGACCTACCAGCGGCAGTTGCGTCGCCATTCATAAATCCTCTCCTGTGGCCTCATGGGATAGTAAAGTGTCCGTCAAATGCCCACTTTAGAATCTTGGCAGAAGTAGAAGGTCATCCTACTGTTTTTCGAATAAGATGTATTCAGACATACTACTCTTTTGCCATAGTATATAGTAGGGAAGTATACGATTTCAGACACAGCGATATAGTCCAACCGCATTTGAACTTTTCACCTTTTGCAACACATAACCTTGATGCTTTGGTGTCTTTAGGAACTATTTTCATTGGTGGAAAAATATGCAAACAAACTGTTCGATTTTAGTTAGAAACTACGGTTGCAAAAGGGCTGAAAATGTCCGGTAAATTTTTCCAGAAACTTTCCAAAAAATCCTGGAAAGTTTTCAAAAAATTCTGGAAAGTTTCCAAAAATTCTGGAAAGTTTCTGGAACCTTTGTAACCCTACACAATATTTACATCTTGTTTATTGAATTGTTAAAAGCAATATCACAATCACTCTGCAGTACTGAATATCAGCACAACTGTGATCATCTTTCAACAAACAGCAATCTGGATCGTGTGATCGTGCTTATCCCAAATATGAGAGTAATATTCAGCCTTTCTTGACTGCGGTTGGGAAGGGAGACGAAAAACCAGTTTTAATTGCAGTGGTGGTTTGGAGATATTTCATGGGGATGAGGCAGCCCATGTTCCCCATTAGTACAGATTACTTGCAAAGGTTGAAATGGCATGCTCTAGTCTTGCCATCTGTGCCTATATGATATGCTGACTTCAGGGATCTTTGAGCAGATGAAATTTGCGCCAAGTAAGAAAATGTCAGAACAAATCGTTATTCCCTCAAGATAATTACCACACCTTTTTCTCTCCCTCTCTCCCTCGCTTTCTGAGTCTCCATGTGGAGTTACATCAGCCAACACAACTAATTAACGGGTTATAAAGAAGAGCGGGTTGGCAAAGATGACCTCTGCAGTCTGCTTAGCATTAAGCCAACTGTCAAACTCTGCAGTCGGAGTGCAGAAATAAATCTGAATCGATCACTGGTTTTCAACTGAAAACATCACAAAGGGCTACTTTTTGCAAGAGCAGACATTTAGAACAACTTAAAGATGGAGAAGAAGTGTGGAAACTTAGCACCATCCCTGACAGCAGACCTTTGTGTTGGTTCAAAATGGAAACGCTCTCAGCTGGAAGTGTGTCTCTTACTGGATAAGCCCATTCTGGAACGCCAAAGCTCTTTATGACTGGAATGTGGATTCTTTTGGTTGCTTTGTGTAGGTGGATCAACAATGATTTCCTAGTGTGAACGAATGTGAATTTGACATTAAACTGCACATACTGTATAGCACAATATTTTCTGTCAAGCATTTTGGAAAACCTAAATAAAACACAATCACACAGCGGTATGACAAAGAAGACCTACTTCCACCCATAAAATTATACCTGTAGCTTAGATGTACAAAAAAGAGAAATCTTTTTGAAAATAAAATAGGAATAATGGACACAAAAATGCGAAGCTAAAATAAACATGAGTACAGTACGCCTGATGCAGAGAAAAAAATGCAGAGGATGGGCACATATTAATGAACGCTTTCAAAACTTCCTCTTGCCTGAAAAACAAAGCAAGAAAAAGGGAAACGGAACTTGAACCATCCAAGGAATGAGAAGACAGAAAGGAGGAAAGAAAAACCCTAAGGGGTTATTAAACAGTGTGCGAATCATCAGTACGGATTTTTTTTCTCTCGTTCCTCTATAAAAAGTAGGGTGCAGAAATATTATTTTTTAAATTCCCAAATCATCAAACAGGTGAAAGAGAATCCTTTCTGGAGTAAAATCAAGACAGGAAACAGTTTGTTAAAAATGTTTTACCATACTCTCCAGGCCCCACTCTGTCATTTAATGTCTCTGTGTGAAAATATAGAATAGAGCACTCTTCATCTCTGAGTCTGGTCGGTCCTCGCACCTGTAAACAAGTACAGAATCCTTTAGAAGATGTCTTGCTGAAGATCACTGACAGCGTGAGTACGTAAGAGGGTTTAGTTGTCTCTCAGTTAGTTTTAGGTGTGTGTTCTCTTCACACTTCAGTCTGGAAGTCTCCTTCGGATGTGTCAGGTGTGTTGGCGGAGGATGTGTCCCAGGGTTTACTGCGTAACTCCAGTCTGTCCTTATGTTCGCTGGAGACACACGTCTGCTCAGGGGTCATGGTCTTAAAGCTGTCCCAAGATCGCTGGTCATCTGTGGTGGACTTGTCCTGAATATGTACATACAAGAGGGCGAAAAAAAAAAGAAATTAAAACCTGCGGATGCTCACCTTCTTTAACCTCACTAACCATTCACTTACAAAAAGTATCATGGTAAGCATAGTTTTTTTATTTTTTATTCCAGGAAACCATAGTGTATAATATATATGATTAAAATTCTATTATATTTTTTTGAAATTTATTTTATTATTACAGTGGTGGCTAACACAATGTTACAGTATACACACTAAAAGGTTTTTTTTTTATTCAGCAAGGATGCATTAAATTGATCAAAAGCAGCACAACTGTTTTCAACATTGATAATAATAATAAAATGTTTCTTTAGCAGCAAATCAGCATAATGATTTCTGAAGGATCATGTGACACTGAAGACTGGAAAAGTATGCCTGAAAATTCAGCTTTGCATCACAGGAATAAATTTACATTTTAAAATAGAAAAATAGTCATTTTAATTTGTAATAATATTTTACAACATTACAGTTTTTACTGTATTTTTTGATCAATAATGGATATACAATATGAACATAAATCAAATGTTTATGAATTTAAAAATTCTATATAGGGGAGAGCGGTTTGTGTAAATCCACTTGGGGTTCAGAGTATTTATTTTTTCCCCATATTAATTTCACACACGTCTACTACAATTATGTGGTTTTGTTTCATTAATACAGTGTATACTTTTTTCTTGATTTACCCCGAAAGAATGGAAGTGAAATGTGACAACATGCCCCATAGGTGGGGTACATTGTAACATGACCAAATGACAGCTTAAAATGTTATCTGATATAATCAAAAAAAATATCAAAGACAAACTAAAATATTTTGTCAATAAAATACAATTTTTAACTTTTTAAAATAAAATGGCATTTTTTAATAATTAAAAATTACTTATTTTTGAGTTTGACAACAAACACGTCGCTAAATACAGCTATACAGCATATTTAAAAACATAATAATAATTAATCATTTCTGAACATTGACTCTCAGTCTTTATTCACCCTTTTCTCATGGTTTCATAAGTATAGAATATAATAGCATATTTCTAATAGAGGCTCATTGTAACGCAGTGTTACAACTCACCCCACCTGCACAACTGGGATTTAACCCCGGCTCGTGTCTTCTGCTGGTTAGATCGGCATTAAAGAACTATCTCAACTGTTAAAAAACAGATATACGATTAAAATAATACCAGATTTGTCTTATTTGACAAACACAAAAAACAGAGATGAAAAATAAACTTGAGTAAGAAATTTACTTTTGCTATGGTTAAATGTTCAGTAATATCTTCCAAAGATTTTTTAATTTTGGCGCAAATTTTTCTCTAATGTTGATATGGCAACTAGTAAATACACTAAGTTTCATCATGCTGGCATGTGTGGAAAGTTTTAAACCATGCGTGTTACAACTAACCCCCAACTATGCCCCGCGCTCCCCTATCATATACACATTAGCCACCACTGTAACAACAACACATATAATTATAATAATTGACAGGAAGCAGATCCCATTTTTAAATGTACAGTGCTATAACAATACCACTCAAACTATGGTATTCTGGCAGAAACTATCACTACCATGGTCATTTTTAGACCTGCCATGAGGATCGTAAGGCTGAAAAACTACATTTTATCTCGTCTGGGACGTAACTAATGGAAATGTGCTCAGGCATTTGTAATTCGCATTTAATGCGCCTGAATGCACGTTACAACAGAAGCATAAAGACTAAATGGCGTTATAGTCTTGCTACATTACGACTTGTCTATACAACATATGGAGCGACTTGCTCATCTGCATTAGTGGTGGTCTGTGCTGCGTTTTATGCCCAGCTATTCCAGGTGTTCATTACTTCAGATGGCCAGAACACATATAGTAGTCTCCATCCCATTGAGACTAATGATGTATCCTACAGCTATACGGCCTCTTAATGCTTGCTAAATTGCATTATACAGTAGGGACAGATTAATCACACAGAGAGAGTGAGGAAATATGAGAGACAGCCAGAGCCAGGCCTCTCGAAGAGAACTCTGTTGAGACCTGACGAATTCATCTCGCCATTCCCCTCCTCTCGAATGTATTCCCAACTTCCCCGAAAATGAGATGTATGAACCTGCATATCTCGAAACGTTTGAGGCGATCAATTACAGGGTTGCTGTCGGCTCCCCCTCAGCTCAAACGCCCGCTGATTGCGCGTGTGACGGATTGGGAAGATTGGAAAACACCACGTAAATGAGTTGTCTGAGGTATGACTGAGAATAAGTTTCTCTGCCTCCTTCTTGTTCGTGAGTGTTTGTGAAGGGGGGAGGCTTATAAACTCGAGCTGTGTGGGTGGGTGTGCCGGTCACCAGGGAAATGAAAATACGAGCACTCACACACACACATACACTAAACTCACACATGCACATTATAACAATATTTTCAAGCAGAGTAAACTGAATGTCTTCTTTTTTGGCTCTCATTCATAACCTCTGGTTGAGCTTGTTGGCTCGTTTAAGCAAGTTTCCATCCACAAGGGGGCGATAGCAGGCTGATTATTATTCACCCAATGTAACAGGCTGACAGTAGGCAAAATGGATACAAAAAGCATAATCTGGCAGCCAATTTGCATGCTAAACGCTGAAGAAGAAACATTTTGTCGAGCAGAAGTGTTGTTAATGCTGAAGAGGAGCCCGACTTTATTCCTAAGAGAATGCTAATGCGATTGTGCTGCTCTTGCGTATTTCCTTTCCCCTCGATCTCTCTTCCTCTCAATCGCTCTACTCGCAACAACCTTCCTTCACTTCCTCTAGCTTTCTCCATCTCTCCTTGTCAGGCCTTTTCTACTTACACTCGAAGAATTCTTTTCACCTCCGGCAGACGAAATGCTCCATCGCTTTTCCCTCTGTTGCAATAAAAATGAGGATGGGAGAAAAGAAAAATAAAGGAAGAGAGACAGAGAGGGAGAGAAAGACAGGCAGAGAGCACAGAGCGAGAGAGAAAGAGAGAGAAAAGGAGGGAGGATCACAGTCACTCAGCATGTCTGAGGGGAAGCGATGTTTGTTTGAATTTTTGTTACCTTGATGGAGGAGTCTATAGATTAAATCTTGGAGCCTTGCGCGCTCCCATCCCCCATATTTCTTTTGCACAAAAACACAGACACGACTTAAAAGTCTACAGCGTTATGCTCAGCATACGACAAAAGAGGTGAATGCTAACTTCAGCATGCATGAACTACGTCAGACATGTCTATATTGAAACACTGCAGTAGAGGAAGAGGAAGCTTAGCACTGCACGCTAAAGGGAAGGAGATTCTGTGATGTTTTGGAGGCAAAAGGGACATGGAGATATAAAACCCTGCTGCTTAACTTCTAAGGCAGCATATGCTTACTGAACCTTATTAGTGACCTCCAGAACGCTCTACACAGTATGTTGGAACTCTATATGCTAAAAGTATAAAATAGTAAAAATTACATTCTTGAGTATTGGAATTGAATGTCAGTGGTTGATTATGACGTTGTATGACAACACAATGGCGCAAGAACATTTAAGAATTCATATTGAGAAACGGCCATATTGTTTTCATTTGTCATGCGTGTCCTAGCAATGAGGCACACGTTTCTGCACAAGTTTTATATACAGGTATATATATATATATATGTGACCCATGCTGGCAAAATGAGTCAGAATGCGCACGGGCTAATTTCGAGCTACAGGCAAAACAAGTGAAAAATGTTGATGTTGACTTTCACAAAAATTAGTTCATTAAGCCTTTGTCTAGCGATCCCAATGCTCCAAATGGCAATCAAACATCTACAAGTATCTTTATTATCGTTTTCTGAGAGGAGTACCTTTCATTTGTCCATGAAAAGGATATTACTCGCGCTAACTGACAGATCCGAAGCGCGCGCACAAAGACACAGCAGACAGTGCGCGATATACACATATACACAGAATTACAGTATTTCAACATATCTGTCTTGGCGTGTATTCACGCAAACATTATCTGTTATGTCTTAAGTGAACATTTGGTTAACTGTTGGGGAAAAACATATGACATGTAACATTTAAAAAAATTTTCAAGTCTGTTTTATTAATGTTAATCAAACAATCGTGGGATCAAGGAAAAAAGATATGGGTTTTGTTTATGGTTTATTATCAGGGATTTTTAAGGTATGGCTGCTAGGTGACTGAGGGAAAAAAAAAGTGTAATTAAATTACAGTTACTTATGAAAATGTAAAAAAATTACAAAGGGGGTTACATCTGAATATTTTCTGTAAATAATATTAATTTGTTTCTTTGCCTGTTTTTGATGTGCACGATGCCTCCTGCCATTTAAAGGCCATTTATTAAAGCGATGCTATTCTGATGCTTTTGATTGGTTCTCTTGTTTGAATTTGCAGAGCCACGTCTGCCAATTACATCAATCCACATTGCCACTGAAAGCTTTAGGCTACAACCTGTCTGAGAGTTGACACCATGGCTAGTGATAAAAGTGTGTTCCAGTGCTAGAAATGTAAAAATATGTATTAAAAATATTTAAAAATTTGTATTTAACCTCAGAACGACCTCAATGTAAAAAGAGGTGCTAAAGTCTGATTTTGTGGTGGCTGTGCTTTAAAATTAAACTATTGTAATCTTTTTGAAAGTCTGACAGTAATCAGTGTGGAGTACTACTGCAAGGTTAACCCTGCCTGGTTTAAATGTTTGAAAATGATTAACAGTCACAGATTAACATTCATTAGATATTTAGAAAAGCAATCAAAAGGTAATCAAATGTAATCAGTAACATTACATAAACTGAAATAGTTACACTACTTATTACATTTTAAAGAGGGTAACTTGTAATCTGTAACCAATTACATTTCCAAAGTAACCTTCACAACACTGTATATAGTACGAATATGTGTGAAAAAGAGCTATTCTGTCTTCACAAATTCCGTATCTAGTCCTTATAGAGAACATTATGGATTCTTATAGAGTTTAACAATGGATATCCCTCTCTCCCTCTCTCTTTTCTCTCTCCTGAAAGTGGTCATGTGTGGCTGCATCCGAAATCACATACTTCCCTACTATATAGTAGGTGAAAAACAGTATGTCACAAAAGAAGCATGTCCCGAATTCACAGTACTCATAAAAGAGTAGGCAAAAAGTACCTGGATGACCTATTACTTCTGGCGTGATGCTGAAGTGTGGATACGATGGATGAGGCCATGGGAGAGGATTTGTGAATGGCACGTAGATCACATGATAAGGGCAACATGGCGAATGTACATCCAGATTACATTCATACTACACACACTCATATACTATATAGAACATACTTTTTTAGCGGTCACAAAGTAATTACTTATTCAAAATAAGTACCTACTCAAGAGAGTATGTGATTTTGGACGCAGCCAGCGTGTCTAAACTAGTCTAGAGTGCTGATAATGCATAAGAATTTGATTTTCCTCATACTTTCCTGCATAACGTTCAGTCATAATTCCATCTAGAAAGATTTGCCATTTATGTTTATACAGCGTTAACTGTATCTCTCCTCTACATAAAGACACTCTTTGGATTCAAGGACTAGTAATAGGTGAGTGCAGAAAGCAAGGAAGGTACAGAAACACAGCAGTGACCACAACCTACAGTATGTGTCCAGCACACAAGTGAGAAAGCACAGGTCAGAGAAGAAGTCGGCTGTTGCACAATGAAGCAAAGGAAAGATGAGAAAGGAGCAGTGTCTACAGCAGCAGGGCAGTGGGAGAACAAGTTTAGTTGCTGTGGGAGTACTGTACTGGTCTAGAAGTTTCTATGGAGACTATGGGTTGGAAAGGACAAAAGAAAAACTATGCTGTGGTTCAGACACAATGCTCTCAGGATGAGAGTTTTTTTGTTACCTTTTCTCTGTTTGTCGCCCTTGGGTCTGCTGACTGCCTGGCTACAGTCAAACTATGACAGAGAACATGTAGTTTCAAACCAAGGAAAGACAGGCAGCAGTGCATTATGAAAAAACAAAAACAAAACAATGATGCAGCAACAATAAACAAAATCATAAGCAATACGTACAAATCAAAAAACAAAACAAAAAAAGCTTATTACACTCATTCTAAAAAAAAAAAAAAAAAAAAGAGTCAAATATGTACAAAACCCAACCACTGGTTAAAATTTTTCAAATACAATTTTAAACTCAATGGTTGGGTTTGTCCATATTTGACCCAAGCATGGGTTGAAACAACCCATAATTTTTTAGAGTGAATGGATTGAGTAAAACAGGGGTGTCCAAAGTCTGGCCCGCAGGCCAAATGCGGCGGGGCGTGAATTTCAAACGGCCCGCAGCTTGTCCATTAAAATATATTATATGTGGACCGCCACGGATAATTTACAAATTGTGCAGTTTCACAATGTCAACAATACCATTTTTTTTAGCCCAGGGAAACAGCATCAAAAGCGGGGCGAAACAGCGCTACTTGTGCGCAGTGCAACTCGTGAGCTCAGAGTCTGAACAAATGTGTTTATTTCCTGAGTGTCTCGATTACATGACCACTAAACAGCCCGTGAGAAGTGTTCGAGTTCGGCGTAGAGGTCTCCGGTACGAGCTGCAAATCTCTCTGTGATTTAATTTAGTTTAAAGCCAGTTGAAACTGCACTGACTTAATCAACAACACTAATGTGCAAATCAGGAGAAACTTTGAATCGATCCATTTAGAATAACATTACTTTTCAACCGACAATTCACCAACATTTTTCATGGATTTACTGTGGTAACACTAACTGTAACCATGGCAATTTGTCATAAATGTAGTTTAATGTCTAATTTTATTTCATTTGTAATGTAGACGTATTAAATGAGTGATAAAGGCCAAATTACAGACTATTTTTGTCAAAACTTGCAGTTTTGTGCATTTGTATTAATTTTTTTATAGACTAAATACCATAAAGCCATTCTAGATATAGAAATAATGCTCTTATTTAGTATTTTTGTCTTGTTACTAGTCTAAATATATCTAAAAATTCTTAAATCAAGATGTATTTACTAGATAAGTGCAATGACATAAGATATTTTTTCTTGTTTTCTGGAAAATAAAATGAAAATGAAGTGATTTTTTGCTTAAAACAAGCAAATTTATCTGCCAATGGGGTAAGAAAAATAATTTTGTTTCAGTTTGCAATCTTGTTTCTTGTTTCTGCCCCAAACAGAAATGTCCTGGGAATGTCCACAACATCGAATCTGGCCCCCTTTTAAAAAAGTTTGGACACCCCTGGAGTAAAACAACATGGGTGTGCAACACAGAAGAGGAAGCAGGATAGAACGACAAAGCCTCTGTCAGAGATGAGTGTCTGGGGTAAAGGTGCGTTCAAGTCATGTCAGAAAGATCATATTTACGAGTTGAATGCACATTAACACCACCACAAAGTCATAAATACGAGTGGGAAACTTTTCTTTGAAGCCCCATACAAGTTGGGGGTGTGTCAGTGAGAAACATGGCGGAATACCACAGTACTAATAGGTATTTAGCAGTGACATTGTCAGGCTTTTTTATTTTAACAAAATAAGCTAGGGATTCGACCGCATCCTCTAGCGTCAGTTGCTCTAGCACCTCTTGAGATCAGAGGAGTGAGGTTTACAAGCACAGCTCTTACTGGCCTAAGTCCATTACACTCACCCCCCTAAACCTCACTCCCATCTGGGTCACGGCACCAAATGTTACCAGTCCTACTTGACCCCCTCCGAGCAAGATTCAAACTGGGATATCTGGCGTGGGAAGCGGGAGCGCTAACAAGGACGCTAAAGAATGCTGCCTCTATCGTCAGCCACTAACGTGCCTTTTGAGGCCCAGGGAGGGAGGTTTACACGCAAGGCCTACGTCCGTTACATGCGTAACTCTATTTTTACTACCCGTAACGCGATTTTTACAAGAAAGCCCTCTCAGAAAGCTATTGGGCTAGTTTTGGTCATTATTGGGTGGGTTTTGAATAGCAATTGGGCAGGTTTTGTTACGCAAGCCTGGCAACCCTGATAATATCATTGTAATATAACAAAATATGTAACGATAACGTTTACAGTGGCCTCATAAGTTAATTAAAAACATAAAAAAGCAAAACACACCTGATGCACAATCTTTATTCTAAATTGTCTAGAAATACAGTTTAAAAACCTTGCTGTATTATGAAAGTGACTTGAACTAGGGTCACCTGACGTCGTAAACATGACTTCCCAACTCGTAAATATGAACTTCACAGAAGGACTTGAAAGTACAATAAATTCACGAAATAAATGCACTTTTGCCAGTAATTTATCAAAAGATGATCAAATGACAATTTGACACTCAAAACTTTTCAAAATGAACAATAGTGTCATGCAAATTGTGTTAACCGCCTCTTTTGAGGGCATGCTTGCTTTGAATTTGAATTAAAATGTGCATAATTTTATGCCCGATTTGCATGATTTCTTTAATAAACAGGTGCTAAAACAACACAGACAACATGTGCATATAAAAATTGCAAGCTTAGTGAATTGTCCCCTCTACATTTATACATTCCAGGACAAAAAGGAGATATCAGTGAGCTTTGGGGTCTCCAAACCAGGATAAATGTCTAGAATGTTGCCATAATGTACAGATTAGACCATTTGTTTCAGTGGTATACAGTGAACTTCTATACAGTATTAATTATGATCGGATAACCACAATAAATGTTGATGTATACGGTCACTTTCATTGCATACATGACCCCTGTGTTCCCTCCATTATAAAGTCATACATTATGTATTAAGGATAATGTGCTAAAAGCCTTATCTGGTCTCTCTGCCACGACAACCATTGCTGAGTTATACCGTATTATGTCAGCTTGGCTAATAGTCTGTAATCTATTCTACTCTGCTCAATGTTAAAAGAACCACAAAAGGGCAAAATAGACACAAAACTGTCACTAAAATTAATATTATCCCTTCTATGCCATGATCCAGATATGAGCTGAGCTACAATACAGCAAGAACAGAGCCCAGTAAGGCGAAATCTGCAGACATGACATATCTCACTAATTATGTCTTAATTGGCACAGACTGCAAATTAGCATTTTGCTGTGTGTGTGAGAGTGTGTAAGATTCCCATCCCAGCATTAAGCCCCTTCATTAAGCTGTTTGATGGTGCATCTGCTCCAAGTTCGGTCAACACAATACTTTGTAAAGAAAATATAATTTTGGGGCTAATTTTGTGTGGACAAAAAGCAAATACAAGATGCAAAAAAATCTGTTATTCAATTAATGCCTTAAAGGTCTCTAGATGAAGCTCCAACAAATGAGGAAACTAGAGGGAGCGAGTGAATGTCGGGGAAAACATACATCTGCTACTCGCCCTCACTACAGCAAATTGTTTCTTCACAGTTGGGCTCTGATACCAATAATTCAACTCAACTGCAGGGAAACAGTTGCATCGAGGCATAACCAAACACGCTAAGATTAGGTAAACACTCAGATGCACACTAACACACGCTTATAATCACACCCACACTGTGCGAGTACTGATAAACGTTAAGAGCATAACCTTTAAAGCAAGACAATTACAGTATTAGATTCATGAGACCACCTTGTACTGTTACTATACATTATCAGTGCTATAGGGCTTTGAAAGTTTTAATGAGCCATTTGTACTAGAAAGCAGTTTGATTAGCACTAGTTGATAGGGCTCACAAAATGGAATCATCCTTTGAATTAAACTTTCTAATTGTAGATGAAGCCCTTTAACACCAGTAATTTAAGTAGGTGACAACCTATTTTAGCTGCAATCACATTTTTATAAAAAAAAAAGCCATCAATGTTGTCCAGATTACAAATGAGTTAGCCATGATGTATTTTACCATGAATACTTGGCAACAACATCAACAAATATTGTTGCTATAGGGTGTTGCAAGATGGTTTCTAGGGTCTAAAGACCTCACCCAAAAAAAAAAAAAAAAAGAGATTCGGGTCTCTACGATTTACAAATTCATTCATTCATTGTAGTCAAAGCTGTAACCATGTTGGCCTCTCAATCATTATGACTTTGACGAGCCTAAAAATGTAACTTTTAACACTTTTTGTCACCCTATAACAACAAACAGGGCAGTGCGTAACGGACTACAGCAGAGCAGCATCAATAACTGAATCAAATCAAAAGAATCAAATATTGGGGGGGACAATTTGGCCATTTCTAATTCTTTGGGGGGATTTGTCCTCCTTAGTGTCTATGGTGGTTACGGCCCTGATTTGAGTTAAATCGTGGCCACAAATTAATTCCCACGACTTCCCAAAAGTAAATAGTGGCCATGTTGAACTAATGCGTGGAACAAATTATTACAACGTGGCCATGATTTAGTAAAACAAGGGAACAAATTATTATATTGTGTGCATGATTTACTTAAAACGAGGGAACAAACATGCTGACATATTAGTAAGTTTGTTGCCGCGATATAAATATTTCATGTTCATTTGCGGGGCACTCATTTACCATTCATTTACCACTCTGTAAAAAAATATCCTGTTAAATTTATAACAAAAAGCTATTGCACTTCACTGTGGAAATAACAAAATGTAACACAACCTAATGTACAGAACTGATTACAAAATAGAAGACAACATTTTTTTTCAATAAAATATTTAAGTATTAAATTACAGGGTAGCTCATATTTTTACTCTTTTTATTAATTTTAGTAATTTACTGTGAAAGTCAGCATTTTTGGAGTATTACATAGGAATAAACTGTAAATTATATGGCAATTCATACTTTTTACTTCCAAAAACCATACATTTTACCATCAATCCTCCTCCTTCCAAGGAAGTTCGAGATTTTATTATCCGTTGCATTATAAGAAAAATGTCTAGAAATGCATAATTTGAAGCATCAGTCGTGTCCATAGCACAAATGCGGGTTATGTGCGTACAGTAAAATTAATACTTAGTCTTGGGTTTGTTCAGATCTTTTATTATTACTAACCCCGTGCATATATTTATGATGTTTACCCTTTCATACAACAGTCAGTGGGAGTAAGAGCAGAAGTTTTCAGTTAATGCATATTTCAAGAGCCAGACTGTTGCCTTCCTCTGCTCTCAAGTTCCCCGCTGTGTTCATTTGTAGGAGCCCCATTAGCATGAATAGATTGAACACAGGGTACCAGTCCTTCATCCATTTGGGACCATATGGGGTGCCTCCGCTACAGCTATCAGCCCAGCCAGAATCTTCACTTAGAGGTTAACTGCCTTTCAAACTGCATCAAGCTCCATTCGCACTAACATGTGCAATTTAACGGACTGCAAGTGACTAAGGCGCCTCCACTGTCCCCATAGAAAAAAAAATGAGATGAAGTGAAGTGAACCCGTGGTACGAACGAGAGATTGAAGTCAAAGTATGTAGGAGGAAAATAGAGAGAAAGACGATTAGATGGAATGGTGAGTGCCGTTTTTGGATGTGTTAGAGACCCACTAAGCTCACTGTCCTCACCAGCTGTTAGAATGATCTAATAGGATAAAAGTCAAGTCTAGAATAAAACAGGAGGGGAAAAATGGCTTAGATTTTTCCCAAATGTGCACTCATCTCTTTACCGGCCCACATGACATGGTTCTCACCAAACGCACTACATCTGAATCACCTTGTTGCTGGAAGAGTATGTGCTTACTTACCGTATAGCGATCAGGTTAATTCTCAATTTTAATGCAGATTTGTGGCCACATTGATCAAAATTAGACTGTATGTGTTTATAATCTTTTAAACCAAATTTTGAGTAATTGTAACTGAAACTTTTGTGGTTTATATGAATTTATATTTTGTTTTAAATAAAAGTTAAAGAAAGGGTTTAAAATAGCACAAGCACAAATTACAGCAGTACATCACAACATCGCAGGGAATATTCCACGCCGAGCTAGCACGGAAAAACACGACCTAGTCTGAGAAAACACCCAACATTTAGTCCTCTACACCTCTTGGACTCTACAGGATTTACATGGCACCAATGAGAGCCCCTATAAATCAAGGCCCTCTCACATGGGGCTGGAAATACGGGGTCTGGTTGACATGCTTACGTTGGCTCTCTTTGTAAACGAAGCTCATTCTCCGCGTTAAAGGCTCAGATTGTCGTGGTGGAGGTGGAGGAGGAACCTGTGAAGGTGGCCGGATTGTTAGAGGGGTTTAAAGACTACTGACATGGCACGTTTTAGGCACAGCTTTAGTTTTTGAGGTAGATGTGGTTTCATGAGGTAGACTGGTCTTGAGGGAAAAGTTCTGCCTTGTTGAATGGCTAAGAATCCAGCAGGATCCACTGTAAAGGTATGTCTTTTAGATCATAGTTATCTTCATAAATGTGAAAACCACTTCTTTAAGAATGAATGCCAACATCCACACTAGTCCTGACCTGAAGAAGAAATCCAGTTAATTGATTGGCTTATAGGCACTGGGTTATTATAATAATTACAAATGTGCTATTTAGTTTTTTCAAACTCTCTTGAACACCATTATGGCTGTAATTATAGCATTGTCAACATATTCAAAGACCTGCGGAATGAAATCAAAATAATTTTATGCTGCATTTGCTTTCCCATTGGCAAAAGCTTAAAGCACAATGACTCATCAATACTGTCAGAAGGACTCTACCGTCGAAACATTTGAAAAGCAGATAGAAAGAGTTTGATCCTGTTATGTGAGAACATGAATCTCTGATGCTTGTCTGCATGCATAATCCAGCATTAGGTTGTCCAGATGTTTTTGACAGGGCTGGCCCATGTAAAGCAGTCATTGTCGAGAAGCATAAACCACCTTCACCGATAATAATTACAATAATGCCAAATGTAAACCATTTACATTAACTGAGTCATCATCAAAACAGTAATAATGTGCATGTGGAAGACAAAACTATTTAATAAAATTACATTCTATTAATTATACATGATAAAATTGCATTATATAAATTATAACAAATTACAGTAAATAAATATGTTTTATTGTCTGCTTTATGCTTTTATATGGAAGCTTGTTTCCGTCACAGAATAAAAAATAAAAAAAGGTAATTGCAACTTTCTATCTCACAATTCTGACGTTTTTTCTCGCAATTGCGACATTACCTCACGCAATTCTGACTTTCTCAGAATTGCGTTTTATTTCAAACAATTCTGACTTTATAACACGCAATTGCGAGATATAAAGTCAGAATAGTGAGATATAAACTATCTCGCAATTCAGAAATGCGAGATGTAAACTCGCAATTGTGAGATAAAAAGTCGCAATAATTTTTTTCAATGTTTTATTCGCGGAAACAAGCTTCCATACTTGCATGTTCTGCATCAGTTTAAGTGAAAATTGCTTAATGTTTCAATGCTTCTTTGACTCTGCCTGATTTTTTTTTTTTTTTTTTTTCTTGAAATTGCTTCCCTGTTTGATTTTAAGCCAAAGACTTGACTTGAGCCATGGCCAGTCCATGTTTAGAATAGTTTAGAATGCTGGAATGGCCAATCAAATCAATCCAGTGGCCAGAGCCACCCCAAGACACGCCTCTGGTAAAAAAGTAATGCAGCACAACGATCTAAAGGCCTGAATTGGGCCAAAACTCAGGCTGCATACGGCATGATCCAACTGTAAAGTGAGTGAGCATGTGGCAAATGCCACCAAAGTATACACTTGTCACAAATTGTGGGCAGGTAATTATCCGGAGGGCGTTTGTTTTTAAATCTTAATGGCAAAAGCCTCTGGACACTGGCATATGGATGTTTGCAATTCTCCTTCCTCTAATAGAACATTAAAGATTCAGCAGTCTAGCTAATGGAAAGATGAACAGTCAGCTCTTTCCAGGGAAAGCAGATAGGAGAGCTGCAGCAGGCAGGTGTACTTGGACAAGCTTAATGGTGGGAGACTGAATATGATCTAACTATTAATACTGTATTAATTAACTTACAAAACACAAGGCTCAGGGAAAAGGAAAGCAGAGAATGCTCTGCTAAAGATGTTTCCAAACACCAGGTGCACGTACAATTACCTTTCAAAGGTTTTTACTTTAAATCCAAGTACCAGAATACAAACTGTTCACTCCCCATCATTTAAAGGGACAGTTCACCCAAGGTTAAAACTTATTTCATAATTTATTCACCCTCATGTCATTCCAAACATGCATGCTTTTCTTTCTTCTGTGAAACATAAAAGAAGATATTTTGAAACATATTTTTGTCCATACAATGAAAGTTAGAGGTGTCCAAAATAACAATAAACCCCACTGACTTACATTGCATTGATAAAGAATTTTCATTCTAAATGTTTTCAGTGTTTATTAGCGTATGCATATTGCATTAAAGCAGGTTAAAAGGACATTAATGCGTCCTTTAAATAACAAGACGTTTTCTGCCTCCCAGGTAACAAATTATTTATGTAAATAACCTTAGTGTTTCAGGTTTAAGTAAATGATTTAGTGCTCCTGTTACTATTGCTTTAAAACTCCTGCAGTGGTGCACGTGTGAGCATGGTGACACATTAGTGACTTTGTAACGCAAATATACAGGATTTTTAGCAAGCACAGGGTAAGATTATTTCCCTTGGGTTGGGTATAAGTGTGGGGTTTGCAGGTTAGAGGGGTCTTACCTTGAAAGAGGACATGACAGGGTCCCTGTTATACCTGTCTATGGTGTGGAACTTGGTGGAGTGGTTGAGTTCATGGTACAGCTCTGAGTGTCTTTTGCGAGTGTGCATCACTTTCTGTAAGGAAGGGGAAAAACAAACAAACAAAAAAAACAAAAAGAAACAAAAGCAAAAATAAGAAAGGGCAGGCCAGGGAGGAGCTGGGTCGATGGTAATCCAGTTAAACCGCAAGACTAGGGTGATGATAAACACTCATCCTCTCGAAGGGTGGTGTTTTGATTGGTTAATAAAAGTGATGGGTATCAAGCAATGTTAAAGCTCTCTGGTCTGTATTATTTCCTACTTACAGACACTTCCACCAATTCCACCAGTTAAATGGGAGTGGTTGGAAGCTGGCTGGACTGTTTTGTCGCAAAGAATTTAGATATACAAAGACGGGAGAAAATGCGACGCTCAATATGGTGGAATAAGTCCCGCCTTCTAAATAAAAGAGCCAATGGGCAATTGGTAAAGTCATCAGGTCACTGCAGCTGCCATTAAAAGCTTTGCTTTCTATAGAAACAGTCAGTGTTCTGATACGCGTGCTTATGACTGCATGACGTCCAGCCTTAATTAATTTTAATTTTTTTCATGATTTAAGTGTTTTCATTGGTGATTTTAAATATGAAATTTAATCACCGCAAGTCTGGAATAGTTGCCTGAGAGGTGTTTCAAAGTTGGCCGCTGAGTGAAATGACTTGCCTTAAGGACTTTGTTTGTAGTCACAGCTGGTTTTCACACAGAGCTGACATGGAGCTTTGCTCTAACCTGTGAATATCAACACTGGAATTTTAAGTTTGTTTACCATTTATTTTATTTCTGTAAACAGTAGGGGTTGCATAGACTAGTCGACTTTAATGCTCTAGCATGATGCTTTAAGCGTGACGTCGACTAGTCGCTGATCATGGCCTATAGAGGGTGGAGCAGAATAAGAAATCTTTGAAGTCCACTTTTACGCTTTGTTTCCAACTGTTAAAATTATAAATAAATGCATACTCCGAGAGTGCGCCACAAAATATGTTTGATTATACCATCTGGATGCTTAAAATTGATCAGGTGAATGCATGTTTTAAACAGCTTATTGTAGACGCAAGTTAATCGCCATTCTAAACTGATGCGCACACTCATAGAGAGTCAACACTGTTCTGTGATTTATCAATAAAATAGCTTAGAAACTAAAAAAAAAAGTTCCAGCATATACACTATATTGCCAAAAGCATTGGGACACCCCTCCAAATCATTTAATTCAGGTGTTCCAATTACTTCCATGGCCACAGGTGTATTAAATCAAGCATCTAGGCATGTGAATTCAAGTGTAGTACCGTGATCGATTACCACCTGTACAATAAGTCCATTCGTGAAATTTCCTCACTACTAAATATACTACGGTCAACTGTTAGTGGTATTATAACAAAGTGGAAGCAATTGAGAACAACAGAAACTCAGCCACAAAGTGGTAGGTCACGTAAAATCACAGAGCGGAGTCAATAGCTACAGACCTCCAAGCTTTGTGTGGCCTTCAGATTAGCTCAAGAACAGTGCGTAGAGAGTTTCATAAAATGGGTTTCCATGGCCGAGCAGCTGCATCCAAGCCTTACATCACCAAGTGCAATGCAAAGCGTCGGATGCAGTGGTGTAAAGAACTTGACTGGCCTGCACAGAGTCCTGACCTCAACCCGATAGAACACCTTTGGGATGAATTAGAGCGGAGACTGCGAGCCAGGCTTTCTCGTCCAACATCAGTGCCTGACCTCACAAATGAAGAATGGTCAAAAACTCCCATAAACACACTCCTAAACCTTGTGGAAAGCCTTCCCAGAAGAGTTGAAGCTGTTATAGCTGCAAAGGGTGGGCCAACTCAATATTAAACACTACAGATAAAGAATGAGATGTCATTAAAGTTCATGTGCATGCAAAGGCAGGCGTCCCAAAACTTTTGGCAATGTAGTGTATTTCATTCAGCTTTTAAACATATATAAACCCACAGCTTCACTATTAGTAGAGAGACACTGCCAGGTAGAACTAATTCGCACGCAATCTCTCTCACTAATGCATTCATATAAATGTAATCTTTACTGTGTTACTTTATCTGTATCTGATTTATAATGAGAAGACTGTGAGAAATATATAACGATACAAAGAAAAATAACTAATAAAAATATTCTGCTATGTAGGAGCGATAGCCTTGTGGGCAGCGCTGTGTCATATTATGCCATAGCTGCCATAGTCTCAGGCTTAATGACGCCATTAATGATGTCCATCAGCGACTAGTTGACGTTGACTTGACATAAATGTCGACTTTAAAAAATCTAACGTCGTTCAAGCTCTAGTAAACAGTTATCTAGGAATATATTTATTTTAGGGCTACCAAAGTTAAATATGTTTATAATTTAGAAAACATTTACATTTATAAATTTTATGGCATTTCATTTAGCACATTTACCTGTTTAAATTCATTCTGTTCAATGCAAATTCTAAAAACTAGTCAGAATACGAGCGCCAGCACACAACAATCCAGCCTGACCAGCCAACAAGTGCACCAAACTCCAAACCAGCAAAACAGAGCAGTTTAACCATGCTGGGAGACTGACTAACCATTTTTTAATGTTTATTTATTTTTTTATTTTTTACACAAGGGCAATACAGATTGTAGTTATAGAGTATTTTGTTTTCTTTTTAAAGATAAATGTAATGCATTAAAACTAAATGCACCACAAATTATTATATTATGCATTTACAGGTATTTTCAACTAATTTACATTTTGAAATGTTTCACTGTAACAACAAAAAACTTATTTTAGTCCTGACAAACTTCTCAAAATATCTCATGCATAGAAAAGGTTATGAAGCTCTAAAAGCATCTGAATGTGTTAGTAACAAGACATACCTCTGTTTGAGAAGAAGCCTCCATACTGGAGAGCAAATATCCAGTCATAACTTAAACTTTCAAACATAATTGAACAACAGCTAGTTTAAAGGTACACAATTGTGTTCTAGAAAAAAATGGATTGGGAGGCTTTAGACTGGAGATTTGCTGGATCCTGCCAGTTGATCATTCCATGGAGGTGCCCTCCAGGCTGCCTCAGTCATACACGTGCAGTCTCTACTTGTCTCATTATGCCGTTTATCTCTTTCACACACACACACACACACACACACACTAATGCCAATCACTCCACAATTAAAAAGCTCTACACTGTTTCAGTGTTTCTGCAGCCTTGATCATTCTGAATTCAAACCTTGTATATGGTGCCATGTTTAGTCATTATTCAACACACATTTTGATGACATATCGAAGATGTCATTTTGAAATAAGGTGAGCAGATTTCTGAAATGATTTCTGAAATATTTTTTGGACTACAGGAATGATGTCTTTACCTATTTAACTTTATTCTGCCCAGTGTGAATTCTGAAGACTAGATGGAATACTCTCAAACTAATGACGCAAGGGCCTAAAACTAACTTTTTTTCCCACACCTGCCAATGGCTGCTGACTTTGGGAAATGTACTGTAAATATTGTTCACTGCCCGTGAAACTGTTTTTGCAAAAACAGGCAGTAATGACACCAAAATATTAGATACCAGTGACAATTCACAATTCTCTATTCCAATTTTGATACCACAGCTAAAACTACTAGCCTACTAATATAAATTTAAAACATTATAAAAGAGAAGTAAACAGTAAATCACAAGCAAAATCACAAATAAATACAATATAACAAAGATACAAATGAACAGTGCCTTTCAAGTAGGTTTGACAGTAGTTTTCAGGTACAGAAACTTAATAAAGTAAGCAAACGTAAAATAACACTGCATAGTCTTCACTGTATAAATTAAACATCCTTATTCATTTATTAAATAATCCTTAATAAAGTTACAAAAGTTATTAAGTCAAGAGCCTTTTCTGTCCTTTGTTGTTTGATTAACATTAAAAACACAGACAGTAGCAAGAACATTAGGCTGCTGTCACTTTAAGAGTGAATGCGCAGATGTAATATACTGATACTGTACACATGCGTTTACTTTCTGAACTGTTTACGTCAACATGTCCTTCAACCAATACGCCTATATAGGTCGTTTGTCACTTCCCTGAAATACGACCCATAGGAGTGTTAACTAAAGTTGCGCCCCTATCGACAACAGGACACTTTCATTTTAATGCATTGTTCCCTTTTATCTGCATCTTATTTCAGGTTTTGCATAGCTCAATTAGTAGAGCATTGCAATATACAACATGTAATCATGTGATCATGCAATCGTGGGTTCGATCCCAGGGAATGCATGTGCTCATAAAGTCTATATGCACTATAAATCACTGGGTAGGTTTAGGGGTGGGGTGGGTGTAGTTGTTAATTAAAAATGGTTTTTGCTAAATGGAAATATGACAAATGGTGGTAAAAAGTCCACACATTGCATTTAAATGAACATGCATTTTGATTGGTAACGACAGTCATACGTCATGACGTCAGACGTAACACGACACTGTCATTATTTTTACGCCAGCTAGAGGGCGCATGCCTTTAAAACGTAAATAAGGTCGTAATAAGGTGCTTGAAAAACGACCTATAGAGTCGTGTTTTTTGGAGGACAGTTTGGTTTACGTTCACTTAAGACATAACTTGACTATTTTTTTACATAATTTTGTGTGAATTTGTCCGCTCAAGTGCAAGAAAACGTGAAAGAGAGCTCAGTTGCGTATTCGCACGCTTTCTTGATGCGAGTAATGGAATTAGCTCCCTTTGTGTGTTCTTGCACTTGAATATTTAAATTGTCAAGGCACATTCATCCATTGTTAGAATTAATACAATTGTTACCGGCCAACAGGTGAGTGACATACTTGCCAACGCTGATGTTTACTTGCATTTGACGGGTGTTAATTTTAGGCCCTATGTAGTCACCCTATTTTAAAACAATGCTGAATAAGCCTAAGAAATCAAGGCATGTGAAACACTGAGCAGTTCTGCCATGGATAGGACTGTTGCTAATATACTAAATGCATGATGGGGGAAACAAGCACCAGTGCAACCATCACTGGCTCCTTTGTAAGTCCACTGAAAAATCTCTAGCTAATGTTGGACAGAAGCACAAACACCAGTCTAAGGACAGATGGGGACGGGGTCTTACCTCAAAGTCCAGCTCAGAGTACCGTACTCTTTTCCTCTGGGGGAAGGGGGAGGGGGAGAGAAGACACCATCAATCACAAGTGCACATCTTTCAGCACCTGAGTAAACTTCGGCTCTGGCGTCCATGACAAATTTGTCTCATGCAGGTGCAGTGAGCATATAATACACCTCAGCTGACTGAACTGTATTTTTCCAGTGGGTGTTTTTTGATATTGGGTTTCAAACTGAACTTCCGCATGAGGGCTGCGTCTTACTGCAGTGCAGTAGTTACAGCATTACAGTGTGCATAAATAAAAATGTCCATCATGTGTGCTTCATCATATCTAAAATTTGTTATCTAAAAGGCTGTTTAAGGCTGACAACCTCATATGTGTCACTGAAAATGTCAAACAGGCCGGGTTGGACCACCATTTCCAAACACTGATGTTAAAAACCCATCAAACAGCATCAGTGATGATGATTTTAGCTTTTGATATTACAAAAAAGTATGTGTCTGCATATAATGTAAACAGCAGAAGCTGTGGTACGTTTTGAAAATAGCATGATATTTTATAAATGTCTCAGTTTGTAAACATCTCTAATCTTCTGTAAACAGCAAAAACCACTTGCTCAGCAGGAACTTGCTCAGTTCTAACAATTTTTGTTTGCACATGTGCATGATGCAATTTGCATAGTAACATACAGGGTCCAAAATTACCTTTTTGCATCACTTGGGAAGTCAGTTGAGAAAACCATCTTGCAATAAATATTTCTTATCGGCCCTGAAACTGTAGTATAGTAGTATATATAAAATGAAGAATGTTTACTCTTTCTCCATGTTACCTGCACATAGCTATCCCTGTTTATTTTCCTTGTTATATTGTAAAAATACAAAGCTGGTTCTTGGAAAATGTGGTTATTTAGCAACCTTTTAGCAGTGCTGTTACTTTGCAATGATGTGAAACAAAATTATGATGAGGAACAACCCATTTAAATGGCTTAATACAAGGAATAGGACACAGTGGGCCGGATTTACTAAACAGGGCAAATTAGCGTGATAGCGCAATTTAAAAAAAAACGTTTCTACCCGTTAGCGGGTTTTAAAATTTAAATACATTTAAATATTCTCCTCCCATAAATTTTGCATCTGAAAGGGAAACTCCTACAAATGCATATGCAATAAGGTCAGCCGCAAAAATAACTCTGTCCACACCTTTTCAGCGCTAATTTTTAACTGCGTGTCTTTAATAAATCCTGACATTAGTTTTTTAACGCCAAAAGAGGGTTTTGTCACTTTATAGTGAATGGCTCACACATTGGTAAGATTATCATTGTTAAACCAAGGCTATATGTTACATGGCAAAGATAGTTATACACATTTATTTACACTTTTGAGCCTTCATTTTGGACCCCTGGTACTCTTGCACTTTATTGTACAGTATGTGCACTTGCATGTACTTTTAGTATACTTACCTAAGAAAGTACTAGGTAATATAACTACAGGGTTTAAGGTTAGGTTTAGGGGTAGGTTCAGGGTTAGCACCTAGTTATAACCTAGTTAAATATGCTACCGACTTCTGAGAGGTTTCCTATATCTGCACCCTGTAAGGAAATCTAAAGCAAACAGAATATTTATTTTTTCTGCTGTAATTGAGGCCTAAAATGTCATATAAGAGATGCAATAGTCTATCATAAAAAATAGTTCAAGTTATTCAAAACACATTCACAAATGCATTTGACCAATAGTGTCTGTCCACATTATGTGGCAATTTGTCACAAGCTCAAACTCACAGAACACAAACCAGTCAAGACCTGGGCATATGTTACTTTGCTACTCACAAAGTGAGAATGAGATTGAGTCACATTGTATACCTTGTTTAAAGTGTGAGAAGTTAGTTGTTGACAAGTTAAGGTGTCACTGGGTGAGTTAGGTGACAGCAAGCCAAAGCACTACAGACCCTGCAGTGTTCAAGCCCACTAAAACATCAATACCAAGGAACCTTTTCTTTTGTGACTCCAACCTTACATCACCAAACTTGAGTCAGTGAGTTCTTTGGAGAAAAGTAAAGTTTTAAAAATCACTTTTAAAACTGATGTATTGCAGCCCTTCCAGCTTGATGATTGATATGAAAATGATATGCTAAATGATGTATACTCCAACAACCTGCTGCTGTACAGGCACTTATGAGTAAGTATGTGAGACAGAAACAGAAAGAAAATAAATGAGAAACATTTACTGTATTTCATAGGTGGTCAGCTGCCAAAGCATTAAAAAAAACATTTTTTAAAGTCAACATGAAATTAGTATTTTACTTCTGTAATGTGATTTATTTAAGAGTGAATCAGGTATTCAAGGATGTAAACTGACTAGGCCTTATGAACAAAGGCTTATATGCATAATATTTTCTGTTCATCTGTAACTTGCCTCCCTTACAAAATATGATACACCATTCTGGTGTATTATTATTATTATTGTATTATATATACTTTTATTCTTAGTTTTAATTTGATACATTTTCATTTGTAATTTTACTGATGTTTATTGCTAGAAAGCAGCAACAATCAAAAATGATAAAACTCATTCCAATATAAAAATAAAACAGCTCATAAAATATTTAGTTTGACCTCCTGAGTCCAAGATTTTGTGAAGCTTAAGCAGTTCCATTCACTTCGTTCCATTTGGAGTTTCAGGCACTATGTTGAAGACGGCTTAAGGCACGGGAATACTTATATTTTCCGCATTCCACTCTGTCTTGCACACATCGTCCGTGCGGTCACAAAAGCATCTGCGGACGCTCCTGATGATAAAAATTACATGGAACATGGACGGCCGAAGTATACTTTGGGCTTTAGGGTGACGTCAGCTGAAAAGGTTTTAGATGCAGAGCAAGTTATTACATTTTGATGAAGAACAATGTTTTATTAGTGCAAAAAAAAAGAGAAAAGAATATAACCTACTAATTTGATGCTGACTTAGAAATTAGTTAGAAATTCATGCCCCAGCCCCAAGAACTATGTGTAGGAGACAGAGCAGGAAGGTTTTGTGTCATTAAATGAAGGAATGCAGGCTCTCGCAGGCACTTCCTCTGGCTGTTTCTCTCTCACCATCTGTGTCCCTCCTTGTGGGGCTGTAGTGTAATTATAGAGAGAAACGCAACTGCACACACAAACAACACACACTCAGCTCGATGCAGTCACCAAGTTGTGTAACATCATGTTGACAGGGGACTCTGGGTATAGAAGGCACACCTGAATGCATTCCTGTGGTGGACTGATGAAAGATTTGCTAGATGATCAGTATGCATGGCATCTCTGGGACTACAGATGATGTACCATTATTCAGCCCCGAAATGAAAGGAGACACTACTAATAAGATAAATCAGCCTTGGTATTGCTCTCCTGTAACAACACCTTAAAGGGAGAGTTCACCTAAAAATGATAATTTACTCACTTTCATGTCATTCCAAACCTGTATGACTTCTGCGGAACACAAAAGAAGATATTTTGGGGGAAAAAAGTCAATGGGGTCTAGTGTTGTTTAGGACCCCATTGACTTCCATTGTGTAGACAAAAAGTACAAATAAACTCTTATCTTCTTTTATTTTGCACAGAAGAAAGAGTCATACATGTTGCGAACAATTATTTTTTTGGGGAGAACTAGACCTTTATTTATAATTTGTCTGTTGCTAGGTAAGATTATACGGTTTGTGTGTTTGGGTCAGCGTGTTTCTAATGACTGCATTCATGTTTGGTTTCATCTCTGTTATGTTTTTTTTGTGCTGATCTACCTGACATTTTTCTGGCAGCATGATTCTTTGTGCTATGTGGTCCCCTGTTCCCTTTTCCCTGGCAAGAATGCCAGGAGATTACAGCACTATTGTGTACATAGGTTGTACGCCACAATTGTAAACCACAGGTGGTTTACAAAATACCCTGGGACATTCAGAAGTGACGGTTGTTCTAGATTGTGAAAGAATGAACCCCTACTTTAACCCCTACTTACTTCCAAAGATCCAGCCGAGAGGCTAGTGTTGGTGCTGCCCAGGTTGCGGGGAAGGGTTCTGGTGCGCTCCACCGTTCCTGACGTGAGGATCTGCCGGACAGAGGGACGATTCTGCTTGACCTGCAAGGTGTGGGTGTTGGAGTGTGTGTGCCCGGTGTGGGCCGGCAACTGTTTGAGTGTGCCGTAGGAGCGGTTTAGGTTCATGCTGAGGTGGTCCACAGCTGCAAAGTCTGCAGGGTATGCCTCACTCTCAGCTGGATGCAGAGTCAAGGGTGAAGGGGGCGGAGGAAAGGGAGGGTCATCTACTGTAATGTTCAAGGGCTTCCCCTCATCCTGGGGTGGAGGAGGGGGCTTGAGACTGACTGTCCGACGTGGCAACACCATGTAGTCCCCTTCCCCGCCTCCTCCAGCTGAGTCCTGGGTGGAAGGGTTTGGTCGGGCCCAACCCAGCCCACTCTCGGTGCACAAGTAGATGGGTCCAGATCGCTGATGTTGGCCTTGTTGCTCCACATTGACCTCCTTCTTCAGTGGCTGCTCGCTTAGCTCATTCAGGGTACCCAAAGCTGGTACCTGCACCAGGAGGTTAGGGGGTGGGATGTTCCCAGGCAGGCTGCTGAAATTAACGCCTTCCTGATGAGCTGCCAACTTGGGGTCGTCCTCGTCATCCAGGGAGATGCGGGATAGAGTGCCAGTTATGGTAGCAGGGTTACAGGTGTTTACCTCCTTAAAGATGACTGAGGTAGGGGAGAAAGGAAGAGAGAAAGAGAACAGAGAGACAGAAGTGGGGAGGAAGAAAGAGACAGTAGCAGAAGTCGAGTGCACAAGATCACATAGGGTGGACAGAGTGGCAAAGAGCAGAGAGAGAAACCAATCATAACATAAAGTTGGATGGTGAAACGATACATGACAAAAAAAGGAAAGGGGGAGGGATGGAAGATGATTGCACAGGAGTTCCCAAAGGTATAGAACCCAGATGTTTTGGAGGGATGTTGAAGCAGTGACAGAGTAAGTAAGATTGATTCATGTGGGTGCAGAGAGAATGTGTTCAGTGGAGGGAATGATGGGAAAAGAGGCAAAAGAAAATGAGCTCAGTTATGTAGAAATGGAGCAGAGGTCAGAACAGCAGGAAAGGGTTAAAGGGTGCAGAAGGCAGTGAGGGCAAGAAAGGACAAACATTTTCAGGAAGGTGAATTAGTATCTGGGACTCTCAGCATGCAACAGTTGGATGGTTGCAAAGGCTGTTGCTTTAGCAGGAGATCAGTTGAATTAAGCAGGGTTGGCAGGGAAAGCCATGCACAAATCAGCTCCTCCGGGGGAAAAACCACCAGCCGTAAAGGCCTAACCATTTTATACATCATATACATCATTTTATACATCATTTGATTTAAAAACTAACAAACAAAAATGTATCCAGTAGTATGTAGTATGCTGCAGATGATAAGGGTATGGTAAATAAAGAGCAAACATGCACATTTTGTATGTCAAATTATGCAACAACAACAAAAAAAAATACCATAGTCTAACACAAATGACATACAAACAGGAATGTTCCAACTTAAAAGTGAGACTTACATGGGTGTCCTCTCTCTGCAAGTGAGGGGGAGACAACGATGTGCAGGGTTAACTTTACATTAACAAACTTAATCAGACAAACAGCATTAGAACCAGGGCAATGTGAAAGAACCAGTGAGGAAAGTGCAAGAATGAGAAAGCAAAGAGGTACAACAGTGATAGTGAAAGGCAAAATAGGTCCAGAAATACTTACCCGTTTGACACGCCAAGTCCACGTCTTTCTCAAAGTCCGTCTGTGCAGGTGAATGAAGGACAAAGGACAGATTATTTTAGCTTGTTACAAACAACATGAGGTCCATAAGTGAACTATAAATATAGATGCCATTTCTTGATAATTTACATACTGTCATACAACTTTGGCATGGTGAAGGGTGGAGCTGAGTGCAGTTACAGACAGTATGTGGTGGTTAAAATCCATCAAAAAGAACCTGTTTCGACAAATTCCTAGTCTAATGCAACACATCTGCAACACCTCTACAATAAAAAGCAGATCCCTTAGCAGCAGGACTAATTACATTGAACCGAAGTGAAAATAAATTAGCATACTGCAGTCTGACACAGCTGGGCTTGACTTTCCGAACAAAAAAACAAAACAAAACGGATATTATTTTTATGAAAACAGGGTAGGACTCTTATAGTACAAACTGACTGTGTCCCTCAGGGTAAACCGAAAAATGTCCATCCCAGAGCAGCTCTTTTTAACTCCAGGCCTTCATTGGAATGCAGCGTTGGCTATTGCTGCCAAAAGAATTGACTCCCAAAAGAGTTCAAAACAAAGCTTTAGTCATGGCATTACACTGTGGAGCAATTTTTGCATTTATGCATATACCTGCCTGTTGAAGTTGAAAGGAAAAGGCAAGAAAAGAGACCTGTGACTATGCAAAACTTCTACTGCACAACCATGGATACTAAGTTACTTTGCACTACATAACTTGAAGTCAGATCTGCTGACAGCTAGCCACTTCTCTAATTAGCCGGCTAATATGCTCACAGTACGCTATCAGCTATACTCTCAAATTTACAGCACTAACTCTAAAGCAAACACAAGCAATCACGTTCATTTCAGAGACGTACGGTCATATGATTTTGCTCCAGGACTAGGCTCTGGCTCTGGCTCTGGTGGAGAATGTGGCCGTGGTTGTGGTTGAGTGTATGCATGTGGTTGTGGTTCATGGTGTGGGTGTGGTTGTGGTTTTTGTCGAGAGTGTGGTTGAGAGTATGGACGTGGTTGTGGTTGAGGCCGTGGGAGTGGTTGTGATTGAGAAGGTGAGTGTGATTCAGAGTCTGAGTGTGGTTCTGGTGGAGAATGTGGGTGTGGTTATGGCTGTGTCCATGACTGTGATTGGCCAAGGCTAGAGGAGGGTGGGCGGGGCAGGTTTGGTGGCAGCCCTGGCAGCACCCAGGTGAATATCGGAGTGAACCGCACTGCTCCTGACTGTAGAGGCTGGGTTGGTTTGGGCACCTCTGCCGGCAAAGAGGCAGAACGGAGAGAAAGGTAGAAAGAAAAAGTGAGCGGTGAGCTGAGGAGAGGAAGCGGAAAGGTGGAGCAGACCTGCAGGGGCAGTTATCCCTATCATCTAAACTGATACACACACACTACTGGAGAGTTCCTGCTGTAGTTACCATGGCTACATGCAAGTCTAGTCTTTGACACGAACAAATCACTTCAGGGCACTGGGTAAAGGTCTTAAAAACTATATTAAAATACCCCATGAGGTTATAAATGTATGTTACTGACGTATTTGATTGCTTTCTTGTATAGAGTACAATTATTGGTCAGTTTATTTATAACTAGTTCGACCTTACAACATTTCAATATGAATCTTCTGCTTCTGATTGTAAATGCTTATGTCTCTAACTAAACAAATATTGTACAACTTCTATCTAAATACTAGAAACTGCACAAAAAGGGCTTCCCTAAAGGAAACAGGACATAGATGGGAGCTGACCAGGATTTTAACCAGCAACCTTCAGTCTTCCGCATTTGTTGAGCCACCTGCTCCGATTTATAATACAAATCCCATTTGGAACACAATCACCCAGTAGCCCATGCTGTTTAAGACTGGAGGAGCCGGCCCTCAGAGAGTCCCATGTGAGATGAGATGGAATGGAATGCTATTCACCATGATCTGCACCTGGCCGTTCTTGCAGGAGTCTGGAGAGTTTTCACTGTCGTCTTTGCAGCCACCCATCCTGCAGCGCACTGCATCCTGCACCTGGGGTGGGAAGACATGGGATACAACCAGGGTAAATCACAGAGTAAATCTAAAAGCATGACATATAAAATGAGAAAGCAACCAAACAAATATGAAAACATCATCATTTCAAACCTCTATAACAACAATCATAGAGCAGCAGAATATGGTTCTCAGTCCTGTTTGTTCGCATAAACAGTTCAGGTATGAAAGAGAGAGTTAACTGCATTTTTTAATCATAATGACCTCCTTAAAATGTCAGGAGTCACAATTGAATTTTGAAAGTGAGTTTGGTTAGTATGTGCAAAATGAATGGAACCACAGTCGGCTAGTTGTCCGTCAAGAGTGTGCTTTGCAGGTGTCAATCACAAATGTAAGGGTTGTCAGCCTCTCTCGGTTTCTGAAAAATGGCAGAAAATTAGGTATTGTATAGTCGAAAAGAAGGTTTCGGCAGAGGGGGAAACACAAAGAAAAGAAAACCGGAATGTTGTCAACACAGATCTGAGAGGATAAAAGCAGTAGCGAGAATGTCCTGGCGGCATGGTGGCTCAGTGGGTAGAACTGTCGCCTCACAGCAAGAAGGTCCCCGGTTTGAGCTCCAAGTGAGCCAGGAGTCTTTTCTGTGTTGAGTTTGCATGTTCTCCCTGGGTTTTCCCTGGGTGCTCCTGTTTCCCCTTAAGACTTTCAGGTTAGGTGGGTTGGACATGCCAAATTGGCCATCGGTGTAACTGAGTGTGTGTGAGTCCCAAGCCATGTTTTGTGGAGGGTTGGAGAAAGACCTTGCAACCAACCCCGTAAAAAACAGTGCCAAGAAAATTAATGGACAGTCTCTCATGCATGGCGAAAAATGGCTATAGAATCACCAAGACTTGGATACGACTGAAATGGTAATGAGAGAGAGAGAGAGAGAGAGAGAGAGAGAGAGAGAGAGAGAAAGAGAGTGTCCTACAATGCAGATGAAACATTTTAAAATAATTAAATAAGTTTTACTATCAATATCTGTCATTTTGATTTGTCATTAAGTGTTAGAGAAGAGGATTTCTGTTATTGTTTTTGTTAACTGTTTTTCATTATACTCATCCATCACTGCATAACATGTAGACTGTCATTGATTCTTAAGATTGTTACATCATTATTAGAAAAAAAAAAACTTTAAATGAATAGGAGGGGTGAATATCTTTCCAGAGTCATGTGTAAATGCTAACATGGAACTAATGATGAAAGTAAATATCCAAAAGGCAAGCAGCTTCTATTCACTCAGGAGACTCTATCGGTTTAATCTAGTTATCTTAGTAATCTACAGAGGGCATCCGTATGCAATTTCTCATAAAACTTTGATATTAGTTTATATTCCTGTGTGACAAACATTGCAGTGAGCCTGTTTGCCTTTCTGCAGGAATGGTTTACATAACTGCAAATGCATATGCTCTACAACAATAGGGAGGGAGACACTCTCTTTCATCAGCAAAAAAAAAAAGACAATGTGATAGGCTGTTTCCCCTGACGACAGTGTAACCTTAGCAACAGGATGCCACTCATTTGCATACAGAATTATGGCCACGATGCCTACAGAATGACCAAGTGAAAGCACAGTGTCTCCTAACTGGGAAAATCAGAGCTCTTGTTGCCAACAAAGACATAACAGATAATAACTGAGCTTTTCTTAGACTGATCAGGATGCACGACAAAGGCCCCTCTCAGGTGATCCAAACACAAGAGGACAGAGTTAAATACTGGTGTAAACTGATTTCTTAGAAATGCACTATGAGGCCCTGTTTACACCTGGTATTAAGATGCATTTTGGTCGTTCAGATCACAAGTAGATGAGGCAGACACATACTCATTTACACCTGGTGTTTTAAGCCATCCCTTTGTCCACTTTCACCCAATTCTGTCCTGATTTCTTAGAGGGGAGGGTCTATGGGCGGGTAAATGTATCTTTCGATCATTTCTGCTCTGATAGCCGCCAGGCCACGGCGAAAGCTGTAAGTGCGTGTTAGAAATCAAGAATGGTTTGAGAACTTTGTGCTTGGTGCATTTATTTTTCAAATGTCAAATGCATTTTTCACTACCTCTGGAAGTGGTCAAAAGTGGACAAGCTCAAAACGTTCCAGACCTCGTTTACGCCTGTATTTAGTGTTGTTCACTTGTGATCAGATCAATCAAAATGCATCTTAATACAAGGTGTAAACAGGGCCTAATTTGATTGTTCATAGACTGTCATGTGCAAAAAAGTTTACCTTTAAGGGTCCAACAGCTTGTCACTAGGGCAGTACCCCTCAAGGGACAACTTTGCACCCTGAAAAGGTGCATATTTGTACCTTTGGGTAATAATCTGTACCCTTAAGTTAGTACTGTGAGGGTAAATAAGGTACAGAGATATCCCTTTGAGAGTACTGCCCCAATGATAAGATAACATTTTTGCACATTTCTTTTGAGAGTGAACCGCATTCGGGAAGTGGTTTGGGAAACATGAGCATATCTCATAATCCAGCCTGATCTCATTAGTATCTGTAGGTATGTAACGCTTACACATAAATTTGTATATATTTGGTTACACATTGAAATTTACAAAGACTTTTTATTAATTTTAATAATATTTTAAATGTAGAGTCCTTCAGAATGTATTGAATCCGGCCCCAGAAATAAACAACAAGATCAAACTTGTTATAAAGTCAAATTCAGTAATTGTGTATATAAATGTGATGTCACTAAACACATTTATTAATTTCATTGATTATATACAGTAAAATCAAACCATTAATTTCATGAATTCAATATGTGATTCACCTAATAGGATTAATAAACATGTGTATGTCTTTAAATGCTTACGTTTTAGATGCCGCCAACATATTAATAATGTATATATTAGTATCAAACATACCTATGATTACTAATAAGATCATATTGAATAACCAAACAAAATTAGGATACTGCTTAATTATGACAACTATCGACAAAAAATCCATACACATACAATACATTGATAATATAACAAAATATTGTTTTTTACTTTCTATTCATCAAAAAAATCCTAAAAAATGTATCACGGTTTCCACAAAAACATTAAGCAACACAACTGTTATCAACATTAATAATAAGAAGAAATGTTTCTCGAGTAGCAAATCAGCATATTAGAATGATTTCTGAAGGATCATGTGACACTGAAGACTGGAGTAATGATGCTGAAAATTCAGCTTTGCATCACATTATTAATTGCATTTAAAAAATATATTAAAATAGAAAACATTTGTTTTTAATTGTAATTATATTTCACAAAAAAATACAGTTTTAACTGTATTATTAATTAAATAAATGCAGACTTCGTCAACATAAGAGAAAAACATGCACAAGACTTTACAGACCATTTTAGGTTTGCCTGATCTCAGACCCTCCCCAAGACAAAAGAACAAAAGTGTTCACTGGAGGCACATTTGAGACATGTTAATTCTACAACATGTTGTACACATCCCAAGTGGTTGATCTGACATGACCTTTATGTCTTGCAAAGGTTACACGCTGAACAAATGACACATTAATCTACTTGCCTCCTCAGAATAGAATCAAGCATATGCTGTTGAAACACTTTATTTATTGACTGCACATTCTCTGCACTGTTTAGTAAATCCCTTCTCTTTCTATTCAACTGAGCATGAGTTATCATGCTGCAACACTATTCACTGACCTAGACTGGAATATGTAATCAGTCTGCCTCCCTCCCCGCAACTAAAATTACGATGTGCAGGAACACTAGACTGTTTCGCAAGACAGAGCAAGAGATGCTCTCATTCTCAGTTTGTTTATGGATGACTGTCTGCTGAGTCAAAGCTGTAGACGTATCAGAGTGACAACCGATGGCATGCCTTCAAGACTCTCTCTATCTTTACTAATGCATGAGAACAAACTATTCCCACACACCACCCCCGACTCATTTGCCTGTGCTAATCATGAATGCTGCCTTTCCATTGTTGGTTCAGCCATTTCAAAATGTAATTCGCACATCAAACTGCATATAGCGCAAGGATCTGGTGCACAAACTCCACTCTACTCTCTTGTTTTGCTAAAGCTATTAGGGATTACATCAAAGCCTTGCAAGGGATTTTCATATATTTACTAAAATAATACCAGGATTTATTTTACTCTAATCCTTCGGTTTTGCGATATTGATTTAACATATATGGCTTAGCAATTTGGAACAGATTTTTTCTCTCCCTTCTCAAACTCTAGCAGCACATTTTGATTTACCCAAAACACAAAAGTCAGCTAAGTTACCACAGTACATGCTGGAGAGTTGAAAATGACACATTTTGGCTACAGTGTGACTGTAGTTTGACCCATTAGATGATTTATTTATGGCCGCTCAGATCAAACCATTATAACGTGAATGCAGTGAATGCTATTTAAAAAAAATTTTATTGTGTCAGCGGTCTAAGCCAAGTTTTATTCCTAAGTGGACCTTAAAATAATGGACTCAAATAAAACTTCTCCTGCAAACTCCATTTAAATACACCTCTGACTGTCCTCTAGAACTGGCAGTATAACATCGCAACTTTTATTTTTTTGTACTGTTATGGCCAATCACACACACACACTATATTGCCAAAAGTTTTGGGACGTCTGCCTTTACATGCACATTAACTTTAATGACATCCCATTTTTAATCCATAGGGTTTAATATGGAGTTGGCCCACCCTTTGCAGCTATAACAGCTTCAACTCTTCTGGGAAGACTTTCCACAAGGTTTAGAGAAGTGTGTTTATGGGAGTTTTTGACCATTCTTCTAGAAGTGCATTTGTGAGGTCAGGCACTGATGTTGGACGAGAAGGCCTGGCTCACAGTCTCCGCTCTAATTCATCCCAAAGGTGTTCTATCGGGTTGAGGTCAGGACTCTGAGCAGACCAGTCAAGTTCCTCCACACCAAACTCGCTCATCTATGTCTTTATGGACCTTGCTTTGTGCACTGGTGCGCAGTCATGTTGGAACAGGAAGGGGCCATGTCCAAACTGTTCCCACAAAGTTGGGAGCATGAAATTGTCCAAAATGTCTTGGTATGCTGAAGCAGTTCCTGTTCCTTTCACTGGAACTAAGGGGCCAAACTGTTCTTGAGCTAATCTGAAGGCTATATGAAGTTTGGAGGTCTGAAGCTATTAGACTAATAGACTATGCAGAAAGTTGGCGACCACTCCGTGGCTGAGTTGCTGTTGTTCCCATTTGCTTCCACTTTGTTATAATACCACTAACAGTTGACTATTTTAAAATTTATTATGGAATATTTAGTAGTGAGGAAAATTGACAAATGAACTTATTGCACAGACGGCAACCTATCACGGTCCCACACTTGAATTCACTGAGATCCTGAGAGCGACCCATTCTTTCACAAATGTTTGTAGAAGCAGTCTGCATGCCTAGGTGCTTGATTTTATACTGCTGTGGCCATGGAAGTGATTGGAACGCCTGAATTCAATGATTTGGAGGGGTGTCCCAATACTTTTGGCAATATAGTGTATAATATTGTGATGGAGAAGGAGGCCATCTAAGCCAGTGGTTTTCAAACTCTGATGTTAGGGGCCCGAGATCCCCAAAGGACCCCAATCTCATCTCACATTCAGCATTAGGGTTGTAAAAAAAAATAAAAAAAAGTAACCCACTGACCTCTCGGCGCATGGCACAGTGCACGGTGATGATGACGAATCCCTGGACTGAGTCAAAGACGGCGAAGAGCACTTGGAAGAGGGTTGATCGGCGGTCTGTGATGGCCAGCACAGCTGACATCCACGTGAGCGCCAACAGAGGGAGAACAACACAAGAGCTCCATAACGACGCCCTATGCAGAGAAAGTACAGAGCAAAATGCATTTCATCCTCCATGCAGCAAGGTGGTGACATCACTGCACCTGGAATCATTAGCCATTAAGATCCACTATTATCATGATTAGAGTCAAGCTATGGGCATATGGGCTATCACACAGGCATTTAACTGAGCGTCAATACAGCGTAAATCTATGCGTAATGAGTGGTAATAATTAAAGACCTGAAATCCCAGATTATATTTTGTGTATGCAACATACTGAGTATTTAAAAATGTTCCAACTACCAAATTTCCCACCATACTGTATGTAGCAGATTTTCACATTTTTAAGTACCATATTTATGAATACACTAAAAATGTAGTAACTTGGTAAGAACCACCAAATATCAAACAGAAGAAATCCAATATTAATTTATTTAATTTCACAATTAATTAATTTTTATTTTATGTTGCAGGAAATTATGGTTACCATGGTCCATTTTTGAATGACTGAATGAATGAAACATGAATATGCAAAGATTAATAATAATAACAATAATAATAGTGCTGTCAATCAATTAAAAAAAATAAACTAGATTAATCATACATATTTTTCCGTGATTAATCACAATTAAAAAGACTTTATACGTTTTTTAATATATTTTATAATGTAATAATTTCACAGTCCCAAATTAATGTACAAAAAACATAAAGACAGTATATTTTAAACATTTGTTTAAATTATAGCCATTCAACATCACAGTGTAATCGAAAGCTATCAATATGTTAACATTTTATTTGGCTTTTAATTTAAGTGAACTTAAAACAACCCTCACATAAACCCATAATAAATATCTAATTTACCTGTGGCCTTCCTGTCTAACAGGTAGGAAAAATAGGTTATCAAATATAAAGTTATATAAAGTTATCAAACAGTCTGCACTGCATAAATTATAAATTAAGATTAATCCTTACTAAAGCTACAAAAGTTCTTTAGTCAAGAGCAGTGAGTCATTTTCTCTGTTACCTTTGTTCTTTGATTAACATTAATGACAGACATCATTAGTGGCTGCTGTGACTTTAAGATCTGCCGCTGCCGAACATGACGCGGATCTGACGGGCTGTCCCATTTTCTCAAAACTCTTTTAAGTTCATTTAAAACGTTATTTAACTCATTTAAGACTGCTCTTATGAAGATACTCGACAAAACAGACATTTTGGCATAATTCTGTGTGTGATTGTTTGTTCAATCGCGAAAGAGAACTCGATTCTGGGGCGATGTCTATGCGCATGATACTGGCACGCGTGTGTGTGTGTCAGGACATTCTCAGACAGTGCGTTCTCTTTTGTCTTGTCGCGCTTGAATGGTTCAAAAGCATTTGCATGAATAAGAGCGTGATCATATATTGTAATGTTAGCCATAGGATGACAGAAAAAATGGATGCTGCGTTAATTGCGCTAAATATTTTTTACGCGTTAAAAAGGAAAAAAAAATTAATTGTATGCGTTAACGCGTTAACGTTGACAGCACTAAATAATAATAATCATATTTAGGGTAGCACTTTATTCTACAGTCCTGTTCCGCATGTACATACTAAATATTTATAGCAATTACAATAACTGGGTTATAACTAGGTACTAACCCTGAACCTACCCCTAAACCTAACCTTAACCCATGTAGTTACCTTATATTACCAGTACTTTCTTAGGTAAGTACACTGTAAGTACACGTACTGTATTTAGTAATGACATTATTATTGGGTAACACTTCATTTCGATTGTCCACTTTAGACATACTACTAAAGTCCGAATTGAGAGATATAAACTCACAATTGTGAGAAAATGTCAGAATTGTGAGGTAAAAATTTTATAGGTTTAAAAATAATTTCCTGCTGTAACTCTATGGCTAATACATTATGCCCCCTGTGAACGGCATATGTGAATATTATGTAGACCTATTGTTTATATTAAACTCATGCTTTAATAGTAGACTAATCATCGCAGGTTTCATCAGTCCAGTCTCTCCGTTTAATTAACCATAATAAACTCAATATTTGGTGATATCCTATAAATATGAAGACCATCTTTTTTTGCATTCCGATTCTGACATCCAAAGGCACAAAAATATATATTTTCCCCCTTATTTAGTTGATTCTGCCTGTTTTCCTCCAATTGTTACCACTGTTTTCTGCCACCACAATGCGCGCAGTACGGTGTACATTTTAGGACATCCTCAGACCTCAGTCATATGATGAAAAGGCGTCATGCCTCAGGCTAAAAGGCTTCAGTCATTAGACAAAACGGCATCGCGCCTCAGACTGAAAGGCTTCAGGTCTAAGGAAAAAAAACCTCAGGTGTCAGGTCTCATACAATTAGGCATCGGAGGAAAAAGCCTTAGACTAAAAGGCATCAGACATAAAGGCATCGGACGAAAAGGAGTCAGACATAAAGGCATCGATCGGACGAAAAATTCACTGTATTCACTGCGAAGTTCGTTTTTTTCTTTGCTTAGGGGTAAAACAAAGTTTGAAATACTTTTGCAGGGCAATATAGTGAACATCCCGAGTCTGACACCGTCCACGCAGTGTTTCTATAAATGTGCACACAATATCTGCAATTCAGCACTTCAGTCTATTCACGTCACGTTTATTTATATAGGCCAGTACTTTATACAATAGATTATTTTAAAACAGCAGCTTTAAATATTAAACATTAAAAAAAAAACTGTGTCAAAATGTATGTGTATGTGTGTGTGTGTGTGCGTGTGTGTTAATTATGTAGAACCTATCTATTGATGGTATTCATTTTATGAAGGCCTATGTAGCCTATATGTAAACCCTTGGCAATGTTCTTTATGTGTGCCAAGCATAAAAAAAAAATTAAAAAGCAGATATAGAGAGAGAGAGACCGAAAGTAAGCTGTACTTTAATTTATTCTTAGTTTTACACTGTTCAGCAGAAATAACGGAGTTTCCCCGGTAACCTCTGTACACAAAGCAGCGCTGTGCTAATAACAACACACTCTCGAAAGGTTTCTTTCCCTTCACCATAGTTTGCCAATAAGTTAGCTAGTTGCAATGTGTTATTTAGCTAACATTTTAAATGTGCAAATAAAACTAGTGAATAATACAAATTTACAAAATAATCTCAGCAGTATAAAACCGCGTATGTGACATCATATTAAGGCGGTGCAATTCAAAACATTAGTTCCGAGTCCTTTTTGTCCGATGCCTTTATGTCTGATGCCTTTGTCTGACTCCTTTTCGTCTGATGCCTTTATGTCTGATGCCTTTATGTCTGACTCCTTTCGTCCGATGACTTTATGTCTGATGCCTTTTAGTCTGAGGCTTTTTCGTCCGATGCCTAATTGTACAAGACCTGGCACCTGAGGTTGTTTTTCCTGATACCTGAAGCCTTTTAATCTGAGGCGCGATGCCGTTTTGTCTAATGACTGAAGCCTTTTAGTCTGAGGCATGATGCCTTTTCATCATATGACTGAGGTCTGAGGATGTCCTAAAATGTACACCGTAGCGCAGCTGCAAGTCACATAACTGTGACGTCAACTCCAAATTGGTCTATAGACTGTCTGCTTAATATCTGCTTCCCCAACAGACATTCTACTGACTACAAGTCAACTTATTCTACTAACCCGAAACCTAACCTAACAGTCTACTAATACTATACATGTAGTTGCAAAGTTACTTATAGTTAGTAGAATGTCAAAAGTGGACTTGAAATAAAGTGTAACCTATTATTGTTTTTTTTTTTTCTTCAATTCACAGACACACATGGTCAATCCAGTTAGGACAAACTCTCGGTTTGTTTGAAAAACAGACAAATAATTGCTGTTCATAATGCTGGACACTCATGCTAACATGCCCTAATAGATTTCCAACATGCTGGGAATCCCACAGGAGTGTTTTGATTCTGCATCATGCAGAGCCTATTTAGATAAATATTAGGTGTCAGTAAGGACTTGTCTGCTTAAGCTCAGCGAAGCAAGGGCTTACAGCTGGGCATCAATTTAACATCTTCATGCTGCACTGACTTAGTCTTCTGCATGTGACTGCGATGGGATGTACATTAGCAATGAGACCTATGCAAATGAGTTCTCATGTTCATATAAGAGCAAGAGCAATGCAGAAAAATGAAGACAAGGTTGAGTTGGTAAATGTAAAATAGCATGACTCAAATTCAATGTCCTCTCCTAACTAACTGTGGAGAGAAAGCATGTGGTTTGGATGGAGCAGGAACTTCGGTATCAGAGAACATTTTGGTAATGGGTGGGATCATGTGAACATGGTCCACCCAAACTTCCTTTAGGAAGTCCTCTTCATTAATTTCTATAAATGGAAGTTGTATTATGGCCCCACACACACATGCCTCATATTTATACTTGGATAGCTGAGACAGAAAAAAAATGCAGACAGCAAGAATGAGATGAGGAACAGAAAATAAAAATTGACAAAGAGAAAGAGGAACAGAGAAGCGATATCATTAATTTCATTATCATTTCAATAACATGACTCCATTCAGCAAATAGAGGAGACAAGTCCAATTCATCCAAAGCCAAAAGAATCAGAGGTGGCCCTTGATCCACACTCTGGTTCTTTACCTCTTCAAAGAGCACACCGTGTTTGTGTGTGTGTGTGTATGTATATGTGTTTGTGTTTTCGATATGGCTGTCAATTTAATACATTCACTTAGTACTTATTTAAAAAAATGATAAATAACATAATCTGATTATGTGTAATATATATAAACCCTGTAATAATGCCCCTGACATGTACATAAGGGATGCAGATGTACCACCTCAACAGTCTACAGTCAGCACAGCTGCAGGCATAGCAAAAAATCCTGTTAGGAATATTTTTGTCTGATTTTTGTCTGATTAAAATCCTTGAAAAAAGATAATTAACTACATTTACAACATTAACGTATTTTGATTTTCAGTCATAGACTGGAGCTTGAATATAAGTGTTTTTTGTCTTTTTGTCCACTTGTTTTTTAACTGTACTAAATACAGGTAAAAAAATGTGCCTGTGTGGCAAGGCATAATACACTTGTACCAAAGACAATATTTTAATAACAAGTCTTAATATTTTACACATTTAGACAAACATACTTAAGAACAGTGTTTTTGCAGTGCAAAGATGTCCACTAGCAACAAAACAAAACAAAACAAAAAAGCTAAGCTAAGCTAAGCAACAACAAATGCAAAACAAAATAGAACAAAACAAAGCAAAGCAAGGCAAAGCTTAGCAAAACAGAACAAAGCAAAGCAAAGCTTAGCAAAACAGAACAGAACAGAACAGAACAGAACAGAACAGAACAGAACAAAACAAAACAAAACAAAACAAAGCAAGCACAAAGCAAAGCAAAGCTAAACAAAACAAAACAAAACAAAACAAAACAAAACAAAACAAAACAAAACAAAACAAAACAAAACAAAACAAAACAAAACAAAAACAAAACAAAACAAAACAAAACAAAACAAAAAACACAAAAAACACAAAAAACACAAAAAACAAAACAAAAACATTCACTGAATGAATGGTCTCTAAGTCTGCCTTTGGACACTTTTATAACTCAATTGCAAAATATAGTCTTGTAGTTCCTGTAGGCTTATGTTTGACGAATAAAACATATCTCAAGACATTTTTTTGTAATGTCTATTCAGTGATTTACAATATTATAATGCCTTACATGATCAAATGTGAGGGAATTTCTCAGTGTAAAGAAAGTGATTTTTGCAGTGTAATTCTGGAGTGTGCTGACAGGAGGGTGGCTCTTTGAAGAGTTTCTGTTTCTTACTGTCAGTGTTGGGCTCTAGAGAGAGAAAGAGAAAAAAGAAAGATATGGAGAGAGAAAGTAAGAGACAAAGAGAGAATATGGAATGAGACTAACATGGCGCTGCTGGCGGTAGAGCTGGACAGGGCGGTACTGGAGATCACGCCACACTTGGAGCATTTCAGGAGCAGCCTGCTACGCGCTTCCAACGGCGGACTTCAGGACCCAATACACGTACACACACACACACACACACACATACACACACACACACACACACACACACACACACACACATACATACATACATATATATATATTCACATGGGGAAGAGATTGACATGACACACAGAAGCAGGGAGATCCATCCATACACCCACATTCATGCCAATACACACAAATGGCACGAAGGTAAAAGGTTGAATGCAGATTGGAGAGAAATTGTCAATGGAATATTTGGATAATGACAACAAAACAAGTACATAAGGAAAGGGAACACATAATACAGAGGAAAAAGAAAGAGAAAGACAAAATTAAAGTAATGCCAAGAGAACAGCATCAAGCAATGAACAACAGCAAAGGCAGAGCGAGATCTGTAATGAATGTCTCAGCATGAAAGTAGCTTGTGTGTGTGAGAGAGAGAGACAATGAAGGCAGAAAAATGATAAAATGGAGAGAAACACAGTAGAATGCGACCACAGATCATTAACAATCAGCAGACGAGGCAGATGGGAGCTGCAAAGACTAACCTACTTCAGCTGCTCACTGAAGTGTGTGTGTGTGTTATAGGACTTTTTGTGTGTGAAAACAGGAGAAAGACTGATGCAAAGAAAAGGATAGTCTTTCACTGCTGACACTCACACACACCTGATACCGCCCGTGAGCCCTGATTTGTGTAAGCATTGTTAGAAAACAGATCAGCACGTCCAGGTTGGTCTCCCTTGGGTCATTAACCAGGAAGTTCAGTTTTTAATGAACCCCGTTACAATCCCCCTCTGCTTTATAAATAAAGGTCTGGGGTAAAAGTGACACATAAAAGTGGCACTAAAGATGTAAAGGGGAATTCATAATTTTTTTCTATCAGTAAAAATGTGTGAATATGTGAATACAAATGTATTTTGTATTGTTGCATTGGGAGAAAAGTTGAAAATAAAGGAAATTTATGCTAAAAGCAACTAAAAGCAAATGCATTTTAAGAAAATCTTGATATCTTAAATTGTATACAATTTTTACTTCTTAGGTAAATTATTCTTATTTTAAGACTAAGATTATGTAAATAAATAAATAAATAAATAAATATTATTATTAATATATAAAATAAAAACTTTTTTCAACACTGATAATAATAACCAATAATTATTTATCATTATTAATAATTGAACACCAATAATAAATCATAATATCTGAGCACCAAATCATCATATTAGCTTTGCCATCACAAGAATGAATTACATTTTAAATATATGTTCAAACCGTTTAATTTAAATCGTAATAATAATATTTCACAATATTAGTTTTACTGTATTTTTGATCAAGTAAATGCATCTTTGGTGAGCATAAGAGAAAGAATCTGAATTATTCAAAACTTTTCACCCTACTGGTTGAGTCAGTGTTGCTACAGTATTTTGGGCAACACTATGTTTATAAATGTTATGCTTAGTTATTTAGTCTAGGTTTACACAACAACGATGTACTAAAATCGCTTTTCCATCGCATTTTTTTTTTAATTTTCACATACAGATACACATACACATACAGACAATATTGTTAAAAAGATCCCTGTTCACTGGATCCACGGAAACGATTAAAAACGCTGTATTATCCATGCCAGACCAGTAGATGGCGATGTCACTTTGTAAGGAAACACTACATTCCTATAAAACTAAACACGTAATACACACATGATGTCAACGTTTCACAAATTTGTGTTTTTATAGTTTACACAGAGACGATAAAGGGAATCGTTTTCAAAAACTTGCACTTTGAAGCTCATTTTCAAAACGGCCAAAACACATTCAAAAGTTTTCAGATTTTTGTTGAAAATGGTCTCATGTAAAATCAAATGACTGAGTGGAATTCATTGGTTCAGTGCTTTAGGTGATCAACTGATTTACTGAAATACACATACACTTGACTTAAACTTTTGTGTTTGTGCATTATTAAGCCATAATAAATGCATTTTGCTCCAATTTTTGTAGGTTTTTTTATGTTAGTGTTCTGAGAAGCTGATTGAAACTGTAAAGTAACAAAAGACCGTCTCATGTCATAGAGTTGGAGAACGTGCTCAGAACATTAGAAATTATGCAACTAACATTTACACACACAACCTTCAAACAATAAAAGCAAAATACAAAATGTAGTATCCTTCTAAAGAAGAGTGATGCTTGCCTGCACAAAACCCTAGAGTGTTGAGTGTGGTTGCTAGGGCATTATGTATTATATATGGCTTGGATCCCAGCTTGGGGTCGATTATATCATCCACCAGGTGTAGTCTTCGCTTTGAAAATTAATAGGTGCATCAACTTTTGGTCAAGATCTTGTATTAACAGTGCAAGAGTCGAGCACTCTGTAAAGTCTCCTCCAGCACATCCCAAAGACTTTCAATGAATTTAAGGTCTGGACCTTTCATGTGTGAAAATGATTTTTTATGCTCCCTCCAAACCATTCTTTCACAGTTTGAGCCTGATGAATCTTGACATTGTCATCCTGGAATATGGCCATGATGTGTCTTCCTATGGTTGTTTACGAAATGAAAAGCTACACACTCCATCAATTAGGGTTGGAAGAACTGATGCCAAATATATAACATGCTAGAAACATAATAATCACTGCAATAATGATTCAATCATAGACTCTTATGCCTTTGACTTTTTAAATCCCAACAGGCAGTGTATATGTGAAAGACAGCCTGAGAGAGTGTGAATATGGAAATGAGTTGAACTGAATTTAAACACTGTGACATTTTTATATACAAGCTGAAAAATCCATAGTTAGCCATTGCAGCTCCCAATATGCATTGATCTCCCTTGTACATAAACAGTACAGGAAAAGAAAAGTGAAAGAAAAAAAAGACAAATCAATTAGGGCAAAATTGCAGAATGCACTCTTGCCTGGAGGGATTACAAATATCCAGTCATTGGATTAGCTCAGATCTCTGATTAGCTCCTCATTCAATTAGTAAAACCCACATTTTCCTGCCAAGACATCGGTATGGTGGTCCACCAAAGCAATGCCACATATCTAAATGACATTTGTACAGCATGCATTCAAAGCGGAGAGGCTATCAGTACCCATTAGACACTAATTCAGTTGCACTGTGATTAAGGCCGTTCTCATGCCTTCAGTAAAGTATTGGCGAAAAAACGCTTATGCATCGCAATGAGCTTGAGAGCAGTTGACCCGTGAGCTCATTTTAAACAATGCGCTGCACTTAAAAATGGGGATTTCTGATGTAGCGTTAGTTTAATTAAACATGGAGGGCTGTGAGAAGGCTCTTAAAAGTTTCCAGGTAGCGGATTCATGGAGCGGAATGGGAATATTCAATCTCTCAGTGCGGTTTAGCCTCTCGTTTGAGGTGAGGATGTGGCGGCCCACTCATTAACACAAGTGTTTAATGGATCACTCTGCTTTGTGTCCAATCAAACAAAGGCAAAACAGAACAAGCGTTTTAAAAGCACAAGGGCTCCTTGATCCTGTCAGTATGTGCAGTTACATGAACAATGAATATACACTTAGCTAATGACAGTGCTATCAGAGAACTAGCCTGAGGTTAGCAGGCCAGCAAATCAATACAAGTCCATTAATGAAGCTGTCATATCTTGGCTTTCAGTCTGATGTTTTTCAACTTTTAGTGGTAGTGTGTGTGAGCATGAGTAATTTATTTTGCCCATACAAATATTTGACAGGATATTTTAAAACCTTCAACAGGCCAGTGCTAAATGAGTGATTTGATGCAAATCCAGAAATAGATGAGTATCATATAGCCATCGCTTTGACCTTCACTTACCCTGCTCTTTGCTTTTTGGACTTGTCTGAGATGCCATCTCTAGACATGAGCTTGTTGAAGACCACTATTCCAATCAGCATGTTGACCTGCATGAAAGAGATAGAGGTAGTGTTATTTGCTTTGTTAGACGTTTTATAGTTACTTTCATGATGAAAAGACCATTATTTATGTCTTTTCAGGCTGGATTATTCTGGTTTTTCAAGTCAGGATCTTGTTTAGCCAGTAAAATTTAGCTGGTTAAGATGATTGACCATCATAATCTTAGCAGTGTTGCTGGCTAACCTAGTAAAGAACAGGGATGTACATCATTCAGAACTGAATTGAGGATGCCTTTTAAATTCTAATTTTAACCCCTTAAAGGTGCAGTATGTGATATTGACAGCTACAGTAGCAGTTAAAATGGGTACTGCAGTCCAAATTAAAAAAAATTGGAGAAAGTTGTTTCCCCTGCCTCCACTTCCTCAAACTCGACACTCATGCGGGTTGCCAGATTGAGGACACGGAACTGCAATCTCTGACCCAGTTCGTTTGCTGGCTCCATGGCAGCAATATGCTGTGTTTTCAGCCAACTGGCAACCCGGGGTGTTGAAATACTATTGGGTAAATTGGCAGTGGGCAGGATAACACAGACCGAAACAAAAGCAAAATGCACATTTCAAAGTAGAATAACTGGCTGTAGCATTGTTTTTGACCTTGGCATGTTTCCTTAATCTCTACAAACATATAGATGGTAGTTTTATGCTTTAGTACAGTCAAAAAATTACATACAGGACCTTTAATTCCATTTGAAATGAAATAGCAAATTTTTCTCAATCGCTTTGGCTCAATTCACAAATTATATTTATTTTTTCAAAACATTGTTCAGATCTCTGAACAATTAGTTTCTTGTTGACATCAGATTAGAATTTCTTATTGATTTAAGCAAATTGCATTTGTTTTGGCAAGTGTGCAAAAGAGTTAGTTGAATTGTCAACAATTTGCACAATGACTAAATGCACACAGCTTGTTGATCAAAACTGATGAGTTGATTCTCAGCGAAACTGTCAAACTCTTCACAACTTATAAACATTCTTTCATCGTGTGACCCATCACATGCAAAATGATCCACTCAGTAATCAAAATCTGTCAGACATGTTATATTCTATAAATATTTATGACATGGAATGTTTGTTAAATTGCAACAAACACACACACACACACACACACACACACACACACACACTATATATATATATACACCGATGAGCCATAACATTATGACCTAATATTGTGTTGGTCCCTCTTTTGCTGCCAGAACAGCCCTGACCCGTCGAGGCATTGACTCCACTAGAGCCCTGAAGGTGTGCTGTGGTATCTGGCACCAAGATGTTAGTTTTCTATTTGAATATATTATAAAATGTAATTTATTCCTGTGATGTCAAAGCTGAAATATCAGCAACATTACTCCAGTAATGTATCAATGATCCTTTAGAAATCATTCTAATATGCTGTTTTGCTGCACAATAAACATTTCTTATTATTATCAATCTATATCTAATTGACCCCAAACATTTGTCCAAATTAACATTAACCAAGATTAATAATAATAATAATAATAATAATAATAATAATTTGTTACATTTATATAGCGCTTTTCTGGGTACTCAAAGCGCTTTACATATAGAAGGGAGGAATCTCCTCAACCACCACCAATGTGCAGCATCCACCTGGATGATGCGATAGCAGCCAGTGATGAAGCCAATCAGTATATGAGGATGATTAGGTGGCCATGATGGACAGAGGCCAATGGGCAAATTTGGCCAGGATGCCGGGGTTACACCCCTACTCTTTTTTCTGAAGGACATCCTGGGATTTTTAATGACCACAGAGAGTCAGGACCTCGGTTTAATGTCTCATCCGAAGGACGGTGCTTTTTACAGTATAGTGTCCCCATCACTATACTGGGGTGTTAGGACCCACACAGACCACAGGGTGAGCACCCCCTGCTGGCCTCACTAACACCTCTTCCAGCAGCAACCTAGTTTTCCCAGGAGGTCTCCCATCCAGGTACTGACCATGCTCAGCCCTGCTTAGCTTCAGTGGAAAACCAGTCTTGGGCTACAGGGTGATATGGCTGCTGGTATGGCTATAAATGCTGTAAAAGTATTAGTATTAGTTCATGTTAGCTATTGCATTAACTAATGTTTTACCCAATTGCTACCCACAAATACTTTGAGATTAAAACAATAATTGGCTGGACCTCCAGCAGCATCGCAACAGACCCCCTGCTGAAAACCCCTGTGCTGAATCAATACTCTGCCTGTTTAGTCTGCTTCAAGAGCATATTGAACCTACCAAGTCTAACATGTTTACGAGTGCCGTTCGTATTCTGATCATGAAAGGCGCTTGCTTAGACAATGGGTCTCCGTTTTACTATTTGCTAGAGGCAAGATTAATTATTTTTCCATTAATTAGATTTGCCTCTCCAAAGAGGGAGCTGGCATCTCCAGATGCCCAAATCTCATTTGCAGTTGTTTGTTTGAGAGGGCCGCTTTATGCCACCACCAAGAAACAAACAACGCAAATCACATCTGACCATGAAAAACAATGCAAACACCTCACAGAAAACACACAGCACCTGAGACCGGGGCTGTGGAGGATATATACACACACTTTGGTTGCTTTGGTCTAATAAGCTCATCAAGTTCACTCATGCATTTTAATATGATATACTGATGAAAAATACATACATTTTAAATGAGACAGGCCTCAACTCTAATCTCATTAGTGACAATTTTTCTCTTCGACTGCAGGCGTGATATATATGGCCCTATTTTAACGCCCTATTTTGAGCGCATGGTCTGAAGCGCATGGCGCAGGTGCACTCAGGGCGGCAGGCACATGGTCCAAAATGGTTGTATGTAGTCTCTTAATGAGTCATGGGTGTGTTTTGGGCGTGACGTGCAATAAACCAATTAGAGTCTCATCTCCCATTCCCTTTAAAAGCCAGTTGTTCTTGCACCATGGCTGATTCGCTATTTACATGGCAGAATTTGTGAGCGGAAAGACTGAACACTTCTCCAGAGAGGAATCCTTTTATTTTTTTAATATTTAAAAATGTTTGTGTGTAATATGCAGAGTGTACGCGTGTTGTGCACCCGCCTATAGGCACATATTACTAACGTGTCCTTTAAATAACACAAAAAAAAAAAGACCAGACTTTAGACCAGGTTTTTGTTGGTCAATGGTGCAGTCGTTTTCAGTTGCCTAAAAATAGCAACGTGCCAGCAATGCGCCTGAACACACCTTGTTTTCAGACCAGCACGCCCATGGGCGAACAGATGGGCACGAGTGCATTTGCTATTGGCGCTGCACGTGAAAAAATTATAACTGCGTCGGGCTGAAACTAGCAAAAAACACTTGTGTCGCGCCTGGCGTCGCATTGCACCGGGTGTATCATTGAGCTCTTAAAGTGTATATTAAAGTGGGCGGTGCTCATGTTTGCTAATCTAACCAATGGGAATGCAGAGTTTGAAACTTACCAGTACAATGACAGCTGCAGGACCAACGAAAGCATAGAGCAGCCCCCCTTCCAGAGACAACCAACAACTGAAATCGAGAGAAAGAAAGAGATAAAGTCAAATATAAACACTGCAAACCACTAGGGAAAGTTGAGATAGTGTTGGCTTTAGAAAAAAGGGGTTGGCAGGAAAGAAACGGAAAGAATTGGTTTATTTTTGCACAGTTTTTATTAACCTTTAATTACTTTTCTTCACACAAATGAAGATTAAATTGGATTACAACCAAATTTGTTCCCTAAATTAAGAAACAGGAGAGGATATTTTAAATACAATCTCTTCATCTTACTATTTGAATGGTTTCTGGAAATATCACATTGTTAAATTGCTTTCATTTCAGATACCAAATAAAAGCTGCAAAGTTAATGGACAGATCAAGATATTGCCTGGTAAAGTTCTACACAAACAGCTCTGCATACTTCATAGACAAGCATTATTAATCATTATTTTAATAGAGCTATTTCGACATTTTGCAAATGTTCTGGTCAAACGCAATCAAACAATTCAATCTAGTTTGTATTCTGACGTCCTTGTGAAATGTCCGCTGTGAAAGGACCATTGACACATGCACTCAATCATACATGCGACTGCAGAGAAGTAAGAAGCCCAGCGGTGAGGTTATCTGAGGCGACTGACTTCCTGGCACTGTTTCCAAAATTTGTCCTTTGGTTTGAGGGGAATCCATGTGTCAGACAGATCCAAAAAAAGCTTTCAAAAGCCACCATTGTTTTCAACTTTTGTCTCCGATTAGTCAGAGAGCTCCCTGGTTTAAATCAATTGCTTAGTGGTGCAGTAAAGACAGAAACCATTATATGCAGAGCAGCAGAAAATTGGCACCACTTTGAGGGAATCCATAGGAATAGTGGAAGAATAGCCCAGGGAAGGATCGTATAAGACAATTCCAAGATACCAAGACCCTTCCAAGGTCAAAGGTCAACATCAGGCAACAATCACAAAAAAAAAAAGTGTTTGTCTGGGCACCAAAATGTAGCTCGAAAGATGAAAACATCTGGCTTAGGATAAGTCGGTAAAACCCCCAGACTTTGATTTGTGTCATAAAGTATCTTTGAGTATCTTAGCACTTCTTTCATGCTTTGGTTGTATTTTTAATGTGATGTGTGTATGGGGGTAAACACATTATAAGTACCAGGTTACTTTTTTAAAGTAACTAGAAAAGTAATGCATTACTTTCAATTTACAACAAAATACATGAGTTACTTCTTCAAATAAGTAATGCAAGTTACTTTGTTTTCCCATTTATTGACTGACACCTGTCCTGTCCCCATGTTGAGAGAAATCGGGAATAAGTGCAGAGGCATTGTGTGAGCTTTGTAAACATGACGGTTATTGTAGTTTTAGAGTAAGGGCCAGATTTACTAACAGCTTGTGCCAGCGAAAACCCTCTTTTGGCGTTAAAAAAACTACTGTCAGGATTTACTTAAGACACGCATTGAAACATAAAGCGCAAAAAAAAAAGACATGGACAGGGTTATTTTTGCGGCTGACCTTATTGCATATGCATTTGTAGGAGTTTCCCTTTCAGACCCAAAATTCATGGGAGGAGAGTATTTAAATGAATCATGCAAGGTGATTTACTAAGGTTTGCGATCATCAATTTACTGGTAATTGCACCATTATTTACTGCTCAAAAAAGTGCCTTTAACAAGACGCTAATTGGCCAAAAACATAACTTTTTTGTTGTTGTTGTTGTTATTAATTCAAGACCCAGCCCAAGTGAGATGCAGTAATGCAAAAATAATGCAACTAATTACTTTACATAAAAAAATTACTAAGTACCACAATTAGTTACTTTTTAGGGAATAACACAATATTGTAAATAAACACAATATTTTACTGTATGTGCGTGTAGGGGAAAGTTGTCCTTGTATATGTTGTTTCTGCATTACATATGTTATACTATAATACAGATTACTCAATGTTCACATACTGCATATGAAGGTACTTCCATATGCTTTTACATATTTAATAACATCCGGAGATTACTGAGACTTGATGTAACCCTCAAAATGGCACTTGATAAAAGATAAACGTCTCAACATTTTCCTTATGAGACTACACTGCATCAGTGATACTTACTAACTTGGCGTGCCGTAACCTCTAGCCCGGGTGAAACCCACAGATACAGCGACCACAAGGGCTGGAAGACCTGCAAGAAAAAAAAATCTATGATGAAAAAACTCAATTCATTGAAATTGAAAAGTTTGTTTAATTGCTTAACTTGTTCTACGTAAAACATGGTTGCAAAGTCCATTGAATTTCAATGGTTGGAACAAGTTAAACAAATTAAAATGGATGAATACAAACATGATGATATGAAATGAAAGTACATTTATGTGAATGTATGAGAAAATTGCCCACCGCATATAACATAGAACGAGCACTGCTGAAAGGCAAATTATAACCCCCCCCCCAATAGAGCCAGTTGGCCTAAGGATGGAGACACAGTTAACTGAAGTAACTGAAATGTCCTCTCACATTTGTGACTTTCTTTAGCTTGTGCCCTTTTCATGGACAAATGCACACACCATTCCCCCTGTGCCCTCCCAGACCTTAAGCACGCTACTTTAGCAGAGAGCAATTCCCATGGGCTGCTCCCTGTATGTGTCTCTTTTCAAGAGGCCAAAGTGCAGCAGTGTAAACGTTCCTGTCTGTATTCTCTAAGAGTGATCCACAGGGCAAGTACACAGAGCACCCTACACACCCCTGTTAAAACAGCTTGTTTTTGTGATGTAAAAATTAAACAAACAAGATAAATCATATCAGAACTTTTGCACCTTTAAATGCCACTCATTGAAAAGCAAAGTGACACATTTCAGAGAAAAAAAGATCAAAATAAAAACATTAAGCAACCTAAATGCATAAGTGTGCACACCCTGTGTTCAGAAATACCAGTTCTGGCATGAAACTCTAGATGGCGCAGACTGATAGGTCCTTAAGTCATTTGGTAGCGATCACATCGTTATCTACATAGAGCAGCTGATTGGTTGCTGTTGCAGTGGCCGGTGAGCTGCGGCTCAACATTCAAATACTGGTAGTGTTTGCTGTTAGGAGTCTGCAGTGAGCTTTCAGAAACGTTCTACCTTCCCCAGCTCCACCTGTATAGATCTGCGATGGGGTTATTTAATTTATGATATGTGCAGCAGCAGCATGTCTGTGAATGTATTGGCAGTAGTACGTCTCTTTACTAGATCTATTTTGCCAAGGCCAAATACATTACCATTGCCATATCCATTACCATGCTAAACTCTACCATGCCAATCTCTCAGAGAGTTGTCATGACAGAATTAACTAATCAAGCTCATGTGAAATAGTACACAACTGTCTTCACCTGAAGTACTATTTAGCTGATACTATTGGCTCAGACATTCTGTGTATCATTAATAACTGTCTTGAGACCGTGACTGTCCCAGCCTGTTTTAAACTCGCCTCTGTGACTCCCATCCTCAAGAAACCCTCACTCGACTCTGCTGTATATGCAAACTATCTCCAACCTGCCATATCTAAGATTCTCGAAAAATATGTCTTTATACAGTTGCAAAATTATTTGCACACTCATTCCATCTCTGCAATTTTTCAGCCCGGCTTTAAAACCCTTCACAGCACTGAGTCGGCTCTTTTAAAAGTTTTTATTGATATTTTAATGACTACAGATGCTGGCAACACTATGGCTTTAGTGCTATTAGACTTGAGCTTGTAGATCACAGGACTCTTTTATCTCGGCTGGAACGTTTGATTGGTATCAAGTACGCAAATTGTTCCAATCATTCTTATCTAATAGAAGTTTTTCAGTTAGTTTACGTACTCTCATTATTCATCCTCGGGCGACTCACCTCACCTGTGGTGTACCCCAGGGATCAATTTTGGCACCCCTACTATTCTCATTATACATGCTACCCTTGGGATCAATTATGAATAGATTTGCCACTGTTATGCGGACGACACCCAACTCTACATACCTATAAAACATAAAAGATAACTCTGCATATAAGAGATTAGAAGCCTCTCTTTACAAGCTCAAATTGTGGCTCACTAATAATTTTATGTTACTTAATGATGATAAAACCCACATTATCTAATTTGGGCCAAAAGAGCACTCTAAGGAAAATCCTCTTGATCTTGACATCCTCACACCATACCACCTTACCTCTGATGTTATAAATTCAGGATTTTATTTTGACAGTCGTCTTAAATTAGAATTAAAATGTCTAACATAGTTAGTGCTAGCTTTTACCACTTTTTAAACAGTTATCCACGCTTTTATGTCAACACTTCTCGACTACTGTAACTCATTGTATGTTGGGTTAGCTCTTTCCTCCATCTCTCGCCTCCAAAAGGTCTAAACCCATTTGGAGGTGATCCAAAACGAGATCATGGGCCCTATTTTAACGAAATGGTCTAAAACGCACGGTGCAAGTGCACTTAGGGCGTGTCCGAATCCACTTTTGCTAGTTTAACAACGGGAAAAATGGTCTGTGCGCCCGGCACATGGTCTAAAAGAGTTCAATCAGAGTCTCATCTCCCATTCCCTTTAAAAGCCAGTTGCGCTTGCACCATGGTGGATTCGCTATTTACATGGCGGAATTTGTGAGCGGAAAGACTAAACACTTCTCCAGAGAGGAATCCTTTTATTTTTAATATTGAAATTTTTTTGTGTGCTGCTGCGCGTCCCTGTGTGTGTAATAAGCAGAGTGTATGCGCGTTGTGGACCCGTCTATAGGTGCATATTACTAACGCTCTCTTTAAATAACACAAAAAATACTGCACAGTCATTTTCAGTTGCCTTAAAACAGCAACGCGCCAACAATGCACCTGAACACACCTCGTTTTCAGACCAGCACGCCCATTGGTGAACAGATGGGCGCAAATGCATTTGCTATTTAAACAATGTGGTGCTGGACGTGAAAATGATAACTGTGTCGGGCTGAAACTAGCAAAAAACACTGTCCGCATTGCGCCAGGTTTATGATAGGGCCCCATATCACACCAATTCTACGTTTCTTGCACTGGTTGCCAGTTCGATATGGAATTTATTTTAAAATTCTATTATTCATTTATAAAGCTCTCAACAGTCAAGCTCCCAATTATCTCTGATTTAATTGCTACTCACAACCCATCCAGATCACTTAGATCACAAAATTAACATCTCTTGTCTGTCCCATGATCTCGTCTACAACGTACGGTGATCGAGCCTTTGCAGTAGCTGGCCCTAAGCTGTGGAACAACCTTCCACTACCTGATAAAACAGCTCCCTCATTAGCTGAATTTGCATCTTTTCTCTTGTATATTATTATTTTTTAATAATATATTTTTATGTAATTATGTGTTTCTTGTCCTTAATTTTATTTCTTTACTTTTATGTACAGCATGTTGGCCAACCAAGGTTGATTTTAAATGTGCTTGAATTGAAATTGAATCGACTCCAAAATTTCAGCTGTTCTCGAGCATTGCGTCAGTTCCGGCAGGCCATGTCAGTCAAGCTTGCATCAGCTGACAATCAGCTGTTTCTGATGTGAACTAATCCCGTTTTGATATATCAAAGCGGTTCTTTTAAATACCAATTCATTCAGCCACTCTTCTTTTGCATGGCCGCACACTGAACTTAACTCCCCTCCATCTGTAGCCTGGAGATCTGTGATCTAATCTGATATGTCTTGTGGTTGTCTTCAGTAATACCAGTAAAGTTACATTGTAATCATCCTTACTCTTTTGGCTTGTTTAGGCATGGACAGACATGTTGAGTTTGCCCAGAACAGAACCAAACCTCCAACTCTAACAGTGTGTATTATCATTATAATAAAATATACGTTTGAGGAAAGTAGACCTGACTGAACTGACATCTTCTTGGTTGCTGCTACTATAAGAGCCATGAGCCGCAAAGAGCTTTTCAACAGGGATCTCATTTTTGAAAGGTATTGCTCAAGTGTTACTGTGTTTTGTTTCAGCTGTTATCTTTCAAATGTATATTTAATATATTTCAGTTCACAAAGTGTAAAAGTAGCATGTTCTGTACACTATATACATTGCATGCATGAATGTATTGGAAACTCTCCCCTGTGCAACTTTGAAGAAATGAACTTTACTTTTTGAGCCAGAAAACAATACTTCATTGGTCTTCATTTGTTCACTAACTCGATTTTTAGACGTTAGCCAGAACTCCACATTTTGATGTAGTACTGATACCTGACAAATGAGATGTACAAATTATTGTAAAACATTTTTTAAAAAAAAGCTTTGGTAACACTTTATTTAGATGGTCCACTTTAGACATTCTACTAACTAACTAACGTGTCTGTTTAAGATCTGCTATTTTGATGCTCCCCCAACAGACATTCAACTGACTATATGTAACTTTGCAACTACATGTCAACTTATTTGGTAACACTTTAGTTTCTCACTATTAACTAGTTGCTTATTAGCATGCATATTACTACATTGGCTGTTTATTAGTACTTATAAAGCACATATTAATGCCTTATTCTGCATGACCATATTCTATATCCCTAATCCAATACCTAAACTATTAATTGCGCAACACATGCCTCGCCTCGCCATTTCCGCTTTTCCGGTCGTGAGTATGAGGTAACGCAGCTCTGTTTATCATATTAGATACATTTGAGTGTTGAAAATGATGTTATGACGCTACTCTGTGCGTTCGCTCGGCGGCTGCTATGACACTGCAGTAAGAGTAAAGCGTTTCTGCAAAATAAAACCGGAAACCGAGGGTAACGCAGATATGACGCAATTGACAGGCGACTCCCTCACACGTCCCGGTTCCTTGGTTAAAATAGCAATTTTCTCACAATTTACAAATAGTTGGGAACATTTTGAATATTGCAAGTACTCAACTGAACAAAATATATAACGCTGGCCTAGTGGTTTTTGGACATTTTACTGAAAAAATGTTACATAGTGCACCTTTAATAAGTAAATTAGGAGTAGGTAAAAGTAATTAGGAGTATATTAAGGCAAAAACTGTAGTTAATAGTTAGTTAATAGTGAGAATTGGACCCTAAACCAAAGCGAAGTCCCGTTCACACCAAAAGGGATAACTATAAAGATAACTATATTAGCTTCCACACCAACGGACAATATCGTTCAGTTTATTCTAAGCTAATGCGTGTCTGTCACTTTAAATGCTCAAGCTCGTTACAGCAGGATAGATTCTGATTGGCTGACTATGTTTTTATTGTTCATCAGCTGGATAAAATCATTCTGAAAGTGATTCCAACGATACTGTTTCTCTGTGTGTTATCGTTATAGCTGTGGTGTGAACTCTGCTATTCTTTAATATTGAGAACGATTTTTAGAACTATATCTAACGTTATCTTTATAGTTATCGTCCTTAGTGTGAACGGGCCTTTATTCTACTAACCCGAACCCTAACATCTAACCATAACCTAACCTAAGTCTATATGTCAAAAGAAAGAACAAAGCCTCTGCTTTTATTGTTTTATTCTAGCTTCATGCATTCTTTTTTAATTTTTTTTTTTTTTATCAATGCTTGAATGTGGGTAAGTTTCATAAAACAGCAACATTTTAAACAAAAACACCCGTAATGCTTGCACAGTCCTATAGCTCGTCCTGGGTCGACATTTCATTCAGTAAAGTAAGGCAGTTTTGATTTATATTCTGTTTAATGTTGATGATTGCGTTATTTTACATATGCATTACATATGATATTGCTTGTTTCTGCTTATTCTTCACGTGTTTTGATCAGGAGATTCAGAAAGAGGTGTATTTTCAGAAGAGGTGTAATACCACCTCCTACCCTATAACAGTGAAAACACAGAAAGCTGGAAATTTCCATCAGTGGTGGGGAAAGCAGTAAACACTTTCATAAGTAAACCTTGCTTATAAAGTTTCCCATCTTGAGACTGAGGAAGGTGTACTTATCGCTCCTTGATTACAATGTTGCATACAGTGACCTTTACTTTGTAGAATTACATCCTCCCCTCCCCTCTCTGTGTCTGTGAGGGCTTCCTGGCCTCTCCTGCTGCTGTCGTCCCTATTGTGTTTGCCATCACAGTCAGGGAGGCCAGCTTTACTCATGTGCTAATTAGACCTATCTATTCTTCTCGCTCTATGTCTGCATGCCACGTCCACGCATAATGAGCTCTCCTCTGAAATATTCATGTAATTAACAATGCTCTGATTAACTCTGGAAATTAAAGGCAATTAGAGAAACTCGGGTTTAGAGAACAGGATTGAAAGACGTGGGAAGGGAGGGGATGAACAGGATCCAAATGCTGCTCTGGAGGAAGAAATGAGTGAAACAATAAGAAACATGAGTTTGCTCTTGATGAAAGTGTGATTGTTGCATTACTATGAGGGTAAAAGCAAGTTTCTCCATTGATGGCCATTCAAAAGTAGCTGTGTATTATAATGACTTTTTTTCAAGCAGCTTAAAAATCACACATAAACATAGAAATGATAAAAAACAAATAATAAAAATCATAAAACATAAATATATAATATATCATGCAGCAGACAAAAACAATCTCAAAAACCTCATCCTCAAAAAATAAAAACACAGCATTCAGAGCATTTAAGCATAATATACGTGTTTTTTATTTGTATTTTTTTTATTAGGCAAATTTTTTTTGATGTTTTTGCTGCAAGTTCTAACAAAGTGATCCGTTATATGACTACGATATAATACATATAATAATTAAATAAAAAAACAGTAACATTGAAATTTATGCTTTTTATTTTTTACATTTTAATTCTTTATAAACTGTATTACCTTTGACAATAAAAAATAATAAATCAATTAATTATGTATGTATGTAAATAATGTTTTATACCATGGTGCTATTTTAAATCTTAAATCTTTATCAACTTTATACATTTTGACAATTTAAAAATATATATACAAAAAAAAAAAAAAAAAAAAAAAAAAGTTTTTTATACCATGGTTTTGCATATGATATTTGAATCTTTATAAACTGTATACCCTTTGACAATTATATATATATATATATATTTTTTTTTTTTTTTTTTAAATGTATACAGTTTATAAAGATTAAAAATATTATGCAACACCATGGTATAAAAAATCAAATAAAAATCATTATTTATATATATATATATATATATATATATATATATATATAAAAAAGTTTTTTATACCATGGTGTTGCATATGATATTTTAATCTTTATAAAGATTATATAAATAAATAAACAAATAAATAAATAAATAAATAGTTTTTTTTATACCATGGTGTTGCATATGATATAATTTTTTTTCCTTCTTTTATGGCTTCTGGCCTTATTAATAAGAGAGTTTAGATATAAGACACAAAATAATAGGGAGGGAAAAAAATGAAATAAGCAGGATTCAAACTACAACCACCATCTGAGCATGTACACGACCAGCCAGGCCACATATATGACGATATCCATATTTCATATTCTGAGTAATACAAGTCATTTTCTGACATCTTAGTTAGAAACCCATCTACTACCAACTCCCTGTGGGCGGGAATCCTATTCTGCAATATCTGCAAAGGGCATCTATGAATTAATGGAAGTGATGGTGGATCAATAAGTTACAAAACATGTATGTGTGCCACTGCAAGTGCTACTGTGTTAGAATACCCTTCCAGATCCCGTCTGTGTTAAGATGGTGGCACACAATGCATTTCTTATCAATGATCGGACATCTACGTCTTGTAACACAGCAGTAGCACTGAGCTCCTATGGCATGTTTGTGATGTGTCATTGGGCTCCATTAAAGCAAACTGACATGGCAGACAATCTGATGTGATTGAATTGATAAGAACTGGCATGTTATACTCCTGCATCACTCATATGGAGGAAAACAAAACTGAAGCTGAAGCACTTCAATAACATTTGACCTTTGGTGTTAGTTTCTGTGTGTGTGCGGGTGTCCTACCCCAGCCCAGGCACAGGAAACGCTTGCGAATGAGGCGGGACCTCATCTTGCCAATCACGGCCAGGTAGGATTGCCACGCCTCCGTCAATACCCAGCAGAAAGAAGCCAGAAAGAAGAAGTGCAAAAAGGCAGCGGTCACAGTGCACAGTCCCTAGAGACAAAAGAAGGAAGAAGAAAGAAATAGGGAGTAAGAAATTGCGAAAAAGGAGCGACAGAAAGAAGGACAGAAAGCAAGAAGAGGTGCAAATGGCTCTCAGCTATTTGTTATCGAGAGAGAGATAAAGTGATTGAGAAGGAGAATTGAGAAAGAGCCACGGACATTAAAGTCATGTAGAAGCTGGCTCAGTTCCATTGTGGTGTGAAAATTAGCTATAGCAGCGAATCCTCTCTGTGCTTTTTCCCTCGCAGACGGTACTTCAAAAGTGAAAATGGGTTAGTTACAAGTTGAACAAATTCTAAGGAGAAATTGCAAGCTGGAATTAAAGAAAGGTACGCTTTAAGTAAGCAGCGAACGCAAATGAGAAGCGGTAAGCAGAGTATCTCGCTGAGGTTTTATACAGTAATGAGGTGCATATTCTAATGCTAAACACTGGCTCGCTCAGCAAATGACCCGGGAAATGAGAAGGATTTCACACAATTCATGGTTTCCGAAATTAAACTTATCTGTACTTTCTTAAACTAATGGCGAATATGAGAATTTAGTTAAATATTAAGTCTGGGTTGAGGGGGAGGGGGTCCTGCGAGCAGTTCCTTTAGATGTCTTCAGCTTTCTTTGTAGCTCTGAGCGACAGGTGGAGTTTGAATGGCAGCACTTATTTCTCAGGTGCCTCTGTAGTCTAGCTTATGCTCTCTCTATGTGACAGTCACGGCTGACACAAAGCTGACCCTCCAGCGGCTTCGACGTGTCTGTCTGCTACACGCGCCTGCCCGAGTTTCTCAAATTCTATCATGGCCACTTGCATAATGTCATGACAGGCTGGAGTGAGCACAAACGCCCGTTACCTGTACCACAGACTACAGACAGGAGTCCAGGCCCAAGGTTTGAATGCCATTCAAAACTCAATTATAAATTGATTGTTTTTTTTTTTTTATTTTGCAAATTTGATTTGAATTTGAATGAAGGTAGCAAAGAGAACTCAAGAGAATTGTAATTTCAATTTAAGTAGAATTAAAATAGAATTAAATTCAAAGAAATGTATATAACTGCTATTAATAATAATAATAATAATAATAATTATAATAATAATACATTGTTATTTCATATAAAAAAATATATAACAATATCAATTATTATTATTAAAATGTATAGCAGTTATAAACATTTCTTTGAAATTATCAACAACAATAATAATAATAATAATAATAATAGTTTATGGTTAATTCATAAATGCTTCTAAAAACTGTATCTTATCTAACAGTTATATTTTTACTATTTTTACTAAACTTACTATATATATATATTATTATTATTATAAGTTTTATAGTAAAAAATACAACTGTAAATTCATATTGATGGTGCTTTTTTAAAACGTAGTTTTCCAATATGTTACCATTACAAATATTAGCAACAAAAGAAACAACATCATAGGGGCTATTATATACACTCACCTAAAGGATTATTAGGAACACCTGTTCAATTTCTCATTAATGCAATTATCTAATCAACCAATCACATGGCAGTTGCTTCAATGCATTCAGGGGTGTGGTCCTGGTCAAGACAATCTCCTGAACTCCAAACTGAATGTCAGAATAGGAAAGAAAGGTGATTTAAGCAATTTTGAGCGTGGCATGGTTGTTGGTGCCAGACGGGCCGGTCTGAGTATTTCACAATCTGCTCAGTTACTGGGATTTTCACGCACAACCATTTCTAGAGTTTACAAAGAATGGTGTGAAAAGGGAAAAACATCCAGTATGCGGCAGTCCTGTGGGCGAAAATGCCTTGTTGATGCTAGAGGTCAGAGAAGAATGGGCCGACTGATTCAAGCTGATAGAAGAACAACTTTGACTGAAATAACCACTCGTTACAACCGAGGTATGCAGCAAAGCATTTGTGAAGCCACAACACGCACAACCTTGAGGCGGATGGACTACAACAGCAGAAGACCCCACCGGGTACCACTCATCTCCACTACAAATAGGAAAAAGAATGAGAACATGGATCCATCATGCCTTGTTACCACTGTGCAGGCTGCTGGTGGTGGTGTAATGGTGTGGGGGATGTTTTCTTGGCACACTTTAGGCCCCTTAGTGCCAATTGGGCATCGTTTAAATGCCACGGCCTACCTGAGCATTGTTTCTGACCATGTCCATCCCTTTATGACCACCATGTACCCATCCTCTGATGGCTACTTCCAGCAGGATAATGCACCATGTCACAAAGCTTGAATCATTTCAAATTGGTTTCTTGAACATGACAATGAGTTCACTGTACTAAAATGGTCCCCACAGTCACCAGATCTCAACCCAATAGAGCATCTTTGGGATGTGGTGGAACAGGAGCTTCGTGCCCTGGATGTGCATCCCACAAATCTCCATCAACTGCAAGATGCTATCCTATCAATATGGGCCAACATTTCTAAAGAACGCTTTCAGCACCTTGTTGAATCAATACCACATAGAATTAAGGCAGTTCTGAAGGCGAAAGGGGGTCAAACACAGTATTAGTGTGGTGTTCCTAATAATATATATATATATAAAATTATAATAATATTTTTTTTTTTACATTTAAATAATTTAATAATTTAATTTAATAATTATATAATATATATATATTAAAAAACAATTATAATAATTGTGGTTAATAAATTAACTTTCATTTCATACCATGGGACTGCATTTAATTTCCCTGAACCAGTTAAAAAATAAATAAATAAATAAGAGCCAAACAACATGAAGAACCTAAAAGTTGTTCTTTCTGAACTCCTTTTCTCAGACACATGACAGAAACACAAATGTGCACAGATACCTACCTTACTGAGAGTTTGGGACTGTCCCACCAGTATAAGCACATTGGAGGCCAGTATGGACAGGCAGAAGTTCACCAAAATGATGGACCTCTCTGAACGAATGTACCTGATAATCAAAGAAAAACAGGAAAATCACACACTGACAACTTTAACAGCAACCGGTGTGCAGTTATGACAGGTTTATGACATAAAGGTAAGGGATCCATTTATCAACATCCATTTATCATTTTTTCACTCCATTGAACACTGACAACTTGAGCAGCATCCCAGATAACCTGCAGATGAACTCCAAAATGCAAGGACCGGTGAGCAAAATGTCCTCATCCGCTATTTGAGCTCTAGCCAGTTCTGCTCAAGAGGACAATGACAGCGTCCTCTGGATCAATGGTCTGAGTGATAGGGGAGGCCACTGATAAGCTCTTTGATGGTGTGGCAGATGCACTAAGCCTGGAGAGAGGAAATATCTTCCCACCTGCTATGGAATTATGGGAAACGGGGTGGAAATTACTTGGATCCAAAGTATTTGGATATTTAAACAGCCCTTAATACCTATATAATTACATTAATAACAAAAATATAGAACACACTACAATATACTGTACATATTATTTAATATAAATAATGTAGCACAACACTTCTCAACCAAATTATCTCACACCTAAACGTTTATGCATATACCATTCAAAGGTTGGGGAATATTTTTTCATTTTTTATTCAGCAAGAACACATGGAATTTATCAAAAGGGATAGTAAATACTTTTACATTGTTACAAAAAAGTTATATTTCAAATAAATAGTGATTCTTTTTAACATTCTATTCGTCAAAAAATCCTGAAAAAAGTATCACAGAGTCATACTTCAGAGGAGATAAATACTTGACTAAGCGGCGGCCTTTTTCTGGACATGGTGCTAGCTGATCATGTGACCGTCCTAGGCCATCTGCCACACTGAGCTGTTAGTAGCCACGCTAGCCTTCACTAGCACTCTCCACATAATCCTGTCCCGCCACAGGCGGCTCCCGCCATCCCTCATTTGTTCCCAATTATTGCTAATTGCAGTTTTGGCCCACTCTAGATCTACCCCATGCCAGCTGCTCGATCCCAGCCCGGGCAACCCCACGTGGGAAGCTAAAGTCTGAGCAATGAATCTTTTAAGGTATAAGTGTACCTGTGAGAGCACTGGGACGTAAACAAGGGGAATGGTGCACTGTAATAACCTATTATCAGCAGAGGACAGCAGAACCTGGAAGCTACATTCAGAAATGGTCCTCTGCAGAATTGTGTGGGTCAGTCAAGGGCTTTAACTCACCTCCAGAAGGCAGCGTAGATGAGCAGCAGAATGAGTAGAGCCGTACAGGATATGCCACAGCCCACCATGAGGGGCACAGACGGCATACTGGAGGGCCCCATACCCTAGAAAGAGATCGACAGAGAGAAGGAAGATTAATATTGGATGTTTATGGTATATGTCAGCCGGTCAATAATGCAAAATAATCCTTAAGGGAAAAAGTTTATTTTGTGATAATGACCAGGTGACTGTTTTAACAGTCTGGGTGAGCCTAAGAGACTCAAAAAATACATAAAAAAAATCCTACTGACCAAACTTTTGAACAGTGTGTATATGCAGAAACGCGAGTAAAACGCAGAGAGAGAGAAATCAGATTCTGCAAACACTTGACAAACAGCTTCAGGTTGGGAGAAGAATACAAGTGCAGATAAAAAACATACAGAGGGGTAGAAGTGAGAGAATTACATTCTGCTCAGGTAAAAGCTAAAGGCCAAGGGTCTTCTTTCCAAACAACCTCATGCTACTCCATCCTCTCTTTTACTCCTGAGCTCATGTTCTCTGTTTCCCATCAGGTCAAAGTTAGATTCTCTTCTTTAACTGGACATTCAATCCCCATCAGCCCTTTGGCACTTGTGACCCTTTTGTCCCAGTTTATTAATGCATCTCTGCCGAGAGAAGGGTTACTACGGGTCAACACATGCTTCATGCTTCTCCTACCAGTCTTACCATCAACAATTGTGGGGTGATGATCTGTGTAACTTCATATACCACTGAGGTAAACTTACAGTTCAGGGTTCAACTTAATGTTACATGCACAAGTACAATAAAATGTGTATGCACACACTATTTTCAAATGTTTAGACAAATTCAAATATGCTGCTCATAATCTTAAAATGTGTATGACTTATTGTCAAATGCATGGAGTTAAGTGTTGCAGGCAAGTAGAAGTTCTGCCCAAGCATGATATTTTTTTAACTATACTTATACTACTACTAATATATAAGTATTTAAATACTACTACTACTACTACTAATAATAATAATAATAATTACACAAAGACATTAATGTGTTAATCTTAATTACAAAGAACACTAAAATAAAATAAATATATTATTTAATAGATAAAACAAAATAAAATAAAATAAACAAATTAAATTAAATTAAATTAAATTAAAACTCAACTGCCTGTCTAGTTTGGAAGGAATGACTGTTAAATGTGGTGGCGTAATCAGTGAAGAACATTTTGTCATTTGTGCCATCCTGCGCCCCCAAGAAATTGCATCTTCACTGACGTGTTACGCTGTTATGTGAACTACAGGGGGTCTAATCACTCAGACACCAACGTGTTAATGCCCACATCACCAGCTCTTCACAGCACATCATTATGGTGGATCAGTCAGTCTAATCATTATACAGGTCACAGTATTTCTCTTTGAAACTAGAAAAATATCAGAACTATACAGGAGTGAGAAATCCCTACTGCTTTTATTTTATTTATTTATTTTTATTTGTTTCTCATTTACCACCCCTGATACACTTTACACCTAAGGCCAGGTTGGAAATCCACACTTTTTTCTTTTCTTTTTTTTCTGTGCTGCTTTTGGGAGATAATACTTCTGTGGCAATCTGCAGAGCTTTCTAACATCTGCTGGTTGACATGATTAAAGTCTTCCACAATCAGGGACACAGCATCAGAATAGGTACTTTCAAAGCTCAACATAAAATGGAGGTTGCAATCTTTTCTTCCCTATTGTGACATATATAGTGAATGAAGCGGCTTCTCGAACGAGAAAAAATGTAGAGAGGGACTTGATTTTGTCCATTTGGAATTGATTGGATGACTGTGGTTTGCTATTGGTCGATCTTATGTGAGTGACAGGTTGTAAACACATCATCAGAGAAGAGAAGAGATGTCGCTGTAAGAGTAATGAGTAAAAAAAAAAAGTAAGATTAAAAAAAAAAATCTTTTATAATATACCATAATTAAGAATTGTATATTTTGATTTCACTGTGACTTTATCAGTATATCCACTATATTGCCAAAAGTTTTGGGACACCTGCCTTTATATGCACATGAACTTTAATGACATCCCATTCTTTATCTGTAGGGTTTAATATGGAGTTGGCCCACCCTTTGCAGCTATAACAGCTTCAACTCTTCTGGGAAGGCTTTCCACAAGGTTTAGGAGTGTGTTTATGGGAATTTTTGACCATTCTTCTAGAAGTGCATTTGTGAGGTCAGGCACTGATGTTGGACGAGAAGGCCTGGCTTGCAGTCTAATTCATCCCAAAGGTGTTCTATCGGGTTAAGGTCAGGACTCTGTGCAGGCCAGTCAAGTTCCTCCAAACCAAACTCACTCATCCATGTCTTTATGGACCTTGTTTTGTGCACTGGTGCGCAGTCATGTTGGAACAGGAAGTACAATGCAGCACTTGGCACAATGCAGTCAGGCAAATAACGTTCTCCTGGCAACCGCCAAACCCAGACTCATCCATCGGATTGCCAGACAGAGAAGCGTGATTGGTCACTCCAGAGAACACGTCTCCACTGCTCTAGAGTCCAGTGGTGCTGTGCTTTACACCACTGCATCTGATGCTTTGCGTTGCACTTGGTGATGTAAGTCTTGGATGCAGCTGCTCGGCCATGGAAACCCATTCCATGAAGCTCTCTCTGCACTGTTCTTGAACTAATCTGAAGGCCACATGAGGTTTGGAGGTCAGTAGCTATTGACTCTGCAGAAAGTTGGCGACTTCTGTGCACTGTGCGCCTCAGCATGCGCTGACCCCACTCTGTGATTTTAGGTGACCTACCACTTTGTGGCTGAGTTTCTGTTGTTCCCAATTGCTTCCACTTTGTTATAATACCACTAACAGTAGACAGTGGAATATTTAGTAAGAAATTTAGGAAATTTCACGAATGGATTTATTGCACAGACTGCAACCTATCACGGTACCATGCTTGAATTCACTGAGCTCCTGAAAGCGACCCATTCTTTCACAAATGTTTGTAGAAGCGTCTGCATGCCTAGGTGCTTGATTTATACACCTGTGGCCATGGAAGTGATTGGAACATCTGAATTCAATGATTTGGAGGGGTGTCCCAATACTTTTGGTAATAGTGTAGTTTACAAAATGTGGTTTCCAGATCCAAATGGGGCAGAATATTTATTTAGCAGTGAGATTTTCCAAGTCACTTAATTTACAGTTAGACAAACACCTTAGCTGGTCTTCAACAGATGTTTTTGCATGTTCTGTGGAAATTTCAATTTAGTGGCCACAAATTCCATGTAGGCCTACCTCTAAAACCACCAACTTTAAAAGACTATTGGCGACTAATGTTCAGTTTAATACACTGAACAGTAATTCGTTAAATCACCTTTTTTAAATACTTTCACTCTAATGAATAAGATAAAACAAATAAAGTAAATAGTATCTTAACAGAAACACTGAGTGTAGTTCATGTTCACAGACTAAGAGCAGTCCCACACCGCTCATCTGCTCCTGCATCCAGTGTTCCTGTGGATACATTCTTCCTCTTCCAGTTCCCAGTTCTTGGAATAGAAGCGCAGACAGATGATCTGTCTGGGAGTCATCTGTGATAGTGGTGTGGCAGTAATCAAGAGCATTCTTACAGGCTGGGAGGCATGCTGGTAATATTTCAGAAGAACAGTCTGTAGGTTGGCATGATTAAAGTCTCCTGCAATCAGGGACACAGCATCAGGGTAGGCACTTGCATAGCTGTTAAAGGAATAGTTCACCCAAAAATGAAAATTCTGCCATCCTTTACTCATGTCGTTCCAAACCCATATGACTTTCTTTCTTTCTGTGAAATATAAAAGATATTTTGAGAAATGTCTCAGTGTTGTTTTTCCCCGTGGAAATCAATGGTAACCAATGGTTCTGCAGGTTTGTAACCCCATGATGACAGAATTTTCATTTTTGAGTGAACTTACTGATCTGATTGCATACATGACATTGAATGAAAATCCTGTAGAAATGCTGTTATTTAACAGTGAGATTCCATGTTGGAACAACAACAAAATCAGAAAACCAGGAGATTAACATGAGACATATGCCACCTTTCAATCCATGCGATCCGTCAAGCTGCACAGCTTGATATTAGAGGTCAGCTACAGCTTGTTGAGACAAAGAATGTAGCAATACGCAATGTCCAGCTAAAGGCTTAACCTCTGTTCATCTCATTCTCCACGGACAGCATGCACAAGAGAAGGACGCTCAGAAATTGACTCAAGTAGGCCAACAAGTTGCATCTTTTAAACTAGGCAGGATAAACCTTATATATACGGTGGGGTTCAAGGTCTGAGATCACTAGGTTAAATGCCTCATAGTTTTCTAATAAAAGGGTGAATACATGTAAAATAACTAAAAACATGTAAAATGAATACATTAGACAGACGGACGGACGGACGGGCGGACGGATGGATGGAACGTGATAACGATAGATAGAGAGATAGATTGATAGATAGATAGATAGATATAATGTGATAATAGATAGATAGATAGATAGATAGATAGATAGATAGATAGATAGATAGAATGTGATAACGACGGATGGATAGATGGAATGTGATAACGATAGATAGATGGATGGGTGGATGGATGGATGGATGGATGGATGGATGGATGGATGGATGGATAGATGTTCCATTTAAATACACAAGTCCTTTGATTTTCTGTCAGGCCTTGCTAGAATCAGCTCTTCTCTACGAGTAAAACACTTGACATAATGGATTTAAAAAGCCACAGCTAAGACTCAAAAAAATAACAATGAATGCTGTTTGGGAGAGCCTGTGAAATGGCTACAGGTTTGAGTTGCAGCTGTTTATAACAAGCTGTGAATTGGCTTGAATATGAAGTCCTCATTCATGCACTTACAGCTCAATTGGCCTCCTGGTGTGGACTGGTCAGGCTTCCACACAAAGCATTTATGACTAAACAGTATTTGTGAACAAAGACCCTAAAGCGTGTGTGGGTTGTGGCGTTGGCTTTCCAACAGCGCATACTGTGTGTGCACATCTGTTCTCTGTACGCCTGCGAGAGTGTTTGCCAGTGCAAAGGAAAGGTAGACAAGGGAAAAGAGGCTATAAAACAGCTTAGAGAGTGGGAAAGAGCTTGGAGCTGGTGGAGGTGGTGGCAGTGTATTTACTCAAACTGGCAGGTGCAGGTGTAACAGGTGGCACTAGCAGAGGTGCTGCCAACCTTCACTCTCATCTTTTGCTTAGCCTATTGTCCCTGGCATATTAATTGCCAACATTATGCCTCTGCCGGCTTCAGTTTGGCAATTTTGACCATTCTAGTATGCCAGCAGCCTGAAAAATTACTATAGGTGTTGTCTCTTTCACAGAAGTGCCATTGGCAGGGTAGATGAGAGGATTGCTCCTGTCCTGATGTGAAAATGAAAGCACGGATTCACTAAGGGTATATGGGAGAATACAGAACAACAGATGGGTTTTGAAAGCAAAAAACAAACAAACTTTGTTTTCTCCATAGAGAATTTTTTTCAAATTAAAATATATAACTCTATAAGACTAACAGACAGACCAACCATGAGCTCAAAAGTTGTTGTCAGGTGATAAATTACCATTCAAACATTTGGGGTCGGTAATATTATTTAAAAAATGTGTTTTGAAAGAAGTTTCTTTTGCTCACAAAGGCTGTATTTAAAAACAGTAATATTGTGAAATATTATTATAATTATGACTGATGACTGTTTTCTAATTTAATATTTTATTCCTGTGATGGCAAAGCTGAATTTTCAGCATCATTACTCCAGTTTTTAGAGTCACATGACCCTTCAGAAATTATTCTAATATGATGATTTGATGCTCAAGAAACATTTATTATTATTATTATCAATGTTGAAAACAGTTGTGCTTTGTGGAAACCGTTTAAATGTATTATGGTTATTTGAATCTATCTATCTATCTATCGTTATCACATCCCATCCATCCATCCATCCATCCATTTATCTATCCATCTATCTATCCATCCATCGTTATCACATTCCATCTATCCATCTATCTATCTATCTATCTATCTATCTATCTATCTTGCATATCTTACTGACCCCAAACTTTTTAATGGTAGTGTGTTTTAGTAGAAGCTACAAGTCAGTGTGATTTCAACTTTTTTTTGTTAAAATAACATTTACATTATAAAAAACCTGTGACATTATAAGTCTACTTTCAATTCGGATCAATGTGCTTGATGGAAAAAAAAGTATACATTTCTTTATAAATAAATAAATAAAATCTTACTGACCCCAAACGTTTGAATGGTAGTGTGTTTTAGTAGAAGTTACAAATGATTTCAACTTTTTTAAGTCACGTCACGTTTAATAACCAAATTCCCAGTAAAAAAATTCCCTCCCTAAACTCTCTCAAACTATTTATGTATTCATATACTGTACATTCAAATATTTAGCAAAAAAGTTCAAAATGTTTTTATACTCAAAATCACTTATTATAAGTCAATAGTTTTACAACGTACTATTGTTTTTGATTTGATTAAGTCATTCCCAATGATTCATGGGATTAACTGCCACCAAAGTTTTCTGCCTCCAATTTTCACAGGTTGACTTCTACGCGTCAAATTAAAGCTTGTAACGCTGTGATTCATCTCAGAGATAGCTGGTTTGGTTCATGACTCTGAACTCTTTTTTGAAGAAAAATGATGAAAAAGTATGTGGTCATTGTTGCGCTCTATAAGAGTTATTGAAACAGAAAGAGAGAGAAAAGTATTCTTGCTTTGGAAGCTTTAGCAGAGGCCTAATTTCCGATTCACCACCACACCTTCGACAGATGTGTGGGCGCCAGACAGCATGAGGTATTACAGAATAAAAACAACCAAAGGTAATGAATGAAGAGAAGTATCTCATATAAAGGAGAAGGACAGCAACTGTTTTAAACAAACTAAAGATATAGTTCAATATAGTTTGGCTTTAAAAAGATTTCCCCAAGAAATAGGCTAGAATAAACCTGGTGTCCTCCATGTTTTCTATTCTTTCTGACAACAAAGCACTTTATGCAACAAACTCGTAATCACGATTTCAGAAGTGGGAAGTAGGAAATTTCAGATAACATAAGCACCAAATCAGAATATTAGAATGATTTCTGAAGGATCATGTGACACTCAAGACTGGAGTAATGATGCTGAAAATTCAGCTTTGCCATCACAGGAATAAATTACATATCAAATATATTAAAACAGAAAACAGCCATTTTATATTGTAATAACATTTCACAGTGTTACCATTTTTACTGTGTTTAAGCAATTAAAAGATCCTTCAAAGAAAATCTTACCGGCCGAAAACTTTTGAGTGGTGTATATCATACGTTAAAAACAAAATATGATTTATATTGGTAGATACAGAAGCTGGCTGTAATGTACCAGCCGGAAATTATTTAAATACATAAACCAAAATTACAAATAAAACGAAATTATTTCATCTTCGGAAAACAGAGAAACAGTGGCTAGAGTATTTGTGCAGCATATCGAAAATAGAAACGTGTTGTCTGTCAACTGAAAGCACATCAGGCACTTGCTGAGTAGGCTGCTTTGTTCATCATACTGTGAGTGATCTAGTTTTATCAAGTCACAACATGCCACAAATATTAATAGTTCAAAGAGATAATTTACTAAAGGCACCAAGCACCAAACTAATGCTTCTCTATGATATTCACACAATAATAAATCTGCCTCCTTCCATCTGAGCCACGTCTTTTTAACTCAAAACTGGGCCTACTTGACTCTCAAACACTCATTTTCAATTATTCTAGTGATATGGGGTGAGATTTAATCACAAATGTCGTCCGTTGAGGGGTTATATGATCACATGCCATGTCCACAGAGAACCTGGTGCGGTAGAACCTGTTCTCGTTCACGGGCCTACAGCCCTAAGCGGTCATACCATAAGACTTGTCCCAAAAAAAGCATGTACCACAGCTCCCATTGGCTCTGAGGGCCACAGACGGCACGCATATTACATAGGGAATAATAGGCCGTCTATCCCAGCACACCCTAGGGCAGAGTGAAGCTCCTCAGCAAATAGGAGTCATGTCTATTTTCAGCCCAGGCACTTTAACCTACTTCTCCAGCCTCAAATGCTGCACAGCCACCATTTATCCCTGATCTCTCCTCTCCCCGTTCCTTCTTGCTCCGCAATAACTCATTATGACAATAAGAAACACATTTAGCGGAACCAGGGAGCGAAGATGAAGGAAAACAAGAAAAACCTAACATGAGCTTAGTCAGACTTCGCATTAATCAAACGGTTGAAACTCTCAGAGGCGTATCGTTCCCTCATCTAAGCCCTGAGACCTTCGAGACAGAGCCTCGATCTGCTGTTTGGATGCGTGTCGACCGCTCCACCTGATTCACACCCACGTCAGGAGAGACCGAGTGCCATTTTAGCATATGCTAACGCTACCCTTCAAGTTCCCTGGACACTTGTTATTTTTGAAGTGGTTGGGAGAGAAACAGAGTGGTGGGACTTTTTGTCAGGGCGACGGCGCATGATGCAAGCCTAAAGCCCAAAACAGGGTGCTGATCAATCATCATGCTCCAAACCTACCAGGAGCTTCCCAAAACAGGATGACCCAAGAGCTTGCTTTGGGTGCTGCTAAAGCTTTTAGAACTACATGGACCCTTTTCACATTTCCAGGGTTCTCAGAAGCTCAGAAGTAGTTGGGTGAACTTCTATAGTCGTGAACGGAAACTACAACAAATATTACTTTTGCATTCCCATTTGTTCCAATGGCAAAACAAATAAAACCCTCAATAGTAGGGGCGTAACGATACAAAGAAGTCACAGTTCGGTACTTAGCTCAGTTTTGGGGTCACGGTTCGATATGAGTTGGGCACATTTACATGTCCGGCCCCCCAGATTAAAATAAAAATAAGGAACTGTTGATTTTTTACTGCTGCGCGGTAAAATGCAACGGCTGTTTTCAAACGTATTGGTTTGATTAAGATGTTGTGCGTAGCCTACACTGTCATTTTCTTTGTGTGTGAGAGTTCATTAACATGCGGTGACAATGGCGGATGCAAAAGAGCCTACTTCATCTTTCCACGAGGAGACAGCGAGTGAAGCAGCACCTGAGGCTTCCTATTTCCAGGACACGCATATTTCATCACTGGACTGTAGTGAGACTTCCACCAGTCACGACACAAATTGGCACAATGACAAATGATTTTGTCCCATTAACACATCGTAAACAACTTAAAATACTCCGTAATTTATGGTCAGAGTAAGACAATTCGAAACTGTAACTGAAACTGTTTTTATTTGTGTACACTCAATGTGTTCCGGTTTCCTTTCCCTGAAGTTTATGAAGCGCGCCACAATAATTAATCAAAACTTGGCGTATAGGCTAGTAGCAAGCTTTTGCGTGCCATCTGTTTTAGGTTGGTGCATAGATTGTCTCTTCTTCTTCTGCTCTTTTTCCTGTTGTTGCAGTTAGCAAACAGCATTGCACTACTGTGCAAGCCCCCTTCTGGATTAGAGTGTGGATGACCTGTGACTGACTGTATTTGTCGTCTGACTGTATGCACCAAACCGTGATGGTTCGGGATGAATACATGTTCTGTTACACCCCTACACGATAGAATTTCTATGACTTTTCATTAGAGGAAAAATAACATTAATTATTTATTTATTTATTAATTACATTGGCCAGAATAGAGAGGAAAAAAAAATCTGTCAAATCTATTATAAACTCACATGCAGCATTGTTAAGTATTTTTCTGTAATTTAATTATAATGTAATAAAGCACAAAATGGCTTTTCAATCTTAAAATAGTTAACCCTCAGTCATTCTAAACCCCAGTTATGTTTCTTCATGTTTCACAATTATCCAGGGTTAAGAATTCAACCTAGGTATTCACAATCTGACGTTTCACACTGTACATTCATAAACCCTGGGTTAACGTTATTCTTTGCATATTTGCGGTGTCAGTGTTACTGGTTGGACGAATGGTGATATGTTCACATAAAGGCACTAGCATTGCACATCCTCATTTTATATATTACTGACTGTACCGTCAAGCTTATCCTGAACGGCCTTTTCGGACTATAAAGGTAAGAATGAAATGTTCTTCAATTGTCGCGTTTTCTGTCACCATTTGACATTTTTCCCCCTTAAACAATGAAACTACTCTTTCTACTATGCACTGCATTTCCATGGCTGTACAAAGCATGTGAATATGATGCATCTGATTGGCATCGCAAAAGTGGTGCTAACCCTTACTGGGAAGCAGGGTTTCATAACCCTGGGTAAAATGCGGTGCTAACCCTGCTTCTTACAAGTGTGAAATTTTCCTATACCTGGGCTAAAAAGTGTGGTTTAGAACAACAATAACCTGGGGTTAAACACAGTGTTAAAAGCCCTTAAGTGTAGTGTTATGAAAATATAAAATCATTTTGCTAGAGTTATGGTGTATCTGTGTAAATGCACAGTCTGTGAAAAGGGTCAATTATATGAAGATTTTCAGCAGAGTAAACTGGTTCACACTCAGCAATTGGGAATTAAATGAACATGCAAGAAGGGACAGTTCTCATAACAAAATTGAGCTGGTGTGTTTCGCCTAGGAGAGCAGCGATGCTTATTACTGTGTGAGGAATCGCATCACCTCAGCTGAGACTTACACTAGGCCGTGTCCTAATGAGAAAGCGTCTTAGCAATTGTGCCAGTGTCACGGCAGAGACTGAGCATTTCACTGTGAGATACTGCAAACTTTACCTCTCCTGTTGGCAAACTCTCTATGCTTTATTTCATTCATCTCTTTGGGGCGGTGTAGTCTAATGGTTAAAAATCTGGGCCGGTAATCAAATGGTTGAGGGTTCAAAACCTGTAGTAATTAATTAGTGGTCATACTCATTAATATCTTGCTCAAGATGTCTAACATTATACTGATGTAACACATTTAACTAGATTTGCATTTCATAAAGGAACTACCAAACCTGGCAGCAAAAGACGACAGAAGTGTTTTGGTTCTGCCTAAATTTAACAAATCCAAAAATTGGAATCAAGTAAATGGATAAAGAACTTCTGGACAATTACTTTCTGTAAGTATGCATACTATACAGTATATTGGGCAAGATGATATTGTAATATGACCTACACAAAGTAATTCAGGGGACCTGTTACCACAACTTAAATAAATGCATGGTTGCAAGTTAAACATTTTAAGTTGCAAACATTATGTTGTAGAGCTCTGGTGATATAATAATGTTGATCATTTATAATTTAAACTCAAATTTCTGTGTTAATTGGCTTTTTTATTTTTATTAGGTTGTAGTAACTTAAAGGGATAGTTCACCCAAAAATGAAAATTCTCTTTCGCTTTAGTCATGCTGAAGTTGTTCCAAACCTGTATGAATTTCATTGTTCTGCTGAACACAAAGGAAGATTTTTGGAAAAATGTTTGTAACCAACAGATCTTGGCAGCCATTTACTACAGTTAGTGTCTGCCGAGCTCTGCTTGTTTACAAACATTCTTCCAAAAATCTTCCTTTGTGTTCAGCAGAACAAAGAAATTCATACAGGTTTAAGGGTGAGTAAATGATGACAGAATTTTTATTTTTGGGTGAACTATCCCTTTGATAAAATTGTCTTGATAACTTTGGAAATTAGGCAGTGGATTTCTAGTTCCCAGTATGCTTTGCATAGGACTGGATAAAGAGAATAAATGTTGGGAAAGACCAGTTTCTGCAATGTTGAAGTTTTTGTGGTTACCATTGTACTGAAGAATCGATACATGAAGCTAAACACTACATTGACTCTATAAGCAATGACTGCGCTAATGCCAGTGACAAGTAATATCTTACTTGTTCATTAAATATACATGTTAAATAAGTTAGCATGTGCTATGATAGCTGTTGATTTGAACTGAAATAGATAAGATTAATTGGTTCCAGGGCTACAACTCTGGTAGGTGGAGCGACTTAATTTTTTTGAGTAATCAACTTAAAAAATGTGTGTTTGTGCTACAAATTATTAAGTTCCTCTAGCTCAATGTAGCTTGTTGGTTGAACGTTGTCATAACTCAACAAAAAAAAAATGCAAACAATTAGGTGTTCATTTCTTTTGTTGAGCCAACACATTCTTTTTTAGAGTGTACAATGTCAGCCATTCCATGGTTTCGTCACACATTCCATTTACAATCATGAGGATTTCTCCCCTTGTGGTTTATTGGGATAGTAGTCCATGACATGCACACTTCAGAACTGTAATTTGGCTTTTTTACCCAATGTTTTTGGATTTGGTGTATTCGGACATATAGTACTCATTTGTTGTACTGCTTTTTACTATATAACAGGGAAGTAGGCATATTCAGATGCAGAGTATGTGTAGTTTATTATCGTAAACTAAAGCTAAAACTAAAACTACAAAAAAAGATTTTTGTTCATTGATATAAAGCTGAATGAAATGAAATGTCAATGGATGAAAGTTCATAATAATTGATGAAAACTGAACTAAAACTGAAATATAAATAAATTGAATGTGAAGAGTAATAATTATAATAATAAACAAATAAAAATGACAAAAGCACATAATATAATTACTAAAAATTAAAATTAAATTAAAATAAAAAACTGAAAATAAAACAAAAGCTAATTAATAATATGAATTTAAAAAACGATAATAATATATAACTATATGTTTTCTTTATTTAGTAATAATTAATTAATTCAGGACGCTAAAAATTTAAGAAAGAAGACCAATTACTTGCCAGTATAGAAATAACTGCAAATAAAGTTGACCAATTAAAATTCATCATGCAAATAATACAATTATGGTTCAAATTTAAATGGTGAATATTCTTTCTAATAATGTACATCAAGGGGAAATTTTCACATTTTAATTTTACATTTCTTACACATACAGTTCATTAAAAAATAGCTAGCACACCTAAGGCTGAAGTTATCTGCAAAGAAGTTGTAATAAAGTCTATGTAAAATGGTTTGAGCTGAATTAATTGCATAACATTGCAAAGAAATGGAAAAATATAATTTTTGCAGATCATCAACACAGCTCTGACTTGCAAACACTGTAAAAACTGTTCCAAAAGACTTCGCTGTTTCAGAGTGACATTAGCTGACCTTTAGAGCTGTTTTCCATTTTTTAAAGAGCCATACAGCAAAAAGACACAGATTTTTGCAATTCAAATAGCTCTGCAAGCCTTGTTTCACAATACTTGCAAAAGAACAAAGCATAGATAGTGTGAGATATACAAGACCTCATGAAAACCATGTATCTACCACCACTGAACAGGCTTCGAAATCACTGTGTCTGATGGGACATTTAATGTTGCAGCATGTGGAGCGGATAACCTGCAGGCACAATGTTTATCTCCACAATATACGTATTTATCTGCGCTTGTTTGTCTGTATACAGAGGTAGCAAGATCGGTCAACAAGCCTGAGGCAGATTACAATGCTATATAGATTCCCTGATACCGAGAGAAAGACCTCCGTCCTTCATCAAACCAGACCGCGAGCATCTTAGTATGCAGGGCAGGTAGACCTACTTGTTCAAAATGGGCGTATGCGCGTATGTCTGTGCTGAAGGCGGTAATAACACCAGATCTTAGCATGTGCTGTCATGTGTCCTATTCTGCGCTTGAATGCCTCTAGTTTAATCCTGTGTGACGATGAATAAGTTGCATGGGAAAACTGACAGGCGACAAATTGTTATGGGCTAAAGAAGCCGTTGTCTTCTCGGTGCCAACTACTCCCATCATCCATCAGTGAGCAACTGATCAGCACAGAGTTATGCATACTATGAGGCTGTAGTCACTGCGAATAAAAAAAGAGGCATTGATGTAAATAAAAGCTCTGTTTTAAATAAAACAGACCTCTAACCTTGGTAAATAGCAGCGTTTTGCTCTTTGGAAAAGACAGCAGGGGATAAACAGGATCAGTGGGTGATAGCAGCTATACTAAAGATGGCCTGTAATGACAGAAGCTTATGCCACTTTCCATCCTCCCTATCCTCTCGATTAAATGTGAAGGTTAATCCATCCTTGTATCTCTCTCTTATTTGCTGTTAACCATCTTATCTTTCCCTCTTCCTCTGTATAGTCCTGTCTAGAGTTGCCACAATACCTTAATTAAGTTCCATGGTAAGGTACGATATATATATATATATATATATATATATATATATATATATATATATCGTATCGTACCATGAAAGTTAATTAAGGTATTGTGGCAACTCTAGATATATGGCATTCACATATATATATATATATATATATATATATATATGAATGTATTAAATCGATCAGAAGTGACTGTAAAAACATTTTATGTTTTTATTATTCATATGTGTCACGTTTTGAGTATGTCATGTTTATTGTTGGTATTTTTTTTTGGTTCAAATCAGTCTCCTTGTCAGGTTCCAGTTTGTTATTTCTTTCTGTTTGTTAATTAGTTCAATCATCCTTGTTCCCTACCTGTTTGTCTCCATAGCAACTGATTTGATTAGAGTATTCTGTTCATGTGTGTTGTGTTAATTATCTTGTTAGCTCGCTTGTTTGCCCGTGCACTTACGTTCTCAATTCCAGTCTGTTTGTCATCTTGCATTGTTGTTGTTTAACATCAGGTTGTATGTGGCTGTGTTTCTTTCTCCTGTGAGTATCTAAGTAAAAACTGTTTCAAGGATCCCTTGTCTTTGTGAACTATGTACTACAGCAACCCATCACTCACTCACGCATGCACGCACGCACACACACACACACAAAATATATATTATGGTAGCACATTTATTATTAATATTAAGGTTTGTTAACATTAGTTAACATTAATTATCAATGATAAATACTCGTAAAGCATTTATTACTCTTAGTTAATGTTAATTTCAAAATTTACTAATAACTTATTCAAATCAAAAGTTGTATCTGTTTATACTATTTAATGGACCTGAGTTAAAAATGAACAGTTGTATTTTTATTAACTAACATTAATAAAGATGAATAAATACTGTAACAAATGTATCTCTGATTGTTATTGATAGATCATGCATTAACAGATAATAACTAATAGGAGCTTATTGTAAAGTCTATAAACTATTATTTTTTTATTATTATTAGTAGTAATACTAGTTGTAGTAGTCGTAACAACAACAACAATGGCAAAGACGATAACTTAATACAAATAATAATAATAATAATACATTGCAAAAATATAAAAATACATTATTATTATTACACAAGTATTAATAATTTATACTATTATTATTATTAGCAGTAGTAGTAGTAATAACAACTAATAATAATAACTATAATACCATATTATTCCGAATATATGACAATGTTTTTTTTCGTAGAAATACATCTGAAAAAACGGGGTCATCTTATATTCAGGGTCTAGACTTTTACATGTCAATAACACACCCGCAACAATAGGTGGCACCAAATACGTGTAAAGCAAGTGTGCCAAGAAATACGGTGTCAGAGTGTAATGTTAGAAGATCAAGAGCGCAAAAAGACAGTCTTAAAAAAGCAAAGTCAAAGAAAAGCTTACAGTCTAAGAGCCGCGTGATTGTCATGTTTGCGTGCCTCGCTGACGAACAAATTTATTTTCAAATGAAAGCATTTTCTTTATCAAAACGCCTTTTTCCAACAGGTACATCTTGAAAAAGGGGGTTCGTCTTATAATCAGGGTCATCTTATATTCGGAACAATACAGTAATAATATTAATAATAATAGCAATAAATCTTTCAGAAATTATACTCTATAATATTCTTCTCCAACTCGCATCATTTTAGTTGTTACAGGAAACTGAAGAAAGGAATCTTTGTACCGCAAATTTTTAAAAAATGTTTATATGTGATAATTTTCAAATTTTGTGTATGAGGACTCTTACTTGAGGACTATTCTACATATTTGACTCCATCTGTTAGTAATGAAAGTAAAACAGTAAGACGACTGAGTTTTATAATTCTTATGTTGTTAATATCTGGGAATGTTTTACCGAATCCCGGTAATTAGGCCTATATATAATTGCCCCAACTAAAGTGATAATTCATGAATTCGGCATTCGAAAATAAATCTATAACAAATCATGAAACGGTTAGTCTTGACTGGCAATACTACGATTCATCTCGCACGAGCTTCGCACGTCCGCCAAACCATTCGGAACGGAATAATATTCAGTGCGACGGACTCGAGGAAGCGGCCAATTGGAGCATAGAGGGAAAACTCTCAAAGAATGAGCGAAATAAAGCAAAATTACTGACCTCTTCAGGGCTTCAAATGCAGGTCAGTTTCACCTGTAAAAGGCTACTGTGGTTTTATCTTCTTTAACGTAGCTAAGTATTAAATGTTAGCAGTAGCACTCCCATTACTATCGTCATTCAAGAAACTGTATGCTAAATGACATCATTATCATCGATTGTAAAGTTACAGTAGTAATTTAGCAGACAGATATTCACATCGATTTATACGTTTGGAGGGAGCTAGGCCAGCAACAACACAAACATATTAGTAATAATGCAATAACTTGTTCAGTATTATGATTTTTCTTTAAAGATATTGTCATGATGTATTTATTATTGTACTAATTTTGTCATTTAATTAAAAAAAAATTATATATTTGCATGAAATATTTTTTTTTCTTTTTTTTTTTTTTGATATTTAAGACATTTTAATATAAAACAACAACACATTGTCCTGTGATACTTTGAATTTACCAAAAATACATTTAGATTCTGTGCAAACAAATGAACGTGTTTTTTTGTTTGTTCGTTTTTTTTGCAGCGTCTTTCTTTTCAGTAGACCTGCTGAAGAAGAAGTGACAGGTAGCCTACAAGAAAAGTAGCAAAAAAGTAAACGCACACAAGGGAGAGAGTCGAGACAGAGATATATCAGGGAAAATGAAGATAATGAAAAGGAAAAGGGAAGTGAAGGTGCAGTTCAAGAGAGAACCTTTAATTATTTTGCACGGCCTTTTAAGGATTTTTATGTGATGACCATACAAAAAATATGGTTCTCCATGGTTCCAAAATGTGTTGTGGGTGTATGGGATGGCCTGGATGGGTGTGACATTTCCCAGCCTGAAACTTTGTCCCAGTCCGGCCCTGATGATTGGGAAAGGATTTTTCTTATCCCTGATGTCGAGTTTGCCTGGCAATATTTTTATGATGCTTTTACATTGATTCTTAATAGGCATGCACCATTTAAGAAATTTAGAGTTAAAGGCAGGGATAACCCTTGGTTTTCCGCTGCATTGTCTGTTCTTATACGTGAGCGGGATGCTGCTTGGACAAAAGCTAGGCAATCTGATTTAGGTTCTGACTGGATTCGTTTTAGACAGCTTCGAAATAAATGTACAGTCGCTATTGGGAAAGCTAAAGCTGATTATTTTATTGCAAAACCTACAACGAAATTGAAATAAACCCAAGAAATTGTGGCAGAATATAAAGTATATAGCGGGTAACAAAAATGTATAAATGCGGATTCCACCAACATATCTGATAAAGAGCAAATGCTTAATTATTTTAACAAGCATTTTATTGCCTCTGGGTCATTATTTGAGTCACAAAATCTTATACACTCAAATTGTGATTTTGTTAGTGCAGAAAGTTAATTTAAAAAGGAGTTCATTTTTAAACATATCAAAAGTTCTGATGTCCATAAAGCACTTAAATCACTTGATATAAATAAGTCACCAGGCCCTGACTGTGTGGAACCTATGTATTTGAAATTAGCAGCTGATATTGTTTCGACCCCTTTAACTTATCTTTTGAATCTTTCACTAGATACTGGTGTTATTCCGGAAATTTGGAAATCAGCTTTTGTTGTTCCCTTATTAAAAGGGGGAGATCCCACTATATTAGATAATTACAGGCCAATCTCAAAGCTTTGTGTCTTATCTAAAATTTTTGAAAGTCTTATTAGTGAACAGTTGTCAGGTTATTTTAAAATTTCTATATATTCTACAAAGTTCTATCTAATAATTAATCAGGGTTTCGTAAAAAACACAACAGCTGCTCTAAAAGTTTTAAATGATATTGTGGAATCATTGGATAGAGGTGATTATTGCGCTTCCCTTTTTATTGATTTATCAAAGGCTTTCGACACAGTGGATCGTGAAATATTGCTGCATAGATTAAAGAGAGTTGGTTTATTAAATCATGTTATTTTCTGGTTTAAAAAGTATTTAAGTGGAAGAACTCAATGTGTTCAGGCTGAAGGTAAACATTCAGAACTATTGGAGATTGTTAAAGGAGTTCCCCAAGGATCTGTGTTGGGGCCTCTTTTATTTACTATCTACATAAATAGTCTTGATTGTGATATTCAAAAAGTAAATTTTCACTATGCAGTTGACACTGTCATGTATTGTGGTGCACCTTCTAAACAGCAAGCCTTGCTTAAGCTTCAAATGACTTTTGATGTGATTCAGTCACGGCTTCATACTCAAAACTTGTTTTGAATGCTGATAAAACCAAGCTTGTGTTGTTTTCAAGCTCGAGAAAGATAGTAGGCAACCTTATTCCTATCCAGACTTTACAAGGTAATGTAACTGAGTTAGTGAAAGAGTATAAATATCTTGGCATCATTGTTGATGATACATTATCTCTTGGCTCTCACATAACTCAGTTAAAGAAAAAAATAAAGATAAAGCTTGGCTTTTATTATAGAAACAAGTTTTGTTTTTCATTTAATGTAAGAAAGAGGTTAGTTTCTGCTATTTTTTTGCCTGAACTCGATTATGGTGATGTGGTGTATCAATTTGCTTCTTCTCATCTTCTCTCTTACTTGGATGCCGTTTATCATAGTGCTCTAAGAGTTATATCAGATTGTAAACCTTTAACTCATCATTGCACTTTGTATAACAGAGTAGCCTGGCCTTCTCTATCCATTAGAAGGAAAATGCACTGGTATCTTATTATTAATAAAACTATTCTGGGGTTAAAATAATAAGATGCCTTCATATCTAGGTTGTCTTATTCAACAGAAAAGTGTTGGGAAATATTCTCTTCGGGTTATACTCTTTCTGTTCCGTTTGTTAGAACTGAACTGGGAAAAAGGACTCCGTTTGACTGGAATCTACTCCAAATGAAATTGAAATGACAAACTCTGGTGTCTATGGAACATTTTAAATATATTATTCGGTCACTTGAAGAAGACTCGATGTGCAATTTTTAAAAACATTTTACATTTACATTTTGTTCTGTAAGTTTGTGATTGTAATTGCTGCCCATTCTTGGCCAAAACACTCCTGTGAAAGATAGATTTTTAATCTCAGAGAGACTATCCTGGTTAAATTAAGGTAAAAAAAAAGTGTCCCGTGTCGCCCCCATAGCTTCTCTATGTGCTCTGAAAGGAGGGGGGGGGGGGGGGGTGCAATTCACAACCTCACAGCTAGATGCCGCTAAAAATCACACACTGCACCTTTAAGTTTGAGCCATTCAAACTCCAACAGTGATATTACTGTAGTACCAGTATTCCACGCAACACTATCAGAGGCTAAAGTGGAACATCACATCACACATTGCATGTCTTTGCTCTTTTCTGAAAACTCAGAAGAAACTTTGATTCACAAGTCACTCACACTACAGTCTCTCAACAAAACACCAAAACAGCCCTTTAACACATTCCTAAGACATTATAATTGAAATGCAGTTTCCATCACGGCTGACTCTCCTCTAGTTCTCAACTACAAAGCCCAAAAGCAGTTTTGATCTGTAATACTGCGAAGATACCAGAGTCTTGGGAGGGCAGAGAGCTCCGAGCAACACAAGATGAATGTGTTTAGACTGCTGAATATCTGTCAGACCAGCTGTTGTACTTCAGAGGGCCCTATTCAGGACGTTTCCATCAGATGTTTACAGATAAAAAAAAGAAAATAATTAGCTCTGTTCTAAAAGTGAGCTGTTTCAATGTCTACAGAGGAAGGAACCTTCTAAGGCAGCATTCTAACCAAAATGGAACATCATATTTTCCCTGACCTGACATTTACCGTCAGTATGGTCACTCAAACAGCACACAAATAGCTCTCTTTACTTGAAGTGCGCAGAATACTTGATTAACAATAGTATTTGAGGTTAGCATGTATGTAGCTGTAATGAGCAGAACAAGAATACATATACACCAATTAGGCATAACATTATGAAGGAGTGAAGGAGAAGTGAATAATGCTGATTATCTCTTCATCACGGCACCTGTTAGTGAGTGGGATATATTTGGCAGCAAGTGTACATTTTGTCCTCAAAGTTGATGTGTTAGAAGCAGGAAAAATGGGCAAGCTTAAGGATTTGAGCGAGTTTGACAAGGGCCAAATTGTGATGGCTAAACTGCAGTGGTCAGTATCTATCGAAAGTGGTCCAAGGAAGGAACAGTGGTGAACCGGCGACAGGGTCATGGGCGGCCAAGGCTCATTGATGCACGTGGGGAGCAAAGTAAGTGCCAACAGTGGGCATGTGAGCATCCCTGGTGGCTTTGGCCTCTTTCAGTAGGATAATGCGCCCTGCCACAAAGCAAAAATGGTTCAGGAATGGTTTGAGGAGCACAACAACGAGTTTGAGGTGTTGACTTGGCCTCCAAATTCCCCAGATCTCAATCCAATTGAGCATCTGTGGGATGTGCTGAACAAACAAGTCCGATCCATGGAGGCCCCACCTCGCAATTTACAGGACTGCTGTTAACATCTTGGTGCCAGATACCACAGCACACCTTCAGGGGTCTAGTGGAGTCCATGCCTTGACGGGTCAGGGCTGTTTTGGCAGAAAAAGGGGACCAACACAATATTAGGAAGGTGGTCATAATTTTATGCCTGATTGGTGTATACTGGGCCTAAATTAGACCTATTTTAGAACGGAATAAAAATATTTCCCTCAAAGTATCACTATGCTCATTGCAATGCATTCTGGGATTGCTAGAGGACAACTGAGATGCTAAATATATGTTTTGCCAAATAGAGATGTCTTAGAAGTCATTAAAAATGTTGATAACTACACTTTCAAACAATCCTGAAAGTGCACTACAAATGCTGCAACATTTAAATGGAACACAGCTATTTTGTCTGCTGTTGTTTTCTCTTGATTGTTAAGCTGCTCAAGAACATTAAAGACGCGGATGGAGATGTGATGACCCATGCAGAGCCAGGCTAACGGTGGAGACTGTTTGCTAATAGTGTCGTTTACTCTGCACTTCCAAATGTCACCAAAAAGCCAACAGCTAGGCAATGACGTTATGATGAGGGACAAAAATTGATAAATGTCGATTAGGAAACATTGACCTACGGGTCTGGCTGACACAGATATGAGCCATCAATTATTATTACGTTCCTGCCTGTCACTCTTCTATTCTCTTAGGAAGCAACAAGTTCAGAAATGGCACAGCATATTTTAATGTTGCAAAATATATGATGTGCATTTTAGAAAAGTACTACTGTACATTAAACCATTATAAAATAGGCAAATAGCATAACATTTTTTATTTTTTTTATTTGGTGAACTAGAATGTAAAGTGATCATAAAATATGGACAATCCACAACATTCAATGGTGCAGGCTTAAAAGGATAGTTAACCCAAAAATGGTGAAAAACCAATCATTCCAAACCTGTATGACTTTCTTTATTTTAAGGTGCCCTTTTTACAGTATAATTATACAAATAATACTAAGTAATATGAATTAACTACATGTACTTAATATAATTAGGATTTTATTAGCAACGCCTTAACAGACTGACTAGTTTTGGTTTAGGAAAGAGGCAGAAAAGGGTTAGGGCAAAGTCACACAAGAAAAACCCGTTAGACACGCGTCTGTTGTCTCTCGCACTGTATGACGTGACAGACTAGTTGTCCAGTCCAGTTCCAATCACACAGTTATAGAAAGAGGTTGTCACTCCCGTTAATAACTGAACTGTGTATGAACGTAACCGTATTAAGGACTCGAGGAGATTTACACACAGTAAGTTAATGAGTTGATTTATCTGCATTTTAATGTGCTTCCGTTCATAGAGATTTTTAAATGGCTGCCTAGGCTTTTTAGGTCAGGTAGAATCTGCGATTTCTGACCCAGTTTGTTTGCTGGCTTCCATGGCAGCAATACGCTGTGTTTTCCACCAACTGGCAACCCGGGGTGTCAAAATACTATTGGGTAAATTGGCAACGTGCGTTATCGCACAGACCAAAACAAAAACAGACATTCCGACACGGAACGCACATTTCAAAGTAGAATAACTGGCTGTAGCACTGTTTTTCTGAGAAACAAGTAGGTGAACTCAGTAAATATTTCCTAAATATCTGCAAACATATTGTGGTATTTTTATGTTTTAGTACAGTCCAAAACTTACACAGCAACTATAAGATGTTTTTTGAATTTTTAGGCTGCATTTATTTGATCAAAAATCCAGTAAAAACAGTAATATTGGGAAATATTTGTGCAATTTTAAATGTTTTCTACTTTACTATATTTTATATTGTAATTTATTACTGTGATGGCTGAATTTTCAGCATCATTACTCAAATCAAAGTGTCACATGATCCTTCAGAAATCATTCTTATGCTGATTTGCTGCTGAAGAAAACAGCATTTTAGTAGATTTTTGTACAAGTTTTTCTGTCACTTTTGATAACTGAAATGCATTGTTGCTGAAGTATTCATTTTACTTAAAAAAAAAAAAAAAAAAAAAAAAAAAAAAATCACACAAAAAAGGCACAAACTCTTGAGCTAAGTGATTATACACTCACCTAAAGGATTATTAGGAACACCTGTTTAATTTCTCATTAATGCAATTATCTAATCAACCAATCACATGGCAGTTGCTTCAATGCATTTAGGGGTGTGGTCCTGGTCAAGACAATCTCCTGAACTCCAAACTGAATGTCAGAATGGGAAAGAAAAGTGATTTAAGCAATTGTGAGCGTGGCATGGTTGTTGGTGCCAGACGGGCCGGTCTGAGTATTTCACAATCTGCTCAGTTACTGGGATTTTCACGCACAACCATTTCTAGAGTTTACAAAGAATGGTGTGAAAAGGGAAAAACATCCAGTATGCGGCAGTCCTGTGGGCGAAAATGCCTTGTTGATGCTAGAGGTCAGAGGAGAATGGGCCGACTGATTCAAGCTGATAGAAGAGCAACTTTGACTGAAATAACCACTCGTTACAACCAAGGTATGCAGCAAAGCATTTGTGAAGCCACAACACGCACAACCTTGAGGCGGAGGGCTACAACAGCAGAAGACCCCACCGGGTACCACTCATCTCCACTACAAATAGGAAAAAGAGGCTACAATTTGCACGAGCTCACCAAAATTGGACAGTTGAAGACTGGAAAAATGTTGCCTGGTCTGACGAGTCTCGATTTCTGTTGAAACATTCAGATGGTAGAGTCAGAATTTGGCGTAAACAGAATGAGAACATGGATCCATCATGCCTTGTTACCACTGTGCAGGCTGCTGGTGGTGGTGTAATGGTGTGGGGGATGTTTTCTTGGCACTTAGTGCCAATTGGGCATCGTTTAAATGCCACAGCCTACCTGAGCATTGTTTCTGACCATGTCCATCCCTTTATGACCACCATGTACCCATCCTCTGATGGCTACTTCCAGCAGGATATAAACCATGTCACAAAGCTCGAATCATTTCAAATTGGTTTCTTGAACATGACAATGAGTTCACTGTACTAAAATGGCCCCCACAGTCACCAGATCTCAACCCAATAGAGCATCTTTGGGATGTGGTGGAACGGGAGCTTCGTGCCCTGGATGTGCATCCCACAAATCTCCATCAACTGCAAGATGCTATCCTCTCAATATGGGCCAACATTTCTAAAGAATGCTTTCAGCACCTTGTTGAATCAATGCCACGTAGAATTAAGGCAGTTCTGAAGGCGAAAGGGGGTCAAACACAGTATTTGTATGGTGTTCCTAATAATCCTTTAGGTGAGTGTATATCACTGATTATGAGATAAGGGACAAAACATGTCCTACGTACAAAAGCCCTCTTTATGTTAAAAATAAAGAAATTCATCCAAAAAAAAAAAAAAACAACACTTAAAATGTTACATCTAAAGGAAATATGGTTGCTCAGGACATTCACTGCTTTATTTTTAAATAATTTCATTAGTATTATTTTAAATACATGGGGCCCTATCATACACCTGTCGCAATGCGGCGCCAGGCACGACACAAGTGTTTTTTGCTAGTTTCAGCCCGGCACAGTTATCGTTTTCACGTCCAGCGCCATGTTGTTTAAATAGCAAATGCACTCGTGCCCATCTGTTCGTCCATGGATGTGCTGGTCTGAAAATGAGGTGTGTTCAGGTGCATTGTTGGCGCGTTGCTATTTTGAGGCAACTGAAAAATTTGTTATTAAAAGGCCGAGTTAGTAATATGTGAGTACACTCTGCTTGTTACGCACCTGGCTTTTAAAGGGAATGGGAGATGAGACTCTGATTGGTTTATTGCACGTCACGCCCAAAACACACCCATTACTCATTAAGAGACTAGGTACAATCCTTTTGGACCATGCGCCTGACGTGCTGACCTGTTTTCCGTGGTTAAACTAGCAAAAATGGATTTGGACACGCCCTAAGTGCACCTGCGCCATGCGCTTCAAACTATGCGCACATGCTCTACACTCTAAAATACATGTAATTTAACCTGTCCTCAGCATGGTGTAAAATTGCCAAATGTTTAAAAATGCAACAAATTCAAAAATATAAATTGAAACTGAAATGCAGAGATCTGTAATATATCAAACAATGCAAAAAGTAAATCTTAAATAATATTTTCCATAAAAAATTCCTATCAAAGTTTTGTCTTCACTTTGCGTCAACTCCGTCAGGATTATTTTATTTTTCTGAATAAATTTAAAATAAATTTTTTAACTCTGAGGACCTACATATAAGGCTCTTCATATTAAAAAAGATTGCAGACAATAAAATAGAGCAGATACGTTTCTAATTGTAACGTTCTTTCTGTTGCAATGGACTGTATAATGACTTCCATTATATGTGCATTAAAGTAAACATGATTTCTGACTTTAAAATGTTCTCTCCTGTTCTTTCCCCTCTTTTTTATTTTAGTATTCCTTTTAGCCCTGCAGTTTTTAGAACTGGCATTGCTTCCACCTTGCCTCCCTGTACCCAATGCTCAATGCCCCTGACTGTGCAGAACTGTGCCTGATGGGCAGCGCTGCTCTCTGCCTCTCTCTCTGCATGTGTGTGTCTGCCTGGCACGCTCTCTTTAGCTGGTGTCAGTGGTTGTGGCAGCCAGCAGTGTGTGGTCCAGCTCCTGTGTGACTGTAACTGGCTTCTGGCTCTACTCTCTCTGCCCCACATCGCTCATTCCTCAGGGCTGTTCTCCATCTCCCAGCATCCCCTTCGCCTGCCATGCATATCAATCACTTTAATGGGGTGTTCTTTCAGATGAAAAAAAAAAAAAACACTCGGCTAAGCTAAAGTGGGTCAGTATCCTTTCATTGGTGACGCTGCTGAGGGGAGGGGAGGAAGGAAGGAAGGAAGGAAAAGGGAAAATGTTCAGGAGAGATAAATATGTAGATAGAAATATTTATATAGAGAGAGATGCACAGGACACATGGTCCTAGAACAGAGAGGTCTGAGCAGCTGGTGGGCCTGCAGTGGCCTTTCATGTCCATTAAGTGAAAAGAGGGCACAGGGTCAATATAAGCGGCAGCACAAGTCATTAACCTGGATAGCTAAAAGCCACATCACAGATGCAATGTTCAGTGTCTATCCTTTCAGTGTTGACACATATCTACTCAATACGGACTCAAAACACGTGCTTGTACTAAACAATAAATATGATGAACATAAACAAAAGCTAAAGAGCTTTTCAAAAGTCTAAAGGTCTAAAGTGCACTGTATGAAATATTATGACAATGAAAATAATTGAATTTTAATATATTTAGAAATGTAATTTATTCCATTTTCAGCCTTATTACTCCAGTCTTCAGTGTCACATGATCCTTCAGAAATCATTCTAACATGCTGATTTGATGCTCAAAAATCTTATTATTATCAATGTTGAAAACAGTTGTGCTATTGTGATTGGAAACTGAAGTTCAAAAGAACAGCATTTAATTGAAAAAGAACATTATAAAAAAATGTTTTACAGTCCATTCTGATCAATTTAAGCTCAAACTTATCTTATAAGAATAATGTTGATTTCAGCATTTTATTTGAATGCTTTTCTTAAAAAAAAAAAGCAAGAATCTAAGTTGCAGTGAGTTTCAATAGGAGCCAAAATGCCACAAATTCTGTTGATTGACTTTCATTTTTATTGAACGTTAATGTTCTACTCAGAATATGTCTTAAAGTGGCTTTTTAAAAAGTTATTCGTGGTTATTTTGTAATACTATGTCATTTTTATGATACGATTTTAACAGCTGAAAGACTGAAAATGTTGCCTTGCAATGCCAGTTTTAATAAATATTTACTTGCAACACCCTTGACTTGGTTTTTATTCATTTGTAAATGTATTCAGATAGTGTTCATTCTGCATTTAAATCAGTATATTACAGTTTACTGTTACAATTATTATTTTCAGCATTTTTCATGTTAAACTATTACAACATCATCTTGGATTATTGGGATATTTACAGGATTTTATTGGCAACTTTATTGCCAGGTAAATACTGTACTTAGTGAAATTACAAAATATTACTGTAAAATAAAATACAAGTTTAATTCAATGTTACTGTAAAAAATACTGTACAAATTACTGTATTTCACATACAACAATTAACTGTAAATTGGTTTGCAGTATTATGCTGTAATCAGTTTTACAGCAATTAACAACATTTTTACAGGATTTTATTGGCAACTTTATTGGCAAAATATATATATATTACTGAACAGAACCAAACTCTTTGGTACTGTGTAATCTTTGGAATGGTAATCTTTCTTTTTAGTTTTTACTTGGCTAATTTATCATAATTTTCCACACCTCCCCTGATGCCTCTTTGATAACCACTGCTTTAGTGAGATTAATATTTGTAATCACAGAAAAACAACAACAAGCAGTGCTTCATTGCTTTTAAACTATACCTGGGAGAAATCCCAGGCTAGACAAACCCTGACGCATTATGCATACCATGATATATTAAACACCTGGTCCACCATCTGTTTTCGTACAACCCGTACACAATGGAGGCAAGTTCACCTCAAATGTCACACCAACAGGGTAGACGGTCACAAATGTTACGTTCCTACCTTTAAGAAATTTTTACAACAAAATAATTAGGCATGGACACATTGTTTCTGATCTTTCTTTAGCTGTAGCATCTAGCATATGTGGAACAGATGGAATACAGACCTTAGAGAGCAACCAAACACATTCTGGATGTATTGCAGCATATGTTCTTGCTACTTGACTGCATAAGACAAACTTCACAGAGGTCTCGGATAGCTAGGCCCCGTTCAGATAAGTCGCTTAGGGGTGAAGTGTGGTGTCAAAAGGTAAAGATAGCACTCACCGGTTCTTTAGCTTTCTGCGCTAACACTGCAAAGGTGGACAGCTTGCTGCACAGACATTTGGTGTGGGAGACTGCCGGCGATGGAAGCGTTTGGCAGCTCTCTGCGTCCCAGTTTTCTTCGCCAGCCTCTCTGTTGATAGGGTATAGTGACAACACACACAAACACACACACAGGAAAAAGAGAATGAATTAATTGGGTCATTCCATGAGCGAGAACAGGAGTGGCCGAGTGGATAACAGAGTACCATGAGAACTAGTCGATGACAACTGCACTCCAAATGCCATCAGCCACAATGGCCCTCTAGTCCAACGGTCTTGCTTTTATAACAGGCCGTCCTATTTATCTATAATCTTTCTGTAAATACAGTGGGGCAAAAAAGTATTTAGTCAGCCACCAATTGTGCAAGTTGTCCCACTTAAAAAGATGAGAGAGGCCTGTAATTTTTATCATAGGTACACTTCAACTATGAGAGACAGAATGAGAAAAAAAAATCCAGAAAATCACATTGTCTGATTTTTAAAAAATGTATTTGCAAATTATGGTGGAAAATAAGTATTTGGTCAATAACAAAAGTTCATCTCAATACTTTGTTATATACCCTTTGTTGGCAATGACAGAGGTCAAACGTTTTCTGTAAGTCTCCACAAGGTTTTTACACACTGTTGCTGGTAGTTTGGCCCATTCCTCCATGCAGATCTCCTCTAGAGCAGTGATGTTTAGGGGCTGTCGCTGGGCAACACAGATTTTCAACTCCCTCCAAAGGTTTTCTATGGGGTTGAGATCTGGAGACTGGCTAGGCCACTCCAGGACCTTGAAATGCTTCTTACGAAGCCAATCCTTCGTTGCCCGGGTGGTGTGTTTGGGATTATTGTCATGCTGAAAGACCCAGCTACGTTTCATCTTCAATGCCCTTGCTGATGGAAGGAGGTTTTTACTCAAAATCTCACGATACATGGCCCCATTCATTCTTTCCTTTACACGGATCAGTCGTCCTGGTCCCTTTGCAGAAAAACAGCCCCAAAGCATGATGTTTCCACCCCCATGCTTCACAGTAGGTATGGCGTTCTTTGGATGCAACTCAGCATTCTTTTTCCTCCAAACACGACAAGTTGAGTTTTTACCAAAAAGTTCTATTTTGGTTTCATCTGACCATATGACATTCTCCCAATCCTCTTCTGCATCATCCAAATGCTCTCTAGCAAACTTCAGACGGGGCCGGGCATGTACTGGCTTAAGCAGGGGGACACGTCTGGCACTGCAGGATTTGAGTCCCTGGCGGCGTAGTGTGTTACTGATGGTAGCCTTTGTTACTTTGGTCCCAGCTCTCTGCAGGTCATTCACTAGGTCCCCCCGTGTGGTTCTGGGATTTTTGCTCACTGTTCTTGTGATCATTTTGACCCCACGGGGTGAGATCTTGCGTGGAGCCCCAGATCGAGGGAGATTATCAGTGGTCTTGTATGTCTTCCATTTTCTAATAACTGCTCCCACAGTTGATTTCTTCACACCAAGCTGCTTACCTATTGCAGATTCAGTCTTCCCAGCCTGGTGCAGGTCTACAATTTTGTTTCTGGTGTCTTTTGACAGCTCTTTGGTCTTGGCCATAGTGGAGTTTGGAGTCTGACTGTTTGAGGTTGTGGACAGGTGTCTTTTATACTGATAACGAGTTCAAACAGGTGCCATTAATACAGGTAACGAGTGGAGGACAGAGGAGCCTATTAAAGAAGAAGTTACAGGTCTGTGAGAGCCAGAAATCTTGCTTTTTTGTAGGTGACCAAATACTTATTTTCCACCATAAATTGCAAATAAATTCTTTAAAAATCAGACAATGTGATTTTCTGGATTTTTTTTTCTCATTCTGTCTCTCATAGTTGAAGTGTACCTATGATGAAAATTACAGGTCTCTCTCATCTTTTTAAGTGGAAGAACTTGCACAATTGGTGGCTGACTAAATACTTTTTTGCCCCACTGTATCTGCTTGTCACACACTTTCAGGGTCTCATCGCTGTCATACCTACCTTCCATCAATTTCTTACTCAGTGTTCTCAAAATGTCTAACAGAAGCACTCCAAATTCCCATAGCTTACCTTTTACACTTTATTTCTGTCGGTATAACTGTAATTATAATCATGTGATTAAGTTCTACTTTCATTCACTTCTTTCATTCATCCTTGAACAATCCATATATAACAGTGTTTATATATATACACACTCACCTAAAGGATTATTAGGAACACCATACTAATACTGTGTTTGACCCCCTTTCGCCTTCAGAACTGCCTTAATTCTACGTGGCATTGATTCAACAAGGTGCTGAAAGCATTCTTTAGAAATGTTGGCCCATATTGATAGGATAGCATCTTGCAGTTGATGGAGATTTGTGGGATGCACATCCAGGGCACGAAGCTCCCGTTCCACCATATCCCAAAGATGCTCTATTGGGTTGAGATCTGGTGACTGTGGGGGCCATTTAGGTACAGTGAACTCATTGTCATGTTCAAGAAACCAATTTGAAATGATTCAAGCTTTGTGACATGGTGCATTATCCTGCTGGAAGTAGCCATCAGAGGATGGGTACATGGTGGTCATAAAGGGATGGACATGGTCAGAAACAATGCTCAGGTAGGCCGTGGCATTTAAACGATGCCCAATTGGCACTAAGGGGCCTAAAGTGTGCCAAGAAAACATCCCCCACACCATTACACCACCACCACCAGCCTGCACAGTGGTAACAAGGCATGATGGATCCATGTTCTCATTCTGTTTACGCCAAATTCTGACTCTACCATCTGAATGTCTCAACAGAAATCGAGACTCATCAGACCAGGCAACATTTTTCCAGTCTTCAACTGTCCAATTTTGGTGAGCTCGTGTAAATTGTAGCCTCTTTTTCCTATTTGTAGTGGAGATGAGTGGTACCCGGTGGGGTCTTCTGCTGTTGTAGCCCATCCGCCTCAAGGTTGTGCGTGTTGTGGCTTCACAAATGCTTTGCTGCATACCTCGGTTGTAACGAGTGGTTATTTCAGTCAAAGTTGCTCTTCTATCAGCTTGAATCAGTCGGCCCATTCTTCTCTGACCTCTAGCATCAACAAGGCATTTTCGCCCACAGGACTGCCGCATACTGGATGTTTTTCCCTTTTCACACCATTCTTTGTAAACTCTAGAAATGGTTGTGCGTGAAAATCCCAGTAACTGAGCAGATTGTGAAATACTCAGACCGGCCCGCCTGGCACCAACAACCATGCCATGCTCAAAATTGCTTAAATCACCTTTCTTTCCCATTCTGACATTCAGTTTGGAGTTTAGGAGATTGTCTTGACCAGGACCACACCCCTAAATGCATTGAAGCAACTGCCATGTGATTGGTTGATTAGATAATTGCATTAATGAGAAATTGAACAGGTGTTCCTAATAATCCTTTAGGTGAGTGTATATACACTATAGTTCAGATAGTCAAGTCCCCCTGTAGTCAATGATTTTATCCCTTAAAACTCATCTTTGATCACCAAAATGACATATTTAAAAATCTTCATGGATTAAAATAGCTTGAATATAACTCTACACCCTTGTACACCTAGTATACGCGGCTCCATGAATATGCAAATTATCCCCGCCTCCACTCACTCACACCAGCTTAGAGATCCACTCGGTCAACTTTACTGTAGTAAACATAATAATAATAATAATAATTTGTTACATTTATATAGAGCTTTTCTGGGTACTCAAAGCGCTTTTCCATATAGAAGGGGGGAATCTCCTCAACCACCACCAATGTGCAGCATCCACCTGGATGATGCGACGGCAGCCATATTGCGCCAGAACGCCCACCACACACCAGCTTATAGTGGAGAGGACATGAATGAGTGATGAAGCCAATCAATATATGAAGATAATTAGGAGGCCATGATGGACAGAGGCCAATGGGCAAATTTAGCCAGGATGCGGGGGTTAAACCCCTACTCTTTTTCCGAAGGACATCCTGGGATTTTTAATGACCACATTAAAGGACCTCGGTTTAACATCTCATCCGAAGGACGGTGCTTGTTACAGTATAGTGTCCCCATCACTATACTGGGGCATTAGGAACCACACAGACCACAGGGTTCACTGCAGTTTTAAGGAGAAAATACTCAGCAAAGGTGTTGACTGATTTGCACATGATTTGTCTTAAAGTATATTAAAAACACCACATAGACATTTAAACATTTAAACAATGTTAAAAACTTGATTTTCACCACAGGGGTCTTTAATACTTTTATTCATAGGCAGATTATGTGTAGGACTGGCCAAGGCTTAGCCTTCTCCTGGCCATGGACTTGTGTGTGTTGTCACTCAAACCACTGACTGTTGCTGCTTCTGATTGCTTTTAGAGGGAAAAGCTCCCCATAACTGCTGGTCTAGGATCAGTTTTCCCGCTAATAACAGCATATTGAAGAAACAGATTTGGCAAACGAGCCAGTGTGTCATTTAACTGGACTTATTTGACTTGACTAGGCTGTGAACTTGAATTTTCAGTTGTGGAAACAGAATGTTACTCATATTTATTCAGATGCGCTTTTTAATTTTCATTTTAAAGTGAACTACTCCTTTAAAGTGCAAAGACAGATAGGCCATCTGTCTTTGCGCTTTAAAGAAGTAGTTCACTTTAAGATGAAAATTACCCAATGATTTACTCACCCTCAAGCCATCCAAGGTTTATATGACTTTCTTCTTTCTGATGAACACAATCAGAGTTATATTAATAAATATCCTGGCGCTTCCAAGCTTTATAATGGCAGTGACGGGGTCCATTGAGTTTGAAGCTCAAAAAAGCACATCCATCCATAATAAACGTACTTCACACGGCTCCGGGGGGTTAACAAAAGCCTTCTGAAGCGAATCGATGGGGTTTTGTAAGAAAAATATCCATACTTAAAACTTTAAAATATCTAGCTCCCGCCAGACCGCCTTCTGTATTCAACTTACGGAAAAAGCGTAACTGGCGCGATTGTATCACTAGAACGTAGCGCGAGCGTTTTGAACTGTTCTGGGAACTTAATGATTGTGAACTTAAGATTCTCTCACATATGCACATGTGAAATTCATGTTTGTTTGTTTTTTTCATGTGCAGAAATAAACGGAAATGGAGTGTTTTAAAACAGTTGTTAAATGTAAATTGTAATGCTTGATCCTCAGATTAAACCCACTGGTGAAACCAGATGGTCGGACTAAAAGGAACTTCTAATTATGGATTCAGCAAATAGTGTAAAAAAAAAGGGAAAAAAAGCGCAACTGAATAAATGTGTAACATTCTGTTTCCACAACTGAAAATTCAAGTTCACAGCCTAGTCAAGTCAAATAAGTCCAGTTAAATGAGACTGGACATAACCCATCAAGTATTGGGTCATTTTTCCAGCAGTGGTAATTTCTGTGAAAAGATTCATGAATCATTACTACTGTATTGTGGCCTTGAGTTAGACACTTACTTAAGATATACAATTTCAAAACATTTCCTATGAGCATTTCATCACTACAAAGGGAAAGAAAAAACACTTCAGGAAATAGCAATTTGTCATGTTGACTTTACAAAGTTACACTGAAATTTATGAACAATAAATAAGTGAATTTCATCTCCAAGCAATGATTTGTATTGTATTCAGTATTTTAATTATTCAGTTCACAAAAGCTGACCAAAAAGCTGTTCAACGACTATAGTACATCCAAATAGCCTTATTGGACGAGATAAAAGAATAATATTTAAGGTTGGACAAAATGAAATGAACTTACAATACACTGAAAGAACAAATACACTGAGTTCAGTACTCTGCAAATTCATGCCGGCACAGTAGAGGGCACAGCTCAAACAAACCAAACACAAATGTGATGTTTATCTAAAGTCATGTTTGCGTATTCGTATGATTGAATTAGATCATCGAAGGTCAGCAGAAAAGACTAGGTTAATAAAGTGAGATTAAATACATAAAGTATATTTGTGTTATTAAACATTTAATTATAGCAGTTTTGCGTAATATTCTGAGTTTGCATTTCACTGTTTTTATTCATTTTTAGGAATACTGAATCTGTCTTAGTGCAAGTGAGAGGAGTAAATACATGATTTAGTCTAGAACTAGAATAACCATCATGTTTACACATTCATTTTTTCTCAACATGGGGACGGGAGAGGAATCAGTCAATAAATAGGAAAACAAAACTAATTTGTGTTACTTATTTGAAAAAGTAACTCAGATATTTTGTTGTAAATTTAAAATTAATGTGTTATTTTACAAGTTACTTGCAATAAGTAATCTGATTTCTTAATTTGCATTACTTGTAATGCATTACCCCCAACACTGGTGCTAAAACAGACAGTTTCCATTCCTAGATTGTGCTAAATGCATGTAAAAATAAAAGAGATTGAATAACATTAAAATGCATTTATTTTAAGCCTGATACTTTTATTTTGAGTACTAAAAAAACAGGCATATTAAATGCATATCTTGAATTACGAGCCTATAAGTGTATAAGCAAAAATAGAGATGCAATCCACCAACAATGTATAATTAAAGAATAAGTAAATTAGGACAAGAATTCCAGAGATTAATTAAACAGGGGCTATATAAATAAATAGACCTTCCTGTAATTATTCATAACTAAATTCATTAACATTTTACTTTCAAGGTCAAGGTTGTTAAAGCAAACATTTTGGGGCAAATTCACTAAACATTTGCGTCACTTTTGTGTGCAGTATTTCAGTGCAACACTCTGCATCTTATTCCCTAACCAGCCACAATCCAGTTTCAGTCAAAGTGATTGTATTCAGCGGCAACATGCCTCCTTTCCATGTAAATTAGGCTTGTTCTAGATTGAGGCGTATTCACAAATGTCTCTTAATTTGCTTGGCACAATTAACGCTGCGCTATTACCGCCTGTAGAAAATTGTTTAAAAGAGACGTTTGTGTACATTTTCAAGCCATTATGCCAGCAGTGATTCATCAAATGATGATCAAATGATGGAAAGGCACGTTATAATCAGCCATTTATCCAGATTCGTGGTGTAGAGTGCAGTTGCAATAGTCGATTCAGACATCTGGATCGCAATGGAGTGATGCTGGGCAGGTAAAGTATGCCAGATCACAGTCGTATGCAGCATCCTTTATATTCTCGCTTAGCCAGAAGTTTAGACTGATGGCAGAAGGTCTAGACTCCATAGCAGCTCTCATTGGCCAATGACTGCCCAGAACGCTGTCTGACTAACATGTAAAGCAACCAATCATTGTTTGTTTTGTTCAGCGCCATGTGTAGGAGGGTGAAAATGTAAATTCAATGTCCCTACAATAACAGACTGGTGTGTAAAACTCTAGGATGTCTTTTAAAGAGTCTATGCAGCGAACTTCACATACTTTTGCAAATCCAGCATTTAGTGTCATTTTTCGACATGTAGGGTACTCCATTGATTGCAGTTGTTTGCCCAATGTGTCAGATCAAGACGCATCAAATTCTGTTGATTTGTAAAAGTAGACATGATTTTATAAATATTTATAGGCTACTTTTATATTTTGGAGCAACTAACCCCACTCCTACCCTAAACCTACCCACTTCTCAACAATAAAACACATAACAGGCAAATAAAGTACAATCACAGGTATTTATTGCAAAAACTGACCAAACACAGTATAAAAGTATTAAAGGATTAGTTCACTTCAAAATGAAAATTTCCTGATAATTTACTCACCCCCATCTCATCCAAGACGTTCATGTCTTTCTTTCTTCAGTCGAAAAGAAATTACGTTTTTTGAGGAAAACATTCCAGGATTTTTCTCCACATAATGCACTTCTATGGCAACCAATGGGTTGAAGGTCCAAATCAATGCAGTTTCAAAGGGCTTCGAAGGGCTTCAAAGGGTTCTGTACGATCCCAGACGAGGAATAGGGTCTTATCTAGTGAAACCATCTGCCATTAAAAAAAAAAAAATGTATATACTTTTTAACCTAAATTGCTCATCTTGCACTGCTCTGCGGCACGCCATGGCATGGATTATGTAATCACGTCTGAAAGGTCACGTTAGACGTAGGCGGAAGTACCGCCCCCGTGTTTACAAAGCCCAATACAAACATCCTTTAGCAAAAAAAGGTAAAACAACGTTGTCGGACGATTTTGAAGTTGGAGATAGAGTTTTTTTTTGGTAAAGGGCGTTTGTATTAGTCTTCGCAAGTTCGCTTGGGGTGGTACTTCCGCCTACGTCTAGCGTGACCTTTCCGTCGTGATTACGCAATCCATGGCACGTCGCAGAGCAGCGCAAGATGAGCAATTTAGGTTAAAAAGTATATTAATTTTTAATTTATTTTTGAAAATGGCCGATGGTTTCGCTAGATAAGACCCTATTCCTCATCTGGGATCCTGCAGAGCCCTTTGAAGCCATTTGAAGCCTTTTGAAGCCCCGTTGGCTGCCATAGAAATCCATTATGTGGAGAAAAATCCTGGAATGTTTTCCTCAAAAAACTTAATTTCTTTTCAACTGAAGAAAGAAAGACACGAACACCTTGGATGAGATGGGGGTGAGTAAAATATCAGGAAATTTTCATTTTGAAGTGAACTAATCCTTTAACTCATGTTGCATTCCAAGTCTTCTGAAGTCATACGATGTCTTCATTTAAAGAACGGAGCTGATCTTAATGTTTTAATCACTGAAATGATGATCCCGCCGCTCCGTGAATCCCTTTTGGGGATTTTCTTTTCTTTTTCAATCTTTTAACCTCAGAACACTTGGAATATTCTTACTTTTTTTAATACATTGTGCCTGCAGTCGTATCTGCCTGTTTTATATCATATAATACACAAATGGGTAGGTTTAGAGATGGGGTGAGGTTACATGTTCAAACGTGTCTAAATAGCATAAATTAAAAAAATAAAAATAAAAATGTTAATAAAATTATGCTGGCTGATTAAATTGAGAATCACGCTCCAACATGTCAATGGCAAAATCATAACCCAATAAATAATTTTATCATAACGACAACATGCCCAACGCGTCTGTGTATGACGGCTGCTTTCAAGCGCTCCTGTCCTGTGTGTATCTGTGTAAACGCTTGGTGAAAAGGGTTGATTGTTGTAGCCAATCACAGACATATATGTTGAGTGTGTGAACACAATGGCCAATCAGAGGTGTTTAAAAATCCGTTCAACAGTGCTCAAAATGCTGGTCACATTTTTTAAATTTCAGTGCCGACTTTTGACAACACTATCCGGAAGTGTTTCCAATTTTGTGTGCTTTATGCATCAGGCGTTCCGTGAGACTACATCCTTCACAACCTAGTACTCAGAACTGCATGATGGGAATTGCACTGTGCAAATTTAATTGGGCTTGGGCTAATCAATGCTAAAACAATGCTAGATGTGTGAGCAATTCATTCCTAGTGTAAGAGTCTTGTAAAATAGTAGTGAAACAAAAGCGTCCTCGCAATAAACCTGCTCAGAAGCAACGCAACACATCTGTATGTCTATGTTTTCATCTCTCTCTCTCTCTCTCTCTCTCTCATAAACATGCAACATTAATTTCTTCAACACAAATGCTCCCACAATAAGTGCTCAATAAATAAAAACCCACCTAATGCAATGTAAGTGCAATCTTTCTCTAGCCTTGATCTGCAGATTGACACTTCAGAGGCAGCTGATCTGAGGCGACTCCTAGTCGAAGTCTCCGATGCCAACAGAAACAAAGATGAGTCGACAGACACGTGAATGGAATTCTGGGTATTTTTGGTTAGGCTAGGTTTAAGCACACAGCATCAGGTGCAAACCTCCCAGGGATATTAATCAACAGCAGGTGAGCAGGGGCAGGTGAGATAAGAGATACAGGGGATAGTGAAACATCATCTAAAACATTGTTCGGCAGGCGAGGTACTTTGCTTAGATCAGAAAACATCCAATTACTGAGCTCTTGGAATGAGACAGGTACACTGTCCAGACAACATAATTTACAGTCCTTTGGGACATTATCTATCTTTTATAACATATTACACCTGCTGAAAAGATGTTGTGTTTAGGATGGTGGGCACCAGTAGTGCTTATATATACAGCGAGCGCAGGTGAGACCTGAACAGCTCACAGCTATCTGTGTTTAAAATAAACTCACTGCACTGGTGCGCAGTCATGTTGGAACAGGAAGGGGCTATCCCCAAACTGTTCCCACAAAGTTGGGAGCATGAAATTGTCCAAAATGTCTTGGTATGCTGAAGCATTAAGAGTTCCTTTCACTGGAACTAAGGGGCCAAGCCCAACCCCTGAAAAACAACCCCACACCATAATCCCCCTCCACCAAACTTTATACTTGGCACAGTGCATTCAGGCAAGTACCGTTCTCCTGGCAACCGCCAATCCCAGACTCGTCCATCGGATTGCCAGACAGAGAAGCGTGATTCATCACTCCACAGAACACGTCTTCACTGCTCTAGAGTCCAGTGGCGGCGAGCTTTACACCACTACATCCGACGCTTTGCATTGCACTTGGTGATGTAAGGCTTGGATGCAGCTGCTCGGCCATGGAAACCCATTCCATGAAGCTCTCTCTGCACTGTTCTTGAGCTAATCTGAAAGCCACACTAAGTTTGGAGGTCTGTAGCTATTGACTCTTCAGAAAGTTGGCGACTTCTGCGCATGCACTGACCAAGCTCTGTGATTTTACGTGGCCTGCCACTTCGTGGCTGAGTTGCCGTTGTTCCCAATTGCTTCCACCTTGTTATAATACCACTAACAGTTGACCATGGAATATTTAGTAGTAAGGGAAATTCACAAATGTCCCATTCTTTCACAAATGTTTGTAGAAGCAGTCTGCATGCCTAGGTGCTTGATTTTATATACCTTTGTCATTGGAAGTGATTGAAACACCTGAATTCAATGATTTGGATGGGTGTCCCAATACTTTTGGCAATATAGTTTATGTGACATCACACTATTTAATTTAAAGATATAGGTCACATGCATAACAATTGATGAAATGACAGTACAATAATGTAAAATAAATATTTCGGCAAGTTGACCACTAGTCACCAGTATGGGATGCTGGTGCATGAAAAAGTGCATGCGAAACATAAATATAAATGTACAAAAAAACAAAAAAAAACTTTGGCATTAACCTCTGAGATCCTCAATGCACCACAACTTCACCCAAAAGATCATGCCAGCACCAAACCAAATTTCAGCAGGGCTAGTTCCAGAAAAAATAAAAAAATAAAAACAACACTCATCTGCATATGTCCAACTCAATTTCCACCACCTCTTTACAGTATTAGCCAGAATGGTAAACAAACTCTGAACCTTTTCATTACCTACATTTTGAGGTTTTTCTCTCATGCAATTATCAATGGCTAGGCATACTTTTACACTGTTGCTCTGTCATATGCACAAAAGCAAATATGCATGCTAAAAGCAAGGGCAAGCAAGCCAACATATGGAGAATGAAATGCCACAGCAGTCATTTTTCACCCTTTGGTATGTGAGAGCGGCTCCATTATTTAATTAGCACATGCTGTGATAGGTTTAATGAACCAGCAGCACGCTCCCTTCCCCATCAACGGCCCAGCCCGTGATTGTGTTTAGGTCTCTGATTAAATGACCAGATCTGCCATGACAGTAGTCTGGGGGGGATCAGATTACAGAACAGACCAAATTGACTTTGTCCCCTTTTGTTTTTAATATCCACTACAAGATGAGCTTCCTCAAACCACAGGATGAAAACACAAGATAAACATCGGCAATAGAGATCAAGCTGTGGTGGATTAAAGGAGCCATTGTCTTGACAAAAAGTGACGGTTAAGTTTGGACTCGCGTCTGCCATAAAGAAGCTGAAAATACACCTTAAACAAACAAATTAAACATGGATTCTGACAGCTAATCTATGTGAGTAACAGTTTTATTTCGGGAAGGCAATTAATTCTAATCTGGTTATAGGCACCTGTGTTATGAGCTAAATATGCCCTGTATGATTATAGTGAAGGGGTTTCTCCTGAGAAGAATTATGGGAGTGAATGTAGAGAATAAAATGTCGAAAATTGGGGAAAAAATACTGCGAAAAAAAATTAGAAAGTGATGTGAAAGGGAGGGAGAGAATGATAATTAGCTCTAAAAGAGTATAAAGGAGAGGAAATATTACATGACAAGCAGAATCAATCTGACCTATCCTTTTCACTATACAACAGAAGAATTTTCTGGAACTTCATAGCTAATGGCTTAAGTGAACCTTAAGTGAAGTTCAGAAATTCTGAGGGTAAAGACTGAGAAACCTCATTCTTAAATAAAACATAAATCTAACAAACTTACATGGTGTGTGCCCTTTTTTAAACACACACACACACACACACACACACACACACAGATGTACCAAAACATTACGACCAGTCAAAGGTCAAGCGAATATCATTGATCATTGGCAGTTCACCATACATGTGTGTGAACACTTACAGAGCTCTATATAAAAACATACACACACAAACGTTTTAACGTTTTATGGGAACTTTTTATAGACATTTTTTTATACTGTACAAACTGTATATTCCATCCCCTAACCCTAAAACTACCCCTCACAGAAAACGTTCTGCATTTTTACATTTTCAAAACAAAACATTTAGTATATGATTTATAAGCTGTTTTTCTCATGGGTCCCAAAAAATGTCCCAACACAGACATGGATTTCAGATAATGCCATCTTTGTGGGGACATTTTTTCCTCGTAATGTAGAGTTTACCTGGACCACACACACACACACACACACACACACACACAGAAAGAAAGAATAACTTGTTCACATAAATGGCTATATTCAGATTGATTATACTTGATTAATTTATACTGTAATTAATAAAAAAAAAATCACAGCCACCGAAACATAATGTAGTTATGTTTCATTCCTGAATTATTCAGTTTTTGAATGAATCATTTGAGTTAATGAATGAATCATTAACTCACTCATAAAGACAGTAGCTGCGTCCAAAATTGCATACGCTGAGTAGGTACTTACTTTGTGACCACTAAAACAATATGTTCTATATAGTATGAATACATGTAGTATGAACGTAATCCAGACGTACTACATTTGCCATGTTGTCAATATCATGTGACCTTCCAGCAACCTTCACCTCCATTCACAAATCCTTCCAGTGGCCTCATGGGATAGTAAAGTGTCGATCGTATGCATCGTATTTTCCGTACTCTGAATTCAGACATAGTTCTTTCGTCGCATACTGATTTTTGCCTAACTGTATAGAAGGGAAGTATGTGATTTCGGATGCCACCTGTTACTTGTTCTCTTTACGAATGAATCAGTTGAATGAATAAATCAATGCTACCTACTGGTATAACGATGTAACCTGCAGAAAGAGTCATTAAAAAATCTCCACCACAAATAATCAGACTGACAGTCTGTCTGGAACACGCAACAATATATATATATATATATATATATATATATATAGTGAAATATTGATTATGCATTTTACAGTACTCTTTTAAGGAAATTACCATGAATCAGCTGATCATTCTGAGGGTAAAACTTAATTTCAGTAGGGTAAAACTTAAAAGTCTCATGGAATTTAGTACACCAATATCACAAACAATCTATATGTTTTTGGAGATTTTCTGCTTCTTAAAGTTTCCTCCTGAGAGTACCAAAGTCTGCAATTAAAAGTCAGGAATTTCTCATTAAATTCTTCCAAGATCTAAGTATCTGCTGGACTATGCTATCCACATTGATTTAATAGCTACTCATACTGCATGTAAAAACAAAATTTGCCCATGGAATTTGAAATACCTGAAACAACATTGAAACTGCAAAACTAAAGCTATCTCTCTGAGCAATATTTTTTTCTCTCTGACTATGATGCCTCAGATCTGAACTAGTGCGGACATAAACAGAACTGAAGCATTGACAGTATTTTCCCATAATTTTCCCACAAGAATAAAAAAACCAAGTCCTTGTCCTCAGAAGCACAACCTTACACTTCAGAGGACAATGCTTTTGATTCTTCATGGCTATGCTTCCAAAAAACTTCCTTTTGTCAGATGGCATGGAAAGTGCTTGTCATTTGGCCTCTCACCTATGCTTTCCTGACGATAATTGTTAAGCTTCTTTAGAGAGATTAGCTTTCCTCTTGGTGCACTGATGGGAATGATTCCAGGCAGGTTAACAATGCGTGCGACTACTGGCCCTGCACAACTGGTGTCACAGCTTCAAGAAACAACCTCCAAGAGAACATTTTCTGAATCGATGATGTTGAATCACATTAGGGTGTTAAAAAGACATTTCTCCTTCATAATCGGATTAAATAACCCAGCAAAGGCTGGAGCAACAAACTTCAAAACAATCAACTAGCAATTCTGTGCACACAAAACTATGAAACCAAGGCAGATTGACATTGACGTCCTTTTATGTTTCATGTTTTATGAAGAGAATGAAATCTTGAAAATCAGATTTAAATGATCTGACAAAGGCAAATATTCCTTATATTTGCAATAATGCATTAATACCAATACTCACAGGGGAAACTTATTTAAGGGGAAATGTGTTTTACATGATTAAAAACAACCAAAATGAGGGAGGATCTTTGACTTTTCTGCCTCTCTTTCCTACAAAAGCTTTGACATACAAACTATACCTTCTATCTCCTGCATGATCATAACTCTAGACTTGATTTTAACCATTTGTCATTGGCAAAAAACAAAAACAAACATTAAATATGTATGTACTCACCACAATGGTGTAGTCTAATTCCACACAGATGCTATATGTACGCAGACAGACGATTGCTGAGACTCAATCTGCTTGTGCTTCGATTGACACACTAACACTGTCCCCTGCCCTGGAAGCCACACCCCCAACAAACAAACATACACACACACACTTGACTTAAAGCACTGGAGGAGGTAAAGGGTTATTTCCGGATCAGGTGTTGCGATTTGGATCCAAATATAGAACGCTGAATCTTTAGTGGCTCATTTTAATGACACACAAACATACTTACCCATTGAAGAGCAGTACAGAAAGCTCACCCAACGTGTGTGATGACATGAGCAGGAAGTAGGCAGAAGATTACGGCGGGAGGAAAAAATATAAAGAGAGAGAGAGGCCCGATGTAGAGATGTAGGTCTGGCTGCGGTAAGACAGATAATGGCGCATGAAGCAGCTCTCGCGGCGAGATTGATTCCACATTATCCTAGTTCAGCTCATTTTAACCATAAGATGCTTATGGCTTACTGTCTGACTTTATTACAGGAAGAGGGGATGTGTAAGGGGGGTGTAAACAGGGGTCGCACAGGTTGCGATATCACTGCGGGGAGGGAAGAGTCGCATCCGCCCTGATATTTCACTAAGATAAAATTCTCTGTAAGCCAAATGGCTCCAGGAATCACTATTAAGTTGCTGTGATTATTTTTTCTTGTGGTGTCATAAAGACAGAAGCTGTTCTAGCAGCTGATCTACAGTGCATTGAGTGGGAGAAAGTCTGAGTCACGGCCTCGTTAGAGAGAGAGCTCCATGCTTATTTTCAGATAATGAGCGGGTACACAGAGAGTTCAGGAGTCTGTAAACCAGACTGAATCGCATGCCTAAAACATCCCACAATGCCTTCATCCTGCAGTAAACATATACAGTGGCTTTATTTTAACCTGTAATGGGTTCCCTGCCAAGAAACCAAAAATCTGAATTCTGTGAATCTGTTTGCAAGTCACAATACCCAAAAAGAAGAAAGAAATCGGAATGTGTAATTGTGTATCAGTATATTGGATCTGTGCATTAGCTCTTAAAGTGACACCAGGCTACCTGCTGGTGTGTATGTCATTAATGTTAACTAAACAACAAAACATTAAAGGATTAGTTCACTTCAGAATAAAAAATTCCTGATAATTTACTTACCCCCATGTCATCCAAGATGTTCATTTCTTTCTTTCTTCAGTCGTAAAGAAATTAAGGTTTTTGAGGAAAACATTCCAGGAGTTTTTTCCATATAGTGGATTTTAACGGGAACCAACGAGTTGAAGGTCCAAACTGAAGTTTCAATGCAGCTTCAACGTTTCAATGCAGCTTCCATCCAAGGAATAAGGGTCTTATCTAGCGAAATGATCAGTCATTTTCTAAAAATAAATAAATAAATCTATATACTTTTTAACCACATATGCTTGTCTTGCACTAGCGCCCATGACTTCACGCATTACATAATCACGTTGGAAAGGTCATGCATGACGTGACGTTCGTCTGTGTACTCCCATTCAAAAAGGTAGGGTAGGGCGAAAAACTCCATCTCATTTTCTCCTCAACTTCAAAATCGCCCGACATCGCTGTTTTACCTTTTTTTTGTTTTTGTTTTTTAGAAAATGACAGATGACTTCACTAGATAAGACACTTATTCCTCGGCTAGGAACGTGTAGAGCTCTTGAAACTGGAATTTGGACCTTCATCCCGTTGAAGTCCACTATATGGAGAAAAATCCTGGAATGCTTTCCTCAAAAAACTTAATTTCTTTTTGACTGAAGAAAGAAAGACGTGAACACCTTGGATGACATGGGGGTGAGTAAGTTATCTCACCCCCATGTCACCCCCAACAAAAACAAAACAGCAATAGCCAATGCTCGGGAAAAAAAAAAACACTTCAGGATTCATAGGTAAAGACTGGCAGCAAACATGATATGGTATGACTGTCATACCGGTCATACTGTTTATTTATGCATTTCATTTTTATGGGGTTCTCATTATAATTATAAGGATAATAATGATATAATGGTGTCATCTGATTGGCCACCCTGGAAGCATTTATTTTAATGTGCAGCAACACTGCACATTGTTAATGTACACTATATTGCCAAAGGTTTTGGGACGCCTGCCTCTGCATGCACATGAACTAATGACATCCCATTCTTTATCTGTAGGGTTTAATATGGAGTTGGCCCACCCTTTGCAGCTATAATAGCTTCAACTCTTCTGGGAAGGCTTTCCACAAGGTTTAGGAGTGTTTTTTTAGGAATTTTTGACCATTCTTCTAGAAGCGCATTTGTGAGGTCAGGTATTGATGTTGGACGAGAAGGCCTGACTCGCAGTCTCCGCTCTAATTCATCCCAAAGGTGTTCTATCGGGTTGAGGTCAGGACTCTGTGCAGGCCAGTCAAGTTCCTCCCTACCAAACTCGCTCATCCATGTCTTTATGGACCTTGCTTTGTGCACTGGTGCGTAGTCATGTTGGAACAGGAAGGGGCTATCCCCAAATTGCCTAAAATGACTTGGTATGCTGAAGCATTAATAGTTCCTTTCACTGGAACTAAGGGGCCAAGCCCAACCCCTGAAAAACAACCCCACACCATAATCCCCCCTCCACCAAACTTTACACTCGGCACAGTGCAGTCAGGCAAGTACCGTTCTCCTGGCAACCGCCAAACACAGACTCGTCCATCGGACTGCCAGACAGAGAAGCGTGATTCGTCACTCCAGAGAACACGTCTCCATATAGAATCTAGTGGCAGCGTGCTTTACACCACTGCATCCGACGCTTTGCATTGCACTTGGTGGTGTAAGGATTGGATGCAGCTGCTCGGCCATGGAAACCCATTCCATGAAGCTCTCTCTGCACTGTTCTTGTGCTAATCTGAAGGCCACACAAAGTTTGGAGGTCTGTAGCTATTGACTCTTCAGAAAGTTGGCGACTTCTGCGCACTGTGCGCCTCAGCATGCGTTGACCCCGCTCTGTGATTTTACGTGGCCTACCACTTCGTGGCTGAGTTGCTGTTGTTCCCAAGTGCTTCCACTTTGTTATAATACCACTAACAGTTGACCGTGGAATATTTAGTAGTGAGGAAATTTCACAAATGGATTTATTGCACAGGTGGCAACCTGTCACGGTACCCTGCTTGAATTCACTGAGCTCCTGAGAGGGACCCATTCTTGTTTGTAGAAGCGTTTGCATGCCTAGGTGCTTGATTTATACACCTTTGGCCATGGAAGTGATTGGAACACCTGAATTCAATAATTTGGAGGGGTGTCCCAATACTTTTGGCAATATAGTGTATATTAATTTTGAATATTAAGTGAATATTAATGTTAGTAACAAGATACAGAAGAATAAGAATATAGGTAGTTACACACTGTACACAAAGCGCAAAATCCTGTCATGCCACAGATCGCTACTCGCACATTGTTACATTAAATTACATTACATTTGTCCTCAAAACGTTATTAACTCTTTCCCTGCCATTGGCGGAATTTTCCAGCAATCCATGATTTCACTGTTGTACGTAGGGGGCGCTATTACACATCTTCTGAAAGAGTACAGAATTTCTGGATCAAAACAAAGGCAGAAGCAGAAAAATGCGATAGAAGCATTGCTGACGCACATTTAATATAACATAACCGAACATTAAACCGCATATAAATCAAAACTGCCTACTGTTGCTGGATGAAATGTCGACCCAGGCAGAGGTACAGGACTTTGGGAGTGTTGTTGGAAGCGATCTACTCCATTTTGTTCCACTTTGACCAAAAATTTGTTCAAAACCTTGCTTTTTTATTAAACTTACCCAAATTCAAGTGTTGATTAAAAAAATAATGAATGAAGCTAGTATAAAAAAGGCTTTTACTCTTTCTTTTGACATATTGCATGTTCAGATATTCATACAACAAAATATTCTGCGGGTTTTATGAAAATTATAAGAAATGCTGGCACTGACTGGCCAACTTTTTTAAATAATGCTGGCGGGGAAAGAGTTAATGTACATAATGACTTCACCCAAGGCTGGTTCCAAACATGAATGTGTCTTTATGTGGATTGAATAAAGTCTATGCTTCATATACTGTAGAGAACTATAATAATATAGATAAATAGATCCTTTTTCTTTATGTTTGCACTGTTTTTACAGTAAAACTTATCAATGCTACTTTTTTTCCATTCCTGAAGTAAACTATTTGCCTGTATGGTGATAAGATTCACTGTTTTAAACTTCAGCCTTGAGAATGCGACGTGTCTGGTGTGTGGAATGTAAGTCTAAGGTTTACAATCAGGTTTAGGTTTCCTGAGCAACTTTTATGAATGTTAAGTTGTTAAGCAGTCACTGTGTATGTTAATGTTAGACCTTTTGCTCCATTAACAGACAGTTAATCAGTTAATCAGATACTGCATTTCGTTGCCTTGTACCTGTACTTGTGTAATGACAATAAAGTTGAATCTAATCTAATATAATCTAATAAGAGGAATAAGAAAGTTCCAAATGTAGCATTGTTCACATCTGTAAGAAATTAATTATAAAGAAATCACTTATTTCACTCACAAATAAGCATTGTAAATGATTTGGCATAGGGGATATAATGGCAAAATATCTTTATTTTAGATTGAAATATCTGGCATGTTTGGTTAAAAAGAAAATTTTTGTTAAACTAAACACAGGATCCACTAAATTCTAGCAAATGTAAGTAAAAAAGCACCCTTTCTCTGTGGATAGTAGCTGCATGCTTTCACACAGCAGTGGGCTGTGGTGGCCTTAGGGTGATGGATGGCAGTGGTGCGGATTAGGAGCCGGATTAAAACATCCATCCTATACCTACTCAGGAAAAGGTTTGTTGGGATCAACATCCTGTTATTTACCCTGTCACTCCACTCCCTCTGGCATGAGCCCTGCACCAAAGAGCAGCATGGGATTCTAGGTCAGTGAGAAAGAGAAAGAGAGAGAGAGCTGCTAGCGGCAAGGTCGAACTCCCAGCCTCAGTTTTCACAATCTGGAAAAAAACTGAATGCTTAATGTGTAATGAGTGTGCAAGTTACCATACAGGGTTACTAAAGCCAGTAGCAAATTGGAGGCTTCAGTAGCTGTACATGTATTAATAATCTGTTGGTCAAACAAGAAAAAAAGACATGTAAATTTTATCCTGATGTTTGTAAAAAGCAGACACACAGACTGCAGAGGAGATGTTAGGAAACATCGGGAGATGCCGCCTGAAGTTCTGCGCTGCACTGACAAAAAATATAAAAAAATAAGATCTTTACATTAATGGGAGCCTGCATGTTCTGCAGCCAGTATTTTATAATACCCGTCACAAGTAAGTTAAAAAGTTGTGTTTCTCATAATCTTAAAAAATTTGAATTAGAAAAAAATTAGATGGATAGATAGATAGATAGATTGATTGATAAATTGATAGATTGATAGATAGATAGATAGATAGATATATAGATAGATAGATAGATAGATGTGCGTTAGTGGTGGTGGTCTTTTGTTTCATTGTTAGCACGACAGAGACTCTGGTTCAAATCCCACTCGGAGCGGGCTGAGTAGGACCATTTACATTTGGTGCCATGACCCGGATAGGAGCGACATTTAGGGGGTGAGTGTAATAGATGTAGACCAGTAAGAACTGTGTGTGTAAACTTCACTACCCTGATCTCAAGAGCCGCATTAGCGGCTGTGGTCTTTTGCTTCATTGTTAGCACGAACACCTCCCACGCCAGAGACCCTGGTTCGAATCCCACTCTGAACGGGTCGAGTAGGACCGGTTACATTTGGTGCCGTGACACGGATGAGAGCGACATTTAGGGGGTGAGTGTAACAAGAGTAAAGTAGGCCAGTAAGAACTGTGTGTGTAAACTTCACTACCCTGATCTCAAGAGGCATGCTAGTGGCTGTGGTCTTTTGCTTCATTGTTATCACAACCGCATCCCACGCCAGAGACACTGGTTCGAATCCTACTCGGAGTGGGTCGAGTAGGACCGGTTACATTTGGTGCTGCGACCCGGATGGGAGTGAGGTTTAGGGGGACGAGAGTAAAGTAGGCCAGTAAGAACTGTGTGTGTAAACCTCACTCCCCTGGCCTCAAGAGGCGTGCTAGCGACTGACACTAGAGGCTGCATTCTTTAGCATCCTTGTTAGCTTTCCTGCCTCCCACTTCAAAAGACCCCGGTCCGAATCCCACTCGGAGCAAGTCAAGTAGGACCGGTTACATTTGGTGCCATGACCCGTATGGGAGTGAGGTTTAGGCGGGTGAGTGTAATAGATGTAGTCCAGTAAGAGCTGTGCATGTAAACCTCACTCCCCTGATCTCAAGAAGCGCTCTAGCGACTGACACTAGAGGTTGCGGTCTTTAGCGCCCTTGTTAGCGCCTGCCTCCCACATCAAAGACCCTGGTTTGAATCCCGCTTGGAACAGGCCGAGTAGGACCAGTTACATATACAGTATATACACACATACCATGGTGTTTTTGAAACATGGCTGAATGCAAATCTGTGTATGTGGGGCATTATGATGTACTCAACTTATTTATGTGCATTCGGTAACTCTAGACTTAATTGCGGCATATTTCTCATTAAAACAGAAGTAGGGCTTTGGAAGATAAATGACACAGACATATGGGCATCTAAAACATTAAACTGTAAACACGAAGCCACGGCCAGCATAATGTGCTACAGTTGCCCAAACAGAGAGAAACATTTTAAAATAAACACGTGTAGAGGGCCATTGGGTTGGTGTGAGGTTTTCATGCCAACTCCCAGTGTAATCTTTTAAAACGACTGCGTACTTAATACAAAGACACATACTCACAGATTCATACAAACACAAAGAGTCAGTGCAGCGGCATGTGCTCACACACACCCGGTGGGGTGTGAAGGGGATGTTTGGGGAGATGAACCTTGCAAAAAGAATGATTTTCATCCATGCCGAAACTCAAGCTGTGCTGATGTCATGCGAAGAAGCTTCAGAAGAACAAATAATTACCTCTCTGTCTCTTCATCTGTGGGCTGTGACTTCCTCTTTATTAAATTTCTCTTGTGTACAGGCTTTTATCCCCTATATTTGGAAGCTTTCCAATTATAGCACGAGCCAACAATGTTGAATATGGATGTAAAAGTTCTGTAGAATCAGCTAATCTGATAGAGAACGATCTTTCAATTTAATCACTAGTCTACCAGACTATCAGCATACAGTCTAGTCCACTTTGCAGACTATTGTTGCCAAGTACTGCCCACTTTGAAAGGAATGGGTCGTCTACCTGACAAATAAAACAGCCAACCACAATGTGCTTCTTTTATGTGACATTTAAGGGCGGATAAATCCGAAATAGATTATACTATAATAACAGACCTGTGTGCAAGTGGTAACTCATTTAAATAAGGGTACATCAGTCCACAAATAGCTTTAAAGGGAATGTATAAAGAAATTAGTGGAATATATGAGAATTGGCAGCATGAATTCTCAGAACAATCCAAAAGTAACAAGTACCAAAAATTTTATGCCATCAGGGTTTGATGTATGATGAATGACTAAAGCTTTAAGGGGAGTTACAGATGCATTTGATTGCTTTAGCTTTTAGCTTTTGGCAAACCTAAATCCCTGCGTGAAACCACCTTATTGATTTGACCAGTTTCAGCACCACAGACAGCGGCGTGCTGTGCTGCTACCCTGCAGGTCAGGGAAATATCTGTTACTGTATGAAGTGATTTAAAAGACTGGAAATGACTGTTGGAATGTGATTTGGTTTAATGCAACACCTACACCGCAAATTAACTACAATAACACAATTAACTACAATACAATTTCTTTTTTCTTTTCTACTTGCAAATGAGGAAACAGAAGAGCTAAGGGGAAGTTCTATATGAGCAATCTATAATAAGCCTCATTTGGATAAAAATGAGGTATGATTGAATAACAGTGGAAAACCTACAGAGCACCTGAGAGTGTATATTTGTATATAAATGTATATTTATATAAGTTTTGCGTTCCCCTGGGAAGCTTTGCGTTCACTCGCAAATAACTCAAAAGGTTTGCAGTGGAACGAACACAAAGTTTCTTGGGGAAACCAAAACCTTTGCGAGAGAACGCAAAAGCATTGCAATATTTTTTTCCCTTCCCATTTCATATTTTATTTCCATCACCATGTCCCTTTAAGGGCTCAGTAAATACCAGCATATACACTACTGTGAAATAGGTTTGGGGTTGGTAAGATTTTTTTTAATTTAGAAGTGTTAAGAATGTTTTTGACAGCAACAACAGTTATATTGACAGTTATAACTTAAAATAACTGTTTTCTATTTTAATATACTTAAAGGTGTCATGAACTGGCTTTTTTAATTTTTTTATACTGTTGTCTGAGGTCAACTTATGACGTTCGCCATGGTTTTTAAATTCAAAAACATCATAATGAATAAGTAATAGGCTATTTACTAACCTGGTTTTGAGCCTCTCTCATGGAATGCTCAGTTTTTATGGGCGTGCCACATTGAAGACTTGGAATTAAATGCCTACGGCTAGGATTGGATAAGATTTGCAAAGCTTCTGCTCCCCTGTCAGTACATGTGGGAATTGTTTTGAAAGCGTGTGGGAAAACGGCAACCGGAATGAATCGCCCACAGGGCTTGCAAAATATTTTTATCAAACAAACACAATGATTTATCTCTCATCCACCCGCGATTGATTGGAATGTTTTTTTTTATTACTTGGCCTGCCCGATCGGTGGATATAGCCGCGAACCGTACACACACACACACACACACACGCAAGCCAAGTACGTTGCTCAAGTACATTTTTTACTCACATTAGTGTGTTGCTTCATTCATTCATGTAATCTCATTCTGTCTGCAAATCCAGTCTCTTGTTTACAAACGAATCCGTGGTGAAATGAAGGAACAAACGCGCAATGTCTTCCCCACGTGAGCTGGATATTCATTCATGCATACATAATATTGGAATCCGAATAAAGCTTATGTGGTATGTTTATTGCTTAGAAGTTCGATCCGGTGTGAGTTTGGGGGCGGGGCTATCTTTTTGTCTGACTAATGGATGAGTGTTCAGGAAACCTGTTTGAAAACCATCCTTATTTTTGCAATTTTGCAAAACTGCACGCATAAGCTTTAAGCTAACACCAAGTGTCCATAGAAAACAACAATTATGAATAAAAAGAATTTTACAAGATTTTAGCATAGCTTCTCATTTTTTCCCTGTCTCTTTCCCCCTTAGCCTCAGGGATTCAGAGTTCTACACTTTACAAAAAGACAGGAGGAAGCAAAGAGATGTGAATAACGGGAGTAAACAAAAAGTGCCTTTGTTGGACATATTCTCCTTGCTGCTCTCTGGAGCTGTCTCCCGTTTACTACGTTACAAACAGATTAAAGAAGCAGCTCCCAGTCCCTTGGGAGCCCCTTTAAGCCTCGCAGACCCTTTAACTCCACTGCTGCCCACATCCTATAGCCTGAGAAGAGGAAAGAGACAGAAAAGGGAGGCATAGGAAGAGGAATACTAAAAGAGAACAGAGTGTGCTATACACAAAGACATACAGAAATTGTGTCTTTTCTCTCACTACCCCCTTGCTAAAAGGGTGATAAGAAACCACATAAGAGAACTGCTTTTTTTCCATGGAAGCAAAGACACAATTGCATCTTAGACATCTGTCTTGAATCTGTCATTTTCTTCTGCTTATGCTCATTTAGTCCCAGAATGCCCCTCTGCAGCCTCAGACCAATTCAAGTGCAAAAAAAAAAAATTGAATAGAGAGCATATTGTTATTGTATCTTTTCACAACAAAACAGAGAGAAACTTGGCAATTCCCACCCGCTAAAAGAAACTGAGAGGAAGAGGTTGAGTTCTATGACACAATGGCCTCACCAGCTGCCGGTGTTGAAGAATAAAAGTCGGCCATCAGAGATGTGTCTTCACGGGCCATTGTGCTTGACTGCGATCTCCATCGATCTCACTCTGTCTCCCACTCTCATTTCCTGTGGATTAGAACTTCCCTCTTCACTGCTTTACACAAAGACTGTATCACAGTTCCCCTCTCTGAGGAGACTGGGGGATGATTGTAACGGGGGACATTTCTAACACTCAAAATGTCACACTTAAGTTAGTGTGATGACACTTACTCAGCAAAGCGAGTCAGTAGGTAAAGATCGGTAAAGTTCTGTCTCTGCCTGAGAAAGAAAGAAAAATGTGATCATTTCACTTTTAGTGAAATAATAATAACAATAATGATTCATTACATTTATATAGTGCTTTTCTCTGCACTCAAAGCGCTTTACATATGGAAGGGGGAATCTCCTTAACCACCGCCAATGTGCAGCATCCACCTGGATGATGCGACGGCAGCCATATTGCTCCAGAACACCCACCACACACCAGCTTATAGTGGAGAGGACACAGAGTGAAGAAGCCAATCAATATATGAGGATGATTAGGAGGCCATGATGGACAGAGGCCAATGGGCAAATTTGGCCAGGAACTCTTTTTCGAAGGACATCCTGGGATTTTTAATGACCACAGAGTGTCAGGACCCATCAGAAGGACGGTGCTTTATTTACAGTATAGTGTCCCCATCACTATACTGGGGTGTTAGGACCCACACAGACCACAGGGTGAGCACTCCCTGCTGGCCTCACTAACACCTCTTCCAGCAGCAACCTAGTTTTCCCAGGAGGTCTCCCATCCAGACACTGACCAGGCTCAACCCTGCTTAGCTTCAGTGGGAAACCAGCCTTGGGCTACATGGTGATATGGCTGCTAACAGACCAAAATACGATGTTTAATTCAATTTAATTAATGTACTTTTTTTTCTTAATTTTGATGTTTAGTTCTAAAAATGTCAAATCCATAAAAGTCAAATCTATCACTGTCCCTCTGTCTTTCTCTCTCTTTCTTCCAGTCTCTGCCGTTCGTTCTCTCTCTATGTACGTGTGAGTGTGTGTGTGTGTGTGTGTGTGTGTCTGTGTGTGTGTGTGTGTGCGCGTGTGTGTTTTTGGGGACACATGCTCCTCATCTCATGTGAAGCTCTGTCCTTTTCATGGGGAGCGACCAAAGGCTTCCTACGGCACTGAAAAGGGCACCATAACCTGCTGGCAATTAACAAGCACCACAGCCGATAAAGAGGGGGGGAGGGAGGGAGGGAGAGAGAGAGAGAGAGAGAGAGAGAGAGAGAGAGAGAGAGAGAGAGAGAGAGAGAGAGAGAGAGAACGGCAGAGACTGGAAGAAAGAGTGAGAAAGACAGAACAACCAAGAGGGACAGTGACAGAGAAAGAGAGGGGACCAGGCTGATTCATCAGATGAAACGGGATGGGGAACAGGGTGAAAAAAGGCAAAATTGTCACAAAGTGAAGAAGAGAAATTCAAGGCAACAAGGAAGAGAAATGGATGGAAGGAGAGCCGAGGGAGAGGGAGAGGGAGATCAGGGGGAGGTAAGGCAGCTGGAAGGAAAGGTGGCATTAAAATGAAAGAAAGCATGCAGAGACAAGTTGCACTTCAAACGAAGGTCAGGAAGCAAAACACAGTGATGTATGAAGAAGAGAGAAAGAGTGAGAAGGGTAATTAAGAGAGAGAGAGAGAGAGAGAGAGAGTATGGACCACTGTCAATTACCAAAGGCAACGGAGAGAGGAAGAACTTTGTGAACATGTACAGTATGTCAGCCTATTTTATCACACGTCTTTCTGGAACCTGTAGATTTTAATTGGTTAACAGCAACATTCTGGCATGAAATATCATGTGCAATGACCTGTAAACTGTTTTGACTGTCGTCCTTGGCAATCAAATTCCTACACTTGTTAGTTTCACGTCTCTCATAGCTCTCTGCAGCTCTTCTCATACAATACAATAATTTCAGCTTTGCATTTTCATGTGCTATTATTTATATATTTGGAAAGTAGCCTATTAAATGATTCGTGGGATAAAGTACATTCAGTAGCTTTGAAGTATTTTATTAGAAAATTACAATTTAGTAACTGGAAATTTTTAATTAATTTAACTTTAAATTTTGCCCACAAGTCTCATCATTTATTTTTTAAATAATAAATAAAAATGAGTAAAAATATATATATTTTTTCGAAGACATTAAAACTTTTATTCAGCAAGCACGCATTTAATTGTTTAAAAACTGACAGGAAAGGCATTTGCATTGTTACAAAAGATCTCTATTTCAAATAAATGCTGTTTATTTAACTTTCTATTTACCAAAGAATCCTGAAAAATTTTTATTGTTTCCACAAAAAAATTTATCAGCACTACTATTCAACATTGATAGTAATAAGCAGCTATAACATATTAGAAAGATTTATGAAGGATCCATGTGACACTGAAGACTAGAGTAATGATGCTGAAAATACAGATTCGCCATTAGCATTGTCACGTTGGGTTTTCATGTTTTACGGGGTCATTCCATAGACATAATACTGTACAAACTGTATATTCTACCCCCTTACACTAACCCTACCCATAAGTTTAAAGTATAAAAAATGTCCACACAAGGACAAGGATTTTGGATATTGCCAGCTTTGTAGGGACGTTTTGTCCCTATAACGTAGGCTTTACCTGGACCAAACACACACACACACACACACACACACACGTCTGGTTCCCTATCTTTGTGGGGACTCTCCACAGACGTAGTGGTTTTTCATACTGTACAAACTGTATATTCTATCCCCTTACACTAACCCTACACCTAAACCTACCCATCACAGAAAACTTTTCAAAAAAACATAATTTCTGTATGATTAGTATGATAAGCTTAAATCAGTGTGATTTAGGTTGAAGTCCCCACTGGGATAGAAAAAACATGTACACACACACACACACACATACATATGGGGATGTTTTGTCCCTATAACGTAGGGTTTACATAGACCACACACACGCACACAATGCTCTCAAAAATAATGCCCATATAATCTCAATCCCACTTCCTGTTTACAGGTGTCAGTCAACCATGCAAAGCTAATGAATATGACAAACCACGTTTGCCTCTCTAGGCACTTGAGAAAGGACCACTCTAGAGCACCATCAATACCCATAAGCCCCTGTAACATCAACACGCTCTATTCACAAACATCAGCGGCACATGTCCTAACTGCACGCAATCTGCCCCTCCACATGCAGACAAATTCCACACAGCTTTACTCAAAACAAATTAACTGGTAACAAATACAACGCAGACTGATTCTGATAACCCCCTGCATCCATTCACACATGCCACAGCTGCACGGCCACACTTCTGTGAAAGCATTACTCAGCCACTGTGCACACATTCATATAGTGCATCCATTATGTTATCATAATCAAAAGCAATGTGTTGCTTAGCATCATGCTTTTTTTGCCAGCTGTGATTAAAATGGCCCCATGGAGGTTTCGATTTGGTTGGAGGGATTAAATGTGATTTAATGTGATTGTACAAGAGTAAAGCCTAGGCAGTTGTGAGCTTTGGAAGAAAGAAAATAAAACATTAAAAAGGAAACTCTGGTAAGGTCATTCTGTACATAAAAGAGAATTTATGATTACAAGCTCTGCACAGTGCAAAGTGCATGCAGACGTAAGCTTTTTTCCCTCTCTTTAAGTTCTTCAGATCTGCTTTTGAAGACTTTGTCCTTAGAAAAAAATAAAGAAAACTTTTGTGAACGAATAGAATATTTTAAGTTTTTACAAATGTCTGGAATCCCTCACTGTGAATATCTTTTATTCACATGTTCTGTTGTAGGGTCTCAGATAAACACAGGACATGTTTTCTACAGCTCGAAAAATATACTTAACATTGATGTTTGTTCCATCCATCCATCCATTCCTATGATGGCAAAATGGCAAAGCTGATTTTTTTCAGCTTTTTTATCCATTACTCCAGTTTTCAATGTCACATGATATAATATGCTGAGTTGGTGCTTGTTATTCTTATTATTTTCAATGTTAAAAATAGTTGATGAATAGAAAGTAAAAAAAAAACAGCATTTATATCAAATAGAAATCATTTGCAACATTATAAATGTCTTTACTGTCACTTCTGATAGATTTAATATAAACCTTGCTAAATTATTTATAAATTAATTATGTATACATATTTATTATGTATACATTTCTTAAAAAATAAAAAATCTTAGGCTACATTCACACTGTGAGCCTTAGTGCTCAGTTCCGATTAATTGCTCAGATCTGATTTTTTTGGTATAGCTGTTCACATTGTTGTTTTAAATGTGGCCAAAATCAGATTCCAGTGTGAACAGATGATGGTCCTGGACTGACCCGCATGTGCAAAAGAACGTTAAAAAGATGTCACACAGCATGTTGTTGTCACCATTCTGTTTAGTTTTGTTCATGGACTTTCAGTTTGTTTTCATATGTCACGTGTTTCTTTGTTCAGTTTCCTGCTACTCGTCTGTCTCCCTGGTTACCGTCATTATGAGCTCATTTAGTTAAGCTGTGTCTGTTTAATCATCTCGTTTGTGTTCACCATTTAAGTTGTTCTTTCTCCTGCACTCCTTGTCTGGTCACCGTTATGTTTAGATGTGTTGTGCTGTTGCCTGTCTGCCTGCCTTGAGATTATTTGTTATTAAACTATGTTTTGAACTTGATTCATCTGTATTCGTTTTTCTGCCTGCACACACCTGTGACAGCTGTCATACGGAGGTAAACACAAAGAACACTAAAGTAAGCGGTTTCACATTTATAGTGTTATCTGCTGCGGAAGGCAGCAAATTTAACAGAATAGTTCACCCAAAAATGAAAATTCTGTCATCATTTACTCACCCTCAAGTTGTTCCAAACTTAGATATTTCCAAAGGAAGATATTTTAAAGAATGTCAGTAACCAAACAGTTGATGGACCCCATTGACTTCCATAGTTTTTTTTCCTACTATAGAAGTCAATGGGGTTCATAGTCATATTCTTCAGAATATCTTCTTTTGTGTTCATCAGAAGCAAGAAATTCATACAAGTTTGGAACAACTTAAGGGTGAGTAAATGATGACAAAATTTCCATTTAAATTTTGCTTACCTTTAAGAACAGGCAATATATAAAAAAAAAAAACTAAGATGAAGATGCAAAAAAAAGAGATTATGATCCTTACACTTACGAGCCCTCATGTTTTGCTTGTATATAGAGCTGTCACTGTAACACTTATGAGCTCTGACACATCACTGTCCTTCCACTACCTTTCACAACTGTCTTGATAACTTTGGGTATGTAAAATCTTTGAAGTGACTCCCGCGAGTGCAGAATTGTGATGAATGTTGATCTAGAGTGATGAATCACATAAATTCCGATTTGTTCGGACTATTCAGGATGCATTGAAAAACATCTGATCTGTATCTGATCCATACACATATGGAAGTGGCCCAAATCGGAATCGAAAAGATCAGATTCCATGTGGTTTGTGCTGTTCACACGTCATGGATTTGGGCCACATTTAACTGCAGTCTGAATGTAGCCTTATTGACCCCAAACCTTTGAACATTGCCGTATATAATTCATTTTAATGTTTAATTATTATTAAAAATGGATACCACACATTTTTGAAAAATGCATGTGTGTGTGCCCCTATTATGGCATTTGAAAGGTTCCTATTTTTGTTTTGGGAGTTCCCAACAACAGGTTTACTGCATGCAAGGTCAAAAAACGTATTTAAATTTTCCTTATTTGCTCAACGACTCCCAAAGGATTCGCTCAACAATTCATTTTTCCAAACCGCTCCTTTGTGTGACGCCAATCTGCGGTGATTGGTCAGAGGACCCACTGCGTGCAGCGCATGTCAGAAACGCAACGCCTACCACCATTACTGGAAAATTATATACAGTGTATGAAAAGACATGGCATCAATTTTGCCTCACCAATTCGAGCCAGAGTTCGACGAGGAAACGTCCAGAGTTGCTGATGAACCAGAAAGTCAATCGCAAACACAACTGGAGCAGGACCTTTCTCAATGGTAAGTGTCAATGTAGTTTATGGCGCTTCAGGCCGATTAAACATGCAGAATCAGAGTAAGAATGTCTGCGAAGTGACATGCTGTAATCTGATCAATCGTGCTGTCTGTCGCCATTTGTTAGTTCAGTGTAATGCGTCACAGATGAATTAATTGCCAAATTTATTTAGGTGCACGTGTGGGAACTGTATCAAAATGCCAAGTGAGGCTGAAAATGCGGGCACTATGCTAATGTCTTATCTTGATGTCACAACGAAACGGTTAGTTGTATATACTTGTATATACTTTAATCGGCAATAACTTTATAGATTTAAAACTTTGCAGGATGTTTTCATTCACTTAGAGCTATATTACACACATGGTTGTTTTCAAAAATCCCAAATAGGGGCACTTTAAGGTAGGTCGGTCTAACTGCATTTCATTATTATTTATTATATATATATATATATCATAATTATTAATTATTATTATTATTATTATTATTATTATTATATTTTTTACTATCGTCTGGGTCTCTGGGACCTCAAACATAAAACCTGTAGAGTCTCAAAAAACATGAGAAGTAGAGTGCAAGTAAAGACATGCAAATATTAAGATCAATTCTCTGCCGACACACTTTAACTAATCGTGGAAATTGAACCTGCATCAGAGAGTGATGGCTGCTTTGAATAAATGAATACACAGAAGGATAAAAAAGCAGACTTCACCATTTTTACTTGATTATGCACAGGCAAAGTGTAATAACTAAAGTGAGCTGGAAGCAATTAGAAATCATCCTATTGTGGTACAGGAGACAACAATAAAAGAGGAGGCGAGAGAAAGATTATCGTAATCTTGAAAAGTCTAATGCTCTGGAATTGTTTAAATGGACAGATAATTGCATGAAGGAAAAAAAGCAGTGATAACACAAACAGATCTATATTGAAAGACACACACCCACAAAAAATACACCTATGAAGTCCAGAGCCTCTAATTTTCTCTGCTACACAGTACAGTATCAATCTCCTCCTGCAAGAGTCTGATAATGAATAAAGAGCACTGAATGTTGCTTCCCTCCACTGGCTTGAGCTTTGGGAGTGATTTTGCCATGTTTGGGTTTATAATAGTGATACAAATCTCAGTATCTCGCCTCTTTTTAATCACACTAGCGCATTCATCTCGGAATGATTTGGAATGTAATTTGGTGGGTGAGGTAATCAGGTTTTGCGTTAATTGACTTTGCGGCCTGCAGATAGAAGGGTTTTTCTGCTTCAGTAATTACCGCCCACCTTTCTCCTGTCTAGTCAGGTCTGCCTGTTGCCGTGCCGACCACCTCCCCGGTGCGTATTAATGATGCGTGAGGTGTGCTGTGCCAGTGGGGAGTTACACAAAAGGAAATACTCGAAACACCAGCGTTTCCACAGGTGCTTCACGCACAGGTACATTCTGTCAACGACTCGGCACAGCAGACACAGCTGCCATCATAATCAACAAAGTTTGTAGCATAGACAGCTTTATCCAATAAAACGACAACGTTTTAGCTTTGTGTCCCTCACTCAGTGTGTAGTTGGTGACCAAAGTTGCCGAAGGTCAACTTTGGCAACAATCTCTTTTGCTCATTGTCAAAGAATGACAGTAACTTGCTGTCAGTGTGAATGTATCTTGCGTCTTTCTTTGTCCTTTTCTCTCTCACCTCATTTGTGATGCTTCAAAAACTCTTTTGTATGGCTCCTCCCTGATATAAACAGACTCCGAGCGCAGATGTTTTCCGACACAAATACAAACAGAGCGTGAACTAGAATACATGCGGCACTCTCAAAGCTTCTAAATAAACAGGCACAAAGACGCAACCAAAGCATATCAACAGACAGAATTACATCATCAAGAACTGCAGTCAAAATAGGAAAAAAAACACTTTTGTTTGACATTTGAGAGATGCTTAATACCAAGTTCTACCAGTAGGGGCAGTTTAGAGAACCTAGTGCCTGAACTCGTGTTCACTTAGGGAACTACAGAGTGAAATAGGACACCGCATGTGTCATTTCATAACAAGAGATCCCTTAGGAAAAGCAACATTGGTTAGATGTTTGAAGACAATGCGGTAATAAAGCTCCTGTCGTGACAGCTGACAGTTTTTTGGATGCGATCACATCACAAGACAATCAAATCATGTGACTGAAGCCATTGTGTTTTGAAAACTGGGAATTGGGTGCCAAATTTTCACTTTGACTTAGAATGGTGCGCTTATTTCAGCTCACTAATTCAATTAACGTAGTGTCAAAGACTTCTGGTTGTTAATGAGTCTGCAAATACAAACACTGATGTCAATATGCTCTCAACTGGGTTGAATAAATATAATATGAGATCTAAATATATGTCAGTGACAGTCGTATGACAGAGATTGTGTGTGTGGGGGGGTTGCAGATGTAAGACTTACGGGTTTCCGTAGTCCCAGACAACACACTGAGGATCTGTTGTGCCCTTTGAGGAGAAAGAAGACAGAAAGGGTTAAGAATGACTCCAAAACAAGACAAAACACTACGTGTTGCATGGCAGTACAGCAGAGAGGAAAATATCATAAATAATGTATGCATTTGTGTCTGTGAAGGGAAGGAGAACATATGTTGCTATATAAATCAATGCAATTCACATATTAAACCAGGTAGCATCTGTAAACAAACAATGATTGGCATTTATTTGAAACATATGTTGTTTCATATAGGGGACATTCATCCACATACAGACCCAGTTCCAGACACTATGAATATTCATAAAGTTGGAATGCTGCGCTTTACAACGTTACTAAACTTGTGCTGAGAGGAAGCATTTTTTCATGGACAAAGGAAAGGTACTCAGAAAACATACAAATAAAGATCCTTTTAGAAGTTTAATTGCTATCAGGAGCACTGGGATTGCTAGACGAGGGCTTAATGAACGAATTTTTGTGAAAACCTCAAATTCGACCAAAATAATTTTTATATATATTTTATATATAATTATATATATTAGTGCTGTCAAATCCATTAATCGCGATTAATTGCGTCCAAAATAAAAGTTTGTGTTTACATAATATGTGTGTACTGTGTATAATTAGTATGTATATATAAATACACAAACATGCATGTATATATATTTTAAAAATATATATATTTTTATATAATATCAATTAAATATATATACAGTATATACATGCAAATATTTCTTAAATATATATATGAATGAGTGTGTATTTATATATGCATAATAATTATACACAGTACACCCACATACACTGATCAGGCATAACATTATATCGACCTTCCTAATATTGTGTTGATCCCCCTTTTGCTGCCAAAACAGCCCTGACCTGTCGAGACATGGAGTCCACTAGACACCTGAAGGTGTGCTGTTGTATCTGGCACCAAGATGTTAGCAGCAGATCCTTTAAGTCCTGTAAGTTGTGAGGTGGGGCCTCCATTGAGCGGACTTGTTTGTTCAGCACATCCCACAGATGCTTGATTGGATTGAGATCTGGGGAATTTGGAGGTCAAGTCAACACCTCAAACTCGTTGTTGTGCTCCTCAAAACATTCCTGAACCATTTTTGCTTTATTATCCCACAGAAAGAGGCCACAGCCACCAGGGAATACCATTTCCATGAAAGAGTGTACGTGTACGTGGTCTTCAACAATGCTTAGTAGGTAGGTGGTACATGTCAAAGTAACATCCACATGGATGGCAGGACCCAAGGTTTCCCAGCAGAACATTGCCCAAAGCATCACACTGCCTCCGCCGGCTTGCATCCTTCCCATAGTGCATTCTGGTGCCATGTGTTCCTCAGGTAAGCAACGCACACGCACCCGACCATCCATGCAATGTAAAAGAAAATGTGATTCATCCGACCTGGCCACCGTCTTCCATTGGTCTGTAGTCCAGTTCTGAAGCTCACATGTCCACTGGTGTAGCTTTCGGTGGTGGACAGGGGTCAGCATGGGCACCCTGACTGGTCTGCGGCTATGCAGCCCCATACGCAACAAACAGCCTTCGCTCCCCACGTGCATCAATGAGCCTTGGCCGCCCATGACCTTGTCCACTGTTCCTTCCTTGGACCACTTTTGATAGATACTGACCACTGCAGACCGGGAACACCCCACAAGAGCTGCAGTTTTGGAGATGCTCTGACCCAGTCGTCTAGCCATCACAATTTGGCCCTTGTCAAACTCGCTCAAATCCTTACATCCTTACATACATTATGTATATGTAAGCCCTGAGTGTAGACTCCAGATGAATCATAAGAGTCTGGGATGATGCCCTCAACTTTGGGTTCAGTGGTGCATAGCTAGATGAACAGCTCATTATCGATTCATCAGCGAATCCACTGGTATAATTGACTAATCTGTCTCTGCTCAAGTTATGCCTATTATGTCTTTTAGGAGGCGGAATCCCAAATGGGATCTTATGACCTGAACAATGATCACCTCTGATCTTCAGGGGTATAACAGGCTCCCGTTACAGCTGCCAGAATTGGAGGGCAATTATGTGATATTATGTGATCTCAATGAGGTTGTATTCCCTTAAATGAGGGTAGGTTCAGCGAGATACAGGGACTCGAATAGCACTGTTTTAAACATTTCATTGCCCCCAAGTGGTTAAGCAATGCCACATACTGGATTGAATCAAATCATTGAGTTACATGTTGACAGCTGACACAAAGGAATAAGTGTTTGAATGGCAGATGCTTGACATGGTCGCAGTCCCCTCTGCAGTGGCTTTCAGGACAGCATCAGCCCAGAAACACTCGCACAGCTGTTCGATCATTGTAAAATGTCTGCTAAGGCAAGTTTTAAGTGTCCAGTATGGACTCATGCCATTCGACTGGCTCGATTGTGCTTATTAGAAACACAAACAGATGGCTTTGGTACTCTCATTCATAATGAGAACAAATGAACAGAGCATTTTTGTCATCGCAGGTGGTAAACAAAACATGCAGTTGAATACATCATTTCAATTTGACTCTCAAATGACTGATAGCCGGATGCTTCTGGACATCGCAGATCAATAACTGGCATAGACGTCAGTACACACGTGTTAAGGCTGATGAATGGGGAGGAGCGCCAGCCAATGGCACAGCTGGAGTGCACCGCCTCCATTTCCCAGAAACCTCTGGGGGTCAGGATGGCTCAGAGCAGCTGTCCACATAGAGAGGACAAGTCCCAACACACAGGCTCACACCCCCCCCTCTATGTTCCAAACATCTGTGGCCAGGGCACCGCTGCACAATCTGGACACCGACCCCTGCCAAGGTCTTTCGTACGCAGATGGGGCTCACCCAGGACCACGGCTGAGCGGGGCATGACCTTAGTATGACTAGGGACGTGTGCATAGAAAACATTAATGAATCACGTCCACTCCCGCATTCCCAAAACTCACGCATCTATAGAGGAGATAGCAGGTAAAGGTTGCCATGGCAACTCGGGGAACATCACAATGGCAGTGTTCTCTGCAAGCGGATATCTGCACTGATGCACAATCCAATCTGCAGGTTTCGCATTTTGCATAAATCCTTGCGGGTATATTTTTATTAAATTTTTTCCCCCATATAAAATATTGAGAGCCTTTATGTGTAGTACTTTATGTCCTGTGTATTTAGGGCTTGTTAAAGATGCACTATTCATAACAGAGGATTATTAATAGAGGGTCATCCTAACAGAACTATATTTCTTGCCTGATTAAGGTGGTCAAATAGACTCACTGTGCTAGAAGTTTGTGCTCACAACATTGCAGAGGCAATTTGTCAGCATGAGTGACTGTGCATTGTTATAGGTCATAAGAACTGGTACAGTTACACCAAAAAGGGGAAATATAAAAACATATAAAAATACAGAATTATGGTTCATCATTTAAGACATTAACGTTTTTCAAAGTTACTAGCCACTCATCATGGCACCAATTTTGACATTGATACCATGATATATCATAATTTAGCAACAGGTACATTAGGCTGCTGTCACTTTAAGATGACACACGGATCTATTATACTGTTACACACTGTCTCAACTGTGTACATTCTCTTAAAACATAACTGACTGTGTTTACGTGAATACTTGCCAAGCCCCGCATTTTGACATTATTTTGTGTGTATTTGACAATTTAAGTGCAATAAGCAGCGATAAAGTACTCAATTTAGTACTGAGAGGCGGCTTTGTGTGCGCACACTTTGGTTGTGAGCACAAAATCTGCAGGAATGAGTTTATATTTACAAAAATCTATATTTTTGACAATACTACATTGCACTTAGTTTATTATTTCAAATGGCTTTTTAAAAAAAGTGTTTACCAACCCTAAACTTAAGGGCGTCAGTGTGATACAGTATGGTTAACACAAGGTACATCAAAAATATATGCAATATTCATTAGTTTGGAGAGGTGGGGCATTTAATATTAATGTCTGTTAAAATATGAATAATAAGCATAAGATACTTACATTGAGCAAAGGTGCAAGTTCCACTGATACCAAGGGCTCGGTTGGTTTCGGTAAAGGACGCACCGTCACTGTCAGAATCTTTGAGCTGATCACGAATGGATCTCTGGAATGAATGAACATAGAGCGAATTAGATCCAAAACCAACTTCACACTCCATTTCACATCAATCGATAGGGATCAGGGTCGGGCAACATTCGCAATAGAGGATTTTTTAAGTTACAAATTTAAAAATTGTGTAGTTAAAATTTAATTACATCATTCATTTTGACTAATTCTGCATATTTATTCCCAACTTCACAGACACTGATTGGATTTCTCAACTGATTGGACATATTTCTCTAAACTAAATTATTTTTTTAATTACTTTTGTTGATGTATTAAGTAAAATATAGAGTAAATTGAACCCTCATATAATGTTTGAATTCTGGGTACAATTTATGTTGCAGGTCAAATTGAACCTAATTGGTTTCAACACAATTCACAAAAAAAAAAATCACACTATGGGGAGAGAAAAAAGTAAACATTTAATATTAATACTTCTCACACATTACAACAAAAAAAAACATCTGAGCAAATTAGTTTTTAAAACTGTATTTGACAACAATTTTTTTAACAATTTGTTTAAAAAAATATGACTATTATATTAACAATTTTTTTACTAAATTTATTTATGTATGTATGTATGTCCTATGTGCTTTCCTGAAGCGCAAACAGTAGAGCATGGCACTAGCAATGCTAAAAGCATGTGTTCGATTCCCAGCTAAATAAACATTCTTGAACAAATACAAATGTACACCTTCAACACAGTGTATATTTCTTTGGATAAAAGTGTCTGCCGAAGGCATACATGTACATTTAAATACCCTCAGAGGGTAGTTGAGAAACTGACATAAAAAAATACATAATTTGGTTTCACTTTATATTAGGTGGCCTTAACTACTATGTACTTACATCAAAAATAAAAGTACAATGTACTTATTGTGTTCATATTGTATTGCAAAACACTTTTGCTGATAGTGCGGTGGGATAGAGGTAATGTTGTGACAGGTGTGGTGGTATGGGTAAGTTTAAGGGTAGGGTTAGGTGTAAGGGAAGTGGCAACAGTGTAATTATAAATGTACAAAAATTAATTACAGATGTAATTACATGCAGGTAGTTTTTTTAATGTAAGTACAATGTAAAAACATGTATGCACACAATAAGTGCAATTGTATCAAATTATTAATTTAAATGTTAGTACATAGTAGTTAAGGCCACCTAATATAAAATGGGTCCCATCATTTTTTATTTTTAAATTTTGGGTCTGTGCAGCTGCGGTTAACCATGAAATTGAGGGTTGAATTATCAAATCAATCAAAATCATCAGAAATGTTGTACACGCATTCCACAACACCTCTGAGTGTCAAAACTTTGCAGGCATGTTCATGACTCGAAATAAAAAATTGTGAAAAAAAAAAAGAAAAAAAAAAAAGGTTAACCTGTATTTTCGATAACCCAATTTTATGTTGCGGGTCAAATTGACCCGAACTTTACTCTACTTTACTTAAATTCTAAATACAATTATGCATGCTCTATGCTATCTCAATTCAATTTGATTCAACTGAATTCTGAATGGTGCACAACCCTGGATGGTATTCAACGACAGAGCATGATACAATGGCTGAGTGTATGTGAGTGTGTTGGATCATCCTGCGCTAAATAAATCCATCTATTTTTGGTGTGTGTGTAAGTGTACATGTGTGTTATGGAGAGAGATAAAACTTGTGTATCCGTGGGAGTTGGGTCACATGGAGTTACATTCTGTCACAAACAAATCGGGCAGGTTAGTTCCCCCTGGGGCAGTGGGAGCAAGGAAGTGTCTTCTGCGCAGAAAATTAATGAGACACAAAGCAAAAGCAGACTAAAAACAAACAAATAGCCCTGATCCCATACATATTCAACAAGCCCCGTCACAATCAACCACAGTGAGGAGCAATGACCTGGATACCAGGGCCACAAACACAGCTCACAATAGAGAGAGACAGAAGCAAACACAAGCAGCGGTTGTCGCCACGCTCTTGTGTTCCTCGTCAGGGTTGAGAGCTCTGACATGCTCAGTGAGTTTGGACAGTAAACTACAGACCCCAGCAGGGCTTGAGCAGGAGACAACACATGCCCCCCAGTGCCAGCTGCACGAATCTGCCTAATTACACTTATCTCTCAATACAGAGAGGCTCTCAGAAGTAGCTAGACTATGGGCAAAGGCAAAACAGTTAACCGGAATTTATAAAAACAAAGCCTTACACTTGCCGTGTACAGCTTGATTATTTTCTGTCCATGTGTATAAATATGAACAAAGTATATGTAATCCCTGAGCTTTTATGTTTATTTTATTTTTTTGTCATATTTCCCTCAATTGCATATATCTTTTTTTTTTTTAAATAGTTAGTCACAATGCATCTTTTTATTTCGATGAATCAAATATTTTCATTTTAAAGACCAAAATAAAAGTAATATAATTGGAATAACCTAATACTACCCAAAATAAAATAAAATTATAAAAATAACATAATAAATTAAATTAAATTAAATTAAATTAACAACCCCCAAATAAAAATAAAAACAAATAGCAAAAAAAATAAAAATAAAATAACAAACCCAAATAGAAATTAAACAAATAATAAAACAGAACAGAACAGAACAAAACAAAACAAAAACAAAAAACAAAATAAAAGGTCCGTGTACTTTTTCGTTCATTCATTATTCCTTTTTTAAAGCAGAAATGAAATATGGAAAATGCAGTTTCTTCCTTTTTTATTTTAACACTGATGAATAAAATTAGCAGATACAAGATAATTTTCCATATGCAAGATAATTATTTCATTGAAAATAATATAAATGATATACAACTTGTTTTTTAATATGTAAAAATGCTAAATTTAATTTCTAGTGTTTTGCATCACGCTTAGCGCCCTCTAGTGCCTTTTTCCTCTGGCGTCAATAGAATGACTCGCATCAAAAGCCTAAAAAGATGACACTGATTAATTTTTATTCATTAAATTATTATTATTATTATTATTACATTTATATTTTAACCTAAACATGACCATTTTTTTTACACCTTATAGCCTCTTGTTTAGTGCTCCAACACATTATCGAGTTCCCGCTTGTGGTCTTGATCCCGTCCTTTAGCTTTTTACTCTGTTTTATATGAAAAAAGGCCCAAAGGAAATACATTTCTGTGACTTTTTTGTCTGGCTGTATTTTATATTGTTTTATATCCAGAAATTGTTTAGGATTAGGAGTCACTTTATATGCTATAGCCTATGTCTTGCTGTTCAAATTGAAAATATACCAATGATGACAAAATTATACCCCAATATGTAATTTTCATGAAGACAAAATTCCCATACCCTTTGGCAATCAACAGCATACTGCACGCAATGTAAACAAAGGGGAAGGACAATATTTTTAAGTTAAGTGTGGAAAACGCTGAACGTTTAAGTGCGTTGCCTTCATATTCGGCCTGACCTGCTCGTCTGTATAGCTTTATTGGCCTTTTAATATCACTGTCTTAATTTTCTTCATAACTGTATTTTATTTTGTAGGAAAACGCTTAACGTGTTATTAATTGTGTGCATGGGCTCATCTGCTTGTCTGTATATGTTTTATTTATAAGGTGTGTACTAAATTTGCTCCTCCAATACCACTAGTACATTAAGGGTATTAAGGGTTTACGATTTTCACGTTAAGCGCTTATAATGTCCCGCTTCGCTGGGCGAATTTGCCGCCAGCATTCTCTTGGACATGCGGCAGTATCGGACCCCTCGTGAGTGACAATGGGTTGACTTTTTTTTAACGGGAACAAAAGGGGAGCAATCTCGCCTGTCACCATTTTGGGACAGGTGTTCTGCATCTGCAATGCCCGTTTCAGTTTTAAAATCAAGCATGTATTATCATGATTTCAGGCTATCGAAAGTGTGGGAGAAACAGTAGGCCTAATTTACAAAAGGAATTTTTTTCGATTTTAATCTGTCCATTTTTAATTTTGGTTTAAAAATGCAAAACGTAATAAACAAAAATCTGAAAAGAAGTCAATATTTTATTTCATGTGCATAAAATTTGTGTATACCGTTTTATATCTCTGTGACACTTGTGTATACAGTGTCAATCTCTGTGAGAACAGAGTGAGAATAGCTGAGTCAGTTTGATAAGGCAGGGCAGATATAGCATTTAAGCTGTATAACGTGGCTTATTTGAGGTTTTAAGAACCACTTCCCTGGGCACAACATTAGGATATCCATGGCCTGGATCATGGGATTAACAGGTAGTGCAGGAATAGGAGGCATTCTAGGAACAGAAAGCACTGTATGTCCATTTTAAACTGCTGGTCTAAAACTAGTACAGCGGACAGCGTGACAGCTCAGTGAACCCACAAAAGGTGGCAAACTTTACTGGATTAACCACGGTTATGAAGTAGAACTCTTGACCTCCCATCAGAATATAAAGGGTAAGGTCAATGCCTTCAAATAAGCATTTTAGTCATATAAACGCATTTCTAGACCGATTAAAACAGGCGTAATGATTTTTCCACTTTTATTCAATGGCTCAATTTCAAACCCTGAAGGTTCACATTTTGATAATTGTCCATGGTCTCTGCCAGCTGGTGTCAATCATATGTTGAATGTCCTTGAAATAGCTTTCAAAAATATATTAAAACATGCAAAAACATGCATTCGCACACATTTAAAGGACTGGACTTACTTTGGTGGGGGCATTATGAAGCCGAGGGTGCGGTACAGGATGGCTCCGATGACAAAATACGGTGTGTCGTCTGATTCTACAGGACAAAAAGGGTCAAAGTATCAAAACATATTACTTGAAATGTTCTGAATGTCCCAGATCAGAATTCTATGGAGCCCCTAAAGGGACATGGTGGTGGAAAAAATGTAGGATGGGAGGACATTTAAAAAAAAAAAAAAAAATCTTTTGCATTCCCTTGCAAAACTTTTGTGTTCCCTCACAAAGATATCTATCCCGCTGGCAGTGTTTCAAACAACACAGTACGTTAACAATGGAGGGAACGCAAAAGATTTGAAAAATATTAGTTCCTCCCATCCAAACATTTTTCCACCACCACGTCCCTTTAGGGGCTCAATTAAATAAGTCAAACTATAAAGTGAAGGAAAAATCTTTTAAAATGATGGAAAAATCTCTTTAAAATTTCCTTACACCTTGAATACATAGAAGTGTACAAATCAAAATAATTTACTGTTTTTGTGTGTGTGTGTGTGTGTGTGTGTGTGTGTGTGTGTGTGTGTGTGTGTGTGTGTGTGTGCGTGTGTGGGTGCGCATGTAAGTGATTATGAATCTAAATCATTTTAATTCAGAAATTAAAATAAAATGGTCATCATAAAAGAGGTGTACTGTTTGTAAAAGTTACTGTATGTTACAATTAGCATCATTTCATTTATCCACAAACTCATATTCAAATATAAAGGGAAAATTATCACATCAGAAACCAACTTATGACTATAATAAGCAGCTCCAGTTGAGTGAACCAAAAATACAAAGTAGAATATAAAAGAACGGCATTTAAGAAAACTTAGAGTCAGTGCATAGCCTGACATTTAAAATACAAAGAAAGGGGTTTCGTAGAGATATGACAACCGATTCTATTCCCAGGCCATCTGTCCACTCCTCCCCATTGGCTCTGTACCCTTGCTTCAGCAGCACACATCTCTGTACTTTTCATATCATTTGTTTTGTTCTCTCCTTTGCACGAGTGCCTTGCCTCCACATGCACCTCATCATCTGTTCTTTTCTCAGACACTATTTATCATGGCCCTCTTTCTTCTCTGTCCCTCCTCATTCGCATCCAATTCTTCTTCTCCTCGAAATGCTGTGGGCCTCTAGAAAGACTCGTCCCTGAGTGAATGCCATCATATTTCACTTATGGGGGACATACTTTGGACAGGAAGTGAAAGCGATACAGTAATAGGTGATGTAACGAGCCTAAAGTCCACATTTCATTGCTCTATTGTCTTCACGTGGCATTGGAAGTGCTAAGAGCTATTCAAAGTTTATACAGAGATGGAAAACGAACATTTAGATCTGTTCTAAGGCACTTTAGAGGATTTTACTGGATATTTTATGAAGAGAAACTCAGCCAAGCATGGCTGAATCACTGTTGCAATGTCCACTGACATTATGCAATTTAAGGTTTAATAACTGAGCTTGAATAGAGCTGCTTAAAATCACTGAACACAATATGCATACTCTCTGATGCAAAAGAATATGCCTGTAACAGAGTATCATAACATGATAACGTGATCTCATTAGCATGCATAATTTGTACATTTGTACCTCTCTAAATTTGTTTATGGTTTAGAACATTAGAACATTTATTACATATGTTTAACATTTAAATACTTAAATACTCACAATTTTTATTGTGAAATGCACTTCATAAATACATCTGAAAATGTTTTTTCTTCATGTACTGTATGTTCTAGTGTTATTTTAGTATATACTATTGTATTCTCTTTATAATTTTGAATGAGCTTTTATTTTTATTTTCATTTTAGTTTAAGTTTTAGAAATGTTGTTATCATTTTTATTATTTTTTAAATCTAAATGTATGTGTGTGTATAGATATATATTTGTGTGTGTGTATATATATATATATATATATATATATATATATATTAATAAATAATTAATATATAATAATACAATTTTGAAAATATAAAACTGAATAAAAAGTTATAAAAATGAAAAAAGCAGACAAAATTACTGAAAAATAAAATGCAAATAAAAGCTAATTCATTCATTCATATTTCTATATATATATATATATATATATATGGAACATCATGCATCATGCACTAAAAATAAAACCAAATCCTCCAAACACCAACAAAATGGCTTCTTTTAGCTAAGTTTGCTGTCAAATGATGAATAAAGGGAGGCGTGTATTACCCCTTCAATGAGAACGGGGACGTCAAAAGACGAATGACGTAACTCATCCTGCAATAATGCAGTTCTCATCAGTCTCAGCAAATCAAACGCCATTCAACTCCACAGCGGTTCTGACTGCATGTTAAACTATGAGTTAATGGATGACAATCACACAACAAGCCCTGTTGGTCTGGTCTGAATGCAGCCTGACTTCTATTTTCCCTCTATTCTCTGAGCTATCACTTTAACAAAGCTATTTTAAGAACGGGCCATGATGAACCTTTCTTTCTTTCTATAGAAAACCGTTCCGGACAAAGCTCTGCCCAGGGAGCCATCTTATCTCCGATGGCAGTGGGCAGAATGGGGAGTGTGTCGAGACAGGAAGTTTTTGTTATTTCCTGCTGGGCGGTCCTCCATGGGCAGGCAGGCCTGTAATGGTTTAGCCTGGAGTTGTTGAGACACTCAACGAGACACTAGCATTAGGGTCATTTCTTTGATATCCATTTGTTTCTTTCTCATTTCATTCAGCACTCTCTTCAGTCTTCAAACCAGCTCTACCCTGCCCACGTCCCATGTTATCATTCTCTCAGGCAGAATATCTCTCGTTTTTTTCCTTTCTTAGAAATCTGAGAATTGAGTGCCTGTCATGCTGGCAGATCACTATGATTTTCATTGGCCCATTTATTCTTCCAATTCACTCTACCGTGTTCTCTGTCTCTTCCCAAACCGCTGACTGATTGCATTCAGTTCTGTAAGGCCACATACATAAAATGCAGCTAAACATAACTTTACCAGCTTACACTACAGCTTAATGCCTTTACAAACTACCGCTTAATGTCTTTTCTGTACTGTACACACAGATTTGGTTATTACCTGGAGTACAGGAGTTACACACTCCTCCCCATTGGCTCTGTACCCTTGTTTCAGCAGCACACATCTCTGTACTTTTCATATCATTTGTTTTGTTCTCTCCTTTGCACGAGTGCCTTGCCTCCACATGCACCTCATCATAACAGTACACACAGAAAACAACACTCAATGGCCATCTTGGTAATGCTGTGCAGCTAATTTTTATGTAGAAAATACTAATATATCTCCTAACTACTTGAATGTGGAAAGATGTTTGAAATGGCAAATGTCAAATCAACAATAGCACTATTGGTTTGAAATTTGGTAAAATCATGCTAACATAAAATAATTTTACAGGTTGGTTTTATTAATAAATAGTCCTTAAGGGGACAAGGAAAAATATGATGTGGGAGGAAACATTTTATTTAAATGCTTTTACATTTACTTGCAAAATGTTGCATTCTCTTAAAACCCCTTGCAAAAGTCACTGACAAAACTTTTGAGAGTAAGTGCAAAACTGGTGATAGATAATATGAGGTGGGAGCAAAAACTGCATTTCAGTGCCTTCGCAAGCACACGCAAAATTTATTGGGGGTCAAAATTGTATATGCAATACTTTTTTTTTTTAAGAGAACGCAAGTGTTGCGAGCAAATGTTCTTGTGGGAATGCACATTTTGAGTGAACGCACAAGTAAAAATAAAATTTTTCCTCCCATCTCAGTATTTTTCCAGCACTATGTCCCCATATGCAAATGTGTTGTGTCATGAATAAATTCTATCGCAAATATATTTTGTTCTTTTACCTGAAAGGCGAGAATTTCAGTCCTATGGTTAGGATTTGTCCCATTCATTAACCCCTGCTTTCCATATAATTTAGGTGGTACCCACTACATTTACATTTATGCATTTAGCAGACGCTTTTATCCAAAGCGACTTACAACTGAGGAGTACAGGAAGCGATCCGTTATGAAGAGGCGTAGAAATGCAAGAAGTGCCTTAAATACGACGTTTCGGGCATTGCTCAGAATAGCGTAAGCTAGAATAGGGAGGGTGTAGATAAAGATAGAGGAAAAAAGAAAGATATTTTTTTATTTTTTTATTTATTTTTTTTTATGATGAGATTAAGTGCTCGCGGAAAAGATGGGTTTTTAGCTGTTTTTTGAATGATGTTAGTGATTCTGCCATCCGGATGGAGGTGGGAAGATCGTTCCACCAGCTGGGAACAGTGAATGAAAAAGTTCTGGAGAGGGATTTCATGCCTCTCTGGGATGGTAACACCAGCCACCGCTCTTTAGCTGAGCGGAGGCTTCTGGTAGGGGTGTAGACTCGTAGGATCGAGTCGAAGTATGCGGGTGCTGAGCTTGTGGTGGATCCATAAGCAAGCGTCAAAGCCTTGAACTTAATGTGGGCAGCGAGTGGTAGCCAGTGCAGAGAGATGAAGAGAGGTGTGACATGGGCCCTTTTGGGCTCGTTGAAGACAAGACGTGCCGCTGCGTTCTGAATCAATTGAAGTGTTTTGATTGCACACGATGGAAGTCCAGCCAGAAGCGCATTGCAGTAGTCAAGCCTAGAAATGACCAGGGCTTGGACAAGAAGCTGTGTTGCATGCTCTGTAAGGAACGGTCTGATCTTTCTGATGTTGTGCAGGGCACTTTAAAATGTGGTCTTTGAAGGACAGCAGGTCATCAAAGATTACTCCGAGATTTCTGACCGACTCTGAAGGGGTAATCAAAGATGAACCTAGCTGGATGGTAACAATATAATCATGCATATTCAGGATAACAAATTAAGCGTAACAACTAGGCCCGGTTCTAGGGCGATGCTAGAGGGTGCTAAGCACCCTCAAAAGCAAGCAAGAGCACACTCAGTTGAAACTGGAATAATATATTGGCGAACATTTCAGTGCATATTTCTGTTTGCGCTCTGGACAACATCAAATGTATCTATTTACAATGTGTTTTTGCAACGGTGAGCAATGTAGCCAATCAGAGACATAGTTGTTGATTTCTTGGACACAATGGCCAATCAGAAGTGTTTAAGTTAGTCAGAATCCACTTACTACTCGAGTTGTAAGTAACAGATTTAATGTGTCTTGTTGGCAGCTTCATTGATTATAAAGGAACTTTGTGAGATTGCGATGAACTGACAAAGCGTTTAATTGATTGTAAAGGGAGCGGTCTTGGCTCACTTTCGAGGCTACAGCCTATATAATCTATTGAAAAAAACTATTGTTTTTCATGCTGCAAAGTTTCGGAAGTGACATCTACATATAAATGCTGAATTCCATAGGTGGAGCATGTGTAGGGCTGGGCAAGGCTTAGATTTCCCCTGGCCATGGACTTGAGACTAGCGTGGAATTTTGCACGCTTTCTTTTGCAGTCCTGCATATGACTATGCTGGATTCACTCTAGACAGGACAGAAATATACATTAAAATAGTAACGCATTAAAGTAATTTAAAGGCAGCCATATCACCCTGTAGCCCAAGACTGGTTTCCCACTAAAGCTAAGCAGGGTTGTGCGTGGTTAGTGCCTGGATGGGAGACCTCCTGGAAAAACTAGGTTGCTGCTGGAAGAGGTGTTAGTGAGGCCAGCAGGGGGTGTGGGTCCTAACACCCCAGTATAGTGATGGGGACACTATACTGTAAAAAGCACCGTCCTTCGGATGAGACATTAAACCGAAGTTCTGACTCTCTGTGGTCATTAAAAATCCCAGGATGTCCTTCAGAAAAAGAGTAGGGGTGTAACCCCGGCATCCTGGCCAAATTTGCCCATTGGCCTCTGTCCATCATGGCCTCCTAACCATCCTCATATATTGATTTGCTTCATCACTCTGTGTCCTCTCCACTATAAGCTGGTGTGTGGTGGGCGTTCTGACGCAATACGGCTGCCGTCGCATCATCCAGGTGGATGCTGCACATTGGTGGTGGTTGAGGAGATTCCCCCTTCCATATGTAAAGCGCTTTGAGTGCAGAGAAAATCACTATATAAATGTAAATAATTATTATTATTATAAAGGCAGACTAATACATTAATAGTAGGGGTGTAACGGTACACAAAATGGGCGGTTCGGTATGTACCTCGGTTTTGAAGTCACGGTTCGGGTTTGGTACAGCAGTTTTACAAAATTGCTTTTTAATTATTTTTATTAAACAGTGGTTTACTGAAAAAATTGTGTCTGTCCTTAAATGAATTCAATTATAATTAAAAGTTTCTTAAAGATAATGCTGTAGACTATATAGGGAGCCTTTACTTGCACATTACTATAATATTAAAGGACAAACCCCAATTTATTAGCCTAAATTCAGTTGCTATTTATTTTTAGATATAATAATCAACACTCAAATAACATATTGTATGCAAACATGTAAACTTCATGTACATTTTTTCTCCAATTCGTTGTTGAAATATAATCATTTATACACAGTGTCTGTCATTTTCATGACAGATTTATTTAAACATACATTAAATAATCAAGACATCACTAACAGGTTAAGTAGAATATAATTAATATACTGTATAGGCTAATATAGTGCATATATTGAAAGAGTTCATCTCTTTAGTGAACTAACCAGCTGTGGACACTGAATGACTTTTGAGGTAAATGTAATGCTACATGACATTGTTTACAAGCTGTTTTATTGACATCTGTCCACCATTGAAACACTGATTGAGCGATTACATGACATATGATACGTTTCAGTAAGTTGTAATGTATCCTCAACATACCTTAAGATATTAATTCATGTTTATTCTTTAGGAAGAGATGATCGCGGTTACTCGCGCGCCGCGCCGCAGCTTGAACTGATACACCTATACAGTGATCAGTCACGTCACATTAAAGAGCGTCAAAACGGCATTTTTCGTTTGATTCTGTGATAAAATGGACTGAATACTTAATATGTTCATGTGGGAACTCGGATTGAAGTATGTTCAGCGCGTAAAACAAGCCTATTGTTAACTGTTAAAGATTGCATTCGGAACCGTTTGGTACACACGTGCACCGTACCAAAAGCCCTCACTGTACACTGCTATGGTGGAGCAGTTGCTTAGCCTACATATGCATTTTACTAGAGCACCCTCAGTAATTTCACCCACAGTGATTTGATTCTGGAACCGGGCATGGTAACAACTAATCAACTTTTTAGAGAGGTGGAAACACTTCCCATATTTATCAATTTAAACTATTTTGGAACTGCATTTGGTTGCAACACCCAAAACTTTGCAGTGGGATGGGAAAAAAGTAAAAGAGTCAGGAGAAAGTAGTATGTTAAAGAATGTAAAATGTGACAGGGAAGAGAGAAGAGAGTCTTATAACATAATAGGACACCAGGGCAGTTCACATTAAGCAGCTGAACCCTGACGGGACAGTCAGAGTCACTGCTGACACAACAGGATCTCATCAATAACAATGATGGAGCTGCATACAGAGATGCAGTGGAACTCACAGACTGTTACCAACAACATGATAATCGAAAAACATTTTTGACTTATTATGTAAATTATGTAAAATTATTATATTATGTAAAAAAAAAACGTATTATGCTTTTTTAAATTGTCACATTTCTTTAGTGTGTAATGTTGCTGTTTAAGCATGAAAAAAGATCTGCAAAGTAACAAATTCTCTATGTCAGTATAAGCACTGTTTCTGAACTCCCTGAAACACGTCGATTGTAGTCTTGCATTTTCTTTCCGGGAAAGTATGCGTCACAATATTCCTCATTTATATAATAACTCCCGCCCCAGGCAAAAAAAAAAGGGGGCGAGGCCTGGTTCAGTTGTGTTAGTAGTGCGTTGAAACTTGTGCTTATGGTCAGGGGCATGACATTTCCGAAACCAATCACAACACACTGATCCAGCCAACCAATCAGAGCACACTGTGCTTTTCGGATGGACTTTGTATGGCTTTAAACAGAGTGTTACTGACAGACTGAGAAGAGAGGTGCTGCAACATGTAAAATGTATGAAAAATTATCTTTTATGGCATAATAGGGCTTCTATCAACAGACAGGATTTTAAAAGCCAGAATCGAACTTGCACTACCCACAAGAGCACAATGGCTCAATATGTCAGAGTTCATACACTAACACACCATATCTTGCATTACTCACCATCGGAGGACAAGGTAAAGACTTCCTTGGGGATGAAGAGTTTGTCATCTGCAGAGCGTGCCCAGTCTTTCATCCCTCTCCTCCCCTTCATGGGGAAGTTGATGTCACTGGAAACAGCTGAAACTGGCTCTCGCTGGATGGTGATTACTGACAGGACCAGAGAAAGACAGATTAACAGCCTTGAAAGTTCAAATATCAAACGCTTCACGGAAGCACTTTTAAGAGATGTTCACTGCAGGACAACATGACCTTTATTTGTGGCACTACTGCATAGATGCCATGGGAACTCACTGAGATTGTTGGTGACAACCAGAAAACTCTGGAACGGCTTCTGAGCCTCTCCAATTAGATGAATGAAGTCTTCCACAACTCGCATCAGTAACACAGAACCTGGAGAGACCTGGAAGGAGGTCACACAATCACAAAAATACACATACAAACAAGAAATTAGGAATTTTGGGTATGATCTCTGAAACATACTACCGTTCAAAAGTTCGGGGTCAGTAAGACTTTTTTAAATGAATACTTCAGCTCTCGGTTTCACAGACAAAGCTTAAACCTAGTCCCAGGAAATGCATTTTGAGATGTTTTAACTGAAAGCAGCTTGCACTGACATATCTTAAAATATGTCAGTGAAATTGTTTTGTCTCAAGATACACACCAGTAATGTTTTTTTTTTTTCTTCCTCTAAGGCATGTTTATAAAAGATACTTTAATATCCTATTTGAACAAGGCCTAATCCCGACTTAAGCCCTGTTTGTTAAAGTATTAAATTGATCAAAAGTGGCAGTAAAGACTTTTACATTGCTACAAAAGATTTATATTTCAAATAAATGCTGTTATTTTTTTTACTTTGTATTCATGAATCCTGATTTTTTTTAAAATCAAAATATTAAACAGAAATTATTTTTAACACAAATAAGAAAAGAAAGAAAAACGGTTCTTGAGCAGCAAATCAGCATATTAGAATGATTTCTAAAGGATCATGTGACGTTGAAGACTCAAGTAAATTCAGTTTTGCCATCAAAGGAATACATTACATTTAAAATATATGAAAATACAAAACTGTTATTTTAAATTGAAATGATATTTCACAATATTACTGTTTTTACTGAGACTTTTTTCAAATCCATTAAAAATTTCTTTCCGCCCCAAACGTTTTGAAAGGTGTACATAATAACACTCATAATTCCTAGACAAACACCACTAAATGACCATAAAAGGTTTGTTGTAAAAGACTAAACTTTAGCTAATACCTGTCAACAGTAAAAAACGGTTTGTTACTGAGAAAACAATAAATTCTACCTTCAAATACTTTTCATTTTCAGTGCAATTTTTACAGCCAGATCGTGAGAGTTTATGATGCAGCCGTGAAACAATGATGGAAAATAAGCATCCACAAGTCAGATGAAGCTCAGTATGCCATCATTCCCCTGCTCTCCACTCTGTCATGTTTATAAATTGGCAGCGGGTTTTAATTCACTAGGCCTTTGTTCCAGAAAACAGCATGCCACATGCACATTTCACAGTGAAGTTCACGAGAACACAGAGCCCATTCCTCAATCTAATTGGAATTTTGCTCTTCCTCTCATGTGTGGAAATGAAGGCATTCGAATATAGTATTACTTCATGCCATATAGGGGACTGCATTTATAGTATTGATAGTATTGATACACTTTGGTTTGCATTTGTTTTGATTTTATCCCCAATTAAATGTTTTCTAATATGTGGCAGATGGCGATTCTATATGCATCCGGATGAGAGTCAAAGCAGATTGGTGCTTGTTGTTGGTTTAAAAAAATGAATAGGAGGAGAACTGACATCATTCTTTCGCAAGCAGGCTTCTGGTATATTTTACAAACAACCTAATTTCCTTAGTCTGGGGAAAATACAATAGTTCACTAAACTAAATCCATGGAAATATATGTAGACTTGACTGATTTACCATATTATCATGGCAAAAGTTCAAAAATGGTATTAATCTGGTATCATGTGCAAAACAACATGTTAATTCAAGAGTAAAAATTTAAGTGTTTGTGCTGCCTTAAATTTTTAAGTTTAATCAACTCAAATATCCAAGTTGTCACCTAATACAACTTCACATTTCAAGTTAACTAAATTTAAAATATATGGCAGCACAAACACTTACTTTTTTAAGTTGAAACAACATTTTCTTTACAGTGTATACCACAGTCATATTTACAAGACGTTTTTGGTTATGGTCTTATCAAGTTACACATACAAAAACATGGTATAACCATTAACCCTTTTTGCAAAACAACACAGTGTCAGATGGAAATACCGCAGTACTTTGAAATGTACCATGGTGCTTACTCCAAGTTAAGAATAAAATGGTTGTATGTACATCATAACTGTCTTGAATATATATTGGATTTAAATGTATACAGTATGTTAGACCAAGATTTCTCTGCTATTAATAGCTCTTGTTGTCTGTCCACCTTGTAAATGTCCAGATGGTGTGGCAAAGCTCTGTTACTGAAGGGCAACAAGAGACAATCACAAACACGAGAACACACATATACATTCACTAACAGATAAATTGATTTGATTAATTGATTAACAGTGAGAGGTTGTGAAGTGTAACCATGAACAGGTGTCATGTTTATGTAAAAACAATGCTATTGTTCTCAGAACCTCACTGTAATAGTATTGGTACAAAAATATATAGGCTCTGATAAAACAGAAACTTTGCACGTACTTTACTCTTTAACAAGGCAAATATTCCCATTTTGGGGTCAAAATGAATTCAAAATTGTCTCTTTCCTGTATGCTCCTGCTCTTACTGTGATTGATTAATATGTTTTATTCGAAAGAAACAAAAGATTTGTAAACTTCAGCTGTCAACACTTATTCAGCACAGGCTATTGGATAATACTTTAGTGCTTTTAGCAAACATACTTTTCACCATCCAATCAATTTTGGGCTGTGTCTGAAACAGCCCTCTATACCCTTAAATAGGGGACAAATATTTGAGGGGACAGCCATTTGTAGTGGTGTCCGAAACCACAGTCGACTTGAGTGCACTCATTCAATCACATAATGCACCGTAATGACAACCGTACAACTGATGTACACTCAACGGCCTGAGAATACCCATAATGCACTGTGAGAGTTGTGTCGAATAAATTCCTGCGTCTCGCCAGAAGATGGCGCCCACAGCTGAATCATCCATCCATCCATCAATTTTCCAAACCGCTGGTCCAATGTGGGTACAGCGTAATTTCATACTGTCACAGTCACCAGCTCAGTCACCCTCAACACTACACTTCCCAGAATCCCTCTGGCTCACCACCTGCACCCATTCATCAATCTCCTGCACCTGCAAGTCATCACCCTCATTATCACTCATCAGCAGTCCCTATATCAGCAGTCACCATCCTCATCACAGTGTTCCGATCTCTGTTATGTGTATGTTGGCATTGCCTGTCTAAAGAGTATTATTATTAAAACCTGTTGTTGAACTTCATTCCTAGTCTTCATCTGTCTGCCTGCAACCACCCCTGACAGAAGATCGGACTGCCCAACATGGATAGGGCCAGAATTATCGTCCTGGCTCAGGAGAGCCAAAACCTTTATCCATTTATTATCCATTTTTTGCCTTGCCATCACCAGCACGATCGACAGCGACACTCTGAAGACCTTGTTCTGGATCGGGGCGACCTTCCACCATCCTATTGACCTACCAGACACCACAGGACTGAACTGGAAAGAGACCATCATCAGGTGTCTGGAGAGCATCATGCACCGATCCAGAGCACTGCCAGACCCAGAGCCCGTTTCAGCAACCACGGAGAAGTCACGTGAGCACCCCGCAGACCAAGTGGCATCACCCACCTTGACAAGCGAGCCAGAGCCCGAGGATAAGAGGACAGAGCTTGCCATCACCCCGGAAGAAGTGCCCCAGCGTGGATCTGACCAGGGGAGTGAGCCTGTGACACCAGTGGCCAAGGGAACAGAGATAGACTGGCTGATAGACTTCGACAGGGATTTGTCAACTCCCACCCTATCCCACCTGGTATCTGAATCATCTTTATCATCCAAGGAGAAGTCTAAGAACTGTGATTCATCAGTCTGTTTGGAATTACTGCTCTTTTCATCACCACCACCACAGAGCTCTGGGCTCCGCCTCCAGCCTAGGATCCCTTCGGTCCATCTCGGCCCGCCGACCTGTCGGCTCCGTCTTGGCTCCTCCCACCTTCAGCTCCGCTAGAGACCCTCAGCCTTGTAGCTCTTCCAGGTTCACCCATCCCACCGGCTCCACCTTGGTCAGTCGTCACACCACTCATCCGCTGCGCTCCATCCCTCCACCCCTTCAGCTGCAGCAGGTTCCCTCTGTCCTCGGGTACTCTGGCTCCACCTACGACGCTCGTCGCCACGACATCGTCTAGGTCTCCTGCACCAGTCAAGTCGCTCAGCTCCCTCGACCCTCGGTCTGTACCTACAGATCCACTGGCTCTGTCTCCGTCAGTCGTGGAGCTGCTAGTTTGCAAAGTTTCAAAAGCTACAGCCCTTCCGGTGCACCCAGTGTCCGAATTCGCTCACTTGTTTTCATTCACTTCCAGTGGAATATAGTAAATGAGTATAATAGTGAATGAGGGTATAGGGGCTATTTTGAACACAGCTCTAGATATATACCACCGTTCAAATGTTTGGTTCAGTAAGATTTAGTTTTTTCTTTGGACAGAAATTAATACTTTTATTCAGCAATTATGCATTAAATTGATCAAAAGTGACAGTAAATACATTTATAAGGTTACAAAATATTTCTGTATCAAATAAACACTGTTCTTTTGAAACTTCACCAAAGACGCCTGAAAAAAATGGTTACACTATTTTAAGGTGACGTAGTTTTATCAGAATTACTCAAATAAGTACTGAGTAATATTAATTAACTACTATACTGTACTAACTATAGTGTTATGGTTAGGGTTAGGGTTTGGTTTAGGGTTAGTTACTTGTAATTATGCATAATTTACTGTTATTATTATGGTAAGTGCATGTAGTTACGTGTGACTACGTCAACTTAAAATAAAGTGTTACCGAACGTATTTTGACATACAAAATACACACTTCCCCTTTAAGATTCTGGCGGACAGAATGCACATTGAGAAGACATGGTGAACACTCCAGCAGGCTCACAGGAGAAAATGATTATTTACTGAGCAAGGTGAGCAGGAGGTGTGTCAAAGATTTGCCTGCTCAACTGTGCTTTAACACCAAAATCTGGCTCAGTCACGCTGAGCTAAGCACCTGGCGCTCGCATACATACAAAAACATAAACGTTCACTAGAGTCACGAGCATGTGCAGCACAGACTTTGCTCGGTGTGTGACCATTAGTCACCATTACACCCACATATCCCATGTCTATAATAAAAAAAAGAACTACAATTACACATGTATGAACAAACTAATATGTTTACATCAGAAGTGACATTAGTGGCCACAGTGCATTGTAATCGCTGTGGGGTGCCTTATGGGAGCACAGTGTATAGAATGGTACAGTATTGTATTTTGTGTGTTTTGGATGGTTGTGTGTTACTATGCATTTTCTAAGATTTTAGAATGTTTTAGAAAGTCTCTTATGCTAACCAAGGCTGCATTTATTTGAGCATGCAGTAAAGTGCAGTAAAATTGTAATGTTTTCTATTTTAATATATATTTTAAAATGTAATTTATTCCTGCGATGGCAAAACTAAATTTTCAGTATCATTACTCTAATATTCAGTGTTACATGATCCCTCAGAAATGCTGATTTGGTGCTCAAGAAACATTATCTCATTATTATCAATAATGGAAAAAATGTGCATTATATTTTTGTGGAAACTGTGATACTACTTCTTTCTATGATTTTTTGATCAATGGAAAGTTCTAACGAACAGCATTTATTGCAAAACAGCAATAGATGCTATTTACACTAAGTGAAATTAACATATTTTCTTAGCGATAGATGATATTTACACTAAGTGCAAATAGCTGTAGATGCTATTTACTAAGTGAAATAGCATACTAAGTGAAAATATTGATATATTCTATTTACACCATGTAAAAGTAGTTCTTTGCAATATGTGTAAATAGTAATTAGATGCTATTTATACTTTATTTTGACAGATACATACTATTTGCACCTTGGTATTGTTGTACATAAACAGGATGCAATAATAACATAGAGTGTTATTATATTTATTAAAATTATTAAATGGATGCCGCCTTAATGGGACAATAAAAGCCCTCCCCACACCTATCCCTAACCCTACCCAATAAATGCTTTTATTATTATTAAACATTTTGTTAGGCACTTTTTTTTTCTTTTCTTTTTTTAATTTTTATTTAAAGTAAATGCCTTTCCGATGTGATATGTGATAGGAAAAGAGAAAAGAGCGATCTCTGCAAAAGGCAGATTCGATCACATCAAAACCTAGATCTTTAAGCCTTATGCTTTACTGACTACGCCACTGAAAATGTTGAAATGGGCCTGTTATGTTTTTCATCTTGTTTTTCCCAAACAGGCATTGTTAGGTGGAGCTAGTGCAAATAGCACTTGCCAACAAGGCATGATATTTGCACTTGGTATAAATAGACACATTGTTGTTGTTTTTTAAGTGAAAGTAACATGTGAAGGCCAAGTATGGTAACCCATACTCGGAATTTGTCCTCTGCATTTAATCTATCCACATTAGTGCACACACATTAGGAGTAGTGAACACACACACTATAAACTGTGGACACACACATCCGGAGCAGTGGGCAGCCATTTTGGATGGATTGGGGGAGCGATTGGGGGTTAGGTGCCTTGCTCAAGGACACCTCTGTCATATACATATAAGCAGAAAAACTATTATTTTTAACCCTTATTCTGACCCTCTGTCTGAAGGTATCTGTTTTTAAGAGGTGGCTCAAATAAGACTTGTCAGTAAATGACCACTGTTAAGATTGATCAATATCACTGCATAGGAAACAGTATCAACTCAAACTCCAACTTTTGAAAACATTATCTATATAAAACCGTCATTTACAGAGGAAGCATTGTGAAATCATACACTTAGCTTCTGTCAGATTCAATACAGTTGGCTGCTTCCTTTTTCAACAAAAGTTTTTTTGCAAACTCTCCATTACACTGTGCCTCATTTACAAAATAAAATGCTCTGAACAAACATTTAATTCTCTAGTGCGATCTGGGACGCCATTAAAATAAACCATCCACTTGTTTCAGACACTGGGACATTTCTGTTGATGCAAACAAGCTGTTTAAAATGGATGCGTCAAAGGGAACGTTCACTCTTCCATTTGCCCGACAGACTCAAGTGTGTGGAGTATGTCAGAAACTGAACGCGCATCTTTATACTGTATCCAGTGTAGACAGCATCAGTGATTATAATGGGTTCTATTTACTTTTGATGCGTTGCAACCATAGACTGTAAAAAAGATGGACAACGCGCCAAATATGGTGCTGAAATCTTGGGTCTCAAGTCAGTAGCAACTTAGAAGCCGAATCTGCTCAGTATTGAGTGCGTAGTGGACCCGCGATATCAACGTCCCGCCCACACTCCCGCCTAATCAACTTTTTGCGAAATAAACAGTTATGGAAATGTAGAAATTAAAGTTAAAGCTCCAATCTCCAAGTTCCTGAAAAATGTCCGTTGGTGCCTCAGTGACTACTTCGCTCAGAGAAACTGTCAATCTCAGCTGTCAATCATACTGTCACACCATCCAAAAAATTCCAAAGAAACCATCTTTGGAAACAATTTATTTGAAGTGGATTGTTTAGGGCGATCGAGGCGCTTTGGCTTCACTTCTCAGGACTTGTGTGGTACACTTGGTCGCAATGCTCAAATGTCAGCCGCTAAGCGACTGAATGCTGTGGGCGGGGCCTATGGTGCGATGATGTATAATGATTCGTCAATGTCTTGCTCTGGAGTCAGGCATATGCAAATTAGTTTGCCCGTGGGACGTCACGGATCCTGCAAAATCAAACATGCTGTTTTTGAAGCTTGATCAAATAAATGCTTTGTTTATAATGAGGAGGGTGTTTTAAATCTGATTTCTCATGTCATGACCCCTTTAATGAATAACTAGCAAATATGTCATATTTTACAAGTAAAAGTGGCCCACAAGTTGCCCCAACTTTTGCTTCCTTTTTTCCTGTCCCCATTTGTCATTGTTGTTCAAACGGCTTACTTGGCTTATAGTAGTTCACATGACTTAATGAATAGTAGTTCACATGACTTAATGAATAGTAGTTCACATGTCTCAAACATGAACATAGCACAAACAGTTACATGTGACGAGTTTTTTCATATCCCTACCTCAAAATATAAGCAATAATTATATGTTCGCCTAAGCAAACACAACTACAATTTGGCACATAAAATAAGACTATTAGCTAAGCAGCTCTTGTTGTTCCACACATAAAGATTAAAACAAGAATGGATGTATTTGGTATTTCTGACATGATGCACACTAAATCTGGATTGTAAAGAATAACCATTCCATAATTTCCAAGTTATCTGACATCAGCAGAAAAAGTCTATGTTCTTGAGTGAGTCAGAATATGATCTCCTGCAGTTAGTTAAGGCCTCAGGAAATTAGAAAAAAATATGGCTTCATGGATAGTTGAGTTAAGGAAAGTTTAGTACCATGCAAAAGTGTCCTGGCTTGACGTCGAAGACACTGTGGACCGAACTGCACAGCATCTAATGTCAAATAGTGTCTAATGGAGCGGTGTAATGCAAAGAGGCAGCTATAACAGCACATCCCTTTCCCAACACACTTCACAGTCGGTTTCTATTACATCCAAAGCCAGTCTGATCACATTTGTTGTTAATCTGTGGGATCAGACCTGGCTTTGATGACACAGCACTGTCTGAGGGGAAATTAAAACCCACGGCACACAGATATGAAAAGTTTGAGTTCTTTAGTCGGATATTTGCAAGTGTAGTGCAAGGGCCGAGAAAAGACGTGTTACCTGGTGAGCATCTTCCCACTTCTCAAGGTTTTCAATGTCCAACATTAAGCTGACAATCTGGAAGAATTTCTGAAAAAGAATGAAGATGAAAATTGTGTGATGAAAGAATGAAGAAAAATGGAGAAATGTGCTTTGATGTTTCTGTGTTACTATGCACTGCAAAAAAATAAATTATTTATTTAGTATTTTTGTCTTTTTTTCCAGTAAAAATAATAAATATATGAAAACATAAAATATATATCTTAACTCTTTCCCCGGCAGCTTTTTTTTTTTTAAAGTTGCCAGCCACCACTAGCTTTTAAAAAAATTTTTTTTTATCATTTTCACAAAATTATTTTCTCAGTAAAAAGCTGAGAAAAATCACGTTTTTTTTATCAAAGGCTACATCCAGATCGGATTCAGAATGATGATCAAAACATATATGGAGTAGATTGAGTCCACCACTTTGTCCTGGGTCAACATTTCATTATGTAACATTAGGCAGTTTTGATTTATATGCCGTTTAATGTTGATGATCGCATTATTTTACATATGCATCTAATTTCATGTTATCACATGTTTCTGCTTCTTTTTCGCCTGTGTTTTGATCGGGAAATTCAGTACTCTTTCAGAAGAGGTGTATTAGCGCCTCTACCGCATAACAGTGACAACACGGAAAGCCGGAAATTTCCATCAATGGAGGGGAAGTATTGTCTCATAAATGACAGAAATTTCTGTCAATGGCAGGGAAAGTGTTAAAAACTATTGAAACAAGATACCTTAAAGTGTGTAAAATGCTTTCAGATCATTTTTATTTTATTTTAATTGAAATCTCTAATTAATTTCTAAATTATAGATATATTTATTTTCCATATGTTCACATCCCGTTTTGCTAATTGCTAATTTTTTTTTTTTTCTTGTTTTATGCTAAATTTTCACCAAAATAGGTTACATTTATGCTTACAATTAGAATAAATAATGTCAATACGACAATTCACCACGACGTCACAACAATAATAGACGTTCTTCCGGGTGGCAAAAGCCGACGCGTTCCTATGGCAACGCTAGTAAATTGCTTGGAAGGGAGACCCACCGTCGGCACTCGGCAGTAGCCTAATCGACATTTCAACAGTTGATTCAAAAACAGACGTGGTGGAAATTCAGACATAGTTAACATGATCATTGAGGGACTGATTAACTAATTCAGGAGACAGCAATACATGAAATGCCTAACCTTGGTCTATTAGATGTAGAGCCTACAATTAAATGAGCCTCAGCCTACCACTGAGTAGTTATTTTAGTGACTGTTGCTGTTTGACTTACAATATGTTAGGCTATGGTAGATGGTCTATTTCCCTGTTATCTAACTAAAAAGGCTATGATTGTTTTTTGTTGCTCGGATCGGATGGCACAGATGTGAGCTTATGACGGTGAAAAGGATAGCGCGCTGTAGACTAGCGCTACTCAGCCAGGCATTCACTCAAACTAAACTCGCGGTGATGATGAAACCAATGTGGTACACACATCAATCATCCATCAGCAGTAGCCAACAACTGTTTTGCTTTTCCTATTTCTTCCATTGACATTTGATCAGTAGCCTACATGACACTAGAAGTTCTGTCTCTTCCTTGTATAATACTTTTACTTCAGGCAGTGACTACGTTTACATGTGCACCAATAATGCGACTATTTATAATAATCAGAGTAAGGTCTTAATCGCAGTAAGATGTTTACATGACATGAGCAGAACTCTTCATTCCAGTTTACATGCAATTTTCATTATTCTGATTATTCGCTAATAAGTATGGTTATACCACACTCAGATAGGCATACAGTATGTTACCAGCCATTGTTTTAATCTATTCGCATCAAATTCAAAACACATTTTTATGGACGTAGCTTACTGGATATTATCGGCACCGTGATGAACATCGCAATGCCTATGGTTTGCCTACGCTGCCGTCCTGTTCTTCGCCGTCTAGATGAAGATACGGAGCAGAGACTGCGCAGCGAGTTGTGTTGACAGAGTTTAGTGATTTGGAGAAGAGAAAACTTCAGAATAATGTCACGAAGTTCATTCATGAAGTTGTGTGAACAACACACGGTATCCGTGTACGTCCGTGCACATGCGCACTTTGGTCAGAATAATGCGATTAAGGTGTTTACATGCCTGTTTATTGAGATTAAAATCGGCGTAAACCACCTAGTTTAATGCGACTATGGTTACTACGATTATGAGCTTAATCGCATTAGTTTGATTGAAATATTGCGTTTACATGAGGTGAAGTTTAATCGCAATATTGTCAAAACCTTATAATCGCATTATGAGCATGTAAACGTAGTCAGTGACTGGCAATGAGTTTGATCTTAAAAAGAAACCTTAAATTTACTAATATTAGTCTCGAATTTCCCCAGCTGAAGATAATTATGCTCTGCTATGATTTTGTAGATGGACAGTTTTGAGAATACACGAAGTCCACTTGCTTTAACCTCCTCACCCACAGGTTTCACTAGATATATTTACTTTTTTCTGAAGGAAATCGATAAAATCCTACACATTTTGCTGTATATCTGGCGGCGCAACCCCAAACACAACACGTTTTCGTCATAGTTTCAACTTTGATCAACAATGTTTTTAACTATGTAACTGTTTACAGTAGCCAGCTGGATCTCTTCAGTTGGTCAGTAGAAGTCGCTTGCGTTCTGCCACCTGGAAGTATCTTGGTGCCTATTGTTTACAAACATTCTGAAATTCCGTATGGAGTAAGAAAAAATAAATTCAAGATATATTCTTTAAACAAATATGACTATATTTTTGCTTTATCTATCTACAATGTATCTATATTTATACCATTTATATATTATTTACTGTGAAAAAATCCAAAAACATTTTGTGTTTTATATAGTGTTTGCGTTCTAACATTTTGTAATTGAATATCAGGTAATATAGTTCAGCCATGAAAATTTATTTGTGTTCTGACTTGTTGTTTCAATGCAACTTCCACAGCCAATCAATTCCACGTATTCATTACTACTTCCCTTTATAACCACAATGCATCGAGCCCTCCACCTCCCCAGCACCATCTGTACAGGGGGTCTCCCGCTCTCTAGAGGGAGGGTTTCCCTTAAATTTATGTTCTGAATATTTAGGAGAAGCAAGTTGCACTTGCTCTGCAGCAGCAGCATAACAGATCTTGTCAGCCACGATCAAACCTACATTACATTTACGTTGATAAAATGTTTTATAAACTAACCCGAGGAGTTGTCATGACTGAAATGTAATTATGCAGTTGACATGTCAAGCATTGATCAAAATGTTTTATAATATTAAACATGCCATTATATAGCCTCGGATTAAGCCTGCATGAAGTATATGTACTTTTCCTATATTTAAGCCAACTACAAAGGAGCTTAAAAAGCTTATTATTATTATAAAACTTCAAAATAATTATTTCCCAATCACAGTTTTTGTCATCTCCCCATTTATAACTTTACACACACCCACAGGCAAATACACACCTGCACGTCGTCAGGAGCTGGGATGTAGGTTGCTCGCTTGAAGGTGTCCGTCACATTTCGGAGAATCTCCACGGAGAATAAGAGGTCGCCGCTGTAATAATTCTTACGGGACATTAACTCCAGGAGACTCCTCACGATCTGAGACATGCCCTCCCCTGCCAGGGTCCTCTGACCCTTCGCAAGATGTTCTCGCAACTATAGGGGAAGAAAAAAACATGGTTTTATGTACAGACACTGATAAATAAACCTTGATAATAACCACATGAGCGTGAAGTTACACCCTGGGTTTATAAATTAACAGAGAGAGAGAGAGAGAGATAAACTCAGGTCGAGATAACAAATTAAACCAACAGACCAATCTGTCAAACATTTTTATGCATTTTCTCCACTGATTTTATGGGAAATTCTGAGGAATTATTATCATTTAAATATGTTAAACAGGAATTGTCAATACACTGTAAAAATATGATCAATAAGTTATGACAACATTTGTTTTACATTGCTTTAACTTATAATCACAAACTAAGTGAATATTAGAAATGTTGCTTTGGCAGAAAACTTAAGCTTTTTAGTTAAAGCACTAAAATTATTAAATGGAAATAAACAAAAACTGAAACTGAAAAACAAAACTAATAGCAAATAAAATGAAAAGTACATGACAAAATGACTTAAAAATGAACTAAAATGAACAAATAAAAGCTAATTCAAAATATTAATAAAACTTTAATAAAAGTAAAACAATTGTATGCACTTAAAACAAGCTTCATATATAAACTAAGTTAAAAAGAGAATAAATAAGCATGTTGATTTAAAGGTTAGCCAGAAAAGGAAGTGCAGAAGTACATGTTGGCTTTGAAGCTGAAGCAACATTGATCCAGGTCTGGAGCAAAGCAAAAGCAGTTTGAAGGTATCGACAGCCGCCTTAATCTACTTCCCATCTACAGTCAACCAAGCTGTGAGCATAACAAAGTGAAAACAACTTCTCCCTCAGTGAATTAACCAGCAGAGTTCTTGTTTGCGGTTGAACGTCAGCAGACAAAGTGTTGACTGTCTAATGACGGTACTGTGAGTGCAGGACGTGGCAGACAATGGCAATCAAAGTTAATTAAGCATTGTCTGATTATAATGAGGGGTTAGTGGACAGGTTAACAGCGCAATCACCCCCGTCACATCATGCCTCGGTCGAGACGTAGAATTAAAACCCACTCGGCATTATGAACTCAAAGTCAAAGGTCGTGGCTGAGGAATTAGAGCGCATCAAGGCAGACTGTCGAATCTGTTAGAAAGTAATCAATCATCAAAACCCAGAGGTCTGAAACAAGGCGATAGAAAGTATACAATCGATATGGAAGCTGGGAGCAAGTGTTGTTTCTTTTTAAGCTTTTAAGCATTTACGGTAGAGACAAGTTCAAAGGAAGCATCTCCAAGCAGTGGTTTTCATTTCACTTTCTGTGTGTTATAATGAGTGACGATCCAGCACGGGAATTGACTTGTTTTAATGTTTTGCTAAGTGCTCATTGCAGTTATTAGCATTTGTAAAAAGTGGCAGTGGCAATTTTCTTTCCAGCACACACGGCCCTTTAAATACACTCCAATCTTTCGTTTTTCTGACCACCAGACAAAATGCAAACAAATGTGTCCTCGCTTTTGATATGCATCCAGTGATTCACAGCTACAGTTATGGTGCAATAACATTTTTAATACTTAATATTCAGCTATTAAAAAGTTATTAAATAAAACTGAACAATTAATGTGGTAAGCAAATATGATTACTTCCAAAAGAAGCTAAATTGCTTAAGAAATTAAGACACGTTTTCCATGAGATATATCTTGAATCTCCACATTGTCAAATAGTTTATTATTATTATTATTATTATTATTATTATTATTATTATTTAGAAACAAATAATACATAATTTATTTAGAAATAATAATAAATAAATAAATAATACAAATTTATTCAGAAATAACAACAATACATTATTATTGTTGTTGTTGTTATTATTATTATTATAAAGAGTAATATGAACACATTACTAATAATGATGATGATAATAATAATAATAATAATAATAATAAATATTATTAATTTTATATTATTATTATTATCTATTTATTTAGTTATTTATTCATTCAGGAATAATAATAATGATGATGATGATTATGATTATGATGATAATATTATTACAAATATTAATATTAATAAACAAATGTTATATAATTTATTTAGATGATGATGATAATAATAATAAATAATACATAATTTATTCAGAAATAACAACAACAATACATTATTATTATTATTATTATTATTGTTGTTGTTATAAAGAGTAATATAAACAAACAAATGACTAATAATAATAATAATAATAATTATTATTATTATTATTATTATTATTTATTCATTCATTCATTCATTTATTCAGGAATAATAATGATGATGAGGATGATGATGATGATGATGATGATGATAATATTATTACAAATATTAATATTAATAAACAAATGTTATATAATTTTTTAGATGATAATAATAATAATAATAATAATAATAATAATAATAATAATAATTATTATTATTATTTGTAATGCTTAAAACAAGAATTTACCAATTGGATAACAATAAATAAATGGATAAATAAATTCAATTAAAAATATATTCCCTGATGTTAGTCTTATTGTCTGCTTCTCAATTCATTTATGAGAAGATGGCGATACTCTACCATAAACCTGATTTCTATATATAAAATCCTTATCAAAACAGTAAAAGATTGTGATAAATAAAGTGCATAAACAAATGACTTTTCATAATCTAATCCTTCCCCATCTTGTGACATCACAGCACGTCATCCACATCCACATACTCACAGATAAATGTAAATATCTATATTCGAGTGAGACACATCGGGCGAAGCTCGGAGGACCCCAGTAAGCAACTCCATTAGCGTCCAGCAAACAACGACGACTAGCAGATCCTACAGAGAGAAGAAAAAAAAAGATTATTATCACTGTTGGGCACAAGCAATAACAGCATGTCAAGGTTTGACAGACACATACTCTATGATGTTCACACACTTCTTATAAAAGACTTCACTGCAGTGCAGCATATGATAATGTCTGGGATAATGTCTGTTTTGAGTATGTCATTTTGCAATGCTGTTTTGCAAACTCAGTTTTCCTTAAAGTTTCTGCCACTTGCATCATTCAGATCAGAGCCAATAAGACTCAAAAGTGGCCTCACCCCCGTACCCTTGCTGGGATAAAAATGGGCCTGAAAATCACATGGGAACGCAGGCAGAAATGTAGCCCGGAAAAGTCAAGCGAATCGTTCTCTGTAGGAATCGTTTTTTCTTTTGGGGGTTAGTGTGCATGACAGTCCGTGCTGGCCGGGATGTGGAGTTGATATAGATTACAGCTCGCCGTTGACCTCATTCAACACTCTGCTCTGCGCTCCCACTTCAAAGACATCATTTATTAGGTCTTTCTGTTTTTATTAGGTAAAAATCACTGAGCGCCTTGGGTGTCTTTCTCCACTAGTATCTGAGAATTATTGCACACTGCACTCAGAGGGCATAAATAACTTCAAAAATCTCTCCTATTGCGCTTGGAAGGTTTAGAAACTTAGAATCAATCTGAGAAGTGCAGAATACTGAATATCGTTGCTGTATTTTTACAAGTAATTAGACACTGTGATGCCCGTGATGATGATTCTTGACACTTGACACTGATATATATATATACACACACACACACCGATCAGGCATAACATTATGACCACTGACAGTTGAAGTGAATAACACTGATTATCTCTTCATCACAGCACCTGTTAGTGGGTGGGATATATTAGGCAGCAAGTGAACATTTTGTCCTCAAAGTTGAGCAGGAAAAATGGGCAAGTGTAAGGATTTGAGCGACTTTGACAAGGGCCAAATTGTGATGGCTAGACGACTGGGTCAGAGCATCTCCAAAACTGCAGCTCTTGTGGGGTGTTCCCGGTCTGCAGTGGTCAGTATCTATCAAAAGTGGTCCAAGGAAGGAACAGTGGTGAACCGGCGACAGGGTCATGGGTGGCCAAGGCTCATTGATGCACGTGGGGAGTGAAGGCTGGCCAGTGTGGTCCGATCAAACAGACGAGCTACTGTAGCTCAAATTGCTCAAGAAGTTAATGCTGGTTCTGATAGAGAGGTGTCAGAATACACAGTGCATCGCAGTTTGTTGCATATGGGGCTGCATAGCCGCAGACCAGTCAGGGTGCCCATGCTGACCCCTGTCCACTGCCGAAAGCAGCAACAGTCACCTGAGCATCAGAACTGGACCAGGGAGCAATGGAAGAAGGTGGCCTGGTCTGATGAATCTGATGAATTTCAGACCATGTACACCCTTTCATGGAAACGGTATTCCCTGGTGGCTGTGGCCTCTTTCAGTGGGATAATGCGCCCTGCCACTAAACAAAAATGGTTCAGGAATGGTTTGAGGAGCACAACAACGAGTTTGAGGTCTTGACTTGGCCTCCAAATTCCCCAGATCTCAATCCAATCGAGTATCTGTGGGATGTGCTGAACAAACAAGTCTGATCCATGGAGGCCCCACCTCACTACTTACAGGACTTAAAGGATCTGCTGCTAACATCTTGGTGTCAGTTACCACAGCACACCTTTAGGGGTCTAGTGGAGTACATGCCTCGACGGGTCAGGGCTGTTTCGGCAGCAAAAGGGGGACCAACACAATTGTAATGTTATAATTATAATGTATAAAATAATGTTATGCCTGATCGGTGTATATATAGTAATTCTTGATTAACCTTGTAGTGTAAACTAGCAGAGACAGTCCAAAATGTGTGTGGCACTTCATTCACGATAGAGGCGAGTGGAGTTATGAGGTTTGACCGACAGTTTGAGGATCCAATGGAGTTACGAGTTTTAGTCAAGCTCTTTTTAATACTTTCCATTGGTTGAATATTTGCAGAACTCACAGACAGACATAAAGGGTGACCAATAGTAATAATTTGTGGGGAGAAAAAACGAAATTTGGAGGTTTCTGTCAGACAGTTACGTTATATAACATTCACAAAACACAGCAGAATGTCATGATGTACAAAACAACAACATGTCAGTGTCTGACATTAAATGGCAAAAAAAAAAAAAAGGTAAAGTGTTTTTGTTGGGTCCAATGTAAGCTCTGAGGCAATGTCTGACATTTCAATCCACCAAAAGTCTTAAAATCATTGTTATATTAACTTTCTGTGGCGGCACATATTGGGCTGTAAACATCCTCATTAAGTTCCCTCTCATCCACTAATTCATCTCAATGGGTTTAAAAACTGAATGCTGATTAACTGTGTGGAAACCAACTTATTTCGAGCCTGTTGTGCGATGTTGGTTTTGGAAGCTGAGTGATTGCATCGCTGATGGAGTTTTATAATGTGGTTTAACTGATCATAAAATCTTTTAATAAAGCTGTATGTCATGGTAAGAGAAGAAACAAATGTATCAGAGATTGCATTAGATATGGCGTCTTTGGCTGTGGCCAAAACAACATTAGATTGTACTTTCAGAGTTATATGTGATGTAGGCGGCGGCATACACTCTGAAGCTAATCAAGCTCGGATCATTAACTTTTCTTGAGCGGTTTTAATTTACTACAAATTTTTCACTTAGCTGACATTTTTATCCAAAGCAACTTACAATAAACTTTTTTGAGGAACGGCCGTCCTTGAGAAAAATGGGGTTAGGTGACCCGCTAAAGGGCAGAATGGTCTTGGATTGCTCCTTACACAGATTAAACAGAACAGCTACACCACTTACTAGATCAAAGGGAAACTTGATTTTATGGACAGCAATAGGAACTATGAACTTTCATTTAAATCTACAGTAAGTAGCAGTTCCTCAAATGATTAAACATTTTGTTCCACCCAAGAAAAAGTCATTCAGGTTTGGAACAGCATAATAATGACAGAGACAGCTTCTTTAGGGGAACTATCATTTTAATATTTATTATTGGAGAAAATGACTCAAACAGACTTCAAGAGGTGAATGTTTGCAGTAACGTACCAGTGGCATTTGATGGACACTTGTTGTATACCGTCTCTCCAGCTGAGGCTCTCTTCCATGTCATGGCTACTTGGTACTCATCTTTACATATTTCATGAGGTGCTGCACACAGTATACATCAAAAGTAAGAGGTTGACCAGCAAAAACAAAACTATACTATAGAATACACATACGAATTGGCACTACATATAAAGTCCATTTTTGATTGGTGATTGACTGGTTGTGATAGATAGATAGATAGATAGATAGATAGATAGATAGATAGATAGATAGATAGATAGATAGGTGGGTGGGAGGATGGATGGATGGATGGATGGATAGATGGATGGATGGATGGAACGATAGAACGATAGATAGATAGATAGATAGATAGATAGATAGATAGATAGATATGTTCATCTAAACATAATACACACAAAGCTATCATACAGATTTTTGTTTTCATTTTTCTGGCGCCATCAAAGCCCTGTGCCTGATATAAGCGCTGCGGCAATGTCTGACATTTATTTAATCTATAGCCTCCCAAAGCTGCAGTCAACGGCGTGCTTATTAAAATCTGCTGTTTGCTGCGCTGCTTGACATGCTGACAAATCACACATAGCAGCACTTTGAACAGTTCCCTTCTGTCAAGAATGACCTGTCTCAATTGGAAGAGAGGAGAAATGGAAACAAAGGAGTAGAGAGAATGTTAAATATCGAAGAAGAGAGAGAAAAGGAGTGAGAGAAAAGCAAAGGGTAATAGGATAAATAACATGCAGTAACACGGTTGTGTAAATAATGTGGGATGCAGCTAAATATTTCGTATTTGGCCATTAAAAAAAGTTTTCATTACATACAATAAATTAAATGAATATCAATTCAAGAGATTAAGTCAACATGATATTGGATATTAACTAGATATTAGACATAATCAAGACTGTAGAGGTCGAACAGACCGAATTCCCAGTTTTAATGACATGTGGTCTTTAAAACATTTTTGTATATTAGTTGATATGTATTTTATGTTGGATAATAGTTTTTCTGAAATACACAACTGTTCAAAATAATAAAGATAATAATAGAAATTAATATTTTTATACAGAAAGCTGTTCTTTTGAACTTTCTATTTGTCAAAATATCCTGAGAAATTGGAAGAAGGAATGAATGAATTTTAATAAACAAACAAACAAACAAACGAATGAACAAACACTAAATAAATAAAAAATTTCTTGTCAAATGTAAAAAAAAAAAATAAACAAATAAAAATCATGGAACACTAATTTGTCCCTTACTCATAGTGTCGGAGACCATCCCAAATGTGCAAGGCAGACTTATAAATGGCTTATAAATTAGTCAGTTGCTCTGTACAGGAAATCAAAGAAAAAGAGGAGCTAAAGGGAAATAAAAAGACGTGCTTTGAGCATGTGCACGCACCTGGGCACTTCTTGTCATTGCAGGAGCGCACTTCCTCTCCGGAGCCATCACAAGGGTAACCCTGGATTCCCGTGCCTTCACACATACGGAACCGACGCTGCCAACCGGAGTCACAAGTCTTGGAGCACAAGCTCCAGTGATTCCAAGCACCCCAGTTCCCTCCTCCTGCACAGGACGAAGAAAACATGGAACAATGAATAATTACAAGGAAGAAAAACACCTATGATACTCCAAATTATGAGAGGAGACGAGTCAATGGCCATCCAAACACTACAGTTTTGATATACTAGACTGGAATACAGTGAACACAGACAAGCAGAGTGAAACTTTGTTGCAAAAAAAAAAAAACTCAGAAGTGACCTGACAACCATAAATAGCTGCAGTGTGAACATCATCATATAGCACCTGCATGAAGCTAATTTACGCTTATTAATTATTATCAGGGGTGCTAACTGGCATATGCTGACACAGCAGCGTATCTGTGCAACAAGATGAGCAGTGCAGACCGGTTAGTCTCTGTGGTTTGGTACCACAGACAATTCAGAGCGTTCCCTGCAATTAATTAGACCATGACAGCAAACAAATTGCAGCTGTGCACATAAACTACCTGTCAATTTAAGAGTAAGCCCACCAGTGAGAAACTTACCCCCACAAGATGGGTTGGTACACTCGCGGGTTTCCGCATGCGGCCCCTTACACTCCGCCCAGCCATGAACTGACACGCTGCAACGCCGCTGCCTCTGCTGAGTGCCGGAGCCACAGGACACAGAGCACTGAGACCAGGCAGCCCAGTCCAACCACTGCCCCTCCACTGCAAACACAACCACAGGGAGATGCAGAGAGAAAGATTGTGAGGACAGAATAAGACAGAAGTGAAAGAAGGACAGGAAAGAGAAGGACATAGTGAGGGACAGAAAAGAACAGGAAACGGGCGGTCGGACAGAGAGAGACGGGGTACAGCAGGGGTCTGTGTTTGTCTGTAGCATGTGACATTGTAACTTGGTTGATACTCACCCTGATACAAACCTGAGAGATCAATGACAACAAAGTGAGTTATTCAGATACTTATTACCAATGCAAACATTCTGCATTTTGCTAATTTATAAATAATACCATCAGCATCAGAAAGAAAAAATTGAACTTCAGAATTTTGTAGCATGTACAAGTACAAATGTACAAATTTGCAAAAAAAAAAAAATGATGATCCATGTCATTTAAAGATAGATAGATAGATCACAATCTGAGAGAAAAAAAAACAAGCGCTGAAATTTGCTGACAGAAATAGTGACTATATTGTGAATGACTACCTATAGTTCCCTTTCGTTCAGTCACTCAGAGTAACGTCAGTGACTGACAAATGGGGGTTTCGCTTAGAAGCCTATCATCTTCGAGATGTAACAAAGCGCCCAATGGCGATGCAATGCCATGGGCATGCGAAATTTGCATAGTGTAACTCCACCCCATTTCGTGGGTATATAAAGAAGTACGCTGGCAACGTCGCATTATGTTTCTGCTTCGGAGCCGAGAGCATCTATCTCTTCACTCCTTAAGCCTTCTGAGTATATCAAGCTTCTTCGAGACGAGCAGCTCTCCAGTCGGTGTTGGTGTGACGGTGCGTTCCAGCGATCTCACATTGCCTGCCTGCTGATCTGTGCAGTGATCTGCAACAGCTGTGTGTGTGTGTTTCCCTGGGCGCTTCAGCACTCTGCAGAGCTTTCTCTCACGAAAGAGCTTGCGCGTGGCACGTCTTTTTAAAGACGGTTCGCCCGTGCACTTCTGGGTGCGGTCGGTCTCTGTTGCCATCTGATGGGCACAATCACTGCTTGACGTGTTTGGGCTTCAGCACGCTCAAGCAGCGTTTGTGGATGAGTCATGTTCTCACTACGGGAACATGACCATCACAATGTTGCGGTCGAGACTCAATGACCCCTGTAAAGGGAAGAGAGTTCCCTCTGCCACACCCCAATCTACCGTCTCCGAGAGAGATGGTACTTTGGCTGGTGGCCAGGGTGACCTGAGGGTTACGGTGTGGCACAAACCCCGACGATCATTCCTCGGGTCTCAGGACCACTCCTTCCCCCGGTGGAGGGCCAGGGGAGAATCTTTTCTCAGCTGCTGGCCCCCGGGTCGGCAGCAACCTATGTGAGAAAGAACTAATTCACCCATCCCTGAGCACCCAGAGCCCGGATGGCAATGTGCGCCACCCCCCGGGCCACGCCACTCTCGTCCCCCTCTGGCGCCAGCCTCCATCAAGAGGGTAGGGGACCTGCAGGCATTTTCGGTTGACAAAGCGTGCCTGGAATTCGGGCCGGCCGATTCTCACATCATTCTGAGACCCCGGCCTGGATATGCGCCCAAGGTTCCCACCACTCCGTTTAGGTGGTGAACCTGCAAGCGCTGCCATTGGAGGAGGCAGACCCAGCCTTGGCACTGCTCTGTTCAGTACGCGCCCTTCGTGCTTACGTAGACAGGACGCAGTGTTCAGGACCTCAGACCAGCTCTTTGTCTGTCATGGTGGGAAGCTGAAGGGAAGAGCTTTCTCCAAACAAAGGTTGTCGCACTAGATAGTGGACGCCATTGTTTTGGCTTACCAGACGCAGGGACGTCCATGCCCCCTTGGGGTGAAGGCACACTGCACTAGGAGTGTGGCCCCCTCCTGGGCTCTAGCGCATGGCGCCTCGTGACAGACATTGCAGAGCTGCAGGCTGGGCGACACCTAACACATTCGCCAGGTTCTATAACCTCCGAGTGGAGCCAGTGTCCTCTCATGTACTCGCTTTAAGCAGTGGCCGGTAGTTGGACAGGCTCAGGTGTCTTCGCTTGCTCGCCATTCAACTCCACGGACTGGATACGTGCGTCATTTTTTATCAGGTAGCTTCCCTGAAGCCCTGAGTTCCTCCAACACTGTTGATGCCGACACCAGTGTGCATGCCTGTTCGGTCAGCCCTTGTGTCCGGCTAGGTGCCCATGTGCATGGTTCCCCCGCTGGGCGACCCCCCACTGTAAGCCTCCTTGAGCATGTGTCTTCCATTGGCAAGCTTGCCACCCCTGGGGGTAAAAGTTTTCCACCTTAAGCTGGTTTCCCCAGAGTTCTTTCGTATGCAGCCCCTCGCGGGTCATACTTGTGTCTCTAAGTCCTCCGTACGGACAGGCACTTTCCACATGTTTCCACATGGAATATGCTTCCCAGTGTACCTTGGTATTCCTGTATTAAGTTGGAGTCCTTCGTCCGTACTAGCCTTACGACAGGGAGCTCACACTTACGCAGGGCACTGGATGACAGCCGAGTGGTGTGATTTGAGTGGTGTGATTGAACTGACGTTACTCGTAATGACTGAACGAAAGGGAACGTCTCGGTTACATATGTAACCCTCGTTCCCTGAGGAGGGAACGGAGACGTAACGTCCCTCTGCCACTTCTGCTGTACCACTGGAACAGCCGGGAGTTCAGTCTCGGCTCCTCAGCAGGTAATATAATGCGACGTTGCCAGCGTACTTCCTCATATACCCATGAGGTGGGGCGGAGTTACGCTATGCAAATTCCGCATGCCCATGGCATTGCATCGCCATTGGGCGCTTTGTTACATCTCGAAGATGATAGGCTTCTAAGTGAAACCCCCATTCGTCAGTCACTGACGTTACGTCTCTGTTCCCTCCTCAGGGAACGAGGGTTACATACGTAACCGAGACGTTTCATTAGCCAGGTCACATGTATCACAGAAATGACATCATACATTTCATTCACTAATTTATTTTCACCCGCTATTTCAATTTTTAATCCTATCCTTTTGATCCTGAAGGACATTAAATTACAATGCTTGCTATTAGAATAAACCTTGACCTGCACATTAAAGCTGCTCCAAGAAACACATTCCTCTCCTTCAGAACTGTAGTCTAATGGTTTCGGAGAAGACCAGTCATTTTATTTAATTAATTAAAGAGAGATGGACTATTGAGAAGTTAAATAGAGAAGTTAGCACAGGAAGTTAAATAGAGGGTTTGATAACATTAGTGCTGAAATTGATGAGAAACCACACTCTGATGATAACAATTTATTTGAGTTTGACCAATGCATATTGCAAATGCTTTAGCCTTTAATTTCTCACAGGAAAACAGTTGTTCATTTCATTAATCTATCTATTACTATTAATTGTTTTTCTGTGCATAAAAAGCAGCAAGCACATCATTTTACATTAATTTCGCATAACTGTGGATATCAATAGAGTTCATACAAACACAGGTTCTGGCCATGGTCTCTGAATGGTATCTACAACTATTTCTTGCTTGAATAATGAGATTAATGGTGAAGTCCTATGTTAATAAATAATAATACATAGGGGAGGGGGGTGCATGTCACCTATGAAGCCCTTTCATAAGCCCATGTCACTATTCCGAACCCCATTGCTTATGAGTCACTTTGTTGAAGCAAAGCCTTTATGAATTTTGAAGTGTTTACAGGGTTTCACTTCTCGTATCCCACATTAGAAGGCCTGCATGCCTCGATGGACACATATTCATTATGTTCGAAAGTAAGAATTATGCTTAAACATCATCCATCAAATGATGGCATTAATCTTACAGCTTTATGTTTATATAATGAATGCTTTCTACTATGCACTATCTATTTCACAGTAGGGGAGATGTTACATCTTTTGACTTTCTGCAGCAATTTCAGGATCTGTGCATATTAACCTCTAATATCACTTTTATCTTATTTAAATGTGGGGGGGGGGGGGGGGCATATTTTATCCAAGCGTATCTCGGTATGATTGATGGTATGAACTGAAATCAAATTATCTCTCAATCTAATAGATTCCAAGGAAGACAGAGCACATGATGAACGAAAATGCCCATGTCACCTTTTGCTTTGTCAAAGCAAATGCTCATCAAACTTAGAAAAATGGACCGTATAACATTACATCAAGGTAGCCACAAGACCGCGACCTAAAAGTAGTACCAAATTATTGGTGTACAGACAACATAGATACACTACAGACACATAAATACACACCCACATAAATGCATATTATTATAAAGAATGAAAAAGCTACACAATATTTGTTTAATATTTTTATAAAAATGAAATAAAAAAAATAAACAAACAAACCACCTCTTTATGGGGGACCTATTATTTCTTGATCTGCTTCTTTTTGTTTTTGGGGTCTATAGAATAAGTTTTTTTTTAAAAAACATAATTTTTTCACATATTTGACATTGTTGCAGCACCTCTCTTCACAGTCTGTCAGTAACACTCTGTCTCTATGAAGCCCATCCTTCTGAAAAGCGCACTGTGCTCTGATTGGTCGGCTGGATATACCACAACTGCGAGTTTCAACACACTACTAATGCAACTTAACCAGGGGCCCGTTTCAATAAGGAGGTTCAACCAACTCTGTTTATACCTTAACTCTGAGTTGACTTACCCTGAGATGGGAAACTCTGAGTTTTGGGTTTCAGAACAGCTGAATTGAGTTAGTTCAATCAACTCTGAGTAGACTGACTCTGAGTTAAGCGCGTGCACCACGACTATGGAAAGCCATGATCAATGGAGCTCCGAAATTATGATTCACCATGGCAACAGCACCCGACAAAAAGACATCTGCATACTTCCGGGTCAATATGTAAGTTTAATTAAGTTTAATTTTCATGGTATCCTACAGGCAAATAAAGAATGTGGCAGCAGCTAAAAATGAAGTATAAAAACATAATTTAATCAGGTAAAGCGTTAAGCATAAAAGGTTAATGGGTGAAGATTTCTTGACTTTACAAACATTTGACATATTAAATAAATATCATTCAGTGTCTATTTCAATGTGCAACAGCTTTTCCCACATAGTCTAATGCTCTTTTCACATAATTAAAAGTTATCTGATCCCACCCGTTACATTTATTAATTAGGGTAATGGAATTAACATTTGACGTCTCAGGCCAGACAACAGCACCACTGACAGATGAAGAGGAGATGGAGGAAGAATATTAATATTAAAGTTTTTGTAGGAAATAAAGATGAACATGAAATTGTGATTAATTTGTGTTCATTTAACAGCTATATCTCGGACTACCCATCCATCTGACATCCTTCCATTCCATACAGTAGGCTAATCCGTTTTCAGAAAGTGTGATGATGGGAATATGCGTGTCAATGCATCCAACCATTGGAAATCCTAAAGGAAATTGGAATTATTACTTCTAGGTTTATCAAGTGAATGTCAGGATCCTGTATAAAAGGATTTTTGTCACTTTGACCGTGTCCTCATGATGAAAATATGCGCAATGAATGAATGTACCTGCACTGCAAAGAATGCTTTTCTTACTTTGTATGTTTGTCTTCTTGTTTCCAGTCAAAATATCTAAAGATTCTTAAATCAAGATGCATTTTCTACATAAGAAAAATGACATAATGACAAATGTATTATCTTGCAAATGATCTGCCAGTGGGGTAAGAAAAATAATCTGGTTTTAGTTTGCATTAGGAGTATTTTTCTTACCCCACTGGCAGATAATTTTACTTGTTTTAAGTAAAATGTGCTTTCTTTAGATTTTAGATTTAATTAAATAATGTAATAATTGTACAAAATACTCAGTTAGAAAAGCATTTGTGCAGCGTGTGAATTAAGTATTTAAACACCGCTGATGCTTTAAAAAGGGGGAGGAGACCGAAAGAAACTCCTGACCAGGTTAGGTTCACAGAGCAAGTTACCATGGTAACTGACTCTGAGTACAAGTTACCTCTCTTTCAGAAATGGGCTTGACTTACCCTGCATTCTCGGGTTTGACATGCCTCCCATTCTGAAACCTCTCATTTTAGGGTTAACATAAAGAGTTTTCACTTAACCTCCTTTCTGAAACGGCAGGCCTCGCCTCCTTTATTTTGCATTTATTTTGCATTACATTTTAGTGCTGTCAATATTTTACGTTTTAGTGCTGTGAATATGTCAATACAATAAAGTCAAAACATTAATGCCACATTTTTAATATTCATAAATAGGAATACATCTGTAAAGTTGTTCATACGTAAATATTTTATGTTTTAGTGCCGTCAATATTTAAAGTTTTAGTGCTGTCAATATGTCAATATTTTACATTTCAGTGTGTATGTAAACGTAAATAAATGTATGTGTGGTAGAACTACACTTTACGTAAAAATATACATGTATTCTCATGAGATCACATTGAAATGAGGAATATTGTGACGTGTACGTTCCTGGAAAAAAACGTAAGGCTACAATGGAGGCATTTCAGGGAGTTCAGAAATGGTGTGCACTGATATAGAGAATAACTCCCTTTGGAATGACTTTGTGCTTTGTAACTTTGCAGACCTTTTTCATACTGAAAATGCAACATTACACACTAAAGAAAGCTGAAAATTAAAGCATAATAGGACCTCTTTAAATGTTGGTATGACGTATCAAAGCAAAAGCAGATGCAGCTGCATTCTCTGCCCGAGATCATGGAGGATCTGTGTCTCAAAGCAAGAGCATGATAAATAATAATCATATTCTAAAGCCTCACAAACTCAATAAGCATGGATAAATGTGGCCTGTCTGTCTATGCCTCCATGAGAGTATTGGACTCATCATTGCTCATAAAATGAGCAGCCAATGAGGAGAGAGATCCTGCATATTGTGGTTGCCAGGAGAGACAGCAGCTGCAGCTGAAACCCACCAAACACAGCTGAGCATTTATGGCATCTCACTTTTACTTCACAAGAACATAAAGGGAAAGGGATAGAGAAATCAACTGTATAATTAAGGTAATAACACTGACTTCAGCACATCAAATGGATACTCTGAGTATCCCTTACTTGCAAGACATAAACACACGCACAAACAAACAGATGCATATCCTGGGCCATGTTCCTTTACTTTGATGTCTTATTTCTGTTTTAGTTTGATCTTATTTCTTATGGCTTATAATTAAAAAAAAAAATCTATTTTAGCTGAATAACATAAACTGATGAGATCATTGGTAAATCAAACAGAAGGTTCAGAAATGTTTTATAAGCTAATTTTGATATTCAGCATGTTGCATTTTAATCTGAGTCTGATAAATTTGGGGACAAGCTGCTGATGCAGTGTATAGTAATAAACTGCTGTAGTGTATTTGCCTATTAAAGCAAAAAAAATGTAGGGACTGCAATCATTTTAATAAACACATTTTTTTGGCAAAGACAACATGAAAAACAAAGAGAATGGCAAACCCAGGCATCCCTTATTCCCTTTTGTGGTAAATTGAGAACATGACTTAATTTAATTTCATAATTATGGACTATATACTACTTTAAAAAAAAAATTAGATATAATATTTGTAAATGTTTTTTTTAAAAAGTCTCTTTTGCTCAAACAAGGCTGCATTTATTTGATCCAAAATGCATCAAAAATATTAATATTGTGAAAATATTTTATGTTTTATTTAAATGTTTTATTTAAATATATTTCAAAATGCAATTTATTCCTGTGATGGCAAAGCAGAATTTTCAGAATCATTACTACAGTTTCATTCTAATATGCTGATTTTCTGATTTGAAACTGATTTGAAACATTTATTATCATTATCAATGTTGTTATGTACATTTTTTTTCAGGATTCTTTGATGAATACAAAGTTCAAAAGAAGAGCATTTATCTGAAAGAATGTCTTTACTGCCACTTAAATAAATAAATAAATAAATAAATAAATACTGATCCTAAACTTTTGAACGGTACTGTATATATTACAAAAGCTTTTTATTGCAGGTAAACAATGTTCTTTTGAACTTTCTATTCATCATTTAAACAACTGTTTTCAACATTGATAATAATAATAATAATAATAAATGTTTACATAATTATTCTTCGTAATAATATTAATATTACCATTATTTTGGAAGACTAAATATTAAATAATACTTTCAGATTTCGAAAAAAAAACTCCTAAAACTTATTTTTTTCTTCTTTTTTCCCTAAAATGCCTTCCTCTAACAAGCCAATAGAGTGCACTCTGAAAATCATCTGAGAAAACAACTTCCTATAAGCAAAACATTAAGAAACACTTTAATTAAAAAAAATTTAATGAGGACAAACAGCATATGCTACTTCAAAATAAAATCTATCCCCTTACAGGACTACTGCACCATCTCTTACCACATAAGCAAACATTAAATTAAGAGAAGTAAGTTACAAAAACGGTCCGACGACTACGCTGGAATTGATTGCTCACACTTTGATTACGGAGATGCAAGCCAGCACTGTAATCATATACTCAAATAGAGCTGAAGTAATGCAGGAGAAAACACACCAATGTTTACAAGACCTCCATTTAGACTCACAACAGCCAACCATCTGTGACCCAGGAGAAGGTATATTACGTTGACTTATCCTGCATGACTCAAATCATAACAGCGGATTACACGTCAGTAGACAGCCATGAACGCAACTGAATATTAAGAGGGTGAAATATATTTACACATGGGTGCCTCTTGGTAGGTGAGAACAGGTGGAAGATCTGCTCTCTGACAGGATGTAATCACTGTCAGTCAAAAGCCTCTCGGCCGGACTGGCCCAGCTGTTCATTTGTGCCTCCTCAAATAAAAGACAATCACAGTGATTGGCTGTCAGCCTTAACTCTTCAACTGTCAGACTAATGGAGGTCTTCAACTCCAGGTAGGCACAACTGTTCAAACTGAAAATGAATTGAAATGTAACAGACAAATGATTTATTGCTCATCTCAGTGGGGTAATAACTAATTTTGGAGATGTATCCTGTTCACCAAGAGCGAAGCGGTGCTGTAGACGAAACAACAAACCTCAGAAGGTACGGACACATGTGATTGGTTCATCTGGGATTCCCATTAGCTCAAGCCGAGCCCCCATTTGAGTAGCACTTCAGCGAAAGACAGAAAAAAAATTCTGGAGACTGGCATAATGAATGAATGAAATCCAGAGGAAACTATGAGGCATGGCTGCAGAGACAACACAGAGCTTGAGCGGCCTTCAGACTGAGACGGAACAGGAGGGGTGAGAGAGACTGACGTGAAACAAGCAGACTGGGGTGAAGCTCGAGGCAGTGAGGATGGCACACAGGAGGGAAAGGGAAAGGTCATACAGAAGAAGACATGTGAATAGAGAGACAAGAGAGGAGAAGACACACAACATAGAAAAAGGGTAAAGAAAAGGGAAGTCAAAGGAGTCGAGAAGACAGAACCCACTGGGTCTCATTCGCTAACTGTGTAAATGCACACATTTGTGCATAAAACCTGTCATGATTCACAAAATAAATAAATAAATACAATAATAAAAAAAATGTGCTTAAAAAAAATATCCTCAATAATAATAATAATACAAATTGTATTATTATTATTAGTAGTAGTAGTAGTATTAATATTATTATTATTATATAAACAAATTGATTGTTATAAAATCACAATATTACATTATATTATATTATGTTACAAATAATTGTATATATTGAATACTTACATTTTTCATTAAATGTAGGATAAAATTAAGTCAAGCTGAATAATAAATTATATACAACAAATGTATTTGAAAATAAAAATGATAGTATTGTATATTAATTATATATTATATTATATTATTATTTCTTGTTCATTATAGTTAAATAAAAATTAAATGTAACACTTTATTTTACAGTGTCATTGTTACATATGTTACATGTAGTTACTATAACTAACATGTACTTACTGCAACTAATCCTAAACCAAATCCTAATCCTAACCCTATAGTAAGTACATGTAGTAACTTAGTATTACTCCGTACTTAAATGTATAATTACAGTGTAACAAAGACACCTTAAAATAAAGTGTAACCAAATTAAATAATTCTAGTAAACCATGTAAACCATCTCTACACACATACAATAAGAACACAATACAATACAGTAATAAGAACAACAATACAATAATAAGCACACCTGCGCAATTATTGGTAAATGAGACCCACTGTGATAATCGAGTAAAGGAAGGATGTACTTTAAAGATGAAGTAGAGAAAAGAGAGAGAAATATTGGCAGATGAGGAAATGGAGATTAGTACTAACCGGGGCACACAGCTATATTGCAGAGTTTGGTTTGCACCTCGGGCCCTCCACAGCCCTTGTTTCCATGCTGGGGGAGCACACAGATCCTGCTCCGGGTCCGAGAGCCACGGCCACACGTGACTGAGCACAGGCTCCACGAAGACCACTCCTCCCACAGCCCATGCACTGCAAACACCAACAAAACCACCAATGGGGATGAGGGAAGATGAAGGGAGGTGGGCCGAAGGGTCCTTCGAGGCAAAGCCCGCCCGCCTAAAGGATAAAACCCGGGAATGCCACCAACATGGGCCTCAACCGTCAGAGAGGAAGCCTTCAGAGCAAGGGTTAAGGGCAGAGAAGGAAATGAAAATGAAACAGCATGTATAACATGAATGAGATGTCACTTATCCTGTAAGAAGGAGCACCAAAGTGCAAAAGATCAAGGCATGGGTAGAGCAAAAAATAGATGAAATGCACCGTTTGATCATGAAACGTGTCCAATTGATTGTGTTCCTGCCAAGAGGATTTCAATGAAGTTGTGTCCTTCAAGGATTCTTTGACTATCAATAAAAGCGATATGCATTTCGTTTTATGTTGAGTGACTTCAGTTAAGTTCCCTAAATGTGCAGTATTCTTAAACTCTTTTTAATAGACGGCATATGGAGATGTCAAGCCTTCAGGTACGACTCTAGTATGCATTCAGATTACGGCTCTGTTCCAAAACCCAGTGAGCTGCTTACACAGGGAGCGCCTTCTAAGGAAATGTTCTAACGGAAACTGAACCTCATAAGCGACTGTTTCGAAACACTCTAGCATAGGCAGCAACTTTGAGTGCATACAAAATCAGTACACAACAGTTTATAATCAAATTTAATGAATTTTAAGTATACTTATTATATAGTCAATACTTATATACTCAAATTGTCTTGCTTCACAATTGATTTTAATACAGGCAAATTACATGCTATTTTAACAGACAGAACCAGTGGCGTGCACAAGGGGGGGGGGGGGGGGGGTGGGCTTGAGCCCCTACCCCTTTGAAAGTGAAAGTGAATGTGCCCTTTTCATCGTGCCGCGGTGCCCCCGCGAACGCAATTTCTACCGAGGGGGACCCTGCCCGGAACGTGATTCTTACCAACACAAGAAACTCCCCCCAACAACCAAACAACCCAACAACCCAATCAACACATGATTAATCGCATCCAAAATAAAAGTTCATGTTTACATAATATATGTAAAATGTTAAATGTCCCCAAAACATTTCAATGTTGTGATTTTGTATAATCCACCCTCACATGATTCTTCTTTTTATTATAATTTAGAGGAAGTGTTGTGCGTGTTGTGGCTTCACAAATGCTTTGCTGCATACCTCGGTTGTAACGAGTGGTTATTTCAGTCAAAGTTGCTCTTCTATCAGCTTGAATCAGTCGGCCCATTCTCCTCTGACCTCTAGCATCAACAAGGCATTTTCGTCCCCAGGACTGCCGCATACTGGATGTTTTTCCCTTTTCACACCATTCTTTGTAAACTCTAGAAATGGTTGTGCGTGAAAATCCCAGTAACTGAGCAGATTGTAAAATACTCAGACCGGCCCGTCTGGCACCAACAACCATGCCACGCTCAAAATTGCTTAAATCACCTTTCTTTCCCATTCTGACATTCAGTTTGGAGTTCAGGAGATTGTCTTGACCAGGACCACACCCCTAAATGCATTGAAGCAACTGCCATGTGATTGGTTGATTAGATAATTGCATTAATGAGAAATTGAACAGGTGTTCCTAATAATCCTTTGAGTGTGAGTGTATATTATGTAAACACAAACTTTTATTTTAGATGCGATTAATCGCATTAATAGATTTCTCAGCACTACTCAAAATACTTAATTGGTTTGAGTAGGACAAACTTAAATTAAACAAACTAACTGTTATAAGTATTTAGAACTTTCTTTTGAGTTCACAGCACTGACATTTTAAGTAAACTGAACTCTTTCATTGTTTTGAGTTGTATGAACTCATTTCCTTTCATTTAGACTAACTTAAGTTTAACTAAAACTGGGCTGGGATTTTTTATTTCCCAGCATGCTTTGTCCATGGCACTCGAAAGGGAGAGTAAATGCTAAAATGAAGTGTTATATAATGTTTTTTTAAAGATAATGTTAATGTAGTTATTAATATTTTGTTATGCTAATTTAGAAGAGTTTCTGTTAATGTGGGTTTTTGGAGAGTTACCATCATGGTGACAATTGGCGCATACTGCTTGGTTTGAGAGCAGGTAAGTTATGTTTTAAGTTTATGTACTCATTCAGTAAGTGCTACACCATGCTATTGTTAACATGTTAGCAAGTTGGCATTTTCTCAATTAGTTTGTTATTTTATTTGTTAAATAACTAAATATTTCATGTTAATTGCTGTCAAAATGTATGAGTTAGCTAACTCAGTACTTTAAATTAGGAGCAATTAACATGCATTAGTACTACAAACTCAAACTCAAAACTTGATAGTTCTGCTTACTTATTGGGAACATCATAACTCAAACTCAATGCTAAATGCATAACTTTTACAGTGTACTAAACACAATTCTCTTACAACTTCAAAATCCTGTGATCACACAGAAAGGGTGTGAAATGGTCAGTTTAAAGTTATTTAAATATTTTAAAAAAATGATGTGATGCTGCCTTAGAAATTGGCTCAAACTAGGTATCGCAGAACTATGTACTGTATTTAAAACAGCTTTTGCATTGTTAATAAGCCTCTATGATGCAAACGAAGGCAGCTTACTAATGTAGCTTACTAGCTAGTTACCAGGTTTTGGAACAGAACGTATGACTGTGGGCTTGATGAGATGTTATGGGTGAGGGTGTGAAAAACCTTTGACAAACCACTGCAGTGCGACAACAGGTAAACCAACCCAAAAACAGACAAGATGATTCAGATTATGATTCCCCTACTGATCTTTGAAAGTGGAAGAGGCACATCTTTATTAAACCAACAAGGTAGTCAACATTTGAGTCTCTGTGTTGCCAAAGAAAGAGGGAGGAAATGCATCTTGAGGTGTGGAGTGACAGTGAAATCAGAAGATAAGACATTATTATAAGACCAGATATATATGCAAAACAGAAGAGGAGCAGGACGGAAGAGTGGGAGAGGTTGAAAAGAGTGATTCGGGTGAGGACAGAAAGAAAAACGGATCATGACAGGGGATGGAAGGCAAGAGAATTGGCCAGGATTTGAAGAAAGAGGGAAAAGAAAGAGTAAGTAAAAGAGACAGAGAAGGAGATTTTGGAGAGGGCTTTTGGAAAGAGCGAGGGGGAGATTGTAAGGCCTCCTCAGTGTAGAGCAGGGATGTACTGTGAATTATGCATGCTGATAAATAATTGATAACGCTCTGTAGTGCAAAGCTCAAAGGAGCCATGGCTCGGCTGCACATACAGCATGAAGAATAAAAAAAGCTTGTATGAAGCAAGTGTGTGTGTGTGAGAGAGAGAGAGGGAGAGAGAGAGAGAGAGAGAGAGAGAGAGAGAGAGAGAGAGAGAGAGGATGGATGGGTGGATGGATGGATGGATGGATGGATGGATGGATGGATGGATAGAAAAATAGAGGTAGATACTTGTTGTTCAAACAACTTGGACACAAAAGCCTTTTTCAGCATATCAAATTAGACAATTGGTAACAAAAAAGATATTATGTATTAAAGTCTCTAATTACCTTTTGTCTTTTATAAAAGTCACTTTCTACACTGGAAAAAATGGTGTAGGATTTCATTTGGATCCAATTTCTCTCAGAAATTGCTAGTAAATTTCACAAATAATTGGAATGGCAAGTGACATTAAATTAAACATGAAGGGCCCTATCATACACCCGGCGCAATGCGATGCCAGGCGCAAGGCAAGTGTTTTTTGCTAGTTTCAGCCCGACACAGTTATCATTTTCACATCCAGCGCCATGTTGTTTAAATAGCAAATGCACTCGTGCCCATCTGTTCACCCATGGGCGTGCTGGTCTGAAAACGAGGTGTGTTCAGGCGCATTGTTGGCACGTTGCTATTTTGAGGCAAACTGAAAACGACTGCACCATTGACCAACAAAAACCTGGTCTAAAGTCAATAGCGCAGTATTTTTTGTGTTATTTAAAGGGCGTGTCAGTAATATGTGCCTATAGGCAGGTTCACAACGCTTGTACACTCTGCTTATTACACACACAGGGATGCGCAGCAGCACACAAATGTTTCTAAATATTAAAAATAAAAGGATTCCCTTCATTCAGTCTTTCCGCCATGTAAATAGTGAATCCGCCATGGTGCAAGCGCAACTGGCTTTTAAAGGGAATGGGAGATGAACTCTGGGAACTCTGATTGTTTTATTGCACGTCATGCCCAAAACACACCCATGACTCATTAAGAGACTAGGTACAACCCTGATGTGCCTGACGCGACGACAGTTTTTTCCTTCGTTAAACTAGCAAAAGTGGATTCAGACACGCCCTAAGTGCACCTGCGCCATATGCTCGATCGATCAAATCCAATGTGCAGTCGTACAATCTGTCGTATATAAGTGTATTGTATAAACCTGACACAATGGAACATGAGGCACCTTTTTTGAATGTGTGCAAAGCACAAATTATATTTGAGAGCTATAGTGGAAGGGATTTTCATCAAGAAACAACATATATGAAGGTACATGTTATATGGCTTCAGCAGACTTCACAAGGTGCTGTTATTGGAGCTTGACAGGCTTTAGAAAGAAAATCATACAGATTTGGATGAGTAAATGGCCATTTGAGTAAACGTTAAATTAGCGTTTAACTTTCCATGGCTAGCAAGTCACTGGAAGTCTATTTTTGCCTGAACTTCCAAACGTTCTGCCACTGGTAGTTTTGGCCTGATGACGCTGTTGATTGCGAGCTGTAAAGAGTAAAACGTGAGGGTAGGATAACAGCACTGATTTTGTGTGGCATGGGGAGAGGCTGAATACTGGGCTGATGTGCCCGCAGTGCTCATTGCCTCCACATTAGGTACTGCAGTATCCATCAAATCACTGTCTGTGCAGCCTCATGCAGAGACCCAGAGCCCGTCTATCCACTCCCCACAGGGGAGGCCAATTCCTCCTGCGACAGAGGAAGAGAAAGAACAGGTACATACTGACCACCAGACCACAAAGTCAGGAAAAAACAGCAACAAAAACGCAGTAAGGTTTGAGGTTGAAAGGTAGAGAAGGAGTCTAGACAGAGAGAAATAAATAAACAGGCAGAAAGAGATGTGGTTGTGAACCAGGCATGCAGGGCAGTCAGCAATCCTCAAACCAATAGATCAATGTCCCCTCTGAGCATTTAGAACGCCACCAAACCCTGTTCTGTGGCTCTGCAGGCTGCAGGCATTGTTCAGTGTTGTTTACATGTCGTAAATATTATTTATATCTGTTAAGACCAACAGCAACAGCGACTGCAGTTATAACTGATGCAGTTACCCTTTAAAAAGCTGCAATGAATGAGCTATCCTTGAATCCTTGTAGTCTGATGCATCACTAGGTTTAAAGGGCAAAAACAAATGCATAGCACCACCTGTTGGTTAACAGATGCAATTGCCCCTTTTGCCCTAAACTTAATTGAATACAGTGGTTCTTACTTGATTTGTGTTCAGGACAAAGATTTGATATTGCACACGTTGACTCAGTATGGTGAGATTAAACCAAATGAGTGCACAAAACAAAAAATTAAATATTAAAATGTATTAATACTCCCATTATCTGCTTAGGCCCAACAATATACACACACTAATAATAATAATAATAATAATAATAATAATAATAATAATTTTTATTATTATTAGTGGTAGTAGTAGTATGCACTGTCCAAATATATGTAATATAATTTATCTTTTTTTTCATGAATGGACAGTTTGGATGACATGAGGATGAAATAATTGAAATTTATCCTCATGTCATCCAAACGGTCCATGTTATTAATAATTTGGCTGCTTCTAATAAGTAACAGATGAATTTATGACAAAATGCTATAGAGTTTGATTGGATGCCCAGTCTTTGGCATGAAAAAAAGCATTTTCTCCTCCTTTGTAAAAATTGTTATGATCATTTATTTTGCTAGGCTAAATATACTCTATTTAATAGTCATTTGCATCTTCCCCTATTTAATATGTATAATATCTAAAATGTAGTGTCATTAAATTACCACTAGAGAAAGAGGTTGCACTTTATTTGGATGGTCCACTTAAGACATTCTACTGACTATAAATAACTTTGCAACTACAATAAGTTGACATGTAGTTGCAAAGTTACTTATAGTCAGTAGAATGTCTGTTGTGGAGCATCAAAATAAAGTGTTAGCAGATATTAAGTAGACAGTCTACTAATACTCTAATGACTGATAGTTGACATGTAGTTGAAAAGTTGCTTATACTGCATATGTTGTATTTGAGTATTCCATTAAATTTCACAAAGGACTCTAAAGTTACAAGGCTCTACAGACCCCACAAAAGGATTAAGAGCCAAAACAACAATCTAAAGACAGAAAAAAAAAAAAAAGATCATCTTCCAAAAGTTTACTTAAACATGGCTCTCCCATTTGAATCTGGGTCTCATTTACCTGTCTGAGATAATTGCATCAGATTTCATTCATCAATAGAGCCGTACGCTATGAAAAGCGTTGCTTCATTAAAGTGGAGCAGATTGAGTTTGGCCTAACACTGCTCTGCTCTACTGCCCAGGCACAATGACACGCAGAAGCGATAGACATATCCTCAAAAGCATTGAGAGGATATTTCTTTAGGCTATCATGAAAAGATTCGTTTAGATGTTTGGCTTACATTGGGCCCAAGGTTTTAGCATTGCAGACAACTTGTGATCTTGCTATGGAAACCTTCTAACAGAAATCTTCAGCCTTTATTGGAAAAGGAAAAAAACAGGGGAGAGGCAATTTGTCACAAAGGCTATATCTAAGTAATTTTAGGTCAAAAGTCCAAGGTTTTCTGTAGCAATGGTTTTAAACATTTTAATAGTTTAGTTATTTTTTGTAACTTCACGAAGTCGATCTATGTAAACTATGTAATAAAAGTAGATTTGAAGTGAATTTTTGAACAATTATCTCAGGACAAGGGTATTTGTCAGGCTTGGTTTGTCACATGTTTTAAATGTTATAAATTTGTTCAATGTATTTGTTCGCCAAAAAGGTATTTGTTATTTTTATTATATTACCCTTTTCATTAATTGTTTTTTGTTTCCTAATTGTTTTGCTGATTATGGGGCCATTTACATGGGGGGAAAAAAACTGGTCCCACTTTATATTAGGTGACCTTAACTACTGTGTACTTACATCAAAAAAAATAAGTACAATGTACTTACTGTGTTCATATTGTATTGCAAAACACTTGCTGATATTGTGGTGGGATACGGGTAAAGTTAGGGACAGGTGTGGTGGTATGGGTAAGTTTAAGGGTAGGGTTAGGTGTAAGGGAAGTGTCAACAGTGTAATTATAAATGTAACTTCAGAAATTAATTACAGATGTAATTACATGCAGGTAATTTTTTTTTATGTTTTTGAAAACAATACCGTTGTAAACTACAAAAGCACAAATTTGTGAAAACGGTGACATGCGCATTACGCGTTCAGTCTATTGACACTAAGGGCTCTATCATACACCCGGCTCGATGCCAGGCTTTTTGCCAGTGTTTTTTGCTAGTTTCAGCCCGACACAGTTATCATTTTCACGTCCAGCACCACGTTGTTTAAATAGCAAATGCACTCGCGCCCATCTGTTCACCCATGGGTGTACTGGTCTGAAAATGAGGTGTGTTCAGGCGCATTGTTGGCACGTTGCTATTTTGAGGCAACTGAAATCGACTGCGCCATTGACCAACAAAAAAAGCAGTATTTTTTGTGTTATTTTAAGAGAGCGTTAGTACTATGCACCTATAAGCGGGTACTTATTACACACACAGGGACGCGCAGCAGCACACAAACATTTTTAAATATTAAAAATAAAATTATTCCTCTCTGGAGAAGCGTTAAGTCTTTCCGCTCGCAAATTCTGACATGTAAATAGCGAATCCGCAATGGCACAAGCGCAATTGGCTTTTAAAGGGAATGGGAGATGAGACTCTGATTGGCACATTATGCACAAAACACACCCATGACTCATTAAAGTGCCCCTATTATGGCATTTGAAAGGTTCCTATTTTTGTTTTAGGAGTCTCCAACAACAGGTTTACATGCATGCAAGGTCAAAAAACACTTTCATTGTCTCAAAATATGCATTTATTTTTACCTTATTTGCTCAACGACTCATAAAGGATTCGCTCAACTGTCTGAGAAGTGACGTGCTGTAATCTGATTAATCTTGCTGTCTGTCACCATTTGTTAGTTCAGTGTAACGCATCACAGATGAATTAATTGCCAAATTTATTTAGGTGCACGTGTGGGAACTGTATCAAAATACCAAGCGAGGCTGAAAATGCGATCGAGAGAAGCAGTCGAACAACAGGGAGGACAGCAACTGTGTGAGTACTGTATCCTTTTCTCATTTGATTTGTAGCTCATTTGTTATTAAAAAGTTTGTCTGTTTAGTCTATAGTCACTTGCTGTAGTCGTACTGTTGAGGACTGGCGGTGTCTGGTGAGTTAGCGTTTGTTCTCGTTGGACACGTGAGTAAACAAAGTTTCGGTGAGGCGTAACCAGCTGTATTCAATAACGACACTTCTAGTGAGTATAAATAGAGTGGTACTCCGTGGCAGCCCTCGTTTGAAGCCCTCATCGTGTGAAGACCGAAGAGTGTAAAGACCAATGACTCTACCCTGTGCGACTCCACCCAATCAAGGACACCGACAAGGCACTTGACTATTGTTTTCCTTCCATTTTATGCCCCTTTGTGTCCAGCTTGTTTTCATCTGGTTATTTCTCTGACCTGTATTCACTATGTGCTTTCAAATCTCTACTATTACTACTAACACTCGTAAATCACACTCTGTACATTTGAGGCGTCACAATCCTAATAATCTGCGTAGTCTACCTAGGTCCTCTGCTACGTCCATTCCAATTGGTCTCTGGAATTGCCAGTCTGCTGTAAACAAAGCAGACTTTATTTCATCTATCGTGACTCATTCACGTCTCAGCCTCATGGCCCTAACTGAGACCTGGATCAAACCAGAGGACACTGCCACTCCTGTGGCCCTCTCAACTAATCTCACCTTTTCACACACCCCTCGCCCGATTAGAAGGGGTGGAGGTACTGGTTTGCTTATCTCAAATGATTGGAAATTTGATCCCTTACCATCTCCATCTGGCAACAGTTCATTTGAATCACACTCAATCACTATTACTCACCCTGTTAAAATCCATGTTGTGGTTATTTATCGTCCTCCAGGTCAACTGGGTAACTTCTTGGAGGAGTTAGATGTGTTATTCTCTAACTTCCCTGAGGATGGTACTCCTCTGGTACTACTTGGTGACTTCAACATCCACCTTGAAAAACACCAGTCCACGGACTTCACCACGCTACTGACCTCCTTTGACTTTAAGCGAGTATCTACTACGGCTACTCACAAATCAGGTAACCAATTGGACCTTGTCTACACACGCTACTGCTCCACAAACAACACTTTAGTTACTCCATTGCACACCTCAGACCACTTTCTCATCACACTTAACCTCATACTGACTCCTGACACAACACACACTCCTCCGCAGATCACCTTTCGGCGTAATCTACGCTCACTCTCCCCCTCTCGCCTATCCACTATGGTTTCATCCTCACTTCCTCCACCTTCTCAGTTCTCAGCACTGGACACTAACAGTGCTACTGACACTCTTTGCTACACTCTAACAACTTGCTTAGACAACTTTTGCTCCCTCTCATCCAGACCAGCCTGCACCACCCCCTCTGCCCCCTGGCTGTCTGATGTTCTCCGTGAACATCGCTCTGGACTCAGGGCGGCAGAGAGGAAATGGAGCAAATCTAACAACTCTACTGACCTAACCTTGTATCAGTCTCTTCTCTCTTCTTTCTCTGCAACTGTCTCCACTGCTAAAACAACATACTACCACAACAAAATCAACAATTGCTCTGATTCTCGCACACTTTTCAAAACATTCTCCTCTCTTCTTTGCCCCCCCCCCCCCCCCCCCTTCATCAACTCTTACAGCTGATGACTTTGCATCATTTTTCACAAACAAAACCACCTCTATTAGCAGCCAATTCTCCACACCACAAACTGACACACACATCTCTATAACTAACACACACACGCTCCCCTCCTTCTCTATGCTCTCAGAGGCAGAAGTCTCCAAACTCATCCTCTCCAATCACCCCACTACCTGTCCGCTTGCTCCTATCCCCACTCACCTCCTTCAGGCCATTTCTTCTTCAATTATTCCTGCACTCACTCACATTGTCAACACCTCTCTTCACACTGGGACCTTTCCCACAGCATTTAAGCAGGCTTGGATAACCCCACTGCTTAAGAACCCCTCTCTGAACCCAGCACTTTTAGAGAACTACAGACCAGTATCCCTTCTTCCTTTCATTGCAAAGACACTTGAGCGAGTTGTGTTCAACCAACTCTCTATTTTTCTTGAACAGAACAACCTCCTGGACAACAACCAATCCGGCTTCAAAAGCGGCCACTCGACTGAGACTGCCCTGCTCTCGGTTACTGAAGCACTGCGACTTGCAAGAGCAGCTTCCAAATCCACAGTACTCATCTTGCTGGATTTGTCTGCTGCTTTTGACACAGTCAATCACCAGATCCTCCTGTCAACTCTCAAGAAGATGGGCATCTCAGAAACTGCTCTCCAGTGGTTCAAGTCTTACCTCTCAGGTAGGTCCTTTAGGGTGCCATGGAGAGGTGAAGTGTCTAAGTCACATCATCTAGCTACTGGAGTTCCACAGGGCTCAGTGCTCGGTCCACTTCTCTTCTCCATCTACATGTCATCATTAGGATCTGTCATTCAGAAACATGGCTTTTCCTATCACTGCTATGCTGATGGCACTCAACTCTACTTCTCATTTCAACCAGATGATCCTACAGTTGGTGTTCGTATCGCTGCCTGCCTGACATACATTTCTAGCTGGATGAAGGAGCATCACCTTCAACTCAATCTTGCAAAGACAGAACTGCTTGTGGTGTCAACCAACCCAGCACTTCATCAAAATTTCTCCATTCAGCTAGGTTTATCAACCATAACTCCTTCCAGGACAGCCAGGAACCTTGGAGTTGGGATTGATGACCAGTTAAACTTCACTGAACACATTACTGCAATAGCCCGGTACTGCAGATTTGCTTTATACAACATTAGGAAGATTAGACCCTTCCTATCAGAGCAGGCCACACAACTCCTGGTACAAGCTCTTGTTCTCTCCAGACTGGGCTACTGTAATGCTCTTCTAGCTGGCCTTCCGGCATGCACTATCAAACCCTTGCAAATAATCCAGAATGCAGCGGCGAGAGTGGTCTTTAACGAGCTGAGGAGAGCCGAGGAGGTTGTTCTTACTCAGTTTGCACTGGCTGCCAATAGCCGCTCGCATCCAATTCAAGGCACTGGTGCTCGCCAACAAAGCAACCACTAGCTCTGCACCTATATACCTAAACTCGCTTGTTCACACTTACGCATCCTCCGGAAGCTTGCGTTCTGCAAGTGAACGACGCCTCGTGGTGCCATCCCAAAGAGGCACGAAATCACTCGCACAGACCTTTTTCTGGACCATTCCCATCTGGTGGAATGACCTGCCTATCTAAATTCGAGCAGCCAAGTCTGTAGCCATTTTCAAGAAACATCTTAAGACGCATCTTTTCCAGCAGCACCTGACCAATAAAGACTAGCACTTAATTATTATATTAATTTTTCTGTTTGTTTGTTTATTTTAATAAAAAAAAAATAATAAATTGTATGTGCACTGTGTAGTCCGCTAGATTAACTGAGATTTGTTACAGCACTTGCATGCTGTTGCCCCTTGTTTGTTTAGTTGCTTCTACTGTTCTCCTCATTTGTAAGTCGCTTTGGATAAAAGCGTCTGCTAAATGATTAAATGTAAATGCGGCCAATATGCTAATGTTTCGTCTTGATGTCACAACGAAACAGCTTGGGATTCTTTTTTAAAAATGATTCGTTTAATTGACTCAGAGTCAACTCATGCTTTTGAGAGACAATAACTTTATATACGCTGCACTTTCAGATTTAAAACTTTGCAGGATGTTTTCATTCACTTAGAACTATGTTACACACTACATGTAAAGTGATTTTTAAAAATCCATAATAGGGGCTCTTTAAGAGACTAGGTACAACACTTTTGGACCAAATGCCTGGCACACAGACCATTTTTTCCGTCGTTAAACTAGCAAAAGTGGATTTGGACCTAAGTGCACCTGCGCCATGCGCTTCAGACCATGTGCTCAGATCGTTAAAATAGGAACCATAGTGTTTCTTTACAAAGTGACATTATCATCTATTGGCCAGGCATGCATAATACAGCGTTTTAGTTGTTTTCACAGATCCATATGAACGGAGATCGTTTTGACAACATTGTCGTTTGTACGCGAAAAATGCGAAAATATCAACTTTTCCATTTTTAGTACATTGTTCAACATACCCCAATTTTAGTTTATTGTCAGCTTACATGGTGACAACTTCCCCCATGTATTGTAAAAACATGTCAAGCTATATAAAAGATAATCTGTGTTCCATGAAATGTTAAATTTTTCTTCCAAAAGTGCAACAACTAGCCCCTGTCTCCATTATTTTCTTTTGAGATGGATCGTGAGACACATTAAACAGAAATACAATGTCATGAAAAACAAAATGAAAAGTAAACATGGTAAAACAATCAATGCATTTCATGAGAAAGCAACAGAGAACAAATTTGCTATGTTAATTCTGATGGAAATAGCTATCGATGGCTTGTGTCCACAAATTAAACCGAGCTCTAGATTGGGATTAGCTAATGAGCAAACAGAGGGCAATTTAAATCTGCAGCCAGAATTGCTGTTATTTTAAAAGAACCCATTTTATTTGAAGGCTGTGCTTGATCAATTTTGAATAATAACTCTCCTCCAAACTAAATAAACCTAGCCATAATTGCTTTCGCAAATCAATTAAGTTTGTTTGAACGCGAGCCAAAAGGAGGACCAAGGGACTTCCATTGAGCATTAAACTATGCTGAAGCTACGCTAGCTCAGGCTAATCTCAAAGACACTCGGTCCCTTTCCGTCAGTGCGCATCCCACTTCCCACAGAGTGAAAGTAATCTATGAACACATGTGCGCACACACATGCGGCTCTGCTCCGGTTAACATTGTCTTTCTCTGCCAATTTTTGTGTCCCTTTAGTAATATACTGTTTATGTTGTCAGCATAAATCGTATAAACTGCTCAGAAAAACTCAATAACAAGCATCTAGTGTTCTTATTCCCGGCCGTCTTGTTTCCTTTATATTGACGCAGAGTTTACTATAATCAGCTTTTCTGTCCTAAGCATCGAAAACCTATGCAATCCAAAAGTTTGCGTGTCTAAACGTAATGTCGGTCATTCATATCTGAGCTTCATCGATTGCAGCTCAGGATCAATCCTCGGCAAGCAGATATTTCCAGGAGAAATCCTTCACTTTGATTCTGTTCAGTTTTGCCTGCTCGGCTGAGATCGTCTGCTGCCGTCCTTAAATCACATCCTAAAGCGCTGATCCGCACACTTGTGCTGAACATGTCAACCATCTCATCAAAGCCCAGACGCTGAATATCAGAACTCGGGCTGAATGCACAATTGAGAGGTAAATTGAGTTACCCTGTTTTACATAAATATAGAATTAACACATAGAAGGACTTACACAGCACAGCTGATGATCCGCAAGAAAGGACAAACTATATATGCTTTGTAAGCATGAAGATTTGCAGCCGCTACTCAGCGTTTAAACACAAAGCAGGAATATTGTTCAAAAGGCCCCTGCTGAAATTATTTAAGCCGACAGGGGTCATAACTATGGCCATGTATTTAATAATTTCATCCACCTCTAAAACAATACAACTGTTGAGGGAAAACAGATACAGAAAAATGCTAGATCCAAAGAGGTTTTTGGACTGGGAAAGGTCTTAAGCCATCCTTAAGATATGATGAAATGCTAAATATATATACTACAGTTCAAAAGTCTGTGGCCACATGAGTATTTAATGTTTTTGAAAGTCCCTTAGGTCACCAAGGCTATTTTATTCCTGTGATGACAAAGCTGTATTATCAGCATCATTACTCCAGTTTTCAGTGTCATGATCCTTCAGAAATCATTTTAATATGCTGATTTGCTGCTCAAGACACATTTCCTATTATTATCAATAATAGCATATGCTTAATAGTTTTGTGGAAACTGAGATCCTATTTTTCAGGATTATTTAATGATTAGAAAGTTTAAATGTACAGCTTTTAGTAAATCTTTTGTAATATTATAAATGTTTTTCTACTTTTGGAACTTCTGAACGGTAGTGTACATTAAGGTTAATAGTTGGTGCAATGATATTAAATGCATTATTAAATTAAATGCAATTATAATTAATGTATAATAATATCATTATATTAAATTAAATGCAATTATATCTCCATAAACTAGCTAACTAAGTACCATTTTCTTTATATCTTAAATCAGCAGTGCAAAAAAAAATGTGTGCAAATTGTACTGTGAACATTCACAATTACAGCTTATGAACAATTGCAAAGGTTATTTCATTCAGGGGTTTTCAAACAGGGGTCCGGGGACCCCCAGGGGACCGTAAGTAATTAGATTAAAAAAATAAGTAAAGCAATACATTACATCTAAATAAATAAATTAAAATGTAATAATTAGTTGTTAATCTATTAAATAGATGATTAATATAAATAAATAAATTAGATTACAATTAAATAAATAAAGAAAAATAAATAATACATAGATCAATACATTACTACAATGAGTATAACAAAATATATAATAATGTATGAAACTAATTTTAGATTTATAATATACATTTTTCTGTGTATATAAAAGACAGATGCCTTATAAATTTTAGGATGGAGGTCCCTCACACAGGGATGTTCATATTTGGGGGTCCGTGGCATCTATAAGATTGAAAACCCCTGATTTAATTGACATATTCTGAACACTAGAGAAAATCCAGAGATTACCACTCATAAAGCCAACATCATTCTGTCTTTTACTCATAAAGACAGTGTCTTGTTTAGTGAATAAATTCATGTTATTGAACAAATCGACTGAATGAATGATTCAATGACTCACTCACAAGGACAGTCACTTGTCGTCTACTGGTGTATCGATGTAACCTGCAGAAAGAGTCACTGAAACCCCCCACCACTAACACACAGACAGAGAGTCTGTCTGGAACAAACACATACAAGCTACGTGATACAAACAGTGAAAAGTCCCTGTTATATAATGTGGATTTTAGCGCCCCATGAATGCTGAACTGACCAATCAGCATCCAGGACTGTAAATGTCCATTTAATAGTGCTTTTTTTTTTACATGCTGATACTCATTCAGGTGCAGACGTGCAAACAGAAATGCCAGTGTGACCTGCACTGATCTCACCTGCATCACACCAAACTCAAGGGCACTAAAGTACATGGACAGAAAATACTGAAAGACTTGGTGGATATCAATGCAATACAAAGAGTGTCAACAGTGCCAATTGTACGCAATACCACGATAGATACTCAACAGAAATGCAGTGTGTGTATGTGTGTGAGAACATGTGTTTCTATCCCAGTGGGGACTTTAGGCTGAATGCACACTGAATCATGGACTCGTGTCCCCTAAATTGAGGTCCCCATGAGGAAACAAGCTTATAAATCATACAGAATGAGATTTTTTGAAAATGTAAAAATGCAGAATGTTTTCTGTGATGGTAGGTTTAGGGGTAGGGTTAGTGTAAGGGGATATAATATACAGTTTGTACAGTAAAAAAAACATTACGTCTATGGAGAGTCCCCACAAAGATAGTAAACCAGATATGCGTGTGTGTGTGTGTGTGTGTGATGCACATGTATTTTAAGCATGCAGTGGATGGAGTATGTGTGTGCAGTGCAAAAGGAATAATATTAACGAAAATGTCCAATAATATAATTTTTTTATCTCATGCATCGGCTAGTATTTACTTATAGAGCAAAAGCAAACATTCAACTAACGTTTAATTATGTTTGACCTTTTCATGCAGTGTGAGGAAGTGTAAATGTGTAGAGGGACGTCCAAAAGCATGGAGGTACTCTACCTGCTTGATGCTGCGGCTCACCTGGGCAGGTGGCAGTGTTGTTGCAGAGTCGGGTTTCCCTCAGCGGGCCGCTGCAGAGGGTCCCGTACGGAGAGGATACACATGACCGAGAACGAACCTGCCAACCTTGCCCACATGTTAGCGAACACACGCTCCACTGAGACCACTCCTCTGCTGCCGGGTCACCTACAAAACACGAGATGGAGAGAAAAACTGCATTTTGAAATTCCTGACACAGACAGAAAGCAAAGACTTCAAGAAAGTTAAAAAACAAGGTCAACATTAGTCCACAAGGGTTATGCTTCATTACCGCCTTCAATAAACTAGAACAGCATTTTCACATATTCTCGAAAACCATCCTTTTCAGGTCTTCAGCAGCTTAAGGTCTTCTAAAAGGTGTTACAAGGTCAGTGGCAGCTGAATCTGAATGTGACGGGTGGGAATACGTCAGTCATTTTTTTAAAAAGCCTTGTCCTTGGATGAAGGCAACATCACAAAATGAATGGGCAAATCAAATTAATTGCACGTCTTGTAATCGCATTACATCTTCATTTGTATGTGGTGAGTCAGAGCTTAGCCTTATTTGCGGAGCAGATGGGTGGAGAATAGAGGATAGGGGGCTGATGGGGACAGGATTGCCGTCGGGAGTTTACGCACATAAGTTTTCTTTCACAGAGGAAAAGGTGGAATGCCAATTACATCAAGATAAGAACACTCACATATTTTATTACAATTATTTTTTATTTAAAGGTTTTTTATATTATATCATATTTTATATTATTTTTTTACATTTATAACAAAATTACAGCATCATTACTCCAGTCTTCAGTGTCACATGATCCTTCAGAAATCATTCTAATATGCTGATTTGGATCTCAAGAAACATTTATTATTGTCAAAGCTGAAAACAGTACTTCGTTTTCAGGATTCTTTGATAAATAGAAAGTTCCCTTTTCTCTTGAATAACATCAAAGCGCTGTCCATGGTGCTGAAATGCAATCCATTGAACAATGACTGGCGAAACAATAACGTGATAATTTACAATAATAAGAGTAGGGACTTCATCACAGTAAGATGTTTACATGACACACATGCATTTTTCATTATTCTGATTATTCGCTAAGAATTGTGGTCCCTTACTTTTTAGCATTTCCCCCCTTGGTCAACTTCTAAGATCCCTTGGTCTATTTTTACGCAGATTTGACATATGACATTCAGATTTACATTAATTCAAAATCTGGTGAAAATGCGGCTGTTGCCTTTCTTGAACATAGCATTTCTGAGATAAAAATATGGATTTCAACATTGTCTCAACAGTGACAAGACTGAGGTTATGCTCATTGGTTCACCCCACCAAATACATAAAGCTGACTCATCGGTGGATGACTCTGCTATGGAGTTTAAAAGATGGAAGATATTTGATGCAAATTTAACATTTGATCCTCATGTACAGAATACGGTTAGAGCTTCATTTTTTCATCTCAGAAACATTGCAAGACTGTGCCCCATGTTATCTTTCTCCGTGGCTGAAAAACTGATCAATACGTTTGTATTTTCTCGCATCGACTATTGTAATGCTCTGCTTGTGGGGGTCTCAAAATCTACCCTGAACAAATTACAGTATGTTCAAAACTCAGCTGCCAGAATCCTGACAATCCAGGACAAGTGAGCACATCCCTCTAATCTTGTCAGGTGTCGCATAGATTTTTAAATTCTCATGCTTACCTACAAGGCCTTGCATGGTTTAGCACAGTGGTTTTCAAACTTTTTTAAGAGCGACCCATATATAGGCCTACAACCATTTACATTCAAACAAGTCAAGCCAAGCATAAGAATACTTATATACAATGGGCCATTTGACTGTATTCTCCATTAAACCACTAGATGGCACAAAAATTCAGCTCAGCACTTTTCTACGCAACCGCTTTTGATCCTTGACGTGTTCGCAACGCAAAGTTGATTCTGCACTAATTTGATAGCTAGGCCTATGGGACGCTAATTAACTGGTTAACCGTTAACCAACAAGAATTTTAACCAATTAATCGTTTGCTGCATGCTTCACAATACACTACAAATATATATTTTTTGTTATGCTTTTGGGAGAGAAAAAAACAGGTAAGTCACGTATAAGTCGCATTTTATTGCATTCAGAAATAATACCCGTAAATAAAGCGAAATGTTATAATGTACTACAAACATTGTAAACACTACAAATAGCTATAGGTTATTTTAGTTCCCCTCCCTCCACAACAAATCAAAGTAGGCTATAACTATAAAGCCAAAACAAAATAATTTAATGAGAAACTGAAAGTAACCAGTGTTAGACTCACGTAGCCTAACTCTCTCATTCAAATCCAAATGTTTCCATATAAGCTAAACCATTATTTATTATAGGCTTTGTACTTCACTCGCATCCTAATATTGATGGAAAAAATCATCCTCTTCACATGCGCAAAAATGTGCTTGGAAACACCACAACAGAGCGGTGCTCACAGCGGAATGGCACGAATTGTAGGCTACTACTGACTATTTTAACTGAGCTGTGTAACTTTTTATACGTTAGGTTGACTATTTTGTGTTGATAATGAACAGGCTGCGATGTCAAGTTTGTAATGCTGGAATATGTTGTGTGTGCGCATAAGGCGCCGGCGCGAACGAGCAGAGGAAACATAAAATACTCCATCATTTTGGTCATACAGATAATAAGAGTAGGACATCATTCAAAATGGCAAAGTGTTAACTTACATTGTGCTATTGTAAAATAAAGAAAACAAGATGTGCTTTCTGTCGTCTGGGTTTCCTTTCCGTGAACTTATTTGAGGAGCACCGCACAAAAATTAACCAAACTCAGCAGCAACTGTCGCACAGTTTCTTTCTTTCTTTTTGTTAATCGGTTAATTATTTAAGTCAAATATATTTTGCGTATTTATTCCTTTTATATAGGCCTATAGACTGATTTTATGAAAAAAATTTTGTTCTTTTTTTGTATTTTAATGTAACTCCATTTTCCTTAAATCATCCTGGCGACCCATTTTTTAAGTCTCGTGACCCACCCGAGGGTCGTGACCATAGACTGTAAAAAAAATATGGACGTAGTGTCCATGACGTCACCCATAGGATTCTGAAGAGCAGTTTTGAAGCTAAAGTAGGGATGAGCTGGCCGTTGCCATCTTGGCAGCGCGTCACCGCGCGTCACTCCCTGAAAACAGAAAATGGGCAAAGAGACGGGACGTGGCTGGAGCTGAGGTGACGTGATGACTAACAGACAGCAGATAAATGGCTGTTCACCTGTCACTCAAAGTGGCCACGCCCTTAATTATGCAGAACTTTAAGGCTTTATATAATGTAAACGAATGAGTTATAATGAGTTTTGTTGTCACAAAATTAGCTATATAGACCAAAACCACATTTTGTACCAGGCTGTAAACATGTTTTTTTCTGCTGTAAAGTTGGGCGAGTTTCTTCTCCCTTTTGGAGCCTGTGGCCCTAGTGGCCAGTCGATGAATTGCAGTTGAAGTCACTTCCGTATTGGCTTCAAGAGAAACTGCGGGAGGTTGCCGCTTGGTCGCGACCCAGTGTTTGAAAACCACTGCGCGGCATAATATCTGTCTGAATTTTTAACTGTCTACACCTCAAGATTAAATTCCCGCTCTTCCGATTCTGGCTTTTTAACTGTTCTTTCAACTAGTTTACGCTCTATGGGTGACCGGGCTTTTTCTTCTTTGGCTCCTAAACTTTGAAATTCTCTTCCCACTCAGATTAGACATGCTGAACTTTTTTTAAATCTGCACTTCAATTTTTTTCAGGCTATATATATATATAACATATTTGTCTTTTAAATTTGTTTTTATGTATGTTTCTATTTTTTTCTTATTTCAATGTATTTTATTTGTATGCTCTTGTAAAGTGCTTTGAGATGCAACTTTTAAAGGCGCTATATAAAATAAAGTTTATTATTATTATCTGCATTTTTCACATACCCCAATGCACAGCACAATTGATGATCACACATTCAGTAGGTGTGTTACTGGCCACTGTACTTATGTCAAATGCAAAACACATTTCTATGGACGAATTGGATTTTTTTTTCTTTTCGATAATGCGTCTAGAATGCCTTCATTTGGATGTTTTCGACCATCAATATTCTGCATTATATTCATGTTGCGCAATATTGTCGTAAACATACATTTTCAAAAAATGTGATGCCTTCTTTATCGCTATGTTTACAAATCTGCATATGAATGCACACTTTGATTAAATAGTTTATGCATGTTTATTGTGTTAAATCAGCATGCACCACGTTTTACTACGATTATGACCTTCACTGCATCGATTTGATCAAAGTATTGTGTTTACATGAGGTAATGTTTAATCACAATACTGCCTAAATCTAATTATAACTGCATTATGAGGGGGCATGTAGACAGTAGATGGGATTCACCTGTCTGGGCCTGGAACACACCCGGCTGGTCAGCTGATCGCGGCCTCTGCGTCTTTACCTTCTGCTCATCATCGTCGGGTTCTGGACACACACACAAATAAATAAATACAAATAATTTCAATCATGACAACACTCGGAATAGTTTTAGCATGTTATTGAATATGGCGATGTTAATGTATTTGGTCTTGGCTGACTAGATCTGCTACACTGCTGCTGAAGAGCAAGTGTGGACTTGCTACTGCTAATAGATACACACCCACACACACACTGCTGTGAGCATGTAAAAAAATGCTGCTGCTGCATAAATAGACACACATAAATAGCAGGTGGAGCTGGGGTAGGTGGAGGGTTTCAGAGGAACTCTGATACTACGCTGCAGGACTAGCCTACAGCAAACACTGAACCAGACTATTTAAATGTTGAGCAAGCAATCTCATTGGCTGCAGGATCAGCAGAGGCCAATCAGCTTATGCCATGCGGTAATGATGTGATTGCTTACAGATTGCATGTAAAGGACCTCTCAGTTTCATGACTGAACTAGATATACATTAACAAAATAAGCTAAGAGAGACCATGCAGAAATAGTTTTACTATAGTATTACTATTAGGGCTGTCAACCAATTAATCGTGATTAATCGCAACCAAAATAAAAGTTTGTGTTTACATAATATATGTGTGTGTACAGTGTATAATTATCTTATACTGTGTATAAGTATCTTTGAATACACACACATACATGTATATATTTAAGAAATATTTGCATGTATATATTGTATGTATATTTATATAATTTATATTATGTATACATATAAATATTTTATATATAAATATATATATATATTTTGTCTTTAATATATATATATATATTATATAATAAAAAATGTATTAAACATTAGTGACTTTTATCATATTCCTGTTGCCAACTCTAGAAGTACAAGCTAATGATAACTATAGTAAAACTACTAGTATATATTTCTATATTATACTAAATATACTACTATATTATATTTAATATATCTAATATAGTTCACAAGCCAAATGTGGCTCATCCAATCAGGTTTTAGAGTTGGAAGCATCCATAAAATCCAGTCAAAATATGCTGCATCATACGTTTCTTTATTAGTATGGAACTGATGCATAAGGTTGTACAATCACAAATGCTAAAGCCCACACACACACTATTAGCTCTGTTTTACATTTACACAATAATGTTAGACATCTCTGCACAGAGCTTCTTCTTGCCCTTGAATGAAATGTAAATCTCTCCATTGTGTGAGGAACATTTTAAGTGTGCTGCTACACACCTCATCTTGTAGCAGCTCCTGAGAAAACCTACATAAGCCAACAGAGACCTGTCACCAAAGTGTTTTCTATATCTGGCCTGGTCCTCGGGCACATGAAAATCTCTCATAATGTGAACACACACTCATGAGAGCATATTTCTACTCTGCCCCCAAAAAAGTGAAGTTTAGTGGAAAGTGTCTAATTCCCTGCCTACTTTGCTGAATGTAAGTCTTTAAATAAGCACATTCGGCATGTAGTGCCATGAGTGCCAAATAAATCCCAGGGATTAAATCTTTCTGACACCTGAATCTAAAATAGGAGTGTTTCTGATTAATTTGACTTGCACTCACAATTTATTTATTCATGAGTTTTTTTGTTTTTTGGTTGTTGAAAGAACAAACCTCAAAAGGGGAGTGTATACCTTTGTTCAATATAATGTTGATTAACCAACATTAAATATAAATGAGGAAGGGCATATTAAAGTAATTAGCATAATACATATGCAAACCATTCCACACAACCTCTCATGTACAATCATTGCCTAAAAATATGTTTACGGCTATGTATGGAGATCCTTTTTTTCATTTATGTTAGCTATTTCAATGCTGAATCTGTTTGTCTCTAATGTATAGAATGTCTAGTACACTCATTCAGTGTGCCGTGCTCTCTTCTCTGGAGCTGATTGGTCGGCTTGACCTTTTGCTCTGAGTGCATGAAAAGATGAACTGCGTGGGTCGCTAATAAATTCCGCAGGCATAGGCAGGAAAGGAGGATTTCCATAAGATGTGGCAGGAAGAACCAAAGGAAGAAAACACTAGAAAACAAGTGGATTCTCTTAGGCTCTTTCTAAATTACCATAAGCATTTAAGGATGCTTAGAATAATTCACAATCATGAAGCACATCCTCAACATGAATTAAAAAAAAAAAACTTGTTTTTGGGAGGCATGATTTATTCTTCAGCGAGAAAAAGATAAAGAAGCACCCCTCAGACTGCGCGTTTCCATTATTTCCCGGCGAAAAGTAGTTCACAGGACAGTGAAGATTGGATTTTAAATGCAGATACTATTGTTAAGATACAAATTCGTTTGAATAATCTAGGATACAAAACATTTGACCTGCATTTAAAACTGAATGCTTTCAAAATAGATTAAATATACAAAGAAAAGTTGCTACTGCTTTTAATATAAGGATGTGAAATGCTCCATATTTCAAAAGACAGAATTGGAATAGAAAAAAACAGAATGGAAGTCTCAACACAAACCTTAACTTTATTTCTATAAGAATTTATTTTAGAATAATCTTAATAAATATAGATGTGTGTTTGTATGTATGTGTGGTATATATAAATATATAATAGATATGTATATATTTGTGAGATCAAATCGTGTTTACATAATATGTGTATACTGTGCATAATTATGTATACAAGAACATTTGTTCTATCTCTATCTCTATCTCTATCTATATATATATATATACACACACACATATATATAAATACATACACACATATATACACACAGTGTATACGTGCAAATATTTCTTAAATATATACATTGAGCATGTATTTATATATACACACAACAATTATACACATTATGCAAACTTATTTTGGATGTGATTAATCAATTTGACAGCACTATACATATACATATTGTCACACACAGAAGAGGACAGATGAGGTAAGTTAATAAACAAGTCTTTATTGTATGAGTGAGCAGAGCGGGAATGCACAGGTAAGTCAAAAGGCAGATGGTTTGTTGGTGACTTAGCTGGCTGGTAATACGGTGTTCTCTGTGCAGGTGAAGGACTGGTGCAGGATGCTGGTGAAATGATGATCTTGGCAAGTGAAGATGAATGGATACGGGCAAATAGAAGACCGTTTCAGCAATTCAGGAAGGTTTTCCAGTGATTCATTCAGGTAGATCATGTGTGCTTCATAGCCAAGACCAGACAATAGTAAGGTGGAAAGTAACTGCTTAAATACAAGTTGTGATGAGGGTGATTGCTGGCAGGTGCGGGTGATGGTGGAGTGTGTGCAGGTGGTGAGCAGAGAGGATTATGGGAAGTGTAGTGCAGATGTGGTGAGTGAGCTGGTGACTGTGTATCTATTAGTGCTGTCAATCGATTAAAACATTTACTAATTAATCACACCTTTTTCTGTAATTAATCGTGATTAAAAACATCTGAGTTTTTAATATTTTTATATTGTAATAATTTCAGTTACTCTCTTAAAGAGCTTTAAGATGGTATTTTTTAAATATTTGTTGTAATGGCATATTTTTATGAATGAAGGCCAGTATCACTGACACTAATACTGCTACTGATGTCTCTATGACATTTTCTATGATTTTTTAAATATTAATGATAGACATTTAACATTACAGTATAATTCAAAGCTATCAATTTCAAAATAGGCTTTAAAAAAATAACTTTTAATTCAAGTGAATGTAATCTTCACATAAACCCATTATAATAAATGTCATATTTACCTGTGGCCTTCATATATAATCAATATACAGAAATTCAATAAAGTTATCAAACACTTTACAGTCTTAACTGCATAAATTATAAATTAAATATGGATTAATCCTTATTAAAGCTATATTTTTTCTTTTACCTTTGATTAATGACAGACATCGCAGCAACAGTTTTATTAGGCTGCTGTCACTTTAAGATCTGCCACTGCCACTGTAAACGTTTCTCTTTGTGAGCTTTGGTTAGAGGAGGCTGAAATGCAACTTTACGCACAACTGTCAGCCTGCATGGAGAAGATCTTGAGACTCCAGAGACACCAGCAGCTTCAAATACCTATTTGCTGCTCAGGGCTGGACTGGTAATCGGCATACCGGGCATTTTCCCGGTAGGCAGACGCACTTTGGGGCCGATACAAGGTTATTTTTATTTTTTTTGCCACGGACTGGCCCTTCATGCAGGGACAGCGGCCCATTGTTTTGTATTTTGTATTTTGAATTGACAGGCCAAAGTGGGAGAGACCTTCCTCTCCCCCATATTAGGCACTGTTTTTTTTTTTTTTTCTTCATGGGAAACTGCAAAAAGCAAATAAACGAATGTACGCTGCGTTTCTGCTGCTCTATGAAGTGATGAAGGGCACTTTGACTCTGAATTTAGTTTTATATAGTCATGTGATATGGGAACATTACAGGTTCTGTGGTGAATCTAGCTGAAAACAGCCGCGACCATGTAAATACATGACGAGGTAAATTGGAAAACGCCAATACACACATCTACAAACTTGTCAATCTAGCACCACCACACCTTTATAATAATGTACCTTGCAACTACTTACAGTGAAGAAATATGGTGTTATATATAAATCACTTTTATAGAGGCTGTTTTTGTATTTTCTGCATGTGTTTACAATATTTTTTATTACAAATTCAATAGTTTATTATTTTTTATTTATTTTAGAAACCATATACACATGGTAATGAGGAGCATGGTTTTACCTGTGACTACCATGATCTTACAGTTAAATGAAACCGCAGTTAAAATTTCATTAGGGCAATTAAAGGATAATTCAGCAAAACAGCTTTAAAGCCTGGATCCCATGAATTAAGGACAACGTTTTTTCTCTTTAAATGTTTTATGAACTTTTTAATAGTTCTAATGAAATTTAAAATTAAATGTTATTTCAGTGAGAGCCTCATGAAAGATAGATATTAGTGTCTTACATAAATTAGGTGTTAACTCTTGAAAAATATTGTTTTTAAAGGGGTAGTTCAACCCAAAATGTCATCATTTACTCACCCTAATGTCATTCTGCGTAACATAAAAGAAAATCATTTGAGTCTGTATTTTGTTATTTTGTTTTACAATATTCAATGGTAGCCAACATTCTTTAAAATATCCTCTTTTGTGTTTCACGGAAGAGAAAAAGTCATACAGGTTTGGTATGACTTGAGGGAGAGTAAATGATGACAGAATTTAATAGCAGTGACTTTACTTTAATGCATCCTAGCTCAAAATCTGTTCTTTACTGTCAAGTGCATTTCTGTGTGACAAAAGTGCTATATTAAATTTGTTAACTGCATTTGCAGTAAATTCAATAATATCCATCATTATCTGTCCCTGTCCTAGTTTTATTTATTTACTCCAATTTAAGACCCTGGCCCCAGCAAAAACATTCACGGGGGAACTCGTGGGCCGGATGGGCTGGGTTTGTCCAGGGCCGAATTTTAGCCCCAGTCCAGCCCTGTTGCTGCTCAACAGTGGCTTTTTTATAGCTGTCCTTTTAATACAATTATTTTTTTTGACATAAACTTTCCTTAATAAGCCTTTATCTGACCGAGTTCTCTTATGCTGTACACAAATCTTATGATAGTTCGATAATCTCCATTCAGTTTTCACACAATATTAGTTGTTTTCATTCCTTTTGCATAGCACTGCACCATTTCATGCTTTACATCTTCAGAAAGATCTTTCTTCCTCCCCATATTGCATGATAACTGCGACTCGCTTAATAATGTGGAACAACCTCTTTAAAGGGATAGTTCACCCAAAAATGAAAATTCTGTCATCATTTACTCATGAGTATGAGTTTCTTTCTTCTGCTGAACTCAAAAGAAGATATTTTAAAGAATGTCTGTGTCCAAACAGTTGATGGATCCCATTGACTTCCACAAATACTATGGAAGTCAATGGGGTCCATCAACTGTTTGGTTTCCAGCATTCTTCAAAATATCTTCTTTTGTGTTCAGCAGAAGAAAGAAACTCATACAGGTTTGGAAAAACTTGAGGGGGAGTAAATGATGACAGAATTTTCATTTTCGGGTGAACTATCCCTTTAAGTAGAGTTGTAGACCTGGCAAACTATTTAACAAACCTGAGATTGATACCAGTTATCTAAAAAAAGATATGGAGAAATAAAACAAACAATAATCTGAATGTTTAGTGTACTGAAATCCTACTGATATGTCACTTGCATAATAATTGGGAACACAGAGTATATATATAATATCCGAATATTTCCACAATTGTGACCCATCCCTATAACAGTTAACGTTTGTGTGGTAGAAGCTAAAGATAGAAGCTAAAGGGTATAAGACTGTTTGAAAACAAGAAAACAAAGAGACAGAATTAACTATGATAAGAAAGGGAGACAGGCATTTATTAGCAAAGAGGGCTGCATCACATACATTGGAGCGCATGGGATGGATGGATACTCTAGAGACTTCCCCCCGTTGGCTCTGTCAAACAGACCTGATTACCAGCGCTTCCCGCAGGGCCAGTGTTAATACGTTTATGATAGCTCAGACGCGCACGCAGACGATCACACTAATTTCCTCTGTCATGGAAAAGACAATAGTGGTGTCAGGAAAGGCGGGGGACTGTTTCTGCTTGCTTTTTGTATCTCACTCCTACGCCTCGCTTCGTTCTGCCTCTCCTCTGCGTCTGTTTTTGTACCTTGGGTTTTTGTGCACGGTCTCCATTCAGCTAGGGGTGAAGACAGCAGTTCAGTAAGACAGAGATAAAATAAACACGTTCTCTAACTACGTGTCAGACACAAATTCAGGATTGAAGGATATTGACCTCTTATGTCTTTGATTGAAGGAGTTCCAGCGCAGTTCTCAATTTTCTCACAATAACATCATTAACCACAACTCGGCTCATCCCTGTCGCATTTCACTGAGCGTCCGGCGTGCATCTCAATAACATCCACGTGTTGAAAAGGAAACAGGCCATGCTTTATTAGACTTCACTTTGACTGTGATTCAGAGTACATCATACAGCACTGTGGCCTTTCAATATTTAAAGGAATAGTTCACCTAAATAGTATTTTTTTTTTTTTTTATTTTTTTATCATTTACTCAGCTGCATGTTATTCCAAACCCATTTGACTTTCTTGATAGGAAGAGTTCTGAAGACTTTGGGAATGGGGATTTTTAAACTTTAAAAGAACACAACAAATGAGAAAGTCATACAGTTATGGATACACAAATATATGCTACCACTCAAAAGTTTGGGGCAATTCAAAAGTCTCTTATGTTCACCAAGGTTGCATTTACAACAGCTACAAACAGTAATATTGTGAAATAATATAAAAATTTAAAATAACTATTTTCAGTTTTAATATACTTTAAAATGTAATTTATTCCTGTGATGGCAAAGCTGAATTTTTAGCATCATTACTCCAGTCTTTAGTGTCACATGATCCTATAAATCATTCTAATATGCTAAACAAGAAACATAATGTTGCTGCTTAATTTTCTTGTGGAAGCCATGATATATATACTGTGTGAATATAGCTTTTATATTTATATACTATATAAATATATAAATGTCTTTAACCTGTTAACCTGTGCAAGGACGCCGACGCACTGAAGCTTTCTTTGTTTAAATTAGCTCAAAATTACTGTCAGATGTAAGGTATTACCTTGACAAATTAAACATCATTAAAAAGATATAAGACTCAAGCTTCATTTTTTTACCTCTGTTTTATTCTCAAAATGTTATAGTGACCGTAATCTGTTAATATGTGTCAGGAGTTATGAATATGAAAATCGCGTCGGTACCTTTTGATTGAAATATGAGCGTCAGCTGCTCCCATTCAAAAAACTCCTCTATGCTCGTCATGAAGACTCTCGACAAAACAACATCCCTCAGGGCTTTTAGTTCAAAAGTGTGCAGACGTGGAGACATATTGATAGATTCTCATATGTTTGTGTCAAATTTCTATGCAGAGGAGTAATATTTATTCAATTTTTACCCAAAATGCGCAGATGTAATCATTATGAGCGCTGGATACTCTGATGTGCTCTGTTTTCAGTTCATACTGGCAGCCGGAGGGCGCTCTGTGCACATGTAGTCCATATATGGAACGCATGAAGAAGAGGAATACCATGTGACATTCCAGGAACTCCCTGACATAAACAAAGCTGTTGATCCGTTTAATGTACCCGTGTATTAATTCTTAAAAAAAAAAAAAAAAAATCGGACTGACCTCAAACTTTTGAACGGTTGTGTAAAATAAGCCAGTAAATAATATATATACACAGTAGCCTACCGTTCAAAAGTTTGGAAACATTACTATTTTTTATATTTCTGAAATAAGTCTCTGCTCACAAAATCTGCATTTATTTGATCAAAAATACAGAAAAAAACAGTATTATTGTGAAATAGTATTACAATTTAAAATAATGGTTTTCTATTTTATTTTACTTTAAAATATAATTTATTTCTGTGATGCAAAGCTGAATTTCCAGCATCATTACTCCAGTCTTCAGTGTCACATGACCCTTCAGAAATCATTCTAATATGCTGATTTATTATGAATGTTAGAAACAGTTGTGCTGCTTAATAATTGTTTTTATAACCTGTGATCATTTTTTTCAGGATTCTTTGATGAATAAAAAATACAGCATTTATTTAAAACATAAATATTTTCTAACAATATACACTACTGTTCAAAAGTTAGGGGTCAATCTTTTTTTTTTCTTTTTGAAAATAATACTTTTATTCAGCAAGGATGTGTTAAATTAATAAAAAGTGACAGATTTATATTGTTAGAAAAGATTTATATTTTCAATAAATGCTGTTCTTTTTAACTTCTTATTCATCAGTGAACATCAAAGAACTCAATGACATCACACACGTTGTTAAAGACAAGCGATGATTGGTCGGGAAGCAAGGTGTAGTCTGACATGTTTCTTGTCCATGACACAAATTTAGGTGTCAAAATCACATAATCAGACAGAGAGACAAACAAAAAGATTGAGTCCGAACACAGCATAACAGTACAAGCCTCAGCTTCTTCTCCGACTCTGTGTGTATTCTATTCTCAAGCAGAAACTCAGTCATATGGTAAAGAGGATTCTCTAGAGATCGCTGCAGCAGCGGTGTGTGTAACCTGCCTAAGAGTCCAGCACACTAAACAGATGTTGATTATCCTGGGACGTCATCTGTACATTTCCCCGAGAGAGACAACTGGACTTATTTCTACCATCCGGTGTGTATGTGTGTATTTGACGCTAGCACTTTAAGCACTAAATGAGAGGTTATGTTTCCTCCACTCACAACTTGTTCTTGGAAGCCGGAAATGAATTTAAGCGGTTAGCTCAAATTGAAGCCATTTAATTAAACGGCCTGGTGGTGTGTCTGTATTACTCACTTGGGTTCAAGTAAAGCTTAGTTTGCTGAACATCCGCATGCATCCATTCGAAACAATCAATACTGAGCTTGGGTGTTTAAAGACGCAAACTGCATCCATCAGCGAAGACAAACCGGGTTTACATTAGGCATGGGTCACAACTGACTAGTCGAAAGAGTTTTTAGTATTATATTAAAATTATGGTCAACACCAATAAATCAATAATTATTTCAACAATGCAGCCGATAAAATCCATGGCTGAAAAGGACTTCTAGTAGATTTGTAAAAATATCTACCTTCAGGTTGTGGCATACATGTCTTTTGCGGTGATCTTTATTAATTTTTACAAAGTAAAGGTAAGAATAACTTTGTTGCTGATATTTCTTACTGGATGGAAGCAGCTTAGGTTTATTTGATTATCCATACATATTATTTTAGAAAATATGATACATCAGGCTTGTTTATTTGTACATTGTACATTATTTGCATTGCATTATATGTTCTGGCCACCACAATAAAAATTACAGACATTTCATCACAAAACTAATTAAATATCATCTTACTAAGACATATTATTGGCAGATATAGGGCCCTATCATACACCCGGCGCAATGCGACGCCAGGTGCGACGCAAGTGTTTTTTGCTAGTTTCAGCCCGACGCAGTTATCATTTTCACGTCCAGCGCCACGTTGTTTAAATAGCAAATGCACTCGTGCCCATCTGTTGTTGGAGCGTTGCTATTTTGAGGCAACTGAAAACGACTGCGCCATTGACCAACAAAAACCTGGTCTAAAGTCAATAGCACAGTATTTTTTGTTATTTAAAGGGCGTGTTAGTAATATACAACTATAGGCAGGTGCACAACGCGCATACGCTCTGCTTATTACACACACAGGGACGCAGCACACAAACATTTTTAAATATTAAAAATAAAAGATTCCTCTCTGGAGAAGTGTTCAGTCTTTCCACTCACAAATTCTGCCATGTAAATAGCAAATCCACCATGGTGCAAGCGCAACTGGCTTTTAAAGGGAATGGGAGATGAGACTCTGATTGGTTTATTGCACGTTACGCCCAAAACACACCAATGACTCATTAAGAGACTACATACAACCCTTTTGGACCATGCGCCTGGTGCACCGACCGTTTTTTCCGTGGTTAAACTAACAAAAGTGCACATGCGCCATGCGCTTCAGACCACGCGCTCAGAACGTTAAAATAGGGCACATACAGTGACAATTGATATTTAAATACATTTTATGGAAGTAGTGATATACTGTTATAAAAAATCTAATTGATATTACAATCACATTACAAGCTTTCAGAAGTTTTTTATATTTCATTATATTCATATTTCAATATTTAATATTTGTTCAGTTTGATCTTCTAAATTGAGGTGTTACTACTTCTGTAGCATACTATATGAGCCATAGAAGCCTGATGTACCAAATATGATACTCTAAAGAAAAAGAAAAACACATGCAAACATATTGTCTAGGTTGATATTATAATATTTAAACTAGTATTTAATATTGCAGGCTTTACACAGTTAAGAGTAGTCTGAAGTTAAAATAATTTGTTTTATAAAGTTTATTGTAATAGCACAAATAGTTCCATCCAGCTGTTTATGAACACACAAATACATCCTATGTAAACACATCCTAAGAAACGCTTCTGCACATCCCTATTCTAGTGCACAAAAGAATCTGTTTGTGTATTTTGGTAATGCTTTGCGAAAAGTACATCTGGAAGTAAACTAAAACACTTAGCTTTGAAACAAAGCATAGAGAGGCACCATACCAGCTAGCTCGACATAAAACAGATGTAGCAGAAGAAAAATCGGCAGCAGCATCAGCAAGCAAATCTATCAGCACGGCATGCCAGCGATGCATCTCCAGCAGAAGCCTGACACCCCTCAGCCTGCCTCTCCACAGCAACATCAACAACTTTAAAACCTCAACAATTCACTCCGCATCCTTTCTCTCCAGCTCTCTGCGGAGTTCTGTGAGTGGTATACAACCTGTCCATCAGCCTCCGGTAGGGGTGGACAGTTATTATAACAAGCATCTATCTATTCTGAACTGTCATGAAGGTACGAATAAAGAGTAAATAATACAAAAGCCTTAGTTCAGCACACTGTGCTGGGCCTCCCCCATAAAACAATTATGATCGGAACTCAGAGTGGTGCAATGGGATTTAGAGCTGCAGGCTGTAGAAACAGGCATAAAGAATCAATAGAGATGGACAATATAAAAAAAGTATAACTTTAGATTATTGACCTTTCACAGGTTCCCCAAGGCTTTAAGAGGTTATCTAAAAGGAATAATTCAGCCACAGATGTTTTTCACTGAAATTCTTGACATTCGCCTTTTACCTCACCTCATGCATGAGAGTCCATGAGAGAATTAGCCATGTTGGATCAGTGATCAAATCTTTCTTTATCTTAAATAAATGATTCTTTCACAAATCGAACTGATTTGGTTCTTGAGTTCAACTCAAAGACTCAAATTATTCAGTCATAGCAATTAATAACTTATTGCAAATTAAGATTATCATGATTAACAAGAATTTCAGGCTGTTTCTCACTCAAAGCAAATCAGAAGACATTGAACAGAGAGTATGAGAGTACTTTTATGGTGCTTTTGGCATTGTAATTAGATCAGAAGATCCATTGCAATTAGAAGAGTCTTTAAAATAGAAACTACTGTGCTTTTTTACATTTTCAGCTTTCTTTAGTGTGTAATGTTGCTGTTTGAGCATGAAAAGATCTGCAAAGTTACAAAGCACAAAGTCACTCCAAAAGGAATTATTCTCTATATCAGTGTGCACTGTTTCTGAACTCCATGAAACGCCTCCATTTTAGATTTCTTCCAGGAAAGGACACATCACAATATTCCTCATTTAAATAATTCCCGCCCAAGGCATTTGCAAAATAAAAGAGGCTTGGTTGAGTTGCATTAGTAATGTGTTGAAACTCATGGTTAAGGGTTGTGACATTTCAAAAACACTCCCGAAGCGGTTGACCAATCACAACACATTGGTGTAGCCGACCATTAAGAGCACACCGCACTTTGCGGAAGGAGGTGCTTCATAGAAAAAAGTAAACAGAGCTTTCCTCACAGGCTGGGAAGAGAGTAAATGTAAATGGAAAATATGTGACAAATAATTGTTTTTTGAACATTCAAGCATGAAAACCTATTCTAGTAGGAAAACAAAATCAAGACCTTGTAAAAGGTATTTTAAGTCCGTAAAAGACTTTGTAATATTTTTCTCTCTTTTTTTTTATTTTATGTGTTATCTGTTTCTATATGCTTTTGATATGTGTGTTCTTGTGGATTAATTTTAATGTGAGTTTGTTCATCTATTTTTTATTTTTTTGGGCTCTACTTAGTCCCTGAATCTGTGAATTATATGATGTGTCTAAGTGTGTGTGTGAGAGAGTTCACATATCCTTGTTGTGGCGATTCCATCTGACTCAGTGAGCCACACAAATGAAGTGATTTACGCGCATTCCTGCCCACATCTCTCTCTTTTGACTACCCATGTTTTATGCACAAATGTCCCAAACCCTAAGTGTGTGCATGAGTGCATGTGCGCACACGGCTATTTATGACTATACACCTCAACATGTGACCCACTCGGCACAATTATAGTAGTGTGTTTATTTATGTATGTATCTCCTTGTCAACATAAATTTGTGTAGTCAGGGCCAAGTTTACAATGTGAATTTGTTATTGTAAATAAATGTCTAAGTGTGTGTGTGTGTGTGGCCTGGTAAACCCTACGTTATGGGGACAAAATGTCCCCACAAAGATGGCAATATCCGAAATCCTTGTCCTTGTGGGGACATTTTTTGGTCCCCATGAGGAAAACAGCTTATAATTCATACTAAGTGATGTTTTTTGAAAATGTAAAAATACAGAATGTTTCCTATGATGGGTAGGTTTAGGGGTAGGGTTAGTGCAAGGGGATAAAATATACAGTTTATACAGTATAAAAACCATTATGTCTATGAAAAGTCCCCATAAAACATGAAAAATCAACATATGTGTGAAATGGGTATGACACAGGTATTACAAGGAGAGGGTGACTTATGAGGACATTACCCCATGTCCCGATTTTTCAAAAGGCTTAAAAATCATACAGAGTGAGTTTTTTTTTTTTTTTGAGAAAGTAAAAATGTGCAGTTTCCTGTGATGGGTAGGTTTAGGGGTAGGGGTAGTTTTATGGGGACAGAAAATACGGTTTGTACGGTATAAAAACCATTACGCCTATGGAATGTCCCCACAATTCACAAAAACAAACAAGTGTGTGTGTGAGTGTATATATGTGTCAAGGAGGATTATAATAGGCAACAGACAGGGAAAAAAATATTAGCGATAAATTGACATTAAAATCCAGAGATATTGTCATGGCCGATAACTGATAAATGCCCAATATTAAAATCTATACCATTGTAATAGATTAAAAGAACACATAGACTTATAATTAAAATAAAACTTAAAAACCTAAAAATTAATTTTAATCAATTGTTTTAAATGCTACAAGTGAATTTAGACACTACATACCCGTTTAAGGACAATTATAATAAAGTTTTAATAATCCTTCTACTTTTATGAAAATAGGGTCCACACCACAGGTATAATTATAACAACACAGATAAATTATATCATTGGAATCACATTCAAAATAATCTTTTTCCAGCTGATGAACAATAAAAAAGGCAGCCGTTAGCATCAGAATCCATCCAACTTTAAAGAGCTTGAGCTCACTAATAAAGTTAAGATAGTTATATTTATAGAAAAAAAAAACTCTACTGACCAATAATTGGTACAGTTAGTAAAAATATATCATGCATGCCTAAAAGGTTTAAATCCTTTTCACGTTTTAAAGAGCCCTCTATCAAGAATCTGATACTGATAAACCATCTGCTATGATATAATGGAAATTTGTGTTATATATGTTGCTTGCAAAAGTGTATTTTTAAGGTGCTTCACTGCTAGCAAAATGGGTTTACATTAAAACTTTGCTGCCTATACAGTAGAAAGGCAAAATACATTTTGAAATCGGTGCTACCTGACTACAGAAAAACTAAAGAAAAAAGGCTGTTGTTTTCTCCTTTGCACTTCAGCTTCAACACCCATAATGCACTGGGCATGTTGTCATCCAAGGCCAATGCCACCAGTCTGCTATGGATACACTTAACCAGAGTCTGCCTTGCTTTAGTAGGAAATACCTCTTAGTAAACTTTTAGTCATAATGGTGTCAACTTGTATTGTTCCCTGGTGCAAGAATTCGAAGAGTAAATGTTTAGCGGGAGTGAATTACTTTCAGTTTCTAGTGAAGGATCTAGCGTGTTGCAGCTAAAGGCTGCAAAGAATCATAAATATGGAGAGAACACAGCAACTGGAAATAAAAAAAAAAAAAGTCCTGTTTGTAGTCTACATTTCATAACCCTCTGTCAATCCGACTGTCTGTGGACGGGGATGTAAAAATGTGGACGTACAATCTGTAGTTTTCATGAAAGGAGCTGTCAAAAGTCCAAGCGTATTAACGTATTAAATGGGAAATTTATGGTTAGGGTAACACAGAGAAAGAGTAAACATTGTCCATTTACATATACTACTGACATTGTAACAATACAAAGCGGGTTGGAAATCAGCAAAATTACACTTTAAATCAGATTCAACAGCTGTACTGCATGACTGTCAATAGACAAGATGCTTGTTGGGCAACAGAAGTTACATTATTACACTATTAGATCGTGGCAAAGACTGTCTTTATGAGTGAGTCAATCAGTAGTGAAGACTTTTATATTGAAAGGACTGAAACTTGTTGTGAACATGGAGGAGCAAGACGCAACTTACAAATGCTTTGACTGGATACAGGAAAACCCCTTAACTGTTGAAAGGACAAAATATTGCAGCAGACATTCAAACTCATTTTTGATTTTGAACATAGGACTGACCTGAAGGAAAGTGATATATCTAAATGCAGGTAATACACACGCTAACTCGATCTCTCTCTCTCTCATGATACTCTAATCTACATAATACAGTAAGATTCAATGAACAATATCAATGAGAACAAACGTATGTTTACGTTGCTAAGAGTGGTTGCTAAGGGCCCTATTTTAACAATTGCAGCGCATGGTCTGAAGCGCATGGCGCAGGTGCACTCAGGGCGTGTCCGAATCCACTTTTGCTAGTTTAACGACGAAAAAAAATGGTCGACGCATCAGGCACATGGTCCAAAAGGGTTGTACCTAGTCTCTTAATGAGTCATTGGTGTGTTTTGGGTGTAATGTACAATAAACCAATCAGAGTCTCATCTCCCATTTCCTTTAAAAGCCAGCTGCATTTGCACCATGGCGGATTCGCTTTTTACATGGCAGAATTTGCTAGCAGAAAGACTGAACGTTTCTCCAGAGAGAAATCCTTTTATTTTTAATATTTAAAAAAAAGTTTGTGTGCTGTTGCGCATCCCTGTGTGAGTAACAAGCAGAGTGTACGTGCGTTATGAACACGCCTATAGGTGTGTATTACTAACACGCCCTTTAAATAACAAAAAATACTGCGGTATTGACTTTAGACCAGGTTTTTGTTGGTCAATGATGCAGCCATTTTCAGTTGCCTCCAAACAACAATGCGCCTGAACACACCTCGTTTTCAGACCAGCACGCCCATGGGAGAACAGATGGGTGCGAGCGCATTTGCTATTTAAACAATGTGGGCGATGGACGTGAAAATGATAACAGGGTCGGGCTAAAACTATCAAAAAACAATGCGCCTGGCATCGCATTGTGCCGGGTGTATGATAGGGCCCTTAGGGTGTTGTGTAGTGATACACAGAACCGTTGGGTGAAGCGGTCAGCCATGTTTTATCGTAAATAAAACACAGCTATTGAGCAATCAGAACCAAGGACTGGAAGTAACCGTTTTATAAGCATTAATCAGGGCTCTACACTGCCACTACAATTACACATCTATTGGACACTTGTAGTTAGTGGCTCAAGCAAGACTCTCTCTTTCTATTCTCTCAGCAAGCCTTCTCCATTACCTTATCTGAGACTGCAGTAGCACACTAGTACTCTACCTCTCTGACTGCTGCAGGGGGAAGTCAGGTATGAAGGTAAGAAATAAATGCAAGGCCTTTCTATAAACATGCCTTAATAAGAGCCAAATTATTTGAATGGCAATTTACAGTAGATACAGAGAAAATGAGAGAGAGAGAGAAAAAAAGAGTTGAGTAAAACCTTTTATTCAGACTGAAGCTAAGAAAGAGGATTTGGTGGATTGCCAGTTTGAGCCAAAGTCATTCTTTGTTGTTTGCAAGGCCAGGATTTAGAGACAAAGATGAGAGAGGAAGCAAGAGAGAGAAAAAGAAACGAGCCGCAAAACATGTAAGGCAAAAAGACAGAGAAGCAAAAACAAAAAGATGCGTAAGGCATGATCACAGCTCTGTTGGGGAAAGACGGATTTCATCCACGCAGAGAGCCGTGCTTTGTGGGAGACCCAAAGAGAGACAAATCCAAATGTGTCGGAGCGTGTAGGTGTGCATGTGTGTGAGAGATGGGTTACGTGGTTGTGATGTGATGCTAACGGTGTGAAACCATGTGAATGTGTGTGTGTGTATCCCAGTCGATTCCTTCAATGGGAGTGTGTGGATGCAAGATAAGAACTTACAAGCATATGCACAGTCACTGCGGTGTGTGGTGTGAGTGTGCATATATTTGTGTGTTTATATAGGCGTTTCATTTTGACACCAGTGACACATTATACTCAAGTCTTCTTGCCTTCCCTGAAATATAAAGTATTTCAAGCTAGTGAAATTCTATACTATTTTGTCTAAATAAATTTGTGATGTAACTGAAGTAGGGACAGATATTTTATTCCATATTGTGACATATATGAAATGGAGAAGGGAATAGTTTATTGAAAAAAAAAAAAAAGAAAGTAGGGTGGGAAAAGTAGTTCTATCCATCTGTTGTTAATTGGATGGAGGCAGGTCTCGAAGGCGAGCTGGATTTCGAGTTTACGAAACATTTAAGTGGACTAAATGATGATTGCAGAAGTCTAGCGTATGTCACCAAAAAAGAGTCGTTTTCATCAAAAGATCGAATCAAAAGATTTTGATAAAAAAATCAGAGGTAAAATGTAAAAACAAAAAAAAAGTGCATGCAACTAAAACCAGAAACCTTTTGAAAACTGGATTCAAAGTGCAAGTTTTTAAAAACGATACTGTTATTGTCTCCATGTAAACTACAAAAACACAAATTTGTGACAATGGTGACATCATGCTCATGCATATTATATGGTCAGTCTATACGACAATTCACCATGACGTCACAACAATAATAGACGTTCTTCCGGGTGGCAAAAGCCGAAGCGTTCCTATGGCAATGCTAGTAAATTGCTTTGTAAGGGAGACCCACCGTAGGCACTCGGCAGTAGCCTAATCGACATTTCAACAGTTGATTCAAAAACAGACGTGGTGGAAATTCAGACATAGTTAACATGATCATTGAGGGACTGATTAACTAATTCAGGAGACAGCAATACATGAAATGCTTAACCTTGGTCTATTAGATGTAGAGCCTACAATTAAATGAGCCTCAGCCTACCACTGAGTAGTTATTTTAGTGACTGTTGCTGTTTGACTTACAATATGTTAGGCTATGGTAGATGGTCTATTTCCCTGTTATCTAACTAAAAAGGCTATGATTGTTTTTTGTTGCTCGGATCGAATGGCACAGACGTGAGCTTATGACGGTGAAAAGGATAGCGCGCTGTAGACTAGCGCTACTCAGCCAGGCATTCACTCAAACTAAACTCGCGGTGATGATGAAACCAATGTGGTACACACATCAATCATCCATCAGCAGTAGCCAACAACTGTTTTGCTTTTCCTATTTCTTCCATTGACATTTGATCAGTAGCCTACATGACACTAGAAGTTCTGTCTCTTCCTTGTATAATACTTTTACTTCAGGCAGTGACTGGCAATGAGTTTGATCTTCAAAAGAGACCTTAAGTTGACTAATATTAGTCTCGAATTTCCCCAGCTGAAGATAATTATGCTCTGCTATGATTTTGTAGATGGACAGTTTTGACGACATCCACTCGCTTTAACCTCCTCACCCACAGGTTCCGCTGGATATATTTACTTTTTTCTGAAGAAAATCGATAAAATCCTACACCTTTTGCTGTATATCTGGCGGCGCAACCCCAAACACAACACGTTTTCATGAATTTTGTACCAGAACCAACAACATTGTTGGTCCGGACAGCACAAATCTGTGTAACCCTGCCTGAACAAACATGAAATTTCATGCTGATAAGTTGTGTTTTTTTTTTTAAGATGGATGACCGATATTCTTTCAAATGAAAGGTTGGTAGAAGCATGTTTCCATAATCCTGCCAATCTCAGTGATAAGAGTACACACCTCACTCTTTCAACAACTCCCGTATATTTTTCCCAGCCCATCTGGCCATAGATACTGTAGGTCCAGAGAGAACATGTTCAAACCCTTCTATATAGACAGCATGTCAAACCTGTCTACCTTCCCACATGCCCTCACTTAGATTAAATGAACACCAACCCATGAATAAAACATATCCACCAGTGGGACCCATCAAAGAGTCTTTGAGTTAAACACATGCAGGAATTTTATTAGTTATCCATTAAGGTAGTTGATCTAGTTGAGGGTCAACATTTGCCTTATGCAAAAAAACAAAAAGCACCCAACATCTCCATTGCCAGATTCAAATGGTCAAAAGACAAAAATGATGACTAAAATTAAAAACTATAAAACTAATTAGTTTCAGGGCATTTCACTATAAATTTCAGCTTGAACATGAATACTCCAACAGAACAATCTCAGACGTCTAATCTCTATATTATATACTAGGTAAATCATTGCGTTCAACCCCAAATCCAAAAGCCTGTTAAACATAAGCTGCAGCAATACTCAAGGAGGGTCATATTCAGACAAATGAGGGTCCTTCAAACACTACGAAGTTCTCTTTATCCTCTAATTGAGAGGATTTACAGGTAAAAGCCATATGCACAGAGTGTGCTGTTAGGCATATGGAAAGGTTTGAAGTTCACTGGAAAAAGATTATTTGAATGACTTCCTCATTCAACAGCACTTCAAAATAAACAAAGTAGCGTATACAGTAGATGATAGAAATGAGAAATAATATATAATGCTTGAATGAATTGTATGTATCATGGTACAGGTTATGAGGATGTACTATAGGCCCTTTGTTGACTAATTTCAGTCAAATAAAGCAAGGTAAACTCTTCAATGTGGTTATATTGTTTTCTTTCCCAAGTAAAGTGGTGTGTGCGTATGTGCGTGCATGGTTGTAAACGTGTACGATCAATATTAACTGCTCCTGTTGGACTTGACAGTGCATCAGAAATAATACACTACATCACAAAAGGACTGAACTGTTTGACGACTTAGTCTTTGATAGCTTTCCACACACACATACACACACACCGCTGAGCTCTCTGAAGGAGTAAATGGCCTTTTAGTTTGCAGGTCTGCCTCTTTCCATGTTACTTTGTTTCTCTCCTATTCTGACTTACAGTTTTCACCTCCAAAGCTTGTGCACTGCACTTTTAAATACTATTTTGTCAGTTCTTCCTGGAACATGGACAAAAAATTAATTTTTTGGCCTTAATGGTTTCCAACATTTAATCACATTAATAAAAGGTTTAATACTGTATTAGCTGAAGTTAGAAACTTTAGATGGATCTATCCCTACTTTGTAACTCTCATTAGAGTATTAGTAGGCTTTAATATCTCAACCCTCTACAATGCGAGTAAATTACTTGCATATGCGACTAAATCTTCACTCTGGGCGACTAAATAATGTCTATCATTAGCCATTGGCTAATAAATTCTTAGATTTTACTCTCCAGTGTTAAAGGCTAAGTATAAGTTTAGCAAATCACTCGCTGAACATTCTGACTGAGCGCAGAGTTTCGCTCTCCGTCAAGCGATCTGTACTATTTCAATTCAGCGCAATGGATGTGAGCATACCTGTATTTGGCGTACCGTAAACTCTAGTGTGAAGGCGCACGACTCGCAGTCGCTTTGCTGAGAGCACTAGCTGTGCTTTCTCACACACACATGCAAAGAGAGAGACACAGAGAGAGAGAGTCTTACATACCATGCAGAATTGACACGCTAAACGATATTCTTTGTTGCATTTTCCTGTCAAGTTCATTTGTTATTTATTTAGCCTTTAAGAACAAGCAGAAGATATGCTGGTTTCTCCGGTAGTGGGCGGAACGGCATGATCTCATTGGCTGGCGCTCATCTATTACTGTCCCTACTTTGATTTCAGCAAATCAGTTTGAGTGAACGCTGACAACATGATTAATATTCATGAACCCAGCAGTTCATCAACCCTTAGTGCATTGTATATTGTTATTAGTAGTAGAGGTAGTAGTAGTAGTATTATCTTTTAATAATAATTACAATCTATTACTATTATCTATTTGTTTTTAAAGAAACACTGAATGACAAACAATATCTTAAGCACCACCAGTCCTAAGTTCAGTTAAAATGACAAAGAATATGTGTATAGCCTATATATATATATATATGCTATATACATAGTCTGGCGAGTAAACAAAAAAATTGACTAGCCAATGGCGATTCTATTGCAAAGGTGTGCGTAGGGGGTTGTATCTGCTAAAACTTTATTTTGATGCTTTCCCAACAGACATTCTACTGACTAGAAGTAACTTTGCAAGTACATGTCATATTTAAAACCTTTCACAATCAGAATCTCTTTACAACTCACATCACTTCTCCGAAAGAAAGAGTGCAAGAAAACCAACCACTCTCACTGTGATTTTACAAACTATCCATGTCTTCAGTCACTGAGGTAACTCTCTGTCTTACAGACAGGCTGCAGTAAAGCTGTTTGGATCCTCTCGGCCAACGTTTGATTAGTGTGTGCAGGCCTGCAATATATCCTGCTAAGGGAAGTATCTGTCCTTACTTAAGGCGTACATACTGGCCATCTGATTTAACTCTGCCCGCAACATGCAGTTCAAGAAATGTAGAGAATATGCTCTATAAACTATATAAAGTAAATATGACAAGATATATGTTCATATAGACCAATCAGTCCATTTAATTGTCATTCAAACATGGTTGCCTTTTCTTTGAGCACTATGATATGAACTTATCCTTTGGGAGAATAACAACTGATATAATTTGGTAAAACTAGCCATTATTGCGGAGATGACTATGTGATGTTACCTTGGACATAAATGCATTGTCTGGAAAATACATACTATGGCCTTTGCCGAGAGATGCTGCTTGCAATTTCACCAAATACATTCAAAATCAAAAGTATTTCTCTCTTTGCGACCTTAGTTACGTCTCTATGAAGCCCTTCCTTCTGAAAAGTGCAGTGTGCTCTGATTGGTTAGATGGACTAGTGTGTTGTGTTTGGTCAATCGCTTCAAGTGTGTTTCGGAAATGCCACGCCCCTTACCATAATTGACACATGTTCCTGGAAGAAAGTTCAGAGAGTTCAGAAACAGTGACACTGATATAGAGTATTACTCCCTTTGGAGTGACTTTGTGCTCTGTAACTTTGCAGACTTTTACCATGCACCAACAGCAACATTAAAAACTAAAGAAAGTTGAAAATGTACAATAAATAAATTAACAGGGCTTCGTAGTAGACTTTTTATATCTACTATTTCTCTGTGTATTTGAGCATCCTATCCAGCAACACTGGCTCAGCCAATGCTGTGAGTATCTGTTCGGCTGACTGTCGGAATGGCAGACTGGGGAAGTGTTTAGGGGGAAACATAATCGTAAACGTCATTATTTTTTGCCCAATATCATTTGTTTCCATTAGAGACACAGAAATTACACACTTCATCTTTAACAAAACTAACCGATTTCAAATATTTTCAGCAGGTCAGCTCAAGGGAGGCCTGGATGATTTCCATCTCAGAGATTGAACTGTTCACACTACAAACAGGGCATGTGGCATAACCAGAGGAGACCACATGAGACACACTGTCATGGAAACTATGGAACAATGCCATTTGAGTGAATAATTCATAATTGCCAGGTTTATAAATGTGGTCCCACTTTTTACTAGGTATCTTTAATATGTACTAATATTCAAATGGTTACACTTTATTTTACAGTGACCTTGTTACATATGTTACATGCACTTGCCATAGCATATAGTACATTATGCATAATTACATGCAACTAACCCTCAACCAAACACTACTCCTACCCTAACCCTATAGTAAGTACATGTAGTTAATTAATATTACTCAGTACTTAAATATATAATTACACTGTAACAACGATACCAAAAATAAAGTGTAACCCTTTATTTTCAGTATGTGTACTTATAGTGTATTTACCCATGAAAGTACTGGTAATATAAGGTAACTTCATGGGTTAAGGTTAGGTTTAGGGTTAGTACCTAGTTATTACCCAGTTATTGTATTTGCTATAATAATTAAATGCGGAACAGGATTGTTAAATAAAGTGCTAACATTTAAATTAATAATTTGATACAATGTATTAATTATACACATTTTTACATTGTACTTACATTACTATAATTATCTGCATGTAATTAGGTTGCACTTTATATTAAGGTGTCATTGTTACACTGTAATTATATGTTTAAGTGCTGAGTAATTTTAATTAACAACATGTACTTACTATAGGGTTAGGGTAGGATTAGGGTTTGGTTGAGGGTTAGTTGCATGTAATTATGCATAATTTACAGTTATTAATATGGTAAGCACATGTAACAAGGACACTGTAAAATAAAGTGTTAATTGTAATTACATACTTTCTGTAATTACAAATCTAATTACTGTTGACTCTTCCTTTCCCTTTTAGCCCACCCTTAAAGGTGCAGTGTGTAGTATTTATGAGGATCTATTGACAGAAATGCAATATAATATACATAACTATGTTTTCAGTGGTGTATAAAGACCTTATATAATGTACCGTTATGTTTTTATTACCTTAGAATGAGCCATTTCTATCTACATACACCACGGGTCTCCTTACAGTAAAATGCCATTTTGCGCCACCCTGTTTCTACAGTAGCCCTAAACGGACGAACTGCTTTACAGAGCGCTAGTCAATCTCTGCTCGCTCCGCCAACAACATCTTTGTCCTTTGTCGGCCCCTGTGGCTTCTCTACGTGCTTTGAAAGGGAGGGGTGAAGGTTGGGTGATTGCAATTCACAACCTCACCGCTAGATGCTGCTGACATTCACACACTGCAAGTTTAAACCTACCCATACCACCAAGCCTGTCCCTAACCTTACCTGTATCCCACCTCAGTAGCAGCAAAATAGTTTTGCAATGCAACATCAACACCCTAAGTACATTGTACTTATTTTTTGATGTACAGTAAGTACATAGTAGTTAAAGACACCAAATATAAAGTGTGACCAGAAATGTACAGCCTTTGTACACATGAAAGTGAAAGCAAGAGACAGATAGATAACAGGTAACTCTCAAACAGGTGCAACAAAATACAGTCTGTAGGAATAAATCAACACAGTCAGGTTTTATGTTCTTGTAGTGGCTGAAAATAACACCTGTGATCAGATGACAACACACTCACTTGAAAACTTTTAGCAATTTGTTTGAGATGGTGAAATTGCATGAAAAAACTTAGCCCTATTTCTGTGATGGCAAAACTGGTGCTCAAGAAACATTTCTTATTATTATCTATGTTGAAAGCAGTTGTGCTTTGTAGAAACTGTACTTTTTTCAGGATTATTTAATGAATAGAATGTTTAAAAGAACAGCATTTATTTGACATTTTTTATAACGTATATATAACATCTTTTTACTGTCACTTTTGATCACTTTAATACATCCTTGGTAAATAAAAGTATTACTTTATTCAATAACACTCTATAACAGAACTAAATCTGCTGAGGTGTGAAAGTAAAGAAAGTGTAAATGTGATAAAGATAAGATAATGTAATGCCACGCCATCAGAGGGAGCCCTCACCTGAATTCTGACTGTGAGCCATTTCCCCTGTTCACTCTACAGTCACTTCCTGTTTGGCAGCCATTTTAAGCATGGCATGACCAAACAGACTTTGCAATGTATTGCCAGTTCTACTGCCTTACTGAGCGTTCTACCCATTGTCTGTTTGCCTTGTGTTTGACCATTTGCCTGTTTACCGTGATCACTGCTTCTGGAATACCCTTTGGACTTGATTGCCTATTTGGATTGTTTATTGTGTGTTACCATCTTGCCTGCCTCTCGACTCCTGCCTCTTGGATTATCCCTTGGTCTGTTTGCCTACTGGACCTTTACTGTGGTTTTGACTCATTGCCTGGTCTTTTGTTTCATTCTGGACTGTCCTATTAAACTTCTGCACATGGATTCAAACACGGCTTCAGCCTCTTCCTTACAGAATACTTCGCCACCAATGAATCCAGCAGAAGTTTCCGAGCTCCAAGCAGCTTTTGCTTATAAAAGTGAAGTGCTTAAAGGATACAAGGAACAGCTCGACAAGCTTCAATCTGCCAATGAATACCTGACCCACTACTTTCGATCACTTCCTCCACCCATGCCACAAACAGTAAGTTTTGCTATGCCTGATAAGTTTGATGGTTCAGCTGAACAGTGTAGAGGGTTTATTTGCCAAGTGGAGATTTTTTTGATAACCAGAAGGACAAGTTTAATTCTAAAAAAAATGCTTTCCTGATGACACTTCTCTCTGGTAAAGCGATCGATTGGGCTGCAGCAGTTTGGGAGGCTGATTTGAGGTTTAGAACTTCATATGATTACTTCATTCATCAGCTGCGAGAGGTGTTTGAATATCCCGCAGGGGGCAAGAATATATCAACTCAACTGCTTCAAATGTCTCAGGGCAATCGTACTGCTGCAGAGTATGCCATTGAATTCAGAACGTTAGCAGCTCAGAGTGGATGGAATGATGTTTCATTGAAAGCTGTGTTTCAACAAAGTATAAATGCTAATCTACAAACCGAACTGGCCTGCAAAGGTGAGAATTCTTCATTCTCTGAGTATGTGACACTTGCTATCAAAATTGATCCTGATCCCAATCATCCCTTTGTGGTTGAAGTCGATGCCTCAGATTGTGGAATTGGAGCCGTGCTCTCACAACGTCAAGACCAACCAGGCAAACTCTACCCCTGTGCATTTTTCTCAAGAAAACTGACTTCAGCCAAACGTAACTATGATGTGGGAAATAAGGAACTGTTATCGATGAAGGCAGCTACTGAATAGTGGAGACATTGGCTGGAGGGGGCCATTCATCCCTTTCAGGTTATCACAGATCACAAAAATCTGGAGTACATTAAGAGTGCCAAACGCCTGAACGTCAAGCTCGTTGGTCTCTTTTCTTCACTCGCTTTCAGTTTGCAGTCACATACAGACCAGGCAGCAAGAATAGTAAGGCTGATGCCCTGTCCAGAAGCCATGATCCTCCTGCAGAAAATATCTCACCCGAATCTATTCTCCCTCCAGCAGTCATTATAGCTCCAGTCTCTTGGGACCTAATGGAAGAGATCCATCAAGCCCATCAACAAGAACCACCGCCTGTCCACTGTCCTCCAAACAAACATTATGTACCACAAACTCTTCGTCAAAGGGTCATGCAGTGGGTCCACACATCTCTAAGCTCAGGTCACCCTGGAATTTCTCGTACACTCCGTCTCCTACAAAATTCCTTCTGGTGGCCATCCATGACTAAAGATTTTACAATCTATGTTAAGTCCTGCCAGGTCTGTGCACAGTCCAAGACCCGCAAGGAGTTACCCTCGGGCCTTCTCCAGCCACTTCCAATTCCTCACCATCCTTGGTCACATTTGTCCATAGACTTCATCACTGACCTGCCTCTCTCAAACGGTTTCACGGCTATCCTGGTAATCTTCGATCACTTATCTAAGTCCTGTCGCCTGGTTCCATTAAAAGGTCTTCCTTCAGCCATGGAGACAGCACAAGCCCAATTCCATCATGTCTTTAGGGTCTATGGCATCCCAGATGATATTGTCACTGACAGAGGAACCCAATTTACATCCCAGGTTTGGAAAGCCTTCTGCAGGCACCTGGATATCAACGTAAGCCTCACCTCAAGGTATCACCCACAATCTAATGGGCAAGTAGAACGCCTAAACCAAGAGATCGGCAGATACCTTAGTTATTGCAGTCGTGAACAATACCGCTGGACAGAATCCCTCCCATGGGCTGAGTATGCCCAAAACTCCCTGACTCACTCTTCCACTGGCATGATTCCCTTACAATGCATCTTGGGATACCAACCTCCCTTGTTCCCGTGGTCTGGCGAACCCTCATCAGTCCCTGCTGTGGGTGACTGGATCAGGCGTAGTGAGAGGGTGTGGCCAACAGACAACGTCGCTCACACCCTCCCTACCAACCCGGACAGCGGGTCTGGCTCTTCACGAGGGACCTCAAGCTGCGGCTACCGAGCAGGAAGCTCAGCCCCAGGTATGTTGGTCCATTCAAGATTCTCAGACAGATCAATAAGGTCACATACCAGCTTGAGCTTCCTGCTAATTTTCGTATTTCTCCCTCCTTCCATGTCTCGCTCCTCAAACCGGTCCACCTGGATGCTGACCCCAATGCCGAGGGCCAAGAGCCACCGCCACCGCCACCGCTGGATGTAGATGGATCACCAGCAAATAAAGTAAACAAGTTGCTGGATTCTAGGTGCAGAGGGGGTCAGCTCCAATACTTGGTGGACTGGGAGGGCTATGGGCCTGAGGAGAGATCATGGGTAGCCACCCACGACATCCTGGATCCGTCTCTCATTGAGGACTTTCATCGAGCCAGACCCGATCGACCAGCACCACGACCACGGGGACGTCCACGTCGAGCGCCAGGAGGCACTCCTAGAGGGGGGGTTCTGTAATGCCACGCCAGTAGAAGGAGCATTACAAATTCTGTATGAATTCTGACTGTGAGCCATTTCCCCTGTTCACTCTACAGTCACTTCCTGTTTGGCAGCCATTTTAAGCATGGCATGACCAAACAGACTTTGCAATGTATTGCCAGTTCTACTGCCTTACTGAGCGTTCTACCCATTGTCTGTTTGCCTTGTGTTTGACCATTTGCCTGTTTAACGTGATCACTGCTTCTGGAATACCCTTTGGACTTGATTGCCTATTTGGATTGTTTATTGTGTGTTACCATCTTGCCTGTCTCTCAACTCCTGCCTCTTGGATTATCCCTTGGTCTGTTTGCCTTTTGGACCTTTACTGTGGTTTTGACTCATTGCCTGGTCTTATATTTCATTCTGGACTGTCCTATTAAACTTCTGCACATGGATTCAAACACGGCTTCAGCCTCTTCCTTACAGATAAATGTGTGGACAAATATTTGCTTACTACATTGAATGCTTTAAAAAGTCAGGTTTGTGACTTCAAAAATGTGTGTTTGTGTGACTAAAAAAGTGACAGCTGTGTGTTTGTAACTATTTATATTCTATAGGGACACTGCAGCATATTCACACATAAACAGGCAGCTGACAGCCATACATCAGAGTCAATGATCGGAGGGTCAGTCAAATGCATAGATGTGCATCAGTTTTAACAGGTCATTCAGAGGTCACAGTGAAATAGTATTCATTTAGACCTTTTATTACCTATCATACTAACGGGAAAGCCCAGACATCACAGCATATATCTGCAACATTCAAGTGTGCAATCTTTTCTTCCCTTTGGAGTGCTCTACCGTGGAAAACAGCAATAACAGCATACTTGAAACCCGTGTTTATGTCCAGGACTGCAGAGAGGTGAAATAAAACACTGACCATAAGAGCAGACAGTCTCCTCTGAGATGCTGCTTCTGCAAATGTCTTGTTTTTCTGCCGCCTAAACGATGTGTTTATCTACCTTTCATCATCAGCCATCATAACCCTGTCTCTCTCTCTTGCTCGGCCTTGTCTCTTCCCCTCTTACCTTTACTAGAATTCAGCCATCAATTCCCATCACACTGACAGGAACAGTCTGGACATCACTGGGGAACATGTAGTCAAGGCAGTGGTTGTGAAAGGCTACGTTTACACAACAATGATGTACTAAAATCAGAAAGGTTTTTCCTTCGCATTTTTCGAGTACAGATGACAATGTGGTCAAAATGATCCCCGTTCACAAGAATCCACAAAACTGAAACGCTGTATTATTATGCATGCCGGGCCAGTAGTTGGCGATGTCACTTTGTAAAGAAACACTATAGACTGAACATGTAATACGTATGCGCATGACGTGACCGTCTTCACATATTCAAGTTTTTGTAGTTTACACGGTAACAGTATCGTTTTTAAAATCATTTGCGTTTTCAGGCCCCCAAAACAACGTTGTCATGTAAATTAACGACCAAAGTGCATACACGTTTTTTTTCATTTTTAGTTGAAAGCGGTGTTGAGTAAACGGCCCCAAAGTCTGGTCTGTTCTGGTCACACTAGACTTCAAGAATGTGAAATTGTTTCAGGGAAAGCAACACCAATAAGACAAACAGGAGAGTGTCATACTCCAGAGATTTCTTTGAATAAACAGTAAAGTGTACGCAGCCGTTTTTATGTTTTTGAAATAAGTCTCTTAAGCTCACCAAGGCTGCATTTACTTGATTTGGTGATTTCTTTTTCTTTTTTCAAAACACCTAATGAGACATCCCAGTCAATGCTTGTCCTTTGATCAATCTAATCTGTTTAAATGCATGGTAGCGGTCTTCAAAGCAAGTGTCAAAACAGATGATATGATCAATACCATTTCATACCAAGCAGCATATCTTCAAAATCTCCAATGCGTGATTCACAGAGCAGTACAATATGTCATGAAAAAAAAAATACCTAAAAAAAGTGGAGTCAAATTGGCAGGGTGTAACGATATAAAATATAGCCTGAAAAGCATTCTGGGAAATATAGGGTGCCCGGTCTGGTTAGGAGTGTGTGGATGACTTTGAGACAGCTGAAGTCAGAAGATGTCACTGAGCATCAGACATGTCCAGACTGCTGCTGGCTAAGACTGCCCGCTCCATCCTCTGCCAGAAATCCTGATTGTCATATCGGACCAGTCATTTTGGCTCTGATGTTCCATCAGCTCTGGTCGGCTGAAGACAAATCGTTGAGGCAGACAGTGAAGCCTTGACCTGCCATAAAACATTCATTTCCTCGAATACGAGCAGACAACAAGATGCTATCTCGGAGTAAACTCAATGACTGGCGTGGTGTCTCCAGCCTTGAAAAAGTTCCAAAGAAAGACAGTAAGTAGTTATAAAATGAACAGGCCAAAAAAGAGAGTAGAATGATGGAAAGTAAAATGGAGAAATGTGAATAAATTGCTAAATATTAAAGAAGCAAAAAATGGTATACATACAGTATCCACCGATCAGGCATAACATTATGACCTAATAATGTGTTGGTCCCTCTTTTGCTGCCAGAACAGCCCTGACCCATCGCAGCATGAACTCCACAAGACCCCTGAAGGTGTGCTGTGGTATCTGGCACCAAGATGTTAGCAGCAGATCCTTTAAGTCCTGTAAGTTGTGATGTGGGGCCTCCATGGATCGGACTTGTTTGTTCAGCACATCCCACAGATGCTCAATTGGATTGAGATCTGGGGAATTTGGAGGCCAAGTCAACACTTCAAACCCATTTTTGTGTTCCTCTAACCATTCCTGAACCATTTTTGCTTTGTGGCAGGGCATTATCCCACTGAAAGAGGCCACAGCCACCAGGGAATACCGTTTCCATGAAAGAGTGTACATGATCTGCGACAATGCTTAGGTGGTACGTGTCAAAGTAACATCCACATGGATGGCAGGACCCAAGGTTTCCCAACATTACCCAAAGCATCACACTGCCTCCACCAGTTTGCCTTCTTCCCATAGTGCATCCTGGTGCCATGTGTTCCCCAGGTAAGCGACGCACACACACCCGGCCATCCATGTGATGTAAAAGAAAACGTGATTCATCAGACTGCACATTTTAGAGTGGCCTTTTATTGTGGCCAGCCTAAGGCACACCTGTGCAATAATCATGCTGTCTAATCAGCATCTTGATATGCCACACCTGTGAAGTGGATGGATTATCTCGGCAAAGGAGAAATGCTCACTAACACAGATTTGTGAACAATATTTGAGAGAAATAGGCCTTTTGAGTACATAGAAAAAGTCTTAGATCTTTGAGTTCAGCTCATGAAAAATAAGGGCAAAATCAAGTGTTGTGTTTATAATTTTGTTCAGTGTATATCAAAACAGCAAACAGCTAGGAATAGTCCAGTCCAAATATCTAAAAATTCTTAAATCAAGAAGCATTTACTAGATAAGTAAAACTTTTTTACTCTAAAGAACCTTTTGTGGAGTGGAAAGGTTCCAAGAATGTTAAAGGTTCTTCAAGAAACCATAGATGTCAAGAATGCAGATGTCTTTTGCCTTAATTTTGGGCAGGGCTACCTATTTGTTTGACCAACAATTTTTCTGTTTTAATTACGTAAAAAATATGTTAAGATCACCGTAATTTTGAGACATTTTTTGGTTACTACTTTTACAAAACAGTTGCTTGACTGTAGCTGAAGTAGTTTGTATCTTGGCGAACTACAGTTTTAAAGCAGCTTCTCCAACACTGGTGGAGAGAAGCATTTTTCACACCTAAATATAGAGTATAAATATTCAGGATTACACTGAAAATGAGAAAACGAGACTCAAGACAGAGTGGTGAGGAAGAAAGGCAAATGAGATGGATGGGATGGCAATGCTACAGATTGAGTTTCTGCATATGTTAAAGCACTCTAAATCTTTCAGGTTAGAGTTATATGGATGTGGTGTGTGTTTTCCATGATGCAGTGCTGTTTACAGGTCGGATGATTTGTAGCTTATTGCTTAGACTGTTTTTCTAGCGTGCGCAAGAATGATAGCATGGCCGCTTCACAAGATCACACACATTCAAAACCGTGCCCTAGATTCGGTGACAGTCTCCATGGCCACCGGTACTTCCTACTTGGCGCAAACCGTACCTGGGCATTGTACCTGACAGGTGTAAAAATAACATGCGGTCTGATGCACGCTGTGAGGGATCGATCCTCTTAGCTCAATCGTTCTCTGTCCCCCTTTCCCGATGCTCTCCTACGCCAATGTCCACTGAGATCCACGCAGGAGACATACAAAGGAACAATCTCCCCACGTCTCTGCAAACATGCCAGCACCTGGCGGCTTTATAGCGACATGATAGCAATAGGGAACATTTCAAACTCCACACACAATAAATCTTTAAACACAACGGCCGTATGGCTTCCGAATCCTTGAGCTCCTGTGGAGAAATGAGAAAAACAAACTCTAAGCTCTGCTGTTTCATTTCTGACAATAGCGACTTTAATTAAAAAGTAGCTTTTTTCAATCCGTTAGTCTCTCTTGTCCTGAAGTACTGAATTTTATCATTTTTACAAAAATGTGCCTCTGCTTTTGAATAAAAAAAATATAAAAAAATAAAAATGTATCAACACTGGAATGTGGGTAAATTTCATTTAAAAAAAATCTACATTTTGTGCAAAAGCTGAGAAAAACGTGTTTTGATCGGATTCAGAATGATGATCAAAACATAGATGGAGTAGATCGAGTCCATCAACACCCCTAATGCTTGCACAGTCATATAGCTCGTCCTGGGTTGACATTTCATTAGGCAGTTTTGATCTATACGCTGTTTAATGTTGATGATAGCATTATTTTACATATGCACCTGCTTACATATGCTATCCATTGTTTCAGCTTCTTTTCTTCATGTGTTTTGATCAGAAGATTCAGTACTCTTTCAGAAGATGTGTAATAGCGCCCCCTACTGTATAACAGTGAAAACATGAAAAGCCTGAAATTTCCAATATAATGTGCCTGCAATACCAGGCTGCACTTTTAGGACCGCCACAGTTACAGGACTGCATTTCTAGGACCCTAGTTTTTTTGTGACAGCTCCATCTAGCCAACTGTACTCCAACAGAGGAGACCTGATTCAAACTTTGTCCACCTTAATTTTAACATAACAGCAGGCACAGCCATTTTAAACTTAATTACTTCAATTCGTTTTAAATATTTCAACAGAGTTACCAACAGGTAGGTTTAGGGCTAGGGCTTGGTTAGGACAATATATCAATTAAACTGAATCAATTAAACAACTAAATCATTGCTAGGCTCCTAGAAATGCGGTCCTGAAAACGCAGCCTCCGGGTTTGCAGGAGGCGGGGAAAGAGTTAAAAAAAAAAAAAAAGATGAAATGCTGAGCATGGATCAGTCTTCAAGGCATAACTGTTACTTCCAATTAAAATAATTAGATTTTCATCTTTGGGTTTATTTTTATCTTCTATTGTTTTGTATCTTTGTTCTCTCTCTCCCTTAGTCTCTCTTTATTTCTATGTTTCCTCCCTCTGAAATACCTACTATCCCCCCTCACAAATCTACTTCCATCCACAGAAATGCCTGATAATGATTAACATACTCTTAGTCTCCCATCTTGTCCCTCCATTAATCTGTATTTACGGATATTTATATATTCATTCACATCACAGGGGGAAATAATGTTTATCAGTGTTTTTTTTATTTATTTATCTATATGTCTGTCTGTTGTGTTTATCTATCTATCTATACTTTTGTTTAGTATTTTTTTTATGTTTTCTTTTAAAATAGTGTAAATTATAATATATTCCCCCAAAACAAGTCAAATGTTCTTATATAGTCATATTAATTATATGAACAAGTCACTCTTAATTAAAAAGAAAAATATTTTTACTTAGGATTAGGGTTATATATTTGATCAACATACAGTAAAAACAGCAATACTTTGAAATATTATTATAATTTAATATAACCGTTTTCTATTTGAATATAAACATAATTTCTGTGTTATTGTGTTATCTATCTATCTATCTATCTATCTATCTATCTATCTGTTGTGTTATCTATCTATCTATCTATCTATCTATCTATCTATCTATCTATCTGTCTGTTGTGTTATCTATCTATCTATCTATCTATCTATCTATCTATCTATCTATCTATCTATCTATCTATCTATCTATCTATCTATCTGTCTGTTGTGTTATCTATCTATCTATCTATCTATCTATCTATCTATCTATCTATCTATCTATCTATCGTGTTATCTATCTATCTATCTATCTATCTATCTATCTATCTATCTATCTATCTATCTATCTGTTGTGTTATCTATCTATCTATCTATCTATCTATCTATCTATCTATCTATCTATCTATCTATCTATCTATCTGTTGTGTTATCTATCTATCTATCTGTTGTGTTATCTATCTATCTATCTTTTGTGTTATCTATCTATCTATCTATCTATCTATCTATCTATCTATCTATCTATCTATCTATCTATCTATCTATCTATCTATCTATCTATCTATCTATCTATCTATTTATCTGTTGTGTTATCTATCTATCTATCTATCTATCTATCTATCTATCTATCTATCTATCTATCTATCTATCTATCTATCTATCTATCTATCTATCTATCTATCTATCTGTTGTGTTATCTATCTATCTATCTGTCTGTTGTGTTTATCTATCTATCTATCTATCTATCTATCTATCTATCTATCTATCTATCTATCTATCGATCTATCTATCTATCTATCTATCTATCTGTTGTGTTATCTATCTATCTATCTATCTATCTATCTATTTGTTGTGTTATCTATCTATCTATCTATCTGTTGTGTTATCTATCTATCTATCTATCTATCTATCTATCTATCTATCTATCTATCTATCTATCTATCTATCTATCTATCTATCTATCGATCTATCTATCTATCTATCTATCTATCTATCTATCTATCTGTTGTGTTATCTATCTATCTATCTATCTATCTATTTGTTGTGTTATCTATCTATCTATCTATCTATCTGTTGTGTTATCTATCTATCTATCTATCTATCTATCTATCTATCTATCTATCTATCTATCTATATATCTATCTATCTATCTATCTATCTATCGATCTATCTATCTATCTATCTATCTATCTATCTATCTATCTATCTATCTATCTGTTGTGTTATCTATCTATCTATCTATCTATCTATCTATTTGTTGTGTTATCTATCTATCTATCTATCTATCTATCTATCTATCTGTTGTGTTATCTATCTATCTATCTATCTATCTATCTATCTATCTATCTATCTATCTATCTATCTATCTATCTATCTATCTATCTGTCTGTTGTGTTTATCTATCTATCTATCTGTTGTGTTTATCTATCTATCTATCTATCTATCTATCTATCTATCTGTCTGTCTGTTGTGTTATCTATCTATTTTTTTATTTTTGTTAATTCAAGAATAATTTCCAATCGATTATCTGTAAACCTTGCAGTCACATTGTAAAAATACTTTTGTTTAGTATTTTTTTTATGTTTTCTTTTAAAATAGTGTAAATTATAATATATTCCCCCAAAACAAGTCAAATGTTCTTATATAGTCATATTAATTATATGAACAAGTCACTCTTAATTAAAAAGAAAAATATTTTTACTTAGGATTAGGGTTATATATTTGATCAACATACAGTAAAAACAGCAATACTTTGAAATATTATTATAATTTAATATAACCGTTTTCTATTTGAATATAAACATAATTTCTTTCTAATCTCTAATTTTACTCCAGTCTCCAGTGTCTCATGATCAGATATAACAAATCTAGGATGAATAGAAAATTTAAAAGAACAGCACTTATTTAAAATAGAAATATTATGTAAAATTTTGAATAAACTGAATGCTACGGAGCCCCTAAAGGGACATGGTGAAGGGGGAAAAAATGAGATGGAGTTTTTGCGTTCTCTTGCAAATGTGTTGCGTTCCCTCCCAGAAAAACGTTTGCGTTCTGCAAAGAAACTTTGCATTCGCTCGCAAAGAACTCAAAAGGTTTTGCGAGTGAACGCAAAGTTCCTCATGGAAACACAAAGGTTTTGCGAGTGAATGCAAAGTTTCTTGGGAGAGCATAAAACATTTGTGAGAGAACACAAAAGCATTGATATTTTATATTTTTCCTCTAATCTCGTATTTTTTTTCCACCACCATGTAGAATGCATCCATGCTGAATAAAAGTATTATTCTCTTTAAAAATAAAAAAAAAATAAAAGGAAAACTTGCTGATCCCAAACTTTAGTATAACTATATAAATGTGACTTTTCTATAAAATGTGTTGCAGTGTGAGTGTGAGGTACCTTTAGATAGGCTTGTTAATCTGGTTGATGGATATTATCCTTAAGGGTTATGCGGCGGATTCAGAAAATAAGGGGATTGTACAAACAAGACAGTCTTGAATAGCCTGACGAATGAATGAGCACCTTTCAAGAGGAAAGGCAATTGTAAAGGCCGCTGTGAGCGTGTTGCCTAGACGCACAACCATACGAGTAGCTCACTCATCTCCCTCATCTTCTGTCTCTTTAATCTGTTTAAAAGAAGCCAGCCACTTTGAGCCTCTGTCTCCATCAAACTTGCATCATCATTTGATATTCATCCTAGCAATCTTCAAAAACACATTAGCCTCGGAAGAAAGCAGGGGTCGCTTGTATCTCAAGACATTTCTCTAAGAAGCAGAATCCTTTCAATCTTTCCTCTCTTATTTTTTGTCAGCCGTTTCCTCTCAGTTTTACCATTAGTGTTATACTTCGACCCTGCAAATATAACAGAGAACATATGTACTGATTAAAATGACTCAACAGAGTTGGTGTTGACCGCGACAGCCATGTTATGCATTACAGACATTCCAGCTTTATTTGCCTCCTGATGCTATAGATGCACAAAGCTATAAGCAAGCGCAAAAGCATCAATCTTTGCAATTTCAATGGGCTACCTAGTGCAGGTTACATCAAACCAAGGTCAAATGGATTCCAAGATGATGAGCTTGTTTCCAGGGCTCTCTGGGAAATAGGCTCCCTTTAACTTGTCCTTGCTTCCTTTCCCACATATCGTAGGCTATAAATTTGAAGGAAGTTTATGGTGGCTCTGAATAGCTGTTGAAGTGCAGTTTGCCTTCTTCTGCTGTCTAGACATTGGAAGGGAAAAAAAGTAAATGACAGGAAGGAAAAGAGCAGTTTGAGACAACCGCAGTGCAGCTTGTCACTCAAAAAATTCATACAATTTTTCATATCTTGTTAAAAATGAAATGTTAACCTCAACCTTTCCATTTAAATCACAGCTGTCATTTATGTAATTCAACTGCATTTTCCCTGGTTATGTTCTTGTGAGTAAGTGTGGTACATGCAGTGTTGCATAATGGGTCTCGATTGGTGGCCAAGTGAAGCTGGTAGTACAGAAAAACTGTAAAATGTGTACTTCAAAAGACAATGATTTCATTCTGATAAAGATCACTTCACAGCTGACTTATAAGAAACTCACCTGAGTTTCACCCCTCAAAACTTTAATTTCTGTGTTCAAAAGTTCACCACATCCACACTGTTCACAAAGCGCATACAAAGCTGACTCACCCTTGAACGAGCGGCGGTGAATTCCAACAGAGAATTTATCATGTTTAAGGTGAGGAACAATTCGACAAGACAAGAAATATTTGATCAATTTTTTAAAGACCTTTTTCAGCATGGGGCGTGAGCTTTCCTGCATGTATGATTTGTTTCAGAGGCGATCGATGAGCTTTGCGATTCTCTCTGTTGTACTCCTCCAGCACACAGGATTGATTTGGCTTGCTGTGATCCAATGACATGGGATCTAATCTACTCATCTGCACTCTCCACCTGAGCTAAGGACGTCCTGCAGAGCTGGAGAGCGAAAAGAACAGTGGAGACAGAGCGAATCAAAGGGATGTGCCTTGACCACACTGACATTATGTAAAGCAGAGGAAGCCACAGGAAAACTGTACACGAATGGCCATAAGTACTCAAAAGCTGAGAATAAAATTGATTGTGAAAGCACAAGCAATGTGAGAGTTCTGTTTGTTTCAAAATGTATAAAAGAAAATCAGAATCTGGTGAAAACTACATGCAACAGTGCAACTTTTAACGCATCAGGGTTATGTATCGTTCAGAATGAGATGACAGACAGACAGATAGACAGATAGACAGACAGACAGACAGACAGACAGATAGATAGATAGATAGATAGATAGATAGATAGATAGATAGATTCTATCTGGCTGCTAGATAAAAAACTGAAATGCAATGGGGTAAGCAGCCCTTGAAAGATCCATTAATTATGCAAATGTCTGTAATTGTGTGGGAAAAATTTGAGCAGTCAGAGTATCTGTCCAGATGAGGAGTGTACATGTTTTTCTCCACTTTCTTTTTGTACCTCCCAACTCTTTTCATCCGCTCACTTGTTTGTACGGGAACAAAACGAATGCCTTTACCTCCTGCCTCTCATCACTCTTTCCATTTCTCCTGTCATACTTCTACCTTTCCACAGCTCAACGTCTCCGTTAGTTTAGGACCTATCACAAGGTAGTTGAAACAACTTAATGGCTTTAATGAAAAGCTGGGTGAATTTAGTCAGGCAGCCCATGGGGTCTTGGAGGTTCTAAATTAGTGAACGAGGCCTCATGGGCAGGCACGTCCAAACCACTCCTGACACTGCTGCCAGTCCGTCCATAATACGGTTAAATGGTTCTACTTATCGCCGGTGAGAAATACACAAGGAGAGTGTGCTCTGGCTCCATTTGTCAGGTGGATTCCACTTCCTCTGTGGACAGCAGGCTCTAAAGACATTAAACACTGCCATGTCCACACAGCTTTACTGCTGAGGAATGGTAACCACTCAAATATTCATTACTGTTGTGATAGATTAAAACCGTCTCTCTAACATTTCTCCCAGTGTGATGGTGTCTGCAAACAGTGCCTTCCAGCTCTTTAAACTGGTTCATTAGGTGATAGTTCACACACAAACTTAAATTCTGTGGTCATTTACTCAGAAAAAGAATAAGCCCATACAGTGACCAATCTTGTGGTGCTTTTGTTTTTGCAGTCTTCATTAATTGTAATTGCATGGAAAAGAGCAACAAGTACATTCATCAAAATATCTACTTTCATGCAGATTTAGAACAACATGTGGTTGAACAAGTGATTACATTTTCATTTCTATATGAACTAAAGGCCTAGGTATAATTAATGTTCTGTGTTTTGCTCCATCTATTGTGCAATTGAGTGAGCCCTTCAAAGTGTACTCTATTGGATGCGACTGTTGCATGCTCACCTAGTGGAGCTTTTGTTTTTGAGTGCTCAAATCGCTTGCATATGCACTGTTGTCCATGTGAACACAAAAACTGGCTAATGACGACAAAAATGTCTTTACACGTACTGTTCACAAGCCACAGTACAACACGGACAAGGGAAGTATGTTTTCAGCATCATACTATGAGTGTTTTCTTAAAGTCCCCATGGAATCAAAAAAATAAAAGTTTAGAATGAATATGTTAGTCTTACTGTTATCTATAAGCTAGTGTGCTCCAAAACAATGACAAAATTTACATTTAGAAGATATAAGCATTCAAAACCTAGTCTCTCACTTCCGCCAATATGGATCAATGATTTTGACGACATCACTCTGCACTTTGTCCAATCAAATACTCTCTAAAGTCTAAAGCGTACCGCCCCCTACTAGACAGGCTAAAATCTGTCATTTGTTCACACATTCACTATTTTTTTTACTATAGTGCACTATATAGGGGAGAGGGAACGAGTCAGTTATATTTCAAAGCAATATGGAGGAGATTAGGAGGAGAAATGGCTAGAGATTAGGAAGAAACTGCGGCTCGAGCTCAATGGCTCTGGCCGAGCTGTAATGTAAACTAAACACTATTGGCTATTTTTTTTTTAAAGGGGAGGGGTTGTTCGATATGTCCCGCCCTGTCTTCCTCTTTCAGTGGAAATTACGTCAACACATTGAATAATGCTGCAGGATTTTAAGGCACTTCAGTGGGCCTTTAAAACCTCTTAAAGTTAAAGATCAATTTAGGGTTCTTTTGTGTCTATTCTGAAGCTTGAAAGCTCTGGTCTCCATTCATTGTAACTGCATGGAAAAGAACAACAAGCAGATTCATCAAAATATGTACTTTTGTGTTTAAGGTTTAAATTACATAAAGGTGAATAAATGAATGAATTCTATTTTAAAAGTAATGCTTTAAGTATGAGTTTCATCTGCTCTTTTTAAGGGATAATTCGTTCAAAAATGAAAATATTAAAATCATTTACTCACTTTAATGTTGTTCCAAAGCTGCATCCACAGGTGAAAGAAAGTCATACTGGTTTGGAATGACATAATGGTGTGTAAATTAATTTATTAAATGCATTCTGTCATCATTTACTTGTGTCGTTACAAAGCTGTATCTGTAGAAGAAAGTCAGGTTTGAAACAACATAGTATATGATTTTGACTATCACTTCGGCCATTAAAAAGACTGTTTTTCTTGTCACCGTTCTTGTGTAATGCTTGAGTGATGGAGAACACGTCTCCACTGCTCTAGAGTCCAGTGGTGGCGTGCTTTACCCCACTGCATCCGATGCTTTGCATTGCACTTGGTGATGTAAGGCTTGGATGCAGCTGCTCGGCCATGGAAACCCATTCCATGAAGCTCTCTACACACTGTTCTTGAACTAATCTGAAGGCCACATGAGGTTTGGAGGTCAGTAGCTATTGACTCTGCAGAAAGTTGGCGACTTCTGCGCACTGTGCGCCTCAGCATGCGCTGACCCCGCTCTGTGATTTTACGTGGCCTACCACTTCATAGTTGAGTTGCTGTTGTTCCCAATTGCTTCCTCTTTGTTATAATACCACTAACAGTTGACTGTGGAGTATTTAGTAGTGAGGAAATTTCACGAATGGATTCATTGCACAGGTGGCAACCTATCACGGTCCCACGCTTGAATTCACTGAGCTCCTGAGAGCGACCCGTTCTTTCACAAATGTTTGTAGAAGCGTCTGCATGCCTAGATGCTTAATTTTATACACCTTTGGCCATGGAAGTGATTGACAACACCTGAATTCAATGATCTGGAGGGGTGTCCCAATACTCTTGGCAGTATAGTTTATATATATATAAAATGTTGGAAAAAATCTGCGTAGCAGTAACGTCATGAAAAAAAGGAGAGGGAGGCCAGGAGAACTTAATCATTCTATCAAAATGTTCTTTATCAAAGCAGGTCAGTGCAGTCTGTGTAGGGATGTAAATGTGATAGGATGCTGGTACATCTCATTACTGTAAACCGGCACGCACCGGTCGAACGATTACGTGCTCAAAGTTTCCGTATTTTGCGCTATTATATAGTTTGTTGGTTTTGGTTTGTATAACACACAGAAACATGTATATTTTCCTGTCACAAGGATTACAGACCTGCCGACTGTTGATGTGAAACATTTAAGATAACAACATACTGTCAAGAAAACTCAAATACAACTCACTGCTCTTGAAGGATACATTTAATAGCTTTATTTAATGAAATATTATGCGGCACATATCTTCATAAAAACGAAGACAATGAGAAATTTTAATTTTACAGCATAACTACATTCTTTAATTTCTGAATGTTTACCTCAGATATTATACAAGACTGACCGGAAATGCATTTTATATTATATTACTGGTAGGCCTACTTTTTATATTAAAAATGTTATATTCATTTATTAATTTCTTGTCTTTTGTTGTTTATTAGTTTGACTTTAATAATTGTTTCATAAGAAGTTATTAATCGCTTATTGCCATTTTGATGTAATATTTATATCAACTTTGTATATAAATTAATATAAAATAAGCTAAAGCAATATTTATATGCTCATATCCTATATATGATAAGGCGGTTGGGGCCCACATCAATGTTTTATCAGGGGGCCCAGAATTCCCTAGCTACGGCCCTGCAAACTCATATTGAACCGAGACCCCAAACCCGAGGTACATACCGAACCATGACTTCTGTGTACCATTACACCCCTACTGGTGAGTGCTCCTTTTTTTAAAAAAACAATACATTCAACTATTTTGCTGCTAGTAAACGTGTCTAGGGTTAAACTGATGTGTGGATGATGTGTGTTTGCTGAAGTTGTCACAGTCGCTATGATGAATCATCTGAATCAAATGAGTAACTAAAACAATCACAGGCCTCTACAGGCCAGGAGCTTGTTGTATGAACAAGGATTATGGAGTTGATATTGGATTTAATTGTTAATGAGTGTTGCGTTATTCCACGCGTTATTCAGTTGTTGTCATAGCAACAGCTCAGAAGCAGGTTTATTTAACAGGACTACATTGCACCAGAGGTGATACTAAAAATGTCTGTCTCAACCGCCATTCCATTCTTACAAAACACATGAAAAATTATTCTTTGCACGCCCAAGTCGTTCCTGATATCCTAATCAAATCAGTACAAGTGTCTGAAGAACCAAGTATACAACACATCTCATTTTTAAGCAACGTGTAAAGGAGCAGGGCCCAGCTTGGTCTAGATTTCAGTGTCAGAACACAACAACTTTATAACTCTTACTCGATCCCATATTGTGCCGAAAACTGACACACACGCTCATCACCTGCACGCAAATAGAAAGAAGCCCAATCTCTTACTCCTCCTATCGTTAGTTTGTCTGTTGGTGTAGCTTCATCTTTTGCCACCAGGGTGATAAAAATATCTTGACTGATGCAAATTTGCTAATTTGTAAATGAAAATACAAAGGCTAATTTTCAAATAGACTTTCATCTAGTAATTATTATGTAGTTTGGTGCAAAAGTTTGGGGTCAGCAACAATGAATTAAATCGATCCAAAGTGACAGTAAAGACATTAATAATGTTACCAAAAAAATAAATATTGCACACTTAAGCATAAGAGATTTATTATAAGAGAAAATTATTCATACCTACATCAAACTGTGGACCTGTAGTGTACTATGTATGTATTTTCCCTCATTGGTCAGCTATCTTTTAATCTATTTGGAAATCATTATCAAGAAAGAAGACATCTTGACAAAAACGAAGAATCTCCCCTAAGAATGAGCAAGTCAGTCTTGAAATATCAATACAATGTTGCATCAAGACAAACAATTTTAAGTGTTATTATTGTTATTATTATTATTAATAATCATAATGATAATAATTTTAACATTTAGCAATTAAACTGAAGCTTATAAAACTTTAGTTTAGCAAATAGTTCTGTAGGATTTCTCCTCATTCATCTCATTTAAAAAAAATAAATATGAAAAGTCTGCAGATTCTGTCTGGACTCACTGATAACACAGCACTGCTGTGCATTGGAATTCATTACAGTGTCAAAACAAAATGTAGCCAAATCATTGTGTATCCACATATGACTCTGGTCTTTTTCCAGAAGCCAGCTTGCACTGCTACTGATCTTTTGCAGCATAGGGACACGTAGACTGCGGTACTCAGACGTCAAACACTAGCTGTTGAGCATAGGGCTCTGCTGAGATGATGCTGATGCCCTGCTCAGTATTCTGGATGCTGCCAGTAGGTTGGAGCCGGCTGGGTCCTAGAGACCTGGCTGAGAGCTGCAGGCTCTGGCTCTCGGCCTTTGGCCTCAGTGGGTGCTAGTGCAGCCCAACTGAACGATGCCCGGCGCTCCTCATTACCAACAGATCTCACCCGCACAGCATGTACGAGATGGAACGAGCATCATCCACACAAGCCTACCGTGTCTGGCTGAACATCAGGCTCCCATGACAGTTGCGAGCTCCAGTTGTCATTAGTGGAGATGTCGTGGGCTAATGAGCCATGCAAAGAGAGGGAGTGGAGTCTGGATGTGCATGGGGTGGAGTGTTCTAGTGAAGAAGGGGAGGGGAGGCCATGCTGGGTTAAAACTCCTCCTCACAGTTGGAAAGAGAAGATAAGAGCTTTACTCAGTCCCTTGTTGCAGCTACTGACTAAAGAGCGCAAACTAAAGTGTTCATTAACATATTCCTTTTTTCATGAAGTAATATTTCAGCCAAAATCATTTACCCACCCTCATGTCATTCTAAACTCGCATTATCATCTTAGTAGAACACAACATAATGTTAGGTTGAATATTAATGCAGCATGGCCTCTGTCCATCTCTTTCATTGACTAGTCTTCTGAAGTCATAGGTCATTAGAACAGACCGAAGTTTAAGTTTAAGTTCCCCTCAACCATGCATAGCTCTCAAATCTCATTTGTTCAAATATTCAAATTTAGCATGTTGCGATTGGTTACGGGACACTCTAACCAGTGACTTTTAGTATCAATCCCTCTGCAACAGGAAAAGCTAATTTTGAAGCTTTATAGTCCTACGTGACAATTTACTCTCAATGGGCCTCATTCATGAAACACGAGCAGAACACATTTGTGTGTAAATCGTTAATAAAGCCGTTCTGACTTAAATTTTCAGACTCACGTAAATTTTCATATTTTCAAAATGTTAGTTGGTACGAAAGAAATTGACACCTGCTCCCTATCACGTGTAAATGGTGCGTAAAATATTTGAACGTTTTGTGTTCTAATTTAGGCAAACTGATGACATTGCATTTTTATGCACTATGTGTCATAATATTTCACGAGTTGATTTGTCCTGTCTTTTTCTTCCTGTCAAAATTAGATACTAGTAATACATTACTGCCATGAATATTCTGTATCATAGCAACCAAAGTATCTCAGCTGGAAAAACGCTGCGCTTGCAAAGCACTTTCAAGCGCCACCAGCTGGCCGTTTTCAGAAGAGCACCAGCCATTTTTTAGCGGGCTAAAATGCTTTGGTGGACACGATAATTGAATATTTATTGCTAGGCATATGGCCAATTGGTCTCTTTGATGACCGAATCTGCGATCTCTGACCCAGTTTGCTGGCTTCCATGGCAAGTAGAATAACTGGCTGATAAACAAGTAGGTTGTGAAGGTCCATTTTACGCGCAAATTACTAAGAATTTGCTTGTATTTACAAAAGTTTCATGAATGACGCCCATTGTGTGGAAAACAGCAGCATCAACTTCATTTGTGTTCTAAGACAACAAGTTTGGAGCAGCATGAGGGTAAATGAACACATTAAGATACATGAGAAATGTTTCTTGAGCATCAAATCATCATATTAGAATGGTTTCTGAATGATCATGTGACACTGAAGACTGGAGTAATGATGCTGAAAATTCAGCTTTGCAATCACAGGAATAAATTACAATTTAAAATCTATTCAAAACTTGTTTTTAAATTGTCATAATATTTCATAATATTACTTTTTTATATAATAGTTTTGGTCAAATAAATGCAGCCTTGATGAGTATAAGAGACAAACCCCACCGCATTGTAGGAAGAAACAGGGCTATTAAACAACACAGAACATTTCTTGTTAGCTTATCTTTCTATAATAAAAACTGCTCATCCTAAAGCCATTTAGCATATTAAAATCATTTAATTACATTGACAATCTTTATACATTCTGTTGTTAAAAGATACTACAGGTTAATGAACTACCCATATGCTTTGAAAGATTAATCCTATAGTTGCTAAATGAGAAGATGATTAATTTGACAGGTGCTTTAATATGGTCACTATCAGTCATATTACAAGCTACTTCTGAGCCTCTGGGCCAAACAAATCCATCTCACTTCGTTCCTGTGTATCTTTGTGTATATTTACTTATGAGGTACCATTATGACACTTCATCTGTGTCTCCCCCTGGTTTCCGGGGTCTGGAATCCGGTCAGTCCATCATGTCCCTGCAGCACCGCAGCCTGTTATGCACAGGGTTATTCACTGAGCTCATCACAGGAGACATGCTGACGAGGCAGACCTGTCCAATCAATGAGGCCTTCAGGCAGTTCACCCTTCTCACTTTCTCCTCTCTTCACTAAACATACGATAATGTGCACCGACCCATTAAGCTTGCTACTAAAGGTGAACAAAATGATACATTTTCAAACTCTAACAAATAGGGGTGTAACGGTACATGTATTTGTCCCGAACCGTCATGGTCATGGTTCGGTGCATACAATCAGACGATGAATAGTCAGTCACAGGCGATCCACACTTTAATCCAGAAGGGGGCATGTGCTTACGCGGTAATGCAATGCTGTTTGCTAACTGCCACAACAGGAAAAAGAGCAGAAGAAGAGGCGATCTACGCACCAACCCAAAACAATAGTTCAGATTTCATTCAAGAGCTTGGATGAGCTATACGCTGAGATTCAGTTCATTTTTGTGACGCGCTCCACAAACTTCACAGAAAGGAAACTGGGATGGCAGAAAGCGGCATCCTGTTTGTTTTCTTTATTTTACAGAATCACAATGTTTTGTTATTATTGAGTGTACACAAATAACAATAGACCCTTTACAGTTTCGAATGACATTTCTGTCATTTATGGTCATACAGATAAGAGTATTTTAAGTTGTTTCCACTGTTATGAGACAAAATCGTTTTATTATCATTTTAATATTTTGTACATTTATAACACTGTAGATGAAAGACAGACACTGTAAGACAGACAGAAACTGTAGATGACAGACAGACACTGTAGATGACAGATACTGAAGATGAAAGACAGACAGACAGACAAATACTGTAGATCGCAGACATAGACAGAGAGACACTGTCGATGACAGACAGACAGACAGATACTGTATATGGCAGACACTGAAAATGACAGAGACAGACAGACAGACAGACAGACAGACACTGTAGATGACAGATACTGAAGATGAAAGACAGACAGACAGACAGACAGACAGATACTGTAGATGACAGACACTGAAAATGACAGAGACAGACAGACACTGTAGATGACAGATACTGAAGATGAAAGACAGACAGACAGACAAATACTGTAGTTGATAGACAGAGAGACACTGTCGATGACAGACAGACAGACACTGTAGATGACAGACAGAGAGACAGATACTGTAGATGACAGGCAGAGAGACAGATACTGTAGATGACAGACAGACAGATACTGTAGATGACAGACAGAGAGACACTGTAGATGACAGACAGACAGACAGACAGATACTGTAGATGACAGACAGAGACACTGTAGATGACAGACAGACAGATACTGTAGATGACAGATAGAGAGACACTGTAGATGACAGACAGACAGACAGATACTGTAGATGACAGACAGACAAAAACTGTAGACACACACGCTTCAATACATAGGCCCATCCGCATATAAATGCGGGATTCACTCTTGAAATTTAGATGACTGACAGTGATAAATATATAGCAAAGGATAAGACAAAATAAATTTTGCTACATTAGGTAAGGCAAATGTTATTTATTATTTGTATTGGCTGCCATGCCAAATCACGCACTGCTTTTCTGTTAAAATTAACAGTGGTTTGTGAACATGCTTTAATAACAAATAATTTATCTGAACAAGTCTTGTGTCCTGGCGCCAGGCCTGTGTAGATGAAAGACAGAGAGACACAGTGGATGACAGACAGACAGACAGACCAATATATAGGTATTTAGAAAAAATTAACGATGAACAAATGAAAGACAGATAGATAAACTCAACCTTACAAATCAACTGGTCCTCCATGGTGGCCCGTCCCTACTTACTATCTGGCGGTGTTATTTTCTGTTGATGTTCTGGACTGACAGATGCTCCTGCAGCTCTCATCTAGTAATGATGTTTGCTGTGGGAGCTTCCAGGGTGCTTTAGGGGTAATTGGAAGGGATGAGGTGGGCCGTTAATGGTTGTTTGACAAAACTACACACCAATTACAAGATGAATGGGTGACACATGAGACACAGGCCCTTCTCACAGGAGCTGCATGTGGAAGGCCAAGTACAGGTCTCTTTAGTGAGGATAGCTGGCCATCAGTTAGAGTCCCATCCATCAATAGCAAAGGGGTTAATTGAATCCACAGCCCACAGAACAAGAACGACCAATGAATCACTCAAGGTGTATCAAACCATGATGCCATTAATGTTGCATGTAAGCGTGTCGAACATGAGCACATATACGTATGCGTGATAGAAACTTTGTTCATGTGAGTGAAGGAGATTCAGATATTCCACATTTACGAGCCCAGCACATCGACACCTACCTCGGCCAACATCGTCCATGAATTCTTTACTACCACATAAAATGTTCAAATTGAAAAGCTATACAGGAGGTCTTTGATCCCAGAGGTAGGTTTCAAGAAAACAGAAAGAAAAACAGCTTCTCTTCTGTGCCAAGCCCACAAATCCCTGTCTGAGTAACCGCTGGAGTGTGACAGTGCTCTTATAATTGCTGAAATGCCGATAAATCCTTACATTGCTTTATTTCCTGAGGGAATTAAACTGGATACCATCCTGTCTGTCCGAGAAAGTGCAACGCTTTCTTATTTCAACGCACCTCACAAACTTTTACGGCTCTCTCTCTCTCACACACACAATAGCCCTCAGGCGGAGGAATAACATGCGCTGCTACATACTGTCTCCAACGTCCTCTGCAACTCCATGCGTTTTCTCCAGAGGAGATGAAAAGATTTCATTTCCTAGCACTCTGTTCTTCAGCTCACTAAATTAACCCTCGCTCCACTCATCCATATGGCTTCTCTATGAGTTCTTCTGCCTCCTGCAGTGTCTTTCCTTCCTTTTGTTACTCATCTTTTGGAGTATTTGTAGTGTCATGATCTCTTTTTGACTTACATTAGCTGATAAAAACCTTTGAATATGTTTTTCGGTCTTTGTCGAGGTTTCCAGAGCCTGAATCATAATTACATCCTTGAAACATCCACATCCTGTCAGATCTTTATTTCGAAACTATTGATGCTCCCATGGGAAAGTGATGGGTCATTTACCCTGCACAATTTTGACCAAAAAACTATTTTGTTGTTCAAACCTGTTTGATACTTAATTACATATTGTCACGGGTCAGGGTGTGTCACCAGGGGTCTATACCATGAAGCCGGTTTAGCTGGCTAACCAGATATGTTTAAGCTTAGTTTGTGCCAATCCTGGGTTTTAGGTACGATTAAAGTGGTTTGGCTTTTAGCAGTGTTTATCTCCATAGTAACTTATGCTCCACGGCTAACCTGCTCTAGGGCAGGTTATGTTCTGGATAAGAGATCTCAAACTGAAATTGGACCAATCAGCTGCCAGCACACCTCTGATGCAATAAAGTCACTCCCCCTTTTTCTACTCCAAATTAAAGGTCACTACATAGCAAATGTTTTTTTAAAGACTAAAGCGTCTGGCTTTTAACAATGCTTATTTATAATAATAATATTGAATGATTTAGATATCCTTTATGTAATTATTATACCCTTAATCAATTACACATGTATCATTTTAGTTAATCAATCATTAATAGGCACTTAGTTGAAAATTAATATAAATAGCCTATATAAAGGTCATACAAATAAGCTTTAAAATCAATAAATAAAGCTATAAAAATTACTACACGTGAGCTTAAATGTTCAATTCTCTCTATATATCAACTAAACTAACTTCATAACTTTTACTTGCATTGACATATATGATTTTTCTTTAAGTTGTCCTCTTTCATAGACAGCTCTTTTCTTCTTGCTGTGTAAATTTGTTTAAATTCTTAATATTTTTCAATCATGTAATATTCTGCAGAAGAGAGAAATGAATCTCGCTGCTTCTCTCGTGAGAAGTGAATCACAGTTCCACTGATCCAGAGCATGTGATTGGCTGTTCACTACTGATGTCACAGCTAAACTCTTAAACTCAGGATCAAAGCCTGAGTTGACAGAGAAAGCTGATGATCAGCATCATGGGACCAACAAAGCCTGAATAGATTGGTTTGGTTTTGTCAACTCGAAACTAATCCTGTAACCCTGAGTTTGTTAAACTACCATCATGGTACAGGCCCCTGGTGACACACCCTGACCCGTGACACATATATCAAGAAGACATTTTGCTATTGATTTATTCACTAAATAAACATTATCTTAAGTAGTATTACTTTGTTTAATAATTTAACAACATACAAAGAAATAAAAACTACTGATACGCTTGTATGCTGTATGCTTTCAGACAAACCATGTGCAAATTCATGTCAACACCATTGCTGAGTATTTTCTCCTTAAAAACTGCAGTGAACCAAAGACAGTCTCAAAAAAGCTGTTTGAAATCGTTGGTCAACTTGCCGGCGGGCTTTAGCATATCATTACTGTGTTGCAAAGGGAGTCTCAAGAGAAGCCATACCGGTGTATTTTTTTGCTGATATGAAAAATCTTGTACATTTAGCAATATAATGGGTGAATTATGCATATGATGTATATTATGATGTTATGATGAACAATATGCCTTTCTCCACTGACATTCTAAGATGTTCAAAGCATTTCTAAGGATGCTGATTTTTAGAAGGCAGCTGTTTGACTCTGAGATGGCGAACAGGAACATGGTTTGTGTAACATTAACAATAACAACAAATTATTAGCTGTTTGATAACATAGTCAAGCAAAAGGCTAATCATATGAATTACTATTATGAGTCCGACGTTGTAAAGAGCGATACATTTGTGCAGTGTTTACTACAGTAACTTGAATAAAGTTGACCGAGTGGATCTCTGAGCTGGTGTGATTGGGTGGAGGCGGGACTAATTTGCATATTCACAAATCTGCATATACTAAATTAAGCAAGGGCGTAGAATTACATTCAAACTATTTTTTTTTTTCACATTAAAAACTGTTTAAATATTTGGTGATCAAAGATGAGTTTTAAGGGATAAAAGTGTTTTTTGCTAGTTTCAGCCCAATGCAGTTATCATTTTCACATCCAGCGCCATGTTGTTTAAATAGCAAATGCACCCGCGCCCATCTGTTCACCCATGGGCGTGCTGGTCTGAAAACGAGGTGTGTTCAGGCGCATTGTTGGCGTGTTGCTATTTTGAGGCAACTGAAAACAACTGCGCCATTGACCAACAAAAACCTGGTCTAAAGTCAATAGCGCAGTATTTTTGTTGTTTTTTAAAGGATGTGTTAGTAATATGCGCCTATAGAACACGCGTACACACACAGGGACGCACAGCAGCACACAAACATTTTTAAATAAAAGGATTCCTCTCTGGAGAAGCGTTCAGTCTTTCCGCGTGCAAATTCCACCATGTAAATAGCAAGAGCCACTGGCTTTTAAAGGGAATGGGAAAGGAGACTCTGATTGGTTTATTGCACGTTACGCCCAAAACATGACTTATTAAGAGACTAGGTACAGACTAGGTAACACTTTTGGAGCATACGCCTGGCACGCCGACCGTTTTTTCCCGTTGTTAAACTAGCAAAAGTGGATCGGACATGCCCTAAGTGCACCTGCGCCATACGCTTCAGACCATGTGCTCAGATTGTAAAAATAGGGCCCTTTAAGTCCTTATTCACACACAAAAAAAAATAAAAAATTGCCATTCACCTCAGATGTCCTATAAGAGAGTTCTATAAGAGTATAGCAATGTCCAATTGAGGAAAGACTTGTTATTTCGAGTTTTAGTATATATATATATATATATATATATATATATGACTATCATGCTTCCTGACCCTTGTCAGCAAGAGTGCCGTCGCTGTGGCATAGCACCCAGCACGCTAATCTTAGCTGGAAATGCAGGGGAGCGATTGGCCTCCCAACACAGCCAATCTATCCTTGGATCTGGGCCAGAGCTTCACTCACTCTTAAAGCCATCCCCCTCCTAGAGCAGGTGGCACATGGTACCTTCAGAATATTCCAGTCACGTCCTTTCTTCCTGCCTGAAGACAGAGCATTTGAGCAGATGATACACTTTCAGTCTCTCTCCCTCTCTCTCTCTGCATTGTTCTCCTGACATATAAGTACAAATATACGAATGTGCTTATGAAATCATTTTGCTTTTATGTGTTGAATTTAACCATGTAAATCTTGACATGTAATAGTCAGAAAATCTTTTTATTATTATTATTATTATTATTATTATTATTATTAAATATTGTTTTTTGTTGGGTATCATATTTGATACATCAGGCTTTTATAGCTCATATAGCTTGATATAGGAGAATATGGTACTTGAGGAAGAATAAAACATCTACTTTATTCAGAATCCCTGATATTTGCAGTTACTGATATTTATATGGCCAATTTTTTTTTTTTTTAAATAGAGGAAAATGAAATTCTAAGAAGCCTGTAATGTTAATCAAAGGAATCTTTAAAACAGTATATCAGGCTACACATAAGATGCATATAAATATCAGTTGTCACTCTATATCTGCCAATAATATGTCTTAGTATAGTATAATATCTTATTTTGTGTTCAGCAGAAGAAAGAAATGCATACAGGTTTGGAACAACTTGAGTGTGAGTAAATGATGACAGAATTTTCATTTTTGGGTGAACTATTCCTTTAAGAGCGGTCAAATATCAATCAGCTACATCGATAAAAAATGGTTCAACAAACCATTTAAATGGATAGCTCATTTACACATCATTTACACAAAATAAGAAATTCTAATAAATGTTTTAACTGTTCTTGTCCATATAATGAAAGTCAGTGGGGTCCAAAACACTGAAACCCCTTGACTTGCATTATATACATCTCAAAATATCTTATTTTGTGTTCCTCAGAAGAAAGTCAGTCATGCCATGTTAGTAAATGAATACTACATTTGGGTGAAGTATCCCTTCAAGAGATCCAGTTTGGACTCACTAGGGATAGAGAGAAGAGAACGGAATCTAGGATCTATTCTGCACATCCTCAGCATGATTCTTAGTCACTGGCTTATTCCTCCAAACTGTTTTAAAAAGTGCTAGAGGGAATCTTCTCTGCCTGATGCCATCAAACATTACAATGCCACTGCCTCCTCCTCCTCCTCCTCCTCATCCTCCTGCCAAGCCCATCCTCAGTTAGAAGAAACATTATCCATTTTTTACTCACTCTTGAATTTAGTAAGGTTAGCGCCTAAAGCACTCATATATCTAGGTTATGTTTTGTTGCATTGTTTTGCAGCATTTATTGTAACTGATTTTTTGTGCATTCTACATTTGATGTTGCTGCTGTTTCACACCTGAAACTTGACTGTTCTGCAAAGAGTTTTCTAGCTATCCATCTATATATTTATCCAAAGATATACTGAGCTAGTCAGAGATGGAGAACTATGTGGAAATGCACATACAGACTTCGAAATGCACAATAAATGACCCACTCTCTAGCTTTTGCACACATACACAAAACATAACAAATCCGTGCAGGAATAATTACCTCATGTTCACCCACACAACATATCCCTACTTGCTTCTTTTCCAGCAGAGATGTGAACCCTGGAGAGATATAGTACGCACATCAAAAAGCAGGCACTTAAAACAGAGTCTGTTATAACTCTGTGCAGTGCCTTCAGACACAAAACATGTTCATCTCTTAAATCCTCGGCCTCAATTACTTGACCTGCGAAACAAGAACAGCCTTTCAGATTGAAAATAACACAGAACAGTGACAAACACCCATTTATTTGGCATACAGAATTAAAAGGGTAATTTCTCAAGACTTCAAAGAGAAAAAATACTTGCATAAGAAACGTAACGTCTGAAGTGCATTTGTTATAAACATGCAGAATAAAGCTGTGCCAATGTTATCATATACTGAAATGTTTTTTATATTTATGCATACATTTCATATACAGCTATAGACACTAGGGTTGGGTACCGTTCACATTTTAACCGGTATCGGTACCGGTACCCAATGGTACCTTTTTTCGGTACTTTAGGGATGTTTCATTTATAGAAGTGTTATTGACATTGGTCCTGGTCGCTGTCTGCCATTGTCTGTGATGTTTGTATACTGTAATATTTATTTGCTTAATATTTAATGCTTTTATTCAGCAAGGACATATAAAATTGATCAAAATTGACAGAAGACACTTTTATTTTGTTACCCAAAAAAATACTTAAAAATTCAAATAAATGCTGTTCCTTTGAACTTCCTAATCATCAAAGAATCCTGAAAAAAATGCATCACGTTTTCATAATAATATAAATAAAAAAAAGACAAAGGAAATTAGCAAGCTAGCAGAACAACCGTTTTAACCTTGATAATAAGAAATGTTTCTTGAGCAGCAAATTAGCATATTATAATGATTTCTGGAGCATCATGTGACAATGAACACTAAAGACTAAATTGAAATTTTAATTTAAAAGATATTAAAAAAAGAAAACAGTTATTTAAAATTGTAATAATATTTCACAATTACTGCTTTGACTGCATTTTTTGTCAAATAAAAGCAGAATTGGAAAACATAATACATACGAAAAAATCTTACTGACCCCAAACTTTTTGGTTTTACATTTACTCATCTCACTTGCACAAAAATAGATTCAGTATTGCTCAAAATAAATAAAAAACAGTGAAATGCAAACTGCAAACTTGTAATAATTAAATATGTTAAATTACACAAATATACTTTATGTATTTAATCTCACTTTATTAACCAATGTTTTTGCTGCCCTTTGATTATACAAATTCAGCTATACTAATAAACAATGTACATGTGTAAATTTGCATTTCCTTCAACCTGAGGATTATTAATTTCACTTTTGGTGTGAAAGGGTCTTAGCATTTGCCAAAAATATAACTTTTTTAAATTAAAACACAAACAAGCAAGTCCAGGCCAGATGAGAAAAAGTAACACAAAAGTAACGCAACACATTACTTTCACAATTACTTTTTTAGGGAGTAACACAATATTGTACTGCATTACTTTTAAAAGTAACTTTCCCCAATATTGGTTGTGGCTGAGGTTCTCCTGTCTGTAAGATTAAGCCTTCAGGCTTAATAACACTGGTATTGTGTTGCCTCTACGTACCAATATCTGCCCAACTACCATCAAACATTCATGCACAGTGTATACATATTCACGTCTCATTCATCTGCATCATCAGCCCTGAAAGGGCACAGATGAATGACGGCTGTGGCATGTGTCATCTGCCCATGTCAAGTGATGTGGTGTAATCCTTCTGTCCAGCCCGCTGTGATGCCAGAACTGACACATACCCTCTGTTTAGGAGATGCACTCTGCCACTAGCAAAACTCACAGACATCACTGCATGCAAAGAAACATGGATGTCCTTGCACCATCCGCAGGTCTGCAGTTTGCAATCGCATACATGCAACCCTTCTGATGTACAATTAATTCAAGAGTCCACTACAGAGAATCAAACCATTCACATTCAACATCATAATGCACTGAAGTTTAAGTGCATATTTGCATTGCCAAAGTGTTGGAAACTTCACTGAAAATACTATAAGCCTAAAGGTCCTTGCACACCGAGTCCGAAATTCTCGTCTGAAATATTTGCACATTAAAACATAAATACGACCTCACGTTGTGTCAATCACGTTTACACACTGCCTCAGAAACTTTGTTTTTCGCATCCTTAGCAAGCATTTTGAGAGGTGTTTTGACAATTCAGAGGCACCGTCCCAGGAATGCCAAAATCCAGAATGGCTTTTGACAAGATGATCCACTTCGTCTCGCAGCACAAAGCACTGTGTGACAAACAAAGTTTTTAATATGTGGCTCCAGTATTGCTAGCAAAGCATCAAACTGAGCCACTGACTTCCAGAAGTAAACTTTGAATCCTGCAGCTCCTTGATAAGGAGGTGGACTCTCCTTCCTCTCTATGCAATCACAGCATTGGATGGACCCAATGTTTCCTCTTTCTTTTTCTCTTTTTAAGAATAGAGAGGACAATAAAATCATCCTCACTGCTTGAAGACTCCATTTTGTATTGTTTTGCAAATTTTATTTTTCGCAACGGATTAATTAATACGCATCAGACTCATTTTTAGGATGACAAACACGAAAAAACGCATGCAAAAATTTCGGACTCAGTGCCCTTCCCTCGCTAACTTTCCATCTTGTTCACCCAGATGTACATCATTGCTTACGTTGCACGAGTGCCCACTACTGACGGAAGCGTTGCAATGGGTTTAAACGGAACACCCTAAGCCCTTGATCCCTTGGAATCTGCTATGGAACCCGCTGTGCGAGTTGTTGTTGTAACATCACAATCATGTTGCATCGCAGTCTATTGATCAGCCTGAAGTGTACATATGAGTAGACTTGCTCCCTTGGTTAAAATCGAGGGGTCGAGGGTTTGTCAAAAATAAACATCCCTCAGCAAAGTTGAATGAACTTCAAAATGGCGGCAGGGATTCCACCGAGGGGAAGTGCTTAGGGAAGATTGCGAGCATATGTCTCCTGGTTTTCCAACTTTCCGTGTTTTCAGTGTTATTAGGGCGTTATTACAGAGTACTGAATTTCCAGATCAAAACACATGAGAAGAAAAAGCAGAAACAAGCGATATCATATGCAAGCAGATGCATATGTAAAATAACGCAATCATCAAAAGCATATAGATCAAAACTGCCTAATGTTACTGAATGAAATGTCAACCCAGGATGAGTTATAGGACTGTGAAACTTTGGGGGTGTTGATGAACTCGATCTACTCCATCTATGTTTCGATCATCGTTCGATCCAGTCCGATCCAGACATAGTCTTTGACAAAAATGGGATTTCCTCTGCTTTTTAAATGCAAAACACTTCCTTTGTGCGCTGCTTGCTATTGGTATTTTGGCAAGGGTCAAAGGACATATTAATTACATAATATAATTAATACTTTTGTTTTATATTAAATTTCTTCTGCTTGTATTGTTCCCATTTGTAAGTTAATTTGGATTAAAGTGTGTGGCTAAAGAATGAGTGTAAATGCAAATTAATATATTGAATTGGCAGTCCCAAGAGTGCAAAATAAAATATTAGTGCAGATTAAAGCAATTAGGAAAGAAAAATAAATAAATAGAAGAAGCACTGAGAATATTTGTCAGAAAAAAAGTTGTACTACTAAAAAAGACTTTTGACAAATATGATTAACATTTACAAATGATAAATTAAATCATATAGCTGTAAAAAAAAAAAAAAAAAAATTCACCAAAGAAGCAAATGTATTCTAGATAGCCACTTAGCTTAAAAGCATCTGCTAAATGAATTAATGTAAATGTAAATGAATACCCACAAAGCAACACATAAACACATGCCAGTGATAGAACCGATGCATAAAATGAGCAGAACTGTGAAACAAGCACCAAAACAGAGCTGTGAGCTCAGCGTTTGAAGATATTTCTGCTTCTGTCATTAATTCACAGTAAATTAGCCAAAGCCTGGAAACAGAGGCCAAATCCACCTCCATTTTTTTTTCTTTCTGTAGTCGTGACGTGATATTTTTTTAATAGCAAGAGCGTGCTGCTTGTTGCGCTGTCTGCGAAGATGCTGTCTTTTTCTTTTCCTTCACCCTGCGGGGGTGGAAAAGCTCAGAGAGCCTATTTTCTTGGGGTTTTTTTGGCCATGCTTTTGTCTCATTCTGCTTTGACATTAGAAATTACTCTGTTAAAGAGGACTCTTATGAGACTTTAGAAGACTAGAATTCCAGGTATATTTCTCCAGTGATGCTGACCCCAGCTAAAATTTACATTATTAAATTCAATTAAGAGCTGATGCCTGGTGTGCAGGCGCTGTGGGCAGTTGAGATGGTAGGGACGCCTGCGGTATCACAGAGGGGATTACTATCCTTAATCCATTATAAAAGGGGTGAATGAAGAGAGCCTGTAGAGCCTGTTATCATGATCTCTCCTGTAGAGCGTATATGCAGATGCTTTGGGTCGTAAAGTTGACAGTGGTTTTGAAAACCTTTTAAAGGAATGTTCCATCAGCTGCACTTGGACAATACAATGTAAATGGATTGTGACCATGGCGATATACTATACGCCTTCAGAAGACTATAGGGAATAGTCATATGGAACATTTTTATGATGCTTTTTTGGAGCTTGACATCCTTAGGTTCCCATCCACTTTCATTGTATGGAAAAGAGCTGCTCAAACATGCTTTTAAACTTTCCCCCTTTGTATAAATTCATATAGGTTGAGAATAACATAAGGGTGAGTAAATGATTTTCATTTATTTTTGGGTGCCCTTCTAGACCTTGAGTTTGGAGTCCATGGTTTGGAGTTTTGATCCAATCAGCTACATGATTAATAATCCAAACTGGGAAATTGCATTAAAGGTATAATTCAACCAAAAAATGTAATTCCAAATCTGTATGATTAAAGGGTACATGACACACACAGTTTCTGCCAATCTCATATTAATCTTGAGTACCTATAGAGTAGTATTGCATCCTTCATATCTCAGAAGAGTCTTTAATTTGATCATAGTTATAAAAGACAGATGCGCTGTAACAATTATTACTGAAAACAGCCAAACTCGTGGAGGCGTACAGTGGGCGGAGCTAAAGAGTCATGAGCACACACACACACACACACACACACACACAAAACATCATGGCATTATCCCTGGATAACTTTCTATTCACTATACGTTCGTGTTGTTTACATTATATGCACTTACGTGCCGACCGCCAACAAAACACAGACATTTGATGCAGTTTCACTCACCGCCTGCGGTTTAGACTCGTGACCGGGAACAAACAAACTGCATCCACTGTTTCCTTAACGCTGGGTTATTTGGGAAGCTGAACAAGGTCATCTTTCCCTCACAACCAAAAACACATTTCTTTGGTGACATTCTTGATTTCGTGGTCCAAAAAACAAAATGGCAGCGCTGCCGACGGCTTCCATAACCCGAACGAAGCTCGATGATGGCCGTGCTCTTGCTCTCGCTCTGGTTGATATGCGCACAGGCTCATCCGGGAGAAGTGCCCATACAAGGAATTCCGCCCTTTATGAAGTCATACAGGACCATACTTGGAACTTATTCGAATCCTGAAGGAGTGTATTTGGCACAGAAATACTCCGTCATACGTCCAACTCGTTTCTTTTTTTATTTTGGCCATGTTTAGCATGAGAATCCAACTCTTAAACAGTGTAAATAAGTCTTCTTTAGTCTACTCCAGGGTTATTATAATTAAATGTCACTTGAAAAAATGCATGTTAAATTAAATAAAATTAAACAAAACAAAACTTAAACTTATTTTATTTCAGCTGTAGTTGCCAAGGTAATATTTCTCATTTTAATTTAGTTCAACATGATGGACTAAAATAACTAAAACTGAAAAAAATGAATAAAAACTATATATATACATAAAAAAAAGACACCAAAATTACCAAACATTTAACTAAATGTTAAATGAAAACAGAAAAATAAATAATAACTAATAACTAATTTGAAATATTAACAAAATCTTAATGATACTACAAAAAAACACTGGCTGTGACTATACAACCTGTATACAAGTATAACCCTGACACAAAGGAAGACAAGCAGCCCTTTTTTTCCAGAGAGGAACAACAAACGGCACCTGTTCATTATATTAAAAGCTTCTGCTATGTAGCTCCTGTTCTGTACCGAGGAAAGAGAAGAGTCTTTCAGAGCGAGGGAGAAATTATTTTTCTCTGATGTGTCTAAGAATGATAATGTACCTCGGCTCCAGCACTGCCATTAAATAAATTCATGGCTAACACTCAGAAAAAGACTAATACCTACTTTCTCCACAATTATGAACATTTGAATGGCTATTAAAACATTTTAATGTCTATGAATTACTCTATTTAAAGGCACAAGAAAATGTGTTCATTACTAGCAGCTCTACTTTTATAGAAAACAAAAGTGATGCTTTCCATGGTAACAGCTTAAATGGACTAGATACTTAATAAAACTTTTTTCATGCATTAATCACTTTTTGAATTGCCAATGTGTGAACAGCCTGGAACAAAACTTTAAAAACAAGACCCCGACTTCCCCGACTTCCTAGGTTGTCAATGAAAGCCTGAAGGCCCCGACTGCAATGAACTGCTCTGAGACATGAAGGATGAGGATCCAAACGCAGCTTTATTAAAGGGTAATCCACAATCGTAGTCAAAAACAGGCAAAAGGTCATACACAGGAAGCAGTCCAAATAGGCAAACAAGACAGCAGAGACAGGCAAAAGGGTAATCCACGGAACGGGCAAGTAATCCAAAACCAAGAGATAAGAAACCAGTAGTGATGGCAATTTCAAAACACTATTTCATAAAGCTTTGAAGCTTTACGAATCTTCTGTTTCGAATCAATTGCTTCGGAGCATGTATCAAACTGCCAAAGTCATGTGATTTCAGTAAGCACAGCTTCGTTACAAATGTCAATGGTTCACCGCTAGGGGGGCGATGATCTCTGTGAACCCATGAATCATGAGTCACTGAGAACCATTGAACAAGTGTCTGTGGGTTTTACCTGATCTCGGATCAGTTTTATACATTTGTAGACGTTTTAATTAGACATTAGTAGGAATAAAAGGAATAATAGTAGTTAATAGTCTCGTATTGGCCTGTTTATCTGAGCCATCCATGACAATTGATAAAAGAACATGTATACACTTAATATTTAATTGTATTAGATGATTAGTTAATAGCATTTGATTTTACTTTTAATAAAACATTTGCAATAGATTTGTAAAAGGTATTATTATCATAGACTGTTTTTATACATGTTTGGCTTGGGTTGTGTTGCATTTACACTGTTCAGACCAGCAGGGGTCGCCGTGGAGACGGGTGTCGAATTGTTTCGAAGCTTCGACACAATACGGCACAACTGTTTCAGTGTTTCACGAAGCCTCTGTCTGCCCATCACTAGAAACCAGGTAAAACGCTCAGAAATGCAGTAATACAACAAACAAGACTTCGCAATGAATGACTGAGATAACCAGGCTTATATAGGGCGAGGTAAACAGGGTAATGAGAGACAGGTGGATGTAATCAGGGATGATGAGTCCGGGCAGTGATTTATGGGAAATGTAGTCCTTGATGGAGCAACAGTCCGGAGTGGAGTGCCCTCTGGTGGTAATCATGGGCACTCTCACTGGTGAATCGTGACATCGATATACTTCTTTGTTTGAGGGTAAAACAAAGTTCGAAATACGTGAGCAGCGATATACTTTTAATGAACATCTGCCGCCACCCACAGTGCTGAGAGCGAAGTATAGATGAATATGTAAATCAGTGGTGTGCGCTGGTGTTTTAAATTGAAAAGGAAAAGTCCTTAAGTTTTTTTGTTATATATACATCAAATGTTAATTTATGTCCCTGTTACACTTCATTTTCCTGGCTAAATAAACATTACATAAAAAAGAGAGACCAAATACAGTTCTCAGATATACATTTCATCAAGTTTTTACACATTTTTATATTTATTCCAAAATAACAACTAAATGCAGTAACAATATAAAATATATATATTATTTGTGAACTAATGTTCAGCTTTTGTTCAATGATCAACTTAAATGGTCAACTTATTTTCAGCAGTCATCAAGCTTGTACATGTTGGCTACGCTGTACACGACGATGTACCTTTAATTTCCCCAAGCTGTTTGCTCACTAAAACCCCACAGTCATCATGTTTGCAGGTAATTTCAAGTTGGATTTTTACGTGACATAATGCAGTGATATATAAATGGCTTTGTTGTTTACTTACTTCGCTTGAAGTATATCGGGGCCTTGATTTTTATGTGAAGGGGTTAGTGATTATTGATTATTATGTCGCCGGGAAAATCCGAAGGATGTGACCGTTATGCTCGCTCCTGAGAGCCTCTCTTTTATTCAATGACACATGATATGAATGCTTATACAATGTTCAGGATAATGCCAAAAGAGCCATTCTGTACTGTAAAGTTAAAGTGTCATTCAAACTATAGAGTCACATAGACACATCTATATAGTCTCAAACATACTTTATATTCAAACTATCATAACAGTGTAATTTTAATTACCTCATCTGTCGACATGATGCCGGTGAATGGCAGAGCTTGTGCAGACATATCCACATTCCTATGATCAGATGCTTTCTTAACTGCTGCACATATTTACATATTCGTCTAAACGTTGTTCTCAGCAGCGTGGATGGCGTCTGGATGTTCGTTAACAGTATATCGCTGCAAAGGTATTACCAACTTTTTACTTCTAAGCTAAGACTGAAAAAGAACTTCGCCATAAGTATATCGGGGCACTGAATCAGTCTCTTGTGCGTTACGTGCGCACGAGTGCGAGTGCGAGCACGAGCACGAACAATAAGTTACTGGTTGCAGTTCACCTAACGGCCACCAGTGTTGCTAATAACAAGGGTTTCTTAAATCTACATTTAGCCCCTTTAAGAGATCGAGAAAGATTATGATCATGATTATGAATATACAGTATAACCTTACTTTGCTTCCATGGAAATGAGAAAAGTACCGGATTCTAAATTAGCAGTGTTTGCGATATATCTGAAAGGCTACTGTGTGTGCAAGCACATATTAGCACAGTGTTGAGAGGAAAGGTGTTGCGCATTTGATATTATGATAAATAGCCCTGTCCGTCAAGAGTAGCAATGGCTATCAAACAAATTGGAGGGAAAATTCCACTTAAATTCACCGCAGATGAACATAAATGAGGCCCGTGGATGTGGGCCCCTGGGCGCCCGCCTCTGAAGGACATGGGCCGCTCTGGCCCTGCTTGTGTGTTCCTGTGACAGACACTACAGATATAGATGGTCCAGGAGTTTGTCAGCTAGAAGAATGCTGGCACAAATCAGCCAAAGAGAGAGGGGGGAAAATATGGAGTGTGTGTGGGCGGAGGATTGAGGAGGGGTGTTGACAGGACATGGATATGTGTGTGGGAGTGTATTACAGAGAACCTGGTTGAACAGAAGATGAAGCGACGGGCTATCACATCAATCGTAACCTGTTTGCATGCTAACCTAACCCTAGAATGAGTTCTGCAGTCTGTCAATCCATTTGTCATTCTGTTGCTAAATCACCCGAGATTAATGTTACCCTCCTACTCTTGCTCTCTTTCCTTCACCGTCTTTGTCTTTCTAACTCATTTGCTCAAGCTCTGCTCCAAAACCTCAATCGGCAGCATTTTAAGGCGCTCCTGACGTGAAATCTAATCCAAAAGGTAGGCGATTTAATTGTGCTGTCTGCTAAGATACCTCGCTTTAGCCCAGCTCTAGGCAGCATCACATGTATCTTTCAAAAAAGGAAATTTGGAAAGCAGTAGGGGTGGAAAAATAAATACATGATAGCAGATGAGGATTGATTAAAATGACACTTCATTAAAATACTTGATTAAGGTTCCATTAAATGTCCCTCAATTCAAACATTCAAGTCATTCAATAGAGAAAAGTAACAAAATAATTAGATGTTACAAACTTTATGAAAATCAATAGAGAGTTGAAACTTCAATGGCAAAGTTCCTTTTCAAGGAAAGTCAAATCACTTTAAACTCTGGCCCTCGAGGTCCACTTTCCGTGCAGAGTTTTGCTTCAGACATAATCAAACAGTTAATCAAGGTCTTCAGGATTACTAGAAAGTTGCAAGGAGGTGAGTTTAATCAAGATTGGAGCTAAACTCTGAAGGAAAGTGTATCTCAAGGACCAGAGTTGAGAACCCTTGTTCTATCTTTTACAGTGGATGGGAAGGGATGGGATGAGCTTCTAACGCCAGCTGCATTGGTACAATGGGTCTCATTCCCTAATAATTGCATGGATTCTTTCGTATTTGTACGCACTGGAAAACTTCTTTAATATTAAAAACATTAATACGCACATGAATTTGTTCTTAACCTCGTTCTGATGTTAGTGAATTTGGAGTATTCTAAATGAGCGGCCGCGTGCACAAGGTTAGTAATTTGCATAAAACGGCCCAAACCATCTCCATATAAGGGCTTTCCACACACGCTTTCCTTATAGCCATTCATCAATCTCGTCAAACGTGTCGCTGTTCGCAGACGCGCTCTCGCCCGGATCCTCGAGCAATGCCAAGTGTGCCATCCTCACCAGTTCTCACAATAAACACCTTTTATAAAGAAAGACCCAGATTACAGAGCTCTCATTAGCCAGCTGTACATACGCGTATATCTGTGTTATTCAGAGAAACCTCGTAGCTGAAGCTATAACGCAGCTTTTCTTCATTATATATTTTTATATATGGATTATATAATACAATTAATGCAATATAGTTGTAATTATACTCATGTTAGGATGAAATATAACTTATTTCACTATAACGTGGTTTCAGTTGTTCCTATATTTTTTTGTAAATTTAGAAAAAAAATTATTACGAAATCTTTGGTGAATTGTGATTTGTTCTTAAAATCTTTCGTACGCACATTTCACGCACAAATTTGTGCGTACGCATGCTTAGTGAATGAGACCCAATGACTTATACCAATACTAATTCATGACTGGCCCTTTTATTTATAAGGTGTGACTTCTTCTGCCATATTGCGCAATGCAATTTCTCCCATTCATAGTAATACGAGTTAGTCTTGATCTACATACTGCACAGTCTTTGTCCATGGGAAGCGCCATCTAGGAGGCAAGGTTGGTTATGGAACAGAGCTTCTCTCTCTATCCTCCATCAAAAACATATTTTATCTGTTTACTTTTATCAAATTTGATCTTAGTTTCCATTCATACTGATATTGTTAATATTCTTGCTGCAAAAAATGCTGTTAATAATAATAGAAAAAGAAAAAGCAACGATAAACCACCCACCTTTTCTCTAGCAAAATCAATCACCTAGCATCATTTCCCTGAATCAAAAGTCTGCCAGCATGACTTCATGCAACCAAACCCTTTTAAAGTGCCGTAGTGGTGGAAAACTGCAACGTGTTAGCAAAATGTCTCCAGGTGTAATGAAGGTGTTGCGATCTCGCTGTGAGCATCAAAATAACATCAGATAAACAGCTCCTGTCATTCTGGCACCTGACAAATGAATCTACGCTCCGCTGAAACACTGATAGCTTTTACACAGCCTCAGTAAATCGGCACTGGTGTCACACATCAAGATGGAACAACGTCATCGGCTGAGGGATGTGGGGGTGTTGTTGCAAATCTAAATTAGGAGGCTATATAGAAATAATGGCATGTATCGAAGCTGTGGCCCAGTGATTAGCACACATTAAGCCGTGATGCTTGAACAATGAAGGTTTGAATCAGGCTTGCAATATTATCATTTGCTGTCCTCCTGCTATTGTTCTTGAAGTAAAAGTGATAAAAGGCAAATAAAGTACATTATAATATAAAATGTAATACAAAACTAAGTAACATGTTTTAAATAAAGTATATTGTTGTGCAGTATGTTAAGACTATAAATACACACATATAGGCTCGAATGGTTGAGGATCCAAATGCAGTTTAATGGGGAAATCCAAAGCATACACAGAAGCCAGGCAAAGGTCGAAACACAGATGAGCAGTCCAAACAAAGAGAATATCCAGGTGAAGGCAAAATAGAGAAATACAGAGAACAAAGAAATAACAAGAATCCAGGAAACAAGAAACAAGGCTCAGAAATGCAATGATACAGGCTACAATACTTCAGGCTTCAATACTACAATACCAGGGAATGAGTAGGTTAACGAGGGTCATCAGTAACGGCCGAGGCGGAGCAGGCTGAGCAGGCGGCCGGGGCGGAGCAGGCTGAGCAGGCGGCCGGGGCGGAGCAGGCTGAGCAGGCGGCCGGGGCGGAGCAGGCTGAGCAGGCGGCCGGGGCGGAGCAGGCTGAGCAGGCGGCCGGGGCGGAGCAGGCTGAGCAGGCGGCCGGGGCGGAGCAGGCTGAGCAGGCGGCCGGGGCGGAGCAGGCTGAGCAGGCGGCCGGGGCGGAGCAGGCTGAGCAGGCGGCCGGGGCGGAGCAGGCTGAGCAGGCGGAGCAGGCGGCCGGGGCGGAGCAGGCTGAGCAGGCGGCCGAGGCGGCCGGGCGGAGCAGGCTGAGCAGGCGGCCGGGGCGGGAGACGGAGCCATCACGGGACTCTGGATGGGAGACGGTGCCATCACGGGACTCTGGACGGGGGCAGAAGGCGATGTGTGTGCAGCCCACACACACAAAATGGCTGTTGCCATAATAGTCAGTGCATCATTGACAGGAACAGGCACAGGATCAGGAAATTCTTTCTTGGGGACAGGCTCTGGCCTTGCGGCAGACATCTGGGCGGAGGGCTCTGGCGTGGCGGCGGCCATCTTGGCAGAGGGTTCTGGCGTGGTGGCCATGACAGTTCGAGACTCTGGAATGGCAGCCATGACGGGCTGAGACTCTGGCATGGTAGCCATGTTGTGAACTGACTTTGGTGTGGGAACTACAGGACAGGAAGGTACAGAAAGCACAGGACTGGCAATCATTAAAACGGGACATGCTGGTGACTGTAATGGGCCAAGCTCCATGGCCACTGGAGCTTGGTGTGTGGTGCCCTTTCCCAAAAGATGTTTAGAGGAAGCGTCCTCCATCTCCACAGCAGTGAAGGAGGAACCAGCCAACAGCAGAGCATACCATAACAAAAGAAATCAATAAGTGCACAGTCCAGGAGGTCAGAAAAATTAGCAATGGCTAGAAAGTCCTGAATGTGGTCCTTGAGTGACCGATTACCTTGACGTAGGCAGATGATCAGAACTGCCGGATCCATGGCTGGCGAAGTATTCTTTTTAACGGATTGCTCCAAGGCTCGAATGGTTGAGGATCCAAATGCAGTTTAATGGGGAAATCCTAAGCATACACAAAAGCCAGGCAAAGGTCGAAACACAGATGAGCAGTCCAAACAAAGAGAATCTCCAGGTGAAGGCAAAACAGGGAAATACAGAGAACAAAGAAATAATAATAATCCAGAAAACAAGAAACAAGGCTCAGAAATGCAATGATACAGGCTACAATACTTTGCAGGGAATTAATGAGTAGGCAGGGTTTGTATAGGTAGGGTTAGCAAGGCTCATCAGTAACAGCTAAATGCAATCATGGTTGATCAGTGCGGGCAGTGGGTTATGGGTAGTGTAGTCTGTGATAGTGTGGAAATAGTCCAGGGTGGAGTGCCCTCTGGTGGTGATCATGGGCACTCTCACAGAGGATCATGACAATATACAATATAATTCATATAATATAACATAAAATTTGAAAAGTAAAAATGCATATATTTCCAAATAAATAAAACAAAGATTTTTAAAAAATTATATCGTTGTGCAGTCTGTTTAGATATATACACAAATATATATATAATTATAATATAATTTAATTAATATATAATATAATATAATATAATATAATATAATATAATATAATATAATATAGCATCATACAATATAAACAAACCTGAAATTAACTAAATTATTCTATTTTATTTCTAATGTAAATACATAGAATTTGATGTACATTAACAAAATATTTTAGGCAAAAGCCTTGTTGAATCACTGAAACTAGAAAAGACTCAAAAAAATGTTTTGTTGTTTTTTTTTTTTTTGTCGAACACACACATCAAACAAATACTATAACTAGTCTTGAAAAAATGAATTGTCCACCCACCAGTTCAGCAACTAAACTGCCATACACACAGATATGAGGCTGCGATTCCTTTCAAATATAGCAACAAAAAAAAAATGAACAGAGAACTGTTGATCTAACTGTAGAAAACTGGGTCTGTCGAACCCATGCCCGCACTCTGTTTTCTCAGCTTCGGTCTCCCTTTCCTCTTCTACCTCTAACATCTGTCTCCCATGGCACTCACAGACATATTTCTGCTCAGGGACACTGTCTGAAGGTCCCAGTGGACTATAGCATTCCCTGAGAGTTGTCCCTGTCCCCCTTGTCACCAATTTGTGTCTGCGGGCTGACACTGGCGTGCATTGGGAGCAGGCCTAAGTCCCCTCAAGCGCCATGCCTCAGTCTCATTTAGGATTTCACATTCCTCTGTGGTTACAACATTGAGGGAAGAAAATGACCTAGACAAAGACACTGACAAAGGCAAAAAAAAAAAAAGAGAGAGATAGAGACAGAGAGAAAGAGAATGCTGCAACACTGTCTTTAAATCCAAAAAAAATAAAACTGGTTGACAGTTCATCTGAAATGTTTGACAGGTCAGTCAGAACTAAATGAAGCAACAATTTCTCCATACAATCCAAGCCAAACAAAATGCAGCCAGAAAAGGAGTACCATAAAGGTGGCTGGTACACTACATTCCAAGTCTTCTAAAGTCATACAATTGAAAATATTGTAATAGTTGCTATATATTCTATATTAGCTCTCCTTGTTAATGACAGAAAAGCAGTCATGTCCAATCTGGTGACAAACTATTCTTTTAAACCAGAACTTTTCAATAAATTGCTCTGATTCAATCTGAATGATTTGTTCACAAATGGGACAATAATCTGAAAAACAATCGTAATAGCAAATGTTGATCCACTAAAATTTAAATGAAATGTATAAGTTATTGTGTATAAATCCACTGGTGATTGATGCTCTTGAATCATGTAAACTCTGAACAATATGTCTTCTCTATTCATCTGTCACCCTCTCTACCATTAACACCAATTTCCAGAATGGAAATTGATGCATTTCATCCTACGCATCATATCCTACACAACACGCTCCAGTCAGTTACCTGAACATCAATTGTCCACTCTCTCAGATCCATCGTGGGTAGCTATGGAGTAACATGGAGTGAACTGTGCACATACAATTTAGACACTTACATTATGTTTTGCTATGCACATCCTTGAATAAGTGGGGTTTTACTTCTGGTAATGTCAATTACAATTTAAAGTGCCCCTATTATGGTTTTTCGAATATTCCCTTTCATGCAGTGTGTAATATAGCTGTTTGTGAATTTAAACATTCTGCAAAGTTGTAAAGTCGAAAGTGCACGATAAATAAAGTTATTGTCTCCCAAAAGAAAGAATCGACTAGGAACCACCAAGTCATTTGTAATTCGAATCTCACTGCATGAAGGTTCTACGTCACTAGAAAATAATTTAGCATATTGTTGTACATTGTCCGCTGTAGATTGGTGAGGAATTACAGTTGCAACATCTCATAATGTACCTCAAACTGACTAGTGTATCACTGAGAAACGTCCTGCTCAAGTCGTCCTTGCGATGGAGGTTCGGGTTAAATAACTTGTTCTTCCAATGTTTCATTATCAGACTCTCGCTTGGATTGATATGGCAAAATCAACGTCATCGTTACTCTTTTTACAGTGTGTACAATCGCTGAGGACTGAAGAAGCCTCCAGAGCTAAAGTTCAGTTATGGTAATGGGTGTTTAGCTTCTGACACGCTGTACGCTGTAGACCAATCGTAACAGACTGGGCCATCTGGCCAATCAGAGCAGAGCAGGCTCGCGGAAAGGAGGGATTTAGAGAGATTGATTCATCCATCGAGTCGTTTGAGAATCATTGAAAAATGTGGTGATGTGCAATGTATAATATGAGAAAATTAAACAGTTTTTTGACCTTTGATTCATGTAAACCTCTTGTAGGAGACCTCCAAAACAAAATTAAGAGCCTTTAAAATAGCATAATAGTGGTACTTTAAAATCAGCCAGAGCTATAGAAATGTAGAAATTGTATCTATTCCCATGACTTTTCTTGGTCTGAAAATAATTTGGTAACACTTCTTTAAGGTGATGTAGTTACACGTAACTACATGTACTTAACATAATAATAACAGTAATGCATAATTACAAGTAACTAACCCTAAACCAAACCCTAACCATAACTCTATAGTACACATGTAGTTAATTAATATTACTCAGTACTTATTTAAGTAAGTACATTGCAACTACGTCACCAATAATAACTTTTAAATTCCCTGTAACTCAATTATTCCCTAATCCAAATATTAAAATATTACCTGATAAATTCAGTTTTCCAAAGGTCCCATTTGCAAATAAAGAACCCTAAAAGACCCTTAAATGTCTTCTGCTCACCCAAATAAACAATGATACCAGTAAAGTGGCAGTATTTTATCTTATAGAAAATTATGGTGAAGGTTCCATGCAATGAAAGTGTTTAATTTCAGCAGTAGTGGCCACCCAGTGAGATTGCAGCTTTATCAATGGTTTTATTGGTTTGACTTGAGACTATATTTTGAGCGAGCTGTCATCTGGTCATGTGATAGTCAGTGGCGTCCTGAGGAGAGATCAAACACAAGCTGCTGAGAAAATGTGTCAATGAAAGTTACGGGCAGGACGAATAGTTAGACCCTAGTTGGCAACTATTGATACCTTAGGTCAACGGGAAAGATTAAAAGGGAAAAGGAGATCTCTGGGGATTCTGGTATGATGTCCTCGTTCATCTTCTTTCATACAATTTTCCACAACTGCATACTGCATTACAAACCAAATGGCAGTTGAGAAATGTAGAGAAGCAAGGCGAGATGTCCAAGGGAACACTGAGGGCTCAAGGGCTTTGGAAAACATCCATACTGGAAATATGTGTTACCTGGGCCCAAAATATCTGGCTTTCCTCTTTTTGCTCAACTTTCTGCCTAGTCTAAAAGTCAAAAATCTGCTCACCCTTATTCACGGAGTAAAGAGGACAATCTCTAGGGCTTTGGTGCACCATTGCCTTTCTTTCTAGGATGTTGTACCAACCTAACCTTCTTTTTCAACTCCTATGGGCAGGGACTCTGGGGAGGGATGTGGTTTCAGGTTTTCTGGAGTTAACAGAAACATGTGGGAATGACCTAGCCATATTAATGAAGCCATCTTCCATTTGTCTTTCCAGACATGTAGTGCAGCTGCCATCTAGGATGTGATCAATTCTTGTATCATTCCCCAAGAAAGCCTTTAGATAGACAGCATGAGGCTATAAGTATTGATTAAGCCACAGGGTAGACACTCAGACAGATAGTAACAAGCTAAAGGTTGCTGAATACTGAACTCTCAACCGTAATGAGACATTGTTAGGGACAACCCATTTTATATCAGTAACCGTGCTGGTACCAACCTACTCACTATATTCCAGGGGGATCCAATTTGTATCCTAGAGAGAGTTTCAACATGCCAATTTCACCTGGTTTAGTATTATTTTTATAGATTGAAAACATCAATTTGGCTATCTAAACGAAAATTAAATTCTTATCTAACTCCCAAACCATTTTCTGAAATGCTCTTCTAGTGGCTGCAGAGCAATCTGAACTCTAAATAGCCAGACCATAAATGCACAGTACAAATACACAAACATTCTGTACATGGGTTTCTTCAACTTCAGGCAGTTTTTGACTGCATAAGTTGATTTTAAAACAGATTTAAACTTAAACTATACATATTACTTAACTATATATATTTTAAAACTATATATATTTTAAAACAGATTGAAACTTAAACTATATACAGTGGTGAACCTTTTTCTTTTATCAAAGAAAACCGTGTCAATAAAAAGTGTGCTTGAGATTAACCATTAAAGGGATAGTTCACCCAAAATGAAAATGATCATTTAATAACCTCCTGGAGCCCTGTGGAGTAATTTTATGATGGATGGATGGAGTTTTTTGGACTTCAAAAATCAGAAGCGCCATCCACTACCATTATAAAGCTTGGAAGAGCAAGGACTTTTTTAATATAACTCTGATTGTGTTCGTCTGAAAGAAGAAAGTCATATACACCTAGGATGGCTTGAGGGTGAGTGAATCATGGGGTAATTTAAATTGTTTAGGGAAATATCCCTTTAAGTAAAAAAAATATATATATATTAAAGGTGAGTTCTAATGCTATTTCATGCATTCTGGCTTATTTACACTGTTAAAAAGTTGGATTCTCATGCTAAACATGGCCACATTTTCAAAACACGAGTTGGACGTATGACGTATTTAGACCATGAAATCAACAATGTCACTAAAGAAGTGTGTTTTTGGTTGTGAGGGAAAGATAACCTGGTTTACCTTCCCAAATAACCCAGCGTTAAGAAAACAGTGGATGTAGTTTGTTTTTCCAGGGCAGCAACGGAGTTGTACAAGTGTGTTTGTGTTTGGCCCCGGTCACAAGTCGAAACCGCAGGCAGTGAGTGAAACTGCATCAAATGTCTGTGTTTTACCTGTCAATTCACACACATTTGTGTTTTTAAATAGTTTTTGTTATCTAATAAAAATTAAATGTTAGCTATGAAATTAGCCTTAGAACGTACTTTTATTCAAGAAATTGCCATTTTATTATTTATTTTTTGGTCAGTCAGTTGGTATGAATGAAAATAAATAAATTAGATGCATGTACAGTATATACACTTTTGGACATTGCTAGCGGACAAATTAAATAAACTAGTGGAATGTTGGGTGTGTTTTCAAATGCAGCTCTGGCCACAACAGCTGAAGAAACAAATACACAAAGAGACACTTTTTACATGCACTTCAACTGGAATCAAAACGAACAGTCCCTGACAGTGAAGGTCCCTGTGACTGTCCCGAATGACAGAACTGCAGTGAGGAAAAGACAAGTAATCCCACCCCTTGGCTACTACTGCATCAATTTCGCTAACACTATTAACTAATACCCCAAGAAGTCCTACTGAACACACAAATAATTTCCTGAATAAGTAAGTCATTTAGCAATCGCACAACAGAGACAGTCCCTCTGGAGCAACCTGAGGTTAAGAGCCTAACTCAAGGACACAATGGTGACGGTTCACGGCTTGACACAATGGTGACGGTTCACGGCTCGCTCCATGCCAGCCCTGAACTTTAAGCAAGAGCTTGAAAGCTGGGAAACATGCCACTATAACCATTCTCTATGATAAGAACAGCATTTTTAAGAGCGACAGACCAAATCCAGGTTATAACGCAGCCACCGGTCCTCCAAACAGCATAGATCGTTTACCTGTGCACAGTTTAAAGTCGACATTTTTGCCTTGAGTGATTGAAAACACTGTACCCCGAAGTCCTTCACCACATTCTGAGAGTAGTGATGGCCGGCTGCCAGAGGTGGCCTCCAACCTTGAGCTCTCTAAGCCTGTATGCATCTGAACTCAGAGGAGAGTGGATTGTAGCTAGAAAGCACGCCACTAAGAATGAAGGCAGCACATAAAAGACCTCAGTGCTTTGCCACCAGCCAAAGAGACGGTGAGATGGAACTGATGGACTCGGAATACTAATCCCGTTACCACAGCAATCAAAAGGGACCTGTCTCTCTCCATTTCGCTCTCTTCGCCTCACTCCGTACCATTCTCTCCCTCTCCCCTCCTAGCCCTCCCCCATTCATCTGCTCCATTTAAAACAGTCTCCTGACATTGACCTGTGGAATAACAATCACCCAAGGCTGATCTCGAGGACACAGCAATCAAGAAACAGAGAGAAACACATGCCACACTTCTATCGGTACCTTTTTGCATGAACAAACGGACTGCTAGCATGTATTAAAAGGATGTTTTTGACAGAATTAATACTACTTTTAAGAGTTAAACTGGCTAAAGGTACTTTTCCTGGTGGACCAGATCACTTCTAGGTCGCAATTCCAAATTTCTATGAGGATTTTAAAGGAGAAAAAACGCAGACAATGTCAGGTTGGCTTATTTAAGCCGTGGTGTTAGAACCAAGTATAAATGACATAGAATGGCACCGCTCTAGTTGGATGTGACCATCCGTCCCTAGATTTTTTTTTCAGTGTGTCCTAATAGGTAACTATACTTTCCTCACTGCCGCTCCCTCTCAAATATGCTGCTATCTATCTGTGGTTCTCCTCTCCTGCTAGATGATGTTATATTAATAGCACCGTACAGTATAAGTAAGTCACAAAATAAATGTAATAAATGTAATGGGGAAAAAAAAAAACAATAACAACAAAAGAAACCAAACAAAACAGAAGAAAAAATGTTTTGTTTTGTTCTGTTTCAAAACATGTTTTGTTTAAAAAAAAACATCAAACAAAAGCAAAGCAAAATTAATCAAAACAACACAAAAGCAAAATAACACAAAATCAAAGCAAAGCAAAACCAAAGCAAATGTACAGTTTTGCTTTGCTTTTGCGAAACCAGACAAAATAAAAAAGACCACATGACTGTACTGCTTTCTTGCTGCTATGGGAGCTTTGGCATTAAAAAAAAAAAAAAATTATTCTGCATTGCATAAACTTAAAATGTGTGATCTCACTAACTAGAATCACCAAACAGAATTTCAAGAACAACAAAAAAAATGGACAACATACAGGGCAAATCAGCAAGAGAGCGCTATTCTGAAAAAGCGCAGATGGTAGTGAAAAGTTCTGTGCGTGATCTACTGACGACGCGCAAATTAATGAACACAGATGCAGCCGGATCATTTCTATAATGCCCAGCGCAATCTACCCGTTAGCATCTGGTTTAAGACGTGGTTTAAGATCTGTTTTTTTGGGGCCGTAAATAATGCCGCAAACACCAGTAAATTTACGAGTGCAAACCTTAGTAAATCACCTTGCATAATTAATTTAAATACTCTCCTCTGAAAGCGTCTGAAAGGGAAAATCCTACAATTGCATATGCAATAAGGTCAGCCTTAAAAGAAACCCTCTTCACACCTTTTCACACCATGTCTTTAGTAAATCCTGACAGTAGTTTTTTTAACGCCAAAAGAGGGTTTGTGCTGGCGCAAGCTGTTAGTAAATCTGGCCCAATGTCTGTTTTGACACGATTGACCTGAATGACACAATTCATCTTTGAATTTAATAATTGGACATGCGAATTCCCAGATCCATGGTTACCCAAGTTAGAGAGAGACAAAATCAATTCTGGCCTGTCACCTCTCAACCGTTCATTAAACAATGTACATCATCTACCAATCTGAAGACATCAAATAGCACCCGTCACAGATTCTGGTGTTTCCTGTAGCGATCCAGTAGTGTGTCCACTTCCACTCATCCTTTCGAGATCTCATTACTATCCTCTTCCCTCTCTGTCCCCATTAATCCACACACACACACACACACACACACATCCTCATGGGTGTATTTGAATCATGAGCTCCGGGACGGGTGTCCCCTGACGGATTACAGCTCGGTACTGTGGATGAGATAAATGATAACTTCCCTATCGCAGAGAAAAGTAAATTAAAGTCAGGCGCACTGCTCGGCCCTCCCCATACACACTCTGGGCAAACTTCTTCATTCACTAACTCCTGGAGAAGGACACCAAGACACACACAAACACACATAGCTTAATGCACCTGGTAAGGCTCCACACACACACACACACACACACAACAAGGATTTAAACACACCTGGATGTTATTTAAATCAGCCGTTCTGTACAGGGGATTAGCTAGGGAATATTCTTGCTATCTCATTTTCAGGTGCAATGACCACAGGAGTCTAACAGTATTTTAATCCAAGTAAGAAGAGTAGGCAATGAGAAAGAGTGTGAAAATAAATGACACAAAGCCATCAATGTTCCTTTACAAAAGTGTGAAAAAAGTGCTCTTGACACAGTGACTGCACCAGCTATTGTAGATGCTATTTCAAAGCTATTTAACTAAACTAAAGGTAGTGGCAACAGTAATGCCACTAATTTTGTCCCAAAGTTAGTGTAACAGTAGTATTTATTTTTAATAAAATATAATATAATATATAATTATATATATATATATATATTTTTTTTTTTTTCTTCATTTTAAAACTGGAGTGAACCGTCTAAACAAAGACGTTCACCTAAATGACTCAGACTTTTTAATGCTACTGTGAATACAAATAATAAAAAAAGAAAACAGTGTATGTTGTAAGAAAGCATATTTATTTATTTATGTTTGTGTATTTATTGTGTGTATAGCTATAAATTAAACCAGAATAGTTATATAATGCTAACATTGACAGATAGACATAAACAGAAATAAATAAATAAATAAATAAAAATATTATATAAATAAATAAATAAATATAAATATTATATATATATATATATATATATATATATATATATATATATATATATATATATATACACATACATATACATACATATACATATACATACATATATATACACTCACCTAAAGGATTGAAATAAACCACTCGTTACAACTGAGGTATGCAGCAAAGCATTTGTGAAGCCACAACACGCACAACCTTGAGGCGGATGGGCTACAACAGCAGAAGACCCCACCGGGTACCACTCATCTCCACTACAAATAGGAAAAAGAGGCTACAATTTGCACGAGCTCACCAAAATTGGACAGTTGAAGACTGGAAAAATGTTGCCTGGTCTGATGAGTCTCGATTTCTGTTGAGACATTCAGATGGTAGAGTCAGAATTTGGTGTAAACAGAATGAGAACATGGATCCATCATGCCTTGTTACCACTGTGCAGGCTGGTGGTGGTGGTGTAATGGTGTGGGGGATGTTTTCTTGCCACACTTTAGGCCCCTTAGTGCCAATTGGCCATCGTTTAAATGCCACGGCCTACCTGAGCATTGTTTCTGACCATGTCCATCCCTTTATGACCACCATGTACCCATCCTCTGATGGCTACTTCCAGCAGGATAATGCACCATGTCACAAAGCTCGAATCATTTCAAATTGGTTTCTTGAACATGACAATGAGTGCACTGTACTAAAATGGCCCCCACAGTCACCAGATCTCAACCCAATAGAGCATCTTTGGGATGTGGTGGAACGGGAGCTTCGTGCCCTGGATGTGCATCCCACAAATCTCCATCAACTGCAAGATGCTATCCTATCAATATGGGCCAACATTTCTAAAGAATGCTTTCAGCACCTTGTTGAATCAATGCCACGTAGAATTAAGGCAGTTCTGAAGGCGAAAGGGGGTCAAACACAGTATTAGTATGGTGTTCCTAATAATCCTTTAGGTGAGTGTATATATATATATATATACACATACATGCATACACACACACACACACATACATACTGTGTTTTTAATAGTTTTATTTTGTAATAATTTTACAGTTACTCTCCAAATTAATGTAGAAACGACTTAAAATATATATATATATATATATATATATAAATATATATTTCATATTATATTTTAAATATTTGTTGTAATGGCATCTTTTTATGAATGAAGGCCAGTATCACTGACACTAATACTGCTACTAATATCTCTATGAAATGTATTTTTTTTAAACATTAATGATAGACATTCAACATTACAGTATAATTAAAAGCTATATACATTTTAACATTTATTAGGATTTAAAAAAATAACTTTTAATTTAAGTGAACTTAAAACAATCTTCACATAAACCATTCAATTAAATGTCATATTTACCTGTAAAGTTATCAAACAGTCTGCACTGCATAAATAATAAATTAAATATATATAAATCCTTTATCTGTTAAATTTGTTCAGTGATTAGCACCGTGTGCGTTATTGTTCATTCAAGCACGAAAGAGAAATCGATGGTGCGCGTGATACTGGCGCGTGTCTTTCCGTGCGTCGTGTGTGTGTGTCAGGGCATTTACAGACAGCGTGTTCTCTTTTGTTTTGTTGCGCTTAAATGGTTTAAAAGCATTTGCATGAATAAGAGCGTGGTTCAGTAATTAATGTTTACAAATGTGAATCTCAATCTCCACTGTTTCACACTGACAAACACTGGAAAAGCTGTCAAAAGAGTGATTCAAGCAGCTGTTTCTGTGTCTCTGTGTTGTGACTGGTAGATCTGAACTGACACGCTCAAGCCAAACATTCATTCGGATGAATATAAACTGCATAAAAATACTCTTCCTCTCTTTATCTGGAAAACAAACTTGTTTCCTGTCGGAAAAAAGGGTCATTTTAAGTGTTGATTAGAGTTGCTCTGAGAGTGGCCCTCCATCTGCTGTGTGCTCTGGCACACCTTGCCCCAGGTGGAGAGTGACATCTCTTTGTGACCCATATAATTGGCTCTTTACCACCTTGATCATATCTCTTGAGAAAAAGAGAGAGAGTGACGGTCTCAGGGAGAGCAAGACAAAAAACATCTGTTGTGTTCCTCTACTTCTGATGTAAATCTAACAAAAGAGCTAGCTAACAAGGAGTGGCACAGACACAACTCTAAATTCAATGTGGCATGGCTGGGAGGCAAAATAAAATCTCCACCAAAAATTATATAAATATAATATTGTGGAGTAATCATATTTAAATGTTCATGGCAGTTAACTGTGTGGCGTGTTTGAGGGCACAATAACACCACCAAATAACACCAACTTTTCTTGTCAAACATGAAAACGTCACCAGACGGCATTAACACCAAACTGTTGTAAGAAATTAAACAGTGTGCCACATTTAATTCGACTAACAGACCTACGAAAACTAAACTAAAAAATAAATACAAGTAAACTAAAACTAGCAATAACAGAGTGAAAACTAAAAACTAAAGTTGAAAAGAGGGTCCTTGCACCATTGGTGCTCATGCACCAATAAAAATTAAAAGCTAATTCAACACTCAGGCATAAAATGTAATACAGAAAGTTTCCTTTCAACATGTCAAAGCATTGTAAGGTTACAGCCTCACTTTCTGTATGGGGTCCTCGAATTTGTGAATGTGTTACAACAGGTTTAGTGTATCAAAAACTTTTGACACGCATGGTTTCAATATGATCTGAGCCAAATTTGGGGAATAAATCGATGAAAGCTGTTGGAGGTGTTCTGAAAAATTCTAAACAGCGAATAATGTAGTCAGGCAGAAATGAACCACAATTTAATTTCTAGGCAATGTAGTTCAAAATTTAGTAGCTAAAAAGTTAAATAAATTTGGAACTGTTGGTGGCGCTAGAGGGCATGAGAGACTGGCACCAACATTGCACTAGGGATATTGAAATTAATTCTTCTCGCATTGCCAAATATCACACCTTTTTAGCATACGGTTGTAGGGGCTGCAATAGACTCCCAGCCAGAAGAATAATAACCTTCGGTGCTTGAGCTTGGCCCCTAATAAATAAATGCAAAAAAAGGCACATGGGCCCTGCATAAACCTGCATTTGGAACCACAGAAATAGACCATGTGGTTCAACACAATATCTTAAAACCCAGAGTCCAGCTGGATTATCCAAACTACACACCTCATGGCTGAATTCTTTGTCAGATTTTAAGAGCACAGAGATCCACTCTCAGCTCCCACGGGGCTCGGATCAGGACAGGGCTCTAATTAGCAGTGCTGCTGCTTCACACCGGAAAAAGTGGGGGCGCACAAGAGACCCTTTACGGTCCCTCGAGCTGAACCCGATTTCACACATTAATGAGGATTGTGACTGATTCAGGCTGCAGCAGTAATTGGTGCCCAACGGGAAGTTGTGCATTCAGGTGCTTCTGCTTTGGCGGCATTGTCGCTTGATGCACATTCAGCATGCATGCTAGCAGCAAAGCCACAAAACAATAACATGCCTGCTTCATGGGTTGACCTTAGCCGCCAATGCCACTGATTAGATAACAGGGACGTGCAAAGCAACACTTTCAAAATAAAGTATTCGGTGGGTTGTCTGAATAACTAGTCCACTAATCTGACTTTAAGTTGTAATGTAATGGAAGTAGCAATGGAAGGTTTTTTTTGTTTTTCTTCTTCATGTTGTGATGTATATTTAAAGGTAGGGTAGGCAATTTTTTTCATAAACAGTTTTTGTTTTTCTGGTTGAAACTCTCTTCACATCCATAAAGTGGTCTAAATATTTTTTTAAGAAAAAAAAAATCTTCTGTGGAACTCTCAGGACCAAAAATGTTCGTCCAATCTTTGCATTTGGTCCAAATGCAATGATTGGACGAACAATAGACTGTTAAGAGTGTGATCTTACACTGTCAATAAAAAAAGGTACAGCTCTCTCACTGGGGCAGTACCCTAAGGTACAAAAGCGAAAAGGTACTAATATGTATCATTTAGGGGTAAGTAAAGTAAAAAAGGTTTGTTGATTGGATGGAGGCAGAATAGTTGGTTTTCAACCATTGTTACACATCGATTGCAGTATCCTTTACCAAAAAAAAAAAAATTACAACTAGCCAGACTGGTTCTTGCAGCTCAAAGACGAAGGCATATGTCCGTTTGGTCTGAATCTGAGAACGTTTGCGACTGCAGTCTGTTCTAAAAAGCTCAGTGTGAAACCCAAACAAATCCTGGTCCAAACAAGTCCTCCTGCCAAAGATGGTGGGTATGGTGTTCTGATTCAGAGTGTGGAGTGTTGTACAGCGACAGCTTGAGGTGTGTGGGTCTTCTACTTCCCAAACCCAAGCTTGTTGAACAAGCATGACCGGGAATGAGAGCCTCATTCATAAAGCAGATTGCTCTGCGTACTACGAGAGCCAAAGACGGATTCTAATTTTCTTCTCAGAGGTACAAAAACATCTTATTTTAGGAAACACTGCAAAAAATTTTAGCTTCTGATTTCCAAAGGCAGTGGTGGGTATGATTAAATATTATGATTAAATTAATAGCAGTAATACACCAGCTAAAGTGCGATTTCTACCTCAGAGGCAGAGAACATTTACAGTTAGACATATTATATTAGTACAATTGTTCGGTGCTGTTTGTGACAAAAATTTTAAAGACACTGGAAGAATAAGTAATGGCAGTCGAAGAGCTCTTGCTATGGTACAGCAAAGAAAGTCCATGTACGGGGAAGCGTAGAAGAAAGGGACCACAAAGAAAGCTAGATAACGCCCCCTATATGAGTCAGGCCTCTGAGCGTACACCAAAGGCTCTCTAAAAAAATAATCATACAATAAGACCAAGACCCTACAGGGTTCCATCCACCTCTCTCACTCTCCTTTTATCTGTCTTTTTTCCTCTGTGACTTTGCCCAAAGTCTTCAAAGTGAATAGCAGAGAACAACCGCAATGAACAGAACCGCATTCTCTCTGAATTTCAGAGAGGCTGGTTTCATTCACCTGGCCGTGTGTTCAAAATATGTGCATGCATGTTGGTGCAGTGCATGTATACTGCATCAGTTACCGCTCTGTGTGAGCGCGCTGACTTTAATGATTAACGACGGTTCTCCGTCGGGCAACTGCACACCGCCCAAACCTCTGTCATGCTACCAAAAATAGACAAAGTGCAGCGCCACGTTTAATGACAACCTCTTCTGATCGATGCTCCTCTCATGCTTGGAAGCAGCACAAAGACAAGTCTTTCAACCAGACAGCTTCGCGGCATGGGGAGGAGGCTTTCGAAGGGCCCGCTTTTGAAGATTTGGACAGCCCTTTTTCCTCCCACCGTGCACGGAAACAGTGATGGGCAGGCTCTGTTTGCGAGCGAGCACCGCCTATGGCGGACCTAAGACTCGATGTAGAGAGCGTGAAGGAGCAGGAGCAGTCATGTTTCTTTTATGTTGCAGTGCTCGTGTTTTTCTCATAAGTATTTCTGAGGAGGCATTGGAAGCTTGAAAGTCTTCTTGTAGTCGGAGATTGTTTAAATTGAATGGTTCGCAATGCGATCTAATAGGCTGGAGAAAGTATGGCACAAAAGCAGCATGTGGCAATGAATTTCTAAAAACGAATCAACCCGAGAAGATCCAGTAGCACTTATTGGGTTTTCTCAGGTCATGCGTGCCAAGTCAATATCATCACAAGTGCACCTTGTGGAATCTCTATAGAAATAGAGATTGACTTAGAATTCAAATATTTCGGTTTCACTACAAAGTAAAACTGACAACACGTGCGGCACAATGTTGATAACTACAAATATTACTTTCAGCTTGTCCTTCCTTTAAAAAACAGAAATCTGAGTTATAGTGAGAGACACACAAAGGAAGTGAATAGATCCAATTCGTAAACATTAAAATACTCGCCGTTTCAAAAGTATAGCCACAAGACGTAAACAATATGATCACACTTTCTGCTCTTGGGAACTGTCAACTGGCTAGCTTCCTGACATGTGTCATACCAGACACCTCAAGATCAAGGCAGATCAGATTAACCAAGCAATTAAAGCTTCCTCACACATAACAATTCCTGAAAGTCAGCTCTGAGAGAATGAGAAACAAATCTGAAGAACAGAACAACAACAAGTCAGTGTTCTCTGGGGATTTTTTGTTTTCCAAGACGACCTGCAGCTCTTTGTGCTTGGAAGATCTTATTTTCCTGGATGCATGGGATGTTGCTTTTGAGCTATTTTGTATGGATGTAGGGTATTTAACTGTGACATATTAAGTCTACACAATGAAGTGGAATTATACTCCTGTCTCTGAACACACCGTCAATGAGGCCAAGAAATGGAGACGGATAAAAGAGCATGATCCTAGACTATTAACGTTGAAGACCTACCATCTCTGAACAAACGTTGAGTGTTTGATGTAAGATTTAGCACAATAAGCAGAAAGATGAGGATACCTGGATGTAGATCACATATGCAGGGAGTGCTTTTGCACACGTGACATGTTTTCACATCTATAATTGCTTTGTCTCTTACAGAACTATAATTATACAAGTCAGCAGTGCACAGAAATAAAAAGTAAAACCGGACTATAATAGGCTGCTCAGCATGGTCCACAATCCTTAAAAGGTGAATTATGACGGCAACAAACAGAACTAATGGCAATGCCAAGAATCCTGATTGACAAGGTTACCCCAAACACTTCCACTGCCCTTTCCTTTCTGGCTTATTGACACTGTTCAGACAAACTAGTCAATTCACAGCAAAACAGCTCATTACAGGTAATCCAGTACCAAACTTATGCCTTTGAGCAATTCAAGGTGCAGTGTGTAATATTTATGAGGATCTATTGACAGAATGCAATATAATATACATAACTATGTTTTCAGTGGTGTATAAAGACCTTACATAATGTACCGTTATGTTTTTATTACCTTAGAATGAGTCTTTTTTTAATCGCCTTACAGTGAAGTCACGAAGTCAGTGCCGTCATGTTTCTACAGTAGCCCTAAACGGACAAACTTCTCTACAGAGCGCTAGTCACTCTCTGCTCTCTCCAACGACGTCATTTTTGTCCTTTGTCGGCCCTCGTAACTTCTCTATCTGCTTCGAAAGGGAGGGTTGAGCGGTGGGCGATTGCAATTCACAACCTTACTACTAGATGTCGCTAAAATTCACACAGTGCACCTTTAAAGCAATGTTTTAAAGTTAGCATGAAATGGAAATTTTATTTATTTTTTAAATTCATACTGTGAATGATTCATCCGTTACACTTAAAAAAACTTTTTTTTTTGCCCGATGAATTTCCATGACCTTTTTAGAGATTTGCAATCACTAGATACATTTGTAAAAATAATATTAATTCAGCAGATTAACAATTTAATCATTCACACTGATCTGTGAACTAGTTTGACTGATTTATCTGAAACAAATGACTCAAGTATGTAGGGATGTACCGATTCAGTCGGAGTCGGTTGAAAATCGATACAAATGTGTGACAATTCAAGTCGGTTGAGATGTTAAACGAATCGTGATACATGTTTTAAAGAGCAGGGGCGCTGAAACCATAAACTGTGACCTCACTTTACAGGCACGATAGCATCGAGCAAGTACGGAGTGTGCGTGCACACTGGCGCGAAGAACAGTGAAATAAATAAATGTTTTCAGTTCATTCATTTGGAAGTTGGGCGCGAGCGCACCCGTGTGCAGGCGCCTTCAAACAGAAGCATGGCGACGCCAAGCGCGTAGTTTACGTTGACTCATTCAAATCGGAGGTGTGGTGGCATTTTGACTTTCTGAAGACTAATAATCACCACAGTGCGAGGCTCCAGTCACCTCCGTCTGCATGTAAAAGATAATAGGCCAAACCACACTGACCGGCGGATTTGCAGCCCCACTCGTGGCGTCAAGGGCGATTGCCATGGAGATCACAAGGTGCATCAGTGTTTTCACAGCAAAAGATACGAGGCTGTTTTCTGCTGTAGTAAATTAATTCCAGGCTCTTCCTCATCAAGAGAAAGACCAGTGCGAGGATGTATTCCACAGACTGAAGGAGAAATCTGTGCTGTTGCAGAACCAGGTGTTGTATTTATTTTATCTATTTCTCTAAATGTGTACATGGATTTTATTTTTATTTTTTTTCAATAATTTGTTGATTATTATGGCATATTTATCTAAATGTGTTCTGTTTTTCTTGCAAGTGTCTTGCAACTCTTGCAAGTGTAATGATACAAATTATAATTGAAATCTTGCCTTTATAACAATGTGAACCCCCTGTCACTGTTGTACTTAAAATTTGACCTAGTCTTTTTATTTCTGCTATTGCTCAGTGCAGGATGAGGGTGAAGCTGAAACAACCTCCTCCCAAGAAAACAATGAAAGATCTCCTTGAAGGGACTTTTTAAGGATTTGTTTTAAAATTTCAATTAAGTTATTATTTGACATCAAATATATATTTAAATTTTACAAATAAATATGCACATTTTGTCTGAGAAATAAAAGGACACTTTTATTTTATAATTTGTCAAATTTTTGTCAAAAATCGTGAGGAAAACGTATCGTGAAATTAGTATCGTGAATCGTATATCACATTGTGAGTTGAGTGAATCGTTACATCCCTACAAGTATGACTTGCAAGATATATTTACTCCACACAAAAGCCATAAATACCATGGGGAAAAACTGCCATATAGATATTATCTCATAATTTGGCAGCAGGTATATTAGGCTGCTGTCACTTTAAGACCTGACCAGGGCTCGACATTAACGCTTGTCCGCTTGTCTGGAACAAGTGGACTTTCTGAAGGTGCAAGTGAAAGAGAATTTTACTTGCCCGACCGGACAAATAGTAGCCTGATAAAAACGTCAATAACAAAAAAATTACTAGGGAATCACCAAAATACAAGAATGATTCTGCATTTATTTAGTGTAAGTGGTGATCAATGGTGGATAATAATATATAATGTATAATGAACTGACGGTAACAAGGTTGCGCTGTTGATGCTCACGCAGCCTCTCGAGGAGAAATAGAAAACAAATGAGCACCGCTCACACAGAGAACACACGGTTAAAATTCTAAATGAGTTTTTATATTTATAACATATGCTACAGTTAAGCAATATCACATGAGCAAGAGTAATGTTTTCCAGAATACAATGATGACTGAAAATGTGACACTGATTTCATATGACAGTTCCATAAACAATTAATTAACATTAAGTCACTTACAGTTTAGATGCAATATTGACTGTTTTTGTTCCATTTCAGCAGCGAAAATAGTTCTCATCAAAGATCACAGCATTACTGAATGCTTTACTGAGTGCGTTACTGAATGATTCAGCGTTTTGAATGAATCAGTTGAATCAAAGATTCACTGACCTATTCATAAAAGACTGCCTCATTCTTGAATGAATCAGCCGTTTCAACGAATCGACTCAATGACTCATTAAGACGGTCACATGCCGCACCTACTGGCGGTTAAGTTTCATGTTTAAACATTCTTTCTAACATTTCTTATTTGTATATTCAAAAAAATATTAATGCAGTTGTATTTTTTTCAGTGTAAATTATTTCATTTGATTGGTAACAGCCCTATAGTGTCTTATTGTAATTTAATTAATTGAACAAATTTAACAATATAAAATTAAAGCTGAAGCATAGCCTATATTTAATAAGATTAGGGAAAAAATGTCAAAGCTGATTGAACACTGGTGAGAATATTGCTTCAGAATAAATTCTATATTACAAAAAAAAAAACAGATTTATTCCGGAGAAGCTAATTTTTTACTCGGACAAGTGAATGAAAGATTTACTTTCTCAACTGAGAAACATAACTGACTGTGTTTCCGTGAATACTCGCAGAGACCTGCTGGTCTTTTTTTTTTTATTTGTGTGTATTTGACTGTTTAAGTACAATACGCAGCAAAACAGAACTCAATTTAGTGCTGAGAGGCGGCTTTATGTGCGCGCACTTTGGGTGTCAGCACAAAATCTGCGGGAATGAGTAAAATGATGCGCAATACACACAATCCCATGCCAAAATTCAAGCCCTGTAACAACAACAATATTCATCCGGAGCAAATGAAACAAGTGAGTGAGGGGAGGCGGGATTGTGTGTCAACTCGCTGTCGGAGAGATGAGAGAGCGAGAAAGGACAGCTGGTATCCTGCATCTATTCTGCAGAAAATGAGTATTGGAAGCATTTCAGATATTTCAGCATCAATATGTAGCGAAAAATCTATATTTTTTTACACTACATGCACTTAGTTTATTATTTCAGATGCCTTTTTATAAGCCTACAATTGAAAAATGTATATATTATATATAAAATTCAACCCGCCAAAGTGGCTAGTAGGAGTGACTGCGTTACACGCAACTGCTCAAATCAATGTCAAGCCCATATGGAAGCATTCTGAAAAATCTCCCAATACCACAAGTGAATTGATGTTGGTTTATCCTAAATCCAGTTAAGTAAAATTGATCTAACTTCTGTGCAAGACTTATGTTGTCTGGTGTGAAATTATTTATCAATCATAGAAAAAAGAACCAAGGGTCCTAAAAAACTGAATTTGCAGAGTATTTGCAGCTTTTCCATGACCGTGGGAAACCCAGATGACTCTAAAAATGTCTTCTAAAATTTGAAAAAGCAAGCCAAAGTAAGGATTAGAACACCTGGCTGAAAGGTGTAATAGACAGCAGCAGCGACCCTCATCTTAACCTGCTGGCTCTCTTGGTCAAGGGGAACCATGTGTGGACAGAAGGCGGGGGAAAGCTGGACTCGGATCGCAGAGCGGGCCCCTTCCTTCTTCCGCCCCTGCAGTTCAGATCAGCAGCGGAACCAGAACTGAGAAGACTCCTCCATCCATCATGATGACACTGCCACTGTTAACAAATCTCTAACAACAACACTGCAGCCTCGCCTCGGGCATTGCCCAGCTCCACATAATATACACATATACTGTATCCACAGCTACACAAATACCACCTGCAGATAGGCTTTCAATGAGCACACATATATTCTAAATAAATGCTTTTGTTATAATAAGCTCGGCAGATTTCTACAGAATTTGAATGCTTGATAGTGTTGGGTTCAATATATTGAAATAATTGAATTATTAAATATATTTAAAAAATATATTAAGCAGTTATTATATATTAATAAATAAAAATCATTATGAATGATTTCAGCTACAAAACACAAGACATTTGAACAAAAACACGTCCCATTTCATCACAATCACCACCGGAAATGCACGCACATATTCCTAAAAATTGGAACTCAGCTTTCCTTCCAATAACGTTATGCCAAATGAATGTCCCCAAGTTATTACTTTTGCAGAAACTCTGGGAGGCTTCTAACAGTTTGTGAGTCTCTCTTGGCACAAGCATACACAGAAGCACACTTATTATTCAGAGGAGTGAGTTATATTGATTCAAAGTCTCAGGCCCAAATAGAGAGACAGAAAGTGAGCAACTATGAGATTGTGTAGGCACGGAAGTTAATAAAACTAGTCAGACTATAGCATAGCATTCAGTCCATCTTCTTTCCTTCTGTAATGGCAGTTGCGTCGCCAAACTCACTAGCTATTTCCAGCAGAGAAAGTGCCAGTCATTATGAAGCTTTAACAGTAACAGTACCATGGGAAAATTAATTGTTGCACAGGTAGTGAAGGCAATTTTCTTTGGGAAGAACTTTTTGCACTGAATTTCTTTGAGATTTTTGTCAGCTGATATTCAAAATCGTTTAACCTGCAGGACTAAATCTATTTCTATTATGATGCTGAAGTAGGTGTGGGTGATATGGGAAAAATATCCTATCATTATAAAAAAAAATTTCAGGCAGGATGAGGATCCACAATTTTTTCACAATTCTTTTTCATGTTGGTTTTTAAGACTATTTTGCAAGTCACAAGACAGCTAAACTGATTTCCCTTTTTTAAAAATTTTGCCTTACAAGGTAAAACAATACAATTAAAATCTATAATAAATTATTAAGCCAACTAATGCAATGCAAATACAAGTATCTAGGCAAGCTTGTTTCCGCCACAGAATAAAACAATAAAAAATGTAATTGCGACTTTTTATCTCACAATTTTTTCTTGCAAGTCAAAATTGCGTGATAGTCACAATTGCGATTTATAAAGTTAGAATTGTGAGATATAAACACAATTCTGAGAAAAAATTCAAAACTGCGAGTTTATATCTCGCAATTCTGACTTTATATCTTGTAATTCTGAGAAAAGGTCAGAATTGCAAGATGTAAACTCACAATTGTGAGATAGAAAGTCACAATTATCTTTTAAAATGTTTTATTCTGTGGTGGAAACAAGCTTCCATAGGTATCTGCAATCAGCATTGGCGAGTACCAAAAATGTAAGTATCCGCATCAGAATCGTTCTGAAAAAAGTGGTATCCCTAATTTATAATTTGGCAATGATAACAATTTTTTTCATGCTACACTGCTAACAGCTTATTACCAGGAACAGTTACACTATTTGAAGGAATAGATTGTTATGCTAATAGATATGTAGTAATGCTACCAGCTAGTTAGGGCCAAAATCTCCTACAAATCGACTATTTGAACATTAATTGTTAGTTGCAGCCCTAACGCTATTCCTTTACTCCATTGTCTGCAACCTGAAACATCACAATTGCCAAAGAAGTATTTTAAGAATTCAGAGAAACACACCCAGATGAATTCATAGTAATAGAGTCTAATGATGTCTTTCATGCTTCATATAACCTCTGTTACATTTCACCTTGTACTCATTAGCCTTTCCATATGTCAGTGATATAACAGACAGTGTGTTATAACGCCAGCTGGGAAGAAAAAAAAATGCAGTGTAGTCAAAATTCAAAGAAAGAAACAACATTCCCCTCAGACTAACAGAAAATCAACACAAAATCAAAACCGCAACTCAAACAATGACCCAAGCTGGCATCTCTCTCTGCATGTAGTTCAGCAAAGCAGCAGCCATCTACTATATTTCTGATGACAAATAGCAGGGGTTTTCAACCTTTACAGACTTCAGGGACCACCAAACCAGTTACTCTGCCAACTCAAGGACAAGTAAAAAATAAAAATAAAAATCACAGTAACTCTTTAAAAAAAACTAGTGTTAACATTAGCGTTAACTATTTTCTAAAAGTATGATTCATGTCTCATCATTTTACTTTTACTCCATAGTTGAGAATTATATAATGTAAAATATGCACAATGCGAGGCCAGGCGCGACACAAGTGTGTTTTGCTACTTTCAATGGTCATTAAAATAGCAAAAGTGGATTCGGACACGCCCTAAGTGCACCTACGCCATGCGCTTCAGACCATGCGCTCAGATCGTTAAAATAGGGCCCTAAAGTCAGATTGTGAGTTATATATTTTTTGTAAAAAGTCACAGAAATACCACTTTGAGAAAAATGTGCAATTGTGGGACATTATTTCTCGTAATTGCGACTTAAAGTCACAATTGTGAGATGAAAAGTCACATTGTGAGAAATAAAGTTGCAATTGTGAGATATAAAATCACTTTGTGGGAAATAAAGTCACATTTGTGAGATATAAATGTATTCAAATTCAAAAAGTTACAAGAAACTTCATATAACTGCTCCACAGACCACAAAAAGTACCTTATTAAAAACTCTGGACAAATAGAAAGATTACAAACTAAAACCATTGAGAAAAGACAGAGCTTATGAGCTGTCAGACATTAAATTCCACCTACAAACGCCTCTGTATATGCCGGTATGTTTCTATTAATTCCTGCAATTGAATTCAGTTTTGCCATTCACTACAGATATGTATGCTGTTTATACACATGATAGACACATTACTTGAAAGCCGAAAACATTCAACTTTCACTATTTATGTGGAACAAACAGGGACTTCCAGAAAAGCACAAGGCGCTTTAAGAAAAAAAAAACGTAATGGATGTAATCAAATAGTGATTATATCAACATTAACTCAAGCGTTCTAGATAATGCAGCATGGCGATAGGGCTTCTTCTGCCTGCAAGCTGATATTTCATTCTACAGGAAACTAGATCAACATCACGCATATACAACCACACCAATTAGCCTCTATTAGCTACAACACTAGCATAAAAAAGATGACATGCTGTAACAGTTTGTGGATTTTATCCGCCTTTGTCAACCTCATCTCGAGGCTGCGATACTTGGGATTCCACATTCACATGGGCTTTGAACATAGGGATTGTCTTCTCTGATCCAGAGATGAGCTAGAAGTACCTAGGCCTGGAGACAATTAAATAATTAGTCCATATAAGCCTTCGGATAACATGCCTGTAATTAAATCATTTGCACACCAAGGGATGGTGACAGTTCACCAAAACAAATTTTGTCTATGGTAGGTTTTTATCTCTCATCTAAACAAAATGATTTAATTGCAGTTTAACATACACGGATTATAGTAGAAAATGTATTGCCCGCAGATCTCTGATGAAGGCCCAATTTTGTCTTTCGCAAAGCTGTACACATAAAACAAGTGGATTCTGGAACGGTGGAAGTGGAATTGTTAGTCAAACCAAAATGTTTTCAGACACCTTCAACATTTTCTCACATTATCACAAGAACTCAGAATTAAACCTTATCAGAACAAATTAATCTTGATCATGTCAGATAACTTAAGAAAGGTATGTGATGGATTACAATCAACCAATCAGCTATCAGCTGTTAAAATTAAGTACACAATTAGATAATACCAATTTAGGTCAACCAATTACCAAGCAATTCTTAATTTTGTTCAGTCTGTGGTGTAAAAGGTCGCATTAGCAATTAAAGAAAAACACTTCAGCAAAACATGGTCAGGTCAAAGAATTTTGGTCCCAAATTTGTATCAATTTTACTGGTAGTCCACTGTATGAAGAATTTTTGGGTATAATATGTCACAGTTTACTTTATTTTGCTATCCTCACTTACATAAATGAACTAGCATCCTGCACCCACTAGTAAAAAAATATATCTGGTGTCTGAATATGTTTTGGTGTGACTGTATATAAGAGGCAAATGTGAATATTTTTGGAATATTCATATACGAATATTGGTGCACTTGCGATAATAACTCAATAGATGGGTTACTAAGATAAAATAGAGTGAGTATTTGGCTGGTCAGTGGTCATGTGATCTCAATATGGTGGCCTCCATAAGAAGACTTGCTCCATGTAAAAATAAAAAACTTTTATTAGGTGATAGATATGACACATATCTTGATATGACATGTGAGTATATGTTATTTTAATCATATTTTCAAAAGTAATTTATTACAAATGAAACTTTAATGAGGAAAAACTTAGCATCTTTTATTTTTATTTTTATTTAAAATTCTATTCTACAGATTTCAGCAGATTTCTTTGGAAGCTTGTTTCTGTCATGGAATAAAAAACAGACTTTTCTCACAATTTTAACTTTTTTAATAAAAAAAAACAATAATTAAAAAGACTTTTATGTCACAATTTGGACGTTATAATTCATAATTGCAAGTTTATATCTTGCAATTCACACTTTATTTCATGCAACACTTAAGTCTTAATTCTGACTCAGAACTCAGAATTATAACGTCCAAATTGTGACATAAAAGTCTTTTTAATTTTTTTTATTTTTTATTCCGTGGCAGAAACAAGCTTCCATACATTTCCTCTTACAAAAAATGTGAACAAATGTGCAAAATCCTAGTGGAAATAATTATTATATTTGTGTATATATTATTACATTATTTAGCAGTTAGGAGACATACAGTATCTGCTTGTGTGCTCTGATGTTCTGCATTTTTTTATGATTTTGAAGAGCAGGATGATATATATCTTCTATTCCAGAGTGGCCTAATTATGGTAAAAAAATAACCCAATATACACCTAAAAATACTGTCAACATCTTTCCAGAGAAGAACTCTCCATGCTTGAAATTGGCTGGTGTCAGTAATGTCAGCTTTGAGGAGAAGGCTGTTTAATGTGCAGTCTTTGCGGGCACAGGAGAAGGCTGCATCTCTGTGACAGGCACATTGGCAGTGTCCTTCTGTCTGGCACAGCAAGCAGCATGCTGACTCAAGGGAGGATAAAACTCAGTGTGGCTTTAGCTGAGAGGCACTAGAGCGAGCCAGGAAAAGCCCGACTGAAGCATGCGTGCTCATAAACGTCCTCTCATTCTCACTTTCCCTTTCTAGTTGCTTCTTTTTCATTGTCAACACACATTCTCTCTATTTCTCTCAATCAGAACACATACACACAGAATGTGTCTACATGTGACAGTTTGATAATGAAGTCTATTAATGACGCTGATTGTCTGCATGGGTCCGATAACCTGTCTGCTATATAATTATTTATTATTATTTTTTAATTAATCAACATGGCCCACACTCTCTGCAATGAACTGTCCTCTACTTCAATCCTCACCCACAAATCCTAAGCTTAATGTGACACAAATCAACAACACAAGACGACGGCAGCAAAAGTGACAGATTTGTGATATATATGCAAATTTAAATGTAGCCACCCAGCATGATACTATGTTTCTGTACGTTTCTGTCATAACCAGTCACAACAAGCAGGCAGAACATTTAGTCAATCACTTGATTTCAATTTCTGTCACAATGCGTTTGCTACGCATATACCAATATCCAGGTGCGCAGCGCTGTACATTTGTGCTTTTAAAAACAGCTCAATAAACAAGAAGTTAATATTGAGTAGCCTAACCTACATTTTAGACACAATATGTCTAGTTACTTTGACTATTTCTGCTCCGTCAACCAAACAACGCAGCTGAACCCGCATGCGCCTCCAATCAACACTGTGGCATTCCTGAATAAATCTGTTTTTATAATAAATTCATTGAGCGAATGATTCAAAGAGTCACTCAAAAAGACTTCACATAAAAACAAACAGCATACTAGCATACTACTCTTACTACTTCTACCATACCTTTATATGCCAGAAATTGTGAGAATTGTATGGTAGTAGGGTAATGGACAAAGACCAGTAAGAGCTGTGCGTGTAAACCTCACTCCCCTGGCCTCAAGAAGCGCACAAGTGGCTGTGGTCTTTAGCGTCCTTGCTAACGTGCCCGCATACCACGCCAGAGACCCTGGTTCAAATCCCACTCAGAGCGGGTCGAGTAGGACTGGTTACATTTGGTCATTCTTCAGCGTACTTGTTAGTGTGCCTGCCTCCCACACCGGGAGACCCCGGTTTGAATCCCGCTCGGAGTGGATAGAGTAGGACCAGTTAGCCCATGTATTCAGCAACAGTTGTTTTATTCACAGTTTTGTGATTCAATGGCTCGCTCATTTCTGAACAGATCAGTGATTTTAAATCAATTGGTTCAGTGATTCAATGACTCGCTAATTATACAGTAATTTCTCGCCACCTACTGGCATAACAATATAACTTGCAGAAGGAGACACTGAAAAAACTCCATTACTAAAATATACAGACAAGCAGATTGATTCAGACAGTCCCAGTGATGTACTAAATACCAGCACTCAAGGAACACTGCTCAGTCCATCAAATTCAAGAATCAGAATTAACCATTGCATAATAAACACCAACACGTTCTGACTGGCTATGATTTTGCCAGTGTCTACTGACAAAATACTCGTCACTATAGAAGCTTTTTAAGTCACACCCAGTAAGGAAATGGTGTGTAAGATTAAGTAGCACACATGTCTCCCCAGTCCTCACCTAATATCAGCAGGAGCAAACAGTGCAGCCAAGGGGAGTCAATGATTACCATTTTATCACAAACACTTATACTCATTGGAGGCAGTTCCAAGATCATTAAAGTTGCTTTCCCTTTTGTAATTAGAGGCTAATAATTCAAATATAAAATGAGCTCTCCAAATCAAATCAAGCTTAAAGTGAAACACTTTGTTTGTGATCCAAACCGAGCCCATGGTTACCCAATCAAACAAAGTAGCTTGTAAATCAGCTTAATTGATTTTAATGAAATGAGCTGTAAAAGGAACAGCTAGCAGCAGGTCAAAAAGAAGCCTGGCTTACCTTGCCGGACATCTCTTGGTGCTATAGCGATGCCGTTCTTTGAATGCAGCTGTGTTACACAACAGTCGTCGGGTGGGGATTGCAACACGCTCGCGCTGGGGTCTAAGGAGTGGTTGTGTGGTGCAGTGGGCAGCAGGGACACCGGAGGGGCCGTGTTGGGACACACGCAACCTGTCTGGGTGATACTGCAGCTCTCGGCTTCCCAGCCTGAGCCAATGTGCAGGCATTCCTCGAACCATCGGCACAGGACTCCACACGTAAACTGACTCGAATTCTCATTATTAATGAGCAGAACCTCTACAAGCCGGAAGTCCAGAGTTTCCGCCGACAAGGGGGCCTGGCCCCCATCTTCGCTGTCACCGTCTCCACTGGGGTGAGCGGTCAAGCACAACTGCACAAAGTTCTTATCAAACTGCAGGAAGGTGTGGGGTCCTGGGACCATGCAGAGCTCAACGGCTTCGGGGTCTGAGGGAAAGGTGAGCTGGTCTGGGGGGCCACAGGTCTGGTTTGAGAGGTAGTGGTCCAGGGGTAGCACCAGCGGGGAAAAAGCTAAACAGGCGCCGGCATGGCGATTGAAGCGGAAATAGAGCGAGTACTTGGTGGGGTCAGGGTTCTCCACAGTCCAGGAGCATCCGGATGCCAGAGCCGACGGGCTGGGAAAGAGGTCCCTGAGCGAAAAGGAGCCGTACAAAACCCCAGCCACCAGAGAGGAGCAGGGGGCAGCCTGGCCCAGCGGCTCCACAGCCCAGGCCAGTGCAAAAAGGGATGACAGCAGAGACAGACAGAGATGACCAGCAGTGTTCATCCTATGTCATTTGTCCTGTGAGGGAAGAAAGATATATAGATGAGTGATCTTTAAGGTCAAACAATTAATCAGTCAAATATCTCTTTGATAAATCAGATCATAAGTTCATTTGTTGCCCAATGCTCACCTTCAAACAATTTCAATATTGAAGTCTAATGCTATACAATTTTGTTAAAAATTGTTTGAACTATAAAAGTAACATTATAAAGTGATAAAATACACAGTTTGAAATCACAGTTTGAAAGCAGCCAAATAGTTGAAATAACCAAGATGGATGGATGGATGGAATGACAGAAGTATAGATGAAATTAGGTGTATTACTTTATTTTAAGCAAGGCATTAAGCATTTTAAGGCCCATTCCCCATGCACAAAGCAAGGACAAAAGACATGACAAATCAATAAGAAAATCCATTGCTGATGATTTTCATTATCGATTATTATCAATTAGTCATCACGGCTCTAAATACTACAATAATTTGCTTTGTGTGAAACAGTATGTGTTGAAAAAACTAATGAGAAAGAGAGTTCTGAAGGAGAGAATGCAAGAAGGGCAACACAATGTTATTTGAATATTAGATTCATTAACAGATTTACATCACTAATCCTCTTTAATCTGTTCTGCGGAGACACTGCAGAGTCTCATAAACAAACAGCCAGAGAGAACGGGAATGACAACAGAATAGACACAAGAAAAAGAGCGAGATGAAGAGCAATGGTCGTGTCACATATCGGGCCATTTAAGCTCTCTGACAGCATTAATGAAGCGGAAAGTTTTCCTGTAAATCAGCCCCTTCGGTCTTGATTCCCGTCTGCCAGAGCTCCTCACGCCAGCCTTTTTCCACAGCTGCGTTTGCAAGCCCTAATTCAGCCTCTCCTGAGCCGCCGCTCACTTTTCATTCAGTCGGCCCACCCCTCTGGCACCGGTCCCTTTGTCTTAATTACATGTGGTTACTGGGTCACATTACTGGCATACAGTTGGCTGCGGTGGGACGCCCTTCATTTGGAGGGCCTTCGGGTTTCCGTACACTCCCACCTGGATCAATAGGTGGAAATCTCTGACTTTCTTCCTCCTTTCTGCCTTTTTATCAATCTGCCCCACCCTTCCTCTCCTCCTTTCCACTCAGAGCAGACTTGTAAATCATTTCAGGGCTGCGTGTTCTCTCTGTGAAGGTTGCAATCCTATTCACAAAGACACAAAACGGACACGCATACTTTTCTCAGATGTCTGAAATCCCTGACGGATGTACCGAAAAGACTGATGACTCTTCTGTGGAGGGTTTAGCCTCTCAACTAATCTCCCACACTTTCATTTGTGCGCGTACACACACTCGCATGCATCCTTTAGATTCCCACTGTGACATTTACAGGTCTTTGAGTTTTTGTTCAATAGGATGTGCCACATGACACTATTTTTTATTTTTTTTTTAAATCTGTTTGATCGTTTTTTATATATTGATTCAAAATACATGCAATGCAATGCAATTCACATGCATATGCATTCACATGCAAAATACATGCAATGCAATTCACACATAGACTGGCTTAAACAGACCTCTTCGATGATAAACTTTTTAAATTTCTGAATTAGAATTAATTTTGATAATTTTTTGGGGTATGAAGTCAAAAATGTCAAGGTGATACAAAGGCCCTGATATCACAATGAAGAAAAAAAAGCCTCATTATAAGCATCATAAAGAAAAACCTAGTTTGCCATTATCTTTTATTTGACTTGATATTTTTTATTATTGATATTTAAATAAAGGCAGTAACTATTTGCACTAAGTGAAAATAGCATATTTTCTTAGCGATATGCTATTTACAGTATAAATAGTAAAAATAGCAATATATTCTATTTACACTGTACAAATATAAATATATTATATAGAAATATACTTCTTTGTAATAAGTGTAAATAGTAGTTAGGTGCCATTTATACTTAAATAGTGGCAGATACTATTTAAATCTTAGTGTTGTTGTACATTAAACGGTATGCAATAATAACAGTGTAAATTATTATATTTATTAAAATTATTAAATGGATACCGCCTTATTGGGACAATAAAGCCCTACCCCTAACAGATAAACACTTTATCAAACGCACATTAGACACTTTTCAAATATTTTCTTAATTTTTATTGTGAATAAATGCCTTTCTGATCTGATATGTGATGGGAAAAGGGAGTAGAGCAAGTTCGGCAAAAGGCGGATTCAAACTCGGGTCAATTTGCGTCAAAACTTCTGCCATACATTACCCCTACACTATTGCTACCTTTGACAATTCAAAGCCTTTCATAATTTTGTCTGGCCCAACCAGACGTCAGTGGGCGGAGTTAGTGTAAATAGCCTCTGCCAAAAAGGCAGGCTATTTGGACTTATGTGCTTATTTAGGGGTAAGTAAGGTACAGAAATGTACCTTTTCACTTTTGTACCTTAGGGTACTGCCCCAGTGACAGTGCTGTACCTTTTTTTCTGAGACTGTTCACATATCATATGTGGGTCATTGACAAATAAAGCTTTAAAAAATGTGTTTTTTAAAAATCTTTTCAAAATTTACATAATGCATATTTTTGAGTCATGAACAATGTGTTTAAACAAGTTTCAGTTGTTAAATAACAATTCAAAGTTTTTAAATTCTTTTTTTTTGTGACTATTTTTATGTCAGGCGGTACAACCAAATAGTTGTAGTTCCACCTGACATGGAAAGTGTACCAACCTACCCTTACTTGAAATTAGCCGTTTTTACCAGTATTTGAGAGAGATCTACAAACCTTTTCACTCTGCCACACGGATACATTGACACATTATCATGTTTACTGTTATTACCCTGTCAGTTCATAATAAAAGATCCATGTTCGCAGTTATGCCACCCTGACATTTGAGAATATACAAATTGCTGGACAAAAGTTTTTCAATTATCTCAACAGCTTTAAAACTACTGACATTTATAACATTTGTTTATATGAAAGGTTTCAACCCTAAAATGATGCCACGGTCTTTAGTTTTTAATTTTTCATTATTAAAACACCATTTTAAATAGTTTTCTCATCTGTTCATTTGTTCGGACAGTTGCACCACCTGACATTTTGGGGGTTTAAGATAACTTAAAACATAAAATAATATTATTTAAATATATTAAAAATGAATTAAAACTAAATAGGTTTTATAGAATAAAGTGATGTATGTCATGAATTTACCAGATTATTTTAAAAGGAAATAATGCACTTGGACACAAAAATATGCACGTCATGTCATTGACCCATGTGCAAATAAAAACACAAAGCAATGATATCATATAGAAACCCTCATGATTTTAAAGACTCATTCTACTGCAGATCCATACTGCTGTATGTATGTAAGACGCTGCATAAATATACATACATAAATCCCGTAGCTGATCTAGGCAGGTGGAGCTGGGGGAGGTGGAGGGGTTCATAGGGACCTGTGAAAGAGCGCTGCAGGACTAGCCTGCAGCAAACACTGAACCATATGTGTTTTAAATGAGATTTTTCCTTTTTAAATGAGAGCATTTTTCCTTTACTTTATCATGGATATGTCACATATACCAGAACTGTTGCTACTTTTTGTGGACACAGCTTTTCATGCTTATTTCGAGTTCACCTTTGATAGAGCATCAAAAGTTTAATATATAAAGATAAAACGCATTTGTCAAGTCAAGCATCTGTTGGGATGTAATGAATATCCCGATGCATCCCAAAAGCACATTATCTCAGTGTATGAGGTGTGCTGGAATCAGTCACCAGCAGCAAAGCGAGTTAAATGGAGCTACGAATTGGCTCTGGAGAGGGGCCTTTAGACAAGCCAGATGAAAACACAAGAGTTTAAAGTGGATGCATCTTTCATATGATGAGAGGTTCCTGACTCAAGCTTAATATGAGAAGGCTAGAATAAAGGGTTTACATGAACAAAACAGCACAAACAAATTATTCTACCAATAAATAAATAAATAGATGAATTGGCAAAAAGAAGCGAGTTGCACTCCATTTCACAGGTGCTTATCGCTTCTCTCGTGTCTCATATTTTTGGAAAATGCTTATCTGATCATGCGTTTGCTTATTTACTTATTGATTTATTTTGTTGGATTGTGGTGGGATTTTTTTGTCACTGGCTATTTTAAACTGCAGGGTGCAGACAGGCCATATCTCAATGTTTGTATACATGTGACACTAATCAGATTTTTTGTTCTCCCTGAAATCCTTTCAAATCTGATTTGCTCTTTCATATGTGGTCCTGGATTCTGGACACCAGAATCTGTGTGTTTGTTGTACATAAAACAACATTGTAGATTCATTCGGTGCAAAACAGCACCTTGTGGGAAATCTGAGAGAACCAGATATGGCAAAATAACACTTTTAATTGATATTGGGGGAGATGCTTCATTTAGGCAAAACTTGAGGGGATATATCACAACCGAGCTGTGTTAGTTAGCACATTAGTGTTGCACCTTCCAGCAACAGCTTTAATGCTGAGAAATGTGAGAACAATTCAAGAGGCCCATAGGCCCAGGAGGATTGATGTAGCATAAATGCATAAGTGCACATTACATGATTAATAAATAATATACACCAACAAATATAAACTCATGTACAGTGTTGGGGGTAATGCATTACAAGTAATTTGAGTTAAGTAACTAGTAAAGTAACACATTACTTTTAAATTTACAAGAAGTTGTATGCGCTGTGTGTATGTGACAGTTATTGTAGTTTTAGAAAAAATGTTTCAGTGTGAGGCTTATTTCATATTTGGTGTGAAAAGGCCTTCACATTTGCCAAACATAGAACTTTTTTTGTTGTTGAAGGAACACGTCGACTTTTTGGGACTTTAGCTTATTCACCGTATCCCCCAGAGTTAGATAAGTCCATACATACCATTTTTATCTTCGTGCGTGCTATAACTCTGTCTGACACACCCACCGCTAGCCTAGCTTAGCACAAAGACTGGAGGTAAACGGCTCCAGCTAGCCTACTGCTCAATAAGTGACAAAATAACACCAACATTTTCCTATATATATGTTGTGATGTGTATAGTTACATTGCGTACTAAGACCGACGGAAATTAAAAGTTGCAATTTTCTAGACCGATATGGCTAGGGACTATGCTCTCATTCCTGCGTAATAATCAAGAAACTTTGCTGCCGTACCATGGGTGCAGCGGCGCAATGCCCTAAAAATAGGCTAACTTCTGTCAACATAACCAACGTGACAACCTGCTTGCACAGAGAGCGTGCTGGGGACTATTTTCAGGCGCTGCATAATATCATTGCGTCTGCTGCACCCATGGTACGGCAGCAAAGTTCCTGGATTATTACGCAGGAATGAGAGTATAGTCCCTAGCCTTATCGGTCTAGAAAATTGCAACTTTTCATTTCCCGTCGGTCGTAGTACACGATGTAACTATACATATCACAACATGTAAATAGGAAAATGTTGGCGTTATTTTGTCATTTATTGAGCAGTAGGCTAGCTGGAGCCGTTTACCTCCAGCTAAGCTAGGCTAGGGTGGGTGCGTCAGACAGAGTTATGGCACGCATGGAGATAAAAATGGTATGTATGGACTTATCTAACTCTGGGGGATACAGTGAATAAGCTAAAGTCCAACAAATTTGGCATGTTCCTTTAATAAAAAACAAATAAGCAAGCCCAGCCTAGTTGACAAAAAGTAACGCAAAAGTAATGTAACTAGTAATGTAATGTATGTAACTAGTAATTACTTTCCATAAAAAGTAACTAAGTAACACAATATTGCAATGCATTACTTTTAGATACAAGTCACTTACAAACATGAATGAGAACCTTCAAAGCAAAAAGATCATTACGGCCACTAATATGAACATAGTCCCTATTTATCATACAAATATGTGTACTTTATGCCTGTGAGGACTACCTTGATACATATCTGTGTACATGATTATTTCTATAAAATAATACTTCCTGTTTAAATAATATTTGTTCATTAAGTACACTAGGTGAGCAGCTGTCAGTAAAAACAGAAGATCATCCCTCACTAGCACAAAGAAATCAAACACTAAACCGTCTCTGAGAACAGAAGCTTGAAAGAAGGTGGGAAAGACATAGAAGGTCAGGCAAACACAGTGTAAGGAGCATGTCTGGAAATAATAGGTTCTGAGATGAAACTGAAACAGTAATGAAAGACAGTGCAGGCATGGGGATCTTTAGAGATGCAGGGATGGCTTTGATTTTTTTCAAGTATATAATTTTGTATCGCAGCTTAAAAAACATAAACTTTGGGTGTATATAATATAAAATATTTATAGGCTTGTCCTATTTTGTATACATGCTGGATGGCTACAAGGGCTGGGGAATTCTCATTCAAGAGAGATTTGTATTAGACAAAAATCTCTATATTGCAGGATGAGTCATTAATATGTTGTTCCATTTTCCTGGAAATCAAAGGCTTTAAAATGCATATATCTGCTAAAAGTGAATTTTACATTTGTTAAAAGCCAACATTTAGGAGCACACTAGCATACAGATGAACTCAAAGCTAATAGACATGGACTAAAGCCACAAAACTCTTATTTCGATTTCCATAGGTCTGTAATATGAAGAGACAGCTGTATGCAAGCAATTTCGTAGTTTAATTTGCAAGAAAAGTATACACTTTGGTGCTTCCAAAACATTTGCCTTTGTTTGATCTGCACGACCAGCCTGACATAGCTACATTGGATTAACCAATGGCGTGGTTTTGGGGGTGGCGCTATCAGTTTATCCAGGGCTATCAGTTTATCCTGGCTTTGGGGGTGGGGCTATCAGTTTATCCAACCAATGACAGATGGAGGATAATACTGTAATTAAAGTGTTTGGGAAAAGATAAATCATTATTTTGTACATTTTCATTTGCTGATGCTAGTTGTCCAAAAATTACACACTTTGCCTTTAAAGAACAGCATTTCATTTTGACCTCTCGCTTATTCACATTTAAAAATAAAGAAGAACATCGAAAGTCTAGAATGGCTTGCAAAAAAAAGATTCTTGTTAAATTACTCTTACTTATGGTTAGCTTGAACATTGAGAACATTGAAGAGACAACTGTAAGAAAGCAAAAAACTACAGTTACACAAAAATTACACACTTCGCCTAGAAAGAACAGCATTTCATCTTGGCCTCTCACTTAGCTTATTCACATTTAAAAAGCCAGAATGATAATAAATGTGTGCAGTGTGAAGATAAAGAAGAACATGGAAAGTCTAGAATGGCTTCCATGACTCATCTTGTGAAATTACTCTTACTTATGGTTGGCTTGAACATTGTGAAATGACTTCAAAGGTGCTCTTGACACAAAAGCAAAGCTTTGTAGTTTTGTGTTCAGGTCAGGTAGGCCAGCTCCTTGAGTCCACATCCCCAGGGTGCAAAATCATACACTGACACACACACACACCCTCACAAACAATTACATAATTGTTCGGCTGAACTAGCTATGTTTCATTACAGATGAGAACAGCACCTTGACATTTTTAGATCCATCTTCAGTGTATGTGTTCAAGATCCATCTGAGCACTTGATTTATGGATACAAGGATTCTCAGGCAACCTTGGGGTCATGTAGGACCGGAGGAGGAGAGCCAGACCATTTGGGGGTTATCAAAGGCCCTGTAGTGGGTCCTAAAGCAAGCTAATATAATGCTATAATGACCTTTAAGATGCAGGAGAGCAGGCTGAATATGCAAGAATAGCAAGGTGAGGGTAAGGACACATATGTTCCCTTTAGATATGATGTCCAAAGGTCTAAGCAAGAGTCCATATGAGGTTTGAAGGACAACATATGCACTTGAGTATAGTGGACTTTGGAGAGGTGAAGAGAAAATACCAGATGTTTGTTGATTTCCCATCAGGAAAAGGAGGATATGTGATGGAGAGTGTGAATAATTTTTCTTCAGCAACATGACTTGATTGGCCATATTAAGTACTAAATGGCTAAAATGGTTTAGGTACCTCCGCATTGATCGGTTGATCTAGAGTTCTTCTACAGGACTCGAAAGTCCTAAATGTGGAGATTTCACATTTAACCTACTAAGCTATTGCTTTATCAATAGGGGCTACAATTGAATTCATAATTAACAGCCAACTATTCTGCAGTCACTCTACAGTAAATCAATGAAAACCACACTGGAAAGCAGTATTCTCACTCCTGTTCTCGTTGACAGGCCAATTTATAATTCACAATAATGGCATTCAAGCATTTGACATACTTTTTTTTTTTCAGTTTTCAGTTCATTTCGATTTTCAATTTTCAGTTTATGCATTCCCTGGGAATTGAACCCATGACCTTGGTGTTGCTAGCTCCTTTACTTTTTGAGCTACAGGAAAGCATCCCCAAGTTATAACTTACAACTTTCCCGAATTCTAAACACAACATCTAAACATTTTCAACCAATATATTTAGTGAATGTCATACTAATTTTAGCAGGGTGCTGCACTATTATTTGAGCTACCAAGTTTGTGTACCACCAGTTTCAGATTTACCCAGATTTATTATATATTTATATTATTTAAAAGCCTCTACAAGCCACCTCGGTCAAAAATGAGATAACGATACTGAGTAAATGCTCTCCGCACATAGTATATGTTCATCAAATACTTTCACTTCAAACCCACTAAATCCTACCCTCAGCCCATTCAGAAGTACTGGTTCTTAGGTAGAAACCTATATAAACTTATATATATATATATATATATATATATACACTCACCTAAAGGATTATTAGGAACACCTGTTCAATTTCTCATTAATGCAATTATCTAATCAACCAATCACATGGCAGTTGCTTCAATGCATTTAGGGGTGTGGTCCTGGTCAAGACAATCTCCTAAACTCCAAACTGAATGTCAGAATGGGAAAGAAAGGTGATTTAAGCAATTTTGAGCGTGGCATGGTTGTTGGTGTCAGACGGGCCGGTCTGAGTATTTCACAATCTGCTCAGTTACTGGGATTTTCATGCACAACCATTTCTAGAGTTTACAAAGAATGGTGTGAAAAGGGAAAAACATCCAGTATGCGGCAGTCCTGTGGGCGAAAATGCCTTGTTGATGCTAGAGGTCAGAGGAGAATGGGCCGACTGATTCAAGCTGATAGAAGAGCAACTTTGACTGAAATAACCACTCGTTACAACCGAGGTATGCAGCAAAGCATTTGTGAAGCCACAACACGCACAACCTTGAGGCAGATGGGCTACAACAGCAGAAGACCCCACCGGGTACCACTCATCTCCACTACAAATAGGAAAAAGAGGCTACAATTTGCACGAGCTCACCAAAATTGGACAGTTGAAGACTGGAAAAATGTTGCCTGGTCTAATGAGTCTCGATTTCTGTTGAGACATTCAGATGGTAGAGTCAGAATTTGGCGTAAACAGAATGAGAACATGGATCCATCATGCCTTGTTACCACTGTGCAGGCTGGTGGTGGTGGTGTAATGGTGTGGGGGATGTTTTCTTGGCACACTTTAGGCCCCTTAGTGCCAATTGGGCATCGTTTAAATGCCACGGCCTACCTGAGCATTGTTTCTGACCATGTCCATCCCTTTATAACCACCATGTACCCATCCTCTGATGGCTACTTCCAGCAGGATAATGCACCATGTCACAAAGCTCGAAACATTTCAAATTGGTTTCTTGAACATGACAATGAGTTCACTGTACTAAAATGGCCCCCACAGTCACCAGATCTCAACCCAATAGAGCATCTTTGGGATGTGGTGGAACGGGAGCTTCGTGCCCTGGATGTGCATCCCACAAATCTCCATCAACTGCAAGATGCTATCCTATCAATATGGGCCAACATTTCTAAAGAATGCTTTCAGCACCTTGTTGAATCAATGCCACGTAGAATTAAGGCACTTCTGAAGGCGAAAGGGGGTCAAACACAGTATTAGTATGGTGTTCCTAATAATCCTGTAGGTGAGTGTATATATATCTCAGTTAAACATCCTCTGTGGGCAGAATAAGCTACAGTGCAGGCCAGAGTTTATGTCAATAATCATAAGCATGATTCTTTAAGTCTAAATGCCCTGCAAATTAGTATTACATTTTGTGAATCAACCTTCCAGTTCACACTATACCACACCACAAAATGACCCCAACATGTTCACATTATTAGCCCAGAGCATAAACCAACAACCCACAGTCAAGCACGTCTTTCCCAGCACTTATTCCCTCGGTCTGAGTAATCAGAACTAATGCACTCTAAATGTGTCAAGGAGTTAGAGTTTAAAGGTCAAATACATCAGCTAGGAGGTCTGTCTTTGCCTAAAGAACAGTTTTGGGTCAGTGTCGACCTGCTGGCCTAGTAAAAGCAGCCCTAAGCATAAAAGCCCTCGGCTTTGAGACACTGTGCAGAAAAACTTAATGTTCTGCTTCACTAACCAGGACACCTAGTGAGAGTCCTGACCCTCGTTTCAGTTTCTGATTCATCAGGTTCTGTGTACACCGCTCGGGGATGGGATTAGGAATGAGAGATACCAACTTTCTCTCGGGCCACGATGCCCCAAAACTCCAGTAGTACTCAAGTAGTAGATAGCTCTGGGTTTTCAGGGTTATAAAATGTACTATTTTTTTTTCTTAATCTTCCATCACATGACCAAAGTCAGCGCCATCTCATTGCAGACGAAAAGTAGTAATTTTATTGAGACTGCAGCAACAATCCAGATATTCATCATTTTCACGAGTATCAAAAAAGCTACAAGATGCAAACACACAAAGCACAAAGTATTGAAAATACATTACACTTAACTACAAAGACTGATCCAAACCCATTTCATGCTTTTACTGATGGGCCAAATCATCCAGTCCAAACACATCTAAAGTTTTTACTGCAATGGTATTGCTGTGGTAATTTTAACCTGACTTTTCATATCCTCATCTTTTGGAAGTCACAAAGAGATTTTTTTTTTTCAGCTCAGAAAACAGCGTCTTCTCAATATGTCGACAACACAAATCAAACTCTTCAATCTACAGAGTTTGAAGGCGGAGCCAGGGCTTTAATGGGCCAGGCTGGGCTAATAGCCTCAGACCTGTAGCACCGAGCCCAAAAACCACACTACGTTTTCACCATCGGGCTAGAACCTCCGCATCGCTTCACTAAAACCTGCCCGTAACCAGCCTCTCTGAAGCAACAACAGACAAACCCATAATTTCACCAACAAATGGAAGTTTTATCAGAAAACTAATAAGAAAGATCACTGGAAACCAGCGAGATCACAAAATGAACATGATAAAAGAGGCTGTTTGTTGGCATATTTGTTGTTTACTTAAAGATTTAAAACACAAGCATTGATGTTTTACCACAGTTTTACAATAAGTGATACATTGATTTATGGCTGCAACAACTAGTCGATAAAATCGATAATAATTGATGATGAAAATAATCGACAACGACTCTCATTATCAATTAGTCGGGTCTGCCACCAACTTCCACCAGTCGCGCCAAATTACAGCACTGAATAATGCATTTCTATGGACAAAATGCATCTAAAAATAGTTTAGCTTCTGCAGGAAAAGTACATGATCCAAGCGCCCAAAATATGAGGATTCTTTATTTTTAACTTCAAGCGAATGCATTAGCGTTTAACATACCCAGTCATGCACTTTGACACATGTTTGCGTCTAGGGATGGAACGGTATGAAAATTTCATATTACGATTATAGTGATCCAAATTATCACGATTATCATTATTATCACGGTTTTGTTCAAATGAGATGAAAGTGTTCAAAAAGAACAGATGCACATACTGAAAACATTTCAACAAGCTTTATATTTGAAAATCAAGAAAATACAAATGAAACAAGCAGCTCTGTGCACTTTTTTAAGCAAGATTCTATTCTGTGGCATTTCCTTCCTTATAATGGCCGTCGACAATAGCAACGCATTATAACACATCCACACATCACAACGGACGCGCTCTCTCATTTCATTCAAATGCAACTTGCCGTCTTGCGTCTCCGTTTTTGATTGTATTGAAAATGAAATCAGAGGACTTTACTATTAATACTACTATAATTATTACTATAACTTCTTGTGATCATCTTGTCAGGACGATTCTTTTGTACACTGTACAAAATGGATTTATAAACAGGTAAGATTTAAAACATTAATCTCAATTCAATATGTCCCCGTAATTATTTATGTGGTAAAGAAAATCTGTGTAATAAGTGTACAATGAATATACATTATTATCCCTTAAATGTCACCCTTAATAGTCTTGTCTGAACTTGTTTGTTCATTTTTGTCTCAAAGCCACTTGCTGTGAACTTTTCTTCATGGAAGCTTCACGTTAATTTCAAGTGAGTGAGAAAATATTTCAACTCAAAACTTTGTGTCCAATTATTTCCCAGACATAGTTTTGGTATTGAGGTCAAAGTCCACTTGCCTTGCGTTCGCTATACAACAGTGGGTGGTCACGAATACGACTCGGCAGATTTGAAGTGTTTGCCCCTAACAGTTATAGCAGCGACTTTCTTTTTGCATGTTCTGCAGACAGGCTGAACATACTCGATTAAGTTTCCCTTAAGACTTTTGTAAAAGCCAAAATATGACCACACCTCAGATTTGGTCCTTTTAGAAGGCTGAAAAATATCCCGGCGCTGTCACTGCCTTCTGCCATTTCTTCTCATTCAAAAAACAACGTTGCGCGCTGCGTCAGACTGATGCTGGATGGACAGGATTTACCGCGAGATTTCAAAAACGTGATAATCAAACATGGTTTTAATGATAATTAAATTTTAAATGATATTACTAACCGTCACATTTTATCGTGGTTTATCGTGAAACCGGTAATCGTTCCATCCCTATTTGCTTCCTCAGCGCAAAACGTTTATTTTACAGGTTATATCCTCATCTGTAAATGTTACTAATTCACGAGAGTATTTCCATTTTGCATAAAAGCGCGTCCTGACAGTCTGCATTTTAAGCTTCAAACTTCACTGAAAGAACGCAGTCAATAGAGAGACAATTCATTTTCAGCGCAAAAACATTCACTTGACTGAAATATCTGCTGTTGGACACAAAATTTAGGTTTAAAAGTCAAATTCACGTTGTGGCAAGCAGTGAGGCGAGGGACCGTGAGAGCGGGCCGGTGGCGAGTGATAATGAGCTCCAGCTGCGCGCCACACCGGTCTCGTCTCACGGAGGAGTGACGGGAGCATAAAAGGAGGAGCGACGACTGTGCAAGACGAGAGAGGACCAGGCCTGGATTTACGTTGTGTTTTGTTTACATTTTGTATGTGTGTGCGTGGCAGTCGTCCGTGAGGGGCTGCCCGCGGTTTACTTTCAGTTTGTGTTTATTTATTTTTATTAAAGTCTTTAAATGTTCGCCGGTTCCCGCCTCCTTCTTCCCCGAACATACAAACTACGTTACATTGGTTCCGAAACCCGGGAGGAAGGAGGGACATGCTGTCGAAGAGCCCTCGCTGCTGAGGGGGATCGCGGTGCTGAGGAGGTCGGGCAGCGCGGATGAATGAAGACCGCGAGGGGCTGCCCGAGGCGGTGGTGCTGGAGCGAGTGAAGATCCGGTGGGACGGAGAGCTCGCTGCCGTGCCCCTGGGTCGAGGTGGGGTGGCTGCCGTCCGAGAGGGAGCGGAGGAGTCGCCGGCGTTCACCGTGAGCCGGAGCCTGCTGCCATCCGCCATGAAGGGGAGGAGCAGGGAGCGCAGGACTCGCTGCAGGCTTCCTCAGTAGGAGGAGCCACTGCCGGCCACCAGGGGGCGGAGGAGGATTGAGCCGTCCACCAAGCGTCCAGTGCCATCGCATGGCACCGTGAGGAAGAGCCTCTCGGCTGGCTGAGGACCGAGCGGCAGGGTGTCCGGGAACCGGACCAGAATTTTTTTTCCTTTTCTTTTCGTTTCTCCTCTCTCCCCTCTCTCGTTTTGTCGCTCCTCATGCTCCTGACTCCTTTTCTCTCGCCTCTCTGTCCTTACCCCCAGGTATCGCGGCCGCCGTAATCGCCCCATAATATATAGCACAGATAGTTATCATTTTAGATTATGTTTAGTTATTATTATAGTAAAACCATGTTTTTGGGCATATTGATTACCATTTGTATAACCACACAAATACCAAACTATGGATTGAAGGAAAAATATGGTTAATTTGTGGTTACCATGGAATAACTACAATAACCCTGTTTTATTTATTCATTTATTATTATTATTATTAGTTTGTTTTATTTGTTGTAAAACCATGGTTAATTTGTGTAAGGTATATTCACTATGAATGTTTTCATAGCACAGCTGATGTTTTTATGTATGTTTTCATAGCAGTTTGTTTGAAGGACAGCATTGGGCAGGATGTGAAATAGTGTGTTTTGTCAGTAAAAAAATGGGCTTTTTATCCGATTAAAATAATCGGCCAACTAATCGATTATCAAAATAAACGTTAGTTGCAGTACTACATTGATCATAATTAATTAATTAGCGGTCGTATTTACCATGTTTACTATAGTAATGGTTAGTGTGCATAGTCTTTTGCATCACATATACATATTTCTGCCTTATACCGTGATCAGAATCCACATCAGATCACAAACAGAAGTTATTTAAAACACTAGCTGCTGTCTGAAAGTGAGTTTTGAGCTAAAATGATTTTAAGTCTTTAATGGTGATGTTAGTTGGTATATGAAATCATCCACGACGCTACCGTCTCCAGACTCAGATAAACTCCTTTGTTTGTAACCCGAACTGACCCACTTTCAACAGGCCAAAAAACCCTGGCAGTTGGCCCAGAGGAAGTCCCGACGAGGCGCGATCAAGCCCCGGAATGACTGTGGAAACGCAAGCACTAGCACGCACGCTTTTGGCCTGTCAGTGGAAACACAACTAATGAAGACCATAGGCTGGCATTGTACACGTAGGTATGTTTCAGAAGTAAGACTGGAATTGCTGACAACTTGTTTCAGCAGTTCAGAAGCCATTCTTTCTTTTGGGAGACAATTTGTCTTGCACTTTGATCTTTAAAACTTTGCAGACCTTTTGCATTCACAAACAGCTATATTACATGTATATCTACATGAAAGGTAACGTTCAAAAAAAGCAATATCTATTAATAGTTCTAAAGTGCACTAAATACTGGAAATCCCCCACCACCCATCGTGACTGTAGGATAAGCCCTCAATGTTCTTAAATCCTAGATACACCCTTGCTTCCCAGTACACGTACATGAGCTCTCTGATGAAGACCCCATAGGAGAGAAGCTCAGCCTTCTCTCTCTCATCAACAAGGTCATGTGGACCGCATGCTGGAAGATTAAATTACATTTTCTGTGGAGTGGATGCAGCGCTGTGGCTATTTTACTCAGACCCCCAAGGCCTCTCACAGAGCGTCCCACGGTCAGGGGCTGGCTAACATCGAAGCTCTCTTTCATTGACATGCTTACACTCCCCATTAGACCTGCCCTGCTTTAGCCATTGATTTATTCATCCACACTGCAGGGGGCTAATAAGCAGCAAAAGCAGAAAGAACAGGGTTTAATTTTCCAGGGACAAAGGAGATATTGAGGCAATTACAACGGTGGGAAAGACATCGTACGCGTTAAGCCTTGAAGGTCACCAATTGCCACCTAAATGACAGGAGAGAAAAAGACACCACTTCAATGGAATTATTATGTTGCATCACACAAAAAAGGCTGAAAATGGCATGTGGGTGATGCATTATCTTGCTGCGCCATGTGACATCTTCCGATATGAATATCCACATTGTGCTGAATTGATTGAGATCGATAACCGATCGATGGCCTGCAACCCGGCAGGAAGTTATCAGCAGGATAAGCTTCCTGTGATCTCTCTTGAGGATGGCAGTAGATAAATGTTAACAGGGACACTACACGATATCTCAAACTTAGTCATATGAAATCAAATTATTATTATTGTGAATGTTTCATGATTGTTTTTCTCCCTTTTTGTATGCTTTGCTGCAGTTACAACTCTCGCTCCACCTCCCTACACTCATATTTTTAGTGTGATTGACTAAAAAACCCAATAAGCACAAAATAAAGTTTATCTGATAAGATCACATTAATATTGTTATTGTGAATTCTTTTGACCACGATAATTGTTAATGTGACAGGCCTAATCCAAAGCAACTTACATTTCATTGGGCCAAGTGTGCCGCACACGTCCTGAAAAGTGTCAAAAAATTGGTGGCTGGCTGCAGTATAGGTCATAAATCCCGCCCTCTTCAAGTAATCGAATGGGACGTGACTCAAACTTTAAAAAAATAATCCAATTGAAATCATTGGCTCAAGAGGTCAGCAGCCATTTCTGGAACATTTTGGTTTCATTTTACTACAGTGGAAGGAAGCGGAAACACGTCATCCATGTTTTTTACAGCCTGTGCATTGAGATATTCACACAACAAAATATTCTGGGGGCCATTAAATTTTTGTGAAAATTGTCAAAAATGCTGGCGTGGCTGGCAACTTAATTTTTTTTTTTTTTTAAATGCTGGCGGGGGAAGAGTTAAGATTGTTTGCCTGCCTTGGTTTAAACTGGTCTCCAAACCCATCAACACTGGTTTTCAGATTTTCTCCCAGCCTAACCATCTGACCCCAAACTCCTCCAAAAGAATTTAACAGACCAACAAAGACCAGCAAACCAGCTTAGGCTGGTTTAAGGGTCGACTCTACTTCAGTGCACACTTTCCACAAACCCTCAATTCCCGATGGATAAAATCAAATCCTGTCCCACTTTTTCACTTTGAATATCCTCTTCACTTGGAAATATGTTATATTACAGAAATAAAACATTCATGCTGACAATGTTTTTCCACTCACTGCAATACAGCACACTCAAGAAAAATAAGACATCTTCAAACAAAAAGCAAACAAACTTTCTAGACAGCATTTACAGTAACAAGTGAGGAAAAGGCGAAGTAAAAAAAAAAAAAATGGAGCAAGATAGGAAAAATCTAAAAATTAGACATGAGAGAAGTAGTAACCATGGCAACATCACTGAGAGTTTTATTTCAGTTGAGTTTCAGGGCTGAGGGCTTTTGAGGGCTTTTTGCAGTTGTTTTCGTCCAACAGGCTTCTCCAGAGACCCTTAAAGAGCATTCCTGAACACAGAACAAATGCACTACACAGAGACACAGCTAGCAGCTTCAATAAGACACTATTCACACACGACTTTATAAAGGATTCTGGTGACCGATAAAAACAAGCTGCAAAGTAACATGACAATGATCTGAGTAGGGCTGAGTATCGCCAACTACACAAGCATTCAGTAGGTTGGTACCATCATGGTATCGTAACTGGACTGCGATTGAAAATCTGTGTGTCTGAACCTGGGAAGTCTCTCTTGTGTGGTTTGCTTCACTTTCATCCAGCCAGGAGCTTCATGGAAGTGACTATGAATGCACACGAATAATAATCGAATGTATGGTGAGAAAAGAAATCGCAAAACATATCACCACAATCTAGGCCCATTCTTCTTATTACAGCCTTGCTTGAGTGTGTACGGCCGTTGTGTGGTGTGTGGCAAAAGGAACATTTCATTGCCTTTGGGGCATCGTGATAAATTCATAAGCTTTGAGAGTGACGTTTATTTAAGGTAGGAGAGAACAAACCAGTGACATGTTGTGTGTGATTTCTCTGCAAGACAGCGGGAGCTCAAACAGCAGTCAAAGCAAGCACAGCACGCCAAGCCTCAAACCTTTCATAATTTATTGATGTGTGGTGCCCTCTTTGTGCAGCAGGACAACGGAAAGGAAGGAACACGATTTTGTTCTTTATTCAGAAACACAGAGACGCCATGAAGCCATGAATGACAGTGTTACACAAGGATGAGCATCAGAATGAGACTAGGTTGTGTGCATGAACACTACATGTCACCAGTATGACCAAACAGTTTTTTATGAAATTAGTTATTTTATACCACAGTGAATAAAAAAAATAAAAAATGTAATTAATTAATTAAAGATAAAATATACATATGCATATATTTTTGACATTAATAAGAAATATAAAATATATTCATACAGTTATAATGTATACAATTATGTAGTGTATATATATTTAGAACTTATTTTAGCTCTATTTCAATTAACGACAATATGTTTTATGTTTTTATTTTTACTTAGCAACACTGCTTGATGGATGCAAACCAAAAGATAAATGTATTCATAAATAAGTCCTGCATATGTGCAAAACAGCTTCACATTATGTAAAACTATAACAGATTCAATAAAGGGGGAAACAAATATTATTATAAAATGGAGAGTTCCTACTATACACCATATTAATGCAGCAAGTTGTTGCTTGGCAACGTAAACATCTAAACTCCACTTTGCTTTAAAACCCTTAATAAACAGCTCTTCATCATCTCCCTCGACATGCCCCACTCTGTAATTTTGCATTACCTGCGTCTTCGCTCTCATATGTGAATAATGTAAGGCAGCCCTGCCTAGTGCAGCTTCACAAAAAATATCTACATAGCACATAGTAAAACAGATTCAAACATTTCTAATGTCACATGGTATATACCATCAAACCAGCCCGCCTTAATGCAGTACAACAGACCATTATCTGGGTAGAACCACACTGGCACACACAAAAGCCTACATTTGAAGTTACACACTTAGACACATGCAGAAAGAATTTGGCACATCAATAATTCAAATGGATCCTGAAACAGGCCGTTTGAGCTCCTCTAATCTGCCGACTGTGAGGCTGGCTCTCATCAGCCAGACTCTGCCATAACGCTGCCATTAACCAAGTGACACCTGCAAAGTCTGAGACTTATATCAAAAGCACTATTCAGACAGGATTACTGCTCCAAATCACGACCGTGTACAATTTTTAACACAGGACCTTTCATGTACTCATTCGAACAGGATTGGGATCACTGTAGTTATTATTAAAATAGGCGTACATGTTGCGTTCATGATGAAACCCATTGAAAAAAAAAAACTTAAGGTGATGATTATACCTGACCCTCCAACTACACAGCCATTTGAGTATTTTCTGTGATCAGACTTTATAGATTTTTTCTTTTCCTTTTTTAATCACAAAAATCAAACATTCCAATTAGATCGAGTTAGCCCCCAAAAAATAAGTAATTAATTGAATTGTTATGCAGGTTGTGTGGCATAACAGACACAGACATGTTTAATTCTGATGAGAATGAATATATTATATATATATATATATATATATACATATACACATATACATACACACACAGGTGCTGGTCATATAATTAGAATATCATCAAAAAGTTGATTTATTTCAGTAATTCCATTCAAAAAGTTAAACTTGTATATTGTATTCATTCATTACACACAGACTGATATATTTCAAATGTTTATTTCTTTTTTGATGATTATAACTGACAACTAAGGAATATCCCAAATTCAGTATCTCAGAAAATTAGAATATTGTGAAAAGGTTCAATACTGAAGACACCTGGTGCCACACTCTAATCAGCTAATTAACTCAAAACACCTGCAAAGGCCTTTAAATGGTCTCTCAGTCTAGTTCTGTAGGCTACACAATCACGGGAAAGACTGCTGACTTGACCGTTGTCCAAAAGACGACCATTGACACCTTGCACAAGGAGGGCAAGACACAAAAGGTAATTGCAAAAGAGGCTGGCTGTTCACAGAGCTCTGTGTCCAAGCACATTAATAGAGAGGCGAAGGGAAGGAAAAGATGTGGTAGAAAAAAAAGTGTACAAGCAATAGGGATAACCGCACCCTGGAGAGGATTGTAAAACAAAACCCATTCAAAAATGTGGGGGAGATTCACAAAGAGTGGACTGCAGCTGGAGTCAGTGCTTCAAGAACCACTACGCACAGACGTATGCAAGACATGGGTTTCAGCTGTCGCATTCCTTGTGTCAAGCCACTCTTGAACAACAGACAGCGCCAAAGGCGTCTCACCTGGGCTAAAGACAAAAAGGACTGGACTGCTGCTGAGTGGTCCAAAGTTATGTTCACTGATGAAAGTAAATTTTGCATTTCCTTTGGAAATCAGGGTCCCAGAGTCTGGAGGAAGAGAGGAGAGGCACACAATCCACGTTGCTTGAGATCCAGTGTAAAGTTTCCACAGTCAGTGATGGTTTGGGATGCCATGTCATCTGCTGGTGTTGGTCCACTGTGTTTTCTGAGGTCCAAGGTCAATGCAGCCGTATACCAGGAAGTTTTAGAGCACTTCATGCTTCCTGCTGCTGACCAACTTTATGGAGATGCAGATTTCATTTTCCAACAGGACTTGGCACCTGCACACAGTGCCAAAGCAACCAGTACCTGGTTTAAGGACCATGGTATCCCTGTTCTTAATTGGCCAGCCAACTCACCTGACTTTAACCCCATAGAAAATCTATGGGGTGTTGTGAAGAGGAAGATGTGATATGCCAGAACCAACAATGCAGAAGAGCTGAAGGCCACTATGAGAGCAACCTGGGCTCTCATAACACCTGAGCAGTGCCACAGACTGATCGACTCCATGCCACGCCGCATTGCTGCAGTAATTCAGGCAAAAGGAGCCCCAACTAAGTATTGAGTGCTGTACATGCTCATACTTTTCAGTTGGCCAAGATTTCTAAAAATCCTTTCTTTGTATTGGTCTTAAGTAATATTCTAATTTACTGAAAGATACTGAATTTGGGATTTTTCTTAGTTGTCAGTTATAATCATCAAAATGAAAAGGAATAAACATTTGAAATATATCATGTCTGTGTGTAATGAATGAATATAATATACAAGTTTCACTTTTTGAATGGAATTAGTGAAATAAATAAACTTTTTGATGATATTCTAATTATATGACCAGCACCTGTATGTATATATATATATATATACACATATACAGTACTGTGCAAAAGTCTTAGGCTCGCTAGTATTTTTACACACAAAAAGTGGGTTTAAGACAGTTATTTATATCTTTTGCTGTAGTGTGTCAGTAGGAAATATCAGTTTACATTTATAAATTAATTGCCATTAATTTTAATAATCCAGTGAGATTTTTGTATGCATAAAGAGTCTGACAATAGTCTCTATGCTCCACATGGAGATCTGATCTCATCTTCATTGAGTCTGTCTGTGATTACATGAAGAAACATAAAAAACTGAGATGGACTAAATCCAGAAGAACTGTGGCAACGTCTCCAAGACACTTGAAGAAACCTTCCTGCAAAACTACATGAATAGGTGTAGGAATAGATGCAGGTGACAAAAGCCGTTTTAAACGCAAAGGGTGGTCACCCCAAATATCGATTTGATTTAGTTAATAGAAGTTAATTCATAAATAAAAGCTATTTATGTTATTATTTTTGACAGCATTCTCACTTTAAAGCATTCTGACAAGTGCCTAAACTTTTCACAGTACTGTAGTTTTGCAGGTAGGTTTCCTCAAGTGTCTGGGAGACGTTGCCTTAGTTTTTCTGGATTTAGTCTGTCTCAGTTTTTTCTGTTTCTTAATGTAATCACAGACAGACTCAATGATGGGGAGATCAGATCATACCGGCTGCTATCAGACTTCTTGTGCATAAAAAAAAAATATATATATATAATTTTTTTTTTTTTTTTTTTTTTATAAAAAAAAAAGTGAAAAAACAATTTATCGTCCTTCTCTAGTTGTGTCCAAATAAGAGGCTAAGAACAACCAACTAAAAACAACCGCTTTGGTATAGGTTGGTATATCCTTGCCATATCCTTTAAATTTTGTGGATCATTTCAAAAATATTTCAACAAATGTGATGGAAACCATTTTGTGAGACTCTTCATCCATCTGTCTCCATCTGCGGTAGGTCATACCTGTGTGTCTGACCCCACATGAACCTTGTGTCAGTGTCCGTGTGCCAACCCCATGCCCCCAAACTTTTTTTCACACTGGGCGAGGGCTGAAATGTCACCATCTGTTAGCTCCAAATGTGCACCGAGACAAAGTTCCCTCTTAGCAGAGGCCTAATAGAGCAGCTGGAGAGCGGGAAAAAAAGAGGTCTCCATCTCCCCTCAGCAAAGTGTGAATATTTATTAGTATGAGTCTCCTCCGCACTCATGTTCGCTCGCTGCGTTTGTTAGCAGCCCTGTTATACATCCCCACTGCTTGACTCTGAAGCGATGGGCTTCTCTTTAAATGCTCGGTGGTGGCCCTAACTTCAGCTCCAACATAGGCTCTCCAATGACCCAATTAATCTCAGCTACAAAATAGGATTCATCAGATGCTTTTTTCCGAGGCCAGCAACACATTCCTGCTGTGCATTTATAGCAAGCATAGAACATCAAACAAGCATTCAATGTATACCTGGAATATAATTTCATGACACTAAAAACTGTTTAGCATAAAATTGTATTTCATTTGCATTGAATGGATTGTGTCCTGCAAAACTGCTCATTAATGAAAATATCTAATCAGCCAATCACATGACAGCAACTCAAAGCATTTAGGCATGTGCTGCATACAAAAATCGCATACCGCATAGTAGGTATTACATTTGGTTTGAAACGTACCTTGCAACCGTTAAAATACAGTATGAATGTGTGTAGTAAGAATGAAATTCGGATAGGCTACTATGACGTCAGTTGCGTCGCTTCACCTCCATTCACAAATCTTCACCCGGGGTCTCATGGGATAGTAAAGTGTCCATCGAATGTGCACTTCAGAATCTCGCCGGAAATAGTAGGTCACCTGGGTAATTTTCACCTACTGTTTTATAAATACTATTAATTTGGACATACTATACAGTGTGCAATTAGGCTCTGTAGGCTGCTGAAGTTCAAACTGAGCATCATAATGGGGAAGAAATGTGACTCAAGTGGCTTGGATCCTACTTCTTGGTCACAAAGCTCAAATCATCTCAAACATGACAATGAGTTCACTAAACTAAAATGGTCTCTACAGTCACCAGATCTCAATCCAATAGAGCACATTTGGGATGTGCTGGAACGGGAGATTCACATCATGGATTATACCTCATGGATGCTATCATGCCAATATGGACCAAAATATCTGAGAAGGGTATAGCTGCAGAGATCTCCAAATGGGGGTGGGAACTCCAAAACGGGATGGGAGCTCCAAAATAGGGTGTGGCTTCCTCCCACTGACAGACAGGCACATGACACGCATGCAAGATTTTTTCCCCAATCAAGTTCAGCGCAAACTCCACCCTGCAGACGATTCTAAAGATTTCATTGGTCATGTCAATCACAGTGCTGATTTCATACAATGCTATGCTACAATCAATTCTAACCCCTAAACCTACCCTACACCCTAACCTTAACCAGTGAAATTGACTGCAAGGCAGGATTTGCGCTGAATAGCGTGCTAAAGAAAATGGCAGTTCAGAAGATAAGCAGTAATAAGATCATGCAATATGAGATCGCTGAGCGGGCTGTCTGTAACTTCCCAACCGGACCTCACCAGACATTGGTCCGTCACTATCCCCTCCTACCCTGCGAATCTCGAGCCCAAGGACACCCTCATCGCTTAGAACACAGTGATAGAGTAGAATAATCCCACACGCGGCACTGGGACGGTTCGCGGGAGAGCTCGCAGGGGATTCCTGCTTATTTCATTGAGCAGAGGTTCAAACTCCAGTCTGAATGCCACTGGCCACAAGCTCTGGCCTCCTCTCTAATGGAGCAAATTTATTTATATAACATATTTTATAACTTTTTTTGTTCTAATATCAACTAGAACTAGAACATTTATTTTGAAATATAAGACTGTGACAACTGGATGAAGCCAGAGCCAATAGCGAAAGTCTTTTCACTTGGAGACCTCGCCCCCTTTTGGAGGTTCTGCCCATTTTTGGAGCTCACGCCCCATTTTGGAGATCTCCGGTCTGCAGTTATACCTACTTGGAGAATCTGGGGAAAGTTTCCAGCACTTTGTTGAATCTATGCCATGAAGAATTAAGGCAGTTCTGAAGGCAAAAGGGTACTAGCAAGGTGTACCTAATAAAGTGGCCGGTGAGTGTGTATTCCAAAATGATTCTTTAGCATCAAATTGTGCCAGGTTCGTGCAAGGTCTTTGTGAGACACTATCAGACTAGTCAAACACTATAAAGATGAAGCACCCTTACAGTACAGCGCTGACAATTTTTAATGCGTCTGCAACTATTCATCATGTCAGGCTGGGTGAAAAGATCTTCATTTGAGACTCTGTGTCTTCATCTCCATCTCGGGCCATAGGAGAGAAACAAAAAGAGGCTCTGCAATTACACGGAACAGTGTGCAGTGTAGTGACAGCTTTAGATTAAAGCAAAATCTATTCTGACAAGGGAGTGCCATGAATATATCCCCACCATGCGGCGGGGCCACGCGGCCAGCCTGAGAATTTAGGCTCTCTAAATGCTGCAATCTCATTTGCAAGCCGAAGCGGAGACTGCGTCAATCCTTTCATGGGCAAGAGCGTATAACAGGACACTGATCAAATGAGGGTGCATGAAGAAGATGTCACAAGGGATGTAATCTTTAAGAACAAGGTCTAAAAAACTAAATTAGAAAAAGGGCAGGCCAGGGTAAGTCAGAATAGACTTGTTTTGGAGCAGGATAAAACATCCGCATTTCTTTAATGCAGAACATTCATGAGGAACACAAGAAAAGAATGAGATGTAAAGAATGGCAGTCCATGAGGGATTTTTCTGTGGAGGCTGATATGTAAATCAGTATTGATAAAAACCTACTAGAAAAAAAATACACTACCAATTGGGGTCAGTGTTTTATTCTTTTTGAAAGAAATTAATACTTTAATTGTGGATGCATTAAATTGATCAAAAGTGGCAGTAAAGAAAATCAGCATATTAGTATGAATATCTGAAGGATCATGTGACACTGAAGATGATGCTGAAAATTCAGCTTTGCCATCACAGGGGTAATTTAAATATATTCAAATAGAAAACCTTTCTTTTAAATTGTAATAATATTTCACAATATAACTGTTTACAGTATTTTTGATCAAATAAATGCAGCCTTGGTGAGCATAAGAGACTTCTTTCAAAAACATTAAAACATATCATTACAGACCTGAACTGTTGAATCGTAGTGTTTACACTATACACATTATATATATGCATATAGAGGAGCAGTTAGGTGTATGCTGCAGTAGGATTATGACTAGTAGCATATTTTAAAACACAAGTACTGTACCAGATGGAGTTAAGATGCACCAATTCAACATGGGGATGTGTGTGCGGTCTCGCTAGTGTCATTACGTTGTGATTGGCATGACCGCACACATGGATGCATTTCAGTAAGAGTCCAAGGAGAGAGAGAGAGAGAAAGAGCTTCTTTCCTCGACACTAAATCACCAAATAGCACTCTCAGGCAATGAGAGAGAAACAAAAAAAAGTCCAAGCACAAAACACAGAGCGGTTGCTTACATTAGGACTAAATTAAAACTCCAAATTAGAGTACCAAGTGGAGAAAGTGCTTCATTTGGCAAGCTGGAATAAAGTGTATGCAAGAGAGAGAGGAAGAGAGGAGAAATAAAGATTAAAGGGGTCGAGGAGGAGTAGAAGAAATTAAATAAAACCCCTTAGAGGGGACATCGCTGCAATGTTATTGGTTTTTCTGCAGCTTTTTCTATTGTAACTGGACAAAAGAGAAGGCTAATGACACAGACTGTTACCCTTAGTCCACTCAGCCCACCTCACATGCAATTATATGACAGAGAAACTGCAATAATAACCTTCAGACTTCACATGCAGATACTTCATGCTCTACATGACCCTTAAAAGAAATCAAATCTACCAACATTTGAACATACACACGCATAGACACATGTTGAGTTTCCATGTTTTATGGGGACTTTCCATAGACATTTCCTGCATCCGAAATTGCATACTGAAGGTATCATTTGGTTTGAAACTTTCTTTGCGACCGCTAAAAAAACGATGTTCTATGTAGTATAATGTGAAATCCGGATGTACTACATCCACCATGTTGTCATTGTCATGTGACCTATGGCGTTGGTTGCGTCACTTCACCTCCCTTCACAAATTCTCTCCAGTGGCCTCATGGGATAGTAAAGTGTCCATCGAATGTGGAAGTAGTACAGTAGATCATCTTTGCACTTTTCACCTACTGTTTTATGAATACTATGAATTCTGACATACTACTCAGCTCACATACTAGGGCTTTTCACACTTGAAATAGTTAACCCTGGGTTATTCTAAACCCTGGGTATATTGCTTCACGTTTCATACTGCTCATAATTTACCCGGGGATAACAATGAACTCTTTCTCCAATAGCAACAGACCTCCAAACTCCATGTGGCCTTCAGATTAGCTCAAGAACAGTGCGTAGAAAGCTTCATGGAATGTGTTTCTATGGCTGAGCAGCTGCATCCAAGCCTTACATCACCAAGTGTAATGCAAAGCGTCGGATGGAACGGTACTTGCCTGACTGCATTGTGCCAAGTGTAAAGTTTGGTGGAGGAGGGATTATGGTGTGGGGTTGTTTTCCAGGGGTTGGACTTGGTCCCTTAATGCTTCAGCATACCAAGACATTTTGGACAATTTCATGCTCCCAACTTTGTGGGAACAGTTTGGGGATGGCCCCTTCCTGTTCCAACATGACTGTACACCAGTGCACAAAACAAGGTCCATAAAGACATGGATGAGTGAGTTTGGTTTGGAGGAGCTTGACTGACCTGCACAGAGTCCTGACCTCAACCCAATAGAACACCTTTTGGATGAATTAGAGCGGAGACTGCAAGTCAGGCTTTCTCATTCAACATCAGTGCCTGACCTCACAAATGCGCTTCAAGAAGAATGGTCAATTCCCATAAACACACTCCTAAACCTGGAAAGCCATTCCAGAAGAGTTAAAGCTGTTATAGCTGCAAAGGGTGGGCCAACTCCATATTAAACCCTATGGATTAAAAATGGGATGTCATTAAAGTTCATGTGCATGTAAAGGCAGGCGTCCCAAAACTTTTGGCAATATAGTGTATAGTAAAAAAACAAAAAAAAAGTAAAAAGACAAAAAAACAGTAGGGCTTTTCATACTGCGATTAACCCCGTTCTTAATACCACTTTTAACCTCGGGTAAAAGAATGTTTCACTAGTAATTTAGAAGCAGAGTTAGTAAACCTAATCCAGAGAAGGGTTTCATAACCTCGGGTAAAAAGTGGTACTATTGTTCTTAAAAATGGTGTTTAGAACGGGGTTAAACACAGTGTGGTACACACATATATGGAGGGTATGGCATGGAGTGGGGTGTACCTGGGACACTGGGTACACCGTTGAGCCTTCGAAATGGAAGCATTTTTGGACTCAGCAATAATGATTTTTATACTGTATATATTATCCCCAACCCTAACCCCTTAAACCTACCCATAACAGAAAAACATAATTTTCTTTTTCAAAAAACATCTTTCTGGATGATTTATAATGTGTTTTATCTCATGGAAAGGGCTGTCCATATACTGTGCTATGCAGCATAAAGTCTCCTTGCTGCCTGAAATTGTGATAAAATGTGCATGTAGTTCTTTTTTTCAGCTTACGAGTCATTTCTACAGACTAATAATCACTGCACTCATTAAATATTTGCTTGCTTTTCTCTAAAGCTCTCTTGAAATTTGTTTTAGATCATTAGATGTGACATTATGGTTCCTTGGAAGCCTGTTTGAAGCCTTAGGAGGTGCCTTCAAACAAAACGCTGCCTATTTAGTTCTTTACTGACTGGGCAGTGAGGCAGCAAAGCAGCTACCTTGGGTTCCGGACACAGTGATAGCATGAAATTTCCCACCTCAAAATGCACTATATTCAGAAGCTGTCCACCTCGCTGCCATGTGTCTTTGATCTGCTGTAGGAGTAATTATTTATATTGCTTTGTTGGTTCATTCATTTCTTCTCTAAACAGCCAGCACCTTCCCTCTCTTTCTTTGTCTGACAGTGTGCTGTGGTTGTGGGTGCTGCTGACGCTGCAGGTATGTGTTGTATATTTGATCTGCTGTAGGAGACGAGGAAATCAGATCAATGGCTGCTGCATCATCTCGACAACAGCTCAGCAGCATTCAAATGAGAAGACCCACAGAGACAGACTCAAGAAGAAAGTGGGAGAAAGCACACAATGTGTACGGATTCTGCTAAAAGTTTGCAAACTTTATGCATCTGTTCCAAAAAGTTTGACATCGGAATGATGCTAAGCTAACAAAGCAATCAACGTATAATAAATGCAATTATTCCTTAGCGAGATAGTGTTGTTTATATTTGAAATGCATAGGCACAGTTCATTTATACATAGCCTGGTGTTAAAGATACACTGAAAAAATTGGTGCAGGATTTAATTTGAAATATTTTTTCTCAGAAATTGCTCAAATTCACAATGGGCCCTATTTTAACGATCTGAGTGCATGGTCTGAAGCGCATGGCGCAGGTGCACTTAGGGCGTGTCCGAATACTCTTTCGCTAGTTACTATACTATACTAAAAGAATAATTGAAAAACCGATCACAAAAGGAGATTTTCAGTAAAAGAGATCCATCTAGTACATTAAAACTGAATGTATTCTATGACTTATGACACATATTTAATTGCCCATATTTTTAATTGAAGATGTCATAATAGCAACACCATGAATTCATTCTGAATGTGTTCACTCAATTAGCATATGCATGAATGTACATCTAACTCATAGAATTACTGAATAATAACCTCATGCATTATATTAAAGGACAATAACACTAGTAACAACCTGCGACTCAGGACCTTTTTCCAAATTCATCTAGCCTCAAGGGTCTAATTGTACCTTTTCAATTCAAAATAAAAACAATATTTTGCTTCACAAATCTAAAAACATTTGAGTGTCCACAAATCCCTCATTAACAACGAGACACAAAAACTTAGCTGATATTCAATGTCACATATCACAAAATTAGATCAATTAACCATAAAACTGTTCAGAATGAGTAACTCTCACAAACGTTGAAATTCAGAGGCAATAAACAGCATAGCAATTCATCAGCTGTGTTGCGATGAAACTGTGTGCAATCTATAGTCAAGAGATACAATTAAAAGGCAAAAAAAAACATTTATTTTTTCATTTGATTAAACTATTTTTATCAATGTTCTTTTTTCAGTACTGAATAAGTATAATATTAAATTTATAATATTTTAGCTCATCATTGACCATTGAGGTTGATGCAATGCATTATGGGATTGACTAGTCTGTGCAGGATGCTGTACATGCGATGCTGGCTTTAAATTTGGTCAAACTAGGTATATTAGAAAACATACTGCTGTCTAACTTTCTGGTGAAGCTGGTTGACCAAGGCAGTCTTTCTGTTTGAGCTAGTTAGGAAGTCTGGTGGTGACAGCAGCATTCAAAAGTACAGCGAAGCACCGTAAAGTGTCAGAAGACCAAAAAGTCTGTGTATGCATGGTAAAAAACACACATTGCTTGCTGCTGTCAAGGTCTTGTGCGTCTCTGACCTCCTTGATGGACCTACATGAATGTAGTGAGAGCAGATGCGATGCCCTCTGCCCTTTGCATCTCTACTACACTGACATCCTGCAGAAAGATGTTTCACTCTCCTCTCATCACTCCACAGGTCACCTCACCAGAGCCACATGTCATCATAAGTTGTCATGGTCAAGGAGATATGCAAGACTTGTCAGAGTTCAAGCTTCACATCAAAAACATGTACAGTGCTTGAGAGGCTGACCTCAGAGCAGAATAACTGATGTCAGATCACTCAAGAGAGCCTTTCCAAAAGCAACCACTGAAAACGTGTCATGAAACTCTCACCCATAAGTCAAGACAAGAGATACCAAGTGAGTGCTCTCAATCTTCATCCCTCATGAGGCAGTTACCATAAACATATGATGCATCACACCTCAGAGTCACCTAAAGATATGAACAGCACCAGAGTAAACAGCATTAAACATACCATGCAATAGTCGTGGCCTAGCAGTTACCTTGTATGCTAATACTTGGAGAAAGCCATCCATTGGCTTTCCCATTCTTAAGAGCAGTTGCTCACATAGTGCACAACAAAAAGATTTAAGATAAAAGATTTCAAATCTTTGCTCACCTTTTGAGCCAAACACATGAGCTCATGTGACTAATCACACTAAAGCTGCAGAAAAATAAATACAAAATTAAAATATGTATTTAACAAAAATACTTTTTTTAATATATGTGAGCTTGTTGACATGCAATCATTTATAATAAAAACAATTTTAAATCTTAAGAAAAAATAAGATTATACACTATATTGCCAAAAGTATTGGGACACCCCTCCAAATCATTGAATTCAGGTGTTCTAATCACTTCCATGGCCAAAGGTGTATAAATCAAGCACCTAGGCATGCAATAAGTCTAAATAAATTTCCTCACAACTAAATATTCCACTGTCTACTGTTTAGTGGTATTATAACAAAGTGGAAGCAAATGGGAGCAACAGCAACTCAGCCACGAAGTGGTAGGCCACGTAAAATCACAGAGTGGGGTCGGCGCATACTGAGTCGCCAATAGCTACAAACCTTCAAACTTTGTGTGGCCTTCAGATTAGCTCAAGAACAGTGCAGAGAGAGATTCATGGAATGGGTTTCCATGGCCGAGCAGCTGCATCCAAGGATTTAATCACCAAGTGCAATTTAAAGCGTCTGAAGCAGTGGTGTAAAGCACGCTGTCACTGGACTCTAGAGCAGTGGAGACGTGTTCTTTGGAGTGACAAATCACGCTTCTCTGTCCGGCAATCCGATGGACGAGTCTGGGTTTGGTGGTTGCCAGGAGAATGGTACTTGGAGGAGAGATTATGGTGTGGGGTTGTTTTTCAGGGGTTGGGCTTGGCCCCTTAGTTCCAGTGAAGAGAACTCTTAATGCTTCAGCATACCAAGACATTTTGGACAATTTCATGCTCTTGACTTTGTGGGAACAGTTTGGGGATGGCCCCTTCCTGTTCCAACGTGACTGCGCACCAGTGCACAAAACAAGGTCCATAAAGACATGGATGAGCGACAATGGACAGATGAACTTGGACAGTATCTTTGTTGGACATTATATCAATGGAACTCTCAACTTTTCGTATACATGGATCCAATGTCAATGCTTTTGATATTGTGTCAACTTTTGTAACATCTTTGTAATTTTAAATTTTTTAATTTGTCTGCATTGTCTGAGGTATATAACCCAATCTGGTATACTACGCAATCTGGTATAGCTCAACCACAACAGATCAGACGAAGCCCTTCTGGCTCACTTGTACAATTATTCCTCTAGCCTAGCACTCCTTCCAACCGTAAAGAGACTCATCACTCAATCCATTAAAATATGGATATTGAGGCAGAAAAACTTCATTCATTCTTGACCTTTCATCAGCTACTAAGGACTGCAAAGGGTTGAAGAAGCAACTCATGAAGAGACTCTGAAACTGCAGAGTTGCGAATGAAAACACAGACTCAGCTCAGACCCACTGAGACGTCTTTGTGAACTCTATTATCAAAAAGCTTTCCTTGACATTCACACCAGTTCATCACTCCTGATTGGCCGACTTCCAGCTCAGGAGGTTATGGCAGCTCCGGCTGTTCACAGTAAGATGAAACAGCAGGGTTTGACTGGAGAACATGCTCATTTTTCACAGGCTTCTTGTGTGTGTGCCATCCATACCTCTTCTCGATGTGTCGCCACGAGGTTGAATAACCTGAGCAGCACCTCCACCAAGGCTGACACTCCAGGCTTAATTAGATCTCTTTTACAGAGATACGGCACTTGCTGAGTTGAGACATAAAAAGACATGAGGACTTGCATCAAGTTAAGCCAATTTTCAATTGGTTTATCAAATCATACCCCTGAAAAATACTGAATAAAAATCCCTGAACCTCAACAGGAAACAAAGATGCTTTGGATGAAGGTTCAGATATAGTGCACTTGAACATGCAAAAAAAAAAATGCTTTATTCATTTTATTCAATCATTTTCAGTTCTTCAAAAACTTTGCCAACCATGAAGCGGTTCACATAAACATGGGTGCCTCAGTACAATTTGGTGATATTAACAGTATCAGAGTGAACAAAAAAAATGAAACCCACCAGAAAATATTAGTAGTCATATACACTCACCTAAAGGATTATTAGGAACACCTGTTCAATTTCTCATTAATGCAATTATCTAATCAACCAATCATATGGCAGTTGCTTCAATGCATTTAGGGGTGTGGTCCTGGTCAAGACAATCTCCTGAACTCCAAACTGAATGTCAGAATGGGAAAGAAAGGTGATTTAAGCAATTTTGAGTGTGGCATGGTTGTTGGTGCCAGACGGTCCGGTCTGAGTATTTCACAATCTGCTCAGTTACTGGGATTTTCACACACAACCATTTCTAGAGTTTACAAAGAATGGTGTGAAAAGTTCTGTGGGCGAAAATGCCTTGTTGATGCTAGAGGTCAGAGGAGAATGGGCCGACTGATTCAAGCTGATAAAAGAGCAAATTTGACTGAAATAACCACTCGTTACAACCGAGGTATGCAGCAAAGCATTTGTGAAGCCACAACACGCACAACTTTGAGGCGGATGGGCTACAACAGCAAAAGACCCCACCGGGTACCACTCATCTCCACTACAAATAGGAAAAAGAGGCTACAATTTGCACGAGCTCACCAAAATTGGACAGTTGAAGACTGGAAAAATGTTGCCTGGTCTGATGAGTCTCGATTTCTGTTGAGACATTCAGATGGTAGAGTCAGAATTTGGCGTAAACAGAATGAGAACATGGATCCATCATGCCTTGTTACCACTGTGCAGGCTGGTGGTGGTGGTGTAATGGTTGGGGGATGTTTTCTGAGGCACACTTTAGGCCCCTTAGTGCCAATTGGGCATCGTTTAAATGCCACGGCCTACCTGAGCATTGTTTATGACCATGTCCATCCCTTTATGACCACCATGTACCCATCCTCTGATGGCTACTTCCAGCAGGATAATGCACCATGTCACAAAGCTCGAATCATTTCAAATTGGTTTCTTGAACATGACAATGAGTTCACTGTACTAAAATGGCCCCCACAGTCACCAGATCTCAACCCAATAGAGCATCTTTGGGATGTGGTGGAACGGGAGCTTCGTGCCCTGGATGTGCATCCCACAAATCTCCATCAACTGCAAGATGCTATCCTATCAATATGGGCCAACATTTCTAAAGAATGCTTTCAGCACCTTGTTGAATCAATGCCATGTAGAATTAAGGCAGTTCTGAAGGCGAAAGGAGGTCAAACACAGTATTAGTATGGTGTTCCTAATAATCCTTTAGGTGAGTGTATAGCCAACTACACGCACACACACATCATCTAACATCACAAGAGTGTGTAAAAACAGCTACAAAGATGTTAAAATGCTCACTCACAGGATAAAATGAACCTATTACTATCACATTTAAATTAATTGATTTAATCTCCACAAATGCGCATTAAGTTCTTAATGTCATCGCTAATTATCACACTGTTTATATGCCCAGGGGCTTCAGAAAGAGAGAGAGCTACCACAGATGTCGCACACACTTTCCCAAATGTTTTTGTTACTTTCCAGGTGAGACGCTCTGCTCTCTCGATCTCCGCATCTAGAGTTTTAACGATGGCCCAGAGACAAAGGCTCCATTATTGGAAAATAAGCCAGGACTGCCATATTAAAGCCTATAGCCTGTCCCTGTCACTCTCAGTACTAGGCTACATGATACACTCGCCTCCAGTAATATCCAATTTAAATGCTTGCAGGTGGCACAGCAAATGGGCACCCATTTCCTTTCACTTCACATTCTTATTTGTTGCCCACAGAGGCCACTGTTTTCGTAGCCCGAACATGTTGTGAGGGAAAGAGAGATATTGAGAGTCTAGTTCTCCAATCTTGCTTTTGTCATAAGAGTTGTGAAATGTGGGGCAGCTATAATTATCAGCGCTCATTGGATTAACTGGCCACCTGTGAGGGGGTTCGGACCTCAATGGTGAGCATTATGTCTAAAGAATTCTATGTGTGAATGAGCCAGGAACGGGGCCGCATCAGTACAATAATTGCAACATGGTGGGTCACCGTGAATTGGCCAAGTAAGACATGGAAGTAAAAGGGGGACAAATACAAACACTGAAACAACATTCCTGTCTGAAAACAGTCCTAACCTTTTACCTACTCCTAACCTAACTCTACCCATAATTTGATAGGTGAATAACACTGATGTAGAAGCACCACACCCTGGTTGTAAGCCTAAACTTGACATAAACTGTAATCTTGCCCCCAAATTGGTTGGTTGGATTGTTGTTCCAGGACCACCAAACATGTTGATTCAGGAACATGTTGTATTGGTGAAATCACGTTAACCTAGTGGGACGTCACCCCACAAATGCGCCCCCTGTTTTATCTCCTGTCTAGATCAGTGCATGCTTACGGATTGAAGTAGTGTTGTAAATTCAACCAGAGGTCACCTGCGTGCCTGTGACAGCCCAGCTGCTCTACTCTTTTTTTTTTTTTTTTTTTTTTTTGTATCCATCTTTCACTTTTTCTTTTTATTTCTATTTCTCCAAGTTGATGGATCACTGTTGCTGTTGGCTCTTAAGCAACCTTGAAAATATAAGCTATTCTGTTTCAATATAAATTCTGACTGGGGATTTGATGCCTTTTTCTTCACCTTTGGGAATTGAAAATGAAGGGAATAAATAATACTACACAATAAATAGAAAGCTTCAAATAAACCCTCTCTTAGATAAGATTAGGAACAGCTAAGAAATAAATAGGCTAATAAAAAACAGAATAAAAATAGGATAATCAAATTTAAACTCAGGTGATATTTATATGTATTCATACTATTCAAAATACTGTAAATATGTTCATAATCTGTAAATGTTTATTCTGACTAAACCTAACTGTGACTTTATACTTTGATACTATTTTCATATTTTATTCTTAGAATTTGTATTACTATGTTCTTGTTGTATTTGTATATGTGCACTGGAAGCTTCAGCTCCAAGAAAAATTCCTTGTGTGTGCAAGCACACTTGGAAATAAAGCCCTTTCTGATTCTAATTCTGATTCTGAACATACTCTTTATTAAGAAAAAGTCATCACATTTGCAACATCACTGCATAGTCTTCACTCTATCAATTGAACATAGTTTAATCCTACAAAATATAATAATGAGCAGTAATTTTCTTTGTCTTTTGTTGTTTGATTACGGACTCATTAAGAATGGCAGCAAGTATATTAGGCACGGATCCAATACACTGAAACGTGATTTTTTCCCCAACTGTTTACGTTCACTTAAGGCATAACCGACTGCGTTTAAGGAAATACTTACCAAGCAGGGCATTTTGACATATTTCTGTGTGTATTTGACCATTTGGGCATGAACCCACAGCCCAAAGTATTATTTGCTTGTCCGTGTTTCACTGTGTCTCTTTCACGGCTTAAAACTCTTTTAATAGCATGACCTGCAGTTTAGCAGTAGAAGACTGCGTTTTACAACAATCACTGATTTAGCTGATTTGGATGTTAAGTTTGAGCTCTTAGGGAGGAGTGAAAGCGCACCACTGTGAAGGAAAGAAAATTGCACAACCTCTTAATGTCATTGCAATGTCTCTGCAATGACATTGAAAATGTATTTTCTTTTTCAGGGGCTGTTTACCCGACACTGTTTTTAACTAAAAAACGTTTTACCCATTTTGGCCGTTCATTTGCACGACAACACCGTTTTGAGGGCCTGAAAAGGCAAACTTTTGTAAACGGGTTTGAAAGTGCACGTTTTTGAAAACGATACCGTTATCATTTTCGTGTAAACTACAAAAACATGAATTTGTGAAAACATGTTTATGTGTAATGCATGTGTATTCTATTGGTGGCATCGGCAACTACTGGCCTGGCAGCATAATACAGTGTTTTTAGTCATTTTCACGGATCCGTGAGCAGTGTTGGGGATAACGCATTACAAGTAACTTAATTTATGTAATCAGATTACTTTTTTCAAGAAAAAAAAATCTGTGAAATGCAAATTCAGAATACTATGCAACCTCTAATAATTAAATGTGTTAAATAAAATATCACTTTATTGACTAATGTATTTGCTGCTGACCTTCGATGATTCAGTTAAACCATAATCAAAAATGACTTAGATTATATTTTGTTTTTATTGGTGAAGTAAGTGTTAAACTTTCTTCTCCTGCATCCTATTCTTCTGCAATCCAGCACAGCTGAAAGGTTTGTTTGCACTATACAGACGTGAATTTGCATTTCCTTCAGCCTGAGGCTTATTATTTGCACTTTTTGAGTGAAAGGGCCTTTACATTTGCCCAAAAATAGAACTTGTTTGTTATAAAAAAAAAAGAACTACCAGACCAGTGAATGTAGTGAAGCAATTTCTTGTGAGTTTTGCATCATCTTATCGGTTTTTCTGATGTGCCTTTTTATAAAACTATATAAAATGTTTATCGACCGATAACGATCAGCTTTAATTGTTTAGCATTGTCACAATTATGACAACGTTCTCAATTTTTCAACTTGACACAGAAAAGGTTAGCAAGCGATTTTTTTTTCACACTAATATCATGTTAACACGCATATTGAAAAAAAAAAATCTTGTGACTATTCTGTTGAAACGGTGAGTATTATAGTGTTTATTGATTGGCACCATTCACTTCCATTGAAAGTGCCTCAACACAGATTTTTCAGAAATTTTGTGGCAAACAACATTATGCCATAAATGCTGTTTTTATAAATGCATTTACTGCACCAGGAATCTTCCTTTACCTTGATGTAAAGAGCAAAAATGGCAGCTTTCAAATCACAAATATTCAGTGATTTCTGTTAGCCGAGCAACTGACTTAAATGGAATGCAAACAGATAGCTTTAAGTATTAGCACGCAGAGATGACAACTACAACATGTGACTACATACACTCACCTAAAGGATTATTAGGAACACCTGTTCAATTTCACATTAATGCAATTACCTAATCAACCAATCACATGGCAGTTGCTTCAATGCATTTAGGGGTGTGGTCCTGGTCAAGACAATCTCCTGAACTCCAAACTGAATGTCAGAATGGGAAAGAAAGGTGATTTAAGCAATTTTGAGCGTGGCATGGTTGTTGGTGCCAGACGGGCCGGTCTGAGTATTTCACAATCTGCTCATTGGATTTTCACGCACAACCACTTCTAGAGTTTACAAAGAATGGTGTGAAAAGGGAAAAACATCCAGTATGCGGCAGTCCTGTGGGCGAAAATGCCTTGTTGATGCTAGAGGTCAGAGGAGAATGGGCCGACTGATTCAAGCTGATAGAAGAGCAACTTTGACTGAAATAACCACTCGTTACAACCGAGGTATGCAGCAAAGCATTTGTGAAGCCACAACACGCACAACCTTGAGGCGGATGGGCTACAACAGCAGAAGACCCCACCGGGTACCAATCATCTCCACTACAAACAGGAAAAAGAGGCTACAATTTGCATGAGCTCACCAAAATTGGACAGTTGAAGACTGGAAAAATGTTGCCTGGTCTGTGAGTCTCGATTTCTGTTGAGACATTCAGATGGTAGTCAGAATTTGGCGTAAACAGAATGAGAACATGGATCCATCATGCCTTGTTACCACTGTGCAGGCTGGTGGTGGTGGTGTAATGGTGTGGGGGATGTTTTCTTGGCACACTTTAGGCCCCTTAGTGCCAATTGGGCATCGTTTAAATGCCACGGCCTACCTGAGCATTGTTTCTGACCATGTCCATCCCTTTATGACCACCATGTACCCATCCTCTGATGGCTACTTCCAGCAGGATAATGCACCATGTCACAAAGCTCGAATTATTTCAAATTGGTTTCTTGAACATGACAATGAGTTCACTGTACTAAAATGGCCCCCACAGTCACCAGATCTCAACCCAATAGAGCATCTTTGGGATGTGGTGGAACGGGAGCTTCGTGCCCTGGATGTGCATCCCACAAATCTCCATCAACTGCAAGATGCTATCCTATCAATATGGGCCAACATTTCTAAAGAATGCTTTCAGCACCTTGTTGAATCAATGCCACGTAGAATTAAGGCAGTTCTGAAGGCGAAAGGGGGTCAAACACAGTGTTAGTATGGTGTTCCTAATAATCTTTTAGGTGAGTGTATATAAAAAAAAAACGTTTAAAAGCTTTATGATATAAAGTGATCTCTTCAGTAGACATTTTTGATTGCCTAGACTTTCAATAGATGGACAAAAAAATAAATAATATTAAACATATCTATTTGACAGTATATGCAGCGTTTTTTCCCTGTGGTATCGAAAATGGTATCAAATATCGATACTTTTCCAGGTATCATATCGAAGTTAGAAATTCCAGTATCATGATAACACTAGTATAAATACATCTGACAAGAAATTCGAGGTATATTTTTACAGACTGCCGGAAGCTACAGAAAAAAATAAACAAATGAATTGCTGCATTTCATAGAAACAACTGGACTTCAGGCAGCGAAACGTGGATTTGCAGTTATCATTTTGTGTCAATATGTTGAATTTTGGGGTAAAATCTAGGGCTGGACCAGAATATTAAAATATTCGTTCGGTGGGTTGGTATTCGATTTTTAATTTTGGGATCCAATTTATTTTTTTCTCACACCTGCCATCCCCCTCAAAACGTTTCTCATTCGCGCTTGAATATGATTTTACACTCTTTTTTTACAATTATCTTATAGCCTAGCTGTTTTAATAGGATTGACAGTTGAATAGAAACCCAACCTCGTGGGGTAAGTGCTTTCTGGTAACCGATGTTGATTTCAAATTACCAAAACAAACACGCCCCTATTTTGATAGCTCCGCCCCACACATACGTAACCCAGACAACGACTGAGGCAGAATCTGCTGTGCCAGCCGGCCGAGGGTATGATGCCATCAATAAGTGAAAGCAATGTGTGTTACTATGGTAATCCAGGTCGAATGTTCAGTGAAAACGTCATCCCTTACATCGCAAAAACACAAACACAGTTCTCATGAACAACTCAATAGCACAAGCACGACAGTCCAGCTAACGAACATATTACAAGATTAGAGGGTTATATCGATCATGAAAAGAGGAACCAAAGGAAACAAACATATATTAGGAGTATATTATCTTCGGACACACTTTGGGAGCTGACGCTTGAAACAGACAGCAAGGAGGTTTAGACGCTCCAGGGTTATACGATGTGGAAATGAATGGGTAATTATCATCGCTGAAGTGAACGACAATACGATCGTAAATGGACAGACAAGCAAACATGACACATGACATGAGCATATTCAAGCAAAAGCCAGCATATATTAGTTCTGTGAAACAAAACAAAATCAATGTTACTCGCCTATCGAGAATAAATAAAGCAACCTCTGCCTTCGCTCAAGTTCTCTCGAGCACTGAAAAAGCTGATCCGATATTTACACAAGTCCTACTTCTTGGGTCCATTCTTCGTACCTCGCTTAATACATCTGAGATGATTTGACAGATCCCAGATCTTCTAATCATAACTGATCTCTGGCTAATTTGGTTCTTCAAACGAATTTGCGGATTGGATTAAAATATCTGGATAAAGTCTGAGATTACTGCGCGTTCCTGTGTTCCCTGAAGAGGGCAGATGTATCGATACTCGAAACCACGATCAGCAATGCAGCGATTGGCTGGCGGCAAGACAGCAACATAATGACATCATATAATTAAAAAAGCCACCTGGCAAAAAAAATACACACAAAAGCCCCACGAATTTCTGGACCTTTATAAAGAAACAGCCAAACGACCAAACCAACATAAAAGTTATAATAGATAAATGATAAATGTTTTTTTTTTTTTTTTTTTTTAAACATGATTTCCAATAATTTATATTCACAATTTTATAGTATTTGTACACCTTTTACATTTTTATTTCAATGTTGTAATTAGCAATTCATTTAATTTTTAAGTCGATTTGAAGCAGATTTGTTATGTGACAGTTTCTTAAGGGTCAAGATCAAATTATCTGCATCTCTTGCGCTGCATCAAGCCACTCCCATAATATCCGTCATCACTCAAATTAATACACGGCTCAGAATAACGTTACAGCATGTGTATAAGACTCCAATAACATTATAAAGTAATTATTCCATCACAAATAAATCTCTCAATCAAGTGAGTGTGTCTATAGTATTATACACCTTTTACACAACATTATATAAAATTATTATTGCCCCTGTTCAGTAATGAACTCTTGTAATAAAGTAGCAGTGGCTGGGACAGATTTTAAGTATCACCTCAAGATGCAATCTAATCCTGTTTACATGAAATAAGCCTGCTCCCGAGCAGGTTTAAGTTTACGGACCTGTTGCTATGACAGCAAGTCCAGGATGAGCAATCAAATCCGGCTAACCGAGTTAGCGACGTACGAAGAACGGACCCCTTGCCTGATTGTAAGCCTTCTTTTGTTCCACAGACATCTTCCACATTTGTTTTTTTATCTGCCATCTCTCTCTTTCTGTCATCGCTCGGCTAATGTCCGTCCTGTGTCGTGTCTTTTGAATAATGACGTGCACTGAGCGCTCTCTTCTCCCCGTCATTAGTAGTCAAGTCAAGTCAAGCCACCTTTATTTATATATGCCGATTGTTTCAAAGCAGCTTCACAGTGTTAAACAGGAAAATAATGCAACATTATTTGATTTAGCTGTACAGCTGCTCTGGAGAAAACGGTGATGTCATCCCGCTCTGTTCAATTATCATATAGTGTCAATGCGGGCAGATCAGTAAAATAGTTGAATATTTAGTGTCCCCAACTGAGCAAGCCAAAAGCCAAAGGTGACAGAGGCGATGGTGACAAGGGACCAAAACTCCATCAGGTGACAGAATGGAGAAAAAAAACCTTGGGAGAAACCAGGCTCAGTCGGGGTGCCAGTGCTCCTCTGGCATTAGTAGACACGCCCCGTATTGCTGATTGGCTATAAGTATGTTTTGGTACTCGGCCCGAGACACTTTTCTAAAGCAGTTTTGAAATACCACTTACCCCACCTTTAATAAACATATTTGCTTCTTCTTAGCCTAAGTGTTCCCTGCAACTGAGTATTCTCTGTCTAGAGCTCACAACTGCATGAGCTTATATTTTGGGTTAAGCTGCGTTCGTTTGACATTGTGGAAAATAGAATAATAGAATCAAAATGTATTAGCCTTTTTACCCGTTAGGGATGTGACGGTGAGACAATTTTCGATCACCGTGAATGAATGACAGTGCGGCCGTGACCATTTTACTTTCAGTTTAGAATGAACGCCAATTCGAGGATGGGTTGCTTGAATGGTGGGTTCATTAGCCTATTATTATTAAATGAAAAACACAACAACAAAACAGTACAATGACAAACTCACTGAAATAGGCGCTTTTACATTTCGTGTTGAGATCAAATTTTCCGCCGTCATCTTGTCATTCTGTTCCACCCTCTCGTGATGAATGAAATCTGACTCCTTCTGCTGGTCTATGCTGCGACTTCAGCAGACACGTTCAGTTTTTATTTGTAGTGTCTGTTCTCTAACTGAACTAAATTATTTTATTACTATAAAATAAAAATCTAAATGACGATGGGGGGCGGTGCCACGGTGGGCAAGTGATGTAACCAGTGTTATGCCTAACGCAGCAAGCCTATCCGTTATTATCAATCTAAATGAATCTACTGCGAAATATAGGAGCTTGTTACTGGGACGTAACAGACCTGTGTGTTTTGTATCACTAGTGCAGTGTCCGTTCTCTGAGCATATAAGCCCTGCCCCCATGAGGCGTGCCACTTCTCGAGATTCCTGCCTTTATTAGAGAGAAGAATATGTTCAGCCCCCTCCCTCCAAAGCTTTGAATATTCGGTGTTGATTACTACCAAAGCTTCGAAGCTAAAAAAAAATTATATTCGGACCAGCCCTAATAAAATCATACTCTATATATTGTATTGTTATATATTGTATTGACAACTCATCAATTAAATATTTACCATTGTATATTCTGTATAATTGGATGTTTTTAAATAAACACTTACCAATAAAAACTAAACAAGTTTTAGGTCTGGAAGATATATATCTGGATGATATATATAACATTGATATAAGTGATCACCCGAAATTCGACCTACCTATATTGTATTTAAAGCGTTCACAGGCAAATTTGCTTTATGTATTTCCCCGCCGTCGAAATCAGGCTCATAAAAATGTCAGGAAACTCGATTCCTGGCTGCATGTGAATATCCTTGGGTCACTGGATCTCTGGTAAGTTGTAAGGAACACTATATTGAGTCCAACCTTTAGTTTAAACTGATAATCATTTGTTTTACTCATGTTTTCACAGTTTCCCCTATTAAATCCATTCATGCAGCAGCTCTTATGCCACTCAGTCCGGCTGAGGGGGGCGTGTTCCGGCAGCAAAATGACATCAGCGCATATCCTCTATTGTTTGTGCAAAAAGATTGAGCTAAACACTTTAGCTAGTTAAAAAAAAAAGCCTGAATCGACAAAGATAAAACATAAGTAGCCTCATACATGCCCTGGGTCAAACCTCCAACTGGACAGCAAGCACACAAGTACACATTGAGAGCACAGCCATTGATTAAGAGCTGGAGAGTGAAAGTACAGAAGCAAGCTGTGGAAACTGGACACACATAGGGAAAATACTTTTAATTCAAAGGCAAACAGCTGAAAACAGCTCAGCTTCCACACATTGACCCTCAATCTGAGGTGCTATACCAGCAGCCAGAGAAAACCAATAAATACAGCCTCAGACAGAACCACAGATACAAGCAACATTGCTTTAATGCTTCCTTGCTTTCAGGAATGATCGATAAATGCATAAAACAAACAGAGACAAAACAGATAACTGGAAATATATTTGAATATGTCAGCTTCACTTTTTGGGCATTAATCATTATATTTTAATAGCTAAATTTTCACCTGGTCGCAGTGACAAAGCAGACAACCTCAAAGCAGATCAGAATGAACAAGCACAATCGGATAGTGGTAATCACTTGTTTTAAGAATTATCGTTAAAAATAGTTTACCTGCACATAACCACACATGCTTTATTTAAAGTCCACAAAATACCAGGTAATGTTCTTTCTGATGACCTACTCTTTTCTTTGCACTTTTCTCTCAATAACCTTCAAACAAACCACTGCCAAAATGATAATGATTGTGCAAAAATCACTGATTAAGCTCTCAAGAAACATGTCATTAAGAGTTTGGGGTGATATTTTTTAAAAGCATAATTTACCAAGCACACTTGACACCGCAGTGATTTTCGGCAGCAGCGAACTGAAATAGAGTCAAGGCTACATTTGTGAGCTCAAGAAAACTTAACACACTGAAAATGCAATTAAAAACTTTTGTATCATGACAAATATATTCCATCAATGAGCTGACAGGGCATAGGTTTCTTTATAAGACAGATCCGCCTTCATGTTGACCTGGGGTTTGACCTGGAATGTATGGAGCTCGCCCTCTCGCTGACTCTGTCAGTCAGTGGCCCACTGCTGGGCCTGTGGGAGGTCAAGAGGTCAGAGTGAGGTGGACGTTCCCTCGCTCCCTTACAGATCAGCTCTAGCAGCGGCCCGGACTCTCTGAGCAGGCGAACACTCGCTGTAATTGACTTCCCTGCAGTCTTCTCCTGTCAAACAAATAGCCTGACCATTGCTACCCCAGAGAGCTCTTCCGTGTCATAATCGATGGTGCTAGCGTTGCATTAGTCCATCTCCTCTTCACTCTGCCTCTGCAGCAGGGTGTTTAACTGCAGAGTCCACTGACTGTTTCATGACAAATAAAAACCACACACACACACACACACACACACACACACACACACACACACACCACTGAGAGCTTTGTAAGATGCCACAAAAACACTATCAGCACTGAAAGGCAATATACAATGAGCATAAATGTAAACACAAGTTAAATCAATCAGATTGCAAGTATTTGTATTAACCATGAGACAACATGAAATCGCCCCCACAAAGATGGCAATATCCCAAATCCCTTTCCTTGGGGACATTGGTGCTTATAAATCAGAGTGATGTTTTTAGAAAATGTAAAATTGCAGATAGTCTTCTGTGATGGGTAGGTTTTGGGTTAGGGTATATAAATGTACAGTATAAAAATCATTATGTATATGGAAAGTCCCCAAAAAACATGGAAACCAGGTGTGTGTTCATGTTTTTCTATCCCAGTGGGGACTTCAACCTGAATGCACACAGACTCATGGGGACGCGTGTCACGGTGGGGACCTAAATTGAGGACCCCTTGAGGAAACAAGCTTTTTTTTTTTTTATGTAAAAATGCATAAAGTTTTGTGATGGGTAGGTTTAGGGGTAGTGTTAAGGGGATAGAATATACAGTTTGTAGGCTACAGTAAAAAAATCATTATGCCTATGGAGAGTCCCCACAAAGATAGTAAACCAGACGTGTGTGTGTGCGCGTACACGACCGTGTGTGTGTTTCAAATGTAATTTATTGTGCTTGAATATTATTATAGACCTTAAATGAGTCAGACAACCCCAAACAACTTTATAAAAGGCCCCTGTGATCGTCTATGAAGCATTCAGCAGTTGAAGCCTACTTCATATTCATATCATATCCAATCCAGCACATCTTGGGCGAGCCCTCATGAATATGCACGCTCATTCTCTAATCCCCACCTTTCTCTCCTCTTTTATGAAAAAGGCCTGGAGAGAGCTACGTGAATTAATTGCAGGGAAGCCGGTGAAGACAGAATCAGATCCAATTAGGAGCGTGATGAAACACATGTGGCAAACGGACAGATATGTCCCGTCTGCTGAACAAAAACAACAACAGGCTCGTTGATTGAAATGGCTTCAAACTTGCAGGCCCTCCCGATAGACAAGCCCCGAACGCTTCCTGCTAATTGAAGAGTTACAAGTTTCACCTCAGGTTAAGAACAGTGGGCAAACATGGACATGCTACATTTAAGGCTGGGTTAGATCAGTATTAAAGTGCCCCTATACGCCATTTTAAGGTTCCTAATTTTGATTTGGAGGTTTCCTACAATAGTTTTACTTGCGTCCAGGGTCAAAACATTAACATACATTGCAGCGTCACCTTTTTTTCTCACAGTGTCTGAAACAATTCAATAAAGGATTCGGTTTCTCTAAACCCCTCCTTTCTGAGAGCCTACTCAATTGATTAATCGACTCTGATTGGTCAGATGGCCCAGTCTGTTGTGATTGGTCTACTGCTTGCAGTGCATGACAGAAACTTACCGTATCTGAATTTCAGCTCTATGGGCTTCCTCAGCACTTGTATACACAGTGATTCGAACAGTACCAAAATGGCGTCAGTTTTACCGTACGAATCTAAGCCCAAGTCCTCATGCTTTTTAAGAGCATGCAAAGTAAATTCGCTCTCGCAGCGCAGAAAACAGCGTGCTCTGACATGTTGGCAACATGAACAAAACTCTTCCAGGCCTCAGATACAATTACAGTGTTTGAGGGCGGGTCAAAAACTTTGTTTGCGAGCAGCCAATGAAGACCATAAGCAGGAAATACGCAAATTTGTACAAACCTACGTAGGTTCATGCAGAAAGACAGACTGGATCATTTAAGTCTTTTGGGAGACAATAACTCCATTTATCCTGCACTCTGATCTTTGAAACTCACATACTTGTACATTCACATACGGCTATGTAATGCACTACATGAACGGTAATAACAAAAAAAGCATAATTAGGGGTGGTTTAACCAAACTTTTTACTTTAACCAACACCACACCACAACAAATAAAAGTACCTTTTCATCAAAACCGAAACAAAAATATCCTTTTATCTCATAATATAGTGGATTTAGCATTAGTACTAAAATTTATATTAATTAATTATATGTAAAAGGCGTACATGTAAAGCCATTTCGCTACCAGTGTGCCTGAAATAAATGTGATAAGTCAACAAAAAAGCTTTCTTCTTCAGACACCTTATGGATGAAAAACCATTGGGGTAGAGGATACACCATTTGGTTGGTGATAAACATGCCTGTAAAGTGGCATGTGCGCAGGTTCCAGCTGATGCTGCCACCTCAGGGTCTACAGTGTGTTTGTGTTGGTGCTGTTTACTGCATTCATTCACACATGTTTCCTGTCATTTGGTGTTCTCCTAGAGTTTCACCACCATGTGGCAGAAACTGAGCACAATGCTCCTTCCAATCTTATATAAACTGCTGTCAATTTCAAATACTTGGAATAAAACGTTTTTTGCACTGCATTAGCTGGAAAAATATAAAATCACAATTAAAAATAGTGCTGCAATTCATTATATGGGGTGTTTCCTCAAATGTATTAAAAGAGTCATTAACGAAACCATTAAGGAGCAGGAAGAATCGTTCAGGGGAACTGGAATCAGAATAATTTCACTCCTTATAATCCTCATCCCTAGTCATTTCATCCATTTTGACATTCACATGCTGAAATGTCATTCAGCCTTTTCATTGTACCTCCTGCTCTCTTTCTCTGTGATGAACTCCATGAAAACAAGGAGCACATTCATCTTCATCTCCATTATATTTAGAATATGATTACTTCAGCCACTGAACCTAATCATGGTCTCCATGCCCTCCATTTTTGAAGGTAAGACCCAGCCATAATCGGGAATGTCTGACATGCAGTCTTTGAAAGGTCTTTTAGTCTATTAAAAATCCTATAATATCCAGGATTTCAACAGTTTTCCCTGGGTGTTGTAAAATACTTTATAGCTTATCTAGAATATTTGACAGATAGAGAGGATTGTGCTTTCTTCCCCTTTTTTTGTCAGCTATTTAAATAATAGGGATCAATCTAAGGATTTATTTCTATAATAATTATAATATTTGTTATGTTTTTTTAATGTATATTTGTCTTAAAAATATTTGTATTCTATGGAACATACAAACGACATACTAATAGCCCAGACGTATAGTAATAAAAGCATGAATAATCTTCTCCAAAGCACTAAACTATTTGAAGTTTTGAAATCATTTGTAATTGATAAAAAGACAGATCTGAGACATAATTGAAGGGAAATGATACCAAGCTCATTGATAAGACCACCTTTCAATTTCGGGGAACCAAAGATTATTATTTCAGTTATGTCTTTATTAATTTGGAGAAAGTTATTTGACAACAACTTTTTTTATGATGTTCTCAAGACTGGAATCGTCCACTTTCAGCGGCAACTATATCTGGGTATCATTAGCATAAAAATAAAAAGAAACATTATACTTCCTAATAATATTCCTAAGGGGAAGAATATACAAGTTAAAAAAGAAGCGGGCCCAGTATGGAACCCTGAGGTACTCCACTAATAATAGGAGCTGAGGATGAGGAAAACTTCAAAGCTTCAAAGTCCTGTCTTGATACAGCTATAATTAACGTCATTGCTAAATGTAACTTATGTAACTACTTACCGATTTGTTTTTAATCAACCCCTTTTAGACATCATTCCAAGACAAAACATAAAATAAAAGAAAAATAAAAGAAAAGAATTCTACATGTTCAATGCACAGACAACCAAATGTTTAAATTTCCAAGGTGTACAAACAGAGGTACAAGATCATTGAAAGATGTAATGACAATGCAATGGCCTGGGCTATAATCATCAAGATGGCATACACATACTGAATGTTTTTTATGAAGAAACTTTTTCTTTAGAATTTTTGGCCCTCAACTTTTGTGCCCAAACTTTTCACCACACCAGCAGAGAGGAGCACAGCCTGAACAAAGAAAAAAAGTCAAAAATTGCAAATACGATGTGGATCAAGCCCTGCGATGTACAGTGTATGAATAACTCAAAGGTGAAGCCAATCTGAAACCCAAGATCTTCTAGAGTCAGAGGCCACAAAAAAGGCAGAGGATGACAAAGAAGCATTCCCTTGAGCAGGCAAGCATGTGCGAAATGCAGCATTTATTATTCATGTGGAGATTTCAGAAGGTAAGGACAGAGGAGAGACAGGTGTGCTCAAGTCTTCTCATACAGGACTTCAAAGGGTCCATAAGATGAGAGCATGGAGAGAAGAAATAAATCCTACTTTAAAAGACAGAGAATAACTAGATATAAAAAAAACACTCAAGGTCAGAGAAACAAAGTGCAAGTTAAGTATAAAAAAATAAGTTTAAAGGAATGTTGTTTAATCTGAATTTCTAACTCCTGCGCCATCTCGAACTCACATTGCTTTCAAACAGCAGTCAGGCAGCTTATTAGATCAGAAGAAATGACCTCTGCTCATTTCTCACCCTGCGGTGGCACTGACAGAAGATTGCAGAGAACCAAATCAGTGCCTTATCACATTTTTCCCTCTCCTTTTTTTCTAAATGGCTCATCAAGCAAAAACACTTATCCCTGGCAACTGCCCACAGAGAGATGAAGAAGAGAAGGTCGTGCCCACTTCTGCTCAGCATGCTTTTAAGAAGAATTGAGGCTCTATTTAGCTGTTTTCCAATTCACAGGGGCCCTATGCAGTGTTTGCAAAAATTTGGCAGACACTGGACAAAAAGAGTTCACTGGACAAAATGAGTTCATTTGAACGCACTTGAGCCGTGCTGATTATGGATTTTGGGTATGATGACATAATCAGTGTTGGGGGTAACCAGTGCTCGAAGTGGGCCAGTACGCTCTTCTATATTTTAATCTTTAGCGTACATTCACTTTTTTTACCTTCTATAAAAAGTAACCAAGCACACAATTAGTAACTTTTTTAGGGAGTTTACCTAAGTAACTTTACCCAACACTGGACATAATATACTTGTGTAAACATATAATAAAAAAATATTATTATTTTAACAACACACAACACAACATAAATTGTACATAAATATTGTGCGTCAAGACACATTGCACCTAGATGGCTGCCAATGATGTTCAAAGCCATTGCTTATTCTTGGCCATTCTCATTCATTTTAAGATAAAGTCAAGCCAAAACATTCTGCAAAATATATTTGAATCCATAGGCGTAATGTGCGGGTGGGACATGTCCCTACCACTTTTTGCCAGGGTCTATATTGTCCCCACCACTTTTTGAAACACCTCGCAGCACGGATGTAACTAATAGAAAGAAACCTCTCCATTTGATTAGCAATTTGTTCATTTAGTTAAATAAGAGGAGAAGTGTTGTTATCAGTTCTCTCTCTGCGTTCGTCTTCACACAGACGAGTGCTTCAATGTATCGCTTAACGCCGTTGCGGAGACTCTTTATTCGTTCTGGTAAAATCACAAAACAAAATGCACACAAACATGTCCCTGCACTGATGAACACATTTAGTTTTAATGAGAGAAAAAAAAAACTATACGAGGGCGGATTAGTATTCAGAACCTCTGACGCGCTTAACCACTAGACCACAAGCATTCCATGCAAATCTATGCATTTATCACATCACAAATATAAGGCTATAGTAGATGTAAGGATGAAACTGTCACGTTAAACATGACTTGTGTCGATAAATTAATCTTGTGTACTATTGAAATAGATTTTTAGACATTGTAATATTTTCTCTGCAATTGTTATTGTACATATTAGGGATGTAACGATTCAGTCAGAGTCGGTTGAAAATCGATACAAATGTGTGACGATTCAAGTCGGTTGAGATGTTAAACTAATTGTGATACACGTTTTAAACAGCAGGGACGCTGAAACCATATACTGTGACCTCACTTTACAGGCACGATAGCAACGAGCAAGTTGTAACTAGCGTTATGGACTGTAAATATATGTAATATCATTGCGCCGCTGCACCCATGGTACGGCAGCAAAGTTCCTTGATTATTACGCAGGAATGAGAGTATAGTCCCTAGCCATATCGGTCTAGAAAATCACAACTTTTCATTTTCCTTCGGTCTTAGTACACAATGTAACTATACACATCACAACATGTAAATAGGAACATGTTGGTGTTATTTTGTTACTTATTGAGCAGTAGGCTAGCTGGAGCCGTTTACCTCCAGTCTTTGTGCTAAGCTAGGCTAGCGGTGGGTGCGTCAGACAGAGTTATGGCACGCACAGAGATAAGACTTATCTAACTCTGGGGATACGGTGAATAAGCTAAAGTCCCAAAAAGTCGGCGTGTTCCTTTAATAACAAACTATAACATGCTAATGTATTTTTTACACTCCTTACCACATCTTTAACAGTGTCTGTCATTGACTGATTTGAGGTGATTTGTAAGCTGTAACTGCCACACTAAATCACAAACTCAGACTGTGTATAAACGTAAAGCATTGTGGTGCAATTTTACAGGTTACAACTACAAAAAAAAAATGTGATCACACACAATCATGTGTCATTTCTGGTGCTTGTGTGTGTGTGTATGTGTATGTGTGTGTATGTGATATATGGCAGTTGCCAGCCCAATGTCGCAGCATACCTGTGGCGATGGCTACTCAGGTTTCAATCCACAGCCCAATTATTCACTCGCTGTTTGATTTATGAGGACTCAGCGGCAACCACAAGCTCATTTCCTTAAACACCATCGGCCCATCACACCATGATTCAATCTGCAAAGTCACATACCCCAGTTGCCAGGCAAAATGAAACACACAGCACACACATATATCATACCCATCGTTGGACACCAACAGGATATAATTAGCAGAGATTTGAAAAGACACCTTTAAGGTTATTGCCAATTATAGGGGAATAAACTTTAGAAAGACATGGACATTCAGAGATCTCAAAGAAAGTATACTTATGCCTTTCCATAGGTAACAGGTGAGGTCCAGCATACTAATGTGTGTGTGGACAGGGAAACATCTCTTTTGAACATCAAGACATTCTCTGCTCTCTTGTCTTGGTGACATTAATGCGATCTTCATCTTTGCTGTGTCTTGAGGTTTAACACTGTGGTATTCATGAACTGTGGCACATTGAACGAAAGTGTGAAAGATGATAAACAAGATGGAGACATGAGACGCTCTATCAGAGCTGTTTCCGAAGAGAAATCTGTGATTTGAATTGCACAAAACTCTCAGAAATATTATTTTACGAAGTATTATTTTACGAAGTAAATAATATATATGCACAACGACCAGGCATAACATTATGACCACCTTCCTAATATTGTGTCGGCCCCAAAACAGCCCTGACCCGTCGAGGCATGGACTCCACTAGACCCCTGAAGGTGAGCGGTGTTCTCTGGCACCAAGATGTTAGCAGCAGATCCTTTAAGTCCTGTAAGTTGTGAGGTGGGGCCTCCATGGATCGGATTTATTTGCTCAGCACATCCCACAGATGCTCGATTGGATTAAGATCTGGGGAATTTGGAGGCCAAGTCAACACCTCAAAATCATTGTTGTGTTCCTCAAACCATTCCTGAAACATTTTTGCTTTGTGACAGGGCGCATTGTCCTGCTGAAAGAGACCACAGCCACCAGGGAATACCGTTTCCATGAAAGGGTCTAGAAAGGTAGGTGGTACGTGTCAAAGTAACATCCACATAGATGGCAGGACCCAAGGTTTCCCAGCAGAACATTGCCCAAAGCATCACACTGCCTCCTCCCATGACCCTGTCGCCGGTTCACCACTGTTCCTTCCTTAGACCACTTTTGATAGATACTGACCACTGCGGACAGGGAACACCCCACAAGAGCTGCAGTTTTGGAGATGCTCTGACCCAGTCGCCTAGCCATTAAAATCTGGCCCTTATCAAACTCGCTTAAATCCTTACGCTTGCCCATTTTTCCTGCTTCTAACACATCACCTTTAAGGACAAAATGTTCACTTGCTGCCTAATATATACCACCCACTAACAGGTGCCGTGATGAACAGATAATCAGTGTTATTCACTTCACCTAATTAGTGTATAATAATTATAATCAACTAATAGTTATAATCAAATAATTGCAGTCAATGACATTATTTTCGTTTGTTGACATTGACATCAGTGTTTAAAGAAGGAAGAATAAAGGTATTTGCATATTAATATTAACAACACTTTCTTTTAAAGCAAATTTATTCTAAATTGAATTAATTCATTATGCTCTTATTGCAGTAGAATCCATTTTATTTATTTTTTATCCAAAGAAGCTTACAATTGTTCCAAGGGAGAAAATAATACAAGTACTACCCAACCAAATTTCAATTGAGTATTAGAACAGTACAACAATGCAGTTCCTAACATGTAAAAAAAAAAAGGTTTGGGTGCTGCACATTGATACATATGGTAGTGAAGTGAAGAACATTTCATGTAGCGATTAGACTACATTGTATATTTTAGCCAGACTGGATAATTGTACTGACCAAACACAATTCAGTCCCTGAATTATCCATTTTACCCTTCTAATTAAGTATGTAACATGTTGTATTCATACTAATTAAGATGCTTCATCCATGCTGCTTAAGTACACCACAAGCTCATCATAAATGAACTATCCAATCATGAAGGTCTATGATTGGGTTTATCCTGTCAGTGTCTACATCCTGTGGTCTCACCGATGCTACTCTGCATACTGAAATCATCTGCTTTGACCTCAACACGAAAAATCAGTCTCTCTGAAGAGTGCCATGAGCTTCAACTGTCAAACTCACTCTCACTCCTCTGCTCCCCCCTGAACGACAGCAGAAGTTTCGTTTCACCTTCAAAATCCCTCAATTTTAATAAGACGGCCCTTTTGCCAAAAAGCCCTTTATTATTGCATTTGCTCACATCTTTAAATGCTACATTTCTACCTGCTACACTCAACTGGGGCACAGTCATACCACTTATATACTGCTTATATGTATAATAAGGTCAAATGTTATAACCTATGCAGAAAAGGAGGGAATTGAGGCATAAATGAATAATTCTTTGCTATCCTACGTATATAAAGTTTTCAAACACTTGGGCTTACTAGTATCAACATAAAAATTTGCTTAATTCATATGAAGCAGAGATTTTTATAAGTACACTTAAAAAAAAACGATTTTGACACTGAAATCAAATGACCATGTTAATCACAAAAATAATAAAAAAATGAAAACCTGTTTAAAAATTGAAATGAAATTGACTGCTGCTTAAATCATCGCTGTGAAACCAAAGAGAAAGAACCAAATGAGCATATGCGGATGTAGTGTGCAGAAGGAAGAGGGCTTGGTGATACATCAAAATGAACTGTGACTGTCCCTGCAAAGGAAAGTGCTACTGGAGGGTAGCACTCGCTTTCCTACCATACAAGCACACACTGGGAGGCCGAATTAATGCAAGGCTGCAGCACCACTACAAAGGGAAGAGATTTGTCAATGTTGTATAATTTGCCTAATCTTGATATAAGATTGTGCTGTTCAATGCAGAGCATGGGCTTTAACTTTGTTAAAAGCAATTTGCAGAGATGTTAAGTTTATAGTAATGTCTCTTACTTGAGTCTCACTTGGATGACATACAGCTGTTTTTATGAATATTAATGAGACTGCTTTGATTGACATGCACCATCTGTCCTGACAGCTGACTTTTAATAATATTGTAGCACAATTAATCAATTTGAGTATGTGAATCATTCAGCCCTTGAGATAATCACCGAACAATCACAGGTGAATACCTAATACAAATCTTACAATATCAGGTCTGACTATCATTCATTTAATAAAAAGATTTCTGACATCCACTTCCCACGTCAGAGGAACACAGAAACCAGTAATGAAAGACAAAACGCTGCTCATGAGATTCCTGATCATAATTTATATGTCGCCAATCAATATTTGCATTAATTTAATTATTTACCTCATTGCATAATAAAGAAAAAAATATTTTGAGATATACAGGAATAATGCAAAGAACAAAGGATCAAGGAAAGGATAAAAGGACAAAGTTAGCAAAGAAAAGAAAGAAAGAAAGAAAGAAAGAAAGAAAGAAAGAATGAATATGTAGACATCAAAACTAGAGTGTCTTACATCCACACAAATCCACTGAAACAGACTCAAAACGATGTAGTATACATGCCAGGCCAGTGTGTGGCGCTGTAATTCTGCCACAGAAATACACTAAAAACGGAGAAGAAGAGTTGTGGCTAGAAGGGGTACAGCAATGGTAGGAAGTGAGGCAAAATCTCACGATAAAATAACAATAAATAAATTAGCTACTTACCAGATTGTGTTTTATTAATGCCTACACCTACCCCAACCCTAAACGTACCCATACAATAATGCAAATACAGTAATCAAATTGCGCAATATTGATGTGCGCATGCCCAGTGCCCGTAGTTGTATTCCTTCTAGTCTTTACCTCGCGGGACGTGGTGTGATGACATCACCGTTTCACAAAATATACGGATTGGCTGTACACACGAAAACGCAAGGGTGTCGGTTTCAGATTTATCCACTCTGGGACCCGGTTTCAAAAAATATTGGTTTTAGGCTCCTAAAACGCCGTATCCATGTGGACGAAACGCTGATACGATACAAAATCTTTACGTATACAGCTAAACGCGTCTCCGTGTGGACGGGGCCATTAGCATCTCTTAAGTAATTATTCAATTAATTAATTAATTAAGTTAGTAAGTAAGTAAGGACGGAAGAAAGAAAGAAAGAAAGAAAGAAAGGACGGAAGGAAATAAGGAAGAAAGAAAGAAAGAAAGAAAGAATAAATAAAGTGCTATTCACTAAGTGTGACTGCAGACTGAAGTGCACTATGGGCTGATGGACTATTCTCTACTTTCTATAGGAAACCACTAAGTTCTTTCAATTCGCAGACAGGTTGATGGCGTTGTCTTGAGATTACAGTGATCTGTCGGTTCAGGTTTTATGTTGACCATGCACTTTAAAAGTTTCTCTGAATGCCTGCAAAAACTTTGGAAAGCATGGGAAATATGCAGGTAATCAGTAGATCTGATACAGCTACAGTGCTCCTAGACCCCACTTTAATTTGTGCTATTCTTCTTAGCTAATGTTCACTCCGGCCTTGCTCAAGCAGGTGATAAATCTTTTATCACCCACCACAGAACGGTAAATACTACGTTTAAATGACTACAATTCACAAGTTTAATTAACACCATCTATTAATTAATTACTCTAGGTTAGTCGCAAGCTGAAATAATTCCTCCCTTGAGAGTCCCTCGAAAGAGAGCAGAGAGAATGCGGGACAGATCTCCATGGCAACCATCACCAAATACTGCAGTAGATCAAATCCAAACAGTCAGGTGGAACTCGCCAATGTGTATCTTACTTCAAAGAGATTGTGATTGATAGTGGGTAAACAGGTGTGCAAAGGGCTACACCAGTTATTTAGATGCATGCTGTAATCCGGGTCCCCTTGGGGACCCACAGGCAGACGCTCACAGTTGGCAAGCTAACGTTTCCAACAGCAGCTGGGAGTGGCGCAAGAGGCCAGTCACATTAAACAGGAAGCTGGTCTTTAATTATGAGTGGATGTTCTGGCTGCCTGTCCAAGTGTAAAGAGCAATCAAAGACTCCTGAGAAAAGACAAAGCCTGTGTACACAGAATATCACCCCTTAGTTTTGAATATTTTGCTTTCGTCTCAGTTTTCTTTCCATTGGAGCAAGTATTGCAACTACCAGTTAAACTTCTACAACCATCATACCATTTTCAGCCTTTGCTGTGACAACAATATTCTGCACTATTCACCTTGTACAGTGAGTTTATCCTAACGGGCATCTCACCAGTGCTACCTTGTGGGTCTCTCCCTCAGGCAACTTGACCTCCTTTAAAAACAAAGAAGCTGGAACACAATGGTAACAGAGCAGGACAGTCTCTTTCCCTGTCAGTGCGCAGGGACTGCCAGCTTGCCTGCAGACAGAGCTTTCCGCTGCAGTTGGCATGTGTGCTGGTGGTGTCTCTGCTATGCCCATTACTATGCTGTGCTAATAATGTGCTTGAAAGGAATGGCTATGGGCGAAGCAGTCTCGCTGGATCCAATCTGGGTCATTGCACCAATCTAAAAAGCCACAAATGGAAGCTACCATCCTGGACATAAAGCAGACCTTCAAAGCCTTGACCTATGTGGTCAGTTGGACACATGGTCCCTGGTTCTCTGGGATGCCAGTTATCCCAAAAGGGATCTGGGCTTAATGTCAAGGCTACATCAGATCTATGGTCTGTCAGTCTCCCAGCAGGATAAAACTTTGATGAAGAGCTGACATGGCAGCACTTAAAATGACACTTCCACAAATTTAGACATGCCAGATTGGCATGAGTTAATGCCTTTGATTGGGCGTTTTGAACCCTAGGTCACATAAGTGAGATGTGGTTTCATCTAGTTGTACAAGCCTTAACCGAAGGGCACCCTTCTTGCCTGACGAAAAGGGATGATATGGATCAGTCAATCCTGAAAAACCCCCAAACAATTTAGAGATTTCTCAGTAAGATGTACGCAACTCTGTACAGTCAAAACAAAACAAATTGCTGAATTGTTGAAAAAACTAATTGCAAAAAAATTTACCTTTAGGGCAGGGGTGTCCAAACTCAGTCCTGGGGAGTTTACGGTCCTGCAGAGTTTAGCCTCAACTTGCCTCAACACATCTGCCTTGATTAGCTGGTTTAGGTGTGTTTAATTAGGGTTGGAGCTAAACTTTGCAGGATAGTGGCCCTCCAGGAGCAGGATTGGACTCCCCTGCTTTAGGGCTACAACAACTTTATCTCTGTACCTTATTTACCCCAAAAAGCTTTCTAGCAGTACCTTGAGGGTACACATTACTACTCTAAGGTACTAATATGCACCTTTTAGAGGCAGATAAGGTACAAAATTGTGCCTTTAGGGGCACTGCTCCAGTGACAACCTGTTGTATCCCTAAAGGTACAATTTGTTCACATTATTTTTCTGAGAGTGCACTTACACTTGGGTTCTATCTAGACAAAACTACATCCATGCTTTCTCCAAATGCCTTGTCCTATGCAGGGTCACAGTTAGACAGAACTGTTATTGATTTTCTAGACATTTCAAAGACAAAAAGGCTAAAGATGGTGTTCCACAAGCAGTTTTTCAGTAAACTTCACAAACACAGTTGCAGGAGAATCAGAGGGAGTCGGTGTGCATGGCCATGTCTCTCAGTGGGTGAGCGGTAACAGCCCCAGAAGCTTCCTGCTGGGTTAATGGTTCTACCAATTCTCAGACAAATTCTGACACATTTGAATTAAATCACTGCCCATCTCTGGGGCAGGATCCCATGGCCTTGGTAGTGACCAATACGTTTTTTTTTTTCACCTTGAAGAACTGACATTGTCATTGCCCTTCTCAGATCTAATTTAAACTTTGTCTTCAGTAAACACAAATCTAAATATATCCCAATGCCAATTATTGTCCATAAAAAAATGACCAAGTGTTGAATGAACTTTATGCTTTCTAAAATCCATATATGGGGACCATAAGGACCACATGCATATCTCACACTGACCAAAACTTTATATTTTAACAATCCTTGAAAAGAATTCAGAGAGAATTTGGGGTTCAGTCATCTAGATGGTCTCTTCCATTCTTAATTAGTGAATGCAAGATATGTCAAAAAGTGACATTCGCAACAAAATATAATTGTTTTGAGTTGGGTTGTGGGACATCGCCTTAAGAATGAACAAGTTACAAACAGAGTCAAGCAAATTCTGGACGATATCCAGAGCAATTACTGATGGCTGCCACCTGTCCAGCATCTTTCTAATCTGTCCGCTCCTCTTTAAACAAAACAAAGCCTGCCAACGTTTGAATGGCAGCTTCAAAAAACAGAACCTTCGTAGATGAATGGAGCAGTGGGGGAATTGGCCTGCCAACCAGGCTCCTGCATTCATCAATCTTATCCATGCAGGAAATCAAACAGATGATGCACAATATTAGGCATCAGAAACCCCAGCTCTCAAAGCATCACATTCCTGCTTTACAAACAGACGGCCCATTGTAAATGGATTCATTAACCGCACATAACACCACCTGACACAATGTTACAACTAATATAAATGACAATGACATACAGCAGGAAGTCTCCCTAAATGTTTTGCAGTTACAGTGTTTTATTACAGACTCCAGATGTGACATATGTTAGGCTGGGAAAGCAGAACATGAAATTAGGCGTCAAGCATGTTGCCATTTTTCACTACATGGTTTTAAATATGTGTGATGTTTGATAAATTTGATTTCTAGGAAGAAAACAATATTCACTGCACTAACCACAGCTCAAGCATTGTCTTGTACGTTCTATGACCTTGGACTGAGGATATCTGTAGGATGAAAGAGCCTGCTTCAAAAATGAAGAGGATTCCAGGAGTGATGGTGTTAAACAAACTGTCAGAGCTTGACACTACCGCTGCATGCTAAGAAGGTTGTCAAGGCAATTCACAGCTGCTAAATGGAGTATTAGCTTTTCAATTCAGACTAATCAGCTTTACAGAGGTGATAGCTGAGGTGTCAGGCCAATATTCCTTATAGCATCCACTCTGTGGGAGCGTTTGCAAACAAATTCAAGAGCTCAGCCAATGATGCATTTGATAAATTGCATACATTGAGAATTGAATGCAATTAATGAACAATTCAAATATTGTGGGTAGCGGTCTTGTGTCGCAATGTCTTTTGGAATGACTGCCATCAAATAAGCGTAGATCAGAGTTATCTGTCATGCTTTACGCTGCCATGGATCCTTCTCCTGAGAGCACGGATAAATCTGATGCGCCTCACAAACTGCTGTCTAATGGCTCTTTCTGGTCTTTTTCTCATCCTCGAAGTCTTTTATTCCTGTCGTGGTATTAAGCTACTCCCAGATAAAAGCCTGCCGAAGAGTAGATCAATACCTATATTCTCCATGTTTGCTTTGAAAATCTGACACTCTCCGATAGTTTTCATCTGCCCCCGGAGTGTTAGCCATGCAAATTTGCTGTGAAAAAAGCACCTTAAATCAATAAGAGCCAGACTTCTACTATTCATAAGCAGGGACTCATGAATATCAAGGGAAAATGAGGACTGAAATAGTGAAGTGATTCTAAAGCAATCTAATTTCTGGTGAAACTGAATGAATAATGAAAGTGTGAACTTAAAAATGCATTGTTTTGTTAGCAGTTGAATCAATATGTCATATTCCATTGCATACATTTTTACAAACTTTAGGCCTAGATGTTATTTCCCCGGAGACTTTGTTAAATGAGTATTAAAGTTATGGTCAGTATAAACTGCTATAGTTTGAGAATGAATGACTTTAATCAACAAGTCTAAATAATGCAGTTGCACCATCACTGGTGTCAGTACTGTGCACTGTGTGAGGAAATAACATCTACATAACCTGCAGCTCTGAACTCAAACTAATTCTAATGAAGTAAATAACCGAATGATTATGTCATCACTGTTTATGACCTTGTTTAAATTATGACTATAAAGTGGAATTGCAAATGTATGGTAATCATATATTCTTGATATAAAACACACTGTGTGACAAGTGATGTATAGAGTTTAGCCTCCAGCAGCTATCACAACTTTAACAAAGTCTTGCACTGCATTCCAAATCAAAAGAGCACACATTTATAATCCCAGCAGCAGTTTGCATTTAATAATTTAAAGGAACAGTTCACCCTGAAAAATAAAAATTGGTTACTCATGTCATCTCAAACTTATAAGCCTTTCTTTCTTCTATGACACAAAAAAGGTTATTTGGAAACTTTTCCATACAACAGCAGTTCGTAGTAATTCTTTAAATGTTAACTTTTTTGTATTCCATTTAAAGAACCATCATACAGGTTTAAAATGACACAGAGGTGATTAATTAACAATAATTAAGAAAAGAGAAAAGAGGAAAAAGAAATGACAACAATAATACTTTTTACAATTATTATTTTAGGCTACACTTTATTTTAAGGTGTCCTTGTTACAGTGTAATAGCGCTGTCAAATCAATTAATCTTGATTAATCGCGTCCAAAATAAAAGTTTGTGTTTACATATATTTGAATAATCACAATAGAATATAGATAACATATCAAATGTTGAAAGTGAGACATTTTGAAATGTCATGCCAAATATTGGCTCATTTTGGATTTCATGAGAGCTACACATTCCAGAAAAGTTGGGACAGGTAGCAATAAGAGGCCGGAAAAGTTAAATGTACATATAAGGAACAGCTGGAGGACCAATTTGCAACTTATTAGGCCTCTCAGAGTGGCAGTGTCTCTCAGAAGTCAAGATGGGCAGAGGATCACCAAATCACCAGTTTCTCAGAGAAAAATTGCAAAGAGTTTGAAGTCATCATCATCTACAGTGCATAATATCATCCAAAGATTCAGAGAATCTCTGTGCGTAAGGGTCAAGGCCGGAAAACCATACTGGATGCCCGTGATATTCGGGCCCTTAGACGGCACTGCATCACATACAGGAATGCTACTGTAATGGAAATCAAAACATGAGCTCAGGAATACTTCCAGAAAACATTGTCGGTGAAAACAATCCACCGTGCCATTCGCCGTTGCCGGCTAAAACTCTATAGGTCAAAAAAGAAGTAATCTAAACATGATCCAGAAGCGCAGGCGTTTTCTCTGGGCCAAGGCTCATTTAAAATGGACTGTGGCAAAGTGGAAAACTGTTCTGTGGTCAGACAAATCAAAATTTGAAGTTCTTTTTGGAAAACTGGGACGCCATGTCATCCGGACTAAAGAGGACAAGGACAACCCAAGTTGTTATCAGCGCTCAGTTCAGAAGCCTTCATCTCTGATGGTATGGGGTTGCATGAGTGCGTGTGGCATGGGCAGCTTACACATCTGGAAAGGCACCATCAATGCTGAATGGTATATCCAAGTTCTAGAACAACATATGCTCCCATCCAGACGTCGTCTCTTTCAGGAAAGAATTTGCATTTTCCAACATGACAATGCCAGACCACATACTGCATCAATTACAACATCATGGCTGCGTAGAAGAAGGATCCGGGTACTGAAAACATTTGGTGCATCATAAAGAGGAAGATGTGACAAAGAAGACCTAAGACAGTTGAGCAACTAGAAGCCTGTATTAGACAAGAATGGGACAACATTCCTATTCCTAAACTTGAGCAACTTCTCAGTCCCCAGCGCGTCTCCTCAGTCCCCAGACGTTTGCAGACTATTATAAAAAGAAGAGGGGATGCCACACAGTGGTAAACATGGCCTTGTCCCAACTTTTTTAAGATGTGTTGATGCCATGAAATTTAAAATCAACTTATTTTTCCCTTAAAATGATACATTTTCTCAGTTTAAACATTTGATATGTCATCTATGTTGTATTCTGAATAAAATATTGAAATTTGAAAACTTCCACATCATTGAATTCTGTTTTTATTCACAATTTGTACAGTGTCCCAACTTTTTTGGAATCGGGTTTGTATATATATATATATACACTCACCTAAAGGATTATTAGGAACACCATACTAATACTGTGTTTGACCCCCTTTCGCCTTCAGAACTGCCTTAATTCTACGTGGCATTGATTCAACAAGGTGCTGAAGGCATTCTTTAGAAATGTTGGCCCATATTGATAGGATAGCATCTTGCAGTTGATGGAGATTTGTGGGATGCACATCCAGGGCACGAAGATCCCGTTCCACCACATCCCAAAGATGCTCTATTGGGTTGAGATCTGGTGACTGTGGGGGCCATTTTAGTACAGTGAACTCATTGTCATGTTCAAGAAACAAATTTGAAATGATTCGAGCTTTGTGACATGGTGCATTATCCTGCTGGAAGTAGCCATCAGAGGATGGGTACATGGTGGTCATAAAGGGATGGACATGGTCAGAAACAATGCTCAGGTAGGCCGTGGCATTTAAACGATGCCCAATTGGCACTAAGGGGCCTAAAGTGTGGCAAGAAAACATCCCCCACACCATTACACCACCACCACCAGCCTGCACAGTGGTAACAAGGCATGATGGATCCATGTTCTCATTCTGTTTACGCCAAATTCTGACTCTACCATCTGAATGTCTCAACAGAAATCGAGACTCATCAGACCAGGCAACATTTTTCCAGTCTTCAACTGTCCAATTTTGGTGAGCTCGTGCAAATTGAAGCCTCTTTTTCCTATTTGTAGTGGAGATGAGTGGTACCCGGTGGGGTCTTCTGCTGTTGTAGCCCATCCGCCTCAAGGTTGTGCGTGTTGTGGCTTCACAAATGCTTTGCTGCATACCTCGGTTGTAACGAGTGGTTATTTCAGTCAAAGTTGCTCTTCTATCAGCTTGAATCAGTCGGCCCATTCTCCTCTGACCTCTAGCATCAACAAGGCATTTTCGCCCACAGGACTGCCGCATACTGGATGTTTTTCCCTTTTCACACCATTCTTTGTAAACTCTAGAAATAGTTGTGCGTGAAAATCCCAGTAACTGAGCAGATTGTGAAATACTCAGACCGGCCCGTCTGGCACCAACAACCATGCCACGCTCAAAATTGCTTAAATCACCTTTCTTTCCCATTCTGACATTCAGTTTGGAGTTCAGGAGATTGTCTTGACCAGGACCACACCCCTAAATGCATTGAAGCAACTGCCATGTGATTGGTTGATTAGATAATTGCATTAATGAGAAATTGAACAGGTGTTCCTAATAATCCTTTAGGTGAGTGTATATATATATATATATATATATATATATATATATATATATATATATATATATATATACACACACACACATGCATACATACATACATATACACAATTTATATAAACACATTTTTCTTGAATATATGCATGCATGTGTGTGTACTTATATATACATAATAAATATACACAGTACACACATATATATTATGTGAACACAAAATTAATCAATTTTACAGCACTAAATTATATATTTAAGTTCTGAGTAATAATAATTAGGATTAGGGTGTGGTTTATGTCACTCTCCTACGCACCAATAAGTGCATATCTGGCACTAGATTTTTGTGTGTAAAGGGTGTCACAGCGACCCTAAAATGTTATTGCCGCCCCCACTAGTTCCCCCACACTATTGGATCAGAGTACTGTCAATTTGAGGATTCCTATTGGATCAAAGTACTGTTAAAAAAGTTTGCGTTTGGAGCGCTCAACAACACCATTAGATCAAAGAGCTCAGTCAATGCTTTATCTGTGGCAGTCGAGAAATTACGCTGTGAAATGGGCAGATGGCATTGCTCGGTGTGTATGTTAGAGGCAAAATATAGCTGCACGCTCACTTCAGCATTTCATGATTGAGTGTGCAGTTATATTTTGACTTTATAAAGCTTTCTTCTCTTACTTGCACATCCAAAAGTTTTTTGCGCCAATGCATTGTTAAAAGAATCAGTGTGTTTTGTAATTGTCCCATATAAAGCTTTAACGGCCAATTTAAAAATGGTATAATAAAACGTGCTAATTCACAACATCAATACATCCTTTATTAAATCACTTTGTCCAATTTAATGCATCTTTATGGATGGTGTTGAATGCTGAATCGATTCATTCAGTTCTAATAGTGCTTAATGCAAGCAGTGTCGTACACACAGAGGGCATAGCGGCGCATTATTTAAAGGAGAAGTTCAAGCATCAATGAGTAACAAAAACCGCACCGAATCAGTATTTATTCTTATTACTTTCATGTGAAATGTAATAATAACACGTAATAATTATGTAGTTATGTCTGAGAATAATTTCTTAGCAACTAGGGATTGCACAAATATATAGGCTATATATTATATAGGCCTAGGGCTATACAGGCATCTGGTTACACAATGGTATTACTGGTAATAATTTGAATCCTTATTAACAAATATATACAAATAGAATTTGGAATGTACTGGTAATTAATACCAGTATACCAATGTTGCTTTTTAAAATTTGACTGGGGGCACCAATAAGGATTTCATCTAGGGCGTCAGAATGGCTAGAAACGGCCCTGGACATGAGGGTGAGTAATTAATGACAGAAAGTTCATTTTTGGGTGAACTAACCCTTTAACAGATGCTGGGTTCATTCAAACAGTGGGAAAGAGTCATTAAAAAGCTGAGCCAGTGTAGTCAGACAATGAATAAGGTATGCAGTGTCAATCACTAAAATCACAATTTGTCATCTCACTCTCTCCCCTGTGGTTTCAGCCCTACTTTCCTGTTTTGTGTGATTCCAATTCCCGGCTTTAAATAGCATTTTTCTGCATGGCTGAGCGAGACAGATATCCTTTTTGACATATGACAAAGATGTCATCCAGAACTAATTTCTACAGCAGAACGTATAATATTTTAATGAGATTTTGTTGGATATTGACAAAAAAATTGATGTTTTGGGCGGAGGTCTCATGAATAACACAGACACAGCATTTCTTTCTCTTGTGGGAAAGGGAGGCTAATCCTTTCTCCTCTTAGACTGACATTCATACAGTTAAATTGGTGCAAAGCCAGGGTAAAAAGTTTCTTGAATGGTAACAGAATAACTCCAAGTGATTGGCATTCAACCACTAAGTGAGAGCCATTAGATCGATTAAGTCTTGTTCGATATGGTATTACATCTGACACTTTACATTATGGCCCATAAAATAAAAGTCACTGAATGACTATTATACAGAATGTCCTTCAATGTGCTAATTCTTGCATTTATCAATTTTGATCCTTTACAGACATTTAGAATGGATTGAGAGATTTTTATTTTGCAGTTTGCCTAAATCATTTCACAGGGACAGCCGTTAACTTCTGGTGCAATGCACCTCAACAATCAGAAAAATAAAACAACTACCAATATGTTCACTATAATATCAAGTATTTAAAGCCAGACCATTTACTATACTCTAAAAATCATGTCAGAGTTTTCCTTGAGAGATTACCAGATATCAATAGCTGTATTTGGGGCACAGAAAGATCATTAGGGAAGAAAAAAAAAGCTAAATTGATAATTATTTGCATGTTATGGCTGATAACCGATAATTGGCAGATATTACATTTTATACTATTGCTCAATTATCATAATTACATTTTTACAGGGCATCACAACATTACAATATACAGTATGAGAAATGGATGACTATTTTTATATTTGCTAAAGATTATATTTAACAGTGTTAAATTAAATTAATGCTGTTTTTAAATATTGACTTGCAGCGCTAGCATTAAATGAGAGCAAAGCAATCTAAATGTAAATACAGGAAAAATTATTCACAATTAAAATGTCCAAAATCAGTCAATACCAATATGGTACTGATATATTGTAAATCCCTAAAATTCATGTCATCCATGTTGCATTAAAAAACTTCAAGGGTTTAGAGAGCTTCAAAAAAGAGCAAACAATTGATTTTGCTTCATCCACACAAACTCAGTGCAAACTAACAGTGCAGAAATCATAATAGACAAGATAACACACTTTACCTAAGGGGTTGTGGCAAAAACATGCCCCTGGTTGTTCATGTAATGGGTTCCAAAGTGGTTAACATCCTCTTTGTGCACCTCTGGTGCCATTAAGAGGTAACCTAGGTCACAGCCCCAAAGCCTGAGCCAAAACTCTAAAGCAAAATACAGTCCATGGTTTGCATCTACAGAGATCTACAGTGCAACATGGGATACTCCCCCAGAACTGAACTAGCTACAGCACAAAGACTCACTTTAATGGCATGTTATTTTACGATTGTTGCATGTCAGATTGTGCAATATGACCCCAGTGAGATCTTGGGTAACAGCCCGTGGAGTGTGCAACATCAAACTATGTCACACTGTACGATACACATTTTAGCAGACTGTGGTCACAACTGACAGTATTGACTGGAAAGTCTAAGGTTGTTCTGACATCCTCATTGACACGTGAAATTGAAATGGTACTACAGAAACCCCAGCAAGCACTTCTGGTAATGCTTTGCCTGGAAAATGAAGTGAAAAAAAAGAAAGAAATAAGTTTAAGTGTATGGAGTTGTGGCTGAGTGAAAGATGGAAATTCTGAACTGCTTGTTTGGATGGATGGATGGATGGATGGACGGACGGACGGACAGATATTTAAAATACTTTTTACCTTTTAACAAAATTTGTGCAAAAGATACAGAAAACTGAAAGCTCAGAGCACTGCATAGTGGATGTTTGCTCTCTCTTAATAGCATTACCATAGCAATGACTGAAGGTGGGGAAGGTGTACTCTTTAATTTTCTCTCAAGTCTAGACATAAATCCATATGTAAAATAAGTCATCTGCAAATCCTGTTAAATCAAACCAAACGTAATAAAAGCGGACAGCGAGGCCAGCCTGACAGGCGTGAGTGCCGTTGCATAGACTCAAACTGACTCAAACTCAACTCAGAGAGCTTTTTTTGTGCCACAAAGAACTAATCATTGAGATGAATGCCACAGGCAAGCACTTCCAGCAAAGTGGATTTCTCTCAGCATCATCAAAAACAGCATTAAAGTCGAGACTCGAATAACATGCACAACCCTCAGTTAAGAGCCCGATTTAATTTAGCACAGGTCCAGAAGCCATTCTGCTCATGAATGTGGATCATTCAACATCTGCCTTTCTGCCGCCCAAGGGTGGATACTTAACTGCAGGTTAGACAACAAAACACATCCTCTCTTTTTAAGTACACGTGGTTGGGAGTTTAGAAATATTAAGGATGACATATTTTTAAGAAACAGCAGTGGCAACGCAATGAGATGCGAGTCTAATAATGCACAGATTTACAACGCACTTGAGCCGATGCTGAGATGAAGAATGGAAGACTGATCAATCAGGTTAAATGCTGGTATTGTTTAGCTGGCAGCATGTTACAGTTGGCGATGGGACAAGATACATATGAATGGATTCAATGTATTGCATGAAGTTGGCTGCCAATTTTTTTTTCTCTAATCATACAAATTTTCCAGTTAATGCATCAGATTGGTTGAATACAAGAAGTGAGTCAGACCTGATGCATCTAACAGCTCATTGGCTGTTCTGGACGGTTTCATACATTTTGCCCTGGATTCCATTTCTTAATATGGTTTTTATCATACAGTAAATGTACAAATTACAAGGAGATATTTTAAAATGTAAACTATATTAAAAAAGAAGCAATACTTTGACAGGAAATGTCAAATATTTCAGTACGTCAGGCGTATGAGAACGGTGGTACTTAATAAAGGTACAAAAACCAATAATAATTGGTGATACTATTATTTTGTTGGACCAAAAAGTGGATATGCAAATGTTTACAAATATCAACAAGAAAAACATCTGTAAAAATAAACAAATTAAGACCTTATTTATGTAAGGCCAAACTGCAACAAGTGGGACTGAGCTGGAAGTCCATATTAGGGCTGCATGATTCGAAATCAAACCGCACACGATTTGGCAAAGGATGCGTTTTTTTATGTGCAGCTTGTCAGTGAAGCACAGCTCTGTGACCAGTAGTAAATGTTGCTCCATCTGAAAATCAGAGGGCGGTCTCGCGCAGAAACTCCAAATATTCCCTGCAGAAGTACGATAACGCATGCCTTTCCAGGAAATCCCCATGGGCATCATACTATCACTGTAGCTGAATAAACAGAAGATTGAAACGCTTTGATTGATTAAACATGACTAATAAACACATGACTACAACAATATATGGTTTGTCTGAGTTCTTCAAGCCTTCTCTGGTGTTTTCATGATAATAAAGTATAATTTATACTTCAATTCTAATCGACTTAGCCTTTATCACTGTATAGAATACTATGAAATAATATGGTGTGTGCCTTATTCTGTGTAAGAAGCCACATCATCTCACAGTAGGATGTTTTCAATCACTAAACTGACGTTATGAAGTGATGTATTTTGTTGGACACAAGGTTCATAAATGCTTCTTATATTTGGAAAGATGTTTGACGCCTGTTGCTTTTTCAAATGCATGTTATAAGTGACTCAAACACACAGTGTTTTCAGATGGAGCAACATTCACTACTGATCACAGAGCTGTGCTTCACTGACAAGCCGTGCATAAAAAAATAAAAAAATAAATAATCAAAGCCTTTGTGATTTTATAAATAGCACTAAGCCAAATCGGTTTAAGCATAATTTCGGGTTAATTGTGATTAATCGTGCAGCCCTAGTCCATTATCATAGGCAATTTTCGAGTTGCACCAGCATGACCTCTAACAAATCTTAGTCGCACCAGCAGAACAAATGTTGTATTTTATGATCATTTAGATGCTGTATAGTCCCGTCTTATCTAAATATGATCTCATAAATTAATGTCAGTTAATTATTCTCAAAGAGATGAGAATCTACATGCTCATTTGACTGTAAATACAAGCAATAGCCATCCTTTCACTGTCTCGGTTAACTATAGACCCAATATATTCCACTTCTAGCCAAAATGTTTGGTTATATGTGGTTTTTGCCAAAATTACATGATGGAATATCATACATCTTGCAAGTTAAGTCAACAGCCATCACAAGGTGTTTGGTTTAATTTATTTGACGTTCATGTTCTAGATGACTAGTTTATTCTTGGGCTATGGTTAGACGTCTATTCAATTTTCACTGACAGCCCAAATTTTGCTTCGTTTTATCCTAGACATCAGGGCAGACGTCTTTTAAATGCAAAATTGCTTGCTGAGTAGTGTACACATGCCGAAAGCATCTATCTAGTGGACCATATTTTTCAAGTGCTCACATAAGTCGCATGTGTGCTGTTGTCAGTGGACATCAGCGAACTGTACTTATGACAAAAATAACGCCATGCTGACAATCTGCGAGTCGGAGGGGAAAATGGACAAGGGAAGTATACTTTCAGCTTTAGTCATGCCAGCAGGAGACAATTGGGTAAAAAATAGTTGCATTACAAAGTCTTATCTAAATTTGATCGCATCTAGCAGCTTCAGATATCGATACTGAAATATCAGATGTGCTTCCAATACTAATTTTCTGCAGAATAGATACATGATACCAGTTGCCCTTTCTTGCTCTCATCACAAACCTGCCTCCTCTTATTCACTCGTTTGCTCCGGATGAATATTGTTGCTGTTAAAGGACTTGATTTTTGGCGTGGAATTGTGCATATTGCACAAAATTTTACTCATTCCTGCAGATTGCTGCGCACATAAAGCCACCTCTCAGTACTAAAATGAGATCTTTTTCGTTGCTTATTGCGCTTAAATGGTCAAATACACGAAATAATGTCAAAATGCCGTTCTTGGCGAGTATTCACGTAAACACAGTCAATTATGTTTAAAGTGAACATACACAGTTAAAAAAGAAAACTGCATGTGTAACAGTATAATGGATCCGTGCATCATCTTAAAGTGACAGCAGCCTATCATACCTGCTGCCAAATAATAAGTTAATATTGAAAATATCTATATGGCAGTTTTTCCCCATGGTATTGAAAGGTTGGATTCTGAAATCCACTGCCGCTTCAATAGACCTATATCTCTATATCCTAATTAAATTTAGAATCAAAGAATTAATCAATATCCTTCCTCCTATCTTATTATGATGATTTCCAGTTATGATATTACTAAATCAATAGGACCAATGATTGTTGTTCCTGTATGTTTTCTAAAGTTTGTATGTGGTCTCTGAGTGGTGACTGAGGGTCTGTCCTAGGGATGTGTGATGTGTCGCTAAACAGTTGATTTCAGTTATGTGTTTAGATTTTGGAGGCATCACACACCCCTAACCTGACAGGAGTGCAGTAACAGTGCTTGCTCACTTAGCCCAGCTTCCAGAGATAAAATATGGATCAGTCTTTAATTTTTATATTATATTTTATTCCTTTCATATTTCCTTTTACTGAAACACTAAAGAATTGTATGAATATTGTACTATTGTCTGTACCTCTCACTGAAAGAAAGCACATGTTATCAGTATGTTTTGGGGAGCATTCTGGTTAGAGCTGGAACTCAACCAACTCCAAACTTGGAGAGACTGTGTATCTGTGTATGTGCGTAATATTCGGTGTTACAGATCAGTATTGGAGGTCGATTACGGGCATCCTAAGAGATGGGTGGACTTGTTGTTCTGGGCAAGCTGGCGCCTGCTCCAGACCTGGAAGGTCACTACGTGCCTAATTCCAGGGTGAAAGCGTCAACAAGTGATCTATGGACACGTGCATCTGATTAACTGACAATGTGTGGAAATTTACCATTACTGTCTATTTTCTCTTAGCCAATCAGAATCATTAAACTTGCAGTAATGACGTGGCTAGACCTTGAAAACAGTATAACTGTTGAGAAACTATATGTACGATAGACGGGGAGAGAGGGAGCGCGGCCTATGAACTCCTTGTGAGACTTGAAGCTGGCTTCTGCTGATGAAACTGCAAACTATTCTTCAGTAAATTTTTCTTTAATTAATTGCACCCCTGACTCTTGGTCTTCATTTTTCACTACTAGTCTTGGGTTCTAAACTGTTAACCTAACAGTATCGATGTCAAAATTGTGGCCAGTGAAAATGCTGAGTCGCTAGTAACTTTGAAAAACCACTAGCCACAGTGGCTGGTGAGCAAAAAAGTTAATGTCAAGCCCATTTCATATTTTGTTTGATCTGCACGACATGACAAAATGCACTGTTTCTACAAAAGATTAAAGGGTCAGGTTTTTGACTGAATGCCATTTACCACTACAATTTCATTGTAAAAGTCCCTTCTTTTTTTGTCTACTTATAAAAATGCTTTGAGAAGCTTTTCTGCCCTGAAGCAGAGAGGGATGTGTCTAATCATACTATCTGATATTACTCTGTCTTCAAGAGCTACCTGGGCTAGAGCCAGTCAATGAATACACCAAGTAGCACATTAAAAATGACTGTCCTTATTTTAAAGAGGAGTGACCAGTCCAAGCCACCAGTTATTATTAAACCAATTTGTCTTGTCCAGATCCTTATTCTTATTGCCAGAGATCTATTGCATTACATAAACTGTTGCTTGATCACAGGGGAGCCAGTCTGGGAAGAGAAATATGCATTAGTGACTCTGGCGGAATGCAGCGCAATATTCTTCCACAGAGGACTTTTCCCTGGAAGCAGTAGCTGTGCTCTTTATTTACACATTTTTAAAATTCTACCCATGTGAATTTGCCAAGAAATCCATCGATCATCGACAGAAGACAGGGCAGGACAAAGCTTGTCTGTGAGATGCCATTCTTAACAGCTTTGTGAAAATTCTTTGTTCTCCGGCCTAATGCTGGAGGCCATAATTAGTCAAGCCGCAGATGAGCCGAAGAACAGGCAGCGAGGATGGAGAGACGGTCCTTGCCGTCTGTATCGAGCCATTTCAATCCTTCAAGGGAAGTACGCCACACAGGCACACGGGAAAATGAAAGTCAGCATCTAAAAATATAACTCAAGCTGATGCCTTTGCATTTCTCTCCATAAGCTGCTTCTCAAATAAAGATGTGTCCTTTATGTTTGAATGTGGCGACATCAATACGTTGTAATATGTTTTCAAAAGCTCCTGAAAATCCTGTAGAAAGTCAGCGAGTGTTGAAGGTCAACGATCACAACACCTTTAAATGTACAGACTGCTATAGAGCTACAAAACAGAGCTGACTTCCTATACATCTCATCCATTAATCTAGAAAAAAAAATGATGGCAAAGGTAGGGAAGGAGGGAGAGAGAGTAAAAGAAAGTATTAAAAGAGATGAAACCTAAAGCTTATAAATCAAATGTTTCCTTTAGGATTGCAGCATATGGACGGCCGTCGCAGGAATACACAGTGATTTAATCCGCAGACATAGCACTTTGGAAAGGAATAGAAAGAAAAACACATATCCTTATCTGACTCGTTGTTCATTGAACATCTACCTCCCCTGAGAAGCCTTTGAGTCAGGAGCAACCAAAAGCCATTGCGCAGTCACACTATAGCTAGGCTTTTGAGGACAACACAAAGCCTGAAAATGTTTATATTCTAGTTTTTAGTAGACCTGTGTAGGAAGGAGCTGTGTTTGACTATGTTTCACATGCGGAAGTTGAAAGTGCCAACAATACCCACGCAAATTGATATCTGGATTTATTTTTCTTTTGCCTTATATATAAACACACTAGCTGTAGGTTATCAGATCATGTTCAAAATTAAATACTAGCTTACTTAGTGAATGCTGCATAGTGTGACTGGGAAGTGAAATAGTAGGCATTATAGCCATTATTCTATGATAATCATTCATAAGCATGCTTGTGGTCACATTCCCTCATCATAAATTATTAATATACTGCCATTCAAATTTTTTTTTTTAGAAATATATTACTTTTATTCAGCAAGGAAGCATTAAAGGGTTAGTTCACCCAAAAATGAAAATTCTGTCATTAATTACTTACCCTCATGTCGTTCGACACCCGTAATACCTTTGTTCATCTTGGGAGCACAAATTAAGATATTTTTTTTGAAATCCGATGGCTCAGAAAGGCCTCCATTGGCAGCAATGACATTTCCTCTCTCAAGACCCATAAAAGGTACTAAAGACATCGTTAAAAAGTCAATCATTTTATAAAGCGACGAGAATAGTTTTTGTGTGCCAAAAAAAAAAAAAAAAAAATGATTTTATTTACTTTACTTATTTAAGTTACTGTCTTCCGTCTAGGCCTCTGACGTGAACTCACGAAGCACCACGACGCATGCGCGAGAATATGACGTAGAGCCGGCGTTCGGGCATCCAGGAAATGCACACTTTAGCACCATTTTGAGCACTACGCCAAGACCTAAAGCACAATCAATGTAGAACTCAACAGCTTAGATGCGGCGTGTCTTCCTCTGCTTGTAAACAAAGTTCCTATCTTCCGCCAGCTCTACGTCATATTCTCGCGCATGCGTCATGGTGCTTCGTGAGTTCACGTCAGGGCCCAGATGGAAGACAAGAATAAAGTTAAACAAAGTCATTATTTAGATTTGCGCACAAAAATTATTCTCGTCACTTCATAAAATTATTGTAGAACCACTGTAGTGAGATGGACTTTTTAAACGACGTCTTTAGTACCTTTTATCGGTCTTGAGAGAGGAAATGTCATTGCTGCCAATGGAGGCCTTTCTGAGCCATCGGATTTCAAAAAAAATATCTTAATTTGTGTTCCCAAGATGAACAAAGGTATTACGGGTGTCGAACGACATGAGGGTAAGTAATTAATGACAGAATTTTCATTTTTGGGTGAACTAACCCTTTAAATTGTTCAAAAGTGACAGTGCATTTTTTTTTTTTTTTTTATATTTGTATTTTAAATAAATGCTGTTCTTATGAACTTTTGATTAATCAATTAATCAGTTAAAAAATGCATCACATCCACATGCATCCACAAAAAAATATAAGTAGCACAACTGATTTCAACATTGGTAATAATTAGAAATGTCTCTTAAAGCCACAATATGTAATTTTTCGCCGCTAGAGGTCGCTTATTCAAAACAAAGGCGTAGCTTGATGACGGCTTGATTTTGCGGAGACGACTGCTTCCGCTTTTTCCGGTCATGCGTATGTGGGATAACGCAGCGCTGTTTTATCATATTAGATACATTATTTGAGTGTGTTGAAAGTTACGTTATAATGCTTCTCTGTGTGTTCGCTCAGCGGCTACTATGAGACACTTGTTCACACTGCAGTAAGCTAGAGCGATATTAGGCATGGTAAAACATGGCACTCGCAGTAAATCAAGAAAACGAGATTTAAACAATAAGACTAACTGTGTTGAGCTATATAACAATGATTCGTTTTCTGACGATTAATGTATTTTTTTTGTATTAAAGCGTCTTTGGTGTTTCCATGGTTTCTACAAAATAAAACCGGAAATCAAGGGTAACGCGGGTATGATGTCATTGATAGGCGACGCACGGACACAGTCCATGTCCTGATTAAAATTGCTTATTTCTCTGGATTTTAACATTTTTGGAAACATTTGGGATAATGTAAGTACACAAGTCGAAGTCAACTAAATATATAATATTGTTCTAGTGGTTTTTGGATATTTTAATCCACAAATCTGACATGTTGTGCCTTTAAGCGCCAAATCAGCATATTAGAATGATTTCTGAAGGATAATGTGACACTGAAGACTGGAGTACATTTTAAAATGTATTAAAGTAGAAAACAGTTATTTTAAATTATAATAATATTTCACAATATTACTATTTTTACTGTATTTTTGATCAAATAAATGTAGCCTCGATGAGCATAAGAGCATAACAATTACCAACCTCCAACTTCTGAACAGTAGTATATTTAGCATTTTAATGTGCTCAATTTTGGGATGGATGGATGGAATCACTTCCATTTCATTTATCACACTGCCAAGTGTGCCACAATGCCATTTTGCATTTTGATTTTTGACAATCTGTTGTTATAAACAGTCGGTTTATAAAAGTCTTAAGTGAATGTAAACTGATGGGACAAAAAACAAAAGTGTCAAAATATAAGATCTTTCAATTGGTCCACCCCTAAACTTAACCGTCAGTGGGGCGTAAGCAGGTCATACAAAAACATTCAAATGAGATTTGAATTAGCCACCAATTTTCCCAAAACATAAAACAGTTACAAATTGCCATGAGAGTGTGTTGGATCTTTGCATTTGGCCTTGAAGTGTAAAAGCAGCATAACAGACTTGCTTATTCTGCCTCATCACTATTGCCAGGATTATTTTGCTGGTGTTCACCATGTGACCTTGTTCCATGCTGCACAATCCCCACTTGGACACGTTTCTCCCTTTCACCTTCCTACACTTTATTATTTATTTTCTATAAAAGCCTAACCATGACACTGCTAACCCCACTATTTTATCACCGCAATTTCTAGTCAACAACTTGGTGTCATAAGAGAATCAGTGCTGAACTGTTTGGCAACAGGCAGTAACAGGATGACGTGGCCACCCTTGGGCGTCGAGTTACAGAAATTAATTGCATATGGATAAAAGTGTACGTTATGTAAATCCTTTATCAGCTAGGCATAATAATAGCAAAAAGGAGAGGTCTGACAGATGCCATCGCCACTGAGCTTCAAGCACTGCGTTTCAAGCGTGCATGTACTGGTAGATTATTAACAACCATTTTCAAATCCTAATTAGGAAGGAAATGTGTCACAATATGGAAACACAATTAAACCCCTTGGGGAAAGCACAGCCAGTTCAGAGGTCATAACTGATTTAATGAAGCCAACGAGCTTTTAAATGGTCAATGTTAAATTAAACTCATGTTTCAAACACAATTGCTTGTTTTTCCTTAATAAACATATTTACAATTCCACAAATTAAAAGACACGACCCATTTTTTTAGCCCTATTTTGTAAATGAACTTAACTCATATGTCCTGTAAAAAAACACAACATGCATTATTTATGCACATCTTGCCATTTTCGGAAAATGATTAAAAAATACATATTTATATATTTTTATTCCCAGGACCGCAATATGACATGCCGTATGAGTCTCCAAGGCATTTCAGGCTGCACAGTTTCTGTGGCAGAGACTCATTATTAAACAGACAGATTAATAAACTATTTTGGATGTGCAATTAATATTTGCGCCACAGGGGAGGGATATGAGACTGAATTTGTTCATTACATCACATACATATATTAACATAAAGCTTCCTGGGAGCCTGCCATCTACTCAGAGTATTCTCTAGTGAGCTGTTGCCAGTGATGTTGCAACCTGAAAACTTTTTGCTGAATTGATATTTCATAATCTCCAAAGATGTTGACCTATGCACAGTACACACCTAAAATGTCCTTTTCAATAATCCAAGTCCACACTACAAAACTGAAGATCACCGTCCTGCACAGATTTTTCTGACATATTGATGCAAAAAATTCACAATATTCATTCTTCTCATTCCAGCGCATACACTCAGCAATATGTGTCCATTTTATGTGGAAAATCACTAATGATGAAGTTTGTCATCATTTGCCTTGACTTCACAGACTGGGACCAAAAAAAAAACAAAAAAAAGTGTTGATTTCCGGTTTGAAATTTAGAAACAATTTGAAACTGGTTTGAAATCTGATTTGAATGCAGTTTGAATTCTGTTATATCATCTGCGACTAGTCACAGTGAGTCTCAAAAGTGCACACATTAGAAAAGACATTAGCAACATCCCTTTAAAGGGTTAGTTCACCCAAAAATGAAAATCCTGTCATTAGTTACTCGTTAATGCAATCATTCGTTCATATTCGGAGCACAAATGAAGATCTTTTTGATTAAATCCGAGAGCTTTCAGTCCCTCCATTGGGAGCAACGCAATTTACACATTCAAGGTCCAAAACAGGAAATGAATCATTAAAGTAATCTATGTGACTCCAGTGGTTTAACCTCAATTTTATGAAGTGATGCAAGTGCTTTGTTTCCGCAAAAAAACTTAATTTAACTCTATATTTACAAAATAATATTATCTAAAGCACATTTACGAAACAACTTTCGATCTTGAGTCAACAACACACACACGTTGTGGTGCTCCCCCTACTGAATTGCAGGTCAATATTTTCGCAAATAAAGTGGTAAAGTATAGCCTGGATGCCAGTAGAATTTAGCCCCGCCCACAACATTTGAGGTCGCTCAATTTGGTCTGGACTTGATCCGTTGTGGAGTAACTATGCCCGAACAGAAGCAGTTCGGACCAATCAAATTGTCAGGGCGGGCTTTATACGATGATTGACAGATAACACAACATAATCATCCACATCACCAAAGAGCGCTTGGGTTGAATCCGTTCTAATCCTAAACGCAGAACTTGTTCGTATGCATTCACCTCTACTATTTCTCTCAAAAATGATGATTGTGTTAGTAAATATCCTTAAATAATTTTTTACAACATCAGCAAAGATCGTTTACACTCATCTTCGAAATCTGATGATAACAGTCTCATACATTTTGTTTCTAAACACTCAATTCATGACAAAAAAACTGCATTTTTCAGGCTGGATCATGGCATTTTGGACACAGCCTGACTGTTTCTATAGCAAGTGAAGCTTCTAACGGCAGCTGAAGTGAGGCGATTTCGGACACAGCCTGACTGTTTCTATAGGAAGCAGAGCTTCTAACGGCAGCTGCAGTGACTCAATGACTTTACCAATTGGCAAATGGCTCTTTTATTTAGACAGCGGGACTTATTCCGCCAAATTGCGAGTTGCACTTTCTCAGATTTGTAGTAGTATGAGTGTACTGTCTTTGAATACCTAAAGTCTTTGACATTATTCCAGGCAGTGCCATATTTAAGTCTTGAAAGGAAGGAAAATAAGCCTGTGAGGGATAGAATTACTGCATTCAATATATTATACTTTTGTTTAACAACATACAGATTTTTCAGCTGACCAAACATAATACAGTGTACTTAATACAGTGTGTGCCATTGTAAAGACTGTGCATCTATCCCTTACAGACTCATTTTCATCTGCATTAAATTTAATATGGCATCTATCCTGACTAAGGTCTATGGTGTCAAGACTATGTGCTGGGGTCTGTCTACAATCTGCTAGTTTTGGTTGCAAAGTTGGGGACACAATAAAATAAAAAAAGAGGTTGTTTTTAGCAGAGTAGAACAGTTGGTTTCGATTTAAGACTCCACTCTCTGGATCTAGAGAGAGTAATACCTTTGGATAGCATCTGAGAACTATGCAGTCAAACCCACATCTGGCCACAGCACCAGTGAGCACTAAGTGACTGTGCCACAGAGATAGATCTGCTGATTGCGCCTCTTTAAAGCCAAAGCACTTCTTCTCACCCTGATGTATCGGTCTCATATTCCCAGCTTGATGATCTGATCATCATTACAGCCGCAGTGGAGGAAATCAAGTGAGGCAGGAACAAAAAGGGACATTGATTTGGGTGAGATTGAAGCAGAGAATGACTGACTAACTGTGGTGACATCATACTAAGATAGGGGAGATAGTAATACTGTGTGTAACAGGTACAGAACACCCATACATACTCTTAAATATTCTATTGTTTATTATAATTACATATTTACATATACCTGATATAGCTGCCTGATTGAAATGTGAGCGTTTTCCCCTTTAATTGTTGTGATGTCATAATGAGCCAACATAATTTCCTGTTCTGGCTCCTCCTCTTCCCTTTTGCATTGAAACAGGTGGGTTATTTCTGACTCCTGATAATCTTAATTGATCTTTATTGTAATTATTGCCACATCTTCACTCCTATAATGTTATGTTACTATGTTATCTTTTTTTTTTTCATTTTACCCTTTTGAGTTATATTTGTCTTTGGCCTACATATGTGGAAATGAAGCACATGGTGACAAGTGTACATCATATTTATTTTATAGAGAGAACAAGGGCAATTCACTCATAGAGGCTGCATATATGTTCTTTTATATATCAGAGGGAGGAATAAAAAATCAGCGAAACTGCCGCCTGCTGTCCCGTGTCTAACTACACAGCGCACAAAACATAACGCAGACAACAGACCAGGACTGCGTTCCAGGTTTTTTTTGAATGCCCTTTCCTCTCTAACAACGTCTTGTTCACTCGGATGTATGTCATTGCTTACGTTGCACGAGTGCCCACTACTAGCGGAACCCTTGCAATGGACTGAATTGGAACATCCTAAACCCTTGATCACTTGAATCTGCTATGGAGTTGATTTATTATTTACTTTTTTCCTATTACTTTTTGTTTAATGCAGCATTCTATATGTGTGTATATATATATATATATATATATCATAGAGTTGTTTGTGGTGGTGGTAAATTAAACGCAATCTGTAGTGACGTCACAATCGTGTTGCATTGTGGTATATGTAGCTGCCTGAAGTGTACATATGAAGTAGACTCGGAATCAAGGGTTCGAGGGTCTGTCCATATAAACTTCACGAAGTGCAACGCACTTGAAATTTGCGGCGGGGATTCCCCCAAAGGAAAGTGCTTAGGGAAGTTTGCGAGTGAGTGTCTAAAAGCGGAGTGGAACGCAGCCCAGTTACATGTGCCTGCTGGGAGACACTTGACGTTCACTTGTTGGCAATGTTTACTTAATATAAGCTAAAGACAAATAAAAAATGAATGTGCAAAAAAAAAAAGTGTGTTGGAAAAATTGAAAAATCAAGATGATGGTTTAATTTTCATCTCGACTGACTCATGAAATGAAATCAGCCAATAATTGGCCTTTTTAGATTACTACATCAGCCATGTCTGCTTAGCACAATTTTCCCAAGAAATTTCAATTTGAGTAAAATGTCTGTGGATTTGAATAGACTTTCAATTAAATTTGCTACGTAACTTATAGAGTCATACAGTACCTCAAATGTGAACTTTGACATATAAAATGTGAAATGTTTTTAAATAAAGACTACAACTACCAAAAGCATGTAAATTTACATGCTTGGAAAATCAGACAACTATTGTCAACTATTGTAGTAGAAAAAAGTCACTTCAAGTTATTTTGTCCTAACAATGTTGAAAAGGGAATTACTGTAAAAATGCTTAAATCTCAAAGGATTTCCTTTCGGAATAATTAGCCTTCTGGTTGGCCAACAAACCGACATCACGACTGAACTGCTCTACAGCGGGAGTCTTGTAATAATCAAGTTTTAATGCAGCACTCTTCCTAATGAAATTATTTCCTAATCCTGTTCATATGAGCTCAATACATTATGCATCGCTACAGTGAGCATAACTATCTGTGCAAAAAGCAGTTTAGATCATTAGCATTGTGGTTTTCCCACGCACAATAATTGATCTCTGTGACAGAGGTTTCACAGAAGGCCACAGGGAATATGCATAAAAGACTCTTGGTTACAGCAGGAAGGAAGGTGAGACCTGTGCAATGTTGTAGAAGTTACTCTAGCCCATGTTGCTAGTCTGCAACCACATTAGTATAACTGTTACAGGGCCTTCAAGATCCAGTAAGATTATTACAAGCTAAATACTAATCACTTAGCACAGGACCTTAGACATTTTACAGCATCATGATGACGATACTGCATCTGAACTTTTTACACAGACCACATCAGACTTCTGCTGGGAGCTCTGTGTAGAAACACATACAGTGCGTCTGGTGCAAGTAGCTTAAGCTACACAGCATTCTGTGTACATTTAATTATTGAAAGTGGTTGCTGTGAAAATGCTTTACAGGACAGTTTATTAAAGCATAATTTACTAAATTGGGTTGGCTCCAGGGGCATGTTCATGCGTGTACACATGATTCACTCCTGCTTGATCTTAATAAACCACCACTAATCTGTACATGCCAACGCTGGAGCTAAATAAGTGTTTGGGGAACTGCTGAAACTAACCAAACTATTTTAGCAGGAAGATGCTAGTCAAAGTCACTCAGAGAAGATAAAGCGACCAGACAATTAGGAAAACAATTAATTTAGGAAAAGTAATCATATTAATTATAGGTCATCCTTTTTTGCTATTTACTGTGAGCATTTATATAGCAAAAGGGACCTGTGAACCCCTGGAGAGGGGCAGGTAATAACTGTAAAGCAAAAGAGTATGAGTTAATGGTGTTCTGTTCCTTCGATAACTGGGAACTATGAAGCTAAATAAAACAGCTCAATACAAACAATAAATAAGTCTACAGGTGTGAGCAAATCAGATAAATATAACATCCTGACACTAGGGGCCAGATTTACTAACAGCTTGCGCCAACACAAGCCCTCTTTTGGCATTAAAAAACGACTGTCAGGATTTGCTAAAGGCACGCAGTGAAATGAAAAGGCGTGGACAGGGTTATTTTGCGGCTGATCTTATTGCATATGCATTTGTAGGAGTTTCCATTTCAGACGTAAAATTAATGGGAGGAGAGTTTAAATTAATCATGTAATCATGTAACAGATGCTAATTTGTGCTGCTCTTGGTAGATTGTATTGGTCATTATGGAAATCATCCGGCTGTGTCTGTGCGCTTTAACTTGCGCGTTGTCAGTAGATCACACACAGAACCCTGTTTAGTAAATCTGGCCCTTGAGGAATCAATGAAAGCCTGTTTCCACCTCAGAGTAAAAATAATAGTAAAAAATTAAGAATTTTATTCAGGCAACTTTATACCTCCCGTCTGTGACGTTACATCTCACAATGTGACTTTAAATCTCACAATGTATCTATTTTAACTATTTCTTTAAGAGTATATGAACAGCAACTAACACATTATGCTAATATCAGAGGTTTAAAATTTGTTGTTTTGTCTTCATGCCATAAGCCCTATTCGGACAGTAATTGTTTCTCACGTTGAAGTTCGTAAAAATAAATTTGCATGCCACCTCAGTGACAAAACTTGTGCATTCGGATGGTGATTTATTCACGTTGGAGGAACAGGTTTTGCCATCCTGTGCACCTGGGAACACGCTGTTTACGTGGTCAATAACATGATTGTATGCTGTAAATAAAATGTCATATGCTTGGTATAATACGAATAAATGCATATTTAATTTAATAATAGGAAAATAACATCCTAATTATTATTTAATTATTTAAATCAGTTTAAAAATAGGAAGATATATAGACGCACATTGCATTTTATTTAGTCTTGTATTTTATCTCAAAATAAAGGTCATTTTATTCCATATAGAAATGAGAAGAAATAAGTTAATACTGCCTCTTATTCACATGAGGTAAACAAAATGCTGCTTGGTTATTTTAAAATATACAGGTGCTGGTCATATAATTAGAATATCTTCAAAAAGTTGATTTATTTCACTAATTCCATTCAAAAAGTGAAACTTTTTACATTATATTCATTCATTATCAGTCTGTGTGTAATGAATGAATATAATATACAAGTTTCACTTTTTGAATGGAATTGGTGAAATAAACTTTTTGATGATATTCTAATTATATGACCAGCACCTGTATAATTGCTGCCATAATAACGGCCCATTTCAAATGTTTACGTGCTTTTCTTTTTTTTCTTTTTTTAGCGATGATGAAATATATTGCTCTTAAATACTTGCCAGCATTTCAGTAATAAAAGTCTAGATCTTTAAAATGCATCCAAATTACAGCGAAGTGCAACCGTACGGTGCTCTGCAGTGGTCAAAAAGGATATAAACAGTGAATTTTAAAGAGATATATTCTTGAAAACTCAGAGATGTGGATTCGGACGGCAATTAAATTACCTCACAACCTTGGTGTTTGTCAAAAAACAGTAGGTAATTCGGCCGGGGATTTTTACGCAGGTGGTGGGAGAAAAACAGTGACATTCTGGATTCGGACGGCAATAAAATCACTGACTAGCCCCTGTCAATGATGAAAATACCTTATGACCCCATGAGAAACAATTACCGTCCGAATAGGGCTATAGTTACACCATGGTGATGGACATTACATGATGAATTACTGTCATTTTTGTCATAATGACATTTCAGGCAATTTATAGGCATCCCCCAAGCAAACTGTGCATCTTTATGAGAGAAATGCCTTTTTAGCTCTCATATTACAAATCAAAATGTGTGTTACCTACTGTATATCCTCTAGCTATTCATTTCCTGCATCAGTTGTAGTAAGTGAAACAAATATAACTTGAGTAAATACAATTAGATAAAGAAAAACTACTAATTCAGTTTGTCAACTCATCCAGTGATCTGAAAAGAAAACTATTTTAACAGCTTTCTTTTTTACAGCAAGCGATTTTCTGTTTGTCTTAATTAGAGATTTGTTCATTCTTAAATCTGATTACCTCTGATTTGTTTTGAACAACAGCTGTCTTGTTCGAAATTATATTGGTCTACAGTTTTTTTTTTTTTTTTACTACAATTTTTTGCCAGTTCACACTTCTCTTTTAATGCACTTTTAGTATGTTTCACAGTCAGCTGCTCAACTGCTGAAGAGACATTATACTTGTCCTCTTTGCTCTGCACTCATTGCCAGTCAAGTGTTTGAGAAAAACAGACAAAATATCATAAGTAAAAAATAAATAAATATATATAACACCAGTAATGAATCACAGAGCATTCCGAAAGACAAATACCAATGACAAAGTGACCCTCTATGATACCCAGCTATAGAACTGTCAGGAAGTGAAATTCAGAGCTCGGAGTCAAACACAAAATGAGAGATTGAGTTTGACCACAAAAATACAGCGAGGGGAAAAAGCCATCAAGAACTTGTGTCGCTTCAAAGTCTCAGGGGTTCTCCCGTACAACGGCACAGAGGCTTAGAGACAAAGAATCAATACAATCTGTGAGGTTTTAACTTTCTCTCTTGGCTGGACATAATGGAAAAAAACATTACATAAAAGCAAATATTGCTCCCAGGCAGCGTGCTGAAACCGCAGAGTGCACCGCTACAAGTCCTGGAGTCACCGGAGGACTGAGAAAGATGATGACAGCTCCAAATGGTTTACCAGAGGACAACAATGACAGATACTTGCATTAAAAAGCCTGTCATATCAGTCCATGACTGTGTTCTGACTTATTTACAAATGGCTTATCAAAAGGTCACTGCACTCATAGCGAGGTTATATCTTAAGGGATAGTATAATGCTGTCCTCATTTCAAACCTGTATGACTTTTTCTTCTTCTTTGGAACTCAAAAGAAGTTATTTCTGAAAAAAATGTTTCTGTGTATTTGTGTTCATGCAATGGAAGTCAATGGAGTCCCACCGAGTTTCAGAGAAAAAAATAAGGTCATACAGATTTGTAATGACATTAGGGTTAGTAAATGATAAAATATCCCCTTAAATCATTATTTTTCCAGATGTGTCTGATATTTCTATTCTAAACAGCAATTAATTTGGTAACAGTGACCATTTTCAACAAATCCATTCAGCTTTAGAGGGCCCTGCACACAAATTTGCCCACTACAAATATTGACACATGAAGATGGGAAGAAGCCAGAGGCACCCTGTTGATCGCAGCATCTGTGCCTTGAAACGCAGACTTCCAGCTTTACACGACGACATGAACAATAGAAGCCGAGCTAGATTTGGCTTTCCTCAATGATCAAGTTTTTGGGGCAGAGAGCTGATAACAGATAAGGCAGCTGTGCTGGAGGACGACAGACAGGAAAGCCTGCTGAAGCACAGACAAGAGGCTAAAGTGCATTTGTCAGGTGGTATTGCTCACCAGGGCTTTCCCAGCCAGTGAATGCGAGCTGACAGTCTTTGCAAGAATTAAAACATCACGCTTTATCTCACTGCCTAAACCTGATATATCATATTTTCAGTGATGCGCCTCACGAACGAGCGGGGCTGGCGTATGGTCCAAAGCGGAAATGGGAGGGGTAGTTTTCTGAAACAATGCGGCGGCCAGAGACCACTCAACCAGGCAAGACCAAGCTGTTGCCTGGCTCATGATCCATATTCTCTACGTCCCATCACATGCAGGAGACGGTGAGGGGCAATAGTCTCTCTTACAGGATTGTGCTGTTCATGCAGAGCCAGCGATATCCCTCCTGATTTTCAGAGGCAACAGATACATTAGAGCAATGGTTCTCAAGGCCTCCCAATGTACAAGATAACATTAGTACCCTCTTTGATGACATATTTAATGACTTTTGGCATTTAATTTGAAGGGGGCTGGAAGAATTTATGTATTAGAGACCTTCCCTAACATCCTAGGTTGTCTATGAAAGCCTGAAGATTGATTTTTATGTGAATGAATTGGGCTCACATCCAAAGGATGTGAGGGTTACGCGTGCTCATGAGAGCCTTTCTTCCGTTCTATGACACATGAAATGAAAGCTTATACAATGTGGATAATGCTGAAAGAGCCATTCTGTACTGTAATGTCAATAGCTGGGTTTCCATCCAAACGTGAAGCGAATCATTTCAAAGTTTGCAAAAAAGAAAAAAGCTAATTAGGTGCATTTCCATCAAGTTGTTCTGGATGACGGCGGTATTGGTAACCTAGTAACCAACAGTAAATAAAACGTCCTCAGCTTGACCTTAACATGAAAACGCTTAACGTGCCTTAAGAAAGTGGTATTAAAAGACTAAACTCTGTAAAAATCAAACTTAAAAAGCGTTCTATGTAAAAGCAGATGAGTCCAGAATATGAACGCAATGCGTTTAATTACACATTAAACGTTTTCCTCCCACAGAAGACCAAGAAAACGCTTATAATGAGGCTTAATGGACCAACAGTTATAAAAAAAGACAAAATACGTTAAACATTAATAAAACACAGGCAGGCTTAGTGATTTGCAAAAACCAAATCTGTACTCACACTTAGACTGTCATAAACGCAGAGGGAGAACTATTCCAACAAGCGCTCTCACCCTGAACACACATTTGCATTTTCGCATTCTTTCGTCATATTCTGGGCTCATCTGCTTTTCTGCACATGGTATGCTTTATTAGTATTGTGTTTACTGAGTTGGTCTTTTAATATCACTTCCTTAGTACATCAAGCCACGTTAAGCATTTTAGAATGTCTCCATCAGGGGAAACAGATGATTAATCACATGGGTTTAATTTATTCGGCAAATGCGCTTCCATCTCCCATTATTCGCATGAACTCTTTTTGGCACAAGTCAAAAACCACCTCAAGCGAGCGTAAAAACTTTTTTGCAAATTAAGGGATTTTTTTGCTAAATTTGGCGTTTCCATCACTCGTTTCTGATGCAATACTTCAAAATGCACATAAAAACGGGGTGCGTCTCACTTAGCTCCCTAGTTCAGTAGTCAGAGCACTGATCAGTGAGTCCGACATTTTAAGGGCTGTCTCAATCGCAGAATCCTTCCAGTGCACTGAAATGTTCACTCCCTAAAAAGTCCCACAATGCACCGCAAAACCCAAGGTGCATCGATGCTCACTATGCTCCCTTAACGGAAGTTCTGAAGTGCAAAACTCAAATCACGTGAGCCAACTCACTACACATAATGACCGATAACGACACACAATATGTGTTTTTAAAAACAGAAACCATTATTTTATTATATTTCAGCATAAACATACATCGTTAGACAGGTAATGAACACAATCTAGCTAACTTTTATAATTTATTTACAGCTGAAATGTTACACGTATATCTAACAAGCAAAGTATTTATCATAATGTACTTTAAAAAAACATTACAAGTAATGTCAGAAAGATATCAGCTCTGCTGTTGTTCATAAATACCAGTAATGATGTTGTACAATCAGGATGTCACGTCGCCGGAAATAGAGTCATCATCAGTGTCCCAATGTGTAGTGAGCCAGCGTCTTTTACTGTCCTTACCAGTGCCCGAAATCGTGTACACGATATACTGATTCACGAGCTCTGGAGCTAGGGAACTGAATGAGACACACCCAGGGTGATGGAAACAAACAAATGTGTCATCCAAACTATGTGTTAGTGTCACATAGCCAGATCATGATGTCGGTAAATTGCATAGCTTTTGTAGACATGTCCACATTGCTATGATCAGATGCGTTCTTACCATTGTTTTCTCACTGCTGTCATTTTTTGTGTTTATTTTGTTATTAAGAGGAAGTGTGCAGCACATATTTACCTACACTTTCGGCTGGGTGGACGGCGTCATGATGTTTGCTGCAAAAGTATTTCCAGCTTCTTTTTACTTCTAAGCAAATAACTTCACCTTGAGTATATCAGATCACTGAATCACGTTCAATCTCTTGTAAGTTACGTGCACACGAGTGCAAGCATGAGCAATAAGTTGCTGGCTGCAGTTCACCTAACGGCCACCAGTGTCGCTAACAACAAGGGTTTCTGAATTCTACATATAGCCCATTTAAGTTAGGATGCAATGATTATTTTCATGTTATGGCCAATGTCAGATAAATGTCTGGTTTAATATTATTAATAGTAATTCAAATCAATCATTTTAAATGTGCCAAGTGAATTTATGCATCACAACAACAGCTTGCGTTTTACAGCATGTACAATATACACCAATCAGGCATAACATTATGACAGGTAAAGTGAAGTCTCTTCATCTCAGCACCTGCTAGTGAGTGGGATATATTAGGCAGCAAGTGAACATTTTGTCCTGAAAGTTGATGTGTTAGAAGCAGGAAAAATGGGCAAGCGTAAGGATTTGAGCAAGTTTGACAATGGCAAATTGTGATGGCTAGATGACTGGGTCGGAGCATCTCCAAAACTGCAGCTCTTGTGGGGTGTTCCCGGTCTGCAGTGGTCAGTATCTATCGAAAGTGGTCCGAGGAAGGAACAGTGGTGAACCGGCGACAGGGTCATGGGTGGCCAAAGCTCATTGATGCACGTGGAGAGCAAAGGCTGGCCCATGTGGTCCAATCAAACAGACGAGATACTGTAGCTCAAATTGCTCAAGAAGTTAATGCTGGTTCTGATAGAAAGGTGTCAGAATACACAGGGCAGTTTGTTGCGTATGGAGCTGCATAGCCGCAGACCAGTCAGGGTGCCCATGCTGACCCCTGTCCACTGCCAAAAGCGCCAACAGTGAGCACGTGAGCATCCGAACTGGACCACAGAGCAATGGAAGAAGGTGGCCTGGTCTGATGAATCACGTTTTCTATTACATCACGTGGATGGCCGGGTGCGTGTGCGTCGCTTACCTGGGGAACACATGGCACCAGGATGCACTATGGGAAAAAGGCAAGCCGGCGGAGGCAGTGTGGACAATGTTCTGCTGGGAAACCTTGGGTCCTGCCATCCATGTGGATGTTACTTTGACACATACCACCTACCTAAGCATTGTTGCAGACCACATACACCCTTTCATGGAAACGATATTCCCTTGTGGCTGTGGCCTCTTTCAGCAGGATAATGCCCTGCCACAAAGCAAAATGGTTCAGAAATGGTTTGAGGAGCACAACAACAAGTTTGAGGTCTTGACTTGGCCTCCAAATCGAGCATCTGTGGGATGTGCTGAACAAACAAGTCCAATCCATGGAGGCCCCACCTCGCAACTTACAGGACTAAAAGGTACTGCTGCTAACATCTTGGTGCCATATACCACAGCACACCTTCAGGGGTTTAGTGGAGTCCATGCCTCGACGGGTCAGGGCTGTTTTGGCAGCAAAAGTGGGACCAACACAATATTAGGAAGGTGGTCAAAATATAATGCCTGATCAGTGTATGTACAAAATGAAAAATGGATATTCATTTTGAGATTTTAAATGTAATAAACATTAGATTTTAATTATTGTTTTAAAATTTAAGTGAGGGTTAGATGATGGCAAAGGTAATCCAAATGCAAACAAACAATAAAAAAAGGAGAAATGAGCTTGCATAATTATCTAATATCGACCAATACTTATAAATAAAAACAAAAACTTCAGCCAATGACCAATATTGCATCTGTCACATGTCTGTCTGGTTCTGTGTAGCACGTGGTGTTTTTGTCATGTTTTGGTATGATGTCATGTCTCTGGTCTCGTCACCCTGCCCATCTTGTTATCAGGTTATTGTTTAATTGGCCCCACCTGTTTCCCTCATCTCCTGCTTAATTTGTTACCCTTATAGTATCCCCGTGCCTGCAATCCTGTGCTGGATCGTTGTCTGATGTCTTCTGTTACCTGTAATGTACTTAAGTTTTGCCTTATGGTTCCCTGCTCTTTGTGTTCGTAAGTTGTAGTTTGATTTTCTCCCTCGTGGGTTGTTTTTGTTTATATTATTATTTAAAATAACATCCTTCTTCCTGCACTTGAGTCCTCGCTCCACTTTATACTTACCCTCACCTGACAGCATCCCTACTATTAAAAGGAGACTAAAATAAATACTATCTGCAGCTGATCTTGAATATACTAAAAAGAGTAAACAGCTTTATGTACATTTGACAGATGAACTTGGTTATGCTCAATGGCAAATACATAAATAAATAAATAAAATGCAGGATTTCAGTAATGAGACCTAAAGTAAGCAGGAATTAATTCATTGTAAGGAACAGTGCGTACCACTCTGCAGGACTGGGCAGCTGTAGAATCAAACCAGCAATTTGCAAAACTGCAAATTTTCATAATTGATTAGTGAGTCGGCTGTCTGAACGAGCACTGTGTCTGTGTTCAGGAAGCCCTGTATAATAAGCCTACATTGTGTCGATCAGCACCCAATCAGACACGTTTCAGACACTACTGTAAGTGTCGTCCTTCAACATATACCTATAGCCTTGTATTGAACAAAACCATTGAAGTACAATGCAAAGTGGCACAAAACCACTTAAGCGCATCCCGGATACAGAATGCTACGCTTCAATGTAATCTCAGCGCATGGACTCATGGGATTTCCTTTGCTCGGCATTAAAAAAATCATAACTGTTAGATTAGAAATATTGTTGGTGCACAACATCCAGTTCATGGCATCCAACAGTGTTTTGAGTCTTTTTTTCTATTGCATTCATTTGCAATATTCCTACAGACACTGGGACTGAGTATCACATCATGAAGAATTAGCAATTATACTGAATATACTGTCCTTTAATCTCTCATAAACACCTCAAATACAAACCTATGGATTTTGCATAACATTTTTCTTTTTTTTAGAGAGTGTTTTTATCAAGCTAAACGTTAGCATGCTACAGCACATCACACTATAATCATGTCAAGACACTCACTGAGAAGTTACATCACTGAGTTTTGATTTGACATTTGCATTTCCCTTTAAAATGCGCAGTGGTGAAATGATTAAAAAGTTGACCTCACTAATTGGCCAGTTGTTAGGCGAATTGTTGATGATCCTGGCCGATTCTTAAATGAAACTTTCAGGAGTGAGAACATGTACATACAGATCTCTACATTTAAAAAAATGTCTTAGTGAGAGCTCAGCAGTGCATTTTCACCAAAGTGATAATATGATGTCAATTTACATATATTATATATTGTTTTTTAGCTTTTTAATAAAGCTGGGTCATTTTAATATAACTTATTTTAAATACTTTTAAGACATCTTGCCACTTTGAAGTTTGCAGAGTCTCCCTGGTTGGGAACCACTGCATTAAAGGAAACATTACCGCACATGTACACACTGTTCATTTTCATCTAGCAGTGTATGAGAGACCAAATTCAATCCCTGTTATCACACGGCTACAGGTTTAGTACAGGTTGAATCCAACTGGATTGCATGCCAGGCATAAATAGACATAAACTGATCAACTTAGCATAAATGCCTCTCTCACACATCACGCTAAAGGTATTATGCCCAGCCGCCTGTATACTGGTTTTATTTCTCATTAATTAGCCAAGCTTAACCCTTAAATGGTGTCTGCATCCTGGGAGACATTTGGGAGGCTGGAAGGGGGAACAGTGAGAGAGTGAGTGGGCCTAATTTCTGAGTAAAAAGAATATTCAGGTCATGCAACTTATAAAAACTATGGTTTCAACTCACAACATTATCTGAAAGTAACATGGCAACATGCCGTGAGAAGGCCACTGACCTTCAGGTAAATGTCCCCATCTTTTACCACAGGCGTACAGGACACCCCCACAGCGCGGAGGGCCCCCTCACGGCGTTATGAGCCAATTATAGTTAAACTTCCATATCTAGAACTATTTTTCTCTACATAGGAGCCGCATCAAGCTGTGTGAATCCATGTGCTTATACTGGTTTTTAATGCGGCACACTCGAATGATGATTATTAAGATGTCAAGATATGGCATAAAAAGTAAGGATATAAGAATTCAAACATGCTGCGGTGTACCAAATGACAGAAAACTAAAGAATGTTGAACAGCAAATATTACCCAAAGTAATATGCCATACTATTTCACTATTCACCTTATTTTTTTTATGTAATTTTATTATTTAAATTATTATTATTATTATTATTTTCAAGTTGATTGTGCAAGGCTTCCAGTGTCAGCCACTTTCAGATATTTTAGCTGTACAAAAACGTTGCAAATGGCATTTTATATATATATATATTTTTTTTTTTAAATCATAATCATAAACAGTTTTAGCGTTGACTGTATTGTGTTATTGTTGTCATTTTAGCAGCTAATGAATTGAAAGCACATTTACAAATCACAGGAAATATCTTAGCCTATTTATACATCTTATTTTTTTTAAACCAGAAGTAGCCTAAGAACGCTCGTTCTCGACGTCACAGCTTGTGGGCGGGGCCTCGTGTCAAGGTGTTTGACATATTTGACATAACTCATTTTAAATGATTATTTAATAGCAAGGTAGTTTCACGTTCCTGTCTATCAAAGGGTTAATGCACGTGCCATTCGTGTGCGCTTCATTCCATGACACTCAAAGCATAATGAACGTTGATTCCATCAACTCTAGTAAAATCTACTTAAAGTGGCGATATCTTGAAGACAAATGCGAATGTAGATCATCATATTAGCGCAGAATATATTATCGTAGTGGCTGCAGAAGAAACGGCGCTGAGCAGTTGTGAAGACGCGTTCAACAGATGGGCGACTGCTCTTCCTCACGACCGCAGACCTGTACGGACAAGTCTAGCTTTGATTAATTAGCTTAAAGCCTGGCCGGGAATGTTAATTGAAAGACAGCTGCATTGGCTTATTGACTAAACGATTATCAGTTTGTCGGTTATTGATGGAAACTGAATTCTATTTTAAGTTGCGGCGTTAAAGGCAACTACAGCGGGCGCCAAATCACAGTTGTATCACCTTCAAATAACATTACAGTCGCGCGGTGACAGTAGAGACTGTCTTAAGACGTCGATATGGACACAATATGACGAAATATGCAAAGGGATATCAATTATAGGGGACAACGTATAGACACAACCCTCAAAATCATGTTTTTTCTTATAGTTTTTCCAATTTCCTATGATTGATCAGTGTCACTCAAGGCAAGCTCACCATGAACGTGGTCTGACTGGAAAGCTATATAAATTATAGGTATATTCTCCTATATTAAGTTAATGGGAAAGGCAACAGAGATATTTATCCTGAATGCATTTCTGTTCTAATTGATGCTGCTGATAATATCATAATAATGCCCAGTGCACATGATTCTGAAGAGAAAATAGGAGACTTGCTTCAAATTCACAGATGACACTTTCACATACATATTCCAACTTAAAGATGAAGTAAATGTATTCATAAAGTGGTCAGTCTATGACAATACGCTGGTCTTTTAAACCATTCGAATGTGCAGAATGTGAAGCAACGCATCATATTTTTTTGAAGACATTAAAAGAAAAAAAAGAAAAGAAAAAAGCAGTAACATACCTCGTCTCTGTCAGCAGTAGTTATTCTATATTTCCCGATTTGTTCCGTAGATGCAAATGCAATTTGCCATCCATGACACGACTCAGTTTGAGATTGAGTATCTTTCACCACAATCTACCCTCGCGAAAACGTATTTTCAGAGGATGAGAGAATAAAAAAAAACTGAAAGGGCAGATAGCTACTAAATAACATTAGAATAAAAGGGGGAATAATAAACCTAATCAAACATAACAGCAAAAAAGAAGAGAAAAGAAAGAAGGGAAACAATAAAAATGGGCAACATATAAAATAAAATGCGGTAGAAAACGAATTGACTTTAGTTCACAAACTGAGGGCTCCAGTAATTCCACGCTGCGTCTCTGTATTCCAAACGAACTGAGTGCGCTCTGCAACGGAAAACGCCGATCTATCCGTTTATTCCCAATCTGCTGCGGTTTTACTTCCAGGACTTCAACTTGCAGTAGCATCACTTACACCTTAGCGTCCGAGTGAATATATATTTGCCTTCTCCCTTTCGGCTTCGGCAGAACGCTCTCTATGCACTGGCATCCGAGCTTTCGGAAAAGAACCGCCGCACTCAGTCAGGCGTCTGGATGCCCGCATTCACTGTAGCAGCGAGGAGGATAGAGGCGCGTTCACGCTCTGCTTTCTCAGGGGAGTAGGACGCGCGCGCTGGATACCTACGTCAGCCGGCGCGTTCTCCAAATAGAACGCCGTGGAAGTTCACTCCGAATTCTGATGTGGTGATTCGATTTCGCAGCTCGGAATATGATTTCATGTTTTTATGCATGGGGGTTTGGCTTCCTCTCTGCCTGATGCTGCAACTGTCGTCAAAAGGAGGCTAAAGTGAGTAGACAACTTGGCAGCAAAATCAACGCCAAACACACGTTTATGACATTGTGGCATATTTCAAGCCCTTCAGTTTCTTCATAGTCTAAATGTTTCAGGGGTACAATAGTTTCGGAAGATATGCATGGAATATTTGACAAACTGTGGTAGGCTATCAAAGAGACACCAACCATATGATTAAACGTGTTGAAGCATTAAAAATATTGAAGCAGCACTTTGCAAGTTACAAAACTCAGCACTCTGGCATGGAATGATACAGCCTTTTATGTCCGTGAAGTAAGTTAAGTCTGTGCATCCGTCAGCATAAATTGGTCTGTAATAACCAGTATTTCTTAGGCAAAATCGCACTCTTTCATTTTGTACTGAATATTTGATGATCTAGTGACATCAAATTTGAATCCACAGCTACTGTTTATTTGCGTAATTTAGCTTATTACAAAATTTTACCAGGCACAGTATGAGTAAGAGACAGATTAAATGCAGAAAAAAAATGAAGGAAATTGCAATGGAATCAACATGGCTGCTGTAGGACAGAAAGTCCTGCTCTACAGGTAAAAGCCAATCGGGGGAGACCGGGGAGTTTTGTAACACTGTCAGTTTGACAGGTCAGAAAAGAGATGTGGTAATGTCATCAATAGCATACACTCCCATCTTCTTTTTGAGCTCACAGGAGAAATTGCATGTGACTGTGAGCAAATTTGTAGATTTTATGACCAAAAAATTGATTTTCAGGTAAGAAAGTAAAATGTTTCACCAAGATTATATTTTGCCTACCAATCATTGAATTGTAGGAACCATTATAGTTAATAGTTCACCCAAAAATGATCCCATAATTCACTCACCCTCAAGCCATCTTAGGTGTATATGACATTCTTCTTTTAGACGAATACAATCAGAGTTATATTAAAAAATGTCCTGGCAGTGAATGGCAGCCCAAAATTTGAAGACTATAAAAGTGCATCCATCCATTATAAAAGTAATCCACACAGCTCTGGGGGGGTTAATAAAGGCCTTCTGAAGCGAAATGATGGGTTTTTGTAAAAAAAAAATGTTTAAAAAAATCCATATTTAACACGTTATAAAGTAAAATATCTAGCTTCCGGCGGACCGCCTTCCGTATTCAACTTACGAAGAAAGTGTAACCCCTCTCGCAGTTCAAAATGCTTATTGGAGTAATTGGAGTTATATTAACCCCCCGGAGCTGTGTGGATTACTTTTATAATGGATGGATGCACTTTTTTGGTCTTCAAATTTTGGCCTGCCATTCACTGCCATTATAAAGCTTGGAAGAGCCAGGATTTTTTTTTTTTTATATATAACTCCAATTGTTATAACTCCTTTATTAACCCCCCGGAGCTGTGTGGATTACTTTTATAATGGATGGATGCACTTTTTTGGTCTTCAAATTTTGGCCTGCCATTATAAAGCTTGGAAGAGCCAGGATTTTTTTTTTTTATATAACTCCAATTGTATTTGTCTGAAAGAAGAATGTCATATACACCTAGGATGGCTTGAGGGTGAGTAAATCATGGGGTAATTTCATTTTTGGGTGAACTATCCCTTTAACTTTCATGACCTGAAGTAGCTATTTCTCTAGTTTAATTTGATGCTTTGTATTTATGCTAACTTCAAACCCACATGCTAAAACAGTTAGCCTTGTTGTGGCTGTTTGGGGTGGGGATAGTTGTAACAGTTTATAAAAAATGTTACAACCAACCACTATGATGATTCCAATGAGTCCACTTATCAATCACATCTTCTGTTGAGTTTTTTTTTTTGCGTATCGAGGGATTTAATCAGTAAATGTGTTTCCATCATAGTTTATGCACATATCTTCTTACCAGATAAAAATGATCTGCCTCAAAAGAACGCACAAGTTTATTGTGCACATTAGAATTTATGCGCATCTTGATGTTTCCATCCAGCGTTTTTTATGCAGTATCTCAAAATTCACATAAAAATAGGTGGCTCTTGGAAACCTATAGCTAGGGACAAAAATTGCACATGAAAGCCCCCTCAAGTCAAAACTGTAATGCAATGAGTTTATAATCACAACAAGTAGGACATTTCCGAGATGTTCAATTGCTGCTGCTTTTTTCTCCAAAATATTGGTGATTCTAGCCAAAACAGATGTAAAATTTTTATCTGGTCCAACCACAGCACATAGTTCTACAACACAAAAAACTCTAAAAACTGCAAGTCTGAGTAACTGCATTTGGTACATTTACAAATAAAATTGAGTAGAAAAAATTGGGGAAAAAACATTTAAAAACCAATATTTATGAGTAATATTAACTTTTATAGTATAATTTCCTTTAAACCATTGTAAAATACTCCACACAACCACACTTATAACGTACATGACATTGGCCTTTATTTTCGATGAGTAACGTGCAATACAGCATATATTACTGTTTTTACATGTATACAATATTGCCAACATTTAAACTCATGTAGCAAACAATTTAGAAATAAAAATGAAACATTTAAAAGTAATTCAAGTGTAATCAACTGGTCTGTTATCCATTTCCACCGTATCAGCGCTGGTTCTCGTGGGACTCGCGCTCTGCGAGTGAACTTTGAACTTTAGACCGCTTCAGACTGCCGTCCTGCGTTTCACTCATAGCTCCATAACCTGCCCATAAACAAACAGTGCACAGTTTTAAGGACATTTTATCATCCAAATTAATTATATTCATTATCTTTAGGAATAAAGTTGTGTGTTTTGGGCTAGGCACCAGGCGTTTCAAAGACTGACGCCACACTCGTTTAGGTGACTCACATTGCGTCCCTTTATGTTGTTTTGCATTCAATAAAATGATTTTAAGCACAATACTGTTAAAAAATGATAAAATAAAACACACAAACCTGAATTTCACAGAGGAAATGCACCAATTCTGCGACGCTGAGAAGAAGAAACTGCTCTGGAGACTGAAGATAATTCAAACAGCCCGCGCTCACTCAACCGTCGAGTTGTCGTCATGACGGAGGGTGGGGGTGCATTGTTTTTAATCGAGTAAACTTACTCAATTTCTTAAGTGTGTGTTAAATATTAATAATCTTGATTTGAATTAAGTAATATTTGTGGTTCTTGAAACAGATCGATTTAATTCTCCATTCTCAAATATTTTGATAGAAATTTCACAAATATTTTAGGTATATTTGAAATAAAAAATTGGTTGTTCAAATACAAAATTCTTTTAGTGACAAACATCAAGTAAATGATATTTATTAAGTTAATAAAGTTAACTATTAATGTGATATTTACTAAGCCACAGAATTATTTTTTAGAATGTACTAAAGTGTAACTATAAACTACTTCAATCAATCGATCAATATTTTTTTCTTTTTTTTTCTTTGCCTCTGCGTGTGTAACTGTGTCGTTGAATAGTTTTACACCATATTACACCATTTTCTGATTTCAGCACAATATTACATACATCACATGTTTTGTGACGAGATGGCAGGTTAGGTTTCCTTCTGGCGAACCTTCAGTGTATTACATGTTGTGGCCAGTGGTGCAGCACAAGTTAACATCACTGCTTTCACTGCACAAGTTAACATCACTGCAAGTCTTTTGCAGCAATATAGTGTTTTAATCCCAGACCTAGTCTGGTTTTATTTTTTTTGTGGTCTTCAGATCTTGCCTTGAATTTTTACTTAACTTACAGTGGCATCTCAGATATTGCAATGTGCAAACAGCGAGCATTTCTATATCTTTACATAAGCTTCCCCTGCTTTATAAGACTCAATTATATTTATTTTCTGATTCTCAGTCAGCTGCTTAAAGGAGCCCGTGGCTGTTGAATGTAAACACTTAGAGAGGTTTGAAGAGTCAGAGAATTAATATATAAGCTCTGGAACTGTCATCACCTGACTTAGATCAAGGCCTTACAAGTTAGATAGAAGATAATTATGGAAGCTTATTTCCACCACAGAATTAAAAAATAAGGTAATTCCGACTTTTTTTCTTCATATAAAGGGTTCTTCAGCAGGATACGGTTCTAAATAGAACTGTTACTACGTCTAAAGAACCTTTAAAGAACCATCTTTTTTTAGAGTGTATATAATAACAAAATATTTGTCAGAAGCTGAAGTACGTCCTTCAAGTTGAACTAGCATTCATTGTACTGACATATTTCCGATTCTTTAAAAGGGCCATACAGTACTGTATGTGCCAGCATGAATGGCCCTTAGGGATATATATATACACTCACCTAAAGGATTATTAGGAACACCTGTTCAATTTCTCATTAATGCAATTATCTAATCAACCAATCACATGGCAGTTGCTTCAATGCATTTAGGGGTGTGGTCCTGGTCAAGACAATCTCCTGAACTCCAAACTGAATGTCAGAATGGGAAAGAAAGGTGATTTAAGCAATTTTGAGCGTGGCATGGTTGTTGGTGCCAGACGGGCCGGTCTGAGTATTTCACAATCTGCTCAGTTACTGGGATTTTCACGCACAACCATTTCTAGAGTTTACAAAGAATGGTGTGAAAAGGGAAAAACATCCAGTATGCGGCAGTCCTGTGGGCGAAAATGCCTTGTTGATGCTAGAGGTCAGAGGAGAATGGGCCGACTGATTCAAGCTGATAGAAGAGCAACTTTGACTGAAATAACCACTCGTTACAACCGAGGTATGCAGCAAAGCATTTGTGAAGCCACAACACGCACAACCTTGAGGCGGATGGGCTACAACAACAGAAGACCCCACCGGGTACCACTCATCTCCACTACAAATAGGAAAAAGAGGCTACAATTTGCACGAGCTCACCAAAATTGGACAGTTGAAGACTGGAAAAATGTTGCCTGGTCTGATGAGTCTCGATTTCTGTTGAGACATTCAGATGGTAGAGTCAGAATTTGGCGTAAACAGAATGAGAACATGGATCCATCATGCCTTGTTACCACTGTGCAGGCTGGTGGTGGTGGTGTAATGGTGTGGGGGATGTTTTCTTGGCACACTTTAGGCCCCTTAGTGCCAATTGGGCATCGTTTAAATGCCACGGCCTACCTGAGCATTGTTTCTGACCATGTCCATCCCTTTATGACCACCATGTACCCATCCTCTGATGGCTACTTCCAGCAGGATAATGCACCATGTCACAAAGCTCGAATCATTTCAAATTGGTTTCTTGAACATGGCAATGAGTTCACTGTACTAAAATGGCCCCCACAGTCACCAGATCTCAACCCAATACAGCATCTTTGGGATGTGGTGGAACGGGAGCTTCGTGCCCTGGATGTGCATCCCACAAATCTCCATCAACTGCAAGATGCTATCCTATCAATATGGGGCAACATTTCTAAAGAATGCTTTCAGCACCTTGTTGAATCAATGCCACGTAGAATTAAGGCAGTTCTGAAGGCGAAAGGAGGTCAAACACAGTATTCGTATGGTGTTCCTAATAATCCTTTAGGTGAGTGTATATATAAGAAATGAAAAAAAAAAAAAAAAAACTCTGTGACATTTTATTTATATTTTTTCTTGTCACGACACACTGTTCGAGATCCGTAGCATCTGACAATTTGATGTTAGTATGTAAATCACTTAAGAGGTTTCTTGTTTGGAGTTCACAATAAGCACAGTTGATGTGAGCAGCCGAACCTTCTGGTGCATGAAAAGAGAGATTTCTCCCTGGCCTTGACTATTCTGTTTGCTTCTAGTATGTGCCAGGGAGAAGAACAAGAGGCTGAGAACACAAAGCACTGATTAATAGACTGATGGAATGGAACATAAATACAGTTGTTTTCTTAATTGACACTGTGGTAATTCTCCTTTGCACAGTGTAATTTGAAATGCCTGCCATGTGAATTTTATAAACCGCTGTGCTGTTTTTTTTCTTTTTAAAATTAGCTGCTAAACAGTGGTTTGCATGGTTAAAAATAGGGATGCGTGATATATTGGGTCCTGATTGGGATCTGATGATTTTGTTGTAATGTTGAATGTAAAATGTTGACAATCTAGTTATTTCACCGTGACTAGGCAGGCCAAGTTTTTGATCACTAAAAAGGTCTCGTTGATGTGCAGTGTAAATGTTTGGTGTTTTTACAATAATTCTTTAGGCTTTTAATATTAAAAGTCAGAGGATTTCATAATGAGCTATTTTTGTAGCTTGGTTTTAGTAGATGGTCTTTTGTACTGGAGAAGAAGTTTTACAGTATGTTTTCATAGTACATTGAATCTCCTCCAGAGTTCATTCACCGGTTGATCAAATAGACATAGAGACCTGTAAGATTGGACATAGACATGTTTAAAGGGCACCTATGCCCTTTTTTACAAGATGTAATATAAGTCTCTGATGTCCCCAGAGTGTGTATGTGAAGTTTTAGCTTGAAATACCCCACAGATTTTTTACATAAAAATAGGCACTTTTTGCCTTTTTCAAAAAGAGGGTGGGGCTTCAAGAACTCGTGCTCTGGTGTCAGGACAATCTCATCTCACAGAATGAAAATGTCCGAACAGAAAATCGGTGTTCAGTGTTCAGTTTGAACTGGAGTTGGACAATAATGCCTACAGGGCCAGAGAATAATTGCTGCATGGAGATAGAACAGGTATAGAGGGTATTACAGTGCGGATTGGGCCGCATTTTTCTGTCCGAGCCCGGCCCGCGTCCAGCAGAGCAGTAAACGAACCTGACCCGAGACCGAAAGGCATTAAGATATTTATGTCCGAGCCCGACCCGAGCCCAACAGTTAAAATCTATTTTTTTCTACAGCCACATGTAGCCTAATATGAAATATGCATGCATGTGTTGCGCGTTGTCACAGCTACATAAACAAATTTCCGCACACAGGAAGACGGATGTTAGGGTAATATTTTAAATTAATTTTAATCACAAAAACAAACCTTTGCGTCAAGTTAAACAGGCTTATTGGCAACCTACATAATAAGCTGTTTTAAATTTCAAATGTCCAATGCCTTATCGCGCTGACATGACCGAGCTCGGGTCCGGGTATCCATCTTCTAAACTAGAGTGTATGTGTGTGATGTCACCGTCGGCCGGAGTCACTGCGGTTACGCCCACTGAGTGGCAAAAAGACAGGGAGACAGCATTGGTTTTCAGTGTGAATGCCGCCAAAAACACACAAAACATCTGAAACAGGAAAGGGCTTTGAGATTGACTGTACAAACAGATTTGACAAGAAATCTAAGGTATATTTTTACAGACTGCTGAAAGCTACAGAAAAGAGAAGCAAATGGATCGCTGCAATTCACAGAAACAACTGGACTCCAGGCAGCGAAACATGGATTTGCAGTTATCATTTTGTCTCAATATGTTGAATTCTGGGGTAAAATCATAAATTGTATTGTTATATATTGTATTGATAACTCATCAATTAAATATTTACCATCGTATATTCTGCCTAATTTGATGTTTTTAAATAAACACTGACAAAAACTATACAAGTTTTAGGTCTGGGCGATATGACAATATATATAAAACATTGATATACTGTAAGTGACCACCCAGATATACAGTAGACCTACCTATATTGTATTTATATAAGGCGTTCACAGGCAAATTTGCTTTATGTATTTCCCCAGTGTCGAAATCAGGCTCATATAAATGTCAGGAAACATGATTCCTGGCTGCATGTCAATATCCATGGGTCACTGAATCTTTGGTAAGTTGTAAGGAACACTTATATCGAGTCAAACCTTTCATTTAAACTGAAAATAGTTTGTTTTACTCGCTTTTTTGCTGTTTCCCCCTATTAACTCCAGTCATGCAGAGTACGGCTGAGGGGGCGTGTTCCGGCGGGAAAATTAAGTAAATGCATTCTCTTTATAGTTTTGTTTAATTACCGTTATAACTTATTTGTCATCTTGCTTTTATCCACTATTAGTACAAGCCTGTACTTTACTGACAAGTTTTATGAAGTTTATTGTACTTCGCACAAAAGATGAAGCGTCCATTTTACTCCACAAAATGTAAGAGCTGAATACACAGTACAATAAATGCACATTAAAGTCTTATCCATAAACTCTCTCTCTCCCTTGCATTATCTTTAGCCTACACAGCGAATTACACAAAAAACACTCCTTACAACTAACAGTTAACAAATATATACAGACCTTTTCAGGGGTTAATAAACTGGTAAACTTTATCTGTAAAACAACTCCGATTAACTGTAATAAAGTGCGCGCTGCCGCACTCTCCCTTTCGTTGCTGCCGAGACCAGTGACGCTCCGGAGACTATAAGCTGGATCACGAACAGTTGGTACTGATCCATCCTTGAGTAACAACTTTTTAGCAAAGCATGCCTTGTATTGCCTCTTGTTCACAAAGCAGCCTGGAGTGAAATGATTTGCGCAGACATAAAAAAAATATATATATTTTGGGGGTCATTACCTTCAAAAACGAAAGTAACGTTAATCCACTGCTTCTTCAGCGGCTCAGATGTTGCGAGTAAATGACGACTGATATGTTCATTCTTATATCCAACAACAAAACACCTCAATCGCTTAGGAGACATTCTTGTCTGCACCTGCTTCGGCATGGAAACAATGGTGGACTGTGTACAGCTCACTCAGGCCGGGTCTATGTTGAAACAGCAGTGTCCGTCAACAGTCGTGGACGGGGCCTGTGCAAAGTGACATCACACTGCCCATAATCTGCAAACAGCTTGTTCTGAGACAGTGCTTATGATTTATGGGGATTTTTTAAAAAAAGCACTGGGTGGATTTTTATCATTATAGGATGGTTGTGTACACACACTGCCAACACACATTTATGTTCAAACACCATGTAAAAGTGAATTGATGCGTAATAGGTGCCCTTTAAGTGTTCAATCACTGACTGTTGAATTCCGCTCTCCAAATCTCCTCTCGCACTCTAAAAGACGCATACTTCTGCGACACAATGCGTTAATAAGTGCTGACGTGATAAACCAAGCTTTTAAAACGGCACAGCAAGTTGACTGCATGTGAACAGATAAGTTAAATCACATGCTTTTCATCTTACATCTGTTCCCATTTTTACTTCCTATTTTATCTGTGCTTTTCTTCTCATTTCATACATCTCCCCTAACATTCGTTCCTGACCTATAATTTGGTGCTCTTTCGTTTTTAATTTAGAAATGTCAGAATTTGGAGCATGTGGTGGGTTGTGACTAAATATGAAAATGAAAAATTGCCTCCTAGTGGAAAATCATGAAGCTTTACAAAAATGCCACATATTCACCTCCCAGCCTCACTTTCCTGTGATGCAGTGCTCTCTCTTTTCTTTGTCTCTGTCTCTCTCTCTTTCACACGCATACAAATGCAATCTATTCGAATGCTTAGTTGGTGCAGCCTGTGGTTTATCAAGAGCAGAATGCTGATAAAATATAACAATTATGATTATTTCCCTTGCAGCATGATTTCATTCACTGAAGGGAGGTGAAGTCATCTTAATGGCTACCTGAGTAAATAAAGTCGGCCTCAACATTCTGACCCATTCCACAAGGGCCATAAATCACCTCTGCAATGCACTGGTGAGAAAACGCACAGACAGAAGGGAAGAAAAAAGAGGGCATGTTCAAGTTTATGCATATTTACGTTTTTGCAAACCATCACCAGTACTGTGTGTTGTTGTAAATATGCGAGGCCTTATCCACATAGGAGGCATGATTACCCCTGTGTCAAGCTGTTTGTAATTACCAGCTTCATTTGACAACATGGGGAAGACTGATTTCCCAAATCCTGGTTACAAAGTACATCTAAGGGAATGTTATAATAACTCTAACATTTCCTTGGGGTTTTGAATTTTACACAGTGACTTTTGCACCTGACTTGCAACAGAAAACGCGGCCACTTGTATTAAAAAAAAGTATTACAGCTAATGCTAGCTAAGTGGTGAAATACCTTTTCACATTACTCACACCAAGGCTTTGTAAGGGAAACGGGTACATTTAGCTCAAAGCGTTCAGTTGAACGGTCCGTAACTATCAGCTCTGCAGTGGATATGAATATTCAAACTATAGTGAAAACTAGATCAGCAGTTTAAGACATTACATTTGTAAGCGCATAACACACTTCTCTTTAAAAAATATAAATGAGACTTTATTGATTATTCTAACACAAACTAATATCTAATACATAAACACACACACATATTCACACGAGTTGCAGAAAGAAAGAAAGTGAGGAAAGAATGAGTTTTAAGAGAGTGAAATTATGAATTCTCAAGTAATATATGCACTTTGTAAAACCTGACATGAACGATCAATCATTAATTTAACCCTTCTATTGTTTCTTAGGTAGGTTATTAAATCTTATATCAATGCACCAGTTCGGCTACAATCTGGAAGTGCTACTAGTGTTTTGGGGATTCCCTCTGTGGTCCTTGCAGGAGAGGGGCTTTCCCTGGTTTATTGATTGGCTGGCGGTCTCGTCATGTCCTGGGCGGCCAATTGGTGTGTTGGCGGATGGATGAAAAGTCTTGTGGATGACGTTGGAAATTGGAAGCAGGCTTTGCTGTTGAATTGTTGACCGAAACTTTGCAGCAAAACTTAACTTAGAACCGAGACTCTCAACGGAAAAGAAACCAAGCAAAAAGAAGAAAAGTGAGACGAGAGTAGTTAGATGGCTTGAATGAAGCTGTTCATTCTTAACCCATTTTCATCTGATCTTGATCTGCCTAGATCTGTCTATTCATCTGATACTTTTAACCTGAGGGGTCTGTCCAGAGGTTCTAACCAATTAGGTATCATTTTTGGTTCAGAGGTGGCTGTTAGACATGATATCGAATTATGCAGTTGAACGATCTTTGATTATAAATCCGTCTACCATTGTTTTGAATAATCTGATGCATTTTGATATGTAAAGTCTTAGTCTCTGTGGTTCTCAGAGAATTCAGCCCTGAGATCACTCAGAGGTCTTTAAGAAGAAGAAGGTCTGTTTTATCTTGGTGTTTTTCCTTGTGCAAGTCACAATGTCTGTCCTTTTGACCATTAGTCTTGGGTTAACTGCCTAACGGTGACATGTTTTTCCTTTAGCTTGGATCCTCTCTTACAAGCTTGCATGGCCATAAAGTACTTCGCTGGGGATTTCGTTAGTTAGCTCAGACTGAATGGAGTCTCAAATGACTTAGACTTAGAGACTCCAGAGTGTGGAGTTGGAGTTCCTAAGGAATTCTGCTTCTTGATCAGTCTAAAAGAGTCATTTGTGTCTGGCTCACCCTCAAATCCTACAGCTTCAACACCTAGTCATGATATCAGCATCAAGTTTTTATTTTTATTTATTAATTCACACAGAACAATGTGCTTAATATGCTGATGAATTTCATCAGAATTATGCTTAATATGCATAATGTTAATATGCAGACATTAGTCTTCCTAAAGTGCAAAAAATATGTCCCACTTTTTTGCTGGCCTTATGGCCAATTTACACTGCACCAAATTAAGTTTTATTAATAAAGTTCGGGCATGTTCAGAATAAACCAAATTAGCATGGGAGGAGCACGCTCAGTTAATCAACTCGATTAGCGCGAAATTAGGTATTATACAGCAGACTTAAATTTGTCCCACGACAGTTTTCCAGTATCCCTCCACCACCCCATCTCCTCACTCCTAACTATTCCTATCCCAGCCTGGGATAGGGGAGGACTCTGGGTTCGGGCCAAACCCAGTTGCATAACATCGGTTATGAAAAAACATCATTTCACAATAGTTTATTGACATTGAGCAAAAGTTTTACGCAAATCTGTAATGGAAACCAGGCTTATGTTTCCATCCAATGTTGCGAATTTAACTTATGTGCAAAATTGGTATATCACATAAAACATTTGCGAATAAAGCACTGATTCCTGATAAAATGGTGATAAATATCACAATAACACAATGGAAAAATGGAAGTTGATGCATTAGGAGAACCCACTGTATATACACTCACCTAAAGGATTATTAGGAACACCATACTAATACTGTGTTTGACCCCCTTTCGCCTTCAGAACTGCCTTAATTCTACGTGGCATTGATTCAACAAGGTGCTGAAAGCATTCTTTAGAAATGTTGGCCCATATTGATAGGATAGCATCTTGCAGTTGATGGAGATTTGTGGGATGCACATCCAGGGCACGAAGCTCCCGTTCCACCACATCCCAAAGATGCTCTATTGGGTTGAGATCTGGTGACTGTGGGGGCCATTTTAGTACAGTGAACTCATTGTCATGTTCAAGAAACCAATTTGAAATGATTCGAGCTTTGTGACATGGTGCATTATCCTGCTGGAAGTAGCCATCAGAGGATGGGTACATGGTGGTCATAAAGGGATGGACATGGTCAGAAACAATGCTCAGGTAGGCCGTGGCATTTAAACGATGCCCAATTGGCACTAAGGGGCCTAAAGTGTGCCAAGAAAACATCCCCCACACCATTACACCACCACCACCAGCCTGCACAGTGGTAACAAGGCATGATGGATCCATGTTCTCATTCTGTTTACGCCAAATTCTGACTCTACCATCTGAATGTCTCAACAGAAATCGAGACTCATCAGACCAGGCAACATTTTTCCAGTCTTCAACTGTCCAATTTTGGTGAGCTTGTGCAAATTGTAGCCTCTTTTTCCTATTTGTAATGGAGATTAGTGGTACCCGGTGGGGTCTTCTGCTGTTGTAGCCCATCCGCCTCAAGGTTGTGCGTGTTGTGGCTTCACAAATGCTTTGCTGCATACCTCGGTTGTAACGAGTGGTTATTTCAGTCAAAGTTGCTCTTCTATCAGCTTGAATCAGTCGGCCCATTCTCCTCTGACCTCTAGCATCAACAAGGCATTTTCGCCCACAGGACTGCCGCATACTGGATGTTTTTCCCTTTTCACACCATTCTTTGTAAACTCTAGAAATGGTGGTGCGTGAAAATCCCAGTAACTGAGCAGATTGTGAAATACTCAGACCGGCCCGTCTGGCACCAACAACCATGCCACGCTCAAAATTGCTTAAATCACCTTTCTTTCCCATTCTGACATTCAGTTTGGAGTTCAGGAGATTGTCTTGACCAGGACCACACCCCTAAATGCATTGAAGCAACTGCCATGTGATTGGTTGATTAGATCATTGCATTAATGAGAAATTGAACAGGTGTTCCTAATAATCCTTTAGGTGAGTGTAGGTCTATAATATATTACTCCTCACAGCACGCTGACGAAATGCAATAAACCCCAAAATGCGCATAAAAATAACATAGCTATTGTGTTACCCCTGTCTGTGTTGGTTGGCACTTGTTTTTGGGTCATGAAATGTCTGAGAAGTGTTGTACTGTAATTTGGTGATTGTCCATGTGGGTCAGCATCTGTCAATGCGGTGTGAATTGATCTTTAGTTCCAGAAGTATTTTCTCCATGAAGATTTATAATTAAAAACAAACTCCTCAGTTGAACCAAACCAAGCAGCTCCAGACAAAGGTATAATAATGTGAAGCCAGTGAAGATTTGCAAATGACTTAAATAAAAACGATGGTACATTTTAAAGCTGTTCAGTGTTTACTCATAGATATTTATTATTGATGTATAAAATGCAGATTATTGTGAAAAAGTTAAATATGTAAGTTGTTTGAGATTGTAGAGGGACTACATTAATTACATAATTCCCAATGCATTATGAGAGTGTAAGTTTAAATTAGATCTTGGAAATGTAAAGTGCGTTATTTTGTGTTTTTGACACTTGCCACTTTTTATAAAATGGCACAAAGACCATGAAACTGACTTATTTTAGCATAACATGAAGTGTATGAGAAAAGGACGTAGTTTTGGAGATAATAAAACCAAGACGAGCTGTCATTAAAAAAGAAGGAAAGAGAAAGAGGAAAGAGGGACAGGTCACATTAGCAGAGTAGGTTTTTGTGTCTGCAAAATCTAGAAATGCCAGATAACAGGTATGTGCACAGGTGCTGCCCAGTCTTATTTTTTCCCTTCAGACCAACAAGACAAACTTCAGACTATGCAGACCTTTGAGCAAACACTCTCTCTGGACACACCTGCTCCATATCCAAGAAGATTGAGATAGCGAAGTGAGAACCTGACCGTCAAACGTAGCTGTCACATTGAATGAAAGCACCAGCTTTCATGTCTTGCTACTCTACTGAGAAAAAAAGTACTTCAGTGTCTTTCACCCACCTCTGTCTGTATTCCGCCTCACATCATATCCTGTCACATGTCAAATTATAGGCTGGAAAAATACAGGTTCAGATCAGCCTTCTGCCTTGATACAACATGAATGTTAGCTATTTGCAAATATTGAGGCAGAGCATATGCATCATCACTCAGTAAACACTTTCAATTAAAAGGTATAAGCCAATACTGCAAATACTGTTTTAAACAGCCGTGACATCATAAAGCATGTATGTATGTATGTCTGTATGCATTGGCGACATTAGGGGGTAATGTCGCCAATGCATACAAACTTTTTTGGAGTTTCCGGACGTGAGCCGTCAGCTCCGCTTCAAGTTGGAACGGTTAGTCAGGCCTCCACAGACAGCGTGTGTCCTGAGCGAGATCTAAATCCACATGAATGGCCTGTTCATAGCATAAGCAAGAAAAACTCACTGTTCAGAGAGTCACGCTAGTCTTGAGACAGGTAAACGGCAACCTCTTTAAGTTATTCTTGACTGTGCAGATGAACACCACATTGTGTGAAAGAATTGTTCTTGCTTGCGCCGACTAAAAACACACAACGAGAAACACCATGAGACAGGGGAGACTCTCGGACATTGTGGTAAAAGCTACTGAACATTGAACGGGCCATTCATGTGGATTTGGATAAAACATTAATTACTTTGATGTCGTGCCTGTGGACGCCGTTTAGCCCTTCACAGAGGAGCAGCGGACGGGCACGGAAGGCTGATTAAATTATTATTATGATTAGGCTACTTTTATTATTAAATTAATATTACAATTCATATGCCCCGCAATATTTCAAAGCGCATCAACGCATAACCGATGTGCTGCAAGGATATAAAGATTAGTTAGATTAGCGTACTCCTTATTTCAAAAACAACTTGTTTAACACAAAATACTTCTCGATTCACGAAGATACAATTTTTTTCCACAATGGGCCACAAGTGAAATATTAAGAAAATAAATTTTTATTAATCTCTTATCGTCTCTATGGCCGCGTGTCCACCAAATCGTTTTTTTCACGTGGCTGGCGTATCTAATTGTTTTCAATGGGAGCAGCGTGTTTTTAGAATGCCATAAGCGTAACGAGCCACTGAGCGTCTATTTTACGATCAAGCGCTGAACGCTCACTGTTTTTTACCAGTCGAGTTGAAGAATGAGTAAAATGCAGCGCTCATCACGGTTACTTTTCACCCAGCCGACCAACCACAGGGGTGGGATAAATACAACACCAAACAACCGCCAGTCCGCCACATTCTGTGTGTACAACGTCAAGATATGACAACAACAAGCATAATAACGGAACAAAATAATTTAAAACAAGAGCCAGAGCAAATACTTTACTTTATATCCAAATTTTTATATAGAAACAATACAGAAATCTGTGAAATGAGATACTAGTAACTTCCAAGCAAAAGTGTATGTGTATGTATGTATGTATGTATGTATGTATGTGCGACATAAGGGGGGGGGGGCAATTTATTGTAAGTCATGGACTTTCCGGATGTGAGCCGTCAGCTCCACTACAAGTTGGAGCAGTTAGTCAGGCCTCCACAGACAGCGCGCGTCCTGAGCGAGATCTAAATCCACATGAATGGCATACTGGCATACATACTAAAAAAAACGCTGCACTGCCAAAACGCTCTCAAGTGCTCACAGCAAGCCGTTTCAGCAGAGCGTCTAAAGTTTTCAGCTAGCTAAAAACGCTTTTGTGGACACGTGGCCTAAGATAATATGCGCCGTTAATGCAGCGTAGAGCTGCACATTTAATCATTAAAAGATTGCGATCCCGATTCAAACACCCACGCGATCTTATTCCTAAATAGCCGCGATTCTGCTATGTCTTTTATGCCTGTTTTACATCGCAAGCGTCAGCGGAGCGTGAACGGCGCGTGTTTTGCCGCTGCCCATGTTAATGAATGATGGATGTCCACTGGAGCGAAACAAGCGGAGCAGAGGGAGCATTTCCAATTCATTCCTATGAACTTCCATAGGAATAAATTGAAAACACTCACTCTGTTCCGCGCCAGTGGACACGCACCGAGTGTCGGCCACCATGCTTCCGATGTGAACGCTCTAATTCATTGATATGGGCAGTGACATGCTGCTCACGCTCCATGGTCGCTTGTGATGTGAAACTGTTTAAAACTAAGACTTTGGTTAACCAGTTTGAAAGTACGATCATCACACTGCAACATTCAAATCTGTGAACTGTTTACAGTAAATCATTGTTTTAAAAAGTATTTTGACACTGGTATGTATTGTATTGCTTATCATTACGCCAGGAGTTGGCCACAAGTGAGTGTTTAAAAAAAAATGTGTTTGTCATTGAATTGTTCATTTGAAATATTTATTCACAAATTATCTCATTTATCCAATAATCCAAAGTTGTGATGAATAAAAAATTGACTGCAAATTATTTTTTATTTTGTTCAAATTAATATATCTATAGACTAAAGCAATGACTATTTTGTCAGAACCTCTAGTTTGCATGTTATTTTGTTTTAGTTTTTTTTTTCAGAATCGTGGGAGAATTGCGATTCTCCATTTTACATAAAAAAATTGTGATTCTCAATTTATCCCGAATCGTGCAGCTCTGATGCAGAGTCAGATGCTATAAGCTCGGTTAGTTTTTTACTTTCACTTTCTTTAGTGAATAATTGACTGCCATTTGAGACTTCTTCACCGACATGACTCTCGCGCAAAGTTTGCACATTGCGATATGATATCCACTGGCCCGCCCTCATGGTTTAAGATGCAAATATTTTCAATATTGCGACGTGGCTTTTTTCTTTATGGTCACGCAAAATGATGGACAGACAATGATTCACATTTCGAGCGCATCATTTCCTGTGATAACCAAATGAAGTAGGATACATTATTAAATAAAATAATTACTAAATTATTCATTATTTAAATAAAAAGAAGGTAAATAAACAAGTAACAAGCACAATTAAACTAGTTTGCTTAATTTCTCTAAATACTTTGTTGATGCAGGTAGGCCTAAGAATCTTGCCCCCACCTAACTCGAGAGTCAAATGTCACCCGGTTGGGTTGGGTTGGTTTTGGTTGGTTGGTTGGTTGGTTGGTAATTCACCAAAAATCCTACACCACATAACTTAAATGGCAAATATGATCTGACTGCGATTGTCTCATATCGCAATAGACTAATTAATCAACACTAATTAAATAAACTTACTGCGGTAACATTCATTTTATTAAAAATGTTTAAAAAAAACAGTTATGCATTACATAATTAAATACATATTGTTTTCTGACTTCTTAGTTAGTGAATAGTTGGCTCATTAGCTAAGAGTCTGGTTCATTTCAGTGAAGTTACACAACTAAAGATCAAATTAGATTTGTTGTGTTTGGTGGTTTGCTGCTTTTACAGCTGATGTGTTCTGCCACCTGAAAAAGCTGACCTATACCAGCAGTGGCCGTTTGCATAAACTACTTACAAGTACTACTAATCTTACAAGTTAGTCATCTTTTTCTTTTCTTTTTTCTTCAAATCTGGTCATAACTTTTTTTAAGTCAGTTACATGAAAACATAAATTAATCTAGTTTGAACATAGACTAATTTGCCCTAACTAATTGCTTCCTTGCAGGACATTTAGAGGTCTTGCAAAGAAGAATGGGAGAAACTGCCCAAAAATAGGTGTGCCAAGCTTGTAGCATCATACTCAGAAAGACTTGAGGCTGTAATTGGTGCCTAGGGTGCTTCAACAAAGTATAGAGCAAAGGCTGTGAATACTTATGTTCATTTTTTCATTTTTTTATTTTTAATAAATTTGCAAAGATTTCAAACAAACTTTTTTCATGTTGTCATTATGGGGTATTGTTTGTAGAATTTTGAGATTCCATTTTGCAATAAGGCTGTAACATATCAAAATGTGGAAAAAGTGAAGCACTGTGAATACTTTCCGGTTGCACTGTAAGTGTGTTGTGATGTTCCTGTCGGATCCAATATAGAAGGCACAGCATAGTTTTTTTTAATTTCAGGCTCTCTGCAAATCCAATGGAGCTACTGGGTTTTTCCACATCCTGGCACTGCACAACATTTTGCACTCTTCAAAGGCATGTTTTTTGCTTAGTTGCTCGATCCAGTGTTAGCGTCTGTTATTTACCTAATACTACTTGTCGTGCTCAAATCAGTGGGCGGGGCTACTGAACTTTAGGGTTTGTGATGTCACCAACCCAGTAAGAAGTTTGTTGTAGTCCCTACCAGCCGATTATAAAAGAAAATATCTCCCTTTGCATTGAACTTTGAGCGTTGTAACTTTGCAGATGTTGCAGACATTTTGAAAGTTAATAGCGTCCAAATCAGGGTGAGTAAATAATGACGATTTTAATTTTTTTCAAATGTTTACACCACAACGGAAAAAGTTTTCCTTTGCTTTTTCTGCTTACAGACGACAACATTGTCAAAAGAATCCCGGATCCGCGAAAACAACTAAAAATGTTGTTATGCATGCCAGGCCAGTAGATGCCGATGTCATTTTATAAAGCAACCATACACGCCTTTAGACTGATCACCTAATTTGCATGCATGTCAGAGGTGTTCACAAGTCTTTCATCTGGAGTCGGAGTCAAGTCTGGAGTTTTTCACAAGTTCGAGTCGAGTTTCAAGTCATTTCATGTCTTACTAAAAAAATGTTTTTAATATAATTTAGACAAAATATTTCACATTTCTATCATCTGTTTTTGTTTGTAATAAAGGAATACATCCAGCCTGTCACGTTATAATCCATTATAATGTACAAAACAATTGGCCTGGCAACAAGACGAGTAGTCATTTTCGAAACAGTTGCTGAGTGGACAAAGATGGCGCCCGTCACGTTTGTTATACAGCGGTGTTATTGACGACAGTCATTATCAGAAAATATCAAACCTCTGAATGTTTGTAGTTGTTTTAAGTCAATAGAAAACAGTATGCATGCTGATTCCGATACTTTAAAATATGCGCTTTAAGTAATGGATTAACATCTTTCTCTTTCGTAGACACATTAAGAGAGAAAAGCTGCATATACTAGGAAAAGATTGATTAAAAGTAAAACGTTAGTGCTAGGTTTAAAGGTTATATTTTATTCATGTTTTAACAGGCTGGCAACCCATAGGAGCCATGCAGCTACACCACAGTATAACAGCTAGCTGTGTGACTTAATGTCACTAACCTTTGTGGATGCGATGTCTAGTACATTTTGATGTTGTCGTTCCAGTGTCTTTAATTGTTTTACACATTCTTTGCATCTAGCCGATCTGACATGGTAATGAATCCAAATGTGAGGACATATGGCACGATGGATCCTGTCATGCTTCATGGGACTCTTATGACATTAAGGAGTTTACGCGTAATACACTGACATACGTAATCAAATTCTATGACAAGGGTCTGATCTACCATGTCAGGTATATGTGAAGCAGATATTATAATATCCAAATAAAGCAAAAATTCTTTATTTACGATGTCCAAGACTTGAGTTGTTTTTAAAATATTCACGAGTCCTTTTTGTCGAGTCAAGTCTGAAGTCTCATAAAGTGCAACTCGAGTGCCCATCTCTGGCGCATGCTGTCATTGTTTTTACAAATTCATGTTTTTGTAGTTTACATGGAGATGATAATGGTATCGTTTATCAAAAACACTTTGAAACACATTTATGAAAATCTTGTTTTTTCAGGCCCCCAAAACACCATTGTCATGTAAATGTACAGCCAAAACACATTTTAGTTGAAAACATAGTCGTGTAAACTAGATTAAACTTTTCCAAAACAAAATGCCTGAACCCACAAATGTATCCAACTGCTAAAACTATTTTGTGACACAAGAAGATTTGATTGTTGTGTTTGGTATTCTCATCACAGCACTTTTCTATGTCTGGTCAGGTAATGGCACCGGCATCAAATGGAGCAGAATAAAACATGTGTTTGACTTGGAACGGAATCAAATCAGCCAGGCCACTTATCACATTACCGGCCTATCTCTTGTCCTGGGAGCCATGGGTTTGCACTCCATCAAAGAGCTCATACAGAATGAGTTTGCCTTTATAAATAGTGAAACACACCCACACCTCCTCCCCACCCCGGCAACATCCTCCCCAGTCTTCCCTCTAAACTCCCTCCGCCTCTCTGCACTCCTCTTTTCTCATCTCCCTTCTTTTAGTGCTCTGGCAGGTCATTTGCAATGCTAAGCATCAGTTGGCAGTCGTGTTGGAGAGAGTATAAGAGGAAATGGGCAGAGCCTTCCCCAACATCAGGCTAATCATTTTATCTCTGCTCTTCATTGCTGCATAATAAGTGCTTTACGGGGGATTAGTGAAATAATGTATACATGAGCTGTTGTTTTTGTATCTCTGGACCCCTGCGCTTCATTCCACCACTGTTCCACCAGCTTATGTAATTTAGCTAACAAAAGGGGTCAGGCAGAGAGAAGGATGAGGAGGAGAATATCAACGAGGCCACCAACCGCACAGTCATGGTAACCCTCTCCCTCGTTCTCACTTTGGATCGGGCGAGATCTGCTTTTGGAAAGGAAAAAAAGGAAGCACAACATGCAGGAAAAAAAACCACGCTGAGAGCAAACCCATCTTTTTAACTCTGTTGAATATTTGTTTATAATAAATGACTACTTGGGCATGGATAAACAAAATTCATAGTGACCTTGCTTTTACACATCTCTTTTTTACTTTTTTTTTTTGAAAGCAATGAAAGTAAGACTGTGAGGATAAAAGTGTGTTCAGTGGATTGTACTGTTGTTAACAACATGCTAATTGTTCAGCTGACAAAGCATCTTTTTCAAAACAAAAACTCCAAGGTTTTGGGATTTCAAGGTTTTTAAGTGTTTTGAAATTTAGTATGTTGTGTAGTTTAGTATACTGTATGTGTGTGTGTGTTATATATATATATATATATATATATATATATATATATATATATATATATATATACACAGTACTGTGCAAAAGTCTTAGGCACGTTGGTATTTTCACATGAAAAATGTTTTTGAGCCAGTTATTTATATCTTTTACTGTAGTGTGTCAGTAGGAAATATCAGTTTACATTTCCAAACATGAATTTTGCAATTAATTGTAATAATCCAGTGAGATTTTTTTTTTTTTTTTATGCACAAGAAGTCTGATAGCAGCCAGTATGATCTGATCTCACCATCATCGAGTCTGTCTGTGATTACATGAAGAAACAGAAAAAACTGAGACAGACTAAATCCAGAAAAACTAAGGCAACGTCTCCCAGACACTTGAGGAAACCTACCTGCAAAACTACAGTACTGTGAAAAGTTTAGGCACTTGTCAGAATGCTTTAAAGTGAGAATGCTATCAAAAATAATAACATAAATAGCTTTTATTTATGAATTAACTTCTATTAACTAAATCAAATCGATATTTGAGGTGACCACCCTTTGCGTTTAAAACGGCTTTTGTCATTTCATCTATTCCTACACCTATTCATGTAGTTTTGCAGGAAGGTTTCTTCAAGTGTCTGGGAGACGTTGCTTTTTTCTGTTTCTTCGTGTAATCACAGACAGACTCGATGATGGTGAGATCAGATCATACCGACTGCTGTCAGACCTCTTGTGCATAAGAAAATAAATAAAAATCTCACTGGATTATTACAATTAATTGCTAAATGAATGTTTGGAAATGTAAACTGATATTTCCTACTGACACACTACAGTAAAAGATATAAATAACTGGCTTAAAAACATTTTTCATGTGAAAATACCAACGTGCCTATGACTTTTGCACAGTACTGTATATTTTATATATATATGTATATATATATATATATATTTATTTATTTTTTCTGGGGGAAACGTGTAAATATCTTCTGTAGCTTCTGAAGGGCAGTAAATTAAAAAAGTATGATCTTTAAAAAAAGAAAAAAAAAAAGAAAAATGTACACATCTTCATCCTGTTCAAAAGTCTCCCTGTTGTTAATGCATTGTGTTTCCATCTGGAGCATCACTGAATGTTTGAACCTTCCGTAATAGCTGCATATGAGTCCCTCAGCTGTCCTCAGTGTGAAAAGATGGATCTCAAAATCATACAGTCACTGCTGGAAAGGGTTCAAATATGCAAAAGATGCTGGAAAACTGAAGAATTTGCAGGACCTGAAGGATTTTTCTGAAGAACATCAGGCAGTTTAACTGTTCAGGACCAACAAGAGACTCATGAACAACCATCACACAAAAAAAACTGTCGTGGATCATCCAGGTAACGACACACAGTGTTAAGAATCAAGGGTGTGTAAACTTTTAAACGGGTCATTTTTATAAATTCAGCTGTCTTGTGGACTATATGTAAACATCTTTAATGAAAAATATCTTATTCAGGACAGCAATAAATAAATAAAAAATAACAGCATTTTGTATGATCCCTCTAATTTTGTTAAAATTAACATTTTGCAGATTCTGCAAGGTGTATGAAAACTGTATGTATATGTGTGTGTGTGTGTGTGTATGTATAGTATGTATACAGACCATGACTGTAGTATTTATTTTTTTATTGTTTGTTTTAGTATTAGTTTTATTTGACGATAATAACCCTAAAAAAAATGAGCAAATGATGACAACATTTTCATTTTGGGGTGAATTATCCCTTTAAAATGTGCTACATGCAATGTTAGGTGTTCTAGAACTTAAACCAGAAACAACCTTTTTCTATAGGAATATATTTACCTGTCAGTCAGAAGCGAAGCAAGATTGGCATCTGTTTTCAAGCTGTTTTGAAGCTCTCTTCTCCCTCCAGCGATGAGACGCTTGCTCTTGCTCCTGCTCTCTCGTCTTGCTTCTTTTTTTGGTCGCATCGCTTTTTGGCCTCTTTATTTTACTGTGTCATCCTATTCCTTTTAAGATATTTTGATGCATTTCCCACCCTCCAAACTATATATATATATATATACACTCACCTAAAGGATTATTAGGAACACCATACTAATACTGTGTTTGACCTCCTTTCGCCTTCAGAACTGCCTTAATTCTACGTGGCATTGATTCAACAAGGTGCTGAAAGCATTCTTTAGAAATGTTGGCCCATATTGATAGGATAGCATCTTGCAGTTGATGGAGATTTGTGGGATGCACATCCAGGGCACGAAGCTCCTGTTCCACCACATCCCAAAGATGCTCTATTGGGTTGAGATCTGGTGACTGTGGGGGCCATTTTAGTACAGTGAACTCATTGTCATGTTCAAGAAACCAATTTGAAATGATTCGAGCTTTGTGACATGGTGCATTATCCTGCTGGAAGTAGTCCTCAGAGGATGGGTACATGGTGGTCATAAAGGGATGGACATGGTCAGAAACAATGCTCAGGTAGGCCGTGGCATTAAACGATGCCCAATTGGCACTAAGGGGCCCAAAGTGTGCCAAGAAAACATCCCCCACACCATTACACCACCACCACCAGCCTGCACAGTGGTAACAAGGCATGATGGATCCATGTTCTCATTCTGTTTACGCCAAATTCTGACTCTACCATCTGAATGTCTCAACAGAAATCGAGACTCATCAGACCAGGCAACATTTTTCCAGCCTTCAACTGTCCAATTTTGGTGAGCTGGTGCAAATTGTAGCCTCTTTTTCCTATTTGTAGTGGAGATGAGTGGTACCCGGTGGGGTCTTCTGCTGTTGTAGCCCATCCGCCTCAAGGTTGTGCGTGTTGTGGCTTCACAAATGCTTTGCTGCATACCTCGGTTGTAACGAGTGGTTATTTCAGTCAAAGTTGCTCTTCTATCAGCTTGAATCAGTCGGCCCATTCTCCTCTGACCTCTAGCATCAACAAGGCATTTTCACCCACAGGACTGCCGCATACTGGATGTTTTTCCCTTTTCACACCATTCTTTGTAAACTCTAGAAATGGTTGCGCGTGAAAATCCCAGTAACTGAGCAGATTGTGAAATACTCAGACCGGCCCGTCTGGCACCAACAACCATGCCACGCTCAGAATTGCTTAAATCACCTTTCTTTCCCATTCTGACATTCAGTTTGGAGTTCAGGAGATTGTCTTGACCAGGACCACACCCCTAAATGCATTGAAGCAACTGCCATGTGATTGGTTGATTAGATAATTGCATTAATGAGAAATTGAACAGGTGTTCCTAATAATCCTTTAGGTGAGTGTATATACACACATGAGGAGTGCCTGCTGTGAATGAGCGAAATGACTGACAGACAGAAAGCGCCTCAAAAGTCTTCTGATTGGCTAAACAAATAATCTGACGGCAGCCACGTTTTATTTGACCGTTTACAGAGACGTGATTGTATTTGTCAAAGTGGACATATCTTCTCTTCATCTGAGAAAATGGGGTTTTAACACCATTTTGCTGCTGATGCGTGAACATTTTCAATATGGACAAAGACGGGAAGCTGTTGCATGTGTGAATCGGCGAAAGAGGAAAAGGCTTTTCGGTAATTTTACCACAATTTAACAGGTTTCATGTGTGAAAGTGTCTCACGATTGAGACTTAGCAGTTTAATAGCCCCATCTGGTGCATTGACATGACTCAATCAATTATTGATACATGCATGAGTGTGAAGAAAGGGTTGTATTGATCCAAACCATGTCTGATCAAAAACAACATGCTCTTTTACCCTAGGTGTTACAGATGGCAACAAGTTACCATGTCAATCGTGTATAGTGTATGCACTCAGCGTGTGAACAGGAAAGCTCTGGTTCAAAGCAGAGGGAATAAATTTATGAGCTAAGATTATCCCTTTATTAAAGTAAGTTACAGTGAATAATTGTTTGTAATCAGCATCTTGGGTTCATGCGAACAGAATCCGGCTCTGCTCATACATCACCAGGCATGTGCTTCCCATTGATGTTATTGGACTTTTTCACAGACCTTACGATAACACTTTTCCTTAAAGGGGTACTTTGCTGGCAAAATGGGCTTTCATTAAAACTTGGCTGCCTATGCAATAGAAAATCATGACTAGAGAAAACAGGAAAAAGGCTGTTGTTTTCCCTTTTGCCAAATAGGTAGGAAAACTTATAATGCATTAACCCATAATGCATTGGGCATGTTGCCTTACCATGCCACTCCCACCAGTCTGCTATTAATACGCTTGACCAGAGTCAAATACCGCCTTGCTTTAGTAGAAATACTTCATAGCAAACTTTTAGTTACAATGGTGTCGACTTGTATTGTTCCCGGGTGCAATAATTCAAAGAGTAAATGTTGAGCGGGAGGGAGTTACTTACATTTTCCAGTGAAGGATTTAGTGCACAGAATCGTAAATGCAGAGAGAACACCACAACGGAAAATCTGAAAAACCTCTGTGTTTGTAGGTAACAACCTGAATCAGTATGAACACAGTGCTTTAGGCCAAACGGAGGGGGATAAAAAAACTAAGAAACTGCCGTTCTGTCAGTTCTGCCCAACCCTCCAAAGCGAAATGCTGTCGTGTACAGGTAAGAAAGCTGTTGGCATAATGTTTCATTTTTAAATAATGTTGTTTAAAGGGTTGACAAAGTATGGTACAATTTTCAGTGATGAACCTAGCCTTACAATAACTGTTCTGTTAATAACCCTCTGTCGATCAGAATGTCAGTGGGCGGGGATACAAAAATGCGGAATCTGTAGTTTTCACGAAAGCCCTGGAGCTGTCAAAAGTCCGACGGATGATGTAAAATGATTGCTGACAAATAAAAATTAAATAATTGTTTACTGAAAGGTTCTTTGGGGATGGCATCGCTGCTAAAACCTACAGAGCCCCTAAAAACACATTCAGCGCCAGTGACTTTTTCACTGCTTGTCGCTAGTCTCTGTACTGTGAAGTCGCTTGTGGGTGTTCCCAGTGCTGTTGCTCTAATGTTATTGGTAGACTGCACGTCTCGCCATTTCTTTAGAAAATGCAATCACAAGTGAAATATAATTTGACTAGGAATTAGACTTAAAATAATTAAAAGTAGCATTCTACTGTTGGAGAATGTTGTGAAATAAACTACAGCATCATTTAACACAGATTAACAATCGATCAATCATCAAATTAAACTCACCCATACTGTCAAAAATGACTAAAACGTCATTCGAATTTGACAAATACTCAATTTTCTTGTCCCTAATAATCAAAATAATGCACGGGAAACTGTAATATGAACTGCAGCACACTGCATCATATAATTACCAACACAAAATATCAATGTAGGGATCAAACTCACTAAGACTGCCGACAGTTTCTTTTCCATGCATCATTTTATTATATCCATGTATGTGGTTACTGTCAATAGTGAAATCGCTCCAGAACTCTGTCTTGCCTGCACTCGAGGCGGCGACGTGAGCTCCATTGACTGTCTTCACTCCTATTGGTTGTCGCTCACGAAATGTGCTTCTTATTTGCATGAAGTTGAAATTTCTGAACTTTTGTTGCGTTCTCGCATCGCTTAATGCGCCTACATTCTGTCGCCAACGGTCACTGTCGCTCGTGTCGCCGGAAGTCGCCAGCTCTCTATTAAAATGAATGGGATGTTCTTACACCAGAAACAACCTTTTTCTATAGGAATATATTTACCTGTCAGTCAGAAGCGAAGCAAGGTTGGCATCTGTTTTCAAGCTGTTTTGAAGCTCTCTTCTCCCTCTAGCGATGAGACGCTTGCTCTTGCTCCTGCTCTCTCGTCTTGCTTCTTTTTTTGGTCGTATCGCTTTTTGGCCTCTTTATTTTACTGTGTCTTCCTATTCCTTTTAAAATATTTTGATGCATTTCCCACCCTCCAAACTATATATATATATTTATATATATATACACACATGAGGAGTGCCTGCTGTGAATGAGCGGAATGACTGACAGACAGAAAGTGCCGCAAAAGTCTTCTGATTGGCTAAACAAATAATCTGACGGCAGCCACGTTTTATTTGACCGTTTACAGAGACGTGATTGTATTTGTCAAAGTGGACATATCTTCTCTTCATCTGAGCAAATGGGGTTTTAACACCATTTTGCTGCTGATGCGTGAACATTTTCAATATGGACAAAGACGGGAAGCTGTTGCATGTGTGAATCGGCGAAAGAGGAAAAGGCTTTTCGGTAATTTTACCACAATTTAACAGGTTTCATGTGTGAAAGTGTCTCACGATTGAGACTTAGCAGTTTAATAGCCCCATCTGGTGCATTGACATGACTCAATCAATTATTGATACATGCATGAGTGTGAAGAAAGGGTTGTATTGATCCAAACCATGTCTGATCAAAAACAACATGCTCTTTTACCCTAGGTGTTACAGATGGCAACAGGTTACCATGTCAATCGTGTATAGTGTATGCACTCAGCGTGTGAACAGGAAAGCTCTGGTTCAAAGCAGAGGGAATAAATTTATGAGCTAAGATTATCCCTTTATTAAAGCAAGTTACAATGAATAATTGTTTGTAATCAGCATCTTGGGTTCATGCGAACAGAATCTGGCTCTGCTCATACATCACCAGGCATGTGATCTAGAGCTGGGCATAAAATCTGGGAAAATAGCCTTTCTTTATTCTTATTTGTCAGACAAAGGTATTCAAATAGATTTATTAAGGAAGTGCAGTTAATCACACTGTGATAATGGTGACCAAAGCAAGTGATAAATAGCACAGCAGATCATTGGAGTCAATATCTCCCATGTGGCAGGACTATGACCCGCTGTTCAACTGAGTTGTTTGTTAAAAGAAGGTTTCGTAATGCTAATTTACTGTGTAATCTTGCAATGCCTTTTATTTATACACAATACTGTGGGAGCAGATGCTTTGTGAAGTTACCTCATCACATTTGCTTGGCTGCATTGCAGCCTGAAATCATTTCCCTTTGGTTGGGTAAGATGTTCCGCTTTGGTGAACGAGTCAGAATGGTGTATGCCTTTTGGAATACTATCATCAAAGTCTTCACAATTGTGAAGTTATCCAATATCCGGGGAACTTTTTTACTATTGGCGAAAATAAAGACAGGGCATGATGTCCTGCTTGTCTCCTGCCCAATAAAAAGTACCTCTCATGAGGCTGCGACTCATTACCACTTCTCACCTGAGGCTTATAAGGTCCCATTGATTCTGTGACATCACTGATTAAAATCAATGCACCGTTCCCTGTGTCCCTGACTGACTCACATGCCCTGAGGTGGACCTGGAGCTGGAATTCTGTTATGATGTTCCCACAGGACGTAGGGGAGGTAATGGATGTTGCTGTTGTTTACACATGCTCACAAAAATCTGTGATTATGCTCAAAAGCACACAGACTATAGGCTGCATCCAAAATCACATACCTCCCTACTATAGTAGGTGAAAAAAAAAAGTATGTGACAAAAGAAGTATGTCTGAATTCACAGTACACAGTACAGTAAAAGAGTAGCCAAAAAGTACCCAGATGACCTACTACTTCCGGCGAGATTCTAAAGTGTGCATGCGATAGACACTTTACTATCCCATGAGGCAACGGGAGAGGATTTGTTAATGGCAGTGAAGCGACATAACTGACGCTGGTAGGTCACATAATAATGACAACATGGCAAATGGATTACATTCATTTTTTTCGGCTGTGAAGTAATTACTTATTCAAAATAAGTAGGCCTAGCTCCTGAGAGAATATGTGATTTCAAATGCAGCCTATTTTGAGGTAGAAAACAATGATTGGACAAATAGTTATGTATAGATTTAGGTCCATTGAAGTAGACAGGAGCTGTACTTGCATGTTTTGGCAAGTAAAATAATTTGGACCATTAGATTGAATCTATTAAACCTGAGCAATTCTTCCCACTGTGCTTTGTGTTGGAGTGACTGTCAGAACCAGCTAATCTGTGGAGGAGGTTGGAACTATCAGCTTTCTGAGTCCCTTGTCAGCACTTTATAAATACTTCATTGGAAATCTCTGTAAAAGTGCCCTTTAATCTGAATTAAGATTGATTGGCAGCTTGTGCCTATCCAGGTGTAACAAATGATAGTGCTTTAATGTGTCCCTGTTGTCCATGGATTGGTGTGTGCCTGCATATCCATGATTGTGTGTGTGCATGCCCTTTGTGAGTTCAGTGATAGCAAGAATATTATCAGATGGTGTATGATGGAGATAAGTGTGTGTGTGTTTGTGTGTAAAGCTTTGCAAAGATAAAAGGGACCTCTTCAGTGCAACCTCTGCAATGATGGGTTCACTATCATTGGATCTGAATAAAAAAAATCCTATCAACTTTGAAACGTGTGCATTTTATGGCTTTGAAACTGATGCAGGTCATAAGGCGAAAGTAAATGGCATGCTAATCAAGTAAGCAGAGGAAAAAAAGTTTTATCTGTGGCTCAGACACTGCTGGATGGATGTAGCCTTATCTGGGTCACCTAAAGCCAATGTTAAATCCACTTGGGCTTTACCCTCAGAATAAGCGAAGAAAGCAGAGTGCTCACAGATGTTATAAACCCTGACAGAGTCACTCAGAATTACATTTTATCTGTGGTAAAATCTTGTATGAGTAGCAGTATATATGATATATACTGACTGGAAATTCCAAGAAAACTATATATATATATATATATATATATATATATATATATATATATATATATATATATATATATATATTAAATAAATATTAAATTAAATTTTGTCTGAATTACTTACATGACACTTTTAAAGAAACTGACACTTGTATTTGCCTAGAATGCATTACATGACTGTAAAGACATTTGTAATATTACAAAAGACTTGAAGAATTTTGTTTTTATTGTACATAAATGTCAATCAAAATCCTACAAGTGCAGCATTAACACCTAATGCATTCTAGCAGTCAGTTTATTAGGATATTTAGCTGAAGTTTCATTTCATGCTTTCTGTATCTCTTCCCATTGATGTTATTGGACTTTTTCACAGACCTTACGATAACACTTTTCCTTAAAGGGGTACTTTGCTGGCAAAATGGGCTTTCATTAAAACTTGGCTGCCTATGCAATAGAAAAAAAAATTGAAATCTGTGCTACCTGACTAGAGAAAACAGGAAAAAAGGCTGTTGTTTTGCCAAATAGGTAGGAAAACTTATAATGCATTAACCCATAATGCATTGGGCATGTTGCCTTACCATGCCACTCCCACCAGTCTGCTATTAATACGCTTGACCAGAGTCAAATACCGCCTTGCTTTAGTAGAAATACTTCATAGCAAACTTTTAGTTACAATGGTGTCGACTTGTATTGTTCCCGGGTGCAATAATTCAAAGAGTAAATGTTGAGCGGGAGGGAGTTACTTACATTTTCCAGTGAAGGATTTAGTGCACAGAATCGTAAATGCTGAGAGAACACCACAACGGAAAATCTGAAAAACCTCTGTGTTTGTAGGTAACAACCGGAATCAGTATGAACACAGTGCTTTAGGCCAAACGGAGGGGGATAAAAAAACTAAGAAACTGCCGTTCTGTCAGTTCTGCCCAACCCTCCAAAGCGAAATGCTGTCGTGTACAGGTAAGAAAGCTGTTGGCATAATGTTTCATTTTTAAATAATGTTGTTTAAAGGGTTGACAAAGTATGGTACAATTTTCAGTGATGAACCTAGCCTTACAATAACTGTTCTGTTAATAACCCTCTGTCGATCAGAATGTCAGTGGGCGGGGATACAAAAATGCGGAATCTGTAGTTTTCACGAAAGCCCTGGAGCTGTCAAAAGTCCGACGGATGATGTAAAATGATTGCTGACAAATAAAAATAAAAGAACTGTTTACTGAAAGGTTCTTTGGGGATGGCATCGCTGCTAAGACCTACAGAGCCCCTAAAAACACATTCAGCGCCAGTGACTTTTTCACTGCTTGTCGCTAGTCTCTGTACTGTGAAGTCGCTTGTGGGTGTTCCCAGTGCTGTTGCTCTAATGTTATTGGTAGACTGCACGTCTCGCCATTTCTTTAGAAAATGCAATCACAAGTGAAATATAATTTGACTAGGAATTAGACTTAAAATAATTAAAAGTAGCATTCTACTGTTGGAGAATGTTGTGAAATAAAGTACAACATCATTTAACACAGATTAACAATCGATCAATCATCAAATTAAACTCACCCATACTGTCAAAAATGACTAAAACGTCATTCGAATTTTCTTGTCCTAAATAATCAAAATCATGCAGGGGAAACTGTAATATGAACTGCAGCACACTGCATCATATAATTACCAACACAAAATATCAATGTATGGATCAAACTCACTAAGACTGCTGACAGTTTCTTTTCCATGCATCATTTGTCTTGCCTGCACTCGAGGCGGCGACATGAGCTCCATTGACTGTCTTCACTCCTATTGGTTGTCGCTCACGAAATGTGCTTCTTATTTGCATGAAGTTGAAATTTCTGAACTTTTCTCGCATCGCTTAATGCGCCTACATTCTGTCGCCAACGGTCACTGTCGCTCGTGTGGAAGTCGCCAGCGCTCTATTCAAATGAATGGGATCATGTCGCTTTGTCGCTGCGTATCGCTGGTGGTGTGAATAGGGCTTAAGGGAAATGGTGGTGAAAAAAAAAAATTTGATGGGAGGGAGGGAAAATAATAAGTCAATGCTTTTGCGTTCACTCGTAAATGTTTTGTGTTCCACCGAGAAACTTTGAAAGCTCGCAAAACCTTTTGAGCTTTTTGCAAGCGAATACGAAGTTTCTCTGCAGAACGCAAACGTTTTAACGAGAGAACACAAAACCATAGACAAATAATTTTTCCTTCATCCTTATATTTTTTCCTTCACCATGTCCCTTTAGGGTCTCCATAGAAAGCCCTTTTGGAAGCTTTATTTTTAAGACTATAGTGTATAGTGCAGTATTGCTTGGCAACCATAAACAATATTGCATTTTATTTAATGTTCCTTGCTGCTCACAAGTCCTGCCTCAGTATAAACAGTATAGCAAAATCTCTTTCAGTTAAGACATTTCAGTTACGCTTGTGATTACAGCCTGGAAAGTACTGCGTAAGTAAAGCGAATTTACAGCGTAACTTTCGGTAATTATAGTGTAACTATAAAGTAAGTGCGTGTAGTTATAAGGGAAATATATGTAATATTTGGGGAATAAAGGGGTAACTATCAGGAAAATTAACAAATTATTTATACTGTATTGTACTGTATAAGTATTTTTTAATTAAGGGGTAATTATCCATGTAGTTACAGGGTAAGTATAAATCTGCGGGCTGTAAATTAAAGTGGTGCTTGTTCCCCTCTTGTTTCATGTAGTTACAGGGTAGGTATGAATCTGCGGGCTGTAAATTAAAGTGGTGCTTGTTCCCCTCTTGTTTCATGTAGTTACAGGGTAAGTATGAATCTGTGGGCTGTAAATTAAAGTGGTGTTTGTTCCCCTCTTGTTTCATGTAGTTACAGGGTACGTATGAATCTGCAGGCTGTAAAAATAAAGTGATGCTTGTTCCCCTCTTGTTTCATGTAGTTACAGGGTAAGTATGAATCTGTGGGCTGTAAATTAAAGTGGTGTTTGTTCCCCTCTTGTTTCATGTAGTTACAGGGTAAGTATGAATCTGCAGGCTGTAAATTAAAGTGATGCTTGTTCCCCTCTTGTTTCATGTAGTTACAGGTTAAGTATGAATCTACGGGCTGTAAATTAAAGTGGTGCTTGTTCCCCTCTTGTTTCATGTAGTTACAGGGTAAGTATGAATCTGCAGGCTGTAAATTAAAGTGGTGCTTGTTCCCCTCTTGTTTCATTTAGGTACAGGGTAAGTATGAATCTGCGGGCTGTAAATTAAAGTGATGCTTGTTCCCCTCTTGTTTCATGTAGTTACAGGGTAGGTATGAATCTGCGGGCTGTAAATTAAAGTGGTGCTTGTTCCCCTCTTGTTTCATGTAGTTACAGGGTAAGTATGAATCTGCAGGCTGTAAATTAAAGTGGTGCTTGTTCCCCTCTTGTTTCATTTAGGTACAGGGTAAGTATGAATCTGCGGGCTGTAAATTAAAGTGGTGCTTGTTCCCCTCTTGTTTCATGTAGTTACGCGGTAAGTATGAATCTGCAGGCTGTAAATTAAAGTGATGCTTGTTCCCCTCTTGTTTCATGTAGTTACAGGGTAAGTATGAATCTGCAGGCTGTAAATTAAAGTGGTGCTTGTTCCCCTCTTGTTTCATGTAGTTACAGGGTAAGTATGAATCTGCGGGCTGTAAATTAAAGTGGTGCTTGTTCCCCTCTTGTTTCATGTAGTTACAGGGTAAGTATGAATCTGCGGGCTGTAAATTAAAGTGATGCTTGTTCCCCTCTTGTTTCATGTAGTTACAGGTTAAGTATGAATCTACGGGCTGTAAATTAAAGTGGTGCTTGTTCCCCTCTTGTTTCATGTAGTTACAGGGTAAGTATGAATCTGCGGGCTGTAAATTAAAGTGATGCTTGTTCCCCTCTTGTTTCATGTAGTTACAGGTTAAGTATGAATCTATGGGCTGTAAATTAAAGTGGTGCTTGTTCCCCTCTTGTTTCATGTAGTTACAGGGTAAATACAATAAAAACACGTACACAATCTGATATCACTCAGAAATCTTTATTTAAAAAACGTGCCAGATTTACAACACTTATTTGTTTCTCTTGCTTGGCTTCTCCTCCTCTTGTTCCTCTTCTTATTCGTTCTTGCCACAGAGGAATCCTATGTCTCTAGCTATTCTGTAGCTATATTATGTATTTAAAGAAAATACAGTGCACGCAGAAATGTACTCACCGTTTACTCATCTTTTACCCTCATGCCATTAGAGATGTATACGACTTTCTTTCTTCAGAAAAATAAATAATCTCTGCTAATGAAAACTCATTTGGGTTCCTAAAAGTTGAAGCATCAAACAGCACATACTACAGCAACCCATATGATCCCAACTGACGAATCAAAGTGTTTGTAAGAAAAATACCAATATTTTTTTTTTTTAATTAAACGTTAAACTGTCGCTTCCGGCCAGCAGTCATCTGTGTGAATGATAGGGTTGAGTTCATGCTTGACGTAACTTGAAGCGTGACTGGTCACGCGGATGTCGGATGCCGTCTGTTTTTATTTTATTTTTTTTTAATTAATGCTCACAACAGTAAACAAACAATAACATAATATATGATAATAGCAATGAGAATCAAACAAGACTAAAAAACAGAGATGCCAGAGAGACAGAGTCGCCACTTGCGCGAAAATGTCATGAAAGCTTGAAGATTCTTTACTCAAGCATGTGCTGGTAACAGTTGGTCGGATGTGAAAAGATTAGTAAATTATGAGATCATTTCTGGATATACTTTTTCTTTTAATAAATAATAATACAGAATATCAAAAGACATGGGATTGCTCTTAAGATCCATCAGTGGGAATAACGAAAAGAAGAAGAGGAACAAGAGGAGGAGAAGCCAATCAAGAGAAACAAAAAAGGGACAAAACGTGCCACTTTCTGTCAGAACGTTATTGTTTGAAATGAAAAGTTTATTTTAAAATAATTAATAAGAAGTGTCATAAATCTGTTTTGAATTAAGTTGTTTTTCAATAAATGTTTCCGAGTGATATCAGATTTTTGTTTTTTATTGTACTTACCCTGTAACTACATGAAACTATTAACAGCCCGCAGATTCATACTTACCCTGTAACTACATGGATAATTACCCCTTAATTAAAAAATACTTTCAGTAAATCATTTGTTCATTTTCCTGGTAGTTCCCCCTTTATTCCCCAAATATTACATATTGTTCCCTTATAACTACATGTACTTACTTTATAGTTACACTATAATTACTGAAAGCTACGCTGTAAATTCGCTTTAGTTACACAGTACTTTCCGGGCTGTAATCTAAAGCTAGATTACTGATATTTCTACTGTCATATATACCATCACAGCATAGTTTGCAGTGATATTTGTCTCTTTGTGATGAACTGCAGCTGAAGTGCTTCACTGAAGTCTCTCATCACCTCTTGTTCATACACAGAATGACCTTTAGCATGCGGGGGGGTTGGAGGTCAAGTGTGAGAATGATTTGAACAAACAGTGCAAAAACAGCAAGTCTGTACCCTAGAGGCTTACCTCTGTTCTTTCACTTACACAGAGAACATCTCCATTTCTGTGACAGTCAGATGACAGTAGGTCATGCTGAGGTGTTCTTATGGAAGGTCTGTGCATGTGCGTTAGATGTCAGAAGGCGGAACGCGTAGACATACAGGCACTGTTGCTGTTATAATGGTAGATGTTCACATGGTGGCATCTAATGATGTGTACTAACAGATGTCTGAGAAACCTCCAACAATTTATTTAAGGTTGTATTTTTATATATATATATATATATATATATATATACTATCCTCCTGGGTGCCACTGTCCTAGTACGAGGACATTATATTTTAGTGAATTTCTCTGACACTGTACATGTCACAGTTTTAATGGATGTCCTGTAAAGAGCACATTCAGGGCTTTTCAGTGATGCCATTTTGAGGTTTCGCCAGGACAACAACTTCTCCTTGGTCTTTAAAAATGACTGAATAATCAAATTTAGTACTCTTATGAAAAATTATAATATTTTGTAATGTTTTGTAATTACAATTTAAGTCTGACTAATTTTCAAATTGTTTGTTATAAATCAACATCTCAGGAAAATGTAATGGGGTTTCTAATCAAAATATGACTTTCTGTTACAAAACAGGGCATTGATTCCATACATGTCCTCAGTAGAGGACACCGGGACTTAAAGCATGTTTATCAGGCATTTTTGGAGACACAACAAGAGAATAGGGAAATAAATTGCATATCAATGTTCCTATACAATATTAGATATTATTATGAAAATGTTACCAACTATTACTCCAATTATTACACTTATTTTTTCATTACGTGTTGCTCCAAGAACACATTAATATGCACATTAGAGTAGATACATTGCGTTGAATGGGAAAACCCATGTATGGCCATTTTACCCACATATTGCATAAAGCAAAATGGTATATTCATTCATTATATTATATCTTTCATAACATAGTTGAGAAAAAAAAGTCAGAGTTGCGAGATGTAAACTAGCAATTGTGAGAAAAAGTCAGAACTGTGAGAGAAAAAAGTTGCAGTTAACTTTTATTTAATGGCAGAAACAAGCTCCCATAGTTATATGCTTTGTTGCCATTTTTATTAATATTATTTTTACATTTTATTTAGCTTTATTTTTGTTTTAGTTCTAGACTTATTTTATTTCAAGTTACTAGTTAGTATTTTTATGCGTTCATTTATAAGGTGATATACCGTGAAAGCTAGTGAATGTGTGCGTCAAAATTAATCAAAAGTCCCCCTCTCAGACAAATATTAATGATACTATTTGTGGTCAATAAAACAAAATAAATTTGACTTATAATAACATGACAATGTGTACAATAGTAACGAATGGCTCAAAAGTCGGAAAATGTCTGTTTATTTTTACATATCAGTCGTTCTGAGGCATTGCCATAACACGTTGCTATGGGTTGCGTGCATTTTGATTGACTGGCTGATTTTCCACAGTCTGTTCGGAGACGGCTCTCGAGCCATATGGTTCTTTCAGAGAATATCTGTGGCTTTACGGGGGGAAAAAATAAATCAAACATTTTTTTTTTTCATCAATAATCAAAGCTAATGTGTCGATTTAATAAAAAATCTATATATTATATGTTTTAAAATATTACATAATTCATCAATGCCCGTATAATACACCAACTAATCGTGATCTGGCATAACAAGTTCAAATTCCATTGGGCAATGTGAAGTGGAGTGGTAATTTTCTGTTGTAATTCATAAATCGGTTGAAAATTACATGGATAGACAAACTAATGTTTGTGTGACGATTTCCTGTGGTTTGTCTCATATTATAAATCAAATTGCATCGCTGACAAAATGGATGTTAACTGACAACAAACAAAGCACTGCACAAAACCATGAAGCACCAAAAGTCGTGAAAAGTGAAAAGTATTCACTTGTATTTATGTATATTGATACACCGTTTACTATTTGATGAAACGATCAAAGTTAATGAAGCCCAAGTGCCACCGGCACCTACAGGCCTATTATGTGAAGTGTAGGCTGGCAAAATGGTGACGTGAAAAGACTACCATTATATTACCATTTTTGATAATTATGCAGCATTATGAAAGAAGTCTCTTATGCTTATCAAGAACAAAAACAGCAATATTGTTAAATTCAATAGTTTTCTATTTTAATATAGCTGAATTTCCAGCATAATTACTCCAGTCTTCAGTGTCACATTATCCTTCAGAAATAATTCTAAAATGATGATTTAATGTCAATGTTGGAAACAGTTGTGCTGCTTAATATTTTTTTATAACCTGCTGTGATACTTCAAGATTCTATGATTAATAAAAAGTTAAAATGAACATCATGTAATAATATTTCACAATATTAGGCTACTGCTTTTTTCTGTATTTTTGATTTTAAAAAATGCAGGCTTGATGAGCATAAGAGACTTCTTGCAAAAACATAAAATAGTATCCAAATGTTTCTCTCACACACACACACACACACATATATATACACATATATATATATATACACAGGTGCTGGTCATATAATTAGAATATCATCAAAAAGTTGATTTATTTCACTAATTCCATTCAAAAAGTGAAACTTGTATATTATATTCATTCATTACACACTTATATATTTCAAATGTTTATTTCTTTTTAATTTTGATGATTATAACTGACAACTAAGGAAAATCCCAAATTCAGTATCTCAGAAAATTAGAATATTACTTAAGACCAATACAAAGAAAGGATTTTTAGAAATCTTGGCCAACTGAAAAGTATGAACATGAAAAGTATGAGCATGTACAGCACTCAATACTTAGTTGGGGCTCCTTTTGCCTGAATTACTGCAGCAATGCGGCGTGGCATGGAGTCGATCAGTCTGTGGCACTGCTCAGGTGTTATGAGAGCCCAGGTTGCTCTGATAGTGGCCTTCAGCTCTTCTGCATTGTTGGGTCTGGCATATCGCATCTTCCTCTTCACAATACCAAAGTCAGGCAAGTTGGCTGGCCAATTAAGAACAGGGATACCATGGTCCTTAAACCAGGTACTGGTTGCTTTGGCACTGTGTGCAGGTGCCAAGTCCTGTTGGAAAATGAAATCTGCATCTCCATAAAGTTGGTCAGCAGCAGGAAGCATGAAGTGCTCTAAAACTTCCTGGTATATGGCTGCGTTGACCTTGGACTTCAGAAAACACAGTGGACCAACACCAGCAGATGACATGGCACCCCAAACCATCACTGACTGTGGAAACTTTACACTGGACCTCAAGCAACGTGGATTGTGTGCCTCTCCTCTCTTCCTCCAGACTCTGGGACCCTGATTTCCAAAGGAAATGCAAAATTTACTTTCATCAGAGAACATAACTTTGGACCGCTCAGCAGCAGTCCAGTCCTTTTTGTCTTTAGCCCAGGCGAGACGCTTCTGACCCTGTCTGTTGTTCAAGAGTGGCTTGACACAAGGAATGTGACAGCTGAAACCCATGTCTTGCATACGTCTGTGTGTAGTGGTTCTTGAAGCACTGACTCCAGCTGCAGTCCACTCTTTGTGAATCTCCTCCACATTTTTGAATGGGTTTTGTTTCAAAATCCTCTCCAGGGTGCGGTTATCCCTATTGCTTGTACACTTTTTTTCTACCACATCTTTTCCTTCCCTTCGCCTCTTTATTAATGTGCTTGGACACAGAGCTCTGTGAACAGCCAGCCTATTTTGCAATGACCTTTTGTGTCTTGCCCTCCTTGTGCAAGGTGTCAATGGTCGTCTTTTGGACAACTGTCAAGTCAGCAGTCTTCCCCATGATTGTGTAGCCTACAGAACTAGACTGAGAGACCATTTAAAGGCCTTTGCAGGTGTTTTGAGTTAATTAGCTGATTAGAGTGTGGCACCAGGTGTCTTTAATATTGATTAATATATATATATATATATATATATATATATATATATATATATATATATATATATATATATATATATATATATAATTTTTTTTATTTTTACATATTGCCCCTTTTTTACATTTGAGCCCCTGCCCCTAGAGAAATCTCTGCACGTCCCTGGAGGCGATGAGGATGCAGACGAAGATGAGGAGAAAGAGAACAGAGTTTTTCTCTGACAGTTTTGCTTGTATAGAGCTGTCACCGTACTTCATAACAATACTTATGAAACAGCTCACTGTTCCTCCACTGACTAACTTCACTGCCATCTTCCATATTCACAGAGTGACCAAAAAACTACCAATGTTTAAAATATTTGGAGTAGGGATGGGCATTTTTGCCAAATTAGGTCTCAAAAAACGAGTACTCGAGGGGCGGGGCGGCCCGTGTGCAGGGGGCGGGGCATGTCCGTCATGGAGATAATGTTTTATGACTGTTACGAAAATGAATAGCCTACAAACATGACATGAAAACATGTCTATGAATACATGATCATATGACTAGTCAAAATGCTAGATTATAATGCATCAATGTTTTTGAGAAAGAAACATCTAAAAACAAAATGACTGTCTCAAATAAACCAGTCAATAATATCGGGCATTGCATTTGAGCTGAAACTGTGAATAAGCACCACCCTGCAGAGCTTTGCTAGCTGGTTAATAAACTCAACCAAATGCATCCTATATTTGATTAATCAGATATGTACCTAGGCCTATTTCAACTTCTGCACAAAAGGACACGTAATGCGCTCGTGAACCATGCTAGTTTTTTTTTTTTTTTTTTACAGGCTATATGGTTTAAAAGGGAAACTCGCATTTTGAATGTGCTCTTCCCTTCCCAACTTAAGCACTTTAGACTTTACTTTATAAAGTTTTAAATATGGATATTTTTCTTACACAAACGCATCGATTCGCTTCAGAAGGCCCTTATTAACCCCCCAGAGCCATGTGGAGCACGTTATTTGACGGACAGATGCACTTTTATGGACTTCAAAAACAGAGCAACTATTACTGGTATTATAAAGCTTGGATTAGCTCTGGAGAAGCTGCGCAGAATGCACCAGCCGGCTGCTCTCGAATCGCTCTTGCAGCACTTTGTTGACATACGTCAGAGTCACGTGGCGTCGGCGCTGCCTCAAGTCGGACAAAATTTCTAACCGGCATGCACTACTTCAAGTCAGCCACCGATCGGTCTGTGCATCACTGCATGATGTCGAGCAAGCCTTTTATTTCACCGGTCTGGAAGGCATGCTGTCTAAGGCTAACCAATCAGACCTCAGGTACCGCCCAAAATGCCGTAATAACCAATAAAATAAATAGACAAATATTTATTTTTAAAAAACAGGGCAATCATCGTTTTCATGATCGACCTTCACCGTCACGTTCGAGTACACTCGCCCATCAGCGCAGAATTTTTTATGAATGAGTAAAAAGAGTAAAAAGTCGCATGAATTCAGATATCACTGTTCACACTGAGGTCACATTGCAAAACATCAGACCTGTATCTGATTTAGGACCACTACTGTATGTTCAGACTTTGCGACTTTTACGTCACTCTAGATAATGGGCGTCGGAAGCTAAAAAAATGTGGGTGGGTCCTCTCACAGAAAATTTTACTGGAGTAGATGCCATTTACATTAAGTACAAATATATCACCTTGTTTACTAAATGTATGGTTGGGGCAGACAAAATGACAGAAAACACAGAATCATTTGCAGTAACAATAGTGTAGGTGTAAGACGCATGGCATCAAGTTTTGACGCAAATCGACCCGAGGTTCGAATCCGCCTTTTGCCGGATTCGCTCTACTCCCTTTTCCCATCACATATCAGATCGGAAAGGCATTTATTTTCATTCAAAATGAAGAAAATATTAGAAAAGTGGAAATAAAGCGTCTAACGTGTTTAATAAGTGTTTCAGTTAGGGGTAAGTAAACACATGCTCAATTAGAGACAATTAAAGTGAGTGGGTCCAATATCATTGGTCTTAAAAAGTGGGTAGGTCTTGTCCCACCCAAATACAAAAGTTCTGACGCCCATGCTCTAGATCACAATCACAATTTTGCACTCATTGGAGTCACTTCAAAGATTTTACATACTCAAAGTTATCAAGACAGTTGTGAAAGGTAGTCAGTGGAAGGACAGTGATGTGTCAGAGCTCATAAGTGTTACAGTGACAGCTCTATATACAAGCAAAACATGAGGGCTCTCTTTTTTCGCATCCTCATTTTTTTTTTTTTATTGCCTTCACAATGTGCGCCTGAATTCTCTGGCTTCTGCTGCAGATCACACAATAAATAAATCGCTTACTTTAATGTCCTCCGTGTTTACTTCCATATGACAGCATGCTACGTGACATCTTTTTATTGTTCTTTTGCGCACGCGGTCAGTCCAGGACCATGATCTGTTCACACTGGAATCTGATATTGGCCATGTTTAAAACAACAACAATGTGAACAGCTATACAAAAAATATATAAATCCAAATTGAGCACTAAGGCTGGCAGTGTGAACGTAGAAATGGAAGTGGCACAGATCAGAATATATCGAAAATATCTGATTCTATGTGGTTTGTGCTGTTCACACGGTTATGAAAAAAAAACAATCACATATGAGCAAAAAAAATATATATATTCTAAATGATGATTCACATTCTGGTATCTATTTCCTAAAACTGAATGCATAACTGAAATGACTAATTTTGGCTTTAAGTCTCTCCAGTGTGAGTCTCTCAAGTTTACCTTTGAGCAAAGTTGTGGGGTCTTAGCTTCTGTTAAATCAATGAGTCAGCCTTTTACCACGGTGACCTTTTCCATAAAAAAAATTAACCTTTGATATTGAAGTGTAAGCGAGCATTTGAGATGAAACGAAACATGAAAACTTAATCAAACCATTCAGCATTGTGTTTTCATTGATTTTTAGATTGAGTATTTGCTCTGACAGAGCCCTTGTGACCTGACTGACCTGATTTATCCTAATCATACAGTGTCAGCTCCACACTAAAGTCAATATGTGACAAATAGAGGGCCAACTTTTAGAACCAGAGTTGCTAAATGTACATGTTATTTTCTGTTTTACGCTGAACAGACTTGTTTGCATACCCTAATCAAGACTTAATCAAAGTTTCAGATATTCTTACCCCAGAATAAGACCTCAGGAACAGTGTTCTGAAATATTTTGAACATCACAATAACTGTAATTACAATAACTGTGTGCACGTGTAGGCGATGGGATGTGATAAAAAGGTCAGGGTGTTGTTGGCATGTCTTGTGCTATGTGATATTACAACCAGTGATGAGCATATTTCAGCGTTCGTACGGGTGTTTGAAATCCTTGAAAATGCTTGAATTTTGATGTTGTGTTTTCAAGGTTTGACAAGTGCTTAAATTTTGGATAAAATGCTTGAAAATGCTTGAAATGCTTGAAATCGTTGGTGGGTTGGGGGTTTGTTGTTCCATGTCATACCTGGGAGTGGGGGTTGGGGGGTGATTGGCACAAATATCGATTTCGATCTTGCTTCAGTATCAGTTCATATGTATATAGCCTACTGTACATATAAGGAAAATTACGTTTTTAATTTTAAAACTTTGTTTCATATCAAAAGCAGGTTTGGCAATTTGATGTGAGATTGAGTAATACTCTCTGGTATAAAACGGGTGTAGAGAGTAGAAGTAATACAGTAAGCATGGCTTGTGACTCCAAACAATCATTTGTCCTGATTGGGAAACTTTGAGTTTGATGCTCAATCTGAAGTAAGCATTGTTTATTTTCTTATATTGACTAAATGTTTACTGGTTTATGTAGAGTTATTTTCCTAATGTGAAACTTTTTGTAGAAGGACTCCACATTCTGTGGGATTTATCTTTCAGTTTCACATGCCTGTCTGGACCCTTGTTTGAAAGATATCTATGAAGTGAGTTTAGAGGCCATGTGGTATACTACTGTGGATCCAGAAACTGGATTACACCCTTACTGATGTGGATCCTGAAACTGGATTATGCCACATATGTGATTTTAAAGACTTTCTGGTTTGCTGTGATTTGGTATTAACACTAAGGTTTGCACTGGGAAACTTTGGGATGTGCGTTCTTGGACATGAACTTTCATGGACATTGGTTCCTATAGTGTGGTGAATGAACTTTCAACCTTATTGTTCTTGTCTTCATCGTCATCATCACCCAAAAACGGATAAGACTTTCATTTCTATGCTGTTGGTTCTTGAGTGGTAAAACATGTAAGATTTGTGTGTCTATGAAAAGGTTTGAAAGATAAAAAGATGCAAATGAATGAGTCTGAAAATGAAAGTATTTATTTATTAATTTCTGTATATCACAGACTTGTTAAGGTTGGTATTAAATACTTCCAGAGTAAACACCATATAGTTAGTGATTCCCACCCTATAAAAACAGATTTATAACGTTCTTTTGTGAGATCAAAGAAGCAAGTAAAAGGTTGAGTAATTTCTACTTAGTTGAAGTTTCCTTTGAAATACTTTTTACTCAAACAGTATAACGCCTGTTTCAAACATACTCCGCTTGCAGTACGTATGTGGTGCATTTATTTATTTTTTACATTTATTTTTTTCCATCCCCATGTTAACCGGTTAGAGCTTTCACGCTGCACGCGGATGCGGTCCGGCAGTGTGTTCCAGGAGCGGAGTGGATACTATGGGGGGTGGATAATACAAAATTTGATGATTGTTAGATCTTCTCTCAGTTTGCTTAGTGTGTTTACACTCGCCAGCTGTCTAGCCAAAATCCCATAGTATTCAGGCGTCAGACGTAAGATATGAGACATTAGACGTGACGTCACGGTCATGTGTCGGAGCTGCACTCAAAGTGCGTGATGGCGGTGACGTTATGTGAGGTGTTTTTTTTTTTTTTTTATACATTTATTTTTTACTTCGCGTCTGAATAACATACATGTGGATAAATGCCTGGATAACGTACGTGTGCACTAACGTCTGGATAACGTACGTGTGGATAAATGCCTGGATAACTTTTGTGTGTGTGTGTATATGTATGTAAATGGTTTGAAATCTCTTGCTGGTTATGAAACTAAAAATAACAGTATTTGCTGGTCTGGATTGAATGTGAATAAGGTAAATTATTATTATTTTTTTTTCAAGGTTTGATGAGTTTGATTTTTCTGCTTCTCATGAAATATTAGAATCTCTTGTACAGAGTGCTTATGTGGACTGCAGTCCAGCAATTATTAATGAGAATGAGGTTCGTCAGCAGTTAAAGTGCCTTAAGACCAACAAAGCAACAGCCCTGATGGTGTTCACCCACATACTTTGAAAGTCTGTGCTGATCAGTTGTGTTCTGTTCTTCATTCACTTTTTTTTCTTTTTCCTTGTTGTCATGAAAATTACATGTAATGTGGAAGACATCATATCGTGTTCCCATTTCAAAACATGGCAATGTGGGTGGTAGTGTAAACTTGAGATCTATTGCTTTGACATCACGTATAAAGAAATGTTTTGAAAGGATTATCCTTTGTCATTTGGGCAGACAAGTGTCAGTTTTTCAAGATCCTTTACAGTTTGCATATAGAAAAGGTGTGGGAGTGGAATTATGTTGCATCTTATTTATAGCCATTTGGAAACAACTGCCAGTTAGGATTGTTTTTTTTTTATTTTATTTTTTATTTTTCTCTTCTAGTGCTTTTAACACAATACAACCATATGTTCTGGCTGATAGATTGTTGCTTTTTAACCTACATAGTACAACTTTTATGTGGGTATTGGATTATCTTCTAGGTTGACCCCAGTTTGTTAGGTTGGGTGATAAGATGTGTAACATTATTTTGACTAAAACAGGGGGGTATTCCAGAAAGCCAGGTTAACTTACCGTCACATATATCTTGAACTCTCGGTTGATTAACCCAAACCTTGCTTACTCGAGGTATGCTGGTTCCAAAAATGAGTCCGGGAGTAAGTTCAGACAACTCGGAGTATGTTCCCAGTTAACACACAAGACATTCTCAACAGAGCGGCGAATCGATGATTCACCATGGAAACAGATGCTAAGAAGAAGCGTGCCATTCTACTTCATCTTCTTTTGTTTAATGGCGATTTACAGAACCTACTTAGCGCACATCACCACCTATTTGGTCTTCGTTTAATAAGTCATCTTTATTCACTAAGAATAAGTATTATATTGTTTGTTTGATGCTAATTAATTGAATGCAGATCCATGTGTGAGATGACAATAAAATAAATAATAAATATATTTAAATTGCATTAACATTTAAATGTATGTATTTTTTATTGTAATTCTTTAGAATTAATATATAATATTGTATATTATATAACTGCAATTTTTTAAATATTAATTACATAAAACACATCTGAATACCTCTTAAGCAAAGTAACCCTGGAACATAACCTGCTCTGGAGCAGGTTATATTCAGAGAGTGAGTTGCCATGGTTACTTGCATATCCTGAAAGTTATCTCCGTTTTTGGAACCGAAAGTTGAGGTTATCCGCTAACTTACTCTTAAACATACCTGGGTATGTCACATAACCTGCTTTCTGGAATACCCCCCAGGAGCCCCACAAGGCACAGTTTTATCACCTTTTCTATTTTCATTTTATACCTCTGACTGTAGGCACACTCAGACATCTTATTTTATACAAAGCGTTTTTAGATGATACTGTCCTTGTGGGTTTAATGAATCAGGGTAATTATGTGGATTATAGAAGAGAGGTACAGTTATGTGGTGTGATGAAAATTTCCTAAAACTTAATGTGGAGAAGACTACGGAATTGAAAGAGGATTTTAGAAGAAATAAGTGATATTACCAGTGACAATTAAAGGTCAGAAAGTAGAGATTGTTCAGTCTTATAAATATCTTGTATATGTAGACAGTCAATTAAACTGGAAGAAGAACAGTGAGGCTGTTTTTTAAGAAAGGCACAATCAATAGTATTGGAAGTTTGCCTCAGTAGGTAAGTTTTTTTTAATCAGGGAATCATGGCTAGTTTTTTGTTTTATGCAGTGCTCTGATGGGGATGATTAAAAATGGGATTAATACATTGATTAGAAAGGCTTTAAATTATTTTTACCTTTTTACCTTATTTTACTTTTTTTTTTTTTTGGCATTCACTAATGCAAAACATGTCAAATGATTTAAAGCATGAGTAATTACTCTGTTTGTTTGTGCCTAGAGGTTTTCCCTCAACACACTGTCAACTTATGAGACCGTATATAATTACATTTACTTGACTTAAGTTTGTTTCTTGTTTTTCTGTGCTTGGTTTGTAAACTGAAACAATTACAACCAATAAATAAATTCTAAAACTACATGCTTGCAACTTCTAATTGAATAAAAATATTGTCAGTGCACTGAACTTGTTATTTACGTAGTAGTAGTAACAGTAGTAACAATAACATACTGGTTCATGCAACATTTTAGCCAAATAATGGAAAAAAATTAAAATAAATAGTATTTGTGTAAACCAATTTATTGGTTAACTTACTAACACAACAATAGGTGAGTGTTATATCATCACATCACTGGGTTAGCTTCTGGCTGATATTTAACGCACCTTTTTAAGTGGACATTTCACTTAACTGTTTACTAACTGTAGTTTTATAATATTGACGTACACTAAAATGTCATACTTTGGCTACTGCACGATATAATACATTTATTTACCTTTTTCTAACTGGCCGACTTAAGTATAGGCTAACTCTTCGCATTCCAGTATTAGAGTCCTACTATATTAAATTTACTTGTTTTTGGAATTTACAGGAATTAACTGGCAAAAACACACAGGCTATCCATCAGTCCTCCTCACTAGGCTAATTGTTAATGCACAGCGCTTACTGTAATCAAGTCAACTTCAAACATTAGTTTTTTTTTTGGTGATAACTGGCAAAACTTTAGACGACGTGGCACAGATGTCACGTAGCTTCTCAGGCAAGAAGGGGGGCAACGAAAGTGTAACGCTTATCACACGTCACTGGTTACGGCTTCTGCTCACGGCAAGGTACGCGACAATCGACACGACTGATTACTTAGGCTGCATCCGAAATCGCCCCCTATAGTGCACTATTTGAGGGGACAGCCATTTGTAGTGTTGTCCGAAACCATAGTTGATGTTATTGAGTGCACTAATTCTATCCCACAATGCACCGCAATAATGAGTGTACAGCCGATGTACACAAAGCGGCTGTCCGAATTCACTCACTCGTTTTCATTCACTCCTTCAAGTGAACTGTATTAGTGGACTAATGTAGGGAATAGTGAATGAGGGTTTAGGGGGCGATTTCGGATTCAGCCTTAGTTAGCAAAGTAAATATATAAACCACCCCCCCCCCATACCCCCACTAGTATGGGGCGGTGCGGCGATCGTTTCCGCACAGTCTATTTTTTGCTGTGCTGGACCCGTTGAATTAAAGTGACAATGCATTGTTTGCATTCAAATAAACCTGTATTGATGCAAAAATCTAGTCATTTCACCACAGATGCATAAAATATAAAGTCTACTCTGTTTCTAAGTCAACACATGGCATTTTGCCTCGGGTAAAACAAGGAAAACGACACCTTACCTGGCATTTAGGTAAATAAGGAGACATAATGGATAGCACTCGTCCTTTCTTGGAAATTTCTTTATGACTTGCAAGATTTCTTGTTTTTGTCTAGCCTATTGTAAGTTATAATTTAAAATGTTTGTGATTTTAGGCTATAACCTGTTTTAAGTGTTTTGCCACTTGCGTGAGCTAAATCTAAAGTACTAGGCTATATAAATATAAAAAAGACATTTATAAAACGTTTAAATGTAGTGCGTTTAAACGTGACCTCTATTGAAAGAGTGTATATACAAAGAGAATTGAACTCCAAATGTTACAAAATGGCAAATTACTAAACCTAACAACAAAAGCAATAAGTTGGAAAAAAAATATTCAAACCCCAGTGCATGATGTGAACACCAGTATCAGATAAGTTGAGTAGTTTTACTTAATTTTATAACTTTGATATTTATGCTCTAATTTCTACAAGCTTGAATAAAGTACTAATATAGAAATTCACTCTTTACTAATATTGAACTAACTTTTTCATGTAGAAAATTCATTCGTTTTTACTTCACCACAGAGTAATTTCAGCGCATAAGTTGTCTCGCTCCCTCGTGTCATTTCCATACATAATTTTGCAAGTTATATTGGATCTTTCGCATCCCAAATATTTGTAAAATGCAGAGAGTGATGAGACAATTGAAATACTAGTTTCGCGAATAATAGGCCTATTACTAAATTAGGAAATATTAATCAGAAGATCACGGCGAAGTGGGACAGCTTGGGACAGTCTGACAGGACTGCATGTAACTGCCTTTGTGTGACGAAGCCCATGGGTTTGTATATTCTGATCATTCAAACCAAAAAAATTATTCGTTCTGGTTTCAGAGTTCAATAACATCAAAAACAATCAAATCACTGCTATTTATTTCTCTCAGTAGTGACAGATGCAGCATTAACCTAAACTTTGTATAGGCCTACATTTAACTTTTTTTAAATGGTCTATAGAGCTGATGTCCTAATTCGTTTTTGGATTCAACCCACTTTATTTTCCTAATTTGTTTGAGATAAAATTATATTACATTGCCTATTATTAAATTGTATTATAAAATTATTTGATTAAATAAGTGTCATTGTTACGGAAGTATACTCAGACACAGAGAGATAGCAGTAAACGGGTAGTTTATTGAACTCAACTCAGAAGAAAATGGGTGTTAAACAAAATGGCTTTTCTCTTACAGGATCCGGGAGAGTGTGGACGGAGGGATGACTGGTGGATGGAGTACACACACCTCGCTGGATGACCAGAAAGGAGGTTAAGTGGAAACTGAGTATGTTAACCCTGAAATGAGGGAAACTCTTTGAGTTTTCGGTTTCAGAATGGGAGGCATGTCAAGCCTGAGAAAGCAGGGTAAGTCAAGCCCATTTCTGAAAGAGAGGTAACTTATACTCATACTCAGTTACCATGGTAACTTGCTCTGTGAACCTAACCTGGTCAGGAGCCAGGTTTTTTATTTGGCAAACCCAAAGTTTCTTTCAGTCTCCTCCCCCTTTTTAAAGCATCAGCAGTCTTTAAATACTTAATTCGTTTATTCACGCTGCACAAATGCTTTTCTAACTGAGTATTTTGTACAATTACATTATTTCAAGTACAAATATAAAAAAAAATTATAAATTAAATCTAAAATCTAAAGTAAGCACATTTTACTTAAAACAAGTAAAATTATCTGCCAGTGGGGTAAGAAAAATACTCCTAATGCAAACTAAAACCAGATTATTTTTCTTACCCTACTGGCAGATCATTTGCAAGATAATACATTTGTCATTGTCATTTTTCTTATGTAGAAAATGCATCTTGATTTAAGAATCTTTAGATATTTTGACTGGAAACAAGAAGACAAACATACAAAGTAAGAAAAGCATTCTTTGCAGTGCAGGTACATTCATTCATTGCGCATATTTTCATCATGAGGACACGGTCAAAGTGAAAAAAATCCTTTTATACAGGATCCTGACATTCACTTGATAAACCTAGAAGTAATAATTCCAATTTCCTTTAGGATTTCCAATGGTTGGATGCATTGACACGCATATTCCCATCATCACACTTTCTGAAAACAGATTAGCCTACTGTATGGAATGGAAGGATGTCAGATGGATGGGTAGTCCGAGATATAGCTGTTAAATGAACACAAATTAATCACAATTTCATGTTCATCTTTATTTCCTACAAAAACTTTAATATTAATATTCTTCCTCCATCTCCTCTTCATCTGTCAGTGGTGCTGTTGTCTGGCCTGAGACGTCAAATGTTAATTTCATTACCCTAATTAATAAATGTAACAGGTGGGATCAGATAAGTTTAATTATGTGAAAAGAGCATTAGACTATGTGGGAAAAGCTGTTGCACATTGAAATAGACACTGAATGATATTTATTTAATATGTCAAATGTTTGTAAAGTCAAGAAACCTTCACCCATTAACCTTTTATGCTTAACGCTTTACCTGATTAAATAGTTTTTATACTTCATTCTCACATAATTTTTTTGCCTGTGGGATACCATGAAAATTAAACTTGCATATTGACCCGGAAGTATGCAGATGTCTTTTTGTCGGGTGCTGTTGCCATGGTGAATCATAATTTCGGAGCTCCATTGATCATGGCTTTTCATAGTCGTGGTGCACGCGCTTAACTCAGAGTCAGTCTACTCAGAGTTGGTTGAACCTCCTTATTGAAACGGGCCCCAGGTAAGTATACAGATGGTTGATTTCGGTCATGGGGAGAACAACGAGGGAGACACTGGAGGTAATGTTTGGAGAATCTTCACGAGGAAGCGAGGTCCACTTTGTATAAACTACAATGAGCTGTAGCGAGGTGTGTTTTTAAATGGGTGTTGTGATGATGGTGCAGGTGTGCGTGATCAGTACTCAGGAGAGGGAGTGCGTTGTGATTGGGTGGAAAAAGAACCTGGCAGATCTGTAACAGTCATGTTTGTAGTGGACAGCACATTCCAGGGCCCAGTTTATGGACGGGCCCCTCTCTGCCCATAACAGTGGACAAAGGTTTGCTACATTTTAATTGGATCTTGGTGGACTAACAAAAAAAAAAAAAGCTGTCCAATGCCATTAAATAAAGATGCTAGGATTACAGCCAGACACCTCTTGGAGGGCAAGAAGAAGACGACCTCTGGTACCAAGCCCAGGAAGGACAGGACTTCTCATTGGGCCACATGCAGTTTCACCCATCTAGAGACTAATCCCTAATGTCCTGGTCAGTGACTGCCATAAACATTCCTCAGGACCTCAGCAGTAGTGGGTGAAACAAAGAAAGACCACAATGATCCATCCAAATCCATTCATAACTATGTTTGAAAACCTTAAGACTGATGTAAAATACACACCTCCATTTCATACTTAATCAGAGAAATAAGTATTCTCAGTGACAGCTATTTGTAATGCAACATCTTACACAGATTCAGCTGTTAATGAAGAAATGAATGAACAATTCAGTCTTTTTCCATCATGTTTGGTGTCTATTTGTTTAAAATATTGCCAAGGGTATTCTCATGGTCGTTTGTTTGGAAAGTAAGAAATGCATTGGTAAACTTGAAAGACACAAAAATTCTAACTGTACAGTATGCAAATGAGTTCCACAAGGGGAAAGAAGGGTGGGCCACCTGTGTGCCCCCTCTGATGCCAGCAACCACTTACAGCACTGCAATGGAGAAGAGCCAAATTGCCATCTCCTCCTCATCGGAAGGGGTTAAAGGTACCCTTATTCTCCCTCGAGAGAGAGAGAGAGAGAGAGATAAACAGTTCACCAAGTTCTGAGTCTGTCCACCAAGGATGAGACATAACAGATACACTGTAACATTCTGAGCCTCTGGTTAATCCAGAGTGACAACAAAAGATCTGAGGATCTGAATCTACAGCTTGTGAGGCAGCAACAGATACGACCATGTTCTGAGCCTCCAGCCTGTGAGGAAAGAGACATTAACAAACACTACGTTCAGAGTTTTAGTCCAGCATGTCCCGAGTCTCCATGCCAGAGAGACAAAAGCGGATTGACCAAGTTCTGAGTGTCTGGCCCAGAGAGGCGGAAGAGACACAGAGACATTTGCAACAAGGTTAAGCTCAGGAGAGCAAACCTTCACTTCAAGGTTCCTTCGTCTGCGTGTTCCTGATTATGGACCTTGTGCACCTGCTTCAGGGCCTCATCTGCGTGTTCCAGATTTTAGGACCCTCTGGTGCTCCAGGAGATCAGCATCCCACCGATCTTTGTGTTCAAGGCTGTTGAAATGGATTCCAGCTTTTTCCCCACTGCATTGTCTTCCAGCACAACCAGTGGAAGAAGTCACCGCTATCGGACTGCTTACTTAACCACGTGGAACTTAAATATCACTTAACCAAACCTCCTTCCAGAGACCTTGGCATTGTTGTATATTATCAGTATATGATTTTTTTAATTTACATTAGAGGTAATATAACTGAAGCTATAGTTAATAACAATCTTTTGTTTATTTGTTTGACGCATAATAAGGTTCTTCACCTTAGTTTCAGAGAAACAACAGTTTATCTTTCCATAAGATAAGGCGACTCTTCCATAGCCACACTCAACTTAATCATATTTATTTTATGCATCTTATGCACTTTATTCCTTTATCATTCATTGTATTCATTTAGTAGTTGTTTAGTTATTCTTGTTTATCTTTAATAAAATAGATTTTATTACAATTGTGTCTTCCTTGTGCTGATAATACAGAAGAGGCTCTATAAGTTAGAAATCTCACCAATTTTTCAGATAAATCAGCTGACCAACTTTCCCCACTTTACATTCATTCCTAATGATTGGACAGCCTCCTGTTTGGAGTGCTCTCATACAGCCAAGGTGTGTTCGACATCGGCTGCGGCTGGATGCATCCGATCGGCGAGAGTAGGCGCGTGCAGGCGGGGAGGAGCTGCAAACGGAAACGTGAAGTCAGACACTTTATGCTTCCCGTAGTGACGCTCGCGCTATATTTGCATACTTTATCACAGCTGAAGTTAAATAAATGCAATATTTGTCAAATACACAGATGTTTCAGAGAATTTTTCATTCAATACTCTTATATACTGCATAATACAGCGTCTGTTTGTATAAGAAAAAAGTTCAACATAAGCCTACGCTATCAATGAAGTCGTGTAGGCTATACGTTTTTAATCAGTTTTATTTTGATAAACATGACACAATATAACATCGTGACTACATGAAAAGAGGTTTTACCATTATAAACTGATTTGTGAGCATTAGTGGAGCTGAAGGTTTTAGAATAAGCGCGAAACACACGTGATCACTGTCATGCGGTGAATCCGGCCAATCGTGGAACAGTTGTGTCGTCATCAGAGCTTGTGCAGTCGCTCTGGAGAAGCTGCACCGGCTGTATTAGCCAGCTGCTCTCGAATCGCTCTCGCGGTACTTTGATGCCATATGTCGCTGTCTCAAGTCGGACAAAATTTCTAACCGGCATGCACCGCTTCAAGTCAGCCGCCGATCGGTCTGCGCATTGCTGCATCAAGTCTAACAAGCCTCTTGACTAGTGTCCCAAACTAAGAGAGGGGAAGGTGGTCATCTGATGTACTCATAACCACACACAAGTGACGGGTGATCCAAAAATCACAACGTCAGCAGTGACATGAGTACCAATCACTACCTTACTTAGGGTCCTTGGATGGACGAAAGTAAAATCACTACATGTTTGTGATTTTCATTTGTCAAGTAGCCAGATCCTACCTATGAAATCTTGATTTATGGCATTCATTTTATTTATTCAGATACAGACATAACATGTTTATTTTACCTTTCTTTTTGTCAGTATTGGAAATTCCATAAGCCTTCCTTCGTTTGACAGATGCCCCATTTTTATTTTTGACGAGCTGCAGAGATTTTCCTCATCTGTTTTGAAACAAAATATTGTTAAATCATGTTTGTAAGTCATGTTTTTTGTACTTCATTATAAACCTTTTAAGATCAATACTTGATCAAGCAATATTCAGGTGCAGTTAGCTATTATTTTTCTGATTAACTTTTATTAGGTTGTGAAAAAACGAAAACTACAAAAATAAGGATGAATGATGTTTGAGAGGTAACACGTCTTTTATGATGGATGGATGGTACCATTCACTCCCATTATAAAGCTTGGCAGTGCCAGGATATTTTTAATACAACTCGGATTGTGTTTGGCTGAAAGAAGAAAGTCATATACACCTAGGATGGTTTGAGGGAGAGTAAATTATGGGATAACTTTCATTTTTGAACAGCCTTCTGTCTGTGCCTTTTTGACTTTGCTCACTTTGTTTATTCTCGTGCACTGACTAGTTTGCTAAACTGAACAGCCAATCAGAGTGATCTCTCAAATCATCAGAGTGATTTGAACCGGTTGGAATTCTTTGAATTGCTGTTTAGTAAATTCCACACATGGCGAAGTGTGGCCAATTTAATTTAAATATCACTTCTTGTGTTAATTATTAATGTTTGCTGGGCAGGCTTATTATTCACTGATAAACTGCATGTTGATATAGTACCACAGTACCACATCCATGTAAAAAAATAATTCCACCACATGGAAGGGCAGAAGGCCACATGATACCTCTGATTGGCTGAGGGAGGAGCAGTTCAACCACGACGCTCTAATATCTCATTGCATAGTGATTTCCATGATTAGCGATTAGGGATCCAAAAAAAAAAAAATCAAGGGCATAAAAGAGGTGCTTCATTACCGGTCCATTAGGAAAGGAGAAACAGATGGAGAAGAGGCAGCAGCGAGCATGAGGGAATCAGGAACTGGAGCATGGTGAAAGGAGAGGAGCTTGAAACCAAATCCCATACCACGGCTGAAACAATGCAATGTGAAGAGAGCCAGAGGGGAATTCTGCATGATGTCAATTTCCACAGAGCATGTGCACTTTCCCAGATCACAAGGCTGTAGGAACAGAATATAGACGGAAGCCTCTCTTCTTCCAAATCACTTGTGAATGCTTGACTCTAGTTCATTGAAAACAACATGGTTTTATCGATCTGAAACACCTGGAAGTGGGAGCGAAGGGTTCCCAGTCTGGCCTGCTTTGTGTTTCTTGAGCCACATCTATGAAACATGATGTGGCGCCTTCATACAACAAATCTGGAAGGGTTTTCTTTCTACAGAACTTGAGGTGAGTTGAGCAAGATGCTCAGGGTTTAGTACAGAACGACTGGTGCCAAAATTTCCTGCTGGCCTTATGGCTTAGTGGAGCTTAGTCAAAACCAGGTAAGCAAAAATACTTGTCAAGATGTTATCTTGTCAGCATGTTATTGCAATTCACTATTCTTGACATTTAAGCTCAAAACAGAAAGATTTTTAGTGCATTGGTTCTACATGTGCTTTTTAGTATAAAGGATTGACAAAAAAAATCTGTAAAAATAGGGCACAATGTGCTGTAATAATTTATCGGAATTTTCCGTATTTATTTTTTACAGGTTTTTTACCTGTATTTTACACTTCATTGCATTGTGTCTTAGGGTTAACAGAAATGTCCGTAAAATTACTGGATAATGTCTGGGTAATAAGCTGCTAATAAGTACTTTATTTCATGGATTTATTTTTTACAGTGTGCCTTAAAGCACTGTGCACTGTGTACATTTTAGCGCCATCTAGCAGTGAGATTGCAACCGCTCACCCCTCACCCCTCCCTTTCGAAGCACATAGAGAAGCTACGGTGGCTGTCACAGGACAAAGATGTCGTCGTCTGAGACAGCAGAGAGTAGCTAGCGCTCTGTAGAGCAGTTTGTCTGTTTAGAGCTACTGTAGAAACATGACGGTGCAAAATGTACTGTACAGCACTGTAAGGGGACCTGCGGTGTATGTAGATAGAAATGGCTCATTCTAAACATAACGGTTCATTATGTAATTATGTTTCACACTGAAAACATAGTTATGTATATTATATTGCATTTCTGTCAATAGATCATCATAAATATTACACACTGCACCTTTAAAGATATATTCAGGGTTTGATAGAAGTTTAACTCAATACATTTTGTGGCATTACCACATATGATCATTTTGATTCGTCATTTGTTTTACCTTTAATCAAGGTTACAGTTAGGCACTTAATGGAAATAAATTTTCAGAGCATTTCAAAACAGAAATTTTAAGCTTATAATTTTACAAAAGCACATACATTCATTTTTTTCTGTTAAAACAATTATTATTTGAGACATAAAGCTTATTCTGTCATTTTTACAGTCATTATATCATTTTATCGTTCATTCTTAGTTCATGTTAACTAATGTGGTTAAAGGAACAATATGTAAGATTTTTAGATTAAAATATCCAAAAACCACTAGAACAATATTTTGTTTACCTGTGTACTTACATTATCCCAAACGTTTCCAATAATTTTCAAATCCAGAGAAATCAGGTATTTTAACCAGTGTTAGGGACAGTGTCCTTGCGTCGCATGTCAATGATGTCATATCTGCGCTACCTTTGATTTCCGTAGAAACCATGGAAACATCAAAGACGCTTTAATATAGTGTGTATTTTATTAGACAGGCAAGCAACTGTTTGGATATACATTTATCAACATGATTAGTGTGATTGTTTTAACCTTGTAAAACAGCACTGCGTTACCCAACAATAAAAGTACAGAGACTGGTGTTTCGTGCAGGTCTCTCTCTCATTAGCATTCACTCCCAAGGGCTCTCGTAGCATCCTGCTTCATACCACTGTAACGTTAATAAAACCTGAATATATTTGCTCATTCATGAACATGATTTCTGCCCGAGTCCGCCAGATTCCTTTCCATCGGCTGTGGAGGTAAAGTCAAGACTACAACTCCCATGATTCCACGCTCATTCACAGCGTCATCAAGCTACACCTTTGTTTTGAATAGCAACCTCTAGTGGCGAAACTTACATGCTGTGCCTTTAACTAATGAAACCTTATTGTAAAGTGTTACCGTAAAATTGGAAAAGTTATATTCAGTTTTACAATATATATAGACAGAAAAGATTGGCAAGCGAGGCCATACTTTGAGTATTTTAATAATTATGGATCGGACCCATTCACTTCCATTGTCCCATTGTAATCCAGTTTCCAGGAGGGACAAGTTAATTGTGGTGATCAATGTTAAGCCACACATGCTGCTGACCACACAGAGACATTTATGGTGTCCATTACTGCAAAACTGAAACTGAACAAATGTGTAGCTGCATTTATTTAGGTGCATAGCCACGTGGTGTCATTGGATGTGACAAACTCCAACCCTTTTGGATTGAATCCTAATGAACCTTTTCAATAACACACAAAGAAACAGATTCACTAACACTTCTTATCGCCATAATGTTCACCACAGGTGGCACTTTAATACCTAGTGTCAATCAAAGAGTCCTTATCTGCAGCCATAATGGAGACCAGACATCACCGCCTTCATCAACCCAGACATAGTAGATCTTGTAAAAGAATGGAGGTGTGGGTAGTGCGCATGTTCTGAATGCTCACAAAGATCTTTACAACACAGTTTCGATTTGAGTGAGAAAGTGTGACTATAGCTCTATGTAAGTATTGGGTTAATCTTCTTATACTCTTATACAGGACATTTTGAGCTCAGTAGCCTTTTTATGCTTTTCTGCTTTTGTTGTACTTCATTTTCAAGCTAATACACCACACTAATGTATTTTTATTCAGCAAGGATGCATTAAATTGATCAAAGGTGACAGTAAAAGACAGTTCAAATTAATGCTGTTCTTTTGAAATTTCTATTCATCAAAGAATCTTGAAAAAAAAGTATCAGTTTCCACAAAAATACTAAGCAGCACAACTGTTTTCAACATTGATCATATTAATAAATGTTTCTTGAGTATCAAATCAGCATAATAGTATGATTTCTGAAGGATAATGTGACTGAAACTGGACTAATGATGCAGAAATTTCAGCTTTCCCATCATAGGGATAAATTACATTTATTATATATATATATATATATAAAATAAATAAATGTAATTTATCCCTGTGATGGGAAAGCTGAAATTTTACATTATTTTCTTATAATGCATTAAAAACAGCAAAAATTACAGGGATAAATTAAATTATATATATATTAAATTATATATATGTAATTTATCCCTGTAATTGTTTGCTGTTTTTACTGTATTTTTGATCAAATAATTGCCACCTCGGTGAACATAAGGGACTTCCTTCAAATCTTACCAACTTTAAAATTTTGAACAGTAGTGTATAAAAACGTATTGTTATTATTGCTGTTATTAGTATTAGTAGTAGTATTATTAATCATTTATTAATCAGTATTATTTCAATAAAATTATACAGTTTTTCCCATCAAAATAGTCATTTAGTCATTAAAATCATATTCTTCTGCTTGCACTTCACTTCACCTCTACTGTTTTTTTCCCTAATCTGTCTTTCTAAACCTGGCATGACTATGAATATTGTTGGCTCTGTGACAAATTGCTCAAGTTCCTCTATTGCAAGTCATTTTGCGTCTTCTAAATGCAAATGTAAAAACTGTGTGTTTAATATTTTATGTTGCATTTTAAAATTATGATTGAAATGAAAATATACTGCATAACAGGAATGACCCTACTGATGTTTCATATACATAACCAGTGCATGATAATAGCGTGATTAATAGCATGTTGGCTTTCCTCCATCTGTTTTGTGTGGTTGTCTTTGAGGAAACATCATTGTATCCTCAGGCAGAGGCCTTTGTTTTGAGCGTGGAGAGAGGCCACTAATTGAGTGAGAAGTGCTGCGTGTGTGTTTGTATCTGCTAAGATCATGAGAGAGCTGGGTAATTTACATCTGTCAAAAGCTTGCCTATGAACACAGACCTGACGTAACCCCATCATCTCTCTCTGTCATCAGCGCTAGTCTAATTAGATCAACAACATTAAGAGTCTGCTAATATGAATCAAGATGATTCCTTTGGTTTTGATGTCTGCTGATTCACTCCGCTGCCTCTGCGTTCTCTTTGAATGAAACTCGCTATTTATTCTACCTAAACAGGCCAAACACAATATTCATTAGCAGCACAATGTACCTGCAGGCTTCTTCAGTTTACAAGTGGTGTCTTTTATGAATTAAATAAATAATTATATATGTTTTTTAATTATTTATATTGGCTTAATAGGAGTGGGTGCATAAAAGATTTGCTTACATGAGAGAACAAGGGAAGAGGCGCCACACTCACAGGCGCATCACGCCTCTTTAATGTAGCTACCTTCTCATTCCCATGACAGATTCTTGCTTTAAAACTTCTGGAGGGAACAGTCCATGCCCTCATTAGCACAGCAGAGTAAATCTTTTTTTGTTTAAACACATTATATATTTAGCTTGTATCTCTTTCAGTAATTTTTTGTTTTTCAGAGGATAAAATAATATTCATCTGATGTTTTAATGCTCTTTAACAGTGTCCCACTCTTTTGTTTAGTTGATGGCATTAAAGTCACAGTCTCTCATCATTCTCTCTTGGGCCCTGATTCGTTGCAGAAATTCTTCGATTTTTAGATCTGTAAGCCTTTTTTTAAGAATTCGCCTACTGTTTATGATGGGTATGAACTGAAATTTAAATTATATCTGATTCGATATTTTCATGTTATGGCCAATAACCGATAAATTGTTGATATTAAAATTGTATACTATTTTTTTTTTCTCTAAATACTATAGACATTTTAATGCAAATTTGTACATCTTGGCATTGTAATCTACAAAATGTTACAGTTAAATCATTAGTGTTATTAATGATGATGTTTAGCATTAGATGATTGAAAAGGTAATCTGAATGTAAAAATCAACCTGACCAATTTAATAACTAATATTATTACACGGCTCTGTGGAATACTTGATTCTGATTGGTCAATCGTGCATTCCAGCGGTATGTTATTCCCAGATAACAACCGCCAAAGTGAATAACACCGCTCATCCGGGTACTACGAGTTATCTTGACCGGTACTACTTATATGCTTAACGTGTCACTCCGCTGTCGTTGACTGATGGAAGACTTCAAGGGTTAGTTCACCCAAAAATGAAAATTAGCCCATAATTTACTCACCCTCAAGTCATCCTAGGTGTACATGACATTCTTCTTTCAGACGAATACAATCGGAGTTATATTAAAAAAGTCCTGGATAATCCAAGCTTTATAATGGCAGCGATTGTTGTTCTGTTAAAAATGCCATAAAAATTCATCTGTCCGTCAAATAACGTGCTCCACACGGCTCTGGGGGGTTAATAAAGGCTTTCTGAAGCGAATCGATGCGTTTGTGTAAGAAAAATAACCATATTTAAAACTTTTTAAAGAAAAGTTTCGGCCGATCGCCTTCAAAAACAGAGCTACAACTACTGCTATTATAAAGCTTGGATTATGCAGGACTTTTATAATATAACTCCGATTTTATTCGTCTGAAAGAAGAATGTCATATACACCAAGGATGACTTGAGGGTGAGTAAATCATGGGCTTATTTTCATTTTTGGGTGAACTATCCCTTTCAGCATTAATTTCAACATATATGGTAAAAACTAATCTTTTCAGCAATAGATAAAGGCTTAAAGCAGTTTGGAACTGTTTTTCTTTACGGAAGCTTTGCGTAAGAGCTAATAAAATATTTAATCTCAAGACAATATTTCGTGTCTAATTTACTTGAGACAAGTAGCCGTGTAATAAGCAGGATAATGTACCTCGGCTTCGCGTCGGGGTCCTGATCACTCTGTCAGGGTTTATTCTGCGATAACAACCGGCTGGATATACATTATCCCTTACTTAACTGATGAATATAACAGATTTGCGGATAAAAAAGTTGGTCAAAGCATCTTATGTATAGTGTGTGTGTGTGTGTGTGGTTCAGGTAAACCCTGCGTCATGGGGACAAATGTCCGCAAAAAGATGACAATATCCAATATCCTTGTCCTTGTGGGGACATTTTTTTAGGGGTCCCCATGAGGAAAATAACGTATAACGTAAATCATACTGAGTGATGTTTTTTGAAAATGCAGAAAGTTTTCTGTGATGGATAGGTTTAGGGTTAGGGGATAGAATATACAGTTTGTACAGTATAAAAATCATTATGTCTATCGTGTGTGGATAGATGATAGATAATCATACAAGGGCCAAATTGTGATGGCTAGACGACTGGGTCAGAGCATCTCCAAAACTGCAGCTCTTGTGGGGTGTTCCCGGTCTGCAGTGGTCAGTATCTATCAAAAGTGGTCCAAGGAAGGAACAGTGGTGAACCGGTGACAGGGTCATGGGCGGACAAGGCTCATTGATGCACGTGGGGAGTGAAGGCTGGCCTGTGTGGTCCGATCAAACAGACAAGCTCAAATTGCTCAAGAAGTTAATGCTGGTTCTGATAGAAAGGTGTCAGAATACACATTTTCTTGCGTATGGGGCTGCATAGCCGCAGACCAGTCAGGGTGCCCATGCTGACCCCTGTCCACCGCCGAAAGCGGCAACAGTGAACACGTGAGCATCAGAACTGGACCACGGAGCAATGGAAGAATGTGGCCTGGTCTGATGAATTACGTTTTCTTTTACATCAAATGGATGACGTGTACGTCGCTTACCTGGGGAATACATGGCACCAGGATGCACTATGGGAAGAAGGCAAGCCGGCAGAAGCAGTGTGATGCTTTGGCCAATGTTCTGCTGGGAAACCTTGGGTCCTGCCACCCATGTGGATGTTACTTAGACACGTACCATCTACCTAAGCATTGTTGCAGACCATGTACACCCTTTCATGGAAACGGTATTCCCTGGTGGCTGTGGCCTCTTTCAGCAGGATAATGTGCCCTTCCACAAAGCAAAAATGGTTCAGGAATGGTTTGAGGAGTTGACATGGCCTCCAATTCCCCAGATTTTAATCCAGTCGAGTATCTGTGGGATGTGCTGAACAAACAAGTCCGATCCATGGAGTTGTTTCAGCACACATTCATGGGTCTAGTGGAGTCCATGTCTTGATGGGTCAGGGCTGTTTTGGCAGCAAAAGAGGGACCAACACAATATTAGGTCATTATGATATGCCTTATCGGTGTACATACAGTATTTGTTTAGTATTGTGTGTGTGGATAGATGATAGAAGGACAGACAGATACATACATACAGTATTTGTTTATTATAACAACAATGTATGGGAATTAATTAACACTTATATAAACACCTTCTGTTCAGTTCTGTTTCGCTCCGTCTTGCTACTTTGAATGCAGGAACGTGTCCTGTGTTAAAAGCCCATGAGACATCTGTGCCCAGGGCATGTCAATGGCATAATCCGTCTCTGGCTATAGCAGGAAAGCAAATAAAACCAGTCACAAGAGCCCAAGTCTGCGTTCCCCTGAAGCCATATTCAGACGGGATTAGTTTTATATGTGCAGGTGGGGTCATGTAATAATTACCAGAGCGTTTTACAGACTGCACGCTCTAGTGCTGGTAATTACTGCATCTTTTACCTTTTATAATATGTCCTGAAGAAATAACAGGTAAAATCAGTCTTGTGTGAATTGACATGCTGGTAAAAGCATGTGAGTTTAATCTCCATGGCCCATGTATAGCCCGTATGGCCGTGTAACTATCAGGCACTCCAAGTGTCTCAAGTGGACATTGACCAATGAGAAGACGCTAGATAATGAAAAAATGCACTTCAAAACTTCTCACAGGGAAAACACTGCCCGTTGAGTATAGATTAATAAGGTTTTCTCAAGTCTAGCATATTTTTGAAGTATGGTGTTTTTGCTTTGAGTGCTTTAGATATTGAAAAATGATGCATGAAGATGTTATAACCTTCCGTAGCACCAAGGATAAATGTAATAAAACTAGTAAAACTATAATATTGTAGTGTTGTCAAATCAATTAATTGTGATTAATCGCATCTAACATAAAGGTTATTATTTACGTGTGTATATCTATTTTATATATATATATATATATATATATATATATATATATATATATATATATATATATATATATATATATATATATATATATATATATATATATATATATATATATGTATTATATTCTGTATATATACATATATCAGTGCATCCGGAAAGTATTCACAGCGTTTAACTTTTTCCACATTTTGTTATGTTACAGCCTTATTCCAAAATTGATTAAATTCTTTTTTTTCCCCTCAATTCTACAAACAATACCCCATAATGACAATGTGAAAGAAGTTTGTTTGAAACATTTGCAAAATTATTAAAAATAATAAGTATAAGTAACATAAGTATTCACAGCCTTTGCCATGACACTCAAAATTGATCTTTGGTGGATCCTGTTTCCACTGATCATCCTTGAGATGTTTTTACAACTTGATTGGAGTCCACCTGTGGTAAATTCAGTTGATTGGACATGATTTGGAAAGGCACACACCTGTCTATATAAGGTCCCACAGTTAACAGTGCATGTCAGAGCACAAACCAAGCCATGAAGTCCAAGGAATTGTCTATAGACCTCCGAGACAGGATTGTATCGAGGCACAGATCTAGGGAAGGGTAAATAAACATTTCTACAGCATTGAGGGTCCCAATGATCACAGTGGCCTTCATCATCCATAAATGGAAGAAGTTTAGAACCACCAGGACTCTACCTAGAACTGGCCGCCCGGCCAAACTGAGCGATCGGTGGAGAAGGGCCTTAGTCAGGGAGGTGACCAAGAACCTGATGGTCACTCTGACAGAGCTCCAGCGTTTCTCTGTGGAGAGAGGAGAACCTTCCAGAAGAACAACCATCTCTGCAGCACTCTACCAATCAGGCCTGTATAATATATAAATATAGTAATATGCACACACATTATTATACTGTGTATATATATATATATGTGTGTGTGTGTGTGTGTGTGTGTGTGTGTGTGTGTGAATCGTGATTAATTGATTTGACAGCACTGAAATATCATTACCATTTAAAGTTATAATAATAGTGTTATTTATTCCTGTGATGATTACTCCAGTCCTCAGTGTCACATGATCCTTCAGAAATCATTCTAATAATATGGTGCTCAAGAAACATTTCTTTTAACTATCAATGTTGAAAACAGCTGTGCTGCTTTATTTTTGTAGAAACCATGCTTCGTGTTTTTTTTAATGATTTTCTGATGAATAGGAAGTTTAATAGAACAGCATTTATTTGAAATAGAAACCTTTTATAACATTATAAATACAATTACTCTCACTTTTGATCAATTTAATGTCCTTGCTGAATAAAAGTATTAATTTATGTTGTTGTATACTGTATATGTATCATTATAAACTTGACCCAACAAAAAATATTTATTAAAAATAAAAACAACATTAGAAGAAGAGTAAGAACACATTTATGTCCATGTGAGCCAATTTACATTTGCAAATTGTACCAAACTATTAGTGAATGTGCCCATTTTCTCTCTACATTTTAAACAGTTTCTCTACATATTAACAAAAGACTTGATTCCTTTCGCGGCTGGGTAGAGATCATTTTGCTTCCCCACAGTTTACGTCACATTCAGTCAAATTCATTAGTGAACACTAGTGAATCTCTGTTGGGGATTGGCCTTTCTGTGCCTTTGAGTAAACCACTTAACCTCCCTTCAATAATTATCCACTCACTTAAGACAAGTCATTATTTAAATGCTGCTCACAGCAAAAAGGCCCTGAATGGACTACAGGGGGCTAATTTGAGAAAAGGGGGACATGTAAGTGGCAGAAGAACTTCCCTATGATCAGGGATGATTTTGTCGCAAATGAAGTGAGCCCGGCTGATGTACCGGCTCCCCTTTAAGGCTCTGAAGACTTTTCTTCCACGAAAGGCCCTGGAAGGTTTGATATGTAATGAATTGAGTTTGGTGGATTAATTGAATTGACTTTTATACCCTTTAATTTGGTCGGCAACACAAAATAATGATGAGCTCCAAATGGGGGAATTCCCTCAGATTGGGCCTCCAGGTTCCGGCTCCATCGATAAATTAGCGTCTGAATGCGACTGAATGAAAAGTAGCTCCCGGGCCTCCTCTCTGGCCGACGTTAAGGAAAATGAATTAAAGAGGTCTATACGTGTGTCTTTCCGCCTTAATGTCATTCCCCTCCAACTTCTTCCCTCCTTTCCTCTTCTAATTTAATTCTGCTAAAATGCAATCAGAATCACTTGACATTAAAATGGAGTCTCAGAGGAAAGAAGAACTGTGGAAAAGCCAGTAAAACGGAGGATAACACTCCTTCCCCTTCATCCACGTCAGACTCTTTTCATTAGTACTCTACAGTTAGGAGCGAATCGGCTGGGATGGAGCAGTGTGTGACGGCCCGAGGCCCGGAGTGTATGACAAACCACCCTAATGAAAAGTCTCAGTCACAGTAGCAGGCTGACACAGCGACCCTGCATATAATTACGCCTTAAATAATAAATGTCCAAGCGTACATTTTCATACTCTGCGAGTTTCGCTTACAGTGGCTGGCCTGAATATGCTTGGTTCAGAGAGAGAGCGAGAGAGGCTTGAAAAAAGGGTTCTTAGGTTTATTTTGATTGTCCCGGTTTGGTTAGTTATAGCTCCACTGGCTCATTTTTGCTTGGATCGTGATGAATAAGTTAAGCGCAATGACACTGCCTGAGCAGTGCAAAAATATAATCAGGAAGGAAGACACATCATATTACTCACACTTTCACAGAAAAATTATTTACACGTCCAATATTGCATGCTAATGCGTGTGATTTACATCCCTCCTCCTGCTGAGCGCAGAGCTTGTGCCTCTGTTGTTAGTGTTGTAACCCACTTTTCAATTATCCATGTTCTTTTTCTCTCTTTTGGGGGAATTTTCGGTGCAGTTTTGGATTAGGAGTTTCACGCCGCCGTATACGTTCAGTTGTTTGTCTGTGAGAGGCTGTGAATGATGGGAAGTGCGAGTGTGTGTTTGTGTGGTCTCTCCTCGCCATCTGGGCTAAAATAATCTGATCAGTTCATGGCTCTGTGAAGAGCAAATTAGGCTGTGTGTGTAAATCAATATTTATTTATTCAACTAAAAACATTAGCCACACAAAGCAAAACAAACTGCATTGCTAATTATAATATGTGTAAGAAAAGCATAACTTTACAATAAGGTTGTATATGGTAACATTAGTTAATGAACTAGGTATCATGGACTAACAATGAACATAATTTTTATTAATCTTAATTATTTATTAATGAGTGTAATATTATTTATAGATATTTATAGATTTGTGTGCAATAGTTCAATTATATGAAGTCCACTATATGGAGAAAAATCCTGGAATTTCAAAAACCTCAATTTCTTTTCGACTGAAGAAAGAAAAACATGAACATCTTGGATGACATAGGGATGAGTTTTCAGAATTATCAGGAAATTTTATTTCTGAAGTGAACTAATCCTTTAAGGCATAAAGAATTATTTTTTATTTTTTAATATGTCATTTTTGACTACAGGGGGACTTTAAAAAAATTACTTTAACCAATTTTGCATGACTGTTTATGTTTAATTTAATGTTTGCATTAAATATTGTTCACATTATGGTAAAGTGTTACAAAAAGAAAGAAAGATTAATATTTGTAAAATATAGTTCCCACATTTGGCATTTTTTGCAGGCCTGTGACAGCTGACAGAACATTACACCTCCATTGTGATCAATGGGTCATTTGACACAGCAGTTGATCATCGTGCAACAGTTTCTAATTGCCAAAGGTGGGAATTAAATGTCTTTCTAAAAGGCATATAGCATCATACCCCCCCTCATGTTTTCACATTCGAAACACAAACACAAGGTAAGGCATTTGCATTTATTTTTTTATTTTTTTTACAACAAAGATAAATTGTGACTTTAATCTGCTGAGTCACATTTGAATTAAAATTATGGTGCTTTGCAACACAACATTGGTTGCCACCTGTGTGGGATAAACAGCTGCCAGTCAACAATTATTGCCACCTGTTATCAGTGATTTAACAGATTTTGGAGTGAAAAAAATTCATTAATTTGCAGTTGTGAATCCTTTAAAATATCATTCTATGGCCCGGTTTAACAGACAGGCCTTAGTTCAATTAGGAAATTTAAGTAAATTTTATAAACGTGCCTTATAAAAACATTACTGGTGGGGTGTGTTGTAACACTGCGTTACAATGAGCCCCTATTAGAACTATGCTATTATATTCTATACTTTTATGAATTCTATTGCAAAACCATGAGAAAAATGTAAATAAAGACTAATTTTTTTGAACTGAGGTGTGTTTGTTAAACTCAAAGTTTCTTTTTAATGATTAAAAAATGCCATTATTTTTATTCAAAAAAGTTAATAATTGTATTTTATTGACAACATATTTTATTTTGTCATGGATATTTTTTGGATTATATCAGATAACATTTTAAGCTGTCATTTGGTCATGTTACAATGTACCCCACCTATGGGGCATGTTGTCACATTTCACTTCTATTCTTTCGGGGTAAATCAAGACAAAAGTATACACTGTATTAATGAAACAACCACATAATTGTACTAGACGTGTGCAATTAATGTGGGAAAAAATAAATACTCTGAACCCTAAGTGGATTTACACAAACTGAGAAAGTCAAAAAGTCTCCCCTATTGGAGCATCGCAAACTTTGACCCCTTTTGCGGATAGTGCTGGGCAACAAACTCAAGCCCCTCATATCAAAATCCTCCGCCACTTCTTCCGCCGGAAGCTAGCTATTTTAGTCTATAAGGTTTTAAATTTAGATATTTTTCTTAGACAAACGTGACACTTCGCTTCAGAAAATACTCCTTCCGGTTTCTCACAAGTTTCGGAAAGTTTTTTTTGAATATGGGTCTGCCTGATGTCAACAAGGGCGGAATTTCCTTGTACGGGCCATACGGGCACTTCTCCCGGAAGGGCGCGCGCACACACGTCGACCAGAGCGAGAGAGCGAAAGCAGCACGTCCATCAAGGCCCTTTGTTCGGCTTTAGGGAAGTCGTTGGCTGCGCTGCACAGGTCACAGGACTTAAAGAAATCAACAATGTCACCAAAGAAGTGTGTTTTTGGTTGTCAGGGCAAGACAACCCTTTACAGCTTCCCAAAGAACCCAGCGTTAAGGGGACAGTGGATGGAGTTTGTTTTTCCAGAGTTTTGCAAGTGGTTTGGTTTGTTCCCTGCATTTCGGCGATGAACAAGGCCCAGTTCGACGCCGGATTTGTAGATCATCTAATGCTGAAGGATGGAGCGATCCCAATGATAAAGGTTAATGGTCGTGCGTTGTAACCACAGGCAGTGAGTAAAACTGCTTCAAATATGTGTGTGTTTTTGGCTATCGGCGCGTAAGTGCACATCAAATAAACAACATGATCACGTATAGTTAATTTATTAATGGAGCATGCGATGTATGATGTGTGTTTAAATACATTTGTTTAGCTGACCACTATAGGTGTCTGTTTGTTTATTGTACAACCACTCCAAACAGCAATACACAAAGAGTGGGAAAATATGTTGAACTAAATGAATTACTTCATATTAACGCAATGGCTGCGCGCACTAGTGATTCTTTAGCTCCGCCCACACAATACACCTCCACCCGCTTTATTCGGAAAGACCTTTATAAATATAATAAAACTAAAGACTTTTCGGAGATATGAAGGATGCAATACTACTCTATAGGTACTCAAGATTGACATGAGATTGACAGAAACTGTGTGTGATACCCCCCTTTAAGCCTTGTCTGTGAAACCAGGGAAAAATGTAAATGAATAATATGTTGTGTATTCTGTATCTTATGTATATTTGTAATATTTCATTTCATCCCTGCTGGAAAAACCTAATTAAACCAGCCCAAGCTTGTTTGGGGTCTTGGTTTAAGATGGTCTAGCAGCTTGGGCAAGCTGGTCTTCAGCTTGTCTAGCTGGGCTCTCTCTCTCTGTCTCTGTCTCTCTCTCTCTCTCTCTCTCTCTCTGTCTCTCTCTCTCTCTCTCTCTCTCTCTCTCTCTCTCTCTCTCTCTCTCTCTATCTCTCTCTCTCTCTCTCTCTCTCTCTCTCTCTCTCTCTCACTCTCTCTCTGTCTCTCTCTCTCTCTCTCTCTCTCTCTCTGTCTCTCTCTCTTTCACTCACTCACTCACTCACTCACTCACTCACTCACTCTCTCTCTCTCTCTCTCTCTCTCTCTCTCTCTCTCTCTCTCTCTCTCTCTCTCTCTCTCAACATATTTTGGTAATGCTTCATTTTGATAGTCCACTTTAGACATTCTATTAACTATAAGTGACTTTGCAACTACATGTCAACTAATTATCATTAGAGTATTAGTACACTTAATATCTGCTAACACTTTATTTTGATGCTCCTCAACAGACATTCTACTGACTATAAGTAACATGTCAACTTATTTTACTAACCCTAACAGTCTACTAATACTCTGAGAGTTAGTTGACATGCAGTTGAAAAGTAACTTATAGTTAGTAGAATGGCTAAAGTGGACTATCGAAATAAAGTGTAATCCATATTTTATAAATGCTATTAATTTCTTTGTGTTAAACTTTTTAATGAGAAAAAAATGAGTAAGTGAACCTTTAAGTCTCTGTGTCATGTTTCTAATTAAGTCACTTCACTTAATAATTAGTTGTTCAGTGCTATATTATACACACTACATAGATTTAATGAACATTTGTGAAATCCCTAGAAAAATGTGGTTGTCAGTCTCCTTTATAACCAAACTTTGTGTGAACAAAATTAGGCACTCAGAAGAGGAGAGACAACCACATTTAGCTGCAGGCCGTCTGTGGTCAATCATCACAGACTCAGACTGCGCACAGATCATAAAAGGATAAGCTTAATGAACTGAACTGGGATGAAAAATTCTGAAATTCAAGTGTATGTGTGCTCATGTAATATTCAGCTCTTTTCTGGGCTGCTATTAAAATGCATCCAGTGTGTTGCCAGCAGTTTAGACCTGGAGAGAGCTGCCCGTTCAGTCCCCCGTCCCTGTCTTATTTTTTTCTTAGCCTGCTTGGCTTCATTCACGCTCTGCAAACCCACTCGGTCATCCATTCATTCTCCTAGAGTACACAAGCACGCTCTAACACACTCCAATACACCCTTCCTTTCACTTGTCAAAGCCTGCTGTTGTCTTATACACTCTGTCTCTCTCTCACACACTTTCTTCATTTGGCCTCTTTCTGGGTCATCATCCTCAAAGCCAGCAGTCTATTAATGTTATTAAAAATATATCACCAGATGCTGAGGCCCATCTTTCAGCTCTCTTGATCTGTAGTTTTTATCATATTTCTAACCTCTCACATGAGCAGAGCTTTTCTACCAAAGCCTCTGTCCCTTGTGAGCTGGAAGAGTGTCAAGAAGAACAGTATCTCCACACTTCTTTGCGATATATTTTCCCCCATGAGATTTCTACTAATGTTTGTGGCTTGCCAAAGTATCAAAAGTGAAGTAATGCATGGATTAGGGAATGCACCAATATAGGCAGACCATTTAAGAGAGGGGTGTCCAATCCTGCTCTTGAAGGCCACTGTTCTGCAAAGTTTAGCTCCAACCCCAATTAAACCAGCATGTTCTCACACCCAACTCATCACATATGGATGCTTGGTCAGGATTTTTCTGCATCAATTTTTAATGCACAGGATACTCCATTGATTTCAGTTGTTTGCCATATGCGTCATTCGTATCAAGACGCATTTAATTCTTTGCATTTGTCAAGTCAAGTCACCTGTATTTATATAGCCCTTTTTACAATGCAGATTGTTTCAAAGCAGCTTTACGTGAATTTGTAAAAGTAGACATGATTTTATAAATATTCATAGACTACTTTTATATTTTGGAGCAACTAACCCCACTCCTACCCTAAACCTACCCACTTCTCAACAATATGAAACACATAACAGGCAAATAAAGTACAATCACAGGTATTTATTGCAAAAACTGACCAAACACAGTATAAAAGTATTAAAGGAACACGCCGACTTTTTGGGACTTTAGCTTATTCACCGTATCCCCCATAGTTAGATAAGTCCATACATACCACTTTTTATCTTCGTGCGTGCCATAACTCTGTCTGACGCACCCACCGCTAGCCTAGCTTAGCACAAAGACTGGAGGTAAACGGCTCCAGCTAGCCTACTGCTCACTAAGTGACAAAATAATGCCAACATTTTCCTATTTACATGTTGTGATGTGTATAGTTACATCGTGTACTAAGACCGACGGAAAATGAAAAGTTGTATCATTGCACCGCTGCACCCATGGTACGGCAGCAAAGTTCCTGGATTATTACGCAGGAATGAGAGTATAGTCCCTAGCCATATCGGTCTAGAAAATTGCAACTTTTCATTTTCGGTCGGTCTTAGTACACGATGTAACTATACACATCACAACATGTAAATAGGAAAATGTTGCCATTATTTTGTCACTTATTGAGCAGTAGGCTAGCTGGAGCCGTTTACCTCCAGTCTTTGTGCTAAGCTAGGCTAGCGATGGGTGCGTCAGACAGAGTTATGGCACGCACGGAGATAAAAAATGGTATGTATGGACTTATCTAACTCTGGGGGATACGGTGAATAAGCTAAAGTCCCAAAAAGTCTTTTTTTCACACAAATCAATCATTTGGCCTCAGAACACTTGGGATATTTGTACTTTTTGAATAAATTGTGCCTGCAGTCATATCTGCCTGTTATATCCTGTGTTTTATATCATATAATACACAAATGCGTAGGTTAGGGATGGGGTTGGGTTACATGTTCAAACGTGTCTAAATAGTATAAATAAAAAATAAAATAAATGTAAGTAAAATTATGCTGACTGATTAAATAGATAATCACACTCCAACACGTCATAGTGGCAAAATCATAACCCAATATATAATTTCATCATGACGATAACATTCCCATGCCCTGTTTATGTCGCCAAAGGTTTCTCATTGAAATCAACGGAGTACCCTGTGCGTCAAAAAATTATGCTAAAGGGTCCTGACCAAATGTCAATGGCTGCATTCGAAACCGCATACTCATTGAGTAGGTACTTAATTTCAATAAGTACTTACTTAACGAGCGCTAAAAGAGTAGGTACTATAAAGCCTGATCATGTTAAGTATGAATCCGATCCGGACATCGTCCGCTAAATTGATGTTATCATGTGACCTATGACGATATCAAAAGCGCAACAACTTAAAATATATGAGTGACAGGTTTAATTCATATATCTGTAAATATCTTGATATTGATGAAACTTCTGTGGTCTTGTTGAAGAAACAGCTGCCCATTTATTTTGTGATTGTAGTATAACCAATACATTTTGGGTTGATTTAAGTTCTTCTATTTTAACTCTACTAATCTGACCCACAGTTTTATCCTTAAGATATATTTTTTTTATTACGAAAGACCAAAATCGTGATCTCCTGAATATGTTGTCAATTTCTTTATTTTATATGCAAAAATTTTAATCCGCAAGCAAAAGTGCCTTAAATCTCCTTTGTTTTACGGAGCCCCGCACATGACATGCAGAAAAAAACTAGTAGGCTAAATCGTGTGGACGGTTTAGCAAGTCGAGGGAACGAAGTAGTAAATCGTGCGCACAATTTACTTTTTTTTCTTGCACGTAATGAGCAGGGCTCTAATGTTTTCCTCTTTTTCTTGTTACATTTAATTCTCGTTTCATCCCTCAGGCTTATGAATAACAAAAAACATTTTTTTTTGATGCATTACAATTAATTATTAAAAGATATTTATTTATTTGTGCTTTTTTCTGTGTATATAATCTCATTCTGTAATGTACACAAACCCATGATATTTGTTTTTTTATCATTATGATTGTTAATTGTTAAAGATACAACCAACCACGTAATTATAAGTTCTGCAATAAAAAAAAAGATACGAGAACGACAGGTGCACTAACACCTCATAACATTAGTAACTCGACAGCCCTGCCTAGTACGGTTTTCCTCAGTGTTTGTAATGTCTGCACAAAGGAGAGATCGGGCAGCTGCTCGAAGATCTCGCCTTTGGACTTAACTGTTGATTTTATACTTGGAAAATGTAAGTAATGTAAGTAAGTATGTTTTCCTGTAGCTCAAACAATAGAGCGTGGCGCTAGCAACGCCAAGGTCATGGGTTCGAATCCCAGGGAAAGTAAGAACTGACAAAATGTAAAAAAAATGTGTACCTTGAATGCAATGTAAGTCGCTTTGGATAAAAACGTCTGCCAAATGCATAAATGTAAATTATTGTAAGGCCCGCCCAATCGTCCCAATGACAGCTTACGATTGGTGGGTGAAGGTTTCTTGCACATTCTGTCTTTTCAGCGGGGCAAAGTGATTTAATTCCAATGTATCTTTATCTGACTCTATTTTATCATGACCTTGAATTTAGATTAGAATGACGATTGGTTATTAGGTCATTTGTATAACAATTTAATTACACATTTGATTACTCTTTTGAACTCTTTACTCTTATTGAAATCATTCATTCGGTTCTCAGAGTTGCACAGGGTCCTCGCACCGGCCGTTATGTGGGGCCCACGATCACAAACTTGCCAGTCCAATCATTAACCTGAGGTTATGGCTAAAGCGATTTAACAATGTTGCCCATGCTTACTATTGTTAAAAAGTACCCATGTAGCCCCCTATAGTCACCTATATAGCAACTTAGTTAAAGCTGAAACAGTAACCAGAGGTTATGACCAATACCATAAAATAATGCTGTATTATCTCAATAGTATTTTATCCAGCCCCCTATAGTGTGACTGCATAACAACTTAGTTAAAGTCGAGCAGTTTAGTCAGAAATCTAGAATCTCACCAGATGTGCTCCATGCTCCATACAATCTGAAATCTAGTATGTACTTAACCCTGGTCGCAGATTTGCGGTAACAAAGGATACATCATAATGCACTAAAATCAATAATTTCAGAGTAAGTCAGAATAAATCCAAATGTAACATTTTATTAACAGTCAGGTAAATGTATAACGCCAATTACATAGATAATCAATACATAACATCAAATGCTCTGAGGTAAAGAGTCAAAGATGCATACCTGATCTGAAAATACATGAGGCTGAGTGTCCTCAGACATCGTGCCATGACCCTTCTGAAACATCTCCTTAAATACGAGACCAAGATACAAAACTCTTTCAAATGGGAATTAGCATTAATCAGGTCCTATAGACCTGTATTGACGACAGGAGGTAAAGACCAATTGGCCGAAGACACACCCACCATAATAAGCGAAATATCTCTAAACTCTTAAAACCTTTGTTACCTTTTGCTTTACTTCTGTGAGAATGAGACCTTTGTACCAGTTGCACTGAGACATTTCAAATTATACCAAACTATACTGTAATACTGTATAGTACTTGTTCACATTAACCCATATAGAGTTTGGGTGAATTTCAGGTGATCTCAACATGAGAGAGAGTAGGAGTGGGGGAGAGGGGGTCAATAGAGAAAGATGTAGATTAGGATGATACTGAGGTGAGACTTGCGTCTCGAATAGTGATGCTAATTTCGTAAGAGACAGTTTAGATGTTCATTTTCAGAAAGTGTCCTTTTGTCTTCTCGGGGAGTCACAATCTCCTACAGTTCTTACCGTTTCTCCAGTCTTACAGTATCACTACTTAAAAATTAAGATGACCCCAGAATGAATTGCATTGCTAGCCCACCACCAACACTTACGCACAATAATAATGATACATGCTGACAAATACTTAATTATATTACTTTTAATACAAATTATATAGTTTTAGTAAAACAAGCAACATGCAATTTGTTTTGTCATATGACATAGCGATGCATGAATACACAATAGACAAATGCAGCCAAGGTGAATACATCTCAATTTTCAGTCAAGCAATGAATTAATGCATGAATTAATGAAATAATAATATTTTATTTACTGACAACAATAGGAAACATAAATAAATTACTAAAAGAATTAATAAAAGTAACCGTCACAATAAATAAATACATACACAAGTCAACAACACATGAAACAAAGCTTTATTCAAACTTATTGTTCTAACAATCACGCATTTACAGGCGGTGAATCCCATGTCCTGCTGTCCTCTCAACACAGCTGTGCCAATTCTCCAGCTTTATATTGATGAAGCAGCTGACCACCGTAGACACCTTCGCTTGTCCTTGCTGTCCATCATGTCCCTCATTGCTGCTCTTCTCAATGTGGACATTGTTGATCCAGAGGATGATGAAGATCATGATGACGGCCCCCTGACAATCTGCTGTGTCTGCTCATTTGTGTGCCTGCTCTCCATCAGCATGACTTCCTGTAAACAAGTTAAAATGTTTTACAATTCATGTCAGCAGTCCATTTCTTGCCATATTTTATTACAATAAAAAAAAAGGGAAAAAAATACAATCAATTGGTGTAATGGGATAAACCACTGAACTTGTAAGCAGAAGGTTACTGGTTAGATCTCCACAGCCGTCACCACCAGTGTGTCCTTGAGCAAGGCTCTTTACTCCAGGTGCTCCTGGGGGATCGTTCCTGTAATAAGAGCACTGTAAGTCGCTTTGGATAGAAGCATCTGCCAAATGCATAAATGTAAATGTGATTTTTGTTAATGCTTTTTTGAAAGTGTCTCGGGCACAAACGCTCCCCTGTTAGCTATACATAATAAAACGCGTTTTTACAGCACAATCACAACTAGTCTTGTGTCTTTACACCTTCAACAATTCAACAGTTTACTCTACAGTAGCTCAACAAATGCGATTTTAACACAAGGGAACCGTGATTTTGGTTTGTAATACTCACATTTGAAAACACCAGCGTCGCTTTTCTCCACCATATTCGCTAATGACCTGACGTATCCTTTCCTATAGCCTCATGGGAAGGCAGGGATAGAAAAGTATCCGACGACGAGTGCTTCACAATCTTGGCGGAAGCAGTAGGCCATCCGGGGATTTCTCGCCTACTCTTTTATGATTACTGAGGTTTCGAACATACTACTCTTTTCACGTACTGTTTTCTCCTACTATATAGTAGGTAAGTAGGCATATTCAAACGCAACATTAGTATACGCACATCCGAATCTCGCAAGAAAAATTCCAAAACCCCGGTAATTCTTGCCTACTCTTTTATGAATACTAAGGATTCTGACATGCTATTCACTCGCCTACTGCTTTTTACGTACTATATAGTAGGAAAGTATGCGGTTTCGAACGCAGCCAATATGTGATGAGTTGGGAGTGAGAATGTGTTGATTAAACACACCTGAACCAGCTAATCAAGGTCTTACTTGGCATACTAGAAACTTCCAGGCAGGTGTGTTGAGGCAAGTTGGAGCTAAACTCTGCAGGACAGTGCCCTCTCAAGTTGAGAGTGATATGGCTTTAAAACACATGCAGATGATAATATTTCATGATGATGAAGATCTGCAATGTCACGTGTCCACGATAAAGATGATCAAAACGGTGTATACAGATACAGATGTATTCAGATGAATCATGTTTTAGTTTTCATTTGCGTGTTCACGAGCTGTGAACGCTCCGCTCTCTGGGGTGGGGAGCAGCAGCACATTTGCATTTAAAGGAGACGCACACAAAACAGCTATTTTTTCTCAAACCAAAAACTTGGCCTTTTCAAAATGGTATATTAAATGATCTGTTAGGAATTTTACACATACACTTAAACTACATCTTGTAAAAAGGGGCATAATACAGGTGCTGGTCATATAATTAGAATATCATCAAAAAGTTGATTTATTTCACTAATTCCATTCAAAAAGTGAAACTTGTATATTATATTCATTCATTACACACAGACTGATATATTTCAAATGTTTATTTCTTTTAATTTTGATGATTATAACTGACAACTAAGGAAAATCCCAAATTCAGTATTTCAGAAAATTTGAATATTACTTAAGACCAATACAAAGAAAGGATTTTTAGAAATCTTGGCCAACTGAAAAGTATGAACATGAAAAGTATGAGCATGTACAGCACTCAATACTTAGTTGGGGCTCCTTTTGCCTGAATTACTGCAACAACGCGGCGTGGCATGGAGTCGATCAGTCTGTGGCACTGCTCAGGTGTTATAAGAGCCCAGGTTGCTCTGATAGTGGCCTTGAGCTCTTCTGCATTGTTGGGTCTGGCATATCGCATCTTCCTCTTCACAATACCCCATAGATTTTCTATGGGGTTAAAGTCAGGCGAGTTGGCTGGCCAATTAAGAACAGGGATACCATGGTCCTTAAACCAGGTACTGGTTGCTTTGGCACTGTGTGCAGGTGCCAAGTCCTGTTGGAAAATGAAATCTGCATCTCCATAAAGTTGGTCAGCAGCAGGAAGCATGAAGTGCTCTAAAACTTCCTGGTATACGGCTGCGTTGACCTTGGACCTCAGAAAACACAGTGGACCAACACCAGCAGATGACATGGCACCCCAAACCATCACTGACTGTGGAAACTTTACACTGGACCTCAAGCAACGTGGATTGTGTGCCTCTCCTCTCTTCCTCCAGACTGTGGGACTTCGATTTCCAAAGGAAATGCAAAATGTACTTTCATCAGAGAACATAACTTTGGACCACTCAGCAGCAGTCCAGTCCTTTTTGTCTTTAGCCCAGGCGAGATGCTTCTGACGCTGTCTGTTGTTCAAGAGTGGCTTGACACAAGGAATTGCGACAGCTGAAACCCATGTCTTGCATACGTCTGTGCGTAGTGGTTCTTGAAGCACTGACTCCAGCTGCAGTCCACTCTTTGTGAATCTCCCCCACATTTTTGAATGGGTTTTGTTTCACAATCCTCTCCAGGGTGCGGTTATCCCTATTGCTTGTACACTTTTTTCTACCACATCTTTTCCTTCCCTTCGCCTCTCTATTAATGTGCTTGGACACAGAGCTCTGTGAACAGCCAGCCTCTTTTGCAATGACCTTTTGTGTCTTGCCCTCCTTGTGCAAGGTGTCAGTGGTAGTCTTTTGGACAACTGTCAATTCAGCAGTCTTCCCCATGATTGTGTAGCCTACAGAACTAGACTGAGAGACCATTTAAAGGCCTTTGCAGATGTTTTGAGTTAATTAGCTGATTAGAGTGTGGCACCAGGTGTCTTCAATATTGAACCTTTTCACAATATTCTAATTTTCTGAGATACTGAATTTGGGATTTTCCTTAGTTGTCAGTTATAATCATCAAAATTAAAAGAAATAAACATTTGAAATATATCAGTCTGTGTGTAATGAATGAATATAATATACAAGTTTCACTTTTTGAATGGAATTAGTGAAATAAATCAACTTTTTGATGATATTCTAATTATATGACCAGCACCTGTAGGTGCCCTTTAAGAGGTGGAAACACCATCATATTTGAATAGTTTTCATCAGGGACCGAACAATTTAGAAACCACTTATGGAAAATACTTATGATGCTACGAACATGCACCAGAAAGATGCAGGACTAGGCCAATGTTAATGTCTAAAAAGCATGTGAAAAATTATTGAGAAAGGATTTCATGTCATTTCATGCATGTGTAACCCCTCCGGCTCTACTTGCACCGATCCGAGTGGGATTCGAAGCGGTTTACCCACATGGGAGGGACTACTAAAGGCGCTAATGGTGCTAAAAAGCACTAGTGCGCCTCTTGAGGCCACTGGAGTGAGGGTTACCTGCATACCTTTTACTTTTACTTTACTAGCTGCTCTCCGTTTTGCAGCAATTCGATAGCTTTGAAATTGGCCAAAAATTGTCATTACTCACTGAAAGCCGTCTCCTCTTTATAGCCTGTGGTCACCATTCACTTTCATTTCACTTTTGCACATCTTACTTTTGTGTTCCATAGATGTCGTGGATTTTGAACGTCATGAGGGTGAGTAAATGATGACAAAGATATATCATTTATGGGTGAACTATTCCTTGGATACAGTCAGCTAACACAAAAATAAACTGAATTCTGTGACACAGCATCAAGCACCACTCAAACCACCACATTTGTCCATTAACTGCTAGATGTTAATCTCTAACCTTACATATTCAAAAGAATCCAGAATAAAATAACTGCTTCTTGAGCAGCAATTCAGGATATTAGAATGATTTCTGAAGGATCATGTGACATTGAACACTGGAGTAATGATGCTGGAAATTCAGCTTTGCCATCGCAGGAATAAATTACATTTTAAAATATATCGAAATAAATGAAATTATGTTAAACTGTAATAATATTTCACAATATTATGAAGCCTTGGTGAGCATAAAGGACGTAGTCCAAAAACATTCTTAACTTACCTACAAATCCCCAGACTGGCAGTAGCTGGCAGATAGTCAGAAATGAATGAAAGAGAACTGTCTTGAGAGGAAGGCCGACAGTGATTACCGTTAAATCTGGACGTGTCTAGCACGTTACATTTGAGTTAGCGTATTTGTGTAAAGTGGAAGGATACAATACAATTTGTTCACTTGAATCCATTGTGTATGTAAGCTTATTAGGTAGAAAGGTAGCAAATCAATACATTATTGACAATGTTCATTGTTTAAAGGATTCTGTGAGTTGCAATTTGATGGTAGACTTTTGACATGACAGTTTTGACTTTGGAGAGGAGCCAAATAGATCCGATCTCCAGATCAATACATCTTGGAGATAGGATGTGTGTGAATAAATATTTTCCAAAAAAGGAAAAAATTGTGTAAAGCACAGGTCTCAGTGCTAAGTTATACTGCATGACCATACAAAATTCACAGGATTTAAATGTATTTATTTATTTATTTAATGCATATGCAGATGCTATGAAATATCCAACATTTAGGAAAAATATGCAGTGTGTGATCTGTGGAAAGTTAAATGTGATCTGATTTCATTCTTTTCAGTTTGGTATATACTATAAGTTCTGATGTGATCTGATTGTCTACCCGTCTCTGTTTGTTTTGTCTTTGCTGTGTGCTGTTGTTTGGGACTGGAGTTTTTTCTCTGTTGTGATTGGTGTAGCAGGCCTCTCCTAATTGGCAATTAACAGCGCTCACAAAGCAATCAAGCACCAGTAAGCCAGATGCAAGGATGAAAATTAGCTTGTTTATAATTTATCGGGCTTAACTTTAGATCTATTTTGGAGAAGAGACATTATAATGAGGCAAATTGTGAAAAAAAAGAATGTTGCTCATTCTTATATGTGACTATGCTGTGCTGTATTCCTGTATTCCTGGATCTGCATATATTTTGGGATTCATTTTGTGCCATTTTATCCTTTCTCTTTTTTCTACATTCCCTTAAAAAAAAAAAAATTCCACTTTGAAGATATTTTAATTGCTTCTTGAACAGATAATGAAGCAACAGTCATTAAACGTGGTCATATTAGCGGAGTTCACCCTCACTTTTAACACCGGGAGCAACTCCATTAAATTGAGACATTTCATTTTAACTGTCCCCTCACACATATAATTAGCCAAACACATTTTCTAAACAAATTCCAGGATATTCCTGCTCTAATAAATTTTTCTCTCATGTTCCTAAAAATGCAAAGCATGTAAACACTTTGTCAGACATAAGTGCAAGATCTTAAAATATGGGGGGTAATCATTATATATATATATATATATATATATATATATATATATATATATATATATATATATACACACACACAGTACATACATATATATATACTGCATAGCTAGGGGTCAAGTAAGATTTATGTATTTGTATTTCTTTGAAAAAAATACTTTTATTCAGCAAGGATGCATTCAATTGATCAAAAGTGACAGTAAAGATATGTATAATGTTACAAAAGGTTTCTGTTCAAACAAATGCTGTTCTTTTGAACTTTCTGTTCATTCAAAAATCTTGAAAAAAAAAATGTATAACAATTTCCACAAAAAAAAAAAAAAAAAAAACATTTAGAAATAAGATAATGAGAGCCCAGGATTCACAATAAGAAATGCTTCTTGAGCAGCAAATCTGCATATTAGAATGACTTCTGAAGGATTGTATGACACTGAAGACTGGAGTAATGCATAGTTTTGCATCAGAGGAATAAATTATCATTTAAAATATGTTCACATAGAAAACAGTTATTTAAAATTGTATTAATATTCAGGGCTGCTGCTGGCCAAATGGGTGCCCTAAGCAGAATTGTACTGTGGTGCCCCCCTCCCCCTTCCAAATATTATGGAAGTAAAAATGAAAAAATAAAAAAAACTTGTTTAGGGGTCAAAATAGAATTTTTATAAAATAAATTGTAATTACAGTCATTTACAATTATAGCTCTACAGCAAGAAAATACAAATTTAAATTATATATATATTAAGTAAAAACATTTTAAAAGAATAAATATTTTTAGGGCTGCAACTAACAATTCTTTTTATAATCAATTAGTTGGCTGATTATTTTTCAGATTAATTGGATAAAAAGCCATTTTTTTATTTTATTTTATTGACAAAACACACTATCACATCCTGCCCTTCAAACAAACATGTCAGATGATATAAAAACACAGTTGACTGGAGTAATGATGATAAATTCAGCTTTGATCACAGGAATAAATTACACTTTACTAGGCTATATATTTACATAGAAAACAGTTATTTTTCATTTTAATAATATTTCACAATATTACAGCTTTTTTGTATTTTTAATAAGAGACTTCTTTCAAAAACAATCAAAATAGTACAGTTTCCAAACTTTAGTGTACATGTTGAAACTAAAATGTAGCAACCAAGAGCAGATATTTCAGCTAAATGAATGTTTTTTCGCTGAATATTAATGGTCTCCCTAGCTCTTTACTGCGTTATCTCTGTTTGACGCGAATGCGCGTGAATTAGTAACATTTACAGATGAGGATATAACTTTAAAATTAACTTTTTGCGCTGATTAACATGCATCTGTCAAAGCGCATGACAGGGTATGTTAAACGCTAATGCATGAGCTTGAAGCTTTGAAGTCAGCCCTAAACAGTGGGCCGGGCGCGTAGCCTATGCGGGAGTGGCGCGTCATGTATGCTTACTGCCTAGTGCATTCACCGTAAAATGCATTTTTTAATATTATATTTATCTTTCTATTTATTTTTATGTTAATATTAATATAGAATAAAAGGTTTGTTTTATTTATTTTAAAAAATGTTTTTGAGCAACCGAGATGGTGCCCGCCCCCCACCCCACCTCTAGGGAGCGGCGGCACTGTTAATATTTCACAATATTACTGTTTTTACTGTATTTTTGATCAAATAAATGCAGTGTTGGTGAGCACAAGAGACTTCTTTCAGTAACATATACAAAATCTTACTGACCTCAAACATAAAGTTTTGAAGTAAAACCATCCAGGCAGTGGAAAAGAACATCTCCATATTTTGTATTAAATATGAAATTCTGATAGCAGCACACATCAGTGAGCAGTGTCAACTTTAAAATAAAGAGATGTGTGTTTTGTGTCCCCACCAATTGTGCGGCTGCCATATGGAGTGAGAAAAACCATCAAAAACGCTTGACAAACTCACACAAACAACTTGCTAACTTGTCAGAGCGATCAGTCACATCGGCGTTTGTGGGTGTTAGAGTGGCCACAAATCTCATTTCCCATTTCCTCTCCTCATACGGTCATGTCAAGATACCAATTCTAACTTCAAATGGCCTCTCTTGAGCACAGGGACACAGGTGGAATGAAATTAGTGAAGAGAGGATCACCTGCATGTCCACTCTACACCATGTCACGCAAACCCCCCCGTTCCCCCACACCTGCTCAAGTGATTTCTGAAATCAGAGAAACATACACACTCTTCTAGGATTGTGGAATCAGTTAACTAATAGTTTTCCAAATTGGCTGCAGAATCTTGTAGACTCAAAAAGAGGCGTTAATTCAGATACCACAAATGGGTTGTATATCACTGGGACAGAACGGCAGATGAGAGTACAGTAGCATGTATAGGATATAGACAGCTTGATAAGGATAAGCTATAGATCAAGGAGTAATTAGCATGAGGAATGATAGGATGGAAGCTATGCAAATGGAGGAACGCATAGCCTGTACGGTATTTCACACTGGGCAAATGACATATTTTTCATTTTCTATCTTATGATGCCGTAATAGAAATATATTATGTCATCATCATTATGCCCAGATGGAATTTGCAGTCCTTTTTTTTCTTTTTTCTTCAAATGTTCTACACTGCATGTTAGTGGGGAAATATGTGGAATTAATTTAAATGGAGTTAAAGCAACATGAAATATATTATTTAATTAAATAATGGTTTGTTCCAGTAAAATAATAATAATAATAATAATAATAATATTAATAACAATAATAATAATTATTATGATATATTTATTATTTAGATACTATACTATACTATACTATACTATACTATACTATACTATACTATACTATACTATACTATATTATATTATATTATATTATATTATGCTGAATTTTAAAAGTGTAGATTCCATGTCAGCCTGCTCAATATTCACACAACCTACCTAAATAGTAGTTTTTTTTCTGAAATCTCTCTTGATTCTCTTATATTAATAATAATAATATTAATACTTATTATATATATATATATATATATATATATATATATATATATATATATATATATATAATTATTTAGATATTATATTATAATATATTATATGTATTATATTAATTATATTATGCTGAATTTTAAAAGTGTAGATTCCATGTCAGCCTGCTCAACATTCATACAACCTACACATTTCTCATGTGTGAAATATTACAGTTTTTCTGAAATCTCTCTGGATAATAATAATAATACTTATTTTTATATATATATATTTATAATTATGCTGAATTTTAAAGAATTTTCTTTAAAGACTCAAAGTCAGCCATGTCAGCCTGCTCAACATTCATACAACCTACACATTTTCCCTGTGTGAAATATTACTGTTTTTCTGAAATCTCTCTGAATTCTCACCGGATAAGAATAACACTCTGACCACTGCTTAACACTCTGAATGAGCACAATAAATATATAGAGTTACTTTTGTGCTAATAAATTCACCCAGTGTTTGCCAATAACCAAACATTAATAGAGAGTTCAAATGGAATGTCAAGGGGAAAAGAAAATGATTGCACCCATTTCCAGACTCTTTAGATTCTGATTTAAAAATAATAAAACCATCTGTAGTAGAGAGATAATTTGTGTTACAATGAAAACTAGTCTGTACAATGTCTCTAGAGTCTAAAGTGTCTTCCTGATTCTGTGTGTGTGTGGCCTGGTAAACCCTACATTATGGGATGGCAATATCCGAAATCCTTGACCTTGTGGGGAAATTACTAAGTGATGTTTTTTGAAAATGTAAAAATGCAGAAAGTTTTCTGTGATGGGTAGGTTTAGGGTTCGGGGATAGAATATACAGTTTGTACAGTATAAAAATCATTATGTCTATGGAAAGTCCCCATAAAGCATAAAAACAAGTTTGTGTGTGTGTGTGTGTGTGTGTGTATGCATACGTATACTGAAACTCACTCTTTTATGTTTATCAAGACCTTAGCTCAGAATCCCTAATAATTTAATTCATGCAGGTCATGTGACACACTCATCCACCAATCATTTCTGACACATGCCAAACTCATTTAGACTCCCCATCAGGAAAGCAATCAGACATGTCAATCACATGGCAGTAACATACACTCTTACAATTATTTGCACTAATTTGAGAGCACGCACCCAAATATTTTTTTTGAGCTGTAAATAAAGCAAAGATTATTGGAGTGTGTATTACAAGAAAATATTGTTTCAGTCTTTCTACTGCAACATTTCATGATTAATTAAATGTGTTACTTGACATTTCTTCATAATTATTTGTAAAATAATGTGGAAATTGTTTTAAAGTAAATCCTACACCATTTTGTCACAAAGTCAAGATAACATTGTGTTATATAATTAATATCCATGAGAAAAGCAAAGTTTTTGTATCGTTATGTTCAGCTAGACGTACACTGTACTACTGTTACAGAACTATAGCCTATATCTTTAAGCTGAACTGTCAGATTGTCTTTAAACCTCAGCTTTAATTAAATTGACTGTAATTAAACCACCCAGTTTTCTTAGAGAGGTCTATTTCCCTTGATGGATTACCAAAAATAAGAAAACACCTGTATTAATGTCCAAACAAAGGATAACAAAACTGTTATCACCCGCACCCCTTTGCTGTATTGATCGTTTAATTGCAGTGTCTTGGTTAAAACATGGATCAATGTTGAGGGGAGCAACAAGACCGGAGCACAAGCACTGAATTAATCATTCAAAATAATGGGCAAGCACTTTAAGACCTGTCCACAGGCATCAAGCTCCTCTGAAAGCAAGTGAGATAGAGAGCAGGGGTAGAGATGAGAATTCGACAAAGGGACAAAGAGTGAGAGAGAGAGAGAGAGAGAGAGAGCTACTAGTTTAGAAACATAGCCTGTCATTGACCGTTCAGACTCCACATTCCCACAATCCCTGCTAAATGGCAAAGTCATAAAGTGCAGAAAACTCAAAACATGTTTGATGTATGTTCCATTTTAATGCGCCACATGTAATACGCCATGCTCCTCATGGCTTATTATAGGCCTATTTGCGCTTGGTATAAAAAGAGATGGGCATATTTTAAGATTATTTGCTTTGAGTAGTGTTGTAGTCAAGACCACCTAATCCGAGACCAAGACCAAGACAAGACCAAGGCAGGGAGAGACCGAGTCAAGATCAAGACCAGACCAGCACTCCTTAAATTCATAAAGATTCCACATCCACCGCCTGAGAAATTACTTGCTTTAATCAATAAATATAATTAGAATAAGACACTATATAGAGCTGTTACCAATCAAATGAATTCATTAACAACAAAATTCATATTTGTACTGCAGAGTACTGGTACAGAAGATGCATCTGAATTGGTAAATTACAAATGCATAAATAATGTTTTTAAAATAAAATATTGAATGTTTGTATAAAAGCAATATCATGTTTGCAGTCATGCTCAAATGTGTGAAAACAGCATTCTTCTTTTGCGCTTGTGATATTGCTTAGTTATAATATAAAAATCCAGTACTTTTTTGTGAGCTTTTGTATTAATTTTGGTGACATTTTTGACACAATCCCTCATTTATTTCTGAACCGGCACAATAAGTAAATCAAACAAGTTATTGATTGCATCTGAAGCAGTAACATTTACATCCAATCACATTAATGATGCTAATAAATAAATCAGACAATGCACTGGCAATTTAGTAATATCCCAGCAGTTGTGGTCTTGAAACAAAATCCCGAGTCCTCTTAGTCTGAGACCTTCAAAAAATGGTCTTGAGTACTACAACACTGACTTTTAGACTGTTTGATTGCCATTTTATTATAACTTTTATTAAGATGTCATTGACTAACATTAATTAGTTTGTATATTGTTTATTAACAATTATAATTGTTCTATGTAATTATAATTCCACTATAACACTGAGGTCAAAAGAGCCTCCTCTTGCACTTGAAAAAGAGCCCCGTCACCCGCCATCACACTTGGGGCAAAATGCCTCTAAAATGGATAAAAATGCCCCCAAAATTCAAGATAAATGGGGCAAAAAAAAATGTCCTGTATGAGTTCTTGTTTTTAACTCTTTCCCCGCCATTGACAGAAACTTTCTGTGTTTACACTGTTATATGGTAGGGGGCGCTATGACATCTTTTGAAAGAGAACTGAATCTCCTGATCAAAACACAGTCAAAAAAGAAGCAGAAACAAGCGATGTGTAAGCACATGTAAGCAGATGCATATGTAAAATAAACCGATCATCAACATTAAACAGCATATAAATCAAAACTGCCTAATGTTACCGAATGAAATGTCAACGAGTTATAGGACTGTGCAAGCATTAGGGGTGTTGATGGACTCGATCTACTTTATCTGTGTCTTGATCATCATTCTGAATACAATCTGGATGTAGTCATTGACAAAAAAGTTTTTCAGTTTTTCTCAGCTTTTTGCTCAAAATGTTTCTTTTTTATCAAATTTTCCCACATTCAGGTGTTGGTAAAAAACAATGCATTAAGCTAGGATAAAACTTTATATATATATATATTTTATATATTTGTAACAATATATAGAGTGCTGTTTTTCTGAATATCAGCATGATTGCAAATATAGCCTCCAGTCCAACTGTTTCTTTGAAACGGGCCTCTCAACAATCCGTTGTGACATAAAAGTCCTAATAGGTCTAATTTTCATTACCTGGAGTCTTGCAAAAACACGTCTTTCAAGTTGAAGTGGAAACAGATGGTTGTGAGTCTCCTTTTAGATCTAATCTCTGTCCTGTTTTAATTGAGCCACTACATCACAGGTCTCTGTATTAACCCACTCCACCAAATCAATCAAGAGTTTGTTTTATCAAATGGAACATGTTCTTCTTGGAATTTTGCCATGAACCAGGGACCTCTTGTTCTAAAGCAAAATGAACAAAAAGGAAAAAGCAAGCATGTTATTATAATCAATTAGAAAGTACACTATCAATCAAATGTTTGGACACACAGACACTTGACTGAATTTGTTTCTCATGATCTTATAAACCTATTAATGAAAAGGCATATGAATCACTTAAAGTTTTGTATAAAATGTTCTGTCTGTATATGATTTATTTTTATAAGACCAAAATGTATTTATTTATTTACTTAAACAGACTCTTAGAAGAAAAGGTTCTACATACACTATATTGCCAAAAGTTTTGGGACGCCTGCCTTTACATGCACATTAACTTTAATGACATCCCATTCTTAATCCGTAGGGTTTAATATGGAGTTGGCCCACCCTTTGCAGCTATAACAGCTTCAACTCTTCTGGGAAGGCTTTCCACAAGGTTTAGGAGTGTGTTTATGGGAATTTTTGACCATTCTTCTAGAAGCGCATTCTTGAGGTCAGGCACTGATGTTGGATGAGAAGGCCTGGCTCGCAGTCTCCGCTCTAATTCATTCCAAAGGTGTTCTATTGGGTTGATGTCAGGACTCTGTGCAGGCCAGTCAAGTTCCTCCACACCAAACTCGCTCATCCATGTCTTTATGGACCTTGCTTTGTGCACTGGTGCGCAGTCATGTTGGAACAGGAAGGGGCCATCCCCAAACTGTTCCCACAAAGTTGGGAGCATGAAATTGCCTAAAATGTCTTGGTATGCTGAAGCATTAAGAGTTCCTTTCACTGGAACTAAGGGGTCAAGCCCTTAGGGGTCATTCCATGGAAACCCATTCCATGAAGCTCTCTACACACTGTTCTTGAGCTAATCTGAAGGCCACATGAGGTTTGGAGGTCAGTAGCTATTGACTCTGCAGAAAGTTGGCGACTTCTGTGTACTGTGCGCCTCAGCTTTGCGCTGACCCCGCTCTGTGATTTTACGTGGCCTACCACTTTGTGGCTGAGTTGCCGTTGTTCTCAACTGCGTCCACTTTGACCGTAGAATATTTTGTAGGGAAGTTTAGTAGAAAAATTTAGTAGAAAAAAAAAGGAAATTTCACAAATGGACTTATTGCACAGGTGGCAACCTATCACAGTACCACGCTTGAATTCACGACCCATTCTTTCACAAATGTTTGTAGAAGCGTCTGCATGCCTAGGTGCTTGATTTTATACACATGTGGCCATGGAAGTGATTGGAACACCTGAAATCAATGATTTGGAGGGGTGGAGGGAATTTGGAGGGGTGTCCCAATACTTTTGTTAATATAGAACAGGGGTGGCCAATTCCAGTCCTGGAGGGCCACTGTCCTGCAGAGTTTAGCTCCAACCCTAATCAAACACACCTGAACCAGCTAATCAATGTCTTCAGGATTACTAGAAGGCTACAGGCAGGTGAGTTTGATCAGGGTTAGAGCTAAACTCTGCAGGACAGTGGCCCTTTAGGACTGGAATTGCCCACCCCTGGTGTAGAACCTTAAAGGTTTCTGTCAGGTGCTTCATATATAGAACCTTTTAGGGGTTCATGGGATCCTTTTATGGGTTTAATTAAATTTTATGATTTAAACAGCTCGTAACCTTATCACTAGAAAAAAAAAAATGAAATAACTGTAAGTATATGTAAGTATTATTCAATCATTTAGGACATTTCTCCTTATAGAACTGTTTTGGCATAAAGGGTTCTTTAAAATTGAGTCAAGAACATGGATAAAATATTTATAGAACAAATCCTAATTGATAATGATTGTATCAATTACATTGTTATGGCACTAGGTAGCGACTTAGGTTAAGTTTAAGTGAGTTTAAAAGTTAAACATTTATGTCATTGAATCATTCATTCAAGAGTTTCATTCAAAAACACTGATTCATCCAGTAATGAAATGAGTGAAGTATTTATGAGTGAGTCATTGAATCATTAATTCAATTGTTAGGACCTCTAGTAAATTACATGTTATTTTGTTTAATTGTCTCTTGACTGTTCATAATCATGATCTCTATTTGGAAAAAACAAAACAAAAACGTGATTCTCAATTTATCCAGAATCATGCAGCTCTAGCATGCACCTTCATCTAGACAAAGGGTGGATTTGAAAAGGCTAAAATATAGCTCAGGTTATTTTGTGTGTGCTCGCGACATAATTTCGATGCATCCATTTGTGGTTTTATAGTTTATTGTTTTTTATAGACTTTTTTCTTATTTTAAAATGTGAAAAAATAACAATAAAAAAGAATGAATAGGTGTGTCCACACTTTTGACTGGAGATATGACAGGTGTCTTTATCTTAAAGGCAATTTTATGGAGCAATTTATGTTCATCCACTGAGATAAGCAGCAAACAGGGCATCTCTAACTAAATGGAGCAGTAATAATGACAGGTGTAGTTGTCTCTCTCTTATAAAAGCTGAACAAGTCACACTAGAATATTTCTTAATTGCGATGCGCTAATGACAATATGGCAAATTCTTCAGAGCAGAGGGACGTACATAAGTCATAGTTAGAGTTAATGATCTGATTTACATTCAGATGCGGTGGAAGTCAGATGGGACAGGCTGTTGGCCGTGCCTGGGGAGGGCGTTTGTAATGCCCAGACTGGTTGAGGGATTCTTGGGCTTGGCAGTGGCAGGAGAAAGGGAAGTGGACTGATTGGGGACAGAGCATGGAGGCGGAGGGCAAGGTCCTCTTTAGTGAAGAGAATTGCTTTGACCAACCGAGCTTGGCAGAGGATCACCTTTCTCACCCCAGTCAAGAAGAACTTTAAATGAAGATGACTGGGTGGGGAGTGGAGAGAAAAACTAAACAAGGCCTTAAAACTGAAGGCTGAATTTACTAAACGTTTGCACATAGTATTTTAGCACAAACAACTGTATCCAATTTAACCACTAGCAATCCATCTGAGCTCATTATAGATTGTTATTCCCAGAATTGAGTGCTATTTGCATGCTGATGTTCACTGAAAAAATGCTTTTATTATAATTTTGTATTGACCAAATGATCTGAAAGAGTGAACCAGAGAGTTCTCGCACATGCATTTTTTTTCCGCGGATACGGTCGAAATACCTTGCTGACAGTTTCCTGAAGTACTAATTCAGCACCGCCAAAATATTGCTATTGAATTTTAGGGGGGATTCAGGTTGATGAACCCCCCCCCCCCAAAGCAGTACAGCAGCTAAGGCCCTGTTTACACTTGTTATTATGATGGCATAAATGGGGTCTAAAACTTTTTGAGCTTGTCCACTTTTGACCACTTCCAGAAATAGTTGAAAACGCATTGAAAAGCCACAAAAGACCGTCTACTCTCTGCCTACTCACATAATGTGTGTAAAGATATACTGTGTGTTTTGTCAGTAATATTTTATTAAATATTAATAAAAATACCAGATTTTTGTTTTAGTTTTGTTATATAGTTTGTTCATTTTGTTAATTAGGGCCAAATATCATATTTGTATTTATGCCATCTCTTAAAAGACTGTGAAAAAATTGGTGTAAATAAATATTTTGCAAGAATTGTTTCAAATTAATTTATTATTGAAATTTTAGGATTGTTTCTTATTTTACAAATATTTATCCTGTATAAGTACTACAAGATTCATGAATTTTCTTCGAAAAAACACATTTCACACTGCAGGACTCACAGACAGATATTGTGAATGATACATATCTCATGGGCATTGCTGACGCATCAGCGCTACTGTCAGTTCGTGTCTTTGATAATACGCAGTATGTGATTGTCACTCAAATTGATTGAGCACTGATTTGCAATTTCGGGCATTTGTCGGCGAGTGGAAAATCAGAGCTAAAATTGTGCAGTGTGTACCCAGCATTAATATCTGTCTTGATCTTGCTGTCTCACTACCACATCATCCACCTCTTTCTCGTTTTCATACGACTCAGCACTGTCTCCTGGCTCTGTCATGTCTGCCATCAGCAGATGCTGCAGATGTCTGCATGTGTTCCCAGCATATGGGACGCAATGACTGGCACGGAGAGATCCTGCCCTGGCACTGCTGTAAAAACTCTGCCAGACATACTGGATGTCCCCTCAGACTAGATGCCAAAGTACATTTGTAATAGGATGGATCATCTAGACGTAACCCAATCCTGTCTTGGAAGTGATGTGCGGTAAGTCACTTTGGTGCTAAATGACAAGTAACTAGGTCACAAAATAAACAGACTGTTGTGCAGGAAAAATTATGGATTTCCATAGGCTAATCATATGTTGTCAAAATTATTCTCAGATCAAGTAAACAATGCTGAAAAATGCATTTTCTAAGGGAGCATTTCAACATTTACTCACCTTCCAAACCTATATGACTTTTTTTTTTCTTCAGTGAAACATAAAAAATGGTTTATTCTGATTATTCTGGTCAATAGGCAGACCGCTTCACCCAAGGGTTCTGTGTATCACTACACAACACCCTTAGCAACCACTCTTAGCAACGTAATACATATACACATACATATATATATATATATATATATATATCGAGTGACCGAGTGTATTATCTGCATTTAGCATTTCCCTTCAGGTCAGTCCTATATTCATAATAAAAAATCTGTTTGAATATCCACTGCAATATCTTGTCCTTCTGTTAAGGGGTTTTCCCGTGTCCTGACACTGACAGCACAGTCAGTTGCGGTTGGTCCATGTTCACAAGTTTCGGTCCTTTCGAAAAGGTACTGACTGACTCACTCATAAAGTCTTCATTTAACTTCTGTTGCTGTTCACAGTCCGGGACTATTTTTTCCAATGGAAGGAAGGCTTTTAGTGATTTTACCTCATGAAAGTTGCATTGATACATACATTTTGGCTTTAATATTTGTATTGTGTGGTAACTGTTTTATAACAGCAATAAGATACTCGAGACTAGTGCTGTATCGCGAATAAGTCACGGCTGAAGGGGTTTCCACTTTGTGTCGTGCCTAACAACGCCCTTCAGGACCCCATTGACTTCAAGAACAATGGAAACATTCTTCAGCAAATCTTCCTTTGTGCTCCACAGTAGAAAGAAAGTCATTCAGGTTTGGAACAACATGAGGTGAGTAAATGATGGCATAAATTATATGTTTGGGTAAACTATTCCATTAACTTCCAGAAACATGAGCACTATCTTTTGTATGTTGTAGTGGGTACAGTAATTATACTCTTAAATGCATGTATTGTTCAGTATAATTAACACAAAATTGTTCATTTACTTATACCTGAAATGGCTGCCTGACAGTGGTCAATCCAAGAAAAAAACACCCAAAAACTTTAACTGCCAAAATAATGTGATATAATTTTATTGCCAATGCCAATCAAGGTTTATTAGCACCATTTTTATCTCCTTAAAACAAAATAATGATGACAAAATAAAAAAAATAAAAATAAATTTCCCAGGAAAACAGATCAAATACATTCAAATACAGTCATGCATGACTAAAATATTCAAGTGGAAACTGTCAAAATCACGAAATGAACCGATGACTTTAACCCATGGAAAAACACATGCATCATTTTCAAATGTCAACAGTAAGAACAAACTAATTTAAGTGATCGGAATAAACAATGTAATTAGCAGGCATTGCACACACATTGATGCACACATCACAGCCAAAATGTGTCATTCATTGATATATACTGTATTATAATCCTACAACAAAAAATGAACAACAAGAAGAACGCGTTTACCTTTGTGTTGTGCTTTAACTTCAGACAGAACTACAGTAACGTCACGTCTTTTGTGAAGTACATATTTGTAGAACATAACGCAGAACTTAACACATTCAAAATTGGATTAATCGTTGATTCAAACCTTTTTCAGCAACTGTCGGGACGAGTAGAGCGCCATCTAGATGGTTTAAAAGTGGCAGATGTCCTGATCAGGTGTGCACACGATGATGGACAGGAGTCATAATCCCATATTAGATTTCAATTCAAGTCATTCAGCTGTGCTCTTAGAGTTAGTTATATTTATAGAGTCTTCGAGTCACAGGTAATCCACGTTTTAAGAGTTGGTTCACTCTCCCACTCATTACTGTAGATACAACTTACTGTATGCCACTTTAACATAGTGATGACTTTGATATCTAGCTACAAGTTTGCACTAAAAACCTGTCATGAATGATCACGTCTGCCTGCTGATCGCTGATTGGTTAAAAGTGCATGCTCATTGGCGACGTCAACACCAATGCCAGCTGAATCTACACTGGGCCTGTGTGTTTAGTAATATCATGATGACTGGTTTTATGGAGTACATATACACTTGAGTTTGTTATTAACAAATTAGACCAGGGATGGGCAAACTCGGTCCTGGAGGGCCACTGCCCTGCAGAGTTTAGCTCCAACCCTGATAAAACTCACCTGCCTGTAGTTTTCTAGTAATCCTTAAGCCCTTGATTAGCTGGTCTAGGTGTGTTTGATTAGGGTTGGAGCTAAACTCTGCAGGGCAGTGGCCCTCCAGGACCGAGTTTGCCCATCCCTGAATTAGACTATAAAATTGAGATGTTTGAAAACCGCCAAACTGACCCCAAACCAGCCCAAATTTTGTCCACCCGCCCAAGCCCTTTTTTTACCCGCACAATCAAACTCAAAGCCGCCCAATCTGGCAACACTGCCTGATTGAAATGTGAGCGTTTTCCCCTCTAATTGTTGTGATGTCATAATGAGCCAACATAATTTCCTGTTCTGGCTCCTCCTCTTCCCTTTTGCATTGAAACAGGTGGGTTATTTCTGACTCCTGATAATCTTAATTGATCTTTATTGTAATTATTTATTTTATATCCATAGCTTCACTCCAACTTATGTATAATGTTATTTTACTTTGTTTTACTCTTTTTTGTTGTTGTTGTTGTTGTCTTTGGTTACATATGTGGAAATGAAGCACATGGTGACAAGTGTACATCATATTTATTTTATAGAGAGAACAAAATCAATTAATTCATAGAGGCTGTATATGTTATTTTATATATCAGGTATGTTTTCTCTGTTGTATTTTCTTGTTTAATGTGATATGTTCTTTACCCAATGTATGTTTCATGTTCTTTTTTGGGCCCTGTTGCATTGAAGCTGCATTGAAGAGAGAGAACAAGGGCAATTCACTCATAGAGGCTTCATATATGTTCTTTTATATATCAGAGGGAGGAATAAAAGATCAGCAAAACTGCCGCCTGCCTAACTACACAACGCACAAAACACACAAGGCAAGTTACAGTAGGAAATACATCACTGATTCATCACACATTTAAATAATTGATAATATTTTCTTGTTCCACATTGCCATCACTTCACGCACATTATTATTAATGAAAAGGGCTATACCACAGAACAGCTCATGGAAAATATATCCACACTCAATGCTGATTTTTCTCCCTTCATATGTTTCATTTCCTGTATAAACTGCAGGGCGAAAGCAAATTCAACATGTCATCTTATTCTACACACACATGCATAATGCTACGCTTAATTAGAGGCCATCTGACAATGCGTGGCATAAATCAAAATCAATAAGTGCATGGGGAAAGTGCAATGTAACAGTAAGTGAGACAGTGCTTGTTTGTCTGCAAGAAATACCTTTTCATCATCACCCATCTCTCCAGAGAGAAGTGCTAACCAGACGGAGCCAAAAATGACCCTCAGGAATCTCTCACTCTCTCTCTCCTCCAGACAGATTTGCTCTAATGCAGTAGTAAACATATAGGACCATCTGCAAAGAGTGAAGAGCGCACAAGCGGACACATACAGGCATGCAAACACAATGCACTGAGGGAGCTTAAGCACATGGCCTACATTCTGCTGAGTGAAGCTGGACAGCTTAAATTATTATTATTATTATTATTATTATTATTATTATTATTATTATTATATATTGGAGTAAGATACAACAAAGTCATGAACACTAGTTAGGATCATAGTTTAAAGAGGACATATTGTACTTTTTTACATTATCAACTTTCTTTAGTGTGTAATGTTGCAGTTTGAACATGAAAAAAAGTCTGCAAAGTTACAAAGCACAAAGTCACTCAATTTTTTTTTTGTCTTATGCATGTACACAGAAATTACACAGCCTTTTTATGCTTAAGGAACTGTAATAGTCACAAACATTTGAAATCAACACAGAGTATTAATTTTAGCTCCTTTCCAGCACTTTTTCTGTAAAGGTTTAGTTGGTAATACAGTATTTTATAAACCCGAGAAGCAAATAATATCAGGATGTGTCTGAACATAACTCATCTGTTGCTTGATTGCATTCAGAACTGCTGCAGACATTTTGCTGCCTCCAGAGATATTCAACAACTAGTGATTTTCCCTCTCAGTATGTTCAGGTGCACAAAGTATTTGTGTAAATGAGAGAAAAGGAGCAAGATGGAAAGAAAGAGATGTTACTGTGTACAGGGACAGTTTATGGCCTGACTGATTATTATTTGTCTCCTATTATTGTTCCTGTAGTGAAAAGAGCTCATAGGTGAGGGGGCAACTGTCCTGAAAGCAGCGTAGACTAATAGCAGTCTAAGGTGAGACGCAAAATAGAGGTAATACCAGTTATTCATCTCTCTGCTATTGCGAAAGCACTTAAACTACAAGATCATTAAACGAGTTGAGGTGGAAAATTACATTTCAGATAAAGATAAACCTGTCAAACAATATAGCAGCATCTAAACATATCACTGCAGGTGAATGAGCTGCCCAACAACACATATTGAGTTGGCATTATGAAGGTCATATCAATTTAAATATAAAAAAACGTTGAAGTTGAAATTTAATTAATCTAACTATTTTAAGAAAATGTCTTGACTTAAAAGTTGTGAAAAGTATAACAATTCCCTTTAGATTAAATAAGTCTAAGAATATATCTTGTTATATTTTTGTAATTAAATTATAATACAATTTTGTGCAAAATGTTCCTGTTTTAACTCATGTCTTATAACTTTAATGTTTGGTGTAACGGTACACGTATTCGTACCGAACCGTTTCGGTACAGGGCTTTTGGTATGGTGCACGTGTGTACCGAATGGTACGATTGCAATCTTTAACAGTTAACAGTAGGCTTGGTTTACGTGCAGAACATACTTCAATCCGAGTTCCCACACGAACACATTAAGAGTTCCTTTCACTGGAGCTAAGGGGCCAAGCCCAACCCCTGAAAAACAACCCCACACCATAATTCCTAGGGCTGGGTAAAAAATATAGATTTCTCGATTTTAATCGATTCTCATTTTTACAAACCGATTCTTAAATCTCAAGAATCGATTAATCATCCTGTTTTCAGTTGATGAATGAAAGGGAAATTGTAGCACGCCTCCCATCCAATAAATCGCAATTATATTTGTGCTTTGTTACTATTGATATGAAACAAAGTCTCAGATTTCAAATTACGTCTAATTTATTACGAAATTCAAAAACATAAATACCGTTTTGGCGCTGTGGCGTGAGATCGCCCTGGCTCAGCTCAAGAGAAGTGGCAGCGCGGAGCTCACGTGAACTCATCTGCTTTAATACCAGTTACAGCGCAAAATAAACATGAATGAGCATCTGAAAGTGTGTTAAAAGAGAGTACAACTTACCAAAATGCGTATCACGTCACATGTAATCGCTCAATCAGTGTTTCAACCACAGAAAGACGTCATTAAAACAGCTTGTAAGCAATGTCATGTAACGTCACATTTACCTCAGAAAAACCATATCCAATGTCCATAAACTCGTTAGTCAGCTAGAAAAATGAACTCCAGAGAGGAGCATTTTGTTAAATATATGCACCATATTAGGTTACATATTCATTATAATTTTTAATGTTCTTCAATATTTAATGCATGTTTGAATAAAGCTTGTGAATCGAAATCAAATCGAATTGTGAAATTGGTGTCAATACCCAGTCCTAATAATCCCCCCTCCACCAAACTTTACACTTGGCACAATGCAGTCAGGCAAGTACCGTTCTCCTGGCAACCACCAAACCCAGACTCGTCCATCGGATTGCCAGACAGAGAAGCGTGATTCGTCACTCCAGAGAACACGTCTTCACTGCTCTAGAGTCCAGTGGTGCCGTATATATTTATAATAATATATATATATCATTTTTTGTGTTGTTGTTTCAAACTATTGAAAAACATGTCAACGCTAAGGTTTTTTTTTTTTTTTTTTCTCAGACAAAAGAACAAACAGTGCAACCATATTAAATATTTATGCCTCAATGCATGCTGTGAAGAGGATGAATTGGACAGAAACACTTTTTTAGGTCTTTGAATTAAAACCCCATCTTACATTTGTTCCGGAAAAAAAACGAAGCCAGTCATGACAACTTGTTTTTACATTACTTTAATTCATCGAAATAATTTAAGCAATTGTAAGAATCGGTTTTACTGATAAGACAAAAGCTGAAGATCCAACCCCCTGCAATAGAACAATAAAACTCACTAATCTGGAGAGAAGATCTCACAGAAAGAGTGTAGGACATCGGCCTGCCCAAACCTTCACCCCCTCTCCCTCGCCCGACTCCCTTCCCTCTGATTCAAGTTACAGAATGAAAATATACCACAGATGATGTATCTTGTAAATCTATTGTTTGATATCTTTTTAAAGGTCTCAGTGCGATTGGTAAAATGGTCTCAACTTCACTGCAGTCACTGGTAGGATGAGAAAGATTGAAACTTATGAGAATTCTGTTCTCCTTTTTGAGTGGTCTCTTCAAAGATATCTGATCCTCTCCCCCAAACTAGGTGTTGTGTTGCAAATATACACTCACCTAAAGTATTATTAAGAACACCATACTAATACTGTGTTTGACCCCCTTTCGCCTTCAGAACTGCCTTAATTCTACGTGGCATTGATTCAACAAGGTGCTGAAAGCATTCTTTAGAAATGTTGGCCCATATTGATAGGATAGCATCTTGCAGTTGATGGAGATTTGTGGGATGCACATCCAGGGCAATAAGCTCCCGTTCCACCACATCCCAAAGATGCTCTATTGGGTTGAGATCTGGTGACTGTGGGGGCCATTTTAGTACAGTGAACTCATTGTCATGTTCAAGAAACCAATTTGAAATGATTCGAGCTTTGTGACATGGTGCATTATCCTGCTGGAAGTAGCCATCAGAGGATGGGTACATGGTGGTCATAAAGGGATGGACATGGTCAGAAACAATGCTCAGGTAGGCCGTGGCATTTAAACGATGCCCAATTGGCACTAAGGGGCCTAAAGTGTGCCAAGAAAACATCCCCCACACCATTACACCACCACCACCAGCCTGCACAGTGGTAACAAGGCATGATGGATCCATGTTCTCATTCTGTTTACACCAAATTCTGACTCTACCATCTGAATGTCTCAACAGAAATCGAGACTCATCAGACCAGGCAACATTTTTCCAGTCTTCAACTGTCCAATTTTGGTGAGCTGGTGCAAATTGTAGCCTCTTTTTCCTATTTGTAGTGGAGATGAGTGGTACCCGGTGGGGTCTTCTGCTGTTGTAGCCCATCCGCCTCAAGGTTGTGCGTGTTGTGGCTTCACAAATGCTTTGCTGCATACCTCGGTTGTAACGAGTGGTTATTTCAGTCAAAGTTGCTCTTCTATCAGCTTGAATCAGTCGGCCCATTCTCCTCTGACCTCTAGCATCAACAAGGCATTTTCGCCCACAGGACTGCCGCATACTGGATGTTTTTCCCTTTTCACACCATTCTTTGTAAACTCTAGAAATGGTTGTGCGTGAAAATCCCAGTAACTGAGCAGATTGTGAAATACTCAGACCGGCCCGTCTGGCACCAACAACCATGCCACGCACAAAATTGCTTAAATCACCTTTCTTTCCCATTTTGACATTCAGTTTGGAGTTCAGGAGATTGTCTTGACCAGGACCACACCCCTAAATGCATTGAAGCAACTGCCATGTGATTGGTTGATTAGATAATTGCATTAATGAGAAATTGAACAGGTGTTCCTAATAATCCTTTAGGTGAGTGTATACAAACCCTTTGTTCTGGTCTGGGTATTGTTCTGGTTTAAGAAAGGATAGCAATGCAGCCATTTGGGAACATTCTGTAGCCAGAGCCCCCATGCCGTGCTGTGTCAGTGTCCGAGAGGCACTCACACACACTGTGTGTACTGTGCCAGATTTGATGACTCTTTGAAACTATTTTCACATTACTTTGTAATTGTGTTTTATATTTTTATGCTGAAAGTTGTGTACCATGGATTTGTGTTTAATTATGTTTATTTAAGATCTGTCTGGCCAAAATAAATGTTAATCTTCATTTATTCTATATCTTTCTGAAATCATTATTCTAGTAGTGTCGCATGCGGAGTTTGTAGGAGTTTCCGCAAATCTTTCTGTCAGGGCAGAGTCATACCGAGGACCCCATGACTGGAGCATGGAGCTAAGCGTGAGGGGCAATCCGATTTCTGACTGTCACTGTTATTAACAAGTTGCAGCTCTTGTGACTATTGATAAAATTGCGCTTTTTGTTATGAGTAAACGTGTGACTCACTTAAAGGTAAAATAGTTCACTCTGCAATATCAGAACTGACCAATTTGTGTCCGTGAGGTAATGTAAATTTCACGAGCATTAGTCTCTGAGCGACTCCGGGTCCCATGGTGGAATGAATATTTGAAATTAAGAGGTACTAGGAGAAATCAACTATCTAAATAAAATCATAACGAATCATCAGCTGTTAAATTACAAACGTAACAAATTGAACGAAGTCACATCAAAATTCCGCGTTTGGGCTAATGGATGGACCTTATACAATTTAAACTTTTTTTTTATTTTATACAAGATTCAACGTGATTTTTTAATTAAGTTTAATATACAAGTACAAGTTGACTGTGCTTAAAAATAATTACGCAGCAACTGAACTTGAAGTTGAAATAGGTGGACATTTTTTACAGGGTATAAAGAAGTAAATCTTTGCTTATTTTTTCAGCATTATTTAATAGATCTAAAAATAATAGTGTAGCAAAATGGACTACCAACACAACAGTTCACAGATTTCCCTTTTTTTTTTTTTTTAAGAGTATGCTTTTAACCTGTAATTACCACTGAAAACCATGCTGAGAGCTGAGAGAAAGAAAAAAAAAGCTGCCACAGTGGTTTCTATTTTGTTAGTGGTGCTCTGGGAAGGGCTTTACCAGGCACTCTGTCCTCTCAGATAAGGCACTGTCGTTCTGCATGCAGACTGGACACTGGGTGCCACACACTGAAAGGAAATAGACGGACATGCGGTGACCTGGTCCCGCACCCGCTACCCTGAGGGGAGAGGGGAGCGCAGGCTTAATTGTAACATGAAAGGGGGACACTCTGGTCTAATATGACAGTGCAACTATAAATAACTGCATGAGTGTAATAACTCGGGTGGTGGTGCTTCCGGCTTTATGGAGTAAAAAGCCCACTATCCCAGGATGCTCCAGAAATCTGCGTGACCCCAGCTAGCTTTATGTTTGCTTTTGTTAGAGATATGTTCCTCAGCATTCATTGGTCACATGCTGATACACAAATCAGAATATGCGATGGTGCATGACCAGCCAAAACTACTTTTTATGCACCAATTCATTTTCAACAAAGAGTTCTGTTACTCAACGGCCTGCTGTTTTAATGTGAAACAAACAGCAGTGATTTATTTTATTTTATTTTATTTTATTTATTTTTTTGATATTGTCAGCTGGAGTTTTGCTTTGTTTATGTTCCATTTTGATAGAAGCTGGGATGGGAAGTATTTAAATTGTGCCTTATTTTTTTGTGTTTGTAATAAATGGGTTTTTCTTCAGTGCAGTAAATCAAATAAAATCATGCATTTAAAACATTAACACAGATCCCTGCTCAACTAATAATACATTAAAACGTAAATACGTTTACTAGAGACTATGATGGTTGTAACAATTTTTGCTTTGACGTCTGTAACTCTGCTTTTTTTGCACTATATATCTTTGCACTATATATATTTCACCACATTTTTGTGCTACAAATTAAAGTTATTTTTATGTTATCTCTAAATTGTCTAAAGTAATGTCAAGTACAATGTTTTAAAGGATTTAATCAGATGTTTAAGAAAAAAAGTATGTCTCTTATGCTCACTGCAAAAATACAGTAAAACAGTAATTATATTTAAATGGTAACATTTCAATAACAATACATATTTTTCTGTTTTAAAATGTAATTTATACATGTAATGCTGAAGTTTCAGCAGCCATTACTCCGGTCTTCAGTGTCACATGATCCTAGGATTCCTATTATAGGGTTCCTATTATGTTATCCTTTTATACAAAGTCATTCCAAAGGGAGTTATTCTCTATTTCAGTGCGTTTCTAAACTCCCTTAAACACCTCCATTGTCTGGAGTTTTCTTCCAGAAACGAACACATCACAATATTCCTCATTTAAATAATTCTTGCCCAAGGCATTTGCAAACTAAAGAGGACGAGGCCTGGTTGAGTTGAATTAGTAGTGTATTGAATCTTACGGTTATGGTGTAACATTTCTGCTCAAAACGACTGACCAATCACAACGCACTGCAGTCGACCAATCAGAGCACTTTTTGGCTTCATAGAGACAGGAGCTAAACGTTTCAGACAGACTGGGAAGAGAGGTGCTGCAACAATGTCAAATATATGATTTTTTTTTAACATTCAAGCATGAAAACCTATTCTAGTAGACCCCAAAAACAAAATCAACAACAAAACAAGACAGTCCCCTTTAGAAATCATTTTATTATGCTGATTTGGGGCTCAATAAATATATATTTTTAATCTTTTCATTGTGTTTTTCAGGATTGTTTGATGAACAGAACGTTCAAAAGAACAGCATTTATTTGAAATATCAATATTTTGTAACATTATAAAGGTCTTTACTGTCATTTCAGATCAATTTAATGTGCCCTTGCAGAATTAAAGCATTCATTTCTTTAAAATGACACATACAGGAAGGCTGTAATGGCACTGCATTGCATAGCATCCAGACGCTGATGTCACCACTGTACTCTCACTTCCTGTCAGGCTAATGGGCCGCAGGGCGTCCATGTATAAAGAGGATTCAACGCATGTTCAACAGAGCAGATCTAGTAGAAATCAAAGTCAGCATTTTTTTCTTTCTTTCACTAGTTTCCCCCCAAGCTTTCTCCACCTCCATCTCCTCCTTACATGTGTAACTATAGGACTAATAGAGCTCTCTGCTGAGATGAAAGCAGGATCCTCCATTGTTTGGCACCTTTAAAAGTCATGTCTTTACTTCTGTCTCTTTTTCCATTCTTCCCTTCCTCTCTACCCACTGCTAGTACATCTTACATGCTACTCCCTTCATCTCCACACTGTTTATATAAGATTTGTTAGGTTGATAGGAGTCTCTGGGCAATCGCTCCGACTATGAAAGTCATTTTTCTGGGCCTCATACATCAAATGGAGATGTGCTTTGTCTTTCTTCGACAGAAACAAAAGAGACACTGCAGGCAATGACATATTTATTTTTTAAATAAATTTCCCTTCCAGAGGAAGAGTAGATAACACGGATAAGGCAATGTTTCCCCTTCTCTCTTCCCCCTTCCCCCATCCTTATAAGACTGTGTAACTGGGGAAATGCCAGCAGCAAAGATAAATTCAGCTCCTAAGGCAGAATTAAATCTGGCTGTCCAGAGGGATCTCTCCTGTTGGGAATGTCCCGTTCCTTTCTTCTCTTAAACCTCATGATCAGCAGGCTTCACTAAAATGACCCTGAGGTAATTCGGCATGATTCACACACTAAAACGTAATAGATTTTGTGATGTTTCAGCATGAAAGGAAAATGCCCAAATGACTGCGAAATGTCTCCCAGAATTTGTAAAGATATAAAAATGATAAGAGGCAAAAGGGAAATTTAAACAAATACATATGCAACCAATTCATTGCATGCACTGCAACATTTCCTCGGAAGACTTCTGAGCTGTGCAAATATGGGTTGTAGTAAATCTGATTAGGGAAATTGCAGACCAAAATGTATAAGGTGTTGTTTGATTTCATCAAAGATAATATAGTGAAGACAAAAAATATTGTTCACAAAAATATGACAAGAAACAGATCAATGCATGCAGGATATTAACAATGAAAAGGAAACATTTAGAAATAATCATTTAAAATATAGAGTATAAAATACGCAGCAACACACAGTAGCGGTGTATCTTTTCTGAATGATATCATGTTTTTGAACAATGATTCATTGATTCACTTATTAAGGTGCTGGCTGCATTTGAAATCACATATTCTCTGAGTACTTTGAATAAGTAATTACTTTATGACTATAAGAGCCATTATTTGAATAATTCAATTTAATACTAAAGCTAGAAATGCATGAATAAGATATAATTTATTGTGTTTGGATTTATATGTATATTCGTTAAACACCCCCATGTTTATTCTGTAATGGTTTGCTCCGTTTTATTATTGGACTGGCTCGGGGCCTTCTGTTTTTGCCGCCCCTTAGTAAGAAAGAAAGAAAGACGGAGCTACACAGTTTTTTGACCAGAGTTTATTTTATTTCTGTTTATTGTACAAGAACATTCAGTAAACCATTGAAATGAGAACGGAGACCCGAGTCAATTCTTTGCCCGTGAACAACATAGATTATTGCTACTACAGTGACCGCTAAAAAAGTATGTCCTATATAGGAGGGGTTTTTAAACTTTATGATGCCAAGGACCCCCAAATATGATGACCCCCTTCCTAAAATCCATCTATATATTTTTATGTATGGAAAAAACATTTAAACTGTTAGATAAACTGTAAATGTGACATTATAAATACAACATATTGTTTCCAAACTTAAATTGGCTATGCTTAATGTTGGATGTATAAACCTGAAGAAGAACATTTTCAATTAAAAATCATTTGTATAAGCAACTTTCACAATAAAATGTATGTAAGCAGCTTACGTACTGCCTTACAACCCCAGTGAGCAAGATAAAGGGGACTATAGTGAGAAAAAACTCACTAGAAAGATACAAAGCAAACATGTACAATTCTGGAAAGTATGTATACGGCAAGAAAGGAGAGAAACATTTAGAAATTAAACAGTTAGAATGTTCGGTAGACTTTATCCATTTATCCTATTATTGCTTTGTCTTTTTGTTCTCTGAAATTTTCTGGGGACCCCATAGAACCTTCTGGAGGACCCCTGGGGGTCCCCAGACCCCAGTTTGAAAACACCTGATATATAGTATGAATGTGTGTAGTATGAATGCAGTCCGGGCATACTACATTCGCCATGTTGTCCCTATCATGTGACCTTCCAGCGTCAGCTGCGTCGCTTCACTTCCATTCATAAACCCTCTCCCATGGCCTCATTGGATAGTAAAGTTTCCATCATATGCACACTTCAGAATCTCGCCGGGAGTAGTAGGTAGTCCAGGTCCTTTTTGCCTAATCTTTTATGAGTACTGTGAATTCGGACATACTACTCTTGCCATATAGACTCAATCTCATAGCAATTCGTAACTATTTTAGGTTTTGCTGAATTGGTGGCCAATTCGTACGAATTTGTACGATCTCATTTATACGATCTCATTTGTACATTTTCGTACAATTTGTTTAAAACCCCAGTGATGGGTAGGTTTAGGGCCGGTATTAGGGATGGTCCTTCATAATGATATTCATTTGAAAATCGTACGTTTTTGTACGAAATCAAAACGTACAAAATTGCCACTTCGTAAAATACTTACGTTTTCCAGTGAGATCGGGTTGCTTTTTCGCCTCATATATACAGGGAAGTATGTGATTTTGGAAGCAGCCTGTACAATTTTTCATTCCTGAAGTGAATTAACATTTTTAAACAAATCTGTTCAATGAGTGATTCAATGTATCACTTATGAACGCAGTTTAATTCCTGAATGAGCGTTTCCATTCAAACAAGTCAGTTCAATCAATGATTTAGCGACTGACGCCTATCAAAATGAAGTTGCAGAAAGAGTCAGCGGAGTGATACAAGAGGAAAAAAAAGAGAAAATCATCTGTATATTCACAAACTAAATGTAATAGTACAATTAACATCTGCATAGACAAATAACTGAATGCACAGATTAACTTTAAATTATGTGCAAATCACATAAATAACTACTTAATATAATTCAATTTTCAATAAAAAAAACTGACTAAAGGAAAAACACATTGAAAATGTAAGCACTGTTATTTTTTTTTATTAATATTTTCGTCTGTGTGTTAATCATGTGCTATTAGTGATTACATTGTTGCAATATTGTGTCGTAATCTGTGGCACATTGGGTGGTGAAGGATCATTTGTAATGGAATAAGTACCAGTGGGGAGGGTGGATATATCAGGAAGCCACATGCTAATTCTCTGTTATGGTGGCATCCACTGACTAATGAAAAAGGGCAGGCACCATGCTACAGGCACAGGCAAAATAACTGGCCACATTGGCTGTAATCTCTTCATTACACATCTCACTTATCAAATGACAAGCTATGGGTAATTTAATGGCTCCAGAATCAGCTTTCTAACAAATGAGAGTAAGAGAATTGAGGAGTGAAACAGAATATCTGCAGGCTAAATGCATATACATATATAGACACACATCCTCTTCCAGGCAGATTCGTAACATCTTTAGTTGATTGGAACTTCTTAATTATTGCCCTAATGGTGGAAATGGGAATTTTCAATGCTTTAGCTATTTTCTTACAGCCACTTTCTATTTTGTGAAGCTCAACAATATTTTGAACAACAACAACATCAGAACTACACTCACCTAAAGGATTATTAGGAACACCATACTAATACTGTGTTTGACCCCCTTTCGCCTTCAGAACTGCCTTAATTCTACGTGGCATTGATTCAACAAGGTGCTGAAAGCATTCTTTAGAAATGTTGGCCCATATTGATAGGATAGCATCTTGCAGTTGATGGAGATTTGTGGGATGCACATCCAGGGCACGAAGCTCCCGTTCCACCACATCCCAAAGATGCTCTATTGGGTTGAGATCTGGTGACTGTGGGGGCCATTTTAGTACAGTGAACTCATTGTCATGTTCAAGAAACCAATTTGAAATGATTCGAGCTTTGTGACATGGTGCATTATCCTGCTGGAAGTAGCCATCAGAGGATGGGTACATGGTGGTCATAAAGGGATGGACATGGTCAGAAACAATGCTCAGGTAGGCCGTGGCATTTAAACGATGCCCAATTGGCACTAAGGGGCCTAAAGTGTGCCAAGAAAACATCCCCCACACCATTACACCACCACCACCAGCCTGCACAGTGGTAACAAGGCATGATGGATCCATGTTCTCATTCTGTTTACGCCAAATTCTGACTCTACCATCTGAATGTCTCAACAGAAATCGAGACTCATCAGACCAGGCAACATTTTTCCAGTCTTCAGCTGTCCAATTTTGGTGAGCTCGTGCAAATTGTAGCCTCTTTTTCCTATTTGTAGTGGAGATGAGTGGTACCCGGTGGGGTCTTCTGCTGTTGTAGCCCATCCGCCTCAAGGTTGTGCGTGTTGTGGCTTCACAAATGCTTTGCTGCATACCTCGGTTGTAACGAGTGGTTATTTTAGTCAAAGTTGCTCTTCTATCAGCTTGAATCAGTCGGCCCATTCTCCTCTGACCTCTAGCATTAACAAGGCATTTTCGCCCACAGGACTGACGCATACTGGATGTTTTTCCCTTTTCACACCATTCTTTGTAAACTCTAGAAATGGTTGTGCGTGAAAATCCCAGTAACTGAGCAGATTGTGAAATACTCAGACCGGCCCGTCTGGCACCAACAACCATGCCACGCTCAAAATTGCTTAATTCACCTTTCTTTCCCATTCTGACATTCATTTTGGAGTTCAGGAGATTGTCTTGACCAGGACCACACCCCTAAATGCATTGAAGCAACTGCCATGTGATTGGTTGATTAGATAATTGCATTAATGAGAAATTGAACAGGTGTTCCTAATAATCCTTTAGGTGAGTGTATATTCTTTGGTTTTACTCATTGTGATGAATGATTACGGGAATCTGGCCTTTGTGTTTCCTCATATTTATACTCCTGTGAAACAAGACGTCATAGCTGGACAATTTCATGTTCCTAGTCACCCTGGTGTACAAAAATGTAAATATTAGTGGGAATATACTTCAGAGATATTTTACTCATAAAAAAAGTATGGGGTGCCAATAAATGTGGTCAACGTGTTTTGGAGAAAAACATTTATTTCATAATGTGATTTTCCCCTGACTTTTCATTCTTTTACTTCAATGAAAGGTTAGATTTTTGTGTATTTTTTAGAATGATAGATCAAAAGGATAAACAATGCAGATTTATTTTTACAGCTATCTTTGATCATATTTACCAGGGGTGCCAATAATTCTGACCACAACTGTAACTAATGCACTTGCACAATGCACAAAATGCACGTGGTGCCTTTAGCAACAAATTATTCATTTTATTTAAAATGCCAGTTAATGTGGATCCTCTGGATAATGTTTGTAATGATCGACAAACCATTTTAGCCTCTTGTAAACTCCTATGAGGTTTATATCATTTTGTTTAGCCTGTGTGGCCAAAATTAATTACCAGCTTGTATTATTCAGAGTAACACAGACTCACTAGTGGTAAGACACTGTGTTCGCAAGGTTAATTTGTGAGGTATCTTGCATTTGTATGTTGTCATTAGATTAAGCCCTCTGAAGACTACTTCTAAGCATCTCAGGGATTTCCCTTCGTCCTGCCTTAGAGAGGTGTGATATGCAGGTGGTGTTGAGCGCAGCTCACTTCAGCGACTAACCCTCGAGAAGAAGCCTACATCGCTCTCTTGAGTAATTACCCAGCAGCGCTAGAGCGAATAGACTGGAAAACAACAGGCCGTTGCTAAACGTTCATTACAGCAATCACTTCAGAGGAGCGCAGCACTTAGCAACTGCACAGACTCCACCAGAAACACTTAACAAAAAAAACAGGCATCCAATTATAACACCATCCTCGATGAACTGAGCCTCATCCACTTAAAGGTGACGCTCATGCTGAGAGTCTGAACGGGAGCAGATTCAAGTGTCTTTTAGCATTAGCATTAGCCACGTTTTAGCGTTTCGGTTCAGATCGGGTCCGAAGAGAGAGTGATCGGCCGATACAAGGCCCAGAAACAGATGGCCATGGGTCTATTAATACATCAGACGACCTGCGTGGTCTAGCCAAACATGCACGTCTGCTAGTTGCTGCCGGCTGTCCACCTGGGAAGCAGCAGGGAATCATTTGGCTTAATTAGCTTAATGAGAAAAACAATGGGAGTCTCAATGTCCGTCAGTGAGGAAATGAGGGCTGGAGAGGTCATATTGTTTTACCTTAGTTTAGCATATGCAAGTTGTCTTTGTGTCTCAGTTTTTAAAGATGGACAGACTGTGACAGCAGGACATAAAAAGGGTCACCGATTTTGTTACACACCCTTTTGTAATCTTTTTTTATCACAGGTGGGAATCATTAAACAGTATTTATGGAAGCACAGAGGTTGCACGGCTACTGATTTCTCCTAGTTGGTCTTGTCAAAAGAGGCTGTGTGTTGCTGTTTAAAAAAATCAACAAAAAACTAAACAAAAAATTTAAAATTGTACACAATATGTGAGTACATATAATAATAAAATTCAGCTTGAAGGTGAGCGTGGCAAAAATTACGTCATCGTGGTGTGTGCGGTTATGCTTGTTGAGTGCGCAAGATCCCGTTTCCCATCACATGTACATCTCACCGGCACCCAGTGTGGTTGTCTAAATTAGTTGCTTACATTTACAAAATGAGCCTACAATAGCAGAAATAAGCCCTTTTAATAAAAAATAAAGGTCCATGTTTAATAAAAATGTTCACAAAACTTATTGAAAATGTTTATTTGTATTAGTTGTATACATGTGCTTATACCCATATATTTTGTTTTTAATGTCACAAGTAATAATCTCAAGGTTTACTGGGTTTTACATGATTCTTTTGTAGTGTGGTTTTGGTGAAGTGTACTAAAATAAACATGTGTGTACCTTACTTCTCACTGCTGATTCCTGATGGTTCAGAGGACAATTACTCAGAGTCTGTTGTTTCAAAGAATAGTAAAATGTTGAGTGCGTCAAGTATAAATGCCTCGTCTGTTTGGAGAGGTGCGTGTGCAGTCAACGGAGGCTTGCGCTGCAGAACCAGACGAAAGTATAAACAAGGTTTAAGGCATCCGCCAGTTTCAGGAGACTATGGATCACACCGGATGAGGGTCACCGGTGCAGCATTTATTGTCCAATTTGGGTGTGGCAGTCTCTGCCGCAGAACCTACAGGTGAACTCTGAGGCAGGTTGGAAAATTTGTCTCCTGGCCTTCCTCTGTAGCCATTTTGTTTTGGTCTGCTGATTAAAGGCCTCCTTTCAGCACAGCCTGTTTCCATTTAGGTCTGTCTGAGGTGGCAGATTCCCAAGATCCATTATCCCATCATCCATTCGGACAATATGACCCAACCATCGCATGTGTCTCTGGTTGAGAAGGGTGAACATGGAAGAAATCCCTGCTCTCTCAAGGACAGTGCAGTTGAGGATATTGTCCTGCCAGTTAATGCCCAGGATGTGATGGAGGCAACGGAAGTGGAAGGCATTGAGTATACTTTCTGTCGAGCATGCAGAGTCCATGACTCACTGCCGTAAAGGAGCGTGCTCATCATGCAAGCCTTGAGAGCTGGGGCCAGATTTACTAACAGCTTGCGCCAGCGCAAACCCTCTTTTGGCATTAAAAAAATACTGTCAGGATTTACTAAAGACGTGCAGTGATAAATTAGCGCTGAAAGGGCGTGTACACAGTTATTTTTGCGGCTGACCTTATTGCATATGTATTTGCGAATTAGCCTTTGGCTATAAACACTATGATATTGACATGGGATTGCTTAAAGAAGATAATCTATGTTTACTGTATCTGTCCCTATCAAATAAACTATAAATAAATAAAATAAATAAATTTGTAGGAGTTTCCCTTTCAGGCCCAAAATTTATGGGAGGAGAGTATTTAAATGAATCACGCAAGGTGATTTATAAAGGTTTGCGCTCGTAAATTTACTGGTGTTTGTGCCATTATTTACCGCCCAAATAAACCAGACACTAACGGGTATATTGTGTTGGTCATTATGGAAATGATCTGGCTGCGTCTGTGTGCTTTAATTTGCGCGTTGTCAGTAGATCACGCACAGAACTGTCCACTCCCATCTGTGCTTTTATGGAATTGCGCTCTCACGCTAATTTGCTCTGTTTAGTAAATCTGGCCCCTGGACAGCTTGTCTTTGGTCTACACTCTCTTTATCAATCTGGACATCATTGCGATAACCTTCTTAATGCGCCTGTTCAGCTCAGAGAAATATCCCAGGTACACAAAGTCGTGTACAACCTCAAGTTTGTAGTCAGAGCTTGAGATGCTAGGTGGAGGATTTACATCTTGACCCATGACTTGTGTCTTCTTTAGGCTGATGGTAAGCTCAAACTCTTGTGCTCACATCAAAAGCAGGGCATATTGATTCTGCATTCATGCAGTTTCACGAGTTCATAGGTACAAATAATCCGGTAGAGTAAGTATGTGTATTTGGTGTGCTGTCTGAAGAGAGGGCTCTGAGCTCAGAATTTGGCCCGAGCCCAGAGTACTCCCCGTGTATCCCTGACTGGGATAGGAATTAGTCCATAGTGAGGAGTCAGGGTGGCGGAGGGATGCAGAGGAGCATAGGTGAGTCGGCAATGTATATTTATATAGACCTCCTTTAGTGCTGATTGGATGGATAATTTGAATGTGTTCCCCTCAAACTTTGTAAAATCATTGAACTTTTTGTGTGTGTATTTGTGGCTGATATTGAGCTTCAATGTTTTCCTCACCTAGTCATTTAAGGTGCTGTAAACTATTTTTTATAGAATAGTGCACAGAAAATACCCCTGCTTGACAGATACAACAGAAATAGGTGTCCTGAGTTATGGCACCTGTCTCTGTGAGAGCCCTGGGCTCAGTAAATAGCACAGAATAATCTGACTGCGGGAGGCTGTAGTTTAACCCAGTGGGCTAATTTTTAAATCTCAGTCATGTACGCATATTCAGACCTATTATTTTGACAAAACACACAAGAACCAATTAACTATATGCAGTTTCTTTTCTTCTCCCCTCTTTATATGGCGTTGAGTGTGCTCTGCTTCCACCATTTGTGCATTGTGTTTTATTTCATTAGAATGCCAGATTTGGAGAAGATTGAGAGGAAAATGGAGAAGATTGTAAGTAAATATATACTTATATACTATTGAAAATCAAGTTTTTAATGTTGTTTATATGCCTATGTGGTGTTTTTTCAATATGCTTTAAGACAAACTATGTGCAAAGTCATAAGTCAACACCACTGCTGAGTATTTTATCCTTAAAACTGCAGTGAAAAAAGAATGTGGTTTGAAATCGCCGGTGTTACCAACCCATTCTCACTCCCAAGGCATCAAAATCTGAAGCATGGTCAAGTGCTTTCCACGTCACGAATTAAGACGCTAAAGGTACCCCTAGTCGTCATTTTTCGATGCGCAGGTACTCCATTGATTTCAGTGAGAAACCTTTGGCGTCATACACAGACGCGTTGGGCATGGGAACGTTATCGTCATGATGAAATTATGTTTGGTTATAATTTTACCATTATGACATGTTGGATTGTGATTCTCAATTTAATCAGCCAGCATAATTTTAATTACATTTATTTTATTTATGCTATTTAGACATGTTTGAACATGTAACCCAACCCCATCCCATCCCTAAACCTACCCATTTGTGTATTATATGATATAAAATATAGGATATAACAGGCAGATACGACTGCATGCACAATTTATTCAAAAAGTACAAATATTCCAAGTCTTCCGAGGTCAAACGAATGATTTGTGTGAAGAAAATCCCCAAAAGTGATCAGCGTCTCCATCCGCCGTAGATCATTCACACATTTAAATTTCAAAAATTGCCGCCCGAAGAAACATTACGTCAGATTTCATAATGAAATTGAATTGGCTCTCGTATTTCTCGTGACCAATTGCGTCATTACGTCAGCTTTGATTGTAAAATATCATTGGCTCTTGTGTGTCTCGTGACCGATTGTGTCATGCTCAAAAGTCAGGTGTATCATTTGAATGAGATATATGAATGAGTGCCTGCATGCGTTCACGGAGCGGTGGGATCATCATTTCAACGATTAAAACATTAAGATCAACTCTGTTCTTCACATAAAGATATCGTATGACTTCAGCAGACTTGGAAGTTAATACTTTTATAAAAAACATTTGTCAGTTTTTGCAATAAATACCTGTGATTGTACTTTATTTGCCTGTTATGTGTTTTATATTGTTTAGAAGTGGGTGGGTTTAGGGTAGGAGTGGGGTTAGTTGCTCCAAAATATAAAAGTAGCCTATAAATATTCATAAAATCATGTCTGCTTAATGCAAAGAATTAAATGCATCTTGATCTGATGCATTGGGCAAACAACTGAAGTCAACGGAGTACATGTGCGTCGAAAAATTACGCCTAGGAGTACCTTTAGCGTCTTAATTGTGACGTGGAAGGCACCTGACCTTCAGATTTTGACGCCTTGGGAGTGAGAATGGGTTGTTCATACGTCACAAAACGTTTTATACGTAGACCACGTCAACGTGCGGGTGGGCTTTAGCATATCATTACTATGCTGCAAAGCAGGGGAGTCTTTTTCTGTTACCAGTATATTTAGCAATATAGCAGGTGAATTATGTTTATGATGTATATTACGATGTTATGATGAACTATATTTATATGCCTTTCTCCACTGACGTTCTGAGTTAAGGATACTGATTTTTAGAAGGCAGACTGAGATGGCGAATGGGAACAGGGTTTGTGTAACATTAGCAACACATTAGTAGCTGTTTGATAACGTAGTAAAGCAAAAGGATAATCATGTTGTAAAGAGCATTACCATTGTGCAGAGTTTACTACAGTAAAGTCTCTGAGTTGTTGTGGGTGGAGGCTGGGCTAATTTGCATATTCATGGCTCCGCGTATACTAAATGAATCAAGGGTGTAGAGTTACATTCAAGCTATTTTAAGGCATGAAGAATTTTTCTTCACAGGAAAAATATATTTAAATATGTCATTTTGGTGATCAAAGATGAGTTTCAAGGGATACAATGATTGACTGCAGGTGGACTTTTTCTAACACAAATATGGCTTTAGAAGTTTTGGAATATAGCAATATCTTGGCAGTCACAGTTGCTGTGCCATCCTTATCTGTCTCCATGTGAATTCCATAGAAGACTAAAAACGATGGGACAACCTGAGGGTAAATCACAAATTTTGGGGGGGTTGAAAAGTTATTGAACTATACCTTCAATATTGCTCCTGCAAAGTGAATCAATCAATCTATCTATCCATCCATCCATCTAGTTTCTTGACATCATGTTTGCTGAGAAAGTCTATGGACTGGGAGAGATGAGGTGATCTAATTTTAGTCTGGTAGACGTTAGCGAAACAACCAACTGCTTACACTGCTGTAACGGATTCTAACAGCATATTCCTTCCCATAATCAAAACCTACAGTGTTAATGAATAGTAACAAGTTTGGTTGTATATTTTCTTACTGCAGCCTGCTGTAGCTATCTATATATGTTATGAAGCTAAGGACCTCTTAAATTTTCAAAATGCCAAGTCATATGCTATATTTGCTCCCTCCAAGACATCAGCTAACATCTCTACACGCTCCAAAAATATCAGTAAATTATAGAGGACTCTGCACCTCTGCACTCTAGCTTCAGTGATGTTTATACAGCTAAATGTTTGCTGTATCATAGTTTCTTTCTGTACGTAATTTTAAGCAACATCATGCTTCAGGACAAACATATGTTCATAATAAGCAAACATACACATAAGAGAAACACTCTCAAGATTGTGTCAGCATGATTAATGTTGAAGCTTATAGTAAAGTATTTCTCACTGTAGGCTATTCTGTATTAAATTTGTGTATTTTATTCCCTGATTCTGATTGTATTTTGTATATGTGTTATACACATGCTGGTCAACCAAATAAATACCTGCTAGATAGCTGACTAAATAGTGGTAGTAAAACAAATCTCTACTGTTACAATATGAATTCTGTATCGTATAAAGTGCTATAACTAAAGGTGACTTGACTTGACAATAGGCAAAATAATCATTGGAAAATAAAATGAAATAAATTTAAGATAAAACAAATATAAACAATAAAACGTTTTATATTTCATTGTTTTGTTTATATTTTCTATGTTTTTAATCATATATTTATTTCATTTTATTTTCCAGTGTCATTTATTTATTGATTAGTATTATTCAGTATCTGTTAGTTTATCTTATTAATTTTATTTTGTTTAATTTTTAAGTCCATTTTTCTCCTTTCAGGTCCTTTACTTGGCAACACCACAGTTGTCTTACTAACCTTAACAATGCTGCAAAATGAGAAACTTTCGCTAGTTTAGACATGTAGCTGTTAGTTAGCTTTTCTGGCACAGCTGTCAAGGCAAAGCAGCAAAACCATGTAGAATCATATTCTGTCAGTTAGTAGACCGCTAACAGCCAGAATAAGTTGTCACTAAAGCTTAAGTCTTTTCATTACTTACTTCCTAGCGCCCACAACGGCCTTAAGTGCTGCCATACAATAGTGGAAAAAAATTGGATTTGTGTGAGCTTTCATACTTTAATAGACTGGATATATTCTCTCTAGACACATGGCTATTTCTCCATACATTAGTCATTCAATAAAGTAGCATGAGACAGAGTGGAAGCATGACTGGCCAATAAAAACGGCATTGAGGCTAAGTGTGAATAAAAGATGATTAGGGTAAAAGATGTTGTGAATGCATGAGCTTGTCCATTGCCTCTGTGTGAATGTGTGTGGTCTTCATCGGTAGGGGAAACGGATGAGGTTCAGTGTGCTTGGGCTGAGGCTTAATGAAGCGGCAAGCAGCACCTGTGGCCCACTGTCGATCTGGAGCAGTGGCCGGGATGGGAGCAGCTGAGAACTGTTGGCCCGCATAGAGAGTGGAGCAGAGATCAGGGGCCGACCCGAAGCATTCCGGCTGGGCCAAACTGTGTGTTCGGCCTCCTTGCCAGAATGAGCTCCAGTGGGCCACCAGGCTCCCCGAGTGGCAGCGTCTCACATCGGTTCCTGTGTAATGTTTCATTTGTTTTGTAATATTGGAATCTGACAGTGAGCTGTTGACTACAAGTCTGGATACAGTATATAGACTGAAGGATGATAGATGATCTGTGTCATGTACTGTATGGATGATTTTGCATGTCAAATGTGTATATGTGAAAGCATGGGTGGAAACATGTGGCACGTCTCAGATTATTACAGATTGTTCCTGTTGAGTCATTAAACAAGGAAAATAATTTGCAATCAATCAATCAATCAATCAATCAATCAATCAATAAGCTTTATTTAATTTAATTTGTTTTTTTTTCATTTCATTTTTTCAATGCATGGACAGGCTTGTCTAGGCTACAGGATAAATTAAATAAAAGCTAAACTATTATTCCTAATTATACAATATGAATAATAAGAAAGTTTCTAACATAGGTTCATAATAATGAGTTCTTGGTCATAAATAAATAAGGTCCAAAATAGTGCATACAATTTACAACCAGAAATATATATGGATCTGGATAAATTTGTTTTGACATAAAATTTATTTGACCTACATGTAGAAAATTTGACATACAAAATAAATAAATACATTTTAGCATAAATGTTACTTTTCTCATGTGCATCCCTCAGTCACAGGCAACTGCACTCACCTAAAGGATAATTAGGAACACCATACTAATACTGTGTTTGACCCCCTTTCGCCTTCAGAACTGCCTTAATTCTACGTGGCATTGATTCAACAAGGTGCTGAAAGCATTCTTTAGAAATGTTGGTCCATATTGATAGGATAGCATCTTGCAGTTGATGGAGATTTGTGGGATGCACATCCAGGGCACGAAGCTCCCGTTCCACCACATCCCAAAGATGCTCTATTGGGTTGAGATCTGGTGACTGTGGGGGCCATTTTAGTACAGTGAACTCATTGTCATGTTCAAGAAACCAATTTGAAATTATTTAAGCTTTGTGACATGGTGCATTATCCTGCTGGAAGAAGCCATAAGAGGATGGGTACATGGTGGTCATAAAGGGATGGACATGGTCAGAAACAATGCTCAGGTAGGCCGTGGCATTTCAACGATGCCCAATTGGCACTAAGGGGCCTAAAGTGTGCCAAGAAAACATCCCCCACACCATTACACCACCACCACCAGCCTGCACAGTGGAAACAAGGCATGATGGATCCATGTTCTCATTCTGTTTACGCCAAATTCTGACTCTACCATCTGAATGTCTCAACAGAAATCGAGACTCATCAGACCAGGCAACATTTTTCCAGTCTTCAACTGTCCAATTTTGGTGAGCTGGTGCAAATTGTAGCCTCTTTTTCCTACTTGTAGTGGAGATGAGTGGTACCCGGTGGGGTCTTCTGCTGTTGTAGCCCATCCGCCTCAAGGTTGTGCGTGTTGTGGCTTCACAAATGCTTTGCTGCATACCTCGGTTGTAACGAGTGGTTATTTCAGTCAAAGTTGCTCTTCTATCAGCTTGAATCAGTCGGCCCATTCTCCTCTGACCTCTAGCATCAACAAGGCATTTTCGCCCACAGGACTGCCGCATACTGGATGTTTTTCCCTTTTCACACCATTCTTTGTAAACTCTAGAAATGGTTGTGCGTGAAAATCCCAGTAACTGAGCAGATTGTGAAATACTCAGACCGGCCCGTCTGGCACCAACAACCATGCCACGCTCAAAATTGCTTAAGTCACCTTTCTTTCCCATTCATGACCAATATTGTACATAAATTGCTAGATGAAGAGGGCAACAGAGTTTACCCACTGACACATCAACCCAACTGTATGAGAAATATCATAATGAGAAAATCAACTAAAGTCAAAACTGAAGTTTTCATTAAATCTTTGCCTGTGGCACAGTCTTTCTATGGTAATGCTCCAGTCTTCAACAAGCTGTCTGTTGTCTGCAACTGTAGGCCAAAATGACTGAGGCTATTTACACAACTAAATAAGGTCAACTGAAAGCCAAGACATTACAAATGTCAAATAATTGCTTTTAATATTATATCCTAAGTGTAACGGATACCAGACTCTGAGAGAGGTTAAACTGAACCAGACAGGTATTTATTGAACAGTATAAAATGATGTGAAACAGGCAGGTAGTAGAGATATTGTACTGTACTGTGATGATGGTGGATAAACAACAGTCCTTTCTGAATACCAGGTAAATGTAAAAGAAGAGGAAGGATAAAGGAGATGCTGGACAACACAAGGATAAACAGGAGGAGAACGGAAATCCACTGGAGATTAGTTCGAAGATCAGGCAAGTAACGTGGGTGTAAAGAGTCCTTTTCCACATGGGAGACCAGACGATAAAGGAGAGGAATGAGTGTGTATATAGGGAGGATGATGAGTACAATGATGAGGAACAGGTGTGGCTGGTTAGAATTCTGGAGACTGTGACCTTTGAATGGTCGTGGTGGTTGAGCCTAGTGAAACCGTGATACTAAGGCCCCGTCCACACGGAGACGCGTTTAGCTGTATACGTAAAACTTTTTGCATTGTATCAGCGTTTCGTCCACACGGATCCGGCGTTTTGGGAGCATGAAACCGATATTTTTTGAAACGGGATCCCAGAGTGGATAAATCTGAAAACGACACCATTGCGTTTTCGTGTGCCAATCCGTATATTTTGTGAAACGGTGATGTCATCACACTACGTCCCGCACGGGAAAGAATAGAAAGGGATACAACTACGGGCACTGGGCATGTGCACATCAATATTGCGTCATTTGATTACTGTATTTGCATTATTGTAAGGGTACGTTTAGGGTTGGGGTAGGTGTAGGCGTTAATAAAACACAATCTGGTAAGTAGCTAATTTATTTATTGTTATTTTATCGTGAGATTTTGCCTCACTTCCTACCATTGCTGTACCCCTTCTAGCCACAACTCTTCTTCTCCATTTTTAGTGTATTTCTGTGGCAGAATTACAGCGCCACATACTGGTCTGGCATGTATACTACATCGTTTTGAGTCGGTTTCAGTGCTCTCGTGTGTACGCAGATATTTCTTGAAACGAGGGGAAAAAAAAGATCGGATAGGGAAAGCTCTGGCTTCGTGTGGACGGGACCTAAGATGACAATTATTTTTTAAAGTTTCATCAAAATATAATTTACATCATGCTCAATGCTATGAATAGGAAAAACTATAGTTTGACTTGGGTTTTAAGTGTTTTACATATATATGCTGCCAAACCGCACACTCTTGTGACTTCATTAGAGATTCCTACAATAGTTGTGTAAGTTTTCCTCTAAACAGATGCTTGCCCCTGACTGACAGCCAATACTCACAGACAGAACCAGATTGTTAGCACATTTAAATACAACACCTTTCAGCATTTTTTACACGACAGCGCGGGCAAGTTTTCAGTTGATGTTTTGTCAGTGTGATGTATAGGGAGCAACCCTGACAGAAGCAGAGTTAAGTTGACATTTGCAGATGTTTTGTCTGAAGAAAGCTAGAGGACGGAGACAGGCAATAGACTCACAAATTTACATTTTGAGAATGTTTCCTGTCTTTAACATTTGAAGAAAAAAAAAACACAGCATGGTCACAGAAGAGCAGAAGTACTGACATGTTCAGTATGTCCTGTACGGTGTAAGAGACAACACACTGACATGTGGCTATTATGCATATACACTCACCTAAAGAATTATTAGTAACACCATACTAATACTGTGTTTGACCCCCTTTCGCCTTCAGAACTGCCTTAATTCTACGTGGCATTGATTCAACAAGGTGCTGAAAGCATTCTTTAGAAATGTTGGTCCATATTGATAGGATAGCATCTTGCAGTTGATGGAGATTTGTGGGATGCACATCCAGGGCCATAGCTCCCGTTCCACCACATCCCAAAGATGCTCTATTGGGTTGAGATCTGGTGACTGTGGGGGCCATTTTAGTACAGTGAACTCATTGTCATGTTCAAGAAACCAATTTGAAATGATTCGAGCTTTGTGACATGGTGCATTATCCTGCTGGAAGTAGCCATCAGAGGATGGGTACATGGTGGTCATAAAGGGATGGACATGGTCAGAAACAATGCTCAACAATTCTGACTCTACCATCTGAATGTCTCAACAGAAATCGAGACTCATTAGACCAGGCAACATTTTTCCAGTCTTCAACTGTCCAATTTTGGTGAGCTCGTGCAAATTGTAGCCTCTTTTTCCTATTTGTAGTGGAGATGAGTGGTACCCGGTGGGGTCTTCTGCTGTTGTAGCCCATCCGCCTCAAGGTTGTGCGTGTTGTGGCTTCACAAATGCTTTGCTGCATACCTCGGTTGTAACGAGTGGTTATTTCAGTCAAAGTTGCTCTTCTATCAGCTTGAATCAGTCGGCCTATTCTCCTCTGACCTCTAGCATCAACAAGGCATTTTCGCCCACAGGACTGCCGCATACTGGATGTTTTTCCCTTTTCACACCATTCTTTGTAAACTCTAGAAATGGTTGTGCGTGAAAATCCCAGTAACTGAGCAGATTGTGAAATACTCAGACCGGCCCGTCTGGCACCAACAACCATGCCACACTCAAAATTGCTTAAATCACCTTTCTTTCCCATTCTGACATTCAGTTTGGAGTTAAGGAGATTGTCTTGACCAGGACCACACCCCTAAATGCATTGAAGCAACTGCCATGTGATTGGTTGATTAGATAATTGCATTCATGAGAAATTGAACAGGTGTTCCTAATAATCCTTTAGATGAGTGTATGTCTCTGTGTGTGTGTGTTACAGTACTCCATCTGCAGTCCCTGTGGGGAATGAAGTGTTGAAAGGGTTCAGCCAAGAGTCCACAAGAAACGTGTGAATCATTAACAGCCTCTTAACCAGCACAGAGTTCTGGAAAGGTGCCAGTGTGACTTCTGTAGTTGTTAGTTTGCTTTTGCTCTCCAGACTTTCCAGTGTACCTTGTTGATGTCCTTCATCTGTATTCTGTTTTTCATTATTTTTATGGCTTATTTGCCTTTATTAAATAGGACATTGTAGAGGGGAGAGGAAATACATTTGGAAGTGGCAGAGGGTGAGGACTGGGATTGAGAAACGACCCGAAACTGATTTGAATTTTAGGTTGACTGCACTTGTTAGGGAAGTCACCCAAAACAGACTAATCCATTACTGATTACTAATAGTTTCTACAAAGCTGTAATTGGATTGTGTCATTTAAGGGATAGTTCACCCAAAAAATAAAAATTACCCCATGATTTTCTCACTCTCAAGCAATCCTAGGTGTATATGACTTTCTTCTTTCAGACGTATACAATCAGAGATATATTAAAAACTGTCCTGGCTCTTCCAAGCTTTATAATGGCAGTGAATGGGTGTTGATATTTTGAAACCCAAAAACGTGCATCCATCCATCATAAATGTACTCCACATGGCTGAAGTGAAGCGATGTGTTTGTGTAGGAATATGTAAAACTTTAAAATTTCAAATGCTAAATGACTAATTATACAGGTCACAAATTAAATTGTGGGGTAAGAAAGCACTGTTTTACGTGGTCAAAATAATAATATGAAAGATACATTTGAGTGTGTTGAACATTGTTATAACAATACTGTATGCATTAGCTTTGTGGCTGGCATGACACACTTGTTGCACATTTCAAATTGATATTAGGATATGATATCAATAAACGTTGGATGGCGGTGGTTCTAAATCGCATACAATTAACTCTTTTGTTAAACAATGTTTACAGTCAGCGTCAGCATTTTTGATAATTTTCACAAAAGTTTCATTGCCCCTAGAATATTTTGTTGTATTGTTCAGGTATTTCACAACACTTCAGCTTGTGATTCTTATTAAGTGTGGGTCATATTTCAGTCTCTAAGGACCTGATACCCTGTACTTCTGGAGACTCCAGGTAGGTTGCCATTCAGGAAAATGGTGGCACTGGAGACTAAAGGGTTCCTGATGGTTTCACACCTAATTCTTCACCTTAAATCATAATTTACATAATGTGTCTTTTCTTCTTGACCTGTTTTTGTATGACCCTGCTGAACCAATGAGCATTTTGCTGTCCACTGGTCATGGTCAATTTTGCAATTTCTAGTATTGAATTAGTATTGTATCCTTCTCATGAGCATTTATCTGTGTATTTTTTACTTAAATCTTATTTTTGGGCCATTTTACCTGTAAAAGAAAACCTTAATAATCATGCACACCTGAATATAAGGTGGTTGGCCCCAGTATAGCTCATAACCCCGCCCCTCCGTGTATTCTAATGGATGCCAGACAAACTAAACAATCAAATTACACTTCATATAATTTTTTCCCAAAGTTGGTTTCTGTCATTGTAGGCAGTGTTTATCACGCTGATTTCATTTCAAGTGTTCGTTTTTTTAAATAAGTTTGGTTTTAGTTAGTTATTTGATGCTATAAAAACGGGCGTCATGATTGACAGCTGAGATTGATGGCTTCTCTGAGTGATTTTGTCACTGAGGCACCAACAGACTTTTTTCTGGATTTTTAGGAGGAGATTGGAGCTTTAGCTTTAATTTCTACATTTCCATAACTGTTTATTTCACACCGACATAATGAATTGTTCTGCATCTGCGAGAGTGTGGGCGGGCTTTTGATATCGCGGCTCTACTTCCCGCTCTCTACTGCACAGACTCAGGTCCCGAGGTCACTACTGCGCAGACTCGGTCCCAAATCTGCGCAAGATGTCAGCGCCATATTTGGACCAGCGGAAGAGAATGAAGTCGCGTCGTCCATATTTTTTTACGGTCTATGGTCTGAACCAATGAAATGTGACTTTCAAACTCATGCTGATGTAAACAAAATGGTCTTATTCACGCTGAAAGACAGATCCGAAGCGCGCACAAAGACGCCTCAGACAGCGCGTGATATACACATACACAGAAGTACAGTATTTCAAAATATCTGTCTTGGTGAGTATTCACGCAAACATTATCTGTTATGTCTTATGTGAACGTTTGGTTAACTGTTGGGAAAAAAAACATCTGATGTGTAACATTATATTAGATCCGTGCGGTACAGGAGGTCTTAATATATAGGCTGTCTGTTTCAATGTTAATCAAACAATTGTGGTATCATGGAAAAAAAGTTGAATATATATTTTTCCTATAGTTATTTGGTTTTGACTTGGTGTTTGCCAAGTTTGGTGTTATTACCAGGGATTTTAAGGTATGGTTGCTAGGTGATTTTATTTTGGAACCTTCTCAAAATTGATTCCAACAAGTCATACATCATTTTGAAATATTGTGAAAATAACAATAATAATGTGCTCATTGCGACTCATTTATGTAATTAATTCGGTCAGTCGATGTCAGTAACAGTGCCAGTAGCATCGGTTTTAATATCATTAACATCTGGCTGGATTTGACTGACAAAGTGTGATAACTTTACTAATAAGCCAAATATCTCAGAGTTATGCTACTCTGATTACAGACATTTTAGATTACAATAACAATACATTACTGAAAAAAAAAATTAAATTGTATTTGGGATGGGATGCAGACTTTTTTAAATGTCATGCCTGCACTGTGAGGTTATCACAACTCTAGTCAGATGATAACAATAATTCAAACGCAAGAGCAAATTTGACAGAAGGAGGCCTATTTCAGCCTAACAACTACAATGCAGAACATTTGTTGAGACAACATCGCAAATAAACAAGAGGGCTCCCAGGTTAAATCAACAGTGTAAACAGAAGCGAATTACTCCTCTTTAGAAATTAGTTGTTAACAAAGAAACAATGGACAAGACAGGTCCATCTCTCGGAGAACACATTAAGCTTTAATGAGACTGAAGACATTTTTGTGCTGGCACGGTGACTTTGGCGCCGACTTACGCTGATTAACAATTTACACGTTTCTTTCCCCGCCTCGACTGGGCTCGCTTTTATGCATTTCAACAGCGCTGTTTGAGACGAGAGAATGATGAGCCTGTTTAGCTGGGAAGGCCTAAGTATCTCTGGAAGTCGCCTGACCTTGGAATCAATCAGGCAGAACTAGTAGAGCAAATCAAAAATAAACAAACTGGACTGCCAGAGTATTCAGAAAGTAATTAGACCAGACTATTCGTAGGATAATATCCACAGATACACCACCTGGGTGCACTGTTCTCAACAGACAAATAACACACACAGACTCAATTTATGGGAAAGATATGGTGACATGGGAGAACAGGGCTAGTGAATGTGATTGTTTCTGAGGGAAGGTTTTTTTTTTATTTCTCTATAGGCACTTACTGTACTTGTACGCTAGAAAAAAGGGTTATTGGACATTTCAAAGTGGAATATGACATTAAACATTTGATTATAGGCTTTCCAGCAACATTTGAACAGTACAACAATTAAGGAAAAAAATGGCAGTAAATGTTAACTAAATTGTAAAAACAGTGATATTATGATATATTATTACCATTTAAAAAATGTTTTCTATTTTAATATATATAGAATTACAAAAAACAAAAAATATTCCTGTGATGCAAAGCAGAATTTTCAGCATCATTACTCCAGTTTTCCGTTCCACATGATCCTTCAGAAATCATTCTAATATTCTGATTTGCTGCTCAAGAAACATTTCCCTCTTTTTTCAGAATATTTTAATGAATAGAAATTTCTAAAGAACATAATTTATTTTTTAAACAATATACAAGTTTTTAATGTCTCTTTTGATCAATTAAATTTTTGAACGAAAATTTTTAATATTTAATATTTTATAATATATGTAATATATATATGTATGTGTATACATACATATATATATAAACCAATCCAATCAGGAATAACATTATCCTACTATGTGTGTTGGTCACCCTTTTGCTGCCAAAACAGCCCTGACCCATCGAGGCATGGACTCCACAAGACACCTAAAGGTGTGCTGTGGTATCTGGCACCAAGATGTTAGCAGCAGATCCTTTAAGTCCTGTAAGTTACGAGGTGGGGCTTCCATGGATCGGACTTGTTTGTTCAGCACATCCCACAGATGCTTGATTGGATTGAGATCTAGGGAATTTGGAGGCCAAGTCAACACCTAAAATCAAAACCATTTTTGCTTTGTGGAAGGGTGCATTATCCCGCTGAAAGAGGCCACAGCCACCAGGGAATAACGTTTACATGAAAGGGTGTACATGGTCTGCAACAATGCTTAGGTAGGTGGTACATGTCAAAGTAACATCCACATGGATGGCAGGACCCAAGGTTTCCTAGCAGAATATTGCCCAAAGCATCACACTGCCTCCGCCGGCTTGCCTTCTTCCCTTAGTGCATCCTGGTGCCATGTGTTCCCCAGGTAAGCGACGCACACACACCCGGCCATCCACGTGATGTAAAAGAAAAAGTGATTCATTAGACCAGGCCACCTTCTTCCATTGCTCCCTGGTCCAGTTCTGATGCTCACATGCTCACTGTTGCCGCTTTCGGCGGTGGACAGGGGTCAGCATGGGCACCCTGACTGGTCTGTGGCTATGCAGCCCCATACGCAACAAACTGCCTTGTGTATTCTGACACCTTTCTATCAGAACCAGCATTAACTTCTTGAGCAATTTGAGCTACAGTAGCTCATCTGTTTGATCGGACCACACGGGCCAGCCTTAGCTCCCCACGTGCATCAATGAGCCTTGGCCGCCCATGACTCTGTCGCCGGTTCACCACTGTCCACTTTTGATAGATACTGACCACTGCAGACTGGGAACACCCCACAAGAGCTGCAGTTTTGGAGATGCTCTGACCCAGTCGTCTAGACATCACAATTTGGCTCTTGTCAAACTCGCTCAAATCCTTACACTTGGCCATTTTTCCTGCTTCTAACACATCAACTTTGAGGACAACATGTTCACTTGCTGCCTAATATATCCCACCCACTAACAGGTGCCGTGATGAAGAGATAATCAGTGTTATTTACTTCACCGGTCATAATGTTATGCCTGATTGGTGTATATATTTGGTCATTTAACAAATATTAAAAGTTTGGCTTACAACAAATTAAATTTTAAAATTGAAAAAGTGAAATTAGCACTCATCTTCTATGAAAAGCAAGGCCCGCCTTCTTTGATTTGATTGACCTTTTAAATCATTTTGACATTGACAAGCGCTGTTGGACCGCTGAGGCAGAGCAACCTAAAAATGTATCTTTTTGTCATCTTAACAACAAACAGGGCGGTTTGTTAAATCCACCCCTAAAAAATTATATTTTCAAACTTTTTATCATCCTAACAACAAATAGTGTGGTTTGTTAAATTGGTTTGTTGGTCATTTCTAATTATTGGGGGACTTGTCAAGTGTGAATGTGTTTGTGAGAGAGAAAGAAACCAAAAAAAGTACTAAGAAGTGACAAAGAAAGAATATTGAAGACATACAAAATAAAAAATAAAAATAAAATAAAAAATCATGTTGGAGTGTATAGCCAATTACCAGCATTCTTCCCTCTCACAGTCACAAAAACACACATACACACACACTGACATGTGTGTCTGTGTGTGCAGAACACAGGAAGCGACGGAGATTTATTATCCTCACAAGCGTATTACTCCACAACTATATCCCCCCTCCAAACACACTCACACTCTCTAAGCTGCTCTTCACACACACTCTCCTTCATCCATATATCTCCAGCTATTTAATTAGCTGAATGGCCAATAAATCCAACACCTCTTTTCTCACTTGTTTTTGAAGCAGTGCTCATTGGCTGATGCTCATTATGAAGCCTGAGTGTGTCTTCAGGCCACTGCTCTGACACAAATCACAGCTACAGACCAAACTCAGATCTCAACAGCATCATTAATTGCAGACCAACCTTTTATAAGAACACACCTGATTCAGTGATTATGACAAATGATATATATATATATATATTATACAATAAAAGTCCTGATGTGACAGCGATTTATTAGGTCATACGGGATGAACTGCTCATGTAGAACACACTATTAATTGCATATGCTTGTGCTTATGACTGCGCGCACGTTTACGCCACCTTTTATCAATAGGGTACAAAATGGGGCCTAAAACTCACTTTTTAATGTGTCTTTTTCAAGAAATGTCTTGTGATCATACGATATCGATATTTATCACAATATTCATTCACCATTAATGGGGAAGGAAATGCTTTCCACATACTTGTTAGACCTTAAGAATGAACGTATACATGTAAACTTGTTTGTTCACAATTAAACTCCACATCACATTAAGTGTAGGATAGAAGCTCACAAAGACGAGGATGAACAGGAGACAGGAACTTTAATAATAAAACTCAGGAAACTCTTACACACGTAGAAATATAGAATACAACCAACAAACACTGAGGAAGAACTGAGGGCTTAAGTACACAAAGCAAATGAGAATAACAAGGTGATAAACGAGGCACAGGTGAATGATATAACTAATGACAAACTGGGGAAAACTGGGTCACAGAGACACAAGACAGAGCAAACATGCAACACCACAGAGTTGCAACTTTTTTATGGCCCCATGAAATGCATTTTATTTTTTCTAAATTCTGTGTTTTATGATTTATTACAAATGTATATAAACTTTAACAATTTAATCAAGCCTTTAAAATGTAAATTTTCACAACTGAAAATATCAAATAATTTAAAACATGGATAAATATCTTGGCTGTATGATATTCCTTAGAAATATTATTATTATTACTTTGAGAAGTACATTTTTGTATACAGTAGTGATATATTTTTGTCATAATTATTAAAGTTAAACCAAACTTTTATTTTGACGGTTTGTCGAAGATCTTTAGAAGAGTTTTATTTTCAGTTTCAGTGTGTATTTGATAGTAGTTTTTCTCAAATGAAACTCTTGTGAAGTGACTCTCAAAGCAGCTCTGGAGATGAAATCCCTAGTCTCTTAATGATTAATGGGTGTGTTTTGTGCGTAACATGCAATAAACCAATCAGAGTCTCATCTCCCATTCCCTTTAAAAGCCAGTTCAGTTGCGCTTGCGCCATTGCGGATTCGCTATTTACATGTGGAATTTGCTAGTGGAAAGACTGAACACTTCTCCAGAGAGGAGTCCTTTTATTTTTAATATTTAAAAATGTTTTTGTGCTGCTGCATGTCCCTGTGTGTGTAATAAGCAGAGTGTACGCGCGTTGTGGACCCGCCTATTGGTGCATATCACTAACGCACTCTTTAAGTAATAAGAAAAATATTTTTTCAGTTGCCTCAAAATTGCAATGCGCCAACAATGCGCCTGAACACACCTTGTTTTCAGCCCAGCACGCCCATGAGCACAAAAATGGGCGCAAATGCATTTGCTATTTAAATAACATGGTGCTGGACGTGAAAATGATAACTGCATCAGGCTGAAACTAACAAAAAACACTTGCGTCGCGCCTGACGGCGCATTGCACTGGGTGTATGATAGAGCCCTTATTAATGCCACGCAGGGCCCTATCATACACCTGGTGCAATGCAACGGCAGGCGCGACAAGTGTTTTTTGCTAGTTTCAGCCCGACGCGGTTATCATTTCCCGTACTGACTGGCTGTTGTTGTGTTTGTGTGATCTAAAAATGTCCAGAGCTTATCTTGTTATTGACGTATATTTTATTGAAATCTCGATATGATATCGTTTTTCGGCAGCTTTATTTCTTCGTCCACTTGACGAAGTTGAGCCACCTTCAAAATGGTGGCAGAGATTCCACCGAGAGAAAAGTGCTGAGGGAAGTTCACAAGTGAAAGTGGAGTTAAACGCAGCCTCTTTCTTAGAAGAGAGGGTGTGGATAGAGTGATCTACTTGAGAAATGATGGAAGATGTTGTTTGTGGTGAGCGCCACACCTGTCAGATCTGTGTGTAAAGTACATTCCAGGACCATTCGAGCATGACCAACCCCCATCCAAAATGTGTGTGTGTGTGCTTCTGCTTGACCTAATGAATTGTAGGTCTGGGCTTTGACAGATTGAGTCGCATCATTTAGAATGCAATGAGCTGCTAGCAACCTCATTGCAGGATGACATATGTGTTTAAATCCTGCCGATGGCAGATGGATCAACACATACCACGAGTGTGTGCGTGCAAACGTGCGCTTTAACAGGTTCTAATGTTCATCTAATCCTTCTATAAAGCTGAGATGCGCATTCCTACATATAAATGCATATCCTCAGCCCACTCACTGTCAGCTAATCTTCCATTAACATACATTAAGCGTATCCTCTCCGACAGCAGTAATGGGAGCTGTTTTGAGTGGCACAGAGCAGCATTTAGACCCACCGATCTCCTGGCATCATCTAGGGGCAGTAAAAGTAAAAAGCCTGTGGGCAAATCTCATAAAACACTTAGTGCACACTAAAAATTAAACACTTTCTTATATGAAATTACATCACCGATCACTCTCTCAACTCATACACTATTAAGACTCAAAGCTTTTTAGCCAAGTGCGGTCATTTCAGCAGAAATTTCTCTAAAATACAGCAGTTCTCTATTCTCAGAGGTCTACGTCTGAACATGTAGCGACCTTTTGATAATTTCTCAAATGTGCGTATGTGATTCAGAGAATGAACATGTGCACAAAAAATATGCATACGCCTCTCTTTCAGATGTGAAATAGGCTATGTATATCACAAAAGATCTTGAAATTGTGCGCAGCTGAATCGTTTCAGACCTCCGTCTTGTAAACGGCACCTATATTAATGTCATTAACATATAAAAGAGCCAGTTAACATACAAATCCAAATCAAGAATTGCTTAGATTTCCAAATACCTGCAGTTTTCCGACTCTCTGCCACAAGAAAAAGTGTGTATGCCTAAGCACTTTTCCACGTCAACGTTTTTATAAATATGAACTTTGCCGTGGATTTTAGCATACATACACAGTTCAAATATTTTTCATTTCCCACCTGCCTATCAACATACACTATATTGCCAAAAGTTTTGGGACGCCTGCCTTTGCATGCACATGAACTTTAATGACATCCCATTCTTAATACGTAGGATTTAATATGGAGTTGGTCCACCCTTTGCAGCTATAACAGCTTCAACTCTTCTGGGAAGGCTTTCCACAAGGTTTAGGAGTGTGTTTATGGGAATTTTTGACCATTCTTCTAGAAGCGCATTTGTGAGGTAAGGCACTGATGTTGGACGAGAAGGCCTGGCTCGCAGTCTCCGCTCTAATTCATTCCAAAGGTGTTCTATCGGGTTGAGGTCAGGACTCTGTGCAGGCCAGTCAAGTTCCTCCACACCAAACTCTCTCATCCATGTCTTTATGGACCTTGCTTTGTGCACTGGTGCGCAGTCATGTTGGAACAGGAAGGGGCCATCCCCAAACTGTTCCCACAAAGTTGGGAGCATGAAATTGTCCAAAATGTCTTGGTATGCTGAAGCATTAAGAGTTCCTTTCACTGGAACTAAGGGGCCAAGCCCAACCCCTGAGAAACAACCCCACACCATAATCCCCCCTCCACCAAACTTTACACTTGGCACAATGCAGCCAGGCAAGTACCGTTCTCCTGACAACCGCCAAACCCAGACTCGTCCATCGGATTGCCAGACAGAGAAGCGTGATTCGTCACTCCAGAGAACACGTCTCCACTGCTCTAGAGTCCAGTGGCGGCGGCTTTACACCACTGCATCCAACACTTTGCATTGCACTTGGTGATGTAAGGCTTGGATGCAGCTGCTCAGCCATGGAAACCCATTCCATTAAACTCTCTCTGCACTGTTCTTGAGCTAATCTGAAGGCCACATGAAGTTTGGAGGTCTGTAGCTATTGACTCTGCAACAGACTTCTGTGTACTGTGTGCCTCAGCATGCGCTGACCCCGCTCTGTGATTTTACGTGGCGTACCACTTTGTGGCTGAGTTGCTGTTGTTCCCAATTGCTTCCACTTTGTTATAATACCACTAACATATAGTGTATGTAGCAATATAGTGTATGTATTCCCATACCTCTGCACACCCTGCTCACGCAGACATCAGACATCATCAATGCATTTTTGTAAGTCTATGGAGAGCTGTGGACAGATAGTCACCTAGCAGCGCAAACAAACTGCAGCCATCTTTTACAGCTCCTCCTGAACAAAAACAACGAGCTTATACTGCATTCACCCCATGTCATAACCGTAATTACAAGATGGCAACCTGTGACGTTCTGCCCAGAGCGGTTCACGTCCTCAGACTCGGATTTATGCATTTCTATTTCAACACTATCAATGCCGAAATTAATCTGCAGCAGTCAGGTGTTACAGCTAGAGCTCTGTAAGTTGTTTGCATTCATTATTACTGTAATGTTATGTGCTTTGAGACATGAGGTAATTTAACGCCGTCACTCGACTCGTGGCACTTTGCAGACTCTGCTGTTCATGCGTTTTAGAGAAGGCGTGGCTTTGGAGAGCGCTCTGAAGGGAGGGTGGGATCTCATGCTTTCAAAGCTAGCTTGCTATTGATAGCCTCTCAGAAATTGCCTACCCTACCTTTGTGTGTGTGTGTGCATACGCACTGATGGAGAGCTATTACACACTCATTAGTTCTTCTTCAGTGGTTTGGGAATGACACACAGCTGACCATCTTCACCTCTAAACAAACCCCCTTCCTCATAGACACACTGAAGATGGATCTTTCTTCATTTCATCTTTCATAAAGCAATAGTCAAACTTCACCTTTCACAGCACTCGGCAAAAAAAAAAATCAACACCTTTTAATTGTAGTACATACAACAGCACTCTTGCATGCTTTATATTGTTTATATAATATATAGTCATTTTCTGAATTATAATGAACACATAAAGTTAATCTATTCCACTATATGGTGCGTAAATGATGCATTGAATGAAACATTACTTTTACTTACATTTTAAGGCAATTCCATTTAAATGGTGTTTTTACATAACTTTTTTTATTAAACATTAACACAAAAGTCAAAGTAGGTTCCATTTTTGTACAGTGTGTGTCAGTCCTCTATTGATGCTTCAGAATATTTTCATCTAAATATTTTTTTTATTTTTAAATGCTAAAGAGATTATGTTCACGAGAAAAGGAGGATAATTGGTTACATTTTATTTTAAGGTGATGTAGTAACACATATTAATCAATCAAATAAGTACTGAGTAATATTACTGTAGAGTTATGGTTAGGGTTTGGTTTAGGGTTAGTTACTTATAATTATGCATAATTTACTGTTATTAATACCAAGTTCATGTAGTAACGTGTAAGGACCTTAAAATAAAGTGTTACCGGATAATTTTCATATGCCACACAGAAAACAGCAGTTAAAACGTTACTGTAAATGTTCATTCCAGCAATCTGAATCAAGATAAAACTTTGAAAATTTTAGTAAAATACTATTATAAATGCCAGAAATTGTGATTGTGATGAATCAAATGGATGAAAACAATGGAACGATGTTAGTTTCATAATGAAGAACAATTTTAAGAGTGTACACTCAAATTTCTTTGTCGCTTTGTGTTGTTTTTCATTTTTGATTTGATGAACATGCAATCAAGATTTGTTAATATTCATACGCTCTCTCCACAACCCCTCTGCAAATGGGAGGGTAGATCCATGTTGCTGACAGATTCATCAAACATGGGCGGACACGCTCACAGGACTTCATGAATATGAGTGTTACTTAGCAACAGGTTGATTTCAATATAAAGGAGAGAAGTGGGAATGGGGGCGTCTCTGTTACCAGCCCTAAATGAAATGATTCTGTGGCTCATCTTCAAGCCGGTGTGTTGCAGAGGTCGAGTTCATGTTCCTCAAGCCGCTACAGCTCTCTTGAGGCTGGGCAGGAAATCTAGGACTGATTGAGTCAGAGGCAGAGCTTTCCACTGCATATTATGAAAGTGTGTGCGAAGAGAAGAGGTGGCTCCACTTCCACTCCGCACTCTTGGAATGGCAGTCCAATAAGATGAGCGGATCTAACCTAGACAACACGTTCTCACTCCCAACTCGTCAAATATTGACGCTTGGTCACTGGTAGTTATTATTAAATATGAATAACTGATTAAAGGTCTATAGCACGTCACGTGAGTGTTTAATCACCCTATTAGCAAGGTGTGTTGATTTAGAAAGCAAAGAAATGCAAAGCCTCAGTGGAGATGACAGATATAACGCAGTGACTGAACATAATCTGATCAATAACGACAAGCAGAAAATACTTTATATCAAATATTAGGATACAATATTTATGACTACTCACCAACATGTGGCACACGTGAACTGATGCCAAACATCGCGATGTGTTCTGAATGAGCCGACTTCAGCGCGATTTCATACCGATAGAATTTGCGCCCTTTGTTGACGCCAAAGTTTTCCCATTGAAAGCAATGTTCCCAGTTCACCCCTGACGCCAAGGGGTACCTGTGGCGTCTTCATTGTGACGCCGGGGCGCGGCGGATGGAGACGGTGATTGCTTTTGGGTCTTTTCGTCACACATATTAATCTATTAGCCTCGGAACAGTTGGAATATTTGTACTTTTTCAATAAAGTGTGCCTGTTGTCTGTTATATCCTGTGTTTTATATCATATAATACACAAATGGGTAGGTTTAGGGGTGGGGTTGGGCTACTGTTTCAAACATGTCTGAATAGCATAAATAAAAATAAATAAATGTAAATAAAATTATGCTGGCTGATTAAATTGAGAATCACACTCCAACATGTCAAAATGGGAAAATTATAACCCAATAAATAATTTCGTCATGATAACATTCACATGCCCAACGCGTCTGTGTACTGTATGACGGCAAAGGTTTCTCATTGAAATCAGTGGAGTACCGTGTGCGTCGAAAAATGACGCAGAGGGGTCCTGATCAAGCGTCAATACGTGATGAATTGGGAGTGAGAACGTGTTGACCTAGATGATATTCAATTAACACATTACAATACAGAATACATCACCATACAATATACATAAAGAGCAGTGGTTTTCAAATGGGTGCCATGATTCTGTTGGGAAACTTACAAAAAGCGATGTAAAATCGGTGGTGATTGTGGTGCCCTTGGCAAGATATGACATAATTTATATTTATGTTGTTTTGTTTTTATATAGTATATAGTACCAGTCAAAACTTAAACCAGTCAAATTTTACCAATTTTCTAATTCATCTGATCTCTTATGCTCACCAATGCTGCATTTATTTGATAAAAAATACAGTAATTTAATCTCACATAATCCTTGAGAAGTCATTCTAATATGATGATTTGCTACTCAAGAAACATTTCTTATTATCAATATTGAACATGTTGCCATATTTATTTATTTGTTTGTTTATTGGAAACTGTGATACATCTTTTTTGGATTCTTTGATTAATAAAAAGTTCAAAAGATCAGCATTCTTTTTTAAAAATAGAAATCTTTTTAAAATAAATTATAAGTGTCTTTACTGTTTCTTTTGATCTATTTAATGTCTCCTTGCTTATTTGAAGTATTCATTTCTAGAAAAAAAATAAATCTTACTGAACTCAAACACACACATATACATACACTCACCTAAAGGATTATTAGGAACACCTGTTCAATTTCTCATTAATGCAATTATCTAATCAACCAATCACATTACAGTTGCTTCAATGCATTTAGGGGTGTGGTCCTGGTCAAGACAATCTCCTGAACTCCAAACTGAATGTCAGAATGGGAAAGAAAGGTGATTTAAGCAATTTTGAGCGTGGCATGAAAAGTGAAAAACATCCAGTATGCGGCAGTCCTGTGGGCGAAAATGCCTTGTTGATGCTAGAGGTCAGAGGAGAATGGGCCGACTGATTCAAGCTGATAGAAGAGCAACTTTGACTGAAATAACCACTCGTTACAACCGAGGTATGCAGCAAAGCATTTGTGAAGCCACAACACGCACAACCTTGAGGCGGATGGGCTACAACAGCAGAAGACCCCACCGGGTACCACTCATCTCCACTACAAATAGGAAAAAGAGGCTACAATTTGCACCAGCTCACCAAAATTGGACAGTTGAAGACTGGAAAAATGTTGCCTGGTCTGATGAGTCTCGATTTCTGTTGAGACATTCAGATGGTAGAGTCAGAATTTGGCGTAAACAGAATGAGAACATGGATCCATCATGCCTTGTTACCACTGTGCAGGCTGGTGGTGGTGGTGTAATGGTGTGGGGGATGTTTTCTTGGCACACTTTAGGCCCCTTAGTGCCAATTGGGCATCGTTTAAATGCCATGGCCTACCTGAGCATTGTTTCTGACCATGTCCATCCCTTTATGACCACCATGTACCCATCCTCTGATGGCTACTTCCAGCAGGATAATGCACCATGTCACAAAGCTCGAATCATTTCAAATTGGTTTCTTGAACATGACAATGAGTTCACTGTACTAAAATGGCCCCCACAGTCACCAGATCTCAACCCAATAGAGCATGGGTAGTGGTGGAACGGGAGCTTCGTGCCCTGGATGTGCATCCCACAAATCTCCATCAACTGCAAGATGCTATCCTATCAATATGGACCAACATTTCTAAAGAATGCTTTTAGCACCTTGTTGAATCAATGCCACGTAGAATTAAGGCAGTTCTGAAGGTGAAAGGGGGTCAAACAGTATTAGTATGGTGTTCCTAATAATCCTTTAGGTGAGTGTATATATATGCATATCTAAGTATATATATATATATATATATATATATATATATATATATATATATATATATATATATATATATATATATATATATATATATATATATATATATATATATATATATATATATAACAATATCCTATCAATTTAAACCCCTGGTTTCTCTGAGTGTTCATTATCAGAGCCAATGACAGATGTCAGAAGAAGTGACACTTTCAATCACAGCTCTGTAGAACTGTATGAGAACAGGTTATGCAATGTCCAGTTTTTTGACAGGCCTTTGGAAGTATACGCTACGTGTTGCTGTGCTTTATGACACATGATATTTTCGTCCCATATGAAATATCAGATATCACCCACATCATCACACTATTGATCTTCTCACACACACACACACACACACACACACACACAGAGTGTGTGTTTGGGATATTGAATTTCTAAATATGTAGATATTTCAGGGCCCAGCACGACGCAGAGGTTTGTAAGCGTAGTGTTGCGTGAGTGTTCAGTCAATGTCAGGAGAGTGAAGTCACTCGTGAAATGAAGCATGTGTCAAATATTTAAAGCTCTGAATCTGTTTTATGGCCTCATGAGTATTTGACATGTTGATGAGCAGATGGCGGCACCCTCATGTGCTGAATTGTGAAACTCTTCATAAGAACAACACAGCAGCAGATCACATCAAGTGTATCTGTCTGAGTCCCACAAGACTAGAAACCATTCTAGCTACATCTATGAAACTTGGAGAAAGCTCTCTCCGTTAGCATTTTCAATCATCTCAAAGGCACAGGACTCCTCTAAAATGTGCAAGTAGGCAGTCTAATCACTCAATTCTGGACACACTGGCTACGTCCGAAATCACATTTATTTATTTAAACAAGTACTTACTTTGCAACTTCTAAACAAGTAAATTCTATGTATGTGAATGTGTGTAGTATGAATGCGATCTGGACGTACTACATTCGCCATCTTGTCATTATCATGTGACATACCAGCGTCAGTTGCTTCACTGCCATTCGTAAAATCCTCTACCCCGTGGCCTCATAGGATAGTAAAGTGTCCATCGTATGCACACTTCAGAATCTCAACAGAAGTAGTAGGTCATCTGGGTACTTTTTGCCTACACTTCTAAGAGTACATTGTAAACCCTTATGCTCAAAACAATTAATTGGTTTGAGTAGGACAAACTTAAATTAAACAAATGAGTTGAGTTAAATTAACTGTTATGAGTATTTAGAACTTTCTTTTTCTTTGTTCACAGCACTGACATATTTCAAGTAAACTGAACTGTTTCATTGTTTTGAGTTGTATGAACTAATTTCCTTTCATTTAGACTAACTTAAGTTTAGAAACTGGGCTGGGATTTTTTAGCGATTTTTGCTAGCAAAATATTTATGTTGAGATAAGCTGATAATTTTAATTTAAACGTATAAATTAGTGTACTCAAATATTTCAAGTTAAGAACAATAAAAATGTATGAGTACAAAATAAAAATCTTACTTAAACTTTGAGTTTCTTAAAAAAAAAATTTCATTCAACTTTTTTGAGTTCTGATAACTGATTAGGGTTTACAGTGAAGTAAAAAACTAATTTGATTTGCAAGAGTTCAAAATAAAAAAAGTTAATTAACTAAATATTTCATGTTAATTGCTATCAAGAATGTATGAGTTAGCCAACTCAGTAATTTAAGTTAGGAGCAATTAACATGCATGTGTACTACTTGATAGTTCTGCTTGCTTAAAATTGGGAACATCATAACTAAAAAATAACTGAATAAATGTAACTGATTACCTACATTGGGTTTACAGTGTACTGTGAATACAGACATACTACTGTTTGTTTTTTGTGTGTGCCTGAACTGTACAAAAATAATGAAAATTATCTTAAAATGTCTTCATTATAGTAGGGATCTGAAGTAGATTAGCTTTAGCTCTGGGGAAGGTTTAGTTCTAAATATATAATAAGCTACTATTGATTGTGATTCACTCAAAGGTGTTTGAGATTTGACGTCAATACAATTCTGCAATACAATCATACTGTATTTCATTAATAAGAAAAGTTTGGTTTGAAGTCTTGTGATGAGAGCTTCTAAATGATCTAAATGAATCAAATAATGAACAAACAAATACAATTTCCAAGGTGTGCACTAAACAAGATGTCTGGTTAAAGCAATAATGCTGTAAGCTGCACAAATTCTGACATTTGAATGCAGATGAATTTGTCTATTGGAGAGCCATCCGTCAGCACTCTCTAAAACAAAGCTTGTCCTTGGACACCCTCTATAATTTAAGCAGTGAATCGTGATTGCGGTTCAGAGCCAGACAATTGGCAAACAACCTTTCAGTGGTTTCATATTTAAAACGTACTCACTTCTACAAATGGAAAACCAGTTTAGGGTAAGCAGGAGTGTTCGGCTCCCACTGAGTAGCACTTATACTAAGTGATGGCTGTATGTTCATTGTAATGCTGTTTACATGTGTGTGTGCAGAAGCAGCAGTGGTGCGCTGGGCCGGGCTAGTCTTAATTATTGTGTGGGATCTTAAAAGCCCTGCAGAAGCTGGCAGCACCCAGGGGAGCAGACCACGGCACCTGAACCTGACCAAATGAAAGTCATCAATCATGTGAGGATGCACCACATCCATTCAGTGACCTGAACACCAACCTGCACACACACACACACACACGTTGGGTTTTCATGTTTTATGGTGACATAATGATTTTTATACTGTATATTCTATCCCCTAACCCTAAACCTACCCATCACAGAAAACTTTCTGCATTTTTACATGATCAAAAACATCACGTAGTCTGATTTATAGATTTATAGGGACCAAAACATTTTCCCACAAGAACAAGGATTTCAGATATTGCCATCTTTGTGCAGACATTATGTCCCCATAATGTAGGGTTTACCAGGACCACACACACATGTTGGGTTTCCATGTTTTATGGTGACTTTCCATTTTCCATTTTCACTTTCCATTTTATACTGTGCAAACTGTATATTCAATCCCCTACCCCTAAACCTACCCATCACAGAAAACTTCCTGCATTTTTACATTTACAAAAATATAATATAATTATACTCATATAATTTATAAGCTGTTTTTCACATGGGGACCAAAAAAAAGTCCCAACAAGGTAAAAAAATTACTTGTATTACTATTTTTGTGGAGACATTTGGTCCCCATAATGTAGGATTTACCAGGACCACACACACACGCACGCACGCACGCACACACACCCACATTTGTGTGAAAATCAGAGTGGGCTGTACATGTGCACGTCTGTTTGAAGTTTGGTAGAAATAGCAAATCATTTTATATGATTCACACCCACGGCAATGTTGTGGTTAAGCAGATCTATGAACATAAAAAGCATGGAATAAATTGTGTTCCTGGAAATAGTAACACAACCAGGCAAATGCAGGCAAAAGTACACATCTGACCAGATTCTTGGACCTTATTCATGACACTGGAGCTGAACAAATTTCTGTGTAAATTGTTTATAAAATCCTTTGTATGTTAATCATCACTTTCAGTTCAAGGCACACATTTATGAACAATTTAAAAATAAATGTTTTATGAATGTATTTGTCCACATTTTACTGTAAATGTGCAATCCACAACTGTTTTAACACATTGTCTTTTACATTTATGTTAGACAGTTTCCACCTCAGAGTAAAATAAATACATCAAATACATAATTGTAACTTCTTGTGTTCTTCACAATTTTGACTTTATATACCCAAGTATATACACACTTGCAACTTTATTTCTTATAATTGCTACTTTATATTTTGCCATGTTAATTAATATCTCACAATTAAGAATGTATTCCTCATAATTGTAAATAACTCACAAAATATTACTTTTATTCAGCAAGGATACATTAAATTGATCAAAAGAGACAGTAAAGTCTTGTATAATCTTACAAAAATAATATTCTTATTTTTTAACTTTAATCAAAGAATATTAAAATAAATATCATTACATTTTACAATTATTTTAAAATATATTAAAATAGAAAAGTATTATTTTAGATTGAAATATTATATCTCAATATTACTGTTTTTATTGCATTTGTATCAAAGACATTCAGCCTTGGTAAGCATAAGAGACTTTCAAAAACATTTAAGAATCTTACCAACCACAAACTTTTGAACTTTATTTTTTACTCTGATTCTGAAACAGGCTTCCATAAAAATTTGCTTATAGAACGAGCAATTGCTCACAGCTGAGGTATCACTGAGGGCCAAGGACTTCACTTTGTATGCTTTGCATGCTATCATTTTTCCAAATTTAAAAGCAAAGTTGGTCATAAAACAACAGTTGCTGTCAAATTAACAGCTTTTCACTACAATTTGCAGGTGCTCTATGAGACATTCACGGCAAAATGTGTCATTTTATCTCTTGAGCTTGAAAGCACTGCTATCAAATGAAAGTTGAGGTTAATTTTTGGATAACCTCCAATCAACATCATCCAAACAGTCACACACTTTTACGAGCACTAATCTTCTGTGTTTATAAATGTTAGGCTGTGATTGAGTGTTTACCAAAATGTAAGCAGTTATTATTAGTATTGGGATCTTAAACCGCACAGTAACTATATTAGTTAGACTTTAAAATATAGGTTCCAAAGGGGGGTTATAGAAGCGATGCCATAGAGGAACCATTTTTGGGTTCCCCAAATATCCTTTTATTAAACTATATAAAATAACGTTTTTTTTCTTGTAGTGTGAATAATTTTTTTTTAAAAGTTACACTTTGTTTCAATAGTCCACTTTTGACATTCTAATAACTATGTAACTTTGCAAGTACATGTCAACTAACTCTCAGAGCATTAGTAGACTGTTAGGTTAGGGTTAGGGTTAGTTGACATGTACTTGCAAAGTTACTTATAGTCAGTAGAATGTCTATTGGGGAGCATCAAAATAAAGTGTAGATATTAAGCAGACAGTCTACTAATACTCTAATGATTATTAGTTGACGAATGTCTAAAGTTTTACCAATTTTAATAATCTAAAGAACCTTTTACATAAAGAACCTTTTGTACAGTGGAAAGGTTCCATGGATGTTAATGGTTCTTCATGGAACCATCGATGCAAATGAATAACTATTAGTGTATAGGCCGATGCTAGAAATATTTTTTATTAAGACATCAATAAAATTAAGCCTTACATTTTTATTTTATTGCACGGTAAATACACACCAATAAGACAAAACATTATAATGCGTAATATGCTGTTGACCCTCCGCGTGCTGCCAAAATAGCGCAGACCCACTGAGGCATGGACTCCACTAGACCCCTGAAGGTGTCCTGTGGTCTCTGGCACAAGACGTTATCAGCAGATCCTTCAAGACCTGTAGGTTGAGGTGGAGCCACCATGGATTGAACTTGTTGGTCAAGCACATCCCACAGATGCTTAATTGGACTGAGTTCTGGGGTATTTGGAGGCCAGGATAATACCTTGAATTCTTCATGTTCCTCAAACCATTCCTGAACAATGTGTGCAGTGTGGCAGGGTGCATTATCCTGCTGAAAGAGGTTACTTCCACCAGGGAACACCATTGTCATGAAGGGGTGGACCTGTTCTGCAACAATGTTTAGGTATTTTGCTTATCATCTAATCTACCCAGACCTTAATATGGGACCTTCTTAGGAGATGAGAAACAATATTCACGTCACCTGTGACTAGTCATAATGTTTTGGCTCATCAATGTAAGGTGCTGTCCACACGAACACCGGTATTTTCAAAACAACAGCATTTTCTATGCGGTTTGGCCGTTCGTCCACATGCAAATGCAGTATCAGGTCACTGAAACCTCAGGGTGAAGATTTTCAGAAACTCTGGTTGCAGTGTTGTAGCGGACGTGGCCAAAATATTGCTGCTAAAAACTGTGCTAACAGGACTTATAACATGTATATGAACAGTTCTCCCATTATATTGCGGAACAGAGGCGTCAGAATGCAATACTACGTAGGTCACCGCTTAATAATAACAATAGTAATAAAAAAAATGTCAGGCTTCTGATTGGCCAACATGGCTTTACGGTTAGGAACACCACCTGTTGGTTTGGCATGCAACAACTCTTAGAACCACAAGGTGATGTTGAGAGTGTAACTTTGATCACATGAGCGGTGTGAAACTGAAAAATACAGTGGCTGCGTTCAAAATCACATACTCTCTTGGGTAGGTACTTATTTTGAATAAGTAATTACTTCATGACCACTAAAATGCATAGAATTGACAAGCATAAACATGCTGTTCTAAATAACATCAAATATAAATCTTTAACTATACAAAATGCACTGAACACAATCATGAGTAATGACAAAACTAGATGACTCCATAGCTTAAAACAGAGGATGTCCTTAGAAAGAATGCCCATATGTGAGCGGTCCCATGATACTTCTGTCTCTTTGTGATGACTACTTGCATTGTCTCTTACTGATGGGGTCACTTTCTCATTTCATATGGCCACAATAAGTCACTTGACCACAAGATGACAATGCCAGGATAGTAAATAATATGACAACATAGCTGAAATTTCATAATAATGCATTTCTTTCTGTGGTCAAAATAGTAGCTTAAGCAGTGAATTAACATGGTAAATGCTAAACAAGAGAAAGACAGACCAAATTTGAACTTAATACCATTTAAAACTAACCAGAAATTATTAAAACATTGATATTCCCCTCATTTAAATGTCTCTTTCATTCTTTCTTTCTCTATCTCTCTCTCCCTCCCTCTCTCTCTTACACACACACATAGACTCATATGGACACACACCAATGCACCCGTCGGCCTGCAGGTACATTTGACAGGGGGTTAAAATAATTGAACTTCCCTGAACGTGTTTATAAGGGATGACAGATTATTGGTTGTCTCTGGGCATTCTGGCCTAATTAAAGGAGACACTGCAGTGAAAGGGCAGCGGCGTGGCAGGCCTGACTCCAAACAGATGCTGCAATGAGATGTGAAGGTGAGTTTCCCTCAGACACCTTCCTAAACCTGTAACACTGTCAGCCCCAGCGGGTTCTGCTGGCCGTGAACCTGCAAATGAACACCCAGCTCAGCGGGTTCTCTCTGACATGCAATTTAGGCACAAACTGCTGGATATGATACAGTGGCTACTGCATGCGGACCATAATCAGGTTGACTGCTTCTATATACTTTAAATTCTATCCCCCGGTTTCACAGACCAAGCTTAAACCTAGTGCCAGACTAAAATGCATGGTTTGAGCGGTTTCAACAGAGTAACTTGCACTGACATACATTTGTCAGTGCCATTGTTTTGTCTCAAGATGCACTTTTTTTTTTCTAAGGCACGTTTATAAAAGCTACTTAAATGCTCTAAAAGACTGTGAAATCAGGCCTATATTATATATCTGATATTATCGGACAGGCGTTAATTTAGATGTATTATTTAGTTATTCCCAATATCTTTTCTTATTGACATCAAATGTTTAGTCATTTGATATGATCAGTATTATTTACTAGATCAAAATCAGTTGAAATAATAACTGAAAAAAGTTTACTGAGATTATGTTTAATAATACAGTTATTTTATCTTATTCACAGTGTATGACTTACATCTTTCCTTACTGACATCAAAGTTTGGTCATTTGATGTTTGGTCACTTCAATATTTACTAGATCCAATTTAATCCAAATAATTAATAAAAAAAATTCTGAATTAATTAGTCATGTAATATTAGTTCACGCTATCATAACTTACATCTTTGCTTTTTGACATCAATATTTGGTCATTTGATATTTACCAGATCCAAATTAATCCAAATAAATAATGAAAAAAATGCTTATTTCCACAGATTAAGGTGAATGAATTGCAATTGTGTTATTTATATGACTGAATATCCCAATCAGCAAACAAATATTTACATTTTTGTCATCTTCAAAAAGGATTTTAAAAGGATTATTCCTTTCAAGTCAAAGTTAAATAAAAAAAATGAAAATGATAAATACATGAAATGATTGAATAATTAGTAATCAGCAAATGGAAAATTGGTTCTTTGCAAGTTGTTTTAAGTTCTTTTTGTATTATTATTTTATCTCCCCGAGACTTCAAAACACAGAGCCATTTCGGTTTCACTGGATGGAATGGTCCAATTAAAGAGCACTATTTCTCCTTGAGCAGACCGCCCACAGTTGGGCAGGTAATTATGGTAATTTTTAATTAAATATTCATTTGAACAATCAGAACTGTAAAGGTTGAGTCGATGGGTGGGATAAGACTTGATGTAGTCACTGTCATCAAATAAGTGACCTTTTGTTGCAAACGTGAAATTATGTTCACTCTCTCCCCTAATCTCTCCTATATTTTCTATTTAATTTTCTTTGTCTCATGCCAATTACTATTTATTCCCCCCACCTACATTAAACATTGAGAGGAGCTTTAACAAATACACGGCAACCACATGCACTTACCAGACTTATTATGTTTAAATATTGCCAGAACAGATACTTGGCCCAGCATGGCCCAATCTCTCCTCAAGAAAGAGCACATTTTTGCTGTTGCCTTGACAACACCAGGTAAGCTGAGCTTGAGAAGACCTAAGAGTTTTGTTAAGGGAATTTCCAAATGCATTCATTTCCCAGCAGGTCTGATATGCAGGAAATCAAAGCCCTGTAGCACAATGGCAGGTGTTCATTTCAACAGGGGATGATTCAAATCTTTTTTCTTGTGTGAGATTCATGAATGATCAACAAATGCAGTTGGGGAAAATTCCATTGTCTCTTGATGACTGTGACCATTAACAGAAACAGAAAATTGCAGAAATCTAGTTGTGTTTGCTGAACACTACAACCGACTGAAAACGGAAAACTCCATCCCTAACATCCCATCAAACAATTTTGCGTTTAAAAGACGTCTAATAGCCACTTTTATAAGGTGTTTGAGCACAGATGTGCGTCCACAGTGTGTGTAGACAACCAGCCTACAATGGTAAAAATCCACCCAATACTTTTTTTTATAATCTCCATCAATCATTATCAATCTCTCATAATGCCTCTCATAATCTGTTTCATATTTCCCCCTACTCCTACATAAGAGTAGGGAAACCCTGCCCATGACTGTTGATGATCTGCCCTTTTAGCATAGACACACCCCTGACTGAGAAGCACAGAGACGGCATTTCTGTTTACTCGCTGTATCAGCTAGCTAGAATATTACAATGTCTGCGCCAAAAAAACATTACTAATGTTCTGTTGTTCGATGTACCAACGAACATAAGAGTCTCATAGACTCCCGACATCCGAGCCACATTTTTTTAAGGAAATGCGGTCAGTACAACGCTGGATTTGAGCAAAAGTTGTTTCTGAAGGATGAGTCAAGACCAACGATTTAATGCTCTAACTTCATATCCAGAACAAGTAAGGCTGGCACTTCATATTTTGTGAATGTTCGCAAATTTCCTTTCTGAATTAGCTTTTTAGAATGCTGTACGGCTAATATGGCTAAAGTTACCATAGTCTCTGACTGTATTCACAGAGACTAGAGCTATGTCATTGGTTTTATCCCGAAAACGCTCACCGCCTGCATAATTCATAAACACACATTTATTATGCAATGTATAGTCAGGTGACGGAATTTTTTACAGCAATTTATAGATTAACATGACGGTACATGCTAGTCGATGAGCTTAATCGGCGTAACTCCACAACAACTGACGTTACATAAATGTAAAACTATTCAGAAACGTTCAGCAACGTTGCAACCTCTTCCTGAAAATGGGTTTCAAAGTGCAAGCCATTATAGTCTCTTGACTATCCTTCCTTGACTATAGTCTTCCTGAGTCTCTCATCTGTGTCCGACTCCGACACTCCACAACTGGTTATTTCTGACATTTTAGCGGAGTGAGATTCGTTTTGTTGTTGACGTTGTATCCGAAGCTCGTGTAAAGGGTCTGCGCTCTTCTGGAAAGGGGGCAGGGAGCAGCAGGTCATTTGCATTTAAAGGGGTGCGGTGCGTTTTTTACACAAATCCAAATAGGGGCACCTTTTTTACATTTATACAGCTATAATAAATGATCTAGGGGGTATTTTGAGCTGAAACTTCACATGAATCTCTGGTCTCCCCAGAATGTGTCTATTACAGGGGCATAATATGCCCCCTTTAACCGAGACGGTGAAATGACAACTGTTGCTTGCTGGGATTTGTGCTACAGATATAAATCGATAAAATGACAGCAATATGCACCCCAGAAGATTGTTGAAATGGTTTACACAACAACAATGTACTAAAAATGACAAATTGTCAAAACTTTCCCTGTTCACACGGATCCACGAAAACGACTAAACGACTATTATGCACGCCAGGCCAGTAGTTTACTTTGTAAAGAAACATTATTTGCATATAGACTAAACATGTAATACACATGTGCATGACATCATTTTTTTTTACAAATTCACTTTTTTTTGTAGTTTACCAGAGACTATAATGGCTTGCACTTTAAAACCTGTTTTCAAAGGTTTGCTTTTCAGGCCCCAAAAACGTTTGAACGCATAAAAGTTTTCCGTTTTTGAAAACGATTTGTGTAAATGCACCAGTAGCACTTTATTTTACAATACTTTTTCCCATGTACTTACTATGTAGTTATTATAGTTATTACAATAACTGTGTAAAAACTAGGTACTAACCCTGAACCTACCCCTAAACCAGTGTCAAATGTATATTTATGTCCCTGTCACACATTTTTTTTTTTTTTTTTTTTTGTGGTTAAATAAACATTACATAAAGTGAGACCAAATAAATTCTATTTTGTATTTAGTAAATGTACTATTTATTAAAACCAAATATAAATTTAATCAAGTAAGTGTTTTAAGCATTTTTACATTTATTCCAAAATAATAACTAAAGGCAGTAACAGTTTAAACATTTTATTTGTGAACTAATGTTCAGCTTTACTTTTTAATGGAAAACTTATTTTCAGCATTTACCAAGCTTGCTGTAGGGTCCCTTTAATTTCCCTAACTGCTTGCTCACAAAAAAAAAACCCCACAGTCATCATGTTTTCAGCCCATTTCAAGTTTGATTTGACGTGACGTAAAGCAGTGATATCTAAGGGTGAGTTGTTTACTTACCTTTTAATTAGTCTTCACATTAACACCATCATTTTCTTCATTCAGGCCGATTCCAGAACATGCACAAAAACAAGAGGCGGGATTTATCACACAAACCAATCATATCCATTCATAGCGTGATTTGAGGAATTGCCCCCTCTCAGGTGACTTTCCCCCATTCATTCTCAATTACCCCCATCAAACTCACTGCATGCTTTGGGGGGTCTGTTTTAAGTCAATGTAGACACTTGTTGCTGTTGGACACGAGTGACTTTTACACTTTTTAATGTCACATTTTGTAATATTTTTCTACTATTGATTATTTTCTCATCCAGTTTTGAGGAGACACTGCCTTCCTTACCTACTCGGAGGAAACACCCCTGCCTTAAACCGAACCATAAGTGTACATACCTAACTTACATACTGTAAAATAAAGTGCAATCAACCCCTGAGCCCTCAGCTTTCCTGAGTTCATGGTCTTGCGTTAACGTTATGTTAGATGTGTAGTGAGTTTTGTAATTCTTGGTTTTCTTTAAAAGTATCTTTATTCATTCTGCATCATGCATCTCGTCTGTTTGGATTTAGTCACAGTGCTAACATGACACCTAGCAACAACCTAGTTACAACCCATGCCTATAGCGACACACTTAAAGGGTGTTTTCACATTTGGGTCCTCTTTAAAAGAACTAAACTCTTTAAGTGGACCAAGAGGTGAACCAAGTGAAAAAGGACCCAGTTCTCTTCACATTCACAGTGTCCCTGTACCTGAAAGAGATCAGGGGGGGAAAATTTTTTGGTCCACTTTAGTATGAATATGGTCTCAGACCCCTTTGTTCATACTGTTGATTTTTGGATCTAGTCCAGTTCAGTGTTTGATGGCTGACCCTATGGCCTTCAACATTTGATCCCATTCACTTATATTGTTTGTGCCTCAATAACCAAGAGATTTGTTTGTAAAGATTATTATTGTCATTTTTAAAACGACATTGCTGCAAATGCTGTTGAATTAAGTTGTTTATATTTTTACAAAAAAAAAATATATTTTTTGCAATACTACATATTCTTGCACTAGTTATATCACACATCCACCTTTGTAAATAACATTTACTTTGAATTGTTTTCCTTGAATCATGTTTATTTTATTGCAGAAGGCAATGACGACATCAGCATACAAAAAACAAACAATACAGTAAAACAATAAAAGCAAGATGCAAATTAAATAAACTGCTTTACATTTTCCAGGTGTAGGTATGCCTAAAAGCAGTATTCATGTAAGAAATGGAATAATCACATGAAAAATAAAACTGCATATTCTTCACTGTATGACGTACTCCACTGATTCTTATATTAGGCTAGTAATGCAGATGTTTACATTCACTTAAGACAAAACCACGTTTATGTGAAAATTATGTGTTTTTGATATTTTAAAATAAATGCAATAAGACGCTAAAGGTTCCGTTTAGTACACGCGCTGTGACAGCTGGCTTCTGTGCATGCGCTTTAGGTGTGTGCGCTCATAAAACCATTTTAAACTGGCAAGGCACGCAGCCGCGTTTGTGTTCAGATTGCGTGTTTTTAGCGAACCGTACCATAAGATGAGCTCGAACCGTATCCAGACCACCTCCCAAGATGGTCTCGGTTCGGTTTGCTTTAAAGGGGTCTGAGATCGTTTGGAGTGTTCACATATGGGCAAAAAAAAAAAAATCACGCTCAGACCCCTGAAAAGAACCAAGTGTGAAAAGACCCTAACGGGCACACAGAACAAACTAGCAATTACCTAGCAAAACATCAGCAACCATCCAAACACTTTAGTGATGATATTTGCAAAAGCATTTTTTTTTTTTTTTTTTTTTTTTTATAATAAATGTTTTTAAATCTATTAACTGATGCAAGATAAAAAAAATAATTCACAGATATACAGAAGAATTTGTTTATGTAAAGAAAAATTGAGACACCGTTGTAACATTGTTATTCTGTAAGTGTTCTCTAGAGCAAGCAGGCGACAGACTTCTGTTCACAACATCTAGCTCATGCAAAGATCAGTCATGTATTTCTGAGCATGTATGTGTGTGTGTGGGTGGATGCCTGTGTGCAATTAGATCTAATGAGCCTTGCATTTCACTGACCTCTGTCACAATCTTGACACTTAGTCTTTGATTAAGTGGCCCGCAGAAATAAACTGGGAGCTTGGGACACTCGTCCTTTAGAAAGCATTTCAAATAGATAATAACTTCCAATCGTCCTCTAGCGAATTAAACAATGACACTTAAACAATGATGCTTGTACAAAAACCTGAATTCAGTTTTTATATGCTCTTGTAGTTCTTTTTTTACAAGCAAGCTTTGGAAATTGAATTAGTTTCCTGAGGTAAACATCAGGTTATGTTCATAAAAACACTGATTGGGGTATTACATGAGAGATGATACATTTCAGTTTTCAGCTTATAATGTGTTTCTCACTCCCAGAAAACTGAATCCACATGTACCAGATGTGGCCCGGATCTGGGCCAACACTATGTTTCTCTCTGGGTTGTGACTTCCAACTTGAAATGTATGTAACATGCTCTCTCATTTAATAGGTCACCCTAAAACATTAAAATGACATTTAATGTTTGAGTTCCATAGTAAAATTAACATAACTGACATTTGGTTTGGAACGATGGTAGAATTTTCCATTTTGGATGAACTAATCCTTTAAGCAAGATCTAGAACATTCCATGACGAGAGAGAGAAGGAGAGAGAGAGAGAGAAGGAGAGAGAGAAGGAGAGACAGACAGAGAGAGAGAGAGAGAGAGAGAGAGAGAGAGAGAGAGAGAGAGAGAGAGAGAGAGAGAGAGAGAGAGAGAGAAGGAAACCTGTTGTGTTTTGATTGAATCAGAAGGAGGCTGGAGGAACTGGCCAAATTGCGTGTGTCTGAGAGAGATAACATTGCTGCGAGTGCAACCCCTTTCAGCTCCTCTCATGGAGTAAAAAGCAGTTACTGACTGTCTACACCCCACAATGAAAGCCTATAGAGACTGAGTCACCCTTAAAGAAAAGACGAACACGATACCTCTTTCAAGCACTCTGCAGACATCTGGAGAGGGGCGACATCGCATGAAGTGTCCCGACACAAAGCGAGAACCATCTGTCTACAGGAAGAAAGACAAGCTGAGCTGGTAGAGCTCAGGTTTCTTAACTCTTTCCCCACCATTGACGAGATTTTCCATCATGTATGACAACGCTTCCCCGCCATTGACAAGGGGGGGCAGTGGATACCCTGAGAAGACCTGGAAGGCCGCGCTCCCCCATGACCGCCCCCCCCCTAGACTTCTGTTGGGGTTTTGGTTTTGTTTGGGTGCCTGGGGCCACCCATAAAGGGGGAAACTGTCACAGGGTGTTTTGGTTATGTTTCATGTGTTTAGTTTGCCATGTTCACTGTCTGTTTCTAAGTTTGCCATGCACTTCCTGGTCTTGTCATGTGATCCTGCCATGTGCTCCTTTGTCTTGTGTTGTGTCATGTCATTGGTTCATTGGTTAATCATTGTTTACAGGTGTGTCTCGTCTTGTCTTTAGTCATTGTGTATTTAGCCCTCATGTTTGCCATGTGTCCTGGTCTTGTATTGAATGTGTAACCTGTGTGTTGGTGAGTCTTTGTTTATGCCAAGTCAAGTCTTTGTTTTATGTTTTGGATTTTTGTTAAATAAACTGCACTTGGGTTCAGCAAACTCGCCTCCAGTGGACTAGATGTTACAGCACTCATATCTCATTCAAAAGATACACACGACTATTTAGCATGACGCAATTGGTCACGAGACACACGACAGCCAATGCCATTTTACTATCGAAGCTGACGTAACATTTCTTCGGGCGGCAATTTTTAAACGTGTGCATGATCTACGGCAAATAGAGACGGTGATTGCTTTTGGATCTTTTAACACAAATCAATCGTTTGGCCTCAGAACACTTGGGATATTTGTACTTCTTGAATAAATTGTGACTTTAGTCATATCTGCCTGTTATATCCTGTGTTTTATATCATATAATACACAAATGGGTAGGTTTAGGGGAGGGGTTGTTACGTGTTCATCCATCCATCCATCTTCAACCGCTAATCCGGGGTTTGGTCGCTGGGGCAGCAGCCACATTAACTAGCTCTGACTGGGGGATCTCGAGGCTTTCCCAGGCCTGGAGATATAATCTCTCCACCTAGTCCTGGGTCTTCCCCTAGGCCTCCTCCCAGCTGGACGTGCCTGGAAAACCACCCTAGGGAGGTCGCCCAGGGGGCATCCTTACCAGATGTTCCTTCCAGCGCCCAATTACCTCGTCAGTTGAGGTCAACAGCGTCCCATCCTTACTGTACACAGAAAGTCCTTCTCCATGTCTTCTCCGAACTTCTCCCACACCCGCTGCTTTGGCTCTCTCAATTGTGTTCAGTTGTGTTCAATTGTGTCTAAATAGCGTAAATAAAAAAATAATGTAAATAAAATTTTGCTGGCTGATTAAATTGAGAATCACACTCCAACATTTCATAATGGCAAAATCATAACCCAATATACACTCACCTAAAGGATTATTAGGAACACCATACTAATACTGTGTTTGACCCCCTTTCGCCTTCAGAACTGCCTTAATTCTACGTGGCATTGATTCAACAAGGTGCTGAAAGCATTCTTTAGAAATGTTGGCCCATATTGATAGGATAGCATCTTGCAGTTGATGGAGATTTGTGGGATGCACATCCAGGGCACGAAGCTCCCGTTCCACCACATCCCAAAGATGCTCTATTGGGTTGAGATCTGGTGACTGTGGGGGCCATTTTAGTACAGTGAACTCATTGTCATGTTCAAGAAACCAATTTGAAATGATTCGAGCTTTGTGACATGGTGCATTATCCTGCTGGAAGTAGCCATCAGAGGATGGGTACATGGTGGTCATAAAGGGATGGACATGGTCAGAAACAGTGCTCAGGTAGGCCGTGGCATTTAAACGATGCCCAATTGGCACTAAGGGGCCTAAAGTGTGCCAAGAAAACATCCCCCACACCATTACACCACCACCACCAGCCTGCACAGTGGTAACAAGGCATGATGGATCCATGTTCTCATTCTGTTTACGCCAAATTCTGACTCTACCATCTGAATGTCTCAACAGAAATCGAGACTCATCAGACCAGGCAACAGTTTTCCAGTCTTCAACTGTCCAATTTTGGTGAGCTCATGCAAATTGTAGCCTCTTTTTCCTATTTGTAGTGGAGATGAGTGGTACCCGGTGGGGTCTTCTGCTGTTGTAGCCCATCCGCCTCAAGGTTGTGCGTGTTGTGGCTTCACAAATGCTTTGCTGCATACCTCGGTTGTAACGAGTGGTTATTTCAGTCAAAGTTGCTCTTCTATCAGCTTGAATCAGTCGGCCCATTCTCCTCTGACCTCTAGCATCAACAAGGCATTTTCGCCCACAGGACTGCCGCATACTGGATGTTTTTCCCTTTTCACATCATTCTTTGTAAACTCTAGAAATGGTTGTGCGTGAAAATCCCAGTAACTGAGCAGATTGTGAAATACTCAGACCGGCCCGTCTGGCACCAACAACCATGCCACGTTCAAAATTGCTTAAATCACCTTTCTTTCCCATTCTGACATTCAGTTTGGAGTTCAGGAGATTGTCTTGACCAGGACCACACCCCTAAATGCATTGAAGCAACTGCCATGTGATTGGTTGATTAGATAATTGCATTAATGAGAAATTGAACAGGTGTTCCTAATAATCCTTTAGGTGAGTGTATAATTTCATCATAACGATAACATTCCCATGCCCAACGCATCTCTGTATGACGCCAAAGGTTTCTGGCGTACCCTGTGCATCGAAAAATGAAACTTAAGGGGTACCTTGTGTGTTAAAAAGTGAGGCCGAAGGGTCCTGACCTTGGGAGTTAAAAGTGGGGGGGTGCTGATGGGCATCGATTCACTCAATCTATGTTTAAAAAAAAAAAAAAAATTAAAATAAATCCTCAGCTTTTTGTTCGTTTTTTTTTTTTATTTTATGAAACTTACCCACATTCAAGTGTATATTAAAAAAAAAAAAAAAGTTTATACTTTACAAAGTTTATGTTTACATATTCATGCAACAAAATGTTCTGGGGATATTCATTTTTTGTGAATATGATGCAAAACTGCTGCCACTAACTGGCAAATGTTTAAATATGCTGGCAGTGAAATGTTAAACAGATTCATGGCTTAATGGCAAAAGCTTGTTAAAGGGTCATGAAACCCCAGGGAAAGCTATGCAACTTTTACACCACGGAAACAAACACTTGAACGCCTCTCTCATCTACTACGCAATCACAGTTTGACACGTCTGTCATTGGAAAGCACCACATGGTGTCATGAATAATTAAAAGACACCGTATTTTTAGTATTATAGTGCACTGCCACGTCACAACCTGTGAGGACACGATGTAGATTTTAAACCCAGAAGACAAAAATAGCGGAAAAAGTTTTCCCCTACAATTAAATCTAACAGATGCTAACATTGTCTTCAATCCTGGCCAAATTTGCCCATTGGCCTCTGTCCATCACAGCCTTCTAATAATCCCCATATACTAATTGGCTGGAGCGTGTTAAGCGTTCTGGCGCAATATGGCTGCCGTCGCATCATCCGGGTGGATACTGAACATTGGTGGTGGTTGAGGAGATTCCCCCCTTCTATATGTAAAGCGCTTTGAGTACCCAAAAGCGCTATATAAATGTAACTAATTATTATTATTATTCAATGATGCTCAACACACATACCTCTTAAAATCTCAGAAAATTTTGTTTAGTTTGGGGTCATGACACTTTACATGAGGGGAATGAAACAATGCAAAGAAAAACACTGAACAAAAATGCACAATAAATGATGCTATAATAAAATCTTTTAGAATAGTGTTGTTACTAATAAACAATTACTTGTAATATATGCAGACAGTCTTTGAAGTGGTGACGCTTAGCCAGTTTATCTAGTTTAGTTTTAGAACAGCTGTACCCTGGAATATTTTGCTGATTGAAAACTGAATTCGACACAATGTAAGAGACCACCGAAAACAAACTGTGACTGTAAACATTGTTTAGCTTCCTTATTCTACTTGTTCAGAATAAAAATGAAATACATCAATATCTGCAGTTTGTGACAGCAAAGGAAGAATCTGAAGTTGATAATAGTCAAATCAGAAAACAACGATCAGTTCCACACAAAAGATGAAGTGTTTTCTCTATTTATTTCACTCTTTCGCACACTGTCTGTCTGTTTCTGTTATCCTCCTTGTCACTATTGCTTTCCTCTCCCTCTCACTTTTTCTCCTCATCATCTTCCATCCCTCTGTTGACTGGCATACATATTTATGATGCATCAAACCTTAAAGAACACACAATCTCTTTCTGTTTCCTGTTCACACACTCTGAGCAAGAGCTTTGTCTGTGTGCATACGTTTAATGTGGAAGTTGTCATTCTCTTTCGGTGTAATGGTACTGAACATGTGATGGCAGCTAAACTCTCCAGTAATACTAATGCAACGACTATCATATACGTCTAATCGCTGAGGTTCGTGAGCACTGTTCATATTCGATCACAACAGCTCAGTTTCTAAGAGATGAATTATCGTTTCCTTTGTTCTTCTACCTTTCATCCCTTTGTATGTGGATCTCTGTAGTTCCTTTGGTTTCATAAGAATCCACAGCCTTTATAGTTTGCCAGCAAATGTTTTGCATGGATCAAGTTAACAAAGAAATTCACATTTTCTCAGAGTGTTTTTTTTTTTACAATTCATTATTCTGATAAATCGTGGCATTCTGCCATCAGAATTTTGTGTAATTATCACTGGTATTTGTCTGTTGTACTGGACAACCAATCTCCTACACTGTGCTAGTTCCATATCTCTTGTAGTACTGCACTGTTGTTCATCTCATTTCAAATTAAAACAATTTCATTTTTAATTTAATTTCTTAAGTGAAATGCTTTCTGTAAATCCAGTGATCAAATGCTTTTTGGCATCTATATTTAGAAGACTTTGATATGCTTAAAAAAATAATTAGTGAGAATCAATAAATTAATGATTTACTGCCATTGTGTGAATATGTAATCATGTAATCAATAAAAAAGTATTGTACTGTAGTCTGATTACGAGTGTGCAATATCTGTTTGCTCTTTTTCCTTTTGCCTGTTCTTATTTAACTACTCATCCACGCTCTGGTTTGTTCCCATAGTTACTGATTTCGTTCACCTGTTGTTTAAGTAAGCAAAAAGGTACTCAAGGCTAGTGCTGTATCGTGAATAAGTCACGGCTGAAGGGCGTTGTAGGCACGACTCGAAGCGGAGTGCCTGCAACCCTTTCAGCCGTGACTTATTCAAGATACAGCACTAGCCTTGAGTACCTTATTGCTTTTATAAAACCGTTACCACACAATACAAATAATAAAGCCACAAAATATGTATCAATGCAACTTTAATGAAGTAAAAATCACTAAAAGCCTTCCTTCCGCTGGAAAAATTGTCTCTGTCTGTCAACAGCAACATAAGTTACATTATTACGCCATTAGATGTCTATGTGTGAGTCACTCAGTAGCAAAAACGTTGGTAACGCTTTAGATTACAGCCCGGAAAGTACTGCGCAAGCAAAACGAATTTACAGCGTAACTTACGGTAATTATAGTGTAACTATAAAGTACATACGTGTAGGTAAAGGGAACTATGTAATATTTGCGGAATAAAGGGGGAACTACCAGGAAAATTAACAAATTATTTATACTGCAAGTATTTTTTAATTAAGGGGTAATTATCTGTGTTGTTACAGGGTAAGTGCTGGTTGTTCCCCACTACACACTGCACCTTTAATAAACAATATTTTTTTAAGCAAATCAAAGTCTTCTAAATATAGATGCCAAAAAGCATTTGATCACTGAAGCGGTCATAGCCATGTTTTATTGTGAATAAAACACAGCTATTGACTAATCAGAATCAAGGACTGGAACTACCGTTTTATAATTAGAATTCTCTTTACTCATGTATTTTCAACAACCCAGTGTGACAACGAGTATTTTAAAATGTAACCTAATCTAATTAAAATTAAATTTTTGGAATCTGATTATGTAATCCAGATTACATTACAATACAAAAATTCTGGTTGTTTCAACCCATTTCTAGGTCTAATATGGACAAACCCAACTGTTGGTTTATATTTTTTTATTAAATTTTATACCCAGTGGTTGGGTTTGTCCATATTTGACCCAAACATGGGTTGAACAACCAGAAACAATCCAGTTATGTAATCAGTTACTACCCAGCACTGTATACTTAACACTAAGAGTTTAAAAACAAGTAACTGTGTATATTTTTTATGAAGGAAATGTCCATTGCCTGAGGGGAATCTGAATACGTGTACATACACATGTGTAGACGCTCTATCTGCATAGGTAATATTCTGATCTCTGGCCTTCAAAATCTTCAAAAAGGGTCAGAGTTTTGCATTTAACCTGCAAGAGCTCTGTTTGATAGAGTGCTCATAAGATCCAAGATTCATACATGCTGAGCATGACCATAGCAAAAAAAGGTTTATTTCATAACACCTGTCTAATGAGATTGAGGGTACTAAAAACAAAGTTCTTTATACAGATGACAACCTTATCAAAATGATTCCGGTTCACACGGATCAACGAAAGCGTCTAATAACGCTGTATTATGCATGCCATACAGCCAAGTAGTTGGTTTTTGCAGTTTACACGGAGATAAGGGTGTCATTTTCAAAAACTTGCACTTTGAAACCCGTTTTCAAAAGTTTGTTTTCAGGCCACCAATAAATGAATGAACGACCAAAACGCATCTTCTGTTTTTTTTAAACGGTGTCGTGTAAACGGCCCCTAAATCATACACACTTTAAAGGCACAATATATAAGATTTTTGGATTAAAATATCCAAAAACCACTAGGGCTTACATTATCCCAAATGTTTCCAAGAATGTTTAAATCCAGAGAAATAAGCAATTTTAACCAGGACACGGACATCTGTGCGTCGCCTATCAATGACATCATACCCGCGTTACCCTCGATTTTATTTTGTAGAAAGCATGGAAACACGAAAGACACTTTAATATATTATGTGTTTTATTAGACAGGTGGGCAATTGTTTGGATACATTTACTGACAGAAAACGAATCATTGTTATATAGCTCAACACAGTTAGTCTTGTTTAAATCTCGTTTTGATTTACTGCGAGTGCCATGTTTTACCATGCCTAATATCGCTCTAGCTTACTGCAGTGTGAACAAGTGTCTCATAGTAGCCGCTGAGCGAACACACAGAGAAGCATTATAACATAACTTTCAACACACTCAAATTATGTATCTAATATGATAAAACAGCGCTGCGTTACCCTACAGACGCATGACCGGAAAAAGCAGAAGCGATGCTACAAGCTCATCAAGCTACGCCTTTGCTTTGAACAAGTGACCTCTAGTGGTGAAAAATTACATATTGTGGCTTTAATCCAGTTGTTATATGCCCTTTAGAAGGCTGTATCACAATTTTTTTATTACTATTATTGTTATTTATTTAATTGGTGTTGTTCAAGTGTAAACGAGGACAGTTATTGTTAAAATTGCTAAAATTTGTTAAATTGGGATTTTCAGATGTTCAGAGACACTACCATTCAAAAGTTTTTGGTTAAGATTTTATTTTTAATGAAAAAAAGTATATTTTATTCAGCATGGATGCATTAAATCGATCAGTTTTGGACCACAGCAAATGACAGTAAATACACAGTAAATGTTGATTTCTATTTTAAATACTGTTCTTTCTATTTATCAAAGAACGCATGTACAACAAAATCACAGTATCACAGTTTCCTGAACCATTTTAAGCAGCACAACTGTTTTCAAGATTGATAATTAGTGTTAAATGTTGCAGCGAATCAACATATTTAATGATTTCTGAAGGATCATGCGACACTGAAGACTGGAGTAATGATGCTGACAATTCAGATTGGCCATCACAGGTATAAATGACAATTTAAATGACTTTTTTTTTTCTTTTTTTTTACCAACTGTTTACATTTACACTTGAACTTTCAGAAATTGGTTTCAACAAAAGATCATTTGGACAGGAGGAGGTTTTGGGTTTTGAAACTTACTGTATGTTTTCATAGTACTCTTTCATCTCAAAATATCAAAGAAAATTTGATTCCTCATGATATGGCCCTATTACTTTCAGCAAATACGCAAGTGCATTCTAGCATCAGGTTGTCTGGCTTTCTTTCTAGATGTATAATCTAGTTTCCATTAGTGATCCTCCACTAAAAGCCATTGCTTAAGTGCCGAAATCGGATGTTGTTGCACAATGCCTCTCTATTTGACACATTATTCATAGTCCTTATTTAATCCTTTATGAATCTTTTATGAGTCTTGGGTAATGCCCAGAGGCAAACTGATTGTCTAGCATTTTCTCTTTTGCTGTCATCAGCCATTGTTATTGAAAGCTGTCTGAACATAATTTTAAAGGCAAAATTAAATTATATGAAAGAAACAATGATGTGAGGAATTTAATTATTCAAAATAAGAATGTTGCCAAAGTTTTCCAAATACTTGAACACAGATATGGACTTTTATTGATATGGATATTATAGAGAGAACAGGACCATAGTTTATAGTGTTCATCACATATTTTTACAATTGTGTTGGGTTTCCAATGGTTTGAGGATGAGAACATCATGCAAGCTAATTTAGGTATAGTTTTTACCAAGTGAAAGTTTGCCATGAGTTGGAAGCTTTTTTCAATTATAAAATACACAAAGTATCCTCTAATTCCTTATAAAAGCCTTTTTTTGCCATCCTGAAAATTGTTAAATGGTACACTATGTAACTTTTAAACTCTAGTGGTTAAAAAACAAAACTGCATGCATTTTGCGGAAGAACATTGTTTTGGATGAATATGGTTATTCTACTGCTCATAAAACATTCACTACTAGGCTTAAGAGATATAACCAGTTTAGATGGAAAGGATCTCAAGCTGACTAGCTGAAGAGAGGGGCGGACTGGCTATCTGGAGCACCTGGAGTTTTCACGGTGGGCCGCTGGACAATGTGGGCTGGCCCGTTGCTACGTAAATATATATGAAGAATGAATTATAGTAAAATTACATAGCCTATATCCTTCCTTCAGCCCAGACGAATGAGGCAAAAACTCATCTATTTAGCCTGATCAGTCTCAGTGGTGTAAAAGTGCTCGTCAATGTCAAAATGTTTGAGATCCAATCAAATCGAAGGAGGCGGGATTGTCCACAGAAACCGAGCAGCACTTGAATGCGAGCTGAGGTAAGAAACAGCTGAACATGACGAGTCAATAAAGTAATATTTCCCAACTGTTTACGATTTAAAAAAAAAAAAAAAGTTAAACTACGAACATCAATTTCCAGGGATGAAAACTACTGCTGACCTTTACGAATTTCTCAGATTGTAATGCCATTTACGTTATTCGTCACACAGTGCACAAAGAAACATTAATGTAGCTGTTTTCAGCTTATCAGAGGGATGTTTGTCTGTTTCCAGGCTGTCTTCAGTAATTTCACAATCATTTCAAAATTATTCATAAAACTCAAAATATCATTCTCAAACGTAGGCCTATGTGGCAGACCCCGGTGGTGGGAAACACGAATCAGTTAAATTCGACTACGCCACCCTGGTGGAGACCCAGGGAAATACTCCAAATAAGGACACAGGTAAGTTTTACCAATTGGAGGCAAAGGAATCGATCGAGACGGGATATCGTTACGAAAATATATTTTATTATAAAAGACATTAAAACTCTCGTGAGACATGTCCAACATCTCAATAATTCACCAGAGCCAGGTTTCGTAAGAACAAGACAGGCCGGCTGCAACTCAGGAGGTCATTCAAACCCACCTCAAATTCACACCAAATCAGACACCACGCGCACACACAATGAGGAAGTTGTGTCAGCACGCCTGGCGACACATACAGCGAAAGCAGCGGGACAGCGCCTAAACAGCACCAGGAGGACAGGACGATGAGTGAATTTTAGGAAAATCACACACCTGGTATTACCATGCAGTATAATACACTGCAAACAGATTAAAATAAAAAGAAAATACATTTGTGGACAATCAAATTTGAGAGTAATGAACAGCCCGTCAGATGCAAGGCTCGTACTCGGGAGGCCAGAGCCAACAGTGCTCAACAAGGCCGTACACAGGATACACAAACCATAATATATATAACAATCGACCCTAAGCAAAACAGCGGCGTCACATGTAGTGTCTTCGGTGAGCAGTAAGGATTAGATATCTTGAATTTTAATTCCCCTTCTACTTTTAACAAAACAGAGCGTTAAATAAATTCACAGAGCCCCAAATGTAAGAAAGGGAGAGGCATACTTACGATTTGGGTTGAATAAACACCAGACGCAAAGCTCACAACAGGTACCATGAATCAGTCTATAGGCCAGCGTTTAACACGCGCTATTGGCGCTATACTGAGAGCAATACACAATAAGTACGACAGCAAGTGACCAAGGGATTTAAAATGAACACAACGTACCGGAGCGATCTCCGCCAACAATTTGCCACAGCGCAGACACCACCAACGCCGTTCTAAACTATAAATAGCGCATGTTATAATACAGCGCAGCCATAAGCGGCTCACATTACACCATAGGCAGGATCTCAACATACCTGTACAGGACCGGGGACAGGGAAGGAAGTGCCAGGAGGAAAGCGCACCCAGAATCAAACAGGACCAAAGGAACCAGTCAAAATAAAGGTCTTTAAATACTACAGCCGCTTGCACCTCATTGGTTTACCAATCATACCCAGGCAGGCCAATAAGAGTAGTCACTTCCCCTGCCACACCTACACTAAAACATGTTAAAACTGGCAACTTTCATATTCAAGTAGCTTATGTCCCATGTAGGAAAGTGTCATATACTAAAATAAATATATTATTTGCTAATTAGTTTACATGCATTATTTTACACACTAGCAATAAAAAGTTAGAAAAAATTAAGACACAAATATTAAGAAATATTAATACAATTTAAAACAGTTGTTTTCTATGTGAATACATAGTAAAGTGTAATTTATTCCTGTGATCATTAGCCTACTCCAAACTTCAGTTTCACATGATCCTTCAGAAATCATTCTAATATGCTGTATTTTTCATAAAAATACTCCAAGACCAATATAATTTTTAAACTCGTTTCCACAATTTGAGCTCTATTCCATAAAATTACAGGAGATGTCAAGCTCCTGAAAGAACAAATACTATAACTACTAGAAAGGCAAAACAGTCCACAGCAACAAGTCTTCTAGACCAGAGCATTGTGTTATACTTTAGGTATTGAACTTTATAGTTTTTGTTATTCTGGTTGAAACTCTCTTCACATCCTGATAGCAATCAATAACAGAAGTAGTCTAAATATTAAAACATGTACATACATCGATCAGGCGTAACATTATGACGAGGCATGGACTCCACTAGACCCCTGAAGGTGTGCTGTGGTATCTGGCACCAAGATGTTAGCAGCAGATCCTTTAAGTCCTGTAAGTTGCGAGGTGGGGCCTCCATGGATCAGACTTGTTTGTTCAGCACATCCTACAGATGCTCGATTGGATTGAGACCTGGGGAATTTGGTGTTCCTCAAGCCATTCCTGAACCATGTTTGCTTTGTGGCAGGAGGCATTATCCTGCTGAAAGAGGCCACAGTTTCCATGAAAGGGTGTACATGGTCTGAAACAATGCTTAGGTAGGTGGTACGTGTCAAAGTAACATCCACAGCAGAACATTGCCCAAAGCATCACACTGCCTCCGCTGGCTTGCCTTCTTCCCATAGTGCATCCTGGTGACATGTGTTCCCCAGGTAAGCAACGCACACGCGCCCGGCCATCCACGTTATGTAAAAGAAAACATAATTCATCAGACCAGGCCACCTTCTTCCATTGCTCCGTGGTCCAGTTCTGATGCTCATGTGTTCACTGTTGGCGCTTTCGGAGGACAGGGGTCAGCATAGGCACCCTGACTGGTCTGTGGATATGCAGCCCCATAAGCAACAAACTGCGCTGTGTATTCTAACACCTTTCTATCAATTGGGCAATTTGAGCAACAGTAGCTCATCTGTTTGATCGGACCACACGGACCAGCCTTCACTCCCCACGTGCATCAATGAACCTTGGCCGCCCATTACCCTGTAGCCGGTTCACCACTGTTCCTTCCTTGGACCACTTTTGATAGATACTGACCATTGCAGACCAGGAACACCCCACAAAAGCTGCAGTTTTGGAGATGCTCTGACCCAGTCGTCTAGCCATCACAATTTGGCCCTTGTCAAACTTGCTCAAATCCTTACACTTGCCCATTTTTCCTGCTTCTAACACATCAACTTTGAGGACAACATGTTCACTTGCTGCCTAATATATCCCATCCACTAACAGATGCCGTGATGAAGAGGTAATCAGTGTTATTCACTTCACCTGTATGTAGTCATAATGTTATGCCTGATCGGTGTAAATCTTCTGTGGAAGTCTCAGGACCAAAAAAAATATTCGCCCAATCATTGCATTCGGTCCTAACTTTAAGTTCACTTACATTAATTAAAAGGAGCAATTGGACTTGTAGGCGCCTCTGTTTGCTCTTCTCTAGTGCCTCCCTCTCCCTCTATGTGCAATAATGATGATGTCTCTGTGATTCTCATGAGTGCCTTCTCTTTTCCTGTCCTTTTGATCTGCGGTTTCACAGGTCAGGAGGCATGCTAAGAAATCTCACTTGCAGTGAGGGTCATTTGTCAGACACCAGAGAACATGTGCTCATTACCACTGAACTTCACAGGGACGTGACCCCAAGTGCCTTCCACGTTTGCCCGAGAGTCTACCAGACATGTACTGAAAGCCTGTACTCCACAACTACCATACTTCAACTTGAGCTAAATGTGAAGACAGAAGTGCTTAAATTTTATTGTTGTATTTTGTTTAATAATTTTTGTGTGTATGTATATTTTCTGTTTTCTCAAAGATGCATGTCTTCTGTAAAGCACTTTGTAAACACTGTTTTTAAAAGGTGCTACATAAATAAAGCTTTACTTAGTTACTTATTTGAACAGCATGAGTAAATAATGACAGAATTTAAATGTTTTGGGTGAACTATTTCTTTAGTGAAAAGGCCAAAAATGCAATACAAGAAAACAAGTTTCATCACAAAATATGCAATGCAGACACTTACATAAATATTTTTGATGTAAGATCCTCACATTTCTGCTTTGATACCTCTTGTCACACTGTAAACTCTAATGCTCAAAATAATTAATTGGTTTGAGTATAGCCAACTCAAATTAAACAAATTAGTTCAGTCAAATTAACTTTTATGAGTATTTAGAACTTTCGTTTTATTTTGAGTTCACAAAACTGACATATTTTAAGTAATCTGAATTGTTTTATTGTTTTGAGTTTTATGATACTTGTTTCTTTTCATTTAGACTAATTTAAATTTAACTGAAACTGGCCTGGGGTATCAAAGCATTATGTTACCAATTAGCAAGGTAGCATTTATTGAATTAGCTAGTTAAAGCTAGCCAAGTGTCCACTGCTAAACTAAGTTGATCATTTTCATTTAAATGTATGAATTAGCTTACTCAAATATTTATAATTGAGCAATTAAAATCTATGAGTAAAAAATAAAAATCTGCAAGTTCTGCTTACTTAAACATTACATTTCTTAACTTAAAAAAATTGATGTAACCAATTGCCTCTGATTATTCGGGTTTACAATGCAGACCACATTGTTTGGTTCCTCTGCAGTTCTCCAGCTCTGCTTTCAGGGAACAGAGGGTCCCACTACACAGTACTAGTGCTTAGATGCTGGGGGACAAACTGCTCTGCCATTACCTAGCAGGACATGAGCTGGATTCAGACCAGCGATGTGCACTCTGGCATGGCACATGTAATACACCACTCACAACTATTTTCTGCATCACATCAAAGCCTTGGGGGTTGCACTTTAGGATTAGTTCATGCCATCTTGGTGACTAAGTCTTGTCTGATAGCTGTGACCTACTGTAAGAGGTTTGTAATAGCTGGAGAGAACTATCCATTATCATTCCCAGTCATCTTGATGGCATCTTTCTGGCTGGCACATGCAGCCCTGGAAGTACTGTGTGTTTTCCTGTGATGATAAATCTGAATATTCAGCAGTCAATAATCCAGTCTTAAGTGTCACATGATCCTTCAGAGATCATTCTAAAATGCTTATTTGATGCTTAAAACAAGAAATAAGTAATAAATCAAAGTGATAGACATTCATAATGTTACAAAAGATTTTAGATCTTTCTATTCATCATAACCAAAAAACAATTATCAAGATTTCCACAAAAAAAGTTTTTAAATGTTATAATAATAAGAACCATTTTTAATATTTGAGCACCAAATCAGAATATTTTAAGAATATTTTAACACCTAAATGCATACCTCAGGTCTTTAGTGATCCAGGATGTCATTCACTTCCCTCCTCATTCAGTTTGATATCAACCTTCTTAGTATTCCTCAACCAATTCATTACAAACAATATAACAAGAAAAAAAATAATGTTTTCCCATTCATTTTTGTAAAAAGGTGTGTAACAGTGTCTCATCTTCTGTGCATTTGATGTACAGGCTAAGTCACACTCAGTGATGCAGGTCTGACTGAGAATTGTTTAACTAATTGATAGAAATGCCTGCATTACAGATCTATCTCTTTAGATATAATTTCATTGTCATTAGTCATATGCTGGAAACTAGGGGGCCCTCCCATTTTGAAACAATGCTAAGGACTGGACATAATAAACATTTTGTCCATTAATTTGCTGATCAATTAATTGTCAATCACTTGATGTGTGACGATAGCCATGCACATGTTTTATGCACCTTCCATGGTTTACATACAGGAAGTTGACATGGCTGTAAGCCGTGAACTTGTTCAACATAACTAAAAAGGAATTATGAAAATAATTCCCCTTGTCCTATATGTATGAAGGTGAATGATTTTGGCCTGGATAAGACTGATCTATGCCAGGTAGAGATGTTGTGCAGTTGTAGAATTAAGGGTGTGTGTTGTGTATGTTGTGCATAGGAGATGGGTGGTGTCTATCCTACCATAATCTGTGTTGTATAATTTAGTTCCAGTTTTTACACTGGGAAGCCATGTAGCTATGTGTGCCGTGAGGTGTGAATGGCCTCATGAAGTATCTTCACTCCCATCTCCCATGTTAAGTTGTGTGTGTGTCCTGGCCGATGCAGGCGAGCCCAGACCCTTGTGGAATCTGAAGAGTGGCAGCCATCAGCCTGAAAGGAAAACAAACACAGAGAGAGAAACACAGTCTAATATTGAACCTTTACACACATTTCACTAACATAGATATTGCTATCTTATTTTTTCTCTTTAATGGTCTTAGCCAGACAGTTGTTGTAGATGGCTTTAACCTGTTAAGGTTTTATGCCATTATGGGAAAGTTTGTTTTAGTTTACAAAGACATTAATCATCATCATGATCAGGTTTCTGTAAAGAAAAAGGTCAAATAAACTGATTTATAATGGTCAGATCTGAATGCTGGTGTTTCAGCGCAAGTCAGACAGGTTGCACCATAAGTTACTGTTGTAGTTGAGATTTCCACAATCTGCTTTGTTGATAGCATTATCACACCCAGGTTACCTGGGGGGGGATCTCTTTAAATGGCACTGTTTACTCAAGCCAGATCTGTGTTTAGAGCATCAGACCACCTGATGTGGTGCTGTGCCGTTTGTTTAGGATTTGGTATCTATGGTGCCATTCAAACACTTGACCATTTGGATCTCTGTGGTGTGTAAACCCTGTGGAGTTAAGGCCTGAGGTTAAGATAACACACAACTTTCTTTACATTGCCAGTAAAATAACTTCCCCAATCAGATCCCATGTAATCTGACGCTCCCAGAGAGGAGTTTTCTAACGCTTGCGCTCCTTTGTTTGTGGTTTTATCACAATGGAAAACTTGCACCTCCCCGTTCTCACTGGGTTCCAGATCACTGAAATGTAAATTCTTAGGCCTTGAATGAATTCAGCCTACTGAAATTACAGCAATCAGGTTAATCATTTAACTAGGCATTGTAATTTTTCTTATTAAAGATTCTTGCACAAATAGAAGGTAAAGAAATTCTTTCTCTTTTAGTTTTTCATTTCAGTTTTCTTTCTTGACATTTCTTTCTTTAACCATCTTCATTCACATTTCCATCACTTCAACACTAGTAGTGCTCTTGCCATCTTGCTCCCTACCTGCACATCCCATCTTTCTACCTTCTGAATAATGCTTAATCATAATGAGATTAAAAGCCATTTGTGGCTATTATAATATAATCTACATTATAATGTGATCATAACATAAATCATATTCTATACTATAAATATAGTATATATAAACATTTTATTTGCTGGTCTCAAGAGGGTCTCTGCTGAGTAATTTGTCCAGAATGACTTATCTCACTGATCTTTTAGAAGGCACACCTTTGACTGGCCCTGCAGCTGCAGATGTGCTGGCATGTGCATTGTGTGCACAGCAACAAGATCAAACTGGAAACCAGTTATCAACTTAGTTGCTGTGGACATTCAATAAACTGCAAACACTGAGAGCACGGGTCAAATCATTGCTCAGTTTAAAGATTTTTGTGACTACAATATAAAAGTGGGCACAATTTTCTTGTTTTGGGCTGAGATGTTATCAATTGCATTCTTTAGAGAATCTGTTTGCATATGAAAAGGAAGGTTTGACAAACACAGGTCTGAGGGAGAACCAAAAGATTACTTTTGGTCTGTTAATTTTCTCAGTATCTTTTGTGACACTAATAAACACACAAAAGTGCAGCAATTGCTAGGTCTGAAATAAGACCAAAGTAAAATGCTATATTTTGTCAGACATTTATAATTGTGACCTCAGTCCTGAACCAATTTAGTCCACCTTCACATTTTACACACAAAGGATTCAGGTGAAGTACTTTCATGGATATTTTTAAGATCATCTAATCACAAGATTTTATTCATACGTTAGCGGGACCATTTGTTTTTTCTCCGTGTTGCACAGGTTGCCACAACGCAAATAAACAAACGTAACTGGACATTTTCCTCAGAATTTAGGTCTTAATTTACAGGCCTCTTTGGAGTACCAAAATAAAATTTGGATGATGTTATTCCAGTTTAGAAGTTCTCTCTTGCTGCATAGGCAAGCAAGGAGAAATTTAAAGCAAGGGATATAATTTCTACTCTACGCTGTTGCTTTCATGTCCCTGATAAGCAATGTGGTTGTCTAATTCTCAAGCCCTGATCGGATTCATACAGTATTCAGTATATACTCCCAACATTTCTAAAAGGCAAATAAGACTGGACTTACCATAACAGCTGAAGAAAGAGAAGGAAATCAAACCTCTTGCTTGTTGCAATCCCAATATTTCGCTGAAAAGACACTCGCATCCTGGAGATCACGTCGGGGTCACCACTTTGTAAGCTCCATCCGTTAGCCCAAAAACGGAATCTAACGGCTTGGTTGAAGGATTCTGCGTGTAAGCCTTTTCAGCATTTCTGTTAAATTCACTTAATTTATTAATATCTAATTTTAAATCTGACTCCATGAATAAAGTGATCTGACTCCAATTTTATGTGACTTCGTTCATTTTGTTACGTTTGTAATTTAACAGCTGGTGATTCGTTGTGATTTAATTTGGATCGTTGATTCTTCTTAGTATCTCTTATTTTCAAATATTCGTTCATCAAGGGACCCAAAACCACACAGAGACTGAGTGCTCGCGAGAATTACACTAGCTCACGCTTGCAAACCCGCCAGTTCTGATATTAGTCAGAGGATTGCAGAGTGAATATTTTACCTTTAAGTGGTCGCACCTGCTTACTCAACAAAAAGCGTAATTTGATTAATAGACACGAAAGCTGCAACTTGCTAATACAGTGATAGTCAGAAATCAGATTATCCCGCATGCTGCGCTCCATGCTTCAGTCATGGGGTCCTCAGTTTGATCTATCCTGGCCAAACATTTACGGAAGTAACGGACTCCACATTGATCCATACTAGAATAATGATTTCAGAAAATACAAGATGAATCAAGATTAACATTTATTTTGGCCAGACAGAACTTAAATAAACATAATTAAACATGAATCCATGGTACACAACTTTCAGCATAAAAATATAAAATACAATTACAAAAATAGTTTCAAAGAGTCATTATATCTGGCACAGTACACACAGTGTGTGTGAGTGCCTCTCGGCCACTGACACAGCACTGCATGGGGGCTCTGGCTACAGAATGTTCCCAAATGGCAGCTCTGCTACCCTTCCTTAAATACCCAGACCAGAACAGAGGGTGGTAAATATTTGCAACACAACACCTAGTTTGGGGGAGAGGATCAGATATCTTCTGAGACCACTCAAAAGGAGAACAGAATTCTCATATGTTTCAGTCTTTCTCATTCTACCAGTGACTACAGTGAAGTTGAGACCATTTTACCAATCGCACTGAGACCTTTAAAAAGATACCACACATGACAGAGGAAAAACAATAGATTTACAAGATGCATCATCTGTGGTATATCTGCATTCTGTGGCTTGAATCAGGGGGAGGGAAGGGAGGAGGGAGAGGGGGAGAAGGTTTTGGGCAGGCCGATGACCTACTCTCTTTCTGTGAGATCTTCTCTCCAGATTAGTGAGTTTTATTGTTCTATTGCAGGGGGTTGGATCTTCAACTTTTGTCTTAGCAGTAAAACCGATTCTTACAAGTGTAAGCATATTTTTTCTGCACAATAATTTAATCTTTGATGCCTAAATAAGTGCAATTCACATTTATTCCACAAGGTGGCAATGTCTGATACACAATGATGAAGTGACGTTTCACTCATAGTTACCGCAGGCAGAAAACAAAAGAATAGAAAGAATCATCAGCAAAACTTGAAATGGCTCAGCGATTTACTGCAGAACAAGAACTAAACACAATCAAATATTAGTGTCACTGTCACTTGATGGTGGATCTGGTGAAGAAGCTGTCAGCGATCAAAATATTGATTTTGAAGATGTTAAAATTATAGTTCTGAGAATATGTTTGAGATGGTGAATATGATCCAGATGCTGAATGTACTGGGAAATGAGCTCTGACGAGGACAGTGATGATGGTATAAAACATCTGCTCAAACTGAACCATTCCAAGCTCCAAAAGGTAACAACATATGCTTTATTTTATTCTTCTGTAATTGTTACTCTAATATCAGGAGAGATTTATAGTATTGTGACAGGTAGAGATCCATCTGTGTTTGAAATGTACATGGGTCGCTAAAGACCCGAACATGTATAACGATTGGCGAAACATACATGTGTTAATTACAAGAGTAAGAAAGAAACAACTAAAATACACAAAAACTGGCAGTCAACGTTGTCACAAAATCAGTCAATCCATATTTTTCCCCAGATTAAAAATTGTAATACAGTAAAAGCGGATTAAGTAAAATCAGTTTGGTTCAGCAGGTTTACTAGACAGGACATCCTTAATCGTTTCTTCTCCCACCTTTTTCCCTCCTGACCTTTTTTCCTCCTGACCTTTTCACAGTCCAGAGGTTTGTAATCCAAATATGTCTCTTTTTTTACAGTTAAATAAATATATAAAGCTTTTTTAATCCCCTTTAGCTGAACCATTTGGGCAGCAGCGGTTTGTACATCATAGAGCTTTAGCCTGGCTCAGTGTGAGAGAGCAGAAATAGATCTGTCACTACAGCCCTCCAGTAGATCAAGGGATTTGGCCAAGACACTTAGCTTGATCTTTTCATTATAATATATATATATATATATCCACTCACCTAAAGGATTATTAGGAACACCATACTAATACTGTGTTTGACCCCCTTTCGCCTTCAGAACTGCCTTAATTCTACGTGGCATTGATTCAACAAGGTGCTGAAAGCATTCTTTAGAAATGTTGGCCCATATTGATAGGATAGCATCTTGCAGTTGATGGAGATTTGTGGGATGCACATCCAGGGCACGAAGCTCCCGTTCCACCACATCCCAAAGATGCTCTATTGGGTTGAGATCTGGTGACTGTGGGGGCCATTTTAGTACAGTGAACTCATTGTCATGTTCAAGAAACCAATTTGAAATGATTCGAGCTTTGTGACATGGTGCATTATCCTGCTGGAAGTAGCCATCAGAGGATGGGTACATGGTGGTCATAAAGGGATGGACATGGTCAGAAACAATGCTCAGGTAGGCCGTGGCATTTAAACGATGCCCAATTGGCACTAAGGGGCCTAAAGTGTGGCAAGAAAACATCCCCCACACCATTACACCACCACCACCAGCCTGCACAGTGGTAACAAGGCATGATGGATCCATGTTCTCATTCTGTTTATGCCAAATTCTGACTCTACCATCTGAATGTCTCAACAGAAATCGAGACTCATCAGACCAGGCAACATTTTTCCAGTCTTCAACTGTCCAATTTTGGTGAGCTCGTGAAAATTGTAGCCTCTTTTTCCTATTTGTAGTGGAGATGAGTGGTACCCGGTGGGGTCTTCTGCTGTTGTAGCCCATGTGCGTGTTATGGCTTCACAAATACTTTGCTGCATACCTCGGTTGTAACGAGTGGTTATTTCAGTCAAAGTTGCTCTTCTATCAGCTTGAATCAGTCGGCCCATTCTCCTCTGACCTCTAGCATCAACAAGGCATTTTCACCCACAGGACTGCCGCATACTGGATGTTTTTCCCTTTTCACACCATTCTTTGTGAACTCTAGAAATGGCTGTGCGTGAAAATCCCAGTAACTGAGCAGATTGTGAAATACTCAGACCGGCCCGTCTGGCACCAACAACCATGCCACGCTCAAAATAGCTTAAATCACATTTCTTTCCCATTCTGACATTCAGTTTGGAGTTCAGGAGATTGTCTTGACCAGGACCACACCCCTAAATGCATTGAAGCAACTGCCATGTGATTGGTTGATTAGATAATTGCATTAATGAGAAATTGAACAGGTGTTCCTAATAATCCTTTAGGGGAGTGTAAATATATATATATATATATATATATATATATATATATATACACACACACTTTTATCCATCAAGGACGAATCAAACTGATCAAAAATGAGTGAACTGTATGTATATGTTCAGAGAGGATATTTGTTTTAATGACCCAACAAGTTCAATTAAACCATCAAAATATAAGAAAAATATTTTATATTTTGTAAATATATTAAATATGAGGGAAGAACAAAACAAACTTGGTTAAGGTATTTATCTGATAAAATTACTTGGCAAAAAAAGAAAAAAAAAACTTGGCAAACTACAGCTACAGCATTTATTTTACTATGCAAAACAAAAATGCATAGAAACTGGCGACAGGGTCATGGACGGCCAAGGCTCATTGATGCATGTGTGGGCCGATCAAACAGACAAGGTACTGTAGCTCAAATTGCTCAAGATGTTAATGCTGGTTCTGATGTACATCCTTTCATGGAAACAGTATTCCCTGACGGCTGTGGCCTCTTTCAGCAGGATAATGTGCCCTGCCACAAAGCAAAAAAAATTTAAAATTAAAATTGTCAGCAATTTACTCATAAAGACGTCGCAAAGATATGATTTCCCTGAAAGGCAGTCTGGCAATGGACTTGTAAAAGTTTCAGTGATAAGGATCAAGGTTAACTTCTCTAATGTTCTAATACACTCAGACAAAGTCCCTTTAAGAAGATATAATATAGAGGCTATATAAAGTCTTTGACTCAGATCATCTGAGTTCTGTCATTTATGCTTCGACACACAATGGCTTAAAAATGTTAAACATTTAGAGTATTTAAGTTAGTCTACTGAACTGTAAGCTTGAGAGTCTCCCAGTGGATTTCGGCTCTTTAAAGTAATGGAAGCCTCAGTACAGACACATGGGGACTAGTCGTATATGTAGTATCACAACCCCAAACGCTGTATTAATGAATGACTTTTTTCAAAATGAGGGTTACAAAGGGGAATTTTCACAACAATGCTATCACAACATGCTCTGATTGGTCACCTGGTCCAATGTGTTGTGATTGGTCAACCACTTTAAGTGTGTTTCAAATTTCAACACACTACTAACACAACCAGCCCTTGCTTCTTCTTCTTTTCTTTCCTTTTCCTTTTTTTTCCTCTTTGTTTTTTTTTTTTTGTTTGTTTGTTTGTTTTTTGCATATTCCTTGGCTTGGAATTATTTAAATGAGGGATATTGTGACCCAGTGTTTGGGTAGTTTTTGTGTAACCCAGATCCTGGGTCAGACGTAACAACCCAGTTTTTGGGTAGTTTTTGTGTAACCCAGATCCTGGGTCAGACGTAACAACCCGGTGTTTGGGTAGTTTTTGTGTAACCCAGATCCTGGGTCAGGCATAACAGCCCAAGGATTGAGTTATAGATCATAGGTTTTCTCAAAATGATCAAATTGGTGCATGTCTTTGGTAAAATACAAGTTTGTGTACAATTATTTTATCTATAAATTTGTTATTGTGCTGTATATTGCTTATTTTTATGCAAAGCAACATACAGGTGTGCGGTGAGTCACCTAAACGAATGTCGGTATATTTGCATGATGGACACGCCTTATGCCTTGCATACAATTCTATGATTTTATTTTAAAAGATGCAGAATACAACTACTTATGATGTTAAAATATGTTCTCAGAACTTTACACTGATTGTTTATGGACAGGTATATATACAGACCACATATTTCGGCTACGAGTGAAACACAGGGCAGCAGTCTAAAGCTAGAAATTTCTTTGCTGAACATGATACAAGCTCCAGCACGAGATCCAAAGACCGTCCGATTACACTTGAATCACTTCTAAATGTTGAATTTTTACATCTAATATTTTTTAAGCGAGCTTAAATGTTGGAAATATATATTAAAAACTATATAAAATATGCTACTCTGTAAAATATGATTAAAAATAAAGGAATTATCATGCAAGCCAGTGGTTGTGTCAAGTATTTTAAAAAAGTGTAGAGGTTTTAAATTAATCCGTAGGCATTAATTCATGTATGAAGTAAAAAAATAAAAATACAAAAAAACTAGATTTATAGTAAAAATGAATCAACCATGCTGTGTTAAATTAACCCATTACACTGGGTTAAATAAAAATTAACCCAACATGTGTTCTGTCCTATATTTACCCAACCCAAATTGGGTTGTTTTTAACCCAGTGTTTTTTAGAGTGTGTGCTTTGTAACTTCGCAGACCTTTTTTATGCTGAAACAGCAACATTACTGTAACGATACTGCTCCAAGACTCAAAGGTTGAGGATCCAAATGCAGCTTTATTGGAAGGTATTCCACAATCGTAGTCAAAACAATGCAGAAGGTCATACACAGGCAAGCAGTCCAAACAGGCAAACAAAGCAGGAAGACAGGCAAAAGGGTAATCCACAGAACAGGTAAATAATCCAAGACCAAGAGAAAAGACACAAGAAACCAGGAAGAGTGCTCAGAATTGCAGTTATTACACTAAACAAGACTTAGCAACAAATGACAAGGTGAACAGGCTAGATATAGGCAGAGGTAATAAGGTAAACGAGGCACAGGTGTAAACAATGAGTGATGAGTCCGGGCAAAGGGTTATGGGTAATGTAGTCTTTGATGGAGTGACAGTCCGGGGTGGAGTGCCCTCTTGTGGTAACCACGGGGCACTCTCACTGGTGATTGTGACAATTACACACTAAAAAGATTTTAAAAGGCATAATAGTACCCCTTTAACTTTTCACCAGGCTTTTAAGTTGTGAACTGCCGTGATACGTACAATAGCCAATGTAATATTCACGTTCATCTGTTTCAGATAAATCTCGACATGCTTTTAACGCCACTCACTGGACATTTTGCTTTGAAAAGTGTTGCGAAACATGCAAGATAATATCAATTTGCAGAAATGTCGCCACAGGCACGTTTTTTCCAATAAGCCTGGGTCGGAAAAAAACTGTGACTTTATGGCTCATTTTCAACTGACTGTCACTATTCTTATCTCATTGATTCATTTATTTCTTGGAGTTGCAGACAATGAGATGTTTGGTGCCAGCTAAAGTCTTCTGCAAAGGACACATCTGGTTGCAGGCTGCCCTATGGGCTCATAACACCTTGAGGAAGCCTTGGGGCAGCTGTGTCTACAGGATGAACCCTTACAATGGTCGTGAGTCTATCGGCAGAACTCTGCGCTACATTATCATTCACCTTCAGTCTCAATTACACAGCTGCAGAAAAACCACACACAATATTGTAAACAATATTCAGGATGTCAAATACATCGCTCTTAATCCTAGCCGTTTCTCAGCTAGAATAGTAATTTAGGAGTTCAAGTTCATATTTGTATGTGTAAAATACATTCGCTGAAGGACTGTGGAAGTCGACTGAAATGAGACATTAATGTGTTTTCTGCCCATGGGCAGAATGAAAATTCAATTTATATTATGAAGATAAGAGCAGGACTGCTTTTGTAACATTTCACTTTTTTATTATTACAGGGCCATTATTCACTTCAATGGAAAACCCCTATTGGGATGTTCAGTGTGATTCTGAAGTTTGGATTATTACCTCAGAGTCTGGATAATTTAGACATGTTATTTCATTAGCATTCATATTATATGTTGGTTCTAGCACATATACTGTACATGTTTGTATGTTTAGACACTAAAACTAACAAATTCTTCACCAGAAAAAAATGCTTCCTTTAAAGTTAATGAATAATGAATTAATGGAATTCATTAATGGTCGTGCTATGTGTATAATTAAATATGTTAAACACATCAATTAATTAAATATGATTCATTGATTAATTAAGTGATTAATTAAATATGTTCAACACATCAAATTCGTTTAACACAATTAAAGACTATAAAGTTAATTTGACATCATAACAGTTCCATTCTGCACTGTGATTTCTGAATTCACATACGTAGAAACACACATAAATCAGTATCAAATGTGGTAATCAACACAGATGCTGCTTTACTTATATTTCATACTTTTGAAGCTTTCATCATAATTATGTTCAGCCATACAAAAGGTGCAAATGACTTTACTTTCATTAGGCCCATCTGGATTTCATTTGTACTTAATTTTTTCATTAAAACATCTTTCTCAGATGTTTCTCAGAGTAACATCCACATGGATGGCAGGACCCAAGGTTTCCCAGCAGAACATTGCCCAAAGCATCACACTGCCTCCGCCGGCACGCCTTCTTCCCATAGTGCATCCTGGTGCCATGTATTCCCCAGGTAAGCAATGCACACACACCCAGCCATCCACATGATGTTAAAGAAAATGTGATTCATCAGACCAGGCCACCTTATTCCATTGCTCCATGGTCCAGTTCTGATGCTCACATGCTCACTGTTGGCGCTTTCGGCGGTGGATAGGGGACAGCATGGGCACCCTGACTGGTCTGCGTCTATGCAGCCCCATACGCAACAAATTGCGATGCACTGTGTATTCTGACACCTTTCTATCAGAACCAGCATTACCTTCTTGAGCAATTTGAGCTACAGTAGCTCGTCTGTTTGATCGGACCACACGGACCAGCCTTCACTCCCCACATGCATCAATGAGCTTTGGTCACCCATGACCCTGTCGCCAGTTCACCACTGTTCCTTCCTTGGACCACCTTTGATAGATACTGACCACTGCAGACCGGGAACACCCCACAAGAGCTGCAGTTTTGGAGATGCTCTGACCCAGTCGTCTAGCCATCACAATTTGGCCCTTGTCATACTCACTCAAATTCTTCGCTTGCCCATTTTTCCTGCTTCTAAAACATCAACTTTGAGGACAAAATGTTCACTTGCTGCCTAATATATCCCACCCACTAACAGGTGCCGTGATGAAAAGATAATCAGTGTTATTCACTTCACCTGTTCACCTGTTATGCCTGACCGGTGTATATATATAAAAAAAGTTTTTTGTCATGCTTTACAAAAAAGGAATCATAAAAAAAGTTAATTGAATATAAAAAATACCATAAAAAGTAAGAAGTAAAAGTATTTAGGTATATGCAGAAGTTCTTATTACAGGTAAGATTCAAACTTTATGTAAGGTATGCTTAACTTATACATGCTGATTAGGATGACCTCTTGAAGATGAGCTTTACCTTACAGAACCTCTTTCAGCATTAAATCGGGCAAGTTTGCACACTCCCGCTAAGAGCATTTCTGTGTTTTACTTGAGGTTCTCCTTTCTTCAGGGGTATTGAAACATTTGTGATGTTCAGCATCCAAAACACTCATCCCTGCCCCTGAATGATGGACAAATTGCATTGCACACGTCATCATGCAACTAGCAACAAGGATGTGGAAAACATTCTAAAAAACAACTCATATTTGAGTGACTGACATTAATGGGAGGTGTTCCACATGATGCTGTCACTCAAATTTGCTCTTATTCCCAGAGTTTTCCATGCCGCTTCTGCCGTAAGGGCAGAAGGCAAAGCTGTTCTGCATTTTACACGTTACACAAGGCCGTCAGCAAGGCGCAAATGCATGTTAAAGAACTGCCCCATTGTGCTGATGAGGTTCTTAATGCAGATCGGGCACGACACTTGACTCTGGCCCCTGGATGTTTTCCAGTGCATTATCAGCCTTATTCACTCTTCCAAACACTGTGTCTACATTAACCTTGGAACGGAAGGAGTCATCCAAGCATATCAGGAGCAGCAGTGGGCAGGAGATAGTGGAGCAAAATGGCTTCTGCATTCAGAAACTCATGCAAATCAAGTCTGTGTGTATTCATAATCCCATTTCCTCCAGGTGGATTAGTAAAAGGGACAAAACCTAGGCCATCAAATTAAGGTTTAAATGTGATGCTTATTTATTTGGCCTTTCTAATAATTGATTTAAAACATGTATGGTACATAAAATGGCCTGAATACACCTCTCAGTGCCTCTCATGAGTATTGATTAATCGTCTGATCATGGTTATTGGATCTAATCGCAATTAATTGTAAAGCATACACAAAGATAGTCAAAGGTCTTCCTTAATATGAAATAAAGGTTTGTGGGTTTTATAAGACTGCATATTATATTATATTATATTATATTATATTATATTATATTATATTATATTATATTAGTTTTTCATTTCTGAATTACAATAATTTTTTGTGAGGGTAAAGTAAAAACAAATGTGGGGGGATAAGTTACCTGGTTACCTTAAAAAAAAAATATTTCATTGAGTTAATACAATGAAGGAGATTGGTTTAATAAATAGAAACTCAAAATATCTTTATTATCTAAGTTGATGTGACAAAAGATAAAAAGTTGTGATAAATCCTGAAATCTTTTAGAAATAAAATGCTTAAACAAAACTACTTCATTGTTTATTAATGTTTTAACAACTATTGCCAAATCAAATTCATATAGTGATACACCATATCATAATTATGCGCAATGTATGTAATCAATAGACATGCAAATAACTAAATAAACTATATTGTATGTAATGTAATTATTTCTAGATTATTCTTGCATTATTAACATATACACATTAACAATAGTCAATAATAGGAGTTATTAAACATAAATATTACAAAATAACTGCTTAACTTCATTTTTCTGCTGAAGCAGCCGCCATTTTGAATGTTTTACCATGACTTTTCTGGAGACTTTGCCAAAGTCGGAGATCTCAGAAAACAATTAACAAATTGAAATTATGAGTTCTGCAAGGATGCGAGCGATTTTGACCAGTTGGATATTACAGTAAATCCAACAGGGAGTTAACATACCTATGAAATGGCAAGTGGTGGTGGTGTGACAGGACAGAATTTGCTTTCACATTGTTTATCTTTTGTGTTCACAAGAGACTCCCAAAGTGGTTTGGATGAATGGATTTATGGGAACTCTTCTTGTAATAAAAATGCCTTATTCAATAAAGGTGACCCGACTCAAAGAAAGAACATGGTTTATCTCGACTTCACCTTGAATAGGGCTTGCTCAGACATATCAGTAGTCATTGGTGACAGTAATCATTCTTGAGTACAACTTCATTAATCAAATAACTTCAGAATGATACAAGGCATCAAAGCAACAACAGATACATAAGCAAAAAGCGCTAAATGCATTTTCATGTGGGGTTAGTCTTGTTTCTCATTCTGAACGGTTTTGCTGTTTATTTTTAAGCATGATCCTAAAGAAGACCTCAAGCTGTTTTAATATTGCTCTCACCTAACAGAATATCTGGTGGGCTTGGCAGAACTATAATTTGTTATTGATTGAGTGGTACAATATTCACTGGAGATGCACACTGCGCTCATAGAGGCTTAAACTAACATTCCTACAAAGGAGAAGGAAAAGAAAACTACATTGGCACTTTTGCACTGTGCTAAATTTGCATGCCGCAGTGTTAAAGGCACGTTGAATGAACCGCATTTGGATGTACATGAGTCAGAACGTCATGCATTTGTTTAATAGTAAAGTAGCACAAATTGAAGTTTTGATACACTAAGCGTGATTGTAAGCACCGAGAGCATCCACACATTCACAATTAAGTCTCGAAATATTCCCCAGAGATGTACAGCCGCCCACATTCGCCACACAAAAGCTAGTGTCGAAAACAAGCAAGTTGAAATTGGTTTCCGGTTCCCCATCAGTGAACAAACATTTATACTTCAAGTAGTAGATCTTAAACATTTTTGCATGTTTCTCTCTCCGCTAAGGATATCAGATTGATGCGCTGTCACTGAAGACGACATTTGTGAATAAGCTAGTACAACATGTACGTCTTTTTCTATCTATCTCTAATTATCACAGGTGCAGGTGTCTGTGAGCACATTAGTGAGTCTTAACACAGAGCGATGCAGGAAGGCCTGAGGGGAAATCTGTGGCGCTGGTGAAGCGAAGGAGGAATGAATCGTAATAGTCATCTTAAACCCATATTACTTATGGAAATTGGCTCTGTGGTTTGTTTCTCTGCAATTATGTTTTTCCTATTCCTGCATGTGAAGATTCCAGAAGAAAGGGTAAAAGAAGTTATCATTGTTGTTAATTGATTTGTATGTATTCCCATGACAGCGACAACTTCAATTTTAAAATGAATAGAGACATCGCTGCTGCAATGGAGACATAGTGATGCATCACTGCACCAAATGGGGCTATGGGGAAATAGTGAGCTCAAACAATAGTGCTCGATAGTACACAAGCAAAAGATGTATTGATGCTGACATTGAGATTCGATTGTATTCAAATTCAATGTTGTTGCCATTCTTTTTTCAAACACACTTTATGCAGTACATTTGTATGTTCCTATGGATAAAACAATGTTAAAGATGGAATTCATATTAATAATTTTTCATGCCACAATTAATTGAAAACAGGTGAATTTAAAATAATTTCAGTACTTTTGGTTTAAGTGAATGTTGTCTATTTGTCCAGGGTATTACACTAAATTCTAACATGAAACCCCTTTTAACTGAGTAAAAAATGTTTGCAATGTTTACAGAAAAATACTGTAAAAATGCTACAGTAACACCTGTTATTCAATGAAATATTGTAAATGGTTCATAACATTAAGTTTGGAGCACTGCATTCACATGGACTGTTTTAACGATATCTTTACTACCTTTCTGGGCCTTGAAAGTGGTCTTTATGTTGCTGCAGATGTGGGGTCAGAAAGCTCACGGATTTCATAAAAAAATATCTTAATTTGTGTTTCGAAGATGAACGAATGTCTTACGGGTTTGGAACAATATGAGGGTGACTAATTAATGACAGAAATGTTATTTTTGGGTGAACTAACCTTTAACATCACATTATATATAATTTGGTCAAATACTGTCAGATTTTGCCCAGTATGAACAGTTCCCAGAAGTGTGTGACATATACGCTGCATGACCATACCTCGGTCATTACAGCTCTCTGAATGTTTGGCATGGTAATGGATATGACAATGTTGATATGTTTGGTCTTTTGCAGAATAGTTCTATGTGTGAGTGGTGGATTAAGACTCTTTGGTGCCCCTGGGCATTGACACCAGAGTGCCCGCAGGTCTTGCAATAACATCTTTATAGTTTTTTTGAGGTTTTGAAATAAAAATACAATTTTAAAACTCCTTTACACTCTGCCCCTTTCTTGTTTGCCAACGGCTGCCAAGTACAACGTGAAAGTGCTGATGCTCTGTAGTGGATTCACACATCCATAAGCAAAGCAGTTTCATTTTGGTTAAAGGGACGCGAGTCATGCGACACCGCACAGCACACTCCCAGAATCTGTTAGCGTACCGTGAATGTGTGAATCTGTGATAGATCGTCCGTCCACTGATTCACAACTTTCAACAAAACATTCATGGCATTTAGAACGTTCTGATGAAAGGATATATAGGGTATAAAGCCATGGCTAGAAAGACGCTTGAGAACCGGAGAAAAAATATTTGCATGGTGCCTCCCTGGATGTGGTGCCCCTGGGCACTTGCCCAATTGCCCATATGGTTAATCTGCCTATGGCTGCTGCAGAGCAAGTACGGGACTTGCTACTGCCGATACATACACGACATGCTGCTGTGAGCAAGACATGCTGCTGCTGTACAATAGCATGCATGAGTTACACATAGAGGTGGAGCTGGGGAAGATGGAGGGTTTCTGAAAGCATGCTGCAACTGCTACAGCAAATGCTGATCAAGTAGATTGAGCAGCGATCTCATTGGCTGCTGATACGCAGGAACCAATCAGCTGTGCCCTATAGAGAATGATGTGATTGCAAGTGTTTGAGTTAAGGACCTATCAGCCTGTGCCACCTACAGTTTCATGACAGAACTTTGTATTAATAAATAATAAATAATGACTTTTAGGCAACATTCGGATTTATCCAAAAACATTTTTGCCATTAGTTTCACACAATGCAAAGAGACTGATTTGAATCTCTCTGGGCATAAATGTAAATGTACAAAAGTACAAATCATTGTTCCATGAAAAGACATCTCTAGCAGAAGATCTGTACATGTGAGAAAGAGTTTGGACTTTGCTCTGTGGATTTGGGATAGGTGTAGCTTACATAGTGTTTAGTCTCTTAGCACATGGATGTAAAAAAGAAAAGCACAGCATCCTGTCCCTCTAGCATAGATCCACAGTAGGCCTCAAAACGGGTCAGGCTGTGAAAAAATGTCAATCATCCTAAGGTTTGCCTAGATCTCATGCCCTGAAATCATCTCATAAACCTTAAAAAGTTTTAAATGATCAGCACAAGTTCTTAAATGTGGAGAGACCAAATGCTGAGGAAATATTTTTTCTATTGTTTTTACAAAATGTACAGTTGCCAACAGCTTTTGGAAAAATATGAGGATATGTAATTGAGCACGACCATCGACTGGGAACACTGAAAGGGTTACTAAGGTCCTCCCCAGTCTTTCCCAACCTTTTTTGGTCCATGAACCCCCACCATCCTAATAATAAGGCTCAACCCAGAAATGTGTTTATATTTATAGTATATGGGATATCAATTAGCATGTCACTCTTTATAATAAGACGCTAGAGCTTGTTTGCCTTTCAGAACTTTCAACATTTCTGGGAGCAATTATGGAGAAACTTTCTAAAGAAAGTATTCATTTATCAAAAGTACAAAAGTAAAGTCATTTACTCTCTTTGTATGATGGAATTTAATTATCATTGAAGTGTAATGAGTATGAAATATCACCTATGAGACCAAACATTTGTACAAATTTTGTCAAATCTGTAACACATTTTAAGATTAATGAGGTCCTTTTATGCTTTTTTACATTTTCAACTTTTTTTGTGTAATGTTGCTGTTTGAGCATTAAAAAGGTCTGCAAAGTTACAAAGCACAAAGTCACTCCAAAAGGAATTATTCTCTATATCAGTGTGCACTGTTTCTGAGCTCCCTGAAATGCCTCCATAGTAGTCTTGAGTTTTCTTCCAGGAACGCACACATCATAATGTTTCATCATTTAAATAGTAAGGCATGTGCAAAAAAAGGGGGCAAGGCATGGTTGAGTTACATTGCGTTATTAGTTTGTTGAAACTGGCGGTTATGGTAAGGGGCGTGGCATTTCCCAAACACGCTCAGAGCGATTGACCAATCACAACACACTGGTGTAGTCGACCAATCAAAGCACATTGCGCTTTTCAGAAGGAGGGGCTTCATAGAGGCAGGAACTAAACAGAGCATTCCTGACAGACTGGGAAGAGAGGAGCTGCAACAATGTCAAATATGTGAAAAATAAGGTGTTTTAAAACATTCAAGCATGATAACCAATTTTATAGTCTCCAAAAAAAAAATCAAGACTTTGAAAAAGATATAATAGGTCCCTTAAATACATAAAGTGCAAGGAAAGCAAGCTTTATTTTGGTATTGCAAATTTGCATTGAAATTCAATTGAAAATTATACAGCCTGCCTTTGTAATTTTAGACCTGCCTTTTTGACATTGGTTTCCAACCTTTGAGAGATGTAATGGAAAACATGAAAGAATTTTGAATTATGAAAAAGAGAAAAGTGCGACTAAGACGTGTAAAGAGCAGAAATCCACCTGTCTGGAGTTTATAGTCCAAAAAGTGAGACCACTTTGAAAATTTCGGAATCAAAATCTAATATTAACCTGGAAATTAACAAGACAAAGAAGAAAGAAACACTGGCATAAAATTAGTATTTCAGATTCTGCACTATTTCTAGGTCAAACACACATACATATACATGCACATGCAACACTGAATAATAAAAAAATACATTACATTTGAAAAATAGAATTAAAAATTGTATTAGTGTGCTCTTTTGGGCCTCACTGTATATTCTTTGAAGTGTCATACATTTAAAAAAATTAATTTAGACGCTACACACCTCATTAATCACGATGGTTATGATAATATCCTGACCGAAATTTATTTATTTACATTATATTTTTGTATTCTATAGGTTTATCTTTCCAAAAACGCCTGGACACTGCTTAAATACCCCCTAGGGTACATGGTTGGGAATCACTGCTCTATGGTAAAGTCTACACTCGCCGGGTCCCGAGGGAGAGGGGGAAAAAACATAGAAAGCAGGATCTGCCTTTGACATTCTGCAAATAGAGTATGATGGAATTCTTCATCACACGCTACTGATGTTTGATTTATGACCTTACACAGCAAACAGAATATTGAGGACCCTGCCAAAACTGTTATTTTCACATCATTCAAACCTCCGTTTTCATAAAGTATTGAATCAATAACCAACACTGTGGAAAGTTGTGAATTTTCATTCTCTCCCTCCCTCCCTCCCTCTTTTCCTTTTTTTAAAGTTCTGTGTACCCAAGGGCATAGGAAGGTCTGCTGTACCTTCTGCTTTTGGAATAATGCCTCACTTTTGAAATGCAGGCTGAGTGTGTCTGAGGCGTACCTGTCAGTCACAAACCTAAGCACAGAGGTGCAATCTCCACTCTCCTTCTGTACCGCTCCCTCCCCATCTTCCTCTCCCCCTTCGCTTCTTTATCATCTCGCATGGATAAAAGAAGTACAGAAGTGAAGTCAAGCCACAAGAGCTGCTCATCAGTAAGACAGATTCCAACATCTCATTTGCACAGTTCACTGATTACCACATCCCTGTAATCTCACTCCCACAATTCCCAGGGAAGAGGAATTGCAGATCATAAGCACAGATCGCAGACGGTGTTGGAGAAGCTGCTGTACCATGTAAAGCTAATTGTACTTTCCATACTATAGTGGCCATATTACTTTTTTGTGGAAGCATTATAGGAACAAGAGCCAGTCTGCAAACTTCACACAGTGAGTTAACCATGAGTCGAAACAAGCAAACTGCATCAAAATAGCTCTTTAGCTCTGCCTATACTCCCATAAAGCACTGCAAATAACAAAATCGAGTAAATCGTTCTACCCTTTCAAAATACTTTGTATATATAAATATATATGAATAGGTTTATGTGTGTATATACTACTTATACTATGCCCTAAACGACATACTTTTGAGTGTGTAGCAGAATAGTCGGCAAGCTTTGGGACATACTACTTCGTCATAATTGTGTCTTTAACGGACCGATCTGTCGCTTAGTTAAGTGCATCCTGTCACAGTTTAAGCTGCCCTGTCAATCATCTTGTCACAGTTAAAGTCCTCCACATTTAATTTCCATGTAGTAGCACACTGACCTGCCTATCGTGGGACTTTTATGTGGAGAACTCTTCTCATGTGTTTGCAATTTGCATAAGGACGCATTTAAAAGTTAATGACCAAATGTATCTTCATAAAAGCTCACAATGCTGTTGCAGATGAAATATAATGTGGATAACACTGAATAAATATCTTTACCATCTAACGCCGGTCTCACACATCTGTCATGTTTGTAGTTTATTTTACACTTTTTATTAATGTTTGTCTTGTAGTTTGTAGGCAATATTAGCCATTAGAGTGTGCATGGATCTGCACTTTGGTTTCTAACTTGAAAAAGTAGACCATCCAGGTATCTTTAGAAATACTAATTTCAATATACTACAATTTGGGACACACTAATACTATTTAGGACAGATAGTATGTGAATGGGGACGCAGCAATATTGTTTTCATTTGTCATGCATCTCCTTGCAATGAGGTGTATCTGTGTAACCATTCCTACTCAACCCACTCCAGGTGAGATTCGAACCGAGGTCTGTAGGGAGGCGGGCGCACTAACAAGGTCGCTAAAGACCGCAGCCTCTACCTCATCTCTCGAGGACAAGGGAATGAGGTTTACACGCATAGCTCTTGGGGGGTTTTATACTCACCCCCCTAAACCTCACTCCCATACGGGTCACGGCACAAAACGTAACCGGTCCTACTCGACCCGCTCCGAGTAGGATTCGAACCGGGGTCTCCAGCGTGAGAGGCGGGAACGCTAACAAGGATGCTAAAGACCGCAGCCTCTAGCACGCCTCTTGAGGCCTGAGGAGCGAGGTTTACACGCACAGCTCTTCTTAAGGGCGGTTACACTCACCCCCCTAAACCTCACTCGCATCCGGGTCATGGCACCAAATGTAACCAGTCCTACTCGACCCGCTCAGAGCGGGATTCGAACCAGGGTATCCGGTGTGGGAGGTGGGCACTAACAAGGATGCTAAAGACCACAGCCTCTAACATGCCTCTTGAGGCCAGGGGAGTGAGGTTCACACACACAGCTCTTATAGGCCTACGTCCATTACACTCACCCCCCTAAACATCACTCCCATCCAGGTCACGACACCAAATAAAACCAGTCCTACTCGACCCACTCCGAGCGTGATTCGAACCGGGGTCTCTGGTGTGGGGGGCGGGTGCGCTAACAAGGATGCTAAAAACCGCAGCCTCTAGTGTTAGTCATTAGAGCACCTCTTGAGGCCAGGGCAGTGAGGTTTACACGCACAGCTCTTACTGGCCTACAGATAAATGCACACAGGCAGGAGATAAACAAGGAGATAAATACATCTGCATGAGTTTGTTGTGTTCGGAATGACTTGAAAGCCTGGTACAGTTCAATCCTCAGTTGTGTAGTGAATAATGCCCAGTTTTTTTTTTGTAACCATATACAGAGTCGGGAAGTGTATAGTGCTTTAAAATCTGTTCAGAGAGATTTTGATCATGTAGTGTGTTCCAGTCATAACACAACCAAGTGATGATACAAATAAAAACCGATGACTGACAATTCGACTCTCTATATTAACTACACTTCTCAGCATAATTTGAGAGAGTCTGACATTCTAGGAGAGTGCTTGTTGTTGTTGTTGGGCCATGTGCATAAAACAAAGTGACATAAAAATAGCAGGGTAGCGTTGTATCCCATTACATGCTACTTGTTGGAAAAAATAGCTTGTTACTGGAAATGCTACTTTAAAGACTACTGCCATGCTAAACATTTTTGTATCGTTACTACTTTTAGTTAGTTCCTCAACGCTGATGCATATGATAGATTCTTCTACATTATCTTTAGAAACGTGAAGTCTCCTACTTACAGGCACGGCAGGATGTTCTGAATAGTATAATTGACTACAAGGAGGCGAATGATACAAATCTAATGAGGAAGAAGAAACAAACATATTGTGCAATGTGTGTTTGTGCGTGGGAAGCTGCCATTTCAGTAATGGATGTGTTTATTTGTGGCATAAGCAGGGGAACGCGTTATGCAACTGCGCATAAAATGTGACGCAGATGTCTGGGCTGAGCGTCGTGCTTAAATTAAGAGAGGAATCCGATGACAGAAATAGGGCTCGGGAAACATGACAGAACCACACACAAACACAGATCTCTGCAAATAATGTTTATTATTACAATTATTAACAACCTTGTCAGTTCTGACAACAGAAGCAAAACCGTCTGGTGTGCGAATGGAGTTGCTCATCATCATGGTGGCTTTTGCCTCAATTGTGCGTTTTTAAACAAAAGCAGTGAAGTGGAAAACAAGAACAAGAAGGGGAAAGATTTTGAATAATAAGGGCAAATTAGACTCCTGCCTGTTTGCATTTATCTGTAATCAGAGAGGACTGCAGTGTGGCAGCCGCTCAGGATGTAAGAGTCGCTGATGATTGCGGAGACTGGGGCCGCTTAAATGAGAGCTATTGTTTCTCTTGCACCGATATGCTTTTCTTTCTCTAGATCTACCTCGATATGCATCATACTTAGCGCCAGTGTTGGGGGAAATACATGTAATACAAGTGTTAGCTGTAATATTTAGATCACAATATCTAATGCTTGTTGCATTTCTATTTAATACTAATAAATGCAATCGTTACAGTTGTTTCATGTATAACATTGTTTCATGTGATTGTGATTATCGCATAATTGCAATTATGGTGCAACAGAAAATACCTATAAAGTCAAGCACAGTGTTTTCAAATCTAGCAAGAAGAATGCATCAAAATAATAAAAAATGACTGTAAAGACTTTTATAACATTACAAATTTTCTATTTTGAATAAATGCTGTTCTTTTTAGCTTTCCATTCATCGAAGAATCCTTAAAAAAAAGTCACAGCTTACATAAAAAATATGAAGCAGCACAACTGTTTTCAACAATAATAATAGTAATAAATCTTTCTGAGCACCAAACCAGCATATTAGAATGATTTTTGAAGGATCATGTTACACTGAAGACTGGAGTAATGATGCTGAAAATTCAGCTTTGCTATCACAGGAATAAATTTAATTTTTAAATATATTAAAATAGTAAACAATTATTTTTAATTGTAAAAATATTACACAATATTACTGTTTTTAAATAAATGCAGCCTTGGAGAGCGTAAGAGGCTTAAAGGGATAGTTCACCCAAAAATGAAAATTTGATGTTTGTCTGCTTACCCCCAGGGCATCCAAGATGTAGGTGTCTTTGTTTCTTCAGTAGAACACAAATTAAGATTTTTAACTCCAACCATTGCGGTCTGCCAGTTGTATAATGCATGTCAATGGTAACATTTTAGAGTATAAGAGCTAAGAGAGTAAAAAAAACATATACATACGAATCCATATTAAACACTGTGGCTCGTGACGACATATTGATGTCTTAAGACAACACGATCGGTTTGTGTGAGAAACCGAACAGTATTTATATCTTTTTTTACCTCAAATACAACACTATGTACATCAGTTTTCAGTGCGCCATCACTTCCAGTAGATGAGGTCAAAATACCTGATGTGGCGTAGATACTTCCGCCGTATGTATCCGATTGAGATAAGCCATATCGTGTACATTTGACCTCACCCACTGGAAGTGATGGCACGCAGTGAAGGCTGTTCTACATAGATCGCATTCGAGGTAAAAAAAAATACTGGTCGGTTTCTCGCACAAACCGATCGTTTCATGTCACATCAATGTGTCGTCACAAGCCGTAGGGTTTAATATGGTAATATAATACGTATGTGTATGTTTTTTTACTCTCATAGCTCTCATACTCTAAAATGTTACAATTGACATGCATTATACGACTGGCAGACCGCAAAGTTTGGAGTTAAAAATCTTAATTTGTGTTCTACTGAAGAAACAAAGACACCTACATCTTGGATGCCCTGGGGGTAAGCAGATAAACATAACATTTTCAGTTTTGGGTGAACTATCCCTTTAAAATATTTTAAAATCTTTACCGACGTTTATTTACTGAAAATATTAATAATGCGTATGTCAAGATTAAATAATATGGAAATGGAAACACATCTATTTAATTTTCCAAGTGATTAAAAGCGACTGATAAAAATAGAGCATGACAGAAACTGTACAACCCAGTCTATCAAAGTGACGTTAATGATTATATTCAGTATAATCTCTGGTCTAAAACAAACTCTGAGTGAAGTTTATTATTATTATTATTTTTTTTTTCATGGGCATGTATGTCAGTGCAATTCCTAAAGGGGATTACAATCCTGGACATTCTGTTACTGCCGCCCAAAGCTGCTGATATTATGCTCGATTAGTGTCCGATCCCCCTTTGAATGTAAATCTATAAAAGGCAACATGTTCTTGTCTCAACTTCACATTTAATTAATATCATAAAAATTGATTTGCTTTAGAGAGTCAATAAGGCATGAATGGAACATCTGGGAATGGCTTGCTGAATGACTGTTACAATCTCAATGGTTGTGGAAGCATATTAAAAAACGCTAATGAAACAAATCAAAGTATTACTTTCATTATGATTTATTTAGAGTCCATCAGTTGATGGCATTGAGCATGGAAGAATCTCAATACTTTAAGATTGTCTGGTTCTCCAGCACTCCAATAATAATCCTGTGGTTTTAATTTGGTTCTTTTTTCTAATGTTTTTTTTTTCTTTGAGCAGTAGTACACCCACGTTCTATCTTTCTTTCTCACTACGTAAATTATGCTTTTGCCATCAAGGCTGACCCATCCTACATGTAATACGTGGGAGGCCACGTTAGATGTTAATAATATATATTCAGATTATAATTTCTAAAATGAAGGCGCATCGTGACAAAACAAAGCAAATGCCCTATATTGTTCAACGAACAATCCTATGTCCTTTGTAGCTTTTTTGTGTCACTAGTCAGTATCTGAGTCTTTGGTGTTCTTATTGTTTAATGTTTAAATCCATTATGCATGTCAAAGACTTGGCATGTTTGAGCAAGAATGATATGGAGATGAAAGAGTCAAAGAGCTGAAAAGACCTGCTCTTTAAAGGGGTCAGGGACCTCTGCATTGTCTCCCAGCACAACCAGTGGAAGAAGTCACCGCTATCGGACTGCTTACTCAACCACGTGGAACTTTATCACTTAACCAAACCTCAGAAGAGGCTCTACAGGTTAGAAATCTCACCAATCTTTCAGATAAATCAGCTGACCAACTCTCCCCACTTTACATTCATTCCTAATGATTGGACAGCCTCCTGTTTGGAGTGTTCTCATACAGCCAAGGTAAAACACCTTGACTAGTGTCCCAAACTAAAAGAGGGGAAGGTGGTCATCTGATGTACTCATAACCACACCTTAAGTGACGGGTGATCCAAAAATTACAACATCAGCAGTGACGTGAGTACCAATCACTACCTTGGGTCCTTGGATGGACGAAAGTAAAATTACTACACATATCTGTGATCGGCTACAATGCTCATCACTGCAACCTTTCATGCCACAATCTAAATATAATGCCATAGATCTAAATATAATGCAATAAACACTTTTCACGATTAGTTCATCTTGAGAGCTGTAATAGTAAAAACATGCTTTTCAAGAGAGTTTCCCATGTAATACTTATTTCATATGCAAAGATGTTAGCCAATCACAGCAGTGGGCGTTTACACTGAAGTCTCACAGCAGCAAATCACATCAGTGGACGTTTACAATGAAGTATCACAGCAGACACGCCCCTTCAAACAAAGCGTTCCAATCAGAGGTCTAAAATCAGGGTAGGAAAAATGGCTTTTATTTCTAAATTGTGAAAATGTTTTATGTAAAATCATACTAACATTATAAGAGCACCCCAGGAAACATTATATAACAATAAAACTATGCAGTTCATGACCCCTTTAAGAAGTAGGCAGTTATGACTTCATATTAAATAGTCACACTGCAGGAAAATTTTAACTTGAGGCTAAAAAAAAGAAAAATAACAGGTGAACAGTTACAGCACCTACACTCACCTAAAGGATTATTAGGAACACCATACTAATACTGTGTTTGACCCCCTTTCGCCTTCAGAACTGCCTTAATTCTACGTGGCATTGATTCAACAAGGTGCTGAAAGCATTCTTTAGAAATGTTGGCCCATATTGATAGGATAGCATCTTGCAGTTGATGGAGATTTGTGGGAGGCACATCCAGGGCACGAAGCTCCCGTTCCACCACATCCCAAAGATGCTCTATTGGGTTGAGATCTGGTGACTGTGGGGGCCATTTTAGTACAGTGAACTCATTGTCATGTTCAAGAAACCAATTTGAAATGATTCGAGCTTTGTGACATGGTGCATTATCCTGCTGGAAGTAGCCTTTAGAGGATGGGTACATGGTGGTCATAAAGGGATGGACATGGTCAGAAACAATGCTCAGGTAGGCTGTGCCATTTAAACGATGCCCAATTAGCACTAAGGGGCCTAAAGTGTGCCAAGAAAACATCCCCCACACCATTACACCACCACCACTAGCCTGCACAGTGGTAACAAGGCATGATGGATCCATGTTCTCATTCTGTTTACGCCAAATTCTGACTCTACCATCTGAATGTCTCAACAGAAATCGAGACTCATCAGATCAGGCAACATTTTTCCAGTCTTCAACTGTCCAATTTTGGTGAGCTTGTGCAAATTGTAGCCTCTTTTTCCTATTTGTAGTGGAGATGAGTGGTACCCGGTGGGGTCTTCTGCTGTTGTAGCCGATCCGCCTCAAGGTTGTGCGTGTTGTGGCTTCACAAATGCTTTGCTGCATACCTCGGTTGTAACGAGTGGTTATTTCAGTCAAAGTTGCTCTTCTATCAGCTTGAATCAGTCGGCCCATTGTCCTCTGACCTCTAGCATCAACAAGGCATTTTCGCCCACAGGACTGCCGCATACTGGATGTTTTTCCCTTTTCACACCATTCTTTGTAAACTCTAGAAATGGTTGTGCGTGAAAATCCCAGTAACTGAGCAGATTGTGAAATACTCAGACCGGCCCGTCTGGCACCAACAACCATGCCACGCTCAAAATTGCTTAAATCACCTTTCTTTCCCATTCTGACATTCAGTTTGGAGTTCAGGAGATTGTCTTGACCAGGACCACACCCCTAAATACATTGAAGCAACTGCCATGTGATTGGTTGATTAGATAATTGCATTAATGAGAAATTGAACAGGTGTTCCTAATAATCCTTTAGGTGAGTGTATTTCAGATGCATTTGCAACATCAAAGTATACTATATTTACTATATTTAAATGCACATGAACTTTAATGACATCCCATTCTTAATCCATAGGGTTTAATATGGAGTTGACCCACCCTTTGCAGCTATAACAGCTTTAACTCTTCTGGGAAGTCTTTCCACAAGGTTTAGGAGTGTGTTTACGGGAATTTTTGACCATTCCTCTAGAAGCACATTCTTGAGGTCAGGCACTGATGTTGGACGAGAAGGCCTGGCTCACAGTCTCCGCTCTAATTCATCCCAAAGGTGTTCTATCGGGTTAAGGTCAAGACTCTGTGCAGGCCAGTCAAGTTCCTCCACAACAAACTTGCTCATCCATGTCTTTATGCACTGGTGCGCAGTCATGTTGGATCAGGAAGGGGCCATCTCCAAACTGTTCCCAGACAGTTGGGAGCATTAAATTGTCCAAAATGTCTTGGTATGCTGAAGCATTAAGAGTTCCTTTCACTGGAACTAAGAGGCCAAGCCCAACCCCTGAAAAACAACCCCACACCATAATCCCCCCTCCACCAAACTTTACACTTGGTACAATGCAGTCAGGCAAGTACCGTTCTCCTGGCAACCACCAAACCCAGACTCATCCATCGGACTACAGGTTGTTTGAATTTCTGAGAGTGACCCATTCTTCCACAAATGTTTGTAGAAGCAGTCTGCATGCCTAGGTGCTTGATTTATACACCTTTGGCCATGGACGTGATTGGAACACCTGAATTCAATGATTTGGAGGGGTGTCCCAATACATTTAGCAATATAGTGTATATTGATATAAACGCTTTTGTCCCATCCCAGGGAAACACATTTTGATTATGTTCTGCACACAGTAAAATTCCACAGGTACAGTGGTAAAAACAATACAGTATTTGTTTGTTACACATGTAAAGCGAAACCAAAGACCCGGAATATTATTTTTTTCCGGTACGAATACTGTACCATTGCACCACTAGTATATAGACACAAAGATTTTATATTTTAGCCTAAATTCTTGATGTCAAAATTGTGAAGACAGCAGCATAGTGCTTTGACAGACAAAGAGGTTGTCAGTGAGGTGCCGGCTGTTGCTTTAACCTCACAGCTGTCATTATCTGAAATTCAACATCACCATATAACACAAAACAGCCTCCTGTGGAGTTCATCTTGAGGCATCTGACACAAAGATGCAATCCCACATGCAGTTTCCCCTCACTCAAAAAATGCATAAGCTAAAAATGTTGTAAATTTCCTCCTTCTGTGACATTGATTCATGCAAGACTTCATGTAAGGTAAGATTGTTTAATGTGTTCGAAATAAATCTCTGATGCTCACCCAGGCTGGAATTACTGGATCAAACTAACAGTAAAAAATGTATATTGAGAACTGTTTTCTAATTTAACATAGCAAAGCTAACATGGCAAAGCTGATTTTTCAGCATCATTACTCCAGTTTTTAGTGTCACATGATTTTCAAAAAGTCATTTTAATATGCTGATTTGCTTCTAAAGAAACATTTCTTATTATGATCATCAATACTGAAAACAGTTGCTCTGCTTAATAGTTTTGTGGAAACCATGATACAATGTTCAAAAGAACAGCATTTATTGGAAATAATTCCAAGTCTTAAGTGTCACTTTTGATCAATTTAATGCATCCATGCTAAATAAAACTAAAAACAAACATACTAACCTCAAATTTTCGAACAGTAGTGTAAATAGCTTTATGAATTGTTTATTTCCAAGTCTTTTGGAACCCACTGTATATTTACAAGGATTACTCATACAACCATATATCTCAAAGCAGTTCAGTTCTCACATCTAGGTAAATGAAATGGTTTCATTTTTGTGTCATAAACATCATCTCAATGTGTTTGAGTTTTTCAGAATTGATGATAATTGTTAATTGGGTAAAGGGTCTTTCACCATTTAGTATATTGATTTGAAACACCATCAATCTGTGGCTTAATTAAGCAGGTAATTCTTAGAAGTGCTATTGATTTTGTATGTCATATTCTACAAGGCTAAATGTGAGCAAATGCAACTCCAAATGTCCTTTTCACATCCCTGCCAGGAGAACAGACTGAGATTTCCTATACATTTTGGGAAATTAAAATCATAAATGCAAAGCTAACTTAAGCAAGCAAGTTCTGTAGAGGTCTTTTCTGTGTTTGTGATCGATGTTCACTGTGACTAGTAAGACCTTTGCGTTTTTCATATAGAGACGACAACGTTGTCAAAACGTTCCAAAAGCGCTATATTTTGTTGCCAGGACAGTATATGGCGATGGCACTTTTTAAAGAAACACTACGCGCCTATAGACTGAACATGTAATACGCATGCATATGATGTCACCGTTTTAAAAAAAAATTGTTTTTGTAGTTTACACAGAGATGATAATGGTATCATTTTCAAAAACTTGAACTTTGAAACCCCTTTTCAAAAGTTTGCATTTTCAGGCCTCATGTAAATGGGATGTCATGTAAATGAACGGCCAAAACTTTTAAAATGTTTTGTTTTTAGTTGAAAATGGTGTCGTGTAAACACCCCCTTAGACACCACTATATGCTGAGAAAGAAAAGGATTCATTAACACCTTTAACAAAACAAATAAAAAGCAGGTTTTGTGATTTTTTTTTTCAACTGAAGAAAGAGCCCTTTAATACCAAGACCAAGTCTCTTTACAAATCACACCAAACACATTTGCAATTCCACAAATTTTGTTGAATCTGTTCACATGCAACTGGCAACTTTTTCTTTGTAGGACATTGATTCCATCAGTAATAAAAGTTGAGGATGTTTCAGATGTTTCATCATTTTATAAACTCCAAAAACAATAAATATAAGTTCCTGTTGGTCCCTCGGCTAAAGATACGTCTTTGCAGTCTCTCATCTTGGTTGGTGTTTATAGAAGTCCAACAACTCCAGATGCCCACCACATGCCCATATATCAATCTGTCAAGAAAAGCAAGAAGCATTAATGTGGCTGGGCTGCGTATATGGCTCTATCACATCAAAACCTGTCAAACCACAGCTCTCTACATTATTTGCATTTTGATCAATTACTATGGGATGGTGTCACATCTCCATGAATATTTTTACAATTCCTTGCATATTAGCAATTATAATTTGGTGTAATAAACATAACTATCTCTTTGAAGAACATGCCTTAAATTAACAGCGTACATTGTTAAATTAATGTAAACATTTTTGGACATAATTAACAATTATTATATAATAATTATACTGTATATTATATAATATATAATAGTTAATTTTAGTTTCTACATCTACATTTAATATTAGTTTCTACATTTTTAAAATCAAAAGTTGTATTTGTTAACATTAATGAATGTACTGTGAACTAAAATTATTTTATTTATTTATTTCTTATTTTTAAATATTACTTCTTATTTAACTGATTAATTTTACCTGTACTGTTTGGGACTATACTGAACATCATGAGGACTGAATTCATTTTCAGTGAGAGAGGCAGACAGAGCTTAAAGAACTTTTACTCACCCCCATGACATTCAAAACCCATAAGACTTTCGTTTATTAATTTAGGCTTTATTCACATGTAAACATTCATCAACTTACACATCAGTTGTGGTAAAAGGAAGCTTGTGGTGAAGCGAGTACCACTGCTCGCTTTGGGGAAGGGAAAAAAAATGATCAAAAATGATGGCTTACTTGCACAGCACTCTCGTGCAGGGTGTACTTTATTTACAGTGCCAATGAATAAGACAGTCCACGGTGAAGTATTTACAGGTGCACACACACAAAAAAATCAAGATAAAAAAAAAAACAACAACAACAACTATATCCACAATGTAACTGCAATATACAAAAGTTTGAGGGTTTGGTCAAGGTACCAATTGTGAGTCTGGCCTTCCTTTTTATAGGCCAGACTCCGTCCTTTTCTGGCATCACTTATTATCAGGTAAGTATTGTGACAATTTTTACACCTTTCATATTATCCATACTTCAAACAATCATTAATCAACATGAAACTATAACTAATCACTGGTAATTATCAAATACATATATTCATTACCATTAAAAACACAGAAACGTAAATATTTAACACGTAATCCAGATACAACAACCCCCCATACATAAAACAATGGTTTCACCGGCTTCAGCTACACCGTGCCGGTGCGACCCAACCGTGACGTCATAAGCAGGTGCCCTTTGTCTGCTCTGTTTGGCCAACACAGTGTTTACCCGGACAAACAATCCAAACAGACAATCGAACGAAGACACAAGGACAAACACAAGACACAGATAATATGTGCATGTGTGAAATCTTGGGTATGAGACTGGGCTGAAGGGAAATGTGTTCTGTCAAAATGTCTGTGAGCCATTGGACCAGCGTGTGCACCCGCTTTGCCAACGGCGGAAATAGCAGGTAAGGAGGGAATAGAGAATGAATGGGGTTTGTATGCAGACGTGTATGTGTGTGCGTGTGTGCCAGTGCCGCTCCCTCAGCGGTGACAATCAGGCGGATTTGTCACAAAGCTCAAGCATGTTCGCTTGATGTGCAAGAACCAATGAGGTTAATTCTCATGTTACGCAGCATGTTTGAGCTTCTGCAAGAACCAGTGAAGTTAATTCTCGTTACACAGCACGTTTGAGCTTCAGCAAGAATTAATGAGGTTCATTCTCGTGTTACGCAGCACGTTTAAGCTTCAGCAAGAACCAATGAGGTATATTCTCGTGTTACGCAGCACGTTTGAGCTTCAGCAAGAAACATTGAGGTTCATTTTCGTGTTATGCAGCACGTTTGAGTTTTAGCAAGAACCAATGAGGTTCATTTTCGTGTTACGCAGCACGTTTAAGCTTCAGCAAGAACCAATGAGGTTCATTATCGTGTTATGCAGCACGTTTGAGCTTCAGCAAGAACCAGTGAAGGTAATTCTCATGTTACACAGCACGTTTGAGCTTCAGCAAGAACGAATGAGGTTCATTCTCGTGTTACACAGCACGTTTGAGCTTCAGCAAGAACGAATGAGGTTCATTCTCGTGTTACGCAGAACGTTTGAGCTTCAGCAAGAACCAATGAGGTTCATTCTCGTGTTACGCAGCACGTTTGAGCTTCAGCAAGAACCAATGAGGTTCATTATCGTGTTATGCAGCACGTTTGAGCTTCTGCAAGAACCAGTGAAGTTAATTCTCATGTTACACAGCACGTTTGAGCTTCAGCAAGAACGAATGAGGTTCATTCTCGTGTTACGCAGCACGTTTGAGCTTCAGCAAGAACGAATGAGGTTCATTCTCGTGTTACGCAGAACGTTTGAGCTTCAGCAAGAACCAATGAGGTTCATTCTCGTGTTACGCAGCACGTTTGAGCTTCAGCAAGAACCAATGAGGTTCATTCTCGTGTTATGCAGCTCATTTGAGCTTCAGCAAGAACCAATGAGGTTCATTTTCGTGTTAAGCAGCTCATTTGAGCTTCAGCAAGAACCAATGAGGTTCATTCTTGTGTTACGCAGCACGTTTGAGCTTCAGCAAGAACCAGTGAGGTTCATTCTCGTGTTACGCAGCACGTTTGAGTTTCAGCAAGAACCAGTGAGGTTCATTTTCGTGTTACGCAGCACGTTTGAGCTTCAGCAAGAACCAATGAGGTTCATTCTCGTGTTACGCAGCACGTTTGAGCTTCAGCAAGAACCAATGAGGTTCATTCTCGTGTTAAGCAGCTCATTTGAGCTTCAGCAAGAACCAATGAGGTTCATTATCGTGTTATGCAGCTCGTTTGAGCTTCTGCAAGAACCAGTGAAGTTAATTCTCATGTTACACAGCACGTTTGAGCTTCAGCAAGAACCAATGAGGTTCATTATCGTGTTATGCAGCACGTTTGAGCTTCTGCAAGAACCAATGAGATTCATTCTTGTGTTATGCAGCTCATTTGAGCTTCAGCAAGAACCAATGAGGTTCATTCTCGTGTTACGCAGCACGTTTGAGCTTCAGCAAGAACCAATGAGGTTCATTCTCGTGTTACGCAGCACGTTTGAGCTTCAGCAAGAACCAATGAGGTTCATTATCGTGTTATGCAGCACGTTTGAGCTTCTGCAAGAACCAATGTGATTCATTCTTGTGTTATGCAGCTCATTTGAGCTTCAGCAAGAACCAATGAGGTTCATTCTCGTGTTATGCAGCACGTTTGAGCTTCTGCAAGAACCAATGAGATTCATTCTTGTGTTATGCAGCACATTTGAGCTTCAGCAACAACCAATGAGGTTCATTATTGTGTTACGCAGCACGTTTGAGCTTCAGCAAGAATGAATGAGGTTCATTCTCGTGTTACGCAGAACGTTTGAGCTTCAGCAAGAACCAATGAGGTTCATTCTTGTGTTAAGCAGCACGTTTGAGCTTCAGCAAGAACCAATGAGGTTCATTCTCGTGTTAAGCAGCTCATTTGAGCTTCAGCAAGAACCAATGAGGTTCATTCTTGTGTTATGCAGCACGTTTGAGCTTCAGCAAGAACCAATGAGGTTCATTCTCGTGTTACGCAGCACGTTTGAGCTTCATCAAGAACCAATGAGGTTCATTCTCGTGTTACGCAGCACGTTTGAGCTTCATCAAGAACCAATGAGGTTCATTCTCGTGTTAAGCAGCTCATTTGAGCTTCAGCAAGAACCAATGAGGTTCATTCTCGTGTTATGCAGCACGTTTGAGCTTCAGCAAGAACCAATGAGGTTCATTCTCGTGTTACGCAGCACGTTTGAGCTTCATCAAGAACCAATGAGGTTCATTCTCGTGTTAAGCAGCGGGTTTGAGCTTCTGCAAGAACCAATGAGATTCATTCTTGTGTTATGCAGCACATTTGAGCTTCAGCAACAACCAATGAGGTTCATTATTGTGTTACGCAGCACGTTTGAGCTTCAGCAAGAATGAATGAGGTTCATTCTCGTGTTACGCAGAACGTTTGAGCTTCAGCAAGAACCAATGAGTTTCATTCTTGTGTTAAGCAGCACGTTTGAGCTTCAGCAAGAACCAATGAGGTTCATTCTCGTGTTAAGCAGCTCATTTGAGCTTCAGCAAGAACCAATGAGGTTCATTATCGTGTTATGCAGCACGTTTGAGCTTCTGCAAGAACCAATGAGATTCATTCTTGTGTTATGCAGCACATTTGAGCTTCAGCAACAACCAATGAGGTTAATTCTCGTATTACGCAGCACATTTGAGCTTCTGCATGTTTAGTTTTTTTTCCAAACATGAACAAAAGTCTTACGGGATAGGAATGACGTGAGGGTGAGTAAACGATGAAAGAATTTAAATTTTTTGGTGAACTATCCCTTTAATTATGTGACAGCTACTTTTGAACGTCCATCAATGGAGAAAGATGCTCTTTTGCAGCCAGATGGTATCGCAGAGGCTAACTAGTTTATGTTAACCTGTCTTATTTTGAACTGGGTCTGTATTTTTGTCAAAAAATAAATAAAAAATAGGCACCTGAACAGCTATTTGATGTTCCATTTGATTTAGTGACATCAAGAGTCATATTTCAGCTATCGCTGCTTTGTGCACCATGCTTGGCACATGGTGATGGCCAACACATGGTCACCATCTATAGCTCCAGTGATCTGAGTCCAGAGTCACACAGATAACAGGTGCAGCAGAGTTTGAGAGCTGTATTACCTCCTGACATGTCAGTCTCAATCACACCTCTCTGCTCATTCGCCTCTCACCAGTTCTACACTTCAGCTTCTGTCATTCAGCGAACGGTCCTTGTGTCAATCAATCAATCTTTGCTTTTTCTTTTTTTTTGTGGACACAGCTCAGTTGATTCACACACATGACTGACTTTCTAAGACACTGTGAAATGGTACTGGGCAGAAAGTTATGATTTGGGTGACTAAAAACATGCTAGGTCTTCATTCTGTCACTGTTAGTACCGGTTCACACATGAACGCATTTTTGGTGGTAAAAATGCGAGATGCAGGTCAGAGGAATGAAAAAAAATGCAAGGTCCAGGGACATGATTTTTTTTACTTCTTTTAACTTGACCATTTTTAGAATGATGTGTCATGCACAAGTCGCTCTAAAAGATGCAAGCGCAACGATTAAAGATGGCCATCGAGTGCATTTACAAAAACAATTGAAAAGTAGAGCATTAAAGAAACCTTTTTAACCCAATAAAGATTCTCAGAAACTAATCTATTTTAAAGCACACTTTTCACACATTCACTATTTTGTATACTGTACCAGTGTCCAACAGTAATTGGTATCATGAAATATCTTAAACATTACCACCCTGTATCAATTCCACGAATTGTCTCAAATTCTGTAATGTGCTTAAGAGCATTCTGTGATGGAAATTATGATGGTGGAAATTACATTTTAAACAGATTAAGTTTTCTTTCTAAGCTAAAATGTCACTGCTAGAATTGTATGTGGCCTAAATTCACACAATTGAATAACATTTTCACACTTTTTAGATTTTTTTTTTAACCTTAACACTTTTGATATCCTGCATGCTACACTGTAATCTTGATAGACACGTTTGACAAAACGTTTTTAATGTATATACACTACTGTTTAAAAATGTGGGGTATTTTTTTTTTATTCAGCAAGGATGCATTCAATCGATCAAAAGTGACAGTAAAGACTTTTATAATATTACAAAATTTTTTTCAAAGAAATTCTGTTCTTTTGAACATTTTATTCATCAAAGAATCCTGAAGTTTCCATAAGAATCAGTTTCCATTAAAAATGTATCAGCACAACTGTTTTCAACATTGACAATAATAATAAATGTTTCTTAAGCAGCAAATCAGCATATTAGAATGATATCTGATCATGTGACTGAAGACTGGGGTGTTGAAAATGCATCTTTGCATCACAGGAATAAATTACATTTATATCTTATATCTATCTATCCATCCATCCATCCATCCATATATACATATATATATATATATATATATATATATATATATATATATATGTATGTGTTTTGGTTTTGTTTCATGTTCTTATTTTGTTATGTTCAATATCATGTTTCCTGGTTTGTCCTGTGATTCCATTGTGCCCTCATGTGATCATGTCATGTGCTTCCCTAGTCTCTTGTGTCATGTTGTTATTAGGTGTGTTCAACATCGGCTGCGGCTGGATGCAACCGATCGGAGAGAGTAGCCGCGTGTAGGCGGGGAGGAGCTGTAAACGGAGACGTGAAGTCGGACACTTTCTGCTTCCCATAGTGACGCTCGTGCTGTGTTTTCATACTTTATCACAGCTGAAGTGAAATAAATGCAATATTTGTCAAATACACATATGTTTCAGAGACATTTTAATTGATGTACTGCTTAATACAGCGTCTGTTTGTACAAGAATAAAGTTCAACATAAGCTTACACTATCAATGAAGTGGTGTCTACATTTTTTATCAGTTTTATTTTGATAAACATGACAATATAACATCGCAACTACATGAAAAGAGGTTTTACTGTTGATTTGTGAGCATTAGTGGAACTGTAGGTTTTAGAATAAACACGAAACACGTGATCGCTGTCATGCGGTGAATCCGGCCAATCGTGGAACAGCTGTGTCGTCATCAGAGCTCGTGCAGTCGCTTTGGAGAAGCTTCGCAGAATGCACCAGCCGGCTGCTCTCGAATCGCTCTTGCGGCACTTTGTTGACGTACATCAGAGTCACATGGCGTTGGCGCTGCCTCAAGTCTGACGAAATTTCTAACTGGCAAGCACTACTTCAAGTCAGCCACCGATCAGTCTGTGCAACACTGCATCAAGTCGAACAAGCCTATTGGTTTATTTAGTCATGTGGGTTCTCAGTTCAGTTCTGTCATTGGTTCATTGTCTTGATTGTTCAAAGGTGTGTTCTTGTTTATGCTATGCTATTCTATGCTAATCCTGCTAAGCTAATCCTGCTAAGCCAAGTCAAGTCTATGTTTATTGGATTTCTGTTCACATTATGGATTGTAAATAAACTGCACATGGGTTCTTCACCAAGCTCGCCTCCAGTGGATCGGTACAGTGTGTGTACTGTGTATAATTTTTATGTATATATAAACACACATGCATGTATATATTTAAGAAAATTTTTATATTTGTATATTTTTTTTTATTTATATATAAGATAAATTTATATATACAGTATATACATGCAAATATTTCTTAAATATGTGTGTGTATTTATATGTACATAATAATTATACACAGTACACACACATATTATGTAAACACAAACTTTTATTTTGGATGCGATTAATCACAAATAATTTTTCCCCAGCACTAATATATAAATTGCAATATTTCACTATTAGTCATAATCAATGATTAGTCATATTTCATAATCAAAGTTTTAAAAATGTGACTCATAAAAAACACTTTTTGTCATAGTTTTAAAAAAAAACAACCCTTGATATAAAAGTGGCTGTAGTCAAAGAAATAGCCCATTATGTCCTTGAGTAAGTGTGTTGTGTAACTGAAGAGTGGTTGCATGTAGTCAGGCTTGACTGGACAGTAGATGTGTCAAGTATAGACAAGATGTTGAAATTCTACAGGAGAGGCAGTCCACTCAGGGTCACCGACAGCCACAACACTCACGTAAAATGCTGAATCAAAACAAATCAGTCGAAATAGAAGAAGTGAGAGTGGAGAACATGGATAACAAAAGTGGCGAAGTCCCTCCTGACCTCACAGCTGTCCATGCAAAACATCATGCAAACAACCAGACGCCACCAGAGAGTTGAAGGCCTTGTCATGAAAAGGATTTCAACCGCAAACATAAAACTACACTAAAAGCTTTTTTGTATCCGAAGTACGTGGCCTTTCAGTCCAAGCAAAAGTAATTTTCCTCAGCACTGACCCAGAGGGCAGGGATACGGATGTAAAGACAGGGTTTGGAATCAGGTTCTCGGCTATCACAGATGGAGGGGCGGAAAATGGTGGCAGTGTAAGCGAGCGATTTCTGTACTTAGTTCTCTGCCCTGTCATAGTCCTCAGTTTTTGAATTGTGTCAGAGCTCATGGGAGGGTGAGGGCAATAATTTAAAGAAATGCTGTGGTTTCAGTAGAAGTTAAGTGTTACAGTGTAGGCAAGGGAAAAGGAGCAGAGGATCTCAATTGCAGCAAATTTTGATTATTTACCCAACAAAAACGGCAATCTAGAAGGCAAGAATCAGCATAACAACTTCATGTATGTACAGACAATACAGTACAAAGAGAAGAACTAAACTGAGGGCTTAAATACATGGCTAAATGATGAACCAAATAAGGTTCAGGTGAACATAATCAATTAACCAATGACTAGCAAGGGGAACAGGAACTAAACACAGGAAGGAAACATAGGAGCCGAAGGAAAAACAACATCAGAGTACACTTATAGAACATAAATGTTACATTGAGCTCCATCAACAGCATTTGTGATGGTGTGGTGTTGCACAAATTATTTAAATAAAAGTGAAATTTTATTCGATAATAGTGCGATAATAAAATAGCAAAGTCTGCGTTTTAATTAAATATTTGCTCTGCGTGTTTAAAAAAAAAAAAAAAATCTTGATGGTTTAACATTTGAAAATTAAGAAATTAATAAGTCTTACAGTAAATATCAATAAAACAAACGTGAAACAAAATTATTGTTTACTGCACAAGAGGCATGATCAATGAGCATAATTCAAATGACTCTGTATGCAATTGGATAGTCCTTCAACCAATCAGACCACAAGAGGCATGATAAACGAGCATAATTCAAATGACTCTGTATGCAACTGGATAGTCCTTCAACCAATTAGACCACAAGAGGCGTGATCAACGGGCAACGACCCATCGCTTCTCTATCCGTCATTGTGTTAAACCCGCCAATAGCGTGCCAGGTGGATAAGCCAGTCTGTGATTGGTTCCTGCAAAAGTGTAACAGAAGCAGTAGAAATGAATGTACAGGTTTCCAGACAATCAAATCGCTGGCAGATCAGGCTGGGTTTACCCAGTCTACAGCCCTACAAACAAGCACAGAAAACCTGCATCATTAAAAAAATCATTAAATTGCACTCACATTTTTTATCAGAAAAATTGCTATTAGATGTTTTCCTCAAATCATGCAGCCCTAGTTTGTGACATAATTTTGATTACCACAAAAATATAATGTCCACTTTTCCCTCCTTTAAAAAATTAATAATAATAAAGGAAATCCGTAAACATTAATATACTCACTTTTCAAAATTTCCACTATTTCAGTCTAGCCACATGTAAAAAACAAGGCCTATGTGTTAACATGAATTTTGTGTGGAAAAACCTTTAAAAACCTGAGTAACCTTTTCTCAAAATCATAAAAAACTGTAAAAGTGATAATTTAGCTGTTTTACAGATTAAATAATACACAAGTTTTACAAGAAGAATTAATGTAAGGGCTTTTATTAATGTAAGGGCTTTTATTAATGTAAGGGAAAAGAAGAAGCAAAAACGAGCAACAGAAGCATTGCTGACGCACATGTAAAAAATAAAGTGATCATCAAACATAAAACAGCATATAAATCAAAACTGCTTAAGGTATGACATGAAATGTTGAACCCAGGAAGAGGTAACGGCTGCGCTGAAGGACTTGATCTACTCAATCTATGCTTTGATCATTATTCTGAATCCAGTTGTAGTCTTTGATATAAATGCGATTTTCTCTTGGGTTTTTTTTATGGTACTTACCCACATTCAAAAACGAATGAATGGAGCTAGAATAAAATGTTTTTTGTTGTTTTTTTAAGGTGCAGTGTGTAATATTTGTGTTAATACAATGTGTTTCGAAAGGGAGGGGTGAGCAGTGGATGGTTGCAATTCGCAAACTCACCGCTAGATGCCGCTAAAATTAACACAGTGCACCTTTAAAAGCAGAGGCTTTTTTCTTTCTTTTGATATATTGACTTTTACATATTCATGCAATAAAATACTCTGGAGGCCATGAATGTTTTGTGAAAATTATCAAAAGGAAAACAAGGAATGAACAAGGGATGAATTTAAATAAATTGTGATATTTGTGATTGATCAACATTATGCTGTTGATTGACAACACTTAATTTGAACACTAATAGTCCGCTTCCTAACATTACAGTGTCTCAGCAGACACAGAGATTGTCGTTTGTAAAGTTAGTCCCTGCGAGAAGAACAATAGCTTGCGAAACAAAAACTTTCGTCTGTTGTGGTGTCACAGTGAAAGCAGTCATCATGTCAAGTCGAAACAAGTAGCAGTGAAGTTAGGGAAGTATTTGCATTTTACACAGAAGTCAGGTCTCATCGTGTTTTATCTCTCTCTCCTGCCCCCTGCCTCACTGGCAGTCCCATTCGCCTGAGTGCTTCTCTTTTGACTTAGATAGAGATATCAAAGTAGAAGCCCTGCCATCCCTGACATTATACTGTCACGCATCACATCTGAATCAGATTTTCATAAAAAGTTAGGTGTGAGTTTACGTGTTTTGCAATGCTGAGCATTTGTCTACAGTTTGAGAGCACATATTCGCACAAGTGTTCATTTAAGTGAACAAGTGTATAAACAAGACTTTCATGGCCTTAGGCTTAAAAATTAGATTTTTCTCGTAAATTTCATACCCCCTGCCGCTCTGCTCATACCCCCCACCTTAACTGACACTCTGTGTCACTTTGATGCAGCACATTTTTAGCACGTCACAATCACAATAATAAAGCGGTGGGTGTGCGCTGTCACTTGAAGTCACTGCCGTTTCTTGCCTGGTGAGAATGACATTGACAGGCAAAAAAGCACAGCATGGCGGGGTAACGCCAGAAGTGAGATGGCATTGACTCAAGCTCATCTAGTAAATCCTATTAATTTACAATGCGCACCTCCTGCCTCTCACCTATTAGATATTCTGATTAAAATCAAGGCTTTGAGCAAGACAGGGCAAGAGAGGATTTGGAGCTCCACCAGTCTGCAAATTTCAGCCCTCAACCCATCGCTAAAACAGATGCTGGGCATCACAGGCTCAGTTATTATCTGCCGCTATATGCAAGTGCACACTGGGGTGTGTGTTATCATTCTAGTGCTAGGCAGGAGCTATTTACCTCATGGTATTTTGTACCCGCTGCTGCATCTATTTTATGTTCATTTTTTTAATCAACGCTTCAATAGGGAAAACAAGTTTCCTTACAGGTAGTCAGAGCTCTAACTGTGACCTAAAATTAAGGGTTCACTTGCAAATTAAAGTTTAACAGGGTAGGGCCTTCATGCCCTTAAAGGGATAGTTCACCCAAAAATGAAAATTCTGTCATCATTTACTCGCCCAAGTTGTTCCATATTTGTATGAATTGCTTTATTTTGCTGAACACAAAAGAAGATATTTTGAAGAATGTCAGTAACCAAACAGTTGATGGGCTTCCATAGTATTTTAAAAATACTATTAAAGTCAATGCTGTACTATGGAAAAAGTAGACTCAGTAAACCCCCTAGCATGCCTTGGACATTCGGCTACATTTCTTGTTTAATGCTCCATGTTAGAAATCAAAAACATGATGTGACAAAAGACAATAGAAACCATTATAATGAGTGAAGCTGTCTACACTGGGTGAGGTGTGACACAAAACTATAGAACTCAGACAGTAAACTGATGTCCCGTTCTATTTCTGACGTGAAGTGCTTGTGTTACTTCTGACATGAAGAACAAATGGGATTTGTAATGATCGCTTTGTCATGTCCAGTGTAGATAGCCTCGGTGCGACGCAACTGTAGACACGGTCTAAACAAATGATGACAAAATCCTTATTTTAGGATGAACTATCCCTTAAATGATTTGCATCTGTACGGTATATAAAATCTTTGAGTTAATGGCTTGTGCCTGCATAAGAGGTTGAATATGTTCTGATGTTTGCCTCTCTTATGGAAATATGGAGGCACTTAGGTATATTGTTGATCTAAAATTGTTACTCTTTAACCTCAATAAATGGATCTACACATCCTTCAGCAAGAAATGCACAAAATGTTCACAGAAGGTATTGCTTTTTCACAGAAGTCTGTTTCATACTGAAAGCAATTTGAAAATAAAATGAGAGTTCCATGCAATCGGTTACCATCAAGCGACAATTACCCACAATAGAAACCATGTATTTTCACTGCATTTTCAAGACACTTCTGGTACTTCAAAGGCCAAGAACCCCATCATTTGAGACTAGGACATTTGCACTTAGTGACTGGAGTGATTTTTATGTGCAAATGGATATGGGAGGGCAGAGGGCATCAGCTGGATGCATTCATATGTCACATCCCACTCATCATGATCTAAAAATAATCTCGAAACAGCAGAGACTAGAAGAATGTAAGCTGAACAGCTAGGTTTTAGTGATTTATGGATGCACGTAGATCTATCTATCTATCTATCTATCTATCTATCTATCTATCTATCTATCTATCTATCTATCTAACTATCTATCTATCTATCTATCTATCTATCTATCTATCTATCTGTCTGTCTGTCTGTCTGTCTGTCTATCTGTCTATCTATCTGTCTGTCTGTTGTTCTATCTACCTATCCATCCATCCTAACAGATGGATAAATTTTATATCCCAACACCCCAAACTGTAATAATTTGAATTATGTTATTAGAACTCATGTGCGAGGCCCCTCCACTCACACTGCCCTTGGGATGACCCTGGCTGTTTTGTATTAATGGAGAGATTATTATGGAGATGATGAATGGATTCAGGACTGACTAAGAAGACATTTGTGATATGTGGAAGTTCAAATGAGAAAACTGGTGAGAGATGAATGATTTAGTCAACAGCACACCTTTAGATATCTTCTTTTAAACCAACGTCACAATGTACTCTGAACTCTGAGAGGACAGTCTTCATCACTCTTAGACAGCATGCTAAATATTTATCTCTGTCCTAATGTCTTTCAGGAGTGGATGAACCGCCTGTGTCATCTCAAATGTCCTTACTTTTCTGTCAATGTGTCTGCGTTTGTCTCTTCCTATCTGTATGTGAATGTGTGTGTGTGTGTGTGTGTGTGTGTGCGTCTCTGCATATTCAAAGACACCATCTTCACCTCTTCAATTGGTAGAGTATCCCGTATGAAACTGGAAAGATAACTGCTGCAGTGGTAAAGTCTTGATTGAATTTTGAGAGATTAATTAAAATCCATTATTCTGCAATATCTGCCCATGGGTATTACGGCCCAAAGCATATGGTGTTTAATTATCTTTAGAGCGATTGAATGACATTGTTCCTCTTCGCTAAATGTTTACACTCTCAGTGTGATCACATTGTCTGTCTTCGAGAAAACTTCACATCCATCATTCGCAGTACCTGTCAAGTCTATCATTAGCACACGTCTCCCAAAAAACCCCAAAAAAAACATCATACATTGAGAGTAAAGAGTAACAGTGTTTTTTTTTTTCAATTACATGAGCTGAGAAGAGAAGAGAAGAGAAGAGAAGAGAAGATAAAAATGTATTAGTCAAGTCAAGTCAAGTCAACTTTATTTATATAACGCTTTTTACAATGCAGATTGTTTCAAAGCAGCTTCACAGTGTTAAACAGGAAAATAATGAACAGAATTTTATTCGGTTGTACAGCTGCTCTGGAGAAAACGGTGATGTCATCAGCTCATTTCAATTATCATATATATTCAAGTAATGTAGTTGTATTAGCAGTTAGAATTCTATTTAAATAGTTAGAACTATTTTTAATGGACAACTCTAATATTCTAGACTGAAAAAGAGGACATGTTACTGGATCAAAATGTTTTTTTTTTATCCTGAAACAACATTCCTGTCCAGAAATTTAGTCCCCATAAGTTTACCATAAAATCAGAGGGAAATGATACTCGTGTAGAAGCCCCACACCCTGATTGTAAGCCTAAGCTTGACATAAACCGTAAACATATCCCTTAAATCTGATTGGTTGATTCAAATGTTGTTACATGATCAATAAAGATGTTGAGCCAGGAACATGTTGGTGAAATCACGTTCACACCAGGCGCGACGCGTTTTTTGCTAGTTTCAGCCAGGCGCAGTTATTATTTTCACGTGCAGCGCCACGTTTTTTAAATAGCAAATGCACTCGCGCCACTTTGTTTGCCTAACTCAATTAGCTGGATTTGATTGTTGATTATTTGGCATGATCTTGGATTGTTTGGTTCTTCGAAGCTCATCCTGGACTTGCTGTCATAGCAACAGGTCCGTAAACCAGCTCAGGAGCAGGCTTATTTCATGTAAACAGGATTAGATTGCATCTTGAGGTGATACTTAAAAGTCCCAGCCACTGCTACTTTATTACAAATGTTCATTACTGAACCAGGGGCAATAATCATTTTAAATAATAATAATATAAAAATGTATTTGAAAATAATATTATAATGTTGTGTATAATACTATAGACACAGCCACTTGATTGAGACGTTTATTTGTGATGGAATAATTACTTTATAATGTTATTGTAGTCTTACACACATGCTGTACAGTTACTCTGAGCCGTGCATTAATTTGAGCGGTGACAGATATTATGGGATGGCTTGATGCAGCGCAGGAGATGCAGATAACTTGATCTTGACCCTTTAGAAACTCTAATCAATACTGTCACGTAACAAATACATAAAAATGTAAAGGGTGTACAAATACTATAAAATTGTGAATATAAATAATTGGGAATCATGTTTAAAAAAAACAGTGCACATTTAATTTATCTATTATAAATTTTATGTTGTTTTGGTTGTTTCCTTATAAGGTCCAGAAATTCGTGGTTTTTTGCCAGGTGTCTTTTTTAATTATATGATGTCATTACGTTGCTGTCTTGCCGCCAGCCAATCGCATTGCTGATCGTAGTTTTGAGTATCGATACATCTGCCCTCTTCAGGGAACACAGGAACGCGCAGTAATCTCAGACTTAATCCAGATATTTTAATCCAATCCGCAAATTCGTTTGAAGAACCAAATTAGCCAGAGATCAGTTATCACGATTAGAAGATCCATGGTGCAAGCGCAACTGGCTTTTAAAGGGAATGGGAGATGAGACTCTGATTGGTTTATTGCACGTCACGCCCAAAACACACCCATGCCTCATTAAGAGACTAGGTACAACCCTTTTGGACCATGCAAACCATTTTTTCTGTCATTAAACTAGCAAAAGTGGATTTGGAGTGCACTTGCGCCATGTGCTTCAGACCATGCGCTCAGATCGTTAAAATAGGGCCCTTTATGATGATGGATTTAAATTAAATTTTTAAGTACAATCAACTTGGATGTTTAAGTCATTTCAACTTAAATTACATTAAACTGACGTTAAAAAATGAGTTGAATCTTGTATAAAGTTGAAAATTGCTTAACTTATTTTGATGAGTTAAAGCAATGTAAAAACACATGTTGTCATAACTTATTGATCATATAATTTTTTACAGTACGTTCCATTTTCTTATTTAAAAGCCTGTGTTCCAATTTGTTCAAAGCAAACTGCCCATGCACATAAAGTAGATATAACACATTGTTTGGGGTCAGTAATATGTTTTTATGTTTATGAACTCTGAACTCCACTGAACCCAGCCAAACTACTACTACTACTACTGCATTAACAACTTTCCTAATTGCTCACTGACTCTGTGTTATTTTAGCCCTTCCATATAAACATATAAAGCACACCATTCATTTCTGTCTGCTTTACCCTCCTCGTGATTATCATTTACAGTCTAGGTGGACATTTGTCTCCATGCTTCTTGCTGGGTCATGGCCGACAGAAATAAGCCCACACAGAAATAATCAGGCTACTTCATGTAACAATAACGGCTGGAAAAAGAATGATGCCTGTACTTACAGATGGAAATTTGGTTGGAGAGAGAGAGCCAATTTCACAGGAAGGTAATTTTATCCTGGCTCACACTTCAGCCGTACACATCAGAGCCACCATCAGTGATCTTTCATGCTATTGTTAGAGCGCTGAGTGAGCGCTGAGTTACACAAAGGTTACTCCATCAACCATTACAGCCCGGCAAGAAACCATGAGGGAGCGTGAAGAGCTACTGATTATAATAATCATTATGAAGATGATGAAAGAGAGAACGATGACAGGCCTTAAGCTTCATTCATATATTCCATAAAAGCTTTATCAGATGATCATTTTAAAAGATGCAAGTTGGGGGCTGTTCTTTGCCCTGTGAAGTTTGCGCAAATCCCACAATGCATTTTCAGCAGTTTTAAGAGCTTCCTTTGAAAAGAGAAGTAATATGCTTTTAATGAACAATTTCAATAGTGAAAGAGTATCAATAAATTTGCCCAGTCTTTAAAAGACCAGCTTTTAAGTTGCTATTTAAATTAGACTTCCCTGAAGTCATTGCATTAGCACTACCCAGAAGTAGTTAATTTATTTATTTACTTTTTATAGTGACATTTTAACGAACTCAGTAAACTTGTGGCAGACTTCTGCTAACTCTCTGAATTTTGTCACTGAATGATTTACTTAAGTCTTTATTTGGATAGACGGAAACAATCCCCTAGGTCACACTTCTTTCAACAACAGCCCCCCTCCCCCAAGCACATTAAATGAAAGATCTGAAATCTAAAATACTTTATAACGATGATACTTGAATAATAAATGTGCATCGAAAAATTCCTTGATCCTGGTCAAACTCTCTCCTACTCGTTCATCCATCCCTATTTAAAATTCTTTTTTCTTCTGTGGATCACACAAAAAAGATATTTTGAAAAAAATAAACAATGAAATTCAGTTGGGTTTAATGCTGTTTGGAACCCCAGTGAGTTTCATTGTATGAATACAGTTTTCACAACCTTCTTTCTTACTGAATATTTTTTGACTTATTGAACTACACTACCATTCGAAAATTTGGGGTCAGTACTTTCTATATTAACCAGTGCAACCATTTTCAACATTGATGATAATAATAATAAGAAATGCTTCTTGAGCAGAAAATCAGCATATTAACATGATTTATGAAGGATAATTTTAAAATATATTGAAATAGAAAACAGTTCATTTAAATTGTAATAACATTTCACAATATTGCTGTTTTATTGTTGATTAAATAAATGAAGCTCTGAGCATAAGAGATTTATAAAAATAAATAAAAAACTATAAAAAATATTACCGACCCCAAACTTTTGAACCATAGTGCATTCGGGCTGTGTAAGTCTAATAAGTCAAATCCATTTCCGCAAAGTCACTTGCCTTATGAGTTACCTCCAATAAATGTCACGTGCAAACAATTTAATTTATTTTATGTTTTCAATCAGAGATGGGCTTTAAGCTGGATGAAGGGCTGCTTTATTTGAAAAAAGTCCAGCACAAGGCTAAAAGACAATCTTGAGCGTCCTTGTTGGACCTTGAAGACATGAAAATGGAACATGAGCCCACAAAGATTGCGACTAGTTCCTCTGTATTTATGTTTGTGGACAGCCCTGTCCAAAGCAGGTCACACAACTAGACTGAGTAGTATGTTTCTACCTCTGTGCACCCATTATTTTTTTATTTTCTTTGCAGTCCTCCTTTGAAACTTTGCATTAATAATGCAAACCACATTTATCACCATGAGCCCAAGAGAAAGAAGTCTTTCCTGGATATAGAAGCAGTACTTAACAGAGACGTCACCCGGGAAATAAGAGAGCATTTCCAAGGGCTTACTAGATCAAAGGGAATGCAAAAGTGGCAACAAAGTTCTAAATCCTGCCCCTAACTCACGTGAAATATGTATGCTTTAGTTTATGCGCATGTCAGTATTACATATGTGAGTGTATTTTGAGTCTAAAGGGACTTGAGAGTGGATCTTAACTGAAACGTGAATTTAATATACTACCGCATCTTTCCAGCCTCATCTTAACTCTCTCTTGTGCATCTGCTCTCTGGAGGCCTGGTAAGAAGCCTGATATATGGCATAATCCACCACAGGATTTGATTAAAATCTAAAATATCACCTCGCTAGCCTTCTGACTCACTCGGGTGGATGTAAGGGCATTTGAAACAGGTGAACAGCTGGGCACACAGGCGCTGGCTCCAGGGGGGTTCTTCATGGTTGGGAGGAGGGAAATTAGAAGCGACTAACACCACTTGCCACTAATACCACAAAACACCTCTGACTGTGTTGCCTCACAGTAAGTAAGAGAGTTGCAGTTGGAACAGCACATGGAACTGAAAGTCCTGGGCCCAAAGTGAACCTTTTGCCACATCTATCAATTGCGAGTGAATAGAAAAAAAAATATTGTTATTATAATATAATATAATATAATATAATATAAAGTCACACTACTAGTTTGTTAAAGTTCATTTCTATTTAGGTACAGTTCAGTTTGAGTGTCTTTGTCGGGTCTTGTCTATTTGTAGTTGTGTTTGGATGTACCTCGTTGGATTACCCAGTTAGATCATAAAAACCTGTTAACTTTCATCATCGTCTTCTTCATGTGTTTACTATCTCCCTCACAACCCGTGACTAAATACCAATTCCAAAAAGAAGTGCAAGTGCAAGTTTTTTTTTCTCAGTCGTCTCCAGTTCGTGTCTTGTTTCAATATTTTTTTTGTTTATTATGGACATCCCTGCTGTGAAGCTGTTATGCCTTGAGCAGGGAGAATGCTCCCTTGAGCAACATCTGGAGGAATTCTTGGATCTTGGACCACCTTCCTCTGCACGTTTCTTTGTGTTGGCCTCAACATGTCACACGAGCGCAGTTGTCCGGGGAGGCTCCTCAAGTGAACTGTCTCTGCCTGGGCAAGCGGAGCTCACGACTTCACCCACAACCGTGGCAGATGTCTTCCTCAACCCGTCTCCCTGACTCCCTCACCTACGCTCTTCCCGCCCACAATTCCAGAGTGAACCCCTAGGTCAGTCGGCTCCACCTGGGTCAGACCTCGCCACACCTGCACAGGTCATCTGCTTCACCTCCACCCCTTCGACTACCTCAGGCTCAGGGATCAACCACCACCCTCGGTTGCTCCAGCTGTCCTCTGGACCCACTCTGTCATCGGGTGAGGTCAGTCGCCAGGGTCTTTGATGTCGCTTTCTTCAGCATAATCGCCTCCGGCCATCACCATGGTGGCATCAGGAATTCTAACACCATGGCTCCTGTCTCCATCAACGCCACCATGAAGCATAGTTATAGCTGTGGCCTGGGCACTATCCATCATCCCCCTGCTCAAGGCTCCTCCCTGGCTTTCACCACCTTCAGCACTGTCCTGGATCCTTCAGTTCTATTTCCTCCCGGTCAGCCGTCCTCCTGAACCTCCTCCAGCATCCTCTGCCGGTTCACCTACCCTTTGCCACCCCTACACCATCCCTTCGCCATCTCCTCATCCTCCTCTCCTTCTCTCTACGGTGCGAGGATGCGCCTTCCGGGAGGGGGCGTTCTGTCACACCACTAGACTCTGTTTGTTTCGTTTAAAAAAAAATAATTATTTTAACTTGAGTGCCGCATTTATAAAGCCGTGTCTGCAAAAGTATGGAAGAGATGCGCAACAGTCTAACAGTCTAGGGTGATGTTTACATTAAAAACGATAGAAAAGTAGCGCAATGAAATAAAAAAATACACATCCTGTGTGTCATTTATTTGCCACTTTCCACGCAAAGTTTTAATAACACCGTTTGTAGATTCCTGTAGATTCTTCAGAAGCATGAAGACCAGCTTAAAATATTTAGTGCAATTCAGACCAAAGACAAATAGCAGTAACACTGTCTGTGGCAAACAGTTATGATTACGTGCTTGCTGTTTCTTATCAAATCAGGAATAGCTAAAATGATGGTAAATGTTTAATGTATGGGATTTTATGGGTGTATATGAAATAATTTTCTCAATCAATATTTTCGCCTTACAGTAAAAAAAATATTATTATTATTAAAATGGGGCAAGAAGAAATAAACTATTTAAAAATGTAAGATATGCTGTATTATTTTGAAACTATATTAAATAGTATGAAATTATTTTGTTAAAAGTATATGACAAATTACACATTTTATTTGCCAGGTTTGTACCACAGAGTACTGAAATAATTGGTGCATGTGAACTGTACTTCTGGTGACCTATTTATGTATTTACTGTGATAGGCTATTTGTATTTGCTGTACTCTGCTGAGTCAATAGACCTGTTTGTGTGTGTTATATACCATGGAAAGGGCAGCTGCTAAAATAGGAAGTCGATATCATTGCTTTCGTCAACCTAGTATGTACACATTGACATTCAGTTTAAATATGATATTTACCTTTTTGAGGAATTTGTTTTACGGAGTAAAATAATGAACGAGGATTGCAAACAGCTCTCAGCTGCCGTATATCTCCATCCTCCTGCCAGGGGCCAACGGGGTAAAAATAACAATAAAGAGCTATTGATCGTCTAGGTCTGATGTATATTTGGAACTCAAAGTAATGAGAGGGGCACCTTGCCATGGACACTCAAGGACTTGAACATGGAACAGTGTCTGATGAGGTTTTATTGCTCATGATGAGAACACAAAGCCAGCACTTGGGCAGCGACATAAAGTGAGGACAGTTTAGCCGCTCAGTTAGCCTGGCAGAATGGTTGAGATTGCTTTCCCCCTGGTAACCTTTAATAGAGGTATATCTCTATGCTCCACTGAGAACAACCGTAATCTTTCGCTTTCGTTGTCACTGTCTTGCAATCTTTTTGGGCCACACGCACTCCAGTCAATTAGCAGCATCAGATCAATCTGAGCTTTCCTACTCCCAGACTGACAGCAAACACACATACCCCCCCAACACACACACAATATAACTGTAAGCAGACACATGTGCAGGGACAGATTATGGCGTCTGATTGCTCTGGGCTCAGATACGTCACAGTGGGTCTAGCCTGAAAGAAAGTGCTCAGATCCATCATCTCTATATCTTCCACAGCACTGCTGACACCTGCATGGGCCATAAAACTTTAAAGACACAGATATGTTGACTGAATATTTAATTGCTGCCCTGAGTAAATAGTGAGAAAATATATTCTAAAACATTCAGGTCTTAAAAGGGATAGTTCACTCATTTTGCCCAGTCTAAGATCGTTGAGCCCCATTAGGAGTCTTATTATTCCATTATATGCACATTATATGTAATAGCTTTGCCTGTAACTCAAAGGTATTAATTAAAGATTGTCCATTTTCTTGCCCCCTTCATCGCGGGTTCTACAAACACCCACATCATCTCAGTGCTGGAATGTGCTAATTGAGTTTTCCCACGACCACCCCGCCCCCCCACCGCCCCCACTACAGTTAGTGCCGCCTTATGATGAACTGCATTACTTTCAGTTGATTGATAGATCTCTACAATCCTCTCAGACAGAGGGAGCGGTGATGAAAGGGGGAAAAAAGTTTTTCTTCTATTTTTTCACTTTAAATCCACCGTTACTGTCCCTTTAAGGTGTGTGCGCACATTGAGCTCATCTATATGCTAGTGTTTCTCATGTAAACATGTTGCCTGGTCTAGTGTAACCATAAATGTTAAGCAAATTAATTTTAGCAGATTTTAATTTTAAAGAAGTTAATTTTAACCCTTAAATGCATGAATGTTTTACCAATTATTATTACATATGCACGTCTTTAGCGACTTGGATCTATATCTAACACGAATAGATCTCTACCTAATATAAAACTCTCCTGATATTAGAGCAACAATTACAGAAGAATAAAATAAAGCATATGTTGTTACCTTTTGGAGCTTGGAAGGGTTCAGTTTGAGCAGATGTTTTATACCATCATCACTGTCCTCGTCAGAGCTCATTTCCCAGTACATTCAGCATCTGGATCATATTCACCATCTCAAACATATTCTCAGAACTATAATTTTAACATCTTCAAAATCAATATTTTGATCGCTGACAGCTTCTTCACCAGATCCACCATCAAGTGACAGTGACACTAATATTTGATTGCGTTTAGTTCTTGTTCTGCAGTAAATCGCTGAGCCATTTCAAGTTTTGCTGATGATTCTTCCTGTTCTTTTGTTTTCTGCCTGCGGTAACTATGAGTGAAACGTCACTTCATCATTGTGTATCAGACATTGCCACCTTGTGGAATAAAGGTGAATTGCACTTATTCAGTCATCAAAGATTCAATTATTGTTGTGCAGTAAAAGAATATGCTTCTACTGTTACACACCTCGGGTCGTTAGCGACCCTATACAGTTTTTTACAAAAAATGAATGGAAAAACTGGCATTATTTTATATTTATTGTTATATTGTTTATAATTAATTGATTGAGGAATACTAAGAAGGTAGATGTCTAACTTTAAAAAAATGATGAGGAGGGTAGTGAATGATGAGGTATGCGTTTAAATTGGTTTAAAATGTGCAGTCTTTCTCTTCCAGGAAAATGGACAAAAACATTGATGACTCATCTTGCACTACACGTTTTTTCTAGAACCAACCATCAAGTAGCAATTCATGATTCATGGCTGACATAAATAAATCCTTCAATTTAAAATTAAATTAAATTAAATAACAAAGGAAGCATGTCAACACAGGACAGCCACACTTATCATATGATTTATTTCAATGCGACTGCTAGGACTAACTTGCATATTTAAATAAACTACAATTTCGAAAGGCATCAGATTTAAATGAATACTCAGAATGGCACTGCGGATCTGTAGAGGAGCCTTCTAAACCACATCACAATGTAAAATTAGTGGGTCAGAGCCTCTTTATAAATTAGATATAAAAGCAGCTGCTTTAGAGGTTTCAGAGTAAAAGTTTATGAAAATAATACAGCAGCAGTGAAGGTCTGGTGCTTATGTATGTAAATGTCATACAGTATGTCTCTCTCTCTCTCACTCTCTTTTTATTGCTTTCTCTTAACTGTTTAACTTTTTTATCTGCAAGACCGTTGCACAATGCTGTCAACCTATACTTGGAAAAAGGATTTTGTTTACCTGGATCAGCCAATAATAAGTGCAGGGAGCACATTGTGACCCCATAAAATAAGGGAGTTAAATTACCTCTCTTTGAGGTACAGGGGATGAGAGGAGGGTTGACGTGCACTGAGATGGTGACAGGTGATAATGTGCAGCATGCCAGGTCTTGTGGGAGGGGCAGTATGGTACACCTATCCCAGCACCTTCATCCAGTGTAAATGAAAAATGACAGATCACCCACCCATAGCCCCTTTATTTCTCACACGTTTCTCACTCCGTGCTTTGCCTTCCCTCCCCATATGCTGGGGACTGTTCTTCTTAAGGAGTATGTTCAAAATTTCTTATTCACGCCTATCTATAAAGCCGAGTTGATGGAACATTCTGCAACAGGTTTACGTGAGAAATGACTGAAATCTCTAAATTTCCTTCACTTTAAAAAGTTATTCCTTAAAGGGTGCAGGGTTCTGCACCATTAGTGGACCAAAACTGCAATAATTGTTCGATTTACTAAAGACAATGTGACAGTACTGGCCTGTTTAAAATGTGCCGCCATGATGTTACACTGTCTAAGTGACCTTACAAACAGATATACAAACCATTCAAAAACCATTCAAAGGTTTGTGTTCAGTAAGATTTTTTAAAATGTTTTTAAAGAAGTCTCTTATGCACAAGTCTCCATTTAATTGATCAAAATACAGTATTAACAGTAATAATGTAAACTAGTATTACAATTAAAAATAGCTAATGTCAAGATCCTTTAGAAATCATTCTAATATACTGATTTGGTCTTAAAGAATTTTTTTTTATTATTATATTCAAAGTTGGAAACAGTTGAGCTGCTGTTTTGTGGAAACTGTGATACTTATTTCAAGATTCTTTGATCAATAAGAAGTTTAATGAAGGGAAGAAAAGCATTTATTTTAAATATATTTTTGTAACAATGTAAAAGTTTAATCCATCCTTGCTGAGTAAAGTTTATCAAATATTATATTTCGAACAGCTGCTCAAACAAACAGATCAATGCTTCAACCCTTAAACGCCTACTTCGGGTCTTTAGTGACCTGGGACGTCATTCACTACCCTCCTCCGCAATAATTTTTAAAGTTAGACATCAACCTTCTTAGTATTCAATCCATTCATTATAAACATTATTAAAAAAAATAAATAAAAAAATAATAAAAAAAAAAAAATATATATATATATATATATATATATATATATACACTCACCTAAAGGATTATTAGGAACACCATACTAATACTGTGTTTGACCCCCTTTGGCCTTCAGAACTGCCTTAATTCTACGTGGCATTGATTCAACAAGGTGCTGAAAGCATTCTTTAGAAATGTTGGCCCATATTGATAGGATAGCATCTTGCAGTTGATGGAGATTTGTGGGATGCACATCCAGGGCACGAAGCTCCCGTTCCACCACATCCCAAAGATGCTCTATTGGGTTGAGATCTGGTGACTGTGGGAGCCATTTTAGTACAGTCATGTTCAAGAAACCAATTTGAAATGATTCGAGCTTTGTGACATGGTGCATTATCCTGCTGGAAGTAGCCATCAGAGGATGGGTACATGGTGGTCATAAAGGGATGGACATGGTCAGAAACAATGCTCAGGTAGGCCGTGGCATTTAAACAATGCCCAATTGGCACTAAGGGGCCTAAAGTGTGGCAAGAAAACATCCCCCACACCATTACACCACCACCACCAGCCTGCACAGTGGTAACAAGGCATGATGGATCCATGTTCTCATTCTGTTTACGCCAAATTCTGACTCTACCATCTGAATGTCTCAACAGAAATCGAGACTCATCAGACCAGGCAACATTTTTCCAGTCTTCAACTGTCCAATTTTGGTGAGCTCGTGCAAATTGTAGCCTCTTTTTCCTATTTGTAGTGGAGATGAGTGGTACCCGGTGGGGTCTTCTGCTGTTGTAGCCCATCCGCCTCAAGGTTGTGCGTGTTGTGGCTTCACAAATGCTTTGCTGCATACCTCGGTTGTAACGAGTGGTTATTTCAGTCAAAGTTGCTCTTCTATCAGCTTGAATCAGTCGGCCCATTCTCCTCTGACCTCTAGCATCAACAAGGCATTTTCGCCCACAGGACTGCCGCATACTGGATGTTTTTCCCTTTTCACACCATTCTTTGTAAACTCTAGAAATGGTTGTGCGTGAAAATCCCAGTAACTGAGCAGATTGTGAAATACTCAGACCAGCCCGTCTGGCACCAACAACCATGCCACGCTCAAAATTGCTTAAATCACCTTTCTTTCCCATTCTGACATTCAGTTTGGAGTTCAGGAGATTGTCTTGACCAGGACCACACCCCTAAATGCATTGAAGCAACTGCCATGTGATTGGTTGATTAGATAATTGCATTAATGAGAAATTGAACAGGTGTTCCTAATAATCCTTTAGGTGAGTGTATATAAATGCCTCTTCCCATTCATTGTTGCTAAAATTTGTATAGGGTCGCTAATGACCTGAGGTGTGTAACAGTAGAAGTATATTTTTTCTGCACAACAATAATTGAATCTTTGATGACTGAATAAGTGCAATTCACATTTATTCCACAAGGAGGCAATGTCTGATACACAATGATGAAGTGACGTTTCACTCATAGTTACCGCATGCAGAAAACAAAAGAATAGGAAGAATCATCAGCAAAACTTGAAATGGCTCTGCGATTTACTGCAGAACAAGAACTAAACGCAATCAAATATTAGTGTCACTGTCACTTGATGGTGGATCTGGTGAAGAAGCTGCCAGCGATCAAAATATTGATTTTGAAGATGTTAAAATTATAGTTCTGAGAATATGTTTGAGATGGTGAATATGATCCAGATGCTGAATGTACTGGGAAATGAGCTCTGACGAGGACAGTGATGATGGTATAAAACATCTGCTCAAATTGAACCCTTCCAAGCTCCAAAAGGTAGCAAAAAATGCTTTATTTTATAAAATAAAATTTTATAAAATCTGTAATTGTTACTCTAATATCATGTGTTTTATATTATCGAGACAGGTAGATCTAACATATTATCCCTGTTAGATATAGATCCGGGACGCTAAAGACCCAAATATGTAAAAATAATTGGCGAAACATTCATGCATTTAAGGGTAAAGTCACCACAGAGCCAAATTATGTTACTTTTAAATGTTACATTATTAAACTGATCTCAAACTGTTTAAAATTCTACACAAGCTTCAAAGTGCAAACAGAGATATAAATCCTTTGAGCCTTCACTGAGGTGCAAAGAGAACATTGCATGTCCACTATTACACACCAGTCTGAAGCGTTAATCTTGAGTTTCTGGGGAAAGGGCCTGTCATAGCATTCACTAAATCGCCAATTAAATCACTATGAACTCCTCTGAGCATTTTCTCCCAGTTAAGCCACTGGAGGAGCAACTCTCCCTGGCAATAAAACCTGCCAGTTCCCACCCAATCCATTCCGGGCTAATTACAGCACATTAATCAAATCCAAAATAAACAGCAAATAAATACAGAACATGTCACAAGGCGGTCTAGAGGAAGAAGGCCTCTCCACATGGTAATAAATTCTTCCTCATCAAAACAAACTCACAGTGTTGGGTTTCACTTCATTGAGGTTTGTAGAGATAAGGCAATAGCTACACAAAGGCTCTCTCGTGTTGCTGTCGTGGGCTTTGTAATGGAGCTCTAATGTAATTGCCTTTACCGCTTCATCATAGCTGGGCCATAGTCCTGCTTTTATCAGCTCTGTCAACATAGTCTCTGTGTGCTGAGCATTTTTATGTCTCACCATCTACTGATTTTCTGATAGAGCGAATGCTATTTGTACATGAAAGAGGACCTCCAAATTCTCAGTTGTAAAGAGAGTGGGGGGAAAAAAGTGGAAAGAAAATATCAAAGATCTGTGCTTGAATAAAGGTTGAAATGAGTATGTGAGAGATCAGGCTAAGAACACAGAAGCAGAGCTCAGAGATCAGCCAGAAAAGGATGTAAACAGATGTCTGTGATGTATGAAGAATACCAAACGCTCAGAACAGCACTGTACAGCTCCAGCCTCAGAAATCCTATTTACCACTGGCACACTGAGCAACGCGCCACATTGTCTCTGAGAGCACGGCACTTTGTGTATGTTTGTGCGTGTGTGTGTGTGTGTGTGTGTGGAGGAGGACAGATAACGAGGTGCTGGTTGAGTGATCTCGCCCGCGTGGGTGACTTGCACAGGCCTCTATTGGTAATGACTTTCTCCTCACCTCCTATCGGCACTAAAATTTTGAGTGTGTAAACAGAGACAGCAGCAGAAAGACATGCAAGAAGACACCTATATTTAACACACCTTTTGACACATTTGTGAGCCATTGTGAATGTTTGTCTTTATGTAAAAGTGTGTATGTGGGTGTTTATAAAATAAAAAAAAAACACCCCAGGACCTATACTTTTTCAAAATATAAATAAGAAAGTCATATACAGTCAAACCAAAAATTATTCAGACACCAGATATCATTTTTTACTAGTGGGTACAGGACACTATATATGTAAGTGAGGATAGCAAAATAAAGTAAACTGTGACATATTATACCCCAAAATTCTTCATACAGTGGACTACCAGTAAAACTTATAAACAATTTGGGACCAAAGTTATTTAGACACTTTGACCTGACCATGTGTTTTTTTCTTTAAAATTTATTTTTTCTTGAAAAGGCATGAAGGTGAGTAAGTGATAATTTTGGGTGCTATCCCTATAAGATTATATGGTCAAAAATGGAGGAAGTATAGTATTAAGAGTTGCTGAAAAAAGTTAACAACAGACAGACAAACAAATAAACAATAATAAAATAAAATAAATAAATAAATAAATAAAATAAATGTATACTGTATATACAGGTGCTGGTCATATAATTCAAAAAGTGAAACTTGTATATTATATTCATTCATTACACACAGACTGATATATTTCAAATGTTTATTTCTTTTAATGTTGATGATTATAACTGACAACTAAGGAAAATCCCAAATTCAGTATCTCAGAAAATGTTCAATATTGAAGACACCTGGTGCCACACTCTAATCAGCTAATTAACTCAAAACACCTGCAAAGGCCTTTAAATGGTCTCTCATTCTAGTTCTGTAGGCTACACAATCACGGGGAAGACTGCTGACTTGACAGTTGTCCAAAAGACGACCATTGACACCTTGCACAAGGAGGGCAAGACACAAAAGGTCATTGCAAAAGAGGCTGGCTGTTCATAGAGCTCTGTGTCCAAGCACATTAATAGAGAGGCGAAGGGAAGGAAAAGATGTGGTAGAAAAAAGTGTACAAGCAATAGGGATAACCGCACCCTGGAGAGGATTGTGAAACAAAACCCATTCAAAAATGTGGGGGAGATTCACAAAGAGTGGACTGCAGCTGGAGTCAGTGCTTCAAGAAACACTACGCACAGACGAACAACAGACAGCGTCAGAAGCGTCTCGCCTGGGCTAAAGACAAAAAGGACTGGACGGCTGCTGAGTGGTCCAAAGTTATGTTCTCTGATGAAAGTAAATTTTTTTTTTTTTTCCTTTGGAAATCAGGGTCCCAGAGTCTGGAGGAAGAGAGGAGAGGCACACAGTCCACGTTGCTTGAGGTCCAGTGTAAAGTTTCCACAGTCAGTGATGGTTTGGGGTGCCATGTCATCTGCTGGTGTTGGTCCACTGTGTTTTCTGAGGTCCAAGGTCAACGTAGCCATATACCAGGAAGTTTCAGAGCACTTCATGCTTCCTGCTGCTGACCAACTTTATGGAGATGCATATTTCATTTTCCAACAGGACTTGGCACCTGCACACAGTGCCAAAGCAACCAGTACCTGGTTTAAGGACCATGGTGTCCCTGTTCTTAATTGGCCAGCTAACTCGCCTGACCTTAACCTATCTATGGGGTATTGTGAAGAGGAAGATGTGATATGCTAGAACCAACAATGCAGAAGAGCTGAAGGCCACTATCAGAGCAACCTGGGCTCTCATAACACCTGGGCAGTGCCACAGACTGATCGACTCCATGCCACGCCGCATTGCTGCAGTAATTCAGGCAAAAGGAGCCCTAACTAAGTATTGAGTGCTGTACATGCTCATACTTTTCATGTTCATACTTTTCAGTTGGCCAAGATTTCTAAAAATCCTTTCTTTGTATTGGTCTTAAGTAATATTCTAATTTTCTGAGATACTGAATTTGGAATTTTCCTTAGTTGTCAGTTATAATCATCAAAATTAAAAGAAATAAACATTTGAAATATATCAGTCTGTGTGTAATGAATGAATATAATAATGAATGAATAATATATATAAGTTTCACTTTTTGAATGGAATTAGTGAAATAAATCAACTTTTTGATGATATTCTAATTATATGACCACCTGTATGTATTGTTAGAAGCTGCTCAAATCAGTTAAAAATTTACCCAATAGAATACAAAAATAACAATATTTAAAACACAAAATAACACTATATATAAAGAAATATTTGAAATATAAGAGAAAAAGAAAGAAAGAAAGAAAGATAGATAGATAGATAGATAGATAGATAGATAGATCATTATAACAATGTAATATTTCTGAATGACTTCATTAAAATAAATGAATAAATAAAATATTAGGAGTTGCTCAAAAAAGTTACAAAAAAATGGAATTAAAAAAAAATTGTGATTGTGATTAATATGTTGAATAAAATCCAATAAATAATAAGTATATTATTGGGATCTGATCAAAAAGGAAAAATGCACTAGGATGGGTAAATAAATTAATAAATAAACAAACAAACAAACAGTATAAATGGAAAGTGGCACCTTTTTAAACATCATACAAACCACTGTCAGTTTGATGGTCCTGCTGAAGGTATTGGAATGGTCATCTAGCAGAATGTTAGTGGAGTGTTCCAGGTTTATGATTGATCTGTATCTCCGCCCCTTCAGCAAGGTACACAGGAAGTGGTTAAGGATTTGAATGTCACTCAAAACAATTCAGATAGTATCAGGGGCACGATCAGGCTCTTCTCTCTAATCTCTCAATAACTCGACTCTGTCCCCCAACATCAATATATCTCCTGCATCTGTTCCTTAATTTCACCACAAGAGTCAGCCACAACAGCAAATATCATATCAACATATGTTTATGAATGCATCTGTCTATTCAGTTTATTTACATAAAGGACATTTGAACATCCTTGATTTTTCAGAAACAAACAGAAAGAAAGATGTTTTTATTTATTTGCTAAAAGCTCTTCTAAATTCTGCAAATACTTCAAATCCCATTTACAGGATCATATTAAGATTAATCTGAATATTAGGTGCGTGACGCACACCTGCTCTGCTTAACCGTGAGTCATGACCTGACACTCTTTTATTTGACTGCATTGACAAGCATTTGTTGAAACTGCTCTCCTGTATGTGCGAGCTCAGTGCCATGAGCACAGCTTTAATAAAGAGCTCAGACGCTATCAGCACAGGGCCTGCCATAGCTCAGCATAAGATTGACGGGGATGGGGAACAAAGACACCATCTCTCATAACGTAAACACAGGCTGACATTAATCACAAGAAGTGTCTGTCCCTGAAACGGCAGAGAGATAAGGTCGAGTAGGAACCGGGCTGGGCCTTCAACTGCAGTGACTCACAATGTTTCATTAATCTGTAAAGGGACAGTTCACCCAAAAATGAAAATCCTGCCTTCATTTACTCACCTTCATGATGTTTCAAACCTGTGTGACTTTTCTTTTGTCTGTGGGGCACAAAAGTAAAACTCAATACAAGTACAATACAGGTAAAATTCAATTGAAAGCACTTTTTCATATTGTTCATAACCACAAAAATGAATAAAGCAAAAATCTTGGTTAGAGTGAGACCCTTACAATAAAAATAAATGGGACTAATCTGTCTAAATGGGAACGTTAAAATACTGACTGTTTCAATAGTATAGTCACACCATACAGTATATATTATATATATTTACATCCGGTAAGTATTCACAGTGCTTCACTTTTTCCACATTTTGTTATGTTACAGCCGTATTCCAAAATGGATTCAATTAATTATTTTCCTCAAAGTTCTACAAACAATACCCCATAATTACAACGTGAAAGAAGTGTAAGACGTGTATAAGGGTAACGGGTCTATTTAGCTCAAAGGAAATTATTAATTAATTCATAGGGAATTTTGAAAGAGTCACTGATTTTTATGGCCGAGCAAATGACTCATCCAGCGTTCATTTGAACAGGCCATAACTATCAACTCTGCAGCGAATATTAATATCCAAACAATAGTGAAACACTATTTAATAGCCAGGTAACATAGATCAGCAGTTTAAGACATTACATTTGTAAGCACATAACACAAGAACACTTATCTTTAAATACAAACGAGACTTCATTGATTATTCGAACACCTAAAACTAATATCTAACACACACGCACACACACATTCACACGAGTTGCAGAAAGAAGGAAATTGAGGAAAGAATGAGATTTAAGAGAGTGAAACGATGAAATCCCAAGTTTCTAGCAATATATGCATTTATAACGCATGACCTGAACGAACCATCAATCATTCATTTAAATTGGTCTGCCTCAATCGTCTTTGTCCGATCATCTATTCGCCATGTCATTGTCTCTGTCGTAATCTGTCATCTTTTGTCTCAACTCTGTCTGATTCTTTGTTCGTGTTCTGAGATTTTAAACTCAAATGTCTGCCCATCCTCCTGGATGGGTTCTGACCAATTAGGTATCATCCTTGGTTCCGAGGTGACTGCTTTCCCACCCCTCCTATTAATTACCTGTTATCTGTTGTCTCCTAACTTCCCGCTCTAAGCAGAGAGTGCATTTAGACATGATTTCTTATTATAAGAACACAATACATTCTACACAGCTTTCAATCAAGCCATCTTCTAAATTATGAGCATACAATCATACTGATACCAAGCAAGGCACACTTTCAATCAACCATTCAATAGTTATAACAATAACATGAATTGTGAGGTATATATATACACTCACCTAAAGGATTATTAGGAACACCATACTAATACTGTGTTTGACCCCCTTTCGCCTTCAGAACTGCCTTAATTCTACGTGGCATTGATTCAACAAGGTGCTGAAAGCATGCTTTAGAAATGTTGGCCCATATTAATAGGATAGCATCTTGCAGTTGATGGAGATTTGTGGGATGCACATCCAGGGCACGAAGCTCCCGTTCCACCACATCCCAATATGCTCTATTGGGTTGAGATGTGGTGACTGTGGGGGCCATTTTAGTACAGTGAACTCATTGTCATGTTCAAGAAACCAATTTGAAATGATTCGAGCTTTGTGACATGGTGCATTATCCTGCTGGAAGTAGCCATCAGAGGATGGGTACATGGTGGTCATAAAGGGATGGACATGGTCAGAAACAATGCTCAGGTAGGCCGTGGCATTTAAACGATGCCCAATTGGCACTAAGGGGCCTAAAGTGTGTCAAGAAAACATCCCCCACACCATTACACCACCACCACCAGCCTGCACAGTGGTAACAAGGCATGATGGATCCATGTTCTCATTCTGTTTACGCCAAATTCTGACTCTACCATCTGAATGTCTCAACAGAAATCGAGACTCATCAGACCAGGCAACATTTTTCCAGTCTTCAACTGTCCAATTTTGGTGAGCTCGTGCAAATTGTAGCCTCTTTTTCCTATTTGTAGTGGAGATGAGTGGTACCCGGTGGGGTCTTCTGCTGTTGTAGCCCATCCGCCTCAAGGTTGTGCGTGTTGTGGCTTCACAAATGCTTTGCTGCATACCTCGGTTGTAACGAGTGGTTATTTCAGTCAAAGTTGCTCTTCTATCAGCTTGAATCAGTCGGCCCATTCTCCTCTGACCTCTAGCATCAACAAGGCATTTTCGCCCACAGGACTGCCGCATACTGGATGTTTTTCCCTTTTCACACTATTCTTTGTAAACTCTAGAAATGGTTGTGCGTGAAAATCCCAGTAACTGAGCAGATTGTGAAATACTCAGACCGGCCCGTCTGGCACCAACAACCATGCCACGCTCAAAATTGCTTAAATCACCTTTCTTTCCCATTCTGATTAGGAACACCTGTTCAATTTCTCATTAATGCAATTATCTAATCAACCAATCACATGGCAGTTGCTTCAATGCATTTAGGGGTGTGGTCCTGGTCAAGACAATCTCCTGAACTCCAAACTGAATGGGATCAAATAACCTCTGCCGTTATCTTGGTGTGGCCCAACGTTTGCAAGGCCATCAAGTACTTTGCTGGAGGTTTGTTAGTTGGCGCAGACAGAATGGAGCCCACTCTTGTTGATTCAGGGTCTGGAGTGTTGAGTTGGATTTTGTGTGGAATTATGTTTGAACAAATCATCTGGCCAATGGAAAGGGATGGAGGAGGAAAGCTCAAATCCTACAGAAGTTTGTTTGAAAACTTTGCAAATGTATTAAAAATAAAAAACTTTGCTCAATACTTTGTTGAAGCATCTTTGGCACCAATTACAGCCTCAAGTCTTTCTGAGTATGATGCTACAAGCTTGGCACACCTATTTTTGGGCAGTTTCTCCCATTCTTCTTTGCAGGACCTCTCAAGCTCCATCAGGTTGGATGGGGAGCGTCGGTGCACAGCCATTTTCATATCTCTCCAGAGATGTTCAATCAGGTTCAATTCTGGGCTCTGGCTGGGCCACTCAAGGACATTCACAGAGTTGTCCCGTAGCCACTCCTTTGTTATACTGGCTGTGTGCTTAGGGTTGTTCTCCTGTTGGAAGGTTAACCTTTGCTCCAGTCTGAGGTCCAGAGTGCTCTGGAGCAGGTTTTCATCAAGGATGTCTCTGTACATTGCTGCATTTATCTTTCCCTCGATCCTGACTAGTCTCCTAGGTCCTGCCGCTGAAAAACATCCCCACAGCATGATGCTGCCACCACCATGCATCACTGTAGGGATTGGCCAGGTAAAGAACGGTGCCTGGTTTCCTCCAGACATGACGCTTGCCATTTAGGACAAAAAGCTCAATCTTTGTTTCATCAGACCAGAGAATTTTGTTTCTCATGGTCTGAGAGTCCTTCAGGTGCCTTTTGGCATACTCCAGACGGGCTGTCATGTGCCTTTTACTGGGGAGTGGCTTCCATCTGGCCCCTCTACCATACAGGCCTGATTGGTGGAGTGCTGCAGAGATGGTTGTTCTTCTGGAAGGTTCTCCTCTCTCCACAGAGAAACGCTGGAGCTATGTCAGAGTGACCATCGGGTTCTTGGTCACCTCCCTGACTAAGGCCCTTCTCCCCCGATCGCTAAGTTTGGACAGGCTGCCAGTTCTAGGAAGAGTCCTGGTGGTTCCAAACATCTTCCATTTATGGATGATGAAGGCCACTGTGCTCATTGGGACTTTTAATGCTGCAGAAATGTTTCTGTACCCTTCCCCCGTACCCAAAAAGGTTATATATATGAACTTTTTACAAGTTTTAAACTAAAAATTATGCTTTCAGTCTACTTTTTATGTACTTCTCAGAAATATACTTAAAATTGCACTTAAGTATTATACTGACTGAAAGTTTGGACTATACATGTACTCAATCTTTTGATTGAGATATATTTAAAAGTATAATTAAGTATTCTAGGTATACTTGGCTTGTAGCTGTTTAATCTTTTGAGTGAGTAGCCTATTAAACACTTTTTGCACATAGTTTTACATACAGTCTTATAAACTTACATTGTTTGAAAATATTGATTTATAAAGATGTTCCTAATTCTGAGTATCTGAATTTTTGTGTAGGCTCACTGATAGGAATTTACTTCAGATTTATTTTACTCTTTCCCCACCATTGACTGACTTTTCTGGCTATTCATGTTTTCACTGTTATACGGTAGGGGGCGCTATAACACATATTTTAGTACAGAATCTCCGACTTAATACACAAAAGAAGAAGCAGAAAAAAGCAACGCTTAGGCTGCGTCTGAAAACCTAGGCAGTGACTTGTTGCCTCGCTGCCTTATCAGACAATGACTTGTAAGGCAGCGTTTGTGCATGAAGGTACCTCACGAAACTGATTTCAGACAGAATTCTAAAGAAGTGTAACAGTTTAATGATCTATGGCAAAATAGAGAGAGATTTGTTGAGAACTAAACAAATATTTAATTACTACATTAGTAATTTCTCGCTAGAAATGACATCAGAATTGGAAAATGTTGGTCAAAAATGTACAATTACACACAAACTGACCAGCAAACGCAACTTTCGGACGCCATCTTTTTTTTCTAGCTCAACTGTCACAGAATGGAATGCACAGGATTGTGGGATATCAAAGGCAGCAAAGGATACATTTATGCTGCCTTCAAAACTCGATCAGATGAAGGTATCTCAGGAGAGAGGAAGTGAAGCTAACATTAGATTCGGACGTACCTTGATGCCTTCCTACCTTGAAATGTGTCCTCCGAAGGCAACATTTTCCAGGTTTCGGACGCAGCCTTAATGTTACCGAATAAAATATCGAACCCATGAAGAGGAAACAACTGGAAAGCTTTTGGGGTGTTGATGGACGCAATCTACTCCATCTATGTTTTGATCATCGTTCTGAATCACATCCAGACGTAGTATTTGACAAAAAAAATATTTTCTCAACTTTTTTTTATGAAATTTACCCACATTCAAGTGTTGATTAAAAAAAAGAATGCATGAAGCTAGAATAAAATGTTTTTTAAATGGAAAGAGTTAAAGGTATATTTCAATCATAAAAAATGAATACCTAAATAGGAACATAGTAGTACACTTAAAGTGCAAAAATAACATATAAATAGTAAGCTAAAAGTGTGATTTTGTGTTCATTTAAAGAAAACTTACAAGTATACTTGCGGTTTAAAACTACTAAACTAGTAGTTTACTGAGAGTACACTTTCAAGTGTACTTTTCTAAACTAAAAAATGTACTACAAGTATTAAAATAATAAACTACGAGTATGCAGTACATATGCAGTACAAATGAGAAATGTAGTTGTGCACAAAGTTTACTACTGTTACACTTATAGTACACTTAAACATATACTTTTATATACTAAAAGGTGGGCCAATTTAGTCCCAAGCAGTATTGAAGTGCACTTACAAGTTTACTACTATAACTACTTTGAAACTAATTTACACAAGTAAATTACACAATTACAAAGAAACAGCAAGCAACACATTGACTAAAACATTAAATTTTGAAGTAAAAATGTGTATTCTCTTGTAAAATATAAACTTACAAAAAAGTTAAAGGGGTGTCCACAGAGTCACCGTTACTTATTCTCTCTGTGCACTCAGAGTCTTGCTTGACGTGATTGACAGGACCAGTGATAATGAATTTTAGCCATGTCAGTGTGCTTTAGTACGATTATGGCTCTATAATTGATCAATGAGTTCCATGCAAGTTTGATTCTTCCCCAATGCTTCTCTTTGTTATTTTGCATGCTTTTCGATAGCGGCATGTGAGCACGAACATATGGTCATATCAGACAAGCTCACACGGTGTGCGTAACCAAGCCAATTACAGAGATAACCAAGCTAATAAAGCATGGGTCGCTCTATTTCAAATGCACAGGAAACGCACCTGCAGAATCCAGAAGACAGACCACTGAGTGAGAGGTGCGAGGTAATTGAAATACAGAAAGATTTTCCGATGATTACAATTGTCTGTGAAACATTTTACGTTGACCTTGTGTTTCTGCAAATGTTAAAAAGCATTAATGCAATTATAGGTACAGTAATCCATGTTCATGCATGATGGCACTAAGTGCCTCGTCAGAGCCGTTTCTAATGTCATTCACTTTAAGACGAGCACTTACTGTCTATTCTTCATTGTCAGCATGCATATCTTCAATCTAAAGCCTCTTTGCTGTGTTCCTGGCTCTCCTGATAAGAAACTTCTTGGCAACCTCCCATTATGTTTCCCAGATGTTTCTTGAACTGTAAATCTGCTTTGCCTAAATCGTGATTTCGGTGAACAAAGCTGAAATGCAAAACAGCACATGTGAATGTGTGTATGTGCTCTGTTTAAGTTGCCATTTATGTTCTTCTGTTTTGTTTTGCTTTGTGTTATTGTCTTCATTAAAACTGTGCACTCCACCCCAAATCATAAAAATGAATAACAAAATGAGAATTTTGCAGCCCATGGACAAAGCAAACAAACAGGTGTTTCTTAACAATCTTGACAGAGAAGGTGAACCTGCGATGATATCCACATCTGGTGAGTACAAGAAAAATTGTTGTGTACTTTTAAAGCTAATGCTTCATTAACCATGATGTATTTTTACTTATTAGCACAGTCAGTTTCATTTCAATAAAAACTGTAGTGGTTGGCAAAAAATCACAATAAATATAAAGTGACCAAATGTCCCCACTCATTTTGGGTGCATACAGTTTGTACAGTATAAAATAATTTAGTCTATGGAATGTCCCCATAAAACATGAAAACACAACATATCAACAAAATATAAAAATGTAACATTAATGTTTGATGGTTTTCAAGTCAATACAGTCAGAAAACAGAATAATGCATTAGTTAAGCTTTAATTAATGATTAACTTGTTCACAATTAAGCATTAGTTAAGCACGAACACACTAGTAATTCATGATTAACTTTACATTTTAAGGGTCCGGAGTTATGCATTAGTTAAACTAGTAATTAATGATTTGCTTGTTCATAATTATGCATTAGTAAAGCATGGACACAATAGTAATTAATGATTAACTTAACATTATAGTAAAGGCATATTAGCCATTATTTACAACTTAATAAGCCATATATTATTTTTGTGTAGTGATGTAATTATAATTCTGGGCCATTCTGTTAAGTTAACTGAACAATAAGCTAGTAATTATGTTTAATTACTGCTGATTTTGCCATTATAAATTGCTAAAATTGTGTAATAAAGACAATTTGACCCCCTATTCTGAAGTGAAAGTTATATTCTCATTAATGATGGCACATATTTAACTTTATTGACCAGAATAAGCCAGTAATTAAGCCTAACTACCATTAATACAGTACTAATAAAGGCAATTTGATCCCCTATTCTAAAGTGAAAGTCTTATCCTCATAAATTATGGCACTTATTGAGTGATATTTAAGTTTATTGACCAGAATAAGCCAATAATTAAGGCTAAACTGCCACTAATTAAGTACAAATAAAGACAATTTGACCTCCTATTCTAAAGATATGTTCTTATTTACATTGTTTTTTTTAGCAGTTATTCTGCAACGTGATCTCATGAGAATGTGTATTTTTATGTAAAGTGTTGTTCTACATTCATCTAACACGTACAACATTGACAGCACTAAACATTTCGCTCTGTTTGTGACTTCTGCTGCAAACTCGGTTCAAAAGATTCCGCTAAACAAAACTACACTTTAAAACACTTTAACCATTATTTATCATGTAATACTTATTTGGTTTGCCGTGGGACACAACGACTAGAAAGTACACCAAAACGCAACATAAATTCACAAAAGACACCAATTTAATTTGTTAGCTGTAATCCACATCTTTAGAATCCATACGAGGAACTTCTTTATCCAGCGATCTTCATCTTTATCTTCAACAGCGACCGTAAACAAATCCCGCGCTCGTTATGAATTCAAAACTTGCGTTTTACGACAGTGATCTCAAATGCTCATTGGCTCTCGCCTGCTTCGTCACAGATTACGACATGCCGTGTTTTAGTGTTTGAATGAGAAACGCGCGCCTTCAAATAGTGGAGCTTTAGCTTTAAGCTTAAATTAAATAACTTAAATTCTGCTCTGTACCTCATACAAAACTATATCGCCAGAGAGGACTACGACTACCACTTCTTAAAAGTATGTACGTTAAGGTTATAAAGAAAAACATAACTAATAATAGTGTAGTCACAAAATTTCTTTATTGTGAAAATGTCAAAAGCGGTACCAATAGTAGTCCGAATGACAATGTGAGGTTTGAGTGAGATTACTTGCTCAAAATATAATTTTAATGCTATATTGTTACTAAAATTTACATTTTTCCAAACATTTCTGCCCCTTAAGTTGTCATTTTTTTATTCTCTGTAAAATGGTTATGTTTGGGTTTAGGGATATAACATGTATCTATAAAATGGTAAAAGGGAAATTGTACATCTTTTTTTATGATATAAAATATATTTTACTTTTTCTGCTGTAAAAGCATAATACGTTTGTTTAAATGTTGCCAATAGGTTCATGTACCTTTCACCATTTATCCAAATATACAAAAAGTATGTTTTGTGTCTGTAAAAGCTGCTTATTAACTTATATAACAAATAACTGCCATAACTGAGGATATAACTTTCACTTTAGAATAGGGGGTTTTACTTTATTAGTAATATTAGAGGAAGTTTAGCATTAATTAGTGGCTTATTCTGGTCAATAAACTTAAATATCACTCAATAAGTGCCATAATTAATGAGGATAAAACTTTCACTTTAGAATAGGGGGTCAAATTGTCTTTATTACAGTATTTTAGCAATTTATAACGGCAAAATCAGCAGTAATTAAACCTAATTACTAGCTTATTGTTCAGTTAACTTAATAGAATGGCACAGAAATATAATTACATCACTACACTGCTAATATGCCTTTACTATAATGTTAAGTTAATCATTAATTACTATTGTGTCCATGCTTAACTAATGCATAATTGTGAACAAGCAAATCATTAATTACTAGTTTAACTAATGCATAACTCCGGACCCTTAAAATGTAAAGCTAATCATGAATTACTAGTGTGTTTGTGCTTAACTAATGCTTAATTAATGCTTAACTAATGCATTATTCTGGACCTTTAAAATAAAGTGTTACCGTATTTTTCTGTTAAATATACATTTTGGTGGTAACCTAACTAACCTATTAAAAAATGTTTTACTGTAGCATTCTTACTTCATCTTTCATCCAAACTCTAAATAAATATAACTCTTATTCTTTTAGATTTACAGACAAAAACACACACAGAACAATCTCAGTAAAGAGTCATAAAATCAACAAAAACAAGACTTTCTCAGATCCATTCGGCCAAAAGACGCTACTGAGAGCAATTTTCTCCCAGTGTGTCTTTTACTCATTGGTAAAAGATTCTCTTCTACCGCTGCACTTAAACTCTCAGTCTCAGCACGGAGCACTCAGTCTCATCTGTTGTAGTGCATTGTCAGCTTACCCGCTTCCATTTGGAAACATGTCAATACAGCCAAGAACAGGCCTGGCAAGGCAGACTGTCCATTTGGAGCAATTCCTAAGCCATAAACAGAGTGGGGAGGTATGAAAATTAAAAACAGACAAACTCTACACAAACATGAAGCAAGGCAGCAAGCCCTGCCATTTCTGTCAGCCTGGCTGAAGTGATACGACTAAAAGTGTGAAACGACAATAAGTGCAATATCTCTGCTTGGCCCATATTGGTAAGTGAGACCAGAAAACAAGACTGTGAAAGTAGTCATTCATTTTGAACTCAAGAGTAGATTGTTAATCTTGTAAGTACTTAAAGAAGGATGTAAGGCCATGAGTGTGGCAAATTACATTTTACTCAGACACACAAAATCGCTCACAAACATGAGGATTTGGCTCAAGGGCCAGATTGCAGCTTTTAGGCGGTGTTGAAGACAGTGTCCTGTATGTGAGTTTGCCTGGATTAAGGCAGGCCTGAAGCTGAACAGAATGTCTTTATGAGAGAAATCTCATGGGTTACCAGACTGATCCAAGATCAATACTTAACAGACAGCGTGCAGAAGAATGCCTAAGTGTAGTTTGGGAAATCGGGCTTGCATCCAGCTGGCCGAGACAGCTGAAAGTAATTTCACAAATGTTTAGCACTGAAAGTGGCAATTTCATATAGACCCGAGGGAATCTGGAGCTCCTGGGAGAACCCAAATTTTACACCAGTTATTGCTGTTTTCAGCTTCAGTCAGAGTATGTACAAAGAGTGGATCAATAGAGTAAATCTCACCTTGGGCAAATAAAATATTATCTGCCATTCAGCATGGAGGTCAAAAGTTTCCTATTGTGCAGTTGCAGTGATTAATCACAACCACATGTACCGTATCTCTTCATACAAGTGAGTGTGTGCCAGAGAAAAAGAGAAAAACAGGGAGAAGCACAGAGGTTTTATATATTCTGAGCCCTGAGATCCTTAGGGAATCCATACTGTCCTCTCCCAGTGATTGTACCCAAAATGACTTATGATTGATTTACTATAACAAGTGGCAAAATCAATCAAACAATCAAATCATATAACATTAAGTCTCTCGATATTGCCATTTAGAGTGTAAATGCATGAGTGCAGACTTGCTTTCGCTGCATTTCAATGTCTGATAATTGAAAAGATAAAAATAGTTGTTATCTAAATGGTTCACTAAGCAATTCAACAACTGCACAGGGGCCAACACAAGACTCAGATGGAATCTGCAGACACTTTTCCTGCTGATTTTACAGTACATTTTGCAAAATGGAAGATCAGAATGTATTAAACAAAACTAGGAGTAGCATAAAAAATAATAATGGTTAGCACAAAAATGTTCAACTGTTTTCAGCATTGATAATAATAAATGTTTCTTGAGCAGCAAATCAGCTTATTAGTAAATTTAGCTGCTAAAAATGTAGCTTTGTCATCACTGAGATATATTTTCAAATATATTAAAATAGAAAACAGTTATTTTAAATGTTAACAAAATTGTATTGTTTTTTGCTGCATTTTTCATTAAATAAATGTTGGAATTGGAGAACATAACATTAACATAAAAAAAATCTAACTGACCACAAACTTTTGAACAGTAGTGTACATCCTCATTTTGAGATTTATGCATTATTATCTATCTATCTGTCTGTCTGTCTGTCTGGCATGTTTCCTGAAGATGGTATTTGCCTTGGGTAGATGGTTGCTGTCCACTGTGTGGTGCTGAAATGAGCTGAGATGATCATCTATGTAACTGTACTAATGGAGCTGTCCAGTGTTCTAGTGCTGAACTAGGAGCTAGCTGGCAACAAATGAGGAAATGTAGGATGATTTTTCTACAACCTTTAACCTTTTTGAAATCTCATAATTAGGGCATCCTTGGGCCTCAATATCTGGGCACATAAGTCAATGTTTAGGATTTAATGTTTGTTATTTGTTGAGTTAAGACCTGTTCACACCAGGAGCGACAACTATAATGTTCCACGAAACAGTTGAGCTGTGCAAAATGTGTTGTAGGGGGCCTCGCCCCATGCTTGTGATGGCCCTGACGATAAGTTTTAAAGATGAAATCCAAAAGATTAACGGATTACAACTATAATAATAACATAGAAAAGCAATCAAATTCCATCCAACTTAAAAAGCACGCTGTAATTATGATCATGTAGATGCTTATATAGTTATTATAGTTTTAGTTCCTGGTGTGACTGGGCCTTTATTGTGATGATTCTGCAATTTAGATCCGCATAAACTGACACAGAAAGAAACAGCATGCCGACATCTGTTTGAGAATAATTTTCCTCATGATCCAGTACCAATGCCCTGTATTTCTTTTCCTCTCATTGGTATGCATTTTGTTAGGTAAACTGGCAGGATAGACACTGAATTGGGCAGGTAGTGTTTGTAGAAACCAGCTCTTTGTGTGCTGGCACCTGTTGCTTGTTTGCCAGTAGGTATTCAGTGATGCAGCAAGTGTCTTCAAGCATTCCATGAAGAATTAACTGTGCAAAGATAGATTAATATCAGAACGAAACAATTTGCCTGAGGCAGAATACCTTGTGCATGCTGGGATAAGTAAGTGGAAATAGATGGAAGAGATTTAGACACACCATGAAAGATGCAGGGACTGGTGGTGTAGGCAGAACTATCAACATTAGCCCCTTTACAAATAAGAGTTGATAAACAATGGCTTCATTTGTTTAGTGTTCAGTCAGTTCTGTCTGTCACCATCCATGCCAATATATCAGGTCATCTGACTGCTTTTCAAGTGGTATATGTTCTCGAATCCTGCCAATAAAAAGAGCTGAGAGAGAGACTGTTCTCCATCTCGCTATGCAGTACCGTCTGCACCGCCTGGGAATCTCAGTGGGAGGTTAATGGTCCATCAGTTTCGATCCACATCCATCTACCCTGAGTCAGATCCAGGGAAAGCGGAATTCCATGTCCGAGTTGACATCATCTAAACACCCAGCTGTAGGCGCAGACCCCCCTTTGTGCCTTCACTGGGAGGAGTGTTAGTGATCCATAAAACTACACACATTTCATAAAACATACAGGCGTTGTTGATTAATAGCTAGAGTTATTTGGTCTTAAGGGCTCTGTCACAGCAAGCACAAGTGCCAGAAGGGAATATGAGGCCTCTGTTTGTAATTTCCTCTCAGTTACTTTTTGCACACTCTAATTAGCTGTGTGAAATAAAAAGATCTTTCATAGTCTGGAAACTGGCTGCTGTTTATAGGTGTCAGGTCACACCATCATTACAGAGAAAACAACAAACAGCAGCGACAGAGCGGCGTGGACTGAAGAAAAAAGCCCTGAAATTAATCCTGCATATTTTTTATGCACATTTGTGCCAAACATAGTTTGTTCAACACTTAACAAGTTAAAGTTCATTCTCATTTATACCCACATCATTCTAAATCTTTATGCAGTTTCGGTGAAACACAAAGAAACAGCGTAACACTTTATAATAATGTTAAGTTAAGTTACTTATATGTTATTAGTTAATTATGAACTAATAATTTACAAAACTTGACTATATATTCATAAATGATTAATAAGTGGTATGCTATACTGTATATCCGTATATATTAATAGTTTACACTTTACATTACGGGATGCAGAAAGTGTTGTAAATAACTTGTATACACATGCACGCAATGTAAGAAAGATCTACAAATTATGTGTAACACATTTACAAGTGATGACTAGTTTACATTTAGGGGATGCAAAAAGTGTTGTAAATGATTTATTCATGCATTTACACATCATCTAACAGGTGTTGAACACCGTAGTGTAAGTGATGACATTTATAAATTGTTAGCATACCACTTATTAATAATTTATGAATGTATAGTCATGTTTTATAAATGATTAGTTCATCATTAACTAATTACTTATAAGTGACTTATAACTGAACGTTATTATAAAGTGTTACCAGAAACGGTTAAGAATTGTTCAAATTGAGCTCTAAACAGACAAAAAAAAACAAAATAAAAGCACCATAAGTAGTCCATATTACCAAACTGTCCTCCAAAAAAACACGACTCTATAGGTCGTTTTTCAAGCACCTTATTACCTTTATTTACGTTTTAAAGGCATGCGCCCTCTAGCTGGCGTAAAAATAATGACAGTATCGTGTTATGTCTGATATCATGAAATGACGTATGAATGTCGTTACCAATCAAAATGCGTGGTCATTTAAATGCAATGTGTGGACTTTTTACCACCATTTGTCATATTTCCATTTAGCAAAAATAATTTTTTATTAACAACTACACCCACCCCACCCCTAAACCTACCCAGTGATTTATAGTGCATATACACTTTATTACGCAATTCAAGTCTTCCGAAGCCATCTGACATCTTTATATGAGGAACAGTCAAAAATGTATAAATAAACAGAAATGTCCCTGTCTATTACATCTCTGAAGCACACATGTAAGGTAATGGGGTCATTTTTTACACCGTTAGTGGAATGGGGTAAAAAGCAAGGTCTAGAGCCGCATTTTGGACTTCTTATAACTTATAATGCTGCAAAATATGCGAGGTGCAAGTGCAACGGTTAAACGTAGAGCTGCGAATCTTTGGGTGGGCAGCGAATCGATTCGATTCACGATTCATGATTCATTGGTTTTCAATTAGATTCAAGAATAATTTTTGCTAATTCAGATTCTGATTTTATATATATATATATATATATATATATACATTCATAGGATTATTAAAATGCTTCCCCCAATGTTTTTTTAGTCAGGGTGTGAATTACCCAGCGACCTTCAGGGGTCAGAGAGTGGGCAAAAAAACAAGACTTTGTCCATTGTTAATGTTAGTTCATGTTATTACTTTATTATTTTATTATTATTACACACTATATATACATATATATATATATATATATATATATATATATATATATATATATATATATATATGGCATTTTTAGAAATTTACATAGCCAAAATTTAAAAAGGCTTTAAAAGTACAGTTAGTTCATGCTAACTATTGTGTAGGATAGTATTAATGGCTACACAACCTTATTCAAATGTTCCAGGTACATTAAACATGCAATGCTTCCATAGAGAGACTAGAATATCATGCACTTTTCCAACTAATCCTAAACTAACTTTTCTTTATGGAATAGAAAGAAAAGCCCTCTTGTTCCCTTTATACAGAACATGTTCCTTATGATTTTCTACTATTTCCTTCCTTATTCTACTGTTGCTATAGCAATGAACGCAACTTTAATGCGCATCTGATTGATAGATAAACCGTGCACTCTTATTTCAGTGTTGTTAATGTTGTAGTTATTTCAGCAGTTTCCTTCATACATTTAGTTAAACGGCATTAAGTTACATTTAATTTATCATTCATCAGAACTGTGCGTATGCATTTTAGACACTTACATTATGTGTTTGCTCCGTCCATGCAATAAATGTGAATAAGTGGGGTTATATTGTATGACCCATTTCTGTAAAACTTCAGTATTTTATTTTATATAAAATAACAGTGACGTTTTCACCCAACGAAAGCATTTTATTAGTAGTAGTAAACAGTAGTGACCACGGTTAGCTTGGCAGCTTTATCAATGACTTTAGCGGTTTGACTATTCCAATAGCACTAAAAGTACATTTGAACGAACCCACAGTATCTGCAAGTAATGGCTAAATATTTTAGTGTAACCATACTGTATTTAATTTCACTGCCATAGACTTGGTCACCAGACTTGATAAAATGCGTTACTGAAGTACAAACAAAGTGCAATATAACTGTATGTGTAATTTCATCAGCATAACCCACACAGAATTATGTACAATTACTTTTCACTTGATTAGTTTTCAAGTGAATCTACCTATGCATTATCAGCTGTCACATCATATCTGTATCTTCATCTGTAACTTCATTCTTATCTATTAAAATCATCTGTGCATGAATATTACTTGAACAATACATGCTTACCCGTCTAATAAAACATGTGAGAGCAGAGTCTCTGTCAAGTCCAAGTTTGTTGCAAAGCTGTCTCCATCTCAAAAACAATATTGATCTTGACTTTATTTATTCCTTTGTCCCAAAGCCTGCTTGCCTCAGTTGATCTACATTTAAGTTTTTTTCAAAAAAATCATGATCCATGATGATGCTAGATGCTGTATAACCACTTTCGCATTTGTCCACGTGTGTTGCCATGGTTTCTACAAGTGGAAACCGAAGACAGCGTGGATATTATTATTACGTCACACAGGCGACAATGACAAGGGACCAGCCATTATTTTTTTAAATTGGAATTTCTCTTGATTTACAAATCCTTGGGAACTTAATATAAGTAAAGTTCACAACTGTATGAAATCTATCACACTGTGTAAGTGGTTTTTGGATATTTTATTACAAAAATCTTACATATTGTGCCTTTAAGTTCCCATTCAGTCGGTCACTCTCGACGCCACGTCGGAGTACCGACGAATAGGAATCTCGCTAGCGAGAGCCAATCTACTTCGAGTGTAACTAAACGAGCCAATGCACATTGGCATGCAATGATTGCACCAGCTGCTCATGCCACTCCGTGTGGGTATAAATGAGGCACAGGTGCTTGCATCAAATTAGCTTTTTGCTTCGGAGCCGAGTGGTGGATTGTTTGTCCTGAAATCACTCTCTACAAAGCATGTGTTAACATTTTAACGAGTCAAGCTCTTCGGATGGACCTCTCCTCGTTTGGTGTTGGAGTGACGGCACTGCAGCGGGGTCAATTTTCTCTCTTTTTCTATTTTGTTTTATTGAGCAAAAACAAAAGGCTGTTCTCACAGCTGGTTCGGTGCGCTGTAAAGAGCGCTGAAAAGCCGTTTTCATGGCTGGTAAGAGATCGCCTTCTATGAGAGAGAGAGAGCGCGCATGACAGGCTGCACTTTTTCCCTGTCTGTGTCGCCGCGACTATTCCCCTGTGTGCTTCAGCACCGCGGAGTGCAGTTTCCCTAGAAGAGCTACACAGATAGAGCTTGCGTCTTTTTAAAGATGACATTCTACCTGTGTGTTTCTGGTTGCGGTTGTTTCCTGTCCTCACTGACGGCCACGAGCACTGTTTTACATGTCTGGGCGTATGCATGCTGAGACAGTGCTTGTGGGTGGTTCACGTTTTCTAATGAGAACATGACCACGTCGGCACGCCGGTCGCGACTCTTCTTTCTCCGGGAAGCTTGAGTCCCCTTTGTTGTTGGCCAGCCGCCGCTCGTGTGTAAAAGCACAGCCGCGGGTCTGCTCGACACTCTGGGAGACCGCGGAGATCACGCTTCTCTACGTGTCGTGTGCCGTCGAGTGCCGGGCTGCAGCGCGGGTTGTCACGGCAACCCAGCGCTCACTCGCCACTCTAGGTGCGCTGTCCCCTTGCCTATTTCCCGTTGTAGCGCCCTCCCTGGTGGCCAACAGGAGAGGTCTACTTCAGTGAAATCGCTGGGGTGACCTGAGGAGTGGAGGGCTTCTCCTTCGGGGAACCAACCCCCTAGGGCCCCTCCCCCTCTAGCGCACTGCAAGCTGTGCAGCTTCTGGATGGAACTGCTGGTCCTTCTTATGGAGGAACCTAGCATTTCATTCGGGGCTCCAGCTGAGGATCAGATGTCAATCGCTGCATCGGAGAGAGGGCTGTTGTGCTCTGGAAATGAGGATGATGCTGAGCCCACTGTAATGGTGTGTGCTTTGCTGAATCAGATTCAGAGTTAATAGCCATGCTTTCCCGGGATCTTTCCCGGATGTGCATGGAAAACTTGGCAGTATGGAACGACTTTGGCGCCATAGATATGGAACGCCAGGGGGGCCAAAACTGCATAAGTTTTCCTCTCTCACTACCCTCAACGGTGGGGTGGCTGTGCGCAGACCACCTCCGCCCTGCACTTTAATGCACGAGGGTAGTTCTGAGTCTGGGTTGAGCTGCCCATGTTGACTAACCGTGATCAAAGTCACGGCGCAGGCCCTCGGCCAGACGATGTCCACCTCTGTGGTCCAGAAACGCCCACTGGCTTGCCTTGCTGAGGTGTGAGTGGTCGTCAAAGTGCGCTTTCTCGATGCTCCCATCTCACAAGGTAGCCTTTTCGGTGACACTGTTGAGAACTGGGCCCAGCAGTTCTTCGCAGTCGGTAGCAGGCTGAGGCAATCAAGAGCTTCCCCCGACGCACCACAAGAGTGCCTCGTGGGCTGCCCCTCAGTCTGCTCGTCGCCAAAGGCGTCGTCCCCTGCAAAAAAAAAAAAAAAACTTCGGCACAGCCTGCTCTACTGTGTCCGACGCAGGAAGGCGACGCCACCCTTCTCTGCTGCTGTTTAAGCAGTCGGTGAAACATCACCTCTGAGACGGGTGACCTGGAGATGGGCGGGGCTGCTCTTCCCCGGAGGAGGGCCGGGCAGAGAATCTTTTGAGTCAAAATTCTGTTCTGCCGCTGGTGTCACAACCAGTGGTACCCCAATTCTCAAAAAAATAAAAAAAATAAAAAGAGCAGTTCCTCTATTTTCTGCATTTCTCATTGCATGTATCAAATATGCGTTTCCCCCAGTGAGCCTACTTGCACAGACACTGTGCAAGGTCAGGGAGGACGAGGAGCAGGTCCTGTTGGTGGCGCCTTACTGGCCCAACCGGTCCTGGTTCCCAGAACTTATGCTCCTGGCGACAGCCCCTCCTTGGCCGATTCCTCTGAGGAAGGACCTTCTGACTCAGAGACGGGGCACCCTGTGGCACCCGCGTCCAGATCTGTGGAAGCTTCATGTCTGGCCCCTGGACGGGACGCGGAGGTTCTAGGTGACTTACCCCAAGAGGTAGTTAACACCATCTCTTCGGCACGAGCACCGTCTACAAGACAGGCTTATGCTTTGAAGTGGAACCTGTTCGTCGAGTGGTGTTCTTTTCGCCGAGAAGACCCCCGAAGATGTTTGATCGCGTCTGTGCTTTCCTTCCTGCAACGAGGGTTGGAGCGTAGGCTGTCGCCCTCCACCCTCAAGGTCTATGTTGCTGCAATATCTGCCTATCACGACCACGTAGAAGGTAAGACAGTTGGGAAGCACGACCTGGTCGTCAGGTTCCTCAGGGGGGCGAGACAGTTAAATCCTCCTCGACCCCCCTCCATACCCTCTTGGGATCTTGCTCTGGTGCTCCGAGCACTTCAGAATGCCCCATTTGAGCCCTTGCGGTCAGCAGAGCTAAAGATTCTGTCTATGAAGACTTTGCTGTTGGCCGCACTGGCCTCCATCAAGAGGGTAGGGGACCTGCAGGCATTTTCGGTCGACGAATCGTGCCTAGAGTTCGGGCCGGGTGACACCCACGTGGTACTGAGACCCCGGCCTGGCTATGTGCCCAAGGTTCCTACCACTCCCTTCAGGGACCAGGTGGTGAACCTGCAAGCGCTGCCCCTGGAGGAGGCAGACCCAGCCCTAGCTTTGCTCTGTCCCGTCCACGCTCTGCAGATCTACATGGATAGAACTCAAAGCTTCAGGACCTCAGATCAGCTCTTTGTCTGTCACGGAGGCCAGCAGAAGGGAAAGGCTGTCTCCAAGCAGAGGATGGCCCACTGGATAGTGGATGCCATCACCTTGGCTTACCAAGCACAAGGTGTGCCCTGTCCGCTCAGGGTGCGAGCACACTTTACTAGAAGTGTTGCATCCTCCTGGGCGCTGGCACGTGGCGCCTCGCTGTCAGACATCTGTAGAGCTGCGGGCTGGGTGACACCCAACACGTTCGCTAGATTCTATAGTCTACGTGTAGAGCCAGTGTCCTCCTGTGTTCTCGCCTCAAACGGGTAGAAGCACTGAGAGGCCCTGGCTCTTGTCGGCTTGCTGCGCCCCGGCGCTTAATTCTCCATAAGCAAACTCTGTCGAGTCCTCCATCTCCCTCGGTGCCGGACGTGGCGGAACGTCTGGCATCAGGCCCCTTGCCGCTGAATCCTTGAGAACCGGTACTGGGCTGGGGATATATGAGTGACCCTGCGGGGATCCCATATATTTTTCCACGGTCGCTCCTACGGGAAGCCCGTGTCTTTCCCTTGGGAGAGCCCTCCCCTTGGTGGGGCTGGAGCCCCCTCTCAGTTGCGGGCTATGGCTCAGCATTGTACTCCACATAACTCCTTCGGTGTATGATGTGGGTTCCGCAGCATTCCCTTCCACTAGGGTACGCTTCCCAGTGTTATCCAATAAGTCACTGAGTGGGTCATGCGGAACAGCAGTGATGGACTTCTCTGTGTGAGCCCCATCTCATCAGGTAAGAGAGCTCAGGAGGCTCACACAGGGCACTGGATGGGGGCAGAGGCCATGGCGCTTTGGTAGGGATTCCTATTCGTCGGTACTCCGACGTGGCGTCGAGAGTGACCGACTGAATGGGAACGTCTCGGTTACGTATGTAACCCTCGTTCCCTGAAGGAGGGAACGGAGACGCCACGTCCTGTCGCCATGTCCTCTGTACCCTGCTGGGGTGCCAGTTCACCTACTCGGCTCCTCAGCAAAAAACTAATTTGATGCAAACACCTGTGCCTCATTCATACCCACACGGAGTGGCATGAGCAGCTGGTGCAATCATTGCATGCCAATGTGCATTGGCTCGTTTAGTTACACTCGAAGTAGATTGGCTCTCGCTAGCGAGATTCCTATTCGTCGGTACTCCGACGTGGCGTCTCCGTTCCCTCCTTCAGGGAACGAGGGTTACATACGTAACCGAGACGTTATGTGAACTTGACAATTCCACGTAACTTAATTTTTTCAATTACGCATGGTTTATTTACTTTATTTTAAGGCAACTCACTTTTTTTAAGGGTTTCCTCACTTTTTTTAAGGTAAGTAAATATCACTTTTAACAGTTAAAAAAAATTTAAAAGTAGCTCAGTGGAATGGAAAAATGAGTTCTGTGTAAAAGTCATTACATAGAACCCGTTCTTTCATTCCTGTGCTACTAATCTGTTGTTTTGCAGTGTTAACATGCGCTAGACAGACGTCTTTAACCATTGTGCTTGTGTCTCACGTCCTTTGCAGCGTCTCATGCTTATTACACACACAGGGACGCGCAGCAGCACACAAAAAAATGTATATATAAAAAAGTAAAGGATTAAAATGTAGAAGATTATTATTGTGTACATAAATATAAAAATGCCTACATGTCATAATGGATAGTCATTGCATGTATCAGAATTAGCCTAACTATTTGCAGTATTTGAAGAGCAAGCAGGCGTGGCGTCATTGGACGAGCAGATCCGTTTCCTCGCTAGAGAAGCGTTCAGTTTTTACGCTTGCACATTCCACCATGTAAATAGCGAATCCGCTAAGGCGCGAGCGCAACTGGCTTTTAAAGGGAATGGGAGATGAGACTCTGATTGGTTTATTGCACGTTACGCCAAAAACACACCCATTACTCATTAAGAGACTAGGTACAACCCTTTTAGACCATGCGCTGGGCGCACCGACCGTTTTTCCTGTCGTTAAACTAGCAAAAGTGGATTCGGACACGCCCTAAGTGCACTTGTGCCATGCACTTTAGACCATGGGCTTAGATCGTTAAAACAGGGCTCAAAGAATAACCAGATAAATAATACAAAATAATTAAACAAGTGCACAAGATGTTCATTAACTGCAAGGGGCGAGCAAGCTCGATATCTTTTTAATAAAGGTTTCTCACACACTTCCTCTGCAGGTTAAATCGTGCTGGCTTCAAAAGTGGAGGAAAGCTAAGCTGAGGGAGTCTGGGACATCCGGGAATCATTTCTAATCAGAATCAGTCACGCTGTCTACCACGGTTGTTTTTCATCTGTGTTCATGCCGTGCTTTAAATAAGGACCATGCCTTCAGGCCCCTGTTGTGACTTACAGCCCCGCTGGAAAGCGGCCTGTATCTCTTCCCTCTGCCCCTTGGTGAACCCGATATCCTGCCGCTGAACCCATGCACTTCTCTCTAACAGGCGTGGTGTTTGCTCGCTGTGGCTTTATTTCCACTCTTGCCCACCTAGGCCTCGGGGGAAAATCCCTTTAAGGGCTTAGTGAAGGTGGGATCCCAAATTCCAACAATAGCGTTATCTACCAGGCTGAGCCTGTTCATGACCCACAGCACAACGCACATACACACAAAAATAAACATGTAAATAAATCATGCATTCTTCACGCACACAAGCTAAGCTGCTTTTCAGATACTCTTCTGAGGGAATACAATAGGAGAGCTACAAAAACTTGCGCACACAAAAACGAGGCAGCGAGGTGACATCTGCTGCGGCGTTTAAAAGGAAGAGACAAGTGTACGCGCTGAACAGAGGACTGCAATCCAACACACTAGCACAAAATGGCTTTTTGTGCACCGCAAATGAGCATTTTCATTATCTGTAAATAAGCAGAGTGAACGCTGAGCATCGTCAAGTAACCTCGCGAACGTGAACTCGTAATGAGCGGCAGCCAGGAGAGAGTTTCATGCCACCGCTGGATAAATCTGATTAATCATTTATTGCATCTTGCTGCAGAAGATTACTGTAATTTGAGCTTTGTTTGTCTATACAAACAGAGTGTTGAAAACTGCAAATCACAGGAGCTGGCAGTATGGAAATGAAGGTTGACATGCTTGTATTGTTTAGTTCTGCATGATCAGTTTGTATGAAAAGAATATTATAGTCACAGAGCTCAATATAATAGTTTATATAGAATAAGTAGCCCTTGGAATATGTAAATGACCACCTCTAACCAGCACTAATATATCTCATGATTCACATATATTTGGACACATAATCATTGTCAATGGCTTAATGTGTCCCAGCAGATTTTTCCATAGTTTACCTCTCATAAATGTGCACTTTGGATCAAGTGTTTTCATGCTGGGGTGCAAGAAGGTGCTAGGGGCAAAAGACAAAAATGTTAGCTTTTTTAGTGCCGGCAAAATGAACGTAAACAATTAACATACTTAAAGGGATCCTATTGTACATTTTAATCTTTTTTTAGTGTGTAATGAAAAGTGTGTTGAGCATGCAAAGTTACAAAGCACAAAGTCACTCCAAAGGGAGTTATACCCTTATAGTCTTGAGTTTTCTTCCTCGAACAAACATCACAATATTCCTCATTTAAATAATTCCCGCTCAAAGCGTATATGCAAAAAAAAAAAAAAAAACACTGACGAGGGCTCGTTGAGTTGCATTAGTAGTGTGTTAAAACTGGTGGTTATGGTAAGGGGCATAACATTTCTGAAACACATTCGAAGCGCTTGACCAACCACAACACACTGATCCAGCCGACCAAGCAGAGCACATTGTGCTTTTCAGAACGAGGGGCTTCATAGAGACTGGAACTAAACAGAGTGTTACTAGCAGAATAGGAAGAGAGGTTCTGCAACAATTTAAAATATGTAAAAAATAATGTGATTTTTGAACATTTAAGAATGAAAACCTATTCAGGTAGACCCCCATTAAGGGAGGTGTTAAAACAGCATGTGAAAATATATAATTGCAACGTTATCCTCATGTCTTTCTCTTTTGCTAGCTCCTGGCTTTTTCTAAATTGTACTGATTTAAATCAGAATTTCAACTTGATTACATGCAAAGATCTATTACTTATGTAAGGTTTTTCTTTTGATTTATTGTAATTTTCTACCATGTGTTTTTGCTGGGATGAAACTGGCTCAAAACAGAATACAACAGCATTTCTAAACTGGAAAACAATCATCTAATCATCAAAAAAGTGCACGTCTACCTTGTGGCATAACACTGGGGTTTATTAGTCTAGAGAGAGAGAAAAAAATACTATTTAGAATTACTAAAAAGTAAAAATTACTATTATTCTGTTTTCACATACAGGTCTCAGGGACCCCAAATGTAAATAATGTCAAATAAATTTCAACACAACATAAGGATTAATAGTTAAAAATAGTGTTACAAATCACTGACCCAGTTTGTTCGGTGTTGCAAAGGCATTACTCTGCCCTAAGAATACTTTTGCTAAGTTCATTTATTGTATACATGCCAACTCCACAGCCTTGCTGTGTCCACTCTAAAAAACACATCTTGCATCAGGCCTACCGCCTCTGGACTCCTTTCACTCTCCATTACTTCAAACTTCTGTGTGACAGCCTCCAGACTCCAGTAACAAAGCAATTTAGGCTGAGAGGAAGAATGCAGCTCTGAAGATGTAATTGGTGCGCTGGGCTCTTGGATCTCTAAAGCACATTGGTGGGGATATTAGCTTTGAGTGTCTCCCCTCACAGGCAGGCCTCACTGTGATGGATTTGGAAGTAATGTGTCCATTCACCTGTGAAATGCAACCTGCCGGTTTACACTGGACCTGCAGATATGATATATTGAGCTGGGATATACAAACAGTCTGACTCTAGAGACACAAACACAGTCAGATTGTTTGCAGTCAGAGATATCTTAATGCAGAGATACTAAAAGTGTGTAGTTTATGTGTAGTACACCAGCATCAACAACAGAATTACAAAAATAGTGACCGTTTTTAAACAGGTTTCTTAAAGATTTCTACCAACTGGAGAGAAAAAAAAAAATTATTCTGCCCCCAAACTGGTTGAGACCTGTTTAAAGGGTCAGTGACACTTAAGTGTGTCAATGATAAAGAAACAGAAAATTATTTTTAAATCTATTTATAGACCACATGTAAATAGAAAAGAACATATAAATGTACTTTTTGCATTCATGTTGGATTTATACATTTCATAAAAAGTTATAATAATAACAATTACTCTAAAAATGCCATCGGGTGTAACCATCAACGCATCTTAATCCTTTTTTATATAAGTTTCAAGGTAAAAGGCTTTCTTTTACAAGTATCATGAATAATTAATTCACAAATACGTTTTTGGAGTGTTGCACCACATGACAAATTACAACCAGAAGTCCAGAACTAAGCTTGCCTTGTCATAAAATGGTCAAAATATCCAATATTTTAAGATACTTTCAGTTTTATAATTTATTTATATGTGTTGCCTCCAAACCTTATGCTTGCAGTTTAACACTTAAGAGTTTATTATTCATACCACAACCATAAATGTGTTTATATATGTATATATATGAAAGCATACAAACCAAGAAAAAATGAAAGGGGGTGGTACTTAGGGAAACGTTGCCATATGGCAATGCTGTACCACAATGGAAAATGGTCAAAAAAATAGTTTTTCTATAAAATTATGGTTTTCTTTTCTATTTAAATGCACATTTTTTTTTAGAAATTGATAGATGTATATACTTGGGACTCATGGACTCAACTATAAATAAGTAGATTCTTATCATTTAATCCCTATCGTTCCCTATAATTTGACTAACTCATCCTCACTCTCATTACATAGAAGAGTTAACTCTGCGCTCTTCTTATTGCCCTTTCCGTAAAATATTGCTGTAATTTTAATTTATTTTCTGAAAAGAGGAAATAATTTAGTTACTTATCTTGCCAAATGATAAAATTTACAGTAAAAATATGTTAGACAAAGTTTTTTTTTTTTTGTGAATAAAAATATCTAATTTACTTTATCAAAGATGCTGCAAAAAAATCCCCCTTGAGAAGAGATGTTTAGAAATGATGTTAATAGAGCAAATTCTGGCAATGCTGTACCAAGCGGTTAAATGTTGAATCCTTCATTGCCCAGGGAATGAGGGATGCATTTGGGGGCTGCATTTGAAGGAGCCTTTGAATTGGGACATCCTTTGTCACGCTGCTCTGACGCAATCGGCCTTCAAAAGTTGCAGCTTCTGAATTGGGACGCAGCTTATGTTTTTTTTTATGTACACTACCAGTCAAAAGTTTGGACACACTTTCCCATCAAAGAGAATGATAAAAGAGAATCTCTATGATATAATTTCCTGTTTTGTTTCTGCATGTTTTTTATTTTCATTTGACTGCTGTGATGTTGAGAGTTATATTTCTTTTATTTCAAATATCCATTCAGTCATGAGTTTGTAAGAGCTGCAGATGTCTTTTGAACGTTTTAGTGTGATTGCCGTTAATTGCCTCACTCCACATTTACACATCTCTCTGGTGCTTGAATCCTGTATTACAGCTGCATGAGGCCTCAGAAAAACATGTGTGCGCTCGCACACATGCACATGAACACAATCACATGCATATCGGCCAAATTAAATATATAAAATCACAATCACAAGTATTCACATTTGTCTGTCCTCCCAAGGCACGGTTCGACATTATTTATCATGTGTTTCATTTTTGGGTACAAATAAGATTGGCAAATTGCCACAGTCAGAATTCTGTGGAAACTTGCTCTGGGTCGAGGCGCAGAATTAATAAATCATATTTGTTCATACATAAATAAAACTAGATGCAAATAAGCGGGTCTGGGATCTTTGTAAACCAGCAAGAGATTTGCCCCATCAATATTTAAATGGCTCATGCACATCAGTCAGACTGAGAAGCTGTGATGGAGTTTGTCGGAGAAGACTCCTCGATCAGTAGACTTGTTATACCTGACTGACTGCTGCGGCTGTCTGAAACCCCATCAACTGCCAAATAAGGGCTAGCATATATCATCTTTTAAATGAGTATGCATCTATTATCTCCTGAGCCATTTAACACACACACACACACACTCTCTCTCTCTCTCTCTCTCTCTCTCTCTCTCTCTTTATTCATGATCTCACAAAGCTGTAATCAAATACACTTTGCAATATATCAAAACGAGATGATGCATCTCAAGGGGTTTACCCTAAAGAATAAATGTTACATACCTGAGAGGCATAATTTATTTCCCATCATACAGATGATATTATTGGATAAGACGGTTTGGACAGTTACATTTTGGCAGGGCTTTTAAACTTTAAAACGTGTAGAAGATAAATGTTTTAGATGGCATAAAGTGTATTTCATTCATATATAATTTTTTGATGTAAACAAATTGGTTGTATACGTTTAAAACAAATGGAAATATCAAACAGAACGTCCATGTTTGAAATTCAAAGATTTCATTAATCATATATGAGGTAACCATTTGAAAGAATAATGGGATAGTATAACATTCCTAGCAAGATCTCACCTCATTTTCACCAGTTAATCTACAGTCTTTTAAAGGGCATTTACGCTATGCCAAACTGAGTGAGAGTTTTGGGTAAAAGAGTGCAAGCGTTTAGGTGTTACCCTCAGGAGTGTGCGGAGCAGAACTACAGCCCTGTAATTGAATTTTCCCTCCTGTAATGAAATGCCAACAGTTTGCGTTTTTTATTACAGCATTAGGTATTTTCCCACATGTCTCGAAAACAAACAATGATGACAAACAGAGGCATGCAACGCTATTAGCAACAGGTAAACATAACCTGCAGGTGCAGCCAAGTAAACTGTAGGGATTATTGATCATATGTGCGTATGCATTTTCATGAGAATGCTTGCCATTATATGAACACAGCTGCACTGCCAGAGTTCTTCTAAAGATGAAAATATGGTAATTAAATGCATATTTTGCAGCAGGGTTTGAAATTTTAATTGTTTATGAGCTCTTGAGAGGTCTTATGCTGGAATAAATAAAGGTCTCTTTTAAAGCAATCAAATAAAATTATTACTCTACACCAATGGATGTATATAACAGAAGCAGGAACTCATTTGGTTGACTTGATTAGGTTCACCTCAAAACAGTGGTGATCTCTGCATTTTCTGTGGCAGCTTTACAAACCATAAAATACTGCTGGTCTGTGTTTATGTTGCTACAATTTTACTTAATTGTAATTGAAGGGATCAAGTAATACAGAGGAAATCGTCTCGGTTACGTATGGTAACCCTCGTTCCCTGAAGGAGGGAACGGAGACGTACGTCGGACGTCACCGACGAATTGGGATCACTTCTGGGAGCCCCTATCAACTTCGAGATATAGAGAACGGGCCAATGGCCATTGGCGTGCGAGATTTGCATCTCGCGCTCCGCCCCGCGCTGCGGGTATAAACAGGAGGCGAATGCAGCGCACTATTGTTTTTCACTGAGGAGCCGAACTAGTGACTCGGCCATGCAGTGATGGTACAGCAACTGTGGCGACGGGACGTACGTCTCCGTTCCCTCCTTCAGGGAACGAGGGTTACCATACGTAACCGAGACGTTCCCTTTCAGTCGGTCACGTTCGACGTACGTCGGACGTCACCGACGAATTGGGATCCCTTTGGAAAACGCCACAGTTACTACCACTTCCAGCGCCCAGCGAGAGCCCCTCAGACCCCGTCTGTTCCGGGCGGGGAATTCACGCAGGGAAGTCACACTGCTGTTCCGCAAGACCCACTTCAGCAGACTATTGGATAACGCTGGGAAAGCGTGCCCAGAGGGACGCTGCGGAAGCCACATCATGCCCGAAGGGAGTTACCATGTGGAAAATACACGTATGGACTGGCCGTGGGCAGTGCAACATACGGAAGTCCCAGGGGTGGCCCCGGCCAAACAGGCGGGGGAACAACACCTAACTGAGACGGCAGAGAGCTCTGCCGAGGGAAAGACACGGGCTCGCCGTAGGGAGCCGTACCGTGGAAGAATACACATATGGGACCGCCGTGGGGGTCACAACATATGGAACCCAGCCTAACACAAGTTCCACCAATGCATACGAGTGTTAGACCTGGCGTCGGACGCTCCGCCACATCCGACTGCCGCGGGTTGCGGAGGACTCAACAGGGTTCGCCGTTCTGGGGAACTCGACTGGAGCATATAAGCGCACGTATCCGTTCCACAGGGAAGGGAGTGGCGCAGCAAGCCGACACTTGGAACGGGCACTTCGGTGTTACTGACTATAGGAAGCGAGCACACAGGAAGATACCGGCTCTACACGGAGGCTATAAAATCTAGCGAACGTGTTAGGTGTCGCCCAGCCCGCAGCTCTACAAATATCTGTCAGCGAGGCGCCACGAGCCAACGCCCAGGAAGAAGCTACACCCCTAGTGGAGTGGGCTCTTAACCCGAGCGGGCAGGGCACGTCTTGGGTTTGGTACGCCAAGACGATGGCATCCACTATCCAGTGGGCCATCCTCTGCTTGGAGACAGCCTTTCCCTTCTGCTGGCCTCCATAACAGACGAAGAGCTGTTCTGAGGTCCTGAAGCTTTGCGTTCTGTCCACGTAAGTCCACAGAGCGTGGACTAGACAGAGAAAAGCTAGGGCTGGGTCTGCCTCCTCCGAAGGCAGCGCTTGCAGGCTCACCACCTGGTCCCGGAAGGGAGTGGTGGGAACCTTGGGCATATATCCGGGCCGGGGTCTCAGGATTACATGAGAGTTACCGGGCCCGAATTCCAGGCACGATTCGTCGACCGAAAATGCCTGCAGGTCCCCTACCCTCTTGATAGAGGCCAATGCAGTCAGGAGTACTGTCTTCAGAGACAGGATTTTTAACTCAACTGACTGCAAAGGCTCAAAGGGCGCCCTCTGCAGTGCGGTTAGCACCAGAGTTAAGTCCCAAGAGGGTATAGAGGGAGAGCGAGGCGGTTTTAGTCTCCTCGCCCCCCTCAGGAACCTGACGATCAGATCGTGCTTCCCTAGAGACTTACCACCTACCATGTCATGATTAGCGGCGATAGCGGCAACATGGACTTTGAGGGTGGAGGGAGACAGCCTTCGCTTCAACCCGTCCTGTAGGAAGGAAAGCACAGAACCGACCGAACATCTCCGGGGGTCTTCTCAGCGAGAAGAACACCAGTCGACGAACAGGTTCCACTTCAACGCATAGAGGCGCCTCGTAGAGGGAGCTCTAGCGGAAGTGATGGTGTCTACCACAGCCTGTGGTAGGCCACCTAGAACCTCCGCGTCCCGTCCAGGGACCAGACACCGGACGCGGGTGCCATAGGGTGCCCCGTCTCTGAGTCAGGAGGTCCTTCCTCAGAGGAATGGGCCAGGGAGGTGCTGTCGCGAGAACCAAGTCCAGTTGGGCCAATACAGAGCAACCAACAGGACTTGCTCCTCGTCCTCCCTGACCTTGCACAGAGTCTGTGCAAGAAGGCTCACTGGGGGAAACGTATACTTGCGTAGGCCCCGGGGCCAGCTGTGTGCCAGCGCATCCGAGCCGAGGGTCCCCTCGGTCAGGGAATAAAACAACTGGCAGTGGGTCGTGTCCGGGGCGGCAAACAGATCTACCTGTGCGGTCCCGAAGCGACTCCAGATCAGCTGGACCACCTGGGGATGGAGTCTCCACTCTCCGGGGAGCACTGGCTGTCGTGAGAGCTCGTCGGCCGCACGATTGAGCAGGCCCGGAATGTGAATGGCACGAAGCGACCTCAGATGCTTCTGACTCCATAGGAGGAGATGGCGGGCGAGTTGAGACATGCGACGGGAGCGTAGACCACCCTGTTTGTTGACGTACGCAACGGCCGCAGTGTTGTCCGTACGGACCAGAACGTGCTTGCCTAGTAGCGGCGTTTTGAAGCGGCCCAGCGCAAGACGAACTGCTAACAACTCGAGGCAATTGATATGCCATTGCAGTTGAGGCCCCGTCCACAGACCCGAAACTGCAAGCCCGTTGTACGTGGCACCCCAGCCGGTGGATGAGGCATCCGTGGAGACAACAACATGCCTGGACACTTGTTCTAGGGAAACTCCTGCCCGTAGAAACGAAGGGTCCGACCACAGGCTGAAGGTTTGGCGGCACCTCGGAGTCACGGGGACACGGAGGGATCCGCTGTACCACGCCCATCTCAGGACTCGGTCGTGTAGCCAGCGTTGAAGCGGTCTCATATGAAGCAATCCGAGCGACGTTACAGCGGCTGCGGATGCCATATGCCCCAGGAGCCTCTGAAAATGTTTCAGTGGTACCGCTGTCCTGCATTTGAACGAATTCAAGCAGTTCAACACCGACTGGACACGCTTCTCTGTGAGACGCGCTGTCAGATTGACCAAGTCCAGCTCCATACCGAGAAAAGAGATCCTCTGCACGGGGCAGAGTTTGCTCTTTCCCCAGTTGACCCGAAGTCCCAACAGGCTGAGGTGACTGATCACCGTGTCTCTGTATTCACACAACAGGGACAGTCCTGAAGGGAACGACCTTCAGGTCGATCGCTGCAAACCAATCTTGGGGACGGATGTACTCGAAAGTGCGCTTCTGCGTCAACATCTGAACGGGCGGTTTGTGAAGGGCCCGGTTCAGGACTCACAGGTCCAAGATTGGTCATAACCCACTGCTTTTCTTGGGCACAATGAAGTAGAAGTTATAGAACCCCAACTTCATGTCGGCTGGAGGGACCGGCTCCAATCGCGTCCTTCGCCAGTAGGACTTCGATCTCTTTCCACAAGATGGGCGTCGCAGCTCCACACAACAGTGAAGTGGACGCCCAGAACTTGGGAGGATGCCGTGCGAACTGAATCGCATAGCCGAGCCTGGTGGTGCAGGTGAGTCAGCGGGACCGTCCCGGAAGTGCTAGCTAGGCTTCCGGAAACCGTACCATGAACACACCCGCCCCACAGACGTACCCGCAGTAGGGCAGCGAAGTGGAGGGCAGGGACCCGACCCAAGAGGCACAGCGTCCTGAAGTGGGGTCTGAGTGCGCACGCAGCACCTACCTGCCCCCACGGTTGGACGGAGGGTATGAGAGAAGGAATGGTAGCGTTCTCAAGCCATACGCTGCGGTCCGCTGGCGACTGAAGGAGGGGCAGAGAGTGGCAAGGCTTTGTGGCGTCACACACTGCCTACCTCACCTCCTTCCTCAGCGGGGAACAAGAGTGGCGAGGCATAGCGTCGCGCACTGCCGTCCTCACACCGCTGAGAAGAGGGGAATGAGAGTGGCGAGGCTCCCCGGCGTCGCACACTGCCATTCTCGCCCTCTTGTGGGGAGGGGAATGAGAGCGGCGCGGCTTCATAGCGTCACACGCTGCCATTCCTGAACTCCCGAGACCCAGAGGTATTGGAACTGCTCTTAAGAATTTGGGTACCACTGGCTGTAACACCGGTGGCGGAACAAAATTTAGCAATGATTCTCCACCCGGCCCTCCTCCGGGGAAGAGCAGCTTCAACCAAGTCCAGGTCACCCGTCTCAGCTGACTGGCAGCCAAGACGGGTGGCATCGTGGGATGCCCATGGCGAGCAGACTGAGGGGTTCCATCTGCTTTGCACTGTGGAGGACTGCTGCACAGTCACCGACAGTGTCGCCGAAAAAGGGTCACCTTGTGAGATGTGAGCATCGAGAGAGCGTACTCTGGCGACGTCTCACACCCCTGCAAGGTAGCCCAAGGGTGTTTCTGGACCAGGGTGGACATCGTCTGGCCAAAGGCCAGCGCTGTGACTTTAAATGTAAATCAGTCACGGTGCACAGCTCAACCTCAGCTCAGAACTACCCTCGTGCACTAAGAGCGCAGGGCAGAGGTGGCCTGCCAGTGGCACTGCCACCTCACCGATGAGGGTAGTGAGAGAGAGGAAAACTTTATCCAGATTATGGCACCATTGGCACCCCATATTTTGGCACCAAATAGTTCCACACTGCCAAAGCTTTCCAATGCACATCCGGGAAAAAGGCAAGGGGGCGGGCAAGGCGATTTACGCGTTGCACTACGCCTCAGCCACCCAGGAAAGCATGGCTGTCAAGTCTGAATCTGATTCAGCATGAGCACACACCTTTATAGTGGGAAACTCAGCATCATCTTCATTTCCAGCTTATAACAGCCCTCTCTCCGATGCAGCGATTGACATCTGTCCTCTGCTAGAGCCCCAGATGAAACGCTAGGTCCCCTTTATTTATTTATTATTATTTTTATTTATTTATTTTTTAAAATTTTTTATTTTTTTTTTTGGAACCAGCAATCCCACCTGTAAGCTACCAGCAGGCATGCAAGACTGTGAGCGTGGCCGTCGAGACGGCACACGGCGCGCTGAACACTCAAGCCCCTATGAAGAAGGCGAGACGAACAACGCGCCGACGTGGTCATGCTCTCATGAGAGAACATGAACCACCCACGAACACAGTCTCAGCATGCTTGCGATGCGATAGAGGAGTGAGGGCCCACGGAGATGTACTCGGCAGGGAAGCCCCACTGTAATCCTCAGGTCACCAAGGCTTATTAGCCGAAGTAGCCCCTTTCTGGTGCACCAGAAAAGAAACTAGATCGGGGAATAGGCGAAGGGACTCAACCCCGTTTGAGGTTAAGTCTCGACCGCGCATCTAAAGCGCCGAGTGACGCGCTGGGTTACCGTGACAACCCGCGCTGTCAGCCGGCAGCTAGACGGCACACGGCGCGCTGAACACTCAAACCCTCACGAGGAAGGCGAGACGAACAACGCGCCGACGTGATCCCGTTCTCCTGAGAGAACATGGATCACCCACGAACGCAATCTCAACATGCTTATGCGAGAGGGATCGTGGCCGTCAAAGGACAGGAAACAACCGCATCCAGAAACGCACGGGTGGAATGACGTCTTGAAAAAGACGCAGTCACACCCGCGCTGCTCTTTTAGAAGAAAGCTCTTTTAAATGTGCTGAAGCACCCAGGAACGACCGCGGCAAAACACAGGAGAATAGTGCAGCCTGTGTATGCACTCACCGTTGGGAACGCCCTCACCAAACCAACAGTGCTGTAAAAACAGCAGTTTATCACTGTATCAGTGAGCTCGCGGCCGCCACTGATCGTGCCTTCTCTCCCAGCACTCAAAGAAACGTCTTCTCTCGTTCTCTCTCTTTCTGCTGAAGCAGGAACAGTCTCCTTCATCAACACCGTGTTCGGCTCCGAAGTGAATGACAATAGTGCGCTGCATTCGCCTCCTGTTTATACCCGCAGCGCGGGGCGGAGCGCGAGATGCAAATCTCGCACGCCAATGGCCATTGGCCCGTTCTCTATATCTCGAAGTTGATAGGGGCTCCCAGAAGTGATCCCAATTCGTCGGTGACGTCCGACGTACGTCGAACGTGACCGACTGAAAGGGAACTGACAGTTTTAGCAAAGAAACTCAAGCAACAGTAACAACTAAGGGTACATACAGGCGACAACGTTGTCAAAACCTTCCCTGTTTACACTGATCCACGAGAATGATTAAAAATGCTGTATTATTCATGCCAGGCAAGTAGTTGGCGATGTGCCGATAGTTCACCCAAAAATGAAAATTACCCCATGATTTACTTACCCTCAAGCCATCCTAGGTGTATATGACATTCTTCTTTTAGACAAATACAACCAAAGTTATATTAAAAAATGTCCTAGATCTTCCAAGCTTTATAATGGCAGTGAATGGCAGCCCAAAATTTAAAGCCCAAAAAAGCGCATTCATCCATTATAAAAGTAATCCACACAGCTTCGGGGGTTAATAAAGGCCTTCTGAAGCAAATCGATGGGTTTTTGTAAGAAAAATATCCATATTTACCACGTTATAAAGTAAAATATCGAGCTTAAAATACCGGTGGACCGCCTTCTGTATTCAACTTACGGAAAAAGCATAACTGGCATGACAATGACGTCAGACGTAGTGTAAGCATTTTGAAGCGTTTACACTACACTTTCTTTGCAAGTTGAATACAGAAGGCGGTCAATATGGATATTTTTCTTTGGGAGAATGGGAGATTGATCGCAAGAGACTGGACAGGATTCACAGTTATGCTTTTACTGTTGTTCTGTCAACAGATTACTGTAAAATGTAATTGCCATATATAAATAAATGAATAACACAAGACTACACACCACATACATACCTGCTCTGTCTACAAAATGCTTGGATGATTGAGGAAAAGGTTGTTCTCCCAATGTTCGACTGCACCTTTAGACCCGCCTTAGCCATTATAAGGTCACGATTCAGTCCACAATAGTGGATCCTTATTTCATCAGAAATGTGACTATGTGCTTTGCCTCTTTTACTTATTCCTCTGTTTTGCCTCCCTACTCTTCCAGCACACATCCTTACTCCTCTTCTTCTCCCCAGCTGTTGGAACCTGTTTGTTTCCTTGTTGTTCTTCAATATCAGAAATTGTAACTGTGTTGTACTCTGTCTATAAATGCTTTCCAATTGAACATTCATGACATGCATCTCTGAGCTGTTATAGAGAACTGGTTGATCAATGATCTAATGCTTTACATTCCCCTTCATTAGTGAAATTCAAGATTCACCTGCACAATTCATCAATTCAGGGCACATTTACAAAAAAAATAATAGAAACATATAGAGACACATCATAATAAATAGCTCAACCATTTTGCAATGAATGGCTTATGCGATGAACTAATGACTAGATGTTCTGAGGGGTAAGACTATTCAACAGAGAACCATATAATACATGTTGAGCAACATGACATTAGCAATTGATAGCGTAGGAAACAGCAGACAATTGTACATAATCAATTGCATGAATGTACTAAAGCATTTGCAACTTGTTCAAAAGAATGAGAAACTGCTTTCATGATGTGCACAAGTGACTAGATGATGTGCAGGTTGAACGTAGTTTTGAGAATTTCATTTCTGATCTGAGAAATACAGTGCATCCGGAAAGTATTCACAGCCTTATTCCAAAATGGATTAAATTATTTATTTTTTTCCTCAATTCTATAAACAATACCCCATAATGACAATGTGAAAGAAGTTTGTTTAAAATCTTTGCAAATTTATAAAAAAATAATAAAAAAAACATAAGTATTCACAGCCTGGCACCAATTACAGCCTCAAGTCTTTTTGAGTATGATGCTACAAGCTTGGAACACCTATTTTTGGGCAGTTTCTCCCATTCTTCTTTGCAGGACCTCACAAGCTCTATCAGGTTGGATGGGGAGCATCGGTGCACAGCCATTTTCAGATCTCTCCAGAGATGTTCAAATCTGGGCTCTGTCTGGGCCACAAGGACATTCACAGAGTTGTCCTGTAACCACTCCTTTGTTATCTTGGCTGTGTACTTAGGGTTGTTGTCCTGTTGAAAGATAACCCTTCGCCCCAGTCTGAGGTCCAGAGCGCTCTGGAGCAGATTTTTATCAAGGATGTCTCTGTACATTGCTGCATTCATCTTTCCCTTGATCCTGACTAGTCTCCCAGTTCCTGCCGCTGAAAAACATCCCCACAGCATGATGCTGCCACCACCATGCTTCACTGTAGGGATGGTATTGGCCAGGTGATGAGCGGTGCCTGGTTTCCTCCAGACATGTCGCTTGCCATTCAGGCCAAAAAGTTCAATATTTGTTTCATCAGACCAGAGAATTTTGTTTTTTTGTGGTCTGAGAGTCCTTGAGGTGCCTTTTAGCAAACTCCAGACGGCCTTTTACTGAGGAGTGGCTTCCGTCTGGCCACTCTACCATACAGGCCTGATTGGTGGAGTGCTGCAGAGATGGTTGTCCATCTGGAAGGTTCTCCTCTCTCCACAGAGAAATGCTGGAGCTCTGTCAGAATGACCATCGGGTTCTTGGTCACCTTCCTGACTAAGGCCCTTCTCCCCCGATCGCTCAGTTTGGCTGGGCAGCCAGCTCTAGGAAGAGTCCTGGTGGTTCCAAACTTCTTCCATTTACGGATGATGGAGGCCACTGTGCTCATTGGGACCTTCAATGCTGCAGACATTGTCCTGTACCCTTCCTCAGATCTGTGCCTCAATACAATCCTGTCTCGGTGGTCTACAGACAATTCCTTGGACTTCATGGCTTGGCTCTGACATGCACTGTTAACTGTGGGACCTTATACAGACAGGTGTGTGCCTTTCCAAATCATGTCCAATCAACTGAATTTAGTCAGGTGGACTCCAATCAAGTTGTAGAAACATCTCAAGGATGATCAGTGGAAACAGGATGCACCCGAGCTCAATTTTGAGTGTCATGGCAAAGGCTGTGAATACTGAATACATGTGATTTTTTTCTATTTTTTCTTTTTAGTAAATTTGCTAAGATTTCAAACAAACTTCTTTCACGTTGTCATTATGGGGTATTGTTTGTAGAATTTTGAGGAAAACAATAATGAATTTAATCCATTTTGGAATAAGGCTGTAACATAACAAAATGTGGAAAAAGTGAAGCGCTGTGAATACTTTCCGGATGCACTGTATACTAAAGACACTGAGAAAAACTGTGAATGTATGAACAATAATAAATTAACAAAGGTCATAATATGGCACTATATGGAAAACTTTTATTGGTCAGTCACGGTATTTGGCTGTGAAATATTTCCAAACCATTCTTCGTCCCTTCAGCTGGGTTCATCTTGCCACTCTGTTATCAACTGTATTAAACACAACTGTAATTACGGTTATATCATTGCGATGTTTGTCTTGTTGCCAGGCTGATTGTCTTGTGCGTTGTAATTAACTATTATCTATTATGTTCTTTAGCTTTAAGATAATGGTACAGGTAAAACTATAAAATAAATAAAATTAGCCTACATTTTAAATCAGTATTTCATGTTCCCACGTTTAATCAGTTTCAAATCACTGATGATAAGTTATGGGTGATAATTAAATATATTCAATAAAACAGTGTGTTCTTATAATGAGCATTCCAGCAACAATTTCAACACTGAAGGCATTTATGCATGCTTTTGTGCACATCTGAGTGTATGACCAGGCATGTGCATGACTAAATTGAAAGACAATGGCTATTTCCAAGCCTGAGGGAAACAGCTGCTGAAATGGGAATGCAACTGTAACCCCTCCTAGCGGGATTCGAACCAGCGTTTCTGGAATGGGAAGCAGGCGCGCTTAAAAGGATGCTAAAGGCCGCAGTCCCTAGCGTTAATTGCCTGTGTGCCTCTTTGAGGCCAGGGGAGTGAGGTTTACCTGCACAGCTCTGACTAGCTGGCCACTGTTACACTCACCCTAAACCCCACTCCCATCCGGGTCACGGCACCAATGTAACCCCTCTGGTTCTACTCACCCTGCTTCGAGTGGGATTCAAACCAGCGTTTTCCAGCATGGGAGGCAAGCACGCTAACAAGGATGCTAAAGACCGCAGTCTCTAGCTTCAGTCGCAGTGCGCCTCTTGAGGCCAGGGGAGTGAGGTTTACCCGCACAGCTCTGACAAGCTGGCGTCCGTTACACCCTAAACCCCACTCCCATCCTCGTCACGGCACCAATGTAACCCTGCCGGTTCTACTCACCCCGCTTCGAGGGGGACTCAAACCGCCGTTTTCCGGCATGGGAGGCAGGCACGCTAACAATGATGCTAAAGACTGCAATCTCTAGAATCAGTCACCATTGTGCCTGAGGCAGGGGAGTAAGGTTTACACGCACAGCTCTTACTAGCTAGTCTCTGTTACACAACCATGACAGAAATGAGCCCCAGAGTGTAATAACTGGCAGATCAATATGAGCAGGGGAAGAGGAGAAGAGAGAAGAAGACTCTCCTCTAACTGCATCTGTCAGCCATCAGATCAAAGTACACAGGATTTGACCCTCAATTGCTCATTTAAGGTAGGTGTTAGTGCCTCTCTCGACTACAGTAAAACACACAAGGCCAGACGTCACAAAGAAGAGATATAACCTTCGGTAACGCTTTAGATTACAGCTCGGAAAGTAACTTTCAGTAATTATAGTGTAACTATAAAGTAAGTATGTGTAGTTATAAGGAAACAATATGTAATATTTGGGGAATAAAGGGGTAACTATCAGGAAAATTAACAAATTATTTACTGAAAGTATTTTTTAATTAAGGGGTAATTACAGGGTAAGTATGAATCTGCGGGCTGTTAATAGTTTCATGTAGTTACAGGGTAAGTAAGCTACAATAAAAAACACATACAAAATCTAATATCACTCAAAAACATTTATTGAAAAACAACTTAATTCAAAACAGATTTATGACACTTCTTATTCATTTTTTAAAAATAAACTTTTCTCGCGCAAGTGGCGCTAGACTGTCTTCTAGTCTTGTTTGTTTCTCATTCTCATTTTTTTTTTTTTTTTACTATTGGCATTTTTCTTACAAACACTTAATGTTTCACTTCAGAAGACATTGATTCGTCAATTGGAATCATATGGGTTGCTGTAGTATGTGCTGTTTGATGCTTAAACTTTTAGGAACCCAAATGAGTTTTCATTAGCAGAGATTATTTATTTTTCTGAAGAAAGAAAGTCGTATACATCTCTAATGGCATGAGGGTAAAAGATGAGTAAATGGTGAGGACATTTCTGCGTGCACTGTATTTTCTTTAAATACATAATGTAGCTACAGAATAGCTAGAGACATAGGATTCCTTCTTAAGATTCATCTGTGGCGAGAATGAATAAGAAGAGGAACAAGAGGAGGAGAAGCCAAGCAAGAGAAATTAATAAGTGTTGTAAATTTGTTTAAAAAAAGTTGTTTTTCAAATAAAGATTTCCGAGTGATATCAGATTGTGTACGTGTTTTTATTGTACTTACCCTGTAACTACATGAAACAAGAGGGGAACAAGCACCACTTTAATTTACAGCCCGTAGATTCATACTTAACCTGTAACTACATGAAACAAGAGGGGAACAAGCACCACTTTAATTTACAGGCCGCAGATTCATACTTACCCTGTAACTACATGAAACAAGCAGGGAACAAGCACCACTTTAATTTACAGCCCGCAGATTCATACTTACCCTGTAACTACATGAAACAAGAGGGGAACAAGCACCACTTTAATTTACAGCCCGTAGATTCATACTTAACCTGTAACTACATGAAACAAGAGGGGAACACTTTAATTTACAGGCCGCAGATTCATACTTACCCTGTAACTACATGAAACAAGAGGGGAACAAGCACCACTTTAATTTACAGGCCGCAGATTCATACTTACCCTGTAACTACATGAAACAAGAGGGGAACAAGCACCACTTTAATTTACAGCCCGCAGATTCATACTTAACCTGTAACTACATGGATAATTACCCCTTAATTAAAAAATGCTTACAGTATAAATAATTTTTAATTTTCCTGATAGTTACCCCTTTATTCCCCAAATATTACATATTGTTCCCTTATAACTACACACACTTACTTTATAGTTACACTATAATTACCGAAAGTTACACTGTAAATTTGCTTTACTTACGCAGTACTTTCCAGGCTGTAATCTAAAGCGTTACCTAACCTTCTGTCTCAATTTGCGTTTATACAATATGCAAATTAACAAAAATGGGCAACAGAATATTGACCACAACCTAGTGAGCTGCCTTTTAATGGGCCTTTCACACAGAGCACATTTTTGCATTTCACTGCACTGCTTTTTTTTCATTCTACTGTCCTGCACAGCATTTTTAATGCAAAAAGTGTTCTGTGTGAATGGCCCCTAAGGCAGCATACTAGCTGAAATAGAACCTTAAGTAACCGATTTGGAACACTCTACTTAAACATAATGTATATACATCATACAAATAGCGATCCACTTTTCAATACGTGAATGCCATCTTTCTTTGAATAGCATCATACTTGCAGAAAGACATTCAATCTGGTCCAGAATTTAGTAGGTTTTACAGCATAATAAGCATGCTCCTTACATAAAGTCAATCATTATGCTGCTTCCAAAGATACTATCCCTTATGTTGGTCTCATTCTAAGGCGACATTGCATGTATCATTCATGTAAACATCCCACAATGCATTCCAACAAGCTCTGTGAAAAAAATAAGAGAAATGTTGATATAAAAGTAGAAATAAGAAAATATTATTAATAATAATAATTAAAATGGGTCATGCTTGGGTTAGTATGACCTAATAATCTTGGCCAAATATTTCACAATCTAAGAAATTTGTCCACCCTGTTACATGACATTTTTACAGTGCAATGTGTAGCAATGACATTTTAAGCTAATAAAACCCATTATTAGCTAGGAAAGAACAACATGCAAATAGAATACTAACACATAGAGTTTCCTGTAAAATCTAAAAAAAAAAAAAAAAAAAATTCATGTCTAGTATAAATTGACAACAGGGTGGACATGTTATGTTTTACGCTATTAGATAAGTCTTCTAAAAATTAGGACAAGAAAGAAAATTGTATGACTGATACTTACTTTGCTTTTGGAGTTGTTTTCCCTCCAAGGAAATGATGTCACTCTTAGCAAGTCATGTGATTTCGATATTAAAAAAAATATATATATCACAATAAATTGTATTTTATATAAAAGAGAATAAGTAAATGTATATAATAATACTCAAAATTGCTAATTTAGAAATATTGCTTTTTCTAATTATTCTTAGGTACTGTAAGTACTAATCACTATGATTAGTATTACTAAATATGAATCACTACTAATCAGCAAAGTAGTATTGTTTCATAGGGACAAAATCCACCAAACTATAATCAAGTCACCTTTATTTATATAGCGCTTTATACAATTTACAGTGATAGACATTCCTCAGTATTTGTTCCTTCTTCTCTTCTCTTCTCTTCTCTTCTCTTCTCTTCTCTTCTCTTCTCTTCAGCACAGCTCTCTCACCTTCTGTGTGTTCCCTCGCTGGTATGCTGCATTAATAATGGAGTGGGTGTGAAGATCTTCCTGCCGGAACATTCTCCGTCATTAATCCCAATATGTAGTGTGCTGGAGATCTGACAGGATTCATTTCGGCTTCGGACACGCTCGTGCTCTACTCCACTATACAGCACACATGCGCACACACATTCATAAAAAACACACAGGCTAGTCTTCCCAATGGAATACTAGCTTACAACTTACTGAATGCTATGCAGTATAAAGCATACTTAGCATTAAAATAGTAAATGAAACACTAGGCATATTCCATGATATATGTTTAAAATAGCAGTATGGTACATTATTGTCAAATGACCTCATCATGCTGCATGTTTAATTCAGATTCTAATTAGCATCTTGGAAGTAATATTTGTGCTTTTTTTAAAGCAAATATTTAATATATAGAAATCTGTGAAGAAATTACTTACAGTTTATCTGTTTCTCGAGAAATTAAAGGTCAAATTGAACCCATTATTGTGATATACAGTATTTGTAGGCTCTACAGAACGCATACTATATACTGCAGCGGAGTATAGTAGTATGCTATTTCCAAAAATATGTGTATGTTGAGTTGGTGACTTCCTTATGGGAAGGTTAAACATCTACTATCCAGATTGTCTGTTTACCCATGGATGGTTTCCATATACGAGTGATTCTGGAATATGCGTGGAAAGAATTATATGTGACAAAAATCAGTTGGAGGACAACACAAAGCAAACATTATTATAGCCAACAGGCTGTGTGAACATACCATCATGCTGAAGCTACTCTAGGCAATAGTCGCCATATGCCATTTCAATCCATTTCTTCCTTCTTATTCACATTCATATGCACACGACTCAGCATGTGGATTAGAGTTTGCATATTGCAAATGCTAATGTCAGGGTCAGGGTAAAATATTAAATCATTCATTATGGTTTCCATTGGGTTCTCCTCATACATGCAGCACATATAAGCGACCAGTCTGACAGAACACACTAACAACAGAACTAGGTGCTGTCCAATCAGATAGAAATAGGAAGAATACTATTTATAATTTATTATTAATTATAATTCAGAGGTTGTGAATGCATGCGTTTGAATATGAATATGCGAAACATTTACATAGACTTAAAATTAGCAAACTGTGAATCAGAAAAGAGCAGGTGAAGAGATAGCGCCAAAAAAATGAAAATATGTCATTTACTCATGCCTTTTCGATGCAGTATTATTTTTTGAAACACAAAAAGAGATTTTAGAAATATCCTTAAGCAGCTTTCCCATACAACTGGTGACCAATATTCCAAGTTTTTTGGGTTCTGGACACAAAGATGTGTGCAAATGGCCCATCCATTGAGTTAAAGTCCTCACCAGTAGCTCATAACCTGGCTGCAAATACGTTTTCTATTCCAGTGTGTTCTGATATGCATCACTTCCTCAGTGGATTGTTAATATACGTGCTCAGACAGCAAGACAGTGTGTTAAGTGAAAGTATATACAGCAAGTAAAGGCTAATAGAGTGTATAGCACCCCATCAAGATTTAGGAGAACATGCAAACCTGCATTAGAATGTGTTTTCAGTAAATTTATATATATATATATATATATATATATATATATATATATAGCCAAAAGTTTTGGTATGCCTGCCTTTACATGCACATGAACTTTAATGACATCCCATTCTAATTTTTGACATTTTTCTAGAAGCGCATTTGTGAGGTCAGGTACTGATGTTGGACGAGATGCATTCTCCACTCTAATTCATCCTAAAGGTGTCCTGTCGGGTTGAGGTCAGGACTCTGTGCAGGCCAGTCAAGTTCCTCCACACCAAACTCGCTCATCCATGTCTTTATGGACCTTGCTTTGTGCACTGGTGCGCAGTCATGTTGGAACAGGAAGGGGCCATCCCCAAACTGTTCCCATAATTTTGGGAGCATGAAATTATCCAAAATGTCTTGGTATGCTAAAGCATTAAGAGTTCCCTTCAATGCCAAGCCCAACCCCTGGAAAATAACCCTACACCATAATCCCCCCTCCACCAAACTTTACACTTGGCACAATGCAGTCAGGCAAGTACCGTTCTCCTGGCAACGACAAAACTCAGACTCGTCCATCGGATTGCCAGACGGAAAAGTATGATTCACCACTCCACCACTCTCTCTCCATTGGCTTGCCTTGCTCATTTGGGGACACTAAATTTTCAACTAAATATCCAAATAAATTGAATTACTAAACTAAATTAACTATATCAACTAAATTACTGATCTGCCCATATTATCACTATATGATAATTGAAATTAGCTAGATGACATCACCGTTTTCTCCAAAGCGGCTGTACAGCCGAATCAAATTCTGTTGCATTATTTTCCTGTTTAACACTGTGAAGCTGCTTTAAAACAATCTGCATTGTAAAAAGCGCTATATAAATAAAGTTGACTTGACTTGACTCCAGAGAACACGTCTCCACTGCTCTAGAGTCCAGTGGCAGCGTGCTTTACATCACTGCATCTGATGCTTTGCATTGCACTTGGTGATGTAAGGCTTGGATGCAGCTGCTCGGCCATGGAAACCTTTTCCATGAAGCTCTCTACACACTGTTCTTGAGCTAATCTGAAGGCCACACAAAGTTTTGAGATCTGTAGCTATTGACTCTGCAGAAAGTTGGCGACTTCAGTTGCTGTTGTTCCCAATTGCTTCCACTTTGTTATAATACCATTAACAGCATGTAGTAGTGAGGAAATTTCACGAATGGATTTATTGCACAGGTGGCAACCTATCACAGTACCACACTTGAATTTACTGAGCTCCTGAGAGCAACCCATTCTTTCACAAATGTTTGTAGAAGCAGTCTGCATGCCTAGGTGCTTGATTTTATACACCTTTGTATATATGTGTGTGTGTGTATGTGGAAAGCAAACTAAGATGAGGTCCAAGTCAAGTATTCATGTGCACTTTGCATTCCAAAACAGTATAACAAAAAAAAAGAAAAAAAAGAAAGACCGGGGAAAAATATATAATTTGATATGAAGGAAAATAAAAAGAGACTAAATGAGAATGTTATTTTGGATTCTGTTAGAAAGTATCTACAGATGCACAGCTGAGCTCTATTTACTCACTTTAATACAGCCCAGCTTGAGAATTTCAGAGCTGCTGAAAAGAAAATACACAGGGAAATAAGAACCACTTTCAAATGTGCTTGAAGAGCAAATGTTGGATATCTGAAGCGGAACATGTGGTCTGGCCTCTGCCTTGACAGGCCATTATGGTAATCTGTGTTACTTAGAAAGACACCAAGAAGCTAAATATGTGCTACCCACTTTATCAGCATGAATAGAGCAAATTAAAAAGCAAACACAGGCGCTGTCTCCGTTAGAATGGAAATTCTGAGCCATTTATTTTTATTAGATGCCTTATAAGAACCTTTTGTGTATGCATAACCCCCCCCCCCCCCCCACACACACACACACAGTCACTTCTTCCCAATTAGTTACAAGACATGGCAGACATGTTCATTTTCTGAGCTGTTAACTACACAACACATTGATGCCATGATTCCCCGAGCATCAAGCCAGTAAGAGAACTGAGACTTGTTCCCTATTCAGAGCAATCCACAGCTGAACTCACTAGAGCTTTGCTCAGGGAGTCACACATTTAGAGAGGAACTCATTGTTTTGTGTTACCAACAACAGCAACAAGGCAATTCAGTGACATTTGTAAATCAGCATTTGTTGATTATGAAGCATTATGTAAGTAAGTCAATTTTATTCATAGAGCACATTTAAATTCAGCTTACAATTACCAAAGTGCTGTACAAAACAATCATAAAATACAATAAAATATAATCAAATAGAGTAAGGAAATCAAGAAAACAGTCACTAATCCATAATTTAATAATCAGGAAAGGCTAAAGAGTAAAGATGTGTCTTAAGTCTAGATTTAAAAACAGAAATAGCAGGGGAAATCTTAATGTCAGGTGGCAACTGATTTCGTAATCGTGGAGCAGCAACTGCAAAGGCTCTATCACCTTTCATTTTAAGATGTGACTGTGGGACATATAAGAGAGCTTTATTGGCAGATCTGAGGGACTTAGGAGCCGAGTTCAAATGAACAAGATCAGAGATGTAAGATGGGGCTTGTCCGTTAAGTGCTTTAAAAACAATCAGCAAAATTTTGAATTTAATTCTAAAATAGACAGAAAGCCAGTGAAGAGAAGCTAAGATTGGAGTGATATGATCACTTTTTTTTTTTTTTTTTTTTTTGTAATAAATGCATGAATAACTTCTTCCAAGTCTAGAGTAAAGAATCAATTTAAGTCTGGAAATGATTCTCAATTGGTAGTAGCTATGTTTAACAACTAAGCTAATTCGTTTTTCAAGACAAAGCTCAGAGTCAGAGATAACACCTAAATTGTTTGCATGTAACTTAACATATGTGAGATTGTCTAAGTAACTAGCTATAGAGTTTCTGGTTTTAGAGGGACCAAAGACAACCTCAGTTTTCTCATTGTTAAGCTGGAGGAAATTATTTGCCGTCCAGCATTTAATATCCTTAAGACAGTCCAAGAGAGGCTGCAGAGAATCTCAAGATTTCAACGGAAGGTACAGCTGAGAATCATCAGCATAGAAATGAAAATAAATGTTATATTTCCTAATTATATTACCAAATGGAAGCATGTATAAATTAAAGAGTAATGGCCCCAAAATGGAACCTTGAGGAAACCCCACAGGAGAGAGAGAGATGATGAGGAAAACTGGCCAATAGCCACGGAGAATGTCTTTTTAAGATACGACTCAAACCAAAGTAGTGCTGTATCTTTAATGCCTACCCACTGTTCAAAGTGTGACAGAAGAATATTGTGATCCACCATGTCAAAAGCGGCATTTAGATCCAGTAAAATCAAAACTTTCACCAGAATCAACTGCAAGTAACAAATCATTCATCACTTTTAAGAAAGCTGTTTCAGTGCTGTGATGAGTTGTAAAACCTGATTGAAATGGTTCAAGCACCTAAGTCGAATTTAAACAAGGAAGTAACTGTGATAGGACAATTTTTTCCAGAACTTTTGAAATAAATGGCAATTTTGAGATTATATCCCAAATTATTCAAACACTTTACATGAGCACTGGGCTTTTTAAGCAACGGCTGGACAACTGTATGCTTTAAAAATGCTGGGACAATACCAGAGACTAAGCAAGAATGAATTATTACTTAAATGCTAGAACCAATAGTATCAAAAGAACCTTTAATGATGTCAGAGGGAACAACATCGTGGGGTGATGTTGTAGATTTCATCTGCATCCTCAGATCCGAAAAAGACACTGGCTGAAAACTATTTTTTTTTTTAAATGTCCGTCTTTTATTAACAGACTGAAAGTCTCAGCCACAGACAATTCTGGCCTTCTAATGCAATACAAAAATAGTCAGTGCTTTTGAAAATCTCATGTTCTAATGTGATTGGTGGTTGCTACACAACTGACCAATTTTGTTGAGCATAGGCTCTAATCAGTCTATTGGTAACTAAGTGATTTACAATTTTTGTTGACAATTTTACCAGGCTACAGTGAGTGTTTTTGCACAATTCATGGATTTGAATTGTTTTAAGATATTCAGGGATTTTGCTTGAGGTCATTAGTAGCATTTAAATAAAGCAATAAACCCAGTTTACAGTGAATTTACACAGCTAAAGGCTGTTGCTTAAACACCCTTAGCTGTTCTAAATTCTCTGTAAACCATGGCTTCACAGGGCGTATAGCGTTTATAAAACGGTTCGTCCATAAAGTTATTTATTTTAATGTGGTCACTGTATATTCCGATTTGTTTGGAGACTGTATCCATGAAATAGTGGTTTGTGATTACTGTTTAATATTTTTAAATCCTTTAGGTTGTACTCAAAAAGAACAATATCTAGCTGATTAAATAGTTTAGACCTGAACCAGAAACAGCTATATTTACTATAGAATGTTGTAGGGACTCTGTATAAGGGAAACAGGTCTATTTAGCTCAAATTAAATTATTAATTAATTCATAGGGAATTTTGAAAGAGTCTGATTTTAGGGTCGAGCAAATGACTCGTCCAACGTTCATTTGAACAGGTGTAACTATCAGCTCTGCAGCGGATATTAACATCCACACAATAGTGAAACACTATTTAATATCCAGGTAACATAGATCAGCAGTTTAAGACATTAAACACAAGCACATAACACAAGAACACTTATCTTTAAATACAAACAAGACTTTATTGATTATTCAAACACCTAAAACTAATATCTAACACAAACACACGCACACACACATTCACACGAGTTGCAGAAAAAAGGAACGTTTTAAAAGAGTGAAATGATGAAAGTTTCTAGCAATATATGCATTTATAACATTAATTTAACCCTCCTATCATTTCTTAGGCGGGGTTATTTAATTTGATATCAATGCACTAGTTCAGTTAAAATCTGGAGGTTACTTGCGTTTGTATCTCGTATCGTCTTTGAATGGGGATTCCCTTTTCCTTGGTCCTGCAGGGGTTTCCCGATCTCACTTCGTCGAGCTAAACTTTGCGGCAAAACTTAACTTAGAACACGAGACTCAACGGAAAGAAAATAAACTTAAGTAAAAGAAAGGAAAGTGAGAGGAGAGTATTCAGATGGCTTGACTGAAATAACCCATTTTCTCTGATCTTGGTCTGCCACGATTGTCTGATCGTCTATCTCATCATCTTATGTCTCTGGCATCTTGACTTGAACTGATTCATGAACTAACTCTTTGTTTGTGTTCTGAGATTTTAAACTCAAATATTTGCCCATCCTCCTGGAGGGGTTCTGACCAATTAGGTATCATTTGGTTCCGAGGTGACTGTGTCCCCACCCCTCACCATAAATTATCTGTTATCTCTGGTCTCCTAACTTCCCGCTCTTAAGCAGAGTACAGTTAGACAGGATTTCTTATTATAAAAACATGATACATTGTACACAAATTTCATTCAAAATAAAGATACCAAGCAAGGTGCACTTTCACTCACTTATTCAATAGTTACATAATTACAGGAATTGTGAGGTATATATGCATAATGGTCACGTGTATTGGTTATAGACATGATATGGAATTATGCAGTCAAAGGCTGTTTGAATGTAAGTCTGGCTATCATTCTTTTTTTAATGATTTGATGCAGTTTATATGGGTTTTTCTGTGGATTGTAACCGTCTCACTCAGAGTTCATCTAAAGTTTGTTGAGACAACGGGGATCTGGTTTGTTTCTTGTGTCTTGTGGGTCAAACAACCCCGTGTTATCTTTGTGTGGCTCGAAGTTTGCAAGGCAATAAAGTACTTAGCTGGGGTTTTTGTCAGCTTGGTTGCAGACAGAATGGAGCCTATGTCTTTTCGGTGATAGATGGTTGATTTTGGGGTCTGGAGTGTTGAATTTTTATTTTTGTGTGGAATTATGTTACAAATCATCTGGAAGATTTGTGTCTGCTGCGCCCTCAATTCCTACAATGTTCTATTACTTTTCCAGTTTTTTAATCATCTAATATAGATTGTATATATTTTAAGCTAATTAAATATTTTACTAGAAAAATTTACATTTACTGTTGAAATATTTTTAAAGGAATATTTTAGACTTAACTATACAGTTCCCATTCAGTCGGTCACTCTCGACGCCACGTCGGAGTACCGACGAATAGGAATCTCGCTCGCGAGAGCCAATCTACTTCGAGTGAAACTAAACGAGCCAATGCACATTGGCATGCAATGATTGCACCAGGTGCTCATGCCACGCAGCGCGGGTATAAATGAGACACAGGTGTTTGCATCAAATTAGCTTTTTACTTCGGAGCCGAGTGGTAGATGGTTCAGCCAGATATCACTCTCTACTTCGCAGTCCTGACTGAAAAGAAGCCTGCCCTTTTGGAAGCGATCTCTTGAGTCGGTGTTGGTGTAACGGCACTGCAGCGGGTCGTGTGGTTTTTTGATCATCTCTCTTTCTCTTTTTTGAGCAAACACAAAGGCTGTTCTCACAGCTGGTTCGGTGCGCTAGGTGGAGAGCGCTGAAAAGCCGTCCACCGTGTCCCGAACCCTCGAGGCTGGACGATTGGTTTCTCGGGGTGGCCCATGCTGGTTCTCAGCGCCCCACCCCGGTTCCTTTCTTTCCGGAGGTGCATGACGAGCTCACTAGGTCGTGGACGGCACCTTTCACTGGCAGAAACCGGCCCAGTGGCTCCTCCTCCCTCACCACCCTCGATGGGGGAGCGCAGAAGGGTTACACGCAGGTTCCTCCCGTGGAACGGGCCGTTGCTATGCAACTGTGCCCTAACTCCACTTCCAGGGGGAACCTGTGTCTGCTGCCTCCTCCTTACACGCTATGGCGTTGTTGCAGGTCCGTCAGGCCCAGGCACTGAAGACCTTGCACGAGAGTGGTCACGATCCCGCAGTTCTCCAGGAACTGAGAACCGCAACGGACCTCGCGCTTCGTGCGACGAAGGTTACGGCGCGGGCAGTGGGTTGTGCGATGTCCACTATGGTCCCTTTGGTCCCGCTTGCGCGGTCTCTGCGAGCCTGGCTAGCACTCCCCAGTCCGTCTCGCTGGCTCATTCGGACCATCAGGCTCGGCTATGCGATTCAGTTCGGCCGGCGCCCCCCCAGGTTCAAGGGCATCCGCTTCACTTCGGTGAACGCCGCAGACGCCCATGTCCTGCGTGCGGAGATCGCAGTCCTACTGGCGAAGGACGCGATAGAGCCGGTCCCTCCAGCCGATATGAAGACAGGCTTCTACAGCCCGTACTTCATTGTACCCAAGAAAACCGGTGGGTTACGGCCAATCTTGGACCTGCGAGTCCTGAATCGGAGCCTTCACAAGCTACCGTTCAAGATGCTCGCAGAAGCGCATCTTTGAATGCATCCGTCCCCAAGATTGGTTTGCAGCGACCGACCTGAAGGACGCGTACTTTCATGTCTCGATTTTTCCTCGACACAGGCCGTTTCTGCCCTTTGCGTTCGAGGGTCGAGCATATCAGTACAAAGTCCTGCCCTTCGGGCTGTCCCTGTCCCCCCGTGTCTTCACGAAAGTCACGGAGGGGGCCCTTGTGCCCATGAGAGAACAGGGCGTTCGCATTCTCAACTATCTCGACGACTGGCTCATTCTAGCACAGTCCAGGGATCAGTTGTGCGAACACAGGTCTCCAGGCATGCTGTGATCTTCACGGATGCCTCTGCCATGGGCTGGGGAGCCACGTACAACGGGCATGCAGTGTCAGGGGTTGGGACGGGCCCGCACCTGCATTGGCACATCAACTGCCTCGACAAGCTTTCACGAGCTGCGCTCCCAGGGGAATGGCGACTCCACCCCCAGGTGGTTCAGCTGATTTGGAGACAGTTCGGGGCGGCACAAGTCGACCTGTTTGCCTCCCCAGAAACGTCCCACTGCCAGTGGTTCTATTCGCTGACCGAGGGTACACTCGGCACGGATGCACTTGCGCACAGCTGGCCCCAAGGGCTGCGCAAATATGCGTTTCCCCCAGTGAGCCTACTTGCACAGACATTGTGCAAGGTCAGGGAGGAGCTTCATTTCTGGCCCCTGGACGGGACGCTGAGGTTCTAGGTGACTTACCCCAAGAGGTAGTTAACACCATCACTTCGGCACGAGCACAGTCTACAAGACAGGCTTATGCTTTGAAGTGGAACCTGTTCGTCGAGTGGTGTTCTTCTCGCCGAGAAGACCCCCGAAGATGTTCGATCGCGTCTGTGCTTTCCTTCCTGTAACGAGGGTTGGAGCGTAGGCTGTCGCCCTCCACCCTCAAGGTCTATGTTGCTGCAATATCCGCCTATCACGACCACGTAGAAGGTAAGACGGAGGGGGGGCGAGACAGAGGGGTCCTCCTCGACCTCCCTCCATACCCTCTTGGGATCTTGCTCTGGTGCTCCGAGCACTTCAGAATGCCCCATTTGAGCCCTTGCGGTCAGCAGAGCTAAAGATTCTGTCTATGAAGACTTTGTTGTTGGCCGCACTGGCCTCCATCAAGAGGGTAGGGGACCTGCAGGAATTTTCGGTCGACGAATCGTGCCTAGAGTTCGGGCCGGGTGACACCCACGTGGTACTGAGACCCCGGCCTGGCTATGTGCCCAAGGTTCCCACCACTCCCTTCAGGGACCAGGTGGTGAACCTGCAAGCGCTGCCCCCGGAGGAGGCAGACCCAGCCCTAGCTTTGCTCTGCCCCGTCTGCGCTCTGTGGATTTACGTGGATAGAACTCAAAGCTTCAGGACCTCAGATCAGCTCTTTGTCTGTCACGGAGGCCAGCAGAAGGGAAAGGCTGTCTCCAAGCAGAGGATGGCCCACTGGATAGTGGATGCCATCACCTTGGCTTACCAAGCACAAGGTGTGCCCTGTCCGCTCAGGGTGCGAGCACACTCTACTAGAAGTGTTGCATCCTCCTGGGCGCTGGCACGTGGCGCCTCGCTGTCAGACATCTGTAGAGCTGCGGGCTGGGCGACACCCAACACGTTCGCTAGATTCTATAGTCTACGTGTAGAGCCAGTGTCCTCCTGTGTTCTTGCCTCAAACGGTTAGAAGCACTGAGAGGCCCTGGCTCTTGTCGGCTTGCTGCGCCACGGCGCTTTATTTCTCCAGAAGCAAACTCTGTCGAGCAAACTCACCCTCGGTGCCGGACGTGGCGGAACGTCTGGCATCAGGCCCCTTGCCGCTGAATCCTTGAGAACCGGTACTGGGCTGGGGATATATGAGTGACCCTGCGGGGATCCCATATATTTTTCCACGGTCGCTCCTACGGGAAGCCCGTGTCTTTCCCTTGGGAGAGCCTTCCCGTCACTGGGACTGAGCCCCCTCTCTCCTTTGCGGGCTACGGCTCAGCATTGTACTCCACATAACTCCTTCGGGGTACGATGTGGGCTCCACAGCATTCCCTTCACTAGGGCACGCTTTCCCAGTGTTATCCAATAGTCACTGAACGGGTAATGCGGAACAGCAGTGATGGACTTCTCTGTGTGAGCCCCGTCTCATCAGGTAAGAGAGCTCAGGAGGCTCACACGGGGCACTGGATGGGGGCAGAGGCCATGGCGCTTTGGTAGGGATTCCTATTCGTCGGTACTCCGACGTGGTGTCGAGAGTGACCGACTGAATGGGAACGTCTCGGTTACGTATGTAACCCTCGTTCCCTGAAGGAGGGAACGGAGACGCCACGTCCCGTCGCCATGCCCTCTGCACCCTGCTGGGGTGCCAGTCTACCTACTCGGCTCCTCAGCAAAAAGCTAATTTGATGCAAACACCTGTGTCTCATTTATACCCGCGCTGCGTAGCATGAGCACCTGGTGCAATCATTGCATGCTAATGTGCATTGGCTCGTTTAGTTTCACTCGAAGTAGATTGGCTCTCGCGAGCGAGATTCCTATTCGTCGGTACTCCGACGTGGCGTCTCCGTTCCCTCCTTCAGGGAACGAGTGTTACATACGTAACCGAGACGTTACTTTACTAGAAATTTCTATGACTTTTCAGGATTTTAATGACTTTCATAATGAAATTCAATTCTTTTTTCATGACTGTGGGAACCCTGTATCAGAATGAGAAGCTCTTTGCTGTAGTGCTGTAGTGTTATATTGTGAGGTAGCAATTTGTATGAGTTGTCATATTTCTTTGCACCGCTGAGATATGTGAGCATGAGTTGAACTCAAATAACATCTGATTTTCAAATAAATACTTTTAAGAATGTTTAAATAAAATTAACTGGAAACAAAAATCTCTCCTATGTTACATTGGCTGAATATACTGTATATAGTAGGCAAAAAACTGTATTTGGCAAAAGAAGCATGTCCGAATTCACAGTACTCATGAAAGAGTAGGCAAAAAGTACCCGGATGACCTACTTACTCGGTCAAGATTCTGAAGTGTGCATACGATGGACACTTTACTATCCCATGAGGCCACAGGAGAGGATTTGTGAATGGCAGTGAAGCAACACAACTGATGCTGGTAGGTCACGTGATATTGACAACATAGCAAATGTAGTATGTCTTGATTACGTTCATACTATATAGAACATACTTTTTTTAGTGGTTGTGAAGTAATTACTTATTCAAAATAAGTATCTACTCAAGAGAGTATGCCATTCAGACACAGCCATTGTGAAAATGAACATTGCAGGAAATGACATCATCATCATTAAGCAATATTTTCAATAGAACAAAAGAAAAATACAGCATCTTCCCTACCTCCTTAACTAGACATAAACAGGAGAAAAAGTATCTTGAAAGTAAAAAGCACCTAGCCCCTATAGGGTTCACAAACCAAATAAGTATAACAGTGGCACACACGCCACTGCAAAAAAATGTTTATCCAAATAAAATATTAAATCCATGTCTACATAAAGTAAAGACTCTGCAAAAACAAAATGTTTTCCCATACAAATATGTGACCCTGTACCACAAACCAGTCATAAGGGTCAATTTTTTAAAATTGAGATTTATACATCATCTGAAAGCTGAATAAATAAGCTTTTTATGTATAGTTTGTGAGGATAGGACAATATTCGGCCGAGATACCACTATTCTGAGGGTGCAAAAAAATCGAAATATTGAGAAAATCACCTTTAAAGTTGTACAAATGAAGTCCTTAGCAATGCATATTACTGCTAATAATAAATTGTTTATATATTTACGGTAGGAAATGTACAAAATATCTTCACGGAATATGATCTTTACTTAATATCCTAATGATTTTTGCCATAAAAGAAAAATCGATAATTTTGACCGATACAATGTATTGTTGGCTATTGCCACAAATATACCAATGCAACTTATGACTGGTATTGTGTTCCAAGGTCACATATGTAAACATTCTTGAATCAAGATACATTATTTTAGAGCTTGAGAAGAAAAAAGACTCAAAATATTAAAGGGTGAATTCATGAGGTACTCACCCACGTCGTTCCCAACCTGTAAGACCTTCGTTCATATTTGGAACAAAAATTAAGATATTTTTGATCCGAGAGGTTTCAGACCCCTCCATAGGCAACAATGTCATTGCAACTTTCAAGGTAGTAAAGACATGGTTAAAATAGTCCATGTGTCTGCAGTGGTTTAACCTTAATGTTATGAAGCGACGAGGATACTTTTTGTGCGTAAAAACCAAAACCAAAATAATGACTTTATTCAACAATCTCTTCTCTTTAATGTCATTCTCTTACGCTATTCACGTAGTAAAATCAGTACAGTGCTTCCAATCCTTATTCTTAAAACAAGAAATTTTTCAGAATTACTAAATACAGCAACATTTTCTGAATGTGTGTGAAAACAACGTGAATGTATTGAAATGTATCAGTGCGTTGAGAGCACTGTTCGTTTGCGCATCAATAATAACGGTTCCTGTACGACACCGCAATCGTCTTTACCTTGATTCCAATCCTCATCCATCAAAACTTTACTAGCCAGACGCTGGTTTGCTTTATCCAGCCGAGAAACAAAGGCCAGCGGTGGAATGTTTCGATGTTCGTTCAGTCTGTATTTCACACAGCGTGATATGTGAGGGCTCGTGCTCTTCAGAAACAATGAGATGCTCAGTGTGATAAACTCCCAACTCCCAAGATCATCTAAAGCTACGTTTCCACTGCAAGAACTTTACCAGGAACTAGGGACTTTGGGGTGGTACTCGGTGTGTATCCGCAGGAACCGGGGTCTAAATATAGTAAACATTTCCCCCTCAAAACAGCCCTGCTTGCGAGGTAGTACTTTTCAAGAACTTTCGGGGGTGGGACTTGGTCGCTGAACATGCTGATTGGTTGAGTTCACACAGCATTTTATGTCAACCTAAAAGTTTGTTGCGGTGCGAGCAGTAAGAGTTGTGTGCTATCCGAATCAACAACGGAGTTTAAAAAATATGACCGATGGACCGACGACGAGGTTCAAGCTTTAAGTTTATATGCTGAGGACGAAATGCAGTGGGAACTGGAAAGTCGCGCACAGTCCTACGTCACCGGACTAATCTTCACGGTACTTTAGACCGTGATGGAAACGCAGAAAGCAACAGGTCTGGGGGAAAAAAAGGGTGTTCTGGGTAATTTTCGGGTGAAATGGGGCTTAACTGCGTGACATAAAAGCATAAGTCTAGAAGACTGATGACAAGCAGTGAATGTTTTTGTGCAGTTAACTGTCAGTTAGACTACCCAGCATTCACTTCGCCAGTTCTGTGCTGGTCATAAGGTCACGTGTAAGGGTAATTCCTACAAATTTCAGTCTCTCTTGCTCTCTCTTTTTCTGTGTAAAACCAAACAGCATCTACAGTATGTGTTTTCTAATCTGCCTGTCCCCTCGGGCTGGCTGTGCTCTGCAGAAGCATCATGGCAGAGGCCTCGTAATGATGCAGTGTCACCGCATAACAGATAACTCTCAACAATACCCATTCATTTCCATCACTACATGACTCTTAGCGTACAAGAGAGAGCCCGACACAAACAATGGACCAAAACACTGATCCGACAGACACATTCATCTGCCTGAGCACAAACACACACACACACACACACAAACTGCCTGCATTATTCCTGGCTACTGTATGGGCCCATCGTGGGATTTTAAAGCACTGAGAGAGAGAGAAGTGGATAAAGTAAGAGAGAGCAGCAGGACGATAAAGAATAACAATAAAAAAACAACAAATCAATCAACTTTGTGCATGTGTCTCAGTAGACTGCTGGAGCAGAAACTAATGTCCATTCTGAAAGCCTACTGGGTCTATTGTTAATGAAGAGCCACACTATGAGAGAGAGCTGTAACATCCATAAGGTACAGAGAGACCTTAAACACACTTTTGTCAGTGTTTGTGACCCTGTCCCAAAAAGCAAAAGAGCACATCAAGGGCGCATAACAGCCACAAAAAGGACTCGTGAGGACAAAAACTTTAAACATTTTAGAGGAGAAAAAAATCGTCTATGATTTTACTAGTCCTTAATTCCTCCCTGTTCTACTTTGTACTATTTTAAGCAATGGCTGAAGATTTTGTATTACTAGCACTTCTCGCGTTTATTGCCTCCTTAAGATGAATCGCTTGTTGTGTTCCTCATTTGTAAGTTGCTTTGGATAAAAGTATCTGCTAAATGAATAAATGTAAATGTAAAATGTAGAGAAGCATTTTTATATAATACTAACATTGTGCACAGCAAGCCAGACCTGTTTGAAATCACATTTGGGGATTATGTGAATGTGAACTTGTGAATTATATGACTCTTTTGTGCTGGAAATAATGGTGATGGTAATTACATTTTAAGAATTTTTTAGGGGAAATGACTGATTCCTTTGTCCTGCTGAGGCTAATTTAATAGCTATAGCATAGAAACAAACACATAATATGTTTGCTCACATGTGATATATATAAATATACCATTCAGAAATTTGTGGTCAATACAATTTTCTTTTTATAAAACAGTTAGTTCCAGTCCTTGATTCTGATTGGTCAATAGCTGTGTTTTATTCACAATAAAACACGGCTTTGACCGCTTCACCCAGTGGTTCTCTGTTGCTGCGCCCCAGTTCGCCTACTTATACTACGACCTAAAAGTATGTACTCTTTTTGTGAAGAAAAAGTACATACTTTTGAGTGTGTAGCAGAAGAGTTTGCACGTTTTGGGACATACTACTTTGTCATTTTTAACGGACAGCTCTGTTGCTTAGTTAAGTGCATCCTGTCACCATTTAAACTGTCCTGTCAATCATCTCGTCACAGTTCAAATCCTCCACATTCAATTTAATTTAATTTCCTACCGTATCGGAGAGAAATGTAGTAGCACGTTGATCTGCCTGTCGTAGGTCTTTCATGCGAAGACTCTCCTCATGTTTGCAATTTGAATATGATGCATTTAAAAGTTAATGGCCAAGTGTATCATTACAAAAGTTCACAATGCTGTTGCAGATGAAATATAATGTCGATAACATTGAATAATAACTCATTTCAACATATAAAATGATTTGGGACATACTAATTCTATTTTTGAATACTATTTAGGACGGATAGTATGCGAATTGGGACACACCCTGTATCACTGCACAACACCCTTAGCAACGTAAACATATGTTTGTTCTCATTGATATTATTCATTGAAGCTTGTATTGTGAGAGAGAGATTGAGTGACTGGAGTGTATTACCTGCATTCAGATTTAGCATATTCCCTCAGGTCAGTCCTATGTTCATAATAAAAAATCCCTTAAAGTTCTTGTCCTTTTAACAGTAAAGGGGTTTTCCCATGTTCTGACAGTGACAGTGCTCATTTGACAGTTACGTCAAATAAATATAGCCTTGGTGAGCATACAGACTTCAAAAAAATTTAACACGGCTATCGACCAAAAACCTTGAAATGTAGCCTAGTGTAAAAGTGGCAGAAGTTGGTAAAACACCCTTTTACCACATTAACATGTCTAATGTTATTAAATATATTGGCAAAATTAATGTTTTAATGGAATAAAAAAAAGATAAATAAACAATAGAGGGACAAAACAGAGAGGCAGAAACAAAAGAAGTTAGAGCTAGACAGAGAAAAATTGTGAAAGATGGCAAGAAAAAGAAAGAAACAGAAGCAGTTGAGTTGAATAAAATGATTTCCCCACATGCAGTCAACCAAAGGCCATATCCAGGACATTCCCATGCACAGCCTTATAGGATCCAATCAGCCGACACACTCTCCTCCTAAAAGTCACTTCATCCAGCTGTCATCCAACTGCTTATGACCGTGCTGCTTAGCACCATACTAGCACTAGCACAGTAAATCTCTCCCTATCACAGAGTCCCAGGTCACTGTTTAGTGGGTAATAGTTGGAGAGGGTTGATTTTGGCCTGAGGGTAAGTAGAGAAGGGCTTTATTTTCACGTTCACATTTCTCTCAGGGGAACAACACTCATAAAAGTGTGTTCAAACTGAGCATCACAGAGGGGGCAATAAGGCACTAGAATTAGAGTCTGAATGAGATAACCAAGACCTTTGAGAAAAGAGTAAGCTTGTGTGAGAATGCCAACAAGATTGAAAGATTAATAAGTGTGTGTGTGTGTGTGTGTGTGTGTGTACCTGGTTTTCCTTACGTTATGGGGACCCGTTATGTTTAACCATTTAAAATTACTCTCATGGTTAATGATATGCTGTCAACTTATACATATTTACTTTGTATTATTTTAATTATTGGTTTTAGCAGTTTAAGCGTAGTAATAATTTTTGCACACTGTCAAAAGCAAATTATTTAAACACACATTATCGCAAATAAATTCTCACACAGTATAAATGGGTCTTTACACATGAAAATTATGTATCTGCTTTTATATTTTAGGACTAATATTTGGGCGTCAACAAAATTTTTAAAACCCATGAATTAGAGAGAAAGAATGGTAAAAGATCAAAAACTTCCTGTGCAATTATATTTAAATATTGCAAATGTGCTGTGACAAATATATAAATCAGTATGTATAAAAACGTAAAAAGCTGACATTTCTACACCTGGAACCTCTAATAACTGTGTGCCGAATCACATGTCCCCTGAGACCAGCACAGCTGTCATCAGCTGAGCAACAGCCCACTGCCTCCAAATCACACAACCGTCCTCTTAAACAATCAAATATAATTACATACAGAACACATACACACGCACACACACAGATACACCCCTGTTTATCGTTTTTTATGGAGTTCAGCGTGACGGGCTTGATGGATGATGACTAAAAATAAAAAAAGCAGGCACCTCCCAAGTGTTTGAGCTTGGAGATAATTACTTTCTTGTCGGCCGTCTAATCAGTGTCACAAAAACAGACAGAAGTGAATTAAGAAACAATTAGGTTACAGTGGAGAAAACGGCTCCTTTTTAGATTCTGTAGATTACAAGTCGTTATTAGAAGACAGGATGGTTCTCATGCTTGCAATTGGTAAATGATAAGGTCACAGGCCTCAAAAAGAATAAACTGCTGTGAGCCTGTGAACATCAGTCATAAATGAGAAATCAAAGTTTAAGCAAGGGGTAGTTCACCCAAAAATGTTGGTGTGTTTCTAGTCACCTTTGGCTTGCTTAGTTTGGACACTTAATATTCAGTAATATTATTGATTTGACTGCACTGACACTTTGGCCCTGTTTAAACCTGGTATTAAGATGCGTTTTGGATGATCACAAGTGGACAATGCTAAATACAGGTGTAAACGGGGTCTAAAATAGTTTAAGCTTGTCCACTTTCAACCACTTCCAGAGGTAGTCGAAAACGCATTAGACCGGATACCAATATCACCAATGTTACCAATATCGTAGTTGCGTTTGGTAGGTGATAAACGATGGGAATAAAACGTGCAAGGGTGCATCTTGCTGTCCGCGGAAGAGCGCTGAGAGAGTACCACGCAGGCCCCTACCTCTGATGTGTCCACCTCCACCACGAACTGACGTGAGGTATCAGGGGTCACCAGAATGGGAGCCAAAACAAAGCGGCTTTTAAGTTTGGAGAATGCAGCTTCAGCTGCACTAGACCACCTGAACTTCACCCTGGTGGAGGTCAAGGCAGTCAGAGGAGCGGCCAGCTGGCTGCAATTGCGAATAAACCGCAGGTAAAAATTGGCAAAACCCAGAAACCTTTGCAGGGCCTTGCGGGAATCTGGAGTTGGCCAATCCACCACAGCCTGAATCTTTTCGGGATACGCACTCCCTCAGACGAGACGATGAACCCCAAGAAAGGGACAGACTGTGCATGAAAGACGCACTTCTCCGCCTTGACAAAAAGCCCATTCTCAAGCAGCCTCTGAAGCACTCATCTGACGTGCTGAATATGTTCCTGGAGAGACGGAGAAAAAATCAATACGTCATCCAGGTAAACATATATGAACTGATCGACCATGTCTCTCAGAACGTCATAACGACTGCTTGGAAGACCGTGGGGGCATTTGACAGCCCAAAAGGCATGACTATTTAAAAGCAGTCTTCCATTAATCCCCCTCCCTGATGCGAACCAAATGATAAGCGTTGCGGAGGTCCAACTTCGTAAAAAAAGGATGCCCCCTGCAACTGCTTGAAATCTGAAGACATCAACAGCAAAGGATACGTATTCTTTGCCATGATGTTATTCAGCCCTCGATAGTCAATGCAAGGTCGCAGAGAACCATCCTTCTTCCCCACGAAGAAGAACCTCTGGAGATGAGGAAGGGTGGATGATCTTGGCTGCCAGTGAATCAGAAATATATTTCTCGATGGCCTACCTTTCCGGAGCAGAAAGCGAGTATTACCTGACCTTAGGCAGAGACATACCTGGCAATAAATCTATAGTACAGTCATAGGGACGATGCGGAGAGAGAGAAGCAGCTCGAGACTTACTGAACACTTCCTTCAGGTCCAGGTACTTCTTGGGCACGTTAGACAGGTCCATGGATTCCTCCTGAAACACAGAACACAACACGGAAGAACAGGTAGACTCCGAACAAGACGCATGACAATAACTGCTCCAAAAACAGACAGTGTTCTGTTGCCAGTTTATGTGTGGGTTATGACAGGACAACCAGAGATGACCCAGCACCACCGGAGCCAGAGGGGAATCAATTAACATGAACCTGATTTCTTCTGTGTGATTACCCGATGTGATAAGCTTGATGGGACCAGAAGACCGGGTGACAGATGGCATGACTTGACCACTGAGAGCTTGGACAGATATGGGTTGGGGTAGCATGACGACAGGAATCAACAGCTGGGTGGCCAACCTAGCATCAATAAAACTCCCCTCCGCTCCTGAGTCCACTAACGCCTGGCAGGTGTGGAATGTGTTGGCCCATTGTAGTCTGACCGGGAGGAGAGTTGCTGAAGACCTCCGGTCTACTGATGGGCTCTGGCTTTTACCGGACAATCTGTAGCGAAGAGTCCGCCCGCCCCACAGTACAAACAGCGTTGATCCTTCTCCTCGCTGGTCAGTCGGACTCTGCCCACCTGCATGGGTTCAGGATCGCGTCGTTGCAGACGACTGTTCACACAAATCACCAGCTCAATCAGTCCATCCAGACTTGTGGGTAAATCCAGCCCGACAATCTCACATTGGATGATCCACTCGCTCGGCTGGAAGGGGAACAGACGGCGGGGTTGGCACAGTGGGCACTCCGTTTCTTTCAGATCTCAGGTGCTGGAGCTGGGCAGAAACCTCCGACACCTGTGCCACCAAGGCTTGCACCACACGACCTATAGCCAATATCTGTTCCTCCTGTTGATCCATACAAATGTTGTTATTAGAAATAACATTTCTCCACTCACCACTTGCTGAATCCATAATGGTCGGATCGTTGTGTCAGGAAAGATAACTCGAGATTCAGTTGCAAGTGCAATATCCTTTATTAAGGATAAAACAAAGAACAAACAGTGCATCGGAAACGTCATCGTACAGATGGTCCTTGGCAGCCCAGGGACTACAATAGGCAGATGATCCAGAACCGAAATCCAACGAGGAAACACTCAGGCAGACGATCATCCAGGACCAGGGAAACTGGAGCACAGGACACGGAAGACAGAGGACACTGCAAGGAGGACAGCGTGAGCACAAACACACACAGACAACAGGAGATACCACAGACTTGCAAACCTTGACAGAAAGTGGACAAAAGACGTGGATTTAAACACCAGGTGTAAACGGGAATGTGTCTCCCTCATCTACTTGTGATCCGATCAACCAAAACGCATCTTGTGTAAACAGGGTCTATGATGAGAACAAAACTTGAACTATATTGAGCTGAATGATGACATCACTGTTTTCTGCAGAGCTGCTTTATTGCTGATTCGACTTGTTTCATAATTTGTTTCATGCAACAAACTGATTGAACACTGAACTGACTTAGCTGAGCTGAATAATGACACTATTGTCTTTTTTTAGAGCTGCTTTACAATACAGTTTTGGATGTGTGAAGCTGCATTGAAACAATCTGTATTGTACAAAATGCTATATAAAAAAGGTGACTTGCCTTGACAAAGTTTGGTTGTGGATTTTTATGGTTTTGAATCGCATGGACCACTTTTATGATGCTTTTGCATTTATTTATTTTTTTTAAAGGGAGTGACTTTTTGTCCAAACAAAAGTGCACAGGAGGCATGATGGAAGGGGTAAAAGTTTTTTGAAGACCTGATAGAAAACAATCTTTTTTCCTTTTCCTTTTTTCATTTGCAGTTCCACTAGTGGTGCCAAAAAGATACACTTCACTTTTAAGGGAAGACTTTAGACATACAAAGACATGAACTCATATTACCATGAATGGAAAAAAGTGCAACAGGCAATATGGTGGAATAAGTCCCGCCTTCTAAATAAAAGAGCTAATTGCCAAGTGGTAAAGTCATTAAGCCACTGCAGCTGCCGTTAGAAGCTCCACTTGCTATAGAAACAGTCAGAAAATGCAGTTTTTTTGTCATGATTTAAGTGTTTAGAAACAACATTTATGAGACAGTTGTTGTCAGATTTCATTGGTGATTTCAAATATAGGTAACACTTCATTTTAACGTGTCCTTGAACATGTTACATGTATTTATTATAGTAATAACTATAAATTGGGCATAATTATATGCAACTAACCCTAAACCAAACCGAAATCTTACCCTAACCCTATAGTAAGTACATGTAGTTAATTACTATAACTCAGCATTTAAATGCATAATTACACATTAAAATAAAATGTAACCCGAATATGAAATTTAATCATAAGCTTGGTGAACAGCTTTGGAGAATTTGATGTTTCTTTATTCAAAGAGATAGGAGCTGCACTTGCATGACTGAAATAGCTGCCTGAGTGGTGTTTCAAAGATGGCCGCCGAGTGAAATGACTTGCCTTAAAGGGACGTTGCTTTTAAATATTATCATTCACTAAACGTACAGTGTCTCTTTGAGTTGGTGAACATCTACATACATGTAAGATATTGCAGGTGTCTGCTTCAGCTCTCTTCTGCCTCCTGATCCATTCAAGCCAGACTGACCCATGTTTCTTATCAAATGACCCACCCGTGCCCTCTGCAGATAAATTCCATTACAAATCATACAATCGAGGCTAATCCATAATACTAGTGTAATAACGAATAACTTTCCTCAGGAGAGCCTGATAGATTCTCGTCACACTGCCAAAGCAAGGACTTTTCCCCCTTTATCTTTTCATAGTCCAGCCTGACCTGGAAATTATCATTCCATTCTTATCAGTCTAATGAATATTTTACTGCATTATAAAAGAGCCGTATTGAATTAATTGTTGGGGGTCTCGGCTAAACTCTCATCGTCTTCCCAATTCACCCTCCTCAGCAAAAGCTTTTCATGCAAATGCTAATTAGAGAAACTTCGCTAGTCAGCACAATCTAAAAACAGTCCCACTGCACACACAAACACCGCATTTCCTTGCTATTCTTTTCCGATCTCTTCTGTAGCTTATTCTGAATTCATATGCAGTTGATTGCTTTTGAATTATTTAAAAGAGCAATGTGTATGTGTAGATAGAAAAGAGAGATGAATAGAGAGAAGGGCATTTGTTAGAGGTGAAATTATATTAAAATACCAGTCACGTTCATAAAAGACTGGACCTGTCAGATGAAAGCATGCATACTTTGGAAAACTTCACCATGTTTGAGTATGTTCTACAGGTGCAGTCAATCATCATCATAATAATAATAAACTATACAATGCTCTATTACATATAAAATTTCCATGATTTGTTCATGTTGCAAATCATTCATATAGATTTTGAAAAAAAATTTTCAATAAAAGTTTAAATTTAATGATTCAATGATTTTTAGAATCATTAAACGAAACCTTTAGAACTAAACATTTTAGTTTAGGGTTATGGTGAGTATTTTTGATCTGATTTTCTTTGCACCACATGACGGACTTACATTTTTTTTTTCAAATATTAATAAGCAAGAAAAAAAGTATTTATTATTTCATTAAAAATATTTGAATAAAATATGTATTTTTTTTGTTTTTGCTTTTTTATTTTCATGTATTTAAGTCTTTTAATTAGGATTTTTCCCTCATTATGAGATTAAAAAAACCCTTGAAATTATTTAATATAGAAAACATGCTCATCACAGAATTGGTAGGCTACAATGAAGTATTGCATTTTTTATTTATGTATAAATGTAAATGTAAACATTTATGAATTTAGGGTTAGGGTGAGTATTTTTTTTGTATTTTTGATCCACTATTCATGGAGTCACACAAAATGATATTTTAAAATTTAAACAAACCTTGCACTGTCATAAAAAAGTCAAATTATCTGAATTTGTTTTCCGTTTATTTATTTTATTTTTTATTTTTTTGGTTGAATCACATGTTGGACTGACAAAGTTTTTAAAATATTAATAAGCAAGAAAAAAAAGTATTGATTATTTCATTTAAAATAGTTTAATAACAAATATAAATTTTTTTGCATTTTCATTTTCATGTATTTAAGTCTTTTAATGAGGCTTTTTTCCTCATTATGATCAAAGGGTTTAAAACATTTTTTTTATATAGAAATCAAAAACTTGCTCATCACAGAATCAGTAGGCTACAATGAAGTATTGCATTTTTTTAAAATGTATATTTAAATCAATTACTATACTTTTTTCCTATGCTTAGCGAGTCAGAAAATGTCAGCAAACATTCACATTCATTCACAGTTTAGTGAGACACAATATACACAAAGACAAAAAATTCAGGGTTGTGAAAGAAGAGAAAAGTCTGAAGGAAAGAAAATGAGCTTGAGATTGTCTATGTGTGCAGAGAATTGGAAGAAAGGGCGGGTTGTTTATCAGCCTGATGCCGTGAAAAATGACACAATGTGCTGTAAATTTAGCTATCATAAACCCAGCCAGGAAAGGGCCCAGGTGATAAAGATGCAGCCGCAACGCGGGCCACAGAGAGATGGCATACTCCTCCGAGACCCGACCCTCGACCCCACTGCATCAGAAAAACACCTTCAGCCATGTCAATTAGCAACAGGCTGGCAGGAGCGGGTTCAGCTCATAAAAAAAATCTATTGATGTGAGTATGGCTATGCCTAAGCCTTTTTCATTAGTCCTCACTAAACAATTCATTTTGACAGACTTACGAGTCGGGTCTTAATTCACTCCTTCACTGCCGTCTGATTAACAGAGCACTCAGTGGAAATTACTACTCCCCAAACCCCTCCGGCAGCTGATTTAAAGCCCGTAGACTACTGTTTTTAAACAGTGTCACATCATTAATTTTTTACACTCTTACATTGATTTGTTTAGTGAGCAACACAAAGTTCATTGTGTTTTAAAAGGGGATAAAAATCTGATGTGTCTCAGCATCAAAAGAGCTCATGAATAAACACAGCTTTCAGGCTATGATATCATGAATCCATTTGCATACAGTCTCGTGAAATGTTGCCAAAGTGAAGATTATACCAACAAAACAAAGCACAAATTGAGTGTAATTTTGGGTTACAGTGTATTTTGATGTGTATTCACTTTAGACATTCTACTAACTATAAGTAACTTTGCAACTAAATGTCAACTAACTCACATTAGAGTATTAGTAGACTGTTAGGGTTAGTAGAATAATTTGACATGTAGTTGAGTTATTTCTAGTCAGTTGAATGTCTGTTGAGGGACTATCAAAATAAAGTGTTAACAGATATTAAATCTGCAGTCCGTAACTTTTTGGGTTAAAAATTATCCAAAATAAATTTTTGAGCAAGTACATAGCCAGCCATTGTTCAAAACTATCTGCTTACCTTAGCTCGATTTACAACGGTAAGCTTGTAATAATGTTTTTAATTCCAGTGGTACTGGTGGATTTCCGCGGGAAATTTAAGTATATCTTTGCGTCATTACGTCACATCTGTACACATAAAGAAGGTGTCCCGGCTAGTAGGCTATATTACGTGTGAGGATGTTGGAGGTGGAGATTTATAGCCTTTTCTCACAGCACTTGATATAATTAAACGTATCAATTTGATGGCGGATCCAGAAAGGTTCAAACGACAATAACCAGTGACAACTGGAGTTTCATCCATTGTAAAATGCAAAAGACTTCTGACTTTTGGAGTGGCTAAAGAAAAAAAGAGAGACTGCACCGGGCCCATGCGAAAACAAGGATAAAAAGGTCTTTTGAAAGGTGGCGTGAACTCTGTGTTTTGAAGGGGTTCAAAACGGACACAGGGATGTTTTTTTTTCTGCTGGACAGGTCAGACATGTCAATTGTTAAATTAGGTAACAGTAGCACACTTGTTCGCTTAATTCATACATTTACGGAGTTTTCTTTGTTGTGCATTTCTCGTTTTGCTATGTGTATTATGGTAAATATCAATTAATTTGTGCTAGTTATGAGAGGGAGCAATTCACCTCTACTTCACACTAATTTGTTGGTATATGACGATTAGAAATTAGACTGCACAGAAATGGAAACTGAACTACAGGTAGCCCTAATACACATTAAATGTAGTCACGCAATGCTGATGTTAACATTAACAATTTGAAAACAAAGTATAATTTGCACGGTTTGACGTGATATGATAAGGGATCGTTAGATTTAATCATAGCGATTTATTGCAATGCTTTTTTTCCCTTAGTTGGTCAGAACAAAAGTGGATGTTAGCTACTTACTTGTTCAGATGGCATTCTTATGTTGGTCATGCTTTCAAAAAGTAGAATCTGTGACTCCTAATGACAGTATCCACACCGGCGCGGTGACTGACAGCCGCACATTCTCCTCAAAACATTGGATTAATCCGTGCTGTGCCGTGCCGAGGCACAATTTACGTAAAATGGATCATTCCGCGAAATAACTGCAATTGCAGATTTCGAACAGAGATGGCTACAAAGAGGAAAAACTATGGACTGCAGCTTTAAGTGTACTAATACTCTAATGATAGTTAGTTGACATGTAGTTGCAAAGTTACTTATAGTTAGTAGAATGTCTAAAGTGGAATATTGAAATAAAGTGTTACCTGATATTGTTTTTTTACAATAAATGTTAATAAGTTAACAAATTTAGAAAGCATCAAGTCAAGTCACCTTCATTTATATAGCACTTTTCACAATATAGTTTGTTTCAAAACAGCTTTACATTGATAATAGGAACTTAATGGAAGAGAGATTGTTTTGGCTGTACATCAGCTCTAGAAAAAGTAAGTTTTTGATTCATTATTTTCACCATATCACCATTTTCAACCAAAATAGAAAAGTCTCAATGCGTTCCGGCTGCTCATCCGCACGGCAACTGTGTTTGGTGGCTAGTGAACACAAATCTTGAATGCAAGTTTTGAAACAATACTGTTATCATCGTCGTGTAAACTTTAAAAAAAACTGTGAATCTGTGAGAACGGTGACGGCATGTACGTAAGCATTACGTGTTTAGTCTATAGGCAAGCGCGTTTGAATACGTATGTGCGCAGGTGCGTAGTTTTCTTTACAAAATGACTGCTAAATTACTTGTCTCCATTGCATAATACAGCATTTTTAGTAATTTTCATTTCGAAAAAGTTTTCATTTGTACAGAGGGAAAGTAAAGTGAAGAGGAGAAGCGTCTGGACAGTGAAACAGCGGGAGCATGTAAGTGTTTTTGGGAATACTCAGTTCTGTTGTGTTGCTTAGAGTATTACTTGCTAGTAGTAGGATTAATTTAAATTTATAATTTATACTGTCATAGTAAATTGTATTTGAATTATAACTGTGGCTATTTAAAAGAACAGCCGTGTTGTGCTGCACTCATTTGTTATTGCTGGCTTTTTGCACTTAATTGGCCCTATTCAAGCATAGTTTCGTTTTTTTTATTTGAGCCATTTACGGCCTTTTGGCTTTTTTGTGTGTAACGGAGTTCTTTGTTCAGGGAAGAAGGAGACGGGAACCACTTTAATAAATCAATAAACAAACTGAAAGTAAAAGCGGCAGCCCCTCACGGACGGCTGCCACGCACACACATAACAAAACGTAAATAAAACTCAGTATAAAATCCAGGCCTGGTCCTCTCTCGTCCTTCACTGTCATCGCTCCTCCTTTTATGCGTCCAAGCTCCTCCGTGAGAGAGCCGAGACCGGTGTGACGCGCAGCTGGGACTCATCATCAAATCACTCACCAGCCTTGCGTCGCTCTGTCACGGCTTTCGCTCGCCCGGCTCGTCACATACCCCCATCGCCCCTCGCAGGCCGGGGGGTTCCCACGAGACTACGCTCTACTTCCCCCCGGGGCCAGTCTCTGCGGCCGCAGCACCTGGGGGTAAGGACAGACGAGACGAGAGAAAAGGAGCCGGAAGCATGAGGAGTGACAGAGATGAGAGAGGGGAGAGAGGAAGAAAGAAAAAAAAAATTCTGGTCCAGTTCCTGGACACACTGCCGCTCGGTCCTCAGCCAGCCGAGAGGCTCTTCCTCGCGGTGCCATGCAATGGTACTGGACGCTCGGTGGACGGCTCGATCCTCAGCGAGTACTCTGTCCTACCGGTCTTTACCCGCTCCAGCACCACCGCCTCGGGCAGCCACTCGTGGTCTTCTCTCTTCCTTGCTGCCCGACCTCCTCAGCACCGCGATCCCCCTCAGCAGTGAGGGCTCTCCGACAGCATGTCCCTCCTTCCTCCCAGGTTTTGGCACCAATGTAACGGAGTTCTTTGTTCAGGGAAGAAGGAGGCGGGAACCAGCGAACATTCAAAACCACATTAATAAAAGTCATGGACGGCTGCCGCGCACACACATAACAAAACATAAATAAAACACAGCATAAAATCCAGGCCTGGTCCTCTCTCGTCCTTCACTGTCGTAGCTCCTTCTTTTATGCGTCCAAGCTCCTCCGTGAGATATCCGAGACCGGTGTGACGTGCAGCTGGCGCTCATCATCAAATCACTCACCGGCCTCGCGTCGCTCTGTCACGGCTCTCGCTTGCCCGGCTCGTCATATTGTGCTGATCATAAGAGCGTACACAGTACACATTTATTTATTAAGCGTGTTTGCGCTGGCGCGGAAGCACCGGTAAAGGCACTAAATATCTTCTTCTTCTTCCTTACCTCCTCCACCTTTCTTTCCCACTTAATTTCCTCTCACTTACCATGTGCTTTCAGTACATTCCCGTTGTCTCTCAACCACGCTCTTACACGCTATTACACGTAGAAGGCAGCGTAACACTTCTAATCTGCGTCCTATTCCCTTCTCCGCTAATGCTCCTCCCTCTTTTTCTGTGGGTGTACGGAATTGTCAGTCAGCTGTCAACAAAGCTGACTTCATTCCAGCCTTTGCCACTCAATCCACTCTCAATATCCATCCAGAAGACTTAGCAACCCCTGCTGGTCTCTCTAGCAACTTCTCTTTCTCTCACACCCCTCGCCAGACTGAGAGGGGTGGAGGCACAGGTCTTCTCATTTCTAACAATTGGAAATACTCAACCCACTCTTCTCTATGCAATAACAACTCATTTGAATATCATGCTATTACAGTTACAACTCCTGTTAAGATCCTTACTGTGGTCATTCCCCCCTGATTGAGTCAAGAGCCAAATAAATAAAAAATAAAATAACAATAAATTAAATTAAATTACATTATTATAATTAATCTACACCAAACTGTTCACTACAAAGGGCCAAAAATCAAACAAAACCAGATCTTGACCAAAAACGTATGAACCTCTTGATGGAAATAACATCCCAACATTTATTTCCATCAAGAGGTGCATCAATCTTTGCTAAAGATCTTGTATTGACAATGCAAGAGTCCAGCATTCTGTAAAGTCTCCTCCAGCACATGCCAAAGACTTTCAATGAATTTAAGGTCTGGACTCAGAGGTGCCAATTCATGCTCCCCTCACAGCCATTTTTTCACAATTTGAGCCTGATGAATCTTGACATTGTCATCCTGGACTATGGCCATGATGTGTCTTCCTATGGTTGTTTACGAAATGAAAAGCTACACACTCCATCAAGTAGGGTTAGAAGAACTGTTGCCAAACATATAACATGCTAGAAATATAAGAATCAATGCAATAATAATCTAATCATTTTTTACATTTACATTTTATGCATTTGGCAGACGCTTTTATCCAAAGCGACTTACAGTGCACTTATAATCATGTACTCATTTGCCTATTTAAATCCAAACAGCAAATTATATTCTCTACATTTCAGTGCAAAAGTAAAGCAAACAAATTGATTGAAACGACAGTAACTGTTGCATATAGGTCACCTGAGTATTAAAGATAAGCTAGGAATAATTAATGTCTCCAGAGAGTAATAGGCTGAAAGTCCTTGTATTTTGCTTCTTTACATTTTGATAAAATGTCAGCCCAGGCATTTCATGCACCGCTTTTAGAGGAGAGTGAAAAATGGCCTGTATGGACTGTTGGACTTGCAGAATTAAAAGAATGAGCGAACATACATGCTGGACTGAGCAGCGGACACACTGATCAATAATAAATTAAACGATCACAGAAAAATAACAAAATGTTGCAACCGTCTGGAACAGGGTTGTGATATTAATCCGAAGAAAGGTCTCTCCCGTACATCATGCTCGTAACAACAGCAGGCTGAAGTAATTGCCTTGTCTGCAGAAAAGCTGAATAACATGTGCCATGACAAATACTTTGAGTCAGCTAATATCCCTACATCCATTTCCATCCCTTTTACCAGGTTGGAAAAAAACAAACATCTCACTGTTTTTAAGGGGGAAAAAATGTATTTACCAACTACCGCTGACCTATTTCCTATTTCCATTCTTTAAGTGGGGCACTGGTTCTGGGTAAAAAAATTAAATAAATAAAGAATCTAAAATCGTTTGGGAATATTTGAACCCTGTTGGGTTTTAGGGCATCAACAAGTGGTTCTCTCTCCCTAATACAAGGTAGAATTCATGCCAAGGGAAAGCCATTATTTCCTGAGAGTTAGCTTGGGATTTGAAATGGAAATGTAATGGCCATTTTGTACTCCAGACTTATTGAAACACCATCGGCTGTGTGCATATTAGCCATAGCCTTTGAAAGAACCTGAAATACAGCCTGGGATTAGAGAAATTTTACAGTTTAGCTGAAAATATCTTCCATTTTTGTACGAGGAAGATGTTGGTTGAAGAGTTATATGGGAGTTATATTTATCTAAAAAAGGTAATTGCGCAATTTATATCTCGCAATTCTGACTTCATAACACGCAATTGAGAGTCAAAAGGTCAGAATTGTGAGATGTAAACTTGCAATATTTTTCCCCTGAGAAGTAGACTTTATAACTCGGAATTGTGAGAGGTAAGAATTGTGAGATATAAACTCGCTATTGCGAGGAAAAAAAGTCATAATTGCGAGAAATAAACTCACAATTGTGACTATTTCTCGCAATTGCGAGTTTATATCACGCAGTTCAGAGAAAAAATGTCCTAATTGCGAGTTATAAGTCAGAATTGCAAGATGTAAACTCGCTGTTGTGAGAAAAAAGTCAGAATTGCGAGAAATAAACTTGCTGTTGTGAGAAAACTCAGAATTGCGAGTTATAAGTCAGAATTGCGAGATGTAAACTGACAAATGTGAGAAAAAAGTCAGAATTGTGAGAAATAAACTCGCTGTTGTGAGAAAAAAGTCATTGCGAGTTATAAGTCAGAATTGCGAAAAAAAAGTCAGAATTGCGAGATATAAACTCACAAATGTGAGAAAAAAGTCCTGCTTTAAAGACAAATGCAATCCCTCAGTACTCACACAGCTTGTTGTCTTGTCACCTCATCAGAGGAAAAATCTGTTTTGCATGAAAGTTTGTTTCCGCCACAGAATAACACAATTTAAAAGATGATAGTGAGAAAAAAAGGCAGAATTGCGAGTTTATATCATGCAGTTCTGACTTGTAACTCGCAATTCTGACTTTTTCCTCGCAATTCTGAGGAAAAAAAAACTGAAAAAGTCACAATTACCTTTTAAATTGTTTTATTCTGTGGCGGAAACAAACTTTCATACAAAACAGATGTATGTCATGATAAATGGATTTTTCCTCTGATGAGGTGACAAGACAACAAGCTGTGTGAGTACTGAGGGATTGCTTTTGTCTTTAAAGCAGGAAAGACAAAGAAAGTATGTTTGCACTTAATGAATAATGTATATACAGGCTTTCACATGCTCTTAAGGGTTTCTTTACCGCCTTACAACAACCCACCATGTTTTTCTCCACTGTCTCTCTGGACAGAGGTGGGGGTGCCAGATTAAAGCTGGGTCATGGCTGAAGACAAAGGTACATTTGCAAAAAGGCCAATGAACAACGCTTGAGTTTTCCCAGAAGCGACATGGCAAGATGCTGTTAATATTCTCCCGCCTGCAGGAAGGCTGGCGCAGCAGACAGGATGTGTAATGGATTCCACGCAGGCTGCTCTTAAATAAAGCATTAGGGCCGATTTGGGAGCATGCTCTTTTTTTCCATTTCTCCCACTTTTTCTGCTCTGCATTTTTTTTTTCTCAGAGCGACTGGCTAAAGGAAACGCGGGTCTGTAAACAATAAGTCGCCCAGTCCATTACGGAGCGCCAGTGCATTTTGTGCTCCATGGTGACTGCACAAATATAATAAATGACTCAGGCACTCTTTGGGATGTGCAAGAGTTGTGGTGAGAATACACTAGATTGAAGATGAATCTGCGGAGGTATTGGCACAGACAGGCTCTCCGTTGTAAATAATGTCCCGCTGCACAATATCCATAATCCAGTGATGCTAGCATAAACAAATACGTACACGTCCTCAAATTCACAGTGCATTTTGTCTGTTATTTATTTTGCTTCCCTCGTGCACACGACAGACGGTAATAAAACAATGACATGAAGACAAAGAGTGGAGACAGATTTCCTGCAGATCCTGTAGATCAATGGCTCAGATTTTGCTTCAGGACTAAAGGGACGACCAATATTGTTTATCGCACAAAAGTAAACAAAAAAGTCCCTAGAATAAAACATTGATATTCATCTATATCATATTACATAATACAATGCCTGGCCAAAAAGTCACTGTTCAGATTTAAATAGACAAATGCTTAAGAGTCTATGATTGGATCATTATTGAAGTGATTATGTTTCTAGCACGTTATATGTTTCGCAACAGTTCTTCTAACTTTAATTGATGGAGTGTGTAGCTTTTCATTTCGTAAACAACCATAGGAAGAAACAACTAGTCAACTAGACTCTCCTCTGTGAAGGCCTCATCGACACGACATCCAGTGGCACTGATCCTCAACAAACCCTTCTCCTGCGTGATGACTCCGATCTTCAAACAGATGGAACTGGACAAATATTCTGAATATTCCAATCTAATATGACTTCTGACTTGTATTGTTGCCTGAATCATAATCATACACTGTTTGTTCGTTGGCCAGAGGAGAACTGGCACCCCGACTGAGCCTGGTTTCTCCCAAGGTTTTTTTCTCCATTCTGTCACCTTATGGAGTTTTGGTTCCTTGCCACCATTGCCTCTGTTGCCTTTGGCTTTTGTCTTGCTCAGTTGGGGACACTAAATAATTAACTATTTTACTGATCTGCCCGCATTGACACTATATGATATTGAACGGAGCTGGATGACATCACTGTTTTCTCCAGAGCGGCTGTCCAGCTGAATCAAATTCTGTTGCATTATTTTCCTGTTAACACTGTGAAGCTTCTTTTAAACAATCGGCATTGTAAAAAGCGCTATATAAATAAAGGTGGCTTGACTTGACTTGACACATCATGGCCATATTCCAGGATGTCAATATCAAGATTCATCAGGCTCAAATTGTGAAAGAAAGGTTGGGAGGGAGCATGAAGAATCATTTTACACATAAATCGGCACTTAAATTCATTGAAAGTCTTTGGGATGTGCTGGAGGAGACTTTACAGAGTGCTGGACTCTTGTATTGTCAATACAAGATCTTGAGCAAAGATTGATGCATCTCTTCATGGAAATGACATCACAACATTTATTTCCAGCAAGAGGAGCATCAATTTTTGGTCAAGATCATGTATCTTTTTTTGTACAGCAACTTTTTTTGGCTGGGAAGTGTATATTATATTATATTATACATTAACCGGATAGGTGCAATAATATGCAAAAGAATGTATATAAAAAATATATATAATTTGGAGTCAATAGGATTTAACCCTTAAATGCATGAACGTTTAACATTATCATTATTACATATTCGGGTCTTTAGCGACACGGATATACAGTATATCTAACCCGGATGGATCTCTACCAGTCACAATAATATAAAACTCTCCTAAAATTAGAGTAACAATTACAGAAGAATAAAATAAAGCATATGCTGTTACCTTTTGGAGCTTGGAAGGGTTCAGTTTGAGCAGATGTTTTATACCATCATCACTGTCCTCGTCAGAGCTCATTTCCCAGTACATTCAGCATCTGGATCATATTTGCCATTTCAAACATATTCTCAAAACTATCATTTTCAACATCTTCAAAATCAATATTTTGATCGCTGACAGCTTCTTCACCAGATCCACCATCAAGTGACAGTGACACTAATATTTGATTGTGTTTAGTTCTTGTTCTGCAGTAAATCGCTGAGCCATTTCAAGTTTTGCTAATGATACTTCCTATTCTTTTGTTTTCTGCATATTTTTGTTCTTGTTATATTTTTTTATAATTAATTGATTGAGAAATACTAAGAAGGTTGAAGACTTTAAAAAATGAATGCGGAGGAGGGTAGTGAATGACGTCCCGGGTCACTATAGACCAAAGGTATGCGTTTAAGGGTTAATACTTTTATTCAGCAAGAATGCATTAAACTGATCAAATGTGATAGTCAAGACATAAAATGTTACAAAAGATTTCTGTTTAAAATTAATGTTGTTCTTTTGAACTTTCTATTTATTAAATAATCCAGAAAAAAAGTATCATGGTTTCCACAAAAATATTAAGCAACACAGACATTTTTTAACATTGATAATAATAGGACATGTTTGTTGAGCATCAAATCAGCATATTAGAATGATTTTTGAAGGATCATGTGACACTGAGGACTAGAGTAATGATGCTGAAAATTCAGCTTGGCATTGCAGGAATAAATTACATTTTAAAATGTATTATAATAGAAAATACTCCTTTTAAATTATAATAATATATTATAGTATTACTGTTTTACTGTATTTCACAATAAAACTTACATGGCATATTCAATATGTGAAATAGAATCAAATATGCTGTGCATAAGCAAAATATTAAAATGATAAGCAAAAATAAGCATATGATTATGTTACATTATGTATTATATTATAAATGAACTGAATCAAAAATTATTATTATTTTCCTTTGTATAATATCTAATCGCATACAGTGCATCTGGAAAGTATTCACAGCGCTTCACTTTTTCCACATTTTGTTATGTTACAGCCTTATACCAAAATGGATTAAATTCATTATTTTTTTCCTCAATTCTACAAACAATACCCCATAATGACAATGTGAAAAAAAAGTTTGTTTTAAATCTTTGCAAATTGTATCAAGGCACAGATCTGGGGAAATACAGAAATATTTCTACAGCATTGAAGGTCCCAATGAGGACAGTGGCCTTCATCATAAATGGAAGAAGTTTGGAACCACCAGGACTCTTCCTAGAGCTGGCCTGTATGGTAGAGTGGCCAGCCCAGCACAAGTTTGCCAAAAGGCACCTGAAGGACTCTCAGACCATGAGAAACAAAATTCTCTGGTCTGATGAAACAAAGATTGAACTCTTTGGCCTGAATGGCAAGCGTCATGTCTGGAGGAAACCAGGAACCGCTCATCACCTGGCCAATACCATGCCATACTACAGTGAAGATTGGTGGTGGCAGCATCATGCTGTGGGGATGTTTTTCAGCAGCAGGAACTGGGAGACTAGTCAGGATCGAGGGAAAGATGAATGCAGCAATGTACAGAGACATAATTGATGAAAACCTGCTCCAGAGCACTCTGGACCTCAGACTGAGGAGAAAGTTCATCTTCCAACAGGATAACGACCGTAAGCACACAGCGAAGATAACAAAGGAGTAGCTACAGGACAACTCTGTGAATGTCCTTGAGTGGCCCAGCCAGAGCCCAGACTTGAACCTGATTGAACTTTTCTGGAGAGATCTGAAAATGGCTGTGACACTCCCCATCCAACCTGATGGAGCTTGAGAGGTCCTGAAAAAAAAGAATGGGAGAAACTGCCCAAAAATAGGTGTGCCAAGCTTGTAGCTTTATACTCAAAAAGACTTGAGGCTGTAATTGGTGCCAAAGGTGCTTCAACAAAGTCCTGAGCAAAGGCTGTGAATACTTATGTACATATGATTTTTTCCCGTTTTTTACTTTTAATACATTTGCAAAGATTTCAAACAAACTTCTTTCACATTGTCATTATGGGGTATTGTAATTGAGAAAAATTTAATCCATTTTGGAATAAGGCTGTAACATAACAAAATGTGGAAAAAGTGAAGAGCTGTGAAAACTTTCCACATGCACTGTACCAGTGACCATTGAATTTGCACCAAAATACTGCAGAGTTTGACTGTACATCCTTTAAGCCATTGTATTTATTTAGCTATTTTTATGTTGCAACCCAACAGTTGAGAACACCTACTGGCTTAGACCTTTCTGTATTATCATGGGAGCCACCAGTAGATATGGTGTAAACGCACTGCTATTCCATACGCAAATCATGGGGCAAAAAAAGCCCAGAGCGAAAGAAATAATCCACAGCGAGACATAGCAGCTGAGACAATGGAGGAAGCATGAAATGATGACATATGAGTGTGCTGATTGAAATGTGATGTGAGATGCATCATAAAACTCATATTATACACTCACACACACACATACTCACTCACTGATAGCTGGATTAATATTCCCCTCTCACATTGTGTTTTTTCTCCGCACTCCAATTCAAAGTAAGGTCTCATTGATATGTGAGGGCGCATGTGTGGCCCTCTTAGACAGGGTAATTGAATGCACACTGAAGGGAGGCCTGCTGGAATCACACACGCAGAGACATTCCTCAGGGAAGCTACAACAGTAACGTTGTTTTCATACTACGTCTGTGTCTGAAAACAAAGGCAGTTGATTTGCTAATTTACTGACCAGCCAGTGACTTAAAGTGCTCCTAGTATGCTATTTTAAAGGTTCCTATTTGTTTGAGTCTTCTACAATATGTTTACATGCATCCAAGTCAAAAAACACTTTCTCATAATATACATTGCAGCATCACCTCTTTTGTCTCTCTAAACCCCTCCATTCTGAGAGCCTACTCTGCTCTGATTGGTCAGATGGCCCAGTCTGTTATAGTTCTCTCACTTGTAGACACTCTTAGTCCATCACCATATCTGAATTTGAGCTCTGGAAGCTTCCACAGCTCTTGATACACAGTGATACAAACAGTAACGCTGGCGTTGGTGCATAAAAGTAGGTTCATGCAGGAAGACTGGAATTGACAACTTGTTTCATGAAGGAAGACACTTTACATTAACAAACAGCTATATTAAACACTTCATGAAAGGTAATATCAGATCCGGGAAAAAAACAATAATAGGTTTTAACAGATCTTTAACAGTCTAATTCATCCAGAACAAATTCAAGTAATCATAACCATGCAAATGTTTTCCACTAAAATACCTTAATATCATCCTTAAAACCAGATGAGTTGTGTAAAATAACAAGACTTACACAGAATTACTTTTATTATTCTCTGCCTATTAGCAACATGTTTTGTTGTTAATGTTTATTAAGAAATCATTTTATTTTATAATAGCTTCCTTTAAATTGTCTTTGTAAAAGCTTTACAGGGCATAAATAGTCCTCACTTTAGATGATCTCACAAAATAGTTAACTGACAGCTACTAAATATTTTATAACTACCTGTATTAATCGTGAATTGCAGTAGGAATACATGTTAATAAAGCATTTATTAACACACTGAGTAACTATAACTGTATGTCTAAATAAGATATATAAATGTACATTTAAATAGTTTATTAATCATTTACTTTCTTTTCATTTGACTTTCTAAATGATCTTATGACAACTAAATCATGGGTTTTGTCAATAATGTAATACTTAATTTTGAAATGATAAATTGATTATTGATAAAGTATGAAAATACAAGTAGTAAACACATTATAGATATGCTTATAAATCAAGAATAAAGCATTTGTAACTATATTTATAAACTGCTTAATGTCTATTAATGCTTTATAAATGATTAATGATTCATAGCATGCAGTTATTATAAAGTGTTAGCATCTTATCTTATGTAATCTTTAAGTAATGTTTAAATGTTTTTTTTTTTTACTTGAACTTGAAATTTTTTCTTGAAAACAAGACACAATATTAAAAGTATATTCTGCAGTGTAAGTAAACATTGAAAAGCTTCATGCCTTCTTCCTGTACTTCTGTATAGTGTTTACAATGGCAGCATCTTTCAGCTTCAGAACAGTCTGCAGGTCTGGAAGTTTCCTTACATTTCTCTATAGACTCACAAAGCTTTATGTGAAGATGCAGTTTCAGGCTGTGGTGTTCTGAAACCACTTCAAATGTTTCTGAAATTAGCCAAAAGCATACACACAAAAACAAACTTACGCATGCATCAGTATTGATTTTGATGGAGAGCGTGGCAGACACAATGTAGCTGTTTCAGTGTATTAAGGTACTCATGCAGTGAAAGACCACAGTAATAAATCAGTGACCAGCAGATACTGTTCCTACAACATTATCAGCTGAGACTACACTCAGCCAGTAATAAGGAATCATTATAGACAGCAAATGCACATAAAGCACCATCTTTCTCTCTATTTCTCTTCAGCTCTCTGTGGACTGTACCATGACCATGGAAACACCATCAATATGCCTTCATCATGCTCACACACAGCTCAAAGGAGGTTCATAAGACGGTTCTATAAAAATGCCCTCTATCTACATGCACACAGACACACAAAGTTATCCGAAGTCCAGCTGCCTCAGTCCATCCCATCCCATCCCAAACCAACCTAACTTCATTTCAAAGCAGGAATTAATGGGATTCCTGAACAGTTTATAGACATACTTGGGAAAGCATGCTGAGAGAATATTTCTGCCTTCATAGACAACAAAAAAAGACTTGGAAGATGGTTTTGGCCAAAACTCTAAACATAAAATGTATTGACACACATGCACAACAGCCTTTGAACACACACATGAATTTGATTTTTTTTTAAATGATAAATTATATTATTATATAGCATAACAATTTGAGTCTAACGTTTTATCAATAATTAATAATTATTATATAAATTGAATATTATTTTAATCATCATTATTAACAATAATATTGATTAATTTTATTGAATTTTTTTCTCCTCTGCAATGACTTCCGCAGTACTATAAAGTCTTCCGGGGGGCTAGGTTGTATTGAACTGATTATTCAAATAAAAACAAATTAATAATAATTATAAAATTAAAATATTAAATGAATAATAATTGTTATTTATTTAAGACCATTTCTTGAAATTTTGCTAAATTCTAAAACTTTGTTAATTTATAGGTTTAAATTAGATTAATGTGGTAATCACTTTATTTTCGAGGACTGACTTCCTGTTTGCCGTGTGCATTGCAGCTTATTTCATTCAGAGGTTTTGCCAGGCTCCATTATTGGCAATCAGCACTCCAAATCTTTTTGACATTTTCAGGTGCTTGATTCTCTAGTTTTCTTTTTGTCTGCAGAGTAATGTTTATACAGATTGACCTTTCAGCTGTACAGTCCCCCCAAATAAATCCTCTATCTCTTCTTCGCCTGAGTGCCTTTGAACCCTCTTGCCTTTATGCAGACCTTCTTAACTTTATCTATCTTGATTCTGTCCTCTGTCCCTTTTTCCCAACTAAAACAAGCATCATGCCAATCAAACCAAGTGGGCTGTTGGATTTTGAATAAAATGCCAAAAAAAATATTTGTATGTTTGAAAAATAAGATATAGATAAACAAGTGCACATAACTAAATTTGATCAGTCCACGTGTAAATACTTTTTTCAGTGAGTCTTTCTTACGTTGTTAATGTTAATAGATGATGACAAGTGATTAGCCCTTTCCCAAATGGCACACTTTATATGCACTTAAGGTCTTGTCGACTTACAATTGCTGCCGCATGTCCGTTAAGTCCATGAGACTGTAAGGTGTCCCATTTGTCATTTTATGTTTCAGAAGGGTGCTCACGAGTGTCCCCTTTGCGGTCAATATACGCCCTCGATGCGCACTTTTGTGTAGCCCGCACTGGAGCAAGCTCCACAGCAGACTTCTTCCTGACAGTCAAAGCGTAGGAAGACCACAAGTGTTTATTGTGCCATTTGGGACAGAGCCATTGTCTTCAAGAGTGATTCAATGGCAGTGTGATGTACGCCAGCTAGGCTGTGCAGGTAAACCTCACTCCCCTGGCCTCAAGAGGCACACTAGCGACTGACTCTAGAGGCTGCGGTCTATAGCGTCTTGTTAGCATGCTGAAAACGCTGGTTTGAATTGCGCTCAGAGCGGTGCGAGCTGAACCGGAGGGGTTACATTGGTGTCTTGACCTGGATGGGAGTGAGGTTTAGGGGGTGAGAGTAACGGTAGCCAGCTAGTGGCCTCAAGAGGCGCACTAGTGACGGACACTTGACGCTGCTGTCTATAGCGTCCTTGTTAGCATGCTGAAAACGCTGGTTCGAATTCCACTCAGAGCGGTGCGAGTTGAACCGAAGGGGTTACATTGGTGCCGTGACCCGGATGGGAGTGAAGTTTAGGGGGGTGAGTGTAACGGACGCCAGCTAGTAAAGAGCTGTGCAGGTAAACCTAACAGGTAAACCTAACTAAGTTACCATTAACTAAACATTCAACATTTAATTTTAGTGTCACAATCTCTCACAATCATCCTTTTCGTTTTGAATAACGTAACATTTGGAATGACAGCATTCTTGCTCGTATGATATTGCTTATATACAGTCTATACAAACTTTAGCACTAGACTAATGTGTCTTCTGTCAAGTTCAGATGTTGCTTTGTCTATTAAAGTGGTTCCTAAACATAAGAATCATATGCCCTCAAAAAGTTGGGGAATAAAACATTTTATTATACTTATCTCACCTAGGGCATCAAGGGAGTCGGGACTGCTGTCTGCTGGTTCTCCATTCTTCCAACCACTTCTGTTGTTTTGCTCATCGATCTGTACATCTGCAAGCCAAATTAATTCTTAGTTCACACTGTGAATGAACAAAAAAAGCAACATCAAATAACACACGCCACACAGACTTGATGATAACTGAACTGCAATGGATGTTGAATCATGACATGATAAGCATCATCAATGGCTAACAAGCCAATGCAGTTAAGCTTACACTAGCAGAATGAAACCGCTTTGTAGTCTCTGCAGTATACCTCATAAACACAGCACAGACAGGGGGTGATGTGTGAGCAATGTAATTATTATTTTATGATTGAACATACTTGTAGAAACATTTATAGCTGCCATTTTTCCAATAACAGTCAAGTCGATGGTTACACAGGCTTTACAATAGGCAGCCTGGGTTTAAAGGGACAGTTCACCACCCCAATTTTTTTTTTTGTTTAACCTGTATGACATTCTTTCTTCTGGGGAACACAAAAGAAGATAATTTGAAGAACTGTTTTGAATGTTGACTCCATTGATGTAAAATATCTTCTTTTGTGTTCCTATTTATTTGGAATCACATGAGTGTGAGTAAATGATTTTTGGGTGAACTATCCCTTTAAGGGTGTTACAATCAAGAAGAACTTTTTCCTTCTCTCTTTTGCTCTTTCTCTCTCAGCATCTCTTTCTTTTCTCAGGTGACAAAATGACCCTGAGGCTCTAATCTAAGATGAGAGCAATATCAAAGGAGAAAAATACTCACAAAATAACACATTTTTCCTCTTCCATCTATCTCTTCTTGTCCCTGTATCTCACCTCTCTCTCTCTCTCTCTCTCTCTCTCTCTCTCTCTCTCGCTGATGAGATATTAGACTTCAGAGGGATGAGAAATATTGGTTGCGCAGTGAGAGGTGCTGAGAAGGACACAGGGCAAAAAGAAACCAAATCGAGCCAAGTACACCGATCCTCATCATAGACTCATAAAACACCAGAGATCATAAGGCACTGAGCTTTTATAAACAGCCGTGGGGGGTTTCTCAAAGACTTAACTGTTACTCAGTGAATCACTTAAAGATGGCACATCTGATACCCTGCAGGTGCTGATGAGAAGACACAGAGGCCGCCCTGCACAGGAGAGGAGATCATACACATATGCAGACTGAATAAAAGAGTGGAAATGTCCATAGTTAATGTGATGAACTACATCTGTGGAGGCTCTGCTAGGACACCGGTGTGAAATTGAGGAGATACCATACTGATACCATACATCCATTTAAAATCACATCAGTGACCAGGACCAGTTGCACCATCCGTGCAACTTAAAATTAAGCCCATTTGTGGCTTAAATGAGCAGTAAGTTATCATTTAATACGCTACAATATATTTGAGCATTGCACTATGAAACATATGCATATAAACTTAATTGTTATGGTTAATAGCAGATTGATTAAACTGCAACACTTCTCATCATTACTTGTTCATGTCAGGTCTCAACAAAACAAATCAATAAATGTAATTTCTGTTTTGTTTGCTGTATCAGTATTTGGTAATTAACCTTAATTATTTTTTTAGATCAAATTCTCAAATTAATTTTATTTCAGAATTAAGTATCATTTTAATGGATTTTCAGTTTGGGTAACACTTTACAATAAGGTTCACATTCAACATTAGTTATCTACATTAGATAACATGAACTACCTATGATGTACTTAATGTTAATTTGTTAATGCTAATACATCAAAAAAATGTAAAGTTGTATCTGTTAATATTATTTAATGGACCTAACACTAACTAACAATAACAGTTAAATTTTTCTTAACATTTACAACAATTAATCAATACTGTAACAAATGTATTGTGTAAACGAATGGGACATTTTTGGGGGGGAATTTGGAATATAATTAGATAAAAAGTTACAACTTTTTAACACTACTTCTGTTTACAACAAGTGACCATCTTTATGATTGAATCATTTATTGATTCATTCAGAACAAAATATGTGACTGTTTTTATGAGTGAGTCACTGAATGATTCACTCAGCTGATTTGTGAAACACTAATTCACAAAACAAGGGACTATTGTGGAGTCATTGAACATTTATTTCAGCCTCTTATTAATGATCATTTAAATATTATGCTTTCAATGGAAATTTCACTCTTACTGTTTACAGTTACATTACAAACATCACTCTTAACAAGATACAATTTGTACAGCTTTTCAACGCTTCTGTTTACAATTTTTATTGGATCAATAAAGGTAGACATCATATTACTCTAAGCTTACAACCTACTAAGTTCTGCCCTAAGAACAAATGGTGCACCAAATTAAGTAAAGAGTTAGTTGAGACACAGTACTTACAGTACACAAAAATTTAAGAAAGATCTTAGAATGGCTGGTGCAACTCAATACCCTTATGGTTAAAAGTTATTGCAAAATTGGCCCATTAAAATCCATACACTTTTAAGTGCACCAAATACTTTGTAAATCCAGACAGGCAACAAAAGCCAATCAATGACAATCCTCTTCCTTTTGTATTATGACAAAGCATGGAAAATAAAGCAAGCGATGATGGCACTTCAAAAATGCGAAGATAACTCACTGCAGCAGTGAGGTAGAATTTGCATCTCACACTCATATTGCCTTGTTCTTTCTTGGGAGAAAAGTGCTTGGTTTCATCACGTGCCACCAAAATTATACAGCTATTTGGAAACAGACTGCCACATGTGGAGCCGTTTCAGTTGGGTCTGGGAGTGTTGTGTCAGTGTAACGGGTTGCTGCATTTAGTCTGTCAAACTGTCGTTCCCCGTATGTGTGGGAGCGGCAGCTGAGCACAGGCGCAAACTGTCCTCCTTCCTGCTCGTTAGTGCCAGTCACCATCCTGGAGGCCTCCACCTTTCCATCCCCCAGCCCAAACAAGCAGGAAGGAGCCGAAACTACAGCGTCTAATGAGAGAAGAGACAGCATCTACTGAGGGTTTGCGCGTGTGCGTGTTTGAAAGGGGTCGCTGGGGTCACTGCCACCTGCTGCAAAGAGGAGGATGAAAGAGGAGAAAAAGAAGGGAAAGCCATAATCCCATTATGCCCATCTACAAGAAGTACTTCCTTCAAGGTGAAATGAGTGTTCGGCACCTGTGCGAGAGAGATAGACTCCTTTTGATGTGTAGATTAAGAGCATCTACTATACAGGAATGTGGATGAATGAGGCATAACCTGCAGCGTGACACTCCAGTGGCTCCGAACAGAAAAAGAGAAAAGGCTCTGAATATGAGGAGTTGTTTCAGAGCGGCTGTGACATCTGTCTGAGCAGAGCTCTTACTGTCCTCTAGGGCTGTAAAAATATAAACAAAGCAGTGACAAATACATTCAAATTTACATTTCTTTCGCTATCAGGGCTGTTATCAAGTGTCATTAATTATTATTCAAAAAAGTTAATTAAAAAATGTAAATAAAAGTTAAACACATGCCCCCTGCCCTGTATGTAAATAAGAGATTTTACTACCATCAGATTAATTCAAGCTTGAAGTATCATCGTCATGTTTTTGCGAGTCTGCAGGCAACGAATCTCGCCAAATAACAAGTACCAAAACAGCACAAATTGATTAATGAGTCGTTCACATTGGGTGCAAACTTATGTTGAAAAACGGAAGAAGATGCAGGCGTCCCAATACATGTTTTTGAAGTTTAACTACTATTAAAATTGACAAAACTTAAACCTTTTATTTTTATTTTTCGCGTACAGACAACACCATTGTAAAAATAATCCCTGTATACCCGGATCAGGGGAAACAATTAAAAACGCTGTATTATGCATGCCAGTGTCACTTTGTAAAGAAACACTATGCGCCTGTAGACTGAACACGTGTGCATGACGTCACCATTTTCACAAATTCACACTTTTGTATTGTACACAGAGACAATAACGGTATTGTTTAAAAAAAAACTTGCACTTTGAAACCTGTTTTCAAATGGTTGGTTTTCAGGCCCCTAAAACACTGTTGTCATGTAAATAAGCGGCCAAAATGTCTAAAAAGTTTTCTGTTTTTAGTTGAAAATGCTGTCGTGTAAACTTATGCCATGATGTGATGGAACCATCATTCGGGAAAGTTACTTTTAAAAGTAATACATTACAAATGCATTGCGTTACGTCCTAAAAAGTAATTAATGCCGTTTTAGTTACTTTTTTGGAAAGTAATGTGTTGCATTACTTTAGCATTACTTTTTCTCACCTAGGATGGGCTTGCTTTTGTTTTTTAATAATAAAATAAAAGTTTTATTTTGGCAAATGTTAATGCCTTTTCACACCAAATGTGAACTGAATAATAAATGCAAATTCACGTACAGTAGAAGGCGCGGCTTAAACCTTTCAGCTGTGAAGAATAGGAGGAAAGAGAAGAAACGTGATTATTATCTAAAGTCATTTTTGCTTATTCGTATATGGTCATATATGCGGTATCATCAAGGGTCAGCAGCAAAAACATTGGTTAATAAAGTGAGATTAAATACATAAAGTAGGCTATATTTGTGTAATTTAACATTTCATTATTGCAGGTTTGCGTTTCACTGTTTTTATTCCTTTTGAGGAATATTGAATCTGTTTTTGTACATGTGAGATGAGTAAATACATGCTCACATTTAGTCTAGAACTACAATAACTATCATGTTTACACACAATGCTTCTGCACTTACCCCTGATTTCTCTCAACATGGGGACGGGAGAGCTGTCAGTCAATACATGGGAGAACAAGAACAACATTTTGTTGTCAATTTAAAAGTAATGTGTTACTTTACTGGTTACTTGAAAAAGTAATCTGATTACGTAACTTGTGTTACTTGTAATGCGTTACCCCAAGCACTGGATGCAACAGCCAGAAATGGCTGTTTGTCCACAAACAGACTATCTACTGACTAGAAGTAACTTTGCAAGTACATATATAAACCCTACCCCTAACAGTCAACTGATATTCTACTAATAATCTACTAATACTCTAACGAGAGTTAGTTGACATGTGGGTGCAACATTTATACTCAAGAGCAGTGCTTAATTTAAAGATTTTGGATTTTGTGTTCCGGTATTTGTTTTTAATCGATCCGGCATTAGCAAGTGCATTACATGGTGACAGTGAGTGCACACGAGTGAGACAGAGTGAGTGCAGGTTTAAGCAGATGTATTTGTTTTACTATTGGCCCTCAATATATTTATTTTTGACCAATCAGCTTTCTTAAGTTCAAAATCACTTTCATTAGTTGGTGCTTACTGCTTATTGTTTTACGCTCAGCGAGCAGCAGAATATTTGGAGAGAGTGTATATACCTGACAAATATCGGCAAAATGTCAAAAAGACAGTCAAGCATAATTTATTTTTCATATCCGTGAGTAAAGCTGGGGCACGTTCAAGTTTCTGGGTTGAACGACATGTTTCCTGGAAACGGTGTGCAACGGGGTTTGAGATACGTGTTCTCTTGTTTGGTGGGTGTATCAAAAATGTATATAAACCACGCGGTATTAAAGAGACACAATAGGTCAATGTAAAGTTGTTTACAAATGTGTCTGCTACAGCTCGGTATATGCAACAATTGAATATATTAGAAGACATGTTTGTCTTTTCATCCTGAAATGCGAGGCAAATGTTGGATCACAATAATTACAATAATGGACGGCAAGGGCAGTGTCTGTAACATTTGGTCTCATTCATGAAACTTTCACAAATATACAAGCAAATTTGCACATAAAATGGACCTTTACAATTCAGTATTCAGTAGTTAAACGTGTATATAATAATGAATTCCAAACATTCGTAAATAGGGCACGCGTGTACGCTTATTCATAATTAGCATAATCCCTGCCCCTGAGTTGCAACTGCAACTGCAAATGATGTGTCCAGGAACGCTGTGGAATCTTCTGGAATCCCTTCTCTACGGTGACCCAGTAGTGCACAACACAACGAATTTTAAAAAGCATACATAAGTTCACAACACAACGGAATCAAGCCACAACACAACGGAAACAAGCCACAACACAACGAAAACAAGCCACAACACAAAGGAAACAAGTCACAACACAACAGAAACAAGCCACAACACAACGAAAAAGCCACAACACAACGGAAACAAGCCACAACACCACGAAAATGCTCCCGACCACTAGGGGGCTCTCGGAGTGCTGTAAAGTTAGTTCCCTTTCAGTCGGTCACGTTCAACGTACGCCGGACGTCACCGACGAATTGGGATCACTTCTGGGAGCCCCTATCAGCTTCAAGATATAGAGAACGGGCCAATGGCCATTGGCGTGCGAGATTTGCATCTCGCGCTCCGCCCCGCGCTGCGGGTATAAACAGGAGGCGAATGCAGCACACTATTGTCATTCACTTCGGAATGGTGTTGACGAAGGAGACTGTTCCTGCTTCAGCAGAGAGAGAAAGAGAGAGAACGAGAGAAGACGTTTCTTTGAGTGCTGGGAGAGAAGGCACGATCAGTGGCGGCCGCGAGCTCACTGATACAGTGATAAACTGCTGTTTTTACAGCACTGTTGGTTTGGTGAGGGCGTTCCCAACAGTGAGTGCATACACAGGCTGCACTACTCTCCTGTGTTTTGCAGCGGTCGTTCCTGGGTGCTTCAGCACATTTAAAAGAGATTTCTTCTAAAAGAGCAGTGCGGGTGTGACACTGCATCTTTTTCAAGGCGTCATTCCACCCGTGCGTTTCTGGATGCGGTTGTTTCCTGTCCTTTGACGGCCACGATCCCTCTCGCATAAGCATGTTGAGATTGCGTTCGTGGGTGATCCATGTTCTCTCAGGAGAACGGGATCACGTCGGCGCGCTGTTCGTCTCGCCTTCCTCGTGAGGGTTTGAGTGTTCAGCGCGCCGTGTGCCGTCTAGCTGCCGGCTGACAGCGCGGGTTGTCACGGCAACCCAGCGCGTCACTCGGCGCTTTAGATGCGCGGTCGAGACTTAACCTCAAACGGGGTTGAGTCCCTTCGCCTATTCCCCGATCTAGTTTCTTTTCTGGTGCACCAGAAAGGGGCTACTTCGGCTAATAAGCCTTGGTGACCTGAGGATTACAGTGGGGCTTCCCTGCCGAGTACATCTCCGTGGGCCCTCACTCCTCTATCGCATCGCAAGCATGCTGAGACTGTGTTCGTGGGTGGTTCATGTTCTCTCATGAGAGCATGACCAAGTCGGCGCGTTGTTCGTCTTGCCTTCTTCATAGGGGCTTGAGTGTTCAGCTCGCCGTGTTACATGCCTGCTGGTAGCTTACAGGTGGGATTGCTGGTTCCAAAAAAAAAAAAATAAAAAAAAATAAAGGGGACCTAGCGTTTCATCTGGGGCTCTAGCAGAGGACAGATGTCAATCGCTGCATCGGAGAGAGGGCTGTTATAAGCTGGAAATTAAGATTATGCTGAGTTTCCCACTATAATGGTGTGTGCTCATGCTGAATCAGATTCAGACTTGACAGCCATGCTTTCCTGGGTGGTTGAGGCGTAGTGCAACGCGTAAATCGCCTTGCCCGCCCCCTTGCCTTTTTCCCGGATGTGCATTGGAAAGCTTTGGCAGTGTGGAACTATTTGGTGCCAAAATATGGGGTGCCAATGGGGCCATAATCTGGATAAAGTTTTCCTCTCTCTCACTACCCTCATCGGTGAGGTGGCAGTGCCACTGGCAGGCCACCTCCGCCCTGCGCTCTTAGTGCACGAGGGTAGTTCTGAGCCGAGGTTGAGCTGCGCACAGTGACTGATTTACATTTAAAGTCACAGCGCTGGCCCTTGGCCAGACGATGTCCACCCTGGTCCAGAAACACCCTTGGGCTACCTTGCAGGGGTGTGAGACGTCGCCAGAGTACGCTTTCTCGATGCTCACATCTCACAAGGTGACCCTGTGCAGCAGTCCTCCACAGTGCAAAGCAGATGGAACCCCTCAGTCTGCTCGCCATGGGCATCCCACGATGCCACCCGTCTTGGCTGCCAGTCAGCTGAGACGGGTGACCTGGACTTGGTTGAAGCTGCTCTTCCCCGGAGGAGGGCCGGGTGGAGAATCATTGCTAAATTTTGTTCCGCCACTGGTGTTACAGCCAGTGGTACCCAAATTCTTAAGAGCAGTTCCAATACCTCTGGGTCTCGGGAGTTCAGGAATGGCAGCGTGTGACGCTATGAAGCCGCGCCGCTCTCATTCCCCTCCCCACAAGAGGGCGAGAATGGCAGTGTCCACCGGCTGGGGTGCCACGTACAACGGGCTTGCAGTTTCGGGTCTGTGGATGGGGCCTCAACTGCAATGGCATATCAATTGCCTCGAGTTGTTAGCAGTTTGTCTTGCGCTGGGCCGCTTCAAAACGCCGCTACTAGGCAAGCACGTTCTGGTCCGTACGGACAACACTGCGGCCGTTGCGTTCGTCAACAAACAGGGTGGTCTACGCTCCCGTCGCATGTCTCAACTCGCCCGCCATCTCCTCCTATGGAGTCAGAAGCATCTGAGGTCGCTTCGTGCCATTCAAATTCCGGGCCTGCTCAATCGTGCGGCCGACGAGCTCTCACGACAGCCAGTGCTCCCCGGAGAGTGGAGACTCCATCCCCAGGTGGTCCAGCTGATCTGGAGTCGCTTCGGGACCGCACAGGTAGACCTGTTTGCCGCCCCGGACACGACCCACTGCCAGTTGTTTTATTCCCTGACCGAGGGGACCCTCGGCTCGGATGCGCTGGCACACAGCTGGCCCCGAGGCCTACGCAAGTATACGTTTCCCCAAGTGAGCCTTCTTGCACAGACTCTGTGCAAGGTCAGGGAGGACGAGGAGCAAGTCCTGTTGGTTGCTCTGTATTGACCCAACTGGACTTGGTTCCCGGAACTAGTGCTTCTCGCGACAGCACCTCCCTGGCCCATTCCTCTGAGGAAGGACCTCCTGACTCAGAGACGGGGCACCCTATGGCACCCGCGTCCGGACCGACCCTGGACGGGACGTGGAGGTTCTAGGTGGCCTACCACAGGCTGTGGTAGACACCATCACTTCCGCTAGAGCTCCCTCTACGAGGCGCCTCTATGCGTTGAAGTGGAACCTGTTCGTCGACTGGTGTTCTTCTCGCTGAGAAGACCCCCGGAGATGTTTGGTCAGTTCTGTGCTTTCCTTCCTACAGGACGGGTTGGAGCGAAGGCTGTCTCCCTCCACCCTCAAAGTCTATGTTGCCGCCTTCGCCGCTAATCATGACATGGTAGGTGGTAAGTCTCTAGGGAAGCACGATCTGATCGTCAGGTTCCTGAGGGGGGCGAGGAGACTAAATCCGCCTCGCCCTCCCTCTATACCCTCTTGGGACTTAACTCTGGTGCTAACCGCACTGCAGAGGGCGCCCTTTGAGCCTTTGCAGTCAGCTGAGTTAAAAATTCTGTCTCTGAAGACAGTACTCCTGACTGCATTGGCCTCTATCAAGAGGGTAGGGCACCTGCAGGCATTTTCGGTCGACGAATCGTGCCTGGAATTCGGGCCCGGTAACTCTCATGTAATCCTGAGACCCCGGCCCGGATATATGCCCAAGGTTCCCACCACTCCCTTCCGGGACCAGGTGGTGAGCCTGCAAGCGCTGCCTTCGGAGGAGGCAGACCCAGCCCTAGCTTTTCTCTGTTTAGTCCACGCTCTGCGGACTTACATGGACAGAACGCAAAGCTTCAGGACCTCAGAACAGCTCTTCGTCTGTTATGGAGGCCAGCAGAGAGGGAAAGGCTGTCTCCAAGCAGAGGATGGCCCACTGGATAGTGGATGCCATCGTCTTGGCGTATCAAACCCAAGACGTGCCCTGCCCGCTCGGGTTAAGAGCCCACTCCACTAGGGGTGACAGATATTGTAGAGCTGCGGGCTGGGCGACACCTAACACGTTCGCTAGATTTTATAGCCTCCGTGTAGAGCCGGTATCTTCCTGTGTGCTCGCATCCCATAGTCAGTAACACCGAAGTGCCCGTTCTAAGTGTTGGCTTGCTGCGCCACTCCCTTCCCTATGGAGCGGATACGTGCGCTTATATGCTCCAGTCGAGTTCCCCAGAACGGCGAACCCTGTTGAGTCCTCCGCAACCCGCAGCAGTCGGATGTGGCGGAGCGTCCGACGCCAGGTCTAACACTCGTATGCATTGGTGGAACTTGTGTTAGGCTGGGTTCCATATGTTGTGACCCCCACGGCGGTCCCATATGTGTATTCTTCCACGGTACGGCTTCCTACGGCGAGCCCGTGTCTTTCCCTCGGCAGAGCTCTCTGCCGTCTCAGTTAGGTGTTGTTCCCCCGCCTGTTTGGCCGGGGCCACCCCTGGGACTTCCGTATGTTGCACTGCCCACGGCCAGTCCATACGTGTATTCTCCACATGGTAACTCCCTTCGGGCATGATGTGGCTTCCGCAGCGTCCCTCTGGGCACGCGTTCCCAGCGTTATCCAATAGTCTGCTGAAGTGGGTCTTGCGGAACAGCAGTGTGACTTCCCTGCGTGAATTCCCCACCCGGAACAGATGGGGTCTGAGGGGCTCTCGCTGGGCGGTGGAAGTGGTAGTAACTGTGGCGTTTTCCAAAGGGATCCCAATTCGTCGGTGACATCCGACGTACGTCGAACGTGACCGACTAATAGGGAACATCACGGTTACGTATGGTAAACCTCGTTCCCTGAAGGAGTGAACGGAGACGTACGTCACGTCGCCACAGTTGCTGTACCATCACTGCATGGCCGAGTCACTAGTTCGGCTCCTCAGTGAAAAACAATAGTGCGCTGCATTCGCCTCCTGTTTATACCCGCAGCGCGGGGCGGAGAAGCGAGATGCAAATCTCGCACGCCAATGGCCATTGGCCCGTTCTCTATATCTCGAAGCTGATAGGGGCTCCCAGAAGTGATCCCAATTCGTCGGTGACGTCCGACGTACGTCTCCGTTCCCTCCTTCAGGGAACGAGGGTTACCATACGTAACCGAGACGTTTTCCTTGCCATTGTTCTATAGATTCTCCAGTCTTACAAAGATATAAACACTACAATCAGTTTTAAGTGTGTAACCATTGTATATCGACATGAATTATCAATTCAAAATCACCTACATGCATTATAGCTGCATATTTATACTCGAGAACGCTTTTACTCACTATCACAACGCTTGATGCCCAAGGGAACGTCTGAATAAGCCCATTAATGGCATGTTTGAGTCATGCTCTTAACAAACTATGTTTTATTTCCTCTTTTCATATTGTGAATAATAAATGTGTATTTTATTTTGCTTGTTACACAATGGAGCCTAACTTATTGTAATAATTATTTGACGCGGCCTACTTTTACACTATTATTCCTTGGCATCCTCACATACTAAACTGCATTTTTTTTAAATTGTTTGCGTGCTGGAGGTACGCGATTACATCACGTGCAGAGTGATGTTAACATTTAAGCTAGCCGGTGAGAGAAAATGGCACTATCAAAGAGTCTAAAGAGGAAAGTCGACAGCAAAAAAGTGGGGCATACAAAGAAGAATGGAAAGACAACTATGCGTTCATCCTACCTGGTTTTGTGAATGCAAAGCCGGTGTATCTTATCTGCAAAGAATATATCAGACGGCACCACGAGAGGAAGCATCGCACCTTTTTTTGCGGGTTGTCTTGTAAATATTTTTGATAAAAAGGAAGCTGAATTTGATTTGTTATTGTTCATGTTTTGGTGCTGAGGCCCCGCGTTATAAGCAACCGTTTCAATGGTTCACTGTTTTTTCATACCACACATTTCATGACGGCTATTTTAGAGGCGTGTCTAGCGATCCTTTCCACATCCACAGACTCTTTTAAATGTCTTGCAGAACTTTTCAAATTAAAAGCTCTCAATTCATTCTCGTATTTTTTTGAAGGCAAAATCACTAAAGACACATTGATTGTGAGTAACTGTTGTTTGTCTGCGGTTTGCGTCACCCGCTCCAAGCAGTGCTCGAACCCTGGTCTTTCCGCATGGGAGTCGGACGCTCTAACAATGAGGCTAAAGGCTGCAACCTCTAACATCAGTCTAGATAGTCTCTTACCTGCACAGTACTTACCTGCACACTCTCACTAGCTGGCTTTCCATTACACTATCATGACAGATCTATTTCCGAACCAGCCGCTATCAAAATAATCTGGCTGCGGGCCACCAGTTGCCGACCACTGTTATAGATAAATAACATAGGCCTATGTGGAGCTAAACCAGATTTACTTCCAAGCAATAAACATGCTGCATAAGCTTCATTTCGGATTCCAATATTAGGAATGCATGGTTGAACTTTATTTTTAATGAATATCCAGCTCACGTGGGTAAGACATTGCGCGTTTGTTCCTACATTTCCTTCGGTTCACCACTGTACCTTCCTTGGACCACTTTTGATAGATACTGACCACTGCAGACCGGGAACACCCCACAAGAGATGCAGTTTTGGAGATGCTCTGACCCAGTCGTCTAGCCATCACAATTTGACCCTTGTCAAACTCCTCATATCCTTACGCTTGCCCATGTTTCCTGCTTCTAACACATCAACTTTGAGGACAAAATGTTCACTTGCTGCCTAATATATCTCACCCACTAACATGTGCCATGATGAAAAGATTATCAGTTTTATTCACTTCACCTGTCATAATGTTATGCCTGATTGGTGTATTTGTCTCAATGTAGACAGAATATGTGACAGAATAACACTAGGGTGTAGAGCCATGCAGAAATTTGTGAATCATGTGCTTATAGTTGCACCATAACAGGTTAGTGATTGTATGTTCCGGGAAAACTGAAGTTGTATGGTCAGTGTCTGTCACAGCGCCATTTAACAGTTGTTTTGGATCCGGCAATTATTAATTTACAAATTAAGCACTGCTCAAGACAATGTCTAAAGGGGACCATCAAAATTAAGCGTAACCAACCTTAATATTTAAAATTATATTCATGATTGCAATTAATTAATTGTGTAGTTAATTAAAGGTAAAATAAATATTTTTATGTGAATTCGTAGCAGGTGAAATCTGAGATGAAGGCTTAAAAGGAGATATGCTAACAACTATTCCATTCTGTTACATAATTTAGTTCATATTAGCAAAGCTAACATTCCAGCAATGCCTGCAAGTGTCTTACTGCTGCACTTATTAGGGAGCTGTTTAATGCTACAAGTCGATTTACACTTGTTAATACACTAGTCGTGGAGAAGGGATCTGTTTTGATCAAAGAGAGTGTGTGAGCCAAGTTTCCACCCCCACTGGAGCCGTGAAAGGCCTCATCAGATGAGCTTGGCAGCACAGTCCTGCAGTCAGTCTCATAACATAAATACCAGTCAATAAAGTTCAATACAAACAGCCCAAGGAATACCAGCTATTAGATATATGAAGTACCCAATCAAAAGCTTACACCATATGCAATATTTAGAAAGAGTTTTACAAACAAATGTCTAATGACAGCATTTCTGGGTTATTATGGCGACCAAAAAAGAGGCTGTTATAAATGAGAGCTTCACTTAAATGACCAAGGGGGGTTAAAGCACCCCGTTTACAAAAAATAGTTGGAGATCTGGGTTGCTTTTGATTTCCATCAGCATCAGTGGAGCAAGACAAACTCAGGATTTTACACAAATTATAATAATTTACAGACCCCGGTCATCATTATTGTCTCAACTCTAATTAAATGTGATTACCCCGCAGCTGGCGTCGGTAGATTTGTTTTACTGAGGCAACACACAAACCCTGAAGTCACAAACAGTTGATATGAACTCTTAAAGCCAGATAAGCACATGATCACAAGTTATTTAATAGGACTACATTATATGTGTCTACATATTGACAGCACAGAAGCCCGATAAATAATAAATGTAAAAGAAAAATCAGTTTATGATCATATTATTAGCATACTTACTATCAGGGTTGGGGAAGATGAAAGGAGCGAGGACTCAATAATGCAAATGAATGGGTTTTAATAATAATAAAAAAATAATTAAAAAAAAACAAGGGGTAAAAACAGGACTTGGACTTGGACTTGAACAGAAACCGCAACACAAGAAGAATAAATAGGGAGCAAACAAAAGAGGGTAACGAGGGAAGACAGGTTGGGCAAAATGAACACAAAGAAACATATGACAAGCCATGTGTTCACACCAAACGTGACAAACACATGAACACATGGCCAGAAAACACAAAATCACAAGCCATGTGCCCAAACAAAACATGACATGAACAAGCAGCCAATGAGAACACTCATAAGCCACGTGTTCACACAAAACATGACAACATGAAAGCACGCAGCCAGTGAAAAAACACCAGCCGCATACAACACAACACATAACATAACATGAAAGCCCGCGGCCGATAAAAACACAAACCACGTGCTACACAAAAACACAACACAAATGGACAGAAGAGTAAGCTAGACCGAAGTGACAGAACCCTGACAACTTACAGTATGATGTCAAACATACATTTAAGCAACAAAGATGTTGGCTATTTTATTTATCTGTTTTTTTGCTTGTTTTTTTATTTTTTTTATTTTTGAAAGAAATCTCTTGTACTCACCAAGGCTGCATTTATTTGATCAACAATAAGTAAAAACTGTAAAATTGAGAATTATTATTTGAAATATCTGTTGTCTATTTTAATATATGTAAATATGATTGATTCCTGTGATTGCAAAGCTGAATTTTCAGCATCATTACTTCAGTCTTCAGTGTCTCATGACAGAAATCATTCTAATATGCTGATTTGCTGATATAGTAACATTTATTATTAGCGAACATTTAAACAGTAGTGTACAAACCATAGGTATCCCTTCATAATCATTTCAATTAACATTACCAAGCATTATTACATTATTTAATGCTTAAAAGATCATCAGATCTGCCCACAGCCACCACATAAAACTACTCCTTTTAGTTTCCTGCTGTGTGACGTCACGTAATATCATCTATATGTAAATGGACGTAGCACTGGTATCAGGCCTGCATACTGATGTGACATGCCCACTAGTTACGACTAGGATCGAGCATGTGAATGTAGACTCTTATCACAAATTCATAACCCTGAGCTCATAAGAACTTCAAGTTCAACCCAGCTGATCTCCCATCAAGCCGGCATTTGACGCGGCGTATAGCATCCAGTAGTCCAATTCAATTAGCTAGGAGAGGCTAAGCCCATCACAACACGTTGTCAAGTCAAGATGACAGCTAACACAAACAAGCTATTTCACCACGGATTTAAAAACGAGAGCACCGTTTCTGATAGCAATGAAAAACTGGTTTCAGATTGTGTTTACCCCAATCTGTCATGAATGCAACAGACAGTGGTTTTCATTATTCACGGTATAAATTTAGCATCGGAATATTCCTTTATTTAAATAAGTTCAAATAATTTATGACTTTTTTCCCAGAGCTAACTGAAATTGATTTTATAGTGTTTTTTTTTTTTTTTCAGTCAAAACAAGACAAGCTGTGTGTCTTTTACCAGACAAATAACCTTTTGCTTTCAGTCTGCTTTCTTAGCAAAGGTGAGGACTATGAAATACAGAAACACGTCTTGTAATGTTTAATTACTTTAATAATTTTTTTTTTGCCATTTTCCATATAATCATGATCACCACATTCACCATCATAATCAGTTGTAACATAATCATCAATCGAAGGGCAGCAATGATCATATTGCCAAAAGCTAAATGTTGATCCATGAGAAAATACGAACTGCATTCTTGCTCCAAGTGACATCTACGTTTAAATCGCGATCTAACAGGCCTACAGAATTTTAAATAAACCGAGCAAAGTTACAACTGAACTTTACAGCAAGTGATCATCATGTATTATCATTGTCATGCGGAATTGTGCAAAATTCAGAATTGAACAACTGGCTCCCTTTAAGTTCATGAGTTGGATTTCATTGAATTGGACACAACTGTAGCGAATTAGCTCAGAGGGGAAATATTAATAATTATTCATAATTGATTATTCATTATGATTAATTATGAATATTTGAATCAGTTAATGAGATTAACTTGATGTAGCTACATTAACATTACAATCAATCAGTTCATCCTGTGAACGCTTAGTATTGATTATTAATTAATTCTAAGAAAAGGATATATAAAAAAATGTTCTTCCTTTGTCTTTACAGAGTTTAGGGCGCATAACAAAATTGATCATTTAAGTGACAATTTGTTTGCAGGTACAAATACGTAAATGAGTAATATGTAGAGTTAAAGTGGTTGAAGAACCGGGTCAGAATAGATGGATGTAGCTATGAAAACAGGTTTATTTTTCTCCATTAGGACACCTGATGGAGTTTTGGTTCCTTGCCACTGTCGCCTCTGGCTTGCTCAGTTGGGGACACAAAATTTTCAAATAAATATCCAAATACATTTAATTACTAAACTAAATTATATCAACTACATTACTTAAATATATGAGATTTGAAATGAGCTGATGACATCACCGTTTTCTCCAGAGCGGCTGTACAGCCGAATCAAATTCTGTTCATTATTTTCCTGTTTAACACTGTGAAGCTGCTTTGAAACAATCTGCATTGTAAAAAGCGCTATATAAATAAACTTGACTTGACTTGACTTGACCTGGGAGAACCATCATTGACTACAAGCTCCTTTGTCTGAACAAAGGGGTTTACAGTTTTACTAACTACACAGGGATTCGTATATCGTACGTTACTTGCATTTAGCCTGAGCTGTTGAAGACCATCCGATGCAAAATCACAGGAGAAAGTCTTGATAGTTCGGTCTGATGGTATTGAAGTTGCAATCAATTTCTTCTGCGTTGACTAAAGAAGATATGATGAACTTGCATGGTTATTTTGACTCCGTCAAGGTCGAGGAAGTTGCACATGGCTTGAGGTGTTGGGCCTGCTGGGCCGGCGGCCATGTGGTAGGATCGAGTTTCCTGTCCCACACACGCACAGCCACCAGGAGAGGCAGGAAGAGCGCTGATGGTTTCTCAGTGCGGTGCCGGCGAAGTTGCAATTTCCTTCCGAGTTGGAGTGAGGAAATCTCAGTCTGATTCTTTCGGAAGAGTCCTCTCTGGTGGCTGTGGTTGAGGCCTGCTGGCGCCCATGGGCCCGATTGGGTCCCCCCCCCCACGCCCATCAACCAGGCAGGAGCAGCCGTAGAAGCAAGAAGAGAAGAGGGAGAGGGAGAAGGCGGATATGTGAGTCTCTCTTTAAGGTGGTGAGAAGTCACACCCTTTTTTTTGGATTGTTGGGATTTCCCAGTGGGAAATTCCTCTGTGGAAGATTTTATGGCTCTTTGTTTCAAGCACGATTAGACTGGGTTCGTGCCCATTTATACTACATATTACTACATATATTTAGTACAACAAACACACACTGCCTCCTCTGAGGAAGGGACATACACGAAAGTGTAAGTCGTGAGATGAGCATTAATTTGATAGGAGACATGACATATATAAGGTGACATGAACTAGTAGTTTGCTCATAAGATATGCACAAAACAAAATACCATACAAGGGACACTTTACAAGACAGGTATATGCATACCAGGCACGGCGTTATGCGTACCAGTCACTTTTTTTTAACAGGCCCACCCAAAACTTTTCTTCTTCAAAAAATGTAAAAACGTTTAATATATTTAAATTTTGTCAAGAATGATTAAAAATCTGCAAATAAGCTCATAATTTGTGCTAAAATAGTCTAAATGTTTAGTTTTCAAAACAATTTAAAAAAAGTTGGTTATATCTATTTTGATGTTTCTGCGCAAGTTCAGCAGACAGTGAGGTTTGAGATCGGATGTAGCTTGTGAAAGTGTGAAAATAATTTCCAGTAAAGGACAATGTTGCAGCAGTCGTTGTAAAGGAGAGAAATCCACAACACTTAGCACATCTTCGTCTCTGCCACCCCAGAATGCTAGCATGGCTAGTGCGACTAGCGCCGGTGCTAGGATGGCGCCAGCACCTCCGCCTCTCAGCGCCTCTGCCTCGCGAGTGTAATCCAGTAATTTCGGAGAGATGGGTAGGCCCTAGCATGCCTTTTCCTACTGCTCTGTTAAACAATTTGATTTGCAATGAATGAATATTCTTCTCATGCTCTCTCTTCTTCCCATGCCTATCTATTTTAACGCTTGGCAATCTTTTAAGCCTGCCTGTTGGTGCAAAAATATGAGTGTCCTTTAGCCAACCCAGCTGTTATTTTTTTAGCCTGATAAATTAATGGCTTCTGAAATGTTTTTTTTTTTGTTTGTTTGTTTTTTTTTTTGCAATGCAGCAAACTTTGTTGATACTGAGATGCTTGATCCGATTCGCGTTAAAGGGCTGTTAATCTTCGTGGATGACCGTGAATTGGCGGTAGCCTATTGTATTAGTTATTATCTCGTAGTAGCCTATAGACTACATTTTAATGCATCTTATCTGTATAATAAGCCAAACTCAGTCTGTTGTTAATGAAATCAAAGGAAATTAATGTTGTATGAAATTGTCAAACAGGTATATTGCCAAATATTGATTGAAACTGTCGGGAAGTGTTGTTGATCTGTATTGTTGAAAAATTAAAACCGAAACCTTTTACAATGCAACAAAATATTTAAAGAGCATCAAGCTATTAAAATCTCTTTTATGTAAGCACAGATAATATAACAGTATATTAGTCAGTCATTTGTATTGGGTTAAGCAGTGATTTGATAATGTTTTTAATTTAAGGCCCACCCACAATTGGTCTGGCCCATCCAAAACTGGAATCCTGGCGCCGTGCCTGATGCGTACATACAATGTCCTGGGGTGCATATTCATTTATAGACAGTTTTTCTATAAATTAATGCAGGAAAGTCTGTTTAAGGGTATTGGGTCTATGGGTCCCTTTCCAAATTCTTTCAAGCCATAAACAAAGTCTTATCTGATGGTAGTCCTAGTAACTGGAGACCTTTCTCTGTTGGGGGAAGGTCTAAGCATAAAGCATTTAAAGCATATTTATTAAATGTAACAGGTGATTATTTGTCTGATTTGCCTCAGTTGTTACACAACCTTCAGGAAAAGGAATTTACCGAATTATAACTTAAAGACATTAAACACATGTAATGACATTCGGGGAAATTAAGTGTTCTTTCTCCTGCAAGGCCTTTAAAACACTCAAATTGTAAGACAAGCTTTATCATTAAAATATAAAGTTCTGTCATGAATCTCTAAAAGGCCCAGGCTGATGGATCCTTAACTCAATCTGCTTGCAATCACATAATTCTCTATAGGGCAAAGCTGATTGGTTCCTGCTGTATCAGCCAATGAGCTCAACCATCAAATATTTGATCAGCATTTGCTGTAGCAGTTGCAGCACGCTTTCAGAGACCCTCCACCTTCCCCAGCTCCATCTGTATAGATCTGCTATGGGTAATTCATGTATGCTATATTGTAAAGCAATAGCATATCTTACATGCTCACAGCAGCTTGTCATGTATATATTGGCAGCAGCAAGTCCAGTACTTGTTCTGCAGCATCAGCAGCAATAACAGCAGCAGCAGCATAGCAGATTTATTCCGCCAAAACCAAATATATCAACATTGTTATATCCATTACCATGCCAAACACGCAGAGAGTTGACAGAAATGACACTTATTGCAAAAAATATAATTTTATTTTAATTGTAATTTTGATTTAAATATCAATTGGAGTTCCTGTTTGCTGTACAAATTAACTAATTGGAAAACCATTCTCGGTTCAGTTCTGAATGGCACACAACCCTGCTGTCAGCTACACATGACAATAAACAATCATCTTTCCAAAGTATGATATTGCAATCATGCCGCTTCTGTTTTTTAATACACGTGTACACACACCTTTTTGTGATATACACTACCATTCAAAAGTATGGAGTCAAGATTTTTAATACTTTAATGAAAGTCTCTTATGCTTATGCTCTTATGCTATATATATATATATAATTTCTGTGGTGGCAAAGATTTCATTAGACTTCAGTGTCACGTGATCTTTCAGAAATCATTACAATATGCTGATTTGGTGCTTAAGTTCATATTATTCTTATCAAGTTCTTATTATTAGTAATGTTGAAACAGTTGCTGCTTCATATTTGTGTGTAAACTATAATGCATTTTTTCAGGATTATTTGATGAACAGAGAGTTAAAAAGAACAGAAATAGAATATTTTGTAACAATGTAAAAGTCTTTATTGTCTTTATTGTCACTGATGCACTGATGCACCCTTGATGAATAAAAGTTTTAAGTAAAAATTAAAAATCTTACTGACTGCAAATTTTATAACGGTAGTGTGTATGTATATACACTCATCTAAAGGATTATTAGGAACACCTGTTCAATTTCTCATTAATGCAATTATCTAATCAGCCAATCACATGGCAGTTGCTTCAATGCATTTAGGGGTGTGGTCCTGGTCAAGACAATCTCCTGAACTCCAAACTGAATGTCAGAATGGGAAAGAAAGGTGATTTAAGCAATTTTGAGCGTGGCATGGTTGTTGGTGCCAGACGGGCCGGTCTGAGTATTTCACAATCTGCTCAGTTACTGGGATTTTCACGCACAACCATTTCTAGAGTTTACAAAGAATGGTGTGAAAAGGGAAAAACATCCAGTATGCGGCAGTCCTGTGGCGAAAATGCCTTGTTGATGCTAGAGGTCAGAGGAGAATGGGCCGCCTGATTCAAGCTGATAGAAGAGCAACTTTGACTGAAATAACCACTCGTTACAACCGAGGTATGCAGCAAAGCATTTGTGAAGCCACAACACGCACAACCTTGAGGCGGATGGGCTACAACAGCAGAAGACCCCACCGGGTACCACTCATCTCCACTACAAATAGGAAAAAGAGGCTACAATTTGCACGAGCTCACCAAAATTGGACAGTTGAAGACTGGAAAAATGTTGCCTGGTCTGATGGGTCTCGATTTCTGTTGAGACATTCAGATGGTAGAGTCAGAATTTGGCGTAAACAGAATGAGAACATGGATCCAACATGCCTTGTTACCACTGTGCAGGCTGGTGGTGGTGGTGTAATGGTGTGGGGGATGTTTTCTTGGCACACTTTAGGCCCCTTAGTGCCAATTGGGCATCGTTTAAATGCCACGGCCTACTTGAGCATTGTTTCTGACCATGTCCATCCCTTTATGACCACCATGTACCCATCCTCTGATGGCTACTTCCAGCAGGATAATGCACCATGTCACAAAGCTCGAATCATTTCAAACTGGTTTCTTGAACATGACAATGAGTTCACTGTACTAAAATGGCCCCCACAGTCACCAGATCTCAACCCAATAGAGCATCTTTGGGATGTGGTGGAAAGGGAGCTTCGTGCCCTGGATGTGCATCCCACAAATCTCCATCAACTGCAAGATGCTATCCTATCAATATGGGCCAACATTTCTAAAGAATGCTTTCAGCACCTTGTTGAATCAATGCCACGTAGAATTAAGGCAGTTCTGAAGGCGAAAGGGGGTCAAACACAGTATTAGTATGGTGTTACTAATAATCCTTTAGGTGAGTGTATATATATATATATAGGGCTGTCAAGCGATTAAAATTTTTAATGTAATTAATTTCACAATTTGACGCAAATTAATCACACATCAAATTTGGCTGATAAATGACTCCCAAAAGATAATTCAAAGACATTATTGTGTAAAAGATCAAATAGACATTACAAAAAGTAGCTTCAGAAATAAATATTTTTGGGTGAACTATACCTTTAATATTTCACGAGTTCACACTTACATATAATTTATAGAGAGTCAATTTAAATGCATATTTGGCGTGCTGTCCAGGGGGAGGGCTTCGAGCTCAGAATTTGGCCCGAACCCAGAGTACCCCCGTGTATGTAAGTGGTTAGAACTAAAAGTGTGGAGAAGGGGTGGTGGAGGGATGCTGATAAACTGTCAACAAACAGAGGTAAGACTGCTGCATATACCCCTTATTGTTGATTGGCTGAGTGCTCTCCACTTGTGTCAATTATCTGAACATGCTCCTCCTGAACCTTGTTAATAATTGCTAAAATTATGACAATTTTTGATGTAAAAATCATAGCACCCTAGGAAACATTATAAAACAATAAAACAATGCAGTTCATGACCCCTTTAAAAATATGGTAACATTTATGGTTTGGAGATATGAATTACTATATAATTTACAGTTTAAATCTACATTATAATACATAAAAAAAATAATTTTAACTGTAAAAAAAAACAAAAAACTATAACATTTTATAAAATGTATTTTTACAATAAATTGAACAGGATATTTTCTCAGTGTAAGACTAAATGTAATTTCTGTTGTAAAACAAAACGTGAATGTCTTTTCAACAACTGTTACCCACTGACCTCATTTTACTCATAAACCGCTATTCAAAAACCCATTAGAAATTCCAGAAGCAATCCATAGCGATTAGCCTTCAGGGTTGGCCTACAAATTGACGTCATGACTGACTGGCTCTATTGAGATTATTTTATGGAGGATTTACAAAATTTGTGGTATGTGGCTCACAAAGATTTTAACATGCTTATGAGGATGACTGGCATTCTTTGTCATGTTCACAAATGACATACCATCGCCCAAGGCTACTGAATTCTCCAGCTTTTGAATTAAGCATTACCTCAGTAAAACAGGCCTCTGCAATTCCAGTCATTTCAATAGAATGCAAATCTTTAAATCACCTGCATTATTAGCAAAGTAAATGAATAGAGGTTTGTTAGTTAATGACAGAGCCAAACACATTTGGCTCCCAAGCAGGGGTGTTTTCAATAGTTGGCAGATCTGCCATGGTCATTCTGAAATCTTCGCCCCCACAATTAAATTTCATCTTAAAATCTTGCATTATTTAACAGTGGACACTATCAGCTGTCTATGGGTGAATACACCAGAGAAACACTTGTTTGCCTTGTACTCATAAATGTCCTAATCAACATCTGCTTGTTTACCTGCTTGAAATTATTGTATTTCTATTTCAGAAAAGACATATTGTTTCTTTTGTTGAGTAGTTTTTTAAACCTCTGGTGCTCCTCGTGTGGCAGTCAAAAATGACTTTTTTATTTCAATGAAATTAATTTATTTTAGTTCAATATTTCTATGTTGTTTTTTAGGAGATTTTATAGTACTAAATTATATTTATGCAGTAGGTATAATCCATGTATTAACTGTTATCCCCTTTTTGAGCATGAAAATGAAATTTCCAACTTAAACTGTCATAAATCTTGAATGAAGTGTGGTATCTTTTTAAAGAAGACACTTGGCAGATTATTGCTAAAGTAGTATATCAAAAAAAGTTATATAAATGTATGTTTATTTTTTTATGAAAATTGCACGAAAACACTATTTTCACTTTACTATTTTGAGAAAATCAAATATCAAAATTCACGGTTGATGTGCTCTGTAAAAAAGTTTGTAATTTTTACTAAAAAATATTGTAAAAATGCTAAAGGTAAAAAAAAATTAAATTGGTTATCGTAAACTGTAAGTTACCTTAACATATATAGTGGAAAAATTATATATTTTAACATGTATGTAATGGTTTCAAAAATCAAAGCCATAAATCTAAAAAAGATTAATTTCCCATTCATTTCAAATGCGCTCATTAGGCAAGTGCCAAAACCTTCATCAAGTTACCATTCCGATGAAGTAAAACATTCTAATAAACAAAACTTTAGCATATAAAGAAAAAATGAAATTTTTCAGTAGAAAATGACTAAGGAGCACCACAGGGTTAAAGAAAAAAAAATACAAAATATTTAAAATATATGCTAAATATATGTTAGTAAAATACATGTTTAAAATACCAAAATATACTAAACAATAAAGAATTTTTAAATGCAGTTTTGGGTGAATGCAAAATAAATTTAGACAAACTAAAAGTTTGATTGAAAAAAAAAAAAGTCTCACTGTACTATATACTGTTCAAAAATTTTGAATTTTCAGTTTAATCAAAGAAATAAATAAAAAATATGTACCATGGTTTCCAAAAAAAAAAAAAAAAACAGTTTTCAACATTGATAATAATGAGAGATGTTTCTTGAGCAGCAAATCAGCATATTAGAATGATTTCTGGAGTAAATCCAGCTTTGCCATCACAAAAATACATTTTAAATATATTATAACAGAAAATTGTAACATTGCTGTTTTTACTTTAGTTTTGATTAAATAAATGCAGCTTTGGTGAGCAGAAAAGACTTCTTTCAAAAACATCAAACAAACCTTACAGATTTCACATTTTTGAACAGTAGTGTAAGTAACTAAAAGTTATCTAAAATATATAAATATACTTTAAATATTAGCAATATATTTTCAAAATATATTGAAAATATATTTTTGTCATATAAAGCATGTAAATCTAACATCTTTTCCTGCATTTGGTTCTACAGTACACAGCGGTTTACAGCCAAAAACAGTGCACAGCCAAAAAAAGGATCAAATACAAGGCGACGTTAGTAAGTGAATGCTTCTGATCGCATGCCTGTCTCTTTCTTTAAAACCCTTTTTGCCTTACTTTGTACCTCTTCCTCATTTCTGCTAGTGTTGTATATTCATGCTCTGTTGTTTTTATTCAGTACTCAATGGGATGTGAGGCTGAGTTCCTGTGTTTTTTTTGTTGTTGTTTTTTTGTTTGCTTTTTTTTTGGCAACAATACAAACACAAATACAAATGCGTTTGCTGTGTACAGACTGTTTTCCCTGGGAACACAAGAACTAAAAGAAAAATCAATAGTGAAAGAAATTCTCTCCTCGCCTGTCATTCCTGATTTGATGGATTTCAGAAGAGACAACAAAAGTAGCATTTCCGTCTCTCTATTTACGCTCATATTTCCAAGAATTCCATTTCTGTATTTTATTCCCCTTCTGTCTGCAACCTCCCAGAACACGCTGCCACTTCATAGGAGATTCATCATCCCACTTTTCACGCACGCACACACACACACACACACACAAAAGCTTTATCATTCTCGTTTGAAAACCCATCTCTTCTATTTTTATTTTTTTGAGTCTTATCTCATCAGGACCATGAAATGTGTCATGAATGAAATGTACATGAAGTCAGAGCAGGCTGGATTCCAGGATTCCGTAATACATCACAGGCTCTTTCAAAGAGATCGTGCATCACTGTACGCACGCAGAAAGCTTGTTCCGGCATGGTTGAGGAAGGATTCCTGGCTCAGAAGCATCATGTAATAGATCTGGATCAGTAGTGGCATACCATCGTTCCCCAGGGGCAGCGGCACACATGCTGGAACTGTGCACTCAGCAGAAGGGGAAATAAAGCATTAAATAAATCCTGCATCTCTGCTCCGTTCTCTCGGGCCAGATCAAGCGCTCTATCAGGGGAAATGTGAGAGGAGCAATATTGTAATGGGATCCTTTTTACACTAACCTGAGGAGACAAAAATCATGGCAAAGGAAAGAGGTGGAGGCAGGCATGCATTACTTTTGCTGCTTCCCTCAAGCGCTCATGATTCACTCAGAGTGAGCCACTCACCCACCTCTTAGACTGTAGTCGTGCACTTAATGCCACAGAACAGGTGCACAGCAGCCAGGAAGAGAGGAATTCAGACACGCAAACAATAGTTAATCACAAAAATGTCTAACTTTATCAGATAGCAATGTGTCAAATCAACTGCAGGTGGGAAGACTGAGGGATAACACTTTATAACAACTGCACGCTATGAAGCATTAGTTAAGCATTAGTAAATAGTTAATTCACCATTTATAAAGCATTAATAGACATTAATGAGCAGTTTATAAATACAGCTATAAATGATTTATTCTTGATTTATAAGCATATATATAATGTGTTTAATAATTGTATTTTCATACTTTATAAATGATCAACTTATCATTTATAAATTAAGTATTACATTATTTACAAACCAGTTCATTAGAAGTTGTCAGTGGTTCATAAGATCATTTAGAAAGTGTAAGTAAATGAATAATAATTATTCTATTATTTAAACATATAGAAATAGTTACTCAGTGTGTTAATAAATGCTTTATTAACATGTATTCCTATTGTAATTCATGATTTAATTCAGGTAGCTATAAAACATTTAGTAGTTGTCAGTTAAGTATTTTTGTGAGCTCATCTAAAGTGAGGACTATTTACGCCTCGTGGGTGGGATATATTAGGCAGCAAGTGAACATTTTGTCCTCAAAGTTGATGTGTTAGAAGCAGGAAACATGGGCAAGCGTAAGGATTTGAGCGAGTTTGACAAGGGCCAAATTGTGATGGCTAGACGACTGGGTCAGAGCATCTCCAAAACTGCAGCTCTTGTGGGGTGTTCCCGGTCTGCAGTGGTCAGTATCTATCAAAAGTGGTCCAAGGAAGGAACAGTGGTGAACCAATTACAGGGTAATGGCTCATTGAGGCTCATTGATGCACGTGGGGAGCGAAGACTGGCCTGTGTGGTCCGATCAAACAGACAAGCTACTGTAGCTCAAATTGCTCAAGAAGTTGATGCTGGTTCTGATAGAAAGGTGTATCAGTGCATCACAGTTTGTTGCGCATGGGGCTGCATAGCCGCAGACCAGTCAGGGTGCCCATGCTGACCCCTGTCCACCGTGAACACGTGTGAATATATGAGCATCAGAACTGGACCACGGAGCATTGGAAGAAAGCGGCCTGATGAATCATGTTTTCTTTTTCATCACATGGATGGCCGGGTGCATGTGCGTCACTTACCTGGGGAACACATGGCACCAGGATGCACTATTGGAAGAAGGCAAGCCGGTGGTGTGTGATGCTTTGGGCAATTTTCTGCTGGGAATCCTTGGATCCTGCCATCCTTTCATGGAAACGGTATTCCCTGGTGGCTGTGGGCTCTTTCAGCAGAATAATGCGCCCTGCCACAAAGCAAAAATGGTTCAGGAATGATTTGAGGAGCACAACAACGAGTTTGAGGTGTTGACGTGGCCTCCAAATTCCCAGATCTCAATCCAGTCGAGCATCTGTGGGATGTGCTGAACAAACAAGTCTGATCCATGGAGGCCCCACCTCGCAACTTACAGGACTTAAAGGATCTGCTAACATCTTGATGCCAGATACCACAGCACACTTTCAAGGGTCTAGTGGAGTCCATGCCTCGACTGGTCAGGGCTGTTTTGGCAGCAAAAGCGGGACCAACACAATATTAGGAAAATGGTCATAATGTTATATTATGCCTGATCGGTGTGCGCATATATCATATAAAACTTCCATAAAAATACATCATTATATATATACACTCACCTAAATGATTATTAGTAACACCATACTAATACTGTGTTTGACCCCCTTTCGCCTTCAGAACTGCCTTAATTCTACGTGGCATTGATTCAACAAGGTGCTGAAAGCATTCTTTAGAAATGTTGGCCCATATTGATAGGATAGCATCTTGCAGTTGATGGAGATTTGTAGGATGCACATCCAGGGCACGAAGCTCCCGTTCCACCACATCCCAAAGATGCTCTATTGGGTTGAGATCTGGTGACTGTGGGGGCCATTTTAGTACAGTGAACTCATTGTCATGTTCAAGAAACCAATTTGAAATGATTCGAGCTTTGTGACATGGTTCATTATCCTGCTGGAAGCCATCAGAGGATGGGTACATGGTGGTCATAAAGGGATGGACATGGTCAGAAACAATGCTCAGGTAGGCCGTGGCATTTAAACGATGCCCAATTGGCACTAAGGGGCCTAAAGTGTGCCAAGAAAACATCCCCCACACCATTACACCACCACCACCAGCCTGCACAGTGGTAACAAGGCATGATGGATCCATGTTCTCATTCTGTTTACGCCAAATTCAAGACTCTACCATCTGAATGTCTCAACAGAAATCGAGACCCATCAGACCAGGCAACATTTTTCCAGTCTTCAACTGTCCAATTTTGGTGAGCTCGTGCAAATTGTAGCCTCTTTTTCCTATTTGTAGTGAAGATGAGTGGTACCCGGTGGGGTCTTCTGCTGTTGTAGCCCATCCGCCTCAAGGTTGTGCGTGTTGTGGCTTCACAAATGCTTTGCTGCATGCCTCGGTTGTAACGAGTGGTTATTTCAGTCAAAGTTGCTCTTCTATCAGCTTGAATCAGTCGGCCCATTCTCCTCTGACCTCTAGCATCAACAAGGCATTTTCGCCCACAGGACGCATACTGGATGTTTTTCCCTTTTCACACCATTCTTTGTAAACTCTAGAAATGGTTGTGCGTGAAAATCCCAGTAACTGAGCAGATTGTGAAATATTCAGACCGGCCCGTCTGGCACCAACAACCATGCCACGCTCAAAATTGCTTAAATCACCTTTCTTTCCCATTCTGACATTCAGTTTGGAGTTCAGGATATTGTCTTGACCAGGACCACACCCCTAAATGCATTGAAGCAACTGCCATGTGATTGGCTGATTAGATAATTGCATTAATGAGAAATTGAACAGGTGTTCCTAATAATCCTTTAGGTGAGTGTATATATATATATATATATATATATATATATATATATGACAATATAATGATGTATTTTTATGGAAGTTTTATATGATATACTGCATAAGTGACAGACGATAATTATAACTGACGTTACTTTTTTGGTAACACTTTATTTTAAAGTGACGTTACACATTACTTCATGTACTTACTATAGTAACAACAGTAAATTATGCACAAATACAAGTAACTTACCCTAAAACAAACCGTAACTCTATAGTAAGTACATGTAGTCAGTTGATATTACTTAGTACAATATAACTACGTCACCTTAAAATAAGGTGTAACCTATTTTTTATTTACAAACAATATCAGTGCTCCACAAATTCTGTTTATTATTAAGTACCTACTGTGGCTTATTTATCAAAGCAACTCAGTAAGAAAATCCTATAAAGTGTATTTCAAGCCAACACTAACTTTTCCATAGTCCTGCATTTCTCCAGGTTACAGAATAAAGATTGCTATAAAAGCAGCCCATTATCCAGCCTGACTTCATACTGGCCTTAATCAGACAATATTGTTCCCTGAATCTTTACAGAATATATGTCCAGATAACAGGCTTTTATATTCCATTAACATGCGAAACAGTGTGCTCATGCACAGACAATACCGGACAATGAACTGAAAACAAGCAGAAACTTAAATACACAGATGATTAACTAAAATGATGAACAGCTGCGATGAATGTGGTAAGTGTCCATGGTGACAGATTGTAGCGGGAAATAGAACAAAGGAACACATGTGACTAATGAAAACAAACTGAATGTCCATTAAAACTAAAACAAACTGAACATAACTGTGACTGAGTGTGTGTGTGTGTGTGTGTGGTCCATGTAAACCCTACATTATGAGGGCAAAATCTTTAACTATCAGACTAAATTATGTTTTTTGAACATGTAAAAATTTCGGGAATGGGTTTTGGGGTAGGGTTAGTGTAGGGTGATAGAATATACAGTTTTTACAGTATAAAAATCATTATGTCTATGGAAAGTCCCCATAAAACATGAAAACACAACATGTGCGTGTGTGTGTATGGACTACATTATCACTATCCGAGACTTCAAAGGAAACACACATCTGTGTATGATAGATCAGTGAGTAGGTGTGTTTTCCCAGAGAGCAGAGTACATGCAGTGCTTTTTCATGTGATCACTTCAGTCAGGTGACAGGCTGCTCCCCCCACCCCCACACCTGTGTCCTCATTTCCATTGCGGTTTAAAATACCGTGAAGGTTAGTCCGGTGACGTAGGACTGCGCGCGACTTTCCAGTTCCCACTGGATTTCGTCCTCCGCATACAAGCTTAATAAAGCCTGAACCTAGTCGGCGGATAATCAGTCATATTTTTTAAACTCCATTGTTGATTAAAATAGTAAACAACTCTTACTGCACGCACCGCAACAAACTTTTAGGTTGAAATAAAATGCTGCGTTAACTCAACCAGTCAGCATGTTCAGCGCCCCACCGCCGAAAATTCCTGAACTTTGAAAAAGTACTACCTTGCAAGCAGGGCCGTTTTAAGAGGGAAATTTTTACCCAAAACTTTATTTAGACCCCGGTTCCTGCGTTCGGAACACACCAAGTACCACCCCAAAGTCCCTAGTTCCTGGGGAAAGTTCCCGCAGTGGAAACACGGCTATACAGCGACATTTCTCTGTTACTCTGTCCTCACCACAATACATCAGAGCTATTCCCTGTCTCGCATCACGTAATGTTAGACAAAGCTATTGACGTACACTGGTAGGATGTATGCATGCAGACAGCGCTGCTCTTCGCCCTGCAACCCTGATGAAAATATTTCAGGGTGATCAGAATGTAGAGTCCACAAGAGTCATTAATCTGAGCTAAACTCATCGTTTACACCCGCAAAATGACTAGTTTTACGCCAACTCACTTGACCTTTCTCACCAACTCCAGTCATCAGGGGTTTAAATGTCACAGGCGAGCTGCTACAAAGGATCTAGCAGGAGAGCAGCAGGAAGCAGTCGCTCTGACATGGATTTACACGTCTGTACAGCAGCATGATGTATGTTATCAGATTAAAATCTGAATAAAGGGCATAAAAATAGATGAACGATAAACGTTTGAATAGAGTGCATAGAAGAATCCAACATGCAAAGTGGAAAAACTATTTACCTCACTGTCATTAACCATGGTCTCTTTTACGGAAATTTTGGTAACACTTTATTTTGATGGTCCCCATTAGAAATTCTGTTGACTATAAGTAACTCTGCACCTACATGTCAACTAACTCTCATTAGAGTATTAGTAGACTGTCTGCTTAATATATAATTAGTTACATTTATATAGCGCTTTTCTGGGTACTCAAAGCACTTTACATATAGAAGGGGGGAATCTCCTCAACCACCACCAATGTGCAGCATCCACCTGGATGATGCGATGGCAGCCATATTGCGCCAGAACGCCCACCACACACCAGCTTATAGTGGAGAGGAGTGATGAAGCCAATCAGTATATGGGGATTATTAGAAGGCCGTGATGGACAGAGGCCAATGGGCAAATTTGGCCAGGGTGTCGGGGTTACACCCCTACTCTTTTTCTGAAGGACATCCTGGTATTTTTTATGACCACAGAGAGTCAGGACCTCGGTTTAACATCTCTTCCGAAGGACGGTGCCCCAGTATAGTGTCCCCATCACTATACTGGGGTATTAGGACCCACACAGACCACAGGGTGAGCACCCCCTGATGGCCTCACTAACACCTCTTCTTAATATGTGCACACTTTATTTTGATGCTCCCAAACAGACATTCTACTGACTATAAGTAACTTTGCAACTACGTCAACTTATTCTACTAACCCTAACCATACCAGTCTACTACTACTCAATGTTATTTACTGTATAGTCAACAAAATATCTAAAGTGGACCATCAAAATAAAGTAAAAATTTTTTTATAGTCTTGCCAACTTTTGAGTCATTCTGGATCGATACAAATCAGAATTGTATAATTGTGTAATTTATTATCATTATTTTTGACAAATAAAGAAAAAAAGTATTTATTAAATTTATTTGCTGACAAATAGAATTGGAAACATCTCACACAAAAGATTCTGTGGTGAAGTAAATACTACAGAAAAAAACTAATGTAATTTCTACCTGAATACGTTAGTTCAGGCAAGTAAATTCTATATTAGTACTCAATTTAATCTGGTAGAAATTAAAGTGTTTACACCAGTGTAAATAGAGTGAAAAAGGGGAAATTAAAATTTTCTTAGATGATAGTGCAAATAGCTGTAGATGCTATTTACTAAATGAAATGGCATACTAAGTGAAAATAGTGATATATTCAATATGTGTAAATAGTAATTAGATGCTATTTATACTTTATTTTGACAGATACATTGCACCTCAGTATTGTTGTACATTAACAGGATGCAATAATAGCAGAGTGTAAATGATTATATTTATTAAAATTATTAAATGGGTGCCGCCTTAATGGGACAATAAAAGCCCTCCCTACACCTACCCCTAACCCAACCCAATATATACTTTTATTATTGTTAAACATTTCATTAGGCACATTATTTCCACTTTTAGAACATTTTCTTCATTTGTTTCACCGAAGGGTCCTGACCAAACGTCAATATGTGACGAATTGGGTGTGAGAACATGTTGGACACATTAAAAAATGACCCAACGAATGTTACCGTTATTTTGTATTGTTTAAAAATTGAGATCTCTGTTTTCGGGTGGGTACCACATTACTTCTATTATGTTGATATGTTGTCTACATAATATCTACTCTCTTATTTACTTAGCTGTTCTAAGTAAAGCATACACTTTAAAAACATGGCTTAATTCAGTGTTATATTGTTTGCGTAAAATGTACTTGAAACAGAGTATTGCAAAGTAAAATTCAACTAAGTAGAAATTACTCAAACTTTAACTGGTTGTTCATTTTACTTAACTTAGTTTAGTAGATTTTACCTTATTCCATATGTAAAATTTACTTTAAAAACCTGCATGCCGCATTGTTTCTTTCAATGCAAGTTTGGAGAAATGGAGGATGTATTTGGAGTTTTTGTTCAGTCAAACAGATTATCAAAAAAGGTTCTATCCATATGTTGTTGACTGGATAGGCAGATCTGAATGTGAGTTAGCAGTCAGTTGTAAGCAAGAATTAGGCAGGGTTTAAGCAGAAAAATGTCACCAGAGAGAAGTCTGTCTTTTTACCGGAAGATTGAGTTTTAATTTGAATTAATTAATTCTGCTGTCCACTGTAGGTGGTAGGTCATTTAGTGTCAATGCTCCTAAATTATGGAATTAGCTTCCCTTACCATTGCGTAATCTATCATCTCTGTCTACCTTCAAGACTCAGCTAAAGACATATCTATTTAATTTGTATTTTGATTAATATGGCTATATAAGACCTGTGCTTGTCTTGTGTATGTGGGTATGCAAATGTACTATTGTGTATATGGGTGTGCAAATGTACTGTCTAACACTATGTGAAGCGACCTTGAGCTCTGGAAAGGCGCTATATAAATAAAACTTCTTCTTCTTCTTGATTATATTGTAATTAAAAATCAATAAATAAACATATTCGTGGATTAATTGTTCACAATAAGATTATTATTAACATGCTTTTCGAAAACAGATGGGGTGGAGCAAATTGTATTGTGTGAGTATGATGGGTATTGTAGAGAGATATATTTTTTAAAACCTTCAAAACTAGTCACAGTCATTAACTGTAGTAGGAATGAATTCGGAATGAAAGAAAAAAGAATTTGGGTGTCAGTGGTGGATTTGCTCTGCTGGAGCTCGCAGGTGCAGCTACCAAAAAATTTGCTGTTGTCATGATGACAATGAGCACACATCTGGTTTTCTGTTGTTTGTGCGCACAACATGCACACACATACAAAATGCCACAAGCCATCTTTTTTGGTATACTCTAAATATCACTGCATTCAAACTAAAAGCAAAAAAATAGCACCTCTAAAGAAAAATGCCTGAAAGCCAAGTACAGCAATCCCATTCTAAAAAAAAGTAGCAACTAACAGTGGAAAAACGGTCATTTCACTTCATAAAAAGCTGAAGCCACATAAGTCAAGTTTAGGTCTTGATTTGGTTTGTTTCTCATTGTTTCCTGTTCCCTTTGTTCTGTTTTCCCCAATGCTATCTCACGACCAATTCGTACGTATTTGTACGAGGTGGCTAATTCGTACAAATTCGTACGACCTCACTCATTAATTCATACGAATTGTCTATACTGCAGTGATGGGTAGGTTTTAGGGGTGGGGTTAGGGGTAGGTCATTCGTACGAAATTAAACGAATTGACCGACTCGTCAAATACGTACGATTTAGCAAAACATTTACGAATACGAGTGAGTTCAAATTTGTACGAATTAGCCACCTCGTAAAATACGTACAAATTTTCGTGAGATCGGGTTGATTTTCCCACTCTTCATTAGTTACTATGGTTAGTCATTTATACCGGTTCGTTTACTCCCATGTGTTTATACTCCCATGCCCTTCCTTTCCTTTATTCAGTATTCGGTCTCGTTTGCATTTATGTTGATTGTATTTGCTATTAAAGATAATTCTTGTTGTGTTCTCCATCATTGTGTGCATCATTGCAGCCACTAAACTGTGACAATAATTTACTTGAAAAGGATTAGTAACACAATAATGTTACTTCTCCCACAACAGTGTCAACAATTTCAAAGGTTACACTTCATTTCGATAGTCCACTTTAGACATTCTACTAACTATAAGTAACTAAATGTCAACTAATGCTCGGTACACACTGTTCGTTTTTGGGATGATGAAAGATGACCAATCATGGTGATTTCTGTCGTGGCTCCTAAACGGTGGTCATACATTGTACAGTCACAGTCTTGCGACCAAAGATAGCCTGCGATAATTTTCACAGTGTGTTTGCTGCTACGACCTACGTCTACTGACTAGCCAATAAAAATGCAACATGAAATGACGTATAGATCAACGTGAAATGGCGCTAGGACAGCCCGATTAATCGCAGTTAAGGCTGCTATTATTATTTAAGCACAACTCTGTGATCAGTAGTAAATGTTGCTCCATCTGAAAACACTGCAAGTTTAAGTCACTTATAACGTGCATTTGAAAAAGCAACACGCATCAAACATCTTTCCAAACATGAGAAACATTTATGAACCTCTGGTCAAACAAAAGACGACATTTAATAACATGTTATTACTCCAAACTCACTTCATAACGACAGTTGAGCATCCTTTTGTGAGATGATGTGGCTTCTTACACAGAATAAGGCACACAACATATTATTTCATAGTATTCTATACAGTGATAAAGGCTATGTCAATTAGCATTGAAGTATAAATATAGGGGAGACCGGGGCACAACCTAACGCTTTTTGAGTTTCTCAGTTTGTGTAAACTCACTTGGGGATCAGAGTATTTATTTTTTCCCACATTAATGTCACACACATCTAGTACAATTATGTGGTAATTGTTTCATTAATACAGTGTATACTTTTATCTTGATTTACCCCGAAAGAATGGAAGTGAAATGTGACAACATGCCCCATAGGTGGGGTACATTGTAGCATGTGAGGGGCACATTGTAACTTGACCAAATGACAGCTTAAAATGTTATCTGATATAATCAAAAAAATATCCAAGACAAACTTAAATATTTTGTCAATACAATACAATTATTATCTTTTTAAAATAAAATAATGGCATCATTAAAAATATACACATTTTTGAGTTTGACAACAAACACACTGCAAAACAGCCATACAGCATAGTTAAAAACATAATAATAATTAATCATTTTGGAACATTGACTCTCAGTCTTTATTCACCTTTTTCTCATGGTTTCTCAATAGAATTCATAAAAGTATAGAATAGAATAGTGTAGTTCTAATAGGGGCTCATTGTAACGCAGTGTTACAACTCACCCCACCTGCACAACTGGGATTTAACCCCGGCTCGTGTCTTCTGCTGGTTAGATCAGCATTAAAGAACTATCTCAACTGTTAAATAGCAGACGTAAGATTAAAATAATATCAGATGTCTTATTTTAAATAAACACAAAAAACAGATATGAAAAATTAACTTAAGTAAGAAATTTACATTTGCTATGGTTAAATAAATGTTCAGTGAAATCGAAAATATTTTTTTTCTTTTTTTTCTAAATAGTGTTGATATGGCAACTAGTAAATATACTGAGTTTCGTCATCCTGGCATGTGTGGAAAGTGTCAAACCATGTGTGTTACAACTAGCCCCGCGTTAGGTTGTGCTCCGCTCTCCCCTACTTTATTATCATGAAAATACCCGAGAAGGCTTGAAGAAATCAGACAAACCATATATTGTTGTAGTCGTGTGTTTATTAGTCATGTTTAATCAATCAAAGCGTTTCAATCTTCTGTTTATTCAGCTACAGTGATAGTATGATGCCCATGGGGATTTCCTGGAACGGCATGCGTTATCGTACTTCTGCAGGGAATATTTGGAGTTTCTGCGCGAGACCGCCCCTCTGGCTTTTAGATAGAGCAACATTTACTATTGGTCACAGAGCTGTGCTTCACTGACAAGCTGTGCATAAAAAAGCTCCATTTGCAAAATTGGCATGCCAAGTTGGCCTCTTTTCCCTAGCCATGAATGCGTCCATATTCTCCTCTTTCGTTTCCTCCTCTTTTTTCCGCGCACATAAAAAAACACAACTGCCAGTATGATTCATCTTGCTCTATTTGTTTGCCTAGCGCATGCTGATGACGTTTTGTTCTTCCATGCTAACTTGCTTTATAGCCTATGATGTTCATTATCGTACAGTCTACATACATGTCATACCCAAGTTTATTAGATCCATGTCATACAGTGTGATTTGTAATGAGGATTGCCGAAATCGCAGACTGTAGCAGGCATAACTCTCATTAGTGTATCAGTAGGCTGTTAGTTTAGGGTTGGGTTAGAATAAGTTGACATGTACTTGCAAAGTTACTTACAGTCAGTAGAATGTCTGTTGGGAGCATCAAAATAAAGAGTTAGCAAATATTAAACAGACAGTCTACTCGAATAGCTGCTAGTAGACATGGAGTTGCAAAGTTACTCATAGTTAGTAGAATGGCTACAGTGAACTATTTTTGACCAAATTATTGCCAAAAAAATCCCATCCTTTCTATTTTCCTTACATTATTTACTTTTTCCTCAATAGAATCTCACTGTTTCCCTACATTAGCAGTGTCAGAGAACTCTCATGTTAATCTTCTCTTTCTCTCAGCATTTTCATTTCTTGGCCACCTGGGTACCTGAGCCCATCGGGCTGGAACAGCAGTCTGACCACGGTCACGCCCAGGGGAAGCGGTGACGGCACGGAACCATCTCTCACTGCACACCTGTCATGAGTTTCCCACCTCTGGAGAGAAAGAGACAGAGACAGAAAGAAACAGGCTGAGGGAGGGAGTAGAAATTGTTTGGAAAGAATAACATTGCAATAGCTAACACCAAAACCAAAAGGGAGAATAGCATATTACATTAATAAAGAGAGGCAGGCTATATTACCACAGGGGGGTTTCCTATTAATTTGGCAGAATTAATTGTGTTTTCAGATACGCAAGCAAGGGTCCATATTAAGCAGTGTTCCAATATTTACAATTCATTGTAAGTTAAACTAAAATGTCAAATTAAATGACGTGATTATTTAAACTCTACAACTCATTAATTCTTTGTTAGGTTAATCATCAGATATTAAACGTGGCTGTACAGTGTTTTTCTTCTGGCTCTAAAACACTCAAGACACCTGAAAACAATAGGAAGCGTAACAAATGCTATAGACAACTGAAACAAATGTGCTTTTCGCTTAAAAGGATATTTTAATGCCACAGGCTATTTCTGTCTTCCTCTTTTTCTCTCTCCGATGGCCCGTACACAGTCATTCTGGCTGGGTGACAAAGTGAGTTCATTTTCTAGGCTTCCTGGGAATGCCAGTGGATACTATGAGGAAAGGACACAGGGCATCATCACGTATGAGCACAAGACATAATCTCCCAAAACATGTGACCTGGATCACATCATGCTTGTGTTGGCTGTGCGCACCTCACTTCACTACAGCAATCAGAGAGCTGGAAATCAAATGGTGGAAAATGGAAATTGCAAATGGATTTTTTTTCTGCTGGAGTATCGTTATGAATAAAAGATCAGGGAATTATTCAGTCTTATATGGGTTTATATATGTTTCATGTGTCTCTGTATTTGTTAGCATGCATGTAAGAGCATGTGAGTTCGTAGAAAGCGGGAAGTCATTTTATTCATTTCGTTCACATGTAAGCTCCACCTACTGGCCCAAGAAGAACGGAATCCAGCAGCTGGTTGAAGGGCTTCTGCGTGTAAGCCTTTTCAGCATTTCTGTTAAATTCACTTAATTTATTAATATCTAATTTTAAATCTGACTCCATGAATAAAGTGATCTGACTCCAATTTTATGTGACTTTGTTCAATTTGTTACGTTTGTAATTTAACAGCTGATGATTCGTTGTGATTTAATTTGGATCGTTGATTTCTCTTAGTATCTCTTAATTTCAAATATTCGTTCCACCATGGGACCCGGAGTCGCTCAGAGAATAATGCTCGCGAATTTACATTACCTCACGGACACAAATTAGTCAGTTCTGATATTACAGAGGATTGCAGAGTGAACTATTTTACCTTTAAGTGAGTCACACATGTTTACTCATAACAAAAAGCGTAATTTTATCAATAGTCACAAGAGCTGCAACTTGTTAATAACAGTGACAGTCAGAAATCGGATTGCCCCTCACGCTTAGCTCCATGCTCCAGTCATGGGGTCCTCGGTATGACTCTGCCCTGACAGAAAGATTTGCGGTAACTCCTACAAACTCCGTATCCGACACTACTAAAATAATGATTTCAGAATAATACAAGATAAATCAAGATTAACATTTATTTTGGCCAGACAGATCTTAAATAAACATAATTAAACATGAATCCATGGTACACAACTTTCAGCATAAAAATATAAAACACAATTACAAAGTAATGTGAAAATAGTTTCAAAGAGTCATCAAATCTGGCACAGTACACACAGTGTGTGTGAGTGCCTCTCGGACACTGACACAGCACGGCATGGGGGCTCTGGCTACAGAATGTTCCCAAATGGCAGCCCTGCTACCCTTCCTTAAATACCCAGACCAGAAGGGTTTGTAAATATTTGCAACACAACACCTAGTTTGGGGGAGAGGATCAGATATCTTTGAAGAGACCACTCAAAAAGGAAGAACATAATTCTCATATGTTTCAATCTTTCTCATCCTACCAGTGACTGCAGTGAAGTTGAGACCATTTTACCAATCGCACTGAGACCTTTAAAAAGATACCACACATGAAAGGGGAAAAACGTCTCGGTTACGTATGGTAACCCTCGTTCCCTGAAGGAGGGAACGGAGACGTACGTCGGACGTCACCGACGAATTGGGATCACTTCTGGGAGCCCCTATCAACTTCGAGATATAGAGAACGGGCCAATAGCCATTGGCGTGCGAGATTTGCATCTCGCGCTCCGCCCCGCGCTGCGGGTATAAACAGGAGGCGAATGCAGCGCCCTATTGTTTTTCACTGAGGAGCCGAACTAGTGACTCGGCCATGCAGTGATGGTACAGCAACTGTGGCGACGGGACGTACGTCTCCGTTCCCTCCTTCAGGGAACGAGGGTTACCATACGAACAGGCGGGGGAACAACACCTAACTGAGGCGGCAGAGAGCTCTGCCGAGGGAAAGACACGGGCTCGCGGTAGGGAGCCGTACCGTGGAAGAATACACATATGGGACCGCCGTGGGGGTCACAACATATGGAACCCAGCCTAACACAAGTTCCACCAATGCATACAAGTGTTAGACCTGGCATCGGACGCTCCGCCACATCCGACTGCCGCGGGTTGCGGAGGACTCAACAGGGTTCGCCGTTCTGGGGAACTCGACTGGAGCATATAAGCGCACGTATCCGTTCCAAAGGGAAGGGAGTGGCGCAGCAAGCCGACACTTAGAACGGGCACTTCGGTGTTACTGACTATGGGAAGCGAGCACACAGGAAAATACCGGCTCTACATGGAGGCTATAAAATCTAGCGAACGTGTTAGGTGTCGCCCAGCCCGCAGCTCTACAATATCTGTCAGCGAGGCGCCACGAGCCAACGCCCAGGAAGAAGCTACACCCCTAGTGGAGTGGGCTCTTAACCCGAGCGGGCAGGGCACGTCTTGGGTTTGGTACGCCAAGACGATGGCATCCACTATCCAGTGGGCCATCCTCTGCTTGGAGACAGCCTTTCCCTTCTGCTGGCCTCCATAACAGACGAAGAGCTGTTCTGAGGTCCTGAAGCTTTGCGTTCTGTCCACCTAAGTCCGCAGAGCGTGGACTAGACAGAGAAAAGCTAGGGCTGGGTCTGCCTCCTCCGAAGGCAGCGCTTGCAGGCTCACCACCTGGTCCCGGAAGGGAGTGGTGGGAACCTTGGGCATATATCCGGGCCGGGGTCTCAGGATTACATGAGAGTTACCGGGCCCGAATTCCAGGCACGATTCGTCGACCGAAAATGCCTGCAGGTCCCCTACCCTCTTGATAGAGGCCAATGCAGTCAGGAGTACTGTCTTCAGAGACAGGATTTTTAACTCAACTGACTGCAAAGGCTCAAAGGGCGCCCTCTGCAGTGCGGTTAGCACAAGAGTTAAGTCCCAAGAGGGTATAGAGGGAGAGCGAGGCAGTTTTAGTCTCCTCGCCCCCCTCAGGAACCTGACGATCAGATCGTGCTTCCCTAGAGACTTACCACCTACCAATGTCATGATTAGCGGCGATAGCGGCAACATAGACTTTGAGGGTGGAGGGAGACAGCCTTCGCTTCAACCCGTCCTGTAGGAAGGAAAGCACAGAACCGACCGAACATCTCCGGGGGTCTTCTCAGCGAGAAGAACACCAGTCGACGAACAGGTTCCACTTCAACGCATAGAGGCGCCTCGTAGAGGGAGCTCTAGCGGAAGTGATGGTGTCTACCACAGCCTGTGGTAGGCCACCTAGAACCTCCGCGTCCCGTCCAGGGGAGCCTGGTGGTGCAGGTGAGTCAGCGGGACCGTCCCGGAAGTGCTAGCTAGGCTTCCGGAAACCGTACCATGAACACACCCGCCCCACAGACGTACCCGCAGTAGGGCAGCGAAGTGGAGGGCAGGGACCCGACCCAAGAGGCACAGCGTCCTGAAGTGGGGTCTGAGTGCGCACGCAGCACCTACCTGCCCCCACGGTTGGACGGAGGGTATGAGAGAAGGCATGGTAGCGTTCTCAAGCCATACGCTGCGGTCCGCTGGCGACTGAAGGAGGGGCAGAGAGTGGCAAGGCTTTGTGGCGTCACACACTGCCTACCTCACCTCCTTCCTCAGCGGGGAACAAGAGTGGCGAGGCATAGCGTCGCGCACTGCCGTCCTCACACCGCTGAGAAGAGGGGAATGAGAGTGGCGAGGCTCCCCGGCGTCGCACACTGCCATTCTCGCCCTCTTGTGGGGAGGGGAATGAGAGCGGCGCGGCTTCATAGCGTCACACGCTGCCATTCCTGAACTCCCGAGACCCAGAGGTATTGGAACTGCTCTTAAGAATTTGGGTACCACTGGCTGTAACACCGGTGGCGGAACAAAATTTAGCAATGATTCTCCACCCGGCCCTCCTCCGGGGAAGAGCAGCTTCAACCAAGTCCAGGTCACCCGTCTCAGCTGACTGGCAGCCAAGACGGGTGGCATCGTGGGATGCCCATGGCGAGCAGACTGAGGGGTTCCATCTGCTTTGCACTGTGGAGGACTGCTGCACAGTCACCGACAGTGTCGCCTAAAAGGGTCACCTTGTGAGATGTGAGCATCGAGAGAGCGTACTCTGGCGACGTCTCACACCCCTGCAAGGTAGCCCAAGGGTGTTTCTGGACCAGGGTGGACATCGTCTGGCCAAGGGCCAGCGCTGTGACTTTAAATGTAAATCAGTCACTGTGCGCAGCTCAACCTCAGCTCAGAACTACCCTCGTGCACTAAGAGCGCAGGGCGAAGGTGGCCTGCCACCTCACCGATGAGGGTAGTGAGAGAGAGGAAAACTTTACCCAGATTATGGCACCATTGGCACCCCATATTTTGGCACCAAATAGTTCCACACTGCCAAAGCTTTCCAATGCACATCCGGGAAAAAGGCAAGGGGGCGGGCAAGGCGATTTACGCGTTGCACTACGCCTCAGCCACCCAGGAAAGCATGGCTGTCAAGTCTGAATGTGATTCAGCATGAGCACACACCATTATAGTGGGAAACTCAGCATCATCTTCATTTCCAGCTTATAACAGCCCTCTCTCCGATGCAGCGATTGACATCTGTCCTCTGCTAGAGCCCCAGATGAAACGCTAGGTCCCCTTTATTTTATTTTTTTTTTTTTTTTTTTTTGGAACCAGCAATCCCACCTGTAAGCTACCAGCAGGCATGCAAGACTGTGAGCATGGCCGTCGAGACGGCACACGGCGCGCTGAACACTCAAGCCCCTATGAAGAAGGCAAGACGAACAACGCGCCGACGTGGTCATGCTCTCATGAGAGAACATGAACCACCCACGAACACAGTCTCAGCATGCTTGCGATGCGATAGAGGAGTGAGGGCCCACGGAGATGTACTCGGCAGGGAAGCCCCACTGTAATCCTCAGGTCACCAAGGCTTATTAGCCGAAGTAGCCCCTTTCTGGTGCACCAGAAAAGAAACTAGATCGGGGAATAGGCGAAGGGACTCAACCCCGTTTGAGGTTAAGTCTCGACCGCACATCTAAAGCGCCGAGTGACGCGCTGGGTTGCCGTGACAACCCGTGCTATCAGCCGGCAGCTAGACGGCACACGGCGCGCTGAACACTCAAACCCTCACGAGGAAGGCGAGACGAACAACGCGCTGACGGGATCCCGTTCTTCTGAGAGAACATGGATCACCCACGAACGCAATCTCAACATGCTTATGCGAGAGGGATCGTGGCCGTCAAAGGACAGGAAACAACCGCATCCAGAAACGCACGGGTGGAATGACGTCTTGAAAAAGACGCAGTGTCACACCCGCGCTGCTCTTTTAGAAGAAAGCTCTTTTAAATGTGCTGAAGCACCCAGGAACGACCGCGGCAAAACACAGGAGAGTAGTGCAGCCTGTGTATGCACTCACCGTTGGGAACGCCCTCACCAAACCAACAGTGCTGTAAAAACAGCAGTTTATCACTGTATCAGTGAGCTCGCGGCCGCCGCTGATCGTGCCTTCTCTCCCAGCACTCAAAGAAGCATCTTCTCTCGTTCTCTCTCTTTCTCTCTCTGCTGAAGCAGGAACAGTCTCCTTCATCAACACCGTGTTCGGCTCCGAAGTGAATGACAATAGTGCGCTGCATTCGCCTCCTGTTTATACCCGCAGCGCGGGGCGGAGCGCGAGATGCAAATCTCGCACGCCAATGGCCATTGGTCCGTTCTCTATATCTCGAAGTTGATAGGGGCTCCCAGAAGTGATCCCAATTCGTCGGTGACGTCCGACGTACGTCGAACGTGACCGACTGAAAGGGAACAATAGATTTACAAGATACATCATCTGTGGTATGTATGCATTCTGTGACTTGAATCAGGGGGAGGGAAGGGAGGAGGGAGAGGGGGTGAAGGTTTGGGCAGGCCGATGTCCTACACTCTTTCTGTGAGATCTTCTCTCCAGATTAGTGAGTTTTATTGTTCTATTGCAGGGGGTTGGATCTTCAACTTTTGTCTTAGCAGTAAAACCGATTCTTACACACACACAAACTGGTTCAAAAACGGATTCATTTTTTATCAATTGGGAACTTCCTGCACAACATTTTATGGATTTAAGTTATTTTATTTGTATTTATTTATTAAAAAAATTTAAAGAAAAAAAAAACATTTAGTTAAGTATTTCAATCAGAAACGCTACCATGGGTCCGTATTTTTATTTTATTTTATTTTATTTTGAAAGAAATTAATACTTTTATTCAGCAAGAAAATTAATTTTATTAAAAGTGTATGAATGTTACAAAGGATTTCTATTAAAATAAATGCTGATCTTTTGAACTTTCTATTCATAAAAAAAAAAGGATCCTGAATTTTTTTTTTTATCATGGTTTCCACAAAATTATTGATAATCATCATGTGACAATGAAGACTGGAGTAATAATGCTGAAAATTCATCTTTGTCATCACAGGAATAAATAAAATGTTAAAATATATTAAAATAGAAAACAGTTACTTTATAGTGTAATAATATTTCACAATATTACTGTTGATGGTAATCATAAGAGAGATATTTCTGAAACATTAAAAAATAAACTTAAAAACCCTGAATTTTTGAATGATAGAATATAAAAATGATGGTCTTGTTTAGTTTTATTAGATTAATAATTTATGCATATGACATTAATTTAAGTGCATTATAACAGTTTCCAAGAAAATACATAGCCTAGATTTATTTGTAGCTGCCACACTAAAAACAGATGCTAATATTGTGAATCAAACAGAGAGAAAAACAAGTAAAGGTGCATCAAATTCAGAGACAGAACGTATCTGAAGAAGACAGACTTAAGGAAAAGACAAAAAAAAGAGAAGGCCATTTTGATTTTTAATATTTAGTAATCTAATTATTAGTAATCTAGTAATCAATAATAATTAGATCTCTGGCATAAAAAGAAGAGAAAGAGACGGAACGAGAGAGGATCCAGAAGGATGAAACCAAGGACCTGCAGAGGGAGGCATTATGTAAAGTGGATAATAAAAGGGTTATATGAACAGCTGAGTATGTCTGATGTTTTTAAATGCACCATCTGAGGCCTCTTAGCATGAGAACACACACTATCTCTAATTTATGAGCAGCAGCAGTCAGCCGTAACACACCTCACACAGAACGCATAACTCTCACTTACCTAAACATGAAGAACTAGATATATTCTTATTTTTCAACCAGACGTCATACATACATTATTTATACTACAGTATATGGATAACTGAGCCGCAGCAATACCCTGCTAAAGACAGTTAAACATACAAATCTTAGACTGTCTGCTTAATATCTGCTAAAATTTTATTTTGAAGCTCCTTCAGCAGACATTCTACTGATAAGTAACTTTGCCAATGTCAACAACGTCAAATTTAGTTGACATTTAGTTGAGTTACTTAGTAGAATGTCTACAGTGTAACCATAAAATGCTCATTTTAGCACAATGTTCAATGATGATATCAAAATCACTGTTTTGGTCCATAATAGTAACTCGATGAGCTGTTGAAATTGTTGTTGAATAATTTATGAACATTTCATATCGTAATGTTATTGTTAGCATTGAGATTTGGCTTGGAGACCTGATCTCCAGACCAAAACATGCTTTTTTGATGCAGTTCCCGATTTCAATGAAGGGAGAAAAGAGCTTAACACAAAAGGTTTAACTTGAGATTTCCATATTAAAACTGTTTAATCTACACGCACAATTCTAGTCTCTCATAAGAACTTATTTAAACAAAGAGGAGTTCAAAGCGTGTCATTCTTGGGAGTGCTGCTCTTTAAGTTTTTTATCTTGATTCCTCTCAGTGATTTCAGAGTGAATGCGATGAGAGTGAATGGACTGATATTAACCATAGGAAATAGCATAAATCAGTGTCTTGTCGTTCTTTGATTCAGCTTCTTTATAAGATTTGGTTGCACTTTGTTTCGATGGTATACACTCACCTAAAGGATTATTAGGAACACCTGTTCAATTTCTCATTAATGCAATTATCTAATCAACCAATCACATGGCAGTTGCTTCAATGCATTTAGGGGAGTGGTCCTGGTCAAGACAATCTCCTGAACTCCAAACTGAAGGTCAGAATGGGAAAGAAAGGTGATTTAAGCAATTTTGAGCGTGGCATGGTTGTTGGTGCCAGACGGGCCGGTCTGAGTACTTCACAATCTGCTCAGTTACTGGGATTTTCACGCACAACCATTTCTAGAGTTTACAAAGAATGGTGTGAAAAGGGAAAAACATCCATTATGCGGCAGTCCTGTGGGCGAAAATGCCTTGTTGATGCTAGAGGTCAGAGGAGAATGGGCCGACTGATTCAAGCTGATAGAAGAGCAACTTTGACTGAAATAACCACTCGTTACAACCGAGGTATGCAGCAAAGCATTTGTGAAGCCACAACACGCACAACCTTGGGCTACAACAGCAGAAGACCCCACCGGGTACCACTCATCTCCACTACAAATAGGAAAAAGGGGCTACAATTTGCACGAGCTCACCAAAATTGGACAGTTGAAGACTGGAAAAATGTTGCCTGGTCTGATGAGTCTCGATTTCTGTTGAGACATTCAGATGGTAGAGTCAGAATTTGGCGTAAACAGAATGAGAACATGGATCCATCATGCCTTGTTACCACTGTGCAGGTTGGTGGTGGTGGTGTAATGGTGTGGGGGATGTTTTTTTGGCACACTTTGCACCATGTCACAAAGCTCGAATCATTTCAAATTGGTTTCTTGAACATGACAATGAGTTCACTGTACTAAAATGGCCCCCACAGTCACCAGATCTCAACCCAATAGAGCATCTTTGGGATGTGGTGGAACGGGAGCTTTGTGCCCTGGATGTGCATCCCACAAATCTCCATCAACTGCAAGATGCTATCCTATCAATATGGGCCAACATTTCTAAAGAATGCTTTCAGCACCTTGTTGAATCAATGCCACGTAGAATTAAGGCAGTTCTGAAGGCGGAAGGGGGTCAAACACAGTATTATTATGGTGTTCCTAATAATCCTTTAGGTGAGTGTATTCTACTGACTATAAAAAAAAGCTAAAAAAAAAAATTAATTTGTACTACCTCAACTAACTCTCATTAGAGTATTAGACTGTTAGTTTATTAGACTGTTGAGGTACTTTCAAAGTTACTTATAGTCAGTAGAATGTCTGCTGGGGAGCATCAAAATTAAGTGTTAGCAGATATTAAGCAGACAGCTCAGCAAGCAATTTTGTGTTTTAAAGACCTCTAATATCCGTCCAAACACCGCCCTGAAAGTCTATAAGCTAAAACAAGGCAAAATTTGGGCTGTCAGTGAAAATGTAATAGACGTCTAACCATAGCCCAAGAATAGACTAGTCATCTAGAACATGAACATGTCAAACAAATGAAACAAAATTAGACAAAAACAACGTAACAAAATTCAAGGCTATTTTGGCTAGAAGTGGGTTACTAGCAGGACTACATTGGGTCTATAGTTAACAGAGATGGTGAAATGAAATAGTCTACTGATACTCTAATGAGAGTTAGTTGACATGAAGTTGCAAAAGTTAATTATAGTTAGTAGAATGTCTAAAGTGGACCAATGGAATAAAATGTTACCTATTGTATATTGTGACATTTTATTTGATAAAATCTGCAACTGTCTGGGACTTTCTACCTCAGTGTTACTTCATGAAATGGAATGTTTGTCACTGGAAACAAAAAAAAGCAGACATGATATTTCTGAAAAATTGGTGAAAGACAGATGGCATGTATTCACGCAACATCACACTTGTTCTCTTCAAGTTCAACACGATACAAAGCAAACACAAACGCCACTTGACAAGATGGAGTGTATTACAGCACATCCAGAACAATTGACGAGAAATATTACAGCAAACACATCCATCTATCAATCTCGTGTCAGATGGGGAAACATCTATCAAGTTCATTTAAAAACAGTCACCCAAGTTTTTGTGCCAACAGTTGAGCAGTCAGCAGTTTTATTCTTTAAAGTGCTGCTGATTTTTCTTTCTTTTTTTTTGCAGCTTACTGTTTACTGTCATTTGCATCCAAATAATTACCCCATCAGGACAACGGGAACAGTATCAGAGCCTGGTTTAATTATTCTCTGACGAGCCCAGCTCAGAATTTAAATTGCAGATTTAGGATTCCCTTGTTTGCATCTGTGGAAAGCTTTGACGTGCATTAAGTTTACATTACACACTCGTACAGCCTTCTGTCTTTTCACAGATGTCAACTTCTGTTTGTAAGATGACAGCCCCAGTCCTGCTTAATATTCAAATGTAAACATGATCATTTTGTTTTCAGGAAATCTAAGTGCTTTACATTTCTGGTTTTATGCACATAATCATCTATAATTTCCGTATTGATCGTGATAGATTAATTAGCATCTTATTTGCTGTCTGTGTGCTTTGCGCATACATTGCTTAAGCTGCATACAGTACTTATGTTAGTTTTTTTCCCACACATTTTTGTTAAGATATTTTTGCTCACCAGCTGTTTGTGGTCTTTAATCAGTGCTGGGAATCTGTACTCGCTGTAGTAAGTGATTAATTTTGCAGATGCACAAAGTCAAAACCAATCACAGAATGTAAGGCTGAAACGCAGGATTTAACCAAATGCCCAAAATGCCACTGAGGCACTAACAAGCCAAATCACAACATGCAAAAATTGAGGCTCTGATGTGACGTAATAATGTCAAGTTAATCAATGGTTTCTAGGAAACAACAATTATGGCAGTAATGAAAGTGATAACACTTTACAATAAGGTCACATGTAGGGTTAGTTCACCCAAAAATGTACTCACCCTCAAGCCATCCAAGGTGTATATGACTATCTTCTTTTAGCCAAACACAATCAGAGTTATATTTAAAAACATCCTGGCCCTTCAGATTTATAATGGGAGTGAATAGTAGCATTTTTTAAGCCCAGAACAGTGCATCCATCCATCCATCATAAAAGTAATCCATACAGCTCCAGGGGGTTAATAAAGGCCCTCTGAAGCAAAGTGATGCATTTTTGTTCGAAAAATATCCATATTTATATCTTTTTATAAAACGGTTAGTTCCGGTCCTTGATTCTGATAGATTCTGAATAGATTCAATAGAGTGGTGCAGGTATGACATCACTTTGTAGGCCAAAACGCGGAAGCATGTTAGCATTTTAGCACTTCCGATTCCATCGTCCTGAAGTCAATGGGTTTTTTGAATGGGATTTTGATTAAATGGCTGAAATGGTCTGTGGTGAACACAAGCTCAAGAAAACTTTCACGTTTTATTCTACGACATAAAATACATCAGTATAGACCCTTTTCACATTTCCGGGTTTCTCAAAGCGGAAGTCGTCATAGTTGGGTTAACTATTATAGCGGTGAACGAGAGAATGCATTAAATATATTTTTTGTGTCCCCATTTGCTCAAATAGCAAAAGAAAAACTTCACAATAGTGATTTTACAACTTTCAAAAAGAGGGAAAAAATAGAGTGAGATTGATAACGGCAGTGAAAAGAGAGAAAGATGTTATTTTTACCATCACTCCCATAGACGCTGTATTAGAAACACCCTCACAGCAGCGGTAAGTTGTTTTTTGTAATTTGATGCAAAAGTAATATAATACGAACTATCGTCATCACAGTCTGTGAAAAGGGTCCATTATCCCACTCGTGATTTTTTAAGCTGTTACGTGTCTTGAAAAAAGCGGTCGTGGAGATTAAACGCCATCACGTCGATCAGGTAAACTCAGTCCGCTTTTACAGCCTTGTTATGCTTAAATTGTGCTCTTACACTATTCTAACTCAAACGTTCTGGGAAAATGTTTTTAGATAAAAACTGAAAGAGTTTTCGGAAGCTTAGTAATGATGACGTTGAATTTGTGGGACTGTGGTGTAGTTTGTTTATAGCTACCTTTAGCCTTTTACTTCTGGCGACTACATTTAGTAGTTGTTAGTTAAGTTGTGTTCATCTGTGATAATTATCTTGATGGACAAAACGTGCTAGTATCATAAACTTTTGTTGCTCACAGAGCTTGTTTTTAGCGATAATCCAAAAGCCTATGGGAAAATCCTGTTGGATTTTTGTCGAGGGAACCAGTGTGAGGCTAACTGCTGGTTGGTCTACAAAGTGACATCATCCTGCACCATTCTATAGCTGTGTTTTATTCACGATAAAACATGGCTATGACCGCTTCCCCTAGCGGTTCTATGTATCACTGCACAAAACCCTTAGCAACTACTCTTAGCAACGTAAACATATGTTTGTTCTCATTGATATTGTTCATTGAAGCTTGCTGTATTATGTTAAGTAGAGTATTGTGAGAGAGAGATCAAGTGACCGAGTGTATTACCTGCATTCAGATTTAGCATTTTTCCTTCTTCAGGTTTATGTTCATAATAAAAAATCTGTTTGTCCACTGCGATATCTTGTCGTTTTAACAGTTAAGGGGTTTTCCTGTGCCTGACACTGGCAGTGCTAGTCAAAGCATTTGTCACTTGAGGTTGTTCCGTGTTCACACAAGAAGTTTCAGTCCTTTCAATTTAAAAGTCTTCGCTATTGACTGATTCACTCATAAAGATAGTGTTTGCCGCCATCTAATGGCGTAATAATGTAACTTTTGTTGCTGTTCACTGTCATGGATAATTTTTTCCAGCAGAAGGAAGGCTTTTAGTGATTTTACTTCATTAAAGGTGGGGTAAGTGCTTTCTGGTAACCAATGTTGATATTTCAAATCACCAAAACAAAAATGCCCCTACCCCAAAAGGGTCTCGCCCTTATTTTAATAGCTCCGCCCCACACATACGTACGCAACGCAGGCATCGACTATATGGCGGAATCTGCTGTGCCAGCCGGCCGAGGGTATGATGCCATCAATAAGTGAAAGCAATGTGTGTTACTATGGTAATCCAGGTCGAATGTTCAATAAAAAAGACATCCCTTACATTGCAAAACCACAAACACAGTTCTCATGAACAACTCTATAGCACGAGCACGACAGTCCAGCTAACGAACATATTACAATTATGACAAGATTAGAGGGTTATAGCGATCACAAAAACACAAACAGTTCTCATGAACAACCCGATAGCACGAGCACGACAGTCCAATTAATGAACACATTACAATTATGACAAGATTAGAGGATATATCGATCACTAAAAGAGGAACCAAAGGAAACAAACATATATTAGGAGTTTATTGTCTTACTTTTCAGACACACTGCAAGCTGACGGTTGAAACAGACAGTGGTTTATAGGATGTGGAAATTAATGGGTGTTTATCATCGCTGAAGTGAACGACGATACGATTGCAAATGGACAAACAAGCAAACATGACACGCAAACATATTCAAGCAAAAGCCAGCATATATTAGTTCTGTGAAACAGAACAAAACCAATGTTACTCGCCTATCGAGAAGAAATAAAGCAACCTCTGCGTCCGATTGCAGGCCTTAGCGCTCCTTGAGTTCTAGACATTTTCACAAGTGTATTTTATCTGCCATCTCTCTCTTTCTGTCGTCGCTCAGCTAATGTCCATCCTGTGTCATGTCTTTTAAATAATGATGTGCACTGAGCTTCTCTTCTCACCATCATTAGTAGACACGCTCCTTACTGCTGATTGGCTATCAGTTTGTTATGGTACTCGGCCCGAGTCACATTTCTAAAGCAGTTTTGAAATAACACTTACCCCACCTTTAAAGTTGCATTGATACATATCTTTGGCTTTAATATTTGTATTGTGTGGTAACCGTAAAGCAATATGTTTTTTGAGGGTAGTGCTGTGAATAAGTCACAGCTGAAGGGGTTGCAGGCACCCCGCTTTGCATCGTGCCTAACAACGCCCTTCAGCTGTGACTTATTCACGATACACACGCCTCTCGTACCTTATTTCTTACATAAACTATAATCATTGTCTTCTGATAACGGCCATATGTGAGTCGAGGTCCGGCTGAAGAGTGACCTCTGACCCTTGAATATTTCTGTGTGTGCGCGGCACAATCTCCAATCTCTGTGTGCGAGTATGTGTGTGTGTGTGCTTCAATGAAAGCAGCGCATTAATATTAACCTTATTTTTAGCGCAAGAGCAGGCGTGGCCATTATAACTTGATTGTGTCGAGGCTTCCGGTCTCATTTCTCATTTCTTTTAGCTACAAAAATAGCTTACTTCCGCATTGCTACATAAGGTGAACTGAATGGTGATTAAACCGATTGGAACTACCTGTGCATTAAACAGTTTTAATGCACACATTCCAGCCAGTCAGAATGGAGACAGACCATATAATTCTAGTTAATGCATTAACTAATGTTAGCAAACAATGAGGAAAAACATTTGTTACAGCATTTATTAATCTTCGTACCGTTAGTTTAAAAAGTATAACTATTCATTGTTAATTTATGATTTCAAATCCACTAAGATTAATCAATGCTTTAGAAGTATTTTTCATTGATAGAAAATAAATATAATATAAATCGGGAAATGTCTGATGTTATATAGAATGAGAGATATTCATGAATCTCTGCAGTGTCTTAGAATGCCTCTATTGAGTTCATCAATGTGTCAATTTTTTTTAGCTAGAATCAAACATGGCAGAATCTATGAACATATAAAAGATACAATAAATTGTGCATGAGGGCAAATCCAAGTCTCGTGGCCAAAGCAGCTTGTTTTGATGTGCACCAAAAATCAGGCCAATCCATCCTAGCTGTGTGTGTTCTTGATTATGGATGTACATCCCACAGTCCCTACACATATGCTTGCTTTCAAAACATGTGAGCTGACTACAGAGGCAGCATTTTGAGGGGCCATAGGCTAGAGAAGCAAAGGCTGTCCAAACAGGTAAGGATCTTAATTAACTCTTTCCCCACCACTGACAAGATTTTCCGGTAATCTGCGTTTTCACTGTTATACGGTAGGGAGCGCTATTATGGATCTTCTAAAAGAGTACAGCATCTCCGGATACAAAAAAAAGTGAAGAAGAAGATCTGCATAAACAAGAGGAGCCGATAGAAGTTGCTTACGCACAAGTAAGCTAACGTGATCATTAAATACTCAACATCATATAAATCGAAAATGCCCTTTCGTTAACAAGACAAATGACAAACCCATGAAGAGCTATAGGACTCCAAGGATAAATCAGTCCAATAATGCATAATAAATCTTATATGGCAGTCAAAATTGATCAGTGTAATCAAAAAGTATAACTTTACCCAATATTTTTATGCTTATTAGGGCCAGATTTACTAACAGCTTGCGCCAGTGCAAACCCTCTTTTGGTGTTAAAAAACTACCGTCAGGATTTACTAAAGACACGCAGTGAAAAATTTGCTCAGAAAAGGTGTGGACAAGGTTATTTTTGCGGCTGGCCTTATTGCATATGCATTTGTAGGAGTTTCCCTTTCAGACACAACATTTATGGGAGGAGAGTCAGTTGAATCAGTCAGTTTACTGGTGTTTGCACCATTATTTATCGCCCAAAAAAGCATGTCTTAAACCCGGCGCTATAACTGGTAGATTGCATTGGTCATTATGGAAATGATCCGGCTGCGTCTGTGTTCTTTAATTTGCACGTCGTCAGTAGATTACACGCAGAACTTTCTACTCCCATCTGCGCTTTTTTGGAATTGCGCTCTCATGCTAATTTGCCCTGTAACTCTGGCCCTTAGAGTATTGCGCTGTTAGCTTAGCAACTTACTATAGTGGCAAACACTACTGAGATCAATAGCGAGTCGAGTCTCCTGTGAAGAATACTATTCACGTGTCCCAAATCCATCACTTAAAAGGTTCCATGACAGTTAGGATGTTGCCTTGAAAGACAGCTGCCTAGGCAATAGACAGCTTACTAGGTTTTGTAACAGTGTTTTAGTGTCTCAGTAAACTATGATGGTGAGCAGCTGTCACACATCCTTACATATTTGCCATGTCAAAGATACACCTACTAAGCTTCAAGAGACCAGGCTGATGAATGAACAGTTAAGGATGGATTCTAGACACCAGCTAACAGAGAATGACAGCAAGATCTTAACACCACACAAACCTTTAGAAATCAGCTACAAAGTCACTGCAAGGGTACAGCTGGTAGGATGAATGAGTGACAGGGACATAAAGAGAACAAACCAGATGCTGATTTAGTTTGTCTGCTTAATATCTGCTAACACTTTATTTTGATGCTCCTCAACAGACATTCTACTGACTAGAAATAACTATTACTAACCGTAAAAATAACCTAACAGTCTAATGAGGGTTAAATGACATGTGTTATGGTACAGAGAGAGATATAAAATGTTGTTGTTCATTGACAAATGGAATGAATGGAAATCAGCAGGTGAATTTATATCGGAGTCAATGGGTCTGGAGAATGGAGAAGGAAATGGTCATAGATACTGATTGGAGAAGTTGGACGAGGAGATCGTGGATGGCGAAGCTGGGGATCGAAAGAGCTGACACCGTGGTGTGGAAACCGGAGACTGGAGGGAGACGAAGAGAGGATGACGAGGAACCAACACAGAAGAGGAAGGAGACACGTAGAATCAAGTAGGAGAATTGTAGCATGTAACAAAGACTGGATACAGGGAGTGGAGTCCTTACTCTAACGAGACCAGTCAGTAAGTGAACGTGCGGTGTGTGCTTATCTGTGTCTGTGCTGATGAGGAGATGAGGTGCAGGTGTGGGTGTGGGTGATTAGTACTCTGGTGATCTGGAGCGTTGTGACTGGGTGGTGGTGGAGCCTGGCTGATCTCTGACAACATGTAGTTGCAAAGTTATTATAGTTATTATAGTTAGTAGAATAACAGATCACTCTAAATTGTAATGTAGACACATGCATTTTCTGTAAATCTGCTTTGAAACAATATGTATTGTGAAAAGCGCTATACAAATAAATAAAAATTGAAAAAGTAAATTAAATTGAATGTCCAAAATGGACCATGGAAATTATGGAAATAAAGTGTAACCTTTCTTTTAAATGCTATAGTTCCTTAGTGAATAATTAATATATCAAAGTAATTACGATTAGAAAGCAATTTCTCAGAAATTAAACAGATGACAAGCTATGCATTATTTACAGAAAAAAAATAACACTTTATTTTAAGGGTCCAGAATAATGCATTAGTTAAACATTAATTAATGATTAACTTGTTCACAATTAAGCATTGGTTAAGCATGAACACACTAGTAATTAAGTGGGGGTTGGGGGGTAAATGCTATTTCATGCATACAGAGCTTTTTACACTGTTAAAGACTTGGATTCCCATGCTAAACATGGACAAATTAAAAAAAAAATAAGTTGGACGTTTTATGGAGTATTTCTGTGCCAAAAATACTCCTTCCGGTTTCTCACAAGTTTTGAAAAGTTTTTTTTCGAATATGGGTCTGCGTGACGTCAACAAGGGCAGAATTTCCTTGTACGGGCACTTCTCCCAGGGCGAGGGAAGTCGTCGGCTGCGCTCCACAGGTCACAGGACTTCACGAAATCAACAATGTCACCAAAGTGTGTTTAGACAACCCTGTTCATTTGTTCGCTACATTTCGGCGATGATTGTTTTATAAATAAACAAGGCCCAGTTCCACGCCGGATTTGTAGATCGTCTAATGCTGAAGGATGGAGCGGTCCCAATGATAAAGGTTTACGGTCGTGCGTTGTAACCACAGGCGGTGAGTAAAACTGCTTCAAATGTGTGTGTGTTTTTGGCTATCGGCGCGTAAGTGCACATCAAGTAAACAACATGATCACGTATAGTTAATTTATCAATGCATGCGATGTATGATGTGTGTTTAAATACATTTGTTTAGCTGACCACTATAGGTGTCTGTTTGTTTATTGTAAAACCACTCCAAACAGCAATACACAAAGAGTGGGAAAATATGTTGAACTAAATTAATTATTTCATATTAAACCTAGGGGACGTTTAAGGATGTCACAGCTTTCAGATGCTCTCAACACAATAGCTCTGCACGCTCGTCATTATTTAGCTCCGCCCACACAATACACCTCCACCCGCTTTGTCTTATTCGGAAAGACTCGGTACAGCGTATCTTTCTTTTATAAATATAATAAAACTAAAAACTTTTCGGAGATATGAAGGATGCAATACTACTCTATAGGTACTCAAGATTGACATAAAACTGAGTGTGACACCCCAACCCCCCCCCCCCCCTTAATGATTAACTTTACATTTTAAGGGTCCGGAATTATGCATTGGTTAAACTAGTAATTAATTATTTTCTTGTTCACAATTATGCATTAGTTAAGCATGGACAGAATAGTAATTAATACTTACCCTATTCTAAAGTGAAAGTTTTATCTCATTAATTATGGCAGTTAATGAGTGGTATTTAAGTTTATTAACCAGAATAAGCCAATAATTAAGCCTAATTGTCAAACTGTCTTTATTTGTTCTGAATTAGAGGCAGTTTAGCCTTAATTATTAGCTTATTCTGTTCAATAAACTTAAATATTACTCAATAAGTGCCATATTTAATGAGGATAAAACTTTCACTTTAGAATAGGGGGTCAAATTGGCTTTATTACACTATTTTAGCAATTTATAAAGACAAAATCAGCAGTAATTAAACAATTACTAGCTTATTGTTCAGTTAACTTAACAGAATGGCACAGAAATATAATTACATCACTACACTGCTAATATGCCTTTACTATAATGTTAAGTTAATCATTAATTACTATTGTGTCCATGCTTAACTAATGCATAATTGTGAAAAAGCAAATCATTAATTACTAGTTTAACTAATGCATAACTCCGGACCCTTAAAATGTAAAGTTAATCATTAATTACTAGTGTGTTCGTGGTTAACTAATGCTTAATTGTGAACAAGTTAGTCATTAATTAATGCTTAACTAATGCATTATTCTGGACCCTTAAAATAAAGTGTTACCGAATTGCTGATGGAATATTATTAAAAGTAACAAATAAATGATAGAACGACACAATGAGTTTAATCTTTTATTACAATTTTGACACAGTTAGGTTTTTTTTAATGCCAAATCATTTGAGGAGATATTTTGAGAAATGCCTCGAGTTTCTTTGTCCATTTAAAGTAAGTTAATGGGGTCCAATGTTGTTTTAAAGCCCTTTGACTTTCATTGAATGGACACAAACAGATGAAACATTCTTCAAAGAGAAACAAAGTCATACAGTTTGGAACAATATGAGTCATTATATCAGTCTACAGTCAAACTGCGCATGCAAAGGTGTGGAGCAGATGCATTGCATTATCAGTCTCGCTATTCTGTGTTCTGTGAGGCACTTAATCTGTTGGTAGAACACAAGTCAATGCATGCAGCAAGCTAAATTAAATTATTCTTTGACCTGTACATCGACAAACCTAATTGCTTTTATGTGACACTCTCACACGCATGTACACTTTCAAACAATGTACTTAAGCATCCACAAACAATCATTTTTGGTCCCAGGGCCTCTGGAACCCACCCAGCATCTTTAGATTCATCATAATTGCTATGTGCCGAAATAAAAGGGTCCAATTAGCCATTCAGCAACTCTTGCCCCCTTTGTGCATATTACACTTGCAAATAATCCTATTATCACAACGACACAGAGTAATAAAGAAAGGCCTCCTGAATATCAATAACACAGCAAATGAACAACACATTATTATTTTAATGAAGATCTGTCAATTGTGATAAAGAGAGAGTGCAGTTTATAAATTGCAAGCAATTTATCTTGGGAGACAAAGAAGGGAAATTTAGCAAAAACTAGTGAGGAAAAAAGTGACAGAACAAAACTGTGAAACAAAAGAAATAAAAAATAAAAAAAAGCTGACTTAATTAGTTGACCCATCAACAATATGTCCTGCATTAAGCAATATGACTTTTTGTAATGTGTAGTCAATGTTTTTGTCTCACACAATAATGTAATATTAAAATGCAGCATGTCATTAATTTTGACTAATTCCTTTGATTGAAAATTTGAATTGATTGACTGCCCTTAAAAAAGTAGACTTAATTTGTTGACCCATTCGACTGCAAGTAAATCAAAGGTTAAAGCGATTAACAGTCATGCTGGAAACACTGGTTTTGTACGTTCAAAATCTATTCATATTGGTGACTTGATGTGCAGTGTGCAGTCAGGTGAAAAACCATGACTGTCAGTGTATAAGTGGGAAGAGAAAACAGAGGCAAGTCTTTTGTTTAAAGATATGGAGAAACAATTAATTGCAGCAGCCAATGGCATTTTATCAGTTCAAAGAAACAAAACACGCATGCACACATACACATACAGTACGTATCTGTCAGTACACGTCATATGAAGTACCAGGATGCATTGATAGACCAGGAACGGACAGCTGGGTATTCTCTGTGGCGCATGTCACACCTGCTCCCCAAACAGAGTGTCCAGCATTTGGACAGGTCAGTGCACACGGCACAATGACAGAACTGCTAACAAGCTTAGTGCCACAACAGTCCCAGAGCCTGAGATGATGATAAGACTCACTACAAACACATGATGTACTACTCTATACTTACAGTTTGTTTCATGTGATTGTTTGTCTGAACCAAAGAGGTCTACAATACCTGCAGAAAGCTCTCTGCTAGCATTCCCATTCACCTCAGTGACACAGCCCGGCTGATGCACGATGTTATTTGAAATCTGTCATCGTGGCTCATGGTCTTTTACGCTATGTTGGACTTTCTGCCAAAAAAAAAAGAGACAAACTTAAACAGAAACTTCTACACATACTGTATTTCTTTTTTCCAATTTATTTTGTTATTCTGGTTGAAACTCTCTTCAAATCCTGATAGCAATCAATAATAGAAGTGGTCTAAATATTTGTCTGTGGACGTCTTAGGACCAACAAATGTTTTTCCAATCATTGCCTACCTGCCTGTCAACATATGCATTTCCATTAGGGGTGTGAATCGTCACTGGTCTCACGATTCGATTCGATTGCAATTATCATGTCAACGATTCAAATCTATTCAATACTAGATGCATCACGGTGAGTTGCATCCTCAGTTTTCAATATTACTGCATATGGCTACATTTTTGTCAATGAATACAAGCAGTCAGATATATGAACTCCCCTTTTATGTTATCTGCTCCAAGAAAGTACACGTCCTGAATCTATTCATCTGGATAAATATTAGGTACAGAAGTTACATGTTATTTTTTCTCAAGAAAAATAATCTTGAGAAAAATCTTTTTTGATTCATCCATTGGGATCGTATGGATTACTGTAGTTATTGCTGTATGTGCTGTTTGATGCTTCAACTTTTAGGAACCTAAATGAGTTTTCATTAGCAGAGATCATTTATTTTTCTGTGTTCATCTGAAGAAAGAAAGTCATATACATCTCGGATGGCATGAGGGTAAAAGATGAGTAAATGGAGAGGACATTTCTGGGTGTACTGTATTTTCTTTAAATACATAATACAGAATAGCTGGAGACATGGGATTCCTTCTTAAGATTCATCTGTGGCAAGAACGAAAAAGAAGAGGAACAAGAGGAGCATGAAGCCAAGCAAGAGAAACGGATAAGAAATCTGTTTTGAAAGTTGTTTTTCAAATAAAGATTTATGAGTGATATCAGATTGCGTACGTGTTTTATTGTACTTACCCTATAACTACATGAAACAAGAGGGGAACAAACAGCACTTTAATTTACAGCCCGTAGATTCACACTTACCCTGTAACTACATGAAACAAGAGGGGAATAAACACCACTTTAATTTACAGCCCGCAGATTCATACTTACCCTGTAATTACACGGATAATTACCCCTTAATTAAAAAATATTTACAGTATAAATGATTAGTTAATTTTCCTGACAGTTACCCCTTTATTCCCCAAATATTACATATTGTTCCCTTATACCTACACATACATACTTTATAGTTACACTATAATTACCGAAAGTTACGCAGTAAAAACACTTTACTTACGCAGTACTTTCCGGGCTGTAATCTAAAGCGTTACCACTGCTTTTAATGAATTAGTTTGAGATCGAATTCATGCTAGATTTTTTGCTATAAATTATGGACATGGCATCTGAGGACTAATTATTATTTTTCTCAGTTATTTTGCTTTATTTCCAGATTCAATCACAGGCTCGTTCCTATGTACTAGAGCACGTACGCACTCTTCAAAAACGGTGCTTTAAATCTCTTGACAAACTAAAAGACATTTGTATGTATTCGAAATAAAATATATAGTTTGTACTAAATGTCCACATGTCATGCAAACAAGAAACTATGCTTCTAACCACAGGTCGAGGGTTTCGGGAAACACCGACTCGTTGAACTATGTTGATAATGACGGAACTTGCGACCATAATTGGCTAACGATGCTTTTGGGAAACCCAGAGCGGTTCATGTCCTCAGACTCGGATTTATACATTTCTATTTCAACACTATCAACGGTGAAATTAATCTGCAGCAGTCAGGTGTTACAGCTAGAGCTCTGTAAGTTGTTGATTTTCATTTTTTTTGCAATGTTATGTGCTTTGAGACATGATGTAATTTAACGCTGTCTCTTATGACACTTTGCAGAATCTGCTCTGGCTGTGTGCAACCTGTGCGTTCATTGGAGGATGTGATTTGGAGGAGGCGTGGCTTTGGAGAGCGCTCTGAAGGGAGAGTGGGATCTAATGCTTTCAAAGCTAGCTTGCTATTGCTAGCCACTCCGAAATTGTCTACCCTACCTTTAATTGTATCCATTTTACTAAAACATAGAAAAGTGAATTAAAAAAAAAGAATGAAGAGATTTAATATTTGGCTGTCATCAACAACAACAGATGCACTTGGAGCCATTCTGGCGTTATGAGCGCTGCCATAGAACTGGGCTGTTCAGATTGGTCATCTCATAATTGCAGTAATTATGATACAAATTGAATGCAGCATAATTACTCTTAAACCACAGGAAAATTACATCATGAAAACACTGATTGGCTGATGCACCACAAGAACAAGCAGTCCCAAATCCACTAGATACTGAGCTGACGTCAAAGGCAGCAAACCAAAGCCCCTTTCACACATTCAGTCTTTACTGTTAAATTACCAGTAAGAGATCATGTGTGAACAGGACCCTTTCAAAAATACAGGTAAACCAGTTCCTCAAATTCTAAAATTCTAAACATTTTAAATTGTAATTTATTCCTGACATGTAAAAGATGAGTTTATAGACCTTATTCAGATTAGCGCCATGACAAGCGAGGCTGTGAGGGAAAAACGTATTGTGTTTTCAATGGCATCCGCTGTAAAAAGCTGTATAAAGCTCCTAGATCACTCATAATTGTCCACAGCTCATATTTTCTGGAGTTTTTTGTTCTGCTGAAGTTTCATCAGCAGAACAATTCAAAAACACATTAAATAACAGTACAACCCACTGAAGAGATGTTTGTCTATTCCTCATGCTTTGCTTTCATTCATTTAAATATATATTCACAATCAAATATGGTGCTGCTGTGAATAAGGTCTATAGGTACTGCATCATTACTCCAGTCTTTAGTGTACTATGATCCTTCAGAAATCATAATGTAATGATTTTTAAAATAATGATTTTTTAATATTATCAATGTTGAAAATGGTTGTGCTGCTTTTTGTGGAAACTGTGATACTTTTTAAAGGGTACATTTTTAAATGGTAAAAGAATGGCATTTATTTGAAATATAATTGTTTTGTAGCATAATTAATACCTTTACTGTCACTTTTGGTCAATTTAACATGTCCTTGCTAAATAAAAGTATAAATAAATAAATAAAAAAATACTGACCCCAAATGTTTGAATGGGAGTGTATAGCAACTGATGGCCATCAAAGGATAAATATGCCTTTTTTTCATCCAGATGGTGTAGATATGGCATCTACCAACATGGGTTAACTAGGCCAAACCTTAAACCCTTAGGCTAAATCTGTATAGTGTAGGATTTTGACCTCAGTTGTCATTGGTAACAACAGTAAAAGTAGGCTAAGCATTAAAGGAAAACATCCCAGAAGGCTGCATCCAACCAACTTTTCATCTTTTCACAAGAAAAGAAAAACAAGACCCACACACTTTCAGTGAATGACACTTGTGCTGGAGTGCCATCCTGAATTATAATAAGGCAACGCTGGGCACTGACACCTCTCTGTGGAGATGCAGGAGGCTTTAGGTGCCTCATGCCCTTTACAAGAATAACAGACAATGGGTTGGGTGCAAGTGTATCATTCTGGCATAATTCCATGTTGATATGTAAACCTGAAAATGTTGTCATTATTTACTAAACCTCATTTCAAAACCAAAAAAAAAGATGCAAAAGCACCATAAATGTATCATAAAAGTACTCCATACGACTTGTGCTTTCTTGTTATTTTAGAGGTTGACAACCATTTAATTATATTGAAAAGTGTGGTCATTCTATCCCCATGGTGTTGAATTTGAAGGCCATTCACATGTTCCTCCCAATGAAGTGTGGCACTGTACTATAACACATCAGCAATGCCGTGGAGACACTTCCAGGATCATGTGGCGGCTCACTTCATGATCCGGACCAAAATGAGCCAACAGTCAACCGTGGATAAGCATAGAGTGCAGAAAAGGCCTGTAGTGCAGCATATCTATCCAATTTCAAGGTCATGTGCTTGTAACCAGCAAATACCATTTTGAAATTGGATTTGTGAGTTTGGTAAACTGCAGAGGATACACAGCCTAAAGGGAGTCACAGACAGTATTTTATTTTTCTATTTTTAATTTTTTTTTTCTCTCTACCCTCTCAATTTCACGCAGGCAGTGTGGAGACTGGGACCTCACCCAATATGGACTGGGAACAGAAGATTAAATATAATCATACAGTGCAAATGCAAAGGCAGAGACTGTTAGGGTGACACCTTGCACATGTTTGCGTTTGAAAAAAGGAGAGAGTGTACACTTAAGATCACACTAAAATGTTTGAATGTCACCTGCATTAGATAGCAATATACTGCCACTGACCTCCATTATATGGACCAAAAAAACACTGAGAGAGTCAGGTTTGGGACATCATAAGGGAGAGTACATGATGACAGAATTATCATTTCTAGGTGAACTAGGGGGGTTGCTAAGGGGCATCAGCAAACTTCCAAGGGGGCCTCAAGATGACTTCCAAAACAACTAAAAAAAGAGGTATTTAATATTTTAAACTCATCGACAGTTTTTTGTTGTTGTTGTTGTTGTTTTTTTGAAGAACCAGGTTTCCCATAGTCTTGGGAAAAAGAACTAAAACAGTAACATCCACATGGCAGGTTTCCCAGCAGAATATTGCCCAAAGCATCACACTGCCTCTGCCGGTTTGCCTTCTTCCCTTAGTGCATCCTGGTGCCATGTGTTCCCCAGGTAAGCGACGCACACGCACCCGGCCACCCACGGGATGCAAAAAAACACGGGCCAGCCTTCGCTCCCCACAAGCATCAGTGAGCCTTGGCCGCCCATGACCCTGTCGCCGGTTCACCACTCTAACTTCCTTGGACCACTTTTGATAGATACTGACCACTGCAGACCGGAAACACCCCACAAGAACTGCAGTTTTGGAGATGCTCTGACCCAGTCGTCTAGCCATCACAATTTGGCCCTTGTCAAACTCGCTCAAATCCTTACGCTTGCCCATGTTTCCTGCTTCTAACACATCAACTTTGAGTACAACATGTTCACTTACTGCCTAATATATCCCACCCACTAACAGGTGCCGTGATGAAGCGATAATCAGTGTTATTCACTTCAACTATCAGTGGTCATGATGTTATGCCTGATCGGTGTATATATATATATATATATATATACACACACAGTGCATCAGGAAAGTATTCACAGCTCAACACAAGCACAACACAATTTTGTTATGTTACAGCCTTATTCCAAAATTGATTAAATTCATTATTTTTCTCAAAATTCTACAAACAATACCCCATTAATGACAACGTGAAAGAAGTTTTGTTTGAAATCTTTGCAAATTTATAAAAATAAAATAATATGTACATACGTATTCACAGCCTTTGTTCAATACTTTGTTGAAGCACCTTTGGCACCAATTACAGCCTCAAGTCTTTCTGAGTATAATGCTACAAGCTTGGCACACCTATTTTTGGACAGTTTCTCCCATTCTTCTTTTCAGGTTAAATGGAGAGCGTCGTGCACAGCTATTTTCAGATCTCTCCAGAGATGTTCAATCGGGTTCAAGTCTGGGCTCTGGCTGGGCCCCTCAAGGACATTCAGAGTTGTCCCGTAGCCAATCCATTGTTATATTGGCTGTGTGTTTAGGGTCATTGTCCTGTTGGAAGATAAACCTTCGCCCCAGTCTGAGGTTCAGAGTGCTCTGGAGCAGGTTTTCATCAAGGATGTCTCTGTACATTGCTGCATTCATCTTTCCCTCGATCCTGACTAGTCTCCCAGTTCCTGCCACTGAAAAACATCCCCACAGCATGATGCTGCCACCACCATGCTTCACTATAGGGATGGTATTGGCCAGGTGATGAGCAGTGCCTGGTTTCCTCCAGACATGACGCTTGCCATTCAGGCCAAAAAGTTTAATCTTTGTTTCATCAGATTAGAGAATTTTGGTTTCTCATGGTCTGACAGTCCTTCAGGTGCCTTTTTGCAAACTCCAGACGGGCTGTCATGTGCCATCTGGCCACTCTACCATATAGGCCTGATTGATGGAGTGCTGCAGAGATGGTTGTTCTTCTAGAAAGGTTCTTCTCTCTCCACAGAGAAACGCTGGAGCTCTGTCAGAGTGACCATCGGGTTCTTGGTCACCTCCCTGACTAAGACCCTTCTCCTCTGATCACTCAGTTTGGCCGGCTCTAGTAAGAGTCCTGGTGGTTCTAAACTTTTTCCAATTATGTATGATGGAGGCCACTGTGATCATTGGAACCTTCAATGCTGCAGAAATTTTTCTGTACCCTTCCCCAGATCTGTGCCTCGATACAATCTTGTCTCGGCGGTCTACAAACAATTCCTTGGACTTCATGGCTTGGTTTGTGCTCTGACATGCACTGTTAACTGTGGGACCTTATATAGACAGGTGTGTGCCTTTCCAAATCATGTCCAATCAACTGAATTTACCACAGGTGGACTCCAATCAAGTTGTAGAAACATCTCAAGGATGATCAGTGGAAACAGGATGCACCTAAGGTCAATTTTGAATGTCATGGCAAAGGCTGTGAATACTTATGTACATGTGATTTTTAATAAATTTGCAAAGATTTCAAATAAACTTCACGTTTTCATTATGGGGTATTGTTTGTAGAATTTTATAGAAAATAATTAATTTAATCAATTTTGAAATCAGGCTGTAACATAACAAAATGTGGAAAAAGTGAAGCTCTGTGGATACTTTCCGGATGCACACATGTAATCTCTTATTTTTGGGGGGTGAAATGTGTCCTGGATAGTGTTAATTTTGTCAGCTATTTTTTGTCTTACATGCCAGGCTCTAACAAAAAAGTTATAAATACATTTTAGAAATTGTACTTTTCATTATAAATCCTTCTCCAGTGAATCACAAGCAACTGGGAAAAATCATGGGGTCTTTAAATGATGTTTTATTAACAAGGTTCGGGAGGAGCACGTTCAGATAATTGACACAGGTGGAGAGCACTCAGCTAACGCAGCAGTCTTACCTCCTATTTGTTGACAGTTTATCAGCATCCCTCCACCACCCCTTCTCCACTTTTCCCTTTTAGTTCTAACCACTTACATACACGGGGTATTCTGGGTTCGGGCCAAATTCCGAGCTCAAAGCCCTCCCCCCGGACAGCACGCCAAATATGCATTTAAATCTACTCTCCATAAATTATATGTAAGTGTGAACTCGTGAAATATTGTTGTAGACAATGGGAGCCCTTTGAGTCAAAAAGGTTAAGAACCAATGATGTAAATCTTAAAATAGGTGGATTAAATATCCAATATCAGCTCATACTGATAAATGAAAAAAAGCATTGTGCATTGCTGTATAAAAGTCATTTAAAAAATGGTTAGTTCTGAGAAAATATCTGGCAACATTTGTTTGGAGATGGCTCTTGGTTTGATATTTTGTTTTCTAAAGTGATGACATTCACACATTTTAAGTGTGGCATAGTTGTTCAAATACTTTGGGGCGACAGTATTTAAACCTAATGTAGCTTAAACTTGTGATGGATAAGCAAGCCCATAGTAATTGCTGTGTGAACACAGTTATCTCCCCTTTTAACATAATAGGCTCTACTAAATGCCTGCCTCTAAAACTATGGTGAACAGATGTTTATGTAAACTCAGTAGATGTCAGTACTAGTGTCTTTTTTATTGCTGAAAAAGCTGAGCTTGTGATTGTGGAGGTTGGTTCTCTCACTCTCTCTCATTCACAGCAGAAGGGAATGATTTTGTGAGCAGGGTGTTATAGAAAGCAGTGTACACACACACATAAAGACACACAGCCAGTCAGGGTGCTCTATTCTGCTGTGATGTTCTCAAAATGATTTCCTAGCAGATATCATTTCAGTAGCTGACTGAATCGAGGGGGAGCGGGCAGGGGGAGGGTGTTAAGGTGCAGGAGGTGTCTCAGGTGCACTACAGGAAATGAAAAATGAAAGGAATGTTTGTCAAGGGGTGCCGTCTGGCATGCCTCATGGAAAATTAATAATGTATTTTTGCAAATTTGCAATGTTATTTTGCCAGATCAGGGGAGCAGGGCAGGAAGCCAGTGTGTGGAAGAGGACATTGCCCTGGGAAGAATACTGATTAAACCTCAGCAGAATGAAGCCAACTGAGATCAATGCTGGACTGCATGTGATATGTCTTAATAATGAGGCTGGTGCAGTCCTGCATGGCTTGTACCTACATGTGTGTGAACACGTGCCAGGGCATTTGCTCTGAGGTGGCAAGAGAAACAAAAAATAAAAACAATTAATGAAATATGAACCGAATAATACATATAATCCACTCATTTGAATGTGAGGGGAGTGACGGCCAAGGTAAAGGCAAAATTCCGGCGGAAAATCATGGCCCTGTTTACACCTGGTATTAAGATGCGTTTTGGATGATTGGATCACAAGTGGACGATGCTAAATATAGTCGCAAACGGGGTCTAAAGCGTTTTAAGCTTGTCCACTTTCGACCACTTCCAGTTGAAAACACATTCGACCAGATTGCTTTCTTAGTGTAAACGCTCATGTAGACGAATGTGTTAGAACAGCCACAAAAGACTGTCTACTCTCCACCTACTGAGCTAATGTGTAAACATTATGGGAAGCGCTCTAGCTAGACGGGATTTAAATTTTGTCGGTTGGAGACCCAAGTTTGGTTTGAAGACGAAAAATTCACCAAGCACAATGTTCTCTCACCATTCTAACACACACTCACAGCGTTCAGTGTGGTCTTACTGCTTATATACCTCCATGTTTTTCCGTCATCTATGATGGATATGTAAATTGCATGAGCTTATTTTGTCCATTAGATCGAAATATCTGAATAAACACATATATTTACCTGCCCATAGACCCTCCTCTCGAAGAAATCAGGACAGAAGTGAAAGTTGAAAGTGGAAAAAAGAGATGGATTAAAACACCAGGTGTAAAAGGGTATGTCTCCCTTGTCTACTTGTGATCCGATCGACCAAAATGCATCTTAATATACCAGATGTAAACAGCCCATACGGAAATGTAATATATGTACATATATGTCTCTATATCTGAGTAGTGATGTCATATATGTTTCATATAAGGCAATACATTATTAGCACATATATACATCCTCACAATATATGAAGATATAGGTTTATACCATGTATAAAATACCCATTGAAGAATTATTATATATACATATATTAAAATGATTTATATGATGACTTTTTATATGGTACTGTATGTTAATGCCATATATGTAAACAATATAGGTCTAATTTATATATGCAGGTTTATTTAAACAACATATATGCAAACATTCAGTTTGTTATATAGGATTTTATATGGATTTATAGTGGTATACCACATATAAAATACCTATAGTAAAATTAGTGTATAGGCATATATTACAGATATTTATATAATGAATTTCTATATGGTACTGTGCAATATGTTAAGATCATATATGTTAACAATATATATTTGTAATAATACGTTTATTTAAAATATATATGCAAACATTTGTATGTATGCTCATAAAATTCTCTTATTAATTTTGGGCAGTCTACACTGTCAAATTGTTTTTAATTTTGTTTGAAATTGGATCACATGAGTAACTGCAAAATATGGTTGACGGCAAATGTTCATAACTTGTATTAAAATATATGTAGGCTAACAAATATATGAATCCATGTTTAATAAAGTATAGGTGTATAATTATGCAATTCGTATACATAATACAAAATAATATGAGACAGACATGAACATGTATTTTACATATAAATTTTGTCAGGGTTCTGTTACTTGGATAAGGTTTTATTCTTGGTTTGGTGACAGCTCTGACACTCCTATTGTCTTGCGGGTTTGAGTTCGCCCAGATAATGTGCTCTTTTGTCTGTGTGAATTGCTTTGTGTGATGTTTGGATCCTGGCATTTCATTCTAGTTTGGTTTTGGTTCAGGCTTCGGACATTAATGCTCCATGTGTTTTTTCCCCCCGTTGTGAGTGTACAGTATGAGCATTCGCTTGGTCTCGTGTGAGCATGTAGTTTTGCTTGGGCAGTATACACTCTTTTGTCTGTGTGTTGTGTGTTTGTTTAACACGCGGCTCGTGCTCATCATCAGCCACATACTTTTATGTTTTGTTCTGTGTAGCATGCTGATAGTGTTCATTGTAAATGACCCTCAATTACTTGAGTATTTTTTGTGGTATTAAGCCCTATTCGGATGGTAATTGTTTCCCGTGGGGTCATAAGGTATTTTCATCATTGACAGGGGCTAGTCAGTGATTTTATTGCCGTCCGAATCCAGAATTTCACTTTTTTTCTCCCACCACCCATGTAAAAATCCCCGGCCGAATTACCTACTGTTTTTTGACAAACACCAAGGTCGTGTGGTAATTTAATTGCCGTCCGAATCCACATCTCTGAGTTTTCAAGAATATATCACTTCAAAATTCACTGTTTATATCCTTTTTGACCACTGCAGAGCACCGTACGGTTGCACTTCGTTGTAATTTGGATGCATTTTAAAGATCTTTAAAGAACTTTTATTACTGAAATGCTGGCAAGTATATTTCATCACCGCTCAAAAAATAAAAAAGAAGAAAAGCAAATAAACATTTGAAATGGGCCGTTATTACGGCAGCAATTTGGCTACATGTTTACATTACATGTTTACCTCATGTAAATAAGAGGCTGTGTTAACTTATTTCTGCTCATTTCCATGTGGAATAAAATGACATCCTTCATTTTGAGATAAAATACAAGACTGTAATGTGCGTCTATATATCTTCCTATTTTTAAACAGATTTAAATAATTAAATAAAAATTAGGATGTTATTTTCCTATTATTAAATTAAATATGCATTTATTTTTATTATACCAAGCATATGACATTTTATTTTTCGGCATACAATCATGTTATTGACCACGTGAACAGCGCGTTCCCAGGTGCGCAGGATGACAAAACTCGCTCCTCCACCGTGAATAAATCACCATCCGAATGCACGAGTTTTATCACTGGGGTGGCGTGCAAATTTATTTTTACGGACTTCCACGTGAGAAACAATTACCGGCTTGAGGGTCATTCTGTGTCAATTCAACCAGAGGTCCCCAGGTAAAAAAAAAAGAAAGAAAATTTAGGACATTTAGTTTCTGTTTGTTGTTTTATTTTTGTATTATCTTTGTCTTGGGCTGTTTTAGTACCTGGTTGAAAAGGAGCACAAGGTTAGTTACGTATATTTATGCATTTATATATGGCATATTTTGTTTTTATGCTTATTTTTTAATGCTTATATGTGTTTGCATAATTAACTTTAAGTTGTTTATCATTGATGTTATGGTCTCAATTTTTGTAATATTGTTGTTATAGTCAGTTGTTTCTTTTCATTTTGGTGAATTCCTTGCAAATACTGTTTTGTTTGTTTGTTGTAGCTCTTATGGTGTTGTGGAGTCGAATCAGGTGTATTGTGGAGTTAAACAAGGATAATAAATGGAAAAAGGGACAACACAAACATCCGCACAAGAGCCAGTTTCTTTATTTCAAGCTGGCTGCTATCAGCAGCTGAATACTTTTATGCTGTCTAAGTTTTGTGTAGCATGAAGGTTTGTTTGTGTTTTGTTTGTTTATTTTTTAAGTCTAATAAAAAGCCCATTAACCTCTGCATCCTTGAGTCCTTCTTCATCCCTTGCCTCACCTGACATTAAGTAACATTAAAAATATTGTATATATAATTTCATTTGTTTTATACATAAAATGTATACTTAGACTCTACAACATTTATCAGTGACATGTCAGTGACATGTAATTTGTGTCATAGTGTAATTTATCACATATATAATTTGAACATACACTCACCTAAAGGATTATTAGGAACACCATACTAATACTGTGTTTGACCCCCTCTCGCCTTCAGAACTGCCTTAATTCTACGTGGCATTGATTCAACAAGGTGCTGAAAGCATTCTTTAGAAATGTTGGCCCATATTGATAGGATAGCATCTTGCAGTTGATGGAGATTTGTGGGATGCACATCCAGGGCACGAAGCTCCCGTTCCACCACATCCCAAAGATGCTCTATTGCGTTGAGATCTGGTGACTGTGGGGGCCATTTTAGTACAGTGAACTCATTGTCATGTTCAAGAAACCAATTTGAAATGATTCGAGCTTTGTGACATGGTGCATTATCCTGCTGGAAGTAGCCATCAGAGGATGGGTACATGGTGGTCATAAAGGGATGGACATGGTCAGAAACAATGCTCAGGTAGGCCGTGGCATTTAAACGATGCCCAATTGGCACTAAGGGGCCTAAAGTGTGCCAAGAAAACATCCCCCACACCATTACACCACCACCACCAGCCTGCACAGTGGTAACAAGGCATGATGGATCCATGTTCTCATTCTGTTTACGCCAAATTCTGACTCTACCATCTGAATGTCTCAACAGAAATCGAGACTCATCAGACCAGGCAACATTTTTCCAGTCTTCAACTGTCCAATTTTGGTGAGCTCATGCAAATTGTAGCCTCTTTTTCCTATTTGTAGTGGAGATGAGTGGTACCCGGTGGGGTCTTCTGCTGTTGTAGCCCATCCGCCTCAAGGTTGTGCGTGTTGTGGCTTCACAAATGCTTTGCTGCATACCTCGGTTGTAACGAGTGGTTATTTCAGTCAAAGTTGCTCTTCTATCAGCTTGAATCAGTCGGCCCATTCTCCTCTGACCTCTAGCATCAACAAGGCATTTTCGCCCACAGGACTGCCGCATACTGGATGTTTTTCCCTTTTCACACCATTCTTTGTAAACTCTAGAAATGGTTGTGCGTGAAAATCCCAGTAACTGAGCAGATTGTGAAATACTCAGACCGGCCCGTCTGGCACCAACAACCATGCCACGCTCAAAATTGCTTAAATCACCTTTCTTTCCCATTCTGACATTCAGTTTGGAGTTCAGGAGATTGTCTTGACCAGGACCACACCCCTAAATGCATTGAAGCAACTGCCATGTGATTGGTTGATTAGATAATTGCATTAATGAGAAATTGAACAGGTGTTCCTAATAATCCTTTAGGTGAGTGTATATGTCAAAATATGTATTATACATGCATAAACATATATGGGATAAATTTATATGTCAATATATGGAATCGTTCCCATTTCTAATAGTTTTCATGTTTTTACTTTATATGAGCATATATTGCATATATTGATATTTCATATATGTACATATATTACATTTCTGTATGGGAGTGCCCATGTGAGAGGAGGCAGTGCCACATCACTGTGATTGGCTGTGATAATGCCCGCCTCTCATGCTCACAAATTGAACTGAATAAGTGAAACTGGTGGAAATGAACCAACATTTTACAAAGTACTCACCAAATTAAACAGCACCACTTTCAGTTATGAGAGGCTGTAAATGAACCTAAAATGATGTTGAAATGGTAAGCCGGTCAGTTTATATATATATTTCAATCATGATAACTCTCTGAATAGTTTTAGCATGTTATTGAATATGGTAATGTTACTGTGTTTGGTATTGGCAGGCTAGATCTGCTACGCTGCTGCGGCAGAGCATGTATGGACTTGCTACTGCTAATAGATACACACACACCGCTGTGAGCATGTAAGATATGCTGAAATAGACATACATAAATCCTGTAGCAGATCTAGGCAGGTGGAGCTGGGGGAGGTGGAGGGGGTCACTTCAACCTGTGGCAACAGTGTAAAAGTATCCCAATTCCACAGGAAAACCACAGACTTGGCAACACTGGCTGCAGGACTAGATTACAAAGAATGAACCAGACCACTCAAAAAAAATTGCATATTATCTAAAGAAATATGCATTCTGCATTTTAGGGGAAATCAATTCATGCCTTGTTTTTATAATTTTATAATTTGTTACATTTATATAGCGCTTTACATATGGAAGGGGGAATCTCCTCAAATCATACACTGTTCGTTCATTGGCCAGAGGAGAACTGGCCCTCCGACTGAGCCTGGTTTCTCCCAAAGTTTTTTCCTCCATTCTGTCACCTGATGGAGTTTTGGTCCCTTGCCACCGTCCTTGCCTTTGGCTTTTGTCTTGCTTAGTTGGGGACACTAAATATTCAACTATTTTACTGATCTGCCTGCATTGACACCACATGAGAATTGAACGGAGTTGGACGAATCAAATTTTGTTGCATTATGTTCCTGTTACCACTGTAAAACTGCTTTGAAACAATCTGTACTGTAAAAAGCGCTGTATAAATAAAGGTGACTTGACTTGACTTGACATGATGCAACGGCAACCATAGTGCACCAGAATGCCCACCACACACCAGCTTATTGGTGGAAAGGAGACAGAGTGATGAAAACAATCAGTGGATATATAGGGATGATTAGAAGGCCATGATAATGGACAGAGACCAATGGGCAAATTTGTCCAGGATGCCGGGGTTACACCCCTACTCTTTTTTCAAAAGACATCCTGAGATTTTTAATGACCACAGAGTGTCAGGACCTCGGTTTAACGTCTCATCCAAAGGACGGTGCTTTTTTGACAGTATAGTGTCCCCATCACTACACTGGGGCATTAGGAACCACACAGACTGCAGGCTAAGTGCCCCCTGCTGGCCTCACTAACACCTCTACCAGCAGCAACCTAGTTTTCTCAGGAGGTCTCACATCCAGACGCTGACCAGGCTCAACCCTGCTTAGCTTCAGTGGGCAACCAGTCTTGGGATACAGGGTAGAACAGATGTCATTGTGAATAAAATCCATGATCCAAAGCACTCTGCCATAAAATCTGAGCCATCATGCATGAAATGAATCTATATACAATAAAATATAGTGTATAAAATCACTTAAAATACACAAATCAAGCTGTTTATACTGCTAAACAGACAGACATTAAGAGTGGCTTGTTGCTGCCCATTACTTAAGCCTGTGATTTAAATCTTGCTCAATGTCATGCGGCAGTGGCTTGGCTGACAGGAAGGCTACTTCTCATTGCTTCAGTAATATCCTGTAGTCTTTTCCCTTAAAGACAAGTGCAACACTCAAAAGCCCAGATCAATTTCATGGCTGGATTCATCTCAGACATTTACCACACACATCAGCCTGGCACACTAATCATACCCACACACCAGGCATCTGTTTGCTGGGGGAAAAAAGGAAAACAAAGTACTTAATCAATATTTTTGTCTGGTTTTCCAGTAAAAGCATCTAAACTTCTTTGAAACAAGATATAGTTACTGACAAAATATGAATCCATGTCAAAATATATTTTTTAAAGTTAATTTTTCTTACCCCCAGAGGTAATTTTCAGATCTCAGTATTCAGGGGGCTCAGTCTCCTAAACTGAACGTGAGATTAATATTTCTTGCCTGGAGTAAGAGGCATCACAAGTGCAAATCTTCAAATCTGTCAACTTTATATATAAACCAATAAAATAGCATATATGAGTTTGTAGATACACTGTCGTTTAAAAGTTTGAGGTCAGACATTTTTTAAGAAATTAATACTTATATTCAGCAAAAACACATTAAATTGATCAAAAGTGACAGTAAAGACATATATAACATTTCAAAAGATTTCTATTTCAAATAAATGCTGTATATGCATGCATATCTGCCACCAATTATTATTAGAATGGAGAGTATTCAGATGAAAAAAAAGGTTGTTTAATTCATTTAATTCAACATTTTTGGAAAGGCTGACATGAAATGCAGGGGGTTGAAGCCTCCTGAAATAAGGTTCAGAAAAGTTTATGCTATCCTCTTTTTTTCTTGTTTCAAACATAAACTAAGTCTTTGTATATTTATGCTTAAATAAATAAAATGTAACAGGTAAGAATTTTGCTTCTTGGGCAAATTGATCTTGTTTTAGGGCCATTTAGAAGTTTTTCTTTGGAAAAAGGATAACAAAATAGGATTAAGAAAATTATATTTCATGTGTTTGCATGTGTCCGATTATGATTGCAATAAAGTCAAATCCAACTCCATATATTGAGAGCTTGTTCCAGGAATAGCAGCATCATGATACCATTTGCATCTTTAATCTCATCTAAATCAAACAGCTCTGCCGTTTGTGAGGTTTCTTTGATCATCCTCTGAAATAAAGAGCCTTTGAAGACCCTGGGTTCATTCTTCATGTAGTCAGAGAATAAAGAGTAGGCATTTTGCCCATGCTAAGAAAATGAGACTCGCTGAGACTCTCAAGCTCATCGCTCACTGTGAAGATCTGACACGCGCTCTCCGAGGCCTCATAAAGTGTACGTCACCCGTGTGACATCTGTTACCTGTGGGCTCATATAGAGCTTCCAGTATATATATATATATATATATATATATATATATATATATATATATATATATATATATATATATATATGATCAAAAGAGAGAACAGAGCCCACTTAAATTAGCTTGTCAGGTTTCACATTGACTTCAGCACAATATTTCGATTCACTGTTTCTCTGTCAAACGAAGCGTACGTGCACTGATCAATGTGACGTTATATTGTGAAAAGAAATTCATTAAAATAGAGGTGAGAATAAGTATATCACCTAGTCAGAGAGAAAAAGAGGTGTCAGAGCAAAAGGCCATGAACACTTGCAGCTTCACTTTCCAACGGTCTTAAATAGCCCTCATTAGTGGCTGATTCACTGATTCAGACTGACCTCTCAGAGCTACGGAGGCGTCAAGGTGCTGGATGCAGGAAATTCTGTAATATTTGCAACTTGTATATTAGACATGTCAGATATACAGCCCCCGTGGTCTCATGACACTCTTTACACTGTGGGGAGTTTATCCTGCAAATATGATCATAATGGAACTGTCACTTGAGCAAATGTCATTTACTGGAAGTCTCCGGGTCAAGTTTGACATTACTGCTTTTGGGTGAGATTGATTTGAGACCTTTTCAGGGAGAAGGCCTACTTGAATTTGTCATAGCAACACTTAATGAGGGTTTTGCGGTGACTGGTATACATTGGACATACAACTAGCAATCGAATACAGTAGTAAAACTTTGAAATGTTATATATTAACCCTTTCCCTGCCATTGACAGAAATTTCCATAATTTGTAAGAAAACGCTTCCCCGTCTTTGATGGAATTTTCCAGGTTTTTCGTGTTTCCGAAAGAATCTCCTGTTTAAAACACATGCGAAGAAGATGCAAAAACAAGCGATATCATATGTAAGCATATGCATATGTAAAATAACACGATCATCAACATTGAACAGCATATAAATAAAAACTGCCTAATGTTACTGAATTAAGTCAAGTCAAGTCAACTTTATTTATATAGCGCTTTTTACAATGCAGATTGTTTCAAAGCAGCTTCACAGTGTTAAACAGGAGAATAATGAACAGAATTTGATTCGGCTGTACAGCCGCTCTGGAGAAAACGGTGATGTCATCAGCTCATTTCAATTATCATATATATTCAAGTAATGTAGTTGATATAATTTAGTTTAGTAATTAAATTTATTTGGATATTTATTTGAAAATTTTGTGTCCCCAACTGACCAAGCCAGAGGCGACAGTGGCAAGGAACCAAAACTCCATCAGGTGTCCTAATGGAGAAAAATAAACCTTGGGAGAAACCAGGCTCAGTCGGGGTGCCAGTTCTCCTCTGGCCAATTAACAAACAGTGTATGTTTATTATTTTGGCAGCCTTATAGGTCAGAAGTAATATTAGATCGGATTATTCGAAAGATCGGAGGCATCACACCGGGTTTATTGAGGATGGCGTGTCAATTAAACAATTATTAAATAGGAATATTCAAAATATCGGAGTCATCACGCCGGAGATGGATCCATTGAGGATGCCATGTCGATGAGCAATTTCAGAGGGTAGACTAATTGACACGGTCTCTGCAGACACTTCAGGGATGCGTTGGTAATGTCTGGGCGCTGGTCCACCATCTGATCTGGATACGGCCCGGATCCGGCTGACTGCAGTAAACCTCGGGATAAACAGAGAGACTAACATTAGCGTAGATGCCATTCCTCTTATGATGTAACGAGTACATCAGGTGTTATGGGAAGTGTTCCCGGTTCCGGCTGACCTAGTTAATGCAGCCTAACAATTTGAATAAAATATAAATTAAAATGTTTTATGTGTATGCCATAGTAAAGAGATGCGTTTTTAGTCTAGATTTAAACTGACAGAGTGTGTCTGCTTCCCGAACAATGCTAGGAAGGCTGTTCCAGAGTTTGGGTGCTAAATAGGAAAAGGATCGACCGCCTGCAGTTGATTTTGATATTCTAGGTATTATCAACTGGCCAGAGTTTTGAGACCGCAATAGACGTGATGGAGTATAATGCGTTAAGAGCTCGCTCAAGTACTGGGGAGCTAAACCATTTAGTGATTTGTAAGTAATTAGCAAGATTTTAAAATGTATGCGATGTTTAATAGGGAGCCAGTGCAGTGTTGACAGAACCGGGCTAATATGGTCATACTTCCTGGTTCTAGTAAGAACTCGAGCTGCTGCGTTTTGGACCAGCTGCAGTTTATTTATTAAGCGAGCAGGGCAACCACCCAGTAGAGCATTACAATAATCTAGCCTTGAGGTCATGAATGCATGAACTAACTGTTCAGCATTTTGCATTGAAAGCATATGCCGTAATTTAGATATATTTTTAAGATGGTAGAATGCAGTTTTACAGATGCTAGAAACGTGGCTTTCAAATGAGAGATTGGTATCAAAGAGCACACCCAGGTTCCTAACTGACGACGAGGACTTGACAGAGCAGCCATCAAGTGTTAGACAGTATTCTAGGTTACTACATGTGGAGTTTTTTTGTCCAATAATTAAAAATTCAGTTCCCTTTCAGTCGGTCACGTTCGACGTACGTCGGAACTGACCGACGAATTGGGATCTATTTTCAGAGACCAATCTACTTCGAGTGTTTAAAAACGAGCCAATGAGAATTGGCATGCGGTAGACGCGTCCCACGCTCCGCCCCGCAGCGCGGGTATAAATACGGAAGTGGAAGTACCGCATATCGCTTTCAACTTCGGAGCCGAACATTCATGCGTTTGTTCCTACGAAGAGTGTTTCCTGACGAACAGAGAGAGTTGGAGTTCTGCCAGTGTCGGTGTGACGGTGCCTGCAGCGGTGGTCGCGAAAAAACAAACAGCTGTTTTTACAGCTTTGGGCATTTTGAGTGCTCTCAGCGGGCTTGCACCTTTGAACCGCTGCGAGCCGCGGCCATTTCCCCTGCGTGCCTCGGCACTGATCAGAGCATTTCCTCTAAAAGAGCAACACGGTTTGACCCTGCGTCTTTTTCAAGATGTCATTCAAACCGTGTGTTTCTGGATGCCGTCGTTACCTGTCCCCAGCTGACGGACACGATCGCTGTCTCACGTGTTTGGGCGTTCAGCACGCTGAGGCGGCTTTCGTGGATGACTCATGTTCCCATTGCGGGAATATGACCATCGCAGTACTACGGTCCAGGCTCGACTACCTTGAAAGAGGTGGAGTCCCATTGCGCATCCCCCGATCTAGTGGCCCTCCTGCTCCGAAGCAGAGGGCTGCTACTTTGGCTGATACCTTTGGTGGGGACCTGAGGGTTACTGTGAGGGCACTCCCGCCGGGCCAACAGGCTCCTCGGGCCCCTCCCCCCTCCACTGCGCCGGTTGAGCTTCCGGAAGAGCATGCTGGTCCTTCCCGCGGGGGGCCAGCTGTTACTTTTGGGGCTCCGGTTGAGGATATGGTTTCGATCGCCGCATCGGGGGACGAGCTAATGGACTCTGGAGATGAAGATTCGGCTGCGCTGCCCCCTTCGGGTGTGGTAGCGTTGCCCGAGTCTGATCCAGAGCTCACGGCTATGCTTTCCCGGGCCGCCGCGAGTGTCGGGCTCGAGTGGAACCCTCCACCGCGTCCCGAACCCTCGCGGCTGGACGATTGGTATCTCGGGACGGCCCGTGCTGGTTCTCAGCGCCCCGCCCCAGTGCCCTTCTTCCCGGAAGTGCATCAGGAGCTCACGAAGTCGTGGACAGCGCCCTATAGCGCTAGAAACCGATCGACTGACTCCTCCGTCCTCACTACCCTCGACGGTGGCGCGGCGAAGGGTTACGTGGAGATCCCCCCAGTGGAGCGGTCGGTTGCGATGCAACTGTGTCCTAAGACCGCTACCGACTGGCGGGGAAATCCGCGTCTCCCCTCCCGGGCATGTAAGTTCTCGTCCGGGCTAACCGGCAAGGCTTACACGGCCTGTGGAGAAGCCGCGTCATCTCTGCATGCCATGGCGCTCCTGCAGGTCTACCAGGCCAAAGCGCTCATGGAATTGCACGAGGGTAGTTCCGACCCAGGGGTTATGCAGGAACTGCGTACCGCGACGGACCTCGCCCTCAGGGCGACGAAAGTCACCGCACGCTCCCTGGGTCGGGCGATGTCCACACTTGTGGTCCAGGAACGCCACCTGTGGCTGAACCTGGCAGATATGCGTGAGACCGACAAAGTGCGGTTCCTCAACGCCCCTGTCTGTCAGGCCGGCCTCTTCGGCGACGCGATCGAGAACTTCGCCCAACAGTTCTCGGTTGCCCAGAAGCAGACGGAGGCGATTAAAAATATCCTGCCCCGGCGACCTGCTGCTGCTTCCACCCAGTCGCCGGCTGCAGCGCCCCCGCCTGCTCGTCGCCGAGGGCGTCCCCCGGCGTCTGCCTCCGCCCCTGCCAAGCCAAAGCAGCAGCCTCCACCGGCAAAGCAGGGCGCCAGGCGCAAGGGGGCCGCCCAACCCGTCCAGGGCCCCGCTGTCTCTGCAGGCAAGCGCAAGGGTAAGCGGCCCTGAGACGGGCAGCCCAGGGAGGAGAGGAGCTGTTCTCGGGGAGGTGGTGTCCGCACCCCTCCTCCCCCCGGAGGAGGACCGGGGGGAGAATGTCCACACTGGTATCAACATCCTGCCGCTGGCTCTCCGGAGTCCAGCGGTACCCACATTCTCAATAAAAGAGCAGTTTCCTCCCTCCCTGGGCCCCAAGAGGGTCAGGTTGGCAGTGTGCGACGCCCCCGGGCCTTGCCACTCCTTTCCTCCCCTCTCCCCCTCGCCAGGGGGCAGCAGTGTGGGCACCGAGAACGCCCCCGGGCCTTCTCACCCTCACTCTGCCCCACCCTGGAGTACTCAAGCAACACTCCGGGCCGCCTCCGGGCCTCCCGAGTCGGGCCTGGGTACTCCATCTCGCTGCCTCACCCCGGGCACGTCTGTGGTGCCGTTGGTCCCGCTTGTTCGGTCTCTGGGGGCCTGGCTAGGTCTTCCCAGGCCGTCTCGCTGGCTCATCCGTACCATCAGACTCGGCTATGCGATTCAATTCGCCCGCCGGCCTCCCAAGTTCACGGGCATCCTCTTCACCTCAGTGCGGAGTTGCGATGCCCATGTCTTGCGGTCCGAGATCGATGTCCTGCTGGCGAAGGACGCGGTCGAGCCGGTTCCTCCGGCCGATATGAGGGCGGGGTTTTACAGCCCCTACTTCATTGTGCCCAAGAAAGGGGGTGGGTTAAGACCAATCCTGGACCTGCGTGTCCTGAATCGGGCCCTGCACAAGCTCCCGTTCAGAATGCTAACGCAGAAACGCATTTTCGAATGCATCCGTCCCCGGGATTGGTTCGCAGCGATCGACCTGAAGGACGCGTACTTTCATGTCTCCATTCTCCCTCGACACAGACCGTTCCTTCGCTTTGCGTTCGAGGGGAGGGCATTTCAGTACAAAGTCCTGCCCTTCGGGCTGTCCCTGTCGCCTCGCGTCTTCACGAAAGTCGCAGAGGCAGCCATTGTTCCGCTCAGAGAACGCGGCGTTCGTATTCTCAACTATCTCGACGACTGGCTCATACTGGCCCAGTCCCGGGAGCAGTTGTGCGAACACAGGGACCTGGTGCTACGTCACCTCAGCCTGTTGGGCCTTCGGGTCAACCGAGAGAAGAGCAAACTCTGTCCCACGCAGAGGATCTCTTATCTCGGTATGGAGCTGGACTCGGTCAACCGGACTGCGCGCCTCACAGAGGAGCGAGTCCGGTCAGTGTTGAACTGCTTGAATACGTTCAAAGGCAGGACAGCGGTCCCACTGAAATTCTTTCAGAGGCTCCTGGGGCATATGGCATCTGCAGCCGCGGTAACGCCGCTCGGATTGCTTCATATGAGACCGCTTCAATGCTGGCTTCACGACCGAGTCCCGAGATGGGCGTGGCAGCGCGGCCAGTACCGGGTCTCAGTTACTCCTTACTGTCGCCAAACCTTCAATCCGTGGGCGGACCCTGCCTTTCTACGGGCCGGAGTGTCCCTAGAACAGGTGTCCAGGCATGCTGTGGTTTTCACGGATGCCTCTTCCACGGGTTGGGGGGCCACGTACAACGGGCACTCAGTTGCGGGTCTGTGGACGGGGCCCCAACTGCGTTGGCATATCAATTGCCTAGAGCTTCTGGCAGTACGTCTCGCCCTGGGCCGCTTCAAAAAGCCGCTACAGGGAAAACACGTTCTGGTCCGTACGGACAGCACTGCGGCCGTTGCGTACATCAACCGTCAGGGTGGTCTACGCTCCCGTTGCATGCTCCGGCTCGCCCGCCATCTCCTCCTGTGGAGTCAGAAGCGTCTGAGGTCGCTTCGGGCCATTCACATCCCAGGTGCGCTGAACCAGACAGCCGACGAGCTCTCTCGTCAGCCGACACCTCCGGGAGAGTGGCGACTCCACCCCCGGAGCGTCCAGCTGATATGGGACCTCTTCGGAGCCGCGCAGGTAGACCTGTTCGCCTCTCCGGACTCGACCCATTGCCAGTTGTATTACTCCCTGTCCGGGGGCACCCTCGGTACAGATGCACTGGCGCACAGCTGGCCCCGGGACCTACGCAAGTATGCGTTTCCCCCAGTGAGCCTTCTCGCACAGACACTGTGCAAGGTCAGGGAGGACGAGGAGCAGGTCTTGTTAGTTGCGCCCTACTGGCCCAACCGGACCTGGTTCTCCGAACTCTCACTCCTCACGACAGCCCCTCCCTGGCCGATCCCCCTGAGGAAGGACCTGCTTTCTCAGGGGCGGGGCACTCTATGGCACCCGCGTCCAGACCTCTGGAGACTCCATGTCTGGTCCCTGGACGGGACGCGGAGGTTCTAGGTGGTCTGCCACAGGCAGTGGCAGACACCATCGCTTCAGCTAGAGCCCCCTCTACAAGGCACCTCTATGCGCTGAAGTGGAACCTGTTCGTTGAATGGTGTTCTTCCCGCCGGGAAGACCCCCGAAGGTGTTCGATTAATGTCGTGCTTTCTTTCCTACAAGATGGGTTGGAGAGAAGGCTGTCTCCCTCCACCCTCAAAGTGTACGTCGCCGCAATAGCGGCGTATCACGATGTAGTTGAAGGTAAGTCCTTAGGTAAGCACGACTTAATCGTCAGGTTCCTCAGAGGTGCGAGGAGACTAAATCCTCCTCGGCCAACCTCGGTACCCTCTTGGGACCTAGCCCTGGTGCTCAGAGCGCTCCAGGGCCCTCCCTTCGAGCCTTTACAGTCAGTCGAGCTAAACATCCTGTCCATGAAGACAGTGCTCCTGATTGCATTGGCCTCAATCAAGAGGGTAGGGGACCTGCATGCACTTTCGGTCAACGAATCGTGCCTAGAATTCGGGCCGGCCAACTCTCACGTTGTCCTGAGACCCCGGCCTGGATATGTGCCCAAGGTTCCCACCACTCCCTTCCGGGACCAGGTGGTGAACCTGCAAGCGCTGCCTTCGGAGGAGGCAGACCCAGCCCTAGCTTTGCTCTGTCCCGTCCGCGCTCTTCGCGCCTACGTGGACCGAACTCAAAGCTTTAGAACCTCAGAACAGCTCTTCGTCTGTTACGGGGGCCAGCAGAAGGGAAAGGCTGTCTCCAAGCAGAGGTTAGCCCACTGGATAGTGGATGCTATCGTCTTGGCTTACCAGTCCCAAGACGTGCCTTGCCCGCTCGGGGTGCGAGCTCACTCCACTAGGAGTGTAGCTTCCTCCTGGGCGCTGGCTCAAGGCGCCTCGCTGACAGACATATGTAGAGCTGCGGGCTGGGCGACACCTAACACGTTCGCTAGATTTTATAGCCTCCGTGTAGAGCCGGTATCTTCCCGCGTCCTCGCCCCCAGTGGCCAGTAGCGCTAAGTACCCGTTCTAGTGTCGGCTTGCATACGCCACTCCCGCCTCCGGGCCGGATACGTGCGTCTATTGTCTCCAGTTGTGTTCCCCGGAAACGGCTAACCCTGTCGAGCTCCTCCGTCACCCCTTCGGTGTCAGACGTTGCGGCCGTCTGACATCAGGCCTACACCCGTATGCTTGTGGAACGTGTGTGTTAGGCTGGGTTCCATATGTAGCGGTTCCCTAACGGCAACCCCATATGTGTATTCTCCACGGTACCAGCTACCCTACTCGGCTAGCCCCGTGTCTTTCCCTTGACAGAGCCCGCTCTGTCGTCTCTGGTGGTGTTCTTTCCCCCCTGGGACCAGGTTGGATCCACCCCAGAGACTGCCATAGGTAGCACTACCCTGCTAGGTTAGTCCTTATGAGTAATTCCACCTCTCCTTCCTCTGAAGGACGTGGCTCCGCAGCGTACCATCTCCTGAGACGGGCACGCTTTCCCAGCGTTATCCAATAGTCACGCTGAGTGGGTCTTGCAGGAACAGCAGTGACTGGCCTCCCTGACTGGAGCCCTGACTTCCGCACCAACCTAGGTGTGGTCCAGCGAGCTCGGTCAGGGCGCTGGAAGGGCCAGCATCTCTGGCGTGTTAGTAGGGATCCCAATTCGTCGGTCAGTTCCGACGTACGTCGAACGTGACCGACTGAAAGGGAACGTCTCGGTTACGTATGTAACCCTCGTTCCCTGAAGGAGGGAACGGAGACGTACGTCCCGTCGCCAGGTGCTGTGCTTCAGCTGTAGGCCGAGCCACTTAGCCGGCTCCTCAGTTGTAAAGCGATATGCGGTACTTCCACTTCCGTATTTATACCCGCGCTGCGGGGCGGAGCGTGGGACGCGTCTACCGCATGCCAATTCTCATTGGCTCGTTTTTAAACACTCGAAGTAGATTGGTCTCTGAAAATAGATCCCAATTCGTCGGTCAGTTCCGACGTACGTCTCCGTTCCCTCCTTCAGGGAACGAGGGTTACATACGTAACCGAGACGTTTTTTCTGAATTAAGTTGCAGGAAATTACTAGTCATCCTATTTTTTATATCAGCTATGCATTCCGTTAATCTTGTGAATTGGTAAGTTTCGTCAGGGCGTAAAGAAATATAGAGCTGAGTATCGTCAGCATAACAATGAAAACTAACGCCATGCTTCCTAATGATATCTCCCAGTGGTAGCATGTACAGGGTGAAAAGCAACGGTCCTAGCACTGAGCCCTGTGGTACTCCATACTGAACTTGTGATCGGTGTGAGATCTCTTCATTTACTGCTACAAACTGAAAACGGTCAGATAAGTATGATTTAAACCATGTCAATGCAATTCCACTAATGCCAACATAATTTTCGAGTCTATTCAAAAGAATGTTGTGGTCGATGGTATCGAATGCAGCGCTAAGATCGAGTAACACTAACAGAGAGATACAACCACGATCGGATGATAAGAGTAAATCATTTGTAACTCTAATGAGAGCAGTCTCAGTACTATGATGTGGTCTAAATCCTGACTGGAAAACCTCACAGATACCATTTTTTTCTAAAAAGGAGCATAATTGTGAGGACACTGCCTTTTCTAGTATTTTTGACAGAAAGGGTAGATTTGAGATTGGCCTGTAATTGACTAATTCTGTAGGGTCAAGTTGCGTTTTTTTAATAAGTGGTTTAATAATAGCCAACTTAAAAGTTTTCGGTACATATCCTAAAGTCAAGGATGAATTAATGATATTAAGAAGAGGATCTATGACCTCTGGAAGCATCTCTTTTAGTAGTTTAGTCGGTATAGGGTCGAGCATACATGTTGTTGATTTAGATGATTTAACGAGTTTAGCCAATTCTTCTTCTCCTATAGCAGTGAATGAATGTAATTTTTCCTCAGTGACACTACAATGCTCTGTCTGATGTGATACAGTAGTAGACGGCTGCATGGTTATAATTTTTTTCCTAATATTATCAATCTTACAAGTAAAGAAGTTCATAAAGTCATTACTGCTGTGCTGTTGGCAGACATCAGAAGTTGAAGCTTTATTTTTGGTTAATTTAGCCACTGTATCGAATAAATACCTAGGGTTGTGTTTGTTTTCTTCTAAGAGAGTCGAGAAATAAGCAGATCTAGCAGTTTTTACAGCCTTGCTGTATGAAATCATGCTCTCTTTCCACGAAATGCGAAAAACTTCCAGTTTTGTTTTCTTCCAGCTGCGCTCCATTTTTCTGGCTGCTGTTTTAAGGGCCCGGGTGTGCTCGTTGTACCACGGCGTTGGACTATTCTCTTTAATCTTCTTTAAGCGCAGAGGAGCAACTATCTCTAAAGTGCTGGGAAAGAGAGAGTCAATAGTTTCTGTTGCAACATCGAGTACCTCTAGGCTATCTGGGATGCTGAGGAGATGAAACTGATGAGGAAGTTTATTTACAAAGAAATCTTAAGTCGCAGCAGTGATAGTCCTGCCATATTTGAAGCGAGGGGACGGCTTTGCAGCCTTTGCTAAATTAAGTATACATGATACTAGGTAATGATCTGAGATGTCATCGCTCTGCTGCAGAATTTCAACAGTATCAACATTTATTCCATGTGACAATATTAGGTCTAGAGTATGATTACGGAGATGAGTGGGTCCTGATACGTGTTGCCTAACTCCAATAGAGTTTAGAATGTCTCTAAATGCCAATCCCAATGCGTCTTTTTCATTGTCTACATGGATATTAAAATCACCAACAATTAGGACTTTATCTGTAGCCAGTACTAACTCTGATAAAAAATCAGCAAATTCTCTGATAAAGTGTGTATTGTGCCCTGGTGGCCTATATACAGTAGCCAACACAAATGTTAAACAGGATTTATCAATTTCACTACATAACGTTACGTAAAGCACCAAAACTTCAAAATAATTATATTTGAAACTAGACTTCTGAGTAATACTGAAGATATTATTATAAATTACAGCAACACCTCCCCCTTTACCTTTCAGACGCGGCTCGTGTTTATAACAATAATCTTGTGGGGTGGACTCATTTAAAGTAATGTAGTCGTCAGGTTTTAGCCAGGTTTCTGTCAAACACAGCACATCTAGATTATTATCTGTAATCATATCATTAACAATAAGCGTTTTAGAGGAAAGGGATCGAATATTCAGCAGCCCGAGCTTTATCATTTGATCATCTGTATTATATCTGTTGTTTATTTGTTGGACATCAATTACATTTTTACCGTTGAATAGTTTTGGTGTTTTTTTGTATTTACTAATTCGTGGAACAGACACAGTCTCTATGTGATAATAGCTAGGTGAAAGAGTCTCTATGTGCTGGGATTTATCTGACTTCTGTGACGCGAGACAGCTAGCAGATGGTCGGGTAAGCCAGTCCGTCTGCTTCCTGACCTGGGCCCTAGTTAGTCAAGGTTTAGCTTTAAGACTATGTGCCAAATTACTAGAGAGAAGAGCGGCACCACCCCAGGAGGGATGGATACCATCTCTTTTCAACAGGTCAGGTCTGCCCCAAAAGCTTTTCCAATTGTCTATGAACCCTATGTTATTTTGCGGACACCACTTAGACAACCAGCCATTGAGTGATGATAGTCTGCTAAGTATCTCATCACTCCTTTTAATGGGGAGGGGACCAGAGCAAAAAATCCGGTTTGCCATCGTACTTGCGAGTTCACACACCTCTTTAATGTTAATTTTGGTGATCTCCGACTGGCGAAGTCGAACATCATTAGTGCCGACGTGAATAATAATCTTAGAGAATTTACGATTAGCATTAGCCAGCACTTTTAAATTTGCTTTGATGTCAGGCGCTCTGGCTCCCGGTAAACATGTGACTATGGTGGCTGGTGTCTCTATTTTCACGTTCCGTGTAATAGAATCGCCAATAACTAGGGCACTTTCAACAGGATTCTCAGTGGGTGCATCACTGAGTGGGGAGAACCTGTTTGATGTTCTAATCGGAACGGAAGAGTGGTTTTTTGATCCGCGACTATGCCGTCTCACCGTCACCCAGTTGCCCTGCTGCACGGGCTCTACAGCCGGAACCGAACAATGTACAGATTTCACTGAGCTAGTCGCATCCAAAGCAGTGTCTAAAGCTGTTTTGTTCTCACTACTCTCAAATAAAATCTGGATGTGTGTCTCTAATTCTGAAATCTTCTCCGTCAGTCTGACTATCTCCTTACATTTATCACATGTGAAGCCCTGTTCACCAACAGAGACAGATATACTAAACATGAAACATGTAGTGCAGGTGACAATAAAAGGAGAAGACATGGCTTACCGTATTTGTTGATTAATACAACTTACCACAGTTGTTTGATGGACTAGTAAAGGCACGAGAGACAAAACAGGAAACCCGGATGCACAAATGGCAGGCTAACAGGCTAGTGAAATGCTAACGCGTTGTGAAATGCTAACACGTTGTGATAGTGATTTAAATTAAAAGCTAACAATGTCAATTTTAACGTGATAGGAAATATTAAACAATATATGGTGATGAGTAAGTTATATTTAGCAGTATAAACAACAGTATAAACAGTATAAACAACAAGAAAAGATATCAAATAGAGATTCAACATTTAAATCAAATAGAGAATTAAATGTTGACCCAGGACGAGCTATAGGGCTGTGCAAGCTTTAGGGGTGTTGATGGACTTGATCTACTTTATCTGTGTTTTGATTATCGTTCTGAATGTGATCCAGATGTAGTCTTTGACAAAAACGTTTCTTTGAAAAATGTAAATGCTCAAAATTGTTTTTTTATGAAACTTACCCATATTCAAGTGTTAAAAAGAATGCATGAAGCTAGAATAAAACTTTTTTTAGTCTCTGTTCTTTCTTTTGAAATATTGCATGTTCAAATATTCATACAGCAAGATATTATGGGGGCCATTCAAATTTTGTGAAAATGATCAAAAACACTGGGGGTGGCTGGCAACATTTAAAAAAAATGCTGGTGGGGAAAGAGTTAATATAAAACGATATAAATAATATTAAAGGGGAACTATTATGCCCTTTTCCAAAGTCTTGATTTTGTTTATGGGGTCTACTAGAATAGGTTTTCATGCTTGGATGTTCAAAAACAGTGTCTGTTTAGTTCCAGTCTCTATGAAGCCCCTTCCTTCCGAAAAGCACAATATGCTCTGATTGGTCAGAGTTGTCACACCCCTTACCATACTAACGCAAACTCAACCAGGGCTGCGTTCATTCCCGATAAAAAGTTGCAAAAAAATTTTTAAACAGAAATGGTGGTGTGTTGAAGACTCTGTTCTGATGACGCAAGAGTTGCAACTATGGCAGCTGAGAAGGCCAATCTTTGTGTTTCAGAGCCTGATTAAATCGGTATAAATACGTATTTAATACTGCTAAATACACTCGATGTTACAGTCACTACCCTTAACTTAAACTTGTCTTGCAGTGAAGCTCAAGCATTATCATCATATCATCATATTGATATGCTATATCTTTACAATAAAACTCTTAAAAATAAAAATAGACTTTTGTAAACGACTTTACTTGGACTCATTGTGCGAGCTGTCTCTTTAATACCGCGTGGTTTATATACGTGTTGCTGCTGATTTGGCTGACATTTATGACACACCCACCAAACAAGAGAAAACGTATCTCAAACACCGTTGCATACCTTTTCCAGGAAACATGTCGTTCAACCCGGAAACCGTAGCAAAATGTTGCGCACCGGTTTGAGCTTGAACGTGTCCCATAGTGATGGGCATTCCGGCTCTTTTTCGTGAGCTGGCTCGTTTGACTCGGCTCACTGAAAAGAGCCCATTCCTTTAGCTCACAAAAAAAAAAAATTATTTAACTATTCCAATTAAATTATTAAATGAAATCATACTTACAGTGTCTCACAATTTCTCTTTGTTATGAAAAAATAATACTATTAAACATTTGCATTTAAATTACAACATTTTAATGTATAGAAACATAAAAATAAAAAAAAACATTTTGAATCTGAACAACATAATAGAACCCATATTAAAGAAAAATAAATAACTGAAAAGATTTAAACTGGTCACTCTTTTTATCTCTTCTTTATTGCCATGTTATAACTAGCATGAACTATCTCACTAGTTATGTTATGTATAACTAGCACGCATGCACGCACACACACACACACACACACACACGCAGTATAATTGGTTGACACCGCGTGATTGACAGGAACAGAATGTGAGGCTGATCAGACAGTCGAAACGAATGTGTGTGCGTCTTTAGGCCTATATAATTTTTTTGTTGTTGTTTTTTGAATTAGTCTGTTATTTTAAATAACATTTAAATCATTCAGTATTTCATAATGATTTAATTTCTATAGGCTATATTTTAAGAAAATAGAGTCAGCTCTTCAGATATGCGAGCCAGCTCCCGACGTTCACCTACAAGGCGGACTCATTCACGAACGACCCATCACTAGTGTCCCAGGCCTCGCCTCACCTACTACCAGGAACTGCAAAAGCCCAAAAATAGGCAAAATTATAAAATGTCAGTTTTGAAAATGCAGAAGTGCAGAAGTATGAATTATCCATATACCATTTTTACTGTAGTCCAAGTTGTATTGTCCTTAACCTTGTATATACTAATAGTTTTTAAAGGTAAAGGGGTGCCACAAAACTTGCCCATGTTGGCATCTGCTTCTACCAAGTGAAAGATAATTTTGGGAAAAAAGATCAAGAAGTTGCTTGATGCAAAGCCTTTGACACTAACAAATTACATCCCTTCTGGGGCAAAAAAATGTAAACCAGTCCACACTGGTTTGCTGGTCTCCTAACCTAGTCAATCTGCTCTTTTGGTTGGTTTTAAAGGGGTTTGAGGCACTTTTTGGCTAATGAGGCTGGGAGACAAGCTAGGCAGCCAACTAAAGCTGATAAAAGAGCTTTTTTTTATTCATTATTTTGTTCATTGCATTATATTTGCATTTAACATTGCTTTGTTTTTTTAACAACCTACCAAGAACAAATTTGAAAAGACTGGCCCACCAGTTCAGTTCCACCAATCACTTTGCTCATAAGTGCATCACTTAGATGAATGACAACATGACAACAATGTATTAAAAACTGAAAAAGTTTGCATTTTTTACACACAGACGACACCATTATCAAAATGATCCCCGTTCACATGTATCCGCAAAAATGACTAAAAACGCTGTATTATGCATGCCAGGCCAGTAGATGCCGATGTCACTTTGTGAAGAAACACTACGTACCTATATTTTCACCTATAAACACTACGTACTTCTGACCTGTAATGTTACCAGAATCATAATCATACACTGTCTGTTCGTTGGCCAGAGGAGAACTGGCACCCCGACTGAGCCTGGTTTCTCCCAAGGTTTTTTTTTTTGTCCATTATGCCACCTGATGGAGTTTTGGTTCCTTGCAACTGTCACCTTTGGCTTGGCTTGCTCAGTTGGGGACACTAAATATTCAAATACATTTTCAACTAAATTACTGATCTGCCCGCATTGTCACTATATGATAATTGAACAGAGCGGGATGACACCAGCGTTTTCTCCAGAGCGGCTGTACAGCTGAATCAAATTCTGTTGCATTATTTCCTGTTTAATACTGTGAAGCTGCTTTGAAACAATCGGCATTGTAAAAAGTGCTATATAAATAAATGTGACTTGACTTGACTTGACTATAGACTGAACACATAATAGGCATAAACATCACCATTTTCACAAATTCGCATGTTTTACACAGAGATGATAATGGTATCCTTTTCAAAAACCTGCACTCTGAAACCTGTTTTCAAAAGTGTTTTTTTAGACCCTCAAAACACTGTTGTCGTATAAATGAACGGCCAAATGCATAAGTTTTCAATTTTTTGTTGAAAACGGTGTCATGTAAACAGCCCTTTAAAAAAGTCAGTGACCTTGATAGCTTTGTTTTATGTAGGTACAGTACAATAAGACAGAAATGCTTTGCTGTTTTTCTTTCATTTCTTACTTTGTCACTAAATACATTGCATGTTATTTCATGCAGTTTGTCACACAAATATGGCTCCCTTTGATTAAAATAACAGTGCTTGTGACCTTGGTAGAGTTTTTCCATCACTTGATGTTCTGTCGTCAAGGTTTATGGAGAAAATTAATTGAACTGCCGAGTTCTTTTGTTGGATCCCAAAGCAGTACATCAATGACTAAACACAATGAGTCTCATTTTGTGTTTACCAGCTGAATGGTTAAAGCTACTCAATTAAGCCGATTGTGATACTAATACTAACTTAACTTACTCTATTAGCTGCAGATTTGGGGGTGTGGAAAATGATCAAACTAATGTCAAATAATGAGATCATTGCAGTTTTTGATGTTTCTTCAGTTACATCGTTGTTACAGGTTAAATAATATCTGGTTTAACCAAAGGCTGCTAGTTATTATAGACCTACTATTTACTCAACTTTTCTCTGCATAACCCATCTTAAAGCAGCTCAGTATCTAAATGAGATGTTAAGGCCAGAAGATTTTTTCACTTCAGACAATTGCAGATATGCTTCGGCAGATGAAGTCATCTGCTAAGTTAAAGAGGAGAATGTCAGACATGATATAAATAATCTCTTTTTTTTGTAGAGCAAGTGAAAATCCAAAGAAATGAGAAGGAGGGAGAGAGAGAGAGAAGGGGGGAGAGAGAAGGGGAGAGAGAGAGAAAGAGAGAGAGAGAGAGAGAGAGAGAGAGAGGCAGAACAGAGAGTGTGAAAGTAACAGCTAGGTGGGAAGACCGAGAAAGGTCCTCCATATAGTCCCTAAGGAGATGTGTCACGGTATGCGGAGAGAGGAAGAGGGGTGAAAATGACACAAATTAGGCTAGAGACAGCATGTATGTCCCCAGTCACGGAAACTATTTCATTCTTCATGTGTGTGCCACTAAGTGTCACTAGAAAGAAAAACTCTACGAACCAACTTCAGATGCGATGACAGGATCTATCTATCTATCTATCTATCTATGTCTGTCTGTCTGTAAAGGTATTTCCCAAAAAATAAATCAAAACAAAAGGGAGTTTTAGAGAGGTTTTTTTACAAACACCACAGAGCAAAATAAAGGTTACAGTGGTGAGGAAAAAAATAGTGATAATTTCATGATTTACAAACTTACATATTTTATAAAGCAGATATAAATGTGTTAAAATTCATATAAAATATATAATTTAAAAAAAAAAATACATATATATATATACACTCACCTAAAGGATCATTAGGAACACCATACTAATACTGTGTTTGACCCCCTTTCGCCTTTAGAACTGCCTTAATTCTACGTGGCATTAATTAAACAAGGTGCTGAAAGCATTCTTTAGAAATGTTGGCCCATATTGATAGGATAGCATCTTGCAGTTGATGGAGATTTGTGGGATGCACATCCAGGGCACGAAGCTCCCGTTCCACCACATCCCAAAGATGCTCTATTGGGTTGAGATCTGGTGACTGTGGGGGCCATTTTAATAGTGAACTCATTGTCATGTTCAAGAAACCAATTTGAAATGATTCGAGCTTTGTGACATGGAGCATTATCCTGCTGGAAGTAGCCATCAGAGGATGGGTACATGGTGGTCATAAAGGGATGGACATGGTCATAAACAATGCTCAGGTAGGCCGTGGCATTTAAACGATGCCCAATTGGCACTAAGGGGCCTAAAGTGTGCCAAGAAAACATCCCCCACACCATTACACCACCACCAGCCTGCACAGTGGTAGCAAGGCATGATGGATCCATGTTCTCATTCTGTTTACGCCAAATTCTGACTCTACCATCTGAATGTCTCAACAGAAATCGAGACTCATCAGACCAGGCAACATTTTTCCAGTCTTCAACTGTCCAATTTTGGTGAGCTCGTGCTAATTGTAGCCTCTTTTTCCTATTTGTAGTGGAGATGAGTGGTACCCGGTGGGGTCTTCTGCTGTTGTAGCCCATCCGCCTCAAGGTTGTGCGTGTTGTGGCTTCACAAATGCTTTGCTGCATACCTCGGTTGTAACGAGTGGTTATTTCAGTCAAAGTTGCTCTTCTATCAGCTTGAATCAGTCGGCCCATTCTCCTCTGACCTCTAGCATCAACAAGGCATTTTCGCCCACAGGACTGCCACATACTGGATGTTTTTCCCTTTTCACACCATTCTTTGTAAACTCTAGAAATGGTTGTGTGTGAAAATCCCAGTAACTGAGCAGATTGTGAAATACTCAGACTGGCCCGTCTGGCACCAACAACCATGCCACGCTCAAAATGGCTTAAATCACCTTTCTTTCCCATTCTGACATTTAGTTTGGAGTTCAGGAGATTGTCTTGACCAGGACCACACCCCTAAATGCATTGAAGCAACTGCCATGTGATTGGTTGATTAGATAATTGCATTAATGAGAAATTGAACAGGTGTTCCTAATAATCCTTTAGGTGAGTGTATATATATAATTAATATTTCAAGTTAACATGTTTACCCTTAAACACATACCTCAGGTCTTTAGTGACCCGGGACATCATTCACATCATAAGTTTGTTTTGTTCATTGTCTGGTATTGTTGTGTTTGTGTGTTGTTATGCACACTGTTTCATTCGTTCATCTTCTGTTGTTCATCTCCTGATGGATATCCTTTTTTTTTTATTTGAAACAAATTGCATTACATACAAGAAACAGTAAAAGTTAAACAGCTTAGAGAGCGATACAAATCAAAGAGGTAATGTTTCCTAACAAGATAAGAGAGCACTCGTAGCCAAAACAAATTTACATTTGATCAATTATTTTTTCAGTGTGTACAACTTTGAGCTGCTTAATTAGTTTCACTTAACTTGAAGCCTAGGCAAAGCATTTCAGTACACATCCGCCGCCCAATTATAACTGCCTTTTGTGAAATATGTATTTGTGGTCTCAAGTATTGTTGATTTCATGCAGTTTCACCAGATATGTCATGGCTTCAGCGCAGTGTTAAATATAAACTAATCTTTCAGCCGTCTTCCCAGGATCAGCGCTCTGTTCTCAGGCTAGAGCTCTTGGCCTCTTCCATAATTTTGTCAATATCCCAGCTCCACAGGAGCCATCTTTTGGCCAGCAGTTTGGGAGGCTGTAGAAACGGCTAACGGATGTGGATGATGTGGGTGGGGTGGGGTTGTACACAGCTCAGAGGCTTGACAACATCTTCTGAGACTTTACCAACAAGAAGAGCCAGATCAGAGAGCCAAATATGACTGTGTATGCTGCTGCTAGCCTATAGAAAAAAAAAGGCAGCACAACCTAGTTTTTATGATGAAGCTGGTTGACAGAGAAAGCCTTCCTGGGTAAGCAAGATTTGTATGACACAAAAATACAACATTCCGTCAGTGTCGGGCAGAAACCTTGTACATCCAAAACCGCTACTTTTCAGGAAGTGGGGAAAAAAAATATCACAGTATTTTTAGTGGAACAGTATCATATCTTTGTTGTCAAAGTTGATATTGTGGCTTTATAAATGTAATGGTCCTACTCGACCTGCTCCGAGTGGGATTCAAACTGAAACTGGGGTATCCGGCGTTGGAGGAGGGCGCGCTAACAAAGACGCTAAAGACCGCAGCCGCTAGCGTCAGTCACTAGCATGCCGCTTGAGGCCAGGGGAGTGAGGTTTACACGCACAGCTCTTACTGGCCTACGTCTGTTACATACACATGGGATTAATCAAATAGAAACACAACATACACTTAATTTTATAACTTACAACTGTACAAATGCACAACATCACACAAATGCCAAAAGTTACCTGCCACTGGGAATGTGTAAGAACACATTGTGAATAAAATCTTTACATAACGCAGTAAAAAAGACAATGAATAATTAAAGTATAAAGAATTCATAAGTAAAGTGTACTCATAATTTTATTTCAGGAGCTTTTTTATTTAATATGTTTATTATTATTATTATTATTATTTTGCACTTTAATGTCAACTACAATTTTCATTGACTAAAATCAGTGTTGGAAGTAACGCACTACAAAGTATCGCGTTGCTGTAATTCCACTACTTTTAGCGGTAACATGTAGCAAAAAAAAAATAATTATCAAATAATGCAATTACAATTACTGAAATTTAAATGAGTTCGTTAGTCGCGTTACTCTCTTTTGTGTAAAATGAACGCTTGCAGACAAGAAGCTCATTCTCGCTGTAGTATTTTTGCTGCCCGCGCCACCATGTCTACATTGTTTGGCAATTAGAAAACAGTGGCTAAGCTTTAGTTACAACACTGTTCCAGAAACAGTACAACCCAAATATTCGACTGTGTGCTGCACGTTTTTTTCTAGCACCTGGGAGAGCCCAGAACATTTCTAGTCTTTGTCATTTCTACGATAACAAATGCAAATCTACCAATCTGATACGTTCTGGTCCAATCGCGCTGGCAAGGCTGATCGATCAGCTTGGTCATTTGCATCATCTGGATTCGAGCTTGAATTGATAAGGTAGAACCGACATTATCATCTGTCAATATTGCTTTGCTTTGGGAGCTGATGTTCCAAATATGGCAAGAAGCTTGACATGACTGTCAGACGCATTAGGTATTCGGGCCAATCACAATGCACTGGATCGCTGGCCAATCAGAGCACACCACACTTTTTAGATCGATGAGCTTTGAGAGATGAGACATGTTAGCCCATTTTAACGTTTGTTAAAATCTCTTATCTCTATTTAGCTTTGTCTTATGAGGCATGTTTGTTAAACCGTTTTGTTAAGCTTTTGTTAAATCACATATTCAATTATATGCAGCACCTCAAGGCACCTTTGTTTTCTCATTTAATTAGTGTTAATACTGTAGGCCAATCACTTTTATTTCATTGGGCCTAACGTGGTAAAAAAAACACTGTTAAATGACTGAGACAGTTGTTATTTCGTTTCAAATATTAAAAGGGACTTTTGTACTACTGCTTGATTTGAAGGCCTGTTGCCCTGTTGATTACAATAAATAGGTCTAAAAATTATGTTAATTGTGTTTGACTGTTCAGTAATGTTTATATTTACATTTAAAAAGCAGACATAAAAGCAACTTAAAAGTTATTTTCCCTAGTAACTCATTTCTTTTGATATACAGTAATTGGTAAAGTAATTCAATTACTTTTAAAATAAGTAACTAGTAACTGTAACTAATTACTCATTTTCAGTAACTTGCCCAACACTGACTAAAATTAGATGCCATGTTTTGACCTTAGTAAAATTCACTAAACTTAATGAATAAGAAATGGTAACCTAATTTAAATCATAATATTTTTGTCCAAACACAAAAACTACGACTAACACAAGTTTTGTTTTTTCAATGCGTCTGTTTATGGAGATTGTGGCCCCTTTAACAGTAGAATGCAAGAGTGGAGAGAATATCAGAGTCAGTGATATTCAGAGTATGTTTGAACAGTGTTAGCTGCCATGGAGGAGAGCTGACGTTGGTGTTGGAGATGGGCTCTTGCCTGCTAAAACATTATAACTAGTACTTTGTCAAGAAAAGTGGAGTGGTGGAAAATGACGGAATGCCACCAAAACGATCAAAGATTTCACTCTCCTGGACAAGCACGGGGGCTGTCACAGCAGAATGATATAAGTAAATAGAAAGAGATGGGAAAACATATTAAGGAGAGGAATGACAAGCCAGAGTGAATGGGAAGAGCCGAGCAAGTGGTGCAATGCACAGAAAGCCAGGTGATACACAGAGAGATTGCTGCTGAGCAAATGTCATAGTACGTTATACTGTGGTATACTGAGATCACAGAACGTATGTACCCCAGAAAGGGTTACAACGAGAGTACAGAATAAAGTATGAAAAAGAGAAAGAGAAATAGAGAAGAAAATGCAATGGAGAGGATGACAGGTAAGTCAAAGATGATGCACTCTAGGAAACTTGTAGTGAAATAAGATGAGATAAAACTTGGATGTGGGAGAGATGAAAGGCGACAGGAATCAGGCACTTCTCCTGCTGCTTCTTGTCTTTTATGATATGCCTGTCTACGCAAAGACGAGACAGGACAGTAAAGCAAGATAATAAATCTTGTCAAAATAAAGCACTTAAATGTTTGTGCTTGTCACAGAGAAATTAGACAGTTTTGATTGTTTTTTTTAATTTTATTCCCACATTCAACAACATGATGATTAATGGAACCATAGAAGGGACAAGACAGCTAAAAACAAAATAACAGGGAAAAGGTCATAAAGAGTCATAAAATCAACCAGTACCTGTGTGAATTAGCTACAGACTCACCATCCACAGTCAACACAAAATTTTCCAGATGCTCAGGCAGATTCTTAGGGAAGCGTTCCATATTCTTAAGTGCTTCGTTTTTTGCAGCAGGCGGGCTATAGCATGCCTTAGGCCCTGTTTACACCTGGTATTAAGATGCATTTTGGTCAATCAGATCACAAGGAGAAAAGGTGTTTTAATAAGACAAAAGTCTCTTTTGTCCACTTTCAACCACTTGTCCTGAATTATTCGAAGGGAGGGTCTATGAACGGGTAAATGTATGTGTTTCTTCAGATCTTTCAATCTATTGGACAAAATAAGCTCATGTAATTTACATATGAAAGTGACAGGAGACTACGGAAAAACATGCGGCGAGCTGCAGCTTTCGTTTCTGCTCTGAGAGCCGCCAGAAATCAAGAATGGTGAAGTAACTTTGTGCTCGGTACATTTTTCTTCTTCAAACCTCAGACCCAAACTTGGGTCTCCAGGAAACAAAGTTTAAATCGCATCTAGCTTCCCACAATTTTTACGCATTAGGTCAGTAGACGAGAGTAAACAGTCTTTTGTGGCTGTTCTGATGCATTCGACCACATAAGCGTTCACATTACGAAAGCAATCTAGTCGAATGTGTTTTCGACTACCTCTGGAAGTGGTCGAAAGTGGACAGGCTCAAAAAGTTTTATACCCCGTTTACACCTGTATTTGGTTGTCTCTTCACATTAAACTGGGAGAGCAAAAAAGTATTTCGAATAAAAAAAACATCTTTAAGTCTTTTTATACTCCAGACAAGGGAAAAAAACGGAAAAAGACTGAATAAAATGCAATTTGGTCCCAGGTACCTTAAACTTCATGTTTAAAATGAAGCAACCTTTGTTCATATTAGATTTTTTTTCTTCTTACTTTTTCAGATTTATGCCACATTGAATACCTGTCAAAAATAATCAAGTAACACCCAGCTGTCAGCTGCATGGACCTTGAGTTTGAGGTTATCTACAAATTTGTGGATAAGACAGAGTGAGAGAGAAAGAGAGAGCGAGAATCCTAAAGTGTGTCTGAATATTGATGCAAGGTCTTGACAGTTGACTCTGCCTGGAGAGACAAAGAGAAAGAGACAACGACCTACAGACAATTAAGAAACGTGTTGTCATTAAAGCATTCACGTTGATTTCATTTGATTTTTTTTTTCATTCTAGCATCCTGTTCTCATTAAGTACTTCCTTAATCATCTTGTTCTTTCTTTTATCACTCTGATTGGTGTTATACGTTTGATCACATACTGATTGTTAATTATCTTCGAGTGTTAAGATGATGCTCTTATTATTAAAGAAGGTACACCACGATCCCCAATGGCAGCTGTTACGAGTGTGAAAAGTGTCTTTCTTACTGCACTTGCAGACCAGCCCACGTAAGCAGATAATTGACACAGTCCTCTCTGGTTGTCTGTGTGATGAAAAGCCTCCCTTGTTCCATGTCCTGCTACAGCTGTCATTTACAGAGCATGTCACCTATTCACTCAGGGAGAGACAAAGCAATTAAAGGCCTGCCTTTGTTTTGAAAGCCTTTACAGTTGACAGCTGCAATCTATCATTATGTATTAAAATGCAGCTCACCTGCCACTAACTTTAGGTTTCATTATAATTACAGTTCTTAAAGTATTTGCAGTGCAAGGTTACAGAATAACACTGATTGACTGGGGCCAATATTAATTACCAACCATGTGGTATATGCTTGTTTACTTGTAAAGCTGACCTGTAATCTCAATAAATATTAGCTGGTTGATATTGTGGCTCCACTTGCACTCACTACTGTGCAGACTCAGGCTCCAAGTTGCTACTGAGCAGACTCGAGACTCAAGATGTCAGCTCCATTATTTGGACACTGGCGGCTTCACTTACTACAATGATAGAGAGTTAAGGTACGTCGTCCATCTTTTTTACAGTCTATGATTCTGCCAAGACCAAACATATCAACATTGTTATATCCATTACCATGCCAAAGAGTTGTCATGACAGAAGACTTTAAATTAACACCCTCATGCAGGCTAACTTGAGTAATGAATAACTTATTGCATACCATTGTCAAAATGCACAAGCTTAGATATTTGGGACGTTTAATTATTAGAAAACTAATGCACACCGAGGTGGTAATGCGAGTGGTTACACCTCTGGTGTACATTATTTTTCTAATAATTCAACGGCCCGGAGTCAATTATTCCGCTTATACTTTGGTTACAACACCTCAAAACATTAATCAACTGTTGTATTTCAAGTTCAGGTTTTTGTCCTTAAAATGCTCTCGTTTGTAGGACTAATTTCTTACGCATCTTATGTCAAGCCTCCATTGCTAATTCCAAAACGTCATTTTAGATCTAGTTATTCAAGAGAGAGAGAGAGAGAGTGAGAGCAAGAGAAAGATATATTAAGCACGTGTATTACCTCAGTCTGTGCGTCTCTCAACAGTGTTCTTCACCAGCGTCTCTACTAATAGAGAAACGTACGCTTCTACTCAAGAACAGCGTCGTTATTACCTTGCTAGTGAAAAATGTCAGCTTTTTAAGTTCTTAAACTATTTTACTTATAAAATTGTAAAACACATTTCTGTGCGTGTGTCCGTACTGTATGTGTGTGTCTTTGAGTGGGAGACAGAGCGGGAGAATAAAACATAATTGATAAAACAGATAAAACATAATTTTGTGGCAAAAAACATGGAAATAATTTGTTGTTTTTATCCTATTGTTTACAATATTTATTTGATTGGTGAGTGTCGTTGTGGGGTTTAGTTCTTTTGCTGTTGTCGGCTGTAAGGACCTTTGAAATAATAACTAAAATCATTTGGCAAAGTGATGGAATTGTAATGCGGTCAAGACCTGCTGGAACTTCTTTATCTGTGCAACACTGATTATCTCTTCATCACGGCACCTGTTAGTGGGTGGGATATATTAGGCAGCAAGTGAACATTTTGTCCTCAAAGTTGATGTGTTAGAAGCATGGGCAAGCATAAGGATTTGAGAGAGTTTGACAAGGGCCAAATTGTGATGGCTAGACGACTAGGTCAGAGCATCTCCAAAACTGCAGCTCTTGTGGGGGTGTTCCCGGTCTGCAGTGGTCAGTATCTATTAAAAGTGGTCCAAGGAAGGAACAGTGGTGAACTGGCGACAGGGTCATGGGCAGCCAAGGCTCATTGATGCACATGAGGAGGGAAGGCTGGCCCGTGTGGTCCGATCAAACAGACGAGCTACTGTAGCTCAAATTGCTCAAGAAGTTAATGCTGGTTCTGATAGCACTCCTTCAGGGTTCCATGCCTCGACGGGTCAGGGCTGTTTTGGCAGCAAAAGGGGGACCAACACAATATAAATGCAGGCATAAAGTTATGCCTGATCGGTGTATATATTATGTTCCCTTTCAAAAGCTAAAATCGATGCAGTGCTGATTAGCGCTATTGGGAACGTCTTTATCGTGACCAGCTGTGAATATAGTGTGTAAACATGTCAATGGAATTGACCCGGAGGTATTATAGCCTTGGTTGGTGACGTCATCAGCGCACACCGACGACACAAGGCTATAAGTAGATGAGCCCACAGCTGTCTTTTGTCTTCAGAGAATAAAGAGTTAAATCAAAAGAGAAAATGAGTCAATAGCAGATTAAGCATTGTGTCCCTCCATGTTCTAGTCCGATGGTAGAAATGGATACACACACTTACTTCTTTGTTTGTTTGGGGGAGGAGCATGCGGCTGCTGCGTTGGAGCAGGGCGAGTGCGAGCACCGTGAGTTATTCACAGTTAAAATGCTTCGTGCTCGTCTTGGCTACTTCCAGACCGCACCCACATTACCATCGTGGGGCTCCTGCATGAATTTGGCTGATGAGCAAGAGACGGGTCCGTCCCTATCGCTTGCTCGCTCACCAGATCCATATGTTCCCTCGCGTGATACTTCTTGTGTTTTTGTGCCCTCGACGTCACTTTTTCGACTATCGCGGGCGCGAAGTCGCGGGGGTATGCGGAGATGCCTCAGGTTGAAGAGACGCTCGCGAGCTATCTTTTTCCCTGGTCTGCATCTTCGCTTAAGAGACCTACCCTCCCCACGAAGCCATGTAGAACAACTTCAGCTCTCGTGGGAAAAGTGGGCAGTGGGTTCCTGCTTCCCACTTCCGGTTGCGTCCAATCTTAGACAGACAGAAGACTTAGAGAATGACTTATCTAGGGATTGTTTGGGATTCAGTCACGATGCGGGCACAACTGTCTCCCGCTCTAATCGAGACCATTCAGCATACCCTGAGCAAAGTCAGGCTACGCCAAGATCTTACTGTTCATCAGTACCAAAGAGTGTTAGGTCTCATGACATCAGCATCCACGGTAATCCCTCTGAGGTTGTTGCACATGAGACCTTTTCAGTTGTGGCTCAAAGCCATAGGGTTTCATCCAAGGGCCAATCCTCAAAGGCAAATAAAAGTGACGCGAGGCAGATTTTCCTCTGGGCCCAGGACAAGTTCTTGTCACTCAATTGAATGTGGGAGCGGATTTACTGTCCAGGCAGAAATTACAGATGGGGGAATGGAAACTCCACCCAGAAGTAGTGAAACAGATTTGGACCAGATTTTACGAAGCGGAAGTGGACCTCTTCGCCTCTTATCAGACAGCACAATGTCCCCTCTACTTCTCTCTGAGTCACCCAGGTCTGGACACGATGGCACACACATGGCCCAAAATGTGCCTGTGCATTTCCTCCAGTTTCTCTGCTCCCGGGAGTTCTAGCCAGAGTTCACCAACAAGGGTCTTGCCTCTTAGACCCTAGCGCCACGTTGGCCGAACAGAGTATGGTTCTCGGAGATAATATCTTTCCTCAGCGGCTCGCCATGGGCGATTCCAGAGAGGAGGGACCTTCTCTCTCAGGCAGGGGGCACAATATTCCATCCCAGGCCCGACCTGTGGAACCTTAGAAAATCCCTTCATGGGACTTCGAGGGTCTGGTTGAGACCTCCTTTGAACCTCTAGAGTCCGCACAGATTCATAAAGTTGTATAGTTTCAATGCTCATGCCACTCCTGGCTCTCACGTACTTGAGTCGACATCACAAGCTAATGTCTGAGGCCTTCTTGCGTTCTTGTGAGCACACCTACACAACCGTAAGGAGTACAGACACCTTCAAGCACGGCTGCGTGGGTATTCTCGTTCCCAATAGCGCTAATCAGCGCAGGATTGATTGTAGCTTTTGAAAGGGAATGATCCCTTGCTTCAGCTACTTTTCTCTGAGAGACTGAAGAATAAGCCTATTTACTTTTCCTCCAAAACAAGGAGAAAATAATCTCCTCTCGATGACAACAAAAAGGTTAGGCATTTCTTTGAACCCTAAACATGACTTTTCGTGAAAATAACTTACACTATACTATAAATGAGCAGTGAAGCAGTTGGTCTTTAATATAAATTATATTAACAGTGAATCTAAGGGTAGGTTTACAGGACAATGATGTATTAAAAACAGAAACGTTTTCCTTTGCGTTTTCCGCAACAACATCAAAATGATCCCTGTTCACACGGATCCACAAAAATGACAAAAAAACACTGTATTATGCTGCCAGGTCAGTAGTTGGCGATGTCAATTTTAAAGAAAAACTATGCGCCTATAGACTGAATACGTAATACGCATGTGCATGACGTTACCATTTTCACTAATTAGCATTTTTGTAGTTTACACAGAGAGGACAACAGTGTTGTTTTCAAAAACTTGCAATTTGAAACGTTTTCAGGCCCCCAAAACCCCGTTCTAAATGGTGTAAAATGTAGTGTAAATGGACGGCCAAAATGCATAAAAAAAGTTTTCAGTTTTTAGTTGAAAATGGTGTCATATAAACGGCCCCTAATTCAAGCGCGAGTGTTCTCTCTCTCAGGTTCAGCTGTCTGATCACATCTCCTGCAGCTCTCACACATGGATCAATATCTACCAATGTAACATCTGAGAACATTGATTTTCTGCTTGCTATACTCTGCTGCTCTGATCATCTCTACCACCTCATCATCCAAAGTTTGAAACACACTCTCAGTCAATATATCACATCTGCAATGGACACTGGTGTGTCATTCTAGTCCAAACATACACTACTGTTCAAAAGTTTGGGATCTGTAAGATTTTTTGAAACACTTAAGTACTGAGTAGTGTAAGGTGGACAATGGATAAGTTAAGGTTTAGAGGTTGGTTCAGGGTTAGTACCTAGTTATTACCCAGCTCAAGTAGATTGTATGTTCATGCGAAACAGGACTGTAAAATAAAGTTCTACCATAATAATTTATTATAGATGCATCAATGTGTATCCTGCCATCAAAAGGGGGCAGAAAAACGTTCAATGGAGGGACAAAAATCTCTCATATTTCATAAAAAATATCTTAATTTGTATTTTGAAGATGAAAGAAAGTCTTACAGGTTTGGAACGACATAAGGATGTGTAATTGATGACAGAATTTCCATTTTTGGGATGAACTATCCCTTTAAGAAAAACTGACAAGTAGGCCTACCTGGAGAATTTACAATAAATCAATATTGAAACAAACTATGTAATAACGCACACGGTCATATTTTCATGGTTATCTATAATACAAGCATTTAACAGCATAGTACAGCACAAAAGCTCGAGACATTAGCATATGTCATTCTGAATAATCAGACATCAGAGACATACATTTACTTTCCATTTAAAAGTGTGTTAAAATAACGCAGTATATCAAGAACATTTCTTATTAACTGAGACTACCGATTTTCCCTTCAGGGTAAAATAAAAAGTAGGAAAAGACTTAAGAGATCTCGAAGGAGCAGTTTGTAGTACTATCATTGTTTTTTTTCCTGAGCTGTAAGAGCAACAATGGCACATAGGAAGAGAACGATTTTCTGTGCTAACTGAATGTTTACATGACACTAATGAACAGAATCCATGGTGTGATGTGTACCTAAATGGTTAATCATCTGGAAGACATGGATAACTAAAACACAGCAGTTCATCTACAGCCAATGTATGAAAGAGCTTTAATAGTTCCCGGGTCGTTTAGGGGGAAATCAATGAAAATGAACAGGCAGGCAACAGATAATTTCTTCAACATTAAGTGAGTTTAATGAATGTAATTACAATGTAGCAAAAACCAAGAACTTTTGCCAGCAAAACTGGTACTTCTAAGTAATGGTTCTAGAAAGAACAAGAGACAATGAGAACCTTTAACTTTGAGAATCTCCAAAAAGCCTAACATACTGCATTTAAAATGCCATAATAAATATCCATTTTTGGGGGTGAACTCAAATCCTGTGTGGATTCAAGGAAAGTTTCTCTTCATGCCAGTGTCATTAGAACCTCATAGAGATTCCATCATAGATCATTTAGTATCCAAAGACTTTAGTGCTGTCTTAATAATCATTGACCTGCTGTCTGGTTATACAGCCATGGAGATTGAAAAAAGTCATTTCCAGAGCTGCAGAACATCATCAAAGGTTCACAATTTGCATCACATATCTGGAAAGCTCTTTGCAGACTATTGCAAATCAATGTTACTTTCACTTCAATCTAGCACTGCAATTTATTGGACAAAGAACAAATCAAGATATTGGATGCTACTGGATATCAAACAGACCAGGTCCTGTTAGATTCTCAATGCAGAGGCAGATTCTTGGGTTCTGATGGAGGACTTTTTGGATCCTAATTTAATTACTGACTTCAACTGAGAAAACCCTGATTGTTCAGAACAAGAGGCAGATCTCAACAAAGGAGCAGAAGAGTCAAGAAGTCAACCTTCAAAATCTCACCATCAAAGGTCATTATTACCAGACAACTGATAATTGTCCTTATAACTATCCAAACTCCACTTGTTCTCAATCACATTTTGTGTATATAAAGAATCTCAAACTTTGCTGGTCCAATTATTCTGACAATTAAACTGTTTTTTGGTAGCATTATTGAATTTCATTTTGGATTTGTCTGCACTGTTAGATGGATCTATCAGCAGCAAACTCTGCAAATGGATTGCAAACTACAATCTGAATAAGCTTTGCATTTCTGCAGCTTTCTAAATACAGACGCTAACTTAACCCCTTATTGCACATCCCCCATTTTGGCAAGTGGGGCATAAATGACATACCCAAAATACAGTATAAAGGTTGCTGCTCATAAGTCATTCTGAATAGACACATAACCAACATATATTTATAACACTTGAGAGTTTACAGTTCAAGAATTACTCAGACTGTTGTTAATATGGAGATATATAAGCTGAAACATAAAAACAAAAATGTTTCTTTAGAATATACACTCACCTAAAGGATTATTAGGAACACCATACTAATACTGTGTTTGACCCCCTTTTGCCTTCAGAACTGCCTTAATTATATGTGGCATTGATTCAACAAGGTGCTGAAAGCATTCTTTAGAAATGTTGGCCCATATTGATAGGATAGCATCTTGCAGTTGATGGAGATTTGTGGGATGCACATCCAGGGCACGAAGCTCCCGTTCCACCACATCCCAAAGATGCTCTATTGGGTTGAGATCTGGTGACTGTGGGGGCCATTTTAGTACAGTGAACTCATTGTCATGTTCAAGAAACCAATTTGAAATGATTCGAGCTTTGTGACATGGTGCATTATCCTGCTGGAAGTAGCCATCAGAGGATGGGTACATGGTGGTCATAAAGGGATGGACATGGTCAGAAACAATGCTCAGGTAGGCCATGGCATTTAAACGATGCCCAGTTGGCACTAAGGGGCCTAAAGTGTGCCAAGAAAACATCCCCCACACCATTACACCACCACCACCACCACCAGCCTGCACAGTGGTAACAAGGCATGATGGATCCATGTTCTCATTCTATTTACGCCAAATTCTGACTCTACCATCTAAATGTCTCAACAGAAATCGAGACTCATCAGACCAGGCAACATTTTTCCAGTCTTCAACTGTCCAATTTTGGTGAGCTCGTGCAAATTGTAGCCTCTTTTTCCTATTTGTAGTGGAGATGAGTGGTACCCGGTGGGGTCTTCTGCTGTTGTAGCCCATCCGCCTCAAGGTTGTGCGTCATTTTCGCCCACAGGACTGCCGCATACTGGATGTTTTTCCCTTTTCACACCATTCTTTGTAAACTCTAGAAATGGTTGTGCGTGAAAATCCCAGTAACTGAACACATTGTGAAATATAGAGAGAGAGAAGAGGAGAAGCTTTGTCTGTGTTGGTGTGAAGGCACAACAGTGAGGACCGCAAACTCACTGAGAGTTAAAAAAACTGGTGTTGTCACAGCATCTCTGAGGGCGTTCAATTTGTTTAGTGAAAAACACATGCTGCACTATCTCCTGTGTTGTTGCCATGGCCATCTCCCTGTGTGCTTCAGCACGTTAAAAGAGCTTTTTTCCCTTAAAAGAGTACACGTTTCTGGATGTGGTCGTTCCCTGTCACCAGCTGACGGTCACTATCGTTGCCTTACGTGTCTGGGCATTCAGCACGCTGAGGCAGCGTTTGTGGACAGTTCATGTACCCACTGCGGGAACATGACTATCTCGGCGTTGAGGTCGAGACTCACCTACCTTCAGGAAGGCAGAGTCCCCTTACCTATGCCCCGATCTAGAGCTATAGAATCAGGCCGCTGCCAAGCCAGGTGGCAAGCGGAAGAACAAACGACCCTGAGACGGGCCACCTAGATATGGAGGGGACAGCTCTTTGGAAGGTGGTGTCCGCACCGCTCCCTCTCCCGGAGGAGGGCCAGGAGAGAATCTTTAGTTGGAATTCAATTTGTGTTCTGCCACTGGCCTTCTTACCCAAAACTTCAAAAAAAGTGCTGTTTCCAATATCTTTGGGTGCCAAGAGTCACCTAACTTTGGGGAGTCCCCTTACCTATGCCCCGATCTAGAGCTATTCCTGCTGGACAGCAGAAAAGAGCTACTTCAGCGAAGGATCACGGTTAGACCTACCCCGCTGAGGGAAACTCCGTAGGCCCCTAATCCCTCTGAAGTGCCACAGCCAGTTGAGTTACCGAAAGAGCACGCTGGCCCCTCCCATGGGCGTCAAGTGGTGACTTTGGGGGCTCCAGCAGATGACAGCATGACGCTGCTCATCTGTACTATCAGACTCGGCTATGTGATTCAGTTCGCCCGACAGCCCCCCAAAATGCATCCACTTCACCTCCGTGTTGAAGGAGGGTGCTCCTGTTTTATGGGCGGAGATCGCAGTCCTACTGGCAGAGCCGGTCCCTCCAGCCGATATGAAGACAGGCTTCTACAGCCCGTACTTTATTGTACCCAAGAAAGTTACAGCCAATCTTGGACCTGCGGTTCTTGAATCGGTCCCTGCACAGGCTCCCGTTCAAGACGCTAACGCATAAACACATCTTCGGGTGCATCTGTCCCCAAGATTGGTTTGCAGCGATCGACCTGAAGGACGCGTACTTTCATGTCTCGATTCTCTCTCACCACACAAACTGTTCCTACGCGGGCATATCAGTACAAAGTCCTACCCTTCGGGCTGTCCCTGTCGCCCCGTGTCTTTATGAAGGTCGCAGAGGCGGCCATTGCTCCCATGAGAGAGCATGGTGTTCACATTCTTAACTACCTCGATGACTGGCTGATTCTAGCCCAGTCGAGAGAGCAGTTGTGCGAACACAGGGACATGGTGCTCAGTCCCTTCAGCCATCTGGGACTTCGGCAAACTCTCCCCCGTGCAGAGGATCTCTTTTCTCGGTATGGAGTTGGTCAATCTGACAGCACGCCTCACAGAGGAGCGCGTTCAGTCGGTGTTAAACTGCTTGAATTTGTTCAAACGCAGAACAGCGGTCCCACTGAAACATTTTCAGAGGCTCCTGAGGCATATGGCATCTGCAGCCGCAGTAACGCCGCTCGGATTGCTTCATATGAGGCCGCTTCAACACTGGCTACACGACCGAGTCCCGAGATGGGCGTGGCAGAGCTGGTCATTCCGTGTAACAATAACACAGAATTGCCACCAAACTTTCAGCCCGTGGGCAGACCCTTCGTTTCTACGGGCAGGTGTTCCCCTAGAACAAGTCTCCAGGCATGCTGTGGTCTCCATGGATGCCTCTACCACTGGCTGGGGGGCCACGTACAACGGGCTTGCAGTTTCGAGTCTGTGGATGGGGCCTCAACTGCAATGGCACATCAACTGCCTCGAGTTGTTAGCAGTACGTCTTGCGCTGGGCTGCCTCAAGGGGCCACTACAAGGTAAGCACGTTCTGGTCCGTACGGACAGCACTGCGACCGTTGCATACATCAACAAACAGGGTTGTCTACACTCTCATCGCATGTCACAACTTGCCCGCCATCTCCTTCTCTGGAGTCAGACGCATCTGAAGTCGCTTCGCGCCACTCACATTCTGGGCCTGCTCAATCGTGTAGCCGACGACCTCTCACGACAGAAAGTGCTCCCGGGAGAGTGGAGACTCCATCCCCAGGTGGTCCAGCTGATCTGGAGACGCTTTGGGACCGCACAGGTAGATCTGTTTGCCGCCCCAGACACGTCGCACTGCCAGTTGTTTTACTCCCTGACCGAGGGGACCCTCGGCACGGATGCGCTGGCACACAGCTGGCCCCGGGGCCTACGCAAGTATGCGTTTCCCCCAGTGAGCCCTTTAGAACAGACTCTGTGAAAAGTCAGGGACTGTACTGGGCACTGCAGAGAGCGCCCTTTGAACCACTGCAGTCAGCAGAGTTGAAAATCTTGTCTTGTCTCCTGACTGCATTGGCTTCCATTAAGAGGGTAGGGGACCTGCAGGCATTTTCGGTCAACAAATCATGCCTGGAGTTCGGGCCAGCTAACTCTCCCGGATATGTGCCCAAGGTTCCCACCACTCCCTTCCGGGACCAGGTGGTGAACCTGCAAGCGCTGCCCTTGGAGGAGGCAGACCAAGCCCTGGCTTTTCACTATCCCGTCCGCGCTCTGCGGGTATACGTGGACAGAACACAAACATTCAGGACCTCAGAACATCTCTTCATCTGTTACGGAGGCCAGCAGAAGGGAAAGGCCGTCTCCAAGCAGAGGATGGCCCACTGGATAGTGGATGCCATTGCCTTGGCGTACCATACCCAAGGCGTGTCTTGCCCGCTCAGGTTGAGAGCGCACTCCACTAGGAGTGTCGCCTCTTTCTGGGCAGTGGCGCATGGCGCCTCACTGACAGATATATGTAGAGCTGCAGGCTGGGCGACACCCAACACGTTGGCTAGATTCTATAGCCTCCGTGTAGAGCCGGTTTCTTCCCGTGTGCTTGCTTTAACCAGCCAGAAACATTGAAGTACCCATTCTTGTGTCAGCTTGCTGTGCCATTCCCCTCCTCATGGATCTGATAAGTGCGCTTATATTCTCCAGTAGAGTTCCCAAGATTGGCGAGTTCCTCCACCACCATACGGCCGTCAGATGCGGCGGAGCATCTGATGCCAGGCCCAGTAGCGTAAGCGCACCCCAGTGCTGCGCCCCCTGCTGAGCTAGGTGCCATAAGTTGTGACCCCTACGGTGGTCCCAAATGTGTATCCTTCCACAGTATGGCTCCTTATGGCGAGCCTGTGTCTTTCCCTCGGCAGAGGCCGCTCTGCCGTTTCTGTCCGGTGTAGTCTCCTGCCCAGGTCTCCCTGCTCCAGGCAGAGAAGGCGAACAGCAGGAAGGGCCATGGGGAAACGGGGAAAAAAAAAAAAAAAAAGGGGAAAACGCCACCAAAAAAAAACTGTTTTGGTCCGTCGATCTGTTACAAACTAGGTGTATCAAAACTCATGAAGGCAAAGGAGAACTTGGAACAGGATCTTTTAATAAACAAATGACTCGGGAACACTCAAAACACCAGTATATAGGAACATCAAAGGTCAAACACTGAAGAAACACTGAGAACTAAATACACAGAGGCAAACGAGGTAATAGACAAGACACAGGTGCTAGACATTACTAATTAACTGGACACAGGTGATGGAATGAACTCATTATGACAATGGCGGGAAAACTGAACAAAGGAACAAACTCAAAGACAAGCAAAACAGACTAGACATGTAACAATTGATCTGTCCACCTATATATATATATATATATATATATATATATATATATATATATATATATACACTAGTCAAAAAGGAAAAAAAGAAAAAAAGAAAGAAATAAACCAGATTAAGTATGTCACAACTGGTTTATTTATTTATTTTTTTGGCTAGTAGAAGTTCTGAATGGCTGGTAACTTAATAATTTTGTAGCCAAATTGACCAGTGAGTGAAGCTAATTTCAAACCCTGTCTGCCGGTATGAGACTTAATCTTCCTTATTCTTTTATCATTATTAGCCTCTATTCTGGCATTTTGGCTTTCATATACACCACTTTGATCTCACTATACATTAATCCACCTATTATCTGAAGTCTTTCACAAAAAAAAGAGCATATTCTTGACACCTTATGTAAACATATTTCAGTTGTTATACACATAATTCAAAACTTTGGGGTCAGTAAGATTTTTGTCCAGCAAGGATGCATTAAATTTAGTAATAATGTTAATATTTGTATTGTTATTTTTATTTCTTATGCATTATATTTTTATTTCTTATGCATCTGTTGGGATTATTTTATGTAAAGCACTTTGAATTACCATTTTGTATGAAATTGCTTTATAAATAAACTTGCCTTGCCTAAATTCATAAAAACTTACAGTAAATAAAAAATATATTTTAAATAATTCTATATGCATCAAAGACTGTACAAAATGTACACAAATGTTTTCAGCACTGATAATAATAAAAAAAAAGTTTCTTGCGCAGCAAATCAGCATATTAGAAAGATTTCTGATGGATCATGTGACAATGAAGTCTGGATTAATGATGCTGAAAATTCAGCTTTGCCATCACAGGAAAAAAATACAGTGAATTACCATAAATTGATATGATATATCCAACATGCTTTAACCCTTAGAAAAGCCTACATGAGTCAGTCAGGAGAAAAGCCTGCTTACCCAATTCACTCACAGTCTCATTTGTAGGCCTGATTTTTATTGTAGTCATTTGAAAACTTTCACTTACACAGCATATATTTTTCCTCTACAAGCCCAAGCTTTAAACCACTGTTGATATCACACATATAGTAAGGTTTTTTATTATTTCTGCCCCCCCTCCTGCCAACCTTTTCTTGGCTGATTTGTCAGCTTTTCTTACACTTGCCCCTTACAGGTGTTCACCTGACCTTTTACATGCTGAGCAATTGGTTGCAATGCCTCCTAGGGAGCTCTGTGCTTTCCTTACATGCCCTGCCTTGACTGACTGCACATGCCATTGAACAATAAAGGCCTCGATATACTCACGGCGAAGTTCTTTTTCGTTCTTTGCTTAGGGAAGTTCAAAATACGTGAGCAGTGATAAACTGTAAGCGAACATCCTAACACTGCTAAAGGCAACCGTTAGATGAATATGTAAATATGTTCTGCGCTCTTTCCTCTGAACAAAATAAATACACAACAAAAATGAGAAAACAGCAAGCATTTTTTTGATAAGAAAGCATAAGAAAAGCATCTGACCCAAGCATCGTGGGTATGTTTGCACGCACTTTGCAATTCGGTAAAGTCATATCACATTTATTTATATAGCACTTTATACAATAGATTTCTTAAATGCATGAGGCTTTACAGTATTAAACATAAAAAAAACAGTGTCAGTGTTTCATTTCATCAAAAGTACAACTTAAAAAAAACAGTGTCAGTTTCTCATTTCATCAAAAGTACAACTTAATATAAAGCAGTTCTCCAATGTGTTCGCGTTTTTACCCACGGACGTCAGACCTCGATGGACTCAACAAAAGAAATAACCAGAGAGAGTTCCATGTGAAAGAAGGCGGAGCCTCAGCACACACATACCTATATTATGTAATTTCCATGGACCAATGGGAGTTCTAAGGTGTTTACCAATTTCGCTTTGGCAAGCCGTTCGTTCTTAGATTTAGCATGAAGTATCAGGGCCTTAAAGTGACAGTAACCCTTTAAAGAAAATTTAAGTGACATTTACTCACTAATTTTGTTCCAAACCTGTATGACTTAATTTCTTCTGCAAAACAAAAAGGGTGAAGTTCTGAAGGATGTTCATGATGCTCACTTCTTACAAGAAAGTGGATGGGGACCACTGCGTGTCAAGCTCTATAAATAAAAATATGAAAAAGCTTCATAAAATACCTTGTGCCATATATTCCAAGTCTTCTGACACCATAGGATAGTATTATGTGAGATACAATCTGAAATTTATATAAATGTAGTCATTATTTACTGAAAATCTGTGGTCACCATCTACTTTTATTGTATGAAAAAGAGCAGCTTAGAATTTTTTGTGTTAAATTGATCACAGAATGTAATCACAGGGTGAACTGTTGCTTTAACCTCCCCGAGTGATGATAAACCATAGGCACTAATACCTTTTCCAAAGCATGTATTCAAAGTAAGAAGTAAGAAAGTAAGAAAGAGGAAAATTAAATGAAAATCTGAACTTTTCTTACTGCAGTAATATACAGTAATATACTGCAGTGATATAGAATTCCTTGTGGGATGTTGCCTTCAAGGTGATCAAAGGAAGGCATTATTATAGGATGAAAAAAATAGCAAAATAAAAAGGGAAAATCTGTTTAGGAGGGCAGCAGTGAAATTCATTTCCTTCAGCGAGTAATCCTTTTCCCCCTCTGTCTCATAATCAGAGACAAATTCTCAGAGAATGAAAAGAATATGGAGTCAGCAGAACGTATTGCTCACCTCATATGGTCAAAGCTCAATATATATTCATATCTATTCACTCTTTCTGTGGCCCCCTGGCATGAAAACTCCTCTGCGTGTGTGCGCGTGTTCTATATTCCTATAAGTGAAGTCACTGAAAGTTTAGGCATCAATATCATTCAGTTATATAGAGGGAATGTATCATAAATATAGATGTGGCTGCAGTTTGAGCCTTTTGAATGCGAAGAACACGCTGAGGTGAGAAAAACGTGACGCATCCTCTCAGTGTGGACATAATGATGATGCAGGAAGCCTCCTCCATCCCCATGTCCTCGCTCACCCCCTCTGCTCCCTGCTGTTTGTGGAGTGAGTTGAATGAAAACATATTGTGAATCAATTTTTAAACAAGAGAGAGAAAGATTGATCTTGTTTCTTCAGACTGCACGCTGGCACACAGGAAAGTCCTGTAGGGAATGCGTGCCACCAATTGCCTGAGAGCGACAAAAGGACGTCTGGCACGGAGATTCAGACTGAACAGTATCGGACAATTTAGCGTAATGCAACAGCGCACTGGATGACTGGCAATCTTGGATGTAAGCGTAAAGGGAAAAAAAGCACAATATTCCTAAATGGTGGTGATGAACGAATGAGAGGGGAAAGAAGGGAAAGAGCGAGGTATTACAAAACATAGCAATCTCTTTAAAGACTACAATTTAACTCTGCTAGCGGTTATGCAATTACTGGGGAGGGTAATGTAATTGCTAGGCCTGACTATGATGGGCGACGGGTAGACAGAATGACAACAGTAATGATTTCTCAGCACACGAAAATCACAAGCTATCTATCAGACCATCCTGGCCTAGTAAACATGTCTCAAAGCCCTATAGACTAACTCAAGGCTGAACTCATGGACTCGCGAGGCCCCTAACCCTGTCACAGACGCCTTTTCCGACATAAACTGACTTAGGGGAGGAAAAACAACATTTGGTATTAGTCAGCTCGTGTCCTATATGTGTCTATTACCCAAAGGGCCCAAGAGGTCAGCAGTGTTGGGCAGTAGCGACGCTACTAGCTTAACTACATTTTTCCGTAGCTTGTCAGTAGCTCAGTTACTTTTAAAACAGTGTAGCTTTTCCAGTAGCTAACTACTTTATCCAGCAAGTAGTGGTGTAGCGCGACCAAAAGCTACATTCCGTTTTGGGTTCTGACGAGTACAAGCCTGTAATGAGCGAAGCGGAGCGGTGTGATGAAAATCAGCCCAATATTCAGCTCTATGCCCGCGCTCTATTTACTCACCGGTAAAACACTATAGCATACAATAATAGTGACATGGAGGCGCCGGAGCGATCACTTGTGTTGCACATGAACTGGAGCGCGTCTCATAAATAAACTGAAACTCAGCAGGCTGCTTGCCTCACAGACATGAGAAATTTGTGTATAGAAAGCTTGAAATGTCCACTTTTAAACTAAACAATTCGAAACGAAAAGAAATAGTCAAGCAATGTGCACTGTTTACGCGAGCAGGTCATGACTACTCATAGCGTTTCTGTTCAAAATGCTGCGTGCTCCATCACTGCATGTGCTGTGAGTTTAACCTGACTCCTGAGTATTTTAAGTTGCATACATTTTGTTCTTGCACTGATGTTAAATGTGTAGCCATTTTGCACTTTGACAGTCAGTTTGAGATATTTGAGTATTTTATATTTGAGTATTGTGTGTATCGGAGAGTTTACAAATCAAATGATTCTGACAGTTTTTGCCATTGAAATGACTGGGAAAAAAGTGTCCCAATCAACCTGAATTCACCCTATACTCTTTGAAATCATAATTACATTGCATTATGTTGCTTGAAACCCCAAAATATTATAACATTCTTCATTAACGATTATTCAGTTATATGTAAAAATGTCATTGTAAAAAAGAAAAGAAAAAGAAAAAAGAAAAGTAGTTTCAATGTAGCTAGCTCCTTTTTGATAGTAACTTGTAGTGTAGCTAACTACTTTTTCAAAAGGGTAGCTTGAATGTAACTTAACTTACAAGTAGCTTGTAGCTTGTAAAGCTACAGTTTCAGAGTAGCTTGCCCAACACTGGTGGTCAGATTCCTTTGGATGTCTTGGGCCACATAGATTGACAATTCGGAGGCCCCAGCCAGTTCCAGGATCGGTCCCTCATACTGAGATACTGTGCATTAATTTGCCTATTAAACTACAGACAAAAATCTTTGTTGGCTGAGCTTTTTTTAAAAGGGCACCTATTATGCCCCTTTTTACAAGATGTAAAATAAGTCTCTGATGTCCCTAGAGTGTGTATGTGAAGTTTTAGCTCAAAATTCCACACAGATAATTTGGTATAGCATGTTAAAGGTGCTGTATGTAAGAATGACAGCTAGTGGTTGAAATGGGTACTGCAGTCCAAATTCAAAATATTGTTTGCCCTGCCCCCTCCTCCTCAGACTCGACACTCACAACGGTTGCCAGTTTGAGGACACGCAATCTCATAGAGATTTTTAGATGGATGCTGAGGCTTTTTTGGTCTGGGTAGAATTTGCAATCTCTGACCCAGTTTGTTTGCTGGCTTCCATGGCAGCAATACGCTGTGTTTTCCACAAACTGGCAACCTGTGGTGGCGAAATACTATTGGGTAAATTGGCAACGTGCGTTATCGCACAGACCAAAACAAAAACAGACATTCCGACACAGAATGCACATTTCAGTCGAATATATGGCTGTAGCATTGTTTTTCAGTGAAATGAGTATGTGAACTCAAAAACATCACTTAGTATGATTTATGAGGTATTTTCCAAGGTATCATGGACAAGGATTTCGGATATTGCCATCTTTGTGGGGACATTATGTTCCCATAACGTAGGGTTTAGCAGGACCACACACACAGAAGGTCATGCACACAAACAAACTATTTTGAGTATTAAAGGCTTTTTCACAGAGATGAACTTTAGATGAAAAAGGCTCAGATCAATGAAGCCTACAATCAATCAGTGTTGACAAAAGGATTGAATGTAATATTTGGTGATAATAATTTACAAGCAATTTTTAAAAATGGCCGGGAAAACCAAAGGTATTATAGGTTTTTCAACACAGCGTAAGGGTTAATAACAGTAAGAAATATTTAGACCTACTATTATTGATTTTATATGATAATTAATATACATTTTCTAAATGCGCATTATCCTGCTGAAAGAAGCCACAGCCACCAGAGAATACCATTTCTATTAAAGGGTGTACATGGTCTGCAACAACGCTTAGGTAGGTGGTACGTGTCAAAGTAACATCCACATGGATGGCAGGATCCAAGTATTCCCAGCAGAACATTGCCCAAAGCATCACACTGTCTCCGCCGGCTTGCCTTCTTCCCTTAGTGCATCCTGGTGCCATGTGTTACCCAAGTAAGCGACGTAAACGCACCCGGCCATCCACATGATGTAAAAGAAAACATGATTCATCAGACCAGGCCATCTTCTTCCATTGCTCTGTGGTCCAGTTCTGATGCTCACATGCCCACTGTTGGCGCTTTCGGCGGTGGACAGGGGTCAGCATGGGCACCCTGACTGGTCTGTGGCTATGTAGCCCCATACACCACAAACTGTGCTGTGTATTCTGACACCTTTCTGCATTAACTTCTTGAGCAATTTAAGCTACAGTAGCTTAAAATTTTTTCCTGCTTCTAACACATCAACTTTGAAGACAAAAGGTTCACTTGCTGCCTAATATATCCCACCCACTAATGAAGAGATAATCAGTGTTATTCACCTCACCTGTCAGTGGTCATAATGTTATGCCTGATCTGTGTATATATATATATATATATATATATATATATATATATATATATATATATATATATATATATATATATATTAACTTTAAAAAGGAAACTGGATGGGCTAACATAAATCTCTGCAACATGAATTCATCATGTTTTATTGGAAGGTATTATCCATTCCTGGGTTGCTGGGTAGAGCTGATAACCACTATCCAATCTTCAAATGATCCTTCAGTTTGAGAGAAACCATGAATATGAATGAGTGTCTGCTGTGGTACTGAATACTTTAGAGCTGTGACATCAAATCATCTAACATAGGCCTACTGAACTATACAAGGTTGATGGCACAGTCAAAAGAGTGTATACATTTAGCTGATGTGATGGTGCAATCAAAGATGGTACATAAAACATCAAACCGGTTTATCACAGGTCCTTCGAGCGTACATAGACGAAAGGATGCATGCACTCAGAGAACATTCTCAGTCGCCTGCAATGCATATTTCGGATGGATTGGTGACATTAATGATGAACATCCTCAATACAGAAGAGGTAACTACTCTGCCTTTTCAATCAGGGATCAAATCAAGACTGCTGGCGCTACATTAACACGAGACACAGAGAGTTCAATCCAGAAATCCCTCATTGCCTATACAGTACTCCAAAAAGTGAAAGCAGTTTCTACTGTAGTACAAACATTCCTATACCAGTCTATTAGACACAGCTGAGAACTGTATCCCCCTGAGTAGGAGAGTGTAATAAAAAGGTCAGATTCAGTCCCAAAATAAGAAATGCGAAAAATAATGTGAGAGAAATGAAAGGGAATGGAATAATAATGAATTGCTGGGTGTAGTAAATTTCATCAGGGCAGAGTAGAAACCTGTCTCCTAGCAACATGCAGCTCCCCGTGTGTAGCTCTCCTCAGCATCCGTGAGGCCGAACTCACAAGGGCTTAATTAAAACCGAACAAATCAGTCTCAGGTTTATTGTAATTGTAAAGCTAAGAGATCTACCCTTTGACCTTTCATTCTGATCCTGACAATTGTTATTGGTGCAACACAGAATGAAACAAGGCATCGCCTAATTTTTTCCAGCACTCTACTGACCTCAAGAACCATCAAGTCCTGAAGAGAGAAAATTATCTGGAACATTGCTGATGGTGTGATTATTTCAAACGACCCTGCACCTGAAACATTAATATTTGGTCTCGTACATTTCATATAATTTCACTTAAAATACACTTTCTTCTATATTAGTTTCTTCTAGTAATATCCTAACGGCAAGCGAACTATTATGCCCTTTTACAAAGTCTTGAAGTTTTCATGCTTGAATGTTCAAAAAACACTTTTAAAAAAAAATATATATATACACACTACCGTTCAAAATGTCAGTATGATTTTTTTTTAAAAGAATTTAATACTTTTATCCAGAAAGCATACACTAAACTGACCAAAAATGAATGTAATTTTTTTTTTCTAAATATTTCTATTTGAAATTAATTCTGCTCTTTTAAAGGGGTCATGAACTGGCTATTTAAATTTTTTTATACTGTTGTCTGAGGTCAACTTATGACATTTGCATGTTTTTTTTACATTCAAAAACATCCTAATGAATAAGTAATAGGCTATTTTCTACCCTGGTTTTGAGCCTCTCTTATGGAACGCTCGGTTTTATTGGGTGTGCCGCACTGAAGACTTGGAAGTAAACGCCCACTGCTATGATTGGATAACAGTTTTGCATATTATAATGAGCTTCAGCTCCCACGTCAGTACATGTGGGGAATTGTTTTGAAAGCGTGTGGGAAAACGGCAACCTGAATGATTCACCCACAGGGCTCGCAAAATGTCGTTATCAAACAAACACAATGATTCATCTCTCATCCACCCGTAATTAATTGGAATGTTATTTTTTATTACTTGGCCCACCCGATCGGTGGATATAACCGCGCGCCGTGCATCACTAACCCACACACACACACGCACAAGCATCTGCAAAACTTTACTGCAGACATATCAGCATGTTCAAAACGTCCTTCAAATATCAAGTCAAGAGAGTGACCAATGCACATCAAGAAAGTTGTGTTAGACACCTACACATAATCAGTAGATATCAAACGATCTGCAATACCATCACATATGAAAAAAAAAATGTTACTCACATAAGTGTGTTGCATCATTTCTTTTGGATCCAATAGAGAAGGCACAACATCGTTTTTTAATCTCATTCTGTCTGAAAATCCAGTCTCTTGTTTACAAATAAATCCACGGTGAAATAAAGCGAACAAACGTACAATGTCTTCCCCACGTGAGCTTGATTTTCATTAAAAATAAAGTTCAACCATGCATTCCTAATATTGGAATCCGAATGAAGCTTATGCGCCATGTTTATTGCTTGGAAGTTCGATCCGGTTTAGCTCCACGTAGGCCTATGTTATTTATCTATAACATGTCAGGCGTGAGTTGGTGGGTGGGGCTACAGAATTAGGTGTTCTTCTTCTTCTGTTGAGGCGGCGTTTCACTGCATTCTGACATAACAGGTAAGCACATTCGCAGATCGATCGTTTGCTGAGCCAGCTGTCAATAAAATCTTTTCTTTGACTAACAAGGATGTTTTTAGCTCTGAAACTTACAGGATATTTTTATATTACCATGACCTTTTATATATCAAAAGCTCATAGGAAAGTTGATTTCTCAATTAAATGACCCCTTTAAAATTTCGATTCATCAAAGAATCCTGAAAAAACATTATCACAGTTTTAACAAATAATACTACGCAGAACAACTGTTTTCAACATTGATAATAATGAGAAATGTTTCTTGAGCAGCAAATCAGCATATTAGAATGATTTCTGAAGGATCATGTGACACTTGAGACTGGAGTAATGATGCTGAAAATTCAGCTTTGCCATTACAGAAATAAATTATATTTAAAATAGATTAAAATAGAAAACAGCTATTTAAATTGTAATAATATTTCACTATATTACTGTTTTAACTGCATTTTAATCAAATAAATGCAGCCTTGGTGAGCGTAAGAAACTTCTTTCAGAAACATAAAAAAAAAATTGTAACGACCCCAAACTTTTGAATGGTATATCATATGAAACCATAACAGTAATAGAGGCGCATTAGATATAAAGTAGGTTATGTTACAGCAATAGTAAGTCAGTATGAAATTTTTCATGAAAATACTTGCAGGTTGGTAATAAGGTTGGCTAAAAAAAAAAAAAAAACTGTACAGAAATTGATTTTATTCCCTTGAGTTTCCCTTCCTCACCTCTACCAGCACTGAGCAACTGCCACTGTGATTACAAACGCACTGTAATTTCTCAGAGCACAGACTTCATAACCGCATTACTTTCCAGAGAGACACCCTTGCACAATTATGAACCATCCATTCCTCTGGCTTCAGTTTGTCAGCTTTTTTAATGAAACATTGCTTTCTCCGCCTCCTGGTTGATTAACTGAGATCCCCAATCCCTTTCCCCCACCCTGTTCTGCCATGGCACAAAAACAGCAGCATCTTGCATGGTCTCATCAATGCCATCTCCCCCTCTCCACTGGCAAGCAGGTCAAAAGCCTTAAGACCAAAGGCAGGGCATTAAGTAATGTTCCGTGACATTTGAGTTGTGTAAATTGAATATGCCTGTCTTTGCCCTTTTCTCGTCCAGACTTCTAAGTATAGGATGGAAATGGGACGCCGTCAAATGCATGACAGCAAACTCACAGCATGACCTATTCACTATTACTCATCACAATTAGAGAGTCTGCAATTGAGTGAAAAAAAAAAGACATGTATTTAAGCACAAGCACTGTTTGAGCGCATACCAGTGTTTTGGCCCATGCTGACCTTTAAAGTGTTGAATAAGTTATAAAAGAACATCTGCCGGCCAAAACCAAGTACACTGGACTTTAATTGAATTATAAAATCTAATATAACAAGTGTAACTAGTTAGAATCTGAAGTGTAACTATTTAGAAAAAATGCCATACCAAGCCATTTACTGTAAAAGTGCCCTCTATAAAGGAAATCTAGTTTAAAACACGTGCCAAGTTTAAATGCATGTTGATTATTATATGGTTTTGAAAAGCATTTATATATTTTTTAAAGTTTAAATATAAGGTATTACAGTATTATTATTATTATTATTATTATTATTTTTATTTTTTTCAAATATCATGGATTGTTAATTCATAGACATTTGATACCATTTCAAATATTTTGGATTCACACCACAAGACTTTGATTTTAAAAATATTACATGAATTTATAAGCAAATAGCAGTGATACAGTTTTGTTAAAATACTAAATAATAATAAATAAATAATAATAATAATAATGTCAAAATAGGCTTTTTGTTCACTGATATCAGGCTTGTATCAGACATACACTATATTGTCAGAAGTATTGGGACACCCCTCCAAATCATTGAATTCAGGTGTTCCAATCAGTCCCATGGCCAAAGGTGTATAAAATCAAGCACCTAGACATGCAGACGCTTCTACAGGGTCGCTCTCAGGAGCTCAGTGAATTCAAGCGTGGTACCATGATAGGTTGCCACCTGTGCAATAAGTCCATTCATAAATTTCCTCACTACTAAATATTCCACTGTCTACTGTTAGTGGTATTATAACAAAGAGGACGCAATTGGGGGTAACAGCAACTCAGCCATGAAGTGGTAGGCCACGTAAAATCACAGAGTGGGGCAAATGAAGTTTGGAGGTCTGAAGCTATTGACTCTGCAAAAAGTTGCCGACTTCTGCTCATTGTGCGCCTCAGCATAGCGCATGCTGAGGCATAGCGCATGCTGAGGCGCACAATGAGCAGAAGTCGCCAACTTTTTGCAGAGTCAATAGCTTCAGACCTCCAAACTTCATGTGGCCTTCAGATTAGCTCAAGAACAGTGCGTAGAGAGCTTAATGGAATGGGTTTCCATGGCCGAGCAGCTGCATCCAAGCCTTACATCACCACAAGTGCAATGCAAAGTGTCGGATGCAGTGGTGTAAAGCCGCCGCCACTGGACTCTAGAGCAGTGGAGACGTGTTCTCTGGAGTGACGAATCACGCTTCTCTGTCTGATGGACGAGTCTGAGTTTGGTCGTTGCCAGGAGAACGGTACTTGCCTGACTGCATTGTGCCAAGTGTAAAGTTTGGTGGAGGGCTGATTATGGTGTGGGGTTGTTTTTCAGGGGTTGGGCTTGGCCCTTTAGTTTTATAATGCTTCAGCATACCAAGACATTTTGGACAATTTCATGCTCCCAACTTTGTGGGAACAGTTTGGGGGTGGCCCCTTCCTGTTCCAACATGACTGCGCACCAGTGCACAAAGCAAGGTCCATAAAGACATGGATGAGTGAGTTTGGTGTGGAGGAACTTGACTGGCCTGCACAGAGTCCTGACCTTAACCCGATAGAACACATTTGGGATGAATTAGAGTGGAGACTGCGAGCCAGGCCTTCTCGTCCAACATCAGTGCCTGTCCTAGCAAATGTGCTTCTAGAAGAATGGTAAAAAATTCCCATAAACACACTCCTAAATCTTGTGGGAAGCCTTCCCAGAAGAGTTGAAGCTGTTATAGCTGCAAAGGGTGGGCCAACTCCATATTAAACCCTACGGATTAAGAATGGGATGCCATTAAAGTTCATGTGCATGCAAAGGCAGACGTCCCAAAACTTTTGCCAATATAGCGTATTTGACATTTGAAAAATCACTTTGCAAAAACAAGTAAATAAATAGTTAAATAAATGAATTTCATTTAAGTTAATTAAACACAATATGTTTATTACAGAAGAGGTGTATTCAAGTCATGAATGTGTGCATTTTGAATGCATCACTAATTAAATTAATAAACATAATAACATGGCATCACATCATATTTCTGCAGTGCAGCAGTGAAAGCTTATGAGTGCTCGCCGAACCCAAGTAATCAGTATATATTTTTAATGTAATATGCCAGATAAAATTCTGTCTCAATAAAGAAGAAAAGGGCAGGAACATGTTATTAGTGCATGTCAATCATGTCAGTACACTACATGCTCTACAGCTCTGTTGCGTTCCTTAACTGCCATCTCCCTAATAACACCCTACACGAGCCCAGCGCCCTCTCCTTCATATATTCAATTCAATAGCCTTTGTCATTTTTAATAACACACTGAAAGCATCAGTGGCTAATGTGGCCTTCATTGTGAACACTTTCATTAGCTGTTCTCCTCTGGCATCTCCATCCCTCTTAAGCTCCGTCAGATCCGCTGAGGGACTTATCTCAAATCCGGCTCGCCGCGGGATCGTGCCAGGCATTAACGACTTCTCTCCCCTGTCGTAAATCTGCCAGGTCATTTCAATTAACATTTGCTGAGGTGTCCCAGCACCTTGTTCCCCGCCTAGAGTGGGCAACTCTTACTCTCTAAAGGTTGCATTTTCCATGCTTGGCTGTAAGTGCCAGTTTCAGCCTCCATAAAGAGCTGTCTTTTTCTTAAATGCGGCATTCATCAGTCTGCATAAAATGAGTTATGGATGAAACGATTAGCACCATGCCCTTGACCAAATTCCTCAGATTTGTTTTCCAAAGTTTGTGCTATTCATTTGCGTTTTTCACAAATCAAGTCATGCGTAAAATGAATGCAAATGTGCATTTGTTGTGGCAATCAATCGTGCTTTAGGGATTTATGGCACCAAAATATTCAGACACAGTGCATTTTAATGGTTTTATATTCTTAATAAAAGAGGTTCATATGTATGGAATAGGCTATATACTATACACCGGCCACTTTATTAGGTACACCATGCTAGTATCGGGTTGGACCCTTAATTCCTCGTGGCATTCAAAATGGTGCTGGAAACATTCCTGTGATTTTGGTCCATATTGACATAATAGTATCACACAGTTGCTGCAGATTTACTGGCTGCACAGCCATGATGTAAATCTCCCGTTCCAACACATCCCAATGGTGCTCTATTGGATTGAAATACGGTGACTGTGGAGGCCATTTGAGTTTAGTGAACTCATTGTCATGTTCAAGAAACCAGTTTGAGATGATTTTAGCTTTATTACATGGTGCATTATCCTGCTGAAATTAGCCATCAGAAGATGTTTTATTTTAATCAGTACACTGTGGTCATAAAAGGGGTGGACATGGTCAGCAAGAATATTCAGGTAGGCTGTGGTGTTCAATTGGTAAGGGGCCCAACCAGCACCAGCCTTAACCATTGATACAAGGCAAGATGGATCCATGCTTTCATGTTGTTTACTCCAAATTCTGATACTACCATATGAAAGTTCCAGCAGAAAGTGAGACTCATCACACCAGGCAATGTTTTTCCAATCTTCTACTGTCCAATTTTGGTGAGCCCTTGTGAACTGTAGCCTCAGTTTGCTGTTCTTAGCTGGTGTGTCACTGGTGTGTCTTCTGCTGCTGTAGCTCATCTGCTTCAAGGTTTGACGTGTTGTGCATTCAGAGATGCTCTTCTTCAGACCTCGGTTGTAACGACTGGTTATTTGAGTTACTGTTGCCTTTCTATCAGCTCAAACGAGTCTGGCCATTCTCCTCTGACATCAACAAGGGATTTTTCATCCACAGAACTGCCGCTCACTGGATATTTTGCCTTTTTTAGACCATGCTCTGTAAGCCCTAGAGATGATTGTGTATGAAAATCCCAGTAGATCAGCAGTTTCTGAAATACTCAGACCAGCCCATCTGGCATCAACAACCATGTCATGTTAAAAGTCACTTAAATCACATTTCTTCATTCTGATGCTCAGTTTGAACTTCAGCAGATCATCTTGACCATGTCTACATGCCTAAATGCATTTTCAGTGCAGTTGCTGCCATGTGTTGATCAGGCCTACCTAATATAGTGGCAGTAAAAATAAAATAAAATAAAAAATAATCAAATTTCAAAAGGTTCTTGGACTGGCCTGAATTGTGAAAACTTCAAACTACACTGAATACTAATATTAACCATATTAAAAAGTGGTTTTATTTTCATGTGTATGCATCTGTTGGTATAGACTATTTATGATGGCAATAAAAGCAAGAGTGGCCACTGAACTTTATGCTGAGAAGATTCACTTTAAGCTCTTTAAGCTCTTCACTCTTTAAGCAGCTATATGGAGCTTAATTATTGCATTTTCTTTGCCAATTGTGTACATATGGATGAATATATTTCCTGAATTACAATATATCTACTCTGATAGACAGCCCTGCCCTACTGATACCTTTGCATAATCTGTCAAAAATGGCCCATGGATCTCTGCCTTTGTCACCACCTTATTTTCACAGGCTAGCTAATGCTGCATCCACCAAAACTATGCAAAATTCTCCCTAGCACCCTTTAGAGGACAAAAGGCTGTTTTGATGCTTGTAGTGCCATTTGGAGTTCAGAAGCAATCGTTTATTAGAACTCTAATTTCACATTTCTATTTTTTTTTTTTTTTTTTTTGTCTTTACAGTAACATAACATTAATCCCATTTAATCTCTGTATACTCAGAGATGCTTCCCCTAAAATGTGAAGCATGGACTACATCATAGATAAACATCATCTGTTTTCTGTATGCATCTAAGACAGAAAAAAAGGAAATAAAATATAAGTCAAACAGTCAAGAGGGTCTTTGATGCACAATTAACTTACAACTAATGCACTGCAACTGTTACCATGATAACCACTTGTTTTGTAAGAAGAATGTACAACCTTGGTTTACTGAGTAATCCTTGCTTTCTTAATGTATTTCAGGTTTTAAAAGGCTAACATTTAATTAACAGCAAACTAAATGTTGCAGAGCTCAGTTTAGGAAGATAAACCTGCAACACAAGTAGGCTGTATTGATTGTTTAAGATTTATGACTAATTCAGTCAGATCAATAGAGAGTCTTGCCGTCGAGGTCAAATGAAAAGTGCAGTGCAGGTATCTAATGCAATTGAATGAACTTACATAAGACATCCCTTTCAATGGAAGAAAGAAACTGACGGTGGGTACAGAAGTCCTGAGGAACAGGACAGCCTTCAGTCACTGTGACAAACACACTGACGAGTTTCTACAAAATAGTCTGTTAATCAGTCCTTTAGGCCATGCTGTTATAATTGCACGGCCTGGCGAACTAACTTCTTCTCTGCTTCTTGATATCTCACAGAGGCAATACAATTACACAGCAAAATCTAATAACACCCAAGTTTTCATACTGAGTGTCATGTAGATCGGAAGCAATCAATGCTCACTGCCAACACAGACTGTAGTTTACAATACCACAGTTCATATTTATAATGACACAGCATTTTCCTACTGGCAATTACGAGTCGTGTAGTACAGAAGGGGAAGAATAAAAAAAAAAATTATGATTTACACGGCAACCGCGATTTCCTAGTACATTTTTAACAGGAGAGAGCAAAATGGAGGCTGCTTTGTTGTGCACATACTGCGGCAAATAAATAATGTGTTTTTAACCTATCAGAAGTTATCAAAAAGCAATTCGCTTTTAAATGGTCTAAGAGCAACATGGAGAAGAACAATACTTACCATTGCTGATTTTCCTGAACTCTGTGACATATTCTATAGAAATCAATGGCATTTGATTTTGTTCACACTGAATACAATATTTAAATAAATTGCCACATTTAAAGATGCTTTTTTGTAGTAGTTGTAGCTGACAGAAATTACCACTACTGTTTTAACCTTTCCAGTCAAGTTTAGCACTACAAACATCAATGACAGCTTTAACTTGTCAATGCTGACAAATTACCATGGTATAAGCTGGTTAATACACGGCTAGCTGTGCATTACATGATTTGAACGCAAATTGCGTTGCATCGGGTGGTGCTTTGCCTCCACGTCGTGCATTAAAATTGTTTAATGCACAGCTAGCCATGGATTATTCTTTACATATTGACTGTTTACACATTCATACAACAAAATATTCTGGGGGCCATGAAAGTTTTGTGAACATGATGAAAAATGCTGGCGCTGACTGGCAACTTAAAAATGAAATGCTAGCGGGGTAACAGTTAAGATCCTCTTTGCAAAACATTTATGTCCACATAAATGCTCAGGATTGACCACACTTTCCTAATGGTTCCTTGGTTTCAATAAATGGTCATGGTATGACCACTTTAACTTAATTAACAAGTGTTTTATATCTAAAAGCAGTCAATTACAAATCTGTTCGAGAGATTTTTGTCTTTCCAAAGGCCTATTAGAAAGCAAAACAAACAAAATAGACCTATTAAATTGGTTCTGCCATTTGTCTCAGGCAAGCGCATACACAGACATTCCTCTAGGCCAAATATTGTCATGCTTATTATGTTCATTGCAATATCAGAGTGTGCCCACAATCCTTTTAAGCTTTAGACACCATGTCCCATTGAAAATTCATTCCTTTATCCCTTGTCCAGCCTAAAGCAAACAGAAGAGAAATGACAGGTGACTTACCCATCCAACATCAAGCCAATCCTGTGCAAAGTTATTGCTGCATACCACAGTTAGGTCAGCCTCAGGGCTGTGTAATCCAAGGCAATGCTTTAATTAAACATAGGTTTATAGGCTGTTTACACTGGCAGTGAAGGGGGTGGATAAGCATATGCTTCTCTGACAGGCAGCCGGTGGGGAACTAGATTAGATAAGATGTTACATGAACAAGATTAAATTAGAGTGGAAGACAAAATCCCACGGACCGCAGGTACCTTCACGGCTCATAGCACATGCCATGAGCCATGGAGGTGTCATAGAAAATCCACGTTCTAGTTATCCTGTTTTGTCCTTGTCTTGTGAGCTCTGCACACTTACAGTTGTGCAAAAGCATCTTGTTAAACAAGGGGGCACTGAGAGGTGGAGGGGTGGGCCTTGTTTACTGCCACAAACTCTTTTAAATGTGCAGGCCCTGGTCTGAAGTAAAGGGAATAACACACCCAAAAATGAAAATTCTGTCATAATAGGATGTCATTCCAAATCTGTGACTTAGGCTATGTGTCCAACAAAGCGTTTTTTTTATGCGGCTAGCGTATCCAATTGTTTTCAGTGGGAGCGCCGCGTTTTTAGAATGCCATGAGCACTGAGCGAGTATTTCACACTCAAGCCATGAGTGCTCTGCGTTTTTTACCTGTCGCCGAGAGTTGAAGGATGTTCAACTTTGAGTAAAACGCAGCACTCGTCACTGTCACTTTTTACCCAGCTGACCAATCACAGTGGAGGAGGGGCGGGACAAATACAACACCGACCAACCGCCACATTCTGCTTGTACAACGTCAACAGATGACAACAAGCATAATAACGGAACAAAATAATTTAAAACAAGAGCCAGAGCGAATACTTTACATGGTATCGACATTTTAATATAGAATCAATACAGAAACAAACTATCTGTGAAATTAGATTCTAGTAACACTTCTGCGGATATTCCGTATCATAGCAACAAAAGTCTCAACTGAAAAAAAAAACGCTGCACTGCCAAAACACTCTCAAGCGCTCACAGCTAGGCGTTTTCAGCAGAGCGCCTAGAATTTTCAGCTAGCTAAAAAAGCTTTGGTGGACACGTGGCCTTAGGGTGTATTCACACTTGTAGTTTGGTTTGCTTAGTTCGGACCAAAAAAAAAATCGGTCTCAGTCTGCTTCCAAACGAACTTTGGTGTGGTTTCAATAATATATGAACGCAACACGGACCAAACCCTTGTCAAAAAATCCTTTTGAAATTTCAGTTTATCCTGTAGGATCTTATTGGATTCTTAGAATCTTATTGGACATTGTTTTTATTTAATGGAATTTTACTTTGTCCTGTAGGATCTTATTGGATTCTTTGAATCTTATTGGACATTCTAATTTATGTTAATGGAAATTCAGTTTATCCTGCAGGATCTTATTGGATTCTTAGAATCCTATTGGACATTCTGATTTATTTTAATGGAATTTCACTTTGTCCTGTAGGATCTTATTGGATTCTTAGAATCTTATTGGACATTCTGATTTATTTTAATGGAATTTCACTTTGTCCTGTGGGATCTTATTGGATTCTCAGAATCCTATTGGACATTGTGTTTTTATTTAATGGAATTTCACTTTGTCCTGTGATATTTTTTATTATTACTTATTATAATAAATAAATAATTAATTAATTAATTAATTACTTTTTAGAGTCACCCTGGAATGAAAATAAAGTCACCCTTCTGTTGGCCATATGTCCTTATATCTTTTTCGGACCTCATAAGCAGAAATAAAAAATTAAAAAAAACGTCCTGCATGCGCTCCTCCATGGCAGTGAATGGCAGTGAAATCCAGGCTAAAACGTTACAAAAAAGGATACAAATGTATCACGCAATGATACAGGGAGACACACGGCATATATGGAAAGTGTTCAGGAGGGAAATCCCTCGCTCCAAACGCTCTATTCGCGTTCGGTGTGAACGCAGCATAAGGTTTTGCGGAGCTCGGCCGTTACTCTGTGCGCGTTCCTGTGAGTGCGTGCGAGCCATATTAATATAACTTGCACTGTTGTCATGGCACCCAGGATAAGCACACACACACGCACCATTTTGAGAAATCAGACTCAATAGAAACAAACGCGACTCTCGTCTCTTTTATAAGGTAAATAATAAGAAATAGGTAACACTTTACAATAAGGTTTCATTAGTTAACATTAGTTCCCTACATTAGTTAACATTCGGTGTGAACGCAGCATGAGGTTTTGCAAGAAAGAAACCATATTATTCAGTCAAAATACTGATCTCGGCCGTTACTCTGTGCGCGTTCCTCTGAGTGTGTGCGAGCCGTCAGCGCTCACGCAATGTTGTCATGACAACCGGTACAAAGCATTCAGCTCAGGAGGTTTACCTCATTATAGTATTATTGTATTATTTCTTATTATTTACCTTATAAAAGAGACGAGAGTCGCGTTTGTTTCTATTGAGTCTGATTTCTCAAAATGGTGCGTGTGTGTGCTTATCCTGGGTGCCATGACAACAGTGCAAGTTATAGTAATATGGCTCGCACGCACTCACAGGAACGCGCACAGGGTAAAACCTTATGCTGCGTTCACACCGAACGTGAATAGAGCATCTGGAGCAAGTGATTTCCCTCCTGAACCCTTTCCATATATGGCGCGCGTCTCCCTGTATCATTGCGTGATACTTTTGTATCCTTATGTAAAGTTTTAGCCTGGTGCCCTGGTCGCCATTCACTGCTATTATATGGAGGAGCGCGTGCAGGACGTTTTTCAAAATTTCCAAAAAAAGATAGAAGGACATAGGGCATTGGAACAGCAGCAGGGTGAGTAAAAGATGACTTTATTTTCATTTCAGGGTGAACTATCCCTTAAACTTTTTAGAGTAACATTGTGTGTGTGTGTGTGTGTGTGTGTGTGTGTGTGTGTGTGTGTGTGTGTGTGTGTGTGTGTGTGTGTTTGTTTGCGTGTGTGTGAGAGAGAGAGAGAGAGAGAGAGAGAGAGACCCAATTGGATCCCATTAAAATCCTGTAGAAATTATCCTACAGGATATTTGTGTATTGTCTTATAAGACAATTCCCACAGAATCCAATAGGAATTAGATGAGAATTTTATAGGACAAGACATAAATATCCTATAAGAGTATTTCTAACGGAATCGTATAAGAACGGTTCCAAAATAGGATATAAATTCTAAATGGAATCCTGTACAGGTTTTTTATTGAAATCCTTTAGGATTTTTTTAATAGGGAATACATGTAAACTAACCAAAAACAGGAAGATATTCCTTAAAAAGGACAAAATGTTTAAGCATACCTGTTTTTTCTCGTCATAGTCGCGATGTTGCCCATCACAGTTCAGGCATCAGAACCGCATCTCCTCACAGCAGATCTTCGTTTTGTGTGTGTGACGGAGGTTTTGCCACTGTTTTGACTCCTTTACACATTTGATAATCTCTTCACGAGTTCTTAACTGGTCAAAATACCATCATATGTAGGCTACGCACATACAACGAGCGCATTTAGCCCAGCACACAGCATTGTTTTGGATGTTTGGTAAGTTCTGTGACAAAATATACGTAATAAAAGCAGACCAATCAGGTTGTGAACATTTCCCAATGCCTTTAGGTTGGGTGCCTTTAGGTTCGGTAATAAAAATGGCAATCTGAACGCTAATTGGACCAGGACTAAATGTTTTTTTTTTTTTTTTGGTCCGGACCAAACAAACCAAGCGAAGTTTGAACACACCCTTAGTCCTGGTCCACTTAGCGTTCACATTGGCATTTTAACACCGAACCTAAAAACATACGTATATTTCGCGACGGAACTTACCGAACATCTGAAACAATGCTGTGTGCTGGGGTAAATGCGCTTGCTGTATGTGCGTAGCCTACACATCATGGTATGTTGACCAGCTGAGAACTCATAAAGAGCTTATAAAATGTGTAGTCAAAACTCCTTTACAACAGGAATCCCTCCGTCACACACACAAAAAGAAAATCTGCTGTGAGGAAATGCGGTTCTGATGCCTGTACCTGTGATGGGCAACATTGCGACTATGACAAGAAAAAACAGGTATGCTTGAGTATTCTGTCCTTTTTAGGGTCACATCTTGTGACATCGTGTCTCAGTTTTGGTTTGTTTGCATGTATTTGGTCCGTGTTGTGTTCATATTTTATTTGATCCGCACTTGTTTGGCGCGCACCAGGGTTCGGATGGCAGCTTTCACACTTATTCAAATAAACCGCACTAACAGAGTAATCGCACCAGAGTTAGTTTCAATCGCACCAAACATGCCAAGTGTGAACAACACCCTTAGACTACATTCACACTGTCAGTTTTTTGGAATGACAACCGCATTTACATACAGCCGTATTGATCTCAAAATGTCCCGTTCACACAGCAACTTACAGTATAGCATCTCGAATACTGTCTGTATGAACGTGCAACAGGAGTCAAGACTGTATTTTCTTATCAATAACCATAGCGACAGTGCCCAGTGTAATATCAAAGATGGTAATGTCCATAGAACTGAAAAGTCTTATCACTTTTGACATGACAAGAGTCCATTCGAGCTGCTAGTTCATCTGTCAAATCTTCTAGCTTTTATATTTGAATGGACAGCAGAGCATTTGAGTCGTGTGGTCATGTGGTTGTGAGTCCTTAAAATGTGAGTTTGGTTATAGAATCACTAGCTTACGGTAACAGCCATCCGCGCGTTCACAGGAAAGACGAGTTCCAGTGGAAGAGTGACCTCTGACACGACACATGGTGTAGGATGTAGGAGTAGCGTAAGCTTAGGTGAGAGTAGACGCCTCTTGCGGTTCAAACAAATAGGGCTGGGCAACTCAAGCTCAAGCTACTTCCACATTTCTCTTTAAAAATTCTCGTTTTAGACTTTCAATTCGTGACCATTGTTTTGTTTTGTTCTATCCTCTGCACTTCCATGTTCGTCAATACGTCATACTTCATGTCACTCCTCCGCCTGAACTAGACTCCCGTATGGCCATTACAGAAGCTAGTGATTATAGTTTATAAAGGTATAATTATGGAAATTTTTCTTTTATTAACCCTGTGGAGCTGTATGAATAACTTTTATGAGGGCTTCAAAATAAATGGTACCATTCACTCCCATTATATAGCCTGGAAGAATCAGGATATTTTTAATATAACCCTGATTGTGTTTGGCTGAAAGAAGAATGTCATATACATCTAGGATGGTTTGAGGGAGAGTAAATTATGGGATCATTTTCATTTTTGGGTGAACTAACCTTTTAAGATAAAACGGGGGAATAAATAATAAAAAAAAATAACAAAAAAACAGAAACAAAAAAAAACACACAAAATTACTTCTGGAACAACATGACAGTAAGTAAATGATGACCAAACTTTCCTTTGGGTGCAATACTCCTTTAAATGTGAGTTCATTGTATAGTGCTTGGCAGTAAAGTGAGATCCAGATCAAAGAGCAGAGGGTCTGGAAGAAAGTCTCAGGTGAGTGTCTAATTCTTGACACCCTAGAACCCAACCACAGAGGGCTAGCTGTAGTTCACTTCCAGTTGTTGTTGGCTACACTGGAGGGGTGAGGGTGCACTGACTTCCTGCAGGGAAGGGAGGGAGGAAGCTCTTATAGAATTGCATGTGCTGAAAGCATTTAGAGTGAACCGGGCAGGTCATTCATCATGGACTGTAAACCTCCCTCTGCAGTGCAGTTCACTGTTTTCATTGAGCTTTGACAGCGCTACAGCTGCATTTGCTAGCACACATACACACTCTGCATGTTGTTCAAGGGTTTCTTGAGCGCATTAGCATCATAGGAATGATTATAAGCAGGGGCTAACAGCATACATGGTGTTTGAGTTGGGCAAAGTGTGGTTGTTTGTTTTCTAGATTTAACGCCCATGCACGACTTCACTGAGACAAACACAAGGGCTTTTGAAATAGTGATTACGTCTTAAGTTCATGTTCATGTTCATACACCATGATAGCGCTGTAATCTATTTAACTTGATAAGAGAATTTGGTTTTGTGCTTTTATATGATTGAAATTCAGCAATTCAAATGCTCAGAATGGCTTTTTAATGGCTTTCTAATTTAGCAAAGCAAACAACAATCAAGACGACACCCATCTGGCCTCTAGAGCATCTCCAAAATAATTGACTATTTCAAACGGCACTGAGTTTTGTTCTAAAAGTATTCCGATAATGTTTATCATCCAGGATAGGAATTGCAAAGAATTCAGCGGGTCACGTTCTGATTCCTCCTAATAATTACAGTTCCTTGACGATTCTATTATACTTTTTTATACTTGTAAAGAATACATATAAATGCAATTGCACTACTAAATGATGAGCTAATTGTTATAACAGATACAATTAAAACATTTCTTGCAAAATGTGTTTACACAGTTTTAATGACTTTTAATGACTGTAAATACCTAATAGCCTAAATGGTCTTAACTATATATTAAACAATACACTAAAACAACTATGGTCAAATATTTCAATTTATTTTCACAAAATACTACTAGCAAAATTAATGAGTATAGTAAGAACAGTAAAGCAGACCCAAGAGTTTGTTCAGGAATTCTATGCAAGTTTGAGATACAAACATTCAACATCATTTTTTTTTTTTTTTTAAAGGACTGGGCCCTGTGGGTAAAAAAGAAATAATAGTCCACATACATGTCATACTTCATTACGAAACTTTCTTGTGCATAATGGATTTAATTTACTGGCCAATTTGGTTTCGATGAGCGCCCAACCTAAGAAACAGACTGCCATGACAAGTGCATTCAATTCCCCACTATAAGCTTAACCATCACCTAGGGGAGTTTCATAGTGAAAACTTTAGAAATAGCACTTCTACAAAAGAATGGTTGTGATGTCTCTGCAGGGGCACCCAAAATAACCCTGGAAGGTGTAAGCAATTTTTCTGAACCTTGGACTAAACAAGCACAAGGCCGTCTTACTGATATTAATGAAAAACATCAGCCCTTGGCTGAGTCGCCTCTTTTCCACTGGTCAGAGTCCCTGCATTAAACTTCCCCTTTTCCCTTCGCCTGGAGAATTATTCTGTCCGTGACTGAGTCAGCGGGTCTACCATCTCCATTCACTGCCAGCTATATATTTTCTTCACTCTTACAATGATTCACATGTTATCACAAATACACACAGATGGGCAGATACGGATACACTTACTCATGACAGGGTAATATATTGTCTTGTTCGCCTTCACACGTCCATTTAAACACACGCATCCAATCACACACTTGTCTTGACTTCTCTTTTCTTAGTCTCTTTCTTAGTGTGGGGAGATCCAGGACATTGCACAGCTTGATTAAAGCTTTGGGGAAGAAGACGACAATGTAATTACATGGATTGATTACACAGGGGGAATTGGAACACAATGGGAGTACATCACAGACAGTGTGTGTGTGTGTGTGTGTGTGTGTGTGTGTGTGTGTGTGTGTGTGTGTGTGTGTGTGTGTGTGTGTGAGAGAGAGAGAGAGAGAAACACTTGCAATTACGCTGCTAAATGTTGCAAGCACCCCATGTGAGAAAAGGGAACGCAACTGAGCAAGGAGACGTAAGCCAACTAATGCAATAGTTCAAGGAAGAGCTCAGATAATACTGAGTACAACAGGAAGTAGAGATGCAAAATAAAAGAAAGATTAAACAGCCAAAGTAATGTGGAACAATGTCAATACTATAGTCAATACTACCCTGATCCTCAGGGATTCAATGGCATTTGCAAAACAACTAACACTTGACAACACAACATTATCATAAATTACCACAAAATCAACCATCAAGTGTGGACACAACAGAATAAACAGAAAAAAAACATGCAAATCATTCATAAATGAAGTGCACTGGACCACTAGGGGTTTCCAATTTAATTGGGTTTCCAAAAGAAAAATAAACAGAAACCGAGATGAACAAATGTGTCTTTAACTTCTTTGCATAAGCAATGATTTTATTTGATTTCTTATAATGGAATAATGTATTGCCAATGTATTTGTAATTCACACAAACTTATTTTGTTTTAATGTCCAATCAAATATTAGAACAAGTATGTGTATGTGAACAGGGACTTCCATAGAAAAAAAAAATTATTTCAACAGAATCCAAATGAAGGGCAGATTTGTTTTTCTCTTAAGAAACCAACCAATTCTTCATGTAATCATAGAGTTTGGTTGCTCTGCCCCTAGTGGTTTCAGAAATGTATGACTAAAAACAACCAAAGACATGACTGATAAACATGTTTTGACCAAAAAACTACCTGGGTTTTACTGTTGGGGTGTGTGTGTGTGGGGGGGGGGGGAATCTAGAGAATAGAAATTCAGGAATTGGGAGAGGGGTGAACACTGTATTTACACCAAGTTTACAAAGAGGTAGACAGTGGTGGAGACTGTGAGGAGGGCTTAAAATTAGTACAACATTTATATCAATTTACATCTTGAAATTTAGGTTGAGGTTGAAAGGAATGCAAATTGAAACATTTACTTCTACTTTTGAGTACCTACATTTTTATTTTCCTAAACCTGCTTAAAACATTTCAGATATTATTCATAAGCATAAGTCCTAATGTAATGATTTAGTTTGAGCCGATTCTACTTTGATTACTGACCAAGATCATTTTTAGTATTTAATCGAAAAGTGCTGGCCAGATAATTTGTTGTGCATTCAAACAAAAAGCACTTTCTAATTACTTGTTCGAATGACTAAGAGAACCGTGCAAATTGTGTTCTATTCATAAATCATTTATGATGATATTATTGTGTAGGTAGTGAAAAATTGTGGCAGTACAAGTCATTTAAAAAGGAAAAATCAGGCATAGGCACACATACAAGCACACACTTGTCCTGTCTTGGCCCATTGGCTACCAGAGGTGGTGGGGGTCGATCAGACACAATATAATGTATATGAATAGTCCTAAATAGACTCTCTGACCCTTGTGGGTGTCCAGGTGACTTCATTACTCCAAGCCTCTTTGTCGTTGTCTCCTTTTAACATTGAAACTGTGAGGCCAGGGACCCAAATTATCCAGAACATTCAGAGCCAGTGGTCCAGAACCCAGATGAGATCAGCCTCAATGAGAGGTGTGTTGTCACTTTCTCATAGTTCTTCAAAGTGGACTTACATACCATTGATGTACACGGGATCATTTTGTCGGTGAGGTTTGAGGAAGGTTAGAACTCATTGTGGAGAGGGGGGCGTGAGTCAGCGAGGTCGGTAACAAGTCATTTAGCACCGGGTTCTCCACAAACTTGCGGTACGATAAGGGGGAGAGGGGCAACACTCTTTTTGCTGCCCCCCAGTTCCAGTCTCGAGCGGCTCTCCTCGCCGGCCGGAGCTGGCTATCCAAGGCCCATCGAAGTGAATCAGGTTGTCTACGAGTCAATTACTGCAAAGAGACACAGGTGTATGTCATCCTGCACTTGATTCACTTACCTGTCTCTTCTCTCCCGTTGCCGACCTTGCTGAACCACGCCCCCCTCGCCACACTCATATATTTGCTTTTTTCCTGTTGGGCTTCAAGCATATGTTTGTGTACTAGGAGCATGACTCATTCAATCCATTCCTCATGGCCTTCTTTGTGACATGGAGACCCAGAGGCTGCCACCAAAACATCAACTCGAAATGGGTGAAGCTGCTGGAAGCCTGAGGCACCTCTGACATTGAAGAGAATGTACTGGATTGTGAGGTCCCAATCACATCCATCATCTAACACCACCCGATGCAGTATCCTCTTAAGGAATTGGTTATACCGTATTGTCTGTAAGTATCTCTTTGGGGATGTCAACCAGACTGCACAACATGAACAGCTCTTTGGTATCATTTTTAGAATTGGCCCCAAGAAGAAGTATGGCTTCCAGATTTCAAATGGTGTAATCCATCAGAACCTAAGATGTATTTATAGCCCCAAAGTACTATATCCATGCCGATGCGTTTAAAGGGCACTTTAATTACTGGCAGTGCCACTGTGGGCTGGGGAGGGGGTGTTTTTTTAGGAATCACTGTGTACTGGCATCTCTCACACCACTGACAGAACTGTTTAACCTCTCCAGATCTGGCCTATATTCACTCCCTGATTTTCTTTATGCTCTGATTCTCATCTTCCACAAGCAGGCTTAATGCTGCATCATTCCAAAAAGGACAAAAAGGCAAGCTGGCTGGTGATATTCACAGTACTCTTGAGCTCCTGCTTTAGTGCACTCTGGTAAGTTCTCTAGTGCAGTCTTGGAGCAGTCCCAACACTACACATTTTGGGTGTCTCCCTTGTCTGACTCACTTATCTGACCAGGTGTTGGAGTATCTATTAGTATCTACTGTAGTTGCAAAATTACTTCTAGCCAACAGAATGTTCAAAAGGGAACATCAAAATAAAGTGTTACAGGACCAAGGTTGGGAACCACTGCTTAGTTTAGGGGTTCTCAGTTCTGGCCTTTGAGATCCACTGTCCTGCAGTGAATGAACAGCTCTCTCTTCCACTCTTCCACTTTCATTACCCACAACCCACAACAGAGGTGCCCTTGAGCAAGGCACCTGCAGCAAAAAAATGCCTGCCCACTGCTCCAGGTGTGTGTGTGTGTGTGTGTGTGTGTTCAATACTCACTGCTGGATCACTTGGATGGGTGAAATACAGAGCACAAATTCTGAGTATGGGACATCATACTTGGCAACACGTCACAAGTCACGTCATATTGATGGCCAGATTTGGGAAACCCTGCTCTAGAGTCAAATTTCTGCACATTACTGTACTTCATCAACGATTGTGAAGTACTATAAGTTCTTTGTTGATTATAGTACAGTTTGATTTCCGAAGTAGCAAGTCTGTGCCTTTAGAGACCAATGTTACGAAGTAATCTAGCATCATTCCACAACTTTAGTTGTATCCTAGAACTAGCTTGTATCAAAATGTATATCTGTTAGAAAGGTCAGAAACTACTTCCCAGGAGGAAATTTATTATTTCATCAGTGTCTATGAAAATGAGACTACTCAGGTTTAGTGAAGCGAGTCTTCATATATATATATATACATATATATACAGTACTGTGCAAAAGTCTTAGGCACGTTGGTATTTTCACACGAAAAATGTATCGTCTTCTTCCCCAAATTTATATCTTTTACTGTAGTGTGTCAGTAGGAAATATCAGTTTACATTTCCAAACATTAATTTTGCAATTAATTGTAATAATCCAGTGAAATTTATTTATTTATTTATTTATTTTTTATGCACAAGAAGTCTGATAGCAGCCGGTATGATCTGATCTCACCATCATCGAGTCTGTCTGTGATTACATGAAGAAACAGAAAAAACTGAGACAGACTAAATCCAGAAAAACTAAGGCAACGTCTCCCAGACACTTGAGGAAACCTACCTGCAAAACTACAGTACTGTGAAAAGTTTAGGCACTTGTCAGAATGCTTTAAAGTGAGAATGCTATCAAAAATAATAACATAAATAGCTTTTATTTATGAATTAACTTCTATGAACTAAATCAAATCGATATTTGGGGTGACCACCCTTTGCGTTTAAAACGGCTTTTGTCACCTGCATCTATTCCTACACCTCTTCATGTAGTTTTGCAGGAAGGTTTCTTCAAGTGTCTTGGAGACGTTGCCTCAGTTCTTCTGGATTTAGTTTCTTCATGTAATCACATACAGACTCGATGATGGTTATCAGATCAGATCATACCGGCTGCTGTCAGACTTCTTGTGCATAAAAAAATAAATACAAAAATAAATAAAAATCTCACTGGATTATTACAATTAATTGTAAAATTAATGTTTGGAAATGTAAACTGATATTTCCTACTGACACACTACAGTAAAAGATATAAATAACTGGCTTAAAAACATTTTTTGTGTGAAAATACCAACGTGCCTAAGACTTTTGCACAGTACTGTGTGTATATATATATATATATATATATATATATATATATATATTTATATATATACTGAATGGGCCAATAGGTGAATTGAAAAATTGTATGTGCACATTTTGATGTATTAGTCCAGGGATGTCCAATCCTGCTTCTGGAGGGCCAACATTCCTGCTGAGTTTAGCTTTAACTTGCCGCCAACACACTTGCCCCAGTCTTTTAGTAATCCTTGTAAGTTCTTGATTAGCTGGTTCAGATGTGTTTAATTGGGGTTGCAACTAAACTCGGTAGATGGCCCTCAAAAAGCATGACTGGACACTCCTGTATTAGTCAAAATGCAGTCATTTGATAAATGTACTGTTTTCCTCTTTAAAGAAGTAATTTCACAGTGAATACGGTTCTCTTTATTGTGCCTGTGTTGTAGTGGCTTTGTGTCACATTAACAGAAAATATTTTAGACTTCAATATGTAAGTAACTAAACGAGTATTTGGAAACAAATATCCAACTGCTAATTATTCAGTGGCTGTAAAGCTGAGATGAGTATACAGGGAGTGCAGAATTATTAGGCAAATGAGTATTTTGACCACATCATCCTCGTTATGCATGTTGTCTTACTCCAAGCTGTATAGGCTGGAAAGCCTACTACCAATTAAGCATATTAGGTGATGTGCATCTCTGTAATGAGAAGGGGTGTGGTCTAATGACATCAACACCCTATATCAGGTGTGCATAATTATTAGGCAACTTCCTTTCCTTTGGCAAAATGGGTCAAAAGAAGGACTTGACAGGCTCAGAAAAGTCAAAAATAGTGAGATATATTGCAGAGGGATGCAGCAGTCTTAAAATAGCCAAGCTTCTGAAGCGTGATCATCGAACAATCAAGCGTTTCATTCAAAATAGTCAACAGGGTCGCAAGAAGCGTGTGGAAAAACCAAGGCGCAAAATAACTGCCCGTGAACTGAGAAAAGTCAAGCGTGCAGCTGCCAAGATGCCACTTGCCACCAGTTTGGCCATATTTCAGAGCTGCAACATCACTGGAGTGCCCAAAAGCACAAGGTGTGCAATACTCAGAGACATGGCCAAGGTAAGAAAGGCAGAAAGTCGACCACCACTGAACAAGACACACAAGCTGAAACGTCAAGACTGGGCCAAGAAATATCTCAAGACTGATTTTTCTAAGGTTTTATGGACTGATGAAATGAGAGTGAGTCTTGATGGGCCAGATGGATGGGCCCGTGGCTGGATTGGTAAAGGGCAGAGAGCTCCAGTCCGACTCAGACGCCAGCAAGGTGGAGGTGGAGTACTGGTTTGGGCTGGTATCATCAAAGATGAGCTTGTGGGGCCTTTTCGGGTTGAGGATGGAGTCAAGCTCAACTCCCAGTCCTACTGCCAGTTTCTGGAAGACACCTTCTTCAGGCAGTGGTACAGGAAGAAGTCTGCATCCTTCAAGAAAAACATGATTTTCATGCAGGACAATGCTCCATCACACGCGTCCAAGTACTCCACAGCGTGGCTGGCAAGAAAGGGTATAAAAGAAGAAAATCTAATGATATGGCCTCCTTGTTCACCTGATCTGAACCCCATTGAGAACCTGTGGTCCATCATCAAATGTGCGATTTACAAGGAGGGAAAACAGTACACCTCTCTGAACAGTGTCTGGGAGGCTGTGGTTGCTGCTGCACGCAATGTTGATGGTGAACAGATCAAAACACTTACAGAATCCATGGATGGCAGGCTTTTGAGTGTCCTTGCAAAGAAAGGTGGCTATATTGGTCACTGATTTGTTTTTGAATGTCAGAAATGTATATTTGTGAATGTTGAGATGTTATATTGGTTTCACTGGTAAAAAATAAATAATTGAAATGGGTATAAATTTGTTTTTTGTTAAGTTGCCTAATAATTATGCACAGTAATAGTCACCTGCACACACAGATATCCCCCTAAAATAGCTAAAACTAAAAACTACTTAAAATATTGATACAAAAATATTCAGCTTTGATATTAATGAGTTTTTTGTGTTCATTGAGAACATGGTTGTTGTTCAATAATAAAATTAATCCTCAAAAATACAACTTGCCTAATAATTCTGCACTCCCTGTATGCTTCAAAGCAGGACAGAAATTACTGAACAGACAGAAACAGCCTGTTAATGTTGAAAGACATTAAAATTTACAACACACTGGATCTTGGTGAGGCAGCAAAAAAAAAGCTGCTCTAAACTCTGCGTTTGAGCCATTTGCTCGACTGAATCCATAAATCCACAATGAACATGAAAATGGGTCAGTGCATCGACTTTGAGTTATCACCACAGTTTCTCTATCAATCTCTACGGTAAAATCTGAGACAGACATGCTCTGCCACGCTGTCGTCTCGTTTGTGCAGCCCATCTGTGCAAATAGTCTTTATCATTGTTAATAATCCCATATCCGGCTACCACCTAGAGACTGTCCGGCTTATCGGCAGTCAGACAGACCTGCCAGCTCCTCAAGTACACCTGTGTGCTCCTGTTGTCCCTGCTTGCTGACGTTATCAGCCACAGCGAGTGATGAGAGCAGTTCTCCTTCCACTATCAGATGCACATCTTTCACCTCATGGCTTCTAAATGACTACAACAGCATCACACACTCATATAAGCTCACACCATGGGATGTGCACCAAGCTAAATACCTAACTGAGAAAGTTAAAGGTATGAATAATGGCACACACTCACATATACACAAGGTTCTTTAGCCATTGCAGCAGGTACAGAAGCATACAGTTGATCACTTTGTTGCACATGTACTGTCTTTCCAGGCACATAAATGCACTTCCAGACTTTCCTTTCTTGATTGTCCTCTCTGAGTTATCCAGCCTGTTAACCTTCCACCCTCATAAACCGTGGAAGTCTTGAAACTCACCTTTTTCAAAGCATGTCACTGGGCGCACCTGCTCTAGGCTATATGAGAGACTCTCTCTCTCTATTAAACAGACTTTCACACACATTCCAGCTGTCTGAAGAATTCCTGTGAGACAATGGAAAGGTCAGGGTTGTAAGTTAATAAAATATACATTTCCCCTCGCAGTGTTGTGCATCCTGGCTTCCTACTCCCCACAGTAATTGCGATTCTAGTAGCAGTCAGCAATACTCTCCCCGTCTCACAGCTCCTGGAGGAATGTTGAGAGGAAACGGCTAACAAAATGGCCCTCCGCATCCCGCCTGTTATCTTGCTGGCAAAAAGCCTGTTTTTTGCTGTTGTGAAGGCTTTGAAGCAGGTGGCGTATTGTGGGGTGTTGTACTGTGCGGGACATGGTGTGGACAGATCTGCCACACACATTCTGTGATAGTCTACAGCTCCTGCTGAGAAACTGTTATCATGCCAGCCCATCACTGCAGTTTCCTCTCACCTAAAGAGCCATGTGAGTTGGGTCTGAGCATAGAATATAGGTAGAAAAAGAGGGAAAGGAAATCTCTGACATGTCATGACATGGCACTTAATTTACTTTCAGAATGTCTTCAAGATCTTGAAATCAACAGTATCTCATAGATGTGTTTTTATGTCTTTCTTAATGTCTTTCCAGCTTCTTCTAGACCAAATTAGCCTAATTTTGATCTTGCACTAATTATGTGGCATCAAAGTAGAAACGACTAATTTACAGAAACTGTTAAACATAATATGACTAGAAAAAATGTCAGAGTTGGTAAATACAACCATGGGGAAAAAAATTAATTATGGCACAAAAAAATATTTGAAGGAATAAATATTTCTCACATTAAAACAGGCGCCCACGCCGAGGCATATGTCCAACATAGCAAAATCAGACAGGTAGAATTTCAGTTGGACTCAAGTGTTTACACAAAAGACAGATTTAGGCTGACTCACATCAAACTTTTAAAGTGGTGACTTTGTTACTATTGAAGAAAAAAAATAAAATAAAATAAAATAAAAACTGACTGACTAAAAATGATAGTAAGAACCAGATGTGTTTAACATAATATGAGTGAAATCTTAAATAAAGTGCACGTTAAATAAAGTTAGTCTCCCAAAACAACCGCCAACAACTTGACCAGCCCTCAAACGTCATTTTAATGTTCAACGTGGGATTCGCCAAATGCTTGCTCTTGAAAGATGGGTCAGACTCAGTTTATTTGGACTAGCGTGTAAGTATTATTAATTATTGAAGTATATATTTTCTACCGGGTGTTCAAAATACGTAGTTTTGTGTTTTATATTGTGTAAGTTTCCGGCTAACTTATGTTATTACTGTCTTACTGAAATAGTTCTGCTAAGCAGCTGTGGGACACTATTACCTAAAACTGTGTCTATTAATGCAGATCGTCTGTCGTTCTTACTACTTTGAGTAAAGATAAACAAAGGAGCAAGATTTCTTTTGCAAACTTTAATGTTACATCAGTCATTCACATTAGTTCTGGGTTAACGTATGCGCTGTTATTGATACAGTTAATACAATTCTCGCACGTGCACTACAATAAATGAGAAATATTGGTTTGTTGATGGACATACTCTTGTTAATGCTGATGGTGAGGAAATACAGCTGCAACATCTCAAAATGAGTAGTGTATCACTGAAAAACGTCCTGCTTAAGTAGTCCTTGCGATGGAGGTTCGGTTTGAATAACCTCTGTTTTTAGGGGCCAGGACAGCGCACACAGTTCAGGGGGCCAGGGCGGCCCACACAGTTCAGGAGGCCAGGGCATCCCACACAGTTCAGGAGGCCAGGGCGTCCCACACAGTTCAGGAGGCCAGGGCGTCCCACACAGTTCAGGAGGCCAGGGCGGCCCACACAGTTTAGGAGGCCAGGGTGGCCCACACAGTTCAGGAGGCCAGGGCGGCCCACACAGCTCAGGAGGCCAGGGCGGCCAACACAGTTCAGGAGGCCAGGGCGGCCCACACAGTTCAGGAAGCCAGGGCGGCCCACACAGTTCAGGAGGCCAGGAGGCCAGGGCATCTCACACAGTTCAGGAGGCCAGGGCGTCCCACACAGTTCAGGAGGCCAGGGCGGCCCACACAGTTCAGGAGGCCAGGGCAGCCCACACAGTTCAGGAGGCCAGGGCGGCCCACAGAGTTCAGGAGGCCAGGGCATCTCACACAGTTCAGGAGGCCAGGGCGTCCCACACAGTTCAGGAGGCCAGGGCGTCCCACACAGTTCAGGAGGCCAGGGCGGCCCACACAGTTCAGGAGGCCAGGGCGGCCCACACAGCTCAGGAGGCCAGGGCGGCCCACAGAGTTCAGGAGGCCAGGGCGGCCCACACAGTTCAGGAGGCCAGGGCGGCCCACACAGTTCAGGGGGCCAGGGCGGCGCACACAGTTCAGGGGCGAGGGCGGCGCACACAGTTCAGGGGGCCAGGGCGGCGCACACAGTTCAGGGGCCAGGGCGGCGCACACAGTTCAGGGGCCAGGGCGGCGCACACAGTTCAGGGGGCCAGGGTGGCGCACACAGTTCAGGAGGCCACCTCTCTAGGCTCGAAACGGGATACAGAATCCTCTCTGGACTCGAAACGGGAGCCATCTCTGGACGTTGGTCAGTGGGTGGAGCCATCTCTGGACGCTGGAGCCATCTCTGGAGGCTGGCCCGTGGCTGGAGCCATCTCTGGACGCTGGCCCGTGGCTGGAGCCATCTATGGACGCTGGCCCGTGGCTGGAGCCATCTCTGGATGCTGGCCCGCGCCGACCAGGCACCTTGCTCTGCCCACGCCACCCAGGTGCCTTGCTCTGATGCCTGAGCAGCGTGGGTAGAGTAAGAAGCCTGGGCGGCGCGTCTGGAACGGCAGCGGGCTCTGGGACAGTCTCTGGGTCAGGAGTAACTGCTGTCGGGTCCTTCTGGACTATCAGACTAGGAGTCACTGCAGTCAGATCCTCCAGGACCACTGGACTCGGGACCATGACTGAAGCCTTCCTTCTTCTGCGCCTACGCGGGCTAGGCGAGGTGGAGACCATTGCCTCAACTTCTCTAGCCGCCTCTGGGGTTGCTGCAGCAGCTTTGGCCACCCTTGGATGAGTCTCCGCCTCTCTGGCAGCCTTCTCCATCTGGCGGACTAAATATTCCACTGCCGCCTCAAAGGATATAAAATCCAACCCTCTCATTACCACCCAATCAAACGGCACATCCAGGGCGTAATTAAAAAGGTCCTTGAGCGCCCCGTCGTTGAGTCCTAGACCCTCTGCCGCTCTGCTGAATTGTTCAGCAAACCTTCTAGGCTCCTTCCCTTGCTGACGGAGGGAACATAAGACCTCAAACTGAAGTATGCACTGGTGTTGAAGGCACGGGACAGTGGGGGCTGGTGAATGAGGCAAACCCTTCTTCCGCTAAGTCCTCATGGTGGCTGGATCGTTATGTCAGTAACAGGTAAGTATAAAGGGAGCGAGGACTCAATTGCAGGAAGGAGAAGGTGATTTATTAACAATAAAATAAAACAAACACAAATTAACTCCCACGAGGGGGGGGGGGGGGGTGGGACCAAACCAGAAATACCAAAAACACTGGGAGCAGGACATGTAGCACGACGGGGAACAGACGACATAAGGCATAAGACAACGATCCAACACAGGACTGCAGACACAAGGGGATTATAAAGGGTGACAAATCAGGCAGGAAATGAGGGAGAACAGGTGGGGCAAATCAACCAATGATCAGATAACAAGAAGGGCGGGTTGACAGAAGACAGGGGCACACATGACACAGAAATAACCAAAACACCACATGTGCTAAACAAGACAAGACAGACATGTGACAACTAATAATTTTTACATTTTCAATTGCACGCGCAGCCAGAACTGTTCTTCCTTTCTTTAACAACCAAGCAGATATCTAATAATGAAGCTCACATTATGCCATAGCCAGCATGTATAACACTTTTTATTGTTCAAATCAGAAAGTACATTCTGGAGAATCAGACTATAGAGGTAATTAACATTAATAGGCATGTAAAAGAATGGAGGGGGTACAGTAATGCTAAATGTCTAACAACTTTTAATAGCTTCCCAATTGCCTCTAATGTTTGATGAATAGACAATCAATTTTTCTACTAGTGCAGGCTTAATAAAAGTCAAGGGCTTTTTGTGTTTCCTTGCCTTTGTAAGGTGTATAACTAAAATTGAATCATGTGTTCTAACCATTATGAATACAAGTATCCATTATAAGCAATTATCATTCATTAAACACTTCTGTGTTCTGTATTTTGACACCCACATGATCCAAGAAAACGGTGTCACAATTTCTCTCTCAAAAAGACACCAAGATTGATACATGGCTTAAATGGACTGTTCACCCAAAAATAAAATTCTGTCATAATTTTCTCATAAATTCTCCATAGCTTTTATCTTCAGTGAATCGCATCAATTTAGCTCAGAGCTTAGTTCCAAAAAGAAGCAATCATATATGAAGTCATATTTCCCCCCCTCACTATTTTTATTGAAGAACATGCAGAATCATAATCTTGAATGTAATGTAATCTCAAATTGAATTGTCAATTCAACCCTCTAGTTTCTATAAAAAGTTTGACAAGCAGTGTTATCATAATTATAGCAAAAATACCCATTTCATCCAGGAAACATCTTATCTAATATGGGGGGCCTTCAAATAATTGAGTTGGACAACTCAGATATAAGATATAAATAAGAAAAAGGAGTAGAAACAGCATACAAACTTCTTTGGTTCATTTGTGTAGTGTGACGCAATGAGTGCAAAGTTATGGCTAAATTACGGCTACAAGGGCAGATGGCAAGATTTTCAATGAAACACAACTTATACAGTGGTGGCCAAAATTATTAGAACACTTGACATCTGGGAGGCTTTATTTTCCAAGAGGACAATGACCCGAAACATTCTTCTAACTTTTGCCGGAACTACCTGCGACGGGAGGAATCTGCTGGAACATTGAAAATGATGGACTGGCCCCCTCAAAGTCCGAAACTCAACCCCATCGATTTGGGGCAAGTTGGAAAATAAACTGGACAGATCTATTGTACACTCAAAGGAAAGCCTTTGGCTTCAGTTGCAGAAGGCATGAGATAACATTAGTGTTGAAGTTCTCAGAGGAAATATATTGACACTATGCCAGAGAGATGTGCTGCTGTAATTGCTGCAAAAGGTGGACATACCAAATATTTAAGTTAAAAGTGAATAAAAACAGTACAACTCACTTCATCTGATATTTGATGGTCAGCGCAACCATCTGCATGCTGCATGTTTTTTGAGGCAAAAAAGGTCAATATTTTCAGATCTGTCAGGTGTTCTAATAATTTTGGCCACCACTGTATCAGTCTGTTCCTTACACAAAGCTATCTTTGGAAGTGCTAGCCAGAACACACTGCAGTACTGCAACACTCTCCTGTCTGTTTTTCTCATGAAAAGCCTGACAAGACTGCAAATTATCCATAAGTGCTGACTTACAACAGCAGCACAGCATACATTACATCGGTTTTATACACTAAATCGCTTATTTGGCTTTCCATACATTTTAGACTTGATCTGAAATGTTTATGGTGTGCCCTCAATGTGCTTACACATAAATGCATATCCAATATGCTTATGAGACACATTCCCTGTACTTATAGTCTTCACTGGCTTGTTACTTTTCAAGGATATGAATGTAGATTTAATAGGGATGAACAGACCTCCAGCTATCTCAGTCTGTCAATATCTGTAAAAGACTCTTCAGCATTACATTAAATGTCTTCCATTACTCATCTTAGAAACTGTTCAATGCAATACTTGTTTACTCATGTATGTTGCATGTGCACTACCTATTTTATCTCTGTTACAATACTTGTCCATTACAATACTTAAGTCTCTATTTTTATCCATCCATCCATCCAAATTATACAGATTTTCTATTTACAATGATTGATGTGTGAAGCAATTTGTATCGCAAAATTTGCACTGAAGGAACTGTTTAAAACAAAGTTTAAATTGAGGTATAATCTGTTGGGAAATGAGGCCAGTAGTTTGATTGTTCGGGCCTACATAGATTGTTAACAAGGTAAAAGAACCATGTGTAAGAGCCCATAAGCCTGAAAACAGCCAACTATTAAAGGGTTTGTTTTGATCACTTGGCTTGTCATCTTCCATTAGAGTTGCCTGCCAAGTTCTTTGGTTGGTTTAATTTTTATTTGGCTGCGAGAGGCAGAAACCAAGATCATTCGTGTCAGTTCAAGTCGACAGAAGTTCAGTTGAACTTCCAAAGGCACAATGGATTTACAGACTTTTAACTGGGCAGATGAAGTCAGAATCTAAATGGTGTTTATCGGCCAAGCAATATTCATATGCTCCAATTTGACTGGCTTCCAAGATCTGAACTAGATTTGCATTTTCTGAAGGAAATGCCAGTGCAGTCACTTATTGGCTCAGGCGTGCTTAGGTTTATGGCTTTGATTTAGCAAAAATTAAATAAGAGTTTGATAACAGACTGAATGGGTAACGCTAGAGGCCTACACACAGAAGACATAACTTCAGTGTAAAAATGTTTTAGATGGTTAAATGAATGCAAGAACACAGATGCAAATACGTGCAAGAAAGAAGATATATCAACTATCAACAGTGTTCAACAATAATTCTCAGAAATCACATTCATTTTCTCAATTTAAATTAAAAAAAAACATAACATTACAGATGCTAAAAAAAAGGCTGAAAAATCTATAAAAAAGATAAAGGTACAAGACTATGTACTTGAACACCTTTTATGAGGGGAACTATAATCCTATGAATCATGGAAAATGACAGAAAACAGACTGCACTGTCTACTCATTTATAAGTGTACATGAAGAATATTTTTGCAAAGTATTACACATTTATACAAATATTTCAGAAGCATTATGGGAATGCAGGAATACAGATTCAAGTAGGCGCTTCATGGGAGCGGAGAGTGGCTGCTGACCTATTTCATCTTGATTAATTTGCCATAATAATTCTTAGATGGTGAATCTTTCTATTCCAGATTCATGGTAGTTCTTCACTTGCAATCTGGCTATTAAAGGTACAGTAAGCGATTTCTGAGAAACGCTGTTGACCACTTGTAGTCAATCAGCAGTAGGGGGCGTGACCACTCATGATGGGGGAGGAGAGAGTGAGCAAGATGGAGATTTAAAGAAAGACTGTAGAAGGAGAGATGACTGAGAGACATTACAAAAGAGAAAAGCTCAGAGGAATATCACTGGAAAAAGAAGGGTTATGATTAGGCAAGAGATTAGGGCCTGCATTAATATTAGAAAAGCTTTCTAGCACAGGAGGGACCTAAGAGGAAAGGCCTGCATGCCAACGGGTGAACCGATAATATTTGATGTAAAGGGTGGAATAATATTTACGTTGCCATTTGCGGTGCAGGAATGGGTTGGGAATCGATAGGCCTGGGCGGAATGCGGGTCCAATTCGGTACCCACTGATAGGCAGCTACTTTTTAAATGGTCCCATGCTTATGTGTGTCCACGCTCTATAGTCTGAAGACCTTCAAAGGTTTCTAATTACAAAGCGATTTGCGGCGCTGCAACTGAAGTGATTGACAGATTGAGTCATTAAGGGAGCTCTCTTTGCTCACTTTCTGTATATAATCTATTTGCAATATGAATAAAAGTTTTCATTTTCATGCTGCTAAGAGGAACAATGGCCACGTATACACTTCAGAGTTTCAGGAGAAACAACCGCATTTAAATGCATTAGTGAATCCATTAAAATATCCCGATATTATATGACAGTAAAGGCTTATATTTGGCTATATGTTCTTTTAATTTATATAGAGACCTCTAAGTGCCTGTTTACACAATGGATGCATGTTCTCATATTTTTTTCTGTTAATTATTACCATGTTGGGCTGCGTGTCTATTTTCCATAAATGCATCAACTTGTGTTATACAAGAAAATAAATAACATTTGTCTACCTGATGTAGTTAATGAGGGTGCGGTTTGGGTCGCGGTCTTTATGTCAAATGGGTCGGGTCGGGTTGAGTACGGAATGAAATTAGTGCTGCTGTCGGATAATGGTGTGGGTGTTCTGGTAAAGGTCCTATAATGCCCCTTTTTACAAGATGTAAGTCTCTGATGTCCCCAGAGTGTGTATGTGAAGTTTTAGCTCAAAATACCCCACAGATTTTTTATAGCATGCTAAAATTGTCACTTTATGAGGGTGAGCAAAAACGAGCTGTTTTTGTGTGTCCCTTTAAATGCAAATGGCCTGCTGCTCCCGGCCCCCTTTCAAGAAGAGGGCGGAGCTTCAAGAGCTCGAGTTAGCAGCTCCAATTACCTCATGCAGACACACACTGAAAAATTCTGTAACTGTTCAGCCTTTATGTTCAAACCGAAGTTTGACATTCATCATGTTGAGTTACAACATGTAGAATGCAACAGGACGTTTCTGAATAGTTAGTTGATGAATTTATGTAGCTGATGTGGAGTTAACTGAGCCAGAGAATATATGCTGCATGAAGATAGAACCGTTTAATTACGGTTATAACTTATGTTGTCATCTTGCTTTTATGACATGCTATTGCATTTGTGTTACGTACTGTATTGCAATAAATGTGAAAAGACAGATGCGACAGCTTGAGCACACTCCCAAATTTGCTCTACAACAACATCTCTTCCTCTTCTCTAAAGCAGCCCAACATGGCCTTAATTCTTTGTATTAGTAAAAGTAGACATGATTTTATGAATATTTATAGGCTACTTTTATAATTTGGAGCAACTAACCCCACTGCATTAAAAAGTGACGCCGAAGGGAACTGACCAAGCGTCAATATGTGATGAATATGAGTGAGACTGTGTTGTTGTTGTAGTCCCTACCAGCCGTTTGTAGTCCTTATAAAACAATTTCTTTCAAAGAAAATATCTCCCTTTGCTTTGAACGTCGTAACTTTGCAGATGTTGTTTATGCTCAAATAGCAACATTACACACTAACTAAAGTTAAAAAAGTGAAATCATAAATCAACCACCCCTTTAAGTACTGCAGGTGCGGGTTTACCAAACAGGACCTGTGCAGGACTCTGTGCCGAGGTTGCGTTGTTTCAGCTCTATACATGAGTAACATTGGTTTTGAGTGTGTGCTGCTGGTGACTATCAACAAACTCTTGCTTGTATATACTGTATGTTTTTTATTTTTGTTCGTTCATCATCTTTGCTTTATTTTGCTTCGCTTCAGCTATGATAGAGACATCCACTCTTGCATTGCATGTTTGTGCATTATGGAGGTGGAGCAATGAAGTGATTCATTGTGATTCAAATGATTTCAAATATTAACAGTTTAACAATGATTCTCAGAAATCACTTACTCACATTTAAGCAGTAGTATTAATATACAAAGTAGTTTTAAAGTGGTTTGACGCGCTTGCTTGTCAGAGGAGATTGGTTGTTCTGTGATTGCTAACTGTGTTCAGTATTGCTTTTTGACAACATAAGACTTTATCTGCTTTATCTGTTCTGAGCTAGAAGAAACCTCAAGAAGGTTTGCTTCAAATAATCCAAAAAAATATATATCAGAAGAATATATATCAGAAGGAAGATTTCAATTTGGCTTACGTGTTATTTGACATTGTACGTGATGGGACAATTCGAGGACACATTGTGAGCTGCAGTACTAAAAGAAAACTTCACATCCTCCTGCCAACCATTTACAAACAATACCATCTGGGCTGAAAGAGAAAGGGACAGTGGGACAGACCACCATGCTTGCTGGTTAGCTGAAGGCAATAGGAAGGATCAATAACTGGTGTGCTGTAAAAGTCTCTCTTTGAGAGGACAGAACCAAAACTGTTTCTTTTAACTAGGCATACTTGTTTCTTTCCTGGCAGATGTTCCTTTTGCAGTGTGTCTCTATTGCAGGGGTTTCATAGTGCACAGTGGTAGTTGGCCTTTTCACTGGGTTCTGAATAACTTCCTTTAACTGTATTCTTTTTTCTTTCTTTATTTTTAAATTGTTGGGCTTTTCTTCTTTCCTTTCAATATCCCACTTCCTTAACCTGTTTGTACTTTTTACATCACTGTTCCTCAGACTGTACTCTGAAGTCCCCATCTCTCCTCCACCATTTCTTTTCCATCAGTGTTGCTTATCAGTCGTCAGGCAGTAAGTAAAAAAAATCGTGTTCATTAAAACCCAGGCATCAGCGGCAGGTCTAAGAGGCAAACTCTGACTATAAGCCATTAAATGCCACCCTCTGAGGAGCCAGTACAGAACAAGTGCCTCTCTGAAAGAATAGCATAAAGGGGGCAAGAAATGGAGAGGGAGAGAGAGAAAGAGAGCGAGAGAGTGAGAGTGATGAAAAGTGGGCTTATGGGCTTATTATGATGCTGGCCTTGGCTATACACTGTCTGTGCTGCAAAAACTCATCATCTTAATCAGTATTTTTGTCTTATTTCCCAGTAATAATCTTTTCTAGGGATGTGCGCCATGACTACGTTTATTAACATTTAAAGGTGCCTCAGATTGAAAAACTGAATTAACCTTGGCATTGTTGAGTAACAAGAGTTCAGTACATGGAAATCACATACCGTGAGTCTTAAACACCATTGCTTCCTCCTTCATATGTAAATCTCATGCGTGAAAAACCCCACGAAAAAATAGGCAAATCTCAACATAACACAAACTGTGACGCAACAGTCGGGATCATTAATATGTACGCCCCCAACATTTGCATATGCCAGCCCATGTTCTAGGCCAGGCGGAACTGCACGGCCAAATCATCGGAAGTTCTGCAGGTATTGTGAAGCGTCAAGCGAGGATATCGAAAATGGCAGATGCCAGGCTGTGCAGGGGATGTGAGGACTTTTCATACCCTTCCCACAGAACAAAACTGTCAACAGGCATGGTTGATGTTTATCTATAACCGGATACCGTAACAATTTAATTCAAAGTTGTTAGTTTGCTCAGCCCATTTCACCACGGACAGTTTTTCTAACCTGGGACAATATCAAGCAGGCTTTGCTCAGCGTCTGATACTGTAAGCTGTAAGTAGTGATTTTATCCACTTCTTGACTGTCGCCCCCCTCGTTCGGTTGGTTAAATTGCCTCCGGTAGAAATTAGAAATCGCATTCGCGGGGGCACTGCGGTGCGATCGAAAAGGGTGGGTGACACATTACAATAATTAAAATGTTTTTACAATGCTAAAATCAAAGTTGTGACTGCTGACGTTATGAGTTAACGTGTAAAGTTAATGCTATATGCTAGTTAATGTTTAGGCTGAAGTTCTAGTATTGACGTAACAGTTACGTTTTGCAGGTTCTTACTCTAGACTAAACTTACCACTCAGAAGCATCCATTTCCAATCTCAAAACAATTAGTTGTTCCTCAAAATCTGCATCTTCCTCAGAAACAGGCTCAACCATATAAGGTTGGATGCCTAATCTCTCCATTGTCATGCCGGACAGTAGAGATGTGTTTGCTGTCACTGTGAACTACTGAAATAGGCCGCGCAGTGAAACAGCCAATCAGAGCAGAACTCCACAATACTATTCATGACCCTTCCAAATAAGGCAAAAACAGACCATTTATTTCTAGGGACAATTTCTAGGGTTATACATGGACATGTAAAATCGTATCTGGACAATTTTTGCCCTTAAATAAGCCACATACCATCTATGTAGATATCAGAGAACAATTTAAAATATTGTTTCAACTAGGGTACCTTTAAATGGAATTTTTATAACCGACTAGTTGACTAGTCTAAGAAACCTCCAGAAAAGTCAAATACCAGTCTGTATATGCAATCCACTTAAAATTGTCTACTTAATCTATAAATCAAACTGTCACATCCCATAAGAGTGCTGCTGAAAATAGGTCAAACATTTTGCATTGCATGTCATTATACATTAAACATAAGCATTCACTTGGTTATGTAAAATGGTTAGTTGAGTAAAACAAACTAAATTCGACAGAGCCGGAGCCCTGCTCATGCGGACAAAAATATATATCAGGGATTTAGTAAATCAAGGTGAACAATTGATTATATAGTTTATTTAAGTATTTATTTAAATTGTTAATTCGTTACCATAGTATATTAGGGGTGTAATGATACATGTATTTGTTCTGAACCGTCATGGTCATACAGTCAGACGATGAATACAGTCAGGCGATCCACACACCGATCCATAAGGGGGCGTGCGCGGTAATGCAACGCTGTTTGCTAACTGCCACATCAGGAAAAAGATCAGAAGAAAAGCACAATGTTTTGTTTAGCTGAAACCGAAATCACCCCCTATACCCTCAAAAACATACTATTTGAGGGGACAGCCATTTGTAGTGGTGCCGAAACCATAGTGGACGTTATTGAGTGCACTCATTCTATCCCACAATGCACCGCAATAACGAGTGTACAGCCGATGTACACACAACGGCTGTCCGAATTCACTCACTCGTTTTCATCCTTCAAGTGAACTGTATTAGTGGACTAACATAGGGAATAGTGAATGAGGGTTTAGGGGGCGATTTTTTGAGTGTTCACTTTCGCATGATATCTTACTCTTATCTGTATGACCATAAATGATGGAGTATTTTAAGTGGTTTCCGCTGTTATAATGAGACAAAATCATTTAGCATTGTGCCGATTTGTGTCGTGGAAGTCTAACTACAGTCAAGTGATAAAATATGCGTGTTTTGAAAATGGGAAGCCGCAGGTGCTGCTTCACTCGTTGTCTGCTTGTGGGAAGGTGAAGTAGGCTCAAGACGGCACTTTTTCTCCTTCTTGATCATCTTTCTGTGATTTCTTGAAGAGGCGTAATATTGAACTTTGTGCATCCGTCATTGTCACCACGTTAATGAACTCTCACGCGCAAAGAAAATTACAGCGTAGGCTACACACAACACGTTAATCAAACATCATCCAGATGTGCCAATCACCGGAGCTAGGCAGAAAAATACTACAGGAGTGCAAAAACTAATCTCTGCAGTTTTGAAGTTTTCTCTGAAGTTTTATTTTGTACTTTTATAACACAAGAGATGCGTTTTCAGTTTTGTACCTAATTGTGACCAAATACCTTTTGTTTTTTATCAGCCCTACAAAAAAAATTGACCTGTTTACTGCTTAGTGCTTAATACACTGAAGGAGGCTGTCCTGTACCAACTAGGGGACTAAATTCCGCTAGTTGGAACAAACTGTACCTTGCACGGTAACACTTTATTTTAAGGGTCCAGAATAATTCATTAGTTAAGCATTAATTATGATTAACATTAATTAATGATTACTGCTGATTTTGCCGTTATAAATTGCTAAAATTGTGTAATAAAGACAATTTGACCCCCTATTCTAAAGTGAAAGTTTTATCCTCATTAATTATGGCACTTATTGAGTGATATTTAAGTTTATTGACCAGAATAAGCCAATAATTAAGGCTAAACTGCCTCTAATATTACTAATAAAGTAAAACCCCCTATTCTAAAGTGAAAGTTATATCCTCAGTTATGGCAGTTATTTGTTATATAAGTTAATAAGCAGCTTTTACAGACACAAAACATACTTTTTTGTATATTTGGATAAATGGTGAAAGGTACATGAACGTATTGGCAACATTTAAACAAACGTATTATGCTTTTACAGCAGAAAATGTAAAATATATTTTATATTATAAAAAAGATGTAAAATTTCCCTTTTATCATTTTATAGATACATGTTATATCCCTAAACCCAAACATAACCATTTTACAGAGAATAAAAAATTACAATAATAATGGGCAGAAATGTTTGGGAAAATTAAAATGTTAGTAACAATATAGCATTAAAATTATATTTTGAGCCACTAAACTCACTCAAACCTCTAAACCTACACATAACCACTTCTTAAAAGTATGTAGGGTTATAAAGAAAAACATAACTAACAAAAGTGTTTTTATGCTGAATTAGTGGCAGTTTAGCCTTAATTAGTGGCTTATTCTGGTCAATAAACTTAAATAAACATAAATCACTCAATAAGTGCCATAATTAATGAGGATAAAACTTTCACTTTAGAATAGGGGGTCAAATTGGCTTTATTACACTATTTTAGCAATTTATAATGGCAAAATCAGCAGTAATTAAACATAATTACTAGCTTATTGTTCAGTTAACTTAACAGAATGGCACAGAAATATAATTACATCACTACACTGCTAATATGCCTTTACTATAATGTTAAGTTAATCATTAATTACTATTGTGTCCATGCTTAACTACTGCGCAATTGTGAACAAGCAAATCATTAATTACTAGTTTAACTACTGCATAACTCTGGACCCTTAAAATGTAAAGTTAATCATGAATTACTAGTGTGTTCGTGCTTAACTAATGCTTAATTGTAAACAAGTTAATCATTAATTAATGCTTAACTAAGGCATTATTCTGGACCCTTAAAATAAAGTGTTACCCTTTTTTCTGTTGTAACGAACTCGAGACCCCAAAATAGAGGTACGTACCAAACCATGACTTCTGTGTACCATTACACCGCTAATATAACTATTATGTATATATATATTAAAATGTAAGACATATTCACAAAAATAAATGTATCTTCCTTTATCTTTTTATTTATTTAGTTCCGCATAGAAAAATACAACAACAAAAAAGTAATTGCGAGATATTAATATTAATATTAAAGTAAAAAACAAAAACAAATGAAGGAACGTGAGATTTATTATACTAAAAGTATACACTTTGACAGACAAAGTTGCAATTGTGAGACAAAGTTGTGCATCATGAGATACAGTTTAAACGGTCGTAAACGTGAGATATAAAATTGCATGACGAGATATGTCGCAATTGCAAGACCCGAACCCTATCATACATTCGGCGCAATGCGGCACCAGGCACGACTATGTATTTGGGCCCATTAGTGCACCCATGGGCGTGCTGGTCTAAAAAACGAGGTGTGTTCAGGCGCATTGTTGACGTATTGCTATTTTGAGGCAACTGAAAACAACTGCGCCATTGACCAACTTAAACCTGGTCTAAAATCAATAGTGCAGTATTTTTTGTGTTATTTAAAGGGCGCGTTAGTAATATGTGCCTATAGGCGGGTCCACAATGCACATACACTGTTTATTAAAATAAAAGGATTACAATGTTAAAGATTATGTCATAATGGATAGTCATTGCATGTATCAGAATTACCTACTTGCAGTAATGACGAATGAAATTGGCTACTTCTTTAACCAATCATGGCAATACATACATGTATTTAAACTGACTCGTCAGGTTGAGGGTGTCTTTATTCCTCCATGTAAATAGCGAATCCGCAATGGTGCAAGCACAACTGGCTTTTAAAGGGAATGGGAGATGAGACTCTGATTGGTTTATTGCACATTATGCCCAAAACACACCCATTACTCACTAAGAGAATAGGGGTAACCCTTTTAGACCATGCGCCGGGCACGGCAACCATTTTTCCCGTCGTTAAACTAGCAAAAGTGGATTCGGACACGCCCTAAGTGTATTTCCTGCTGGCACACTCGTTTTACGCGTATTTGGCGCCACCAATTGTTGCAGGTGTATTATTTTCATGTAAAAGTCTAAACCCTGAATATAAGACAACCCCATTTTTTCAGAGTATATCTAAGAAAAAAAACATAATCTTATATTCATATCAATACGGTAGTTGCATTTGTGAGATATAAAGTTGCATATTATAAAATTATGCAGTTATAATAAAACTAAAAATGTTCCCACTCTAGGGCGGAAACTGCTTCCAAAACTGATTAAGAAAAGGAATTTTATAGAGTTCAGTTCACATAACACTGCCTCGCATGGAAAGTTCATTGCATTGCATCACAAGGAAAGTCTCCACCATGAGAGTGTGTGTGTGTGTGTTTGTGTGAAACCTGAGCCCAGATATGAAGCTGTGCAAAGTGAAGGATGACTGCACTGCAAGCTTGTAATTTAACTGTCACAATAAATATGGCTATACGTGGCACTACCTATCAGAACGCGTGGCCTCAGCACTTAATACAGACACGAGAAGACAGGATGTCGTGGGTTAGTCGATCTGGAAAGTGTGAATGGAAGGAAGATGATAGCTTAGTTTGGAATTAATGTCATGGCACTTCAATTGACACCACTGTTCGGCACCATGCGAGTTGGGCAATGATTTAGAAATTTGGTTAAAGTAATGCAAAAAGGTTGGAGGGAGGACTTGTCTGGATGTGAATTTAAAAAAAGACTGTAATTTAGGAAAACAGAGATTTTTACTGTATGTTCTCATTCTTAAGCACCCTGAGGTCCTAAAAATAAAACTCATTTAGGTTTTTGGTATTCATGAATATGCATGTAACTTTCACCACCTAATAATAACACGGTTTCATTAAAGTACAAAAATAAGAGTGTTTTTAGAAACAATAGAAGATGGTTTCAAAAACGTATGAAGAACAGCATGAAAAATAACATTGAGGAATAATTGTACAGAAACCATTTGACAGATGTATTAATTGCCCCACTCACAAACTCTTAATGGTGGCACGCTTAACAAGTAGGACACATTTTTATATCAATGTCCTTTGTTGTTCCCGGAACAACGTCCCTGTCAAATTATCATTGCCCCCTTTAGCTTGTTCCAAATGAAAAATGATGTCTGCATATAGTTGACAAATGGTTTTAACCTTGTTAAGATATGAATAGAACAGAATATAACCAAAAAAATATAAAAGTATAAAGTCTAAACATAGTGATGCGTTCTTCTCTGCAATGTACATCCTATTATTCCAGAAGAATTATATGATACAAAGAACATATGGGATGTAACAAGAGTAGTGCTGCATCTGAAATCACATACTTCATAATTCACTGTACTCATAAAACAGTAGGGAAAAAGTACCCAGATGACCTACTACTTCCAGTGAGATTCTTAAATGCGCATATGAAGGACACTTTACTATCCCATGAGGCAACAGGAGAAGATTTGTGAATGAAGCGACACAACTGAGGCTGGTAGGTCACATGATAATGACAACATGGCGAATGTAGTACATCTGGATTACATTCATACTACACACATTCATACTATATAGAATGCACTTTTTTAGCGGTCGCAAAGTAATTACTTATTCAAAAGTAATTACTTCATAAGTACAGTACCTACTCAAGAGAGTATGCAATTTTGGACGCAAAATAGATTTTGAACAAAGCTAGGCACATTTGTGGAGCAAACACTATTGAATTATCTTCTGTAAAGCAAAGTTTCAGATTCAGGTTTCAAGTCTCTTATGCTCACAAAGGCTGCACTTATTTGATTAAAAAATTAAGTCTTCCAGTAAAAAGTTTTCCATATTAATACATTTTAAAGTGTGATTTATTCCTGCACTCTCAGAAAAAAAAAGATGCAAAAATTAAGGTACCTTTTAATCTTAATTACTCCTTAAAGATACATGTTAATACCTTTCCTTGTGGTTTAGTGTTTAGGATTCGGCGCGCTCTCAACCGTGGCCCAGGTTCGATTCCCGGTCAGGGAATGCACTTTTACGGGGCAGTTGTGGCCTAATGGTGGCCTAACCTAATGGTTCGAGAGTCAGACTGGTAACCCAAAGGTTGCGTTCCCCGGGCACCACAGCAAAAATGGCTGTCCACTGCTCAGGATGTGTGTGTCCACAGTTTGCAGTGTGTGTGCTCCTAATGTGCACTGATGGGATGGGTTAAATGCAGAGAACAAATTCGGAGTATGGGTTACCATACTTGGCCTTCACATCATGTCAACCCTAATCAAACACACCTGAACAAGCTAATCAAAGATCTGCAGGATTACTAGAAAGTTATAAGCAGGTGAGTTTGATCAAGGTTGGAGCTAAACTCTGTCCTAAATTATATACATAATATCTAAAGTGTGCATATTACTACCTAAATCAGGGAAGGGCAACTGGTGGCCCGTGGGCCGGGGACTGCAGTTTCTTTAAATATGGCCAGCTGAACTGTAATATACTCTAACCAATTTTAATACATTTGCAAAGTGAGTCATGTAAAGATTTTCAGATTACGATGTTAATTCTAACCCCAACCAGGAGAGGTCGGCAGTTCCTGGCAATAATCATAGTAATTACAGCGTGAGCGTACTAGCATTCACATGCTATTGTGAACGTTCACCAAAATGAGCAAAAAGAAAAGAAAAATGGACAATAAAAATTGTGTTTTCCAGTCAAGATGGTGAACAGATTATCTTTTTAACAAGTTCAAGGGGCACTCATGTGTTTGGTTGGTTTGGAAACTAAATCTGTAATGAAAGATTTTAATTTAAATCGCCAATACGCCACTTCTCACAAAGAAATGTATGAAACTGGTGATGCCAGAGTTGCTCTATAAGAGTCTTAAGAGATATAAGAGTCTTTTTGATTGTAGAATTGAGGTTGTCTGTTGGGGCTGCTCAAGTATGGAAATGTATCTGCACTGAATTGTTATATTCTTATATTCAGTTATTGTTAAAAAATTATGTTATTATATTATTTTTATGCATGGTAATATGGTTACAAACAGGGTGGGTTGAGAATGTTCTAGGCTACTAATCAAAAATAGAATTAACAAAATTGTAAATGTGGTTGTTTTAAATTTAGAGGCAATGCATTTAAGATGTTTACATTGGCTTGTCAATTGATACAATTTGAACTGGCATAATTGAACAAGTTTTATAGTTAGTAAAATCTTTTAAAAAAACATTGCACTAATTGTACTACTTGTGATTTCTCTCTCTCTCTCTCAAAAAAAAAAAAACAGAACAGAACAGTGTAAATTGTTGAATTGAGAGAATTGAAGAATTGAGTCTTGATTAGTAATCTGACCCCTGTGAAAACATGCTGGCCCTCGCCATTATTAAAATTGCCCATCCCTGACCTAAATGGTACATATTAGTACTTTTTGAAAGGGTAACCCCCCCTCCCCTAATCCCCCCCCCCCCCAAAATAACTTTTGTACCTTTTTTCTGAGTATGATTGAAAAGCTGAATTTTCAGAATCATTACTCCAGTCTTCAGTGTCACATGATCCTTCAGAAATCATTCTAATATGCTAATCTGGTGCTCAAGAAATATTTTTCATTATTATCAATGTTGAAACCAGTTGTGCTGCTTTTCAGGAAAGAATAAAAAGTTCAAAAGAAAATAATTTACTTTTGTAACATCTTTACTGTCACTTTTGATCAATTGAATGCATCCATGCTCAATAAAATTATTTAAACAATACAAATTTAATATAAAAACGTTAGTATAAAAAATTCAAAGATAAAAGCAATGTATGTTTTGTTGTAAAGAGATTTAATAAAAATCCAAGGTAGAGGTCATTGTGTTGAGGGAGTCACCGAGGCAGGCAATGTAGGGAAGAGCTACTTCAGAAATGTTCCTGTATCAAACTCTTTTTTTGTTTACTCAGATTTTTTAATGGTACTGATACCAGCTCCATGGCCTTGTAGACCTCTGGAGACCCAATCATAAATCAACCACCATACCACCATAAAATGCATCCTCACAGCCACATGAAGCAAGATGCTAAATGGCTCTGGGCATTTTGTGCAGAGAAAACAAAAATTAGGCTTCATGCTGCAAGAATAAAAGCCTAACTCTCCACACATCCCTGAAATCCAAAACTGCACAGAGAGCAAACAATATGTGCAAGTGGAATTCTAGGACTTAGAATCTGTCACATGGTAAATTGAATTTATATGGTAATATATCTCACTTAGCGTCTGATTTGGCTAAAAATGCATTCAGTAATCATTGTGATTTTCCTTTCTTGCTTCATAAAATACATCAAACATCAAAGCAAACCATTAGCACCTCTCAGCTGCATTTGTCCTTGACAGGCTGTGTGAAGGCTGCATGTTTTCAGCACCGGTGCTGTGAAATCAGCCATTCCATTACCAGCAAGTCATTTAATTTGTGCAGGCATGCAGTGGAGCGGAGTGCGGCCCCTACAGAGGTGCTGAATTGTGCGGCTAATGACTGCCGCGAGGAGAGCGAAACCGCTCTGCCTGGTGCCCCTCACTGCTCAACTGCAGGCGCAGACAGGTGTCATGTGCTGAATGAATGTCATGTCATGTATGAATGAAAAGAAGTAATGGTAATTAGGGGCGTAACAGTTTTCGGTAAAAAAAAAAAAAAAAAAACTTGTTTACCACTCATGGTTTGTCATGCACTTGCATTGCGGTTAATATCAAATCTGACGACGTATCTATAATATGATTTGTTGAAAAAATAATGTGTGGTCCTGTATGATTCTGTCAATGAATATGCTTGCGCATGCATTTCACGTGAGTGTCGGGTCAATGAACTGTTAGTATGTAAATCTGTTGCTGACATCACAGTTCCTCACGTGTTGGTGTTGCAGTTCAGCACTGAAGATGATAGAGCCGCTGCCTGCATCTTATAAATCTCCTGTTTGTGAACATTCTGGCTTCCTAATATGTTACAACAGCGATAGTCAAACACTCTTTGCAAACTTTGTTTGATGCGAGTGCCATATGCTCTAATATGACCAGTCATTTACACTGTCATCACCTGGGTGTTATAGTGCGCGAGCGCAGGTGAGACCAGCACACATTGCCTAAATTGAGTTCACTTTCAAGTCTTCTTGCACTTCCCTTACGCAAAGGAAATACATTTCCCTATATATAAACTTTGTTTGATGCGAGTGCCATATGCTCTAATATAACCATTCATTTACGCTGTCATCACCTGGGTGTTATAGTGTGTGAGTGCAGATGAGACCAGCACACATTGCCTAAATTGAGTTCACTTTCAAGTCTTCTTGCACTTCCCTTACGCAAAGGAAATATATTTCCCTATACATAAATGATCAATATATGCAATGATTTATTTGAAAAATATACAGAGTAATATATTGTGTTAATACAGTATATTACAATATATTGAATAATACATAAGGAATTTCTGCTTTTCATTAATATATCATAATGTATGTAATTTTATATTCAGTATAATGCACATATCTGATCACATGTGATATACAGTATACATGGGATCAGATATGGTACTGCATGTGTAATATATTGCAGATACTCATACAGTATAAACACACATACATAGAGAAGTATATAATGTAATATATTTCTTATATTTTTTTAATTATTTCAATTATATATGTTTAATAATTTCATATATAGCTAGTTAACAATAGTACAAGCTCACCTACAGAGACTATCACTTTTTTAATATAGTAACATAGCCTTAACTCCAAAAACACAGATATACCAGAAAACCTTTTAAATTCCAAAACAATACAACATTAAACACTAACCGATCTCCCCCTATATTAATATTGAGAAAAACACATGAAATAACACTAATTTACTCTCCTTTAACAGTCAGAAGCAAAGCATGGGAACTAGAAATCTGCTGCAACTCTCATTCCATGAAAGTGTGTATATATGTGTGTGCATACATTCACATTTATATGGGTACATGTATGTGCAATATATGTACACAATAAAGGATACAAACTTTATGAAGATTGCATATTATGCTATTTTTGTCTTAATTTCTAAATATTTTTATATGTATCAATATATAACCACACATGGTCAATGCATATATTGTGGTATATTGATAAATATAAGCACTAATTTCCCATATATGGAAATGTATTATTGCATTATATTTTGCAGTATATTCCCATATATTTTTGTTTTCTGTAAGGGTTGAATGGACAAATTAACACAAAAATTATGTCAACATGCCGTCTTGGCAAGTATCCTAGCAAACATAGTCGGATATGTTGTAAATTAAAGTAAACAGTCGAGAAAGACAAGGCATGTGTAACAGTATCAGTACATACAGGTATGACGTCAGAACCTGGAAGTCTAATTCGAGATTTTCCTATGGTGTTTTATAATGGGGGTTTTCAATTTATTTGTAAAATAAAGCCTGTGGTAAACATAACTTGACAATACTTTGACGTGTTGTTCTTTGTTAACTTTGCCTACAAACTAAGCCTGGTTTATTCAGTCATTTATTGCAAAGTCTTGTATGTGTCCCAACGGCATTTCTGAGCGCTCCTTTGATTATCTGTTCCATGGTTTTGACCCAGTTGCCTGTTTTCCGGATATCTTGGATTACCCCGTTTGCCTGAGTTCCTGCCCTGTCATCTGTTTGGATTGTTTGCCTGTGTTTTAACCTTTTGCCTGTTTTGGATTATGTTTTTGGATTACCCTTTAATAAACTGCTGTTTGGATCCTCAGCCTTTGCACATCTGAGCAGTTTGTAATAACTGCTCTCGACTGAATAACTTTAATAAGGATTAGTCTTTATTTAATTTATACAGTGAGTATTATATGCAGTTTAATTTTACATTTGATTACTTTATTCAATTTCTGTACCTGAAAACTATTTTTAGATCTACCTGAAAAACCTAAAAACCTTTATTTTATTTGTATCTTTGCTCTATTGTATTCATTTGTGCTATTGCTTATAGTTGGATTATTTGATATTTTCTTTATTTTTATTTGACAGTAGACTTTTTTACTGAACGTAGCACATATCAAACCGTACCAAAACCGTGATGCAAACCGAATCGTGAGCAATTTGAACTGCTAATTTACACCCCTAATGGTAATAAGATCTGTCATAACCCTAATTCTTTTCTCTGGCGATTATAGCAAATAATGTGTAGGGCTGGGCGATATGGCAAAAATATAATATAATGTAATTCAGGGACGTGTTCATTCCATCAACAGTTGATTTATTCAATATATAATGGAATATATAAACAAACTAGTTTAGGTGGCATTTCAAATCTGTTGTTAAAATCGGTAACCCTTTATTTTACAGTGTCCTTGTTACATATGTTACATGTACATACTATATAATAACTGTAAATTATGCACTATTGCATGCAACTAAACCAAATCCTAATCCTAACTCTTTAGTAACTACATGTAGTTTATCAATATATATATATATATATATATATATATATATATATATATATATATATATATATATATATATATATATATATATACAGTGTAAATTTGCTGTCCCCTCAAAATAACTCAACACACAACCATTGATGTCTAAACCACTGACAACAAAAGTGAGTACAGAATAGAATAGAATAGAAGTTGAGTGCACATGCTCAGCATCATATCCAGAGGTTGGCTTTGCAAAATAGACGTATGAGTGCTGCCAGCATTGCTGCAAAGGTTGAAGGGGTAGGGGGTCAGCCTGTCAGTGCTCAGACCATACGCCGCACACTGCATCAAATTGGTCTGCATGGCTGTCTTCCCAGAAGAAAGACTCTTCTAAAGATGACGCACAAGAAAGCCTGCAAACAGTTTGCTGAAGACAAGCAGACTAAGGACATGGATTAATGGAACCATGTCCTGTGGTCTAATGAGACCAAGATAAACTTATTTTGTTCAGATGGTGTCAAGTGTGTGTGGCAGCAAACAGGTGAGGAGTACAAAGACAAGTGTGTCTTGCCTACAGTCAAGCATGGTGGTGGGAGTGTCATGGTATGGGTCTGCATAAGTGCTGCCGGCACTAGGGAGCTACAGTTCATTGAGGGAACCATGACTGCCAACATGTACTGTGACATACTGAAGGGTGTTTCATGATAACAACCCCAAACACACTTCCAAGACGACCACTGCCTTGCTAAAGGGTAAAGGTGATGGACTGGCCAAGCATGTCTCCAGACCTAAACTCTGTTGAGCATCTGTGGGGATCCTCAAACGGAAGGTGGAGGACGCAAGGTCTCTAAAATCCACCAGCTCTGTGATGTCGTCATGGAGGAGTGGAAGAGGACTCCAGTGGCAACCTGTGAAGCTCTGATGAACTCAATGCCCAAGAGGGTTAAGGCAGTGCTGGAAAATAATGGTGGCCACACAAAATATTGACACTTTGTGCCCAATTTGGACATTTTCACTTAGGGGTGTACTCAATTTTGTTGCCAGTGGTTTAGACATTAATGGCTGTGTGTTGAGTTATTTTGAGTGGACAGCAAATTTACACTGTTATACAAGCTGTACACTTACTACTTTACATTGTAGCAAAGTGTAATTTCTTCAGTGTTGTCCCATGAAAAGATATAATAAAATATTTACAAAAATGTGAGGGGTGTACTCACTTTTGTGAGATACTATATATATATATATATATATATATTACACTGTAACAATGAGACCTTGACATGTGTAACCTTAAAATCTGCTGTTTGATAATCTCTTAAACAAGCCAACATTCAAATTCTGTGCTGAGAAACTTTGCTTGTCTAGTTAAAAATGATGCCATTTATTTCAATTCATATAAATTCTACTTCATTACATTCAAATTTGAACCTTCTGTTTGCTGTTATCTCAATTTAAATAGAGGAACTGAACTGGAATTTAAAAGGCATTCTCAATTGAATTCTGAATGTGGCACAACCCTTTTGCCCATGAGCACAAGCTTTTATTGTGAACAGCTCGCAGGCCCCTCGACACGTCATTCAGATTGCACATTCAACTACTGAACTAATGAAGCTTAGTCGGAAAACAGATTTCAGCCAGTATGAGCCATGGCAAGTTCAGAGCTCGGATTTACAAGGCAAACACTGTACTCACAGAAAGATCCAAAAGCAATCCTAGAATTTTAATCATTTTGAACAGATGACTTGAATGAAGGCTAATCCGTCAATGCATTGTTAATACGGACAGATGTATTGAAATTACGACAATCCTGTTCTCTCTTGCGTGAACTAATAAACTATTCTGCCCTGAGAATGCTTATCTGAAATTCTCCAATGTACTCATTTTTTACTTAAACAAGGTTATTGGATCTTTTGCTACACTACCTCTGTATTTTGCTGGTGAGATTTGCCCTCAATGTTGTGTTTGTGTAGGAAACCATACAATATTTGTTGGTATATATAAATATATACATATATATAGCTGCACTTCCCAAAGGATGGGGACTCGGGCTTGAATTGTAAAACCGACGCCATCGTTATGTTCATATTACTGTGTATACAAGAGCTGAAGAAGCCTCCAGAACTGAAATTCATATATGGCAATGGGCATTTAGTTTCCGACATTTTTTTTAAGTGAGACCAATCACAATAGACTGAGCCATCTGACCAATCACAGCATGCTCTTGGAAAGGAGGAGTTTAAAGAGGCCGAATCCTTTTTCGAACCATTTCAGACTATGAGAAAAGCGGTGATGCTGCAATGTATGTTATGAGAAATAGGAGACCTCCAAAACAAAACTAGGAGCATTTTTATATATCATAACACTTAAAGCAATAAAGAAAGAGGAGCCTGTTTGTGATTATATTCATGGTTAAAGGCTGTTGAGGTACGCAGTGCAACTGCTTTAACCACAATTGCCTCCGGCCAAACTGTATAAGTAGTATGATAACATGCCATGCTGAACATAACCTCCCACATGTACCTACAATTATCACAATCATCTTGCAACTTGCATTAATAAAGATAAACCTAAAAATATGTTCCTTCAGGCGATTGAAACCAAGATGATTTGTTGAAATTAACCTGAAGCCCTTCTGTGTCCATCCCAAGGCGGGTATTTGTTGTTGCTATGGTTTCAGTTTGTGGCAGCCTGCCTTGCATCTCTGTAGCTTTATTTACAACACAATTAAGCTATAGCAGCCTCAGATTGAGGCTGGAAGAAAAGGCTAATACTATGCAGATTCAAGCCACACAGCAACAAATCAAATAAGACAAAATGGTAAGAAGCACCAGACAGATATAGTTTGGTACAACTACAGGGCAATTAGCTCAAGATGTATTTTTGTTTATAACCAGTTTTGTGTTCAATGATTTAAGGTCTGCTCACACTAAGGACAATAACTATAACAAACGTTTTAATAATCATTCTAATTCTATGAGAATAGGGAAGTCCATGACTGTAACAATAACACCACAGAGGAACAATATCTTTGCAATCAGAATAATTTTTCCACCTGATGAACAAAAACATTGACAGCTAATCAGAATCTACCCTACTTTAACTGCTCTTTCACAAAGTCATGAGTTTGTTTTTTTTAGGTCTACAGAAGAGGTTTTCATGACTGAATATTATAAAAAATAAAAAAAAAATTAAATTACATATTTACATACTTTAGACTGTGTGAACAACAGACTAAGTGCAAGTAAACTAAGTGTAAATTACACTTAGTTCCATTTACATCGTTTAAATAGCAGCATTTTTTTAACGATATGCTATCTAAAATAAGTGAAAATAACGATAGATTACACTATGTAAATTTCACAGTATGCAATAATAACAGAGTGTAAATTATTATATTTATTAAAATTATTAAATGGATGCTGCTTTATTGGGACAATAAAGCCCTCCCTACACTTACCCCTAACAGATAAACACTTTATTATTAAACACGTTGTCAGGGAAATACACACTGGACAGATGTTCAAAATCCAAGAACACTTTATTTACAACATTGTGGAAACAGGAAGTCACACACTCTCTTTGAACAGTCACAGAGAGATATGAAACTTTCCTTTTCTCTTGTAGGTTGCTCACATGGAGACTGGAGGAAGATGAAGAACTGGAGACTGGAAACAGGGACAAGGAGAGGATCAAGGAGGCAAGTAAACTTCAGGTAGGTAATAATCCAAACGACTGTGGTCTAAGCCATAGACGAGACTAGACAAAACCTTTTATCTGGTGCTGAGGTGATGGCAGGGCTGGACTGGTAATCGGCATACTGGGCATTTTCCCGGTAGGCCAGCGCACTTTGGGGCCGATTCAAGGTTATTTTTTTATTTTTTTTGCCACAGACTGGCCCATCATGCAGGGACAGCGGCCCATTGGTTTGTATTCTGCATTAACAGGCCAAAGCGAGAGAGACATCCCCTCCCCCATATTAGGCGTTGTTTGCCTCGTTTTTTTGTTTTTTTGGAGCAGGAAACTGCAAAAGGCGAATATCTGCACAGTGCTGCCACCGACGAATGTGCGCTGCGTTTCTGCTGCTCTATGAACTGATGAACAGCACTTTGACTCTGAATTTAGTTTTATATAGTCATGTGATATGGGAACATTACAGGTTCTGTGGTGAATCTAGCTGAAAACAGCCGCGACCATGTAAATACATGACGAGGTAAATTTGGAAAACGCCAATACACACAACTACAAACTTGTCAATCTAGTACCACCACACCTTTATAATAATGTACCTTGCAACTACTTACAGTGAAGAAATATGGTGTTTTGGCAGAAATGTAATTATTAAAAATGTTGCTATTATTAATTACTTTAAATATTGCGGGATATAAATCACTTTTGGCTGTTTTCATATTTTCTACATGTGTTTATTTTTTATTACAAATTCAATAGTTTATTATTTTTTATTTATTTTAGAAACCATATACACATGGTAATGAGGAGCATGGTTTTACCTGTGACTACCATGATCTTACAGTTAAATGAAACCGCAGTTAAAATTTCATTAGGGCAATTAAAGGATAATTCAGCTTTAAAGCCTGGATCCCATGAATTAAGGACAAAGTTTTTTCTCTTTAAATGTTTTATGAACTTTTTAATAGTTCTAATGTAATTTAATTAAATGTTATTCCAATGAGAGCCTCATGAAAGATAGATATTAGTGTCTTACATAAAAGTTTGGAACAACTTGAGGGAGAGTAAATGATGACAGAATTTAATAGCAGTAACTTTACTTTAATGCATCCTAGCTCAAAATCAGTTCTTTACTGTCAAGTGCATTTCTGTGTAACAAAAGTGCTATATTTAATTTGTTAACTGCATCTGCAGTAAATTCAGTAATATCCATCATTATTTGTCCCTGTCCTAGTTTTATTTATTTACTCCAACTTAAGACCCTAACCCCAGCAAAAACATTCACGGGGGAACTCGTGGGCCGGATGGGCTGGGTTTGTCCAGGGCCGAATTTTAGCCCCAGTCCAGCCCTGGGTGATGGGTGACAGCTGGTGGTGATCAGTAATTAGTTGGTGATCGTGACTTGGTGATTGCTGACAGTGAGCATGTGAGCAGAAGGAGGAATGATAGGAAATGTAGTGCGGAGGAGGTGACAGAGCTGGTGACCGTGACACGTGTTCCACTTTTCTATTATTTTCTTAATTTTTATTGAAAATGCATCCGATTTCCGATCTTATATGTGATGGGAAAAGAGAGTAGAGCGAGTTCTGCAAAAGGCAGATTCGAACACTGGTCGATTTGCATCAAAACTTTCTGCTTACGTGCCTTACCCCTACACTATTGATACCATTGGCAATATAGTGTCTTCCGTAATTGTGTCTGGCCCAACCAGAATATAGGAATGTTGTAGGAATATTGTGATGTGTACGTTCCCAAAAGAACTCTAGACTATCATCAAGGCATTTCAGAAACAGTGTGCACTGATATAGAAGATAACTCCCTTTGGAGTGACTTTGCAGACCATTTTCATGTTCAAACAGCAATATTACACACTAAAGAAAGTTAAAATGTAAAAAAGAGTAATAGGTCCTTTTTAAAGAACTCAAGCATTTAAATCAGCAGACGACAAAACTGCAGAATGAGCTTATAATGAACAGAACATTATCATGTGCTGGTGTGGATGAGAATAGCTATAGTTATCGTTCTCAGTGTTAACAAACCTCATGTCCTGTATGTATGTCTTTCTTCTGTCGACCACAAAAGTAGATATTTTGAAAAATTGTCCTGGTCGCTGATACCTTCAAGCTTCAAAAAGGACACAAAACAATATAAAAGCATCATAAAAATGCACCATATGACTGTCAGAAATAGACCAAAAGTAATCAATGACGAAGCTCTGTGGCGTGTTCATCAGAGTTTGTGAGAAAGAACGTGTGGCAAGCTGGGCGGGGCCGAGAGCAGTGGGAGCAGAGCGAGGCCGGTGGCGCGAGTGCTAATGAGCGTCACCTGCATGCCACACCCGCTGTGCTTGAGTCTCACGGAGAAGCTCCGGAAGGATTAAAGGAGGAGTGATGGACTATTGGACTAATTTATGTTGGTGTTTTGTTTTAGTTTAAGCAGCAGTCATCTGTAAGGGGCTGCTGCTTTACTTTCATTTTGTTGTTTGTTTATTTTATTATTATAGGTGCACTGTGTAAATTTTAGCGGCATCTAGCGGTGAGGTTTTGAATTGCAACCGCCCACCGCTCACCCCTCCCTTTCGAAGCACATAGAGAAGCTACGGTGGCCGACACAGGACAAAGATGTCGTCGTCTGAGACAGCAGAGAGTAGCTAGCGCTCTGTAGAGCAGTTTGTGCGTTTAGGGCTACTGTAGAATCATGACGCCGCAAAATGGTGACTTCACTGTAAGGGGACCTGCAGTGTATGTAGATAGAAATAAAAGATAGGTAATAAAAACGTCTCGGTTACGTATGTAACCCTCGTTCCCTGAAGGGAACAGCGCGGGTATAAATACGGAAGTGGAACACCGCATCATTGCTTTTCAACTGAGGAGCCGAGATAGGTGACTCGGCCTTCAGCTGAAGCACAGCACCTGGCGACGGGACGTACGTCTCCGTTCCCTCCTTCAGGGAACGAGGGTTACATACGTAACCGAGACGTTCCCTTTCAGTCGGTCACGTTCAACGTACGTCGGAACTGACCGACGAATTGGGATCCCTACTAACACGCCAGAGATGCTGGCCCTTCCAGCGCCCTGACCGAGCACGCTGGACCACACCTAGGTTGGTGCGGAAGTCAGGGCTCCAGTCAGGGAGGCCAGTCACTGCTGTTCCTGCAAGACCCACTCAGCGTGACTATTGGATAACGCTGGGAAAGCGTGCCCGTCTCAGGAGATGGTACGCTGCGGAGCCACGTCCTTCAGTGGAAGGAGAGGTGGAATTACTCATAAGGACTAACCTAGCAGGGTAGTGCTACCTATGGCAGTCTCTGGGGTGGATCCAACCTGGTCCCAGGGGGGAAAGAACACCACCAGAGACGACAGAGCGGGCTCTGTCAAGGGAAAGACACGGGGCTAGCCGAGTAGGGTAGCTGGTACCGTGGAGAATACACATATGGGGTTGCCGTTAGGGAACCGCTACATATGGAACCCAGCATAACACACGTTCCACAAGCATACGGGTGTAGGCCTGATGTCAGACGGCCGCAACGTCTGACACCGAAGGGGTGACGGAGGAGCTCGACAGGGTTAGCCGTTTCCGGGGAACACAACTGGAGACAATAGACGCACGTATCCGGCCCGGAGGCGGGAGTGGCGTATGCAAGCCGACACTAGAACGGGTACTTAGCGCTACTGGCCACTGGGGGCGAGGACGCGGGAAGATACCGGCTCTACACGGAGGCTATAAAATCTAGCGAACGTGTTAGGTGTCGCCCAGCCCGCAGCTCTACATATGTCTGTCAGCGAGGCGCCTTGAGCCAGCGCCCAGGAGGAGGCTACACTCCTAGTGGAGTGAGCTCGCACCCCGAGCGGGCAAGGCACGTCTTGGGACTGGTAAGCCAAGACGATAGCATCCACTATCCAGTGGGCTTACCTCTGCTTGGAGACAGCCTTTCCCTTCTGCTGGCCTCCGTAACAGACGAAGAGCTGTTCTGAGGTTCTAAAGCTTTGAGTTCGGTCCACGTAGGCGCGAAGAGCGCGGACGGGACAGAGCCAAGCTAGGGCTGGGTCTGCCTCCTCCGAAGGCAGCGCTTGCAGGTTCACCACCTGGTCCCGGAAGGGAGTGGTGGGAACCTTGGGCACATATCAAGGCCGGGGTCTCAGGACAACGTGAGAGTTGGCCGGCCCGAATTCTAGGCACGATTCGTTGACCGAAAGTGCATGCAGGTCCCCTACCCTCTTGATTGAGGCCAATGCAGTCAGGAGCACTGTCTTCATGGACAGGATGTTTAGCTCTGCTGACTGCAAAGGCTCGAAGGGAGGGCCCTGGAGCGCTCTAAGCACCAGGGCTAAGTCCCAAGAGGGTACCGAGGTTGGACGAGGAGGATTCAGTCTCCTCGCACCTCTGAGGAACCTGACGATTAAGTCGTGCTTACCTAAGGACTTACCTTCAACTACATCGTGATACGCCGCTATTGCGGCGACGTACACTTTGAGGGTGGAGGGAGACAGCCTTCTCTCCAACCCATCTTGCAGAAAAGAAAGCACGACATTAATCGAACACCTTCGGGGGTCTTCCCGGCGGGAAGAACACCACTCAACGAACAGGTTCCACTTCAGAGCATAGAGGCGCCTAGTAGAGGGGGCTCTAGCTGAAGCGATGGTGTCACTGCCTGCGGCAGGCCACCTAGAACCTCCGCGTCCAGTCCAGGGACCAGACAGAGTCTCCAGAGGTCTGGACGCGGTTGCCATAGAGTGCCCCGCCCCTGAGAAAGCAGGTCCTTCCTCAGGGGGATCGGCCAGGGAGGGGCTGTCGTGAGGAGTGAGAGTTCGGAGAACCAGGTCCGGTTGGGCCAGTAGGGCGCAACTAACAAGACCTGCTCCTCGTCCTCCCTGACCTTGCACAGAACCTGTGCGAGAAGGCTCACTGGGGGAAACGCATACTTGCGTAGGTCCCGGGGCCAGCTGTGCGCCAGTGCATCTGTACCGAGGGTGCCCCCGGACAGGGAGTAATACAACTGGCAATGGGTCGAGTCCGGAGAGGCGAACAGGTCTGCCTGCGCGGCTCCGAAGAGGTCCCATATCAGCTGGACGCTCCGGGGGTGGAGTTGCCACTCTCCCGGAGGTGTCGGCTGACGAGAGAACTCGTCGGCTGTCTGGTTCAGCGCACCTGGGATGTGAATGGCCCGAAGCGACCTCAGACGCTTCTGACTCCACAGGAGGAGATGGCGGGCGAGCCGGAGCATGCAACGGGAGCGTAGACCACCCTGACGGTTGATGTACGCAACGGCCGCAGTGCTGTCCGTACGGACCAGAACGTGTTTTCCCTGTAGCGGCTTTTTGAAGCGGCCCAGGGCGAGACGTACTGCCAGAAGCTCTAGGCAATTGATATGCCAACGCAGTTGGGGCCCCGTCCACAGACCCGCAACTGAGTGCCCGTTGTACGTGGCCCCCCAACCCGTGGAAGAGGCATCCGTGAAGACCACAGCATGCCTGGACACCTGTTCTAGGGACACTCCGGCCCGTAGAAAGGCAGGGTCCGCCCATGGATTGAAGGTTTGGCGACAGTAAGGAGTAACTGAGACCCGGTACTGGCCGCGCTGCCACGCCCATCTCGGGACTCGGTCATGAAGCCAGCATTGAAGCGGTCTCATATGAAGCAATCCGAGCGGCGTTACCGCGGCTGCAGATGCCATATGCCCCAGGAGCCTCTGAAAGAATTTCAGTGGGACCGCTGTCCTGCCTTTGAACGTATTCAAGCAGTTCAACACTGACCGGACTCGCTCCTCTGTGAGGCGCGCAGTCCGGTTGACCGAGTCCAGCTCCATACCGAGATAAGAGATCCTCTGTGTGGGACAGAGTTTGCTCTTCTCTCGGTTGACCCGAAGGCCCAACAGGCTGAGGTGACGTAGCACCAGGTCCCTGTGTTCGCACAACTGCTCCCGGGACTGGGCCAGTATGAGCCAGTCGTAGAGATAGTTGAGAATATGAACGCCGCGTTCTCTGAGCGGAACAATGGCTGCCTCTGCGACTTTCGTGAAGACGCGAGGCGACAGCCCGAAGGGCAGGACTTTGTACTAAAATGCCCTCCCCTCGAACGCAAAGCGAAGGAACGGTCTGTGTCGAGGGAGAATGGAGACATGAAAGTACGCGTCCTTCAGGTCGATCGCTGCGAACCAATCCTGGGGACGGATGCATTCGAAAATGCGTTTCTGCGTTAGCATTCTGAATGGGAGCTTGTGCGGGGCCCGATTCAGGACACGCAGGTCCAAGATTGGTCTTAACCCACCCCCTTTCTTGGGCACAATGAAGTAGGGGCTGTAGAACCCCGACCTCATATCGGCTGGAGAAACCGGCTCGATCGCGTCCTTCGCCAGCAGGACATCGGTCTCTGACCGCAAGACATGGGCATCGCTGCTCCATACGGTGGTGAAGAGGATGCCCCTGTACTTGGGAGGCCGGCAAGCGAACTGAATCGCGTAGCAGAGTCTGATGGTACGGATGAGCCAGCGAGACGGTCTGGGGGACCTAGCCAGGCCCCCAGAGACCGAACAAGCGGGACCAACGGCACCACAGACGTACCCGGGGTGGGGCAGCGAGGTGGAGTACGCAGACCCGACTCGGGAGGCCCGGAGGCGGCCCGGAGTGTTGCCTGAGTACTCCAGGGTGGGGCAGAGTGTGGGTGAGAAGGCCCGGGGGCGTTCTCGGTGCCCACACTGCTGCCCCCTGGCGAGGGGGAGAGGAGAGGAAAGGAGCGGCAAGGCCCGGGGGCGTCGCACACTGCCAACCTGGCCCTCTCGGGGCCCAGGAAGGGAAGAAACTGCTCTGAGAATGTGGGTACCGCTGGACTCCGGAGAGCCAGCGGCAGGACCGAAACCGAAAAAATATTCTCCCCCCCGGACCTCCTCCGGGGGAGGGAGGGGTGTGGACACCGTCTCCCAAAGAGCAGATCCCCTTTTCACTGGGCTGCCCGTTTCAGGGCCGCTTGCCCTTGCGCTTGCCAGCGGACTTCGCGGGACCCTGAACGGGTTGGGCGCCTCCCTTGCGCCCGGCCACCTGCTGCCTAGGTGGAGGCTGCTGCTTGGCTTAGCAGGGGCAGAGGCAGACGCAGGGGGACGCCCTCGGCGACAAGCAGGCGGAGGCGCTGCTTTTTTTTTTTCTTTTTTTTTTCTTTTTTTTTTTTCTTTATTTTTTTAAAGCACCTCCGTCCGCCTCTGGGCCACCAAGAACTGCTGGGCGAAGTTCTCGATGGCGTCGCCGAAGAGGCCAGCCTGACAGACAGGGGCGTTGAGGAACCGCACTTAGTCGGGCTCACGCATATCTGCCAGGTTTAGCCCCAGGTGACATTCCTGGACCACTAGTGTGGACATCGCCTGACCCAGGGAGCGTGCAGTGACTTTCGTCACCCAGAGAGCGAGGTCCATCACCACACGCAGTTCCTGCATAACCCCTGGGCCGGGACTACCCTCGTGCATGCAGGACAGAGGGTAGTGAGAGAGGGAAAAAATTTATACAGTTTATGGCCCTTTTGGTGTTCCATATTTTGACACCAAATAGTTCCACACTGCTAAACTTTTCCGATGCACATCCGGGAAAAAGAAGGCACAGGGGAAGGCAAGGCGATTTACGCGTTGCACTACGCCTCAGCCGCCCAGGAAAGCATGGCTGTCAACTCTGAATCTGATTCAGCACGAGCACACACTATTATAGTGTGAGACTCAGCATTACCATTTCCAGCGCATAACAGCCCTCTCTCCGATGCAGCAATTGACATCTGTCCTCTGCCAGAGCCCCAAACGAAACGCTGGCCCCCCTTTTTTTTTTTTTTTTTTTTTTTTTTAGGACCAGCAATCCCATCTGTAAGCTACCAGCAGGCATGTGAGACAGTGAGCATGGCCGTCAGACGGCACACGACGCGCTGAACACTCAAGCCCCTATGAAAAAAGGCAAGATGAACAACACGCCGACGTGGCCATGTTCTCATGGGAGAACATGAACCACCCACGAACAAAGTCTCAGCACGCACACGTGATGTGATAGAGGAGTGGGGGCCCGAGGAGATGTACCCGGCGGGGAAGCCCCACTGTAATCCTCAGGTCACCAAGGCTTATTAGCCGAAGTAGCCCTTTTCTGGTGCACCAGAAAATAAACTAGATCGGGGAATAGGCGAAGGGACTCAACCCCGTTTGAGGTTTCATAGTCTTGACCGCGCATCTAGAGCGCCGAGTGACGCGCTGGGTTGCCGTGACAACCCCCACTGTCAGCAGGCGCTCGACGGCACACGGCGCGCTGAACGCTCAAGCCATTACGAGAAAGGTGAGACGAACAACGCGCCGACGTGATCACGTTCTCCTGAGAGAACATAATTCACCCACGAACGCAATCACACATGTTTATATGCGAGAGAGATCGTGGCCGTCAAATGAGGACAGGAAACAACCGCATCCAGAAACACACGGTTTGAATGACATCTTGAAAAAGACGCAGGGTCAAACCGTGTTGCTCTTTTAGAAGGAAATGCTCTTTTAGAAGTGCTGAAGCACTCAGGGAGATGGCCGCGGCTCACAGCAGTCCGATTGCAAGCCTGCGTGTGAGCACTCAAAGAACGGTAACGCCCAGCCAACCAACACAGGAACAAGTGTATGTTGCAGCGGCCACTCGCTGACTCGCGCCGTCACACCAGCACTCAGGTAAGAGAGCGATCCTCCTCGAGACTCGTCTAAACACTCTTCGTAGAAACAGCTTGATACAGCAAACCGTTCGGCTCCGAAGTTAAAAGCAATGATGCGGTGTTCCACTTCCGTATTTATACCCGCGCTGCGGGGCGGTGCGTGGAATGCGTGAACCGCATGCCAATGTCCATTGGCTCATTTTTAATTACTCGAAGTAGATTGGTCTCTGAAAACAGATCCCAATTCGTCGGTCAGTTCCGACGTACGTCGAATGTGACCGACTGAAAGGGAACATAACGGTTCATTATGTGAGGACTTTATACACCACTGAAAACATAGTTATGTATATTATATTGCATTTCTGTCAACAGATAAATATTACACAGTGCTTTAAAGTTTTATGTTAAACATTCGCCGGTCCCCGCCTCCTTCTTCCCTGAGCCTTTAAACCTTGTTTCAGAGCGATGTCTAAATCATAAAATAATTTTTTTTTTCATCATATTTTCTGCAATGAATCGATTTACCATTTAACAAAACCAGTCGGAATGATTCGTGAATGAATCGGGCTGATCGGTTTCTTGACAGAAAGATAATCAATAAATAATGACTATTTTAATAATGCCATTTTTATCTGATTCTCATTTCTCAGTTATCATATCAGCTGTAGCGACTCGGCTGCATATAATAATAATAAATTAAATTAGCTCAATAGGGAATTATGATTATTAATGTTTAATTATTTATAACTAATCGCAACGGGTTATGATTAAATTATAAATCTCCAAATCACCCAAAAAGGGAAATACCTAACCTAGGTATTTATGCAATATATTTATAGTTAACGACAATGGGTTGCAATTAACTACGAATATATATTAAATCATTACAGAATAACCTTTGAATTACAATTCATTCAAAATTCATCTGATCCGTTCATTTAACGAACGAACAGTGCTACAATCCTTTATCAATTCTCACAAAGTTTTATTCTTTCTTATCAAATCTTCGGGAAGATTATCCTTCTGGTCACGAAGAATAAACTTTCCGAACTATTAGGATATTAATTAAAGTATTCAAAGATACTTGAGAGCTCGTAGCTAGATCGGAACATTAAAGTGACCATGTCCTGTGAGCGGCAACAATGACAATCGAACGTGGATACAATGGTTTTAATAATTGATACTACGAACACATACGACTAAAACAAAGAATACATGTATATACAGAACAACGAATAGTAACGAAAGAGAATGAAAAGAAGAGAATGAAAGAGAGGAAGGAAAGGTTCAGGAATGGCAATTTCACAAACATAACCACGAGAGCCAGCAACGAATAATATCACCTTAAACAGGGGTACACATCTTAAAACGCATCTAAATTTCGATGGAATTTATACTTGCATGGGTTGTTTGTGCTGAGTATAAAGAATGCGTGTGAGTCTTCTCAGAGAGTTCTTTGAGCTGGAGCGTGTTCTCTTTTGGTCCTTCCGGAGCGTTCTCGATCCGCGGGAAGTTTGAAGGTGGTTGGAGCGAATGCCGAAAAGGGGAGGAAAAGAAGATTGTCTCGTCGGAGTTTTAGAAGACGACTGAGCGCTGAGATGGAGCGCGCTGGGATGGCGCGCGTTGCCTGTCCGCCTGGCTGCGGAGCGCGCCGACTTCAAAGGAACCAACCCACGTGACTGAGCCGCCAAGCCAGGGCCGAAGCCGCCTGGCCAGGGGACGAGCCGAGATGATAAGAGGGTTGTTTTTCGACTGCACCGACTGAGCCAAGATATGTTGGTGTTACTGTCCTTTAAAGAAACATTAACATCCGCCCATCTTTTCTGAAATGACCAATCAGATATGGGAGTTTTAGGCGGGAGAACACTTTCTTTGTCTCCGTTTATGACCTCATTTGCCTAATTTATGATGGTGTCATACTTGGTACATTTCTACTCAAAAGGGGGGGTAACATAATGTGATGCATTTCATAATCATCTACTGTGCACCGTTGGTTAAGAGAAAGAGAGAGGAATATTTAGATATCAAACACAGTATGACTGGGAGATATTAGAGCAGAGATACATTCTTACACATGAATACAAGCATCTTACATGACTTTACATTGTTCGTACATCATGACTATGTTGGCAATGACATAGGGAGCATGCGTACACACAGGAATCATCATATACATTCTGGGATAGTTTAATTAAAGTTACATAAAGAAAATGTTTGTGTCTGTGTATTGGAAGGAGCCTGTGTGTCTAGGCCCCCCCTTATCTTTTGAGTGAGGGGGGGGGGGAGAGATTGCGTCCTGATTGAAGTTCTCACAGGATTCTAACGGTGCTGTCTGTTCTACCTCAGCCAAGCCACAAAACTGTCCATGATGCCATCTTCCTCAGACTCCTCGGTACCGGAACCTAATTTATATACGGCTAAAAGGCTTTCTGACGTTTATAGTGGAATCGACTCATCTTTGATCCTGTCCAGAGAGACTCCAGACGCTACACAGCGCACAAGTCATGCATCATTTTTGCATCCTTTTTATAGCTTGAAAACCTGAAAATCATCAACCAATAAAAAGTTGAGCTGAGAGTAGAAGAATGGTGAAAGATTTTTGTTTTTGAGTTTATAATGCCACTATAAATGAAGTGGGCTTTTTCTCAGAATGGGTCTTTCTTTTGTACCCAGTTAATTTCTTTAAAATCACACACATACTCGCACACAAAACAGGCAAAGTCTTTTCCTAGACCCAAGTAGGAGGCTTCACAAATGAAATATTCATCAATAATTGAGTCCCTTACTCTGCAGTCCTGCTGAGGTTAAGATAGGGGGCTGTCTTATTGAGCCTCACTAGAGTGAATGTCTACCTGCAGCTGCTCAAAGAAAGAGACAGGTAAACAACATCTGAAATATTCAACATTCTCCATATGAGGAGGCCGCTGGATTGTGACACAGCAGACACTCATACCATGCACACATCATTAACAGGTGGGATTCCAGCTTCGCAACTGTCCACAAGATGCTGACAGTGTATTCTGATCCATGAGCAGAAAGAGAAGGCTTCGGGATTCAGGGTGACTGTATGGTTTCTGAAAATTGTCAAACTGAAGTTGAAATTGAGATGGGAAAATGGCCTAAACTAAGTGCATCTATACAGAGTGAAAACTCTAGACTGACATATGGTGGGTACAGAAATCTAGATGACATGCCAGAACAAAAATAAACGGTCACACTTTAGATTAGGGTCCAATTTTCACTATTACCTAACTATTAACTATGACACTTGCCTCAATAAACTCCTAATGACTGCTTATTAATAGTTAGTAAGGTAGTTATTAAATGTAGGTATTGGGTAGGATTATGAATGTAGAATAAGGTCATACAGAATAAGGCATGAATATGTGCTTTATAAGTACTAATAAACAGCCAATATCCTAGTAATAATGCATGCTAATGAGCAACTAGTTAATAGTGAGAATTGAACCCTAAAATAAAGTGTTACCTATATTATTTTTAACTTTCTAGTTGACAGTGAGAATTGGAACTTAAACTAAAGTGTTACCAAATAAACACTAACAACCATTTGTGATATTTACTACAACAAAATTAATTATTTAATTAATTTTATGTTTATATTATGATTATTTCTTTATTATACACTCACCTAAAGGATTATTAGGAACACCATACTAATACTGTGTTTGACCCCCTTTCGCCTTCAGAACTGCCTTAATTCTACGTGGCATTGATTCAACAAGGTGTTGAAAGCATTCTTTAGAAATGTTGGCCCATATTGATAGGATAGCATCTTGCAGTTGATGGAGATTTGTGGGATGCACATCCAGGGCACGAAGCTCCCGTTCCACCACATCCCAAAGATGCTCTATTGGGTTGAGATCTGGTGACTGTGGGGGCCATTTTAGTACAGTGAACTCATTGTCATGTTCAAGAAACCAATTTGAAATGATTCAAGCTTTGTGACATGGTGCATTATCCTGCTGGAAGTAGCCATCAGAGGATGGGTACATGGTGGTCATAAAGGGATGGACATGGTCAGAAACAATGCTCAGGTAGGCCGTGGCATTTAAACGATGCCCAATTGGCACTAAGGGGCCTAAAGTGTGCCACAAAAACATCCCCCACACCATTACACCACCACCACCAGCCTGCACAGTGGTAACAAGGCATGATGGATCCATGTTCTCATTCTGTTTACGCCAAATTCTGACTCTACCATCTGAATGTCTCAACAGAAATTGAGACTCATCAGACCAGGCAAAATTTTTCCAGTCTTCAACTGTCCAATTTTGGTGAGCTCGTGCAAATTGTAGCCTCTTTTTCCTATTTGTAGTGGAGATGAGTGGTACCCGGTGGGGTCTTCTGCTGTTGTAGCCCATCCGCCTCAAGGTTGTGCGTGTTGTGGCTTCACAAATGCTTTGCTGCATACCTCGGTTGTAACGAGTCAAAGTTGCTCTTCTATCAGTCAGCCCATTCTCCTCTGACCTCTAGCATCAACAAGGCATTTTCGCCCACAGGACTGCCGCATACTGGATGTTTTTCCCTTTTCACACCATTCTTTGTAAACTCTAGAAATGGTTGTGCGTGAAAATCCCAGTAACTGAGCAGATTGTGAAATACTCAGACCGGCCCGTCTGGCACCAACAACCATGCCACGCTCAAAATTGCTTAAATCACCTTTCTTTCCCATTCTGACATTCAGTTTGGAGTTCAGGAGATTGTCTTGACCAGGACCACACCCCTAAATGCATTGAAGCAACTGCCATGTGATTGGTTGATTAGATAATTGCATTAATGAGAAATTGAACAGGTGTTCCTAATAATCCTTTAGGTGAGTGTACTATATTATTAGAAATATGATGATGATGATGACTGTGATGGATAAAGGAATTTAGGTTACAAGCAAAACAAATAAACTAACTGTGTGGGGTAATTACTATAATAAGAATACATAAAAAAATATTGTTATATTTTATTATATATTATTATAATATTTAAATAATAATAATAATAATAATAATAGCAATAAAAATGTTTGGCCATTATATATCTAGCACAATTTACAGACAACTCTATTAGGGACAAATCACAAAAACACAAACAATTCATTACTATGTTTGTAATTATTCATGTTGACAGCTGGTAAGTTATGAAAAGATAAAGGACTTTATCTTGTTTTTGATTAACTAATTCTGTTTAATTTGGCTGTGTTTCACAGTGTTTTGTTCTGGCAGATATGTATTGTGTTCAAAAAAGGGAATAATCTCAGTTGGTTCAATCAACACATCATTTTTATCTCTTCTGAGTCGGGAAGAACCCGACTTTTATTTTATTTAGGTCATGTGAGAGAAAAAAATTACTTCCTACTTACTTTCTGATATTTCCAAGGACATGCACAGCAAGAACTAGAAAAAAATCATAAATACTGTCTTCATCAGATGGAGAAACGAATTAACTCTTTCCCCGCCATTGACTGAATTTTCTGGCTGTTTTCACTGATATACGGTAGGGGGCGCTACGCATCTTCTGAAAGAGTACAGAATCTCCTGATCAAAACACAGGCGAGGAAAAAGCAGAAACAAGTGATAGCATATGTGACCTGTGCTGGTAAAATGAGTCGGAGTGCGCAGGGATAATTTCAAGCTACAGGCAAAACAAGTGAAAAATGTTGATTTCAGACGATTTTGAGGTTTTCACAAAATTTTGTTCCCAATTCTCCAAATAGCAATTAAACATCTAAAAGTATCTTTATTTGTACGTTTTCGGAGAGGAGTACCTTTCCTTTGTCCATGAAAACGATCTTACTCGCGCTGACTGACAGATCCAAAGCGCGCACAAAGGCGCCTCAGACAGCGCGTGATCCCGATATACACATGGGGGAGAGCAGGGCACAACCTAACGCTTTTTGACTTTCTCAGTTTGTGTAAATCCACTTGGGGTTCAGAGTATTTATTTTTTCCCATATAAGATTAAAATAATATCAGATTTGTCTTATTTTAAATAAACACAAAAAACAGAGATGAAAAATAAACTTAAGAAATTTACTTTTGTTATGGTTAAATAAATGTTCAGTCATCTTCCAAAGATTTTTTTAATTTTGGCTATAATTTTTTCTCTAAATAATGTTGATATGGCAGCTAGTAAATACACTAAGTTTCGTCATCTGGCATGTGTGGAAAGTTTTAAACCATGTGTGTTACAACTAACCCCGCGTTAGGTCCCCTATACACAGGATTACATTATTTCAAAATATCTGTCTTGGCGAGTATTCACGCAAACATTATCTTTTTTTATAAAATTTACGCTGGCGCGAAAAAAGTGTTAAACTAAGGTGTGCCACTCTTGGCTCTCGTTCTCCAGGCTACATGTCAGCCATGCTGTAACTGACACATACTGCTCTGCCCCTGAGCTCTCTCCTTGTCTTCACCTTGGCGAAAAAGCCTGACAATGCCTGTCAGAGCTTGGGGAGGAAAAAGCGTGATGGACCTTTCTCACCTGGCTCTGCTCTTCCTTCAATTTCTCCTACTCTCCTTCCTCTTCCTTCGGCGATGGCTCCCCAGGGCTCTGCTGTCGTAGACAGAATGGGATGCGGTTGCAAGCGGGTAAGATTGGCCCAGCGTTCCTCAGAGGCAGCCATTAGCAGTGAATCGGGGCCGAGGTGCGCAGAGGTGCTGACTTACAGGTGCTCAAAGCTCGATCTCAACAAAAGCTGCAGTGCTGTGTCACCCTCTGCTTGTCTCTGGTTTTACCATGCTGTTGTGAGTTTTCATGACTTTTTAGAAGGCCAGCGTTTCTAAAAGAGGAAAAAGAATGCACGATGTGGACTAAAGAATGAAAACAAAATATCTACTGCTAACTAATGTGTAATAGAGCTGCATGATTATTAGTAAAAATATTGCAATCTCGATTCAAACACCCATGCCCCATTATTTCTGAATGTCAACTATTCGGCTGTGTCTATTAAATCTTTGACAAATACGATCACAGTGAACATTAAAATCTGCATTGCCACTGATCCACAAAGAGCAGTTGTCATGTATAGGTATGAAACAGTCTTTTCAACCACACAGTATCATTATTTCTGTGTTACAATAATTTAAATGAAGTACTGGGATAAAAGTTTATAGTTTGGATAAAAACACTGATGTCTACGATAATGATCACAATAGAGTAAATCACCCTTTGAAAGTAACTTGACACTTCAAATAAAGTTTGTATCAATTACATTGTTACACCAGTAGGTGGCGACAAGTGACTGTTAAAAAAAATTATGTGTTATTGAATCATTCATTTAAGAGATTTGTTCAAAAATGCTGATTCATCCAGTCACAAAACAAGTGAAGTTTTTATGAGTGTGCCATTGAATCAAACTAATAAAAAAAAATAATTATAATTTAATTTAATATTTTTTTAAATAGACTGAAGCAAGAAACATTTTGTCAGAACCTATAGTAAATTACGTTTGTTTTTTTTAGAATCGTGGGAGAATCATGATCTCATACTGCCATGAAGGACAAGACCTGACAATACACAAGGACTAATAATATAACAAGACACATCTGGGAACAATCAAGACTAATGAACTGGGAACCAATCAGCTAAAAGGGATTTAAAAAAAAACTAACACAGGAACAGAATTATTCCTCAAAATAAGAGTCCAACACAACACAGGGGAAAACAGGCCGGGATCATGACAATTATTTTGCTTAGATTAAGAGTCAAATATAGCAAAATAGAAAAAAAATGTAAATTTCTTCTAAAAGGGCCAGTTCACCCAAAAATGAAAATAATATAATTTACTCTCATGTCATTCGAAACTTGTATGACTTCTTCTCTGTGGAACACAAAACATGACATTTTTATGAATATTTTGGCCCCTTATTCTCATATCATAAAAATGAATGAAGACTAGGGCTGTCAAGATTCAAAATGGGACCATTAAAGAATCACAAGACTTCTAAAAGCATATGATGTTGTGTAAGAAACAGACTGAAATGGAATTTGTTTAGTGACAATCATCTCCTTGTGTTAATTGATGCAACCGGATCATTGAGGTAAGTGAACTGGAGAATTAAAATCAGTTTGATTAATGAACAAATCATTCAGACTGGTTTTGTGAACGCAATCAATTCATTCATTGAAATGATCCAACACGAAACAACCATTATTTCATGAACGACACCAAAAAAGGAATGCTAGGGTTGATTTTTCGGAGAATAACTTACATTTTGACTTGGATAAAGAGTCATATAGAGCACTTTTATGATGCTTCTATAATGCTTCTATAATGCTTGTGCGTCTCTTAACCTTGACAGCACCGGCCCCCATTTGTAGTATAGAAAAGATTGATTGCTTTAGAATCTCTCCTTTTGTGTTTCAACAAAGAAGGAAAGACATACGAGTTTGGCTTGCTGTATTTTAGATTTCAAAATAACTTTGCTCTTTCCACACCCTAAAAAAGCATCTTACACATTCTTTATCCGTCAAATGCTCCATCAGAGCTTTCTATAGTGTGCGTAAGTGCCCCAAGAATGTCAGAAATAACTATAAAGCACTCAATTCCACCTGTCTGAGTAAGAATGAAGAAAGTGTAAAAAAAAAAAAATAGCTGTTTTTTGAGAATCAGTTTTGAGACTGAATCTTTGGCACTGGCACATGCTTCCTCTCCCATAGCTTTATCACCAGGGACAAGTTTATTAGACTGCTGTCACTTTAAGTGCTTATGCACCGATCCAATATACTGTAACGCAACATATGATTTCTTTTACCACTATTTGTGATGTGATCTACGAAAACCCATCACATGGTGAAATTTTACCTCTTACAGCTTTTGATACCATATAAAAGCTGGGGTCAAGCCCTTTCCAAATATATTTTATTTCTTTCATGGCTTGTTTGAAACAAGTAAAGTTATGGTTATCTGAAGTCGGCTGATCACTATGATTTTTAGGAACGGAATTTTGAGAAAAACAGGTTTAAATAACTGTCATCCCCCTTTAACTCGCATAGACATGAAAATGCACTATCCAAACTTAAATGGCTGTAATTCAAGAATACTTTGGAATATAGACCTAAGGTTGGTCTTGTTTTGAAGAAGACACTTGGCAGATTATTGTAGAAGTAAAATAAACAGTTAAAAAAAAACAGTTATAAAAGTTTGTTTATGAAAATGTAAAATGTAAAAATATAATATATTTTATAATAATATTTTATATAATATTTTATAATAATATGTATTTTACAAAACTACTCTAAAACTACAAGACAATCAAAGCCAGAAATATGAAGTTGTGTTCCAAGCTTTAGGTTGACATATCATAAAATGAGCTTTCAGTAAGATGTTGTTTGGGCGCAGTACCAAACTTTTTCACTAGATGACATCCAAACTCTATTACTGACCATATGGGCACCTCCATTTCCATATGGTTTGAGTGATCTGAACCATATATTTCCATAATGGAAATATTATACATTCTGTGAAGTAGATATCCTATTAAGAAATAGTGTAGGCAGTTTGGCAATATTTTATTTGAATTCCACCTCTAATAAATATAAAAAATATGTGCATTATAGCTCACTGCTGCATCACAAATGGCAAATCTGAAAAAAATTCCTTTATATTTAAAATATTTCCAGAACTTATCATCTTGAAAAATGGACTGGACGTTATATTTTGAACTCTTGGCATGAAAACAAATTGGTTGTCTACCAATCTTTCATTTTTTTCTGTGTTCATCGATTTCAAAATAAAGTTCTGAACTGAATATGAAAATATGAAAATTTAATAATGAATTTATAAGATGCATCACTACACAAGGGGACTAGCTAACGTTACCCTGAAGAGGACAGCAACTTAGTAAGTAGTGAAATACGTTTTCCATTGTTTATCATGGGCAGTCTCTGAACTTTGATCAACCGTTGTATATATAGATCGCACAACTAGTGTACAAGAATAGCAAGCACAGCGCACCTTGCAGAACAAATGACTCCTCTTCAGTAACTTCTCCATCATCCGATCCTTCATCTCTGGATGTGAATCCATTATATTATCGTTTAGGGCACCAGGATTAAGCAGATTAAGGCGAGCGAGATCATTTAAGCGATGAGCTATTTCAGACTATGTTGTTTTCTTGTGCTTCGCCATCTCACGATACAATAACGTTGTATTAAAAAAAACTTTGCATGCCGTAGTTTACATAGGACAGGTGGGAAATGTGCTTTGACATACATTCTACATGTAATGGGTTTATTTTGATGGGTGAACTGTCTTTGTGGTGTTAAGATAGTGAAAACTATGGCCTATATTTTTTTTGCACCTCCGCCAGGTGTGTTCTAAAACATTAGAGAAACGTTTTTTCAGCTTGCCGCAATAAATCGCTATTTTTCTGCTCAAGTGAATTTTGCCAAGCTGTTTTTAGAGATGATAGACAAGATGTTATAGAATAATCATTTAATGAAAACCCAACTTTGACAAAAAAAATGACATTCAACCTATTCTTCGATCTTCCTGAAAACAGATCGCATCACATTTACACACACAGTTGCCACTAGTTAGGCTACCGTTACAATGGTTAACAGCTGCCACTAATACTCTCAGGGCCCTATTTTAACAATCTATGTGCATGGTCTAAAGCGCACGGCGCAAGTGCACGTAGGGCATATCCAAATCCACTTTTGCTAGTTTAACGACAGGAAAAACGGTCGGTGCGCCCGGCAAATGGTCTAAAAGCGTTGTCCCTATTCTCTTAGCGAGTAATAGGTGTGTTTTGGGCATAACGTGCAATAAACCAATCAGAGTCTCATCTCCCATTCCCTTTCAGTTGCGCTCACGCCATGGCGGATTCACGATTTACATGGTGGAATCTGCAAACGGAAAAACTGAATGATTCTCTAGAGAGGAAACGGGCTTGCTTGTCTAATGAAGTCTGCTTGCTCGTCATTAATGCAAATAGGTAGGTTAATTCTAATACATGCAATAACTATCCATTATGACATGTAGGCATTTTTATATTTATGTATACAATAATAATCTTTTACATTTTAATACTTTAATTTTTCATATTTAAAAATGTTTGTGTGCTGCTGCACGTTCCTGTGTGTGTAATTAGCAGAGTGTATGCGCGTTGTGGACCCGCCTATTAGGCGCATATTACTAATGGGTTCTTTAAATAACAAAAAATATATTGCGCTATTGACTTTAGACCAGGATTTTGTTGGTCAATGGCGCTGTAATGATTTGATGGTGTAAACAGCATTCAGCAGAAGGAGTGAGGATCCAAATGCAGTTTATTTACAAGTATAATCCAAAAGTCATAGTCCATGCCAGGCAGACGGTCAAGCACCGTCAGTATAACATATAATCAGTCCAAATACACATATGCTCCACAAAAGGCAGACAGGAACAAGGAATCCAAGACCCAGGGAGAACTAATAACAAGGAAAAGAGACTGCTCAGGAATACTGAACGTAACATGCAAACCAATACAAACAAACAAGACTTCATAATGAATGTAGGGTAAACAACATTTAAATAGACAGGGTAAATGATATGATTAACAAGACACAGCTGAAACCAGTAAACGGGAGTCCGGGAGTAACACAGTCTAAGGAGACATTGAGGAATGAGGCCGCCATCTGCTGGTACTTAAGGGTACTGCAGCTGACAGATGTTACATAGCCCCACCTCGAAGGAGCGGCTTCCAGACGCTTAACACCGGTGGTAGGTGGAGCGGAGGCAGACACGGGGTGGGAAGGCGAGGCAGACACGGGGTGGGAAGGCGGGCCAGGACCATGGAGCAGAAACAAATGTAGGAGCCGAAGCAGCGCTGAGAGCCAGAGACCAAGCTGGATGTAGGGATTCCTAAAGGAGCACGCTGGACCAGGACGGGCCAGGACCAGGACCATGGAGTAGAAGCAGAAACTGCACCTGTAGTCTATTTCAGTTGCCTCAAAATAGCAAAGTGCCAACAATGCGCCTGAACACACCTCGTTTTCAGACCAGCATGCCCATGGGAGCGCAAATTGGTTCGAGTGCATTTGCTATTTAAACAACGTGGCGCAGGACATGAAAATGATAACTGTGTCAGGCTGAAACTAGCAAAAAGCACTTGTGTCGTGCCAGGCGCCACATTGCGCCTGCCCTCAATGTTAATGCAAGTATACAATTACCAAAAGTACAATTTGAAGAGGCCAGTGGGGGCAGTGGGAAGCAGGTGGAATCGAGCTCTGGTACAGACTAAGCACTGGAAACACGTGTGAAAATAATCGACATGCCTTCACTGTCAGTTTGCATGCATTATACACCTTGTCTTTGATAATACTGCAATCTAAGTGTGAGTATTGCACAAGAATTCGAGAATTGAATTCTCCAAGCAGCACGGCAACTGTAGACAAGTCTGCCGACCTATAGGGAGGATCAGATAGTGAAGATTACTTGCATCATTTAATTTCATTCTCTGTCATTTATTGCTTAGGAGTCGTTGTTGATTTGCCTCTTCTATGCATGTGTGCTTTGTGAATATCATATTCGCTAGCCGGCTTGTTAAAGTGAATATGTAGTTTGTAAAGCTTCTTTGGTTTTCTCTCAGTTCTTTTCCCAAATGGTATTATGTTTCATATGCCTTATATTCACAATCTTGCATCACAGCACATACATTTTTATATTAATGTCTATATAGGCTTTAAGATATTTCAATATGCTGCAGTGAGCCATTTCAACTTCAAGATAAACGAACATTATCAAGCTCTTTGAAGCATTCTTACAGTTTCATCAGAGCATTTTTAATTTATGTATTTGTTTGGTCACTGTTCATGAAGCAATAACTTGCAAATGTCTTTGAATGAGGAGAAGGAACTTATTCAATTCGCACTCTAATGTGAGCAAATTATAGCTTTGGTGAGGGGAATGACATGAAAACAAGTTTCTCAAAACATTTTGATAGGGATCTGACATGTTGCAGAATTCTGTGTAACCGAATTAGACTCTTCAATAGCCAGCATGCTGAATGTTGAAGCAACACAATCTTGATTGAGTGCCTGTGGTGCACATCAAGCCACGTATTCTTGTAGTGAGATTTGAATAATGGCTGTGATTGTGAAAGTGACTGTAATACAACATAATGCAATATAAGCTCTGCAGCGTCTTGGCTGGAGGCATAAGTTCAAACCAGCTTGATGTTCTGATAATATCACACAGATGAGTCACTCTGATTCATGTTTCATTTTACACATGAATCCATCCAAGCAAACAATGATATTTAGGATTTATCAAGGTTTGGCTGGTTAGCATGGGCCATGTAGTTGCTGTTCAAAGATATTTGGCTAACGTCAATTAGCAGGCCATACATTTTGTCCATAAAGAGCCTAATTCTTGAAGACATGACCACCAAGACATGCTGACAAAATCCCAGATTGGTAAATATTAGGGCTGCCCTTGACTAAAGAATTTTTTAATCGACTAGTAGTCATTATGAAATTAATTTAGGGTGTTCACATTTGTAGTTTGGTTCTCTTGGTTCTTTTGGTCTGGACCAAATAAGAAAATAACACATTTAGTTCTGGTTAGCTTAGCGTTCACACTGTCATTAAGACCAAACCTAAAGATACCAACAAAAAAAAAGAAAAGAAAGAAAAACGTATTTTTCGACCCACGTGTTGTATGTGCGTATCTATGATGGCATTTTGACCAGCTGAAAACTTGTGAAGAGTTTATAAAATGTGTAGAGTCAAAACAGCAGCAGGAATTCCTCAAACGAAGGACAAACGAAGATCTGCTGCGAGGAGTTGTGTTTCTGACGCCAGTACCGAACTCTAATGGGCAACATAGCTCCTATGACAAGAAAAAACAGGTATGCTCGAGTATTCTGTCCTTTTTAGGGTCACATCTGGTGACATCACGTCCTGTTTTTGATTTGTTTAGATGTCTTTAGTCCGTGTTGCGTTGCGTTCATATTTCTTTGGCTACTCGAGTGATGCTAGAGACCAGTTTCGAGAGGCTGGTTCTCTTAGTACGAAGTCTTTTCGGGGTAAGACGGATCTGAGGACTGTCATTATCTCCAAGAAGGCTGTGTGAGGGCAGTCTCCTCCATACTGAAGTGGTCAACACCTCATTACACGGTGCCCATTTCCCTTCGGTGCCCTTAGGGGGGTGTTCTGCCCACCCCGCCACCTTGTGTGCTTCCGGACGTAGTGGTCTCACGTAGTGTCCGCACGAAAACGTGGCGGCGCTGGGATGTTTGGCCCTCTAATGAGGGTTTCAGAGAGTCAGTTTGGTTCTTCCCTGCCAGTCATCCACTTCAGGGTAATGAATTAGCTACTCGAATTGTGCCAGAGACCAGTCTCGAGAGGCTGGTTCTCTTAGGTACAGAGTCTTCTGGGGTAAGACGGATCTGAGGGCCATCATTATCTCCAAGAAGGCTGCATTCTGCCAACCTTGCCACCTCGCATGCTTCGGGGCGAAGCGGTCTACAGCGGGTTCTATTTAGGTTGTTCCCTGCCAGTCATCCGCTACAGGGCACCAAACTGGCTACTCGTGTTATGCCAGAGACCAGTCTCGAGGGGTTGGTTCTCTTGGTATGAAGTCTTCTGGGGGTAGGATGGATCTGAGGACTGTCTCTCCAAGAAGGCTGCACGAGGGCAGTTCCCCCTGTGTGGAAGTGGTCAACACCTCATTATACAGTGCCCATTTCCCTTAGGTTGCCCTCAGGGGACTGTTCTGTTAACCCCGCCTCCTCGAGTGCTTTGGGGCGCAGTGGTCTCCAATGAGCACATATCTCAGTGTCCGCCCGAAAACGTAGCGGCACTGGGATGCTTGCTACCTCCGTGGAGGGTCCCCGAGCTAACAGTTCAGTTGTTCCCTGCTGGACAGGGCAGCGAACTGGTTCCTCGGAAAATACCAGAGGCCAGGCTCGAGAGACTGGTTCCCTTAGTAGATTTTCAGGCAGCATGGAATCTACTGCCAAATATGTCTCGCTGGGTCCAGCACACAGTCAAAAAGGGTTACACTATTCAGTTCGGGTCTCACCCGCCCAGATTTGCGGGGTCCTGCCCACAGTGGTAGGCCCCGAGCAGGCTCTGGTCATGGAACAGGATCATATTCCAAAGGAGGATGGGGGTTGCGTCCCATTTTGGATCTGCGTCTTCTGAACCTTTCAGTTGTGCAGCTCAAGTTCAAAATGCTAATGTTGAGACAAATCGTTACAGATCAGGTCTGATACTGCCATGTATCCATCCTTCCTAAACACAGGAATTTCCTGAGGTTCGCTCTCGGGGGTGAAGCGTACCAATACCAGTTTTCTTCCATTTGGGCCTTCAGCAAGATAGCTAGGCCAGTCACTCACTGTCTAACAATTTTGAGACTGTTAGGTCTGATGGCAGCTACGTCCAACGGGACACCTTTTGGCCTGCTGTATGAGAGACCTTTGCAGTGGTGGCTCAAGACCAAGGGGCCCTGAGGGGCAACCCATTTCCGCATGATCATGGTTTTGTGCAGGTGCTTCGTTCTTTGGTTATGTGGAAGGAGCCTTGGTTGTTGTCCCAGGTTCCTGTTTTGGGAGCTTCTCATCATCATGTAATGCTTATGACGGATGCTTCCCACAGGGGCTGGGGAGCGATCATGCATGGTCGCTCAGCTCAGGGTCTGTGGAGGGGTCATCATCTCTCTTGGCACTTGCTGCCTGGAGACGATGGCTTTGGTGCATCTCTGGGCACCAAATTCAGGGAGCAGGACGTCCTGTCGAGACAGGGGCTGAGGCCTGGGGTATGGAGACTCCACTCCTGAGGGGGTGGAGCTCTTATGAAGGTGCAGACGTAGCCGCGGCTGTCTGTACACTGCTTTCCCGATCGTTCTACTCCCAAGTTCTGGAGAGTAGAGTATGTGGGTCTGGCCTCTGGGGGGGGGCCCAGCTCATAGACAGGTCTCTTAACTGAGGTTGTTGAGACCATGCTTCCCTCCAGAGCTCTCTTCACGAGGAAACTGGCGGAAATCATCAGTTGAATCCAGTTAACTGTCCGTTTGGTGTAGTGCTGGAAGTTCTGCAGGATTGATTCTCTGCAGTATTATTCCCATCCAATCTAAAGGTTTGCGTGGCGGCCTTACCGGCATACCACGCACCTTTGGGTGGTGTCTTTGGGAAGAACCCATTTGTTGTTTCCTACGTGGTGTGTCAGATTAGGAGTGATGGAGGCTTCGGACTTTTAATAGGGGTACCCCACAAGAGGGTGATGCGGCAGGCTGGTCTGTTTACAACCTAGTTTTTGGGCTTCACGTCCGTGTCCATTCATCTGTGCCTGCCAGGATCATCTGTTCACCTGTTTCACCAGCATCCTGCACCAGTCCTTCACCTGCACTGAGAACACTGTTACCAGCCAGCTAAGTCAACAACTATCGTATGCATATCCTCTCACCTGTTTGTCTCTCCACTTTGCCTCCGGTTTTCTCTGCAATAAACCATTTACATTGACTTACCTCGTCTGTTCTCGTCTGTGTCTGACAAAACCACTGTAGTCACATGGACTATTTTAACAATGTCTTTACCACCTTTCTGGGCATTGAAAAAGGTTATAACGTTGCAGTCTATGTGGGGACAGAAAGCTCTCGGATTTCATCAAAAATATCTTAATTTGTGTTCCGAATATGAATCAAGGTTTTACGGGTTTGGAACGATTTGGTGGGTAGTTAATGACAGAATTTTTATTTTGGGTGAACTATCCCTTTAATAGAAACATTACATTAACCCAAACCTAGAGTTCTTAACTTTTCAACCCTCATACTACCTCAAGTAGTAAATAAATTGAAAGCTGCCACACTTTAATGTCTGTATAATTTAAGCTGGGTAATTCTGCCACTCAATGTCAAGCCAATATCAATAACGAAATTCTGATATGATGTGGGGGGGGGGGGGAAACGTTTTACTGGCTGTTTTACAGGCAGATTTTCACAGGCGTAGTCCAAGTCTGATTTTCAAAAAACTTTAAAACAAGTTGAGACTGTTCAAAAATCTGGGGTCAGTATATGATAGTTGTTGTTATTTTCAATTGATTATACTTTGCAAGGATGCATTAAACTCTTCAAACATGACAGTAAATAGTTTTATTTTTTTTATTTTTTTTACAAAAAAAAAAAATAATAATAATAACTTTTAAAATCAAAGACTCCATAAAAAATATTAAGCAGCACAACCTTGGTAATAATAAGTAATGTTTCTTGAGCAGCAAATCAGAATATTAGAATGATTTCTAAAGGATCATGAGACACTAAAGACTGGAGTAATGATGCTCCTTAAACTGTTCCTCAGATTGCCATACTGGGAGACCCTTTTCATAAAACACAACTCTACAAAGTGGAACAAAAGTATTCAAATGTCAACAATTCCCCCAATAAGGAAAAGACTTTGAGGTACTTGACAAATCTATTGCATTTCCTTTATATTTGAGGCACCTTCTAAAGTGTGCCTAGATGTTCTCCAGAGGGTTCTTTCATGGTGCTTCAAGAATGCTTTTATTTTTACAGTATGCCAAACTGTTTCAGAGATTATACCAATCCCCTTTAAGTCTCAGAAGGTAATCCCTAAACATCATCTCCAAATATCACAATCTATCATAATCTATAATATATGAAAAGTTTCTCACTGCAACCTTCACCACATTTAAACGCAAAGCAAATGTAGAAGAATGAAGAAAGATCTTGAAAATCTAGAGGCTGATAGAGATTGAAGCAGCTTTACAGAAGAACAACAAGCAGTGTGGAGTGGTAGAAAGATTGGAAGATGAAGGGATGAGGGCTGCTTTTGGAGAGCTAGCATGGGATTCCCATGGAGTCCTGATTCAGCTCGGATGAGAGCGGAAGCTGATTAGCCCTCTGCTTTTGTGTGGAGAATGAGACTGACTGGTAAATCCCCCTTTCCATTTCTGTCCAAGAGGAGGGAGGTGAACAGCTGGAGCTGTGTAGCTAACACACATGCAGGTATTGATGGAAACATTTACTTTTCCTCCCCCTCCGCACACACAAACACACACACACACACACACACACACACATCATGTATAATACAAGTAAAACACTGGTTCTGGTTCTATATGTGTATGGTCTTTGAAGGTTTAATTAAGGAAAGTTACTTTTAATGACTATTACTGTCTATTCCTGTCTTTTTACATACCTTTTTCTTCTTCAGATATAACATAATAACAATAAAGTCACTTGCACATTAACACAATTGCATAAATATAGACCTAAAAGATTGTCATTTGCATGACAATCTTTATTGTGCTTTCTAAACATCAAGCACCTGAAGTCGTTCAAATGTGTGTGTGTGTATGTTTATGTGATTTATGAGGACAAAAATTTGTATAATGACATGGGTATTACACTGGTATTACAACGTAAACGTGATTTATGAGGACATTTCCTGTGTCCTCATAATAAAAATAGCTTTAAAAACATACTAAACAATGTTTTATTAAAAATGTAGGGGTAGTGTAGGGGGATAGAATGTACAGTTTGTACAGTATAAAAACCATTACGTCTATGGAATGTTCTCATAATGATAGGTGCACCAACGTGTGTGTGTGTGTGTGTGTGTGTGTGTGCGTTTTAATAGCTCTTATAGTATATACAGAAGCATCACTGGGGAATTTTTATCATTTTTAATTTTTAACATGTTTAACATTTCTGGGTAACACTTTTCAATAAAGGACTTTTTTAATAATAGTTAATGCATTAACTAACATGAACTAACTAGGGCTGTCAGAATTATGAAATTTGGCTGATGATTAATTGTCTAAGAAATAATTGTGATTATCACGATTATTTTCAGTTTTAAGACTTTGATACATGTTTGTGTGTTTTGTTCATTGAATAATTGTCACAAATGATTGTGATTCATTTAATTGTTTTGCAGTGTAAGATTAATACACTTAACACCTTTAAATATTTAAGTAATTTATTCCATTCTGTAAGATTTTAAACAATCCCAAAAACTGTCCAGTTACAGAAAAGGCCATAATATGCATTTTTGGCTGTGAGGTGTGTTAAAACAGTGAATGCACAGGTAGTTACAGTCAGTTTAATCTCTGTAAAGAGTAAAGAGCAACAAGAGTAAAACATTTGAAAAGTAGCTCAAATTGGCAAAAAAAAAAAAGTAAAAAGTTTCCAAATGATTTTTAAATGTGACCTTCATATAACAAAAAGAGGGGAAAAAAGTTTTAATAAAAACCAACCCCTTGGACATAAAAGTGCTAGAAGAAGAAACAGTATAACAATAAAATGAACAGTTTGGGGTTTATGACCACACACACAAACACCAGAAGGACCATAAGCTCTGCCATTTAAAATGAAAAGACTTAACCCCTTTATGGTATGTTACGAAGCCAACACTTTTGCTACATGTGGATATTAATGATTAGTTGAAAGACTTTGAGACTTGGATAAACGATCTGCTTTGGACAAGTTAAGCTCCGCAGAGCAGCAAAAGCAAACAATGTTTGGATCAAGGAGTGTGAAGTGTTGATTTTTCCCAGGAATTAATCATTCGGGCCTCTCGGTAGGAGGCCCAAAAAATCATGGCCATCCATGTTGTCCTCCACTTTGGAGGAGAGCCCGATTCTCACCGCATAAGCATGCGCTGACAGCCTGGTTACGCTCTACACCTGGGTGATTAGGCATCCAGTCTAGCTTTGCGGAATCAATTTCAACACCACAGAGCTTTCAGAAGGAGAGAAAAAAAAAAACTTTGCTGGACCGGAGCCCTTCAGAACACACCTGCCCTATGCAATCAGACACTAATGCCTTGAGGAGGACCATTGATCGGGCCTGAATGGTTGGATTAACAGGATCAAACAGCGCTGGTTTTCAGGGAGCAGTGATTTAGGAGCCTTATCCTGATCTGCTAGTAGTCTGTAGTCACATGACTACCCTTCCAGCCTCTCTCGCTCTGAACTTGGATGGTCTGATGAAGGTTATTTATGCATACAGGACTGTCTTCTGCTTATTAAGACCCCAGGGGTGCAAGCTACAGGGAGCACATGTTGCAGTCTTCCACTACTCCCGGCTGAAAAAAGAATTGGGCCGGCCCGACGGGAATGGAGGGTGTGATTTAAGAGAATGTGGCAGGACTTGCCTCTGCAAATATGTATCTGTGGTTGTAGGCTGGTGCAAGAAAAAAAAGAGATGGAGAAAAAAAACAGTGTGTGACTGAATGGAAAGGAAAGGAAAGTTTAATAAAAAAGAAAAAGCGGAAACAGAGGAGAAGAAAAAGGGGTAAGGGGAAAACAAAAAGACTTAAAGAAATGGAAATGAGAAAAGAGGGCAAAACAGTGCAAAGGGTATGTAAAAGAAAGGGGAAAAAATACAGGAAAAGCGTGCTGCTGTGATTACACCACCCCGAACCCGGTGGATGAGGCGTCAACATCGACAACGAATGGGAGGTCAGGTTTCGGATGAACCAGGATCGGAGTGGTGAGAAAAACTTCTTGGGGCTGTTGAAAGGCATCTTGGGCAGATGGAGTCCAGGACAGAAACTTGGGCCGGCCTTTGAGGAGCGAGGTGAGGGGTGAACTGAGAAGACTGTAGTTGTGGATGAAACAACAAAAATTAGCAAACCTCAGGAAACGTTGTAACTCCTTCACGGTAGTGGGTAGTGGCCAGTTGCAGATGGTTTCCACCTTCCTCTGGTCCATTTGGATGCCGTGTTGGTCAATGACGTAACAGGTGGTATGGAACTCGCACTTCTCCAGCTTCAGGTAGAGATGGTGTTGACGTAGCTTCTAGGACCTGGGAGACGCGTTGGCGATGTTCGGCCTGGTTCCAGGAGAAAATGAGGATGTCATCAATGTAGACCACGACAAACCAGTGTAGGAACTCCCGGAACACCTCATTCATGTAATTTTGAAACATGGAAGGGGAGTTGGACAAGCCATACAGCATGACCCGGCATTCATAGTGGCCTGACGGTGTAATGAAGGCAGTTTTCCACTCATCCCTCCGGCGTATACGAATGAGGTTATACGCACTCGCAGGTCCAGCTTGGAGAAGATGCGAGCTCCACGTAGCTGCTCCAGAGCCGCCGGGACCAGAGGAAGGGGATAGCTGAATTTCACTGTCTGGGAGTTTAGGTGACGTAGTCGATGCACGGCCTCAAGTCTCCGTCCTTCTTGGCCACGAAGAAGAAGCTTGATGCGGCAGGGGATGTCGATGGTCGGATAAAGCATTTTTTGATTGCCTCCTGGACGTACTCCTCCATGGCCTTCTGTTCCAGGATGGACAATGGGTAAACCCTACCCTTGGGTAGAGTAGCCCAAGGCAGCAGGTCAATTGGTGGACGCTTGAAACCGGTTTTCAGGAGGAATCTCCATGTTGAGACTAGTTTCCAGACTTTCAATGGAGGTTGAGATGAGAGGAAGGACTTTGGGGTCGGAAGAAGATGACTGGAGATTCGAAGAAGACTTTCTGATTGGAGATAAACAGCTCTGGAAACATTCGTTGCTCCACTTGAGGATCTCACCCGTGTTCTACTGGATGTCCAGCTGATGTTGAGTGAGCCAGGGGCATACCAGGATGATGTCAGCAGTGGTCCTTCCAGCACCATGAAAGTGATTTCCTCCGTGTGAAGACAACCTCTGCGGAGCGTCAGTGTGGGGGAGAAATGCCAAATGTGACCACATCCCAGCGGTTTTCCCTGGATAGTCTGGATACGGAGATCCTGTTGGCAGCGTTTTTGACGAACATTTCATTTCTGGAGAATCTGGGGGTTGATGAAGTTTCCTGCAGAGCCGGAGTATATGAGGGCTTGCGCTGAAACACAGACATGAGAGTTAAGGAGATGTACAGTAGTTCTTGTGAGTGATGCAACACGAGCGGCATTTGGATTGTATGTCGGATGGGACAGGCAGCGATGATATGGTGATACAGGCAGCGTAATACATGACCATTAACTGTTTAACATGAGGGTTTAAACCCTGGCGAAAGGCTGTTATAAGAGCTGGTTCGTACCAGCCACTAGCGGCCACTAGTGTCTGAAATCGGTGGGCATACATACTCATAGATTCATCACCTTGGCGTAAATGGAAGAGTTGGTTGTGTATGGTGAGATCGGCGGTACATTGACCGAACACCTCCCGGAAGTGATTGAAGAAGGCGGTGATGGTGGCAGTTAAGCGGCAGTTAAGCGGGCAGTGCTGGTTAAATTCCCAGAGTGGCTGGGCCCATTGCAGAGCTCGTCCAGAGAGCAGGGAGATTACAAACGTCACTTGGGCGCGCTCCGATGAGAAGAGTTGCAATTTGGCTTCCAGATAAAAGCGAGCACTGTAGAAGAAACCCACTGCAATCCTCCGCCGCACCGGAGAATGTCGCTGGTCGGGCCATGAGACTTACAGAGGCAGCTGTAGAAGAAGCAGTGGGTGTTGAGTGCAGGAGTGCTTGACAAACAGCGTGAACGAGATCAGCTGGGACTGTGGGAGAAGTGCTGGTGGATAGTGATTGTAGTGAGGATCGTACTGCATTGACCAGGTTGGCAAACGGGTCCGGGGTACGATCCCCGTCTGTGTCCGTGGCACTTTGCATAAGGTCTGGTCTTCTCTCAGGACACAGACGGAGGCAGAGGGATAAGTAAACCCAGAAGTTTATTTGTAACAGAGACACGAACACTGGCAGATGGTGGATGCAGGTGAGTAAAGAACAAGCACTTTAAGAACAGTCACTTAGCTGAAGTATAACAGGTATTTCTGATGCAGGTAAAGGGATCAACGAGGAACAAGGAACTGGAGACGGAAGCTGGCTGGAAGAAGACACGGGAACTCAGGTAAGTAGCGGGTAAGGAGTCCAGGTACGTATAGACATAGATGTGCAGGGAGTGAGTGTTCTTATAGTGTCCTTGATGATGAAGTGCAGGTGCGGGTGATTAGTACTCTGGAGACAGTGAACAAGAGGGTGGAGCGTGGAGATCTGGGGTGCATCTCAATCAGCTCCCTAGTTCAGTAGTAAGGGCACTGATCAGGGAGTCAGCGCATTGACTTATGTTCTGATCAGTGCCCTGACTACTGAACTAGGGAGCTGATTGAGCGCACACCTGGTGATGATGCATTTGTGTTCGTGGGTGTTGGCTGTGACTTTGTGACACATTCTAAGTTAAATTCTTTATTAAATTATATTATATTATATTATATTATATTATTATCAATAATTCTGAAACAGTTTCACTGTGCAAAGTTGCTTGTGTCATTGTTGTTTCTTCCACCAAGCAGCGACTGATTACAATGTGAGCTGAATGTGGATTGGCATCTATTAATTAATTAATATCAAATGAGAAGGAAGTCTTGCACAGTGACAATAAATTACAACCTCCCCTGTCTTTTCTGTTGAAATTCTAACACCCCCCTGCAGACAGCATCTAAATTCTTGTGGGTACGACCTTTTGTCTCTCCACCACCCTATAATTGTCCAATCTATCATGTAATTCCATCACAACTTAGAGAGCGGTTCACACACGGGTCCAGCTTTAGAGGAGTATCTGCAGGGGCTTATGGTGGTATGGATATAATAAAATCATTCAACGGTGCTCTGCCAAAACCCCACTGATTTGAGTGGCAGTATGTGTCAGACGTAACACAGAGCGAATCTGTCTGAAAGAGTGAGGGATTCATAGAGTAACACATATCATGTCTTCTGCCGCACACTCTGCTCAGAGGCATGAAGGCCCAACGCTTCCTGTTGTGAGACTGAATGAATCATGTCGCCTCATGAAATATTAAAGCTGTACATCCAGCAATATAGAGGATTCAAAATCCATCAGCCTACGGTAACTGAAACATTTTCTAGTGTTGTTGTTGACAAACATTAGCAGAATAGGGACGTAAAAAGAGAGAGGGGAAGTGAGATATTTATTTAGCGTGATGTGTCGCAGTATTCAGAGATGTGCACGTAGGTCACAGTGCCCTTCTGAATAATCTTATATAAATGTTTACAAATGTTTAAAACCCCACTAGAGCATAATGGACGAAAATCATATTCATACCAAACAGGAATTCTTAGTTTCATTTTCATTTCCATACAGATTTGAACAGTTAAGCAACGAGGAGCACACTAAATATATGTTATGTGTACAAAGATATACATAAAAAACTAAGAGGCAAAAAAAAAAAAAAATGTAGATACCATAGACATGAATATTCCCTAAATCACAAATCGATGGTACAAATTCAAATATACATATATGTACTGATATCAGCAAATATGTACAAAATGTACAATTATATGATTTAATATTAAGCAGAGACTGTTTTCAACATTGATACTGATAATAAATGTTTATTGAACAGCAAATCATCATATTAGAATGATTTCTGAAGGATCATGTGACACTGAAGACTGGAGTAATGATGCTGAAAATTCAGCTTTGCATCCCAGGAATAAATTACATTTTAAAATATATCCACATAGAAAACAGCTATTTTAAATTGTAGAAATATTTCACAATATTACTGGTGTTACTGTATTTTTGATCAAATAAATGCAGCCTTGGTAAGCATAAGAGAGACAATAATTTTTTTACCAATCTTACCAACCCCAAATTTTGTGAAACAAGAAAACGACGATGCACTACGTGAACATCTAAAATTTTTAGATGATAATTAGGGGTGCAACAGTACACAAAACTGACGGTTTGGTACATACCTCGGTTTTGAAGTCACGGTTTGGCACAGGTTCGGTACAGCAGTTGTACAAAATTGCTTTTTATTTCTTTTTATTAAACAGTGTATTACTGAAAAAATTGTGTCTGTCCTTAAATGAATTCAATTAGAACTAAAAGTTTCTTAAAGATAATGCTGTAAACTATATAGGGAGCCCTTACTTGCACATTACTATAATATTAAAGAACAGAGCCCAAACTATTAGCCTAAATTCAGTTGCTATTTATTTTTAGATATAATAATCAACACTCAAATAACACATTGTATGCAAACATGTAAACTTCACATAAGGCAGTTTTTGCATTAACTTGGCAACCCTACTTTTATATCATGCTGTGTTTAATATTATAACTGTTAAAGATTGCATTCAGAACCGTTCGGTACACACGTGCACCGTACCAAAAGCCCTGTACCTAAACGGTTCGGTACGAATACGTGTACCGTTACACGTTAAATAAAAAATGAGTCATCCATAATATCATCATGAATCATTAAGATATAAATTGTTACATATTATGTAAGCTGCTATAGGTTTGTGAAGAAGTGTTTTTGCTCATACAAGAAAAGTCATTGGGGTCCAAAACAACATTGCACCCCACTTTCAGTGTGTAGACAAAAACACTCAAAATATCTTTCTTTTGCGCATGCTGGTCAGTTCAGGACCATGATCTGTTCACACTTGAATCTGATATTGGCCACGTTTAAAGGGGTCATGAACTGAGAAATAAAATTTTCCTTGAGCTTTTGACATATAAGAGGTCATCATATTATAAGAATGCCAGTTTCAGATCTGAAAACTTCCTTGTTAGTCCAAAAACAGCTTTGATTGTAACCAAGACCAGAGAATGACTTGCTGTGGAATGTGCCTATAGATCGGTGAAAGAAGAAAGAAGAAATCAATGCCTACTTCATCATTGCAACTTTGGCCCCGCCCACTGGCGTGTTAGTGAGATGACAAGGAGAGAAGAGGATCAGGATACAGGACTACAAATAACATTACCTTCCAAAGGATCCTAATGCTAGGGATGTGTTTATTTATTTTCAACAATGTGAATGTCTCAGTTGAGCATTATTTATTTGTATTCTGTAAATTTCACTGTGGATTCTTTGGTAAATCAGTTGCAATTTTGACGCAGGCTTTGCAAAAAGACTTTTACAATATGGACTCGACAGTAATATGACAACACGTAACTGTGCTAATTCTAATGCCTGATCTGTGATCAGTGATTTCTGATTTAATTACAGTCAGATCTTTGTCTGTGTCCGTAAATCAAACCACTGACTAAACAGTCAACTTCACATTGTTTCTCTTAGTAAGATGAAAGTAATCTGTTATTTTAACTGTAATTAAATTATATATAGAAAGCGATCAAAGAACGTTCCCTTTGCAATTGCTGGAGCTGTCAATCAAAAGTTTATCAGTGAGTTACGCCAAAACTCCCGTAATAATCAACAAATCTCTTATTTACATCGTTTGCACTGTTAGTTATGATGAAAGCATTCGTGAGTGTGCAGAAATCGAGTTGCACTGACGAGATTCACTGCATTCATGCACTCAACATGTCTGTGATCGGCTACAATGCTCATCACTGCAACCTTTCAAGCCACGGTCTAAATATAATGCCATAGATCTAAATATAATGCTATAATCAACACTTTTCATGATTAGTTAACATTGAGAGCTTTAATAGTAAAATCGTGCTAAAAGATTTCGAGAGAGTTACACGTGTAATGCTTAGCTATTTCATATGCAAAGATGTTAGCCAATCACACCAGTGAGCATTTTACTGAAGTCTTACAGCAGACACGCCCCTTCAAACTGATTGTTAAAATCAGGGTAGGAAAAATGCCTTTTATTTCTAAATTATGACCATTTTTTACCATTTTTAACATAAAACAATGCAGTTCATGACCCCATTAAAACTGAGCAATAAATCGGCTCTGAGCAATTGGATCTGAGCAATAAATCAGAATTGAGCACTAAGACATGCAGTGTGAACATAGCCTGACAGTCAAAGAAGACTCATAACCTCCATGTTTTTTCAGCAGACATCATCATAACAACAGCAGTAGCTGTACTCTCCTCTCCAGTCTGCGACATATCTGCAACATGCAGCATGTTGTTTTCGGTGCACCTTCCCTATTCGTCCCCTCTCCTCAGCTATGCCCTCTCCGCTTTTGCCATCTTTCTTTCCTCTGGGCTCTTTTTCTTCCCTGCTGACTTTCTCTCTCTCTGGCAAATTCAGCGCATGTAGCCAGGCTCATTTTCAGATGCTGTTTGCATTTGCGAGTGTAAGAGCTGACGAGCCTGATAAGGAGGGGAGACGAGGGCCTTTAAGTTGGGCCTCTTTGGGCACTCTCCTGCTCACACACTCAAACAAGCTCTCTGAGCCTGCAGCGTTAGACCTCCGGGATCATCTGCATGTAGCAGCTAAAGCCGCTCTTGAGGTTTATCGCTCTGTTTACTCTAATCAGTCAGCTCAGCAGCCATTACGAGAAGCACTCCACACACATTTCAAACGCTTTGAGTGGAGGTGAAAGGTTTAATTAAAGCATGTGTGTCACTTCTATCAGCGCCAGGGTACATTCACCATTCCCTTCCTTTTTAGTCTCTTTTCCCTTCTTTCTTTCAATCAGTCCCTGCTTATTCTGTCTCCCGCTTTAATGTTCACAGGCTGACGCTCAATCTCACTCTCTCTTTATTGTGCCTTTGGAGAAATTACACCTGCTTTGAGGTCTGAAATGCAGATATGTGGGTGTGATGGAAATGTTGATGGTGTGAAATTGTTTTTAGTGAGGAAAGTGATTTTGACTAAAGCAGAGGGAGGGACTGACAGAAAGCACTTCCTGAGTTCCTTAATGAAAGGATGACATTCTGCAAAGCCAGTCATTGGATATACTTGGATATATTGAGTATTTACAGTTATAAAGAAATATAAAATGAGCCAAGTGTTTCACCATCAGTGTTGTGGTTAGCTAAATACAAAACTTGAAGTATTAAAAATGTTTTTTGGTAATTGAAATAAAGCTGAAATAAAATAAAATATAAATATTAGATAAACTTAAATTAACTTAAATTAGAACCAACAAAGACCAGCATTAAAAGGTACAAAAAATATAAGATTTTTGCATTAAAATATTCAAAAACCACTAGAACAATGTTATATATTTTGTTGACTTGAAATAAAGCTGAAATAAAATATAAATATTAGATTTTAAAAAAACTTAAACTTGAATGAATATTTGAAACATTGCCTTGGCATCTTCTAACAGAAATAAGCAAGTTTAGGTACTAAAATTACTAAAACTGAAATAAAAATAATTAGAAATAAAAAAATAAAAAAAAATAACCAACAAAGACTAATAACAAAAAAACATATAACAAAACAAACTAAAATTAAAACCGAAAATATAAAAACGAGTTGAAACGAGCCGAAAATATTAATAAATACTATAATAGTAAATAATACTAAAACAACAAAGACCAGCATTAAATGTACTAATATATGTGTGTGTGTGTGTGTGTGTGTGTGTGTGTGTGTGTGTGTGTGTGTGTGTGTGTGTGTGTGTGTTTCATTAAAATATCCCAAAAAACAACTAGAACAATGTTATATATTTTGTTGACTTGTGTACTTAGATTATCCAAAATATATCCAACAATGTTTAAATCCAGAGAATTCAGCAACTTTAACCAGTGACGGGCCGTTTGACCACAATTAAATCTACTACAACATTGAAGAAAAAACAACAACTTTACAACTCCTTGCACGTATTTTCTGTGGATGATTTGTTTAATATTTTTGCAAACATCCACTAAAATGTATTCCTCCTTTATAACAAAGTATACAATTTTTCATACCTCATGCTACCAGTTTTCAATGACAAACTGAAATGAGTTTACAACCAAAAACAGGTGGATAGTTAGGACATAAATTAAGTGTCTTTTCTCCTCCATCTGTCTCTGCATTTGGGACAACAGGCAGTAAGAGAAATAATGAAGTTTGTATTACTACACTATAGTACTACGGGCCTAGAAAATGCAAAAATCAATAAAATGGCACACCAACAAACAAAGCATGCAGTAGCACTTCAAGACACAGGAAATGTCACCTTGAACTAAATTGTCTATCACTCCAATGCTCTTGACTTAGATTTTACTTAATTTATGTTACTTCTCAGTTTCACAAACTTGACAAAACTGAATTTTTCTTTTACTTCAAATAGCTTTTTTTTGTTTTGTTTTAAGCATAAAGTTAACTTTTTTATAATTAATTAAAACATATAATTATACTTTTAATTATAATTATAATATTCACAGTATAATTACATAATAAAGCAACAAAACAATTTGCCAATAGGTAGGCAAAGAGGAGTCCTAATACTGCATAAAATTCTCAATTGTTATATAGTCCTTATATTGCCCCGCCCCTTCAAATATTTTAGGGCACATAAAGTCCCATGCACACTTCAATACAAGAATAAGTGAGCAAAAACAGCAACCCGTGCCATGTTGTGGGCTGCAAACTTTAAATACAACTGTGGAGAATGAGCTAATGTAAGAGAGCACCACATGGCTGGGCTACCATGGCAGACTATTAATCCTTCACATTGACTGCAGGATGAAGCTCAGATCATCTCCCAGAGTGCTTGTAATCTTAAATGTCCTCCAGCCCCCATGTGCCTCCCTTTGATCGTGGGACAAAGAGTCAGCTTCTGGGAGCACAGAAATAAAAATGAGGCACATAGCAATATACAGTTGCCCAAAGCAACGAGTGCACTTTGAAGGCGATTGCTAAATTTGTACCTCTGCTTGGTCTGATGGAAGAGAGAGAGAGAAAAGGGGGAGTTAAAAGAGCAAAAGGGAGGGAAAAGTAGTGCAAAAGAGAGAGAGATAGAGAGGAAAAACCCCACAATAAAGTCTCACAGACAAATAGTCGGAGTGATGTGGAAGGGACGAGGCAAGAATGGACTCCACCTTTTAGTGTCCTTTGCTGACCCCGACTCAAACACTACACATTCACCCTGGTACTTCCTGGCAATGGCATCATACATCAAGCATTTAGCAATACACAAATTTACCAACACCCTTTACTATAAAATGGAGACGCAACCCAGAGGTGACAAATGAATCTTTCAAGATCCAGCTTCTGTAATCCATCTCCAAATCAGTCTTAGCAGGCCGTGCAAAGATATGGAGACACCTCCGCCTGATCCAGGATCAGACAGATTGGCAACTGCGGCATCTCTGACAAGCCCCATAATCCATCAGGCCTTGTTACACCACCTGAATTCATCAAAGCAAGTTGAAAATGAGAGATCGGTGCGGCAGTGTTGGAAGCAGTCGCCGAGCATTTGTCAGTCTCCCATTTAATAAATGGCATCCTTTGTTTATTCTTGGAAATAGATTGAATTACATTGTATCTGTTTGAGATGGATGCTCGGTGCTGTAAAGCCAATTGATAACTCTGTTCTTCCACAGGCTGCCAGAAATACTAAATCAATTTACTGCGAACGCTGCCGCATCAAAACAAAAATAATAAAGAGTCTCTGCCAGCCAGTTCTGTTCCAAACTCTGTTTTGGTGCTCATACATCAAAATCTGCAAAATCATTTTCCTGTTCATTTTCAATATTGATTTGTTCCCAGAATTTGTTTTAAAATTGTGCTGGTGTTGATTTCGTACATTGATTTGGAGAACAACAAAAGGAAATCCAAAGAAAAAGGATTTAGTCAGGGTAGATGCCATAGTAACGACAATGTTGTGAGGAAAAGATATAAAAAACATTTTTTTTTTACATTTTAAAAACTATTTAAAAGAATTAAGGTACGTTTGGGACTCAAAAGTCCAGGATTTCAGTGAAATATATGCTCAGGACAGTTGATGGAATTGTCACTTGCCAGATCGGGTCAGTACTGCATTGTCACGATTTTAAATAAAATAAAAATACACATTTTAAAATCTTAGTATAAAAAAAAAAATACTAAAAAGGTTATTTATTTTAAAATTTACAAACAAACTATATATTGCATTTAACAAGACCATAAATATCCTTTTACAGTAAAATATTATAAACATTTTATTACACTAAAATAGTGTACACTAAAATAAAAAATTGTTGCAATTAGTTATCACAACTTAAAATTTTATATTAGAATAACTTCCCTGGATTTAACTTGAGATAACTCAAATTTTAAAATTGTCAGTTAAGAGAACTTAACACTTAAAGTTGAAAATTTCACCAATATGTCATACTGAAAATACTTTTTTTTTACAGTACATGGCAAACAACTGTCAGATTAAACAAATTACTTTTGATACATTTAAACAAAAAATAATAATTATTAAGTGTACAGGCATTAAGGTTCTACATCACATCTAGTTAACTTTTTTTCCCCTGCAGTTTTTTAAACCACTGAAATCTTTTCAGAAAGAAATACCTTTAATATTTCACTAACTTAATATGATGGTACAAACAATATAACCCACTGAATAGCCTACATATCCTCACATTCCTCATTTTCTTTCATAAATGTAATTAAGTATGTTGTCTAGCCTCAATAAAGTCCATAGAACAGTATTAAGTATTAAATGATAGAGAAATAAACTCATCTTACTATAGCAGAAATTAGCCTATGCCACATTAACTATCTATTCATAAAAACAAGAACTTAACTGCCTCAAATCAACAAATGCTTATTAAATGATTTGGTTCATTAGAGACCAGTGAGACAACAGACAAGCATTAGTGGGACACCTGCTATACTTTCAGGGATGAAAAGAACTCTGGAAATAGAAAAGGAAAGGATAAGGTGTCAACTTTTATTTTCATCCAAAATGAAACCCAACACTATTTCTCTGTATTGCACTGAGCGGCCAGACATGCAGTGGTTGATGATCTGTGCAAACCCATAATAGCAGACCTGTCCTTTTGGCAGTTCTGAAATGGGCTGCGTGTGTTTTGTGCCGCTGTTGTGCCGAACCGCTACGAAAATATTTCAGCTGTCAGCAGATGAGACGCTTTGACTCTGAGTTTCCATGTGTGTATTTGTGCCCAAGCTCTTCGTTTGTTATTTACTTGTAACCCCATCAAAAGCCCACCCACTCAGCACTCTAGCATCCCGCTTGGTTTAAGACTGGCAAAGATGGACTGAAGGAATTTTAAAAGCTCTGGGGAGATTGAACGAAACTTTCTTTTTCTTGCTGGATGACATGAAAAAGGTTGAGACTAAAGTCTAAGAAAGCACCAGGAAATTACCAGGAAAGGTCAAAGACACAACTGGAGACAATCCGACCAGGAATGAAGCCCGCAACATCCCAAGACTAAGACAACACTGTTGTCATAGAGACTAGCAAAGTAATGAGCTCAAAACAGCTCTAAAAATCACAGACAGGTGAACAAAGACAGACACAAACACATTTTCTCACATAGTTCATACAGCCCCTCAAACCGCCTGGTCCCCAGAACGTTCTCAGAACGTCCCCGCTGGTGTTAAGGTTCCCAGAACATTCAGAGATGGTCATGATGTGATTCTTTAAAGGGTTTGGGGATGTTATTTGCTGGACCTTCACGGAACATTCAGGACGTTCTATGAAAATTTACAATATTTTATTTGGAAATTTGATGTTGCCAGAACATTCTCAGAACGTCCCCGCTGAAATCAACGACATCCATAGAATAACCAAAATGGAACGTCCCCCTAAGTCATATCAGGAATGTTATTATATGACCAACAGAGGACCATGTGGGAACGTTCTGTTAGTCTCCAAAATATCCTCTTTGTAATGTTGCTGTGTGACCATAGAATAACCCAAATGGAACATCCCCCTAAAGTCATATAAGGAACCTTGAACTGCAGCACGTTCATAACCAAAAGAGGACATTTTAGGAACGTCCCTAATGTTCTATAAACTTTTAGGGAACGTTGTGCAAGGTTGTGAGAACGTCCCCTCTTACATTAGTAAGTCCCACCCTACATTTTTTCTCATGTGCTGTTTCATTTATTCATTCATTGCCAATGGATTTTCACATACTAGTTCCTGATTCCTAATGAAGCTTCCATGATCTCTAAACATTTTATTTTTTAAACACAGTGAATATTTCTCATCAACTCTCCTTGAAATGAATCCTGAACATACTGAAAGGTTAACATTCTGTTTCATCTCATGCCATAGTGCCTGCCAGCGTGCAAAGAGCTGCGTGTTAGAGCATAAATAACATCCCTTGCTCTTTTCTGTTCTGTATCTGTTTACTTTCATAAGAAGAAATTCATTGCTTTACACACTGATTGCAGATAATGCAACTCGTGCATGTCCTTTTGGTGCACGTACGGTACGTGACAGGAATATATAAGTGTATTTCAAGCTTTTAAGAGTCCCCCAAAAACATCTACAATATATTATACATAAAATGTATTTCATCAAAATATGACACTAATATTGAATGGACATCAATGGGTAAAAACACCCCCTTTTTGCCCCTGTGTAGTAAGGCATGCCAACCATCCCTTTAGTGCAACAATGAAGCAATCAAAAGGAAAAAATCAGAGCATCGTCTCAATGACACCCGTCATGATTACAAAAATGTAGCCCATGACCGTTTATGACATTTGTTGCATGTCAGTGACTCATGCCTGATCATGTGTGTGCATAAGCAAATTAGCCATTTAAAATCACTGTCAGAGGAAATTATAGGTTGTTTGTATTCACATGATTTTTTTTTTCTAATTTACCTAAAAAAAGATTTATATAAATTGCTTTAAGAAATCAATTCTTTTATTCAGCAAGGATGCATCAAATTGATCAAAAGTAACAGTAAAGTTTTCACCTAATATTACCTGTTTTCAACACTGATAATAATAAATGTTGAGGTAATGGCTGCTGATAATTTTGCCATCACAGGAATAAATTACGTAAAACTAGTGCTGTCAAAATTAGCACGTTAACTCATGCGATTCATTTTTTCAGTTTAGCACTTTAAAAATATTTAATGCAATTAACGCAGCATCCGTTTTTTCTGTCATCCTTTGGCTAGCGTTACATTATACACATGCTGGATCATGCTTTTAAATCATCCAAGCGCGACAAAACAAAAGATAAGGTGCTGTCTGTAAATGTCCTGTCTATATGACGCGCACCAGTATCATGAGCACAGACAGCGCACCAAATCGAGCTCTCTTTCACGCTTGAACAAACAATTACACACAGAATTATGCCAAAATACCAGTTTTGTCGAGTATTCTCAAAAGAGCAGTCTTAAAGGAGTTAAATAACGTCTTAAATGAACTTAAAAGGGTTGTGAGAGATGCACGTGAAAGTGCATCAGATCCGCATCAGGCGGCATATACTGTCTTTAAACTGTTTCTACGTTAATTTGGAGAGTGAACTGTGAAATTATTACAATATAAAAATATTAAAAACTCAGATAACTTTTTATTTATTTAATTACATTTAAAAAATGTGTGATTAATTAGTAAAACATTTTAATTGATTGACAGCACTAATTAAAACATTAAAATAGAAAAACAGTATTGTTGCACACCTGCAAACTAGGGATTTTAACGATTAATCGACAATCAATTAATTGTCGATAATACATTTAATCGATAAAACTTATCGATCATTGATTAAGCAAGGTCATGCGCGTGTGCTGATCAACTGGGAAACAGACATGAGGAAAAGTGTGCCGGAATTATGTTTGGGACCATTTTACAGCTGGAGTTCATGACTATAAATTTGTGTGTGCATTCATAGCCTTTTGTTTTGTGCAAATGCAAGTTGTAATATTGTGTTTATTTTGTGTAGGCCTATCTATATCTGATTTATCTCATATAGGATGCATTTCTTTGAGCTAAATAACGCACTAGCAAAGGGCTTCAGTGTACTGGTGTTCATTCAGCACGCACAACTCAAACAGCACAATTAATAATAACTATGACTGGGACTGTCATATTATATAACATTAATGAGAACACTATTTTAATAAATCGTTGTGAATTCATTGGGTCTAGTTTGGGGTTTTCAGCGCGTGATCTGAGGCGGCGTTGGTGACACGACTTTCCATGACTGAAACACTGATTGGGTGATTACATGAGAGATGATACATTTTAATAAGTTATACTGTTTCTTTCAACATACCTTCTGATGTTCATTCATGGTTATTTTGTGTTATAACTTGTTTTAAAGTGGAAGAGATGACTCACGCTTCATGATGTAATGCTGCCTTAGAAAATTGGACTGGGAGACCAAACCAAAACCGACGTGGATATTTACAGAAATTATAGATATTTGAAAACAGATTTACATGCAAAGAAAAAAAAAACATCAGACTAAAACAAGACACACTGAGGTGTATTTGACCTCTTTGCTGAGACTCACTTGTCCCCTCTCCTTTTTTTTTTTTTATCTCTACATCCCCCCTAAGGACAGAAAATGTCATCCCTTTTGTGTCTGTTGCTTTAAATGTCTTTTTTAAGGCACTTTCCACTAAAGTGTTTCTCTGGCCTGTTCTCCTGTGGGGCTGAACACTGCTCTCTGTCTCTCTGCACAGTCCATCAGCCATCTAAAAAAGCCCTTCCCTTCTTCTATCTCTGTGTCTCATTTCCTTTAACCCCAATTTAAAACAATTGTCTGTCATGGGCTCATCCCAATTTTTCACCTAAGAGGAGTGTGTCTCCATCACGGCCCCCACGGGGGATTATGGGATAAAGAGGCAGATCAGGAAACAGACAAAGTTCACGCCTAGTGCTCCAAATGAAGATACGGCTTGCAGGCCTGTGTTTTCTCTGACAGCTCTTTCTGACAGCATGTGAATGCTGATAAGGACTGAAGAAAAGAGTTTATGCCCGTTTCTTGTTGTTTGTTTTTGATACAAGCAGGCTTTGGCGTTAAAAGTGTGTTTGAATCAGCTACCACAGTGTTTTCAAATGATTCCGAGGCATCTGCGAGCAGAATTGAACGTACATGCAAAGATAAGACCTAAATAAAGAAATTCTAACTGTCACAAAGCACCAACATCAAATTAATCAACGGTTAAATCAAGTGTGAGTTAATTGTTTGTGTTAAGTGTTTAAATAGAGTGCAATGTGCTAGTGCGTTTTTTAAAGGGATAGTTCACCCAAAAAATGAAATTTCTGTCATCATTTACTCACCCTCATGTTGTTCCAAACCTGTAAGTCTTTCGTTCATCTTTGGAACACAAATGAAGATCTTTTTGATGAAATCTGAGTGATTTCTGTCCCTCCACTGACAGCTACGCAACTACCACTTTGTTAATAAAGAGATCATAAAACTAATCCATATGATGAATTGAGTGGTTTAGTCCAAATTGTCTGAAGAGACATGATCGATTATAATGAACAGATTGAATTTAGGCTTTTATTCACACATAAACATATCTTCAAGATAAAGTCTTTTGACAGAATTTATTTTTTGGGGGTGAACTAACAATACTTTAAATACTCATAAGGCATGAACCAAACCTATGAGCTGATTCAAAACATTACAAACTTTTATTTGAAGCAAAAAGTATTTGAGAAAATAAACATTTGACATGACAAAATAAAAACGATGGATAATAATATAACTTGCATCTATGCAAGTCATATGGTGAATATCACTTCAATCAAATAAACATGGCTGACTCTCAAATGGTTCATATTCAAAACTCTCTAACAAATCAGTTCTTCAGTGACTCACTAAGCCATCTCATACATGTCTTCATGAATCAAATGAAAAGTTAAATGAATGCTCATCCCCAAATGATTTAATTACTGACAGTATTGAAACTTATAAACGCTTATTTTTAATATTTTGGGATACTCGTTCCACATAAACAATACTCCAAATAATTCTGTTTAATTTACAGTAAGAGATGTTGAATCAGTTCAAGTGCACACAACGAATGATACAGTAGGCCTACATGTTTGTCACAATGCAACTCAGCTTACTCACGCGACTCGGGTGCAAACGATGAAACGGGGGTAAAGAAATCCAGTGGTGATCAAAGAACGACGCCATCTTGTGATTTGGTAGGTGCCTGAAACTTTTCCAGGCCTACACATCCAGTGGTTGTAAAATGAAAAATTGTCACGCGCTGTTCTTTCAGAATGACAGCTTATGCAAACTAAACAAACTTAAAGTGCCCTCACAAAATAAAAAGCGGCAGTATCGAACCATCGGAATAACGCGCGATGCACAAACATAGCCTACCAGATGGGTCAATTAAGATGATAGTAGGCTATGTGTGTGAACATGCATGAACAAAATATGCAAAAATCTAAATATTATATTTTAGCTTTTATTGATGCAGCTCTCAGATACTGACACGTCTGTGTGTTTTTTTTTGTCCCCTCCTCTATAGGTTTCATTAAAACACCTGATTGGCCCATTACAAAAAAAAAAAAAATCTATCAAACTAAACATTAACATTCTATTGGTTCCATATTTTCTAATATTGGAAATTCACACATAAGCAATATATGTAAATTCAAAACATAATTACTCTTAAATTAACACTAACACACTGCTGCAGTAAAAACACTGTTTGGATTTTACGTGTACCAGATCTGGGGCAGATCTGGGCCAACACTATGTTGCCGTTTAGGAGAGTGTTAATATTGCTTTTATACAAAAAGTTCATTTAATACTAAGGTAATATTAACTTATATTTAGACACAATATTACCCATAACTGTCTCTGTTTTGATCCAAAACCACAGAAGAATTAACAACACAAAGATGTTTCATTCCTTAATGAATCATTGCCGTTTAACCGATCGGTTGAGTAAATGATTCAGTGACTCATAAGAACAGTGGCTGTTTCTCAATATGTGTTAAGCAAACTTGCGCCCTTGTGTTATCGTACTACGTCATCAACCGTCGAATTTCAATTCCAATACTCAAGTACAGAGGATGCATTAAAGTACCCGGATGTGTTCTTGATTTCAAGGAAGCATCAAATGCAGACTTGAGAGAATCGAAACGTTAAAAATCCCAGAAGATGGGTGATCGACGTACGGACGCCTGTAAGCATTAAGTTCTCGTTCTTACTTATGAGATTCCCGCTACAAGCTCGCAAATACGTGACAGCTCGTGAAAGTAAACATTTGTCCGTTGCTTAATTTTGTGATAATCTGAAGAAAGTCTGCAGTATTTTATTGCCATATTTAAAAAAAATCCTAACATTGACAAAGCATAGGTAACACATAAGCTACTCATTTTCATAAATACACGCAGTAAAATAAAAAAAAAAGATATAAAACTATATCAAAACAATGTCTATAATAATATGGAAGAAATGTTTTAATAGGTTGATTGTAGATCGTAGCACATCTCAATTCTCACAAGGATGCGTTCTGTGTCCTCGCATCCTTCCGAGTTCGTTCTTTCAAGGTCGTCTGGCAAGACCGGTCTCCACATTGCATTCTTGGAATTGAGAAACAGCCAGTCACTTGTTTCTTTCCTGTATGAATCAGCGTTTTGAACAAATCGGTTGAATGAATGATTTTAGTGTGTTTGACTTCGCTGCGCAGACCAATCGGTGTATGACATGAAAGTACCACGAGAGCTAAAGCATATATGGAACCATCTGCTCTTAAATCGCTCTCGCTGTAATTTGATGTTGTACACCAATCAGCCTGTGCTGTGCTGTCGAACACACTTGTGGCCAGATTTGCTAAACAGGGCAAATTAGCGTGAGAGCGCAATTCCAAAAAAGTGCAGATGGGAGTGGAAAGTTCTGTGCTTGATCTACTGACGACGCGCAAATTAAAGAACACAGATGCAGCCGGATCATTTCCATAATGACCAACGCAATCTATCAGTCAGCGTCTGGTTTAAGACGTGCCTAAATGGGCGGTAAATAATGGCACAATTACCTATTATATATTGGTATACACTCACCTAAAGGATTATTAGGAACACCATACTAATACTGTGTTTGACCCCCTTTCGCCTTCAGAACTGCCTTAATTCTACGTGGCACTGATTCAACAAGGTGCTGAAAGCATTCTTTAGAAATGTTGGCCCATATTGATAGGATAGCATCTTGCAGTTGATGGAGATTTGTGGGATGCACATCCAGGGCACGAAGCTCCCGTTCCACCACATCCCAAAGATGCTCTATTGGGTTGAGATCTGGTGACTGTGGGGGTCATTTTAGTACAGTGAATTCATTGTCATGTTCAAGAAACCAATTTGAAATGATTTGAGCTTTGTGACATGGTGCATTATCCTGCTGGAAGTAGCCATCAGAGGATGGGTACATGGTGGTCATAAAGGGATGGACATGGTCAGAAACAATGCTCAGGTAGGCCGTGGCATTTAAACGATGCCCAATTGGCACTAAGGGGCCTAAAGTGTGCCAAGAAAACATCCCCCACACCATTACACCACCACCACCAGCCTGCACAGTGGTAACAAGGCTTGATGGATCCATGTTCTCATTCTGTTTACGCCAAATTCTGACTCTACCATCTGAATGTCTCAACAGAAATCGAGACTCATCAGACCAGGCAACATTTTTCCAGTCTTCAACTCTCCAATTTTGGTGAGCTCGTGCAAATTGTAGCCTCTTTTTCCTATTTGTAGTGGAGATGAGTGGTACCCAGTGGGGTCTTCTGCTGTTGTAGCCCATCCGCCTCAAGGTTGTGCGTGTTGTGGCTTCACAAATGCTTTGCTGCATACCTCGGTTGTAACGAGTGGTTATTTCAGTCAAAGTTGCTCTTTTATCAGCTTGAATCAGTCGGCCCATTCTCCTCTGACCTCTAGCATCAACAAGGCATTTTCGCCCACAGGACTGCCGCATACTGGATGTTTTTCCCTTTTCACACCATTCTTTGTAAACTCTAGAAATGGTTGTGCGTGAAAATCCCAGTAACTGAGCAGATTGTGAAATACTCAGACCGGCCCGTCTGGCACCAACAACCATGCCACGCTCAAAATTGCTTAAATCACCTTTCTTTCCCATTCTGACATTCAGTTTGGAGTTCAGGAGATTGTCTTGACCAGGACCACACCCCTAAATGCATTGAAGCAACTGCCATGTGATTGGTTGATTAGATAATTGCATTAATGAGAAATTGAACAGGTGTTCCTAATAATCCTTTAGGTGAGTGTATATTGACAAGTGACCTTAGTAAATCACCTTGCATGATTCATTTGAATACTCTCCTCCCCTAAATTTTGCAATTGAAAGGGAAACTCCTACAAATGCATATGCAATAAGGTCAGCTGCAAAAATAACCCTGTCCACACAGCGCTAATTTTTCACTGCGTGTCTTTAGTAAATCCTGACAGTAGCTTTTTAACGGCAAAAGAGGTTTCGCACTGGCGCAAGCTGTTAGTAAATTTGGCCCCTAATGTCTCATTAACACACAGATCTTTTGAGATACAAGAGTTATAAAACATACAGTAAGCTCAGAACTACATATCATTCTGAAGGACATCCTTCTTAACAGTTAATGCGGCACATTTCAGGATGGCTTGTTTTGTGAACTTGTCAAAATGTAATGCAGGCTTTGCAAAAAAGATGATCTAAATTGGACTAAAAAACAAAACAGCATCCCATGTATTAGTGCTGATGCTCATTTCAAATGTAAAAAGGGTGTTTACACAGTTGAAGCACACCACCAATAAAAAGGGTTGGAGATGGAATATCGACAACCGTCATGTAAATTACAACTATTTTTGGACTCATAAAAAAAATTATAATATTCAAAGAGAAAAATTATACAAGAATAAATGGTAATACAAAAAAAAGTGTTCACTTTACTCGTACAAATTGGTATGGTTTTTGCTAAATCGTACGTATTTTTTACGAGTTGCCCAATTCGTATGAATTTGTACGAATGACCTACCCCTAACCCCGCCCCTAAACCTACCCATCACTGGGGTTTAGACAAATCATACGAATTCATACAAATTAGCCACCTCGTAAAATATGTACATATTGTATGTATATTGCATTGACAGAGACTAATGGAAATGTTAACGGAAAACTTTTTTCCATGCAGTGATTACAGAGCTCCTTTATTAAAACTAACAGATTTGCAGGCTATTGCGTTAAAGTAATCCAGTCAAGGAACATGAATTATACATATTTTAAGTAGGTTGAAAAATAATCTAAAAAAAAACAATATAACAGATGCAGAGAAGTAAATGGTAACTATAAAAGAATATCTGAACATATTCGTCTGGCTGAAATCATTAAACCATCTGTTTTCTATCTATTAATTCACCCTCAGAGAGAAAACTTTTTAATCTTGTTAAAATAACTGTGAGATGATTTCTCCCTCAAGAAAATATAGCTCCTTGTAAAAAAGAGGCCTATTATTTTTAACTTATAATGCTATGGTTTTTGTGCCATTTAAATTACTATTTCTCTGACCTTTACACACATATTACTACCTTTAAAAATTCTATAAATGACCTTTTTGTTGTGATTACCTTTGTTTACTGGCATACTTCACACTGCCATTCATTAGCATAGCAGAAGGTGCTGAATACTGAATATGTGTTAATATGTATGTGTGGCCGGTCATTTTAATTTGCTTTAACAGTTTATGAATAAGCTGTTTTTGCTTATTTTCATACATAGTTTGGAGCTTCCTTATTTCTAGTAAAATGTTACCCAGTGATGACTGCAAGTTGACATTGAGTGATCCTAAAGCCTATATACACCAGGAAAAACGCATTAAAATAGAATAACTGATAGATTGAGTGATAAAGAGAGGAATGAAAGAGAGAAGGAGAGTGTGAAGGACAAGCTGAACAGGTCTGTTACTGATAACAGATGAAGGCAATGGCATTATTGAAGGAGAAGAGACAGAAGTACTGAGCAGACTGATATATTTATGTGCACAGCCAGATCAGGTGACATGAAGTCACTAAGGTGCTGAATCAATGCTTGAAGCAGACAGATATAGATGCCAAAACATCTTCTTTAATGAATTAAAGAATTATACCAGTAGGAAACCAGACTCAAAATTCTCAAAGTGAGATAAATACATAGAATATGAGTCAGGGTGGACATACTTGACTGCATTTATTTTTCGCATGACCTTAAAGATAAAACCCTTTTGATCTATACAGGCTTATGCCTAAATGCTTGAATTTAGGCATGGATTTTGTAGACTAAAAAATTATTTTGTTGACAAATACAAATTGTGCATACATATTTCCATTTTTATTCAATTTATTTAAAAATTTTATTTAATTAGTTTATTAAATTCAGTTCAATTCATTTATAAAATAAAAGGGTGCCTACCTTGAAGAATCTATAAGCTTGATTAAAAGTTTTTTAAATATATACTTCAATTTCCATTAAATCAATCCTTTTTTTCTTTTTTTTTTTACAGTTTTTCAGTTATTCACAATCACTTTGACTATTCTCAAATTAGTTTTTTTTTTTTCCTCTCAAAATGATTAGCTAAAACTGAAACCATAAAAAGTATTTTTGTTACTTGAAAAAAAAAAATGTTAACTGATACACACCGATCAGGCATAACATTATGATTATTGACAGGTAAAGTGAATAACACCGATTACCTCTTAATCACGGCATTATGGGTGGGATATATTAGGCAGCAAGGGAACATTTTGTCCTCAAAGTTAATGTGTTAGAAGAGGAAAAATGGGCAAGCGTAAGGATTTGAGCGAGTTTGACAAGGGCCAAATTGTGATGGCTAGACGACTGGGTCAGAGTATCTCCAAAACTGCAGCTCTTGTGGGGTGTTCCCGGTCTGCAGTGGTCAGAATCTATCAAAAGTGGTCCAAGGAAGGAACAGTGGTGAACCGGCGACAGGGTCATGGGCGGCCAAGACTCATTGATGCACGTGGGGAGCGAAGGCTGGCCTGTGTGGTCCAATTAAACAGACGAGCTACTGTAGCTAAAATTGCTCAATAAGTTAATGCTGGTTCTGATAGAAAGGTGTCAGAATACACAGTGCATCACAGTTTGTTGCGCTTGGGGCTGCATAGCCGCAGACCAGTCAGGGTGCCCATGCTGACCCCTCTCCACCGCCGAAAGTGCCAACAGTGGGCACGTGAGCATCAGAACTGGAACACGGTGTAATGGAAGAAGGTGGCCTGGTCTGATGAATCACGTTTTCTTTTACATCATGTGGATGGGTGCGTGGCCTACCTGGGGAACACATGGCACCAGGATGCATTATGGGAAGAAGGCAAGCCCGTGGGATAATGTGCCCTGCCACAAAGCAAAATGATGGAATGATTGATGATTCAGGAATGATTTGAGGAGCACGACAACAAGTTTAAGGTGTTGACTTGGCCTCCAAATTCCCCAGATCTCAATCCAATCGAGCATCTGTGGGATGTGCTAAACAAACAAGTCCGATCCATGGAGGCCCCACCACAATTTACAGGACTTAAAGGATCTGCTGCTAACATCTTGGTGCCAGATACCACAGCACACCTTCAGGGGTCTTGTGGACTCCATACCTCGATGGGTCAGGGCTGTTTTGGCAGCAAAATGTGGACAAAATAAAAATATTAGGTCATATATATATATATATATATATATAAACAAACAGCATGGATGTTTGCACAAGAAAGTTGGCTATGAAATGTATTTTTAGTAGTGACTTTCTTTAGTCTTTAAGAAAAAATAAACAATTATTTGAATGTTGCAAGACAAAGTGCTCCTGCTTAAATCAACTGATATAAAAATGAGTTTTAATCATGTGGCACATATTAAATCCAACATTTTGTTTATTTGTTCTGGTGGTTTGATGCCATGCAAAAATTATTTGTTTGTTGAGATTGGATGGTGATGGAGATCAATGACTGTGAGGAAGGAGAGAGATGTGTCTCAATTCTGTCTTTTGCCTCTGCAGATGTAAAATTGAGATGAATGAGACCAGGTAAACATTTCAAATTACACACAAAAGACGAGTGTGAGGAATAATGAACAGAAAGAGAGCATGTGTGTCAAAAAAATATGAGAGAGAGGCAGGGAATGTAAGAGAGGAAGACAGATTGTCAAGCCATATTGTCTATGTCTGAAACAGATAGATAGATAGATAGATAGATAGATAGATAGATAGATAGATACTTTTAAATCTGTTAAATCAATGTATCATATATTCTTTAGATACATGAAGTAGAATCCCGCTTTAGGATGCTCAAGACATTGATTTGTTTTTGCTTTACTTATTCCACATAGCATTTGAAGGAGCAATCGCTTCTTCACTGCTGACTATTTTAAACTGGAGAGTATTTTTTAGATCCATTTATTAAAATTCATCATGGTTGCAGCATGATCCACTGGGGCATGCATACTCTACTAGCACATACATTTTCATATCATTCACATCAAACCAACTTTGCCCATTCCCTCACGACCTCTGCATGCTGGTGCCTTCACAAAGGACAGTGATGAGAGATAGAGGAAAAATACAGTGAATAATGATTATAGTATCTGATTAATGTCTAAAAATAGAGAGCGCTGGCAGGGTAGAGCTGATCTAACTGGTTGTGGAGTTATGCACGGGTGGGAGAAGAAGGCCGTGGACGATGCAGAGGTTAGGCAGAGACTTGATTTACTTTGCACAGCCACAGCTGCTCTTGAAAAGAGGGAAATGAAAATCACCCCTTATAGCTTGATGGATGGGAAAAACTCCATTATAAGGGGTGCAGGTCATTTCTGATGAATCCAGACAGTCAGTCAAAAAAGATAGACGGGAAGAGAGAAAGCAACAAGCGGTTCTCAGAGCAAACATCCTAATGAATACATTCATTTAAATGTGACTAATTACAAGGACAATCAATGCTTTATCTGTCATATTATGAATGGATGCCAATAGATAATTAAACAGTCCAAATGGTCCAAAAGGTTAATTAAAGAACTTGCTTGTAAAGGTCAGGACATCCTGACAGTGATTATGGAGGCTTTGTTAACTTGTTTCGTCTGTGAGGTGCATTTTTCTGTGATTGGAATCTAACATTTTCCCATTATCAGCGCAACCACAAGTCTATTCAAAGATGTTTTTCATAAGTGTGCAAACAATTATATTTAGATATTCACTTTAAATTGACACTGTAATTAAGGAGTCAAAGCGCGGTGAAATCATTATTTGCTGTGCATAAGTTACTGATGGTTGTTTTATTAATTATTCAAATGTAAATTAAAGCCATTAAAAACAAATTAATTGGGGTTTTCTGTTATTCGGTAAAGTTGCTCTGATGCAAACAACAAGTAATTGTGTCCCTTCCTGATTTTGACGCAGAACCGTAATGTTTAACAGAACCCACAAAAAAAAAACAGCTTGAGTTTTTCTTGCTGCCAAGTTTTGCACAGGTATATAACTGTGGCTCATTTATTATCATTAGGCAGAATTAATAGCCTGTGCAAACAGTTTTTCAAGAAAATCAATTTCTGACGTTTAGTCTGAAAGGGAGTAAATGCAGTTGTTATTTATTGCACCTGTCCCTATGTCTTTAATATTGATAGATAATGCATAATAATTCATAGAATTTTTATATTTATTTTTTTTTAAATACAGTAGTCCTGCTCCTACTAAACAAAGATTTAAGATCATTTGTTTATCTGTTTGTTTGGCTTTTGTGTTTGTCTTTCTCAACAACATTTGTAACATACTTGCACTGTTGCATCATGAGCAGTTGGCAAGAACCAGGCCAAACACATCAGCAATCAAAGCGGAAAAAGATGCAGCATGACTAGGATTATTTAGACAGCAGGTGAGAAACAGATGGAGAGGAATCACATGTCATTGTGATCTTTGATCACTCTGCATCATGGGCGTCTGGGTGGGTCCTCTCCCAGAAAAATTTTACTGGAGTAGATGCCATTTACATTAAGTACAAATATATCGCCTTGTTTATGTCCGGTTGGGCCAGACAAAATTACAGAAAACACAACATTATTTATAGCAACAATAGTGTAGGAGTAAGAAGCATGATATCAAGTTGACGCAAATCGACCCGAGGTTCGAATCCGCCTTTTGCCGAACTCGAACGTTTTTAATAATAAAGTGTTTATCAGTTAGGGGTAGGTAAACAGACGTGCTGAATTAGAGACGATAAAAGTGGGTGGGTCTTGTCCCACCCACAAAAAATTGTTTCTGACGAAAACAGGGCCATAGAATCACTGACAACAAGAAGAGTAACATATGGCCTCATATTACGGACCAGAATTTTCCTCTCTCAGTAGGATGTTTACAATGAAAGGATGTTTGGAAGCGAGTAAAATGTCCCTGCCTCCTTTTTTAAATCAGCATTGATATGTCTTTAATATGAGATGCGAATAAATGACATTGACCACTACAGGGTTTTTGAGAACTTATGATTCATACAGCTGATGTTGATCTTCTAAGGATTGCACATCAAAGCACTAATAGTGAAGGGTGCACTTTCTGAACAAATAAAACAATATGCATTATATATAAAGTAGTGGCCAAAACCCTACAAGTTCCATTAAACCATCAAAATATGAGGAAAATATTTATATTGTTTTTAAATATTTTAAATATGAGGGAAGAACAAAACACTTGGTTAAAGGATTAATTCACTCCAGAATTAAAATTTCCTGATAATTTACTCATCCCCACATCATCCAAGATTTCTTCAGTCGAAAAGAAAATAAGGTTTTTGAGGATTTTTCTCCATATAGTTGTCACTATGTGTTTTGGTTTTGTTTCCTGTTCATGTTTCATGTCTTTTATTTTAAAGTTTAATCACAGTCATGGTTCCTGTTAGTCATGTGATTACCTTGCCCTCATGTGATCTTGTCATGTGCTTCCCTAGTCTCTTGTGTCATGTTGTCATTGGTTCATTGTCTTGATTGTTCACAGGTGTGTCTTAGTCATTAGTCCTTGTGTATTTTATGTTGCGTTCCAGGCAACCCGTAACCCGGTAATATGGCCTGATACCCTGATATGGAAGCTAGAAACCATGGAAGTTGATTTTAAGTTACTGCAAGTCAAAACAGCAAGCAATAGTACAGATTTGGCAGCTGAATTGTATATATATATAGACTATAAATAAGAAGATCATGTGCAGATTTATACAGATGGATCAAAGGATCCAGAAACAGGGAAAACTGGATCTGCAGTTTACATTTTTAATCAAAGAGGTGAGGTAAGCAGATGAACCACAAATGATCTGAGTGGGTATGCAGTTGAATTATACGCTATTATGATGGCATTAGAATGGATTGAGGAAAGCAAAATAAATAAAGCTTTAATTGGAAGTGATTCAGTGTCAGCATTATACAGTCTTATGACAGGTATGTCAAATGGTAATCAGGATTTACTGTATACAATATTGACAATATACACAAGAATAAGGGAAAAATGCTATGAGATTCAATTGATTTGGATTCCTGCTCATATCGGCATTGTGGGTAATGAGAGAGTGGACAAGTTAGCCAAACAAGCAGTTAAAAAAGAGAACATTGAAGCAAATATTAAGTTGTCGAAATCTGAAGGAAAAAGTATAATATAGAAAGAAGCCATTAGAGAATGGCAATATCAGTGGGACAGGGAAACTAAAGGGAGACATTTGTATGCTATTCAAAATAAAGTTGGGGAGGAAATAGAAAAGATTAAATAGTTATGACCAGATTAAGGATAGGTCACAGTAATTTGAATGGCACACTACACATTATAAGGAAGCACCCAACTGGTTTGTGTGGCTATTGTCAGGTTGCAGAAATTATAGAGCATGTGCTGATGAGTTGCAGACACTATGAAGAACAGAGGGGAAAAATATGGAAGAATTAGGAAAAGCGGGAATAACAGGGACAGGAATGAAGGAAATACTAGAAAGTGGGGAAAATGAACAAATCCGAGGAAGTTTTTTTCATTTTTTTTTAACAAGAACAGGACTGATGAGAAGAATATGATGTAATGGACATTAGAGGAAAGTGAACCTGGAAGATGGCAGTAGTGCCACGCTAATGGATGCAAGCTGCCGTTAAACCCTAAAGAAGAAGAACCCGTAACCTGTGTTTTTCCAACCTTCTACCCGTGAAAGTGCACTGAAATGGGAGTCAAACCCGTGACTTCCCACCCGTGAACTCGTACTAGATCGATGTACTCCAAGTTACGCGCTCTGACGTCACATAGCCTATGAAACAACAATGGCAGCCCCTACGGATGCAGTGTTTATGAAAGTCGTACACGGTGACGTAAAATAAAAGGTATAACAGCTTCTCTTGCCTTATGCGCCGTTTTTCTCCTCCGTTTCCCTCAAATAAGCAAGGAGTAAGCACCTTTGGCGATAGAAATGATTGTAAATGAGCATAAGCCCCGTTCGGTTCGCCATGCTTTGTTTACATCTAACTACCACAATTCCTTGCGCTCAGGCAGTGTGGCGTGACTTTGCCTGGAACGCTACAAAGTCGTGAGTCGTGGTTTGAAGTCGTAACTTACAGGCTCAAAAACCTGCCTGGAACACAGCATAAGCCCTCATGTTTGCCATGTTCCCTTGTCTTTCTTTGTTATATGTAACCTGCTGTTAGTGAGTGTCTGTTCATGTTTCAAGTAAATTCAAGTCATCGTTTGTTTTGTATATGTTCATATTTATAATTAAACTGCACTTGGGTTCTCACTTCAACTTGCCTCCAGTGGATCCTTTGTTACAATAGTGGACTTCAACGGGGTTAAAAAGTATATACAATTTTATTTTTGTTTAAAAAATGACCGATGGTTCCGCTAGATAAGACCCTAATTCCTCGGCTGGGACCGTGTAGAGCCCTATGAAGCTGTATTGAAACTGCAATTTGGACCTTCAACCCGTTGGACTCTGTTGAAGTCCACTATATGGAGAAAAATCCTGGAATGTTTTCCTCAAAAACCTTAATTTCTTTTCGACTGAAGAAAGAAAGACATGAACATCTTGGATGACATGGGGGTGAGTAAATGATCAGGAAATTAATTGTGGAGTGAACTAATCCTTTAAGGTATTTATCTGAAATGTTTGTCAAAAAAAGGCAAACTACAGCTACAGGTTTTTTAATTCTCTTTTGAAAGACATTTTTACTCACACATGTACAGACAAACTGGAAATTAAAAAATAAACCACAAATTAACTCAAATGTGGCGTTCATTTATTCAGTTCATGCATCAACGTATATTACAGCTCTGCTTGAAGACTTTAGATGGAAATGTGAAAAGTGTTGGCTTAAACATACCTGTTTCATATCTATAGGCTAAAAAAATTTGATAGGCTGGTTAGATGCCCAAAATGTTCAAATGCAATCTACGCCCCTGACTGTGGGCAACTGAGACTGGGGAAGTCTATTATCCTGGTCCTGGTGTTTTTCTTTTCTTTTAGATGGGTTCCTCAAGCCTCTAGTGTAATATAGAGGACATAACACAGGTTAATTGAGTTTTTTTTTCTTTCTCCTTTTTTCCCTCTGCCACAGATTGCCACCGCATGCCGAACACAGAGATATGACTGGAAGGCGTCATTATGTAGGAAGCTGCCAGGTTTTACGCCCATTTGTAGGAAAGTATTAAGCAAAGAAAGGTGGTGTGATACTCCCCGTGCATACACCTGCTCCTGTGCCTCAGAGGAATTCATTCACACAGACTTATTAACTAAAAGCTTTCCAGGTCAAATTAAGTTGACACTTTCGGAAAGGTAATGCAAAAAGAGCACAAGTTCAAAAAATTCTATCATCCAGTTCTAGGAAATAAGACCGTTACAAGACTCCATGGTCTCTTAAAATGCTACGCAATGCTATAAATATTTAGTTTTTACATTTAGATCTGCCCTCGAATTTGATTGGCTATGCACCAAACTAAACTTGTCTGTGAGTGAATTTGGACACTGAGTGTGCCAGAAGGGCTGATTATTATGTTTAATAATCATTTAAAACTTAGCAAACTGGCAGCTCCAGTAAAGAAAAGATTGATCTTGAACTCTGTCATAGCATGTATAAACCTTATTAAACTATTTAATAATCAATTTTAAAAATATACTGTACAAATATACAGAATTTACATGAATTTACTGGCAAAAAGTTGCCAATAAAATCCTGTAAAAGTTTTGTTAATTGCTGTAAAATTGATTACAGTAATACTGTAAAGCAATTTACAGTTAATTGTCATATGTGAAAGTCATTTGTAGTTTTTTTACAGTAACATTGAAATAAACTTGTAGTTTATTTAACAGCAATATTTTGTAATTTCACTAAAGTACAGTATTTACCTGGAAACTTAAGTTGCCAATAAAATTCTGTAAATACCCCCCAAAATCCAAGATTATGTTGTAATAGTTTAACACTGAAAATGCTGAAAAGAATCATTTTAGCAGTAAACTGTAACGTACTTATTTAAATGCATTAAGATGAACACTTTCTGAATATATTTACAAATGAATAAAAACCAAGTCAAGTAGGGCAGCAACAACTAGTCGATAAAGTCGATAATAATCGAGAATGAAAATCTACAACCTCATTATCGATTAGTCGGGTCTGCTCTCTGTACGCAAAGCTTCCACCAGTCGCGCCAAATTACAGCACTGAATAGCATTTCTATGGACAAAATGCATCTAAAAATAGTGCAGTGGAAACACTGAGATGCTGCGGGAAAGGTACATGATCCAAGCGCCCAAAACATTGAGAATTCTGTATTTTAAGCGTCAAGCGAATGCATTAGCGTTTAACATACCCTGGCATATGCTTTGACATATAATATGCGTGTGCGTCCTCAGTGCAAAACGTTCATTTTACAGGTTATATCCACTGATTTATATAGAGAACAGTAGTTATATCATCATCTGTAAATGCTACTAATTCACGCCAGTATTTCCATTTTGCATGAAAGCGCGTCCTGACAGCTTCAAACTTCACTGAATGAGCGATGGTGCCGCGGGCGTGCGCACGCGCGTGAAACAGACAGAACGCAGTCGAGAGGGAGACATTAAGCTTGGAAGAGGTGGGCCAGATCGCGGTTCGCATGCAGTGTGAGCGCTAACCGCACCGGGGCACGGAACAGCTGTGCGCTACTGTCATCATTACAACAGCAAACACCAAACTATTACTACTTGGATACACTTTTCAATGAATTCAAGTATATTTAGGTTTATAACAGGCCTGGTTCTCACCTTAGTGATGAACATGAATTGTAGTTTGCGAGTAAAGCTGCAAATTTCTCCATTAAATTCAGCTGCCTCCGTAATAATCTTCTGATATGTGCATTGCAATCAAGTGAAAATCGCTGTGCGGCATAAATTATAAATCTATTAGGCAATCTATTAGCGAAAGCGCTTTTCTTCCTGTATTCTTCAAAACAAAAAGTTGCATCGTGAATGACGTAAGCGTGCTCCGGCCCGGTACGTTAAATGCAAGTGTGAGTGCGGGGGAGCGGGGACGGGGGACAATCGGTGCTCGGGCACGGCTGAAATATGTGCTGTTGGACGCTAAATTTAGGTTTAAAAGTCAACATGAGTAGTAACTGTAAAGGGATAACAGCGTGTAATTAAATATAAATGTAAGACGTTTCTTATAGCCTATTTAAAGGATTAAGAAATGGCAGTAACAGGTTGTGTGTGTGTGTGTGTGTGTTCCTGCAGAACATTCCTCTTATCTGCTGACACTGAGTTTGTGTCTGAAGAAAAAATATTTGCTTCAGTGTTCTGTTATTATATAACAATATTTCTATTTACTTTACTCCTGAACTTTTTTTGGACACATCTACATTGTCAGTAAATAAAATACACCTGTTTTCACTCAAAAACGCCTAGAATAATATTATGATAAATGGCTATAACTTGCTGAGGGATTGTTACATGTAGACAAAATTTAATCTAAAACAACCAAGTCTAAACATCATTTGAATGTAGTGATTTAAACTGTCATTTTGCTTAGTAACTTAGTAGCACATCATATATAGCACAGATATACACTTACGAAAATTAACCATGGCTTTATTATAGTAGAACCATGTTTTCTGGCGTATTGATTACCATTTGTAGAACCACACAAATACCATAGTTAAACTATGGATTTGAAGTAAAACTTTGGTTAATTTTTATTTATTTATATTTATTTATTTTTTGCTTGTCATTCAAAAGATACACCCGACTCTTTAGCATGACGTAATCGGTCACGAGGCACACGACAGCCAATGCAATTTCACTATCAAAGCTGGCGTAACGTTTCTACAGGCGGCAACTTTTTAATGTGTGCATGATCTTTGGCAGATGGAGACGCTGATCACTTTTGGGTCTTTTCTTCACACAAATCAATCATTTGGCCTCGGAACACTTGGAATATTTATACTTTTTGTATAAATTGCGCATGCAGTCGTATCTGCCTGTTATATCCTGTTTTATATCATATAATACACAAATAGGTAGTTTTAGTGATGGGGTTGGGTTACATGTTCAAACGTGTCTAAATAACTAAAATAAATGTAAATAAAATTATGCTGGCTGATTAAATTTGAGAATCACTCCAACATGTCATAATGGCAAAATCATAACCCAATATATAATTTCATCATGACGATAACATTCCCATGCCCAACGCATCTGTGTATGACGCCAAAGGGTTCTCATTAAAATCAATGGAGCACCCTGCGTGTTGAAAAATGACATTAAAGGGGTACCCTGTGTGTTAAAAAATTACGCCGTGCATTTCCAGACAGACAGAGTTGCGATTCAGTGTTTTTTTTTTTCTGCTGGTCATCGATATCCCAAAAGGTGGCGACAAGTTACCATCTTTACGAGTGAGTCAATAAATCATACATTCAACTGATTTGCTCAAAAATACTGATTTATTCGGGATAGAAACAAATGACCATCTTTTCACTGAATCGTTCACTCAAATGATTCGATTCCACAACGTCACTACTGTGAAACACTCAACTGTTCTTCTGTTGTAGATTAGTTTGGAATTATTTAACTTCACTGTAAAAAATTACATGATCAATACGTTATGACAACATATGTTTTTACATTGCTTTAACTCATCAAAATAAGTTAAGCGATTTTCTTTCTTTTTTTTTAAGTTATACAAGATTCAACTCATTTTTTTAAGTCAGTTTAATGTAATTTAAGTTTAAAAATGACTTAAGCATCCAAGTTGATTGTACTTAAAAGTTGAGTGTAGCAACTTTTTTTTTTTTTGCAGTGTTGGTGATGCAAAGATAGACAAATGTAACTGTTATTCTGTGCCTAAAATGTATTTTATTTTGCAGTCTGTGAATGTGTGAGACTTCCATTTCAATAGCTGCTATAGATAAATAACTAGAAGAATAACTAGTTTAAATGGTTTAAATGGCAAACCATTTGTGCAACAAACCAGAGTTTATAATTACGACAATACATTAAATACTAGTTTGCAATATCAAGCAGCAAAACAACCTGTTTTGTACAGCTAAAAATTTACACTTTCAAGTTACAAATGGTCTGGACAGTTAAAAGTCTGGACAGGTAATTGATTTTGTTTAATTGATCAGAGATATGCGTATCACTTATAATAAACACTGCAATATTCCATACAAAAAAAAAGAATTATCCATTTTGATAGTGACTTTAAAAGTTGAACTTCTTTCACATTTATTGGATGCCATGTCATGTGCGAGACTGCAGAAGACATGAGTACAGTGGTCAAACATGTCCTTTGAGTGCATGTTTAAATAGAAAAACAATAAAAGAGCAGCGCAGTGGAATACAAGAACGCATTCGGTGTAAACGGCCCCTACGACTCGTTTTTGTTTGTGTGTTTGTGAGAGAGTAATTCTGAAGAAAAACAAGCAGACCAGATGCAGTAGCTGTGTGACAGAATGGTGTCGCATACACCTGAATGCTAGATGACATTCTCTCCATGTCAGCCTGGCTTTCAACTCCTTCCACCATCTCTGACATGCTGTCAGAATCAACAGGGACACCGCTAATGCAAGCAGATGTAATTGTAGAGCCTGAAATACAAGGAAAGCGTGCATACAGAACGATAAAAGGGCTCAGTCGATGTAAAGCCACAGTGAAATCAAAAAAATATTCATGCTACTTTTCTATTAGGAAAAGTGTGTCCTCGTCATAGAGTCCATTAAAACGTATCTGAATCTATCAAGATCATGAGTTTCATTCCCTGTGAACATGTGTTTTGATAAAAATGGATGCATTGCATACACCTTAAGCATCTACAAAAAGTATACGGATTACATTGTGTGCAATGATAGTTGAACTGTGAATGAAATAGGCTGGTTATGTGAATGCAATATTACAGCTTTGGAGTCTGGTGACAAAAAAAAAAAAAGATTAGATGCACTGTGGTAGAGACGGACAGAGAAATGTAACAAGAAAAATGATGGCTGGATAGACGTGATACAGTAAATTTTTGTTCCATTACTGCTTTTAGTCATTTTCAAACACATAAGAAGCTTATAATAGTACAGTTCATTCAATCTTGTGCTAGAGTTGAAAGCTAATGCTCTCCTACCAGCCTGAGCAACCATATGGTATTACTGCTTACAGAAGTGTGCCCGAGTCAAGCATGAAAAAGCTGAAAAATCTTTTATGCTCTATATGATTCCCAGCATGCACTGTGGTATGATTTAAAATGAAACCCATATCAACAAATCGTCTCGGTTACGTATGTAACCCTCGTTCCCTGAAGGAACGGAACGGAGGCATACGCCAGAACTGACAGACGAATTGTTGATCGTTTTCAGAGACCAATCTACTTTGAGTGTTTTAAAACGAGCCAATAAACATTGGCATGCAGTTCACTCATTCCAAGCTCCTCCCCGCAGCGCGGGTATAAATAAGGAAGTGGAAGCACCACATCTTTGTTTTACCGCTGAGGAGCCGAACTAGTGACTCGGCCGTTCAGTGGAGGTACAGCACCTGTGGCGACGGGACATACGTCGCCGCTTCCCAGGCGGGAAGAGCACCATTCAATGAACAGGTTCCACTTCAACGCATAGAGGCGCCTCGTGGCAGCCTGTGACAGGCCACCTAGAACCTCCATAGAGCGAGGAGTGTGAGTTCGGGGAACCAGGTCCGGTTGGGCCAATAGGGCACAACTAACAAGACCTGCTCCTTGTCCTCCCTGACTTTGCACAGAGTCTGTGCTAGAAGGCTCACTGGGGGAAACGCATACTTGAGCAGGTAACGGGTTCAGCTGTGTGCCAGTGCATCCGTGCCGAGGGTTCCCCCGGTCAGGGAATAGTACAACCGGCAATGGGTTGAGTCCGGAGAGGCAAACAGGTCTACATGTGCAGCTCCGAAGAGGTCCCATATCAGCTGGACCGCCTGGGGATGGAGTCGCCACTCTCCCTCTGGACACTTCTAAGGGCACTCCCGCCCGTAGAAACGAATGGTCTGACCACGGACTGAAGGTTGGCGACAGTACGGAGGAACTGGGACCCGGTACTTGCCGCTCTGCCATGCCCATCTCGGGACTCAGCCTTGAAGCCAGTGCTGAAGCGGTCTCATATGACGCAATCCGAGCGGCGTTACAGCAGCAGATGCCATATGCCCCAGGAGCCTCTGAAAAAGTTTCAGTGGGACCGCCGTCCTGCCATTGAACGTATTCAAGCAGTTCAACACTGACCGTACTGGCTTCTCTGTGAGGCGCGCAGTCTGGTTGACCGAATCCAGCTCCATACCGAGATATGAGATCCTCTGCGTGGGGCAGAGTTTGCTCTTCTCTCGGTTGACCCGAAGCCTCAACAGGCTGAGGTGACTGAGCACCAGGTCCCTGTGTTCGCACAACTGATCCCGAGACTGAGCTAATATGAGCCAGTCGGCGAGATAGTTGAGGATGCGAACGCCACGTTCTCTGAGCGGAACAATGGCTGCCTCCGCAACTTTCATGAAGACGTGAGGCGACAGGGACAGCCCGAATGGGAGGACTTTCGTTCTTCAGGTCGATCGCTGCAAACCTATCTCGGGGATGGATGCATTTGAAAATGCGTTTCTGCGTTAACATCTTGAACGGGAGCTTGTGCAGGGACCGATTCAGGTCCCCAGAGACCGAAGAAGCGGGACCAACAGGGCCACAGACGTACCCGGGGTGGGGCAGCGAGGTGGAACACACGGACCTGAATCGGGAGGCCCGGAAGCGGCCCGGAGTGTTGTCTGAGTGTTCCAGGGTGGGGCAGAGTGTGGGTGAGAAGGCCTGGTGGCGTCCTCGGGCCGCACACTGCTGCCCCCTGGCGAAGGGAGAGGAGGAAGGGAGTGGCAAGGCATAGAAACGTCGCACACTGCCAACCTCGCCCTCTTGGGGCTCAGGGAGGAAGAAAACTGCTCTTGAGAATGTGGGTACCACTGGACTCCGGAGAGCCAGCGGCAGAACTGAAACCGAACCAAAAATATTTTTCTGGGGGAGGGAGGGGTGCGGACACCATCTCCCCGAGAGCAGCTCCTCTTCTCCCTGGGCTGCCCATCTCAGGCGAAGGCACTGCGGCCGATGACTGGGTGGAGGCAGCAGCTGGTCGTCAGGGCAGGATGTTTTTTAAACCACCTCTGTCTGCTTCTGGGCCACCGAGAACAGCTGGGCGAAGTTCTCGATGGCGTCGCCGAAGAGGCCAGCCTGACAGATGGGGCGTTGAGGAACCGAAAGCGAGGTCCGTCGCCGCATGCAGTTCCTGCATAAAATACGTTTTCCAATGCACATCCGGAAAAAAGGCACGGGGGCAGGCAAGGTGATTTACGCGTTGCACTACGCCTCAGCCACCCGGGAAAGCATGGCTATCAACTCTGAATCTGATTCAGCATGATCACACACTATTATAGTGGGAATCTCAGCATTATCTTCATTTCCAGTGCATAACAGACATAACTGACATCTGTCCTCTGCCAGAGCCCCAAATGAAACGCTAGGTCCCTTTTTTATAAGGACCAGCAATCCCATCTGTAAGCTACCAGCAGGCATCTGAGACGGTGAGTGTGGCGGTCAGACTCGATGGCACACTCACGCTGAACGCTCAAGGCCTTATGATAAAGGCACGACGAACAATGCGCCGACGTGGTCATGTTGTCACGAACACAGTCTCAGCATGCTTGCGATGCGATAGAGGAGTGGGGGGCCCACGGAGATGTACTCGGCGGGGAAAGCCCCACTGTAATCCTCAGGTCACCAAGGCTTATTAGCCGAAGTAGCCCTTTTCTGGAGCACCAGAAAAGAAACTAGATCGGGGAATAGGCAAAGGGACTCAACCCCGTTTGAGATTTCATAGTCTCGACCGTGCATCTAGAGCGCAGAGTGACGCGTTGGGTTGCCGTGACAACCCGCGCTGTCAGCCGGCTGCTCAATGGCACACGGCACACTGAACACTCAAGCCCTTACGAGAAAGGTGAGACGAACAACGCACCGATGTGATCATGTTCTCCTGAGAGAACATGGATCACCCACAAACGCAATCACACGTTTATATGTGAGAGAGATCATGGCCGTCAAATGAGGACAGGAAACAACCACATCCAGAAACACACGGTTTGAATGACATCTTGAAAAAGACGCAGGGTCAAACTGTGTAAGCTCTTTTAGAGGAAACACTCTGACAGTGCTAAAGCACACAGGGGAATGGCTGTGGCTCACAGCAGTTTGAAAGTGCAAGCCTGCTGTGAGCACTCAATCTCATTGAAGACACCCAGCTCTGAGCTGTGAAAACAGCTGTTTGTTCATCAAACGTGACGCGACCACCGCTGACCGTGCTATATCAACCGCACCAGATCCAGAGACGTCAACTCTAAAGGCAGACTCGTAGTAACACTCTTCGTAGGAAACAACACTGGAAACCACAGCAATTGTTCGGCTCCGAAGCAGAAAGCAAAGATGCAGTGCTTCCACTTCCTTATTTATACCCGTGCTGCAGGGAGGAGCGTGGAATGCGTGAACTGCATGCCAATGTTCATTGGCTCGTTTTAAAACACTCCCCAATTCGTCTGTCACTTCCGACGTACGTCGAACGTGACCGACTAAAAGGGAACCTAGATTAGTGTTAAACTTTGCTTAATTGAAACCTTATTGGTGCAACCCACCCTAAAGTGTTATTCACGTTAAATGTTTTAGAACGTCCCATTGTTTTTAGTGATTGAAATACTGCGGCAGGTGCTGTATGTGGATCACAAGTGCCCAAAACGTGCATCTTGTTCACATATTTTTGTTTTAAGATGGAAATTTGACAGACTTGTGCTGCAGTTCTATGGAGTTCTATGGCGGTTTTGCCCTCCAAGGCTCCACGACAGTCACGTGACTGAAAACTATGAATTGTGATTTTACAGAGCTTAGCCAAGGCAACTTTTCAAAAATTCCTATAAAATTGTGAGCATACAAAACTTTACTACTGTTCAAAATGTTTGTATTTATATTATATTTATATATATTTATTTATTTATTTATTGGGAAAGAAATGAATACTTTTATTCAGCATGGATGCATTAAATTGGTCAAAAGTGACAATAAAGACACATAATTGACACAAGACATTTACAAAATATTTTTTATTTCAAATCTACAAATTATGAAAAATGTATACTAATAAGAAATGATTATGAAGGATCATATGACACTGAAGAAAGTAATGATGCTGAAATTCTATACAGACTATTCATTATATACAGACAACAGCTCCTTGGTCTTATCATGGTTTTCTTTAATCACAATTATTTCTGTTTATCATTTTGAGGGGGAATCAAGGCTGCGTCTGGAAAACAATATTGCCATGCACCTGTTCCACAGAAGACTCATTAAAAGGCTTGTCTTCAGAGGAAAAGTGTGTTTTGATTATGAATTATGGTAACATGCTGACTAAACAAATTTGATCTCCAAAGGTCTATTAAGGTTGGCTTATGGATATCAACATCATGTCTATCACTTATCAACTTATCTCACTGAAAGAGACCAATATTGGTTGTTTCTTTAGTCTGCTTGGTCAGATTGCATTGTAGGGAGCCAAACCTAGGAAGAAAACACAAGATCTGAATCAAATGCTCTAAATGAACTAAGTGAAAACTAATTAAAAGTAAGGCTCAAGCTCCTAAGCAAAGGGAACACTAATCACCATAATGGCATATTTTTCTCTTTTCTCTATCTGCTAAATGACTAAAAGTAAATGAAACAATTAGCTATTTACACTATTATCCCATAATGCTGTCCAAAGTAGTTTTTTAGCATGCTATCACTTTAGGTTCGATTGCCTGGTCCGAACTCGAGTTGCTCCCCTGCCCCCACCCGACTGTGTTCACATTATATAATTTGGGTCTGAACCAGCTGTTTATGCCAGTTGCTTGGTAACGGCGATGCAGGAGAGGACGGCAAAATTCATAGCATTGCTCAACTCACTTTTATATTTTGGTTTTTGAACCTTTAGTTTTGTTTTCAAAGCATCAGCTATCTGCTGCGAATGTACTGCAAATTTTCTAAAGAACGCGGGAGTCCATTTCTGCTGAAGGCGAGCAGAAAGTAGATACATTCTCTCTGCTTGCAATGCATCAGGCCACACTTGTCAAGAAAGTGAATGAGAACACACACAAACACACAAGCTGCGTCTGAAATACTGTCTAGGGCGCATACCGAGTAGGTACTACATTTGAATTTGAATTTACTTTGCGACCTTTAAAAAAGTACATTCTATATAGTTGTCACGTGGCTGTAATGAAGCACACGACAATAGAGAATCCAACTAGAACAATCTTTAATTACAAATACTCTAAGGAACTAACTCTAAGGAAACGCAACCATAAACATAAACGAGACATATAAAGAACTGGGGGTGTAAACTCCATCCGTTAGCCCAAACTGTGTGTATGTCTTTTCTGGCGCTTCTGATAAAATCACTTTAATTTATTGATATCTAATTTTATGTGACTCCAATTGTATGTGACTTCGTTAAATTTGATATGTTTATAACGTAATAGCTGATCATAAGATTAGAATCACATGCGCATGACATTACCGTTTTCACAAATTTGCATTTTTGTAGTTTACACGGAGACGATAATGGTATCGTTTTCAAAAACTAGCACTTTGACACTTTTCAGGCCCCTAAAACGCAGTTGTCGATTAAATGAAAAACCAAAATGCAAACGTTTTTAGATGAAAATCAATGCGTTCTCACGACCAATCCGTACGTATTTGTACGAGGTGGTGAATTCGTACAACCTCACTCGTATGAATTTGTACGATTTGTGTATACAGCAGTGATGGGTAGGTTTTAGGGGTGGGGTTAGGGTTAGGGGTAGGTCATTTGTACGAAATCATACAAATTGAACAACTTGTCAAATACGTACGGATTGCTGTGAAATCAGGTTGGTCGAAAAAGGTGTCTTGTAAACAGCCCCTAAAGCACAAATGAGCTGACAGTACTAAACTTAACCTGGATAATGATATGAATGTGGGTAGTATGAATGAAATTCATATGTACTACATTTGCAATGTTGTCATTATCATGTCATTACCTACCAGCGTCATTTGTATCGCTTCACTGCCATTCACAAATCCTCTCTTGTGGTCTCATGGGATAGTAAAGTGTCTTTCAAATGCACACTTCACAATCTCTGCGAACTGATTCGCCTACTGGTATTCAAATACTACATGCTACTATTTTGGCATACTGTTTTTCCATATAGAGTAGGGAAGTATTTGCTTCCAGACGCAGCGATAGTTTTATTGAATCATGCATCATCAATAGTGGTTCACTTCTGCAATATAGTTATATTGCATTCATATCAGCAGTGAATCATATCTACTAAATTATATAAAATTACTACCAAATAATTTAAAATCACAAAATTAGCAAAACACATCTGTTGTCACAAAGCATTTCTATGTGGTATGTACATAAAAACAGAATTTGATGGCACAGAAAGGCACAAAAAATGTGTGCTTGTTGTCCATTTCAGATATGGTTCTGGTTGGCAGAATTGCTTCTGTCTCAGTCCAGATGAGTCAGTCTTGAGCTCTGTTTCCATGTCTCACTAAGCAAATGTATTGCAGGAGAAATGAAATACCTCCTCTGCATGTACTCTCAGGTCTGATTCACCGAGCCGCTCACGGCCTGCAGGTAGTGGGGGTGATCTGCATAATTGTTTGGCACTTGTTGATGACGGGAGGATGCTGTAGGGCAGAAGAACAGAGAGGGAGGAGAGGACAATGAATAGAAAGGGCATCTCTGCTCGACAAACAATGAGGGCTGTACCCAGCTGAAACACAGCCCTTCTAAAAGATCAAGAGAGTTAGAAGCATATGCTATGAAACAAGCTGGATTTCCACCAGTGATGAGGGTATAGTCACAAGTTTATACACTTTAACTATACTGAGTAAGATTAAATAAGTTTTTACTAGTGTTATTTTAGTACTGTTTATATACTATTATAATATTTATTAATATTTTTTAAATATATATATATTTTGGGCCCTATTTTAACAATCTGAGGGCATGGTCTGAAGCGCATGACGCAGGTGCACTTAGGGCGTGTCCGAATCCACTTTTGTTAGTTTAATGACCTAAAAAAAATGGTCCAAAAGGGTTGTACCTATTCTCTTAGTGAGTAATGGGTGTGTTTTGGGCATAATGTGCAATAAACCAATCAGAGTCTCATCTCCCATTCCCTTTAAAAGCCAGTTGCGCTTGCACCATGGCGGATTCGCTATTTACATGCCGGAATTTGTGAGCAGAAAGACTGAACGCTTCTCCAGAGCGGAATCCTTTTATTTTTAATATTTAAAAATGTTTGTGTGCTGCTGCGCATCCCTGTCTGTGTAATAAGCAGAGTGTACACGTGTTGTGCACCCGCCTATAGGCGCAATGGCGCATATTACTAACGCGCCTTTTGATAACACAAAAAATACTATATATACACTACTATATATACTATTGACTTTAGACCAGGTTTTTGTTGGTCAATGGTGCAGTCAATTTCAGTTGCCTCGAAATAGCAACGCACCAACAATGCGCCTGAACACACCTCGTTTTCAGACCAGGTTTTTGTTGGAATCTTTACATAGACTGTATATGTTTATTGCTCCTGTCTGCCTCCTGTTTGTCCTGCTGCTGTGTTGCTGCTGTGTTCGCGTCTGCTTTGCTTGCTTTTGAATCTCTATTTGATATCATTCCCTGTTGTTTAAACTGCTAAGTATAACTTACCCATCACCATATATTGTGACTGTGGTGAGTTGGATTAGTCAATAGAGTCCATCAAACAACTGTGAAAATCACCCAAAAAAAATATTAATCAACAAACACGGAAAGCCATGTCATCTTCTCCTGTTATTGTCACTTGCACTGCCTGTTACATGTTAAGTATATCCTTCTCTGTCGGCGAACAGGGCTTCACATGTGATAAATGCAAGGAGATAGTCAGGCTGACGGAGAAGATTTCAGAATTAGAGACACGCATCCAGACTTTATTTGAGAGTAGTGAGAATGTAAAAGCTTTAGACACTGCTTTGGATGCGACTAGCTTAGTGAACTCTGTACATTGTTCGGTTCCGGCTGTAGAGCCCGTGCAGCAGGGCAACTGTGTGACTGTGAGACGGCATAGTCGCGGATCAAAAAAACTTCTTCCATCCCGATTAGACTATCAAACAGGTTCTCCCCAAACAGTGACGCACCTGCTGAGAATCCTGTTGAAAGTGCCCTAGTTATTGGCGATTCTATTACACGGAACGTGAAAATAGAGACACCAGCCACCATACTCACATGTTTACCGGGAGCCAGAGCGCTAATCGTAAATTCTCTAAAATCATTATTCACGTCGGCACTAATGATGTTCGACTTTGCCAGTCGGAGATCACCAAAATTAACATAAAATTTTTTTTTGCTCTAAGTGGTGTTCGCAAAATAACATAGGGTTCATAGACAATTGGAAAAGCTTTTGGGGCAGACCTGACCTGTTGAAAAAAGATAGCATCCATCCTTCCTCAGACCACAATGAACAGACCAGTATTCAGAGAAATTCTCAGCCTGCTATTCTTTTAAGCGGTCTCTATTGAATGTTTATATATATATATATATATATTCTACGTGGCATTGATTCAACAAGGTGCTGAAAGCATTCTTTAGAAATGTTGGCCCATATTGATAAGATAGCATCTTGCAGTTGATGGAGATTTGTGGGATGCACATCCAGGGCACGAAGCTCCCGTTCCACCACATCCCAAAGATGCTCTATTGGGTTGAGATCTGGTGACTGTGGGGGTCCGGCCCGTCTGGCACCAACAACCATGCCACGCTCAAAATTGCTTAAATCACCTTTATTTCCCATTCTGACATTCAGTTTGGAGTTCAGGAGATTGTCTTGACCAGGACCACACTTCTAAATGCATTGAAGCAACTGCCATGTGATTGGTTGATTAGATAATTGCATTAATGAGAAATTGAACAGGTGTTCCTAATAATCCTTTAGGTGAGTGTATGTATAATTTTTGTATTTTAGATTTCTATTTTCCAGACATTATTTGCAGGACATTTAAAGCCTTATGCTGTATAAGCGACGGTGATAGTCTAAAATGACTTTGTTGACAAGAAATCTTGCCTCGATAGATAATTTCTAGATTTCTGTTCCTTGAACAATTCACTATAATTGTTCATTGTTTGGTCCTTGAGCCGGGCAAACAGTTTCTCTGCTCCACCGCGCTGTCTGGACATCCGGCTATGGCCCAGCAGGCCTGCTCGTGTCCAGCGTTTTTTATGTCAGGGTTTTGTGCACAGCCTCCCAGCTCCACTGAATAAAACATGAGTTCTTCTGATGCTCTGCAAACACAAGAAAATAATTAAATAAAAATGTTTCTTGTCTCCGCATTTTATTACTTTTCGAGCAGTAATGTGTGTTTGGTTTGCAAAGAAATGTTTGCTTTCACTTTTTAGACTTTTGTTCTACAGTTATGGAACAACAGCTGGATCAATATTCATATTTGCATAGGCTCCTCTGTCTCCACAAATGCATAATAGCATTTTTTTTTTCTTTGAAAGTCATTGGGGTCCCGTTTTGTTTTGGAACCCACTGACTTTCATGGTTTGATAAAATATAGTTCTTCACATTCTTCTTGTGTTTTCAAAAAAGTCATACAGGTTTAAAATTATGTGTGCGTGAGTAAATCATGACAGAATTTTCATTTTCAGGTTAACTATCCTTTTAAGACTTTTAAACAGTAAACTTTCCATATTACGTTGTGGTGTGTGTGTGTCTGTGTACCCTTGTTGTAGTGCTATGTACACGTTTAATAAATTATTCAGCTAAAAGCAAATGTTTTCTTGCATGGCACTGCAGATTTTCCAGAACACAGTGTGCGCAGCGCACACACACATAAACACAAACACAACTAAAACAGACACCGTGCCACTTTATATCATCTGCCTGTAAATATGAAAGGACCTCTGGGTTAGTTGTGCCATGTTTTCCAGACATTTGAGATAATTGAACAAATTACGTTCAGGTTGTGGTTGTGCACTGGGGTCAAAATAGCTGTTAGAAATAAATGCTTATGCTTCTGTGCCTTTCATTAATTGTGAGAATAGCTGTTTTTGCTCCTCTTTTTTCTTTTCGGGAGTCATTAGTCACTTGACAGGCTCGCCGCAAGCTCTCCGGCCTACCAGTAAACTCTTGCACACCCTGAAGAGAAAGAAATGAAGACAGAAAGAATGAAAACAGGCCCAGTGACAGCTATTAGCACAGATGAGCATCTGAATGTCATTTTAAATAAATACACCAGGAGAATGATTTGTATTTTAATAAATCTTCAGCTTTCTCAAAAGGCCCTGTCACAGATAAACTGTGACCTATGACTTTTATTTTTAAATGACGGCTGAAGTTCATTTACACACATGAACAGTTTCCACCGTTATCCACACGCACAATCTAGATGCTGGCAAAATTGGCATTCAGAGACACATCCAGTTAAGGAAATACTAAAAGAGTGCTAAGAGTACGGGAATGATAACATCAAAAGTTATGGTTGGACAGCAACTAAAGATGCTATGATTCTGGGTAATACCAAAATTTAAGTTAGTCCCTCTTGTAATACCAAATATACCTCTTTGGTTGCTTCCCATGCCTCAAGTCGATTTCATTATTTATTCAATTTAGTTTATTCAATGGGTGGAGGAAGTTGAGCCAATGAGGGAAGTTATTGGAAGTTATTGACTCTCTCTGTCTTTAAAGGGTCATGAACTGAGAAATCAAATTTACTTATAAGAGGTCATCATACTATAAGAATATCCTGTAAGTTTCAGAACGGAAAACTTCCTTGTTGGTTCAAAAACAGCTTTTATTGTAACCAAGCCCAGAGAATGACTCGTTGTGGATTGTGCCTATCTGTAATAGATATGTGAAAGATCGCCTCTGCAGAACAAAATCAACGTCTATTTCAGGGTTCTGTCACTTCGGTCTAGCTTACTCTTGGTTTTGTGACAGAGCCCTGACACTCTTGTATGGTTTGTCATGCTCGAGCTGCATGCTCTTCTGTCCTAGTGAGTTTTATGAGCAGAGCGTGGTGTTCGGATGCCAGCACTTCGGTCTAGTTTGGTTTCATTTTTGTGTTGGGATTCGGACATTCATGCTCCGCATGTTTGTCATCTGCTTGTGCGCTCTGTCTTGTCGCGTGAGCGTGCGCTCTTCTGTCCATGTGTGTTGTGTTCTGTGTAGCACACAGTTCGTGTTTACATCGGCCGCGTGCTTTCATGTTATGTTTTGTGTTGTGTAGCATGCGGCTGGTGTTTTTCACTGCCTGTGTGCTTTCACGTTGTCATGTTTTGTGTGAACACGCGGCTTATGAGTGTTCTCATTGGCTGCGTGTTCATGTCATGTTTTGTATGGCTTGTCATGTGTTTCCTTGTGCCATGTGCTCTCATGTCTATTGTCTTGACCCCGCCCATCTTGTTATCTGATTATTGGATGATTTGCCCCACCTGCCTTGTTTGCTCCCTTTTTATTCTCGTGTTTGCAGTCCTGTGCTGTATCGTTGTCGTTTGTGCCTCATGTTTCCCTGCTCCTTGAGTCTAGAGCAAGTCCAAGTTAAGTCAAGTCTTGTTTTCCACCCTCTGGGTAGTTTTTGTTTTATTTTATTATTAACAAAAAGCCCATTTCTTCTCCATTCCAGTTCTCGCCTCATCTGTCGTGTTAGTGAGATGAAGAGAATCAGGATACAGGACTACAAATAACTTTACCTTCCAAAGGATCCTAATGCTAGGGATGTGTTTATTTTCAACAATGTGAATGTCTCAGTTGAGCATTATTTATTTGTATTCGGTACATTTCACTGTGGATTCTTTGGTAAATCAGTCGCAATTTCAGCTCAGAATTTGCAAACAGACTTTTACGATATGGACTCGACAGTAATGCCACAACATGTAAGTAACCGTGTTCATTCTAATGCCTGATCTGTGACCAGTGATGTCTGATATGTAATTTATGTACAGTCAGATGTTCTTTGTCTGTGTGTCCGTAAATCAAACCACTAAACTTTACTAAGCGAACAAAGAATGCTTCCTTTACAATCGCTGGAGCTGTCAGTCAAACAGCACAAATTTATCAGTGAGTTTACCTGCACTCTCTCCAAACCTCCAGTTATAATCAACAAATCTCTTATTTACACTGTGTTTGCACTGTTCGTTATGATGAAAGCATTTGTTAATGTGCAGAAATCGAGTTCAATCACAGCATTCATGCGCTTAACATGTCTGTGCTATAATGCTCATCAGTGCCAACCTTTCATGCCATTATCTAAATATGATTCCAGATCTAAATATAATGCTATAACACTTTTCACGATTAGTTAACCTTGAGAGCTGTAATAGTAAAGATGTGCTAAACGTTTTTGAGAGAGTATAGTTTAATACTAGCTATTTCATATGCAAAGATGTCATCCAATCACAGCAGTGGGCGTTTACACTGAAGTCTCACAGCAGACACGCCCCTTCAAACAAAAAAGCCTTTTATTTCTAAATTGACAATTGTTGATGTAAAAATCATACTAACAAGTTCTCACCCCAGGAAACAAAAACAAACAATAAAACAATGCAGTTCATGACCCCTATATTAAGTGGGCAGTCAACATCAAGACAAGATTTAATATATGAGATACTTATAAATCTGCTTAGAATTCAGAAAATGGGTATAGTCCTGAGGTTCCTATGGGTACCCGCACGTGTGGGGGTACAAGGTACTGAAATAGTCAACAAACTTGCATAACGGGCAATGAAACATATGAACGTTGAAGAACAAATTCCACTGAGTAAAGCAGAGATAAAGGGAAGAATTAAAGAACAAAAACATGGCAAGAAATGTGGTACGGGGAAATAAAGGGCAGACACCTCTACATTATCCAAAAATAAGTATACAGTATGAAAGAAGATATCATTATCACTCGACTCCGAATAGAACATTCTGGTTTAAATTATTCATTGTTCACAATAGGGAAACATCAAAATGGATTATGTACACTCACCTAAAGGATTATTAGGAACACCTGTTCAATTTCTCATTAATGCAATTATCTAATCAACCAATCACATGGCAGTTGTTTCAATGCATTTAGGGGTGTGGTCCTGGTCAAGACAATCTCCTGAACTCCAAACTTAATGTCAGAATGGGAAAGAAAGGTGATTTAAGCAATTTTGAGCGTGACATGGTTATTGGTGCCAGACGGGCCGGTCTGAGTATTTCACAATCTGCTCAGTTACTGGGATTTTCACGCACAACCATTTCTAGAGTTTACAAAGAATGGTGTGAAAAGGGAAAAACATCCAGTATGCGGCAGTCCTGTGGGCGAAAATGCCTTGTTGATGCTAGAGGTCAGAGGAGAATGGGCCGACTGATTCAAGCTGATAGAAGAGCAACTTTGACTGAAATAACCACTCGTTACAACCAAGGTATGCAGCAAAGCATTTGTGAAGCCACAACACGCACAACCTAGAGGCGGATGGGCTACAACAGCAGAAGACCCCACCGGGTACCGCTCATCTCCACTACAAATAGGAAAAAGAGGCTACAATTTGCACGAGCTCACCAAAATTAGACAGTTGAAGACTGGAAAAATGTTGCCTGGTCTGATGAGTCTCGATTTCTGTTGAGACATTCAGATAGTAGAGTCAGAATTTGGCGTAAACAGAATGAGAACATGGATCCATCATGCCTTGTTACCACTGTGCAGGCTGGTGGTGTAATGGTGTGGGGGATGTTTTCTTGGCACACTTTAGGTCCCTTAGTGCCAATTGGGCATCGTTTAAATGCCACGGCCTACCTGAGCATTGTTTCTGACCATGTCCATCCCTTTATGACCACCATGTACCCATCCTCTGATGGCTACTTCCAGCAGGATAATGCACCATGTCACAAAGCTCGAATCATTTCAAATTGGTTTCTTGAACATGACAATGAGTTCACTGTACTAAAATGGCCCCCACAGTCACCAGATCTCAACCCAATAGAGCATCTTTGGGATGTGGTGGAACGGGAGCTTCGTGCCCTGGATGTGCATCCCACAAATCTCCATCAACTGCAAGATGCTATCCTATCAATATGGGCCAACATTTCTAAAGAATGCTTTCAGCACCTTGTTGAATCAATGCCACGTAGAATTAAGGCAGTTCTGAAGGCGAAAGGGGGTCAAACACAGTATTAGTATGGTGTTCCTAATAATCCTTTAGGTGAGTGTATATCCTCACTTTAAAAAAAAAAAAAAAAGTTGCTGTCTTAAATTAAGTACAATCAACTTGGATGTTTAAGTCATTTCAACTTAAATTACATTAAACTGACTTGAAAAATTATTTGAAAGTTTAAAATTGCTTAGCTTATTTTGATTAGAATTAAAGCAAAGTAAAAAAATATGTTGGGACAGTCAGGAATACAGAGAAAATAAAGAGAAATACTTCATTATCTAAAAAACAGGACTGGAAAGTAAAATTTAAAAATCAACTTGTTGCACAAGAAATTTTATTTTATTCTAAAGTTACAGATGGATCAAAGAAATCACAAACAGATGCAACAGGATCTGCGGTACACATTCCTAGATATGAAATGGGAGTTAGCAAAAGAACATCTGACAGCTTAAATGTATACAGTTGAATTATATGCTATACTAATTGCATTAGAATGGATTGAGCAGCCCAGGGATAAAATTATTTTAATATGCAGCGACTCTGTATCGGCTCTTCTGAGTATTAAGTCTGGTATAGCTAGAAGCCATCAAGAACTACTGAATGAAATTTGGTTAAAAAACACAAAAGTATGCAAACTAAGGAGAAGTATCACATTCATGTGGGTCCCAGCGCATGTGAGCATCCAGGGAAATGAGAAAGTTGATAGATTGGCAAAAGAGGCAACAAAGAAAGAACATGTTGACTTTGAAATTAAATTGTCAAAGTCATAGGGGAACAGTTTATAGTGTGGAAAAAGATAATGGAAATATGGCAATATCAGTGGGATCATGAAAGTAAAGGGAGACATCTGTACATGATTCAAAATAAAGTAGGTATAGTACTGTAAGAGAGAAGGGAAATTAAAAAAAGAGTGAGTTATAATAAGTATACTGAGGATTGAACATTGCAAGCTAAACGAAACTCTAGGAAAACATCCTACAGGTCTATGCAATGAATGTCAGGAAGAGGAGACAGTTAAGCACATCTTTATGTCATGTAGGAAATTTAATGTGAAAAGTATAATAGAATGTGGGAATAATGATGAAGGAAAGAAATATTTGTTTAATTTCCTAAGGAGGACTGGACTGGAAGGACGAATCTAATTAACAAGTTAAGTGCGGAGTTAAACAAAAGACAGCAGGTGGCTGTAATGCAACATTTTGGATGCCAACTGCCATAAAACAGTAGGTACTTGAGTAGGTACTTATTTTGAACAAGTAATTACTTCACGCCCGCTAAAAAAGTATGTTCTATATAGTATGAATATGTATGAATGTAATCTGGACGTACTACATTAGCCGTGTTGCCCTTACCATGTGACCTACCAGCGTCAGTTGCGTTGCTTCACCATCATTCACAAATCCGCTCCCTGTGGCCTCATGGGATAGTACAGTGTCCATCGTATGCACACTTCAGAATCACGCCAGAAAAAGTAGGTCATGTACTTTTTGGCTACTCTTTTATGAGTACTATGAATTCGGACATACTTCTTTTGTCACACACTGTTTTTCACCTACTATATAACAGGGAAGTATGCGTTTTCCGATGCAGCCAAGCTGCATCCAAATTCAGAGACTGCATCCTTCGAAGGCCGCAAATTGCGTTACAGCGGCGTGACGAAGGCTGTCCCAATTTGAAGGCTCCTTCAAATGTGCCCTTCGTTTCCTGTGAAGGATACAACAGATGGATCCTTCACGGCCTTGCCTACCCGAAAATGTAATGGTCCGCCAGTGACGACAGGATTGTTTTGAGAGAAATTGCCGAATTACACTTTTAAATGTAAGTATTGGTTTTCAGCTTACTCAAATATCTAATGATACAAATGTAAAAAAAAAAAAAAACCTTTAAATCATTCCAATGTTGAATAATAACTTACTAAGATGCGATTATACACTCACCTAAAGGATTATTAGGAACACCATACTAATACTGTGTTTGACCCCCTTTTGCCTTCAGAACTGCCTTAATTCTACGTGGCATTGATTCAACAAGGTGCTGAAAGCATTCTTTAGAAATGTTGGCCCATATTGATAGGATAGCATCTTGCAGTTGATGGAGATTTGTGGGATGCACATCCAGGGCACGAAGCTCCCGTTCCACCACATCCCAAAGATGCTCTATTGGGTTGAGATCTGGTGACTGTGGGGGCCATTTTAGTACAGTGAACTCATTGTCATGTTCAAGAAACCAATTTGAAATGATTCAAGCTTTGTGACATGGTGCATTATCCTGCTGGAAGTAGCCATCAGAGGATAGGTACATGGTGGTCATAAAGGGATGGACATGGTCAGAAACAATGCTCAGGTAGGCCGTGGCATTTAAACGATGCCCAATTAAGGGGCACTAAGGGGCCTAAAGTGTGCCAAGAAAACATCCCCCACACCATTACACCACCACCACCAGCCTGCACAGTGGTAACAAGGCATGATGGATCCATGTTCTCATTCTGTTTACGCCAAATTCTGACTCTACCATCTGAATGTCTCAACAGAAATCGAGACTCATCAGACCAGGCAACATTTTTCCAGTCTTCAACTGTCCAATTTTGGTGAGCTCGTGCAAATTGTAGCCTCTTTTTCCTATTTGTAGTGGAGATGAGTGGTACCCGGTGGGGTCTTCTGCTGTTGTAGCCCATCCGCCTCAAGGTTGTGCGTGTTGTGGCTTCACAAATGCTTTGCTGCATACCTCGGTTGTAACGAGTGGTTATTTCAGTCAAAGTTGCTCTTCTATCAGCTTGAATCAGTCGGCCCATTCTCCTCTGACCTCTAGCATCAACAAGGCATTTTCGCCCACAGGACTGCCGAATACTGGATGTTTTTCCCTTTTCACACCATTCTTTGTAAACTCTAGAAATGGTTGTGCGTGAAAATCCCAGTAACTGAGCAGATTGTGAAATACTCAGACCGGCCTGTCTAGCACCAACAACCATGCCACGCTCAAAATTGCTTAAATCACCTTTCTTTCCCATTCTGACATTCAGTTTGGAGTTCAGGAGATTGTCTTGACCAGGACCACACCCCTAAATGCATTGAAGCAACTGCCATGTGATTGGTTGATTAGATAATTGCATTAATGAGAAATTGAACAGGTGTTCCTAATAATCCTTTAGGTGAGTGTATATAGTTTATACTCTTTATTATATACAGAAATGGACCATGGTGAGCTCTCCGAAAATTCACAGCTTGTAATTACGAGCTCTACACGGAAGCGAACGCTTTTTATATGTTGAAATCTCGTAATTGCAGTAATTATGACATGGCTTGAATGTACCTCATGTTTCCGGAAGTGGGAGGAGCCTAAATGCCCATTCACAACAGGAACAATAACTATAAAGATAACTATATTAGCGTCCACACCGCCGACAATATAACGTTCTGTTTATTCTAAGCGCGATATTGTCTGCCACATTAAATGCTCAAGCTCGTTACAGCAGACTGGATTCTGATTGGCTGGCAATGTTTTTATCGTTCATCAGCTGGATAAAATAGTTCTGAAAGTGATTCCAACGATGTTGTTTCTCTGTGCCGTTATCGTTATAGCTGTGACGTGAACTCTGCTAAATACTATATACTATAACAAAGCACAGTTTCAATATACTAGTATATAAATAACACTAAATAAATAACACTGGTCCCAGCGTCTGAATTGGCTCTTTAAACCGCAGAAAGTGTGCTTGGCTACATTGCTGCACATTTTTCTACATCATTTGATCAGGAGTAAATCATCGTTTGATGGATAACTAACATGATTAATAGAAAGTGTACACAAACATCTCTTTTACATGAAATTCTGTTTCTGCAGAAAACAGGCTGTAATGGCTTTACATTAATTGCACCAGTTTTGTAAATCAGGCACAATGCATAATGAGCCTAATTTGCATAGAATGTTTCTGGTGAAAATAGAATGACAATGACATCTCTTAAATACTTAGGCTTTTTTACACTAAACCTTATATTCTTATATTCAGGTTTTATGCAGCACTGTATACTGCAGTTATGTGATTTCACTTGTGCTTTGCTGAAGAGTTTCTTCAGTTATAATTTATGTATGTCAGAAGAGTGCCCGTCAGGTAAAGAGCATCAAGTCATGAAGAGGACATTGAAAAAAGCAATGAGAACGACAAGCATACTGTGTGTATATCATCCTGAAATATTCATGGTCAACACATACTTAAAAACAAGCAGGCGAATGACCACAAACACACACTTTATCTTCTGTCCCCAGATGTCCTTCAGGTTAGGCTGATGAGTTTTTAAGACTGAGAGAGAAAGTAGAATTATATAGGCTAAATTTAAAAGAAAGCATGTTATAAATATACTATATTATGCACTTTTGTCTTGATTTTGGTGTTGGCTAGAATAGGTTTTCATGCTTGAATGTTCAAAAACATTATTTTTAAAATATGCTCCATTGTTGCAGCTCCTCTCTTCTCAGTCTGTCAGTAACGCTGTTTAGTTCCTGTCTCTATAAAGCCCCTCCTTCTGAAAAGAGCAATGTGCTCTGATTGGTCAGCTGGATCAGTGTGTAGATTTTTGGTCAACCACTTTGAGCATGTTTCAGAAATGTCACACTCCTTACCATAACCTTTTCAACATACTACTAATGTAACTCAACCAGGCCTCGCCCCTTTATTTTGCGAATGCCTTGGGGGAATTGTTTAAATGAGGAATATTGTGACGTGTCCGTTTTAGTACGTTCAGAAACAGCTCTTACTGATCCTCCCTTTGAAGTGACTTTGTGCTTTGTAACTTTGTAGAAATTAAGTAGATAGTTAAAAAGGCAAAAAAATGTTTTTTAAAAAAGCATAATAGGTCATCTTTAAAATACTTTTTCTCTTACTATGTCAGCAGATATTATATGCAGCGACAACTCCATGAGTAAGCCATCTATATGTTGGTTTACCTAAAAAAAAAAAAGTCTAATGACTCTCTAAAGAATGTCTAACATCATGTCTCAGAAACATCATGGTTGTTTTGGGGGTGCACTGTTTATGCACCCAATGACAAAAAAAAGGGACAAAAAAGTGACACTATTGACTCTAAAGCCGGATGCGCACTGTGCGATTTATAATAGTCCTTTACGATTGTTCCTTGTCAGACTGTACAAATATGATCCCTGCTGTAAGCCATGTCACACTGTAAGATCTAAGTTGTCATTAATGTCAGGCTGTACGATAGTCAAGGCGCGTTAAAAACGGACGCACGCAAGAAAACTCGTGCAGAGTAATATATCATCAATCAATGATGTTTGGTGACAGACAGCTGCATTACACGCGGGATTGAAATTGTGGCTACAAAGAAATCTCTAGCGCTCATTTTGGTCATGGTTTGTCTTGAAAAGACAATTTCGGTCGTCACACTGCAGGACAGTGCGCCACATCTCCTGACACTGTCAGAATTCTGTCAGAGGTAAAATTTTATCGCAGCGGTCATTCATTGGCTGTCGGTGAACATGTCAAACGAATGATCAAAGACTTCAGATTTAGACCTAGGATCAGAGGAATCTTTTAGGATTTGCTAAATTTGTCTCAGACGGCCAAATCATGGCCAAAATCGCACAGTGTGCACCCGGCTTTAGGTAACATTTACACAAATATGTTCTCAATCACGTCAAACCGCGACTGGTTTGACTGCATGTTCAAGGCATGTTAAAGATTGTTGCTGTGACCGAACATTTTACTATACCAATCTTTATGGATCCTCAAATTTTGCATAGGCTACAGGACAAATGAGCTGCACTGTGACCCATGGGATTCATCAAATAAAGACTGTTACATGCAGTCCTGTCTGACAAGCTGTCCCACTACGCACACCATTTTATCGGTAAAAGGTAGGGGTGTGACGAGATCTTGTGCCACGTCATATTGTCATGACCTGGTCATGACGGAGTGTGAGGCTGAAGTTAGTATAGAATATGCCAACGCTACGTTTACATTACGCCTCCACTCGAGTCGCTTCAATTCCATCAGCTCATCCAAAACGAGCTGTTCATAGTGCGCAGCACTGATCACGTGATGAGAAGACTGACTGGACCGTGGCGGAGGATTCGTTGCGCAACAGAAGCGTCAGACAATTGTCTTATATTTTAAAATGCACGTTCAGCACCACCGTTCCCTATTCACAGAGTACGCACGAAAGTGAAAGTAAACAGGAGCGCTCATTCAAATGCGATTTCAGTAAGTTAGTTTGAAAGCGACACCCTGAAGTATGCGAATATCTCCCAATATGAAAACTATCTAGTTGTAACCATCTCTTAGTTCTAAAAAATTTTGTCTCGTCTCGTTCTCATGAACCCAATCTTGTGTCTCGTCTTGTCTTGTGAGATAAGCGTCTCGTCACACCCCTAGTAAAAGGCCAACTGGATGGAAACAAATTTCGCTAACTTTTTTTAACGCATATTCATTTTGTTGATAACAAAACTGTGCAAAAAGTGGATGGAAACTTGGATGGCTAATAATGTATGTTTTTCCTTTGCTTATTTCGCGTACAGATGACAATGTTGTCAAAGCGATCTCTGTTTACAAGGATCAGCGAAAACAACTAAAAACGCTGTATTATTCATGCCAGGCCAGTAGATGGCGATGTCACTTTGTAAAGAAACAGTACACGCCTATAGGCTGAACACGTAATATGCATGACGTCATCATTTTCACAAATTCACATTTTTGTAGTTTACATAGAGATGATAACAGTATCATTTTCAAAAACTTTTCACATTTTCAGGCCCGTGGTGTAAATGAACAGCCAAAAAGTTTTTAGTTGAAAACGGTGTTGTGTAAACGGCCCCTATGTCCCTCTAGTCTAATCTAAATTACAAACTTCTGCTTTAATGTCAGTCTGAAAGACTTTTGGACAGCAAAGTGTGTGTTGTTTAAAATCTATAATGGTTATACTCAGCTCAGCAATTCATTTGCACATTAATAGTGCTATAAAAATGGACATTTTCATAAGGCAGCTTTACAGGAGGCTCTGGGGGGAAACCCATCCTGCTCTGGCCAGCTCTGAAGAATAAGTTTGAGGAAAGCAGTCATTTATAGCAAACTCAGTTTATCTTTTAATTGATCTTTTAAATGATTGTGAGCAGATTCATAAAGAAAATGGAAGAAAGCAAAAAGATCACACTTCCTGGTCGGCTATACACAGAAGAGAATGGTTTCTCAATGCTGCAATGAAGACAGGACTCCTTAGCTGCAACCACAAAAATCCCCCACCTTCCAGCCCAAACCAATGCTGACAGCATGGCCACGCAAAGCTATTTCAGTTTGTCTGAAGAATGTGTGTCATTTAGAAAGACGGGATGGGTCTTGATCACTTCTAGATTAAAGTCTGCTAATGGAGAGCGGAGCAGGCCAGAAAGCTGCTTTTACCATGACAAACATGCCGTGAGTGTAATCGCAGAGGACAGGAGTGTTGTTTGTAAGAGCCCATATCAATGTGTTAGAAAAGCTCTGCAGTAAGTGTCATCAGTGTATTTCTCTTTTTGCACCAAGTGCATACGACAACAAATAGCCCATTCTGCTTCATCTATAAGAGACGCTTTGAATATTAAGACATAATGGAACAATTAAAGAGCACTTATTGGGAAACTCAAAAGCCTTGTCTTCCTTGTACGGTTCTCCCAGAAAAGGCTGGACTTTACGCTCGGATGCACAGCCAATCCCCTGATAACCAGTCAACAGCATCTATTTTCAATGGCGCTTTGAGGCCCTTGGGCACATGCTGCATGCTGACAAATATGCAAATGACGCTAATAATTCCAGAAGCCAATAGGGTGCCAGATTGAAACTGTGCTTTGTCCTTATGTACTCCCAGCACTGACAACAGAGAATTACATTCACAACCTGCTCAAAATAATAACTTGTTTGCAGCACAGAACACTTGTACAGTGTTGATAGTAGATGCTTCTTATCCTATCTTATATTCTTTGTAATGCTTCCGTCTGGAAAAAGGTATAAGGTCCCATAATATCTTAGAAATGCATATAAACATTCCATTATACCAGTGGCAATTAGAATATTAAATAAAGGGTAAGCAATTTCTTTTATATTCACATATTGTGTATGTGTATACTAAATAATTGTATTGTATTGTATTTATTATGTATTGTAATAAAAAATGTGTAGAAAGCCAAAGAGAAGCCAAAGGAGAATTTCCACACTGGTGGACAATAGAGTTCAAACCAACCAACCGTCCCACATGAAGCTCTCTATGATTGTCTCTATGAGAGCATTCAGTTTTGCCTGCATACATACTGAGGAAAAGACAGTCATTTATCTCTTTATGCACAGATAATCAAAATATCTATTATAAAAGTATCTATATAATAGTATTATGTAACTAAAATAATTGTCACTGTCAGTGTTTGCATTAACTAAAACTACTATTAAAATCATTTTTGTTATTTGAAATAAAACTGAATTTTTTTTAAAACTTTAAAAAGTTTTTAAGTACTAAAATTACTAAATTTAGTCAAATATAATAATAAATTAATGCTAATAATAATAAACAAGATAAAAAAATGACAAAGGCTAAAACATTTTACTAAAACAAACTAAAATTAAAGTAAAAACTGATATAAAAATAAAAGCTAATTCAAAATACATAAAAAAATTGTTTAATTTTTATATTATCAAGTAGTGGTTAGGTTTAGGGTGTAGGCAGGGTTAGGATCTCAAAAATATTAAATATCAAATATAGTAAGTATCAAATATAGTCAAATGTAGCTATACAAATATATTATAATAGATTCATAAAGATTTTTACCTTTCTAAGGTTGAGCATACATTAATATAAATAAGTTTTAGATGCTCACAATGCATACGTTTGTGCACATATTCAAAAGCACTTAGGTAATATGAGCCAGAGTGCTGAGAGTGCTGAGTCCGGAAAACATATTTGGAAATATTACAATATTGACATTATTGCCATTAAATGTCTGTTTTCACATCAACAAAAATATTTCCAAGCGAAGCCAATGCAGAATTGCTGCACGTTTTTTAGCAACAGAATGCTGAATGAATCAGTGTTTTTGAACAAATCAATGATTCAATGACTCACTCATGAAGAAAGTCACCTGCCCACATACTGTCATAAATGATGTTACTTCCCATACGAAAAATAAGTATTCTTCAAGTTCATTTTAAGTATACTTTATGTAAGTATATTAATATCAATGTAGTAGAAGTATACTTGTAAATGTACTGTTTCAATATTACTTAGGACTAAATTTGCCCAATTTATAGTGTATAAAATTATAATTTTAGGTATTCCTAAAGTGTAACAGTAGTAAACTTTGAGTACACAAATAGTTTACAACTAAGTTTTTCGTTTGTACTGCAACTATACTACAAGTGAACTTATACTGATGGTTTACTAGTCATATACTTGTAGCACATTTTTTAGTTTATGAAAGTACACTTTAAACTACTAGTTTAGTAGTGTTATACTTCAATGATACTTGTAAGTTTTTGTGAACATAACATCACACTTATAGTTTTCTATTTATATATTATTTTTGCACTTTTCAGACAAAAAGGTACAGCACTGTCACTGGGGCAGTACCCTAAGGTACAAAAGCGAAAAGGTACTAATATGTACGTTTAAAGTACTAAAACGTACTCTTAAAGTACTGATATGTACCATTACGGTACTAATATGTACCATTTAGGGGTAAGTAAGGTAAAAAGATGTACCTTTTTACTTTTGTATAGGGAACTGCCCCAGTGACAGTGCTTTACAGTGCTGACTACTATGTTCCTATTTACTGTAGGTATTGATTTTTTTTATACTTGATATACCGTTAAATCTTTCCATTTTAAAACCATTTTATTCTAGCTTCATGCATCCTTTTTTTATCCTTTTTAGCTTCACAGTCGTTTCCCCTTCAGGGGTTCAACATTTCGGTAACAGTAGTTTTGAACTTATATACTGTTTACATGCGTTATTTTACATCTGCATAAGCAATCTTCTATTGCTTGTCTCTGCTTCTACTTCGTCTGTGTTTTGATTCTGTACTCTTTCAGAAGATGCGTAATAGCGACCAATCAGATTTGAGAACGAACTACTGATAAAAATATATGTGTAAAGGTCACAAACAAATATCAGGCTGGATTCGGAAACACTACTATAAAGGAATAATCTGCTAATATAAACTTCCTTCACTCCTTGAGGTATCACAGGGATTCATCAGGACAGATGGGGGTGTTAACAGGACAGGAGTAAAGCAAACATGTCACTCTGTAATGGTTTTCTCAGTCTACAGCACTGGGGAGCTTAATATTTGCATTGGATGATCTCTGGGATCTTTGACAAACAAAGGAAGGGCCATAATAAAACGGACAAAAATGGAGGCTTTTGGAAACCATTAAAAAGCCTTGTTTCACGGACCCGTTTCCTCATGGCAACCTATGGATTGTATTGCAGCATATACTGCTGTTTTGAACAGTAGCCTATAATAAAATATGACATTTTTAAGTATGTTCATTAATCTGACTCCATAAAATCTGACTCCATAGTTAATATAACTGCATTGACCATTAAGAATAAAGGTTTTCTCTTAAACTACTGTTAAGGAATTAATAGAATATAAATAAATATTAAGAATAGTGCTGCAGCTCTGTCCGGAAGCCTGCTAAACCAGTTCTATGCAAATTAGTGAGTCAAAGCATTGATATGATTTACTCAGAATGCAGGCTATCTGAATTAAAGTCACCTTTTAAGAAAAGTCTAAAATTTAAGCAGATTTTACTCATTCCTCCAGATAATACACTATATTGCCAAAAGTTTTGGGACGTCTGCCTTTACATGCACATGAACTTTAATGACATCCCATTCTTAATCCGTAGGGTTTAATATGGAGTTGGCCCACCCTTTGCAGCTACAACAGCTTCAACTCTTCTGGGAAGGCTTTCCACAAGGTTTAGGAGTGTGTTTATGGCACTGATGTTGGATGAGAAGGCCTGGCTCGCAGTCTCCGCTCTAATTCATCCCAAAGGTGTTCTATCAGGTTGAGGTCAGGACTCTGAGCAGGCCAGTCAAGTTCCTCCACACCAAACTCACTCATCCATGTCTTTATGAACCTTGCTTTGTGCACTGGTGCGCAGTCATGTTGGAACAGGAAGGGGCCATCCCCAAACTGTTCCCACAAAGTTGGGAGCATGAAATTGTCCAAAATGTCTTGGTATGCTGAAGCATTAAGAGTTCCTTTCACTGGAACTAAGGGGCCAAGCCCCACCCCTGAAAAACAACCCCACACCATAATCCCCCCTCCACCAAACTTTACACTTGGCACAATGCAGTCAGGCAAGTACCGTTCTCCTGGCAACCACCAAACCCAGACTCGTCCATCGGATTGCCAGACAGAGAATCGTGATTCGTCACTCCAGAGAACACGTCTCCACTGCTCTAGAGTCCAGTGGCGGCGGCTTTACACCACTGCATCCGCCACTTTGCATTGCACTTGGTGATGTAAGGCTTGGATGCAGCTGCTCGGCCATGGAAACCCATTCCATGAAGCTCTCTACGCACTGTTCTTGAGCTAATCTGAAGGCCACATGAGGTTTGGAGGTCAGTAGCTATTGACTCTGCAGAAAGTTGGCGACTTCTGCTCATTGTGCGCCTCAGCATGTGTTGACCCCACTCTGTGATTTTACGTGGCCTACCACTTAGTGGCTGAGTTGCTGTTGTTCCCAATTGCTTCTACTTTGTTATAATACCACTAACAGTAGACAGTGGAATATTTAGTAGTGAGGAAATTTCATGAATGGATTTATTGCACAGGTGGCAACCTATCACGCTTGAATTCACTGAGCTCCTGAGAGTGACCCATTCTTTCACAAATGTTTGTAGAAGCGTCTGCATGCCTAGTGCTTGATTTTATACACCTGTGGCCATGGAAGGGATTGGAACACCTGAAATCAATGATTTGTAGGAGTGTCCCAAAACTTTTGACAATATAGTGTCTGTGTGTAAGCTACATTAAAAGCACTTTAGCTTTCAGCTTAACCAAAAAAAATTTGAAAAAACGGCATGAAATATTTTCACAAAAGCCAGTTATAGCTGAATAAGTTACACCTGATGGTATATTTTTACTTTATCTATTTTACTTCACCCAAACACCTTCATTGGGTTTACCATGTTTTTAAACATACTGTAAACTGAGAAACATAATTTGTAAAATAATTGTCTTTTCTTTCCTATTGTGACATATATCCGAGTAAAACAGCTTCTCAAACTAGAAAAAATGTAGGACGAGACTTGATTTTTATCCATGGGGAATTGACTGGATGGTTGTGATTTGCTATTGGTCAATCTCATGTGAGTGACAAGTTTATTTTCATGGGTGCCAGGTGTGTGAGCATATCTGTTCCCCTATAGTTCAGTATTTCCTGTAAATGTGATACGGTTATATAAGGTAATATAGTTCCAAAAGGCTAAATATAGACTTTAAAGAGCTTTTCGAATCGCATGCACAGACCAGTGTAGTTAGCCCTACAGGATAAGAGATGAAAGGATGTATTAGCTTTCCCCCATTAATGCCCATTATACATTAAGCTTCAGAGAGAGAAAAAAGTCGGATTTTGCACAAAAAGCATATTTTCAGCTTTCCCGTTGAACAAGGTAATTGTACTAAGCATTTAAATGTTGCTTCAGAATGTAATTGTGAATGTAATATCTAATATTAATAATAGCTGAATGAACAAGGCAGCTGTATGAATAGTCTTTTTCATGTGTAATCAGATACCCTCAGTTTAGGCCAGTGTCCCGCTAGCCATTTTAAACTGCAGTTACAGTTGTTTGAGAATCAGAGGAAGTCAGAAGTCACTCAGCAGGGGGGTGTTAACAGCCCAGCTGAATCTCAACATCCTCCATGTTTTAAATTATTGCTCAGTTGGTGATCTGGATGCTTGTGGAATTCAGAGATTAATCAATCAGGAGTTTATGGGGCTCTCCTCCCCTTAAACGGTTAATAAAACAAGAAAGCTGATGGCTAACAGGCTGTGCATACTAAAAAAGTGAAACTTTTTCACACTGAAACTGCTAATTACTTTGTGCTTAATGAACAAATACACATCACACACATTCACAGGTTAAATGACTCTTTGGATTGAATGCTAAAAGTCTATTGGAGTTATTTATGTATGTGTTCCTGTTATTTCGGCAAGATTCACACTGATTTTCTGTCAACATGGGGCGTTGCAGTATGTGACAGGGAAACTGAGAGACATTTCGTCGTTCAGTCTGTCAATGTTCTTCCATTCTTAATGGGTGAGCGTGACAGAATTTGGACAGATGAGGATGAGATTTTAGCAAGAAAAGTTGGTAAGTGCAACATCCGTGACTACAGTCGAGTTGTTGATATTGGGACGCCTAGCAATTTAGTCACCAGTTTGACAAAGAAACGTACGGCCAGAGTCTTAATTAAGTCCGATCCCTTACACTATAGTATTTAGTATTTAAAGTGCCCCTATTATTATTACTTTTTTCGAATATTAGCTTTCATGCAGTGTGTAATACAGCTGTTTGTGTTGTTTTAAAGATCAAGTGCACGACAAATAAAAGTATTGTCTCCTAAAAGAAAGAATTGATTCTGAACTGCTGAAACGAAGCGTTAGCAATTCCAGTCTCACTTCCTGTTTCAAACCTACACAGGTTTTGTAAAACATTTGCATGAACAACGTCTACTTCAACCCACCCTCAAACACTGTTGAGGTCTGGAAGAGTTTGGTTCGTGTTGGTGACGTCAAGAAAACTGTTTTCTGTGCTGTGGAAGCAAATCCTCTTTGCTGCACTTCCAAAGGATGAGGACTCGGGCTCGAATTGATCTGGTAAAACCGATTCCATTGTTACTGTTTGTATCACTGTGTATCAAGTGCAATTGTTAAGCAATAGACCAATCACAACAAACTTGACCATCTGACCAATCAGAGCAGAGTAGGCTCTCAGAAAAGGAGGAGTTTAAGAGACCGAATCCTGTTTCAAATCGTTTCAGACAGTGAAAAAAGAGGTGATGCTGCAATGTATGTTATGAGAAAATTCAAGTGTTTTTTTTTTTACCTTAAATGCATGTAAACCTATTGTAGGAGACTCCAAAACAAAATTAGGAGCCTTTAAAACAGCATAATAGGGGCACTTTAAAATGCTTTTTAAGATCAAATTTGAAAATATGCCCAACTTTTATACTGGTCACACACTGCCCTATTGGTTGTTGAATTGTCTGCTTTTGAATTCAAAACCAAAGAGTGTTTATAAATGCTGATTTGCAGACATTTTATAATAATGCAGATAATAATTTGAAATGAACACTCACAATGCAAAAGCTCTTCCTTAGAAATCTTGTTCAAATTTGAAAGCAGAATGCAATCCCATAATTCATTGAGTTGAGCTACAGTAAATGGCAAAAATAAAATAGTGAACTAAGCAAAATAAATATTTAAATTGTATATATTTCAACCCGTTCTCACTCCCAAAGCGTCAAAATCGGAGCCTTCCGAGTCACAATGAAGACGCTAAAGGTACCACTAGCCGTCATTTTTCAACGCGCAGGGTGCTCCATTCATTTCAATGAGAAACCTTTGGCGTCATACACAGACGCTTTCTTCCAGGGAATATCACTTACAAAACCATTCCAGTAAGAAACTACATATGGCACAGAACAACTTTCTTATTGTTTTTTTTAATTTATTTAGATGTAGAATCATGCAGGGACATTCTAAAACGCTTAACGTGAAAAACGCTTAACGTGGCTTAATGTGGTTCCACATCCGAAGATGCGCGAGATCTAGGCGAATCTAGCCGAGCATGACCTCTCATCGCACCGGCACCCAGTTTGCACGTACAAATTAGTTGCTTATATTTACAAAATGAGCCCTTTTATTGAAAATAAAGATCCATGTTTAATAAAAAAAAATTCATGAAACTAAATGAAAATGTTTAATGAAATTAGGAAATATTTAAGAGATCGTTAATTTATTTGTATACATGTGTACATACATTTTGTTCTAATGTCACAAGTAATAATATCAAGGTTTACTTAGTTTTACACGATTCTTTTGTAGTGTGGTTTTTGGTGAAGTGTACTAAAATAAATATCGTCACCTGTGCACATTCTTCTACTTCTTCTCACCACTGTTTCCTGATGGTTTATAAAACAATTACTCCGAGTCGCCCTCTGTCGTTTCAAACAATAGTACAACAGCGAGCGCGTCAAGTATAAACGCCTCGTCCGTTTGGGGAGGAGCACGCGCTCATTGTGACGCGGAACCATGCTTCAGATTTTGACGCCTTGGGAGTGAGAATGGGTTGTATATTTATATTTAATTCAGCAATTAAAATAATCATTGATAATAAATCATAATTTTCTAGTTAAAGCAGATTATTTTACCCAATATGTGTTTATGATCTGTGTTGTTGTGCTTATTAGAAAATCACCTTGTTAGCTTAACATGAAATTAATTACTCCAGAGTCCAGAGGAGCTTTCAAATTACACACTCAACCATTTCCGTTTATTAATTTAAATCAGATCTTTATTCATCAGATGAAACTTGCGAAACATACACTGAACGTTTTGACCTCCAAACGAATCTCACCTATTTGCATCTGAAAGGAACATTTAAAGGGCTCAAATAAAGATGAAAGTACAGTATTCCCTTACTGGATTTCTATGGTTCCTGCCTGAAGGCTTGTGCTCTTATTGCTTTCTTTTGGTCTGTCAGATACCCTCCTGCTCTGCTCTCACATCTCTCCTTGAGCTCTGGAATACCATAATAAAAAGATAAGAACTTGACAGAAGGATACTAAATAATAGCATTCTTAAATAAGGGCATTATGAAAAGAATGGTCTCTTTAAAAGGGATGAATGCACACATTTTTTATTTGTTAAATAAGGACATTTGGTTACACTTTATTTTAATGTGTCCTTGTTACGGTGCAATTATATATTTAAGTACTGAGCAATATTAATTAACAACATGTATTTGCTATAGGGTTAGGGTTTGGGTTAGGGTTAGTTGCATGTAATTACTGTTATTATTGTATGTAACATGTAACAAGGACACTGTAAAAAAGTGGGTTACACTGTTACAGTGTAATTATATATTTAAGTACTGGATAATATTAATTAGATATACTTACTATAAGGTTATGGTAGGATTAGGGTTTGGTTGAGGGTTAGTAATTAAGCATAATTTACTGTTATTACTATGGTAAGTACATGTGACATATGTAACTAGGACACTGTAAAATAAAATGTTACCAAAAAGTGTTATCGGACATTATGAAAAGTGTTTAAAATCATGTATACTCACATGTGATGAAGACTATACAGTCATATATGTGACCTAATAAACTATTTGAAATCAGCAAAGAAAAAAATGAAAAATATTTAGAGTTAAATAATAGTAAATGTAACTGTTATAAACAAATATAATTGTTATGTTTCTAAAGCTGTGTATAAATAAATACATTTAGATAAACAACAGTCCAAAAGTTTAGGGTCTTGAATATTTTTTCAGGTTTGTGATTTGATCAAAAATACAGTATAAACAGTAATATTGTGAAATATTCTAAATTACAGTTTTAATATATTTTAAAATGTAAGTTATTCCTGTGGAATTTTTAGCATTGAAAGGTTGGATTCTGAAATCCACTGCCGCTTCAATATATATATTAATTAAATTCATAATCAAAGACTTAATATTTATCCTCCTATCTTATTATGATGATTTCTAATGATTCATTCCAGTTATGATATTACTAAATCAATAGGACCAATGGTTGTTTCTTCCTCTATGTTTTCTAAAGTTTGTATTTGGTCTCTGAGGGGTGACTGAGGGTCTGGCCTAGGGATGGGTGATGTGTCGCTAAACACTTGATAGCAGAACTTGTTGTCGTGTGTTTGGATTTTGGAGGTATCACACACCCCTAACATGCCAGGAGTGCAGTGACTGTTTTCTCACTTACCCCGGCTTCCAGAGATGAAAATATGGATTTGTCTTTCATTTTTATATTATATTTTATTCATTTTATATTATTTCCTTTTACTGAAAGACTAAAGAATTATGGTGAATACTGTCTGTACCTTTCACTGAGAGAAAGCACGTGCTATCAGTATGTTTTGGGAAACTTTCTGGTTAGGACCAGAGCTCAACCAACTCTCCCCAACCCTGGAGAGACTGTGTATGTGTGCAATATTCTGTGTTACAGATCAGTATTGGAGGTGGATTATGGGCATCCTAAGAGATGGACTTGTTGTTCTGGGCAAGATGGCGCCTGCTCCAGACCTGGAAGGTCACTACATGCCTAATTCCGGGGTGAAAGCATCAACAAGTGATCTATGGACACGTGCATCTGATTAACTGACAATGTGTGATAATTTACCATGACTGTTCATTTTCTCTGAGCCAATCAGAATCATTCAACTTGCAGTAATGACGTAGCTAGACCTTGAAAGCAGTATAACTGTTGAGAAACTATATGTACGATAGACGGGGAGAGAGGGAGCACGGCCTACAAACTCCTTGTGAGACTTGAAGCTGGCTTCTGCTGATGAAACTGCAAACTATTCTTCAGTAAATTTTTCTTTAATTAATTGCACTCCTGACTCTTGGTCTTCATTTTTTACTATTGGTCCTGGGTCCTAAACTGTTACCCCAACAGCATCATTACTCCAGTCTTCAGTGTCACGTGATCCTTCAGAAATAATTTCATATGTTGAAAAGAGTTTTTCTGCTTAATATTTAACTGAACTTAACTTTTTTTCAGGATTCTTTGATGAACATAAAGTTCAAAAGAACTGCATTTATGTGATATATACTTTTTTGGTAACAATGTAAAAGTCTTTACTGTCACTTTTGATCAATTTAATGCATCGTTGATGAATAAGCATTTTAATTTCTATAAAAAAAAATCTTACTGACTCCAAACTTTCAAATGGTAGTGTACATCAATACATGTATATTGTGCGTTGCAGTGTATCCAGACATATAAAATTGTTTATGTACATGTTACATGCAAATAATTACAAATTCATTTATTATGATCCGGGTGGGTAAGCAGAATCAAAAAAGCAGGAGTCCACAGAATCGTTTCTCTTCTACCCTGCTCTCTCCACCTCCTGTCTAAAGTCTCCTCAGGGTCTTGTCTTATAGCTCTGTGGGTTCTGCTGTGCCTCTGTGCGTCCCTGTGCCTCAGGCCCAGTTCAGCCCTGCTCTGTGGGCAACAATACTGAAGAACAGCAGGTTTCAGACTTGATATGTGGCTGCTTGTGTAATCAAACTGTCCCTGGCCAATACAACAATGCTGAAGGGTTTTTTCATGACCTCTCTCTCTGATCGGCTTTCATAAAAAGAGTGTGACTTCAGGCAGAATGCACTTTTTGACAGATGACATTGTAGCTTTTACAATATAGTTTGATTTATTGTGCAATTTTATAACTCTTCAAATATGCAAGTGGGTCAGGCTTGAATGTCAAAGGCAGAAACTTAAAGATACAGTTCTTGTAAACTGTAAACGGAATGAATTATTACACATCACCAACTAACCGATAAACTTGAATGCCCTACTGTGCATTATGAGAGATGGTAGCACAATATCTTCAAGCCACTGGTATTTATGAAATATTTATGTGTAAGCTGGCCATTGTAAGCATGAGTTCAGAAAAACTAAAAGCACCGGAGCTGTTAAGTGACTGACATTTTAATCAGAATAGCCCTTTTAACAAACAAACCCACATATCTCCTTTGTGTCCGGGGTACCGGTGACATTTTCATTCATAATTCTGTTGTTTTGGGCTTTTACAGTGAGATAAAAGCCTTCTTGAATTGTTGTGTGCACCCACTTAATCAATAGTACGGTGGCCGAGAGAGCTCAACGCGCTGCAAATGAAGAAAACAAATGCAAATAGAAAAAACACCAGCAAATAAAGAAAACATCTTCATCAGTTTGACAACGCACGCGCTGCAAAAGTTCACAACTCATGCATATACAAAAACGTGCTGCAAAAGTTCACAACACATGCAAATACAAAAACGCGCTGCAAATACTCACAACAACACATGCAAATACAAATACGCGCTGCAAATAGCACATACCAGGCCCCTTCTGCGATGTTCTGAATGATGATGATGATGATTAGGCTACTTTTAAAATTAAATTAATATTTTAATTTGCCCTGCAATAATTTATAGCACATCACACATAACTGACACGCTGTAATACAATTAGCTAACTCCTCATTTAAAAAACAAAACAAAAAAACAACTTGTTTAACACCTACATCTCTTCTCATTTTTTTTAACTACGGGCCACAAGGGAAGTATTAAGAAATTAATTAAGGTTAAATAATTATCAGAACATGTTGAAGTAGAGCTCTTATCGAGTTTTTAGTTTCACTTTCTGCAGTGAATAATTGACTGGGATTTGAGACATAAAATCAAGTAAATTATTTTAAAATATATGATTTATTATTAATAATTTATTAATAATATTTTTTAACGCAAAATAAATTGTCCTGGCGCCGGGACTGGCACAGACCACAACGAAAGTAGGAAACACCAATAAGTGACGTACCTGGCTGGGATCGCTGGCTTGGATTGTTCAATGTTTACTCATCAGTGGTGCACCTGAAAGGTGAGTTTTTTTGTTCATCTTAACATTCTGATCGTATGTGCATTATGAACAGGCCTATTTGCAGCACGTTTTTGTATTTGCATGTGTTGTGAGTATTTGTAGCACGTTTTTGTATTTGCACATGTTGTGAGTATTTGCAGGTTTCTGTATTTGCACGTGTTGTGGACTTTTTTTGTGTTGTGGACTTTTGCAGCACGTTTTTTTATTTGCATGTGTTGTGTATATTTGCAGCATGTTTATGTATTTGCATGTGTTCAAGTCAAGTCAAGTCAGGTCAACTTTATTTATATAGCGCTTTTTACAATGCAGATTGTTTCAAAGCAGCTTCACAGTGTTAAACAGGAAAATAATGCAACCGAATTTGATTCGGCTGTACAGCCGCTCTGGAGAAAACGGTGATGTCATCTAGCTCATATCAATTATCATATATATTAATGTAATGTAGTTGACATAGTTAATTTAGTTTAGTAATTACATTTATTTGGATATTTATTTGAAAATTTAGTGTCCCCAACTGAGCAAGCCAGAGGCGACAGTGGCAAGGAACCAAAACTCCATCAGGTGTCCTAATGGAGAAAAATAAACCTTGGGAGAAACCAGGCTCAGTCGGGGTGCCAGTTCTCCTCTTCCCAATTAACAAACAGTGTATGATTATTATTTTGGCAGCCTTACAGGTCAGAAGTCATATTAGAATATTCGAAAGATCGGAGGCATCACGCCGGAGACGGGTTTATTGAGGATGCCATGTCGATGAGCAATTTCAGAGGGTAGACTAACTGACACAGTCTCTGCAGTCACTTCAGGGATGAGTTGGTCATGTCCAGGCGCAGGTCCACCATCTGATCTGGATACGGCCTGGATCCGGCTGACTGCGGTAAACCTCGGGATAAACAGAGAGACTAACATTAGCGTAGATGCCATTCTTCTTATGATGTAACGAGTGCATCAGGTGTTTTGGGAAGTGTTCCCAGTTTCGGCTGACCTAGTTAATGCAGCCTAACAATCATTTAACTGATTTGAATAAAATATAAATTAAAAATGTTTTATGTGTATTCCATAGTAAAGAGATGTGTTTTTAGTCTAGATTTAAACTGACAGACTGTGTCTGCTTCCCGAACAATGCTAGGAAGGCTGTTCCAGAGTTTAGGTGCTAAATAGGAAAAGGATCGACCACCTGCAGTTGATTTATTTTGATATTCTAGGTATTATCAACTGGCCAGAGTTTTGAGACCGCAAAAGACGTGATGGAGTATAATGCGTTATGAGCTCGCTCAAGTACTGGGGAGCTAAACCATTTAGTGCTTTGTAAGTAATTAGCAAGATTTTAAAATGTATGCGATGTTTAATAGGGAGCCAGTGCAGTGTTGACAGGACCGGGCTAATATGGTCATACTTCCTGGTTCTAGTAAGAACTCGAGCTGCTGCGTTTTAGACCAGCTGCAGTTTATTTATTAAGCGAGCAGTGCAACCACCCAGTAGAGCATTACAATAATCTAGCCTTGAGGTCATGAACGCATGAACTAACTGTTCAGCATTTTGCATTGAAAGCATATGCCGTAATTTAGATATATTTTTAAGATGGTAGAATGCAGTTTTACAGATGCTAGAAACGTGGCTTTCAAATGAGAGATTGGTATCAAAGAGCACACCCAGGTTCCTAACTGACGACGAGGACTTGACAGAGCAGCCATCAAGTGTTAGACAGTATTCTAGGTTACTACATGTGGAGTTTTTTTGTCCAATAATTAAAAATTCTGTTTTTTCTGAATTAAGTTGCAGGAAATTACTAGTCATCCAATTTTTTATATCATCTATGCATTCCGTTAATCTTGTGAATTGGTAAGTTTCGTCAGGGCATGAAGAAATATAGAGCTGAGTATCGTCAGCATAACAATGAAAACTAACGCCATGCTTCCTAATGATATCTCCCAGTGGTAGCATGTACAGGGTGAAGAGCAACGGTCCTAGCACTGAGCCCTGCGGTACTCCATACTGGACTTGTGATCTGTGTGACATCTCTTCGTTTACTGCTACAAACTGATAACGGTCAGATAAGTATGATTTAAACCATGCCAATGCAATTCCACTAATGCCAACATAATTTTCGAGTCTATTCAAAAGAATGTTGTGGTCGATAGTATCGAATGCAGCGCTAAGATCGAGTAACACTAACAGAGATATACAACCACGATTGGATGATAAGAGTAAATCATTTGTAACTCTAATGAGAGCAGTCTCAGTACTATGATACGGTCTAAATCCTGATTGGAAATCCTCACAGATACCATTTCTTTCTAAAAAGGAGCATAATTGTGAGGACACTGCCTTTTCTAGTATTTTTGACAGAAAGGGTAGATTTGAGATTGTCCTGTAATTGACTAATTCTGTAGGATCAAGTTGCGTTTTTTTAATAAGTGGTTTAATAATAGACAACTTAAATGTTTTCGGTACATATTTTAGGATATGTACCGAAAACATTTAAGTTGGCTATTATTAAACCACTTATTAAAAAAAAAGAATCAAGGTTCTCAGAAGTCAAGGATGAATTAATAATATTAAGAAGAGGATCTATGACCTCTGGAAGCATCTCTTTTAGTAGTTTAGTCGGTATAGGGTCGAGCATACATGATGTTGATTTTGATGAATTAACGAGTTTAGCCAATTCTTCTTCTCCTATAGCAGTGAATGAATGTAATTTTTCCTCAGTGACACAATGCACTGTCTGATATAGTAGTAGATGGCTGCATGGTTATAATTTTTTTCCTAATATTATCAATCTTACAAGTAAAGAAGTTTATAAAGTCATTACTGCTGTGCTGTTGGCAGACATCAGAAGTTGAAGCTTTATTTTTGGTTAATTTAGCCACTGTATCGAATAAATACCTAGGGTTGTGTTTGTTTTCTTCTAAGAGAGTCGAGAAATAAGCAGATCTAGCAGTTTTTACGGCCTTTCTGTATGAAATCATGCTCTCTTTCCACGAAATGCGAAAAACTTCCAGTTTTGTTTTCTTCCAGCTGCGCTCCATTTTTCTGGCTGCTGTTTTAAGGGCCCGGGTGTGCTCGTTGTACCACGGCGTTGGACTATTTTCTTTAATCTTCTTTAAGCGCAGAGGAGCAACTGTGTCTAAAGTGCAGGAAAAGAGAAAGTCAATCGTTTCTGTTGCAACATCGAGTACCTCTAGGCTATCTGGGATGCTGAGGAGATGAAACTGATGAGGAAGTTTATTTACAAAGAAATCTTAAGTCGCAGCAGTGATAGTCCTGCCATATTTGAAGCGAGGGGACGGCTTTGCAGCCTTTGCTAAATTAAGTATACATGATACTAGGTAATGATCTGAGATGTCATCGCTCTGCTGCAGAATTTCAAAGGCATCAACATTTATTCCATGTGACAATATTAGGTCTAAAGTATGATTACGGCGATGAGTGGGTCCTGATACGTGTTGCCTAACTCCAATAGAGTTTAGAATGTCTCTAAATGCCAATCCCAATGCGTCTTTTCATTGTCTACATGGATATTAAAATCACCAACAATTAGGACTTTATCTGTAGCCAGTACTAACTCTGATAGAAAATCAGCGAATTCTCTGGTAAAGTCTGTATTGTGCCCTGGTGGCCTGTATACAGTAGCCAACACAAATGTTAAACGGGATTTATCAATTTCACTACATAACGTTACGTAAAGCACCAAAACTTCAAAGGAATTATATTTGAAACTAGACTTCTGAGTAATACTGAAGATATTATTATAAATTATAGCAACACCTCCCCCTTTACCTTTCAGACGCGGCTCGTGTTTATAACAATAATCTTGTGGGGTGGACTCATTTAAAGTAATGTAGTCATCAGGTTTTAGCCAGGTTTCACAGCACATCTAGATTATTATCTGTAATCATATCATTAACAATAAGCGTTTTTGAGGAAAGAGATCTAATATTCAGCAGCCCAAGCTATCATTTGTTCATCTGTATTATATCTGTTGTTTATTTGTTGGACATCAATTAAATTTTTACCGTTGAATAGTTTTGGTGTTTTTTTGTATTTACTAATTCGTGGAACAGACACAGTCTCTATGTGATAATATCTAGGTGAAAGAGTCTCTATGTGCTGGGATTTATCTGACTTCTGTGACGTGAGACAGCTAGCAGACAGTCAGTTAAGCCAGTCCGTCTGCTTCCTGACCTGGGCCCTAGTTAGTCAAGGTTTAGCTTTAAGACTATGTGCCAAATTACTAGAGAGAAGAGCGGCACCACCCCAGGAGGGATGGATACCATCTCTTTTCAACAGGTCAGGTCTTCCCCAAAAGCTTTTCCAATTGTCTATGAACCCTATGTTATTTTGCAGACACCACTTAGACAACCAACCATTGAGTGATGATAGTCTGCTAAGTATCTTATCACTCCTTTTAACGGGGAGGGGACCAGAGCAATAAACGCTATCTGCCAACGTACTTGCGAGTTCACACACCTCTTTAATGTTAATTTTGGTGATCTCCGACTGGCGAAGTCGAACATCATTAGTGCCGACGTGAATAATAATCGTAGAGAATTTACGATTAGCATTAGCCAGCACTTTTAAATTTGCTTTGATGTCAGGCGCTCTGGCTCCCTGTAAACATGTGACTATGGTGGCTGGTGTCTCTATTTTCACGTTCAGTGTAATAGAATCGCCAATAACCAGGGCACTTTCAACAGGATTCTCAGTGGGTGCATCACTGAGTTGGGAGAACCTGTTTGATGTTCTAATCGGAACGGAAGAGTGGTTTTTTGATCCGCAACTATGCCGTCTCACCGTCACCCAGTTGCTCTGCTGCACGGGCTCTACAGCCGGAACCAAACAATGTACAGAGTTCAATAAGCTAGTCGCATCCAAAGCAGTGTCTAAAGCTGTTACATTCTCACTACTCTCAAATAAAGTCTGGATGCGTGTCTATAATTCTGAAATCTTCTCCGTCAGCCTGACTATCTCCTTACATTTATCACATGTGAAGCCCTGTTCACCAACGGAGACAGATATACTAAACATGAAACATGTAGTGCAGGTGACAGTAAAAGGAGAAGAAGACATGGCCTACCGTATTTGTTGATTAATACAACTTACCACAGTTGTTTGATGGAGTCTATTTACTAATCCAACTCACCACAGTTGTTTAATGAACTCAGAAAACAAGAGACCCGAGTGCAGAGATGGCAAGCTAACAGGCTAGCGAAATGCTAACACGTGATAGTGATTTAGATTAAAAAGCTAGCGATGTCAGATTTAATGTGGTAGGCAATATTAGACAATATATGTTGATGGGTAAGTTGTATTTAGCAGTTCAAACAACAGCACAGCAACGAGGCAGACAGGAGCAATCGATCAGCATCAATCGATCAGCAGCAGCAATGTTGTGAGTATTTGCAGCACGTTTCTGTATTTGCATGTGTTGTGAGTATTTGCAACGTGTTTCTGTATTTGCATGTGTTGTGAGTATTTTCAGCGCGTTTCTGTATTTGCATGTGTTGTGAGTATTTGCAGCACGTTTCTGTATTTGCATGTGTTGTGAGTATTTGCAGCACGTTTCTGTATTTGCATGTGTTGTGAGTATTTGAAGCGCGTTTCTGTATTTGCATGTGTTATGGACTTTTGCAGCGCATGTGTTGTCAAACTTATGAAGATATTTTCTTTATTTGCTGGTGTTTTTTCTATTTGCATGTGTTTTCTTCAGGTGGAGCGCCTTGAGCTCTCTCGGCCACCTCGGCCCGTAATAGGGTTGAACAAACTCAAATAATATAAGTGATTGACCTAGTGAAATTAAGTTGATAAAAAGTAATAAATTACTGTTTGCTTGTTACAGCCACATGTTTGGAACAGTAATGTTAAATGAAGACACATGGGAATGGAGTAATAAACAGGCCAGGTTCCTTATAGTTTCATTTTATTATTTTTATTAAGTGGAAAGTTGGCTGTCTCTTTACGTTATTTCATTAGGGTAGCAGAAAGTATTGCATATCGAATTGTGCATATTCAATAGTGCCACCCTTTGTTTTTTATATTCACTTATTTATCACTGCACCCTTTTAATGAAGACTTCGGTAGGCAGAATTCTAGATAGCGCTATCAATATTTATTGTCTATCTATTTGTCATATTGTTTTCATGATACATTGCCAGCATTGCCAATATTGAAAAACAGTAATTACATCTAAGATTATGGTGGACAGAAAAAAACTGAACAGGATTTTTCTCTCTAAAAGTGTGTTGTGTCAGTTTGTGTTATACAGCTACAGAAGCATTATGCTTCTGTGTTTAGCTGCCTGAATATGATACAAAATACAGCAAGATATCTAAGATGACCCCACTGTAAGTTTGTTTTGAACCAATTCATGCATTTATTTATGTTTGTTTATGGTTTTAAATTATATGCAATAGCATGATGTGCATGTTTGCCAATTACTTTGGCATAAAGAAAATACCATAACTTTTTGCACTTTATAGAAGCACACATAGCTTGACATTAACTTTTTTGATCACCAGCCACTGTGGCTAGTGGTTTTCCAAGGTTACTTACCACTCAGCATTTTCACTGGCCACACTTTTGACATTGATACCATGGGGGAAAACTGCCATATAGATATTTGTAATATTATTGTTTGTTTGTTAATTTAAAACATAACTGACTGTGTTTCCATGAATTACGCGCATTTGTGACATTATTTTGTGTGTATTGGACTGTTTATAAGCAGTGAAAAATAACTCGATTTAGTACTGAGAGGCGGCTTTATGTGCGCACACTTTGGTTGTGAGCACCAAATCTGCAGGAATGAGTAAAATTATGTGCAATACACGCAATCCCACACCAAAATTCAAGCCCTGTAACACCAACAGTATTCATCCAGAGCAAATAAAACGAGTGAGTGAGGGGAGGCGGGTTTGTGTGTCAACTCGCTGTCAGAGAGATGAGAGAGTGCAGCTGGTATCGTGTATCTATTCTGCAGAAAATGAGTATTGGAAGTGTATTGAAAAATCGAAAGGCTACAATTGAAAAATGTATAGGCTATATTATCAAATTCATCCCGCCAAAGTGGCTATACACTGTAAAAAAAAAAAATCATTGGTTTAACTGAAAAAAGTAAGTTGGTTGCCTTAAAATTTTTAGTTAATTGAAATTAAATATTGAGAAACTCAAAATATTATGTTATCTGAACCACATTAATTATCTAAGTTGATTTGACAAAAGATAAAAAATTGTGAATCATGAAAATAGTTTTTTACAGTAAAGTGACTGTGTTATACTGCTGAAATCCACCCGCATTTGGCGAGTTGGTGGGTGTTAATGTCAATCCCTGGAGCACATAACATGAAGAACACCATAATGCATAAGTCAAATAGTGAATGTTTAATAATGAATCTCTAATTTATTGATAAAGATTCTCATTACCAAACAGTAGTAAATATAAACATAGTTTGTTTACATGGCTAAACAGAATATTATATAATTCAGTGAAACATGAAATTGGGAAAATTCATATACTGCTCAAAAGTTTGGGGTCAGTAAGATTTTTTAATGTTTTGAAAGAAGTCTCTTATGCTCACCGAGGCTGCCAAGGTTTAAACAGGTTTGGTATTCATTGATTTTTAATCTTTTTTTAATTTAATCTTCAAAAGAATTCTAGCAAAGGTTCTTAATCACTTTTAATGCCTCTTACAGGTTTCATTAGTGTGCCATACCTGAACATCCAATAAAACAAGCCTGAGATCATGGCGCCCTGTCATGTGACTGTCAATCTGAGAGTATTGTATCGCCTACCTGTCCTTGCCAATCTCCTCTGGGTTTTATTGCGACAAGGTGGCATGTTTCTGTTTGAGCAGAAGCTTCATCACCCATGAATAAAGCACATGCATAAAATGCAGGTTTAACTCTCATTAGCTCTGATGGATAACCTCCCACGTGCGCACACATCCTCCCCTTTCAATGTGTCAGTTTTATATGTCAAACCACTGCTGTTCGTAACACCAACTCGCCTCCATTATTGACCCACAATGGGGAACCACAACATACTGTGTCCCATCTGTGTTAAACTTAATATGGCTAGTCTAATGAGAGCCTTGCCTACTACTCTGTATATACCTTGCATACTCTGGACTGAAGTGCTCAAATCAGAGCAGGGGTTTTGAAACTGGGGTCCAGGGACCCCAAGGGGGCCGTAAGGAAGTTCTAGAGGATCCATGGAAATGTTTAGAGAAAAATAGTGTAAAAAATTCACAAATGAGAAAAATGAGACCTCCTCGCACAAGGATGATCATATCCGAGGGTCCTTGGCAGGCCCCTAGTTTAGAGAAACTACTATAACAGATGATAAAAGACTTCCATTTCAGTCTAAAATCACGTCGAATACAGACGTGCTCTCTTCCCAGGGAAGGATACCATATTTTATAGCCTTGATGAAGGTGATGACACTATTCATTTATGCAATTCATTAATTGCTGTCCAATTACAGCCATGTCAAACTTAACACGTCTCAAATTGAAGAGTACACGGTGTCCTCAGTGGAATTAATTTTTTAATGATATGTCAATAAAAGTGCAAGAGTCATGTGACCCAGCTCTGCAGGAGAGTAGAGGTGACGGATGATGAATGAGCACACAGGAAGAAGATATTAAACAGACACAAGAAAGCAAGCATGTAGGCCTATACATAACTGCCAGCAATAACATATATGCTGTTTAAGATTATACATGAAATAAGTGAACTGCAATATTTTAAAAGAATAAGTCCTAACATAAATGACACTCAATGGACCCTTTTCACATTTCCAGGGTTCCCAGAAGTGGAAGTCTGCTGAACAGGAGACGACTCAAATATATATTTTTTAATTCCCATTTGCTCCAGTAGCAAAATAAATAAATACATTATAGCATTTCCACGACTCACCGAAAAAGGGAAAAAATATTGAGAGACTGATTACAGCAGTCAGAAGATAGAATGATGTGAAATTTGCTGTCACTCCCTCAGCCGGTGTATTAGAAACACCCTTGCAGCAGCTTTAATTATTTTTTTGTAATTAACTGCCCAGTTCATATAACACAAGTAGGCCTATAGCATTTTAAATGTGTAAAAAGTACCCTTGCAAAGTACCCTTGCAAATCTTCCTGGCCTTCCTTCCTATATATATATAGGGCAAACACCACAAAAATAACAGCATATACAAGTTTGGAATAACAATAGCAGTAAATAATTTGGCTGGAGCCATTTCATTTTTCCTTAAAAAGTAATTTGTACTTGCTTTTTGCTTACTTTTATGTTTATAATTATTTTATATCTTGAAATATATAACTTGAATCTAGTACTACTAGTATAGCATTCAAGACACATCTGTCCCAGTTTCCCATCTTTCTCTTGTACCCAAACTCCCTCTCCTCAGGCACTTAGATTAATAACAGTTGTGTCCACTGGGACTTTCTACCAGACCGAACTCTCCAAAACAGTGGATTCTAGAACAAAATAGCAGCTTTTCCCAACAGTAAGCTGCCATCTTGTCAAGAACCCAAATGAGCACCAACCACCCAAGGGCTAGACCACAGCGGAGCTCCACACACAGAGTCGTGTCTAGTCCTGCAACTGATACAAGATGAATGCTATTTGGATCCTCGTACTAGCAAACTCTGCCATAGATATGCTAAAAAATAGCAAGTATTCCGAATTCAGCAGAAGTTTCTCTCTGTATTGTAACGTGACAATAGCAAGTAAGTCAAAAATGTTTTGTGTATTATTTAATTTCCACCTTTTAGTTTGTGAAGGCCATGCTGATAATGAGTTGATAGGCTTTGTAATGAGGAGTATTCCCACACTGTGATTATTCTTTTCATACTAAGCTCTGTTAGACATATGCATTCAATTTATTATAATATTCTAGTTAGCGTTCTTTCTTTTATACCTTCCAGCACGCACAGCTTCTAGAGTCAAACAATACAGCATAATGAATATTTTAATCCCTCACTCAATTACAAACTTTACTTTTGAATGGAATATTTGGGGAAAAAGTTAAAAGAAAGAGAACAGTTTGAGTGTCCAAATGAGTGTTGGTTAAAAAAAAGTAAATTGCTAATTGTTTTCTCCAATGGAATTACTTCACTGTTAATTCTATGAATAATAATTAATTATTATATAATTATTACGTTACTTTTCTAAGCCTGGCTTTAGGAACATGTTTCTATAATCATGAGACAACAGTAAATTAGTCATATTGCCGTTTCCAGCAATCAGTATTATACGACTAAAATATATTTTTTGTCCTCTCGCAATAAGTCATTCCAGAAATCATGGTGACGGATGTTGGTAGGTTTGCAAATAAATAACGAATAAAGATCTGTCTCATCTTCTGTCCAAACATACCGCGCCATCTTTAAAGAATGATCAGTGCCAGGTGACCTGTAAATGTGAAAAAAACTGTTTCCATTGCAGTTTTGTGAAATATTCCTTTTTCGAAATGCCTGAAATACCACCTCATGTGAGCGTAAACACTTTTTTGCAATATATGGGAGTTTTTGTGAAATTGAAATTTTTCCTTTGGGCGTATTTTCAGTTCAATTTCAATTTACGCAATTTGAAGGGTAATGGAAATGCAGCTAGTGATATACAGTATAAATATACAGTATATAGGTTAAGCTACATCATTACGCCAGTAGGTGGTGACAAATGACCGTCTTTGACTGATTGATTCAAAAACACTGATTCATTTAGGAAGTTATAGTGAGTCATTGAATCGTTACCTCAAAAGTGTTTTTCAAGAACACAGATTCATTCAAAACTTATGAAGATTAACAAATTTAGAAGATTAACAAAACCTATACTACGGGGCTGTTGAATGCTTGAATCTGATTGGTTTACGAACGTTCTAGGGTGTGCAATTATTTTCAGGGAAACCATATAACCTCGCCAAATGATTTCAGTTATTTCAAAACTCCTTACAGCCAACAACATATTTGCACAAAACTTTTACGATATTTTCTAAATGTCAATAAAAAACTATTGCGAAATGACGGCATTTCCATTATCCAATGTTATGCTAAACTAAAACGTACTTTTTTCCTCTGGCGATAAGTCATTCCAGAAATGGCACTAGCCATTATTTTTAATCGAAGGAGACATAGGTGGGTTATTGCCAATGCAATATTTTTTGCGATATATGGGAGTTTTTGTTAAATTGACGTGGTTCCATTGAATTAGCGATTTTTTAATTACAATACAATACAGTATCCAAACATCCTATTCTGTAGGTTAAGCTACATCATTATGCTGGTAGGTGGCGACAAATGACCGTCTTTGACTGATTCATTCAAAAACACAGATTTATTCAGGAAGTTATAGTGAGTCATTGAATCATTACCTCAACAGTGTATTTCAAAAACACAGATTCATTCTGAAACAAAACAAGTGACTGTCCTTAAGAATGGAGCCAAAAAAGCCATTGCTCATGCGTCGCTGAAGCTTGCAGTGTAAATAGGCGTCACAGATCAACTTACGACGAAATAACCCAAAAGCCCCACAGCAAAAACACACAACTGGTAAAGAGCTTTATATGTTTTACAAGGTTTACAGTAACAGAAGATTAACAAAACCTATACTACAGGGCTGTTGAATGCTTGAATCTGATTGGTTTACGAACGTTCAAGGTGTGCAATTATTTTCAGGGAAACCATATCATCTCGATTTCAGTTATTTCAAAACTCCTTACAGCCTACAACAGCAAAAGAACCAAAACCCACAACGACACTGAATCCACTCAAACGCACACACACATACAGTACAGACACACGCTCTCACAGAAACGTGTTGTCAGCGCTGCTCTGACGATTTTATCAGTAAAATAGTTTAACAACTTAAAAGCTACAAGACATTTCTCACTAGTGATGTAATAATAGCTCTGTTCTTGGAGAAGATAAACGCACAGTTTTGCTATTAGTAGAGACGCTATTAGTAGAGATTTTTCGAATAATTCAACGGTCCGTCGTCAATTACTCCTTTCAAAGTCATCTATACAGTATATTGTATATAGGCTATTAAATATTGTAAGTCTAGTGTGCACCATCTGTTAAGACAGGAATATAATGATGAACCGACTCACACCAGTGAATATTAAAATCCATTACTGGGCATTCCATGCCCACCACCCACATTCATTAAAGCTCAGGGAAAATAATGAAAGCAATTTGCGGTTCCCTAGAAGCATCAAGCACAACATGCCCATCTCTTTCAAAATTTGTGAACTGTTTATTTGTCACGGCTGTAAATTATGCATATTTCTCTTTATAATGCTCTGGAGCCTACTTGGCAAATATTACATTATGAAGAGGTGCATCTTTCCACTGAATCACTCACATTATACTGATGGCATCACCTTTAGACTCTCCAAGAGGGTCATATTTTCCTAAGACTCAATCTGGCTTCGGAAACAGTTGATGCGGCCGGTGACTGCTGGGAAAAAAATTGTAAATTATTCGCTCTGCCATACAAGAATGATTTTTCATTTTTTCCTGGTTAAATATTTTCTTTGATGGAAGCAAGTGCACACATATATTCACACATCACATAATCAACAAATCACTCTAAGTGCATAGCTGCTTTCCCCAATACTCCTTGTGAAAGTAATTAGGCCTTAATTCCTCCCGGGTGGTGATAAAGGTAGCATATAAATGACAGCCTATGAGGCTTCCAAATCATAGATTGTTGTCACTTAAGAAATAATAGATTTTCCCAGATCAGGAGAGGGATGAATATTTATGGGGTGAGGAATTTATTAAAAGCCACTTTATATTCTCCCTTTTGCTTGATTGCCTCTCATGGAGAGAGAGCGAGGCTGTGTTGATCTTAAAGCATACACTGACTGAATTAATGGACTCGTGTTAGAGAAAAAATATCTGTGGAAAAGCAAAGACAGAGTATGTGACAGTGATTGCAAATAATTTACATTTTTGCTAATTGGAATGAACAGCATCTTTCCTAAAACGTGTACTGATGTTAGGGTCGGCACAGTGAAAAATAGAATGTAATTTTAACGGATTCCACTGAAGGCGAGCGTAGTTGAACCAAAGTTTTATTGAGAGCGAGAACAGAGACTAAATAAACAAGACTTGACACTACATGAACAGAAACAACTCACCAACAGAGGTGACACAGACAATACCTGACAAAGACGCATGGCAAACATGAGGGCTTAAATACACTAATGGCTAAACAAGACACCTGTGAACAAAAGACAATGAACCAATGGCAACATGACACAAGAGACTAGGGAAGCACAGGACCACATGAGGGCACAATGGAATCACATGACAAAACAGGAAACATGACATTGAACACAACAAAATAAGAACATGAAACAAAACCAAGACACTAGACATTACAGATCTCTCTATGGGCGGCTCCTGACGCCCAACAAAAAAACAAAACATAAAGTCCAAGAGGGTGGTGGAGCAGAGGAGGTCTTGGGGGAGGGATGGTGGGCCAGGCCCGTGCAGGGGGACAGGACATGGAACTGGTAGTTCAGGAAGCCATGGCGGCGCAGGCAGTTGAGGAAGCCATGGTGGTGTCGGCAGTTCAGGGGGCCAGAGAGGCACAGCCTCCGTGGCCTTAGCCAGGTACCTACTGCCCCCACCGCCCCAAAACATTTTCTTGGGAAAAGCTATGGGGTCATGGCCTGGAGCCATCTCTGGATGCTGGTCAGGGGCTGGAGCCATCTCTGGTCGCTGGTCAGCGGCTGGAGCCATCTCTGGACGCTGGTTAATGGGCTGGAGCCCTCTCTGGATGCTGGTCACGGGTTGAAGCCCTCTCTGGACGCTGTATGTGGACATGCTCAGACAAATAATAGTCCTCTGCCTCCCCGACCGTGAAACTTGAACCACATAGAAACAAAATAAAGTCAATATACAGACAGTGTACAAGGGTGTTCTACCGAGGGCATGATCATGTCCAATCCAAAACGAAAACACCTTTTAAGTTGAATCTCGTCCCTCTGCAAATAATCCATGAAACAAAAAATCCTTCACATAATCCTCAATAGCTCTTCCCGCTTGACAAAGATTCAAGAGCTGAGAAACTGCTGGGTCCATTTTGTAGAAGGTCTAGTATTCTGTAACGGATTCCACTGAAGGCGAGCATAGTTGAACCTAAGTGCAGTTTCATTGAGAGCGTGAACAGATACAAAATAAACAAAAAACTTGACAAAGCTTGACTTGATACTACATGAACTAAACTTGAACAGAAACAAAACTCACCCACAGAGATTACAAAATAATAGACAAAGACGCATTGGCAAACATGAGGGCTTAAATACACAAGGACTAATGACTAAACAAGACACCTGTGAACAATCAAAATAAGAACATGAAACATGAACATGAACATGAAACAACAAAACCAAGACACTAGACATTACAGTAATAATGTAAATATGTGCATATGCTAGAGAAAGCAATTAAACATTAAAGGCTAAGTATAAGTTAATAAAATTGCATAAATTAATAAATTCCATTATCCCTCTGTTTAATTATATAAATTGTCAGGGCTCAGGTTTGATCTCTCTTTTTTCTCCTGCATGAGTCTTTGTCTGCATCTGAAATTGCATATTTCCCTGCTATCAAGTCAAGTAAAGTCAAGTCACCTTTATTTATATAGTGCTTTTACCAATACAGATTGTTTCAAAGCAGCTTTACATTGATAACAAGAAAATAATGCAACAAAGTTTGTTTTGGCTGTACGGCAGCTCTAGAAGAAAATAGTGTCATTGTCCAGCTTAAGTAAGTTCAGTGTTGATTCATTTCCGTTGTAAAAATCATTAGTTTTTAATTTAGTTCATTTATCTATACAGCAGCTCTGGAGAAAACAGTGATGTCATCATCCAGCTCAGATCAGTAATATTGTTGAATATTAAGTGTCCCCGCCTAAGCAAGCCAGATGCGACAGTGGCACGAAACCCAAAATCCATCAGGAGACTGAATGGAGAAAAAAAACATGGGAGAAATCAGGCTCAGTCGGGTGCCAGTTCTCCTCTGGCCAACAAACGAACAGTACATGATTATGATTCAGGTCATATGTCAGAAGTCAGATTGGATCGGAAATATTTAATCTAGTTCCATCTGGTTGAAGATCGGATTCATCATGCCGGTAAGGAGATGGGTTTGTTGAGGATCTGTGTTGAGGGCTGTCGTGTCGATGAGGCCTTCATAGGAGATAGTCTAGTTGACACGCTCTTCAGGACAGCGTTTTGGTTAACACTTCATGTCTAGGCGCAGGTCCTCCATCTAATCTGGATACGGCCCGGATCTGGCTGACTATGGTAAACCTTGGGATAAACAGAGAGACTAATATTAGCGTAGATGCCAATCTTCTTAACATGTAACAAGTACATCAAATGTTATATGAAGTGTTTCAGTTTCCGGCTGAACTATTATATGCAGCCTAACAAAAATTATTTGAATAATACAAATTTATAATGTGTCATGTGTATGCCAGGTTAAAGAGATGTGTTTTTTAATCTAGATTTAAACTGACAGAGTGTGCCTGCTTCTTGAACAATGCTTGGAAGACTGTTCCAAAGTTTAGGGGCTAAATAGGAAAAGGATCTACCGCCTGCAGTTGATTTTGATATTCTAGGTATTATCAACTGGCCAGAATTTTGAGATTGCAATAGACGTGAAGGACTATAATGCATTAAGAGCTCGCTCAAGTACTGGGGAGCTAAACCATTTAGTGATTTGTAAGTAATTAGCAAGATTTTAAAATGTATACGATGTTTAACAGAGAGCCAGTGCAGTGTTGACAGAACCAGGCTAATATGGTCATACTTCCTGGTTCTAGTAAGAACTCTAGCTGATGCGTTTTGGACCAGCTGGAGTTTGTTTATTAAGCGGGCAGGGCAACCACCCAGTAGACCAGAACATATGTCGTAGTTTAGATATATTTTTAAGATGGAAGAATGCGGTTTTAAAGATGTGGCTTTCAAATGAAAGATTGGTATCAAAGAGCACATCCAGGTTCCTAACCAACAACGATTGAAAGAGATTTGACAGAGCAGCCATCAAGTGTTAGACGGAAGTCTAGGTTTATACGTGCAGAGGTTTTAGGTCCAATAATTAGAATCTCTGTTTTGTTTTTTCTTTTCAGAATTAAGTAGTAAGAAATTACTAATACTACTACTACTAGTACTACTAATTAGTCATCCAATTTGTTATATCAGCTATGTTTTGTCAGGGTGCAAAGAAATATAAAGCTGAGTATCATAAGAGTAACAGTGAAAACTAATAGTCTAACAGAGTGAAAAGCAATGGTCCAAGTACTGAGCCTTGCAGTACTACTGAACTTGTGATCGGTATGACATCCCTTCATTTGCTGCTACAAACTGATAATGCTCAGCTAAGTATGATTTAAACCATGCCAATGCAATTCCACTAATGGCAACATCATTTTCGAGTCTATTCAAAAGAATGTTGTGGTCGATAGCAAATGCAGCACTAAGATCCAGTAACACTAATAGTAGACAAAAAAAGTATGTGACAAAAAAAGTATGTCCAAAATCACAGTACTCATAAAAGAGTATGCAAAATACCTGGATGACCTACTTCTGAACTTTGCTATCCTAGTATCCTACTATTATAGGAAGAGATGCAGGCAAGCAGGACCGCAGGACCGTGACGCAATGGGCAAATCCACGGCGGTGAACCTCCAGGAACGTGCAACCAGCAGCACTCCCAGGAGAACCGCGACGATCTGACAACACAGGTGAGTGAGTGAGATGTATAAATAGGGAGAGATAATCAGGTGCAACTGGTGGTGATAATGAGAGCCACAATCAGTAGCCACGCCTCCAACACAGCCACACAAACACAGAGAGAATGAATCAATGAACCCATGAACCGTGACAGTACCCCTCCCCCTAGGAGCGCCTCCTGACCAAAATTGGTGGCTGGTAACCTACACTACACTCAAATGGCGAGAGACCCGTGGACGACACTGGCAACGAGTTACGTGCGCACTCAACCCATGACAGTTGTTGGCTCCAGGAGGAAGGATTCTTGGATACCAAACATCGTAACACTCTCTCAAGATCCTGGTTGGCCCACTCGATTTGACCATTGCTCTGGGGATGGAAACCCGAGGACAGACTTACAGTCGCTCCCAGTAACCTACAAAACTCTCTCCAGAATTTGGATATAAATTGGGGACCCCTGTCGGAAACCACGTCTATCGGGAGGCCATGTATGCGAAAGACGTGATCTACGACTGCCACCGCTGTCTCCTTAATAGAAGGTAATTTAGGTAAGAGAATAAAATGAGCCACCTTCGAGAACCGGTCCACGACGGTCAAAACGACCGTCTTGCCCTGGGAGGGCAGGAGGGCGGTAACGAAATCTAGCACAATGTGGGACCAGGGTCTCGAAGGGACAGACAGCGGTTGGAGTAACCCATCTGGAGGACGGTTGGAAGTCTTACCAATGGCACAAACCGAACAGGCCAAAACAAACTCCCGAATGTCACGAGCCATACCAGACCACCAGAATCGTTGCCTAACCAAAAAACTGGTCCGTTTAACTCCTGGATGACAAGCCACGTTGGACCCATGACCCCATCGTACAACGTCGGATCGTAGACTCTCTGGCACGAATAATCGACTCGGTGGTCCACCGGGCGGAGGTGTTACCCCTTCTAAGGCCGATTTTACCGTCGATTTGATCTCCCATGTGAGTGTGGAGACAATGAGTCTCTCCGGTAAAGTGCACTCAGGAGTGGACGGGCGTTCGGAGCGGTCAAAAACGCGAGACAAAGCATCGGGCTTGATGTTTTTAGAGCCCAGGCGGTACGAGAGAGAAAAATCAAAACGACCGAAAAAAAGAGACCACGAGCCTGCCTGGTGTTGAGTCTTTTAGCAGATCTGATGTATTCCAAATTCTTATGATCGGTCCAGACAATAAAAGGTACCCCCGACCCTTCTGGCCAATGACGCCACTCCTCCAACGCAAGTTTGACTGCCAACAACTCTCTGTATGGATGCATCTTGTCATCCGAGGAAGAGCGCTGGGTAAGAACCGCTTCTACCCCGACCTCTGACGCATCGACCTCCACCACGAACTAACGTGATGGATCAGGGGCAATGAGAATGGGAGCCGAAACGAAGCAGCTCTTGACCACCAGACCACCTGAACGCAGTTCGGGAAGAGGTCAATGTCGTCAGAGGTGCAGCTAGTTGGCTGAAATTATGAATAAAACATCGGTAAAAATTGGCGGATCCCAGAAACCTCTGAATCTACCACAGCCTTAACCTTGTCGGGATCCAAGCGCATTCCCTCGGATGAGATAATACACCCTAGAAAAGGAACAGACTGTCCGTGAAATGCGCATTTCTCCGCCTTGACAAAAAGCCCATTCACTAGCAACCTCTGGAGCACTCGTCTGACGCGCTGAACATGTTCCTTTGAGAGAAGAGGACAAAATCTATATGTCGTCCAGGTAGACATAAATTAACTGATCTACCATGTCTCTCAGCACGTCATTGGCGAGTGCTTGGAAGACTGCAGGGGAGTTGGACAGCCAGAAGGGCATGACCAAATATTCAAAATGGGCCCTGGGGGTATTAAACACAGTCTTCCATTCATCCCCCTACCTTATGCAGACCAAATGATAAGCATTACGCAAGTCCAATTTTGTGAACACGGATGCTCCCTGCAACCTATCGAAAGCTGAAGACATCAATGGCAAAGGATAGGTATTCTTTACCGTGATGTTATTCAACCCTCGGTAATCAATGCAAGGTCGCAGAGACCCATCCTTCTTACCCACAAAAAAGAACCCCGCCCCCACTGGAGAAGAGGAAGGCCGGATGAACCCAGAAACGAATGAAGCAGAAATATATTTCTCCATGGCTTCCCTTTCTGGTGCAGAAAGTGAGTATAACTTGCCTTTCGGCAGAGACGTACCTGGCTAAGGACGTCATAAGGACGATGAGGAGGTAGACTTACTGAATACTTCCTTCAGGTCGAGATACTCCTGTGACACGTATGACAGGTTCACCGACTCATCCTGCAACAGAGAACTAGACACAGACGTACAAGCAGACACAAGACAAGAGGCATAACACTGATTGCTCCAGGCAGAGATAGAATTAAGTCCCCAGTCAACCCTGGGATTATGCTTCACTAGCCAGGGGTGACTGAGGACGATGCGAACCAGAGGAGAGTTCGTAAGCAAAAATTCAATTCTCTCCGTGTGGTTCCCGGAAGTGACCAGTGTGAGCATGTCAGTGGAATGTGTGATAGCAGGTAGATGCTGTCCGTTAAGAGCGTGAACGGTGATGGAGTGGTGAAGTGAAACAATGGGGATCTTGAGCTGAACGGCAAGTGAATAGTCCAAGAAGTTACCTTCCACCCCAGAGTCCACTAGAGCTTGACAGTTGTGAACCTTGTCTGCCCATTGCGGTCTTCCCGAGAGGAGGGTGGTGGACGAGGATTTCCCCAACGTGGACCTACCCGACAGTAACCTCCTATCTACTGTCGGGCTTGATCTTTTACGGAGCAGTTGTTGAGCCACAGTAAAGGCAGAGTCCCCCTCGATCGCCGATGTTCCCTCTCCTCTCGTGATTGACCGGTGGACTGACCGTGTTCTCCCCGGCGAACTCGTGGAATTCAGGAACTCGCCTTGTACGTGACCATTGATCATGTAGCTGTAATCTGGCGTCCACCCGCAGAGCCAAATCCATCAGTCCGTTAAGATCTCTGGGTAGTTCGAGCGCGTAGATCTCTTTGTGAACACGATCAGCCAGCCCATGCAGGAACATGTCCCACTGCGCCTCCTCGTTCCATTGGCACTCCGCAACCAAAGTCCGAAACTCAATAATGTAATCTGAGACGGATCGATTGTCCTGATGCAGACTAGCGAGCCTCCGGGGCACCTCGCGACCCGCCACCGCGCGGTCGAAGACCCGCCTCACGCACGCACGCACGCACGCACGCACAGGAAGCCTGCAACGATCTGACAACACAGGTGAGTGAGTGAGATGTATAAATAGGGAGAGATAATCAGGTGCAGCTGGTGATGATGATAAGAGCAATCAGTAGCCACGCCTCCAACACAACCACACAAACACAGAGAGAATGAATCAATGAACCCATGAATCGTGACACATGAGGCCACAGGAGAAGATTTATGAATGGCAGTGAAACAACACAACTGATATATGGTAGGTCACATAATAATGACAACATAGCGAATGTGGTGCGTCCGGAGTACATTTATACTACACACATTATTCATACTACATAGAACATAATTTTTTAGCGGTCATGAAGTAATTACTTATACAAAATAAGTACCTACTCAAGAGAGTATGCAATTTCGGACACAGCCTTTGTTTTTGTTCGCAAGTGCCGGCCACACTCAGCTGATTGCGTTTCGCAATCAGCGCGGTCATGCATGCACTCGCAGCTGTTTGTTATTTTTTTTATCGATTCTCTCCTTATTTAAACCTCATGTTTTGCCAGTGTGTTTTGTACACACGTCTCTTGTTTTGGTTAATCAGTTGTCTTGCTGTGTCTCTCTCTGTTTTTCTTTTTTCTACCCAGTTATTATCTTTGATGCCTGGACTGTCTGTGGTCACTTACCAGTGGCTGATTCATCAGGATTTCAGACTCTCTGTCTGGACTAGTCATGTCCGTGGCTCCTTCCAAACCTGTTTGATTGCCTGGGCTAATCATCTTTAATGACCCTCGTCTGACTCTGACTATTGGTATCTCTCTTTGATGTGCAGCCGCTCACCTGGTACCTGACCACTGCCTGGACTTTGAACTCTCTTTCCATTGTGCCCTTGGATTACACTGATCTGGAATTTGGCAGCGTGCCATCTATTACCATTTTCACTGAATAAAGCTTTTGCTTGAGCTTCTAACTAATTTGGGTCCTTCATTTCAGTAAATCCTGACAAAATTTTTTAAATTGTATTCATTATAGACCTATATTTTTATACAAGTCATTAATGTTTGAAATCAGACTAATTTGATATTTAATATCGTTCAAATGTTTTGCAGATTTTTTTTAAAGGAATAAATACTTCTATTTAGCAAGGATGCATTAAAGTGACAGCATATTAGAATGATTTCTGAAGGATCATGTGACACTGAAGACTGGATTAATGGCTGTTAGTCTTGGTGAGCATAAGAGATTGTAACTGGCACTTCTTGTCAATAGAAGGATAAAAAATGTTTCTATGTCTGTACAAAACTGCTAATCATTATGAACAATGCTCGTTTATAGATAGAAATCTATACCTCAGCTGTGAAATTAGATCTTCTCTCTCACATTAATTAACAGAGAAAGAAAGCGTTTCGATTACACGACACCGCTTTCAACTGAAAACTAAAAACAGAAAGCAGTCTAAAGTACCGTGAAGATTAGTCCAGTGACATAGGACTGCACATAACTTTCCAGTTCCCACTGGATTTCATCCTCTGCATATAAACATAATAAAGCCTGAACCTTGGTCGTATCCAATTGGTTAAACTCCATTGTTGATTTGAATAGCAAGCAACTCTTAATGCAAGCACCGCAACAGACTTTTAGGTTGAAATAAAATGCTGTGTGAACTCAACCAATCAGCATGTTCAGCGCCCAAGTCCCACCCCCGAAAGTTCCTGAACTTTAAAAAAGTATTACCTCGCAAGCAGGGACGTTTTGAGGGGGAAATTTTTACGCGGAACTTCATTTAGACCCCGGTTCCTGCGGTCGAAACACACCAAGTGCCACCCCAAAGTCCCTAGTTCCTGGGGAAAGTTCCTGCGGTGGAAACACGGCTTATAGACACGTAGTTTTCTTTACAAAGTGACATAGCCATCTACTGGCCTGACATGAATAATGCATTTTTAGTCTTTTTCGTGGATCCATGTGAATGGTGATCATTTTCTGTACGCAAAACTTTTCAAAATCACAAAGGAAAAGCTTTTCCTTTTTTAGTACATCGTTGTCATGTAAATATACTCTAAGGTACTACATTTTACTGGCCAATAATGCAGTTTCTGACTGCATGCATGCAAAGTTGCTGACGCATGTGGCAAGCAGCGAGGCGAGGGACCGTGAGAGCGGGTCCCTCGCACCTTAATGTTGCGCACCACACCGGTCTCGTCTCACGGAGGAGTGACGGGAGCATAAAAGGAGGAGCGACGACAGTGCAAGACGAGAGAGGACCAGGCCTGGATTTACGTTGTGCTTTGTTTACGTTTTGTATGTGTGTGCGTGGCAGTCTTTAAATGTTCGCCGGTTCCTGCCTCCTTCTTCCCTGAACATACAAATTACGTTACATTGGTGCCGAAGCCCGGGAGGAAGGAGGGACATGCTGTCGAAGAGCCCTCGCTGCTGAGAGTGATCGCGGTGCTGAGGAGGTCGGGCAGCGCGGATGAATGAAGACCGCGAGGGGCTGCCCGAGGCGGTGGTGCTGGAGCGAGTGAAGATCCGGTGGGACGGAGAGCTCGCTGCTCACCTGGATCGAGGTGGGGTGGCTGCCATCCGAGAGGGAGCGGAGGAGTCGCCGGCATTCGCCGTGGGCTGGAGCCTGCTGCCATCTGCCATGAGGGGGAGGAGCAGGGAGCGCGGGACTCGCTGCCGGCTTCCTCAGTAGGAGGAGCCACTGCCAGGCGGCGGAGGAGGATCGAGCCGTCCACCAAGCGTCCAGTGCCATCGCATGGCACCGCGAGGAAGAGCCTCTCGGCTGGCTGAGGACTGAGCGTCAGTGTGTCCGGGAACCGGACCACAATTTTTTTTTTCCAACTGGATTTTTTTTTCCCTTCTCTTTTCGTTTCTCCTCTCTCCCCTCTCTCGTTTTGTCGCTCCTCATGCTCCTGGCTCTGTTTCTCTCGTCTCTCTGTCCTAAACAAAGCAGTCTCGGGAGTGCCCCCCGGCCTGCGAAGGGCGATCACACCGGTCTCGTCTCACGGAGGAGTGACGGGAGCATAAAAGGAGGAGCGACGACAGTGCAAGACGAGAGAGGACTAGGCCTGGATTTACGTTGTGTTTTGTTTACGTTTTGTATGTGTGTGCGTGGCAGTCGTCCGTGAGGGGCTGCCCGCGGTTTTACTTTCGTTTTGTTTATTTATTTTTATTAAAGTCTTTAAATGTTCGCCGGTTCCCGCCTCCTTCTTCCCTGAACATACAAACTACGTTACAACGCATGATTAGCATTAATGTGCAAGTGTACAGGTGTACTGAATAAAGTAACCATTGAACAGTGACAAGCATTATAGAAGCCAGAGGAAGAAGAGTGCGGTCTGAGTGATTGGATTAAACCCATAATGCTTTCTAAACCAGCCTCAGCTGTAATTAACATCACACACAGTAATATTCACTGCTTTCATAAGCTCTTCAGATATATTTATTCCAACAAGATATATTTCAGAAGCTAAAAACTCCATGCATTTGAATATTCTTCTTAATTAAATATTCAGTAAATGCACTTCATCATATCAGACATCATATTTTCTGTGGGTTTATAATCAACTTACTTTGCATTCACTTTTATGCAGTCTTGGGTTCTCTGAGAATCAAACCCATGACCATTGCTAGTGCTGTGTTCTTTTATTTGAGCTGCAGAAATGCTTTACAGGAATGATTTTGTGTGCCATTGTTCTCTGAAATGTATCGGCATCATAAGCAGATATTATTTAGTGATAGGAAAAAAATTGCTTTAGCTCAAATGTCAAACTATTTCACTATTTCTTAATTTGATATTCAATATCGTTCAAAGGTTTTGCAGATTTTTTTAAAGGAATAAATACTTCTATTTAGCAAGGATGCATTAAAGTGACAGCATATTAGAATGATTTCTGAAGGATCATGTGACACTGAAGACTGGATTAATGGCTGTTAAAGTCTTGGTGAGCATAAGAGATTGTAACTGTCACTTCTTGTCAATGGAAGGATAAAAAATGTTTCTGTGTCTGTCCAAAACTGCTAATCATTGTGAACAATGCTCGTTTATAGATAGAAATCTATACCTCAGCTGTGAAATTAGATCTTCTCTCTCGCGTTAATTAACAGAGAAAGAAAGCGTTTCGATTACAGGACTCATTGTGCTTAACATCAGGGGAATCAAACAAGCCACTGATTCAATATTGACTGAAGCTGTGCTGAGCGTCTGACTTCGGTATCGATGAACTGCTGATGTCTGCACATGCTCGTCCTCTTAAAGTCCACCGACCTTATGTGTCTAATACAGCAAAGGCTTGAAGTGTGGATGCACAACAGGAACAGGAAATGCTGTTCATGGTAGAGCTCCGTGTGTGTGAGGTTCAGTTGTGTAAAGTGGATGCCCCCTCTCAAACAAAACAAATGAATCTCAAACATTATCCAGAGACTAAGACCTAAATATACAGCCATCAGTGAGTCTTTCTGCAGGTTACATCGTTACGACAGCAAGTGGTGACAAGTGACTGTCTTATGTTAAATGAGTCATAGAGTCATTCACTGATTCATTGAAAAATCTGTCTACGTCCAAAATTGCATACTTTCTTGAGAAGTTTTTTTTTATATAGGTAATTACTTCACGACCGCTAAAAAAGTATGTTCTACATACATGAAAGTAATCCAGACATACTACTGAACATTTGCCATGTTGTCAGTTATCATGTGACCTACCAGCGTGGCCTCATGGGATAGTAAAATGTCCATCGTATGCACACTTTATAATCTCGCCGGAAGTAGTAGGTAATGTACTTTTTGCCTACCCTTTTATGATTACTGTGAATTCGGACATACTTCTTTTGTCACATATGCTGCATTCGGAACCACATACTAACATACTACTCCTACTATTTTTGCCATAGAAAGATATCAGTGATTTCGGATGAAGTTGCTGATTCATTCAGAAACATGGTTTGTTCAATTGATTCATTCAGGAATGAAACACCTAAAAAGCACTCTTGCTCATGTTCATGACATTGCTTTATAAATATACTTTGTTCTTATGAAAATACCCGAGATGGCTTGAAGAACACTCATAAACCATATATCGTCTCAATCGTGTTTATTGTCTTCATGTCTCTTCAGTCAAAACTTCTCTGCATGCTATTCAGCTGCAGCGACCTCTGGATGCCTTTGTTGTCCATATAAGGGATTTCCTGCAATGTCATAAGATTTATGACTTTAGAGTCTCACTTGTGGACTTTCTGCAAGGGCACCCTCAGGCTTCCAGTATGAATGAAACAGACATAATATGACAGTGTTTAGCTCTTCATGATGCTTACATCGCCTGTTTTGGGATAAAAATTTAATAAATATTATTCCTCTCTGTAGAAAATTGAAGTAAACATATGAGAATCCATTAACATTTCTCCAAATGTGCATGCTTTTGAACTAAAGGCCCTGAGAAATCACTGTCACCACGAGATTTTCGAGTCAAAAACTGACAACATAGCGAATGTGGTGCGTCCGGAGTATATTTATACTACTCACATTCATACTACATAGAACATAATTTTTTAGCGGTCATGAAGTAATTACTTATACAAAATAAGTACCTACTCAAGAGAGTATGCAATTTCGGACACAGCCTATGTTTTTGTTTGCAAGTGCCGGCCACACTCAGCTGATAGCGTTTCGCAATCAGCGCGGTCATGCATGCACTCGCAGCTGTTTTTTTTTTTTTTTTATCTATTCTCTGTTTTCACCTTTTTCTTTGCCAGTGGGTTTGCCACTGGTATTACTGAGACATTTTTATTTTTTATTTCTACTCTACCACCTATTATTTTATTTAATAATATAATTTCTTATCCATTTTATGTTTTTTGAGGAAAAATGCATTTGCACAATGGTGTTGGTGAGCATTCAGTCCATTCCTAACTGTCTGCTTTTAGACCAAACTAATGTCCCCTCTGGAATTCGGTAATTGAAAATCTATAACTGAGTTCATTTTACAACACAGCTGACACAATTGCAAAGTTTTAGCTTAATACTATCATATAACTCAGATCAATTCCTTGTTAATGGCTTTTCTGAGCAATGTCTTTATCAATAGACAAAGTGATGGTAAAACATAATAAATATACAAAATAATAAACCTTGCCAGAGGTGCAAGAGGCCAACAAATTGCATCAGCTTTTTTGTTTGTTTATTTCCTATATTTTTAACCCTTCATTCCAGAGCACAAATGCCTCTCAAAATCATACGTATGAAGAGTTGTGTGTATTTGTTGCATCCCTATCCATTCTCCATGATATGACTACTAATAAAGGTTTAATAGAAAAGGCCTACTCAAGTTATTTGCAATGTTTAGGGTGAAGATTTTGAGTTAACATTGTGTGCATAGTGGCAAATTATTCAAAGGCTACTGTCAAAATGAAAAACAAAAATCATAAATGATTGTGAGGCTGTTCGCTGTAAAAAGTGATCAGTTGACAACTTAAAACAAGTGAGGAAACCTGTTGCCTTAAAATTGAGTAAATAAACCATACGTAAATGAAAAAATTAAGTTATGTGTAATAATAATCTCCTAGTGTTGTTTTTTTACTAAGAACCGTTACAACCCCAATTTGACTTTATATTTACAATTTGCAACTTTATGTCTTACAATTTGAAAGGGACTGTTCACCCCAAAAAATAGTCTTCGTTTACTCACCCTTGTGTCAACCTACACTCACCTAAAGGATTATTAGGAACACCATACTAATACTGTGTTTGACCCCCTTTCGCCTTCAGAACTGCCTTAATTCTACGTGGCATTGATTCAACAAGGTGCTGAAAGCATTCTTTAAAAATGTTGGCCCATATTGATAGGATAGCATCTTGCAGTTGATGGAGATGTGTGGGATGCACATCGAGGGCACGAAGCTCCTGTTCCACCACATCCCAAAGATGTTCTATTGGGTTGAGATCTGGTGACTGTGGGGGCCATTTTAGTACAGTGAACTCATTGTCATGTTCAAGAAACCAATTTGAAATGATTCGAGCTTTGTGACATGGTGCATTATCCTGCTGGAAGTAGCCATCAGAGGACGGGTACATGGTGGTCATAAAGGGATGGACATGGTCAGAAACAATGCTCAGGTAGGCCGTGGCATTTAAACGATGCCCAATTGGCACTAAGGGGCCTAAAGTGTGCCAAGAAAACATCCCCCACACCATTACACCACCACCACCAGCCTGCACAGTGGTAACAAGGCATGATGGATCCATGTTCTCATTCTGTTTACGCCAAATTCTGACTCTACCATCTGAATGTCTCAACAGAAATCGAGACTCATCAGACCAGGCAACATTTTTCCAGTCTTCAACTGTCCAATTTTGGTGAGCTCGTGCAAATTGTAGCCTCTTTTTCCTATTTGTAGTGGAGATGAGTGGTACCCGGTGGGGTCTTCTGCTGTTGTAGCCCATCCGCCTCAAGGTTGTGCGTGTTGTGGCTTCACAAATGCTTTGCTGCATACCTCGGTTGTAACGAGTGGTTATTTCAGTCAAAGTTGCTCTTCTATCAGCTTGAATCAGTCGGCCCATTCTCCTCTGACCTCTAGCATCAACAAGGCATTTTCGCCCACAGGACTGCCGCATACTGGATGTTTTTCCCTTTTCACACCATTCTTTGTAAACTCTAGAAATGGTTGTGCGTGAAAATCCCAGTAACTGAGCAGATTGTGAAATACTCAGACCGGCCCGTCTGGCACCAACAACCATGCCACGCTCAAAATTGCTTAAATCACCTTTCTTTCCCATTCTGACATTCAGTTTGGAGTTCAGGAGATTGTCTTGACCAGGACCACACCCCTAAATGCATTGAAGCAACTGCCATGTGATTGGTTGATTAGATAATTGCATTAATGAGAAATTGAACAGGTGTTCCTAATAATCCTTTAGGTGAGTGTATATCTGGTAATCCTTGATCCAGATATGTTGCACTTGTTAGGAGGCATTTATCCTTTTTAATGAGGATACACATACTATTTCACTAAATGGTTCATAAATGAGTTTTACCCTGTATATGAATTATAATAAATGGTTTGTCAAGAGGATATAGGTCTCTCAGTCATTATAGGATTGACTGACCGTGAGAGATTAATTAGCATTGTACTTATAATTACTCAAAGATCAGCAGGGCTATTGTTTGCAGTGACAGCAAAATGTGTTTAGCCTCAGATTTAGGTCAGTGCATTAAAAAGCATAATTGAGGTGCCAAACGAGCCTAATTAATGAACATACAGTAATTAAAACTCAAGGAAAGAAGAATCCTGCTTGTTGTGCAATGGAATATTACAAAGGGTACTCACCTGATCTACATGGCATTTTATAAAAAATTAAAATAAAAATAGTATGTGAATTCAAACACCCACGCGATCTTATACCTAAATGTCAACGATTCGCCTGTCTATTAAATCTTTGACAAGTACGATCACAGTGAACATTCAAATCTGCGTTGGTACCGATCCAGAGAGAGCAGTTGTCGTGTATAAATATGAAACAGCTTCACAAACAGTCTTTTCATCCACACAGTATCATTATTTCATTGTTACAATAATTCAAATGATCACAGAAGTACTGGGATAAAAATGTATAGTTCGGAAACAAACACTGATATAAAAGACAGATACGCTGTACAGATTCTATCCAAAAAAAACAGCCGAGCTTGTGCAGGCGTGCAGTGGGCGGAGCTAAAGAGAGAGACACACACACACACACACACACACACACTGCATTATCCCTGGATAACTTTCGATTCACTATACGTTTGTGTTGCTTACATTATATGCACTTACGCGCCAAATGCCAACTAAACACAGACATTTGATGCAGTTTCACTCACTGCTTTGGTTGACGTGTGCATGCGCTCATCCGGGAGAAGTGCACATACAAGGAATTCCGCCCTTTATGAAGTCATACAGGGCCATACTCAAAAAAAACTTTCCGATACTCCATTATATGTCCAACTTGGTTTTTTTTAATTCTGGCCATATTTAGCATGAGAATCCAACTCTTTAACAGTGTAAATAAGCCAGAATGCATGAAATAACATTAGACCCCCCCCTTAATCATTTATTTAAGAGATCATTCAAGAAACATTTAGTTGTCTATTTAGAATCATGGGAGAATTGTGATCTCTGTTTTAAACAAAAATATTGTGATTCTCAATTATGCAGCTCTACTTTCTGTATTTTACACCATTCACCCACTTAATATCAAGCCCCTCACACAGGTATTTGAAGCCCATTTCTCACCGGATGTGATCCAGGTTCCCCAGCAGCGCTGTGAGTAACAATCCTCCATCAGTCTTGCTCTTCAGCACTACTGCAGGGAGGATCCATAATCACAGCATCTCCGCTCCGGCCTGCTACAGTGACAACATCAAGATGATGGCAGACATAATTTCCTTTGAAATTAATGAATGGTAAATAATTACTATACATACCCGGAGAGCTGCTGGATGAGAAGAGGAAGAAAGAAATATGACGAGACAATCTCGACACCACCAGGGGCAGAGGAGGGCAGGCACAAGGAAAAGATGGAGGAACTCTTTCATGGCCTTCAGGGATGCAGATATCTGTTTGCTGTGACTGAACGCTGCTTACTTCTGCATAGAGTTCCACCCCTCTGTCAGCGCTACAATCCTCATTCATTCATCAAGAGAATCAAGAAGTGTACGCTGTATTAGCATATCAAAGCCGCCCCTAATTCTAATTCCATCTAAAGTAATTTTTAAATGAACATTGTTAACTGCTGACTAGGGCTAGGAAATTGGAAAAAAGCACCCACGTTCAAGAGGAGGTGGCGGTGGTGTGATCAAAGGTATGTTAATATCTGCATAAAACAGCGAGGAGCTTTGACAACACTGAACAGGAGGTACAAAGTAAGACCTTTTGTGGAACTTTATATATTACAATTGTGGCTTTCTATTTCACAATGTGATTTTTTCTGCTAACTTCTTGATCGCTAATCCTGCCTCCTTCTTCCCTGAGACTTTAACATTGATATATTGGTCCCGAAGCCCCAGGAGGAAGGAGGAACGCGCTGTCAAAGAGCCCTCGCCGCTGTGGGAAATCCGCTATACCATTGAGCTGAGCAGACTCTACCACCATGGACGCACGAGGCAGTGGGCTGGAGTAACTTGCCAGGGGGACGGACAAACTCGTTGCCGTCTGCCTGGGTTGTAGAGGGGTGGCTGCCATCTGAGAGGGAGCGGACGAGTCGCCGCCGTATGCTGAGGCCAGAGCCTACTACCATCTGACATGATTGGGAGGAGCAGGGAACGGGGGACTCACTGCCGGCTGCCCAAAGCCGGAGGAGCTGCCACCATTCACCAGGCGGTGGAGGAGTCAGAGGGCCCTCCAGGAAGGAATATCCAGTGCCACCACCAGGCATCCACCCAGCTGGTCGAGGACTGGAATGCAGTGCGTTTTGGGAACCAGACCCAGATTTTTTTCCCCTATCTCTTCTTTGTCTCTCCTCATCCTTCCGTCTCCTTTTCTCTCACCTCGTCTGTCCTTACCCCCAGGTGCTGCGGATGCCATAACAAATATTCACCTTTCTTTTTCTATGTAAACAACAAAAATGTGAAAACGGTGATGTCATGTGCATGCGTATTACATGTTCATGCATGTGTATTACGTGTTCGTGGGGTGTTTCTTGACGAAGTGACATTGCCAGTGCTCTACTGGCCTGGCATGCATATTACAGCCTTTTTAGTCATTTTCGCAGATCCGTGTGAAAGGGTATCATTTTGACAACTTTGTCGTCTGTTTTTAGTACATCGTTGTCGTGTAAACATACCTCAAGTCATTTGTTCATTACGAGTTATAGAAGAGAACCATCATGACAGAAATTCACAAATTTATAAATTGTAAGAAATTTCACACCAGAAACACATCATGTAACATGTAAGCCTAACTATGCACTTGTTTGTACTGAAGGTTTGGAATTACTAACTAATTTCTGTATCCAATACCGCTGTCAAAACACCTAACAAAAGAACAAACGACTCAGACCCGAAGGCTCGAGAGGTGAACTAATCATTTCTGTTTCTGGTACAGAACCTATTGGATGTTGCGCATGCGCAGTCAACACAAAATGAATGAATCGCTCTCTGAGAGAACTTGTTGGCTGCATCCAAAATCACATACTTCCCTACTATATAATAGGCGGAAAACAGCATGTGATAAAAGAAGTATATGTCCAAATTCACAATACTCATAAAAGAGTAGGCAAAAAGTACCAGATGACCTACTTCCAGCGAGATTCTGAAGTGTGCATACGATGGACACTTTACTATCCCATGAGGCCATGGGAGAGGATTTGTGAATGGAGGTGACGTGGCACAACTGACGCTGGTAGGTCATATGACAGTGACAACATGGCCAATGTAGCACGTCCAGACTGTAAAGTAATTATTAATTCAAAATAAGTACCTACTCAAGAGAGTATGCGATTTCGGACGCAGAATGTCGTGACCCACCAGAACTAACCCTACGCTTGATATGTCACAATGTATCTCAAGCAAATCACGTACCTCTAAACTGTAACTTCCGAGTTAAATGAAAAGAGGTGTGTTGGTTGCTGATTACCATAATGAAAAAGATCTCCTATGAGGATATTGAATGTGTGTGATTTCCTTCCTGTGCTTTCTAAAATAAGTTTGAGCAGTGTCTAATTAACCTCATGCAGTGTGTGCCCACTTCAGCAATCAAGCCATTTAGGGCACTCACTCCACTGAGACATTTTTCAATTCTTACCTTTTAATTTAATTACAGTTTCAGAGCAAAGACAAGGTCACCTCGGCTGTAGTTATACTGGATGAATATCAACTGTGGGTGCTGAAATCCCAATCCGCATACAGGTTAATGGGTCATTCACACAGGATGTGTTCTTGTCTTCTGTCTATGCTAGATATAAACATACTGTAGCCCCACACTTTTAGGTGTCAACTTGAAAGTAGTTAAACTACTGAGATGCAGCGCGGGCGTGATTTACATACGGACATTTAATGTGCACGTAATGTGAAATTGCCTCCTAAAATAACCTTGTTTCCATCAAAGGTGCATTTTTTAATTTTTGAAAGAAAAAAAAAATTCATAAAAAGATAAATAAAGCAGTACTTCCTTGCAAGTGTTCAAAAAAAGGAAGAATCTGATCAAATTAAGCACAAAATAAAATTTGTAAGATGCAGTGACTGAGGTCACTGTGGCCCGTTTATTATAGTAAATAACGTCTGCTATCTCTCTGTAATTAATTTACATCTTGAGGCAGTCATATAACTTCTAGGAATTTATTCAGTAAAAGTATTCCCATTAGTTTGTGTATATGCATTCTTATACTGAGTACAAATATGTTGGTTGCACTTTATTTTACAGTACATGCACTTTGGTATTTACCTAAGAAAGTACTGGTTAATATAAGATAACTACATGGGTTAAGGTTAGGTTTAGGGGTAGGTTCAGGGTTAGTGCCTAGTTATTGCCCAGTTATTGCAATTACTATAATAAGTACTGTAAAAAAAAAAAAAAAAAGTTAGTGCCTTAAATTAAGTACAATCAACTTGGATTTTTAAGTCATTTTAACTTAAATTACATTAAACTGACTTAAAAAATAGTTATTTTTCCCTTAAACCATTTTTTCTTATCACTTTTATTTTGGCTGTAATCTTTCACATTTACATTATTTACATTGCACGGCTAAGAATTGGTAGCAGAGGTGTTTCCATTATCCTTGGTCTGAATATCAAAGGAGCAACAGGGGAAGCAAAGAACAGTCTTGAATAAACAGAAACCAGGTTAAAATGGTATTTTCAAACACAACTTGGGGTGCTTGTGTGCTGTATAGTCTGATTAATGCATGAAGAGGAATTTAGAAACATCTCTGTGGACAGAGAAGTGAACTCGGCAGCCAGGCAGTGCTGTATACTGGCTCTTAACCCATATCACTGAGCGGTAACACTTTAGAATACTGAATAACTACACAGGAACAAATGAGTAACGCATTATTAACACTCAAGTAACTACTAATAACTAACAAGAAATTCTGATTAAGGAATTAGTAAGTAATAGCGCTCAGCTGAATGTGGTAGTTCAATAGCGAATCAGTAACTATTTATTCAGAGAACTACTAAGAACTATATACAGGTTCATAATTAACATGAATAAAGCATAATCAGTGTTGGGAAAGTTACTTTGGAAATGTAATAGGTTACAGATTACAAGTTACTTGTTATTTAAAATGTAACAAGTAGTGTAACTATTTCAATTACTTTATTAAAGTAATGTAAATTATTACATTTGTGTTACGGTACAGAAGGGACAGAGACAATGGAAAAAGGGAAGTGGTGTTTATTGAGCAGAGCAGCGGCTGACGGATGTGCAGGTGGAGTGTGTAGATGATTGTGAGTGGTGGATGATGATATCTTGAGGTGATCGTTGGGAAGGTTTGGAGAGGAGATCGCTGGAGAGAGAGTTGGAGCTGAAGAGAAGATGGAGACACACACAAGGCTGGAACGCTGGAGGCTTTGGAGGGAATAACGGGAGAAGGTAAGTAGCATAAAGCAAGTCCTTGAAGTTTAGCATAGAGGTATGTACCAACATACAAACGAGACCGGACAGTGACTGTGTGTGTGTGTGCCTTAAGTACTGGTGGTGATTGGTGCGTTGATGAGGTGCAGGTGCGCGTGATCAATACTCAGGGGAAGGCGTGCGCTGTGATTGAGTGACGTGGGAGCCTGGCGGGTCTGTGACATTACCCCCCCCTCCACGGCCTGCTCCTGAGGGCCGCGGACCCCGACGTCGTGGTGGTCGGCCTCTGCCTCTGGGTGCGGGTGTGTTGGGGTGAGAAGCATGGAAGGTTTCGAGCAGGTTTGGGTCAAGGATGTCGTTTCTAGGTACCCATGAGCGTTCCTCAGGACCGTAGCCCTCCCAGTCCACCAGATACTCTAGAATACCACCACGGCGCCGGGAGTCCAAGATGTCCTTCACTTGGTAGGCCGTACCGTCCTCCACGATGAGTGGGAGGGGGGTCTCTTCGGCTGCGCCAGGCTCTCTGGGAATGGAAACGGAGGGAAAGTGAGGTTTTAATAGTGACACATGGAATGTAGGATGAATGCGATATTGTGAAGGGAGTTGGAGTTGATATGTGACTGGGTTGATCTGCTTCACGATGGGAAAAGGGCCAATGAACCTGGGACTGAGCTTCCTGCATTGCAGACGCAACCTGATGTCCCTGGTGGACAGCCAGACCTTCTGACCCGGTTGGAAGGAGGGAGTGTTGGAGCGACGAAGGTCGGCTGTCATCTTGCGTCTGCGCAGGGCCCGTTGAAGCTGGTGATGTGCAGAGTCCCAGACCCTCTCGCTCTCCCGGAACCAGTAGTCGATAGCTGGAACATCCGACGGTTCCCCGGACCAAGGGAACAATGGGGGCTGGTACCCGAGCACGCACTGGAATGGAGTTAGACCGGTGGTAGACTGCCGTAGGGAGTTTTGTGCGTACTGGGCCCAGCCCAGGAACTGGTTCCAGGAGTCCTGGTGGCCGTGACAGAAGGTACGGAGGAAGCGACCGATCTCCTGAATCTTCCTCTCCGTCTGCCCATTGGTCTGTGGGTGATAGCCGGAAGAGAGGCTGACTGTCACACCTAGGAGAGAGAAGAACGCTTTCCATACCCGGGAGATGAATTGAGGTCCTCTGTCGGAGACGATGTCCTCTGGGATACCATAATATCTAAAAATCTTGTTAAACATAAGTTCAGCCGTCTCCATGGCCGTGGGTAGTCCTTTTAGCGGGATCAGTCGACAGGACTTGGAGAATCTGTCCACTACCACTAGTACACAGGTCTGACCTCCGGATACGGGAAGGTCTGTGATGAAGTCTACCCCTAGGTGTGACCACGGACGGTTGGGAACGGGCAGAGGATGGAGTTTGCCGGAGGGAAGATGTCTTGGGCTTTTGGAGATGGCGCATTCCTGGCATCCCCTCACGTACCTTCTGACGTCCGATGCCATGTTGGGCCACCAGAAGCGCTCCTTCAGCAACGAGAGGGTTTCATTGACCCCCGGGTGGCCAGTGCCCAAAGACGTGTGGGAGGTGTGAATGAGGGGAGTGCGCCATGCTCGTGAGACATACTGTGAGCCTGGTGGACAACCCGGCGGAGCATTGGTGGAGACATTGGAGGAGGGCAAGGTCTCCTCGGACCAGGTGATGGGACTCACGAACAGTTTCTCAGGGATGATGGGCTCGGCTTTTTTGGAGTCCTCTTCTGGATTGTAGAGACGGGAGAGAGCGTCTGCCTTTACATTCTTGGGTCCTGGTCGATAGGAAATTGTGAAATTGAATCGTGTAAAGAACAGGGCCCACCGGGCCTGCCGGGGATTGAGTCTCTTTGCATCCCTGAGATATTCAAGGTTCTTATGGTCAGTGAGGACCAAGAAAGGGAGCTGGGAACCCTCCAACCAATGCCTCCACTCTTCCAGGGCCATCTTAATGGCCAGCAGTTCCCGGTTACCGATGTCGTAGTTTACCTCCGCCGGGTTGAAATTCCGGGAGAAGAAGGCACATGGATGGAGGCGGCTGGGTGTTCCCTGCTGCTGTGAAAGAACGGCTCCCACTCCTGTGGTGGAGGCGTCTACCTCCACTACGAAGGCTTTCGTGGGGTCTGGATGCACTAGGAGGGGAGCCGAAGTGAATGCATCCTTGAGATCGTCAAAAGCTTTCGTGGCCGCTGGGGTCCAGGACAGAGACTTGGGCTTGCAACGGAGGAGTTGCGTGAGAGGGCAGGAGATGATGCTGTAATTGAGAATGAAGCGACGGTAGAAGTTTGCGAATCCCAGAAACCTTTGGAGCTCTTTTATGGTGGTAGGAGTAGGCCGGTTCCTGATGGCCTCCACCTTCCCCTCGTCCATCCGGATGCCACTGCTATCGATGTTATACCCAAGGAACTGCACTGAGGGCTGATGGAAGGAACATTTTTCGGCTTTGAGATAGAGTTGGAAGTCCCTCAGGCGTTGCAGGACCTCCGCAACGTGGTGGTGATGTTCGGCCAGGCTCCGGGAGTAGATCAGGATGTCGTCGATGTAGACCAGAACGAATCTGTGGAGAAACTCCCGGAGCACCTCGTGGATGAAATCCTGGAATACGGAGGAATACCTATGGATTGGCCAATCCATAGGGCATGACGAGGTATTCGTAGTGGCCAGTAGGAGTCACGAAGGCTGTCTTCCACTCATCCCCCTCGCGTATTCGGATGAGGTTGTAGGCGCTGCGGAGGTCCAACTTGGTGAAGACAGTGGCACCTCGGAGATGTTCCAGCGCTGTTGGGACGAGAGGAAGGGGATAACAGAACTTGACAGTTATTTTATTGAGTGCTCGGTAGTCGATACAGGGCTGCAAGCCTCCGTCCTTTTTGGCCACGAAAAAGAAGCTGGAAGCAGCAGGGGATGTAGACGGTCGGATGTAACCCTGGTCGAGCGCCTCCTTGATGTAGTCTTCCATGGCCTTCTCCTCCAGGAGTGACAATGGGTAAATCTTCCCACGGGGCACTGACTCACCCTGAAGCAGATCGATGGCACAGTCCCATGGCCGATGTGGAGGCAGTTTGGAAGCTCGCTGAGGGCAGAAGACATCGCTGAAGGGGGCGTAGCAAGATGGTATATCTACCGAACGTTGTTCAACCGGGCTCTCGATGGAGGTGGAACACACGGACATCTTCTTAGAGTTTGGAGTAGGGGGAACAGGGAGAGCCCGAAAACAACCCAGGAAACAGCTATCGCCCCACTTCAGGATTTCGCCGGACTTCCAGGAGATGATGGGATTGTGCTGCACTAACCAGGGGCGCCCTAGGATCACGTCAACGGTGGAGTCCTCCAGAACCAGCAGTTGTTGTTGTTCCGTGTGTAATATCCCCACTTGGAGCTGGATGGGGACGGTGACGGAACGAACTTGCCGTCGGCTGAGGGGTTTCCCCGTTACCAAGTGGATCTGGTAAGTTGTGGGTGTAGCTGTGGTCTTGAGGCGAAGCTGACGGCAGAGGGCGCCAGAGATGAAGTTGCCGGCTGACCCAGAGTCGAGGAGGGCAAACACTGGAAGGGTAACGCCGGCAGCAGTTAAGTTCACAATAGTGGTGAGAGGCTGCATATTATGTGGAAATGGAACTCACCACAGGACGAGTAGGACGAATAGGGCATTGGGTAATGGGATGCCCCATAGTCCCGCAGTACAGGCATAGACCCTGGACCAGCCGTCTCCGACGTTCCCCCTGGGTTAGGCGTGTTTGCTGTACTTGCATGGGTTCTGGGGCTGGTTCTGGAGGGCTAACGGACTCTGGCTGACGGAGGGAGGAAAGGAGTAGTTCCTGGCCCTGGTGCTCTTCGAGGCACGACTGCATACGAGTGGCGAAGCGGATAGACAATTGGATGAAGCGTTCGAGCCCGATGGTGTCCTCGTATGCAGCGAGATGCAACCGCACACGGGGATCCAAACCCTGACGATAGGTGGTGAGCAGCGATTGCTCATTCCATCCGCTGGCGGCAGCTAGGGTCCTGAACTGAAGGGCATACTCATTGATCGGCATCTTATTTTGTTTCAAGTGGTAAAGTTGCTCACCTATGGAGGCATCCCAAGCAGGTTTCCCGATGATGCCTTGAAATGGGCTATGAAGCTTGCCAGAGTTTGGACGATGGGATTATCCTGGGTCCACAAGGTTTCTGCCCACTGTAAGGCCTTACCCCTTAGTTGCGAGATGATAAATGCCACCTTGGACCTATCGTCAGGGTATAGGAGCGGCTGCATCTCCAGGACCAGCGAACATTGTAGCAGAAATCCATTGCAGTCCTCCGCCAGGCCAGAGTAGGGCGCTGGTCTGGCCATGGGACTGGCGTAGACGGGTGCAGAGGGAGATGCGGTGTTGTTTGCGGAAGTGCTCGCTGGTGGAATGAGTGGAAGTGATCGGCGGACAGCGTCCACAAGTTCCTGGAATGGGTCGGTGGTGCTCATGCTGGTGCTCATCGGTTGTGGTCCGGTCTTCTGTTACGGTACAGAAGGGACAGAGACAATGGAAAAAGGGAAGTGGTGTTTATGGAGCAGAGCAGCGGCTGACGGATGTGCAGGTGGAGTGTGTAGATGATCGTGATGGATGTGGTGGATGATGATATCTTGAGGTGATCGTTGGGAAGGTTTGGAGAGGAGATCGCTGGAGAGAGAGTTGGAGCTGAAGAGAAGATGGAGACACACACACACACACACACACACACACACACACACACACACACACACACACAAGGCTGGAACGCTGGAGGCTTTGGAGGGAATAACGGGAGAAGGTAAGTAGCATAAAGCAAGTCCTTGAAGTTTAGCATAGAGGTATGTACCAACATACAAACGAGACCAGACAGTGACTGTGAGTGTGTGTGTGCCTTAAGTACTGGTGGTGATTGGTGCGTTGATGAGGTGCAGGTGCGCGTGATCAATACTCAGGGGAAGGCGTGCGCTGTGATTGAGTGACGTGGGAGCCTGGCGGGTCTGTGACAATTTGATTACTTTTCTATTTTCCAGCACTGGAACACATTTTTATCACTCGCCATGGTGTCAACTCTCAGACAGGTTGTAACCTAAAGCTTTTAGCGGCAATGTGGATTGATGTAATTGGCAGACATGGTGCACTGCAAATTAAAACAAGAGAACCAATCAAAAGCATCAGAATAGCGTCACTTTAGTAAAAATGGCCTTTAAATGGCAGAAGGCATCGTGCACATCAAAAACAGGCAAAGCAACAAATTAATATTATTCAACATATCCTAGCTTTTTACAAAAAAAAATCTGATGTAATCATTAACATTTTCAAAAGTAACTAATTTAATTACACATTTTTTTCTCAGAAACTGATTACAGTTACATTTATTTTGTAATTAAAATACGTAATCTAGTTACATGTAACTAGTTACTCCCTAACACTGTGCATAATGTATAATTCATTCAAATTGAAGATCATGGTAACCTACTAGTAATGACTCAAGTCATCATGCTTTTCACTTTAGAATACTGATCCAAATAATTAGTAGTTTCTTCTGAAGGATTTGGTAATACTTGAGAATATTAATAGTGTGTTAGTCATTTGTTCCTGTGTAGTTATTCATTAGTGATGGAACAGTATTCTAAAGTGTTACCCACTGAGCAAAGCAGATGTTCATGTAGGCAGTCTGATTGAAACTGTTAAGTAATGCTAATCAAATTAGCATAACATTAAATTAAAGTAAAAGATACCAATCTTGCAAGAGAAACAATTCTGAATGCAAGAGGTATTGCACCAAGTGAGGTATAATAATAGCGCTGGAAAGCTTTTCTTAACGCCGGTTCTAAAGCCTTTGCTTAATCATAACCCTGCTTTTTCCAGTTCCCTTCCATCTCTCTTTCTACAGTCTTTCTTCAAAAGCCTAGGACACACCAAGCCGACTTCAAAGAACGAGCGACAACGAAAACCGATGATGTTGTCGCATTGCCTCGTGTCTGCTGCGTCTGGACCAAAAAGCTGCCTTTGAACATACAGCACAAGTGCAAACTATAGGGATGTAATGATTCACTCAACTTATGGTGCGATACGATTCACGATACTAATTTCACTATACGATTTTCTCAAGATTTTTTTAACAAAATGAGATTTAAGACAAATTATAAAATAAAAGTGTCCTTTTATTTCTCAGACAAAATTCTGCATATTTCTTTGTAAAAATGTAAATATATATTTGATGTCAAATAATAATAATAATAAAAATAATAATAACTCAATTGAAATTTTAAAACAAATCCTTAAAAAGTCCCTTCAAGGAGATCTTCCAATGTTTTCTTGGGAGGAGGTTGTTTCAGCTTCTTCCCCCTCATCCTGCACTGAGCAATAGCAGAAATAAAAAGACTAGGTAAAATTTAAGTACAACAGTGACAGGGGTTTCACATTGTTATAAAGGCAAGATTTCATTCATAATTTGTATCATTACACTTGCAAGAATTAGAAAAAAAGAAAACATTTAGATAAATATGCCATAATAATCAACGAATTATTGAAAAAAAAAAATTCATGTAGTTAAATATTCAAGGAGATAGTAAAATAAATACAACACCTGGTTCTGCAACAGCACAGATTTCTCCTATACATCCTCATGCTGGTCTTTCTCTTGATGAGGAATGGCCTGGAATTAATTTATCTTGTGAAAACACTGATGCACTTGTGATCTCAATGGCAATTGCCCTCGACGCCGCAAGTGGGGCTGCAAATCCGCCCTATTATCTTTTTACATACATGCAGACGGAGGTGACTGGAGCCTCTCACTGTGGTGATTATTAGTCTTCGGAAAGTCAAAATGCTGCTACACCTCCGTTTTGAATGAGTCAACGTAAACTACACACTTGTCGTCGCCATGCTTCTGTTTGACATTGCGTGCACACGGATGCGCTCGCGCCCCAACTTCCATATGAATGAACTGAAAACATTTGTTTATTTCACTCATCTTCGCGCCAGTGTGCACGCACAGTTCGTACTTACTCGTTGCTATCGTGCCTGTAAAGTGAGGTCACAGTATATGGTTTCAGCGTCCCTGCTGTTTAAAATGTGTATCGCGATTCGTTTAACATCTCAATCGACTTGAATCGTCACACATTTGTATCGATTTTCAACCGACTCTGACTGAATCGTTACATCCCTAGCAAACTAGCATGTGCATTCTGCGCCGGCATGTAAGGAATTAACTGTCTATATCAGCAGGTATCAATAGTCTATATTCGTCTTTCAAAAGGACAAACCGAAACGAGGATATGTGAGATATACGCAGATATACGAAATGCAAACAAAGCGCCGCTTGCTTACCATTTCATGATCAGCCTTCTATCTGTGTCATCTTGACTTATTGCTCTCTTTCATCACTTTCGCTTTATTTCTCTTGCACTGACTCGGTCGCTAAATTGAACAGCCAATCAGAGTTTCCACTCTCACCGACGGCCCCGACGTCGATTCAAAATGCTAAATCTGGTAAACTGCCGCAGACGTGAGCCTGACGAGAGCTGACGTGTGGAACACACCGCAAAAACTAGCGAGACAGACTCTCGCCAACGGCCCAGCATTGGATGAAGGCCAACCATCAGCTTGGTGTGTCCCGGCCTTAAGCGATTTCTGATAAACGCTCACTCTCTCTAATCCCCCATAATGGGTGCATACGCCCCCTACTGCTTATTTGCTACAAGTGCGTTGTGGTTCTCGGTCCGAACCACTTTCAACAGTGTTTCTCAGAAATCGCTTACTGCACCTTTAAGATGTTGAATCAGAATCAGTTTTTGTTCTTGAAAATTTCATCATAAGCACAGACAAACCGCAAGAAAATTACATACAGTAAAGCATCGCTTTGGAGCACTTCAAACAACCGAGGAAAGACCTGAAGAGGAAAGAAACAAGGCCAAGCAGAAATGACTGGGGATTACCTATCAACCCTCATCACACCATGATTGCACTTTTCTAACAAAGACATTCCCTTCTGAGTTGTATCTGCCAGTGTTGCCACACAGAGCCTACAAAAGCAGGCCGCTTCACTTTTTTATGGTGTCATTTTTTACATATTCTTTTAGCGATTGTGTTTTTTCATCTCGATGTCTTTCATCAAGAGGTTGCTTTCTCTTCATACCATGAAATTAAACGCTTTCTTTAGTTTCAAGTAGACATGTTTTTACTTAATGTACTATTTTGTGCTGCTCTATACAAGAATAGTTACACTAGTAAGTTTAGTACATCCTTATGAGGCCTGCGAAGGCTGCACTTAAAACATCTATTTCTGTGCTCTGTTGTGCTATACTTTAAATATTTATGCCATCTGACGAAAGTAGCTGAGTAAGGCCCACTGTACTAGGAAAATCAACTGCAAACCAGAAACCTCAGGGGCAAGTTGTTTGCTTCATATGACAGGATTCCAAATGTGTAGGATGGTAATGTTTTCAATATGAATTGAGGGGCAAAGGTACAAAGAGAATGCTAATGGAGAAGGTTCTCATCAGGGGCAAGGAAGATCCCTGTAGTTTGGTAAATCGTGTTACCGTGGCAAAGCAACATGTGCTGGGTAATACGGAGGGCCATGCTAATGCGGCACAATGCACTTCTCATTTCAAGCTCCATTTGCTTGTCTCTGAGAGAGGTAGTGCCTCCTCTCACACTTTTGTCTACTGTGGCACACAGTGGCACAGCTACAGCAACACTGACACTTCAGGGATGATAAATGCACAGTAAATTAACATATTTTATGATACTGAACTGAAAACTGTTTAGTCTTTTACAGGATTCACATAAACATCTGAGGAAGATAAACATGCTAATGCAGTCAAAGGGTGTCCGAAAATTATAGCAAATGGCCCTCCACACATGAATGTTTTATTGGTAACTTTATTTTAGGGGGATTTTGACTTAACACTTTATGGTAAAAAGGTTCTATATAAAGAGAAATGTCTTAAATCATTGCATAATACTTTCATGTTTAACAAGTAACATACATTTTTGCTACTTATGAGTTGTTTTATTTATAAAATGCAATTAAAATCAAAAGTCAGTCACGCTTCTCAGGAAAGTAAGTAAGAACACACACAGTTTTATCGAATCATAATTTTTCTGTGTGTTCCACACCGTTGGCTTTAGTCGGAAGCCGTCAGTTTTTTTTTGGCCGATTCAGCATGATGAGAGAACTCTGATTGGCTGTTCAGCTTAGCAAACGAATCAGTGCACAAGAATAAAAGCAAAAGTGAAGAGAGCAAAGAAGTCAAGACGGTACAGATACAATTTTACATCATCTTATTCAAATGCATTCGAATGCACAAATATTTTCATAATAACATGAGCTGACTGAAATGAAGAAAGTAGGGCTGTCAAAAGATTAATCGTGATTAATCGCATGTGTGTACTGTGTATAATTATTATTCATATATAAACACACAAGCATGTATATATTTAAGAAAAATGTATTATATTTATATATAAAATATTTATATTTGTATATAATATAAATTATATAAATGTATATACATGCAAATATTTCTTAAATATATACATGAATGTGTGTGTATTTATATTTACATAATAATTATACAGAGTACATACAAATATATTATGTAAACACAAACTTTTATTTTGGATGTGATTAATCGCGATTAATCTTTTGACAACCCTAGAAGAAAGTGATCAGCGTGATTGATATTCACAATGGTATGCAAGCGCCACTTTGTTTACTTTCTAGTCCTAGTTAGTCTAGTCTAGTCTATAGTCCTAGTTTCGGTTTCCCTTTTTTAATGACGAAAATAGACTATTGATACCTGCTGATATAGACAGATATTTACTTACACACAGGCGCAGAGCGCACAGCTAGTTGACAGTCGTCTTTAGTCCTATTGGTGTGTTTAAGCACAGCTTTTTGGCTGAGACACAGCCGACGAGAGGCGACAACACAGTTGACTTTCGCTCGCCGCTAATTCTTTGATGCCGACTTGGTGTATTATAGGCTTAAGGGTGCGTTCACACTTGTAGCTCGGTTCTCTTGGTTATTTTATTCTGGACCAAAAAAGAAAATGATACATTTTAAGTCATGGTTCGCTTACCGTTCACACTGTCATTTTTAACACTGAACCTAAACATACATAACAATTAAAAAAAAAGGCTTTTATGACATATATTTTGCGACAGAACTTGTCGAACATCCAAAACAATGCTGTGTGCTGAGCTAAATGCACTACATGCATACATATGATGGAGCTGACAACTCGTGAAGAGCTTATCAAATGTGTAAAGGAGTCAAAACATTGGCATGAATCTCTCCGTCACACACACAAATGAAGATCTGCTGCGAGACAATGTGGTTCTGATGCCTGTACCGTATCCTTTTTAGGGACACATCTTGTGACATCATGTCCTGTTTTTGGTTCGTTTACATGTCTTTGGTTCTTTGGTTTAAGCGGTCTCGGGCCACTTGTTTGATGCGCACCAGGGTTTGGATGGAAGCGGTCACACTTGTTCAAATGAACTGCACGAACAGAGCAATCACACCAGGGTTCATTTTAATCAAACCAAACCTGCCAAGTATGAACACACCATTCGAACCCTGGTGCACACCAAACAAGCGAACCAAACAAACTGAAAAATGAACGCAACACGGACCAAATGCTCCAGTCACACCATGTCGTAATTTCAAGAAGACAATACGTGATGTTCTACTCAGAGCTGTTCACATCATTGGACTGGGAATTATGCATTTCTATAGCAACACTATCAAGGCCTAAATGAATCTGCAGCAGTCATGTGGTACAAGTAGGAGCTCTCTAAAAAAATCCTATGATTTTTTAAAAAAGCACTATGATTGCGACATGGTGTGAACTCACCTAAAAACATCTAAATGAACCAAAAATAGGACACGATGAGGACAAGATGTGACCCTAAAAAGGACAGAATACTTACTAAATGTATCATTTTCATTTTTGGTCCGGACCAAATGAACCAAGAGAACCGAACTACTGTACACCGACCCTCAAACTTAATTCATAAAATGATCCCATAATTGGAACTCCTAAAAGGTTCTATATATGAAGCGCCTGACAGAATAAGGTTCCTTTTCTTCTAAGACTTTAGTCAGTACAGCAGTAATACTTTGACAGGAAAGATTAATTGTAGGTCTCTGATTTGTTGAGTATCTAATAACAATTTATACTCTAGGGGAAACAGGAGGAACTGTGTCAGAATATGTTGCCAATATGACTTTTAGTGGTAAATATTTGTGATGATAAGATATGTGCAGAGTTTAGGATGACAAAATGGATGATATTAGACAAATCAGTACAAAGGCAAACAATATGTTCATGATTGCAGCAAAATAATGATTTACTTTTATTTGCTTACAAAAACACTCATCCGAAGCACATACAATTCTACTCTGACTATATTCTACTCTTACTAAATTCTCAGTATATAGCAACTAAAAAAAGCATTCAGCTAATGTCTAAATGCATTTAAAACCGAGGATTCTATTTTCAGCTTGGGTCTTTAAAAGAACACACTGAAAACTAAAACTCTGTATTCATACTTGTTTAATTCCCTGAACACAGTGTTCTTTCCTTCAATTCAACAGTATTTTTGTAAAGAATGTGATGAAAGAACATGTGAATAATGACGAGACTATTGAGTTCCCAAAAACCTTTCCATTGTGTCAAAAGTTACTTCTTCTGGAGCCTTTCTGTAGTTTAATTGATTTAAATAATATGATGAACATTAAGATAATGGTTATCTTCTCATTTAGCTTCATGTGACACAATCACAGCCAATCAGAGCATGTTAAATGTACAGTACAGTTACAGAATGATTTCATACTGGGTTTATAAAGTGTTTTACAGAAGACATACACTATTAAGCTTGGGGTAAAATAAAAAAAATAAAAACTCGTGCCGGTCGCGGTCGGTGGTGGATGACTGGTCTCTGGCAGTGGTGGAGTGGGACTGGTAATGCTGTCCTCCTCAGCCGGGCCGATGGTAAATGGTGAGTCGTTGTTTACCAGTACCCACTCCACATAAGCGGCGAAATCCTCTTTGGGACCGCCCGCTGGAACACGTGCCTTCGACCGCTCACTCAGGCTGGTATAGTAAAAAACACAGAGCGAGCGAGCGGGGTAGTGTGTCAGCCATGCCAGGTCGAGGAAGTCCTGTGTATGCGCTTCCAGCGGACGGTCTTCCTGCTCCAGGCAGAGTAGCTTCACAGCGGGGAGGTCCATAGGGAACGGGGAAAAACTCAACGTGACAAGACTGGAGTAATGGCTTTTGATAAAATAAATGCAGCTGTGGTAAGCATAAGTGAGTTACTTTTGAACTGCAGTGTACCTAGCAAACAATAGTCGTCATTTCGTCTCAGTTAACTATAGACCCTATATAGAGTCCGATTTTAACCCACTTCTAGCCAAAATAACCTTGAATTTGGTTACATGTCATTTTTGCCAAAATAACTTGCGAGATGTATGATATTCCATCATGTAAGCAAAGTCAACAGTGATTACAAGGTGTTTGGTTTCATTTCTTTGACACGTTCATGTTCTAGATGACTAGTCTATTCTTGGGCTATGGTTAGACGTCTATTACATTTTCACAGCTTAAATTTTACCTTGTTTAGCCTAGACATCAGGGCGGTGTTTGGACGGCTATTAGACGTCTTTTAAATGCAAAATTGCTTGCAAGGTACATTCACATTTAAACATATGTTTGTACAAATAGTGTCATGAAAAATAAAATAGTTTTAATTGCTTGGTGCTTTATCATGACACATCTGGATTATGACACAGTGTAAGATGAAAGAAAAAAATAGGTTATATATTTCAGGTACAAAAAGATGCTATTAGTCTCTGACAGAGATTCAATCAAGCACCAGGTGTAAGATGCCATTTGTTTTAGTTTAAACACACAAGGTCAGTTTTTCGGGGTTGTACAGCACTGGGTTCAAATCAGGTTAAAGCAAAAAACAGTGAGAGAGCACAAGATCAACGCTGCCTTCATTCCAAGGGCTCATATTTTCCACAGTGTGCTAAATATTTAGACATTTTGACAAACAGCCCGTCAGCATAAGTCAGTGGTGAGCTGGCAAGACCCAAAAAAAGCAGAGGTAAGTCTCTATGTTCGGTCCCATTCCTAGCCCCATGGAACGCTTCTGTCGAGCACACTGCCTTTATTAAAGCTGCCCTGAGCATCACATTCAGTCTCGGCATCAAACAGAGTCATTGATGGGAAGGGAGGATAGAGCCGGGGCGAATAAGTTGGTAAAATATGAACATTTCTCTTGGCAGCTCATTACGGAAGGCTGAATAATTTCCATAGCATTTTCCACTCATTGTGAGGTTTGTATTAGAGCCCTGCGGGGAACTGTTTTCTTAAACCCGCACCTGCCCGCTCCTGCTGAATGTATGACCAGGACCGCCAGCTCCCGCAACCTATCTGTTCCACTCCCGCCCGCACCTGCAATGTCTGTGTCCACTCCCGCCTGCTCCCGTGGACTTTATCTCACAACTTGTGAAAAATGTACACATATAGGCCTACTCAGACTAATTATTCGTTCAAGTTAACATCCAGAATAACAGACTTTAAACATGATTGTGTTTAAATAAGATAAAGTAACCAATGCTAAACCAAAGCACCACACATGACATTGGGTAGCCTATTTTTTTATTAGCGTTATAAAACAAAGTTAAAACAAAACCGCAACTAGCAGCACCTCAGTTTTTAGGCTACTGCATACACAGTAACTAAACGAGTAACTTGGAAATAACTAACCCTAACCTAACACAGAGAACTTTGAAAATAGGCTATATAATTTTAACAAATTAAATACAAAACAAAATAAAATAGAATGCTTAAAAAAAACTCACATATTTCACATAGCTTGCTTAACCGGCTATTGCAAAAAAAGAATTAATTTGATCACTGGGCCCTGCTTTGCTTACTCCATATTACTATGAAGGAAAAGTATATTGCTGACTGACTATGGTCCCAGACTTGTGCGTCTTTCTTCCAAGATCCACACACACACACACTCTCTGACGGTGCACTTTTGCTTTTGTCAAGTAAACGGCCGCTTTAATTTTCTTCTCAACTTATTGTGTTGACTCCATTTCTACTACACGCCAAATCCCACCGTTCCCCGCGGGTCTCCCGCAGCAAAGGTAAAACCACCCGCTCCCGCAAGATTTGCTTTGGGTCCCGCGGGAGCCCAAACCCAATGCAGCCCTCTAGTTTGTATCTATACATAGAGGATCTGAATAAATTATGAGAACCTTTATATTACAGAAACTTAAAGAATGATTAAATGTAGCATTCTCATTTAAAAAAATACAAATAAAAAACACTAAACAAAAAACATGAAACGGTTTCTGTAAAGAAAAAGGGTTTTAGAGGAAACCTAAAATGACTTGACTAACTTTTTTGGGGGGGGAGGGGGATTTCATCACATGACCTCTTAAAGGTGCACTATGTAAAAAAAATTCAGTAAAATATCCAAAAACCACTAGGCCAGTGTTATATATTTTGTTCAGTTGAGTACTTACAATATACCAAATGTTTCCAACTATTTTAAATCATGAGAAAATTGCTATTTTAACCAGGACGTGTGAGGGAGTCGCCTGTCAATTGCGTCATATCTGTATTACCCTCAGTTTCCGGTATTATTTTGCAGAAGCGCTTTACTCTTAACACTCAAATGTATCTGTTATGAACTTTTAAAGGTCTAGGGTTAGAACGTAACATTTAGATATTGATATTGCTGTAATGGAGCTGGCAGCAGAAAAGACCAGACACAAAAGTGGATAAGGCCAATTGATTTATTGGTACATAAAGCCGAAGCCACTAGTCAGTATAGGTGTGCGCTATATTACAATGCATTTTAAAGGAAATATAAAAAAAACTATAAACTAATGGGGAAAAAGGAACTAGGGTGGCGCCAAATTAACACACACACACACACACACACACACACACACACACACACACACACAGGAAGACTTTAACCACCAGGGCGGCACTTGATTGGCTGCAGAGGCGACACCTTGATGAAGAGTGACAGTCGTTTACTCCAATCAGCGGAGACCTGAGAGCAAGACAGCACAACCAGAGAGCAGAAAGCCAGAGGAACAGACGTGGTTTTATCAAAACGGACGGTGGTAAATACGTTCTTATGTGTCAGCGCGAATTCATCTGCAAAGACAGAAGCTTGAGATAAAGAAGTCACCTTTTGTTCATTTAAATAAACAACGACACGTTCGGGAATACAGTTCTTAAATTCTTCTAAAAGAATAAGTTCTCGTAGCGTCTTAAAATCTGTGACTTTACTCAACACGCACCACTTGTCAAATAAAACGCCTCTCACTGGCGAATTCAACGAACGATTGACTAAAATTCTTTTTGTGGCCTCTAAACCGCTGCCTGTAAGCTTCTGGTACTAACTCATAAGCATGCAGGATTGCAGCTTTCACCATGTCGTAATTTAAACTATCTTCTAAGGATAGAGTTGCACACACCTCCTGAGCCTTACCAGTTAATTTGCACTGCAGAAGTAAAGGCCACAATTACCTAGAATATGAGTCAACTTCTGCTTCTCGAAATTGCGGTACAAGAGAGATATGCTTGCTTACATCAAAGGTGGTTACTGCTAACCCAGCCCCCAACGGAGCGCCAGCAGTCTGCATTTTGAAGGAAATATAAAAAAAAAAACAATAAACTAATGGGGGAAAAGGAACTAGGGTGGTGCCAAATTAAAGAAAAGAAGAAAAAATTATTCATAAACTAAGTTCCCCAAAACCCACTAAACTTGCTAACCAAATAAAAATATGAAAAGCAAAATCAAAATCTTCAGCGCACCCGACGCCATAACTAAACCTACTCTAAATAAGAACAAAAATACAGGGAGGGCGCTCACCTTTTATCTGATGTATATAACATTTGATAACTGCAGGCAGTATGTATATCGCGAGACCTGCTTACCTGTTCTCTATTTCCCCAGAAGGTAACAAATAACTCTTAACTCCCACATCTCAACATAGTACAAAATCAAGTGTTGGATTCACACACCAAATAACGAAAGCGATACAAGGTATGACAGGCTCCAACTTAAACACCTCACACACACACACACACTCTGCGCCCCTAATCAGGACACGCCGGAAGACTTTAACCACCAGGGCGGCACTTGATTGGCTGCAGAGACGACACCTTGATGAAGAGTGACAGTGGTTTACTCTAATCAGCGGAGACCTGAGAGCAAGACAGCACAACCAGAGAGCAAAAAGGCAGAGACAAAAACAAAACAACATCCGAAACACACGCCGCACATAACAGTATCTAATATGATAAACAGAGCTGGGTTACCTCATACTCAAAACCGAAAAAGCGGAAATGGCGCCGGCGACTGTGGCATAATAAAAGTCCCGCTGCTCGCGAGGCGTGTGTTGCATTCATCTTATTAACAATCGCTCCAGCGGCCTTGCTCAGCTCCCACACCACTCGGGTCTGCTCTGCTTCATACTAAAGTAACATTAATAATCGCATCCATGAACATGATTTCTGCCCGAGTCCTATCCCGATTCTTTTCCACCGGCTTTGAGGTGAAGACCACATGTGCCAAGATTCTGCGCTCAAACTTGGCGTCATCAAACTACGCCTTTGTTTTGAATAGGCGACCTCTAGCGGACGGAAAAGTTACATAGTGCACCTTTAAAGGTAGTTAAGAAAGCATCTGAATTTGAGCATAGTGTGTGTGATGTGGATGTTTGCACGAGCTCTGCAATTAAGCTCTCTAGTCACATCACATTTATTTATACAGCACTTTATACAATAGATTGTTTAAAAGCAAGAAGCTTTAAAGAAGCTTTACAGTACAGTGAGACGCGTCATTTGACGTCACTTCCAAGATGGCGGCTCCTGCTCCAAATGAGCTATGTCAAATGTAAAATACGAAATGTATCATTATGTTTACATAATGATACCTTCATTTTTGCTTTTTGACAGCTGTTTTTAAAAAGTGAACGCCAGCATTTTATGTTATTTTTTTCTGTTTTTGCCATAACTGACAAAAACACAAAATGCTCTCACCCAGCAAGCAATTTTGTGTTTAAAAGATGTCTAGCTGTCCAAACACAGCCCTGATGTCTAGGCTAAAACAAGGCAAAATTTGGGCTGTCAGTGAAAATGTAATAGACGTCTAACCATAGCCTAAGAATAGACTAGTCATCTAGAACATAAACATGTCAAAGAAATGAAACCAAACACCTTGTAATCACTGTTGACTTTGCTTACATGAAGGAATATCATATCTCGCAAGTTATTTTGGCAAAAACGACGTAACTCATAGCCGGACTATATCGGGTCTATAACCAAGACAGTGAAATGATGGCTATTGCTTGCTGGGCATTGATGGCGACATCAACATGTGAACATGATGTGTGATTGACTAGGGCTGTGTCCAAAATCGCCCCCTATACCCTTAAATAGGGCACTATTTGAGGCGACAGCCATTTGTAGTGGTGTCCGAAACCATAGTGGACATTATCACATTGCACTCATTCAATCCCATAATGCACCGCAATAACAAACGTACAACTGATGTACACTCAACAGCTAGAGAGTACCCATAATGCACTGTGAGGTATAAAATTCCTTTTTAATTGATTATTAAATTGTTTAATTAAGGTTTGTACATGCTAGTTTCCATAACAGAGTTCAAAATAAATCTTTTCATTACTACTGGAGCTGCTAGTTGCTAAGTTTCAAATGATTATTAAACAGCAAGCACAAACTATACAAAAGCAGTCTATATTAGTGGAGTAGGGAATAGTGAATGAGAGTATAGGGGCGATTTCAAACACAGAGCTCACTTAGGTCTGAAGTGGGACATTTCAATTCAGATATTCAATATTCAGATATTCAATTCCAACCTCGTCTCAAACGCAACATATATCAAGGCCTTTATTCTCAATGCAAGGGTCTCTATTTAAAATGTTAATCAGCAGGACTGATCTTGATCGTCTTCTCCAGTTGGCCTTTGTGTAAATGTAAGAATAAATTAATGTGGCTTTGTAACGCAATGTACATGCTTTATAAAGGTGCTTTATAAAGGATAAAGGTCTCATGGAATGCTATTATCATCATATTTTAATTATATAGATCTAGTTGCCCAGGTTACACAAACTCCATTTTACTTAACTCAGTAAGTTCCCTAACTTTTCTGACCTTTCTGTATGCATTCTAATTAGAAAAATAAAAAAGTAAAACTTTGCAGACTATTTTATCCTGTTTTATCTGGACTGGTAGTTTGTAAATCATCATGATATGTCAGCTACTTGTGATGAACTGCTTCCTTTTTTACCACCTGCAATATTATGGTGGTTGTCAGTATGTCAGTATATTAAAGGTACAAAACAGACGCAGTGTGCATTGTTGAAATTACTTATTTAAATGTGAATTTTCTTGTTTGGAATTTACGGATTTATACTGTAAAATTTACCGGTTGTTCTTTAAATAGGTTTACATTTTTACTGTATTTTTTACAGAATTATTCTAGCAACCACAGCTGCCAATTTTTTTTGTAGAAGCAACATTTTTTTTACAGTGCAGCAGACAAGAAGATCTGTCAATAAGATTTTTTTTGGCACAGGTGACATACTAAAAATGATGTCCAATCCAGGGCTCTTTAATACTAAGAGAATGAGAGCAATGCCCCAACCTCTGCTATTCTCATCCATTGTGATCCAATAAGGGACAAAGAAAAGAAAAAAAATATATAAACATTGTGACTAATGGAATTGATACATCGCCACAGGCTAAAGGAAAAGAATCCAGTGTAAATCGAAGCGGACAGATGCACAGAAGAATTATGCAGATGTGCTTATGAGTCAAGATTTAGGGAAGCTGAGAACAGACACATGCATGTATGGCAACAAAACAAATCAAAATTATAAGATTGCAGAACTATAACTATAAGGAAGTGTATAACCTAAAAAAATACATTCAGATATTGAGGAAGGAGGAAGCACTGTTTTTTAGCATAATTAAATTTCTATTTCTATTTCCTGCTTTAAAGGGTTAGTTAAAATGTTCTGAAGAGAAACGTTCGCTTTATATGATGAACAGAACCGTTTGAATTTAGGCTTTTATTCACATATAAACATTGATCAGCTAACATAGACAGAAGCTCAACCAAACCTGCTCAACGAGTGAGAACAAACCTCATTGGTTTGATGCGTAACACGAAAGTGAACCTCATTGGTTCTTGCAGAAGCTCAAATGTGCTGCGCAAGACGAGAATGAACCTCATTGGTTCTTTCTGAAGCTCAAACGTGCTGCGTAACACGAGAATGAACGTCACTGGTTCTTGCTGAAGCTCAAACGAGCTGCATAACACGAGAATGATCCTCATTGGTTCTTGCTGAAGCTCAAACGTAATGCGTAACACGAGAATGAACCTCATTGGATCTTGCTGAAGCTCAAACGTTCTGCGTAACACGAGAATGAACCGCATTGGTTCTTGTGGAAGCTCAAACGTGCTGCATAACACAAGAATGAACCTCATTGGTTCTTGCTGAAGCTCAAACGTTCTGTATAACACAATAATGAACCTCATTGGTTCTTGCAGAGGCTCAGACGTGCTGCGTAACACGAGAATGAACCACATTGGTTTTTGCTGAAACTCAAACATGATGTATAACACGAGAATGAACCTCATTGGTTTTTGCTGAAACTCAAACGTGCTGCATAACACGAGAATGAACCTCATTGGTTCTTGCTGAAGCACAAACGTGTTGCGTAACACGAGAATGAACCTCATTGGTTCTTGCTGAAGCTCAAACGTGCTGCGTAACATGAAAATGAACCTCATTGGTTCTTGCAGAAGCTCAAACGTGCTGTGTAACAAGCAAGAATGAACCTCATTGGTTCTTGCTGAAGCTCAAACGTGCTGCGTAACAAGCAAGAATGAACCTCATTGGTTCTTGCTGAAGCTCAAACGTGCTGCGTAACAAGCAAGAATGAACCTCACTGGTTCTTATGGAAGCTCAAACGTGCTGCGTAACACGAGAATGAACCTCATTGGTTCTTATGGAAGCTCAAACGTGCTGCGTAACACGAGAATGAACCTCATTGGTTCTTGTGGAAGCTCAAACGTGCTGCGTAATACAAGAATGAACCTCACTGGTTCTTGCTGAAGCTCAAACGTGCTGCGTAACACAAGAATGAACCTCATTGGTTCTTGCTGAAGCTCAAACGTGCTGCGTAACAAGCAAGAATGAACCTCACTGGTTCTTATGGAAGCTCAAACGTGCTGCGTAACACGAGAATGAACCTCATTGGTTCTTGTGGAAGCTCAAACGTGCTGCGTAATACAAGAATGAACCTCACTGGTTCTTGCTGAAGCTCAAACGTGCTGCGTAACACAAGAATGAACCTCATTGGTTCTTGCTGAAGCTCAAACGTGCTGCGTAACAAGCAAGAATGAACCTCACTGGTTCTTATGGAAGCTCAAACATGCTGCGTAACATGAAAATGAACCTCATTGGTTCTTGCAGAAGCTCAAATGTGCTGTGTAATGCAAGAATGAACCTCATTGGTTCTCTGAAGCTCAAACGTGCTGCGTAACAAGCAAGAATGAACCTCATTGGTTCTTGCTGAAGCTCAAACGTGCTGCGTAACAAGCAAGAATGAACCTCACTGGTTCTTATGGAAGCTCAAATGTGCTGCGTAACAAGCAAGAATGAACCTCATTGGTTCTTGTGGAAGGTCAAACGTGCTGCGTAATACAAGAATGAACCTCACTGGTTGTTGCTGAAGCTCAAACGTGCTGCGTAATGCAAGAATGAACCTCATTGGTTGTTGCTGAAGCTCAAACGTGCTGCGTAATGCAAGAATGAACCTCATTGGTTCTTGCAGAAGCTCAAAAGTGCTGCATAACATGAGAATGAACCTCATTGGTTCTTGCTGAAGCGCAAACGTGCTGCGTAACATAAGAATGAACCTCATTGGTTCTTGCTGAAGCTCAAACGTACTGCGTAACACAAGAATGAACCTCATTGGTTTTTGCTGAAACTCAAACGTGCTGCGTAACACGAGAATGAACCTCACTGGTTCTTGCTGAAGCACAAACGTGTTGCGTAACACGAGAATGAACCTCGTTGGTTCTTGCTGAAGCTCAAACGTGCTGTGTAACATGAAAATTAACCTCATTGGTTCTTGCAGAAGCTCAAACGTGCTGTGTAATGCAAGAATGAACCTCATTGGTTCTTGCAGAAGCTCAAACGTGCTGCGTAACACAAGAATGAACCTCATTGGTTCTTGCTGAAGCTTTAACGTGCTGCGTAACACAAGAATGAACCTCATTGGCTCTTGCTGAAGCTCAAACATGCTGCGTAACACGAGAATGAACCTCATTGGTTCTTGTGGAAGCTCAAACGTGCTGCGTAACACGAGAATGAACCTCATTGGTTCTTGTAGAAGCTCAAATGTGCTGCGTAACACAAGAATGAACCTCATTGGTTGTTGCTGAAGCTCAAACATGCTGCGTAATGCAAGAATGAACCTCATTGGTTGTTGCTGAAGCTCAAACGTGCTGCGTAATGCAAGAATGAACCTCATTGGTTCTTGCAGAAGCTCAAACGTGCTGCATAACATGAGAATGAACCTCATTGGTTCTTGCTGAAGCTCAAACGTGCTGTGTAACACAAGAATGAACCTCATTGGTTCTTGCTGAAGCTCAAACGTGCTGCGTAACACAAGAATGAACCTCATTGGTTTTTGCTGAAACTCAAACGTGCTGCGTAACACGAGAATGAACCTCACTGGTTCTTGCTGAAGCACAAACGTGTTGCGTAACACGAGAATGAACCTCATTGGTTCTTGCTGAAGCTCAAACGTGCTGTGTAACATGAAAATTAACCTCATTGGTTCTTGCAGAAGCTCAAACGTGCTGTGTAATGCAAGAATGAACCTCATTGGTTCTTGCTGAAGCTCTAACGTGCTGCGTAACACGAGAATGAACCTCATTGGTTCTTGTGGAAGCTCAAATGTGCTGCGTAACACGAGAATGAACCTCATTGGTTCTTGTGGAAGCTCAAACGTGCTGCGTAACACGAGAATGAACCTCATTGGTTCTTGTGGAAGCTCAAATGTGCTGCGTAACACAAGAATGAACCTCATTGGTTGTTGCTGAAGCTCAAACATGCTGCGTAATGCAAGAATGAACCTCATTGGTTGTTGCTGAAGCTCAAACGTGCTGCGTAATGCAAGAATGAACCTCATTGGTTCTTGCAGAAGCTCAAACGTGCTGCATAACATGAGAATGAACCTCATTGGTTCTTGCTGAAGCTCAAACGTGCTGCGTAACACGAGAATGAACCTCATTGGTTCTTGTGGAAGCTCAAACGTGCTGCGTAACACGAGAATGAACCTCATTGGTTGTTGCTGAAGCTCAAACATGCTGCGTAATGCAAGAATGAACCTCATTGGTTGTTGCTGAAGCTCAAACGTGCTGCGTAATGCAAGAATGAACCTCATTGGTTCTTGCAGAAGCTCAAACGTGCTGCATAACATGAGAATGAACCTCATTGGTTCTTGCTGAAGCTCAAACGTGCTGTGTAACACAAGAATGAACCTCATTGGTTCTTGCTGAAGCTCAAACGTGCTGCGTAACACGAGAATGAACCTCATTGGTTCTTGTGGAAGCTCAAATGTGCTGCGTAACACAAGAATGAACCTCATTGGTTGTTGCTGAAGCTCAAACATGCTGCGTAATGCAAGAATGAACCTCATTGGTTGTTGCTGAAGCTCAAACGTGCTGCGTAATGCAAGAATGAACCTCATTGGTTCTTGCAGAAGCTCAAACGTGCTGCATAACATGAGAATGAACCTCATTGGTTCTTGCTGAAGCTCAAACGTGCTGTGTAACACAAGAATGAACCTCATTGGTTCTTGCTGAAGCTCAAACGTGCTGCGTAACACAAGAATGAACCTCATTGGTTCTTGCAGAAGCTCAAACATGCTGCATAACACGATAATGAACCTTATTTGGTTCTTCCTGAAGCTCAAACGTGCTGCATAACACGATAATGAACCTTATTGGTTCTTGCTGAAGCTCAAACATGCTGCATAACACGATAATGAACCTTATTGGTTCTTGCTGAAACTCAAACATGCTGCATAACACGATAATGAACCTCACTGGTTCTTGCTGAAACTCAAACGTGCTGCATAACACAAGATTGATCCTCATTGGTTCTTGCTGAAGCTCAAACGTGCTGCGTAACACGAGAATGAACCTCATTGGTTCTTGCTGAAGCTCAAACATGCTGTGTAACACGCAATAATGAACCGCATTGGTTCTTGCACGTTTAGCGAACATGCTTAAACATGCTTTTATCTCTCAGATAAAAAAACACACACAAAAAAAAAAAAACCTTGCTTTCGCATGTGCCACTATAGGTGTGAGTAGCCAGTTCAAGATATCTGCCATTTCCAACATCTGGACAGTTTCTGATAATTTAATAGTCAAATGAATAACATTTTAACAATTTAATCTGTTAATTTTATCCCTGTTCTGCTGGGGAAGTACATACAATTTTAAAAGCCTTGAAATGATTAATACAGTCAGTCATGCCAACGTTCTGTGAGGACTGGATGACATTTTCTTTGTGCTTTCAGGAGCTGAAAAAAATAAATCCATGTGCTGCCATCAAGCGAAAGCCTTGCCAAGAATTATAATAGCTGATACATCATCATTTTCAGCCTCAAGACATAATGTGCTCATGCCTGTGAGGTATAGCTTACTGTATTGTGGTCCCCATCAGCCAATGCCATACAACATACCCAACATACAATACACCCCCCCACACACACACACACTCTCTCCATCAAAATATGCAGAGTGAAAATTATGGACATTTCTGTAGGCAGCACAATATAAACAAAGACTCACTAACATAAAGGAACTGCCATAAATCTCTACATTGTAAACAAGGTCAGATCAATAACCCAAACTTTTTTGTAGAACTTGTGCTAAATTTCAGCAAAACTTGTGCAGCCATGAATAACATCACACTAACATCAAGATGGAAGTCTGCAGGGTTACTTTAGGTTATAAATTATGTTAGTTATCCATTTGCGCAAAACGCACCACTTCGGCAGGACTGTGAGACAGAGTGGTCTTAGTTAAGCACTAGCTGACCCACTGTCGGCCATGAATCTGTCATCAGAACTGTATTACACCATGTGATGCCCGATCTGTGTGCGAAGCCATCCCTGTGCAGTATCCATTATTAAACACAGCATGGAAACCCACAGGGAGGGGGGGCAGCGGAGAGGTATTTGGGGTGCATTACTCAGCTTGACTGAAAGAAAAGGTTAAGAGCGCATAAAAAACACCACCTGTTGTTTTTTTTTTTTTGTTTTTTTTTTAGCAGCATGGGAAGGATGGAGGCAGAACGTGACCCATACATTTTTTTTTTTAAATAAAAAAAAGTTTAACTGTGGCACAATTGATATAGGCAAAAAAAAGAATTAAACAAATAAATAATTTGTTGTGCAAATCTCTTTTGTGTATTATGAGATCAACCATATGTTCTAAATATATATATACAGCAGTGACCAAAAGTGATGTCCGGGGGATCACATAATTATTTATTTTTAATTACCGTACAAGTTTGATTAAACCATCAAAATATGAGAATAATATTTTTTTCATTATTCTAAATATGAGGGAAGAACTTGGTTATGGTATTTATCTGACAAAATTAAATTTAAAAAAACTGCAACAGGTACAGGTTTTATTTGACTATGCAAAAAAATGCATAGAAAAACAGAAAGCTCACAGGAAAAAGCAAACATTGACTACAACATAACCAGTTATTAATATTTTGTTGGTTCTCTCTTGTTTTGTGTTCATAATTTCTGACAGCCTGACCAAAAGTTATGTCTGCACAATTTGGCATATTTCATTGCGCTCAGAATACCGGATGTGCATCAGTGCATTGGATCTGCGCTTTCGGTTTTAAAGTGACAGCAGCCTAATAAACCTAATGCCATCTGTGCTCTTAATATTAATCAAACAACAAAAGAAAAAGAGAAAAGCATTCACCTAATAGCTTTAATAAGGATTAATTGTATTTAATTTATAAGTATGTGTGCTTGAAAAAATATAGATTGATGTATGCAAGTTGTTATAAAGAATGTATATATATATATATATATATATATATATATATATATATATATATAAAATTAACGCGTTAATAACGCATTAACGCAAATTCATTTTAACGGCACTAATTTTATTAACGCGCGATTAACGCAGCGTGCATTTTGATCCATGGCCTAGCCCGTAGTTGGAGAAATCAACGTAAAGGATGCAGCAGCAAACAGAAATAGGGAAAGATAAGGGCTAACATTACCTTAATATTCTGAAACAAGTGACGTTATATAGCCTACATAAGCTACCATTTTTTCTGTTTAACTTTTATTAGACTCCAGATCGAAATAAAAGAAAAGGGCATTTTTACACTGAGCATGTTTGCTGCAGTCCATGTCCGAGCGCGATAGTTCTCGGTTTCCCCCGCAGCGCTGCTCAACTTGATTCTATTGAACCCTGGTGCATTTGCTTGCATCTTACATAATCACAAACATGCACAGTGCATGATAGAAAACAGAACGCGGGTCAATATATAGTTTTTTTTTATAATTATTTTGAATTTAGTGCTATTATGCGCAGCTGAGTAAATGACATTTGGATTTACTGTAGGCTATGTGTGTCGGATGAAGGAGGCTTTCTGTTGCATGCTTGCAAAGGGACTCTGAGGAGATGCGCAATGCGCGAATACACTGAAAGCTCGCTCTCGCTCGTATCTGAGCCTCCGAGGTAAATCATTAACACCATCACCACTTACAGATGTTTTGTTGAACTAAATACATTACAATTGGCTAAAACGAATGCGTAGGTTACTTTTCTGAATGAGCACTCCCGAGTCCATGTTTCTTACACTGTTCACGCGAATCGCGGCACAGTTCGAGCGCAATCTAACTCAGAGCACCTCTTCCGGGTAGGCTCGGGTGTAGTACCCTGGTGCGCTCCCAGATCCGCATGACAGCTTTCACATTACCAATTTTTCATGCGAACTGTGCCGTTCTGAACTAAACTGCCAGTGTAAAAACGCCTATTTCTATTTTTAAAATAAGAGAAAGTACTGCTTATTCTGAATTTTTAAGTTTAGGCTTAAGAGACATGAGCAAGTTCTTTAAAAAAAACATGTATGACCTTTGATACATGTCTAGTCTTCATGCTCTTTTGAGTATGGTTTCACTAATAATAAATCATGCATATTTATCCATACCCATGTCGATTAGAGTATTAAAAACGTGAAACGTATTCATTTAAGGTACATTTAGAACTGATAAAAATGTGCGATTAAGTTGCGATTAATCGCGAGTTAACTCATGACAATCGTGCGATTAATCGCGATTAAATATTTTAATCGGTTGACAGCCCTAATATATATATATATATATATATATATATATATATTATTCATTGAAAAGAAGACCATATGTTCTTCTTTAGGTGAAGTGGGTTTATTTCATTTTAAGATAAATAAAGACATGTATTATGTCACAGCAGTTAAATCTGTGACTGTATTGCATGTTTAATATGTAGTATCATTCATATTAACAGGTTAAATGTTTTCTAATGGGTTTCATTTAGAGAAATTCTTAATTAATATATTACAATTTAACTAAACCCATTAGAGTTTAGTTGACTCTACCTAAAACAATTAAAATGACTAAAATATGACTAAAACTAAATGGCATCTTAGTCAAAATACTAAGACTAAAACTAAATCTGTCAAAATGAACACTGTATCACAATTAAAACTATTGACTGTAAACACAACTACGCAATATGCTTACAAAATCTTTAACATATTTTTAATAATATTTGAATAAAGGTTGAACATTTTAGGCCGGACATCATTTTTGGCCACTACTGTATATTCTAGCTTTACATATTTAGTATATTTTTAAATGAACAGCAATAATACATTTACAGGAATAAAAAAGTTATTTTTAAAGTATTCATCAATGCCATAAATAATATACTAAAATATATACTTTTTCACTTAGAATACATTAAATAATGTTAATTTATATTAGGTTAATTTAGTTTGTGATACCTAAAATATTAACTAACAAATTTAACACCTTAAGAAGTTTAACCTTTTTGTAAAGTGTTACTTTTTTATGTGTGTTTTTATGTTTTATTAAGTAAATACTGTAAATAGATATACATGGAATTTTAACCTCTCTCTGTACGAGGCTAGACACTTTATTATACATTCACACATTTAAAGGTGGGGTAAGTGTTATTTCAAAACTGCTTTATAAATGTGACTCGGGGCCGAGTACCATAACAAACTAGTAGCCAATCAGCAGTAAGGGGCGTGTCTACTAATGACGGGAGAAGAGAGCGCTCAGTGCACATCATTATTCAAAAGACACGACACAGGACGGACATTAGCTGAGCGATGACAGAAAGAGAAACGGCAGATAAAAAACACATGTGGAAGATGTCTGTGGAACAAAAGAAGGCTTACGATCAGGCAAGAAGTAGGACCTGTGTAAATATCGGATCAGCTTTCCAGCGCTGGAGAGAACTCAAAGAGCGAAGGCCGAGGTTATTTCTTCTCGATAGGCAAGTAACATTGATTTTGTTTTGTTTCACAGAACTAATATATGCTGGATTTTGCTTGAATATGCTTATGTGTCATGTTCGGTTGTTTGTCCATTTGCGATCGCATTTTCGTTCACTTCAGCTATGACAATTACCCATTCATTTCCACACCCGATAAGCCTGGAGCGGCTAAACCTCCTCGCTGTCTGTTTCAAGCGCTCCCAAAATGTGTCTGACAAGTAAGATAATATACTCCTAATATATGTTTGTTTCCTCTTTTCGTGATCGATATCCCTCTAATCTTGTCATAATTGTAATATGTTCGTTAGTTGGACTGTCGTGCTCGTGCTATCAAGTTGTTCATGAGAACTGTTTGTGTTTTTGGGATGGAAGGGATGACTTTTTCATTGAGCATTCGACCTGGATTACCATAGTAACACACAGATTCACAGATTCCGCCATAGTCGTTGCCTGGGTTATGTATGTGTGGGGCGGGGCTATCAAAATAGGGGCGTGTTTGTTTTGGTGATTTGAAATATCGGTTACCAGAAAGCACTAACTCCACCTTTAAATGAACAAAAAAAGTTTTTTAAATAAAACTGCATACATGTTTTTTCCTCTTTTTTTGCACACTAAACAAAAAGTTTCACTGTCTTTTCACAATGACCTATTTAGTGCTTTAGTTTGTGTTGGTGATAAAGGCCCGGTTTCACAGACAGGGTTTAGATTAAACCTGGATTAGGCCTTAGTTCAATTAGCTTTTATAAAAGTGCCTTTATAAAAAAACATTACTGGTGTGCATCTTGAGACAAAACAATGGCACTGATATATTTTAAGATATGCCCGTGCAAGTTGCTTTCAGTTAAAACAGCTCAAACATGCATTTTAGTCTGGATTAAGCCTTGTCTGTGAAACCGGGGGAAATTGTTTTAGGCAAAAAATCAGGGCATTAATAAAAATATGTGTGTGATGCCTCTGAATGTAGGTATGAAAAGAAAACTAAAGGAGCGGGACCATTACTTTTTCACAAGTGCTGGTTGACGAGCTATATTGAAATGCAAATGTTTCTACAGGCTTTTACTTTTACACTGGAGCAAGAGCTCCATACGCTTCCTTAAGCACGAACCTCGACTTCCATTTTTGTTAATCCACAAATGGCACCGTTGACCTTTCAAGGATTTGACTGAGAAGCGAAATGTGAAGTGGCAGGTAATTACTCATGTGTGATGGCTGCCTGTCAATCCTGTCTCCCTAAGCCATTGTTATTTCAGCCCATTGCACTTCATGTACCTTCCTTAATGTATACATTTCTTTAGGGTTTGAAATCCTGGTCCTTTGTCCTGTTAACAGACAAGAGCTCAATACTATTGAAAAATGTACTAGCTCACTTCAGGAGGGCCATGCAGATAAATTTGACTAATGCAAGTAGGGTTTACATGTATAGTTAAAAAGCAAAGGAAAAGTTTAAAGGCAACAACACCTTATCCTTTAACCTTCAGAGGAAATTTTCAGCCTCATAATGAACTTGCAAAGAAACATGTTCGGTATATTCCAGCTAAGCCCTTTTAACTTTTTGTCAACATAACTGTTCGACGTCCCCAATGGGCGCTCAAGTCTTCGTCTCCGCTACAAAGGCAGAAATTTGCAAATGTAAAGAGTGCCTCTCCCCAGGGCAGCAATTAAATCTTCTTTTGGCTGAACGACAGCATGAATTCCATCTTTTGGTTGCTTTATTCTCCATCTTCTAAAATTGTAACAAACTCTTGAAATCTGCACAATAGAAGGTTATTAAAAACAACAGCCCTGGTGATAGAGATGGAGAAAGATGCTATTAGTCACGCATTAGGCTTAAATTATGGAATCATTTCTGAATGTATAATCGAATATCTGGCACTGAGAAATCATTATCATATGCTTTGCATTAATTCGGTTTGTAGTGTATCCAGTGGACTAATGCGTGGGAATGCAAACCAGATGACTTTTTTTAATACGTCATCCAGCTGTGCACCAAAAATCAGTTTACCACGCTGGGCCACAGGTTGATATAAAAATGAATATGCTGTATTTGTATTTACATTGGACCAGGAAGACCAATATGTCTCAGAGGGGGGAAAAAAGAGGCAGATGTATCACTCTACTCAAGCTGTTTTGTTTGTCGCCACTGCCTACAATCTGAGGAAGGCAAACATGAGATGGCAGCAGGTGGCTCCGGAGCATCGTGTTAGCATTCATTTGAGAGACTAAATCCTGTCATTGAGACAAAGCGAAACTCGTGGCGCTGATGGTTCTTTCAGCATAGTTCTTTCACAGCATCAGTCTGCCTTCTGGATGTCCATCTGTCTGTTTGCTACAAGAAATTCAGATTATCCGTGATGGAGTGCTTGAAGGTCAATGAAGCAATTGACGTGTAATTGCAGATGCTGATTGTTTGGGTACAAATTAATGGACAAATTTATGAGAGGCTGTTTGTTGGTGCTGCCCATGGCAAAAGCAAATAAACAATACATTCTGGAACATTATGCAAATCACCTTCTCATTTATTTATTTATGTTGAAATATCACTGAACAGTGTCAGCCTTGGGATTTTCATACAATATAAAAGTTGTGTGGTTACGTGTTGCTTTCATAAAATTCACAATTTCAAAATTTTCTTGGCCAACACCTATAACTATAATTGGTCTTCCATATCTGAAATGCGGCTTTCCGTAAAAATATTAAAATGTTAACGTAGAAATCTTGTTTTCTCTGCTTTTCTATATATACAGGTGCTGGTCATATAATTAGAATATCATCAAAAAGTTGATTTATTTCACTAATTTCATTCAAAAGTTGAAACTTCTATATTATATTCATTCATTACACACAGACTGATATATTTCAAATGTTTATTTCTTTTAATTTTGATGACACCTTGCACAAGGAGGGAAAGACACAAAAGGTCATTGTAAAAGAGGCTGGCTGTTCACAGAGCTCTGTGTCCAAGCACATTAATAGAGAGGCGAAGGGAAGGAAAAGATGTGGTAGAAAAAAGTGTACAAGCAATAGGGAAAACTGCACCCTGGAGAGGATTGTGAAACAAAACCCATTCAAAAATGTGGGGGAGATTCACAAAGAGTGGACTGCAGCTGGTGTCAGTGCTTCAAGAACCACTACGCACAGACGTATGCAAGACATGGGTTTTAGCTGTCGCAATTCCTTGTGTCAAGCCACTCTTGAACAACAGACAGCGTCAGAAGCGTCTCGCCTGGGCTAACGTCAAAAAGTACTGGACTGCTGCTGAGTTGTCCAAAGTTATGTTCTCTGATGAAAGTAAATTTTGCATTTCTTTTGGAAATCAGAGTCTGGAGGAAGAGAGGAGAGGCACACAATCCACGTTGCTTGAGGTCCAGTGTAAAGTTTCCACAGTCAGTGATGGTTTGGGGTGCCATGTCATCTGCTGGTGTTGGTCCACTGTGTTTTCTAAAGTCCACGGTCAATGCAGCCGTATACCAGGAAGTTTTACAGCACTTCATGCTTCCTGCTGCTGACCAACTTTATGGAGATGCAGATTTCATTTTCCAACAGGACTTGGCACCTGCACACAGTGCCAAAGCAACCAGTACCTGGTTTAAGGACCATGGTATCCCTGTTCTTAATTGGCCAGCAAACTCGCCTGACCTTAACCCCATAGAAAATCTATGGGGTATTGTGAAGAGGAAGATGCGATATGCCAGACCCAACAATGCAGAAGAGCTGAAGGCCACTATCAGAGCAACCTGGGCTCTCATAACACCTGAGCAGTGCCACAGACTGATCGACTCCATGCCATGCCGCATTGCTGCAGTAATTCAGGCAAAAGGAGCCCCAACTAAGTATTGAGTGCTGTACATGCTCATACTTTTCATGTTCATACTTTTCAGTTGGCCAAGATTTCTAAAAATCCTTTCTTTGTATTGGTCTTAAGTAATATTCAAATTTTCTGAGATACTGAATTTGAGATTTTCCTTAGTTGTCAGTTATAATCATCAAAATTAAAAGAAATAAACATTTGAAATATATCAGTCTGTGTGTAATGAATGAATATAATATAGAAGTTTCACTTTTTGAATGGAATTAGTGAAATAAATCAACTTTTTGATGATATTCTAATTATATGACCAGCACCTGTACATTCTGCTTTATCTAAAATTTTACCTTGGCATTCTGTAGTGCAAATATCTTTTAATCTATAAATATTATTATTATTACCATTATTACTTTACTTATTTGTTATTACGTATATTAATACTTTGAATCAGTCTGTGCCCCATTCCAGTCCAAATGTCTGGACTGCATGATTTATAGCCCAGCAGACAAGTAAAAAAAAAAAAAAAGCAGGTCATCTGTTCATCTAGTGAAGTGCTGAACAAAGAACGAGAGAAAGAAGTCTTTAAATCCTTTTTGGAACACAAGATAAGGAACAGTAGATCTCGGCTGTTGTTAGAAGCGGTGGGAAACCATGACCTTGCTTGAACCAAACTCCTTCTGCCTGAACACACTCTGTCCCAAGTGATCAATTTTGATTCATGCTTGCTCTGCAACATCATCTCAACTAAAGGAAAACACCCTGTAACCACAGTGTATACAGTTTATAAAATCTGCAGTGCACAAAAGTTTAATGTTAAGAGAAAGAGAAGGAAAGTATATTAGAGCCAGCATGGTTGCAGTCAATAAATATCACAGACAAGTTTGCTATTTGTTTTTCATCAGACAGACTTTAAATTTGGTCTGGGGATTGTGCTACAATATCAGGTTTTAGCTGATATATCATCCTTCTTAGAACAGCAGCAGTATAAAGTAGATTCCTGATTAAGTCTATCACAATACAAGAGACTGAATGTGATTCAGGACCCTTATATACTCACAGCAAAGTTATTTTTCATTCTTCATTTTGATGTAAAAAGTTGGAAATAACAGCGAACATCCAGGCACTGTTCACATGTAACTGGTCCTAATCGACCCACTCCGAGCAGGATTCGAACGGGTCTCCGGCGTAGGAGGCGGGTGCACCAACAAAGACGCTAAAGACCACAGCCCCTAGCATCAGCCGCTAGTGTGCCTCTTGAGGCCAGGGAAGTGAGGTTTACACGCACAGCTCTTACTGGCCTGTTACACTCACCACCCTAAACCTCACTCCCATCCAGTTCACGGCACCAAATGTAACCAGTCCTACTCGACCTGCTCCGAGCCAGATTCAAATCAGCGTCTCCAGCATGGGAGACGGGCATGCTAACAAAGACGCTAAAGACCACAGCCATTAGTGTCAGTCACTAGCGCGCCTCTTGAGACCAGAAAAAAACAGGGATTTATACATGAAAATTCCTACATATAGCCCCTTTCATTCAATGTGTTATTTGCCATTTCTTTGTAATTTACTAGCAATGAGTGAAAGTTGTTTCAAAGTAAATCCTACACCAATTTTTTTCCAGTGTACTGTGTTTAAAGTGCCCCATTGTGCTATTTTAAGTTAACTATTATACATTGCACATCACCACATTGTTTTACGACTCTCAAACGAGTCGATGGATAATTCATTCTCTCTAAATCCCTCCTTTCTGCAAGCCTGCTCTGCTTTGATTGGCCAGATGGCCCAGTCTGTTGATTGGTCTACCGCGTATAGCGTGTATTTCATAAGCTAAGCACCCATTACCATAACTGAACTCAGCTCAGCGATTACACACACTGTAAAGACAGTAATGATGGCATAGTTTTTTCCATATCAATCCGAGCATGAGTCCGATGATGAAACATTGGAAGAACTAGTTATTCAACCCGAACCTCCATCGCAAGGACGACTTGAGCAGGACTACTCATTTTCAGGTACATTATGAGATATTGCAACTGTAATTCCTCACTATCACAATTAACAAGTGTATGTCCATCAACAAACCAATGTGTATATTTCTAATTTATTGCGGTCACATGCAGGAACTGCATCAATTACAGCGCATACGTTTTCCCAGCACTAACGTGAATGACTGATGTAACAAAAGTTTGTAAAATAAATCTTGCTCCATCCTTTATCTTTACTCAAAGTAGTAAGAACGACAGACGATCTGCATTAATAGACACAGTTTTAGGTAATAGTGGCCAACAGCTGCTTAGCAGAAGACAGTAATAACACGAGTTAGCCGGATATCTAACCGGAAACTTAGACAATATAAAACACAAAACTACATATTTTGAACAACCAGTAGAAAATATATACATCAGTAATTAATCATACTTACAGGATGTTATTCTGAGGAGCAAGCTGGTCCAAATAAGTACTGACCCATTTTTCAAGAGTAAGCGTTTTGCGAATCCCGCAAATTGACAAGCAGTCATCAGTAAAATGACGTGTTTGTAGGCGAGTCAAGATGTTCGCGGGCAGACAATGTGCAGCATAGACGGGCATTATGCAAATGTATTTTTTATTGATGTAGAACCGTCACACAGTGAGATTTGAATTACAGACGACTCGTATAGGTGGTTTAGGGTCGATTCTTTCTTTTGGGAGACAATAACTTTATTTATCGTGCACTTTCGACTTTACAACTTTGCAGAAAGTTTTGTAACTTTGCAGAAAGTTTCAATAGAGCAAATTAACTGAAGTGAAAATAAAAATAAAAATGATTTGCCATCAAACTAAAATGAAGCTACAATGAGCTTATAAGAATAAAAATGAGTTAATAAAGTTCAACCAAGCACAAAACCTCAGTGTAAGACAGTTCATATGAGACACACACACTTACAAACAGCCATTAGCATCTCCTACATGGTCCCTGTGGTCTTCTAGGGTTTAAAATATCTCAAATTCTTCCCTCCTGTGACCTCAGAAAGAAAATTGCCTCCTACATCATTATCATCTATGCCAGTTGCCATGCAGGGAAGGTCAGACTCAAGGGGAAATGCACAACGTTTATATAAGAGTACATCTGCATGACTGCCACTGTTTATCTTTCCCCAGCACCTTAGAACTAATCCTCGCTGTTCACACCATATGAGAGGCAGGGTGAGCCACAGGGCGGGACCATATTACCCCAAAGACATTTGCGGAATTTGAAAAGGAAATTCAGGGAACTGGGATGACTGAGATGTCTGACTGATGCAGCTCACCTGTTAGAGATCCTCTCTTAAAGGGTCTTCTCAAGCCATTGATTGCTGTCCTAGCTGTCAACAGTCACTGAATACGTCAATCAAACAGTTTGTAGCTGGAAAGAATTGGTCATAATCTAGAAGTTTGCTTGTATGTTAAACGTTTGGCTTAATATGCACACACAATAATATGCAACCCACTGGTGATTCACCTAAAACCTTTATGGTGGTGGAAAAAAATGAGATGGGAGGAAAAATAATAAGTCAATGCTTTTGCATTCTCTCGCAAATGTTTTACATTCCTCAGAGAAACTTTGCATCTGTTCGCAAAACCTTTGCAGTCCCCCGAGAAATTTTGCGTTCTCTCACGAAAACGTTGCGTTCCCCCGAGTCATGTTTTTTCCATCACCATGTCCCTTTAGGCGCTCCGTAAATTGTACAGAGCCCAAAGGGACATGGTGATAGGAGGAAAAAATATATCTCACTGCTTTTACGGTCTCAAAAAATTTGCGTTCTTTTCTCTCAACATTTCTCGGGGAGCACAAAACATTTGCGAGAGAACACAAAAACAGTGAAATAATTTTTCTGATATTCTTTTCCTTCACCATGTTCTTTTAGGACAGGGGTAGGGAACGTTGATCCTGGAGAGCCACTGCTCTGCAGAGTTTAGCTCCAACCCTGAAAAAACACTCACCAGCCTGTAACTTTAGTAATCCTAAAGACCTTAATTAGCTTGCTCAGGCGTGTTTGATTAGGGTTAAACTAAACTCTGCAGGGCAGTGGCTGTCCAGGATCAATGCTCCCTACCCCTGCTTTTAGGGCTCTGTAGAATTTAACAAAATAAAATAAAATACTTCAGAAAATACAATTCAGAAATGTTTGTAGGAAGACGGAAATGCGCGATAACTCCACTTGAGACATCCATTATTTTCTCTTGGGTGAATGTGCACATTTCATCAAGAAATAAACATAGTGATCAAAACCACCTTAATCTTTCAAGATTTTGGAGGAGTGTGCATTAGCATCATGCTTCTGTGTGCATATTTTCAGACCAGTGCTCCATTAATGCAGCATTTAATGCATTAATTAAAATGCATTGAATCTTTATAGTGCCCAAGTTCAGCGTAGCATATTACGATTGACATACAATGCTCAAAATATGACATTGAACATGTAATGTTATATAATAAAGGCAATGTTAAAGCGTTGAGACCAAGAATAAGGCATATCCACTTCTCTCTACATTTGTGTGTTTTAATATCCAAGGTTAGATGGCTCTTAACATAATGACTGCTCTGATCTCCTGTTATCGTTCTCTGCTCACTCCCTTTTCTCCCCTAATTGACTCACTTAAGGGCCATGCTGCGTTATTCAACTGCAGGAATAAATAGCACTTTGATCCCTCAACAATGAGCCCATGATCTTGAGGATAATGCACCCATCCTTCAGCTCGAGCATCTCCTCTTTTTCTCTAAAGATACCCACTCGACTATGTGGGCAGACACTCTGTGGGTGCTCAAAGCCAATGACCTTCAACCAGTGCATTATCATTGATGTCTGACTGCTTACTATGTACATCTCTCAATACACTATAGATTAGCCATCTGTAAAATGTAAAGCGGAGCTATTCAAAAAGATTCCTTTGCAGCGTTCAGTGGAAGTGCGTTTTGATAAAGCAGACGTTAATTTAAAGCTTATAGTTCTTAACACATAGATTGTTTGAATACCTAGAATAACTACAAACTCTCATGAGAGAAAATGTATCTCTTCGCCACCCACAATGGCACAATAATATTTCCCAAAATTTGCATTTGCAGCAAAATGCAAATAAATCCATTTTGTCAAAATTACATAGACCTACTGTACATAAAGTCAGAACTGTAGGTTATTATATTTATGGTGCAAAAACTAAGTAAATCTGCTATTAAAATTGTGCTGATTTTTGTACGTCTAATCATAATTACTGTTTACGTTTCAGTTTCAGTCGGAAATGAGCAAATAATCTTTCTTCAGACCTTGATCAATACATCACTATTTATCAAGTGCAAAATCATTTAAAATTGTTTAAGCAAAGCCTAATTCATTTGCATGAGCTAAGTGTAAGGTACACTGTACAACCCTCCTGCACCACTTAAAGTGACACCTATGATAGTTTAATTAAAGGCCCCAATATACATCAAGCGAAATCAAATAGCAAGCTGATGTAATGTTATTTAGAACAAAATCAGGCTAAAACGAAATATGCCAAAAGCGAATTTTCTGGAAAACTTGCTAAACACCTTCGAACTACCATTAGTCTGTGGCGATTACGTAATAGGTAGGTGTGGCTCTTTGACATGGAAATCTTCTCTGGTTCATTTCAAGGTTGAGGTCATTCATGCTGCAAAAATGCTTTCTTAAGTATTTTTGTCTTATTATAAGTACAAATATCTAAAAATTATAAATCTGAATCTAAAGTAAGCGCATTTTACTTAAAACAAGTAAAATTATCAGTCAGTGGGGTAAGAAAATAATCCTAATGCAAACAGAAACAAGATTATTTTTCTTACCCGACTGGCAAATAATTAGCAAAATAAGAAAAATGCACTTAAATTTGTTTTTTTTGTTCCCCAGGAAACAAGACTAAATACCTTATGTAATTTTTCTTATGTAGAAAATGCCTTATGTCTTGATTTAAGAATCAAAAAGATAAAAATACAAAGTAAAGCATTCTTTGCAATGTAGGTACATTCATTCATTGTGCATATTTTCATCATGAGGACACGGTCAACTTGACGTTCACTTGATAAACCTCTAGAAGTAACCTAATAATTAGAATTTCCTGATTTCCAATGGTTGGATGCATTGATGACACACATATTCCCATCATCAGTAGGATTAGCCTACTGTATGGAATGGAAGGATGCCAGAGGGAAGTCCGAGATATGCATTAACCACCACCACCACCACAGCTGTTAAATAAACACAAATTATTCACAATTTCTATGGTCATCTTTATTTCCAACAAATAGGTCTGAGCGGGGCACAACCTAACACTTTCCACACATGCCAGGATGATGAAACTTAGTGTATTTACTAGTTGCTATATCAACACTATAAAGAGAAAAAATTGTGTCAACATTTTAAAAGATATCACTGAACATTTATTTAACCATAGCAACACAAAATTTCTTAAGTTAATTTTTCATCTCTGTTTTTTTGTGTTTATTTAAAATAAGAAATCTGATATCATTTTAATCTTATATCTGTTATTTAACAGTTGAGATAGTTCTTTAAAATGATCTAACCAGCAGAAGACACGAGTCGGGGTTAAATCCCAGTTGTGCAGGTGGGGCATGTTGTCACAAAGAGCCCCTATTAGAACTATGATATTATATTCTATACTTTTATGAATTCTAACGAGAAACCATGAGAAAAAGGTGAATAATGACTGGGAGTCAATGGTCAGAAATTATTCATTATTATTATGTTTTTAACTATGCTGTATGTTTAGCCATGTGTTTGTTGTCAAACTCAAAAAATATCTATTTTTAATGATTAAAAAATGCCATTATTTTATTTGAAAAAGTTAATAATTGTATTTTATTGACAAAATATTTTAGTTTGTCTTGTATATTTTTTTGATTATATCAGATTTTTTAATTTGAAGCATTTTAAGCTGTCAAGTCATGTTACATTGTGCCCCTCACATGTTACAATGTACCCCACATTGTTGCCACATTTCACTTCCATTCTTTCGGGTTAAATCAAGAAAAAAGTATATACTGTATTAATGAAACAAAACCACATAATTGTACTAGACGTGTGAAATAAATGTGGGGGGAAAATAAATACTCTGAACCCCAAGTGGATTTACACAAACTGAGAAAGTCAAAAAGCGTTAGGTTGTGCCCCGCTCTCCCCTACTTTATTCTTTTTCCTGTTAGATTTTAATATTCTTCCTCCATCTCCTCTTCATCTGTCAGTGGTGCTGGTGTTTTTTCCGAGCCCATGCTTTCTTGCTGTTGGCTGAGTAGAAGTCAAATGTTAATTTCATTACCCTAATTAAAAAATGTAACAGGTGGGATCAGAGAACATTTAATTCTGTGAAAAGAGCATTAGACTATGTGGGAAAAGCTGATGCACATTGAAATAGACACTGAATGATATTTAGCCTATTTAATATTTCAAATGTTTGTAAAGTCATGAAACCTACACCCATGAACCTTTTATGCTTAAAGCTTTACCTGATTGAATTATGTTTTTACATACATTTTTAGCTGATGCCACAATCTTTTTTTTTTTTTTGCCTGTGGGATACCATGAAAATTAAACTAATTAAGAATTAAATTTACATATTGACCCGGAAGTATGCAGATGTGTTTTTGTCGGGTGCTGTTGCCATGGTGAATCATAATTTCGGAGCTCCATTGATCATGGATTTTCATAGTCGTGGTGCACACGCTTAACTCAAATGCTGCGTTCCAGTTCATTTTAATTATGCCCTTCACTTGCTAACTTCCCTCCGTCTCGTTCACTCGGATGTGCGTCATTGCTTGCGTTGCATGAGTGCCCACTACTGGCAACCTTTGCAATGGACTGAACTGGAACGTCCTAAGCCCTTGATCACTTGGAATCCACTATAGTGGATTTTTTCCTTTACGAAATTGTTTAATGCATTCTATATGTATATATGTGTGTTTGGGTTGTTTTAAATGCTTTTAAAAATAATTAAAATACCATAGAGTTGTTTGTGGTGGGGTAAATTAAACGCGATATGCGGTGATGTCACATTCGTGTTGCATTGTGGTATATGAAGCTGCCTAAAGTGTACATATGAAGTAGACTCGCTCCCTCTGTCAAAATCGAGGGAGCGAGGGTCTGTCCATATAAACTTCCCTCGTGCACTTCAAAATGGCAGCGGGGATTCCCCCGAGGGGAAGTGCTTAGGGAAGTTCGCAAGTGCGTGTCTAAAAGTGGAGTGGAACGCAGCCAGAGTCAGTCTACTCAAGAGTTGATTGAACTAACTCAATTCAGCTGTTCTGAAACCCAAAACTCAGAGTTTCCCATCTCAGTGTAAGTCAACTCAGAGTTCAAGTTTAAACTCAGAGTTGGTTAAACCTCCTTATTGAAACGGGCCCCTGCTTTATACACCCTTAAAAATAAAGGTGCCAGGAAGAACCAAAAAGGGGTTTTCACAGTGATGCCATTTTGTGAAAGGTTCTTTAAAGAACCATTTTTTTCTAAACATTTTATAGTCTAAAGAACCTTTCTGTGCTACAAAAAACCTGTGCAATGGAAAGATTCTTTGGATATTAAAGGTTCTTCATGAAACCATACACCCCACCATTTAAGACCATTTAAGAACCTTTATTTTTAAAAGTGTAGTTGATATTAAAGTGCATTGTTTTTTTCATGTCTAATACTTTAAAGCTGTTTGGTTTAAAGCAATCTAAAAACTGATAAAGTGGTATATAAATAAACGTGACATGACTTGACTGGAACACTGAATTGCAGACCTCATGCAAACATATCTACAGCGCAGACCTAAAACAATTCTATTTTGTATTTTTTGCTATAACTATGTAAATTTATGTTTATTAAAACCATATAAATGTAATCAAGTTAGTGTTTTTGCGCATTTTTACATTTACTCCAAAATAATAACTAAAGGCAGTAACAATTTAAACAATGTATATTATTTGTGAACTAATGTTCAGCTCAGAACTAATGTTTTTTTTTTTTTTTTTATAGCTTATTTTAACTTATTTTCAGCAGTCATCAAGCTTGTACACACTGGTCACAGACCCAGAAACGAAGATGTACCTTAATTTTGCCCAAGCTGATTGCTCACTAAAAACCCCTGCAGTCATCGTGTTTTTAGCCCATTTCAAGTTTGATTTTGCCGTGATTTAGCAGTGAAATGGCTGAGTTGTTTACTTACTTTTTAATTAGTCATCCCATCAATGCCATCATTATCTTCATTCAGGCCAATGAGAACACTCACAAAAACATTTATTGCACAAACCAATCATATCCAATCACAAACTCCACTAAACTCACCACACGCATTAGGGTGTCTGTTAAAAGTCAATGGGGACCGAGGAGGCATGTGACTTCCCTCTGTAACTTTACCTGCTGGTGTCGCTGTTGGACACTGTTACTTTATAAAAATTAGTGACTTTTACACTTTTTAATGCCACATTTTGTAATATTTGTGCTGTTTTTGCAATATGTGTGCTGTTTTATTTTTGTAATATTATTTTCTCATCCAGTTTTTTTGAGGAGACACTGCCTCCCTTGCCTCCCCGGAGAAAACGCCCCTTTCTTAACTGTTGTTTTCTCACCGCTGTCATTTTTGTTGTGTGTTTATTTTGTTATTAAGTGAAAAGCATGCAGCACATATTTACATATTCATCTAAACCTCACTCTCAGCAGTGTGGGCGTCGTCGGGATGTTCAAACGCCGCAAGACAAAATGTGCAAACGATGCGAGACGTGCAAACAATGCGAGACGTGCAAACGATGCGAGGCGAAATGTGCAAATGACGCGAGGCGTGAACGCAACCGTTAAAGATGTCTGTCTAGCACGTTTTTACATTGAAAAACAATTAAATGTAGTGCAGTGGAAAGAAGCGTTCTGTGTTAACTGCCCCAAAGACGTCCATCTAGAGTGTGTTTACATTTACGTTCGTTAACAGTATACAGCTACAAAAGTATACCCCCAAACAAAGAACAAAAAAGAACACTTTCATTAAAAGGAGAAGAAGAAAAGACTAAAACAAGTATCTTGAATTTGGATGTGCAGCTCCAGTTTTTTCCAGTAGCAAATTCTGCTGTTGCTTTATCCGCAAAACAATCAGGCATACAATATCATTCAATCTATAGGAACATTAGAGTTGGAAAGTACTATGAAGTCAGAACAGCAGCAAAGCAACAGACCCTGGTTTGATATCTTCTCCAACCCTAAAATTATAGATGACTTTGCCTCAGTCTTTACTAATATTTTTAATTGCAATGCAAATCCCAACATGTTATAAGTCTGTTGTCATTATTTCAGTGCCTGCAGAGTTAATCACTTCCTGTGTCATTTGGGTTTTGACCTTAGTTAATGGTAGCAGTTAACAGTGTCGCCAAAACTACATAGTTGATGTTTGATTTTCAAAGAATGATGGCGGCAGATCTTGATGGGATAGTTTACCCCCCCCCCCCCTAAAAAAATAAGAATTTAAGCCATTAATTCACCAAAACTTGTTTGATAGCCTTTGTCACTGTAGTCATTGTAGATATTTTGCTATAAATTTCTCCCCTTGTGTTCCATGAACAGCTTTTTAACTTATTTTAACTCGCGTGCTATATTTTTAGAATGTCGTGTCATGCATGAGACGCTGTAAACGGCGCGATATGTGAACGCAACAGTTAAAGACATCTGTCTAGCACGTATTTACATTGAAAAACAATGAAATGTAGCGCAGTGGAATGGAAAAACACATTCTGTGTGAACGGCCCCAAAGATGTCCATCTAGTGTGTGTTCACATTGAAAAACAATGCCGCAGTGAAATGGAAAAAAATTCATTCTGTGAAGGACTCTTACAGTAATATTAATACTGAGGTCGTTTTTACATTGGATAACTGAGAAGATGGCACCAGATCCAGTCGAATGAAACAAAAGAGTCCACAGTGTGATAAGTGAGACATGAAAGTAGTAGCAGTTTGAGCATCTGGCCACTGCATATCTGACTGAGATTGACCAATCAGAATGAAGTATTCCAGACAGCCGTGTAAAAAAGACTGACCAGAAGACCCCCATCCTCATCAGCTTCTACATATGTGTCATAGTGGTGTTCTGACAAACAACATTACTGTCTGCTATGGAAACTCTGACAGGAAGGTCTTAAAGAGCATGTTGAAAAGTGCCCAGCGGGTAGTTTTTACTATGACTGGCGACCACCTCCCTGCCATTGAAGACATCTACACTGTGTGGAGCAAAAGGAAGTCCACTGTCATCAGGAAGAACCTCACTCATCCTTCACACAGCTTGTGCACTCAACTACCCTCAGGATGGAGGGTAAGGATCCATCCAAACACCACAAAGACCTTTCTGTCCACAGGCGGTTAGAATTCTTTCTTTATTTCTGACTGCTTATATACATGACATATACCCGCATACAGACTTATGGATTATATGGGCCAATAAATTGCACATCACATTATATTCATTGCACAAGTCAGATTTAATAATTGATCTCTTTTAAGCAATTTGACAAATTGTTACACACACTATAAAACACAAGCAATTGATTTTTTATATTGTTACAGGATATTGCTCAAGCTGATTTATGCTTGCTTTGTCTACTGTTTGTATATAGTCTGTATGTGGTGTCCCTCTTGTCTATCTGTCTGTTGTTGTGAGTAGTGTTTCTAAATGCTAAACTGCAAGGTTTCCCGTGAACTACATTTGCTTTTCTCGCTGCCTTGCCAAGGAGAAAAATTACAATAAAACTGACTTTGCACAAAGGTTAAACTGCAATGGCATTCTAACTTGAGATTAAAACAAAACAATGTAAGTGTTGGTCTATTTGATTAAACTTTAATTAATGATAAAACAATAAGCTGCCATATTTTCAAAAGACACATTAAACACTTTCTAAACAAAGTAAAGTTATTGTTCCATATTCAAAGATTTTTAGTGAACATTTATATTACTCTTTTTGTCCACTCTATGCATGATGCTTTATTTCACACTGATTTTTTACAGATACATATAAATGCAATGTCCCTATTGTTACCTTTTTTATATATATATGGGAGAATGAACCTACATTCTCTGTGCTTATTCGCAGAACCTGATTTTGCAGAGTTCAACATGTTTCTGGGTCAACATCTTTGTTGATCCTGGAACAGCATTCAAATCAACCAATCAGATTTGAGAGACAAGTTTAGGCTTAAACTCAGGGTTTGGTGCTTGTACATCAGTGTTATTCAGCTATCATTTCCCTCTGATTTTATAGATAAATTATGGGTAGGATTAGGTTTAGGGGTAGCGATGTGGTTGCGACAAAATTTTCGTATAGGAACGTTGTTCCAGGGTTAACAAATCTTAATCTCTCATAAATTTGTCTTGTGTCAGTCACCACCATCAAGCACAACTACAAGACTATGACACAATACTTTATTACAATAGTAACCATAGAGAGGCATTAAATAACAGAAGAACATACGGTAACAAAACAACCACATCATCACACATTCATATAATTACATAAGAAACTGAATACATCCCAAACTATTTTGATGGCTCTGAAATGGTAAGATAAAGTGTATTTCTCCTGGGTATTTTACATGCTACGTTCATTTAGTGTCTCCTTGAAGCCGTGACTCAATATATCTGGGCCTAAATCTCTCCTCGATGGTGCAGCACTAGAGCCATCAAGTGGCTGATAGACATAGTCTTTAACTCAACATTTAATTTCCTGATCATTTTACATTCTCTCTCTCTCTCTCTCTCTCTCTCTCTCTCTCTCTCCAGAATTTTAATTGACTTTCGGTTCAAGGCTATGGGGAATCTTATGTCTTTTGAATTGATTTGATGTTATAAGGGGGCTCTGTGTGAAATTATATATATATAGGGCCTATAAATATTAGGAAAAAAAGGTGGGATTCTATATAGAACCCTATAAGGTTCTTGACTTGCCAAAAAGGTACAAGGAAAAATGTCTTAATAATTGCATACTTTAATGTTTAACAGGTTAAAAAAATATGTTTACAAGCTGTTTAAATCATAAATTTAAAATGAATAATACATTAACACTAAATCTATAAAATGATTCCATGATGGAACCCCAAAAAGTCATTTAAGGTTCTAAATAGAACATTTTCTTCTGAGAGTGAGGACTACTATCTGCACCCTTTCAGCTCCTCAGATGGGGATATCTTTTTGCAATTGATCTGAATGAATAAAGAAATCTCAAGAAATACAAAGTTTTCCCTACTGTCTTGTGGAAACACCTGCAATATCTGTATCATGTGCATTCATTTTTACATTAATATTCTGGGCAAAATCTTGTTTTTAATGTATCTGGGATTTAATGTAACCTATAATGTAAACGCACTTATGGTAATGGAAGTATTCCAGATGTACCCGAGTGAAAGTAAGTGTTTTAGGGCAGGGAAGCTACTTGAAGTTGAATTGTAAGTGTTCATTAATGTTTGGTATAATGTTGCGTGTCCTTGAAATGTAAGTGTATCAAAAGAGTGGGTTACTTTAAGAGTATTTGAAAAGCAGACAGTGTATACTTAAAATGTATTGGTAGTGTTCAGTACAAGTGTATTGAGCGAGTGTATTGAGTGTACACTGAGAGTACATTCAAACAGACAATGTCAGACTGAGGGTCAGCAACGAGACGCGGCAAACTTCAGTTTGAATAACTGTTTAAAGTCAAAAATCTAAAGTTGAAAAGCTTCAGGGCATTTTTAGCTTCAGGCCAACAAACTTTAGTTTGAAGATGTGTCAAAAAATTGGACTGTTGAGACAATACAACCCATTATAATGAGCTAAACTAAATTTTCGCTTGTCACACTGAAGTAATTAACAAAAAAATGATCATTTAAATTGACAGTGCTGAGACTTAAAGATGTTAAACCCTATTTTAAATTGAGTGGATTTGCACTGAAGCACCAACAAATGAATGTGTTCTCATCACCCTGGGAATTAACTCAGAGTGCACTGAGCAGAAACACTTGTTCAAAACAGACTAATTTATGTATGTGTTTAACATATATTTATTCCTGTATTAGTTACTAATTCCAGTAATCATATTTGTTTGATTTTCTCAAATGTGTCAGACGTAATCAAATGTTTTAGGCAAAACTCATTAGTAACAACCTAGAGCACACTCGTGTTATTTTTAAATGGAAAGACTTAATAACAGTTGCCTTCATATCATAGGTTTCTTATGGTATCTCATGAAAAAAGCATTGGAATGAAATGATAAACATAAATGCTGTGATCCATACAAAATTCTGCATAATATTTTTTATTTTAGAAAAAAAGGAAAGGAAAAGATAACCCCAAGCTTCTCTTGTTTTTTATGTATTTATTTGTTTTATTCGATGTTGCTCTGTTAAAGCGTTAAGCATAACCTGATGAAATAAAAAAACTGTCCTGAAATGTTAAAAAATCAACAGTTATGTAGGCTATAAATAGATCCTCACTGAAAAGCAGAGGCAAGAGAAAACTGAAGTTTTCCAATGTAAATCTGTGGTGAAAAATGGAATTGCAGCACACTCCAATTATTCACAGCAGTGCCATCTTTGATTTTTAAAGGGAATGAAAGCAAGTCTGTGAGGGATAGACATACATCTCTTCAGTGGGTTGTACTGTTATTTAATGTGTTTTTAAATGGCTCTGCTGATGAAAAATATATTTTCAAGAAATTTTAGTAGACAAAAAACTCAAGAAAATAAGAGCTGTGGAAAATAATGAGTGATCTAAAAGCTTTATACAGCTTTTTACAGCAGATGCCATTGAAAACATGACAAGTCTATCCCTCACAGCCTCGCTTTCATACCTGTCATGGCGTTGCTCTGAATAAAGTCTATTGGGCAGATTTGAGACTGTCCCGCTTATTTTCACGTTACCTTATGTAAACCTCGCCCCATTTCCAAGACGATAGCTGCGCTCAAAATCGCCCCCTTTACCCTCATTCATTATTCCCTACATTAGTCCACTAATATAGAAGGAAGGGAAGGGCTGCTGCTTTTGCATAGTTTGTGCTTTCTGTTAAATAATAATTTGAAACTTAGAAAACTGGCAGCTCCAGTAGTAATGAAAAGATATATCTTCAACTCTGTCATTGAAACTAGCATGTACACTCACCTAAAGGATTATTAGGAACACCTGTTCAGTTTCTCATTAATGCAATTATCTAATCAACCAATCACATGGCAGTTGCTTCAATGCATTTAGGGGTGTGGTCCTGGTCAAGACAATCTCCTGATTTCCAAACTGAATGTCAGAATGGGAAAGAAAGGTGATTTAAGCAATTTTGAGCGTGGCATGGTTGTTGGTGCCAGACGGGCCAGTCTGAGTATTTCACAATCTGCTCAGTTACTGGGATTTTCACGCACAACCATTTCTAGAGTTTACAAAGAATGGTGTGAAAAGGGAAAAACATCCAGTATGTGGCAGTCCTGTGGGCGAAAATGCCTTGTTGATTCTAGAGGTCAGAGGAGAATGTGCCGACTGATTCAAGCTGATAGAAGAGCAACTTTGACTGAAATAACCACTCGTTACAACCGAGGTATGCAGCAAAGCATTTGTGAAGCCACAACACGCACAACCTTGAGGCGGATGGGCTACAACAGCAGAAGACCCCACCGGGTACCACTCATCTCCACTACAAATAGGAAAAAGAGGCTACAATTTGCACGAGCTCACCAAAATTGCACAGTTGAAGACTGGAAAAATGTTGCCTGGTCTGATGAGTCTCGATTTCTGTTGAGACATTCAGATGGTAGAGTCAGAATTTGGCGTAAACAGAATGAGAACATGGATCCATCATGCCTTGTTACCACTGTGCAGGCTGGTGGTGGTGGTGTAATGGTGTGGGGGATGTTTTCTTGGCACACTTTAGGCCCCTTAGTGCCAATTCGACATCGTTTAAATGCCACGGCCTACCTGAGCATTGTTTCTGACCATGTCCATCCCTTTATGACCACCATGTACCCATCCTCTGATGGCTACTTCCAGCAGGATAATGCACCATGTCACAAAGCTCCAATCATTTCAAATTGGTTTCTTGAACATGACAATGAGTTCACTGGACTAAAATGGCCCCCTCAATCACCAGATCTCAACCCAATAGAGCATCTTTGGGATGTGGTGGAACGGGAGCTTCGTGCCCTGGATGTGCATCCCACAAATCTCCATCAACTGCAAGATGCTATCCTATCAATATGGGCCAACATTTCTAAAGAATGCTTTCAGCACCTTGTTGAATCAATGCCACATAGAATTAAGGCAGTTCTGAAGGCGAAAGGGGGTCAAACACAGTATTAGTATGGTGTTCCTAATAATCCTTTAGGTGAGTGTATAAACCTTAATTAAAAATGAATCTATACCTGTATGATACTCTGTACCCACATTGGACCAGCGGTTTGGAAAATAAATGGATGGATGATTCAGCTGTGGGCGGCCTCTTCTGTTCAGACGTGGGAATTCATTTGGCACGACCCTCACAGTGCATTATGGGCATTCTCTAGCCTTTGAGTGTACGGCTGCATCCGAAAACTTAAAAATGCTGCCTATGGAGGATGTATTCCAAGGTAGGAAGGCATCAAGGCACGTCTGAATCCAATGTCAGCTTCACTTCCTGTCTCCTGAGATACTTCTGTTTGATTTGTGAAGGCAGCAAAGATGTATCCTTCACTGCCTTTGATATCCCTCAACCCTGTGCATTCCATTCTGTGACAGTTGAGCTAAAAAAAAAAGAGAGATGGCATCTAAAAGTTGAGGTTGGTGGTCAGTTTGTGTGTAAATATTTAAAGCCTGTCAATCAACATTAGGGCACCACCTTCAGGCTGAATAATGCAAGGACATTAGACCAAAAGTGTCTCCATGTGTTCCATGTAAACATTTTTAAGCTATATATATATATATATAGCTTAAAAATGTTTATCATAAACTGGCGCTATAAAACCCAGAATTTGTCCTCCTTAATTTACAGTCAGGAGCCGCTGTGTTTACCAAACTGTTTTGGTGAAAGTCTATAATGTGAACATACTTATGGTAATGGAAGTGATCCAGATGTAACTAAGTGAGAGTAAGTGTTTTAGCACAGGCAAGCTACTTGAAGTTGAATTGTAAGTGTTCATTAATGTTTGGTATAATGTTGCGTGTCCTTGAAATGTAAGTGTATCAGAAGAGTGGGTTACTTTAAGAGTATTTGAAAAGTAGACAGTGTATATTTAAAATGTATTGGTAGTGTTCAGTACAAGTGTATTTATTGAGTGTACACTTCAAATTGAAACACTGAGGGTCAGCAACTATGCCACACACCTCAGTTTAAAGTAGAATAACAGTTTAGAGTCAGAAACCTAAAGTTGAATAGCTTCAGGCCAACAAACTTTTGTTTGAAGTTGTGTCAAAAATAATTGGACTGTTGAAGCAATGCAACCCATTATAATGAGCTAAACTAAATTTTCTCTTGTCACACTGAAGTAATTAACAAAAAAAATCATTTAAACTGACAGTGCTGAGACTTAAAGATGCTGAAACCCTGTTTTAAATTGAGTGGTTTTGCTCTGAAGCACCAACAAATGAATGTGTTCTCATTACACAGGCTGACTAATGCAAGGACATTAAACCTCTGTCAAAAGTGTTGGCAGCCTAAGCCCTAGAAACATCCCCACCTTTCGCCCAGCTAGTGACGGCCTTGAAAGAAATGGTATGAATTGAAATGACTCAGATCATGAAAACCTAGAGCCATTTTTAGAGCCATTTTGGCCAAACCACAAAAAGCAAACCACACAGAACATAACATCATGTCTTTGTTCAAGTCAAGAGCTGGAACTCTGAGATATGGGCTTAGGGTTGGACTTACAATGGAAACTTACCAGGAAGGTAGATGACACAGAACACAGTAACACAGAAGTGCTTCTGGAGTGGCATTTAGTTATTTTTTACACAGACTGCTTAATGGTGCTCAGAGATGGCATAATGCATTAACACAGCAATTACAAATGCATTCTTTGATACTAGGGCTGAGGCATAATTTAGTCTGGCTTTTTTTGTGACATTGCATCTGTACATTTTATTCTGAGAATGCACTGAGCAACTAATCTAATGTACTAAACTGAAGTGGTTCAGGCTGATAGACTACATGGGGCTGCACTGTATACATCTCTATATATTTGTCACAACATGAAAACTAAATATATGTAAACAATAAGGTACAAGAGGCCATGCTGTATTTTTAATACAGTCACGACCGAAGAGCACTGTTAGGCACAGTACGGATCGGAACATATAGGCTACAGCATGCGTCAAGATACTTGCTTTTATAAAATGTTTACCACACAATACAAACATTAAAGCCATAAATATATATATTAATATTACTTTTTTAAAGTAAAAACTAGTCACTGACATAGCAAGAGAATGCACTTTGTCCTCATCTGATGGAGCTCAAATAAAAACAGAGACTAGGAACTGTTGTCATTTATTTTTTAAACCAATATGGTAAGCCTATTTCCTCACAAACATCTGCTTATCTTTTAGCATGAGAAAACGTCTCTTGCATCAAATGGAATGAATGGTGTGCGAATAGGGGTGCTATTTTTTTTAACTGCAAAAAAAATAAAATATAAACCTGGCTACTTTTGCTTCATCTCTTCTTGAAGATATCAGGAAGGTACAAGGTAGAATCTTAGAAGAAAAGGTTCTAGACAGCTTCATATATACAGTTGTGCTCAAAAGTTTACATACCCCTTGCAGAATCTGCAAAATGTGAATTATTTTAAAGGAACACGCCGACTTTTGGGGACTTTAGCTTATTCACCGTATCCCCCAGAGTTAGATAAGTCCATACATACCATTTTTATCACCGTACGTGCCATAACTCTGTCTGACGCACCCACCGCTAGCCTAGCTTAGCACAAAGACTGGAGGTAAACGGCTCCAGCTAGCCTACTGCTCAATAAATGACAAAATAACGCCAACATTTTCCTATATACATGTTGTGATGTGTATAGTTAAATCATGTACTAAGACCGACGGAAAATGAAAAGTCGCAATTTTCTAGGCCGATATGGCTAGGGACTATACTCTCATTCCTGCGTAATAATCAAGGAACTTTGCTGCCGTACCATGGGTGCAGTGGCGCAATGATATTACGCAGCGCCTGAAAATAGTCCCCAGCACGCTCTCTGTGCAAGCAGGTTGTCACGTTGGTTATGTTTACGGAAGTTAGCCTATTTTCAGGCGCTGTGTAATATCATTGCGCCTGCTGCACCCATAGTATGGCAGCAAAGTTCCTTGATTATTACGCAGGAATGAGAGTTTTTTATTTTATTTAGTACTTTATTTAGTCTTGAACATAACACGATGCATTAAGAGCCGGGGGTGAAAACTTTTGAACAGGACGAAGATGTCCAAATAGTTCTTATTTTGTTTAAATATCTTCTTCTTCTTTTTTTTTCATTTAGTACTGCCCCTTGGAAGCAACAGAAGATACTTACCTGTTTCCCAGAAGACAAATTAAGTACAATTTACCTCTTTACCATCTTTAAATTCAAAAAGTTTTAATGACACAGTAAACCCATTTAATCCCAAATGTTTTCCCAAGATGACATATATGAATTTGTATGGTATTTGTAAGGATATTAAACAATCAATGTCAATTATGTTAAAAAGATAATTGAAAAGTCCATGAAAAAAAGGGTTTTATGTCTGGTCACAATTGTGACCGGTGGTAGAACAGGGAGTCTAAGTCTATAGTGTTAACGCATTTACAAAATACAAACCTCCAGCAATTACTGGGTTAAATAGTTGAAATTAATGATTTATTCCATAAACAAAGACTAAAACCTTGTCTGGCTCAGTTTCAAAACAGCATTCCAAACAGTAAGGCTCAAATAAAATGATGACAAAGTTACATAAATTATAGGAAACCAGGAAGTAATTATTATAAACTTAATTATAAACTGAAACAAAACAATAAATAAATACAGATAAGATAGATAGACAGACAGATAGATAGATAGTCAACTTCTGACGAACACATTCATTACATTTAACTATGTATTAGCTACTGTCTTTGGAAGGCTTTTGTCTTTCAAACACATAAAAACAACAAAATCACGCCATTGATATTTACATGCAAAGCAGGGATTATTGTATATTATTAAAGTGCATTATTTCCATAATAAGTACACTCTAGTTAAAAGTTTGCTAAAGTGTACTTGTTTTCCACAAGGGAATTGCTTTTACTCGTTGTATATTCGGGTAGTGTACCACAAAATATTCCCTACATATGTAAAAACCACAGACTGTAAAAAAAATAAAATAACAATAAATAGGTAAAACACAAAAAGCCAAGTACATTTAGTGCACTCAGTAATGGTTGCACTAACTCACGAGCGCCACTAGAGCGCGCCAGTAACCCTTTGGACCGCTAGGATTTGATTTTGGGGCGGAGGCTCTTGTGCGCGTCATTCCTCCCATTTGTACGATCTTCTCACGCAACCAACGGCCATTTTACAAAGCCAGCGTTCAGAGAGCAGGTTATCTACTCCTCGTCGGCATCTTATCGTTAGTTTTGAATATATATCGTTATTTAACCTAATCTATTACTCTCGAAAGGCTTTTTAACGGTTTTCCTGTCCGCTTGTGTCAAAATGTCTCGTGACCGCTCCCGTAACCGTGGAGGATTCCAGCACCGAGGCCGCGGAGGAATGGGGATGCGTGGTGGGATGGGAAACCCTAACTTTCGAAATCAAAACCAGCATCCTTATCAAAACCGAGGACCCCATATGGGTGGCGGGTTTAAGCCGAATCAGGGAAATCAGCCCAACCAGGCCTCTACACCACAGAAGCCGCAGGAATCCAATCAGAACAAGCCAGTGATCCAGTCACCTCCGGCGCAAGGCCCTGGTCTGGCCCAGCAGAGCAACAACAAAGGCCCTTCGCCACAGCAGACCGCCGTCGCCGCTCCGCCGAAGATCCAGTCTCCCCCGCAGATCCAGTCTCCACCACCACAGAAGATCCAGTCTCCACCACCACAGAAGATCCAGCCTCCACCGCAGATGCAGTCTCCACCGCCACAGAATAACGCGAAGAACCCAGACCTCGGTTCCCCACAGAACCAGCTCAGAAAGAACCAACCAAAAGTTGGGATGGGGAATGGTCAAAAACAGCATGTTCCCATGCAGAAAGAACCGGAAAAGATGCTACCACCGCAACAACAGACTCCCACGAGCAACGACGGCTCTCAGCCTCAGGTAAAATAACGTAATTTTTAGAAGAAAAAAATTGAGTGTCGTTTTTAGTGAGGATATGAGAGGTATGAGTAAGTTAAATGTATAACCATGTCATTCTAAAACACATTTTTCAGTAGTACGGTGTTACTGAGTCTGATCCGCCATTTTGTAGACGCTTAAACAAAGGTTGGACTCCCTACGGGTCCCCCGGTGTTTCGGTAGCTCTGTCCGCATAAAAGGCATTGAATGTAATTTGTTTAGGCGTTTGTTTCGCTTTACGAACGTTAACAGTGCGTTTTGCTATAATTTGGAGGTTTTAGTGTGGCCTAATTGTTTGAGAAATATGGGTCATGTTTGTGTTTGCATTTGACCGTTCGCAAGCTTTGTGAAGTAGCATTGATTGTGCAATTTGTCTCTCAAATTTAGCCCCACGATAGCTTTACCAGCAGACTTGGGTTTTTATTGTGTAATTTTTGGTTTTAGGAATTGAAGGCAACGCTATCTTTGCTGCGCAAGCCTGGGGAGAAAACCTACACTCAACGTTGCCGTCTGTTCATTGGGAACCTGCCAAACGACATCACTGAACCCGAATTCAGGAAACTGTTCGCAAAGTATGGGGAGCCCAGCGAGATTTTCATCAATCAAAGCAAAGGTTTTGGATTCATCAGACTGGTAAGACTTAACTCCTTTCCATGTAAGTGTTTTTAGATATGCATAAGATTTAACTGTCTTTTTTTTGTCTCCAGGAATCCCGTGCCTTGGCTGAGGTTGCAAAAGCTGAGCTGGATGATATTCCGATGAAAGGCAGGCCTCTCAGAGTTCGTTTTGCCACTCATTCTGCTGCGCTTTCTGTGCGCAACTTGTCTCCATTTGTGTCCAATGAGCTGCTGGAAGAGGCCTTCTCTCAGTTTGGTGTGGTGGAGAGGGCTGTAGTTATTGTAGATGACCGTGGCCGCTCAACAGGGAAGGGCATTGTTGAGTTTTCTTCCAAACCAGCTGCACGGAAGGCTATGGATCGTATCAGTGACGGAGTGTTCCTTCTCACATCGTAAGATAAAGTCCTTTTATAATATGATAATTAATTTTACTGGGTGGACTTGTAGAACACTTCTTTCTTTTCTTTATATTTTGCTAGGTCACCCCGTCCGGTTGTGGTTGAATTGTTAGAGCAGTACGATGATGAGGATGGTTTGCCAGAGAAGCTTGCACAGAAGAACCCCAGTTATCAGAAGTAAGTTCCAAATTATCTTTTTATTTTACGTTCTGTGACTAGGATCAAAGTCTCTTGAGATTAGCAGTCAATTTAAAACTCTAGTGGTTGTAAAATATTTGTAGGCTTTTTATCATGTAAATGAAGTTTGACAGATGGTGTGGCAAGCATTTGGGTGCAGGTGATTTGGCAGCAGTAACAAAGATGTTTATTATACTCCACATGCCTAGTTTTGTAAGACGGCTTTCTTCATTCAAATGACCCCCTCCCCCTTGGTGTATTTGTCACAATCATGGATTGTTAATGGGCTTTGATTTGTCCTCAGGGAGCGAGATCAGCCTCCGCGATTCGCCCGTCCTGGCACCTTTGAGTTTGAATACTCCCAGCGTTGGAAGTCCCTTGATGAGATGGAGAAACAACAGAGACAGCAAGTGGAGAAAAACATTCGTGAAGCCCGTGAGAAGCTGGAAGCGGAGATGGAAGATGCTTATCATGAGCATCAAGCGAACATGCTCCGACAGGGTGAGTGTTGTCTCTTAGTCAGTGTATTTGTGTTTGGCCTTTTAACTATGTTGTTTTAATTTAAGATTATGAGATGAATAATTGTTTTGGGTGTTCATTTTGTTTTTAAAGACCTTCTTAGACGTCAGGAGGAACTTCGTCGAATGGAAGAAATGCACAGTCAGGAGATGCAGAAACGTAAAGAGATGCAACTCCGGTATGTCTGATGTTGTGTATTGTGGTGCTGGAAACCCTTGCTGTGATAGTAGTTAACTGGCTGATTGTTCTCACCCACAGGCAGGAAGAGGAACGCCGTAGGAGAGAGGAGGAGATGATGCGACAGAGGGAACTTGAAGAACAGATGAGGCGTAAACGTGAGGAGTCCTACAGAATGGGTGGCTTCATGGATAATGTAAGAAATGCTGTTAAAACGTTCTGTATACTGTAAACTGTAATACTGTAAACTGTAATACTGTATTGGTTGAATCCTTTCAAATAAAACCACCTTTTTTACAGAGAGAGAGGGAGATGAGAATGAATTCTAGTGGAGGCCTGGGGTTGGCTGGTAAGATGCATTCTATATCTGAAAGCTCATCAAATGAACATGCTGTTGTCTGCTGTTATAATTCGAGAATATATATGGATAACTTAAGTGTAATGTGATCAGATGGTATGTTGAAAGAGTGCAACTTACCGAAATCTAATAAACTCTTTAGTCAGATAGAAAAATTAAAATTGTCATTTACTCACCCTAAAGTTATACATTTCTTTGTTCTCCTGTACAAAGGAAGATATTTGGAAAAATGTTTAACCAAGCAGATTTGCCCCCAACTTGCATATAAATAGCTGCACCAAATGACAGGGTTTTTTTCCCCCTCAATTTTGGTCCTCGGAGTAAAACTGTTTTCCCCCACACCATGAGTGTATATAGTTCTATATGGGCCATAAAATCCTAAAGCCCAAAGTATACTTCAGCTCTCCACGTTCGTGTTGCCTGGCTATCACCAGACCAAGCTCAATTTAAGATTGAACATTAGTCTGGGGAGTCTATGTATTTTCTACTGCACAAGAGGCATGATCAATGAGCATAATTCAAATGACTCTGTAAGCAGTTGGATAGTCCTTCAACCAATCAGACCACCAGAGGCGTGATCAACTGGCAATGACCTATCGCTTCTCTATCCGTCATTGTGTTAAACCCACCAATAGCGCACCAGTTGGATAAGCCAGTGTGTGATTGGTTCCCGCAAAAGTGTAACAGAAGCAGTAGAAATGAATGTACAGGTTTCCAGACTGAGTTGCAGGGCGAAATCAAATCACCGGCAGATCAGGCTGGGTTTACCCAGTCTACCGTTCGTTGGCTTAATATTGCAAATTACTCAATGTTGTTTTTGTTTTTATAGATTTGTCTAAGGGCTCAGTAAACTAAAAGATTTTTCTATTTCATATGTCATGCTTTACAAGGCTAATGAAACTAATGTATGCCTTTTTAAAAATGTAAACAGATATGCCGTTTGGGTCACCTAGCCAGAAGTTCCCATTGGCAGGAATGAATTTTGAAGGACACCAAGGAATGGGGGGATCAGCACCAGGGGGCATGGTGTCCAACGAAATGGTAATGTATACCTGAGTTGAAAGCTAGAGTGAATGTGGCGGGTGTGTGTGTATTGAATGCTTGATAATCTTTGAGTTGAGCTATTGTGGTTCATAGGAACTGTGGCCATTTTGTGTTTGAAGGTTTATAAGTTGGATGGATTATTTGTAGACCCGTCAGTGGGAAGTGTGCTTTGATTCCTGGTGTGATTTGATTATAGTCCCTCCATCTAGTGGCAGAAGTTGTTGTCAGCACTCCAGCTCAGCTCCCCTCACTTTCCTTCTCTTGTTGCTTTGCAAGTCTGTCTGTACTAAGGCCCAAGAATTTTTATACACCTGCTTGCAACATGTACTTGTAAGTCCTGTCTAAATTGCAAATAAAGACAGGCATGTTTGCACTCTGAAATACCTTTTGAAATAGCAATGTGCCCTCTTTTCAAACACAAGGCCTGGTGAAACCGTATGTGGTGAAACAATACCCTATAAAATGCTGTGCTGTTTTTGTGGTGAAATACTTTTGTAGTTTTTTTTTTTTTTAATGTTGCAAATCCATGTCAAATACATGTCAGTGCTGCAATGGTCATCACATGGAAATGCGATTTCCATGCTTGGAGCTCTTTTTTGTAATTTTGAGAGACTGGGCATTTAGTGCAGATAAACTTGAGCAACTTAATCACAAAATGATCATGACATTAAGTTACAGTGACTGGCTGAGCTTTTGAGGAGCTGGTTGGAGGTGTTGGTTGGCATCCATTGGATGGCGAGAATGGAGTTGGGTTTGACCCATATTTGCTGTAAAGAAAAGATCAGGAGTTTGCTTAAATGGCACACATTCTCTAATAGTCAAGAAATAATTTTGTGTGCTTTGGATATTTATACCATTTTAATTCAAGAGTTTAAGCATTTGTGTCTCAAAACAACTACAACAGCAGTTTTGTATTATGTAGCTACACTGAGACTTACCATTTAAACCATTAAGTCCATACATTAGGGGTGTGCGATATTGAAATGATACCTCAATATTTTCTGGGATTTTGTCTAACAATGATTAGACAATATTTTGCTGAGTGTTATTGTGCTGGTACCTTCACAGGTTTAGGACTGCCATGGACAGCTGACTTGTTATCCTTCATATTCTGTGTAGTGGTTCGTTTGCAGCAGTGACAAATTTAAATTTTAGTTTAAATAGATTTTTATCTGAATTTTTACCTTTTTATAAGGGCAAATTTTCTTGCCTAATGTAGCCTATGCAGCATTTGTCAAATTACATTTGATCATTAAATTCAATTAGAATAAGACCCTATAGTGCTGTTACCAATCAAATGAAACTAGTATCAACTAAATCCGTCTTTGCAATGTAAAGGAAATACAGAAGCTGCATCAGAAGTGGCATTTAGATGCATTTACACAGACTTTTTAAAGGAGAAAAATGCACTTAACCTGCAGTTACAAATGCAAAAATGTTTTAAAAATAAAACGTTGATATTATATATTTTTTTTACCTTGAAAAGATACTTTAAATGACACAACCACCCGTAGGTGGCAGTAAGTCAATGTTAAGGAGCAAATCATCGCATCAATTCAACGGCTTTGTTCAAAAGGCTGATAATTTCAGGTACAAAGCATGTGACTTTCTTATTGAGTGTTATTGAATCATTCATTCAAATGGATTTAGTTGGTAAAGAAACACTGCTATGTGTTGCTCAGAGACTCAAAACAGTTATGCTGTGGCTTTGTTTGGAACTTCTTCTTTTTTTTTTGTCTGCGAAATTGGGCAAAACGGGCAATATTTTGTCTAAATTAAGTCATTTAATATTCATGTTTATTAAACTGTTGTATAAAATCAGTATGCTGATATTTGGGGGGGAAACAGCATTCTTTGTGTGATTGCTTAATTATATCATGTCATATAAAAAGACAATACAGGGGCATTTTTACGCCATTTTAATAGAGTAAATCATGCAGTGCCCTCTAAATGCACATGTGCAGTCTAACCTAAATTGAAAAGGCTACATCATGCAGTGTATGCACTCTCTAGGCCTTATTTTGTTTGGTTTTTGTAAAGTGAGGGACATACTCGATGTCAGATTGCACATTGTTAAAACAACAATTACAATATTATCGTAGACGATATATCGCACACCCCTTCCATACATATATATCACAGACTTGTGAATTTCGATTGTTTACCTGGCACAAGCATTTGCTGGGAAGCTTTGTGTTGCAGGAAAGTAATTCAGCAGCAAGGCCAGTGCTATACAAATTGTTGGATTGTTGAACTTGTTGCCTGTTGCTACTTTGACTTTTGATGCTCCAGTTAACAGGCAGTGATGGGGGTGGGGGAAATTGGGGTTTCCTTCCAATAGGTTTCAGCAAGTAGGAATAAAATATCTCCATTTCAAAGAGGAATTTTATGAGCATGATCTCATCCTGTTGTCAGATATAAAATTCGATAGTGGTTTCATTTGAACATAAGTGGAACTCACCCCTGGAATTTGCAATTAGCAAAGCAAAGAGGATTTATTCTGTATTGAAACTGTATGATCTTAAGTGTCTGAAGGCAAGTATTTTGTCTTAAGATGTTTAGTTGTATATCTGAATGAACTTTTAGTAGGTAAGAATCTCATATTTTTAACTCTTAAAGTCAACATGAAATCAAAATGGACCCCATGTACTTTATTCAGTGAAAGTTACTGTTTTTGTGCATATTATTCTTATGAATTTTTTTTATAATACTCTAACACATGTTATTACTTGCTCCACCTCAAACTATTTTCTTTATTGGCTGTCACCAACGCCACCTAAATTTAGGCCTATGAGTGCTGGTTGTGTTTTAAGAGGAGAATAGTCTGCCTTCGAATATTTTTCGATGTTGAATATTGTTCAGCTTAGCAATGTTGCTTTACAGAACAATAATGGGTTGCAATTAGTGTTTCATCTTGACTTTAAGTGGTCAGCCATTTTTGCTCTCAATTGGACTCTCAACAAGTGAATAGCCTATAGTTATTTTTGCAGATTGCCAATGTTCTGTCAATGCAAAAGTAGCAATGTTTAATGTTAACTTTAACAACCCTATGCTTTCACAGTTTTTAAAGAATTATGATCATCTCAAATCTGTAACTTTTGATTCACTGCATCACTTTGTGTTAGTCTAGATGGGCTAAACTTTTCAGTTGAACTTTGAAAAAAGATAAACGGCATCTTGAGTTTGCAGTCACAACGCAAACAGCTCTTTTCTACTGTCACATTGGCAGACAGTCTATTTCATCCAATTAACCATCACGACTGCATGTTCTGACAAGTGTCTTAGCCTATGTCAGATGAACGTTATAATTACAATTAAAGACAAATGTTTAAAATTAAACACTGATGACTAAATAGTTTGCAAAAGTTACATTTTTACTTTAAATCACCAGATCTCTTTGAATGTCAAAACCACTGTTACCATACAATTGCTATTTGTATAATATTTAAGTAAAACTATTCATAAATACTTAACGCATTTGTTCAGAAATGATTTTTAGAAAGAGATTTAAAATAATTCTGATTGCATTCATAATGTAGGAGTTTGTAATTGCCCATATGGTTAAGAGGGTTTTTGTCTAGTAAAAAAGTACAAACCTCTTTGGCATAATCGTAAGTTTGGGGCATCCAACGTTAAGCTCAACTTGGATGTGATTCCGCTTCGAAATCTCCCATGCAAATGGGGCTAATATTTGTATCCTGCAGAATTTCTTAGCAGCGCTATTGGAATGCAATGTAATGGTATTTGACTAATGAATACATTACCCTCTCTTCCTTTTCCTATGTCACCTCTGGCACCTGTGGATCTGCGTGTTGGAACTGTTTCGCCGATTGTTTTCCTTGGATCCCACTTAAATAATACTTTGCTCAAAATATGAACTCATGGAACTCGTTACCTTTTGTTGCTTTTCTCCCATACCCATGGATGTAAACTCCATAATTTCTACAAAACTAAACCCCCCCCCCCCTCCCCAACTGATAAATAACTGAACATGATCCATGTAGCGCAATGAGCGTTTCCAGCAAGGTGGGCCAGGTGGTCCAAGGGGCATGGGTGCTGGAAACCCAGGATTTGGCAGGGTCCGTGAGGAATATGATGGATCTGCCAAGAAGCCACGCTTCTGATCTGGCACTTTAAAAGCAAAGTTTGTATGTGGAATTCCAGAGGCTCAATTCTGGAGTCACGATTGATGTATTTAAGTTTAAAGAATTTTCTTGCAATTTTAGCCTGAAAGCTCATCCCATTTGTGGCAAGATTTTTTTCGTCCTATTTTTATTTTGTATTCTTAATAGGTTTAATAAAACCATTGAAGTCAGCACTGGCTTAGTGCTGCCAACATGTAATCCCCTTTCTTATTAGTCTTTATCTTGTCATGTTACTTGTGTTATGCTGGTGAATATTGTAAATTTGTTCTGATCTTTCTATGGCTGTGTTCTGTGCCATTTCACATTTAAAATACTACATGTACATTTTCAATAAAGAGTGCAGTTGGTTCTCCCAAACCCTATTCAGGTGTTGTTGGCACAATGTTTAATTTTGTGACGTTGGGTATCTAACACCTGACACACATAGGCATCTAGTAAATTCTTCATCTTAAAGGTTGTTGCTTGGAGTTGTACTTTAGGAGACCTTTAGGGCTGCCCCCATCGTTCATTCAAACTATTAGTCGACTAATTGCACATTTATGTAAGGGATATTCCACGGCTAGCCATGCATTAATCTATTTTAATGCACAACGTAGAGGCATAGAACTGCCCAACGTGAAACGGAGATGTTTGAGAGTATAGCGGTTCCTTTACAGTTTTCGAATGATGTATTAGCTGTTTGACCAAAAATTTGTGTTTTAAGATGTTTCTGCTGTTATCAGGAATAAATGCAAGTGACCGTCATGCAGTAAGTGTGCACTTTGCTAATAATAGTACACATTTATCTAGGTTAACGTTAGAGCGAGTTGCCATGTAAAGTGGCTACTACTAACATGTTTCAAATGATAGGCGAATGTTTAGATTTCCTGCCCAACATACTGCAATTACCACAAGGACCCGCTGTTAACGATCTGTCCCCTCACGGACTGTGTGACTTAACCACTTCCTGTGAAGGGTTTTTTTCCAGCTAATAAAATTATAATAATAAAACTAAGTCTCTTCTCGTCGACTATTAGGGGGCAGCCCTAGATACCTTTTTATATTATAGTTCCAAGTTTAGATTTATCATTGACATTGAACGACCTGGGCTGCGTTTCACTCCAAATTGCCATTCACTTGCTAATTTCCTTCGTCTTGTGGACCCGGATGTGCATCATTACTTAAGTTGCACGAGTGCCCTCTACTGGCGGAATAAGGTTTGTGCATAAGGTTTAAATGGAACGCACTAAGCCCTTGATCACTTGGAATTCATTATGGAGCTGATTTATTTAAACCCCTTTTTTATGAGTTTATTTTAGGCACCATTCTGTATGCATATAAGTTCTTGTTGGAGACAATATATAAAATCCTATAGGTCTATGAGCTGTTGGAGAAAAATAAAATTACAAAAAAAAAACGTTGATTGTCAACAAGGTAGCTACAATGCAATTAAATCTCAACATAATTATAATACACTGTGATTTCATCCTCAATAATTAATAAAGCGCAATCTGCTGTGACATCACAATCAAGCTGAATTGTCGGATATAGAGCTGCTTGAAGTGTACATCGGAGTAGACTGTCAAAATCGAGGGGGCTATATAAACTTCCCTCGTCCACTGTTTTAACAAAGTCGAACACACTTCAAAATGACAGCGGGGATTCCCCTGAGGGGAAGTGTTTGGGACGTTTGCAAATGCCTGGCGAAAAGTGAAGTGGAACGCAGCCATAGTAAAGTTAAATATGGATTGCTGGTGTTTTTTGTTTTTTAATAAAAAATAAATATTTTTTTTATTTTTTAAATGTTGTAGTATAGCTTGGTTTCGTTTGTTTACAAATTAGACCCCAGATCATAAATTATATTAAAACACTTCTTCTTTTTTTAAGTTAAAGCTGCAGTCCATAACTTTTTGCGCTCTAGCGGTTAATAAACAGAACTGCATGCATCTTGCGGAAGAACATTGCAGCCGGAGCTACTTTTCTGTTTATGTCTATGGCAAGTTACGCAGGGTCTGTGCTCCTCCACAGCGGTTCCTGCCAGACCGGTCTGAAATAGTCCCAATATAAACACTTATTATAAGTGTACCATAATGATTCAGGGTAAGACACAAACACGGTTTGGAAAATGAATTCATGTTGTATCATTTTTGTAAATTTTGAACACAAAAAAAGTTATGGACAGCAGCTTTAAAATTGACTTGATTTACCGTAGTGTGGAGCACAATCGCAGAATTTTAATTCTGCTAATTTATTTCATAAGTGTTGTTTTTTTGTTTGTTTGTTTTTTTCTTTACCTCCATTCAGTGAATACTGGCAAAGCAGTAGTTTTGGAGTTTTTTGTGTGCTGCCACCTATAATTAAATTGGATTTTATGGTGGAATGTCACTTTGATGCCACTAGTGTCACCAAATGTAATTGAGGAAAAAAATTACTTCAAACATGTTTCCAGTGCACTCCCACCTTGATCTTTCAATTGTTGGATAAACCAATAATCCCACCCTAAACTCGCACCATTGGTTAAGATGTGAGCCATTTGGGATGCTTATACAGATCAGTGTTTGAATGTACCATAGTGATTGCAGTTTTTGGGAAATCAACATTTTACTGGCTTTTTGCAGTTGGACATGGTTAACTCCGATGAAAGAGGAATCACATGGATGTCATAGACATAAACATTTTTTACCTTTTGACGGAAACTTGGAACTTGAACAGAATTCTTCTGATTAATATTTGTTGCATTCACAAGCAATGCCTGTTAACTTTTATGTAACCAAAAGGGGTTGGAGAAGCAAACTTTTGTGTTCCTGGATGACAATCTAGCTTTTCAATCTAAACAAACACTACAAATCTGATTTTGTTTACACAATTTACAAGTATCCGTTTGAAAAGCATGCTGCTGCCATTTTATAGGTGTGCATCTTGAGACCAAATGGTACTGATATATTTTAAGATGTCAGCGCAAGTTGCTTTCAGTTAAATCAGCTGAAACATTAATTTCTTTGGGACTTAGCTTAAGCCTTGTCTGTGAAACCAGGGGTTTATGATTTGACATGATCTTATTAGGTCTGGGGGCTGTGTAGATTTTGTAAGATATATCAATATATATTCACAAAATTATGTAGGATGAGACCATTTATTCTCAGAGTGAGCTGCTGTTGGAAAGTGCAAGATCCAAATTGTCCTAAACATGAGACATGCTTTATATTAAGTGCTACAAACTAGCTCATAATCATAGATTAACGCAGCTTGCTCAGACATACGAGACTTCCTCACATGATTTGCTTTTCACGGGTATCCTCTCATCTGTGAAAGTTACACAAGTGTTTCTATTTTGCATAAAGGGCTTATCCTGACAGCAAGAGAGTCTTCGCTAAACTTCTCTGAACGAGCCTTGGAGTGCATGCATGTCAAATGGATGGCTTGCAATAATTCAGAAATATTTTGTACATTTTACAAAAATATTTTTTTGACTGCAATTTTTCATATGGTACAGGTAATTCAATTGTAATGAGTAATAACTTTAAACGGACTACTGTAATGGGTAAATCAAATATAATGAATATAATTACTATAAGAATGTTCCTCCGATCTCTTTTATTCTTTAAGAATCAATTGTTTAGACTGTGTAATGTTTATTAACTTTTTTTTTTGCACAATTTTACAGCATCGCTTGCATAGATACATTCACTGTATTTGTTTTCATAGTCTTCAATTTGTGCATTTTAGAGGACAACTTTAGGGAGGATATGAAATTGCCTTTTTTAAATACAGAAAAATCACCCATCCCCATTTATTATACAAGTAGAACCAGTGAAAGTCAACTAACTGTGCAGAGGTTACAGGGACATAGATACTTGTTCACCAAGTAGCATGTTTCTTGTAGTGATTTAATTTCTACCATTTTAAAAATATCCTTTTCTAGTTCCGATGGATGATTCAAATAAAAAATAAAATCTTACAAATATAGCTACTCTCATCTATTCTTGAAAGCACATAGTTTAAGTGGTTAAATTTAGTGTAGTAATCGCACCACTGCATTGTTTCAGTTGATTGTATTTCATTTTGCCAGTCAAAACGAAATCAATTTGCATAGTTGGTAGCATTTTTCAATGTGCCAAGACAACGAAATTGCTTGCTTTGCTTTACCTTCCATGTCTTTGTATGATTTGAGAGGTGCTGCATAAAATGTTATTTCTTTAAATTTGCAACATCTTAATGACAACCATTAGGAAGCATTGGAGTAAGGCCAATTGCAAGTTATATTGTGCAGCTTGTAAACAATGAGCATCAAATCAAAATCAAGGCTTCTGACTTAAGTTTTGGGTCAGGGGTTTTCAAACTGGGGTCCTCCAGAAGGTTCTATGGGATCCCCCAAAAAATTCAGAGAATAAAAAGACAAAGCAAAAATGGATAGTCTACCGAACATTCTAATTAATTTCTAAATATTTTTCTCCTTTCTTGCCGTATACATACATACCAGAATTGTAGTATATGTTTGCTTTGTATCTTTCTAGTGAGTTTTTCTCACTATAGTCCCCTTTATCTTGCTCACTGGGGTTGTAAGGCAGTACGTAAGCTGCTTACATACATTTTATTGTGAAAGTTGCTTATACAAATAATTTTTTTATTGAAAATGTTCTCCAGGTTTAAACATCCAACATTAAGCATAGTTTGGAAACAATATGTTGTATTTATAATGTCACACTTACTACTTATCTAACAGTCTAATGTTTTTTCATACATAAAAATATATAGATGGATTTTAGGAAGAGGGTCCCTCATAAAAGGTTCATATTTGGGGGTTCTTGGATCATAAAGTTTGAAAACCCCTCTTTTGGTAACACTGTTTCTAGAAACTTTACACCATATCTTTGTAAAACCGTCTAGGTTAATAACAGTTCTCTACTGTACTCATTAAACTTGCTCTGTTATGATAATTATAATGCATTGCACAATTCATATTAAAAGCTTGACTTCTATATTTTAATATCACTGATTTAATTTAAAGTTTATTTCTTTTGGAGAGAAACCCATATTGGCATCAGCATATCCCACAAAGCCATTATTTTGGAATGGGTGATTATACCAGTTTAAATTCATCTCCACCAAGTTACTGTTAAAACTGTGAAGCTTTTCTTCTAGCACATGTTCTGCTGCTGTCCAAGCTGGAGAAAGCAATTCATTTGACAATTGCATTATTAAATTTATACCTAGTAATTAAAAATTAATTTCATTGTCCTCTGCATTTTTTTTTTGGGACTTTTCTGTAAAATATATTCTTATTCCTGACCAATGCCATTGGTCTTTTACAATTCACTCTATTTTGCTATTGCCTTTGGAGTGAGGACACAGCTTCCAATTAGCTTGATTTCTTCTACTTCAATTTTCTACACTTAATGTAATTGTACTGTAATTAAAACAAATATTTCTTAATTTAAACGCCATCTTGTAATATGATTTGATGTTTTATTGCTAGTGTACATTTAAGATAAAATTTTGTATTTAAATCACATGGCTTATGTAGTTAAGGTAATTTTAGCATCAAGAATGGAGCTGGAAAAAGGTAATTTCACATACAGATTTTCCCAGATACACTGTGGTAAAATGTATTGTCTCTTGTGTTGGTTTTCTATACATTTTTTTCCTTAACAGGTTTGTTCGTGACTTCCGAAGTGTCTTCGAGTTTGGAACAGTTTTGGATTTTAGCCATTTATCAACTATTAATCTAAGCCGCAATAAGGCATGCCAATGGACTGTTCACCAGCTGTCTAATGCATAATGCTCACAAAATGGCTGAAGATTTTTCAGAATATCAGGCTCTAGTCTGATTTGCTGGCTTTTAATTTTCAGAGTGCTTGGGTTTTTATCAGTCTACCTGGAAATATTTACAATTTCCCAGGCTTCTTCAATGAGCACTTCAAAGAAAGAGCTAGTCGCTGGATTTGCCAAAGATTGTGAGGTTCGAGGCATTAAAACTTCAAGAGCTTTGTTCAAGACATTTGGTAGCAAGTAGACAAGTCATCATTGACCACACCAGTATGTTATGTCTTGTTCTTAGTTTTTTTTTTTTTCTTTCTCTTAAGCACTCTTTTTCTCTTAAGTGTGTTAAAACAGACCATGGTTGGTCACTTCATGTCAGTTTGTCACCTCTTTTGCTCTAGGTCATCTGTTTTTTGTTTTTTTTGCCAGACTGAATATGTGAGCCTAATCCACTACAAAATGACATTATGGTATGTAACCATTTATTTATCATTGACCAAATCCTTGTTCGCCTATTTGTCCGATTTGGAACAACCAAGTTTATTTTGCTTCATTACAATTATTAGTGTGGCTTCTTGCATTTTTGTGTCCCAAATTTTTAGAGTTGGTGTTCATTTTCTTAAAGTTCTAGGGCAGGATTCATGAAAGATTGAAAATAGTTTTTCATAGTTGATTTATTTTTAAAGCTAGAAAATAAGTTTAGAAATATTTTGTTTAATATTTTTCCTTATCTTTTTTTCCCCCTTAAAGGGGTACTTCACCGCTGGAAAGATGAATGTGTATTAAAATTTGGTTCATTTATGTATTAGAAATGTGAAATTATTTTAGAAGTTGGTACCTTCTAGACTGAGAAAAGCCAGAAAATTTATTTTTGGCTCATATGGATGAAAGACAACAACTCCCAGAATGCACTTGCTTCGCTGCCCTACGAGGCTACTCCCAAGCCACGCCTACTGGTTACATCTCTTGCCCACTGCGGCACCACCCCACCGTCATTTTGATTTTTATAGTAATAAAATCATTTAGTTCAGTTAGAGAAGAGACACTAAAATTAAAAACTGAACGTATGTGCTCAATACAGCACAAGCCGAATGAGTGTCGCAGCACAAAGGAGTCAGATTTCATTCATCAGAGAGTGAAGAGCTGACAGACAAGATGATCGCGGAAGATTTGGTTTCAAAGCGAAATGCGCCTATTTAAGTGAGTTTGTCATTGTACCGTTTTGTTGTGTTTTCATGAACCCACAATTCAAGCAACCCGCCCCCCAATTGGCGCTAATTTTAAACCAAAACGAAACTGGGGGGGGGGGGGGAGCACGGTCATTCGAATATACCACTGGGTTTCTACTGATACAAAGCTTAATGCTAATCGCTAAAGTAACCCTTTTAGAATAATCTGAAGACAAATATAAGAATTTGAATTCCTTAATTAAAATAACCTCTTAAGTTAGGATAACTTTGACTTGTCTCAAATCCCCAAAGGTAAGACCACATGCACACACAGATACAGGATGCGTTCCAGGGTTTGACTGTAAGAACTGCCTGAGGCCAGCGTGAGAGACGCTCGGGTCAAATTCAGTTCTCTCTTGCGTCAAATACAAATAATTGTCAAAATGCCTGTCTTGGCAAGCATCAATATTATTTCTTTCTTGAGACGGGCTCTTTAAAAATAATTTAAAATATACAGCACATTAAAAAAATGCGACACTGCTGCAGATTATAGTAATCTACAGGCAGTGCAAAAAGATAGCCTTTGAGGTGTTTTACCTCAAGTTAATCAGCGACTACACCAAAGCCTATCATTTAAAAAAATAAATCTTGAATATTAGAGAACTTAGAATTTATCTTAAGTGTAATTCCTGAGAAATTCTCAAGGAGTTCTTAAGAAATTGTTTTAACTTAAGATGTTGAGTTCTTTAATCTAGAATTAAATTTATTGTAGTCCATAATTGCAAGAGAGCCACCATTTTATTCTATTATGTGGTTCCTTTTTGAGCACCTCAAGGGACATTTCCTAGACTGCATTGTCGAGGGTCAATACATTTTTGCCATAATTGTTTTTAAATAAAGGTAATGCTGGTTCAGTGAGGGATCTTTGAGTAATTCAAAACGCGTAATTTTTTCCCAGAATTTGTGAATCTAATCAAACATCATATTGCAGAAGCAGATTTCAAGAAATAAGTGATATACCATATGAGAGCTGAGGATTGCCCTTAATGTTGGCAACTTGGGGATTTTGTTTTGCCCTGTGGAGTAGTAAATTCACATTTACATAATTTGATTTGTAAGCTTTGAGGAAGATTAACTGCTTAAATGAATGTTTATTTAAAGTAAATGTTCTACTATGGCAAAATTACTGGTAATTGCTGGCATGCGAGTAAAAGCGTATTTAATTTAATGTATTTAATTCCGATAAAGTACATTGCACATACAGATCTACATTTTGAGGTAATCCATTTATCACAGTAACACAGCTTGTCTTAAGTTAGGAGCTATAAATATGATTAAAGTGTGAGATTGCGACTCTCCCACGTTTCTGAAGGGGGGAAAAAAAACATTAGAAAACTAAACAAAATAACATGCAAATTAGAGGCTCTGACAATGTTCATTGCTTTAGTCTATTTAAAAAAAAATTTTATTTGACTCAAATTATTTCTATGTTTCATTATTGGATTAATCAGAGTTTGTGAATCTTTAAAACTATGACGTTTTAAACTACTGGCGTTACGATAAGCAATAATGCATACAAATGTCAAAATATTTATTTATTTTGATCACTACCGTAGACATTAGTGTTTACATGCCCAAACTATAAACTTTTATCCCGTTATTTAAATGTTTAACACCAACACATCAGTAACGATAATGTGTGGTTGACTGTTTGTGAAGCAATTTACATGGCAGCTGCTCTCTACGGATCAGCGGCAGCGCAAACGCAAATGTTGCAGAGTAATGATCATACTTTCAAAGGTTAACTATAAAGTCCTTAAAGCCTTTGGTTTAAACCGTTTCACATCGCAAGTGTCCGTGACACTGCGTGCCCACTGGCGTGGAGCAGAGTGACCATTTTCGTGTGAGCGTGAAGCTTAACTTCCATAGGAATAAATTGAAAACGCTCACTCTTCTCCGCTCATGTTGTGCCAGTGTGCACGCACCGTGAGAGCATTCACATCGGATGCGTGATGGCCGACTCTCTCATTCATTAACATGGGCAGCGACAAAATACGTGCTGTTCACGTTCCACTGACGCATTTGATGTGAAACAGGCGTAATAGACATAGCGGAATCTTTGTCATTTAGAAATAAGATTGCGTGGTTGAGAATCGTGCAGCTCTAGCTTTGAGAGGAAAAAAGTTATAATGGTATACATTTCGTAGAGGTCAGTATATAAAGTTGCATTAAACATTCCACACATCACAATAATGATGCATGTGCAAACTACGTTCATGCTGGTGTTTCCAGTAGCTCAGTATTTCTTCAGCAAGCTGATGCAAATGAAACTTCAATGTTCAGCGTTGAATCAGCTTTTTTTCATTAAACACAGCGAGACTTTTATATTACCAGCTGATGACCAAATTAAAACAAACTTTATGGAAAATTGCTTCCATTATTTTGGAAAAATTATTTCATTATAATTATTCTAAGTGTGCATATTTGTAGTTAAAGCTATCAAGTTAAGCAATGTCTCATGTAGGTTCCTTCGTGTTTTATATAATGACCACTAAGAGGTGCTCTAGGCATGTTTTCCCAGAATAGATATACATTGTTGTTGAAAACAAAAGTAAAAGTGTGACACTCATTAAGATTATTGAGTTTTATCTCTCGTCCACCTGCAATTTTTGTAATGTTATTTTTATTTAATTGACCCGCTAATTATCCGCAGCGTCTGCGGATATAACCGCGACCCACGCATCACTACTATGCATTGTCTATTATTTTGGGAAGACTACTCTAAACCAACCTGTCAGTTTTCGAATGAACTTAAGCATTCAGTGTTTGGACAAAGACAGGAGGTCTGTTTAGAAGCATCAGGAAATTAATTAATCTTATCAAATTTTTGGCCACCTTGAGGAGAGAAAAAACAAAACCTTGAATGTATGGGAAGAGTTTACGCCTTCCCACCTGAAGCTCTTGTAGCTAGTTTCTTGGATATTAGCAGGAAGAAAAAGATAAAAATTAACTGCTTCTCAATTTTCAAGAACACTACACCACCTCCAGGCTTGGTAAGTGCAAAACGCATGATTATTTTACAGTCTGCCAAGTCCTGCAATCAAACCATTTGAATTGTGGCTGTTTGATAGTGATTAGGGAATTATTTTTTCTTTTCTTGTTGTTTTTCATCAATTTAGCTCTACAGTTAACTACTATCCACCTTATATTTAACGCAAGAGGGGGCATGGCCATTGTAACTTGAATGTGTTGAGGCTTCCAGTCTCATCCAATTTCAGTTATTTTAGCTGTAGAAAAACTGGCCGTTATGCTGCTTGATATTGCAAACTGTTACTTGTTATATTATTTTAATTTATTGTAATTATAAACACTGTGTAGCGCAAATTATTTGACCATTTACAGCGTTTTATTTTAGTTTCTCTATAGCAGCAAATTAATCGGAAGTCTCAGCACATTCACAGAAAATAGCTTGCTTCTGCATTGAAGAATAAGGTGGAATATATATATTTTTTTTTTACATCTTGATTTTAGTCCAGATTCACACTGGAAGAAGAGGGATCGGGGGGGGGGAAATCACTGATCATATTTAAAGAGATGGTTACTCAGTGATAATTACTCACCCTTGTGTCATTCCAAACCTATATGATTTTGAGTAACAAATATATAGTGGACAGCATTTTTCAAGCTCATCAAAAGGCTCCATTTAAGGCCATAGGAAATGTACAATAGATTCCATGTCTTTGTGTCAAGGCATGGTCTCTAGTAAAATTTCGCTTTTTAAATCAAGAGGTCAATGTGGTGAATTACTCCAGTCTTCAGTGTCACATGATCCCTCACAAATCATTTCAATACAATTTGTTAAACATTCATGTTGATAGATGTTTTTCAGGATTCTTTGAATAGAAAGTTTAAAAAAAAAACGCTTTTGTTTTAAAAAGTTACTAAACTTTTGAATGGTTGTGTATCTAAAGTATTAAAATACAGAAAGATGAATGCGTGGAATGGTTCCATACCCCTCTCAGAGATGCCTCAATATGATTTGAATTCAGATGACTCAAAGGGTTGACTACTAAGACAAATGTGTGAAATTTCATAAATAAACGATAAATGTGACCGCACTTTTAGGCCCTGTTTTCACCTGGCATTAAGATTTTTTTTCCGATCCAATCGGATCACAAGTAGACAACGCTAAATACAGGTGTAAATGGGGTCTAAAACGGTTTGAGCTTAACCACTTTTTGGCCACTTCCAGAGGTAGTTGAAAACGCATTAGACCGGATTGCTTTCGTTGTGTAGATGCTCATGTGGTCGAATGTGTTCGAACAGCCACAAAAGACCGCCCACTCTTCACCTACGCGTAAACATTATGGGAAGCGCGGATTTTTAACTGTCAGCTGAAGACCCAAGTTTGGTTTGAAGATGAGAAATGTACTAAGCACAAAGTTCTCACCATTCCTGATTTCTAACACACACTCACTGGGTTCAGCATGTTCTTGCAGCTATCAGAGCAGAAACGAAAGCTGCTGCTCTGTGTTTTTCCGTCGCTTCTGTTTTGGCTCAATTACCCGCATAGACCCTGGTTTAAAGTGGAGAAAAGAGATGGATTAAGTGTACGTTTATATGTCAAATGTAGTAAAAACAAAAAAGTTTGTACAGCGACAACGTTGTCAAAAAGATCTCCGTTTACAGGCATCTGTGGAAATGACTAAAATGTTTTGTCATGCCAGGCCAGTAGTTGGCATTGTCACTTTGTAAATAAATGGCTGACTGAATAAATTAGACTGAACTAATACACATGCGCGTGACTACAATTTTCACAAATCCGCGTTTTTGTAGTTTACACGGAGATATATAATAACGGTATTGTTTTCAAAAACTTGACTTTGAAACCCGCTTTCAATTGTTTGCGTTTTCGGGCCCCCAGTGTAAATGAATGGCCAAAACATACGTTTTTAGTTTAAAACTGTCGTGTAAACGACATCTTAATACCCAGGCGTAAACGGCCTTGGTCAGAAGAAAGTCGCATTGGTTTGGAGTGACACAAGGGATTATAAAAGACACACTTTTCATTTTTGGGTAAATATTTGACTTCTATCCAGCTTGAAGCCATTTGGAATAATTTTTATATAGTGTATAAATCAAGACACATTTTTAAAGTGAATAAATTCCTTGCTTTAATTTAAACATCTAGTAGGCTAGTAGGAGTTCACACAGAGTATGTTCAACTTTTTTTAGTTTTTTGACATCCCCTGCATGTAGTTAGTACTGTACACTGGGACCATGGATTTCCATATACTGGGTCATAGTGTGACTCAGACTTTATGGTTAAGACTGTTTTTCCCCTTGGCAGAATACAGTGGAAACTTGCCTTTTTCAGTCTCCTGAGATTTTAGCAACATGGCAAGAGCTTGTCTCTGTCTGTACTGTGTATTGAGTGAATGGTGGTGCTATAGCTGAGCATTAGGGGCCAGTGTCCAGCTTACCCACAGACCCCAGCAGTTGGTAACATTGAGGATTAGTTCTACAGATCAGTGGACAGTTGAGCCTGGACTTATTTGCATCAAGAGGTGTGCTTGCATATCACCGGAAAAGGTAAGTGATCTTGTCTTTGTTCCATGAAAATAAAGTACTACTTTTCATCAGCTGTGTTGAAATACTACCAGGGTTCTGGCATCACACTCCTGAATATGGATTCACAGTGCAGAAATTGTTTTTGTAAGCAATATTTGAAATGTTTGGTACTTTGGCTCCCTCTGTGTGTATTTCAGCTGCTCTGTAATGTCTTCCACACAGTAGCTGTCTTCAGGGACCAGGCGTCATGCATTTAAGCACTGCGCACTAATGAAATATCAAGCACCTCACGATCGAGGGGGTGGTGGCATTCTATTGACTCAATGTACTGTGAGAAGCAATATTTTCTTTCTGCTTGGGCAGGGATGAAACAAAATATGGTCCGTTTATGTTGGTTAAGGTGCTGAGAACTATAATCTGAATAGAAATGTTCAGATAATCCTCTTATTTTCAGTTCACTTTTGATTTTAGGTAAAGGTGCAGTGTGTAGTATTTGAGGATCTATTGACAGAAATGCAATAAAATACACAACTATGTTTTCAGTGGTGTTTAAAGACCTTACATGATGAACCGTTATGTTTTTATTACCTTAGAATGAGCCATTTCTATCTACATACACCGCAGGTCCCCTTACAGTGACGTCACCATTTTGCAGCGTCATGATTCTACAGTAGCCCTAAACGGACAAACTGCTCTACAGAGCGCTAGCTTCTCTCTGCTGTCTCAGATGATGACATCTTCGTCCTGTGCTGGCCACCGTAGCTTCTCTGTGCTTCGAAAGGGAGGGGTGGGCGGTTGCAATTCGCAACCTCACCGTTAGATGTTGCTAAAATTTACACAGTGCACCTTTAAAAGGCACAACAAATGTCACGGTTTTGTGTGGGGACTTTCTAAACATGATTTTGCTTTTAGAACAGACTCTTCCGAAAAAATAAAATAACTAGAGTAATTGCCTATTTTCTTTTTTGTATACCAGATTTGTCTTTCCCCATTTTTTTAATGAATGCAAAATAGCAACATTTGTTTTTGTCCTGTTGAAGTGCATGGAGAAATCACACCATTTTCTTAAAGAAATTTGGAAGCTGTAGTGGTGAAGTGGCAAAATCTGACAATTGCTTCGGTAAGGGTTTTTTTTTTTTTTTTTTTTTTTTCTCACCAAGGCTGCGTTTATTTGATCAAAATGCAGTGAGAACAGTAATATTGTGATTACAATTTAAAAATAATTCTTATATTTTAATGTATTTGTAAATGTAATTTATTCCTGATAACAAAGCTGAATTTTCAACATCATTACTCCAGTATTTAGTGCCACAGGATCCTTCAGAGATCATTCTAATATGCTGATTTGCTGCTCAAGAAATATTTCGTAATGCTAAATCATTTTGCTGCTTAATATTTTTGTGGAAACCATAATACTTGTTTCAGTATTTGAATAGGTCATAAGATCCCTTTTTTAAAATATTTTTTTATGACAATGTTTTTCCTGTCACTGTCAATTTTATAATTATTTATTAGTTGTCTGTATTTAGTAGTTTCTCTGACTTTGATTTTGGGTGATGTTTGGATTATCTTAGTACACCGTTTCTATTAATTCAGCTTTATTTTCTGATGCCAAGCATATTAGATTCCACGACATAACACAGCAGACTTTTCCCACTCATATTCTCTCCAATCTCTTGAGTGCTTAAACTTGGACTATCAACATGGTCTGTTGTAGTGTGCAACAAATCTCTATATTGGATAGCCTTTAAGTTTTTTTTTTTTTTTTGTGTGTGTGTGTTTTTTTTGTCTTCTATGTACAGATGACAAAATACATCTATGTCAGTGCAAGTTGTTTTTCTTTCTCTCTCTCTTCTCAAACCTGGCAGTCTATCCAGTCTGTTTACTTCATAACTATTTGGTATATTTATATATCACAGAAATGCTGCCGCCTCTCTTTATGAACTATCCTATGTGGACTGGGGTGGGACATACTCTGGGTAATCAAAGTGCTTTAAAGTACGTTTTCTTTGGTGTTTTCACAAATCTATTGTGTTCTTTTATTCTTCACAAAAGTATTGCACTCATTCTCCAGCAGTGTATCGCAGCCATGTTACTAAACACTGAACATACTCTAATGGTGCCCTAAATTCACTCTGGTGAGTGTGTGTGTGTGTGTGCGTATTCCTGCTCCTGTGGATGATCGGAGCGGATCTGTACAACATGTATAATGCTGGATCAGCATTTTGACTGTCTGGATGTATGTGTAGGTGTCTGTTTATCTACACTGTGATCCATTCACCTTGGTCCCAATCTGTCATTTTGATAACCCTAGTATGGGCCATGAGTTTTCAGCTCTATGGAGTGTGATGCCAGAACTACCCCTTTGACCTAGTGGCTGCCTCAGAGAGGCAGATCTTTAACCCAACATCCTTATCTTTTAGAAATCTGCGATCGTGTTTGAGGTTGTGTCATCTGTATTGAAATGAGTCCAAGTGTCATTTACCTTGTCAGTTAGTGATCTGTACAGCAACTGTGTTTTTGCATGAAGTAATATATGCAGTATATAATGTGACTTAAGCTATGTGTAACTTGAATATTCCTAACCACTTACTTGCACGTTATGTGCTTTATTTTTATTTTTTTATGATGGGGGAATTTGGGTTTTGGAAAGAGAACTAAAGTAGCTATGACTCCTTTGTTTACCGTTTTCATATGTAGTATTAGATGTTGTTAATGATAGCAGTTAAGGTAGGACTGTGTATTGGTTTACTTCTGTATCCTCACTGTTGTTCTCTCACTGCAGGGGCCTCAGGTGATTGAAGGAGGTTAAGAAGCATCAAACCGTTTCAGAAATGGGTAAGCATTCACCGAAGATAATGGCAAGCAAACGATGATCCCGCATTTGTGTGTGATGGAGTAAAAAGTTATTGTCTTTTAGATCAACCAAGGAACCTGTTCTCTGAACTATTGACTTGTTCGTCACGAGATGTTCCTCCACAGTGGACCATAATGTGCAGGTCTGTGATGTTATAATAGAAAAATATATTTTATATATTTGTGTGTAAATTAATGTAGAAACAACAAATGGTTAATACCTTTTTTTCCTTTTCTTTTTTACTAAGCACAAAATAATTATAGCCGTTCAACATTACAGTATAATTGAAAGCAATAATTTTTCTAAAGTAACTTTTTCAAGTTCGCTTAATTTAAATCTTCACATAAATCCACGTAACTCTGTATTTTAATAAGGTTTACATTAGTGTCAAAAGTACTGACTTGGGTACCACTTTTTTTTTTTTTTAAGTGACTCTTTGAGCTTAATCGTAAACTCCTGATTGCCCATTGTGCTCACACGCTCATCAAATGTCTGATTGGCTACAATGATCAGCGCATTTAAAAACATGTTGTAAATATACATCAATGATTCATTTCTGTCGTTCTGACTACGTCACCACCTTTGTTGCTCTGGTTGGTTGTAGCGCTATCCTATTGCGTACAGAGGGAATTTGAAAGACAACCGTTTATCTCACCCCTCGGATATAGCCCTGCCAATGGTGTTTCCAGACCCAACATCTTCATGTGGGGTCTGGCTTGTCAGGCTACTAGTTTACACCATAGACTGTAAAAAAATATGGACGTAGTGTCCGTGATGTCACCCGTAGGTTTCTGAAAAACCCCTGGACTCCCTTTTGGAGCCTGTTTTCTAGCAGCCAGTCAATGAATTGCAGTTTGTCTCTTCCATGTTGGTTTCAAGAGAGACTGCGGGAGGTTGCCGCTCTGTTTACAGCAACATTTTGCTAACCAGTAATATTTTATATTTTTCTCTCCCATCATTTTAATATTGTATAATGTCATTTTACTACTACAAGTAAATCTTACTGGTTTGTTTGACTGTTTTCTTACTGTTGAGAATGCTATTATGGAACCAGTTTACTAATTTTTACTTTTATTTTTCTTTGGCCTTGTATAGTCCCGTGGGAGTGTGACGTACAGATGAGACATGGCAGCTGGGAAGCTTTAGTGGAGCACTGGATGCATCAGGATTATATCCATTTTTTCTTTTAATAAAATGTCAAGATTCCTTTGTCTGGTTTGTGAATTTTTTTTGCTTTTGTTTTTAGATTAAAACATTGCAGGTTTTACCTGAACGTGCAGAACCTTGATCATGTAGCTGACTTTAAAATTGATGTCTTAGAGTTGTTGCTAGTATTGGTATTTTGGTTATCAATCTTAATTTGTTTATTAAACTTACTGGTGAGATTTCTTTAAAATACATGTTTGCGAGATCTGCAGGTTTATAAACACAGACAGACCTCTGTAACTCAGTAGCACCCAGGCTGCTGTCCAGTATCGGTTAAGGTCAAGGTGCTATGTTTCTCTTGTTTTATCACTGTTGTGTCCTATTGGCTGACAGCTACTTCTGGAAGTAGTTCAAAAAGGGAAATAAACCTGCAGTCTGACAAGTGTGGAAGTCTTATGGTTGTCAACTGTAAAATTCACATCCCAGACTGATATATTTGACAGTCACTCAATATGATCACCATAAATGTTTACTGACATGACAGCTGGCAGAAAAAGTTGAGAAGTTCCATATGATGCACAAATCTAAGACTACTTGGATTTGTCAGAGTATTGTAGGAAACTCAAGTGAAGACTTGGTTGTATCTTCAGCAGGATTCTTTGCTGTTGGCTGCTGCAGTCATCAAGACCCATTAAGGCAGTGATGCATTGTAGTTTATATACATTTTAGTGGCAGTGCTTAAAAATGGAGACAAAACACCTGGCTGACAACCTTAAACAAAGCATGCAAATAAAGTAGTTATAGCAACCCACCCCCAGACTCGAGTGTCATCAGTCCTAATCCAATCAGCATAACTATTAAAAGAATGGAACAGGGGCTCCAAGAGCCATTCAAGACAGAAAAGGTGAGAGTTTCAGTAATCTGGCTCATTTGACTTCCAATAAAGAGAACAGGAACTGGCAGAAAACTCTTGATGGAAACTTTGCTTAACAGAATCATTCGTCTGATATCATCATCTTAACCCTGAATGCTAAATACAGTGTACTTCACCTTGGTTTTTCATGTATGTCAAGACTTAGGATCAGATTCTTAAACAGTTTTCAGGGTAATTTTAAGTCATATACTACTACAACATGCATTCTAGTTTATTTTAAATGGTTCTGATGTACGTCTGAATTTATTTGCCAACGATTTATTGAATTAAAGATGATTCAAAGACGACCCTGACATCAGATATCTCCATGTGCCAGGATGTCTCAGAAACACTCAAGTCTTTCTGTGTGCTGTAAGATGACAACGGAACGAGGGAAAGGGAGAATTTGATGGTGTGCGACCAATGGGCTTGCCTGATGTATTTTTAATGTGCATGAATGATTGATCACTGTATGTGGACACATGCATCTCTGAGGGGCGGCTGCAGTCCGTCTGGTGCTGTCGGTGCAGACATGAGTGCAACCCCGAGACCTGGACTGAGCGTGAACACTGTGGGGTTAAAGCATCAGTGGGCGATGCAGCGAAATCGCACTCTGGTCCGGACGTACCTGCTCTCCAGCTCAGCGCTCCCACTTCCTGGCTCACGGAGCAGAGATGATTTCAGGCTTCCATTGTTGTCCAGATCAACACATGGTCGGACCACCATGATGCCTCTCAGGTAAGCTGATATCTGGCGCCTGGAAGTCTAGGGCTAAACATCAGCACTGGGACTCCAGGATGAATTAGAGAAAAGTCCATAATTATATACACATGGGAAAAAAATGGTAACGTCTAAATAAACTGGTTACAAAAATGTTAACCACTGAATCCACCTAAGTAAATACATTGATTTATACCAACAAAATGCATTAAAATAGCTAATAGCATTGAAATAGTTCTTCAAGTTAATTGCAAGTTATCACTTTTTACAGTGGAATACTACATCAAACTATAATTGCTACTGGATGTGATATTAATATCCTTACATTTATTTTTTTAAATATTTATAGTGATTCAATCAAAACATCTTTTTAATTAATTTTAAAGTTTTTTTCTCTAATTATTTTAATATATTATAGTATTATAGTTTAATACTTACAGCAATGCAATTCCCAGAATTAGTAGAGTTTGTTGGGGTTTGCATTAAACGCATCTCTTCATCAGCCGGTAACAGGATGTGTCAAATCCGCTATACAGCATGGAGAATGCTCTAGAAACCTGAGAAACATTCCTCTTGCATGGCAACACACCCAAACAGCTCACAGGAAAAAAACAACAGCTATATTACACTGATTATCCAATGACCGCAGATAATGTTCGCAGAGTTTCTTAAACAGTAAAATGTAAGATGATTATAAAATCAACAGAGGAAAGGAAAGATGTAAATTATAATTTTTTTATGCAAATATGATTCATTCAAAAATAGTTGTAAACATTTTACAACCTAAAAATTCTCAAAATGGATAATGAAATAACATGTTCATCATAGAATCATTCCCAAATCTCCAGTTTTTTTTATCATAACAGTTGATTCAGAGTTTAATGACCCATTTATCCTTTGTTTCTGGACTGGCAGCTCAGTTGGCATTTCAAAGTTCTCAAAATTATAACATCTTAAAATGAAAATGTTCACTACTACCAAAGTGTTTGGTCAATCTCATGCTGACCAACGTCCATCTAGTTGATTAAAATTAAAGTAAAAACAGTAATATTGTAAAATAACTCTTTTTTTATTTGAATTTATTTTAAAATGTGATTTATTCATGTGATATTATAGCTGAATTTTCAGCATCCTTCAGAAATCCTCAGTCTGTAATCACTTTTCTGCGTACATCGACTGTACACTCGCTATTACGGTGCATTATGGGATTGAATGATTGCACTTGATCGCGCGTCCACCATGGTTTTGGACACCACTACAAATGGCTGTCCACTCAAATAAGCACTATTTGAGGGTATAGGGGGAGATTTCGGATTCAGCCATTAGGTTTGTTTGACTTGAAGCGACGCTGCGCAGACCGATCGGTGTATGACATCAAAGTACCGCGAGAGTGATACGGAAGCGTCTGCTCTCTAATCGGTACTCTCGTGGTACTTTGATATCGTACACTGATCGGTCTGCGCAACGGTCGCTTCAAGTCGAACACACCTTTTAATGTGCTGCTTAAGAAACATTTCTTATCAATATTGAAATATTTTGTTACATAATCTATTATTTACTGTCACCTTTGATTCTTTTAATGCGTCCTTATTAAACTTAATTTCTTTCAAAAATTATTACTATTTTGAACAGTAGTGTAGTTCTTTATCTTTCCATTCCTTCAGCTTTATACCAAAGAATTTATACATAGGAAGATGGTGCACTTAAATAAGCCCCGCCTTCTAAATGAAAGAACCAATCGTTGATTAGTAAAGTCATCCCATCACTGCAGCTGCCTTTAGAAGCTCCAGTTGCTATAGAAACAGGTAGTGTTCTGAGACTTACGCTTAGGACTGCGCATGCGCATTAGCTTTGTCCAGGCTGAAAATGCAGTTTTTTGTCACGATTTAAGCGTTTAAAAACAAAATTCATGAGACAGTTGTTGTCAGATTTCATTGGTGATTTCACATATGAAATTTAATCGTAAGCTTGTCGAACAGTTTTGGAGAAATTGATTTTTCCCCATTCAAAGAGATAGGAGAGCCGTTTCTAAGATGGCCACCAAGTGAAATGACTTGTCTTAAAGGGACTTTGTTTATACCAGAAGATTTTCTGATTAACCTCATATGTGTCTGTTTTTGGTCTCCTCTGATCTCACAGTGTCAGTGAGCCTTCCCTGGTCCCCCCAGGCCAGAGGGTGGTTTTCGAGGGGTTTTCAAAAAACCACCGCCCCCTTTTACGCAAATCTCTTCCCTCCTGCAAGACCCCTGAGAACACAAAGACACCTCAGCAGAGCTATCATCAAGTGTACATGCATTTCTCTCAGCCTCTGAGGCCTGTACCAAAGCTTGGACAAACCCTTTCTCACAGTCAGTGGCGGCCCACAGAGAGCAGAGGCCGACAGCTGTTAGTGAGGCAGTGCAAGCAGCCCATAAACCTTGAGACTTTATCTGTCAGAGGAAAGACTTGCCTCCCCACTGGGAATTTACCCGTCGCTTCATCTGCCACGTCTCGTACACAGCTGCACGTGTTCTTGCCTGCAGAGGGTGCTGGACTAGAGGAAGACAAGGACAGTGAGTCTGTTGATGAGGGTTTCATGGATGAGCTGGATAGCAAAGTCAGCACACTGACGCTTCAACAAGATCTAAAGAACCCCAAACAGTGTGGTTCAGAAAAATCACTGACAGGTGAAATGGTACAATTAACATCTTAGTGTCATCTCATTTTGCGATATCTGTCATATATATATACTGCTATCATTAACAACATATATATATATATATATGCGATATGTCATTATAATAAAACAAAATTATGATAAAAGATGTTGTGTGCTGATGTAGCCTATAAAAGGAAGGAAATATTATAATATCCCAATCCATACATCAACATCTCTCATCATGGGGGTGGGGGAACGGATTCCGACAGCTGGATTGTTTGCCATTGGATTCCGTTCCCCCCATGTTTCTTACACAATGAAGTTCTAATATTTACAAAACTGATGCTGGCTAGCTCCCGCCGATAGCCTCATGGGCTCATATAGCGCTATTGCGCTTCGGGCTAACTGAGTTTTCCTGAGCCCGTACCCCTCACTCTCTCTCTCTCTCTCTCTCTCCCTCTCTCCAACTTTGCTTCCTGTCTACATATTGTCCTATTATTATAAAAGGCAAAAACGCCAAAAAATGTAATCTTTAAACCGATGCTGGTTAGGCTCCATCCACATACAGAATAGAATCAGCATCTTTTAAGCCCTTACATCAACAGTTCTCATCATCATGGGGGTGGGAGAACAGATTCCAACAGCTGGATTGTTTGCCATTGGATTCTGGTCCCCCATTTTTTTTACACAATGAGGTTTTAATATTTACAAAACTGATGCTGGCCAGCTTGTGCTGATAGCCTTATGGGCATCACGCTGACATATAGTGCAATTGCACTTCAGGCGACCCGAGTTCTGATCCCTGACCATTTGTTCACATCTTTGGATCAGAGGTCAAATGATTAAGGGTCATAATTAATGATTATGGGAATCATCACCCTCGAAATAATCCAAAGTCCATCATCTCAACCTTTTTTGAGATCATTTCATCATTCATCATTTCAAGAATTTTGTTCTAGCCTGTGTCAGGCTGCTACGCAGTTTCCGTGCAGCGCTTTCGAGTTACGGCAGCTGAAGTATTAAATTGCTGTCTATGGGGGGGCCAGAGAGCTCTCAGATTTCATCAAAATATCTAAATTTATGTTCCAAAGATGAAATTTACCAACTTCTATCTGAGAATTATCTATTCCTATACACCATTAATATCCCATTTCCGTTATAAAGTAAAATATCTAGCTTTCGCCAGACTGCCTTCCTTATATAACTTTAACGCAGAAAGTGTAACCTCTCAGTTCAAAACGCTTACACTACGTCCGACGTCATACGTCTCGCAAGGCACGCTTTTTCTGTAAGTTGAATATGGAAGGTGGTCTAGCCGAAGCTAGCTATTTTACTTTATAAAGTTTTAAATATGGATATTTTTCTTACAAAACTCAATCGATTCACTTCAGAAGGCCTTTATTAAGAGTGTTGAGAAAAGTAACAAGGCAGACAAACGCTTTTTCTTAGACAAACCGTGTGGAGTACGTTTATAATGGATGGATGCACTTTTTTTTTAGCTTCAAACTCAATGGACCCCATCACTGCCATTATAAAGCTTGGAAGCGTCAGGATTTTTAATATAACTGATTGTGTTCATCAGAAAGAAGAAAGTTATTGCAAGAAATGCTTATTGGTTTAAACAACCATGATGCATAGTTTTCTATTAAAATGTTTGATTTCAAAACTCTGACATCATGTTTTTATGTGTATAAATTATGTGTGAATATTCCCAAACTCTCTGACAGTGCGACTGTGATATCTATGTGATTGTTTCATATTTATAAATATATATATACACTCACCTAAAGGATTATTAGGAACACCTGTTCAATTTCTCATTAATGCAATTATCTAATCAACCAATCACATGGCAGTTGCTTCAATGCATTTAGGGGTGTGGTCCTGGTCAAGACAATCTCCTGAACTCCAAACTGAATGTCAGAATGGGAAAGAAAGGTGATTTAAGCAATTTTGTGGCATGGTTGTTGGTGCCAGACGGGCCGGTCTGAGTATTTCACAATCTGCTCAGTTACTGGAATTTTCACGCACAACCATTTTTAGAGTTTACAAAGAATGGTGTGAAAAGGGAAAAACATCCAGTATGCGGCAGTCCTGTGGGCGAAAATGCCTTGTTGATGCTAGAGGTCAGAGGAGAATGGGCCGACTGATTCAAGCTGATAGAAGAGCAACTTTGACTGAAATAACCACTCGTTACAACCGAGGTATGCAGCAAAGCATTTGTGAAGCCACAACACGCACAACCTTGAGGCGGATGGGCTACAACAGCAGAAGACCCCACCGGTACCACTCATCTCCACTACAAATAGGAAAAAGAGGCTACAATTTGCACGAGCTCACCAAAATTGGACAGTTGAAGACTGGAAAAATGTTGCCTGGTCTGATGAGTCTCGATTTCTGTTGAGACATTCAGATGGTAGAGTCAGAATTTGGTGTAAACAGAATGAGAACATGGATCCATCATGCCTTGTTACCACTGTGCAAGCTGGTGGTGGTGGTGTAATGGTGTGGGGGATGTTTTCTTGGCACACTTTAGGCCCCTTAGTGCCAATTGGGCATCGTTTAAATGCCACGGCCTACCTGAGCATTGTTTCTGACCATGTCCATCCCTTTATGACCACCATGTACCCATCCTCTGATGGCTACTTCCAGCAGGATAATGCACCATGTCACAAAGCTCGAATCATTTCAAATTGGTTTCTTGAACATGACAATGAGTTCACTGTACTAAAATGGCCCCCACAGTCACCAGATCTCAACCCAATAGAGAATCTTTGGGATGTGGTGGAACGGGAGCTTCGTGCCCTGGATGTGCATCCCACAAATCTCCATCAACTGCAAGATGCTATCCTATCAATATGGGCCAACATTTCTAAAGAATGCTTTCAGCACCTTGTTGAATCAATGCCACGTAGAATTAAGGCAGTTCTGAAGGCGAAAGGGGGTCAAACACAGTATTAGTATGGTGTTCCTAATAATCCTTTAGGTGAGTGTATATATATATATAAAAACATGTATGTAATTAAAGTAAAAATTATTTATAAACACGTCTTTCGAATGGAAATGAATAACAAAAACTTTTGGTGTCTTTTTCATCGTATTTATTTTCATATAAAAGCAACAGAACTTAAATTACACCCAGTTTATCAGCAACAAAGCGCATGGGTGTGAATCCCGCAATATCCGCCCTTGATCTCGCAGGGGTCTGATCCACAACGAGAAGAGAGAACTGTCCGTCTTGCCTGCACTTTTTTCACTCCTCCCCTCACTGCAGCCTGAAAAATAAGCCTTTTAACGCTATTTGATCATACGAAACAACATGTATGGGACAGTTCATGTTAGATTTTGTTTGCTGGTTTGAAATACGTCATTTGATTGTGATTTCGGCAAGCAGTTTTTGAGATACCCCCATTCAAATAGATAGGACTTGGTCTTGTATGCCCGAAAAAGCTGCCCGGAGGCGTTGCAAATATGGCCGCCAAGTGAACAGACTTTCTTTGACAATCAACTTTCTTCCGAATGTTCGCCAACTAGCTTTGACCGTTCCAATATGGAGGACGACAGAAACCATAGAGACGCCAATGAGGCATCTATGTATACATGATTCCCGCCATAGAAATGTGGTAAGAGTAGTATACTAGTATGCTGTTCCAAATTCAGCAGTTTAATATTTTATTGTAACCGATTCATTGAAAAAAGAAACGAAACTATCACGCACGCGCGCGGCGCGCCCGCCCAACGCTTGTTGTGCGCATCTCCCATAATGCAATGCTGCATGCAGAGGGGGAAGTGCTTTCGCGGGAGAGCCAGCTAGTCGATCCCGTTTTAGCAACTCTTTCATTATTTTGATGTTTTGATACAGAGGCGATCCACCGTGCACAACACAGGAGTTGTATATCGGCTGTCTTGCGAGAGGGATTGCTGAAAGAATACGTCAAGCGATCTAAAGTGAGTATTTAAACTGTTGGGAAGAGTGGCCCGCGTGTTGTTTATCGTCCGTGCAGGGATTCGCTGCAGAAACATGCATGCCCTGCGGTATTTCACCTTTATACGCTCCCTTCTGGCTGCAACTTTCTTTGCATGCGTGTTTTAAAGCCACGTGATAGAGTATTTCATATTTGCGTTCCTATCGAATAGTGAGCTAAGGACAAAGAACGACGCCTATGTAACAAAACAGCATGAATGCAATTTTTGAAGAATTGGCGTATGTATGGTCAGCCAGTATTGTTATTAGCCAAAGATGCATGTTTATAATCCTGTTATGTGCAGCCATAGACTAAAATCCATTGTGGAGGCTGAAATAGGAGTGTAGTTATGATTTTTTTTTTTTTTTTTAAAGGAAATAACTCCTAAATATTGCAGGAAAGTGGATATTTTCTGGATATACAAGGATGTATCTATTAGGATTTTCTTTGCTGCCATATACGATTAACAGTTATTTGCAGCAATTTTGCGTGGTAATTGTATAATTTTTCATTAAAATAAAATGACAGAATAATACATGATTAGAAATGTGTTTTCCATACAAATAGGTATTTTATTTTCCGCATTGCTATTTCCGGAAGTGTTTTTTCCATAGGATAAAAAAAAACACCTTTGTTAAAGAGTTATTATAAGCCATGAACCAAGCCAATCAGCTACGAGGTGAAACATAACACTACAAACTTGGATTTAAAGTAAATAAGTTTTCGGACAAAAGGTTGAACAGATAAGACTGTAGTTAAGGTTTGTCTTTACTACCTTTCTGGACCTTGAAAGTGGTTGTTTTGTTGCTGTCTATGAGGGGCAGAAAGCGCTCAGAATTCCTCAAAAATATCTTCATTTGCGTTCATGAGGTTGAGTAATTAATAACAGGATGTTAATTTTTAGGTGAACTAACCCTTCGATTATGCTGTTTACAATGCTTCATATGATTGTAGTTCTTTCACTCAAAGCCGTAACTACACAGTCCTAGTTGTTGTACCTTTGCCATTTTGTCAGATTTTTTTTGCTTCAAAACAAAGTTTGTAATGTTATGATTCACCTCGTAGCTGATTGGCTTGGTTCATGGCTTATAGCTCTTTAACAAGGACTTTTTTTTTAAAATCACTATGGGAAAAAACATTCAATGGAAACGGCGCTGCTGAAAAAGGGGGCAGGAACTGTTGAACTCCATAGCAGTAACATTATAGAGTATTTTTACTTTTCATGGGAAATGCATTATTACTTAATTGTATTATTCTATTTTATTTTAATAAATTATACTATTAGCATACAAAATTGTTGCAAATAACTGTTAATTGTGTATGTGGCAGCAAAAAAATCGATATATGAAATAGATATTTCTTTATATATCCTCTACAGTTTTACAGATGAAAATATCTGCTTTTCTGGATTATATAATTCAGATAACCTCTGTCAATATTGTTATAGTTGTGGTGCGGATTCTGCTATTCTTTTAAATTTAGAATGATTTTAAATCTGTATTGTTATCGCTATAGCTTGGGGCTTTACTGTTGATCTCTGCCATATAGATAAATGTAATAATTTGCCACTTTCAGGAGCTAAGTCTGGCCCCTCAGACTCTACAGAGGCAGTTTCACAGCTGGGCTCTACGTCTGCAGCAGGTGTCCTTATGGCCAGTGAGGATTTCACAGGACATCTCACTGGAGATGCATCTGGTTTAGAGGAGAAGCCAGATGTAGTGGAGTCATGCAAGCTGGAAGAAACTGAAGAAGATGTAAATGAGCCAAACCCTCAAAACAGCCTGATGGAGCAGGAGGAAGTAGAGACGCCCCAAGAGGAGATGGAGGAAGATCTGGATTTTCAACAACCGGATGAGGCCCAAGGAAACGGTCCAGAAAAGGACAGTCCAACCGATCATGGTGAAGAAGAAAATTGTGTACAGGGACACTGTGAACAGGATGCTGGAGAACTAGTGAAGAACGAAGACAAGAGCAACGCAGAGAGAACGGCGCAGAGTTCAGAGGAGCTTGTCATTGCTAAAGTTGAGGACTTCACGAATGAAATGGCAGTAGATGTGAACCAGACTGAGGATCGTGTTGGGAGGATGGAGGTAGATGGACCAGAAGATGCAGGTTGGTGTGAACTTTTTGCATTTTGCTAGATGCTTTCTTTAATTTACTGTTTTGTTGAGATGAGTTGCAAACCTGTTATTGATATTGATTGATGTGTTCTACACAATTTTTACATTTAACAGGAAAGTTGTTGCCTAAACCCATAAAAAGCGAGACAACTGAACCATCTGCCATGGTGAGCACAACATCACTATTTTAAGCTTACCATTGAATTTTATTTGAGTTCACCATGGATTAACAAATGAAGTACACTCCTAAAACTAAAACCCTCTTCATCTAAATCCAGCAAACACATTCAGTGTTAAAAACAGAGTCAAAACATCAAGTGGCCCAGCCCCCCATCGCCATACCAGTGAAGGTGAAGGATGAGCCAATGGATGAGGAGTATGAGAACGCGTCGGCTTCTCTGCGGCCAGTGGGAAACATTAAAGATGAGCCCGACACCGCAGCTGTGAGTTTCTGCCTTCATTTATTTTTTTGTAAAGGGGTAATGACGGTTAAGCAATGTATATGAGGAACATATTTTTTTTAATAATCTCTCTTGTATTCAGGGTGTCTTTGAATCTGAGTTTATATGGGTAATTAAACCAGTTCACTGAGAATGTCATGAATGGAATTTTTTCACAATATCCAATGCTTATATGGTTGGTTTGCAAAACTTTTTTTTATAATATATGGCATGTTCTATAAAACTATAAAATGTTACACTATATGTAGGCCTTTCATGATTTAGTCTGACAAATAATTGTAATATGAATAATTGTAATTTAATAATTTAATTGAATTAAAATTTTAAAAAAGTTAAACAGGCTAAATACACATACACTACTGTTGGGTTTGGGTCTCTTATGCTCTTCTGCTCACCAAGGCTGCGTTTATTTCATCAAAAATACAGTAAAAACAGTAATGTTGTGAAAAATTACATTTTAAAACGTATAAAAAAACGTATTTAAAACCGTTTATTCCTGTGATCAAAGCTGAATTTTCAGCATCATTACTCCAGTCTTCACTGTCACATGATCCTTCAGAAATAATTGTAATATGCTCATTTGCTGCTATAATAACATTTCTTATTACTAATGTTGAAAACAGTTTGTTTAATATTTTTGTGGAGACGATACATTTTTTTTTTTTCAAAATTCTTTGAATAGAAAGTTCAAAAGAACAGCATTTATTTGAAATAGATTTTTTTTTTTTGGAAACATGTCTTTACTGTCACTTTTGATCAATTTAATGCATCCTTCTGAAAAAAATTTCCTGCACTAGAATATGAAATTTAGTCGACTAAAATTCTCTAAACAAGCGATATCATATGCATATGTAAAATAACACAATCATCAACATTAAACGGCATATAAATCAAAACGGCCTAATGTTACTTAATGAAATGTTGACCCAGGACGAACTGTAGGACTGTGCAAACTTTGGGGGTGTTGATCTACTTCATCTGTTTTGATCATCATTCTGAATCTGATCCAGATGTAGTCTTTTTTTTATTTTTTTTTATTTTATGAAACATGCCCACATTCAAGTGTTAATAAAAAATAATGCATGAAGCTAGAATAAAACATATTTTTTTTGTTCATACAACAAAATGTTCTGGGGACCATGACATTTTTGTGAAAATGATCAAAAAAGCTGGCGGTGGCTGGCAGTTTTTTTTTTTAAACGCTGGAGGGGAAAGAATTAAGATGCACAATAATCACAATGAGATGAATGAAAAAACCCAACAAGTCATGACATTTTTCAGGCAATAGAAACATGACCCCATTGTGTTCATGCTTTCAGGATTTTGACCAGACACCTGATGCGATCAAGATCAGCGCAGTGTTCTCTGTAGGAGGAAATGCCACATCCATCGGTATGAGCCCTGAAAATATATGATATTTTGCTACATGGGTGAATAGTTGATTTATTAAGTTACATCTTATATTTCTTACATATTCCTCTTCATGTGACTTGCAGCTCCAGCAGTCGTCCCAGCAAAGGCAACATCAGTACCACCTACACTATCGCTTCGTTCTCTGGCCCCTGCCAATCCAATTGGTGTGGTCTGCACAGGATGTAATAAAGTCCTGCTAAAGGGACAGACGGCGTTCCAGCGCAAAGGGTGTCCTAAACTCTACTGCTCTCCTCAGTGTCTCTGTAGCACCTCCACTATGGTGGTCAAGATACCTCAGAAGAAACAATGTTACCACTGCCTCAAGTATGTCTATAATAACACTTAGATTTTAATTTTTCAAATGATCATGTTGCATTACATTTGATGTTTATGCATTTGCATTCAAAAATTACTTCCAACGCGTTCAAATACATTTATTGTCTTAATTGGCACGTGTCTTGTGCCTCTTTTTTCTTTTCTTTTTTTTTTTTTAAACCACACTAAAACTTAAATAGTTCACCCAAAAATGAAAAATGACATCTTTGGAACACAAATTAAGATATTTTTTAAATAAAATCTGAGAGCTTTCTGTCTCTAAGAGAAAGAATAGAAAGTCAATTCACCTAAAACTTGGATGCTTCAAAACATTCATAAAGAGATTCCATATGAATTGAGCAGTTTAATCAAAGTCTTCTGAACAGACATGATTGCTTTGGCTTTTATTCACATATAAACATTGATCAGCGAACGTACATGGAGCATTCAAATTTGGTCATGGAAGCTCAAGTATGCAACCCAAATGAGCTTCTGTTTATGTTAGCTGATCAATGTTTATTTGTGAAAAAAAGCCTAAATTAAGTGTTCATAATATAAAGTGATTGTGTCTGTTCAGAATACTTGGATTAAACAGCTCGATTTATTTTATGATCTCTTTATAAACGTTTTAAAGCATCAGAGTTTTGGGTGAATAGACTTTCAACAGAGGGAAAGAAAGCTCTCAGATTTCATTAAATAGATCTCCATTTGTGTTCTGGAGTTGAACGAGGGTCTTACGGGTTTGGAACGACACGAGGGCATTTTTTGGTGAGCTGCCTTTTGAATACACTATTATAATATGATTCTTTATTTTGAAAGGGTACATAATATACACTCACCTAAAGGATTATTAGGAACACCATACTAATACTGTGTTTGACCCCCTTTCGCCTTCAGAACTGCCTTAATTCTACGTGGCATTGATTCAACAAGGTGCTGAAAGCATTCTTTAGAAATGTTGGCCCATATTGATAGGATAGCATCTTGCAGTTGATGGAGATTTGTGGGATGCACATCCAGGGCACGAAGCTCCCGTTCCACCACATCCCAAAGATGCTCTATTGGGTTGAGATCTGGTGACTGTGGGGGCCATTTTAGTACAGTGAACTCATTGTCATGTTCAAGAAACCAATTTGAAATGATTCGAGCTTTGTGACATGGTGCATTATCCTGCTGGAAGTAGCCATCAGAGGATGGGTACATGGTGGTCATAAAGGGATGGACATGGTCAGAAACAATGCTCAGGTAGGCCGTGGCATTTAAACGATGCCCAATTGGCACTAAGGGGCCTAAAGTGTGCCAAGAAAACATCCCCCACACCATTACACCACCACCACCAGCCTGCACAGTGGTAACAAGGCATGATGGATCCATGTTCTCATTCTGTTTACGCCAAATTCTGACTCTACCATCTGAATGTCTCAACAGAAATCGAGACTCATCAGACCAGGCAACATTTTTCCAGTCTTCAACTGTCCAATTTTGGTGAGCTCGTGCAAATTGTAGCTTCTTTTTCCTATTTGTAGTGGAGATGAGTGGTACCCGGTGGGGTCTTCTGCTGTTGTAGCCCATCCGCCTCAAGGTTGTGCGTGTTGTGGCTTCACAAATGCTTTGCTGCATACCTCGGTTGTAACGAGTGGTTATTTCAGTCAAAGTTGCTCTTCTATCAGCTTGAATCAGTCGGCCCATTCTCCTCTGACCTCTAGCATCAACAAGGCATTTTCGCCCACAGGACTGCCGCATACTGGATGTTTTTCCCTTTTCACACCATTCTTTGTAAACTCTAGAAATGGTTGTGCGTGAAAATCCCAGTAACTGAGCAGATTGTGAAATACTCAGACCGGCCCGTCTGGCACCAACAACCATGCCACGCTCAAAATTGCTTAAATCACCTTTCTTTCCCATTCTGACATTCAGTTTGGAGTTCAGGAGATTGTCTTGACCAGGACCACACCCCTAAATGCATTGAAGCAACTGCCATGTGATTGGTTGATTAGATAATTGCATTAATGAGAAATTGAACAGGTGTTCCTAATAATCCTTTAGGTGAGTGTATAATGGATATTAAATTACAATGATGGCATGTAACCTTCGACCATTTCTGTTTCCTTACAGAGACATTCTTGACCCAAAAGATGTAGTCAATGCCCCGGTGGACATGTCAGGGACTTTAAAGGAGTTCTGCAGTCAGAAATGCCTCAGCACTTTAAACTTTAAGTGCAGTGTGTGTCAGAAGGCAGGAATGGTAAGTGTCCATCTCTATCCGTTCAGGTGTTTCCTGCGCTGGTTAATTAATCATGTTTTTGACCCCCTAAGGACCTGTTCACACCAAGACAAATATTTTAATTTAAATGAACAGCTGTTATTGCATCTCTTCAGACACAAAAGTTTACATGCTGTTAGTGTGGCAGATTTTTTTACGGAGGTGCTCTAATCTCTTATCCAAACTTTGCAACCAGTAAGATTTTAGCTTTTGTTCACATGCCCAGAGCTGCTGGAGTTACATAAAACTGATTTGGAGGTGCTCACGAACTGACTATTTTGCTAAGTGACAGTAACTAGCAAGAAAAAGAATCCGGAATTGGCTCTCTCACCACAGTGAATACAAAAATCTGATCGGCTGTTTGGAAATGTGTAAATTTGGTTTTACTTCCCTTGTCTGTGACAAGTACAAAACAGAAAGTTGTGCTGCGCTTTTTGTACCAGGCTCACCAGGTTTTCCATTTTCCATTTTGGGGTAACCATTTCTGCTTTTCTACAAAGTGCCACCTACTGTCAAAGAAGAATTTTTGGGTACGTCTCAATCAGCTCCCTAGTTCAGTATTCAGCGCATTGACCTTTTTTTAGGGCTGTTTCAATCTCAGAATCTTTCCAGTGCACTAAAACGTTCGCTCCCTAAAAAGTCTCTCAATGCACTGTGAAAACCAGGGAGCATCGATGTTCCCTTAATCGAAATTCTAAAGCGCAAAACATAAAACGCGTGATACGTTTAAAAAAAAAAACATTTTCAGCATAATCCTACATTGCTATATACAGGTAATGAACATAATCTAGCTAAAATGTATACATTTATGGCTGAAATATTGCCGGGATATGTAATAAAGTATTTATCGTTTTATACTCTTAAATAACATCGCACTGAATTTTGGTGCCGAACATTTGGGTTGGTGTGAACAGGCTTTTAATTCAGATATGATATGATGACATAAAGACTTGGTAAGACAAGACAACACAACTTTCTGTTGCATTATCTTCTCTGGCTGCACTTAGAAAACCAGTTATTTTAATAAATTGCACAAAAAGACTTTTTTCTTTTTGCCTATATTGGTTAGAATCAGTCTAGCAAATTTTGCACTTATTGAATCTATTAGAGTGGTTACTAAATGAGCATCTGACTCACTTAGATGTGCTTTCTGCCATCTTGGTCTCTGTGAACTCAAACACAGCATATAAATAATGACATGACAAATGTCTCAACAAAAACCTTGAGATGTCTATTTTTAAATGAACCAATTCAAATCGAAAAACACTTATTCTCTGATTATGTAATGCATATGAAATTTTGACTTTCAGCTGGTTTAAAGAGTTGTCTTGTGTATTTACTAATTTAGATGTCTTTATTAAATTGATTTTTATTTATACAATTTAGGGATATAACACTTAAAACAATGCATTCATATATAATTTGAAAGCATAACTAAGCTTTTAGGAAACAGTCAGTGAAGAATTTTTTATAGATGCTTGAAATACTAACTAAAATGTGGATGAATAAAAATATATTAATGCACGTTTCATATTAAGCATAACTTTCTGGTGGTGCTTGGCATTATTGTTCATTAGGTGTTTCTGTAAAGATTGATTATTAATAGTAATTTAAAAACACGCTAAAATGTTAATTTTCATCTATTTAACCAATTTACTTACAAAGACGACTTTTGACTGCATGTTTTCTCATGTAGGTTGTATATTGTCAGCAGCTCTGAGCTCTGACAGGCTGCTGGGCTCATGAATATTAATCATATTGTCTGCGTTCGCCCGAGCTGATTGGTTTGCACGGTGATAGGTGAGCGCTAGCCAATGGGATTGCTGCGTGCTTATCCACCATCTGCCGAATGATTCGAAAGGCTAAAATAATAAATAATAAACGAAGTTAGTCATTTTTGACAGGAAAAAATAAAATGAATACCGTTTTTATATGGCGCGTCAGTTCTACGACTGTTTTGCTCTCTCTGTGCGTGTGTGAGAAGGAGAGCGCTGCCGCTGTCAGTCAAGCGCGGCGTCAACACAATAGAGACTGTGCTGTTAATCTATTGATTATAAACATGAACAGTGCGCTGTAAAGAAAGAGGAAAACACAGCGTTCTGCGGTCCACCTCGCTATATTCATGCGAATATTTTACTCGTATTGTAGATGTTGGATGGATAACGTTTCACTGCCTCATCTCAATATATCGCGTTCTAGGCGCTCCCACTCGGTTATGACAAATATGGTAAAAGCTCCCCCATCAATGTGATTAAAAATAGCATCAAGCTTCATCCGATTCATTCACTTTTCATCGCTTTTGGAAGATGGCACACTGCACGTGTGAGGAACCTTTCGAGACCCTGGACAGCGAGGAAGAATTCACCTATTCCTCAGAAGAAGAGCAAGAGTCTGATGATGAATGGTTGCATTTTGAAGAGCGAATTGATCCAGCAGAGGATCACAGTTCTGATGAGTAAGTAATCTATTCTTTCTTTAATTAGCATGTTATTTTTAGAAAAGCATGCATGTGTTTTACTAGGAGTTAAATATGTTGTGCAAAGCGTGCATGTACTATAATACACTATTGTAAAGTTTGGGGACGCTAAGATTATTTTTGTTTTTTGAATTTTTTTTATAGTTTTATTCAGCAAGGACACATTAATCAAAGGTGTCAGTAAAGACATTTGATAAAGTTACAAAATTTTTCTGTTTTAAATAAATGCTGTTCTTTAGAACTTTTTTGGGGGGGGGATGCATCACAGTTTTTCAATAAAAATATCAAGCAGCACAGCCATTTTCAACTTATAATAGTCATAAATGTTTCTTGAGCAGCATATTAGAATGATTTCTGAAGGATCATGTGACACTGTAAGATGTTGTTCATGTGATGCAAAGCATCAGTCTTCAGTGTATTAAATTAGAAGTCATTTTAATTTTACAATATTACTGTTTTAATCTAATAAATGCAGCCTCAGTAAGCATTTGAAGCATTAGGTAAAAAAATTACCTACCTCAAACCTTTTAAATGGTAGCATATATTAAAATATAAATATAATTCAGACTATATTTATGTAAAATACCACCTCATCAGTTAAACTTGTTCACATATATCTGATTAGGTTAATGCATTAAATATATGCATGCATTTTTCAGTATTAGTGATCATTAATGTTAAATAATGTAGTCGCATGCTCACAGGTGTTTGCTTTTATTTTTCTTGCAGATGTGAGAATGACATTGACCTGATTCAGCCTGTTGCAAAGAAAGCCAAGACAATCAGGCTGTCCACTCAGTCATGGAAAACGGAGACACAAGTCGACCTGGTTCCACAGACTCTGAGATTCATGCCCGCACGGGATCCTGGACCACAGATACGGGCGTCTGACTCGCACTCCCCTCTTAGTATCTTCAAACTGTTCTTCTCTGAAAGTGCTGTGTCAACTCTGTGCTACAACACAAACGCTCAGGCTGCCAGGTCAATTTCAAAGGGTCGCAAATATAAGTGGACTGATATCAACGTTAGCGAGATGTACCGCTACTTTGGGCTGGTATTCTACATGGGCATGGTGAAGCTGAGCTCCATCAGTGACTACTGGCGGCAAGGCACTCTTTTCTCTGTGCCTTTTCCCGCCACAGTAATGTCAAGGGACAGATACCGCACCATTTCATGGAATATGCACATGAGCCACCCAGCTGCAGACAGAGAGAATGACAGGAAAAAGGGAACAGATGAGTATGACCGCCTTTTCAGGGTCAAACCCCTCATGGACACAATCCGTCTTGCATGCAAAACCACCTATCATCCCAGAAAAGATTTAGCCGTGGATGAGAGAATGGTGGCATGCAAAGCAAACACAGGAATGACGCAGTACATGAAAGCCAAGCCAACCAAGTGGGGCTTCAAGCTGTTTGTCCTCGCAGACTCCTCAACTGGATACACTGTGGACTTTTCTGTGTACACCGGAAAGAATACCAATGCCACTGGCAATGGACTACCATATGATACTGTGATGTCTCTGTTGGACAAAAAATATTTGGGATCCGGGTACCATCTGTACATGGACAATTTCTACACAAGTCCGAAGCTCTTAAAAGACCTGTTAGCCTTGAAGTATGGTGCTTGTGGGACTTACAGAGACTACAGGAAGGACAGCCCACAGAATGCAGCCAATTCATTGACCAAAAAGTCCACCAGGGGATCCATTAGGTGGATTCGAGATGGGCCGCTTGTGTTTGTGAAGTGGATGGACACACGAGAGGTGTCTATCTGTTCCACTATCCACCCTGCCTACACCGGAGACACTGTCCAGAGGAGGGTGAAAGAACAGGAAGGATGGAGTTTAAAGACTTTTCCCTGTCCCGCACCTGTTATTGCGTACAACCAACACATGGGGGGCGTCGACCTGTCCGATCAGCTGTTGCAATATTACACCGCACAGCACAAAACCCTGAAGTGGTACAGAAAGATCTTTCTACACTTCTTGGACATTGCTGCCACCAACTCCTTTACAATACACAAAGAGCTGTATGGCAACTTGACCCACAAAGAGTTTATGGAGCAGCTTATCGCAGAGCTCTGTGGTGTGTCAGTGAAAATACAACGAAAACAGACCAGTACGGACCATGTGCCTGTTCCAGGAGCTGAGCTGAGCTCAGATACCAGGAAAATTGCCTCTGCTGGACGTCGGATCTGTGTGCATTGCAAAGCAGTGCATGGTAAGAAGCAGCAAACGCCATGGAAATGCCAGGCATGTGATGTGCACTTGTGTCTTCAGTTGACCAGGAACTGTTTCCAGGAATGGCACGCAACTCTGTGACTGTGTACTCGAAAATGTGCTTTTGACCTTCTCTCTGGTTATTTGTCTTTCTTTCTATCCATCTGTCTTTCTGTATTATATTGTACACTGTTGTAAATAAACTACAAACAAACAAAAACATTCTTTCTTTTAGTCTTCTAACATAATTTCCTCACTGTGGCCTCCCCAGATGTGAAACGCATCAAAACAATGTGTCACACAAAAGTTAGTGTTGTTTTATGAGAATGAATGGACAAGATGGTTTTCACAACATGTTGTAACAAAGACTCTGATCTACAAAATCCAGTAGTCCATAGTCTTGTGAACAAGGTTTTGTACATGTTTTATGGCCCTATCTCTGGCTTTAATTCAGAAATTAATCAGAACCCTTATTTATTTTTAGTAGTTTCTATTTCTGATAAATTCGCAAAGTTCTCAATCTTGTTTTGTGCCTTATCATCAAGCTTTATGGAGCGTAGATTGTGGGGGAAAATATTTGAAGCAGTTCAGCATAAGGCAGCAACATAAAATATTAAGGGGTCTATGCTTTCTGAATTCACTTTGTTTGTATACTTTTATGATTGCACTGTACATACTGCTCACACATTATAGGACAGCAACTACTGTTTAGTGTACCTTAGGTTCATGAAAAGCAACTATCTCATAACTGACTGGCTGTGATTACATTAGCATTTTTGTTACTTTATATTTCTCTAGAAAACACTATTGTTCTGTTAGACTGAAATGAACTCTAAGTATGTTCTAGTTGTCTGTTACAATTGTATGACCGTAACTATGGCTGCTTTATAAGATCCATATAGAAATAAAGTTGTTGTTTTAAAAGATCTAAAAGGTTGCATTTCTCATAGACTTACACTCATGAAGTGAACTCCATGGGCTCCATCCAGAAGCTGTGCAGCGACAGCTGCTTCAACCAGTTTCGCTCCTCCAATAAGCTGAACATGAGCAGCTGTGTGAACTGTGGTGGATACTGCTGTGGGACAGACAGTCAGTGTCCGTCTCTGCGGATAGAGGGCAGTGTTATGAAGTTCTGCAAACAAAACTGCCTCCTAGGCTTTAAAAAGGTAATGGCAAAGGAATACCTAAATAAGGGTTGGTTATTTTGTATAGTCATTATTAAATAAATTGATCTTCCTTTTGTAGAAGAGTCTGAAACCTGTCCCCTGCAAAATCTGTCGTACCATGCGTCCGGTTGCAGAAATGGTGGACAGTCCGAGCACAGATGGAGTCCGAGAGCTTTTCTGCTCCACTTCCTGTGTTACAGCCAATAAAGTTCAGACTGTCAGTTCTTCAGGTAGCACAACCACATATTCACATTCTTAATGGTCTTCTCTTTTGGAAGTATTCTCAAATGTCCTTTTTGTTTGCATTCAAACAAGGTGCTCCAGTGGAATGCAACAGCTGCAAGCTGAAACTAACTCCTCAGTATCATCTAGCCATGTCTGACGGAACCATCCAGAACTTCTGCTCCTTTTCCTGCGTGGTATCATATCAGGTAGAGTTTAGTGCTTTTACGGTTCGCTCTGATTCAAAATAGGCAGCGGCAAGTGAAAAATGCATTATTTTTTTATTGTTTTTGCAATATGCTAAGTGTAAATAGTAGTTAGATGCTTATAAATAGTGGCAGATACTATTTGCACCTCAGTGTTGTTGTATATTAAATGGTGTGCAATAATAACACTGTAAATTATTATATTTAAAATGTATTAAATGGATGCTGCTTTATTGGGACAATCCTACACCTACCCCTACCCCTACCCCTAACCGATAAACACTTTATTATGTTTGACACTTAATTTTCACCTTTCAAATATTTTCTTCATTTTTATTGAAAATAAATGCCTTTCCAAACTGATATGTGATGGGGAAAAGGGAGTAGAGCGGGTTCGGCAAAAGGCTGCCACGAGCCTTACCCCTACACTATTGCTGCTATTGACAATTATAAGCGTCTTCAGTAATTTTGTCTGGCCCAACCAGATGTCAGTGGGCGGAGTTAGTGTAAATAGCCCCTGCCAACAAGGCAGGCTATTTGCACTTAGTGCAAATAGAATAAAAACTTAGTGCAAATAGAAACAGAAGTAGAGATATTTGAATATTTCACTTTTTGATTTTGTTCAGGAATCCTTCAGTAAGAAACCTAACAACCAGGTGAACACCGTAACCTCCACAACCATCACCACATCTACCCAAAAACCTGTTGCTCCCAAACCTGCTTCATCAGAGTCCAGCTCATCAACGAAGACTAGCACTCCCAGTGGTTCAGTGCAGACAGTCACCAAAATCCCCTGCTCTCAGTGTCTGAACTCATTCTTCCACAGACCAGAGCTGCTGGAGTTCAAGGTACTCCTATTCACTGGTGTAGACCGGCACTAATAAATGAAACCGTTCACATAATGGGGAGAAAATGTAATGGCTTGTACTAGAATAGTTATATGCACAGATTTTTTTCACGACATACAGATGAATAACTAATATACTGGCCATTTATTAGGTCACAATCTACATTTGAGGCAGATTACCAAAACTTGTAAGCTATATAATAAAAAATAAAGAAACAAAATGCTTTTGCCATGGAGAAAAAAAATTGTACATTCTCTAAGTACACATTTTTATTTTATTTAAACAATAAGCAGACCAACTAGAAATAATGTGAGAGATGCCCCCGGTTTCACAGACTAGGCTTAAGCCTAGTCACAGACTAAAATGCATGTTTGAGCTGTTTTAACTGAAAGCAACTTGCACTGACATATATTATAAATATATCAGTGCCATTGTTTTGTCTCAAGATGCACACCAGTAATGATTTTCTTTTCTAAGGCATGTTTATAAAAGCTACTTAAACATCCTAATTGAACTAAGGCCTAATCCTGGCTTAATCTAAGCCCTGTCTGTGAAACCAGGCTGTAATTTATTACGTCTTAAATATATTGGCATATTTTATTGATCAGACCAGTATCAATAGCATTAACATAAGTCTGAACTGATATGACTGCTGATATATCATGCTTTCCTATTTACACCGATCAGGCATTACATGATGACCTAATATTGTGTTGGTCCCGCTTTTGCTGCCAAAACAGCCCTGACCCGTCAAGGCATGGACTCCACTAAACCCCTGAAGGTGTGCTGTGGTATCTGGCACCAAGATGTTAGCAGCAGATCCTTTAAGTCCTGTAAGTTGCGAGGTGGGGCCTCCATGGATCTGACTTGTTTGTTCAGCACATCCCACAGATGCTCGATTGGATTGAGATCTGGGGAATTTGGAGGCCAAGTCAACACCTCAAACTTGTTGTTGTGCTCCTCAAATCATTCCTGAACCATTTTTGCTTTGTGGCAGGGCGCATTATCCTGCTGAAAGGCAGTACGAGGGAATACTGTTTCCATGAAAGGGTGTACATGGTCTGCAACAATGCTTATATAGGTGGTGCATGTCAAAGTAGCATCCACATGGATGGCAGGACCCAAGGTTTCCCAGCAGAACATTGCCCAAAGCATCACATTGCCTCCACCGGCTTGCCTTCTTCCGTAGTGCATCCTGGTGCCACGTGTTCACAAGGTAAGCGATGCGCACACACCTGGCCATCCACGTGATGTAAAAGAAAACGTGATTCATCAGACCAGGCCACCTTCTTCCATTGCTCCGTGGTCCAGTTCTGATGCTCACGTGCCCACTGTTGGCACTTTCAGCGGTGGACAGGGGTCAACATGGGCACCCTGACTGCGATGCACTGCACTGTGTATTCTGAAACCTTTCTATCAGACCCAGCATTAACTTCTTGAGCAATTTGAGCTACAGTAGCTCGTCTGTTTGATCGGACCACACAGGCCAGCTCGCTCCCCACGTGCATTAATGAACCTTGGCCGCCCATGACCCTGTCGCCGGTTCATCACTGTTCCTTCCTTGGACCACTTTTGATAGATACTGACCACTGCAGACCGGGAACACCCCACAAGAGCTGCAGTTTTGGAGATGCTCTGACCCAGTCATCTAGCCATCACAATTTGGCCCGTGTCAAACTCGCTCAAATCCTCACGCTTGCCAATTTTTCCTGCTTCTAACACATCAACTTTGAGGACAATGTTCACTTGCTGCCTAATATATCCCACCCACTAACAACAGGTGCCGTGATGAAGAGATAATTCACTTCACCTGTCATAATGTTATGCCTGATCGGTGTATATTTTAATTGTAAAGTTTTATAATTAACCTTCTTTAAGTTTAACAATCTGATCAGTAGTTTGTGTTTCTTTATACTTACTACTCGACAATGACAATAAACCTAATTGGTTGCATGCTTTCCCAAACTTTTAGAGGAAAATGTACGCTTTCTGCAGTAACGCTTGTGTTGAGGAGTTCAAACAGATCAACAACGTCATGGCTCGCTGCGAATACTGCAAGATCGATAAAGTTGTAAAGGAGGTGAAAAGGATAAACAAGATTGACCGCTCTTTCTGCAGTGAGGGTACGTACTAAGAGCAAAAAATTGTCTTAATCCTAAATTGTGAGTTGTCTAATATAATATGACGTTGCAATTACTTGTTTGTTCATCCCTGTACAGGATGCAAGTTACTTTATAAGCATGACTTGGTCAAGCGCTGGGGGAAGAAACACTGTCGCAACTGCTTCTATTGTAGTGGATCCTCTCAGACTGTAGTCACTCAAGTTTTTGATAACACAGAGGAGGAGTTCTGTGGGAACGTATGCTTACAACAACAAACCTTATTAATGCGTAAGGTAATATTTGATCTCTTATTATTACTATTGTTGAGAAACAATGTATGAGGCTGTCTCGTGCCATAACATTGCACTTAAGACATTATGCCGTGGTTGTGGCTTTCAACTAACAGTAAGTACATTTCTGACAGGAAATAAAGTGCTCCATGTGCAGGCAGGCCAAGAAGATGGCGGAGACTGTTAAATGGCTGGGTGAGATTAAGCATTTCTGCACCTTGCAATGCTTGATGTTCTTTTGCAGTCTGCAGGGCATCACTGGGCCAGTCAGACCTGCAAGCAAACCTCTGTCCACACAAGGTACGTCTTCCTGTAGATATGTGTAGTTTTCACCTCTGTAGCTTCTCTTTTGATGTCTGTAACTTATCTTTTGATGAATGGTTTCCTCAGGGACAAGCCCAGCGCCGTCCCCTGCGCCGTCTCCAGCCCCTCAAAGTACAGTTAATCGCACATCACTGACCACTAAAGAAGCCACACCGGTCATTGCCAATGTTATATCACTCTCAAGTGCATCAAATGGACAGCCATGCATTTTGGGAAACAGTGTTCTGCAAGGTGACTATCCTCTATCCAACCTCTTATCATCCCTGTACCATGAGGTATGCACAGCATATCGATACCATAATGGCTATCAGGTCAACATTAGAGATTTTAATTTTTAATGAGTAAATTATAAATACATTTATTAATTTTAATTTAAATTAGCAGTTTAAATTAAGTCATTAACTTTTTTTCAAATTGGATATTTTGTGCATGCTCATTTCCCTAATATTTACATTTTAGATTTTATTGTTGCCATCATCTTGCGGTCACTTAATTGACTAACTAATAATTTAATAACACTGTTAAATGTAACCTTTAGCCAATCTCAAAATGAATGTACGTTTTCAACACTGTAATGTTGTAATGGCTAAATTCACTTGTATTGTAAATGACTGTTTTTAGTTTAGTTTGTATAGAATTTTATTGGATATAAGCCATAACATACTTACTGAAAATACTTATCAGCTAGGCTTGCTGCGATAGTCGGTGTTGCCGGTGTTCAGGCAAAACACCGGTTACATCACTTGCCCACCGCGGCACCGTCCCCACCGTCGTTTTGATTTTTAATTTTTTTTTTATATAGTAATAAAATCATTTAGTTCAGTTAGAGAACAGACACAACAATTAAAAACTGAACGTGCAGTGCGAGCCGAACGAGTCGCAGCACAGGCAGCAGCAGGAGTCAGATTTCATTCATCACGAGAGTGAGCTGAATGACAAGATGATTGTGGAAGATTTGGTTTCAAAGCGAGATGTAAAAGCGCCTATTTAAGGGAGTTTATCACTGTACTGTTCTGTTGTGTTTTTCATTAAGAATAATAGGCTAATGAACCTACCATTCAAGCAACCCGCCCCCGAATTGGCGCTAATTTTAAACCGAAAGTAAAATGAGCACGGCCGCACTAACATTCATTGAAAACACTCACTTTGCTCCTCACCGTTATGAATGCCATTGCGGCCGTTCACATTTTACTTTCGGTTTGAAATTAGCGTTTTAAAAGCCCCCGTTAGTGTTTTAAAAATTTCCTTGCCCTCACATCCCTATTATCAGCTTATCAATTCTCTGCAAGAATTGTAATATTGGTGCCAAAACACATTGCCAGTTACATAATTATTTGCATTAGGCGTTTATTGCATGTAATCTCAACATTTTTCCCTAAGCAACGAGTCAACTATTTTCTGTTATCTCACAATTACCTTTTTGCTTCCTCAGGGTCTATTCCAGCTGCTACTGCAAAAAGTTCTGGAAATGTGAGTTTTTTACAATATCATTAAACCATGTCAACCCCACCCCCTCCAACCAGTTCAGAGCCAATTCCACCCTGCAGCCTGTCATAGGTTAAGGTTAGGGTGTAGGGTATGGTTGAAGTCCATACCTTTTTTGGCTTTTAGTATGAATATGTTAGTCTTACTGTTACCTGGAAACTACTGTGCTCCAAAACAATGACATTTAGAAGATGTAAGCATTCAAAACTTTGTCTCTCACTTCCGCCAATATGGATCAATGATTTTGATGAAATCACTCTGCACTTCAACTTCTCATCAGATTTTCTGTCCAATCAAATGCTCTCTAGAATCTAAAGCGCCCCGCCCCCTACACTATAAATAGACACTGCGGACACAAGCTGCGGCTGAAATTGGTCACTTGTTCACACATTTACTATATTCTACATGGTGAATGGCACATAGTGCACTATATAGGGGATAGGGAACAATTCAAACAGTGTTAATATGCTTCTATTGGGGCGAATGAAGTTTGGTTTTACGTTACTGTCACGCAAACCACCGCAGTGCTCACAAAATCTGCTCCGATCCAGAGACACGATAGCACAGAGCGGATCATTTGTGTGAGTCATTTGAATTATTTAAATTCTGCACAGAATGCTATTTTTTAAAGCGATATGGAGGAGAAACGGTTAGAGATTAGGAGGAAACTGCGGCTTTGTTGAGCTCAACGGCTCTGGCTGAGCTGTAATTTATAAACTGAATGTTATTGGCCAATTTAAAAAAGGGGAGGAGCTCTTCAATATGTCCCACCCTGTCTTCCTGTTTCAAAAGAAAATACGTTAACACTGAATAATGCTGTGCATTTCAAGGCACTTCAGTGGGCCTTTAAGGGCCATTATCTGTTCTAGCATTGTGTAGGCAATCAGCACTGATTGATCATGTCAATGAAATCTAATCTATAGAATGAGCAGAGTTTGCGTTGAACTGGTTTGGGGGGAAAATCACACTAATAAACCAGCTGATGTTTCTTTTGAAATGTGTATGAAAACTAACCAATCATCAATCATTCTCTGCGTTATCCCCAGGCGGCCAGCACACAGACAGACGGTGTGAAGCCTTCTGCTCCAGCCCCCCGAATCCTGAAGAACAAGGCCCTACTCTGTAAACCCTTTTGTCAAAACAAAGGCACATCCTGTAAACCCAATGTCTGCGACATGAACACACAAACAGGTACTAGGAAGCACTGTTGCAGAAATATACGTAGTGGGCATTGCATGTGCTGATACTCACATGTTGTGCATGTCTGTTGTCTTCTAGATGGACCTTCCGTGATAGTGCTTCCTGTGCCGGTGCCAGTCTATGTTCCGGTTCCCATGAATCTCTATACACAATACACTCCAAAGTCTGTGGGGTTACCGCTACCGGTGAGTATCTCTACCTCTTCCCATCCTCCTCGTTATTCCCTTTCCTTATATTCATCTTTGATTATTGAAACTATTATAGTTTTATACATGGTTGCTGCCATAATCAATATGTTGATCTGTTGATGTCACAATCAGTGTTATTATTCATGCTAAATAAAACCATTTTTGCTAACTGAAATAAGCTAAAAACTAACATAGGACTCTAAACAAATGTTTATCACTCATAAACTAAAATACTAGTATTATGACTAAAATAGAAATCACTAGACTGCTGAGAAATTTAACACTAAAAACTAAAATCTGAAACTACAAAACTTTGGGAGGGAAATACTAAAGATAATAGTGAAAACTAGACCAACAGAAAATGGAAAGAAATAAAAATAAAAACTATTATAATCAATTTAAATAAATTGCAGATCATAGATTAGATTTGAAGGCAACCTAACAACTCCCACCCCTAGTTACACCCTTAGTATATACTTGCATAATCATGTGCCTCTGTCTGTTTATGCAGGTTCCAGTGCCCTTGTTCTTCCCCACGACTCTGGACAGCGCTGAGCGCATTGTGAAGACCATTCAGGAAATCAAAGAGAAGATCCCTGATGACCCTCTGGAGGCCGACCTTATCATGATGGCGGAGATGGTGGCTGAGGATACAGAGAGGGAGAAATGCATCACATCTACTGGTAAATTAGGGACAATTTAAAGGTTTTTAAAATGGTTTTCATGCTTGAATGTTCCAAAAACACCTTATTTTTCACATATTTTACATTGTTGCAGCACCTCTCTTCCCAGTCTGTCAGTAACACTGTTTAGTTCCTGTCTCTATGAAGCCCCTCCTTCCGAAAAGTGCAATGTGCTCTGATTGGTTGGCTGGATCAGTGTGTTGTGATTTTTGTCAACCGCTTCGAGCATGTCTCTTTTGTCACACTACTAACTCAACCAGGCCGTGTCTACTTTTTTGCATATGACTTGGCTGGGAATTTTTAAAGTGAAGAATGTTGTGACTTCCCCCAGAAGATCCATTAAGACTTCAAAAGTGTTTCAGGGAGTTCAGAAACAATGCTTACTGAAATAGTCCATTCATACATCCATCTGTAAGGCTTCAGTATCTTTGTGGGGACTCAGACGTAATGATTTTTATACTGTACAAACTGTATATTCTGTCCCCCTACACTAACCCTACCCCTAAACCTAACCATCACAGAAAACTTTTTACATTTTCAAAAAAGCATAATTTAGTATGTTACTAAACCACCACTGGCTTGTCCCCACAATGTAGGTGATCTCATTTTTACTATCCTTGTGGGGACATTTGGTCTTCACAATGTAGGTTAAACAAGTACACACACATTTTCTTTTTATTCACTAGCCTTGTTTTGTTATTTAGATCAAGCAGGAAATATAATGGAGGACCTTGATCTGGAAGCTCTATCCAACAATTTGAGTTGGGAGGAGGACTCTGTGTCTTCAGCTCAGACATGGGATCAACCCCCAGAGCCTGAAAGGCCTCCTCCGTCCAGATCTGCCACACAGACCCCCGTCTCTACCGCAGCAGAGGAGCCACAGATGGACCTGGAGGCTGATTTCCCAGTCGGTAAGAGCTTCTAATGTGGATAAGAGGGTGAAACGCACAAACACAATCCAAGTTGTTTATTATTTTCCACTCACATTTAATGTGTCTTTATGCTTTCTCGTTTCAGAGAGCATCGAACTTTTCAGAGAGCAAACAAAAAAGGAGACGATAGATTCTGGCAAACGCAAATCTCGCAAGAGAGGACGTGATGGCCTCCCTCAGAAGAAACGAGTAAGTACAACTACTGTTGAATTATTCTCGACTTTTCATCAAATCGTTCAAACACTTTAACTACAGCAATACAGGATGCTAAGGTGGGTGATATAAATCAGTTTCTACTGCTATGTTTTGAGAGAATTTCTTACATTGTTGTGCAAAATGCCACTACATGGTAGAAATGTTCCAGTCATTTTACATTTAGCCACAACATCATTCTCAGAGAACAGAAGGCGGAGCAGCAACAGGCGTCCTTCAAACATCACAAAGGTGTTCATGAGGAAGCACTTGCTATGAAGCGGTGTTGTAGAACTCACTCACTGCTAAGCCCCACACTTACCCGAGCTTTCATTATGGCACTTGTTCTGCTGCTGTCAAAGGATGCATGGAATTAGAAGCAATAAAATTGAGCAATTATCTCATATCGAATAATATTTGGATGATCTACAGCTGCTGAAAAGATTTTGGGATGCTGAGGAATGTTATGTCCATATTTTCTAGTGCTGTCAAAATTAACACGTTAACGTATACAATTATTTTTTTCAGTTTAACGCATTAATTAACACAGCATCCAATTTTTCCCCCTCATCCTTTGATTGCGCTACAGTATATGATCATGCTATCATTCATTCAACTGCTATTAAACCATTCAAGCACGATAAGACGCAAAAAAAACAAAACGGTTCTTTGTGATCTAACGCTTGAAATGCGTGCGCAGAATGTTGCTTCAGACTGCACGGCAGCGCCACATTGAGTTCTCGTTCGCGCTTGAGTGGACAAAAACACAGAATTATGCCAAAATTCCCGTTTTGTCTAGTATCCTCGTAAGCACAGTCTTAAATGAGTTAAAAAGTGTGAAATGAAGTTGTGAGGAGGTATATGACTATGCCAAGGCAGCTCTAGTGAATTTGAGAAGCACTCACAAGGGGCTTGTCGAGGCCCACAGGGCAGTTGTGCCTCGCACAGAAGTCGAGGACTCGGGATGATGGTTCACACGCCCCAGCACCAGATTTTACGAGTGAGGACACTGTTAACCTGAGTTGCAACGAAGACAGTCAGCAAACAATGCCACATTGGCACCCCGATCTTGAGTTCTGTCCTCCCTCGAAGGAGTAGCTGGATCTCCTGTTTATAAGGAGTCAGAAGCGGCTGGATCGCTACGGTTGCTTGCTGTTCCGTGACATTGTACCACAAAAGAAATATAAAAAATGGGCGTCCAATACCAACTGGGATGGTGCGAGGGGCAAATTTGCATTGCCAGTGAACCTACGAAGCTTCATCATTAAGACGGTTTCCCAGAGGTTCCCTCACATGACTTGCAGTGACAAAAAAACGCATCAAGGACCGGGTCAATGAGTTCTTGCGCTCACCAAGAAATGCTGTTTCCACGGGCTATGTTGCAAAAAAACATCTAAACATGTACATTTAATAGATTGAGTGCTAAATTTAAAAACCGTATTCATGAAATATCTTAATGCAAAGAGTAGCTCCTAGTGACAAAATTCTAAGAAAATTCTTAGAAAGGTGGGTGTTTCCTCTTACAATTAAAGACAAAATCCTAGTAAAGAAGAAAATAATAAAAAAAGCGCTGTCCAAAATTGTTAGGAGTACGGACGAGGACTTTTAAGAGGCTTAATAGTTTTTTTTAGCAGCGGAGAAAATGGATGAAACCCGAAGAGGGAGAAGAAATGTGTTGCACACAATGTATGAGTGAATTAATAAGACACTACACATTAGATCGTGCAGGGATCATGTTTGTGACCGATCTTATTAGAGACGCTAACATCTGACACAGCGCAGAAATGCCATAGCACCAGAAATGGAAATAATCACTACATTAACATATTTGGCAACTGGAAAAATACAACTATGCAGCAGTGATGATGTGGGTCTTTCACAACCTTCTATAAGCAAAGTAATCACACAGATACAGCAATTTCAGAACGTTATTGTGTCGCTGTTCATTTATTTATTTTTTTCTTCCCCTTGGACAACCAACCAATCACAGTCTTCAAAAGACTGTCATGCGTAGCAACGAGGTCAGCCCCGCCTCTTCACTAAGATAAAGGTTTTTGTATTTTCCTCGCTCAGAGTTGCTCTCAGATCGGTCCTGAATCACTCTTAAGCTAAGACTCCTGTGTAGACTCCTATGAGAGGATTCTTAGAAGCTTTAAAAATACAGGCCCTGGTTTTGTCTTTTGTTAGGAACTCTTTAGATTATTATTTATGCCATTACTGTTAATGTGATTCATAAACTCAAACTTGGTAAAAATTCAACAAAATATCAAACAATATAAAGCTGAAGCCAGTTTTATGAAACAAGACTGTCATGTGAATGCTTTAAACCCCATTTTCAGACCTTCCTTCTGACGGGCTCAGTCAGTTGTCTGTCTTGTCAACTTTGACGTTTTTAAGTTGTGGCCTTCCTCCTTAATACTGTTCTGCTCATTTACACATGATTCTTCTGGTGTACTTGAAGTGTAGTGATAATGCAGGGTTATGTTTTCCATAAGAAATGGGCATTACTGTTTAAATTGGACATATTGGTGCAAACCGTATACTACTGTTCAAAAGTTTTGGGTCAGAAAGATTTTTATTTGGAAGAAATTAATACTTTGATTCAGCAAGGATGCATTCAATTGATCAAAAGTGACATTTAAACCATTATAGAAAATTTATATTTCAAATAAATGCTGTTCTTTTAGAACTTTTTTACAACATAGATAAGATATATCAGTAAATCTGCATATTAGAATGAATAATGATGCTGAAAATTCAGCTTTACCATCACAGGAATGAACTACATTTTAAAATGTATCAGAATAGTTATTTTAAATTGTAACTCACAATATTAATATCTCTACTGTATTTTTGATCAAATAAATGCAGCCCTGGTGAGCATAAGACTTCTTTCAAAAACATTAAAACAAACCAATATTACTGACCTCAAACCTTTGAATACTAGTGCATATTCCAAATGCCATTTGTTCAATTGTATTTCATTGCATCAACTGACATTGCTGAAATGCCAATCCAGTTCTAATATGTTGAAAATAAAACTAGACTTTCCATGTGGTCTACTAAACTACTTTTCACACATTGTATATAATGCAAGTATTTTTCTAAATATTAAATTACAACAATTGTTATGAACATGATCTGTCGCTGAGGGGAAAAACTGGACTGATCTAATAAATGGAAAATCTAATATCACATACATGTACTTATTGTTTTTTTACTGTATATCCTTATTGCTGCATTTATATAAAATATTAAAGGGTTGTACTTTATTTTGCAGTATGTGTATTTGCATAGTACTCTGTAATATAAGGTGAAGTACTCCGTAACATGGATTAAGGTTAGGTTTAGGGATAAGTTCAGGGTTAGTGCCTAGTAATTACTTGGTTGTTATAATTGCTATAAAAAGTACATTGTATGTACATGCCGAATAGGACTTTAAAATAAAGTAAAAAATACTCTTTAATTCAATACATTGGACAGATAACATGAAATTTGTAACTTTTCAAAATATAAATTTGTAGTTGTGGTAGTGTTTGATTACATGTTTGATTGTTTTATTGATGTAGGGCCGTAAAAGTGCAGCAGTGGTTCCAGCCAAACCAGCTCTAGACAACTTCTCGAGCCTCTCCAAACTGCAACACGAGTACGCCGTCAATGCCTGGAAGGACTGGGTGCGCTGGAGGAACGCCCAACCCAACATGGAGACTCCCAAATTTGGCTGTAGGTGTCAGTTTGCTTTATACCCAACATTTCATCCCCTAAAGAAAGTTCCACAATATAAAACAATTATGGCGTTTTTCCACGGCATGGTACTGTTTGGTACGACTCGGCTCATTTTGCTTTTCCACTCCAGTAAGTACCGCTTCAAAGTGGTGGGATTATAGAATGAACGTTATGGCTGCGCTGCCTCTACTTCTCAGCATGTGGATATTTTTAACTGCAAGACGAAGAAGTTTGTTTCAAAGGAGGCTGATGGCAGCAAAACAAAATACTGCAAAAAAAAAAAAACGAGAGTCTGGGAACAAAGTACAGATGACGACATCACTTGGTTTGCTCGATGGTGCACAAGAGTAAGCTAATCTTGCATTTAGCAACGTGTTTAGGGTCTCAATCGCTATATCACTGTCACAAAATTATATAATGGTAGTGACGATTCTCTCTGACCAATCAATGCTTTGCAGTGTTTACACATCACATTTTAGTATCGGTATGGCATGCTTGGAACCTCAACCGAGGTATTTAGGCAAACCGTACCGAGCCATATGCAGTGGAAAAGCGGCAAAAAGTGAGACGTACCATGCAGTGGAAAAGCGCCTTTATACATGAAAGTGGCTTAATGCTTTTCTAAAGTTCTAGAGTTGTTTTTTTTTACTATATGCATTCACAGGGATTTGAACCATAAACTTTACAATTGCTTGCATAATGCTTTACTAGTTAAGCTACACAATCTTCAACATGCCATTTAAGCATCAAACACGTCCTCTTTATCATCCATAGCACGTACTATGACAATAAAGGAGGACCTGTTGAAGTGTTGCACGGCTGAACTCAGCTACGGCCTCTGCAAGTTCATCTCTGAAGTTCGTCGACCCAACGGAGAGAAGTACAGCCCTGACAGCATCTTTTACCTCTGCTTGGGCATCCAGCAGGTGAAACGACAAGAAATCACACAAGAGTGAACGCATTAAGTTATGTTGTATTTAGTTTGTTTGATTGGCTCTTGTCGTTCATGTTTACAGTACCTGTTTGAGAACAATCGGATGGAGAACATCTTCGCAGATGTCTTCTACACCAAATTCTGCCATGAAATGACCAACTTACTCAAAGGATGGAAGCCAACTATTTTCCCCAGTGGTGAGTAATTTAAGACGCTAACACGAGACAGGCGTGTTTCTCTGTTGCTCTTCAAACGCCTGTGTGTGTTTGTGCAGGTTACGTTCATTCTCGTGTGGAGGAGGAGTATCTGTGGGACTGTAAGCAGCTGGGAGCATTTTCACCCGGCGTGCTGCTCAACACGTTGCTCTATTTCTTCACCAAGTTCTTCAACTACAAGACAGTGGAGCAGCACCGTAGCCTCTCTTTCGGCCACATCGTCCGTTGCTCTCGTAGCAAGGGCAGCACCAAAGTGGCCTGTTTGCGTTTCTATCCCCCCAAAGAGGACTCAAGCTCTGGTCAGTGGTCAGTCATAACGTCATAGCCTGATTGTGTGTTTTGTGTTCTTGTTGTGTGTATCATTTCTTTGTTTTATTCAATGTAGATGGCGTCCCTGCAAAGAAAAGGAAAGAAGAGGAGGATGACAATGACACTATATATGAGATAAAGGAAAATTCAGACAATCCTCTCCGCTGTCCTGTCAGGCTGTACGAGTTCTATATCTCAAAATGGTATGTTCGTTTGAAATGACATCCGTCTATCTATCAATCTGCTAGTGTTAATTTCGTCAGCTATTTTTTTTATTTAGTCTCAGTCTTAGTCCTGTGTCATATGTGCTTTTTAGTTATATTTAGTCAGCCATGTCCTGTTTTTGTTTAGTCTAGTTTTCGTCATGCTGCATTGATAATCTTGATTATTTTGCTCAAAATTATAATCACAACGATTGTTGTCATTTGAGAAGTGTATTTTTACATTTCATCAGAATTGTTGCACTTTCACCTATAAGCACAAATCAAGATGATGTCGAACCATACGCATGGTTTATTTTACCTCATCAAGTTTAATGATTTATTATAAGCTATTTATCATATAGGCTTAATGAAAAAATAAGAAACTTCTCTAAAAAGTTTTAATACTGAAATTCCACATTACTTTAATGGTTTTCTATTAAAACAACAGCAAAAAAGACTTTGTATTGTCACACAGAGGTTGTGTAAGTGCAGTTATTCAGCAAACACAATCGCAATTAAAGCTGCAAGCAGCGATGAAAGGGCCCTCGCACCCGGGAGCACCGCCACCCGGTGGCCTCAGGAAAACAGCGAATAGTTGGCGACATGCATTTAAGTGGGTAAATATAGGAGAAATATGGCAAAGTCACTTCAATGTGCCACACTTCCTGCTGCCAGCAGGTGGCGCTTTGAATAACCGAATATTGGCATGTAGATGTCTTCAGGACAGGACTCTTATCAAATATGTGAAGTTTGGGGCAGATCGGACATTGTATGCCTGACTTACAACAGCTTTCTGTTTCATGGCGAAACATCAAAATTTGTCAGGCCGCCACGGCCACGCCCTTCGGGGAAAACTCAAGATCTTCGCAATTTAACATCACAAAGGCCTTTAGATTAGACTATGCAAATATGATGTTGATCTGATTAAATCTCTAGGAGGAGTTCGTTAAAGTACAACGTCTGGAAATGGCAAAATTTGCAACAATTTTGCAAAGAACATTCAAAATATCTCACTTCCTGTTGGTTATCAGATTTCGTACCAGGAGACTTTTTTGTAGGTATTGAGCTGTTACATGTGTGTACCGAATTTCATACCTGTACGTGAAACGTAGCGGGAGGGGCACTTCGTTGAAATGTTGTAGGTGGCGCTATCGAGCCATTTTGCCACGCCTAATTCTAAAACTCATATCAGACGTAAATTTTCACCACTTTTGACGCGTGTGCAAAGTTTTGTGAGTTTTCGAGCATGTTTAGGCCATCAAAAATGCGATTCATTTGAGAGAAGAAGAATAATAGGATGAGCAATTCCAATAGGGTCCTCACACCATCGGTGCTCAGGCCCTAAATAGTCGAGAGATCCATGCTTGGATTTATTACAGTTTGTCACTGAGACAGTTTGATGGCAGATTTAGTCGCACAAACAGCACAAGCGGCTCTTGAGTCGTGACAGAACACAGACCGACTGAATGACACTTTAATTTAGGCATGAAATCTCAAATGGAGATTGCTGAAATGCAGCTTACTTGTTTATGAGAGAGAGAGTGAGATTGTGTACACATGGTTGTCAGATTGCAAAGTTTAAGTAAAACACCAGATGGAATGTGTTCTTTTAACAGAAAACCTCTGATTGGGGGATTTGATTGATTGAAATCTGGCAACCGCAAGCATGAACGCTCCTCTTTTTTCCCCCCTGACAAAAACAGTGATTTTGGTCAAGTTTTTATTTTTTAAACTACATTTTAGTCTCATCTTTTTTTTTTTTGTCAACAATATTGCATGTTGATATAGTCAAACTTATCGTTTAATAAAGTTTGTGTCGTCTCATCTTCGCCTTGTCTTTGTCAAGGAATAAAAAGGTCATCAACGAACATTTTCGGTCATATTTTGTTAATGAAATTAACTACTATCTACGCTGCCGTTCAAGTTTTGGAATCAGCAAGTTTTTTTTTTTATGTTTTTAAAAGTAGTCTCTTATGCTCACCAAGGCTGCATTTATTTGATTCAAAATACAGTAAAAACTAATATTGTGAAAAGAATTATAAATGTTTCTATTTGAATATATTTTAAAACTTTTATTTATTTCTGTGATCAAAGCTGAATTTTCAGCATCATTACTCCAGTCTTCAGTGTCACATGATCCTTCAGAAATCATTCTTATATGCTGATTTGTTGCTCAAGAAATATGTATTCTTATTTAAAACAGTTGTACAATTTAGTTTTTCAGGATTCTTTGAATAGAAAGTTCAAAAGAACAGCATTTATCTGAAATAGTAATGACATTTAGAAATGTACAAAAAAAATTGACTTTTGATCAATTTAATGCATCTTTGCTGAACAAAAGTATTAATTTCTTTCCCAAAAAAATTCTTACTGACCCCAAACTTATAAACGGTGGTGTATAATCTAGAAAAAAAAAAAGAATTTCAGATAAATGCTGTTCTTTTAAACTTTCTAAAAAAGTAAATGTAAATGCAATAAAATAATAAGGGAATATCAGTGCTGCCCTATAAGGGCGTTCACACTTGACGTCTTTTTTGACGAGAAAAGGTTGACGAGCGTTCTTTATAGTAAAAAAAAAAAGCTGGCAGTGTTTGGTTCCAAATAGCAGCCGAGGGCGTCTTTTGTTGCTATAACAACAGCTGCAACAAGAGTGCTGTGTGGACAGAGATACAAAATGTCGAGAAAGAGAAAGTTGGCTCTTGCGTTGGCTTTTGAAGTTAACGGGGGAGGAGAATGTTGGTTCACAATGACGTTTGTGGGTGCACGACATTATACGGGGAAGAAAACCCCCAGGAGTCCAGGAGCTCCGGTTGGATGATGTGTGGTTTGCGGCATATTTTAGACTTAAAAGTCAGTTTGAAGACTGCTGTTTAGTCGATCTACCGGCACCTTCTCCATTTTTCTTGTTGTTATGGAAACGAGTCGGGTCTCGCTACTCGTCAGCTGTCAAAAAGGCACTTGACGTAGGGCGTTTTTATCAGAAAAGTTGAAACGACTTTTTTCAACTTGAAAAGACGCTCTGAGCTGCAGAAAAAGAGCTGTTATAAAAGCGCTCGCGACTTTTTTGGAAACACTGTTTACTCCATAGGATTATAATGTAAAACAGACTTCAAAAAAAGTGTTAACGCCCTAATACACTTTTATTTTTCTTCCAGCTCACCCAGTGTGAGGCAATGCACAACCCAGTTCTACCTGAGCCCCGAGCGTTCCTGCGTACCCAGCAGTCCCATGTGGTTTTCGACCACCTCGCTGAGTGACGAGGTTCTGGACAGCATGCTCACACGCATCCTTACTGTCAGAGAGCTGCACCTGGAGACGGACAAAACACCCAATGAGACCGATTCAGACAGTGACTCTTGACTTCAGACTGTGACGTAGAACTGAGACTCACGCCATAAGCGCACATCAAAACCTGGATACCATTGAATGGGCCTTAAGGATATGATAGTGATTCCAAGGACTGGAAAGCAAGTGTTTTGTCATTGTATTTTCCATGTTTAATTGGATAGTAGTTACGAGGCTGTACAGTGTTTTTTGGTTGTATGAGATTCGGTTAGAGGACAATGCTGAATTTTATGCAGTGCCACATTATACACAAGTGATCTTTAATGGGATTACTGCACATTCTCTGTATTATGAAACACTAAAGATGTTAACAGCATCTTTGTACAACAGGCATTAAAAAGTGGCTGGTGTATCTACCCTTTGTTCATTTGGAGTAAAAATGAATATTAAGGTTTTTGTTTTCTTTTTGCAACCTTACCATTCCATGGTTTATTAATTCCTGTACTATGGACAACACTGTATTTCTTTGGATAAAAAAAGACAACAAAACTGAATCGGACTCTTTCATTTTGTATTTCAGCATACTGGCTTGTAAGGTGTATCTTCACAAAGTTGACATTTCAAATAAAGAATAGATCAAAATGACATGATTGCAATTTTTACATATGCTTTAGTGGATTGTGGTCTCATTTTGAAATAGATAAAAAAATAGACATGTACATAATAATATTCTCTTTGTATGCATTACAAAATCACACGAAACTAGTAAAAGATACAAAGATCTGAATGAGAGCGAATTAAAACGTTTTAACTCTTTAACTTGGAAAGGTGCAATTCAATACTTGATTTCATGTCCACATTTATTTTAGATTGATCTCATTTTAGAGTTTGTACCAAAACATGCTGTTTTATAAATCCATTTTGTGACTGGTAGGATTCATTTTACGGCACAAAACAAAAAAAAGACAGGACTTAATGATTACAGACTTGTTGCTCTAACATAACTGTGGTTATGAAGTCATTTGAGAGACTGGGTTACCTAAAGCAGGGTTTTTTTAATCTTTTAGATGCCAAGGACCCCCAAATATGATCATCCCTGTGTGAGGGACCCCCCATCCTAAAATGTATAAGGCATATGTCTTTTATAAACATTCAATTTATACACAAAGAAATTATATTAAACTAAAATTAGTTTGTTACATTATATATTTTGTTCTCAATATAGTAATATGTATTATTTAATTTTAATCTATATTAATCTCTTTTTATTTAAATCTATTTAATAGATTAATATTTTTATTTTAATAATTTTTATTGATTTATTTTATTTAGATCTAATTTATAGACCCCTTCACGGTTCACGTCACAGGTAAATTCGCAGTGCGCATGTCGGGGTCAGAAAGTTCATTCCATCTCATTGAATTGTGTGTTAAAGGATTAGTTCACTTTTAAATAAACTTTTGCTGATAATTTACTCACCCCCATGTCATCCAAGATGTCCATGTCTTTCTTTCTTCAGTCGAAAAGAAATTAAGGTTTCTTATTCCAGGATTTTTCTCCATATAATGGACTTCAATGGGCACCAAACGGTTCAAGGTCCAAAAGACCGTTTCAGTGCAGCTTCAAAGGGCTTTAAACGATACCAGACGATGAATAAGGTTCTTATCTAGCGAATCGATCGGTCATTTAAAAAAAAAAAAAAAAAGTTTAAGTTTTGTAAGCACAAATGCTCGCCTTGCTCTGTTCTGTGATGCGCGTTCGTGACGTCACGTGATACGCAATTACGTTGAAAAGGTCACGCTTGACGTAGGCGGAAGTACCGAGTCAGTGTTTACAAATGTGCGCAAGGAGGATCATATACACATACTCAAATGTCTTTGTGTCAGTTTATCGTTTAAAATGCCCATTTCGTGTGCGTATCCTGGGTGTTTTAATATTAGAAAGCCTAAAAGAAAATTTTCGTCAGGACAGAAATTTGTGACTTTTCATAGATTTCCTATACACAATCCTGAGCGATTGAAACTGTGGTTGCTCGCGCTGCAATTGGATGTCAACACACCCGAACATGCTCTAATATGTAAGAGGGTGTGCAGTGATCATTTTTTCGACGATGATTTCAAACCCTCCCAGCAAGTTGATCGCCGTTTTCTGAAAGCGTCGGCTGTGCCCAATACGTTTTTACAGCAAACAGAGGTATGTATGTTTTTTTTTTACTATATTAGATGCATTGTCAAGGTGTTTCATAACGTGTTAAGGTTTATCACTAATATCTTCCTATTACTATAGACGTGTTAAAATGTTTTTTTTTACTCCTAAGTATCCGTCTCGTGGAATTTCTCGTCAAGAAAAAAATGCCTACTGCGTCATGAACTGAAAATCGCTTGGGGTCAATTAAGCCGGGTACACACCAGAGGTACACACCAGAGTACACACCAGAGTCTTGAGTCAGACTTAAGTCGCACTTTTAGGACTTGAGACTTGCTTGACAAATATTAATAAAAGACTTGACTTGATATTCATGACTTGAGTTAAATGACTTGTTTTTGTTTGATAAATATCTGTTTTTGAACGCGCCGCAACTTAACCACGTGACACAGCAGGCAAGCAGAGAGAGCTAACGTAAGAGACAGACGTGAATGAACGTGGAAGGCGCTAGGCCAAGTTTCCATGGTAATCAGTCACTCACGGATCATGGCACGCCCATGCTCGCACCCGCGTTCAGGGTTGCCAGATTGGGCGGGTTCCGGGCCGCGCGGTATCCATCATTTTCATACGAAGAGGTCGCGATGGTGAGTTCAAAATTTGCACAAAAAACCCTCTTCGCTACGAAACCGTCAAGCACTGTACGTTGAAATGTGTATATTATATTTTTCTTGTTGAATAATTAACCAGTTTTGCTGAAGACGCCTACTGTGAGCGTGCGTAGCGTTGTGTGTGTGTGTGTGTGTGTGTGTGTGTGTGTTATACGGAATATCCGTGGGAGTGTTTACTAGTATCTCAGTTCACAGATTGTTTGTTTCTGTATTGTTTCTATATAAAAATGTCGACACAATGTAAAGTATTTGCTCTGGCTCTTGTTTTCAATCATTTTGCTCCGTTTGTGCTTGTCAACTGTCGGTGTTGTATTTGTGATTGGACGGCTGGGTTAAAGCCACTCCACCGTTTCTGTGCGTGTTCTGCAATGGAGCGGATTTTTGACAAATTATGTAACAAAGTAATTTTTATAGTCTCCCATTGATTGAAATTATATAAATAAAAAATGCTTAAATCCCCACCAACACTGCACAAATGTAAAACATGATTAAAGTGAGTAATATTACTTTTTTCTTTTTTTCATTTGGGGTCAAAAAGACCCAGATAGCTTACATAAATAGCATTTAAGCCAATTAAGCAAAACGTATATACAATTAAAAATAAAACCATCAATTAGACACAGGTCAGAAAAAACAGGTATAACACTTGACATTCTGTCCCCCTAACTTTTGAAATGATGGCTACGCCGCTAAAATCAATCGACTATTACTAAAGAAATACAAAAGCCTTCATTTCATCATGGCTTTAATATTTTAAAAACAGGTGACAGGTACTGCACACATACGTGTGCTAGCTAATGAGCCTTCGTCAGGGTGTGAGCAACAAACACAATCTGAGTTCTCTTAAGTTTATTAGTCATATAACAAATCACATGGTCATGCTGTACAGGACTAGCAGGAGAGAGAAAATTCAAATAATACAAAGAGAACGTATCTCACCCAATATATTGGCCTAATTTCAGTTACAGGGCCACTAGGGCCAGGCTCCAGAAGGGAGCAGAATTTCATTGAGCCCCATATTAAAATGCCCAACTTTACAGCAGAAAAAAACATGATTACCGCCTGGTACAAATTGTGGTTTTGGTCTATATAGCTAATTTTGCCCTTCATGACAACTGTGAGGGGGGTGAATTTTTTTTTTTTATAACTCATTCGTTTACATTATATAAAGCCTTAAAGTTCTGCATAATTAAGGGCGTGGCCACTTTGAGTGACAGGTGAACAGCCATTTATCTGCTGTCTGTTAGTCATCGCGTCACCTCAGCTCCACCCACGTGCCGCCTCTTTGCCCATCCTATGGGTGACGTCACGGACACTACGCGAATATGCTAGTCTCGTGAGAACCCAGTTTTGTTTACAGCAAAGGAAAACCTTGTGAAGTGAGTTGTCTACATTTAATGGTTCGTGTGTATATCCGGGATGTATATCAACATGGCTAAAGCCTTAAAGGAACACGCTATTATTTTTGAAAATATGCTCATTTTCCAACTCCCCTAGAGTTTTAACAGTTGAGGCTTTCGTCAGGTTTTTCCGTTTTCAAATCCATTTAGCCGATCTCCAGGTCTGGCGGTAGCACTTTTAGCATAGCTTAGCATAGATCATTGAATCTGATTAGAACGTTAGCATCTCGCTCAAAAAAATGACCAAAGAGTTGTGATATTTTTCCTATTTGAAACTTGACTCTTCTGTAGGTACATTGTGTATTAAGATCGACGGAAAATGAAAAGTTGTGATTTTCTAGGCCGATATGGCTAGGAACTATACTCTCATTCCTGCGTAATAATCAAGGAACTTTGCTGCTGTACCATGGGTGCAGCAGGCGTAATGATATTACGCAGTGCCTGAAAATAGCCCCCAGCTAGGTAACTTCCAACGTGACTGGTGTTACAATATATTCTGTCCCTGAAATATTTGGTTCCAGTGGGTGGTGCAGGCATGAATATTGATTGGTTCCCCGTGCTGTGGCTGTGTTCTTGAGACTACGCGCAAACGAATGGAGCAGAAAATATTAGTGCACGCTCTTCAAATCGCAACTTGTTTAATGGATTATAATTATAACCCGCGGCCGCAACTCTTAACATTTTCAAAACAGCTTGTGTATTATGATACTGACTGAGCTGTTGTGCCTGATTGATTTATTAGATGCATTCAGATAAAAAAAAGCCTAGGCTAATAAATGCAATTTAATTTGACTCGTTGATGTGTTTGGGCTTTAAATTTCATTTGAATAGTTTGTGTTGACAAGAATAACTGAAATAAACCTCCACAAATGTATAAAATAAAAGCATGTGCTACCCTAGTGTGATTATTAAATGTTTATGATTATCAACCTCCACAGGCCCATCGATAAGACTCAAGTACCTCTTTTTGACAACTACAAATGTTTATTTTCCCATATTATACTAGATATAGTGTATCATTAAAGTCACAAAGCAACATCAAAATCTTTGTCTATAGAGTATACTGTAGGTCTAAACCTGTATGACGACTTCTGCGGACCACAAAATATATTCTGAAAACAATATTGGTTCCTAATGGGGAAAAAAACACTTCTCACATATAATTTCAAAATATATTCTTATATGTTCCACAGAAGAAAGAAAGTCATACAGGTTTCAAATACCATGAAGGTGACCATTTTAATTCTGGTGTAGACTATTCCTTTAAAATGGGTCCACAAAAACATAGGCTAACATGTTTTCTGTTCTTTGACAATATGTTGCACTGTGGTGAAAATTATTTTGAAACAACCTTCATGTCATTCTATTATAATGATGTGTGGAAGCATCCAAAATTATCCAGATCATCCATAGTGGTGCGTTTAATCGTGTAACATTCTCAAATCTTATTCAGAGGTGTTTTTTCTGTACATCATACAATGATAAACAAAGGTATGTTGCATCATAATTTTTTAGGGCAGGGATTGCCAAACTATTTTGCCAGCCAAACTCAGTTGACCTGAAATATTTACTTGATTGAAGTCTCCTGAGATTTTAAGTTAGTATTTCAATTTAACAAAACATTTGCATGTTTGCAATGTTACTATAACAATTAAGTTAGGAGGCAGTGGATCCATTAATGTAACTCGCATTGAAAAGACAAGGAAAGTTTCAAAACAATGTGTGAAAACAGGGCTGTCACTCTTTGGCAAATGAGAACAGCCTCCATGTATGTCCAGATCTCACACTGCCAGAACCAGTGTCTGCAGCTCTCACATCCGATCTAAAAACAGACAATCTGACTTTGCATGATAATGAATATTATGTAGAAATATTACAAAAACAAAGCAGATACATTAGTGAGGACATATATATAATTTCCTATCATCTCAATTTTAAAAAAAAATCTTGAAGTAGCTGCTTAACGAGGAAGAATGTGTCATCAGAACAAATAATTCAAAAGATTATGTATTCTATAATACTGCTATGTTTATTATAATGACTACAAGAATAATAATATTTTTCTTCAGTATATAGCTTATGTAGTTAATTGTGCATTTACTATTGTGACTTTAATGATGATAATATGATATCCAGTATAATGTGAGACAAAACGTTTGTAGTTTGGTGTTGATAAGGGGCACTTGAGCCTTACCGATGGGGTCATCTACAAAATGAGCAAGAAATTAAGGATGACACAAAATAATCAAAACAGCTTAAATGTATATTATTAGGCCACAGGAGATTAATTTCAGTCATTGTCGACACTCTACTGTATCACTGAATGAAAACTAGGTAGCACAAGGTAACTATTCAAATCAATTTTAAATCCTCACAAGTAAAAAAAAAAGGCCAAACAAATCAAAAGTCCAAATAAATTGTATTAGCCTAGACTCACCAGTTATTCGCTCATATCTAAATGTCTGCAATAAAACAGCTCTGACGATTTATCAAACTATGAATGGTTTTGAAACTGTGAACAGTTGTTGTTTATGATTAACACTGAAACTTTACCATTTTGAAATAATCCATTAAACAGGAGTGTGTGTTAATATTTTCTGTTCCATTGATTTACACGTAGTCTCAAGGACATGCCCATAGCACGGGAAAACTTATAAATATTCATGAGTACACCACCCACTGGAACCGAATATATTGTAACACCGGCACTAAGTTTGTGTAGTTGCTTTGTTGCAGGGGGAAATTAGTTAGTGGATTTACCTGTGCGATTAGCCATGGTTCTGTGCTTTCTAAAGGGCTGTGATAGTAAGTCGAAGGTGTACTCTACCGTCATGTTTCACAGAATACCAACAAAAAACAATGAACGAAAGAATCAATGGTTGGCTGCTCTAAACATGGATCTCAAAACACCGGTAGAATCAATCAAGAAATGGCGTATTTGCTCAAAGCATTTTGGACCAGATGACTATTTGGAAAACATGGACAGTGTTACCCGTACCACGGTACGGCGTCTAAAGAACACGGCCATCCCAACAATCTTCAGAGTACAGACAGGACCAAGTGTATCATCATCACCCATGGCTGTAAGTATAACATGTCTCCATGCAAGCAGGTTGTCACGTTGGTTATGTTGACGGAAGTCTGCCTATTTTCAGGCGCCGCGTAATATCCGGACAATATTCAAAAGGAATTGCAAATTGTATTTGCAATTGCAATTTCAATTTGTGCATGCATACGTTGTGACATAATGGAAACACAAATGCGTGATTTGCAATTGCGTTTGGATTTTCTTTTCCGTGTATGTAACATGTCTGCCAAATTTCAAATGGAAACGCAAAGTCCGTTTGCAATTGCATTTCCAATGTCTTACGAGTTATGACCCTGCCATTTTGGAATAACAATAGAAAATCACCCATTTGCTATTTCACTTCCTCCGTGTTCTGCCACAACCCGCACAAAATTCAAATGCAATATACACGATGTCTAACACGGTCAACTGTCAATCAGTCTTGAGGGCGGGGTTTATTGATATAGTCGGAAAGTGCTGCGTCCCAATTCGCATACTATCCGTCCTAAATAGTATTCGAAAATAGAATTAGTATGTTCCAAATCTTAGTATGTTGAATTGATTAGAACTACAAATGCGGATAAAGTGTAAAAAAATAAAAAAAATAAACTACAAACATGACAGATGTGTGAGTCCGACGGTTAAAGGGATAGTTCACCCAAAGATGAAAATGTGATGTTTATCTGCTTACCCCCAGGGCATCCAAGATATAGGTGACTTTGTTTCTTCAGTAGAGCACAAATAAAGATTTTTAACTCCCAACCGTTGCAGTCACGTGACCTGCCGGTGAGTGGTGGCAGCTGGCAGTCGGATTCTGGGCGGGCAAACTGGCGTGCATATGATAGGCCCTTTACGGCGTATTATATGCACGAACCCCCCATCCTACCCAAGAGCATGTCATATACACACCATAAAGTGCGTATCATATGCACGCGAAAAACTGCGTACCATTTGCACAACATTGCACACTCGTAATATTGATACGCATTTTCGTGTGATCTGGCTCGACTGCCAGCCGCCAGCCCACCCAGAATCCGACTGCCAGCTGCCACCACCCACCGGCCAGCCACTGGCAGGTCACATGACCAGCCAGAATCAGACTGGCAGCTGCCACCACCCACTGACAGGTCACATAATCTGTCAGTGGCGGCTTCTGCCAGCCAGTTGAAGATTGAACCCCTACTGCAGTACCCCCTAAAACGTCTATCATGCAAAAGTATAGATTCCTAAGATTTTATTCATAATAATAAAATAATGTATTTCCATGCAGATTCAGTAATAGAGATTGCGTTATACTCAGTGTTATACTCGCGATCACGTTCATTTGACTTCTTTAATTGGGAGAAATCCCCTTAAAACGTCTATCATACACAATAATAGATTCCTAAGATTATATTCACAATAATAAAATTATGTATTTCCATGCAGCGAGAGTGATAGGGAAAACGTTATACAAGCAGCTCAACAGCGGCTGAGACTGGCAGCTGCCACACCACCCACTGACAGGTCACATGATCTGTCAGTGGCGGCTCCTGCCAGCCAGTTGAAGATTGAACCCCTTCTCAAAAAACATGCACAGACAAATCCAAATTAAACCCTGCGGCTCGTAACGACACATTGAGGTCTTAAGAAACGATCGGTTGGTGTGAGAAACTGAACAGTATTTAAATAATTTTTTTTACCTCTAATACACCACTATGTCCAACAGCCTTGAGCACGTGATCCCTTCTGGTGCGTGAGGTCTGTACACGATATGGCGTAGTTTACAAGCGCCGGTGTTACAATATATTCGGCTCCTGAAATATACATAAGTTTTCCCGTGCTATGGGCATGTCCTTGAGACTACGTGTAAATCAATGGAACAGAAAATATTAACACACACTCCTGTTTAATGGATTATTTTAAAATGGTAAAGTTTCAGTGTTAATCATAAACAACAACTGTTCACAGTTTCAAAACCATTCATAGTTTGATAAATCGTCAGAGCTGTTTTGCCTGATTTATTGCAGACATTCAGATAGTGCAGAGCAAATATGAGCGAATAACTGGTGAGTCTAGGCTAATACAATTTATTTGGACTTTTGATTTGTTTGGCCTTTTTTTTTTACTTGTGAGGATTTAAAATTGATTTGAATAGTTACCTTGTGCTACCTAGTTTTCATTCAGTGATACAGTAGAGTGTCGACAATGACTGAAATTAATCTCCTGTGGCCTAATAATATACATTTAAGCTGTTTTGATTATTTTGTGTCATCCTTAATTTCTTGCTCATTTTGTAGATGACCCCATCGGTAAGGCTCAAGTGCCCCTTATCAACACCAAACTACAAATGTTTTCCTTTTTGTCTCACATTATACTGGATATCATATTATCATCATTAAAGTCACAATAGTAAATGCACAATTAACTACATAAGCTATATACTGAAGAAAAATATTATTATTCTTGTAGTCATTATAATAAACATTGCAGTATTATAGAATACATAAACTTTTGAATTATTTGTTCTGATGACACATTCTTCCTCGTTAAGCAGCTACTTCAAGATTTTTTTTTTTAATTGAGATGATAGGAAATTGTATATATGTCCTCACTAATGTATCTGCTTTGCATGATAATGAATATAATGTAGAAATATTACAAAAACAAAGTCAGATTGTCTGTTTTTAGATTGGATGTGAGAGCTGCAGACACTGGTTCTGGCAGTGTGAGATCTGGACATACATGGAGGCTGTTCTCATTTGCCAAAGAGTGACAAAGCCCTGTTTTCACACATTGTTTTGAAACTTTCCTTGTCTTTTCAATGTGAGTTACATTAATGGATCCACTGCCTCCTAACTTAATTGTTATAGTAACATTGCAAACATGCAAATGTTTTGTTAGTTTGAAATAGTAACTTAAAATCTCAGGAGACTTCAATCAAGTAAATATTTCAGGTCAACTGAGTTTGGCTGGCAAAATAGTTTGGCAATCCCTGCCCTAAAAAATTATGATGCAACATACCTTTGTTTATCATTGTATGATGTACAGAAAAAACACCTCTGAATAAGATTTGAGAATGTTACACGATTAAACGCACCACTATGGATGATCTGGATAATTTTGGATGCTTCCACACATCATTATAATAGAATGACATGAAGGTTGTTTCAAAATAATTTTCACCACAGTGCAACATATTGTCAAAGAACAGAAAACATGTTAGCCTATGTTTTTGTGGACCCATTTTAAAGGAATAGTCTACACCAGAATTAAAATGGTCACCTTCATGGTATTTGAAACCTGTATGACTTTCTTTCTTCTGTGGAACATATAAGAATATATTTTGAAATTATATGTGAGAAGTGTTTTTTTCCCCATTAGGAACCAATATTGCTTTCAGAATATATTTTGTGGTCCGCAGAAGTCGTCATACAGGTTTAGACCTACAGTATACTCTATAGACAAAGATTTTGATGTTGCTTTGTGACTTTAATGATACACTATATCTAGTATAATATGGGAAAATAAACATTTGTAGTTGTCAAAGAGGTACTTGAGTCTTATCGATGGGCCTGTGGAGGTTGGGAAACACTGGCTATCTAAAAAAGAAATTAAGGATGACAATAATAATCACACTAGGGTAGCACATGCTTTTATTTTATACATTTGTGGAGGTTTATTTCAGTTATTCTTGTCAACACAAACTATTCAAATGAAATTTAAAGCCCAAACACATCAACGAGTCAAATTAAATTGCATTTATTAGCCTAGGCTTTTTTTTATCTGAATGCATTAATAAAACAATCAGGCTCAACAGCTCAGTCAGTATCATAATACACAAGCTGTTTTGACGGGAACCAATCAATATTCATGCCTGCACCACCCACTGGAACCAAATATTTCAGGGACAGAATATATTGTAACACCGGAAGTGAGCTCTCGCGCGTATACATCACTCATTGTTTACACTCATAGACCGTAACAGAAACACAGTGCAGTCATTGTAGGTATGACGGCTAATCAAAATGGTACTTACTTGCGCTTATCCGGATTGTTCAAACCGACTTAAAACTAAAAGATTACCTTCTCTCGCGCGAACGCATTCAGGAGTGGTAACTTTCCACGTATTCCCAACTTCTGAGCCTGTTCGCCTGAAGTTATGGTTGATTGCTCTTCGGCTGGATATCAACACACCCATTCACGTGCTGAAGTTGTCAAGGGTCTGCAGCGATCATTTTTCCCCTGATGATTTTACAAACCCAGGAGAGGATCACGTGCGACTTACATCATCAGCTGTGCCTATAGTTTTTCCACATCCAACTGAGGTATGTGAACAAGATCTTTGTATGTGTCCGTTTTATTAGTAAACCTGCCCTTACGAAAAGAAACAAATAAAGTGAAGTTTTGGAGAGAGGTTTAGATTAAGGGGCTTGAGTGGCGAAACGCATTGCAGCAGCATTGTGAACTTTTGTAATGATATGTTTGGCCGTTAAATGCATCATTGTATTTAAACTGCAAACACATGAGGCGAGTCTCTGCATTAAAGACCCACAAATGGCAGATCAACGTGCTATTACGTTTCTCTCCGATACGGTAGGAAATTAAATTGAATGTGGAGGAGTTTAACTGTGACGATGACTGACAGGGCAGTTTAAACTTAAGGTGACGGGATGCACGTAACTAAGCAACAGAGTCTGTTAAAGATGAAGTAGTATTTCCCAAAGCTTGCATACTCTTCTGCAACACACAACTTTTTCTTCACAAAAAGAGTACATCCTTTTAGGTCGTAGTATAAGTAGGCGAATTGGGACGTGTAGGGGATTTCTTGGATGGTGAGCACAGTCATATAACACACCCCTCACATCATGTCAAGTTTCTATAGATTCTCTTGATTTTAACTCATCAAGATAATTCACTGTGGCAGCTGGAAATATGATGATTCGTCTAATACATGCCATATGCTGACTGCGGACATGGCAGTTTTCTTTTTTCTGTTTGCCAGGTGAACATAAAATAAATTCTGGATTTTTGACTGAATTTAAGAGAAAAAAAATTGGCCTGTTTTTATTGCAAAAATAGCCACATTTCCCGTTTTCACCACTTGAGGGCGTAGCATACTTTCCGACTATATCAATAAACCCCGCCCTCAAGACTGATTGACAGTTGACCGTGTTAGACATCGGAAATGCAAACTGTATTGCGATTGCATTTGAATTTTGTGCGGGTTGGGGCAGGACGCGGAGGAAGTGAAATAGCAAATGGGTGATTTTTCTATTGTTATTCCAAAATGGCAGGGTCATAACTCGTAAGACATTGGAAATGCAATTGCAAACAGACTTTGCGTTTCCATTTAAAATATTTGGCAGACATGTTACATACACGGAAAAGAAAATCCAATTAGCCAATTTCCATTAGCTATGTCATGACGTATGTGTGCACAAATTGAAAATGCAATTACAAATAAAATTTGCAATTGCTTTTCAATATTGTCCGGATTATCATTCCGTAGTATCTCTCTTCGCCTTTCATTTGTCAATTGCGCTCGTTCCTGTTGAGTGTCCTCAAGCTGGCAACCCGTGTGGGGGTGGAGTCTGAGGAGGAGGGGCGGGAGAAACAACCATCACCAATATTTTGAATTTGGACTGCAGTACCTATTTCGACCACTAGCTGTCAATCCTACATACTAGAGCTGCACGATTCTGGATAAATTGAGAATCACGATTTTTTTCATTTAAAATTGAGATTGTGATTCTCCCACGGTTCTGAAGAAAAAAACACTAGACAACTAAACATAATAACACGTAATTTATTAGAGGTTCTGACCATTTTATTTGCTCCAGTCTATTTAAAAAATACATTTCATTTGAAATTAATTTTAATGGAGTCATGTCTCATTCATCAAGACTTGTTTCATTATTGGATGAATCAGCATTTCTGAATGAATCTCTTGAACGAATGATTCAAAGCATTCACATCGGGAGCGTGACGGCCGACTCTCTCATTCATTAACATGGGCAGCAACAAAATATGCAACGCTCACACTCCTCTGGTGCTTTTGACGTGAAATGTCCATGTTAATGGACAGCGGAATCGTTGTCATTTAGAAATAAGATTGCATTGGTGTTTGAATCGAGATCAGGATCTTTTAACGATTAATCATGCAACTCGACTACATACCGCACCTTTAACTTAAAGGAACACTCCACTTTTTTTTTTGAAAATAGGTTCAAGGAACTTTGCTGCCATACCATGGGTGCTGCGTAATATTGCGCCGCTGCACCCATGGTACGGAAGAAAAGTTCCTTAATTATTACACAGGAATGAGAGTATAGTCCCTAGCCATATCAGCCTAGAAAATCGCAACTTTTCATTCTCCATCAGTCTTAGTACACAATGTAACTACAGAAGAGTCAAGTTTTAAATGGGAATAATATCGAAAGTCATTTGAGCGAGATGCTAACGTTCTAATCAGATTCAATGATCTATGCTAAGCTATGCTAAAAGGGTCTAATGTTATTTCATGCATTTTAACTTATTTACACTTAAAGAGTTGGATTCTAATGCTAAACATGGCCAAAATTCAAATAAGATAACATTTTCAAATAAAATTTCCTAGTATGGCCCTGTATGACTTCATAAAGTGCGTAATTCCTTGAATGGGCACTTCTCCCGGATGCAGTCAACCAGAGCGAGAGCGCGCCCACAAACGAGCTTCAATCGGGTTATGGAAGCCGTCAACAGCGCTGTCCTTTTGTTTTTAGACCACGAAATCAACAATGTCCCTAAAGAAGTGTGTTTTTGGTTGTGAGGGAAAGATTTTTATTCAGATTTTTATTTTCAGACAGTTTACGTTAGCGAATAGTCTAGGGCTAACAATAAACACCACTTTACCATGATCTCCAACTTAATCAAACACTTTTAATGTATTTAAACAAAACATGCCCCAGTTTCTTGGCTCCAGCCCCATGTCAAAACAGTGTCATGAAGTGAAACGCACAAAGTGAAGCCCAAAGGGAAAAATATCAGCTGTCATTTTTTGATTATCTTTATACTATATTTTTCTTTTTTTGTTTGCAAAACAACTTTTTTTTTCTTCTCTCAATACTTTATTTTTCTTTTGCAATTCTTTATTTTTGTTTGAAAAGCAACTTTATTTTTGCTCAATAGTTTTTTCTTTTGCAATACTTCATTAGTTTGCAAACATAGTGACTCCATAGTGTGGTACTAGCTCTGCGATGCGCGTCCACGACTTAACGCATTACGTGAGCACGTAGGAAAGGTCACGCGTGACGTAAGCGGAAGTAACGACCCAGTGTTTACAAATGTGGAGGGCCGTTCAAAAAGTTGTTGTATGTTGAATGACATGTTTCTATGTCTTTGTGTCAGTTTATAGTTTAAAATGGTCATTACGTGTTCGTATCCTGGATGTTTCAATCTTTTGAAACCTAAAAGATTCTATCCGCTGGGAAATTACGCGAGTTTTCACAGATTTCCAATACACAATCCTGAGCGATTGAAGCTATGGTTGCTCGCGCTGCACCTGGATGTCAACACACCCGAACATTCTCTGAAATGTAAGAGAGTGTGCAGTGATCATTTTTTCGACGATGATTTCCGCCACTCCGAGGATGCCATGCGTCGTTTTCTGAAAGCGTCGGCTGTGCCCTTGACGTTTTTACAGCAAGCCGAGGTATGCATGTTTTTTTTATATATATATTAGATGCGTTAATTGTGTTTTCTTGTCAATGCGTTTCATAATGTGTGAATGTTTAATGGAGCGAGAACAAGACCGTCTCACCTGCTCGACACTGATCGTTGGAATTGATATGGTCCAGTCGTGGCAGCATTGATATTCTTGCTCCGTTGGCATTCACCACATGTGCACCACCACGTCTCGTTTGATCTTTGTCTGTGCGTATGGAGAGCGGGAGAAGCGCGCGCCCGTTGTGCTTTCACACTGCCAGCGTTTGTCGTTTGTGTGCACTGCAAATACAGACCAATATCGTCCATTCTGTCACATGTTCCGGTGTTCTCCTCCGACCACTGTCTGCCTCGTGCTTTGATTTATGATGGGCAGCATATATGTGCTGCGAATGCAACCGTGTTCCCCTCTGTCCTAAACGCATATGCATAGGTATATAGGTAGTTTACATGATAAAAGTAAACTTAAAGTGAAGATATGACGGCCTTTGAAATTTGGGCAAAACTTCTGGCAGTGATTGTGTTTTCGTGTATTTTTTTGCACTACATAAGCCGCGGTTCAGCTGCGCTTGACAAACGCTGCCAGTGTGAACGCACAACGGGCGCGCTGCTTGCGCGTGCTGTGTAAAACCGGCGTTGTGTAAGTGAATGTCGTGATATTATAGACTGGGTAAACCCAGCCTGATCTGCCGGTGATTTGATTTCGCCCTGCAACTCAGGCTGGAAACCTGTATATTAATTTATCCTGCTTCTGTCACACTTTTGCGGGAGCCAATCACAGACTGGCTTATCCACCTGGCGCGCTATTGGTGGGTTTAACACAATGACGAATAGAGAAGGATGGATCGATGCCCGTTGATCACGCCTCTTGTGGTCTGATTGGTTGAAGGATTATCCAATTGCATACAGAGTCATTTGAATTATGCTCGTTGATCACGCCTCTTGTGCAGTAGAAAATACATAGCAGACTCCCCAGACCAATGTTCAATCTTAAATTGAGCTTGGTCTAGTAATAGCCAGACAAGTGATATTACTGATCATGTGAAGATTACTGATCATGTGAACGGCTGCGCCGCTGCTGAATACATTGTAGGGGAAACACTGATAGATGAAATTCTCAAGTAAAAATCATTTAAGTAAAGTGACTGTAGACCAGAGTATTTTAAGAAAGTCTGAAATGATGACTTGAGCACATATGGCATTAATATTGGGGGGTTTGAGGAACATGGGAGCCCATCAGGACTGCCTATGCATAGGGCCCGGGATCTTGTGCTACGCCCCTGATTGCGTCCTCCATCTCCAAAGAGTTTTATCAGATTTATAAAAGATAAGTTGTAACGATTCTTTCCTGAAACAGCCGAGCTCATACAGGCGTGCAGTGGGTGGAGCTAAAGAGTCACTCACAAGCACACACACTCCTTTGAAGCACACACACACAAAATTCACTATACGTTTGTGTTGTTTACATTTATATGCACTTATGCGCCGATTGCCAACAAAACAGACATTTGATGCAGTTTCGACTCGTGACCGGGAACAAACAAACACACTTGCAGAACTCCGTTGCTGCTCCGGAGAAACAAACTGCATCCACTGTTTCCTTAACGCTGGGTTATTTGGGAAGCTGAACAAGGTTATCTTTTCCTCACAACCAAAAACACACTTCTTTTAGTGACATTGTTGATTTTGTGGTCTAAACACAAAATGACAGCTCTGCCGACGGCTTCTGTAACCCGAACGAAGCTCGTTGATGGACGTGCTCTCGCTCTGGTTGATGTGCGTATGCGTTCATTCGGGAGAAGTGCCCATACAAGGAATTCTGCCCTTTATGACATCATACAGGGCCGTACTAAAAAAAATTCATACGTCTGAAGTTGAAGGAGAAAATGTAGTGTTTTGGCCCTACCCTACCTTTTTGAACTGGAGTAGACGAAGAACTTAAAGGGGGGGTCTAATGTAGGGTTGTGCCGATGGACGATGATGGCTGACCAACATCACGATGAAGCGCCACCCGAAAATTGGGTGACCAGATCGCAAAACAGAATAAAAAAGCTGACAAATCTACCTTTCTTATTCAGCATGAATCCATAGCCTATGTTTTCACGGCTGCGAATTTATTTCCTTTGAAAACAAAGCTTTGTGCTTCACTCCTGTAGTAATATTCACATAATACAGCATTCACATACAAAACACTGGGTTAATAACGAAATTATAGTTTTAAGTAGAAAATAGTTTTTATGTAAAGAGATATATTAAAATAAAAAGTGCACAACTGTTCTTAAGTGGAAGGAAGCTACTTTTTTTCCCTCACGTGCAACCTAGCGCAGATGAGTCATTTCATTTTCATTTTGAAGTAAACTAATCCTTTAAGTCTATTCTTAGCAGTGTTCTTGTGAGTAATTCTCAGAGGCTTGATTAAATACGGGCCCAGATTAATTAGTTGGATGGTTTCATCAATTTGATATTGGTCCTTTAAAAAGATCACTGTATCATCAGCTAATTGACTAATACCAATTTGTCTTCCAAATGCATTCAATTGATAAAAGTTGCTGTTTTTATTTATGTAGCAGAAGAGTATGCAAGCTTTGGGACATACTACTTCGTCCTCATTAACAGCTCTGTCGCTTAGTTACATGCATCCTGGCGTTGCCGGCTCAAACAAATATGGCTGGTCAAAAAACTCAGTCTCCTCTTGAATTATCTTGAAATCCTTCGATATTTTTCTTGAAACGCCCTCGTTTTAGACTTCTAATTTGCGACCGGTGTTTTGTTTTGCTCTGTCCTCTGCGCTTCCGCGTTCGTCACCGGAACGTACGTGTGTGTGTGTGACAGTGTATGCACACACTGTATGGTTACAGCCACAATTTTTTTTATTACTTTTTTTTACATGCATGTTCATTCTATATTTTAGTTGATTGTTGTTATTCTGTTCTACACACTTTAAACTGTACCACAATGTCTTATATTTGTTTTGTACCAAAAAAATTTAATGGTTACAGCCACTGAGCTAGCCTAATAATACTCATAGATCTAGCCTACGTGACGTGGTTGTGTATGATTTGGCAATATGGGAGAGCCTATACGCAGGTGAAAATCGGGCTGACTTCACGAATTGTTTAAACATGTTTAAAATTGATCAGGAAGTGCTCGTAAAACTAGACGAGTTCAGGAAAGTTGCATGATATTCAAATATTTGAATTTCCCGGATCAATAACTCATGAGCTAAACGTTGTTACTGCACAACTCGCAGCTCTTTTCAATCGTAGTAACGTAGACAAGCAGCTACAACCTTAAAACGAGCTTTCCACCGCAGTGGACAAAATATCTCTATCATAGACTGCCGTCCGCGAAGTACAAAACCCGAAAAGCGTTACAAAAACAGTTAATAACTTCACTGTAACACACTGTACTGTCACCAAATAAAGTACACACGTCACTGCTCTCCTGCTGGTTATACAACACTTATTCCAGGAAAAATGTCTTTCTGCATATTTAAAACATTCTTGGAAACATCTGAGGTAATGCAAGTACACAAGTCATATAACTGTCCTAGTTGTTTTTGGATATTTTAATCCAAAAATCTTACATATTGTGCCTTTTAATAGCCGATTGTGTTGGAAAGTCATACACTTGATGGTGAGAAAATTATGGGATCATTTTCATTTCTGGGTGAAGTTGACTATCCTTTAAAGTCATCTTAGGGGTTGAGAACCACTGCGGCACCAATCCAGTAGGTGGCGCAGTGGTACCATATGTTGCTTCGGGCTGCTCCGCCTTTTCCATACGAAAAGTGGATAGTGGCAGCAGCTGTCAAGCGCCAGAAAGTACCATAACAATAGCCCATGTGACTCGTGCGCCTCAAAGCCTCCTAAAGGCAGCTCTGTGAGGGGAATAGACGAATATCTTGTGCCATGCAATAGCTTTCAAATCTCGTTCCGCTTCTCTTCAAACATGGCTCCTTTACGTTGCGCGTAGCAGTACGTCCCTGCAAACCCCAATACACCCCCCCCCCCCCCCCCCCCCCCGCAATGGTACGCGTGTGCGCTTTTCCTGGATGTTTCAACCGAGAGAAAGCAATAAGACTCCGTACAACGGCATCATCACAGGAGGAAAGTTTGACTTTCCACACATTGCCGCTGCATGATCCAGAGAGACTAAAGCTGTGGCTGCTCGCGCTCAAACGGGATGTAAACTCACCCGTTGAATCGATCCGCGCATTGAGGGTGTGCAGTGACCATTTTTCACCGAACGATCTCACAGGGCCAACTCGACGATATCTGAATTCAACCGCGGTGCCTGGGCAACAGACTGAGGTGTGTGTGTGGAAAAAGCGAATTACGAAAAAAAGATGACCGATTTTTTTTTGGGTGCGGTGAACTGTCCCTTTAACAATGATTTATGGCAATCTCCCATTGATGTACATTATTTTATTGTTCGCTACCCCACAATCTGACGATGGTTGTTATGCTGTTTTCATATTGACTCATTGGTCATCTTGCCTTTTATTTGCATTCTGAGTTCTTGTGTTTTTTTTCTCAGAATTTTATTTTTGGGGGGTTAGCAATTCCCTTTAAATAGCTGTCACGTAACGTCAAATGTTGTCATTGGTCTTGACGTTAAATCAACGTAATATTAAATGCTGTTGAAATGATTTATACAAACAATTTTAAAAAATAAAATGGTACCTAGAGGGAAAAATGTTGGAACTCTATTGTTGATATTAATAGGAAGATTGCTTGGTTAATGGTCAATACTCTTTTTAAATATTGTATTAATAATAAAACTAAAGAAATACATCTACCCTGTTTTTAATTCAGTAAAAAAAATACTATTTTATATTAAAGGATATTATTGTGTATAATAGTAGGTCGTAAATACATAATTTATTTATATTGCTGGCAATTTTATTTGCATAAACAAAAGTGCATATATTCATCCACTTTGTTTAAGGTGTTTATAGTGGAATTTGATTGTTTTGTCTTCTCTGAAATTGAAAAATGTAAAGTCGTTAACATGTTTAAAATATTACAATATAATTTTTGGGATTCTGGTAATTCAATTAATGCTGCATTTTGTATTGCACTATTTTATGCTGCGCTATGTTCGCTACTTGTTCTGTCTTCAGTCAACAACAAAAAAAATTAACTAATGTAATAACCTATTTAAAAATTCTGTACAGCTGCAATAGATTAGTGAAGATTGACTTTCGTCTTTTTTCTCACACAAAGCTATAGTGTGGCTGCTGCACAAGTCATATGGACTACTTTTATGGGTCTTTGTACGTTCAGTTTTGGAGTTTGACAGACTCTATGGTCAACATAAACTGCCATTGTACAGAAAAGAACCGCTTCCTATTGTGTTCAGAGGTGATGATAAAACGTACAGGTTTGAAATGGTATGAGGATGTGTAAATACTGACAAAATGTTCATATTTGTTTGAACAAATCTTTTAACACCGTCTGTTTGCTGCCGTTTTAGGAGAAAGTGAGTGATCCAGACGCCCTGTCAGCAGATGACTGTGAGGATGTAGAGGAAGATGATGAGGTGTATTTTGCAGATGATATTCAGTCAACTTCAGGAAAGCAAAAGAACCACAGAACCTGCCCTGTACAACGTGGGCAACGTCAGTCAAAACTCGTTTTAACTGTTACAAATCAATCTACATCTCCATCTACATCTCCATCTGTTTTTGGGACCTACTATGCTCTTCCCCCCACATGGTACTACCAAATGGTAAGTTCTCACATATTTTGTCAGCAGGGTTTCCGTGGGTCTTAAAAATGCTGGTCTTAAATTGGAGCAGAAAGTCTTAAATTCAATATCCTGGCATTAAATTAGTGCCCTATGATTACTTTGATGCAGAAATCTTGGCCAGAATTGCAGAATCCATTCATAAAAATGGAATTTACTGTATAATGCAGAATATCACGGAATTTGTAACATTTTGGATGAATAAATCAAAAGTAGGTCAGTACACTTTAAAGGGATAGTTATTCCAAAAATGTAAATTCTGTCATATACTCCCCCTAATGTCGTTCCAAACCCGTAAGACTTTCGTTCATCATATAAAGCCATCGAGTCTCTTCAGAAAATTTGGAATAAACCGCTTGATTCATATGGATTAGTTTTACAATCACTTTATGAACCTTTTTTTTTTAAGCGTCAAAGTGGTAGTTGCTTACACTGTCAATAGAGGGACAGAAATCTTTCTGATTTCATTAAAAATATATTTTGTTTGTGTTCCGAAGATCCGAAAATGTAATTTGATTTAATCATTAAAGCAGAGTCCAGAAAAATGTAAACACAATAAGCTATAAAAAAAAAAGAAAATAATATATATATATATATATATATATATATATATATATATATATATATTTTCCATTTATAAATTCTAAACATCCTTAAATCAAGATACATTTACTTGACTCTTATATCAAACTTTAAGCTGTATTTTGTAAAATTAATAAAAAAAGTTATGGAGATCTGTTGGAAATTGTATTTTCAAACTTTAAAGTGTCACTAATACAACTCATTGTATGCTTAGACATTTACCTTTAGAGGTAAATGAGAGCCTTTAGAGAACATTTTGATGTTTTATGTTCCCTTCAATTTATTCCTTAAATTTTCTTTAATTGGTCTTAAAGGAACACGCCGACTTTTTTGGACTTTAGCTTATTCACTGTATCCCCCAGAGTTAAACGGCTCCATCTAGCCTACTGCTCAATAAATGACACAATAACGGCAACATTTTCCAATTTACATGTTGTGATGTGTATAGTTACATCGTGTACTAAGACCGACCGAAAATGAAAAGTTGCAATTTAATAGACTGATATGGCTAGGGACCATACTCTCATTCCTGCGTAATAATCAAGGAACTTTGCTGCCGTACTATGGGTGCAGCAGCGCAATATTACACAGCGCCTGAAAACGGGCTAACTTCCGTCAACATAACCAACGTGACAACCTGCTTGCACAGAGAGCGTGCTGGGGACTATTTTCAGGTGCTGCGTAATATCATTGCGCCGCTGCACCCATGGTACGGCAGCAAAGTTCCTTGATTATTATGCAGGAATGAGAGTATAGTCCCTAGCCATATCGGCCTAGAAAACTGCAACTTTTTATTTTCCGTCGGTCTTAGTACACGATGTAACACATCACAACATGTAAATAGGAAAATGTTGGCATTATTTTGTCATTTATTGAGCAGTAGGCTAGATGAGCCGTTTACCCTCCAGTCTTTGTGCTAAGCTAGGCTAGCGGTGGGTGCATCAGACAGAGTTATGGCACGCATAGAGATAAAAAAGGTATGTATGGACTTATTTAACTCTGGGGGATACGGTGAATAAGCTAAAGTCCCAAAATGTCGGCGTGTTCCTTTAAAAAGGTATTGCATTTACCTTCATAAACCCTGCAGAATGCAGAAACCCTGTGTCACACAAGTGGAAAGTGACCAGGTTTTACTTCTAAAGCATAATTGTAATATTGCTCCACTGACTGTTTTCTGACAGGATAATCCTGCAGAGATTGGACTGCAAATGGGAGGAAGTTTTGATGTAAACATCAGCATGGATTCTGCTGCTGCTTCACAAGGTAAGAAGGATCTAAGTTTTGTTCCTGCAAGTTAGGGGTGGGCGATATGACCGAAACCTTGTTTCAAACCTTTTATCATGATATATATCATTATCATAATATAGTTATATTTATTTTATTTTGGTTATTAAGAATAAAAACAAAGCAAATTTGACGAAATGGTACAAATACAGTAGAACAAAGATACAAATGATAAAATAAGCTTTTCAGGTCCAGTATAGGTTCATTTAACATGTTGTAAGAGGTACTACAGATTTTTACCCAGCTGTTTGTTCACTTAAGATATAACTTACTGTGTTCACATGAATACTTCAGATGATATAAGTGAATTCCAAAGGGCGTTTTTGCGCCCTTGCAGGGCCCTTCGGGAAGGGGGCGCCAATTGTATTCCAAAGGAAAGTGAACACCTGAATCCCCTCACAGTGGGCCCTTCCACAAGTCTGTTAGCGAAGGGTGTGTGCGATGGTCACTTTAAGGAAGTAATTTTATTGTTTATGGTCATGTGACCAAGGGTGGCAAATCCACATGATTGATTTTAAAGCTTAAATGGTGGGAAAGTTTGAGTTAACGTATAAACAGAATAGTACAAGTTGTTTTGTTTGTGATGTATCATGTTTTTTTTTTTTGGTCATTTGAAGTTTAAATACATTTCATAGGTTAGAAACGATACTAGATACATGTTCCAAACGGCATTCAAAAACAACTACTTTGACACGCAAGTGTCCTGCTCCCTCCAAAGTCCCCACTTCCAGGTCTCTGCCCTTCATAGTGAGTAGGGCATAGGGACGCTCACTTCTAATTGGAATTCGTCCATAATTGTGTGTATTTTGTCCATTCAAGGACAATAAGCCTCGAAGGAGAATCTAATTCAGGATCGCATGCTGTCTCAGAGTCATCTTTCTGTGAGTGTGCTTTGGGTGCATGTCAGTCAGCGCGACTACACCATTTAATTATTTTTTTGTGGCTTATTGAGCTTGTTAGCTCTTTTTAACATCATGTGTGTCCAGCTCTTAATTTTGTCATTCATGCATGTTGCTTTATCACTCTACATTTTCAGTAGCTATGCTTCCATCACCCTGTTTTATGCGCATTTTGAAGTATCGCATTAGACACGAGTGATGTAAACACCAAATGAAATTTAAAAAATCCCATAATTCGCAAAAACAGTTTACGTTAGCTTGAGGTGGTTTTTGACTTGCGCATACACCGTGCTGGTTCAATTAAAAAAGAGTTGATGCGAATAATGGGAGATGAAAATGCATCTGCCGAATAAATTCTGACGTAGGGATTTTATGTAAATGGCACAATAAAAACTACAGTAGTTGACCTTTGTGCTGTACAGAAAAAGAAAGACAAAAGATAAATATTTAAGAAAGGGACAGATAAGATAAAAAGACTGCAAAACAATGATAAAGGGAGTTTACATCAAAAACACCAATCATAAAAGGCTATATATGACAACTGCTCTCTCTGGATCAGCAGCAGCGCCAACACACGTCTGAATGCTTGCGTTGATCGTACTTGTCAAAGGTTTATAGATGTAGCAGAATCATTGTCCTTTTAAGAAAAAGATTGTTTGGGTATTTGAATCGAGATTGTGATATTTGTACTTACTTTAGGGTTAGGAATCGGGTTTGGTTACTTGCATGTAATTATGCATAACTTACTGTTATTACTTTAATGAGTACATGCAATGTGTAACAAGGGCACTGTAATATAAAGTGTTTAGTTTAATAATTTCCCACTTTTAGGAGCAAAGTCTGGCTCTTCACAGTCTACAGTTTCACAGCTGGGCTCTACGTCTGCAGCAGGTGCCCTTATGGCCAGTGAGGATTCCACGGGAATTCCGGACACGTACACGGAGGACACAGCACAGTCTTCAGAAGAGCTTGTGATCACTAAAGTTGAGGACTGCACAAATGAAATGGCAGTGGACCAGAATGAGGATTACAGTGGGAAGATGGAAGTGGACGGACCAGTAGATTCCGGTAATTGAATTAATGATTGCATTTTAGTTGGTTCAAAATCCTGCTCCTTTATAACTATACTTATTATAAATTAATAATAAGTGTTATACTGTTTATTTTTGTTGTATTGAACACGATTTGTTGTATTGAGCATGACTTTTCCTGTTTAACAGAAACAAAGAAAAACAAAGACGGAAAAATCAAGACAAAGGAATCATCTGCTCTAACTGTAAGCACAGCACCACTGTTTAATGTTTACCACTGAGGGAAAATAAGTTTGTTTGCTAATCCGTGGAGCACATAAAATCACTTACATTTATCCAGCAAAGACAGGCTGTTGACAAAAATTAAAGTGACCTCTGTCATTCTATCTCTGAAGATCAAGGATGAACCAATGGATGAAGAGTGGAAGAAAGCACCGCAGCCCCCAGTGAGAAACATTAAGGATGATGAGGTGCTCTACTTGAAACGTTCTGAAATTTAAACTTGCTGAAAATGCTGAAAAAATTATACGTTTGTTTGTTATAAAATTAATTTATGCATTTAGAATGCATAACTTATAATTCATGCAACATAAACTACCATGCAAAAGTTTGGCCTCATTAAGTTTTTGTTGTTGTTGTTGTTTTTTAAAGAAATGTATACATCTTATTGCCTTAAGTTGATTTAAAGACATACTGTATGTCACAAGCAATTTCTATTTCAAATAAATAATAAATACAGTTCTCTTGAATAAAAAAAACAAACTTAAGAACATTAAGCAGCACAACTGTTTTGATAATACATTGATAATTATAAGACATGTTTTTGAGCACCAATTCAGCATATCAGAATGCTATCTGAAGGATCATGTGACACTGAAGACTGCAGTAATGATGCTGAAAATTCAGCTTTCTTATAACAGAAATAATTTACATTTTCAAATATAATAGACTTCTTTCAAAAGTAAATAAATAAATCTTACTGACCACGAATATTTGAGTGGTAGTGTATATGTTGTAGAAGATATGACAAATAAATGTCAATAAATAAATGCCTAGCTATATGAATTTTGGCTTTCCATAAAAGTTCTCTGATGTCAGTCACCTATTTTCCATTATTGTTGAGAGATACACAGATTTTTGTAAATGAGTGACTGGATTATCCCAATGTGTTTATGCTTTCAGGACTTTGACCAAACACCTGATGATGTCAAGATCCGAGCTGCATTCTCTGTTGGAGTAAATGCTTCCACCGCATCCATCGGTATAAGCATTACAGTGGTTGTAAGCTTTATATATATTTTAATACATTTGTTCCAAACCCATATGACTTTGTCATACATTTCATATTTGTAACCATCCTTCAAACAAGGATGAAAAACACCTTTTTGGGTGAGCTTTTCCTTTTAAGGGTCTAAAGTCAGTTCTTGCTTTCTTACATTGTTCTCTTCATGTCACAGGAGCTCCAGTAAGCGTCCCAGAAAAGGCTCATTCAGTCCCAGCCGAACCTGTTCAACCTTTTAATCAAATTGGTTTGCTCTGCACAGCCTGTAATAAGGTCATGCTGAAGGGACAAACGGCATACCAGCGCAGTGGCTCTTCCAAACTTTACTGCTCACCTGCATGTCTCTGCAGCAGCAAGACCAAAACATGTCACTGCTGCCTTAAGTACGCTTACAACATTTCATTCAACTGTATAGCTGTATATTGCTGGAATGAATTGACTTGATGTGCCTTCTTTACCTTCAGAGAGATTCGAGACCAGCATAACACCGTAATTGGCCCGGTGGACATTTTAGGGACTTTGAAGGACTTCTGCAGTCAGAAATGCCTCAGTGCTTTAAACTTCAAGTGCAGTGTGTGTCAGAAGACAGGAGTGGTGAGTAGACTTCTCCATCTGTGCTGAAGAATACACCGTTCTGTAGGGCGGGGCATTGACAAATTCACAATTCGATTTCAATTCATAAGCTTGCGATTTCAATTTAATTAGATTTTATTTTGATCCATGGGGGTGGTCGATATTGTATGTAATATGCGGGTGTCATGGAGCCGCTATCAATATGCAGATTAATTGTATCGCTTTTGAACAAGTGTTTGCCTTTCACGGATTGCGCATACTCTGTGTATAGTGACCGGCGGTACTGTCCACGCATTTTACAAGATAATATATTTGTCAATGACGCTAAGGATCTGTTGCGCACCAGATCCTCCGACATCTCTCCTTAAGCTGGGTACACACAAAAAGATTTTTAAACTCTTATAAGAGTTTTAAAATGTAAGAGACCACAAACATGATGATAAGAAATCATAGATTTAACCATTTTGTTCCTCTAGTGTGTGGAGTGTCACAATGTGACCAGGAAAGCACACCACACACACGAACAGATTCCATTTACAAATACCAGCGTCCCGCCTGTGAACACGGGAAATCTCACATCAAAACATGTCAAACGTGACTTTAAATTAAAAAAGCATGGGGGACAACCGGCAAGAAGGAATTGCACTTAAAGTGTATGGTTTTTACAGAAAATTTGCAGGGAGGAAAGGAAAATGTTTAGATGAAGTCATGAAGATGGACTTGCAACACAAACTAGAGATGAGTCTTCCATCAGCTTGCTTTCTGATTGGGGTGCTGATTCTAAAAAATAGTGCTTGTTATGCTCCAGCATGTCGCACTTTCTCACAAAATATGATGCATTTCTTAGCATTTTGCTGTCTGCGGCCATTTGTAAGATGAAGTCTTGTATTATCCCTTAATCCCCAGAAAAACTGCTGCCAGGTTAGAACTATTTGTTCAATTCGCATCTGATCTTTTAGACCTAATCCCGATTTCAAGGATAGAATTATGGCCAGTGACAAAAGAAATTGTAAACACAACTCACTTACTTCATCTGTGGGTGTTTTACTACACCCAAACAGCAACAGAAAATTGGGTATTGTTTTGCTTCACGTGATAATCTCCAGAGTGCGTGCTTGTGTCCTCGGGGTTTCCCCAACACGTCAGGATTTCTGACATATTTACGATTCGAGATCGGGGCGGCTCCGACGTTCTTCCGATCAGGTTCAATCACTCTTAACTCACCTGACACCACAGGAAAATCTGATAAAATAATCTGTAGAACCATCAAGATAATCGGGACTTTACCTAGGATTGTCGGAAGGGGAGAAATTGGCCCAAAATCGTCCTGATTATCTTTTTGTGTGTACCCAGCATTACTCTCACGATAAGTGAAATCTGACTCCTGCTGCACTGTTGCAACTCTGCAGCTTGTGCTGTATGGAGCAGAGCAGATGTGTCTGCAAGTAATATAATCAGTGTACAGCCGAACACTGGTAACACTGACTTCCGCACCAAGCCTACTAACAAGTTATGGTAACTGAATGGATTTTCTGAGGTAAATGTAACGTTACGTGATGCATTGTTTACTAGATGTTTTATTGATGTCTTTTCACTGATTGAGCTGTTACATAAGACATGATGCATTTCAAGCTATACGGTTTCTTTCAGTATACCTTCTGATGTTCATTCATGTTTATTTCGTGCTATAACTTATTAGTAAAGAGGAAGAGATGATCAGTTTACATTCCTCTTGAACTGAGGCACTACAGTGATCTGTCACGCCACATTAAAGAGCATCAAATTGATATATATTTTTTTTTCATTTTGATTTAAAATTGACAGAATTTTAAAGTTGAGACATCATGCATCATCATAATGTTTCATATCAAAACTAAAGTAGCAAAGCACAGCGCTTATTAGCCCCTTAAACACAGCAATACCGGTAAATTACTGTAAAATTACCAGAATGACTTTACCAGTAAAGACTGCATGTGTGCAAGGGGCTATTGTCATTATCGGATGGACGCTACATATAATGTTTTGTTCATGCATCAGCTGAAAACAGCCTAGGCTAAAAGATCGATTCTTGGGATTTAAGAGTTGATATTTGTTAATCAAAATGAGAATAGATTAAAATCAATATTTTTAACCCAGCCCTGCTGAATGAAATCCTATACTTGTTTCTTACAAATTTTGGGGTGCTGATTCTAAAAATAGTGCTTGTTATGCTCCAGCATGTCACACTTTCTCACAAAATATGATGCATTTCTTAGCATTTTGCTGTCTGCAGCCATTTGTAAGATGAAGTCTTGTATTATCCCTTAATCCCCAGAAAAACTGCTGCCAGGTTAGAACCATTTGTTCAGTTTGCATCTGATTTTCATTCTTTTAGACCTAATCCTGATTTCAAGGATAGAATTATGGCCAGTGACAAAAGAAATTGTAAACACAACTCATCTGTGGGTGTTTTACTACAGCCAAACAGCAACAGAAAATTACAAATTTTGTGGGGAAAAAAGCTTAATAAATTTTTTGGGGTAAAGTACTTTGACATTTAAATTGAGTATCTAAACATATTTTTCCCCAATCCTTTGCAGATTGTATGTTAAATAATAATTTTCACATTTGACTGCTTCCGTTATTGTGATGCGAGATGCGTGCATTAAAGCTGATCAATACATTTAGTGTATATATAATTTGAAAAATCTTATTTTGTGAAAAAAAAAAAATATTTGCAGTTTTTATTGATAAGTTTGAAGGTAATATTAGGTCTTTTTTGCAAATCAGTAGAATCTTTTTTTTATTTATTTTTTTCCAGATGCAGGGCTGTGATTTATTCTTGTGCTCAATTGAAAAGAGACTTAAATAAATTGTAAAGGCATTTTTTGTTGCTTTTAATTGTCTAATTGATATAATTATGTGCCTGAGTTTTTAAAGATCTGAAATTGTCACTCCTCAGACTCATAGTCATGAAGTGAACTTCATGGGATCCATCCATAAGCTGTGCAGCGACAGCTGCTTAAACCAGTTCTGCTCCTCCAATAAGCTGAACTTGAGCAGCTGTGTGAACTGTGGTGGATACTGCTATGGTACAGACAGTCAGTGTCCGTCTCTGTGGATGGAGGACAGAGTTATGAAGTTCTGCAAACAAAACTGCCTCACAGCCTTTAAACAGGTAACTGCAAGGGAATAGTAATAGATATAATACATTTTGTTCAAATGCTATTATTAAAGTACCCCAATTATGCTTTTTCGAATATTACATTTCATGCAGTGTGTAATCTAGCTGTTTGTGAATTGTAAAAGGTCTGCAAAGTTTTAAGATCAAAGTGTGCAACAGAAGAAATCGATCCTGAAATGCCGAAACGAGTTGTCAGCAATTCCAGTCTCACTTCCGATTACATACCTACGTAACCAATGTCACAAATTTCATAATGGCAGCCTATGGTCTTCATTGGCTGCCCACGAACAACTTCTAATTTGACCCTCAAACACAGTAGTTGTAGCTGAGAGTGGAAGAGTTTGGTTTGTGTTGTTGACATGCCGAGAAGGCGCTGTTTTCAATGCTGTGAATCCACTTTGCTGCACTTCAAAATGTTGAAGACTCGTGCTGGAATTGATACGGAAAAACTGACGCCATCGTTTCTGTTCATATCACTGTGTATCAAGTGCTGAGGAAGCTCCTGGAGCTGAAATTCAGATACATTGAGTGTTTTGTTTCCAACTTGCGCTGTAAGTGGCAGACCAACAAACTGGGCTGTCTGACTAAACAAAGCACAGCATGCTCTTGGAAAGGTGGGGATTAGAGAGACCAACCATTTTCAGACTGAGACTTGAGAAATGAGGTGATGTGCAGTGTATATTAAGAGAAAATAAATGTTAAAATAAATGTGTTTTTTGACCTTGGATGCATGTGAACCTATTGAAGGACACCTCCAAAACAAAATTAGAAACCTTTAAAATGGCATAATAGGGGCACTTTGAAGTTAATTATAAGTGCAAATAAATAAACTGGATAAACTGATCTTCATTTATAGAGGAGTCTGAAACTTGTCACCTGCAAAATGTGTCATACCCTGCGCCCGGCTGCAGATGCGGTGGACAGTCCCAACTCGGAGGGCGTCAGGGAGCTTTTCTGCTCCGCTTCCTGTGTAACGGCGAGTAAAGGCCAGGCCGGTTCGTCAGGTACCATGACCATATATTTACCACAACTCTATGTGCCTAATCGTAGGAATGCACAGAAACCATTTTCAGAGTCAGAGCATGAGTATCGATCATTTCTTTAAGATATTAGCCAATACCTGCAATACCATTCAAAAGTTTGGGGCCGGTAAGATTTTTAAGATCTTTTTGAAAGTCTCTTAGGCTCAAATCTGCATTTATTTAATCAGGAAAAATAGTAATATTTTAAAATTTACTATTTTCTATTCTGATATATTTTAAAATGTATTTTATTCCTGTGAATTTTTAGCATCATAACTCCAGTCTTCAGAGTCACATGATCCTTCAGAAATCATTCTAATATGATGAATTCCTGCTCAAGAAACATTTGTAATTATTATCAATGTTGAAAACGGTTGTGCTGCTTTTTTTGTGGAAAAAGTTATCATTGATTTTCAGTATTCTTTGATTTAATAGAAAGTTCATGATCCATGTAATGCATCTTTGTAGAATAAAATAATTTCTTTGTATGGGAGTATATTTCATGTTTTTTTTATTAAATGTCAACTCCATAAGAACTAGAGCTTAAAATTCATCATTTGCTCACCCTCATATCGTTTCAAACCTGTATATATTGTTTTTTTTCCTGTGGAACACAACAGAAGATATTTTGACAAAACATTAGACCCCATTGGATTGTATAGACAAACAACACTTGCACGCTTTTCAAAATATCTTCTTTTGTGTTCCACAGAAAAAAAGAAGGTCATACAGTTTTGGAATGACTTGAGGGTGAGTAAATAACAGAATTTTCATTTTTGTGTGAACTCTCCCTTTAATAATGATAAATACATGACATCATAGAAGGTCACCCAGGCATCATAAAAGCCACTGGTTTAATTAGTTTAGTCAACACTGCAGTTTAATCAAATGTTTTTTATAAATGATATTTTAATGCAATTAAGGCATTTATTCAGTTTGACATTTACACCTGTTTTTTTCATTTCTGTGTGATGTTTAAGAAATTATGCTTGTGTCTTTGTTGTCTGCTTGCAAACAAGGTGTTCCAGTGGAATGTAACAACTGCAAGCTGAAACTAATGCCTCAGTACCACGTAGCCATGTTTGATGGATCCGTTCAGAACTTCTGCTCTTTTTCCTGTGTACTAGCATATAAGGTATACTATCGTTATATCTGGCACTGATCTTTCTTCTTAGTATTATAGGAATTTTACATGTTAAGCAATTTGAATGATAACAGTTTGTGTTGATCTTTGTTTTGTTTGGTCCAGGAATCCTTCAGTAAGACCAAACCTAACAACCAGGTGAACATAGCAACATCTACAAGCAACAACACATCTACCCCAAAACCTTCTGCTCCCAAACCTGCTTCATCAGAGTCCAGCTCCTCAACAAAGACTAGCACTCCCAGTGGTTCAGTGCAGACAATTACCAAGATCCCCTGCTTTCAGTGTCTGAACTCATTCTTCCACAGACCAGAGCTGCTGGAGTTCAAGGTACTCCTGTTCACTGCTACTGGACCTACTTGTTTTATTAGGCCAATTACTTGTTTAATTAAGCTTCAAAAATGGCTCGTTTTGATATTGCGGGGTCTGTGACGTCACATGGGCAAATACTTTTGCATATGCTGGCCTCCAGAGCAAGACATTGACGAATCATTATACATCATTGCAGTAAGCCACACCCGCGTCACGTCAAAAGCAAATAGAACCCATTATAATCACTGATGCCGTCTACACTGGATACAGTATACAGATGCGTGTGCAGTTTCTGATGCACTCTGTGCTTGAGTCTGTCAACAACAGGACAAACGAAAGAATGTTTTCGTCCGGTTAAAATAGCTTGTTTGCATCCCTGTACAGACTTCAGAATGATCCCAGCGTCAGAAACAAGTTGATCGTTAATTTTAATGGCGTCCCGGATCATTTTGAGCTTTTCGTTTACTAAGTGAGGCACAGTGTAATGGGGAGTTTTCAAAGAAACTTTTGTTGAAAGATGAAGCAGTCAGCTGTATTGGATCTGACAGCAGCTGCATCACAAAACTCAAGTATATGATTTCATAATACTTTGTCTGTAAGTGACGGTTTTATATGGATAACACTTACTGGCCGTTGATACTGTTTCCTACGCAATGACATTAGCCAATCATAACAGTGATTATTTGCTGACAAGCCTTAAAGGAGTCACCGCTTAAAATGGATAATTTCACAGTCAAAATGAAGGTAGAAAATATTTTTTTCTGCGTGTTTCTAACTTTTTTTTTTTACGTTCTAAGTGCACCTCAAGGAACATATTCAAATAATAAGTCCATGTCTTGACCCCTTAAATTATTTTATTTTTATTCCTGTTTTTTTTTTATTATTATTATTAACCAACCTACAGTATTATTCTCAAGAAAAACTATACAATTACTCTAATTTAGCTAATTTAAAAGTACTTGGACAAAATATGAAAAAGTACAAACCAAAATATATTGATAGTCGCCTTTAACCTCTTTTATTTTATCTGGTCTTTCAGAGGAAAATGTACGCCTTCTGCAATAATGCTTGTATTGAGGAGTTTAGAAGGATCCACAACATGGTGGCTCGCTGTGAATACTGCAAGCTCAATAAAACTGTGAAAATAGTGAGAAGGATAAACAAGGTCGACCGTTCCTTCTGCAATGAGAGTAAGCTTAAGCGTTAAGATTTTATTGTTTGGAAATGTAGTGTTGTCAGTTTGTATATGTGACCTTGTGTTTATTTCTGTACAGGATGCAAGTCACTCTTTGAGCATAACCTGGTCAAGAAGTGGGGGAAGAAACACTGTCGCAACTGCTTCTACTGTGACAGCAGCTCAAAGACTGTGGTGACCGAGGTCTTTGATGGCAAGCAAGAGGATTTCTGTGGGAACGATTGCTTGTCAAAACATAGTTTGTTAATCCAACAGGTAATATTTAATATATATTGTAACACAGTATGTTGTTGTGGGTGGGAGGAAGGAGGCGGCAACTGGCAAACTTTAATTACATAAAATAAACATCAAAACGAAAGTAAAAACACAAGAAAAATTCACATACTTAATAAAACAACGTAAAGTCCAGGTCTGGTCCTCTCTCGTTCGTCACTGTCGTCGCTCCTCCTTTTATGCTTCAGTTTTTTTCTGTCATCCTTTGGCTGCACTACATTATATGATAACGCTATCATTCATTCAAGTGCTATTAAACCATTAATGCGCAATAAGACACAAAAATAACTTAAATCTGTACTGGCACGCTGTCTGTGGTTCTCCTGTCTGTGTGACAGACACACACAGGACTTCAGACAGCGCACAGTCGTGTTGATTTGTCTTTCAAGCTTGAACAGACAAAAACTCAAAAGTATGCCAAAATGCCCACTTTGAGTATCCCCGTAAGCACAGTCTTAAATGAGTGTAAAATTTTTAAATGAATGCAAAGAGTTGTGAGGACATTGGATGCGTGTTCAGATCCGGATTTTTTTTTTTTTTTTTTTTTTTTTTTTTTTAAGTGCGGTCAATCGATTAAAAAAATTAACTACATTTTATATATATATATAAAATTTATCTCATCAAAAAGTTGATTTCACTAATTCCCTTCAAAAAGTGAAACTTGTATATTATATTCATTCATTACACACAGACTGATATATTTCAAATGTTTATTTCTTTTCATTTTGATGATTATAACTGACAACTAAGGAAAATCCCAAATTCAGTATCTCGGAAAATCCCAAATTCAGTATCTCAGAAAATTAGAATATTGTGAAAAGGTTCAATATTGAAGACACCTGGTGCCACACTCTAATCAGCTAATTAACTCAAAACACCTGCAAAGGCCTTTTAAATGGTCTCTCAGTCTAGTTCTGTAGGCTACACAATCATGGGGGAGACTGCTGACTTGACCGTTGTCCAAAAGACAACTATTGACACCTTGCACAAGGAGGGCAAGACACAAAAGGTCATTGCAAAAGAGTGTGTCCAAGCACATTAATAGAGAGGCGAAGGGAAGGAAATAGAAAAAAAGTGTACAAGCAATAAGGATAACCGCACCCTGGAGAGGATTGTGAATTTCATTTTCCAACAGGACTTGGCACCTGCACACAGTGCCAAAGCAACCAGTACCTGGTTTAAGGACCATGGTATCCCTGTTCTTAATTGGCCAGCAAACTCGCCTGACCTTAACCCCATAGAAAATCTATGGGGTATTGTGAAGAGGAAGATGTGATATGCCAGACCCAACAATGCAGAAGAGCTGAAGGCCACTATCAGAGCAACCTGGGCTCTCATAACACCTGAGCAGTGCCACAGACTGATCGACTCCATGCCACGCCGCATTGCTGCAGTAATTCAGGCAAAAGGAGCCCCAACTAAGTATTGAGTGCTGTACATGCTCATACTTTTCAGTTGGCCAAGATTTCTAAAAATCCTTTCTTTGTATTGGTCTTTTGTATTATTCTAATTTTCCGAGATACTGAATTTGGGATTTTCCTTAGTTGTCAGTTATAATCATTAAAATTAAAAGAAATAAACATTTGAAATATATCAGTCTGTGTGTAATGAATGAATATAATATACAAGTTTCACTTTTTGAATGGAATTAGTGAAATAAATTAACTTTTTGATGATATTCTAATTATGACCAGCACCTGTATATATGTTATTTTAGCAATTTATTTAGTTTATTTACTTAGCTGTTCATCTGTTTAGTTATGTAGTTATTTATTTTGTTTATTTGCTTTAGTTATTTACTTATTGACTTAGTTATTTTGTGAATTAGTCATTTAAGTTACTTAAGTTACTTATTTAGTTATTTAAAAGTAACATTGAGTGTTTCTGCTGCACAATTTTGACAGGAAATAAAGTGCTCCATGTGCAGGCAGGCCAAGAAAACGACAGAGACTGTGAAATGGCTGGGTGAGATGAAGCATTTCTGCAGCCTGCGGTGCCTGATGTTCTTTTGCAGTCTGCAAGGAGTCACTGGAGCCGTCATCAAAGCTACAAGCAAATCTCTAGCCACACAGAGTATGTTCTCTTTTATATTACCTTAGATTTCTTGGATATTTGGGTTGGTCTGCTTTTCTCTCACTGCTTTTATTTTCTCCATTTTTGGTTCATTCTGTAGATTCTGTAATTGGCTGGGGGTCAGTGTGGCAAATCCTAAATGTTTCACTTTCTTTAGTCTGGAGTCCTGCGATGTCACTGTCTCCACAGGTGCGACTCCAGTATCCTCTGCAGTCCCTCAAAGTACTAAAGAGGCCACACCAGTTATTGCCAGTGTTGTTTCACTTTCAAATGCATCTAACAAACAGCCAGATTCGAAAGGTGATTTTAACCACAGCAACATTAACTGTTTAAACGCTTGTGTTAAACTGAACAGAACATTTATACATAATGCATATGATTATAGACTGAGATGCATTGTTTGTTCCTCAAATCACTCACATTTAACCCCTTTGTTTCTTCAGGCTCTGTTCCAGCTGCTGTTACTGTAAAAGTTACAGAACATGTGAGTTTGTCTGGAAAAATCTGTATTTACACCCATAGTCTTTAACATAAGGTTTTCAATAACTCAAAATCTGGATTCAAAATGTTATTTTTATTTCAGCTAGTTTTCAATGCATCTGATTTGCTGTGATCAGATCTTTTGTTCTTTGCTCTGCTCTGCTCACAGAAACGTGCTGTGAAAGCTCCTGTCTCGTCATCCCAAATCCTGAAGAATAAAGTCTTGCCATATAAATCCACAAGCAAAAACAAAGCCACATCCTGTAAACCTCACACTACTGATGCTGAGACACAAATAGGTATTAACCAGCTCCAGCATGACAGTGACTGCTTTTTTAGCAGGCTTATTCTGGACGAATCTTCTCTATTTGTTTTCTCTTTTTATTAAACAAAAAAACATGTTGCCGCAACTGTTGCATATGCTGACATCTTTTGTCCTGCAGATGAAACGCCTAAAGTGATAGTGCTGCCTGTGCCGGTGCCAGTCTTTGTGCCAGTTCCCATGCATCTCTACACCCAATACGTTCCACAGTCTGTAGGGCTTCCACTTCCGGTACATCTATTCCCTACCCTTCCTCGTCCTTACTTTTCAAGTTTCTTTAGGAACAGCATGTCACCGATGTTTGTTTAAAAATGCATCTAGCCTGGAATATTCCTTTAAAACATGTTAAAAGTAGACATGTAAACAGTTGCCACTCTGGCTCGATGTAGTTTTAATAGCAGAAAAAAAATCCAAACGTCGCCTAACGTTCATCGACTTCAAACGTGGCTTATCATTTGAAACACAAGTAATAGCCTAACGTTAGCAACTTTACATGGCTGCCACTCTAACATTAATGTTAACCTAGATAGTGTTGTCAAACACGTTACCAAGTCGCTACAGAAATTTTAAAGGGGGCATAACACACAGTTTCTGCCAATCTCATGTTAATCTTGAGTACCTGTAGAGTAGTATTGCATCCTTCATATCGCCGAAGAGTCTTTAGTTTTATCATATTTATAAAAGACTGTTACGCTATACAGATTCTTTCCAAAAAAAGCCAAACTCGTGGAGGTGTGCAGTGGGCGGAGCTAAAGAATCTCGAGCGCACACACACTCTCACCCTGGATAACGCTTCATTCACTATACGTTCGTGTTGTTTACATTATATGCACTTACGTGCCGATTGCCAACAAAACAGACGTTTGATGCAGTTCCACTCGCCTGCGGTTTCGACTCGTGACCGGGAACAAACACACACACTTGCAGAACTCTGTTGCTTCTCTGGAAAAACAAACTGCATCCACTGTTCCCTTAACGCTGGGTTATTTGGGAAGCTGAACAAGGTTATCTTTCCCTCACAACCAAAAACACACTTCTTTAGTGACATTGTTGATTTCGTGGTCTAAAAACAAAAGGACAGCGCTGCAGACGGCTTCCATAACCCGAACAGAGCTCGTTGACGCTCTTGCACTAGTTCTGGTTGATGTGCGCACATGCTCATCCGGGAGAAGTGCCCATACAGGGAATTCCACCCTTTATGATTTTATAAAGGGCCATACTCGAAAAAAAAGTTCCGAAACTTGTTCGAATCCTGAAGGAGTGTATTTAGCACAGAAATAGTCTGTTATACGTCCAACAAATTTTTTGAAATTTTGGCCATGTTTAGCATGAGAATCCAACTCTTTATCAGTGTAAATAAGTCAGAATGCATAAAATCGCATTAGACCCTTAAAACTGTGACGCTTTGAGCGCTGTTGAGTGGAATCGTAAACACCTCTGATTGCCCGTTGTGTTCACACTCTCATAGGATATGTCTGTGATTGGCTACAATGATCAACGCACGGGAGCGTTTGAAAGCACACGGAAGTGTTTAAACGTTTTTTGAAGGCGGGAGCATTTGAAAGCACAAGCAGGCCGGTCCGCTGATAGACGCCTGCTTTCAAATGCTCCCGTGTGTATCTGTGCAAGCGCTCTGTGAAGAGCGCCAGTGATGTATATTTACAACATGTTTTTGAAGTGCTGATCATTGCAGCTAATCACAGACATATTTGATGAGCGTGTGAACACAATGGGCAATCAGAGGTGTTTACAATTCCTAGGCTCATTATTACGGTTTAGTATTTCTTTAATGTAGAACAATGTTGGCAATGTTACATATATTCTTTCTCAGCCCTGAAACTCAAACCTTTTTCTGATGCCACCCCCCAGTTTATATTTAAGTAATTAAATTACTATTATAAATATGAGACTAGTTGACTAATGGCTTTAATAAACTTGTCGACTAGAAAAATCTTTAGTCAGGTGTAGCCCTAGTAGCTTTGTAGTCTGATGATGTAAATGTGGCTCCATTTCCCTTTGCAGGTTCCAGTGCCCTTGTTCTTCCCCACGACTCTGGACAGCGCTGAGCACATTGTGAAGACCATTCAGGAAATCAAAGAGAAGATCCCTGATGACCCTCTGGAGGCTGAACTCCTCATGATGGCGGAGATGGTGGCTGAGGATACAGAGACGGAGAAACACATCACATCTAGTGGTACGGAAAATTTGAAGGTTATGGTGTTAAGGCTGTGTACTAAATCTGCAAATGCACATTTAATTGTTTTGGTCACATCTTTTAAAGCTCCGTTTTGTTATACAGATCAGACTGGTAACATTATGGAGGACCTAGATTTTGAAGCCCTATCCAGCAACCTGAGTTGGGAGGAAGACTCTGTGTCTTCTCCTCAGACATGGGATCAACCCCCAGAGCCTGAAAGGCCTCCTCCGTCCAGATCTGCCACACAGACCCCCATCTCTACCGTAGCAGAGGAGCCACAGATGGACCTGGAGACTGATTTCCCTGTCGGTAAGAGCTTCTAAGGGGGTTAATTCTTTCCCTGCCAGAGTATTTATTTTTTTAAGGTGCCATACATATACACTGAACAAAATTATAAACGCAACACTTTTGTTTTTGCCGCCATTTTTCATGAGCTGAACTCAAAGATCTAAGACTTTTTCTATGAACACAAAAGGCCTATTTCTCTCAAATCTGTCTAAATCTGTGTTAGTGAGCACTTCTCCTTTGCCGAGATAATCCATCCACCTCACAGATGTGGCATATCAAGATGCTGATTAGACAGCATGATTATTGCACAGGTGTGCCTTAGGCTGGCCATAATAAAAGGCCACTCTAAAATGTGCAGTTTTATCACTCAGCACAATGCCACAGATGTCATAAGTTTTGAGGGAGCGTGCAGTAGGGCTGTGCCAATAAATGTAACAACCGCACCACCGCGGTGTCTAAGTAGCACCAGCGGTGGTCGGCCAAAACACTTTTTTTTTTTTTTTTTTTGGTGAATGCTGTTTTATGTGAATATTATGACACGAGTGAAGCACAAAGCTTTATTTACAAAATTAATAATAGTTTTGCAATTAAATGTTACATCGCAGCCATGAAACATATGGATTCATGCCGAACGAGAAAGGTAGGCTTTGTGAGGTGAGCCAAACTTAAGCTTTGCCTGCGTTTTGCGATCTGGTCACCCGATTTTCCACGAATTTAACAATAGGCTTACTCCATTTTGTTCTACTGGACATGGAATCTCTTATTTATTTTCCCAAATCTTCATTTACGTCTCTCACAGGGGATTATAAACGTTTCTTCTTTTTTGTTTATTTTTAATTAGGAGTAGCCTATATTCGCATTGTTTACTGTGGTAAAGCAGAAAACTGTAGGGCACATACATTTTACTTCAAATTCTATTTAACACAGTTTGTGCTTGTTATTAGACTTAAGGTGCATCAAGTTTATGTGTATAGCGCATTTCACACGCAGGAGATTTTTAGTTTCGCTTTCTCTCGCAGCGCATAATCAAACAAAGCCTAAAGTTCTTGACCCTGCAGAAGATAAATTCGCTCTTCACACCTTTTACTACAAGTGTCAGTTTTGGAGCATCAGGAGACAACATGAAGATATTAGAAAAGCGATGCTCTCTTTCAACATCCCTTTCAGCACAAAGCGGCATATGATGCACCTCTGTGGGGAAATATAAAACAAATATTTTAACTAATATTTAACTTTTTTATGAATTATATTACCATTATTTATTTAAATGTTTTACAGGCTGTAGTATGTTGTTTCACTGACGGAAGTACTAAAATAAACACGCATGCTTAAATGGATGTTTGAGCCTCGTTTATATTTTTTATTTTCAAAGTGTGTGTGCGTCTGTGCGCGCGCGCATGCACCCGCCCCCCAGCCACCGCCGGTAGTTGGTCCATTACCACCACGGTGGTAAAAAACTGCCACCATCACAGCCCTAGCATGCAGAGTTATGTGTGTGTGTGTGTGTGTATGTATATACACTCACCTAAAGGATTATTAGGAACACCATACTAATACTGTTTGACCCCCTTTCGCCTTCAGAACTGCCTTAATTCTACGTGGCATTGATTCAACAAGGTGCTGAAAGCATTCTTTTAGAAATGTTGGCTCATATTGATAGGATAGCATCTTGCAGTTGATGGAGATTTGTGGGATGCACATCCAGGGCACGAAGCTCCCAATCCACCACATCCCAAAGATGCTCTATTGGGTTGAGATCTGGTGACTGTGGGGGCCATTTTAGTACAGTGAACTCATTGTCATGTTCAAGAAACCAATTTGAAATGATTCGAGGTTTGTGACATGGTGCATTATCCTGCTGGAAGTAGCCATCAGAGGATGGGTACATGGTGGTCATAAAGGGATGGACATGGTCAGAAACAATGCTCAGGTAGGCCGTGGCATTTAAACGATGCCCAATTGGCACTAAGGGGCCTAAAGTGTGCCAAGAAAACATCCCCCACACCATTACACCACCATCACCAGCCTGCACAGTGGTAACAAGGCATGATGGATCCATGTTCTCATTCTGTTTACGCCAAATTCTGACTCTACCATCTGAATGTCTCAACAGAAATCGAGACTCATCAGACCAGGCAACATTTTTCCAGTCTTCAACTGTCCAATTTTGGTGAGCTCGTGCAAATTGTAGCCTCTTTTTCCTATTTGTAGTGGAGATGAGTGGTACCCGGTGGGGTCTTCTGCTGTTGTAGCCCATCCGCCTCAAGGTTGTGCGTGTTGTGGCTTCACAAATGCTTTGCTGCATACCTCGGTTGTAACGAGTGGTTATTTCAGTCAAAGTTGCTCTTCTATCAGCTTGAATCAGTCGGCCCATTCTCCTCTGACCTCTAGCATCAACAAGGCATTTTCGCCCACAGGACTGCCGCATACTGGATGTTTTTCCCTTTTCACACCATTCTTTGTAAACTCTAGAAATGGTTGTGCGTGAAAATCCCAGTAACTGAGCAGATGCCACGCTCAAAATTGCTTAAATCACCTTTCTTTCCCATTCTGACATTCAGTTAGGAGATTGTCTTGACCAGGACCACACCCCTAAATGCATTGAAGCAACTGCCATGTGATTGGTTGATTAGATAATTGCATTAATGAGAAATTGAACAGGTGTTCCTAATAATCCTTTAGGTGAGTGTATAATGTATATGTATATGAAAAACTAGGTTTGCGATGTTGAGAACTATGGAAACGTCATCACAGTCTGTGAAAAGGGTCCATGGCGGGAAAGCGTTGGCATAAATTATGGAAAATCTCATAAATTGTGGAGATAGTTAAGAGGTCAAAACGCACAAACACAATCCAAGTTTTTCTTCTATTCATATTTTATCCTTTTCACATTTCAGAAAGCATTGAACTTCTCAGAGAACAAACACAAAAAGATACTGATTCTGGCAAAAGAAGATCTCGCAAGAGAGGAAATGACGACTTCCCTCAGAAGAAAAAGGTAAGAATAACTATAAAGCAGCATTATTCCTCACCTCCAGCCAAACTCTAACATATAGGGCCCCATGATTTTCATGATGCGTGAATGGAACATAGAAGTGAATCGTGGAATACGCTCATGAAAGAAAATGGAATTTACTGTATAATGCATAATGTTGGATGAATAAATCCAAAGTAGGGCTGTACACTTAATCAATCTACAGTATGGACTAGTGTGTGTGAATATTAAACCACAGAAAGACTGCTATTGAAGTGTGCATATTCTGTGTGTCTCTGTGTGAGACATTGACTGTGTCTGAAATGGAAAAAGTAATCTGAATTAATATTAAGAAAATAAACCCTGTGTATGAGTTGATTTGTGCTTGGATGAAAGTGCAATAATTCTAATTAAATGTAAAAAGAAAGAAGATAATAATTTTTGCTCAAAATAATCATGATTATCAGGTAATCATCATGCAGCCCTACCCAATATCATTATGGAAAGCTGAAAGTCTGATTGTTGTTTTATTGGCATGTAGGGTCATAAATGTGCATCAGCTCTTCCAAACAGCCTCTCCAAACTGCAACACGAGTACGGCATCAATGCCTGGAAGGACTGGCTGCGCTGGAGGAATGCCCAACCCAACATAGAGGCTCCCAAATTTGGCTGTAGGTCTCATTTTGGGGATGAAATGTTGGGTTTAAAGCAAACTAAGTTCTATAATTCAGAAGCAATACTGGACCACATCTCTTTGGCTAAAATGTATCTTATATAATTTACTTGGGAGACAGACTTAAACATTAAATGTCCTTTTCATCATCCATAGCACATACTATGACAATAAAGGAGGACCTGTTGAAGTGTTGCACGGCTGAACTCAGCTACGGCCTCTGCAAGTTCATCTCTGAAGTTCGTCGACCCAACGGAGAGAAGTACAGCCCTGACAGCATCTTTTACCTCTGCTTGGGCATCCAGCAGGTGAAACGACAAGAAATCACACAAGAGTGAACACATTAAGTTATGTTGTATTTAGTTTGTTTGATTGGCTCTTGTCGATCATGTTTACAGTACCTGTTTGAGAACAATCGGATGGAGAACATCTTCGCAGATGTCTTCTACACCAAATTCTGCCATGAAATGTCCAACATACTCAAAGGATGGAAGCCAACTATTTTCCCCAGTGGTGAGTAATTTAAGACGCTAACACGAGACCGGTATGTTTCTCTGTTGCTCTTCAAATGCCTGTGTGTGTTTGTGTAGGTTACGTTCATTCTCGTGTGGAGGAGGAGTATCTGTGGGACTGTAAGCAGCTGGGAGCATTTTCACCCGGCGTGCTGCTCAACACGTTGCTCTATTTCTTTACCAAGTTCTTCAACTACAAGACAGTGGAGCAGCACCGTCGCCTCTCTTTCGCAAATGTCAAACGCTACTCTCGGGGTCCAGCTAACAGCAAAGTGTCCTATCTGCGTTTCTATCCCCCGAAAGAGGACGCAAGTGTGGGTCAGTGGTCAGTCATACTTTTTTTTTTATAGTGTTTTTTTTTTTTATTATTGTTACTTATTCATTTTGTCCAATTTAGATGGTGTCCCTGTAAAGAAGAGGAAGAAGGAAGATGAATGGCAAAGGGTGCTAAAGATACGACAGAACTCAGACAATCCTCTCCGCTGTCCCGTCAAGCTATACGAATTCTATCTCTCAAAATGGTATGTCAGTGGTTTGTTTAAAGTCAGCATGAAACAAAATTTGCAATAGTCTTTTCTTCCCTATTGTGACGTACAGTGCATCTGGAAAGTATTCACAGCGCTTCCTGTTTTCCACATTTTATGTTGTTACAGCCTTATTCCAAAACCGGATTAAATTCGTTATTGTCCTCAATTCTACAAACAATTCCCCATAATGACAACTTGCAAGACGTTTGTTTGAAATCTTTGCAAATTTATTAAAAATAAAAACGAAAAAATGACAATTAAATGAAAGTATTCACAACCTTTGCCATGACATTTAAAATTGAGCTCAGGTGCATCCTGTTTCCACTGATCATCCTTGAGATGGAGTCCACCTGTGGTAAATTCAGTTGATTGGACATGATTTGGAAAGGCACACACGTCTATATAAGGTCCCACAGTTAACAGCGCATGTCAGAGCACAAACCAAGCCATGAAGTCCAAGGAATTGTCTGTAGACCTCAGAGACAGGATTGTATTGAGGCACAGATCTGGGGAAGGGTACAGAAAAATGTCTGCAGCATTAAAGGTCCCAATGAGCACAGTGGCCTCCATCATCATACACGGAAGAAGTTTGGAACCACCTGGACTCTTTCTAGAGCTGGCTGCCCGGCCAAACTGAGCGATCAGGGGAGAAGGGTCTTAGTCTGGGGGGTGACCAAGAACCCGATGGTCACGCTGACAGAGCTCCAGTGTTTCTCTGTGGAGAGAGGAGAACCTTCCAGAAGAACAACCATCTCTGCAGCACTCCACCAATCAGGCCTATATGGTAGAGTGGCCAGATGGCACATGACAGCTCGTCTGGAGTTTGCCAAAAGGCACCTGAAGGACTCTCAGACCATGAGAAACAAAATTCTCTGGTCTGATGAAACAAAGATTGAACTCTTGGGCATGAATGGCAGGCCTCATGTCTGGAGGAAACCAGGCACTGCTCATCACCTGGACAATACCATCCCTACAGTGAAGCATGGTGGTGGAAGCATCATGCTGTGGTTTTCAGCGGCAGGAACTGGGAGACTAATCAGGATCAAGAGAAAGATGAATGCAGCAATGTAAAAAGACATAATTGATGAAAACCTGCTCCAGAGCGTCCTGAACCTCAGACGGAGGCGAAGATTCTTCTTCCAACAGGACAACGACCCTAAGCACACAGCCAAGATAACAAAGGAGTGGCTATGGGACAACTCTGTGAATGTCATCGAGTGGCCCAGCCAGACTTGAACCTGATTGAACATCTCTGGAGAAATCTGAAAACCGACGCTCCCCATCAAACCTGATGGAGCTTGAGAGGTCCTACAAAGAAGAATGGGAGAAACTGCTCAATTAATATGTTTGCCAAGCTTGTAGCATTATACTCAAAAAGACTTGAGGCTGTAATTGGTGCCAAAGGTGCTTCAACAAAATATTGAGCAAAGGCTGTGAATACTTGTGTATACTTTTTTTTTTTTTTTTTTTTATACATTTGCAAAGATTTCAAACAAACTTCTTTCTCGTTGTCATTATGGGGTATTGTTTGTAGAATTTTGAGAAATAATTAATTAATAAGGCTGTAACATAACAGAATGTGGAAAAAGTAAAGCGCTGTGAATTCATATATACTTTTCAGGTGCACTGTATATCCTAGTGAAACCACTTGAGAAATGAAAAAAAAAAGTAGGGTGGGACAGGACTTGCTTTCATCCTTTGTGAATTGATTGGATCATTGAAGGTTGGGCATTGCAAACTAAACCGAAGCAGAATAAAATGCCATTTTAGAGCCAGTTGTGAAGGATATTTAGTCCCACCCTCCGCTGAGACACACACCATGAAGAGAACAGATGTCATTGTGATGGGTTAAAATTTTTGATTAAAGGTTATGAATGCACATTAATTAAAAAAATATATATATGGATAATTTATAATAAACACTGCAACATTCTGTAAAAAATGTACTTTTTGTTTTAGGGTCTCTTACAATAGGTTTACATGCATCAAGGGTAAAAACAAAACAAAAAAACATTCATTTTCTCATAATAAACATTGAACATCACTTCTTTTCTCAGGATTCAGTCTCTCTACTTTGCTTTTACAGATGGCCCAGTCTGTTGTGATTGGTCTATCACTTAAAGCGCTGTCAGAAACTAAACGACCATTACCATATCTAAATTTCAGCTCTGGAAACTTCCTCAGCACTTGTATACACGGTGATATGAACCGTAACAATGGCGTCTTTTTTTTTTGTATCAGGCAGCCAAAGAAGACCATAGGCTGGCATTATGCAAATTTGTTACAAACCTATGTACAGGTGCTGGTCATATAATTAGAATATCATCAAAGTTGAGTTCACTAATACCATTCAAAAAGTGAAACTTGTATATTATATTCATTCATTACACACAGACTGATATATTTCAAATGTTTATTTCTTTTCATTTTGATGATTATAACTGACAACTAAGGAAAATCCCAAATTCAGTATCTCAGAAAATTTGAATACAAAAGACCAATACAAAGAAAGGATTTTTAGAAATCTTGGCCAACTGAAAAGTATGAGCATGTACAGCACTCAATACTTAGTTGGGGCTCCTTTTGCCTGAATTACTGCAGCAATGCGGTGTGGCATGGAGTCGATCAGTCTGTGGCACTGCTCAGGTGTTATGAGAGCCCAGGTTGCTCTGATAGTGGCCTTCAGCTCTTCTGCATTGTTGGGTCTGGCATATCGCATCTTCCTCTTCACAATACCCCATAGATTTTCTATGGGGTTAAGGTCAGGCGAGTTTGCTGGCCAATTAAGAACAGGGATACCATGGTCCTTAAACAAGGTACTGGTTGCTTTTGTGTCTTGCCCTCCTTGTGCAAGGTGTCAGTGGTCATCTTTTGGACAACTGTCAAGTCAGCAGTCTTCCCCATGGTTGTGTAGCCTACATAACTAGACTGAGAGACCATTTAAAGGCCTTTGCAGGTGTTTTGAGTTAATTAGCTGATTAGAGTGTGGCACCAGGTGTCTTCAATATATTGAATCTTTTCTCAATATTCTAATTTTCTGAGATACTGAATTTGGGATTTTCCTTAGTTGTCAGTTATAATCATCAAAATGAAAAGAAATAAACATTTGAAATATATCAGTCTGTGTGTAATGAATGAATATAATATACAAGTTTCACTTTTTGAATGGAATTAGTGAAATCAACTTTTTGATGATATTCTAATTCTATGACCAGCACCTGTAGGTTCGAACAGGAAGTGAGACTGGAATTACTGACAACTCTTTTCAGGCAGTTCAGAGTCAATTCTTTCTCTTGGGACACAATAACTGCTTTTTGATTTTTGAAACTTTGCAGAGCTTTTACATTCACAAGCAGCTATATTACACACTGCATCAAAGGTAATTTCTGAAAAAGCATAATAGGGGCACTTTAATCAAATGAGTCATGGTGTATTTTGTTTCTTCTAGCTCACCAGGCATAAGACATCACGCGACCGAATTCTACCTGAGTCCGGAGCGTTCCTGCGTACCCAGCAGTCCTACGTGGTTTACAACCACCTCGCTGAGTGACGAGGCTTTGGACAGCATGCTCACACGCATCCTTACTGTCAGAGAGCTGCACATGGAGATGGACAAAACACCCAATGAGACCGATTCAGACAGTGACTCTGACTTCAGACCACTTTAATACAGCACAACTGAGAAGACCTGAACACATTCTCTGGGCTATTGACTTTAGTTCTGAATGCTGGAAAGTAAGCGGTTTGTCATTGTGCATCCTTGTAAGTACAAGAAGATTGTAAGTGGAAAACATGCAGTTAAACCCCAGTGCGATTGTTATGAATCACCGCCTTTGTATTATATTTAAACACTAAAGACATCATTCCAAAAATAGGTTTTTGAAGTTGTTCATGGCAAACCATGTTGGTCCATATAGATTGGAATGTTCCTTAAGTTGGCTGTGGAAAACTCTAGATATTGTTTTTGTATTAAAAAAAAATTAAACATTCTGTAAGCCTTTCACCTTTATTTTCTTGAGAGATACAGAAACCAACTCTTTTCACTTGCATTTTGCATATTAACACATGGTGCATACATACACAAACTAAACTTGATTCACTTGTTCCACTCTCAGATTGTCAAGCACATAAATTATATAAATGTAAGAGAAGTTTTATTTGTCTCAGCGCCCTGCTAGTGATTTTAGAAGTCATTTTATTTACTTATAACTATAACTGCACAGTTTCTCATGTGACCATGTTTAGAAAAATGCAGCTTTGTGTGATCGTGCAATGCAATGACCATGAGAAAAAAGACCTATTTTTAATAACGGTTTCTTGCAAATAATTGCAAAGCAAATATATCCAGGTGAAAAATATTTCCTACATTTTGGTGAATTACAAGTGCATGAAAGAATAAATTTTTTGTAGGCTAAAAATTGGCCATGAATTAAATGAAACGCCTTTCCTGCAATGGTACCTCAGCTGTGTGCTAAAGTGTGTCAATTAGAGATGGTGAGCTTTGCATTTGAATCGAAGATCATTTCAGTTCTTAGGAAACATCCAGGAAAAAAATTATTTGGATTGAAAGAATGACTTTGGTGAAGATTGGATCAAATTTGTAATAAGAGCAGTGAACTATTTTCAAAATCCAAGATGGCCTATTCTGACTTCACTGAACTTTGCATGAGGCAAGAAGGTCTCAAGGCCTCAACCTACAAGCAGAAGCGGGTTTGAATAAGGGTGTTTGCACGCTTGGGTCCTCTTTAAAAGAACCAAACTACTTTAAGTGGACCAAGAGGTGAACCAAGTGAAAAAGGACCCAGTTCTTTGTTCACACTGTCCCTGAACCTGAAAAAGGACTCAGATCCTTTTTTTGGTCCACTTTAGTAGGAATGTGGTCTCAGACCCCTTTGTGTTCATACTGTTGCTTTCTGGATCTAGGCCAGTTCAGTGTTTGATGGCTGACCATATGGCCTTCAACATTTGATCCCATTCACTTACAATGTTTATGCCTCAGTAACCAAGATATTTGTTTGTAAAGATTTTTTTTTTAAATGACATTGCCACAAGTGCTGTTAAATTAAGTTGTTTATCTTTTTACACAAAAATATATATTTTTTGCAATACTACATATTCTTGCACTAGCTATATCACACATCCACCTCCAATAACATTTATTTTGAATTGTTTCCTTGATTCATGTTTATTTTATTGCAGAAGGCAATGATAACATCAGCATACAAAAAATAAACAATACAATATAATAAAAGAAAGATGCAAATTAAATACACTGCTTTAAAATTTCCAGGTAGAGTAGAAGTATGCCTCATTCATGTAAGAAATGGAATAAAAAAATAAAACTGCATATTTTTTCACTGTATGACGTACTCACTGATTCTTATATTAGGCTAGTAATGCAAATGTTTACATTCACTTAAGACAAAACCACCTGTTTATGTGAAACTTATGTGTTTTTGACACTTTAAAATGAATGCAATAAGACGCTAAAGATTCCGTTCAGTACACGCGCTGTGACAGCTGGCTTCTGCGCATGCGCTTTAGGTGTGTGCGCTCAAAACCGTTTTAAACTGGCAAGGCGCGCAGCCGCGTCTCAGTTCGGAAGCGGTTGAAATCGCAATAAACAAGTGTTTATTTAACAAGTTGTGAACGAATAATTTGTAAAGATTTGCCAGAAGAAGCAGCCATGATGAACAGCCGATTTGTACGGAGGCATCTGATGACCAAACTACATTGGAATTCGCGAACTGTTTTTAGCGAACCGTACCCAGACTACCTCCCGAGGCTCGGTTCGCTTTAAATGGGTCTGAGATCGTTTGGAGTGTTCACATATGGGCCAAAAATCACGCGAACCGCGCTCAGACCCCTGAAAAGGACCAAGTGTGAAAACAAGAGACCGCAAAGCTGTCTACTCAGTCCTGTCCAATCACAACTGTGGGGTGACTCCCAACCAGAAGAAAAAATTAGGTCAGAACAAAAGCAACTGGAGTTTATGTGCCCCTAAATAGATAGACATACAAATTTTCTGAATAATCCAATGCCATACATTGCTTTCCATGGCCACTATATTTGTCTGGAGGATCTGGTCTCGCATATTCTTCTGTATAATTGACTGCAGAATCCATCAGACCAGCTATTAAGACCCTCACTGTGCTCTGGTGTGGTGATAACACAGTCCTCTCCCATGTAGTAATTTCCTTGAGGTCCTTTCCAGTTATCTGGTTCAGTTTTAATCCAGTTCCTGAAAGAAATTATACTTTTCAGTGAGCACCTTCTCAACACCTGTCAAAAGGGCCAAATATATGAAGTTTAGATTTAAAGAACTGTAAATGAAGCATTTTGAGTGCAAAGATTTCAAATACCCAATACTAAGTTCTGTGTTGTCTACCCATAGCCATTGACTCTCTTTCTTCTCATCTGTCAGGCCAATCCAGAACCGCTTTCTATATTTTGTTTTTAGAATGCTTATCAGGAACTCCTTCAAGGGCAAAGTGTTGGCTTGTTATTTACATTTATAAAGTCAATCACACATTTTTTCATGAGTGTACAGACTAACCTGTTCGTCTCTGCTGTTTATGATCACCAGATGACCGCCATCTGAGATACAGGCATCTCGACTCTGTGTCCAGTCCATTATGTTTGAGGAGAAGTAGTAACATTTTCCCGCATGATACTCCCAATCCTTAGGACACGCTTGAAGTTTATAGCATTTGAGATGGGTTATCAATTTGTTTCCTCTTTCATGGCGATGAATGTTGTGATGGTAATAATCACTTACCACTGTCATTCAGAGCCCTGGACAGATTTTGTTGCCGGTGATACATGTCTTGAAGTACCGCTGAAAATTCTGTATGAAATTGATGAAACATAGTCCCAGTTTACAAAAATATGTTCTAAGAACATTTTTCTAATGTTCCCATTAAAACGTTATTTTTGAATGTTCTCTGAACATTTTAAAATGCTTTAAAAACATTTATTGGTTATGCAAATATTACAGAAAATCAAGTTGTTAATGTTGTTTATATGTCTATGTGGTGTTTTTAATATGCTTTCAGACAAACCATGTGCAAATTCATAAGTCAACACCATTGTTGAGTATTTTCTCTTTAAAACTGCAGTGAACCAAAGACAGTCTCAAAAACGCAGTTTGAAATCGCTGGTGTTTCTGACGTCACAAACTACCGTGTAACCAATCACGTCAACGTGCCGGCGGCCTTTAGCATATCATTAACTATTCTCTGAAGCAGTGGGAGTCTCAAGAGAAGCCAGGTTATCCCGGTATATTTTTCTGTTGTTATGAAAAACCGGGTACATTAAGCAATATAGCGGGTGAATTATGTATATGATGTATATTACGGTTAATGTGATTGTGAACTATATGCCTTTCTCGTTTTAAGTTGTTCAAAGCATTTCTAAGGATACTGACTGATAGGCTACTGAAGGCAGACTGAGATGGCAAACAGGAACATGGTTTGTGTAACATTAGCAACACATTATTAGCTGTTTAATAATGTATTCAAGCAAAATGATAATCATATTAATTACCGTTATTTGTGTTATGTGTTTTTTTTCATAGGAAAAAAAGTTTAAATATGTCATTTTGGTGATCAAAGGAATAAAATGATTGACTAGAGGGGGACTTTAAGGGAACATTTTGCAAACATATTGGGAACATTATGGAACCATTAGGTGAATATCCAACTAATGTTTCAGGCAAAAGGTTCCATGAACGATGTATAAATGTTTTTGTGCTAACTTTGTGAGAACATTATTAAAGACCAGATAACTTCGAATGAATGTTACTGGAAGAACATTTGTTCAGAACTTTGAGAAACCTTGCCACAACATTGGCTAAAGTTCTGAGAACGTTCCCTGTTGGCTGTGATGTTTATAGTTAATGCATGACTTTATTGGACAGTTTTAAACTCTGTGTAATTTAAGAGTTTACCTGTAAAGTTCTCATTCAGTGCAGAGTGGAGCTGCTGAAGATCTTTAAGCCTTTTCTCTGTATGTACATCTAAAAAAGTTATAGTTAGATGCAACCAAAATAGTGTAGATAGAAGCTTGTTTCTGCCACAGAATAAAAAATAAAAAAGGTTTTGTATAAGGATAAATAAAATTGCGATTTTTTTCTCTCACAATTACGCTAAACCTTACATCTCACTTACATGGAAAAAAGTCAGAATTGGGGGATATATAGTCAGATTATATAGCAATTGTGAGTTTCTCAATAAAAAATAAAAAAAAATCTAAATTGCAAAATGCGTACTATGGAGCACCTAAAGGGACATGGTGGTGTGAAAAAATATATATCAATGCTTTTGCATCCTCGCCCAAATGTTTGCGTTCCCCCGGGAAACTTAGGGGCTCCATACGCTCGCAATTGCATGGGAAAAACTGGCTTCCATAATATTGTGCATTAAAATTTACGGTACAGTGGGGCTAAAGGCAGACTGGGGAAAAGGTTTTAAACCACTAGATAGCACAAAAAAATTCAAAAGCACTTTTCTTAACAACTGCTTTTGATGCACATGGAAATTGCAAAAGCACATTTTTCTTAAGGTGTGCCTTTAGCCCTGTTGTACCCTACATATACGTACATTGGTAGCTGAGTGCGATCAGTCCACCCGTGAGGAGAGCAGTCAGAGCAGTCAGAATGCACAGAGCCGTTAGTAACGGTCGAACACAGTCACCACACGGTTTGGTCTTTTGTGAAGCTTGAGAAGAATCACCTACAAGAATTGATATGAGAGCGTGTTTTAATATGCTAAATCACAATTAAAGGTTTTAATCAAGCATATACAAATAAAACAGTTTGAACAAGCACAAGGATCAGTACATTGTGACTTGTGGTCAATATGAAGACTTCAGATGCAAAAACCTGATGTTCATCTGACATTTTTCTTTTAAATGAGCATTTTTATCAGGCTCTTATCTAAGTTTAGGTTCAGTAAATTTCACTTTAATCCTCAAGGGGGGGTCAAGACTTTTCCTTAGTTAAAAAAACATGGTTCCCTTCATCTCAGTTGCTTAAAATTTTGTGACTTTTTCTACATTATATACACTATATTGCCAAAAGTTTTGGGACGCCTGCCTTAACATGCACATGAACTTTAATGACATCCCATTTTTAATTCGCAGGGTTTAATATGGAGTTGGCCCACCCTTTGCAGCTATAACAGCTTCAACTCTTCTGGGAAGGCTTTCCACAAGGTTTAGGAGTGTGTTTATGGGAATTTTTTACCATTCTTCTAGAAGCGCATTTGTGAGGTCAGGCACTGATGTTGGACGAGAAGGCCTGGCTCGCAGTCTCCGCTCTAATTCATCCCAAAGGTGTTCTATCAGGTTGAGGTCAGGACTCTGTGCAGGCCAGTCAAGTTCCACACCAAACTCACTCATCCATGTCTTTATGAACCTTGCTTTGTGCACTGGTGCACAGTCATGTTGGAACAGGAAGGGGCCATCCCCAAACTGTTCCCACAAAGTTGGGAGCATGAAATTGTCCAAAATGTCTTGGTATGCTGAAGCATTAAGAGTTCCTTTCACTGGAACTAAGGGGCCAAGCCCAACCCCTGAAAAACAACCCCACACCATAATCCCCCCTCCACCAAACTTTACACTTGGCACAATGCAGTCAGGCAAGTACCGTTCTCCTGGCAACCGCCAAACCCAGACTCGTCCATCGGATTGCCAGACAGAGAAGCGCGATTGTTCACTCCAGAGAACACGTCTCCACTGCTCTAGTGTCCAGTGGTGGCATGCTTTACACCACTGCATCCGACGCTTTTGCATTGCACTTGGTGATGTAAGGCTTGGATGCAGCTGCTCGGCCATGGAAACCCATTCCATGAAGCTCTCTACGCACTGTTCTTGAGCTAATCTGAAGGCCACACGAAGTTTGAAGGTCTGAAGCTATTGACTCTGCAGAAAGTTGCCGACTTCTGCTCATTGTGCGCCTCTGCATGCGCTGACCCCACTCTGTGATTTTACATGGCCTACCACTTAGTGGCTGAGTTGGTGTTACCCCCAATTGCTTCCTCTTTGTTATAATACCACTAACAGTTGACGTGGAATATTTAGTAGTGAAGAAATTTCATGAATGGATTTATTGCACAGGTGGCAACCTATCACGGTACCACACTTGAATTCACTGAGCTCCTGAGAGCAACCCATTCTTTCACAAATGTTTGTAGAAGCGTCTGCATGCCTAGTGCTTGATTTTATACACCTGTGGCCATAGAAGGGATTGGAACACCTGAAATCAATGATTTGGAGGGGTGTCCCAACACTTTTGTCAATATAGTGTATCTATACACACAAAAAACTGTGCTTGATTTGGTTGTTCTAAAGGTATGTAAAAAAAAAAAAAAAAAGTCACCGTTCTTGCTGTTTGAAAATGAATGGGAAAAGTGCGGCAAAAAAGTGTTTTTTATTGTTAATTTGTCAAAAAAAAAACAATCAATAAATCCAGCGTAAGTCAGATTTTTTTTATACATAATTGAAGGCCTGGTACTAGAGCATAAATGCAATGTGGAATGAAAAATGATTACTGAGGTGTGTGTTCATTCTTCACTTTTTTGTTGTTGCCTTTTTATAATTAATTTCTTATTCTAAAGTTAATTATTTCTACACATTTGGATTATTAAAATAAATATTAAATGATTACAGTCAAGTCTTGTCTTTGGCAACTTATGTTGTATTATTGCAAAATCAAGATACTTCAAGACCTCAAACAACAACAAAAAAATTCTAAACTTTGACGAAAATACTGATTTAATGTATTTTATACTGTTTAAATATACATATTCTCAAAATATACGTCACAAAGGCTGTTATAACCAATATTATCTGCCTGCAATACCGGAGGCTGCACTTTTAGGACTGCCGCAGTTTCAGGACTGCATTTCTAGGACCCTAGTTTTTTGTGAGAGTGCCATCTAGCCAACTGTACTCTAACAGAGGAGACCTGATTCAAACTTATTTTTAACATAAAAGCAGGCACGCCCATTTTAAACTTAATTACTTAAAGTAGTTTAAATATTTCAACAGGGTTACAAGGGCTAGTGGTTGGTTAGGACAATATATCAATTAAACGTAATCAATTAAACAACTAAATCATTGCTAGAGTAGAAGTGTGGTCCTAGAATTAAATGCAGCCTCGGTTATAACAGCAGTTAGCAAGAGCCAGAAAAATGAATGGATCTCTATGGGGCCTCTGCTGGATGTATATGGTAATTACACTGTTTTTTAAAACTAAATTTTCCAGAAACAACTTATTTAAATTTGATCACCATTAGGGTTTTTTTTTCTTCATAAAAATGTAATATTTCATATGCATGCTATTGGTGTAGTAGGAATCTTGCAGTAAATGGGTATAAACGTAGATGAGAAGTAAACGGGAAAAAATATATAATTAGTATTAATAAAATTGCTCTATAAATGTTTGGGGTCATATCGACCCACAAACACCCAGACTGGAAACAAATACAGTGTGAGGGTTATTTGCAATTAAACGTGTATTAGTCAGTTACTGAAATGCATTATTTTCAAAAATGTCACAGATAATAGTTAAATTAAAAGAAAAATTTTAAAGAAAAATGTCAGACGGTTATTGCATCTGAAGTCTTCATGTTTTTTTGTTTTTTGTACTGATGCTACCATGATTTCATAAGAACATCAACATCCTGCCATGGACTTCCCAGTTTAATGTCACGTTACTTGAGTTATGTTTAATTTACATTAACTGTGTTTAAACTTAAACATGATTCATGATGAGCCTGATGCGTCTCTAAAATCAAATATCTTAATTTTACTGATTTTACAATTGAACTGTTTTCATACTCACTCTTCGATTGCAACAGGAGCATTTACAAAAAGGCATGCAGTTATGTAAGAATGTACAAAAACTCGTACTGAACACTCACCTAATTGACACTCTTCTGGATCATTACTGTCAACTTTATTTCTCTTCACAAATACGACCTCCGAGTAGACAACGTCCACAGACATTTTACTCAGCCTTTGATTCAGAAAGGATGCTTCTCGATGACTGTTTTAGCAAATTATGAGAAGTTAATGAAAAGAGGAACTTAATGTTTTTATCTTGTGAAGAATCTGATGTCATATTATCTTATGAAATATTATAAGACTGCATTGGTACACATAGGGCGACATGTTCTGCACGGAAGGACCTCTCTGAATAGTTTTAGTTTTAGCCTAATATCTTATGTTTAAAGTTAGGCCTAACAGAACTTGGATATTATTCATTCATTCATTCACTACAAATGTATACGAACACTTATAATTTCAATGAAATAAAATAAGAAAGGAATTAGATTAAAATTGGTTACTTTTTATTTTATTTTTTTTACAGTTCTCTTAAATGGTCATGTGGCATTTGACAAATTCATTTTAACAGTAGTCAAGTCAAGTTTATTTTCAGGAATACATGGCCTCTCGGCCCATAGTTCCAGTGAATCACAATAGCATGAAAGATACTCTTTTCTTCATTTCATGGTGTATATACAGTGCCAATCTCCAAGCAGGCTACTCCGAATCACAAACATATGACACATCATACAGACATCACCAACAAGAATGAGATCACTCAAATATTTCTTACACAGATCCTCATACAAAGAACAATCATACAAAAAAATTTATCATCTTCTATCACAGAATAATTCAAGGATAACTTACAATAATGCCAAATTCTCTCATCCACTGGTGTTACTCCATCTACCTGTTTCTATAGCCAAATGACCTGAGCATCTGAACAGGAACAATGATCATACCAGCTGTCTGTTATATACAGATGCAATGTAGCTCTCTTGTACAATCAGGTACTTGCACTGTGAATATATATTCAACTTCTTATTTTCTAGAACTAATGTGTACCATGCATCATGTGCTTTTTCTCTCAATCGCTGATTCAGAATAGATGTAAAAGTACTTATATCACCAACACTTTGCGCCTCCCAGACACTAGAAAAACCATAAAAGAGCAACAAAACTCTAATACAGGAGACCCATGTTTTTCTACCTACTTCATCTAACTTTTACAGCATGTTATAACATTTTCTTGGATAACAATGATTGCAGAGTGGTTAGGAGAGGTGGAGGTGTTGCTGCTCTTTTTAAAGATGTCTATCAATGCAAGCAAGTCTATCACCACATTTGGTGATTATTTGTCTCTCGAATATCTGGGTATTGTGTTAAAAGGTGCTCCACACATCCTGCTTATCATTATTTACAAGCCTCCGAAATACTCTCCAGCCTTTGAGGACTTTACAGAGCTGTTATCAACAATTTCCTCAGAGTTTGACTGTTTTGCTATTGCTGGGGATTGTAACATTCACATAGACGCTGAATCCAGTACAACAAAAGAGCTCATGACTGTTCTTAACACTTTTGATTTGACACAGCATGTTCATGGACCCACACACAATCGTTGACACACTCTAGATTTACTTATCAGTAAGGGTCTAAACATTTCATCGATTGTTATTAAGGATGTGGCACTGTCTGATCATTTCTGTATTTTCTTTGATATATCAATCTCTCCTGCCATTGAAGCTTGATCTGTTCCTGTCAAAAAGAGATGCTTAAATGAGAACACTAATGTGCTGTTTATGAAGGCTATATCTCTAACACCAAGCATATCTGCAGACTGTTGATTTTCTCCTTGACTCTTTTAACTCAAAAGTTAAGAGTGTAATTGATGATATTGCTCCTCTGAAAGTCAGGAAAAAGAGTGGCAAACAAAAAGCACCTTGGAGAAACTCAACAGCAGTGCAAATAATGAAAAGACAATGCAGGAAATCTGAACGCATGTGGCGGAAGACAAAACTTGTAGTCCATTATAACATCTATAAAGACAGCCTTCATGCTTTCAATGTGGAACTAGGCAAAGCTAGACAGACCTTCTTCTCAAATATTATAAACAGAAACATAAACAACATGCGCACTCTTTTTGCTACTGTAGAGAGACTAACAAACCCCCCGAGTCACATTCCTAGTGAAATGCTCTCAGACAGCAAATGCAGTGAGTTTGCTCCTTCTTCTCCGAGAAAATCAATAATATCAGAAAGGCGATCAGCACATCCTTGAGTTGCTCTGGGGTCAGACAGATCAGACCACAACCTCAGAAAGTTACTATGTCTGATTTCGAAGCAATTGATGGTAAAATTTTAGAAGAAATGGTACAGCACCTTAACACATCAACCTGCACCCTTGACACACTCCCCACTTCTTTTTTCAAAAGTGTGTTTAACTGTTTAGAAGCAGATCTCCTAGAAGTGGTAAACTCCTCACTTCTTTATGGGACTTTTCCAAACTCCCTTAAAACCGCAGTAGTTAAGCCTCTTCTGAAAAAGAGAAATCTGGATAACTCCATATTGAGCAACTACAGACCAATCTCAAATCTCCCCTTCATAGGCAAGATAATTGAAAAAGTTGTTTTCAGTCAGCTGAACAAATTCTTAAGCTCAAACGGATACTTTGACCATTTTTTATCTGGTTTCCGACCGCATCACAGCACAGAGACAGCGCTCATAAAGATAATAAATGATATTCGCTTAAATACTGATACAGGCAAAACATCAATTCTGGTACTACTTGACCTCAGTGCTGCATTCAACACTGTTGACCACAACATACTTCTTGACAGGCTGGAAAACTGGGTCGGGCTTTCTGGGATGGTCCTCAAATGGTTCAGGTCATACTTAGCAGGGAGAGGTTATTATGTGAGTATAGGTGACCATAAGTCTGAGTGGACATCCATGACATGCGGAGTCCCACAAGGGTCAATTCTTGCACCACTCCTATTCAACCTATATATGCTGCCACTGAGCCAAATAATGAAAAATAACAAAATTGCTTACCACAGCTATGCTGACGACACCCAGATCTTCTTAGCACTATCACCTAATGACTATAGCCCCATTGACTCCCTGTGCAAATGCATTGATGAAGTTAACAACTGGATGTGCCAAAACTATCTTCAGTTAAACAAAGACAAAACTGAAATCACTACATTTGGAAACAAAGATGAAATTCTCAAGGTGAACGCATATCTTGAGGCTAAAGGTCTAAAAACAAAAAATCAAGTCAGGAATCTTGGTGTGATTTTGGAGTCAGACCTGAGTTTCAAATGTAATGTAAAATGTAAAAGCAATAACTAAATCAGCATACCATCATCTGAAAAATATCGCAAGAATTAGATGTTTTGTTTCCAGGCAAGACTTAGAGAAACTCGTTCATGCTTTCATCACCAGCAGGGTGGACTATTGTAATGGTCTTCTCACCGGCTCATACAGAACGCTGCTGCCAGGATTCTGAGCAGAACCAGAAAATATGACCATATCACACCAGTCCTCAGGCCTTTACACTGGCTTCCAGTTACATTTAGGATCGATTTTAAAGTACTATTACTTGTTTATAAATCACTCAATGACCTAGGACCTCAATACATTGCAGATATGCTGATTAAATACAAACCCAACAGATAACTCAGATCATCAGGATCAAGTCAGTTAGAAATACCAAGAGTTCACTCAAAGCAAGGAGAGTCTGCTTTTAGCTATTATGCCAGCCGCAGTTGGAACCAGCTTCCTGAACATATCAGATGTGCTCCAACAGTAGCCACATTCAAATCCAGACTCAAAACACATCTGTTTAGCTGTGCATTTACTGAATGAGCACTGTGCCACTGTACGTCCAAATGATTGCACCTTATCTTATCTATGCATCATCTTTTTACTCTTTTTACAACTGTTTTAGTTTACCTTTGTTCTTATCACCATTTTACTTTTGTTTTTTAAATTCTCTTTACAACTGTATAATTATCCTTGTTTTTATTTTTAATTCTTACATATGGTATTCTTATTTCTTATGCATATGTTATCACTTTTTTAATTCATTTCTATGTAAAGCACTTTGAATTACCATTGTGTATGAAATGTGCTATATAAATAAACTTGCCTTGCCTAGACATAGACACTAATTTTATCCAACACATGATGCATCTTTTCATATAGGTAATAGACGATACAAATCTACCCAGATCTCCCAAGACAGCTACATTGCACACATTTGTATTTAAATTTTTACAAAAAGATAACTGAACATTTTCAATACACTCTACCGGGTCAAAGCCCCATATTTCAGTTCCATAATACAATATGGGTGCATATGGTCAAACAAATACAAAGCTTGGTTATAGCTGATTTTGTACTTTCTAACAAACCTTAGTAAGGAAAGCATTGCTTTCCTACCTTGGCTTGCTAAATGTTGCCGGGCTTTCAACCATGACAATTTTGGTGTTAACCACATGCCTAGATATTTACAACAGTTAACCACTTCAATCTGCTGACCAGCAAAATACCATCTTTCATTTTTTATTCAAAGTGTCTCCTCTTCTAAAAACCATAACTTTTGTTTTACTCAGATTCACTCTCAAACTGTGAAGGTTACAGAATATTTCCAGCTGTTCAATTTCTTTCTGCAACCCTCCAATTGTATCTGATATATTAGCCATATCAACGTACAGCAGGGTCTGCACTTCATTTTAACAGTATAAATTATGGCTGCACGATAATGACAAAAATCATAATTGTTGATTATTCCCTTGAAATTGTAATTACAATTATCACAATTTACACTGAATGATGTTTTGAATAACTTCATGCCATTGTTTGAAGCAACTGCTTGCTATATTTTTTATGAAAATATAAAAAAATTCTTCCTGAAAAAGTATTGCTTTTCTATAGCATTAAGCCTCAAAAGTCAAATATACACTGACCTAAAGGATTATTAGGAACACCTGTTCAATTTCTCATTAATGCAATTATCTAATCAACCAATCACATGGCAGTTGCTTCAATGCATTTAGGGGTGTGGTCCTGGTCAAGACAATCTCCTGAACTCCAAACTGAATGTCAGAATGGGAAAGAAAGGTGATTTAAGCAATTTTGAGCGTGGCATGGTTGTTGGTGCCAGACGGGCCGGTCTGAGTATTTCACAATCTGCTCAGTTACTGGGATTTTCACGCACAACCATTCCTAGAGTTTACAAAGAATGGTGTGAAAAGGGAAAAACATCCAGTATGCGGCAGTCCTGTGGGCGAAAATACCTTGTTGATGCTAGAGGTCAGAGGAGAATGGGCCGACTGATTCAAGCTGATAGAAGAGCAACTTTGACTGAAATAACCACTCGTTACAACCGAGGTATGCAGCAAAGCATTTGTGAAGCCACAACACGCACAACCTTGAGGCGGATGGGCTACAACAGCAGAAGACCCTACCGGGTACCGCTCATCTCCACTACAAATAGGAAAAAGAGGCTACAATTTGCACGAGCTCACCAAAATTGGACAGTTGAAGACTGGAAAAATGTTGCCTGGTCTGATGAGTCTCGATTTCTGTTGAGACATTCAGATGGTAGAGTCAGAATTTGGCGTAAACAGAATGAGAACATGGATCCATCATGCCTTGTTACCACTGTGCAGGCTGGTGGTGGTGGTGGTGTAATGGTGTGGGGGATGTTTTCTTGGCACACTTTAGGCCCCTTAGTGCCAATTGGGCATCGTTTAAATGCCATGGCCTACCTGAGCATTGTTTCTGACCATGTCCATCCCTTTATGACCACCATGTACCCATCCTCTGATGGCTACTTCCAGCAGGATAATGCACCATGTCACAAAACTCGAATCATTTCAAATTGGTTTCTTGAACATGACAATGAGTTCACTGTACTAAAATGGCCCCCACAGTCACCAGATCTCAACCCAATAGAGCATCTTTGGGATGTGGTGGAACGGGAGCTTCGTGCCCTGGATGTGCATCCCACAAATCTCCATCAACTGCAAGATGCTATCCTATCAATATGGGCCAACATTTCTAAAGAATGCTTTCAGCACCTTGTTGAATCAATGCCACGTAGAATTAAGGCAGTTCTGAAGGCGAAAGGGGGTCAAACACAGTATTAGTATGGTGTTCCTAATAATCCTTTAGGTGAGTGTACATTGATTTGATTTCTGTAAATAAAAAAAGTAAAATATGCATGGTATTATAATGTTATGTAACTATGTAAGTACTATGTATGTAACTACTTACATAACTATGTAAGTGGGCTTTTTTTTTTGTAATTGCGCCTTTGAACGATTATATAAAAACTGTAATGACTGAATAAGTTAATTGAATAAAGATATTTAATTAGGCCTATATTTAAATCTACATTTCGATTAGGCTATTTTATTTTTTATTTAATACATGACATTTATTATTATACAATTATAATGAATAATTATAAATAATGACGAATTAGCTATGCAACTGCAACAAATAAAATGAGTATTTAAAAAGTGAGACTTTTATTTTGAAAAACCGTGTCTTGTTTTCTTCGGTCGCTGACTTCACCACACAAATGGACAGTTCAGTCGCTAATCCTTCTGTGTGGGACACACAAAAAGTGTATAAACACCACGAGCAACAAAATGTTGCCCAAACACGCGCAAAATACAGAGAGGGAAGACGCCTCAGAGCTGTTAAGGTCGGTTTATTTCATAAATTGTTTTAGCTTATGGTACCATGCAGCAATCAGTGTGCTTATATAACACACAGAGTCATCTCTCTAGGTTTTGAATCACAGCCAGTCAAAATAAAAGGCATATTTCCATGGCTGAATCGTTGATTTCAGGTGTACACCATCAACTTGGAGTCTCGGTTCCTGTTAGTTCAAGGAGTGCCCGCTATTGGAGTGATGGCAGAGCTGGTGCAGCTCTTTGCTCTCTATGGAGTGATCGAGGAGTACAGGGCACTTGATGAATACCCAGCAGAGCAGTTCACTGAAGTCTACTTGTTTAAATTCCAGAAGCTGACAAGTGCAAGGTAAAGACACACTAAAACATGTTCAAAGTGTGCTTGTGCCAGAGTGATACAGAGGAACATTCACTTTTAGTTCACCGGGTCATTCCATAAAATAAAGATTTCTGTCATATGCATGCTCACCAAGGCAAGGCAGCATTTGTTTGGTCAAACATACAGGGAAGATATTGGGAAATATAATTACAATTTAAAATGGCTTTTCTATTTTAATATATATTTTAAAATGCAATTTATTCCTGTGATGCAAAGCTGAATTTTCAGCATCATTACTCCAGTCTTCAGCGTCACATAATCCTTCAGAAATCATTCTAAAATGCTGATTTGCTGCTCAAGAAAAATTTCTTATAACTGTGGAATCTGATACAATTTTTCTTGATTCTTTGATGAATAGAAAGTTCAAAAGAACAGTGTTTTTTTTTTAAATGAAACCTTTTGTAACTAAAGTAACAAGTGGAAGTTTGTTTCCTCCACTGAATAAAAAAAAGGAAATTGTGTAATTTTTACATCACAATTCTGACTTTTTCCTGCAATTGCGAGTTTACATCTTGCAATTCTGAGAAAAAAGTCTGAGAAAAAAATTGTGAGATGAAAAGTCACAATAACCTTTTTTATTTTTTATTCTGTGGCAGAAACAATCTTCCAAAGTGAATAGCTTTATTTAAACTTGACTTTTTTTACTCAAGGTTGTGACACTTCAAGCTGATTAATATAAAGAGAATTTAATGCTGAAATTTGTACAAATATACAGTTTTAAATGTATTAGCTGTTTCTTTTACAAATAAGCAAAAATCTAAAAATAGTGTAACTCCATAAATATGGGATTATTTATTTATGCAGGCTTTTCATTGTCCTTTTTTTAATACACATGTTCATGAAGGACTCAAAAAGCGCTTATGATGAAATGACATGCATGTGTTACAATGTGTACATTTGCAGGGTAGCTAAACGGCATACTGATGAAAAGAGCTTCTTTGGGGGTCAGCTGCATGTCTGCTATGCCCCTGAGTATGAAACTGTGGAAGAGACGAGGCACAAGTTACAGGACAGGAGGAGATATGTTAACAGAGCAAGCCAAAACACAGGTATTTTTAATCTTGTCTCTTAATAGGTTACATCGGTAGAAAATCTTAATCTATCTGCGTGTTGTTTTTTCAGCAAAACACTATGATCAGCAACAGGAAGTAAGCACAGAGTCATCAAGCATGGACGCACGAGCAGCAGCAGCAGCACCTGAGATCCAGAAAGACGTTGTGAGCGCCAGAAGGGAGAATGTAAAGTCTGACTATTTGGGCTTTCCCATGCAGCCTTTGCCCCCAGCTGAGGATGTTTCTTATAGACTTCCTAATTTTACACAGCCATTACAATGGCAGTGGACCACTGAAACAACATTACCTACAGAGGATAAGATGGGCTCTCTGCATAATTCCATCCCTCCTGTCCCAGAAACTTCAAAACAGAGTGCATCATCCTCATCTTCAAGTGTTAATGAGAGAGATTTGAGTAAAAGGCAGATGAACCTGTCACCACCTGTTAGATTTATGCCAAGGACTACACATTTAGAAAGTAGAAAAAGAAAATTGGAGGAGACCGTGATCTTTTTGAATGAAACGGAGACTCTAATTGGCCCAAAATTACCAGAGCTGCCCAAGGTGGACATGGAGGATCATTCATTAAATGTAACCGCCAATATGATCCGTCAAACTATGACTAAGGTTAGTTTGTCTGTTTTATCCCTGCTGTAAATATTATTTAAAGAGTACATATTATGCCCTTTTACAAAGTCTTGGTTTTGGGGTCGACTAGAATAGGTTTTCATGCTTGAATGTTCAAAAAACATTTTTCACAATAGCCAGATTTCCATCCAAAAAATGTTTGCGGAAAAAGGTTTAGCGCATCAAAATGTTTACAGATATAGCTGATGGAAATGCCATTTTGTATATGTCGACACAATCTTTTCCCGTTTAACATTAGCGTATAAATTCTGTCGATACTTCAAATGTCGCGAAACACTTTTTGTCGAGGAAAAAGGGCTTTAACGCAAATAAATGTGGTGTCACACGACAGAATTGGCCTGTACAGCATCCGGCTTTGTGGCATTGCACCCGTTAAAGCAGCGTTTCTCTGTAGTTCAAAGGTGCATTAAATCTATTATATTCATATTATTAAATTGTATATTAAATTATTTTATTACTATTGGTACGAATAAGACGTGTTAATCATCCTTATTTTTGTAATTTTGTCTGCTTTTTACAAACTAATAAAAGTTCATCAGAAAAATAAGTTAACTGCACCTGAATATTGCTATCTATATAAAAAAAATACTTTTTGAATCTAAATATAACAAATTTTAGTCTTTATAACAAAGTACAAAACACATGACGCTTGTTAATAAAAATAATTTTATTATTTATGATTTTATTATTTATAAAAAAATTTAATTTTTTTTAATATTATATTTTAATATATAATAAAGTTTTGTTTAAAAATGGATGAGGAAAATATAGCGCCTTGAAAATCTCTGCATCAAAAATAGGGCGTCTGTCAAATGAAGGAAGACTGTTTCCAGTAATGCCAAAAAAGAAAGGTAAAATAAACATGTTATATCTGTATCTGAATAAATAAAATTAATGACATAAATTCACAATTTCATGGGCAGGATCTGGCTACTTGACAAATGAAAATCACAAGCCTGACACTTGTTAATAAAAATATTTTATAATTACAATTTACTAACAGGCTATGTAATATAATTTTATCTCAAACAAATTAGGAAAATAAAGTGGATTGAATCCAAAAAGCTCTGAACGAATTTTAGAATGAAGACGACAGCTCTATAGACCATTTAAAAAAGTTAAATATAGGCCTACACAAATAAAAAGTTTAGGTTACAGCTGCATCTGTCTCTGAGGGAAAAATGCGAGCAGCAATGTGATGTTTTTGATCGATTTAATGTTATTGAACTCTGAAACCAGAACGAATAACTCTAACTAAAAATTTTTTTTTTTTTTTTTTTTTTTTTTGGTTTGAATGATCTTAATACATGCGTTCTCGGCACGTCAAACCGCAACTGGCTTGACTGCATGTTCAAGGCATATTGTTGCGATATGACCGAACATTTTACTGTACCAATCTTTTTTTATGGATCCTAAAATTTTGCATATAGGACAAGCTGCTCATGGCCTTCGTCACAAAGGCAGTTTCATGCAGTCCTGTCAGACAAACTGCCCCACTTCGTCTTGATCATCTGATTAATATTTCCTAATTTAGTAATAGGCCTATTATTCGTGAAAATAGAATAATCTCATTACTCTGCATTTTACAAATATTTGAGATGCGAAAGATACAATATAATTTGCGATACACGCGAAATTATTTATGGAAACGACTTTTTAGCGATACAACAAAACAATGGTTTTTTTTAGGGATGACGTCATTACGCACACCATTTTATCTGTAAAATGCCAATTGGAAACAAACAACAATTTGCAATCTCAAATTTTGTCTGTATCTGTCAATATCAAAACAGCGCAAAAAGTGGATGGAAACTTGGCTATTGTTTCAGCTCCTCTCTTCCCAGTCTGTCAGTAACGCTCTGTTTAGTTCCTGTCTCTATGAATCCCCTCCTTCTGAAAAGCACAATGCTCCCTGAATGTGTTGTGATTCAAGCATGTCTGGGTTGAGAAGTGTCAAGCCCCTTACCATAACTGCGAGTTTCAACACACTACTAACTAACTCAACCAGGCCTACCACCTGTATTTAGCATATGCCTTGGGCGGGAATTATTTAAATGAGGAATATTGTGAAGTGTTCATTCACAGAAGAAAACTCAAGACTACAATGAAGGCGTTTCAGGGAGTTCAGAAACAGTGTCACTCCCGCTAGAGGGACTTTGTGAACATTTTGCAACATTTCCCATTTTAAGTATGTGCGTGCAGTTTTTGTGATTGTATATTGCAAATTTTTTTTTCTTTATTTTTTTTAGGTTGCATCTGTTCCAGAGGTCAAACCTGTACAAGTGAAGGCCACTATTGCAAAGCCACGCAGAAGAATTTAATAAGACAATCGTGGGCTTACATTAAACAACATTTTAGCTATTTATTTAATTTACAGCCACAAAAAAATTGACAAACCATTTTTTTATTATTTCATATAAAATTCATTGGTTCTTTTCAATGTGGTTCCTGGAATGCATGTTGCTCAAATGACCGTATTCTCTGCCAAAAAATGGGGGGGGGGGAAACATTTAAGAGCACGTCCTTTTAAAATTACAATATATTTTACATGCACAGATAGTTGCTTGTGATTTTTCTACCTTTGCATCTGGGAGGCAGTTGCCAAAAGCTTCTAGTAAAAGGTTTTCATCTATGACGGTCTTCTCAAAATCGTTATAAGAAACTCTCCCATCATGGTCATAATCCTGAAAAAAAAAGAAAGCGTCTTTTATACTTAATAATGATAAAATATTCAATATACATTTTCTCAGTCTGACACATAGTAGTACCATTTTTTTCAAGGCAATTTCCACAACATCCTTAATCCCCTCGTCGGGATCCTCTTCGGTGGGTTGCCTGATGAGGCTGTCTTTCAGCATTTGAATCATCTCCTCCCGTGAGATGTGTCCATCCCCATTCAGGTCGTATACATCAAAACAGACTAGGCATTATACATGGAATATTATGAACTTCATGTACATAATCTTATAAATTATAAAATATAAAGAACTCACATTTTATTTTTTCATCCAGCGTGCCTCGTAAAAAGACAGACAGACCTTCCACCCACTCCTTGACACTTACGTAGGTGTCATTGTCCTTGTCAAAGACACGAAAAACTGAATGCACAAGGGGTTAAAACAAAAATTTGCAAAACTGGTTAATATCCACTTTAAGGGTTAAACAAAAGAGAATCTTTTTTTTATATTAGTAGTATTTGATGAATAGGAAAATATTGAAAAGATTTAGCTATTATTATTATTGTCAGGTACTAAAATCCTTATATTTGTTAAACTGCAAATGAGATGTGTGTGTGTGTGTGTGTGTGTGTATATGTGTACACAAACACATACAGTACTGGTGAAAAGTTTGGACACATTACTGTTTTTATGTTTTTCAAAGAAGTCTCTTATGCTCATCAAGCCTGAATTTATTTGATAAAAAAACTGCAATATTGTGAAATATCATTACAATTTAAAATAATGTTATATTAAAATAGTTTTCTATTTTAATATGATTTAAAATATAATTTATTACTGTAATCAAAGCTTAATTTTCAGCATTATTACTCCAGTCTTCAGTGTCACATGATCCTTCAGAAATCATTCTGATATGCTGATTTGTGATCAATGTTGGAAACAGTGCTGCTTAGTATTTTTTTTGGAACCTGTGATACTTTTTTTCAGGATTCATTGATGAATAAAAAGTTTAAAAGAACAGCATTTATTAAAAATGTTAATCTCTTCAAACAATATAAGTATTTACTATCATCTTTTATCAATTTAATACATTCTTGCTGAGTAAAAGTATTAATTTCCTTCAAAAAAAAGGAAAGAAAAACAATTACTGACCCCAAACTTTTGAATGTTAGTGTTCACTGATAATAAGGCATAAAATTATGATGCTGATATTGTGTTGGTCCCTCTTTTGCTGCCAAAACAGCCCTGACCCATCGAGGCATGGACTCCACTAAACCCCTGAAGGTGTGCTGTGGTATCTGGCACCAAGATGTTAGCAGCAGATCCTTTAAGTCCTGTAAGTTGCGAGGTGGGGCCTCCATGGATCTGACTTGTTTGTTCAGCACATCCCACAGATGCTCGATTGGATTGAGATCTGGGGAATTTGGAGGCAAAGTCAACACCTCAAACTCGTTGTTGTGCTCCTCAAACCATTCCTGAACTATTTTTGCTTTGTGGCAGGGCGCATTATCCTGCTGAAAGAGGCCACAGCCACCAGGGAATACCGTTTCCATGAAAGGGTGTACATGGTCTGCAACAATGCTTAGGTAGGTGGTGCATGTCAAAGTAACATCCACATGGATGGCAGGACACAAGGTTTCCCAGCAGAACATTGCCCAAAACATCACACTGCCTCCGCCGGCTTGCCTTCTTCCCATAGTGCATCCTGGTGCCATGTGTTGGCCCTTGTCAAACTCGCTCAAATCCTTACACTTGCCCATTTTTCCTTCAACTTTGAGGACAAAATGTTCCCTTGCTGCCTAATATATCCCACCCACTAACAGGTGCCGTGATGAAGAGATAATCAGTGTTATTCACTTCACCTGTTGATGTCATAATGGAATGCCTGTATATTGTTACAATGTTGTTGTTTTTTTTTTTTTTTTTTACTTTTTATTCATCAAAGAATCCTGAAAAAGTATGACAGGTTATATATATATATATATATGTTTGTTTTTTGTGTGTGAGATAGATACAGTATACACATACATATGCATGTGTGTGTGTGTGTATGTATATATATATATATATACACATATATATATAATTTAAATATACTCTCACACACCACTATATACTATAACCTCCACTTTAGTATGCAACAGATACTACGGTCTATAATCGTCCTCATACAAATCAGAAACGTACCTCTATCCATCATCACATCTTCGGTCATCCCGAATGTGTTGTGCAGGATATTTCTGAACCTGACCCGGTCGAGTCCATGAGCCGCTCTTCTCTCCGCCAGCTCTCCCAGCAGAGCGTTGAACAGCCTTATTAGACACTCCGCCTCGGTTTTATCGACTACAACATGATCATTAAACAAGGTATTTATTGTAACTCTGACTTTATAGTGCAGGGCACATTCGGGTAACGTTAATGAACTAACAGCTGCTATCAAACGTTTTATTTGAATTGTATAATAAAGAATAATATTAACTGACATATAAGAAAAAGAAAAAAACAGCAGTAAGTTGATACCTACAATGTTTGACTTGCTTGCATAAAGTTTCAGCGAGGTTTTGAATGAGTTTTCTGTTCATTGCCGACATTTTCTGCAAGTTCTTACACGAGTGATGAGTCTTTCTTTAGATGTTGCTATAGAAACGTGTAATGGAGGCGGAGACATGTAGTGACGAGACCTGTAGGCGACATACGTGATGATACCTGGCTTAAAGAAATAGTTCATCCAAAAATTAAAATTAGCCCATGATTTACTCACCCTCAAGTCATCCTAGGTGTATATGACATTCTTCTTTCAGACGAATACAATCGGAGTTATTAAAAATTGCTCTGACTCTTCCAAGCATTATAATGGCTGATCTGTTTTGAAATCCATAAAAGTGCATCTATCCATCATAAAAGATATCCACACGGCTCCGGGGGGTTAATAAAGCTATGCTTTTGTGTAAGAAAAATATTCATATTTAAAACTTTAAAAACTAAAATAACTAGCTTACGGCAGACGGCCTACGCAAGTCAACTTATGGCAAAAGAATAACCCCTGACGCAATATATGATGCAGAATGTAGGAGTATCGCAAGCTTTGACGCCTCTCGCGTTTCAAACAAATAGGGCTGGGCAACAAACTCAAGCCCCTCTTCTCTTATATCGAAATCCTCCGGCATTTCTCTTTAAAGGGGTCATGAACTAGCTGTATTTATTTTTTTATACTGTTGTCTGAGGTCAACTTTTGACACTTGCGCGGTTTTTACATTCAATAATGAATAAGTAATAGGCTATTTTCTACCCTGGTTTTGAGCCTCTCTCATGTAACGCTTGGTTTTTATGGGCGTGCCGCACTGAAGACTTGGAAGTATATGCCCACTGCTATGATTGGATAAGCTTTGCATATTATAATGAGCTTCGGCTCCCCCTTGAGTACATGTGAGGAATTGTTTTGAAAGCGTGTGGGAAAACGGCAACCGGAATGATTCACCCACAGGGCTCGCAAAATGTCTTTATCAAACAAACACAATGATTTATCTGAAATGAAGGAACAAACGCGCAATGTCTTACCCATGTGAGCTATGTTATTTAACTATAACATACCATGCACAAATCGTGGCTACAGAATCAGGCGTTCGTCGTCTTCGATTAAGGCAGTGTTTCACCACACTCTGACATCACAGCGTGGCACATTCTGAGATCGAGCGTTTGCTGGGCCTGGTGTCAATAAAAGCTTTTCTTTGACTAACAAGGAAGTTTTCAGCTCCGAAACTTACAGGATATTCTTATATCACGATAAACTTTTATATATCAAAGGCTGAATGAAAAGTTGATTTCTCAATTCATGACCCCTTTAAAAATTCTCGTTTTAGACTTTTAATTCATGAACAGTGTTTTGTTTTGCTCTATCCTCTGCGCTTCTGCGTTCGTCAATACGTCATGCATCAAGCCAGGGGTTATTCTTTCGCCATAAATCGATGCTTACGGCCATCTATCGGAAGCTAGTTATTTTTGTTTGTTAAGTTTTAAATATGGATATTTTTCTCACACAAACGCATCGCTTCGCTTCAGAAGGCCTTTATTAATATACACCTACGATGACTTGAGGGTGAGTAAATCATGGGTTAATTTTCATTTTTGGGTGAACTAACCCTTTAACGCATCAGCATGAAGATCTAAAAGTATTGACAATGTTGTATACTTCATTATCCTGAACGGTAAATTCTTTATTCATAAATGTCGATTGGCTATATCTCCTTTCTTTGTAATGAACTTGCTCTTTTAATGAAGTCGCTTAAAGTTGTGAAAAACGCTATTCTTAGCGTATCTGAGGAGATATCAGTAAACAAAAATATAAGTAAATCAGTGGATTAAAGTGAATGAGAACAAGCAATCTCTCTTATAAGATTCATTTACAAACACGGATTGACTCATGAAAAAAATACCATGTATGTATGGATGGTTAAAAATACAAACACTTTTCCAAAAACAAAATCGTTTATTAAATGACAATGTAATTTTATTGCAATTCCATCCTTTTTTATTTCTCATTAATTCAGCTTGGATGTGGATTAATCTATTCCCTCAAGAGTAACAGTGGAGTTTGAAAGCCTCTTGCACTTTTAAGAGGTCACAGGGATTGTTTCCTTACAACACCAACCCTAAAAAAAGATAGAAATACAACTTATAATATGAGCAAACACTTTACATTGCATGAGTTTTTATTATATTTATAGGTTATTTTAAATCTATAATTCATCCACATTTATGCAACATGAAGTTTGTTTTACCGCTGCAGCACCCCCACTGGCCAGATGCTGTCTTGCAGCAGAACTTCTCAGCTGGGCAGTAGACATTTCCTTCACAATGAACAATCTCAGTCTCCGTCTGCCTTTCAAAAGCCTGTTTATTTCCATTCACAGGAATTATGTTAGTAAACACATAACCAGAAGTTCTAAAAATGGACCAGTGGACCATTTAAATGTTTACAGCTTAAATAAATATAACATAATATAACATATATATGACAAGGTACTTTACTAGTTGCATACAGTTTCTTTATGCAGTTGTATGACTGGTTGCTTTACTTCGGAGTCATATACACAAAGGAATGACATACCTGAGTTTTCTGGATAGCTTTGGAAGCTGGCAGGGGAGAAGATGGCAGTCTCAACCACCCCCTCAAACACTGGGTTGATGACAGATTGCAGTGATAACCATTAGGACAGCAATGAACTCCATCTCTGCAGCACTGACCCTGAGCAGGAAAAAACAAAGGTTAAACCTTAAAATGAATAGAGTATAAAACAGTTACACATTTTACTGTGATTCACTTACCATTCTGTACAAACAACAGGTCCACACTCCATAACGACTCCGACAGCATGTTGTTCCATCAGGACACACAGTAGAAGCATCACAGTGCACCACAGAGACAGAGACACTATCAGACTCTACTGGGCCTGAGAGATCCATCAGTGGCTCATCTGCAGCTACAAGAGCTGCCATGAGTAACATCAACACTGGAACCATCTGAAAATATGACATAAACATATTATTTGAAATAATATAATGTTACTGTATTTTTTAGGAATTATTGAAAAAAAATGTTTTGGAACTTTTTCCATCTGCTTTAACATTTGATATTACTGATAATGTGACATGGTCTAAAGTCAGTAATAGAGTGATTGACAGTGAGAATAAGAACATTTACCTTGATCATAGGCTGGGTCTCTTCTTTGTGCATTGTGTTTTGCTGCTGTCTGAGCTGTCTTGTGATGTTCTGACTGTATCTCTTATATACATATACACACGGCTCCTCCCACTGTACAAACTGGAAATTTGCTAGTCAAAATGTATGCATGAAATTAAAAACTGATGAACACTTTTTTTTTGGTTTTACTAATATCACCTGAAATAAAAGGAAATAATACCATATTATCAATTTAATAATAATTTTTGCAAAGTTTCATTTTCATATGAACTGTAAATACAGTAAAACCAAACTTTTGTTTTTGGTTCTTGAAAAAGAGATTCAAATATAGCCTTTTCATTCATATAATAAGAAAGCAATTAATACTGTTTCTTGAATCCTATACATATTAAACATATTTGCATTATAATTAGCCTACCCCCTGGTTGTATGTTTTCTGATTATACTTTGACTGTCTGTTTTGTTGAAGTTCAATTTAAAAAAAAAGATACATTGCTAAATTAAATGGCTAAATGTTTTTTCTGTAAGAGCATTTCAATTGTGGAATACCATACCATTTGAAAAAAAAAAAACAGTACTTCCTACAATATCTTTACTCGCCGTTTAAAGGCTTGGCTTTTGAACGGTCAGAAATGTAAATTTTTTGGGGGGGCATTTACCACAATCTCTGGTGGTCCCGGAGCATGCAGCACCACTATATGTATCTCCGAGGCGATTGGCACATGTCGGCAGTTTCTCCCAAGGTGGCGGCGTCCACAGCAGCTCCCTCTGTCATGGTTGCGGAAGATGTCCTTGAACTTTCTATCTGCCCTGTCATGGCCAAGGAGGCCGTCTCTGAACTTTCCGCGGCCTCTGTATACTCTGTTAAAACAACAGAGGCCATATCAGGCCGTATCTGAACTCTCTGGGCTCCCTGACTCAGATCCGCCAGCCTCACCATGGTCTTCAGCTCCACTGACTCTGCTTTGGTGGCCCCCTGCTCCGCCAGCTCCTGCTCCTCCCTGGCTAGCTGCTCTACCGACTCCACCTTGGTGCCCTGTGTTACTGTTGTAGGCCAGTAAGGGCTGTGCGTGTAAACCTCACTCCCCTGATCTGAAGAGGCACTCTAGCGACTGACACGCGAATCCCGCTCGGAGCGGATTGAGTAGGACCGGTTACATTTGGTGCCGTGACCAGGATGGGAGTGAGGTTTAGGGGGGTGAGTGTAACTGTCGTAGGCCAGTAAGAGCTGGTCGTGTAAACCTCACTCCCCTGATCTCAAGAGGTGTTCTAGCGACTGACACTAGAGACTGTGGTCTTTAGTGTCCTTGTTAGAGCGCCCACCTCCCACGCTAAAGACTAAGGTTCGAATCCCGCTCGGAGGGGGTTGAGTAGGACCGGTTACACCTGCTGTGCCAGGAGTTGCCTAGTGGAGAGGGGGGTTATGTTGCGGTTTCCCCTGTGTTTTGAATGTTCCGTTTTCTAGGACTTTTATTTTGAAGTGTATTTCCTGTTTCCATTGCTTCCAGTGTTCACTTTTTATGTTTAATTCCTGTTTTACTTTGGCTGTGTCCATAATCACCCCCTATACCCCTATGCGACAGCCATTTGTAGTGGTGTCCGAAACCATGGACGTTGGACGTTATTTAGTGCAATTGAGTTCAATCCCATAATGCACCGCAATAACGAGTGTACAACTGATGTACGCTCAACGGCTAGAGAATACCCATAATACACTGTGAGAGTCGTGGGCTGAATGAATTCCCACGTCTAAAATAATTATTAAACAGCATGCACAGCACTTCCAGTGCACTCAGTGTCTGAACTGACTCGTTTTCATTCACACCTTCAAGTGAACTGTATCAGTGGAGTCATGTAGGGAAGAGTGAATGAGGGTATAGGGGGTGATTTCAAACACAGCATTTGTTTCTATAGTTACCCTGGTTTGTTACCATGGTTATTAATTATACACACTGTTCCTTGTTATCCTGTGTATACACCCTTTCTAACTCAAAAATGTCTTTAATTGTTTCAAAAGTTATTGTTTGCAGCTTGAAAATGTTCAACCGTGTTTTATAACTGCCGGAAATGGTATGTAGGTCATTGTAACATGACAGGTTGTTTTACTGGTTGCATAGGTTTCTTTACTTTGCAAACAGACAAAAAGTTTTCTCTAGCTTTGGAGGCCAGCTGAGGAGAAGATTGCAATCTCAACCACCTCCCAGTTATGAGAGGATAACAAGTGTTCTGGTGTGACTGGAATGAAAATATATAAACAAATGCTTAGCAAGAGAAAATATGAAGGAAAACACAGAGAAGAGGGCAAATACTGTGCATAGAAAACATGTCTGTTAATATCTGTTTACATGGAAACTCTTCAGTGATCAGTTTGTAAGAAACTGAAGTTTATATGTGATTTATTTTATTAAACTGAAGTGTTTAAATCAAGACAACGACACAAGTTTTTAAAGTGTTTTACAATGTTGTGGCATAATTTTAAATAAATTTTTGCGCTTTTGCGAACAGTGATTAATAGTTGTTAATCTGAAGGGCGGGGTCGCATTTCCATTACCCTTGCACGAATTGAAAATACGCCCAATGGAAACACGTACATTTCACAAAAACTCCCATTTAATCGCAAAAAAGTTTTTATGCTCGCATGAGGTGGTTTTTCAGGCAATTTGAAAAAATAATATCTAGCAAAACTCCAATGGAAACCATTTTTTCACATTTAAAGGTCACCTGGCAAGATGGCACAGTATGTTTGGACAGAAGACGAGACAGACTTCTTTATTAAAATACAAAATAATTACAGGAATACTGGATTCTAAACAACAAATTTATCAAGACCTCGAATCAGATATGGGGGAGAATTGTGTACTTTAACCTCCCAGAAACACCTCATACGTGGGCGCTCCCAAGTATAAGGGCCTTTCTTTGCCATTAATGCTTGTATAACACGCCTACGTCTCCTTTAATTAAAAATAATGGCTAGTGCAATGACTGCGATATATACATAAACCTACCAACATCCGTCACCATGATTTCTGGAATGACTTATGACGCTATAGGGCCCAATATACATAGTTTATACATAGTTTCCATGACAGAGTTTAAGAACCTTTTCATTACTAGCCTACTAGGGCTGCCAGTTAGCTAAGTTTCAAATTATTATCCAACATGCAGCAAGTACAAACTATGCAAAAGCTCACTAGTTTTCATTACCTCCTTCAAGTGAACTATATTAGTGGACTAACGTAGGGAATGGTAAATGAGGGTAGCCTACGGGGCAATTTCAAACTCAGCCACCGAAAACGAGTGCATGAAGTCGGACAGCTGTTGAGTGTACATGTGGGATTGAATGAGTGCACTCAATAACGTCCACTATGGTTTTGGACACCACTACAAATGGCTGTCCCCTCAAATAATGCCATATTTTAATGATTATATTGAGCATTGTATTGCTTCTGACCCTCAAATAATGCACTATTTGAGGGTATAGGGGGCGATTTCGGATTCAGACAGTGTTTTCTCTTCTCTGCAGCTTCCCGTGGACTGCGAAAGCATTGTATTGCTTCTGACCCTCAAATTTGGTCACACAATTCAGTCATGCGTCCTCAGCGAGTCATTGAATCACTAGAAAATGTTTAAGCATCATAAACGTTTTATCAGTTGAACTCTTGCTCCAGTGGCATTATGTCAGTGGATCACCTTCCTAACAGACAGGCAGCAGCTAGCGAGACTGTGGAAACTCACATACAGGACTCTCACTATCACTGGTGCTCTTCAGGGCTATTACAGTAGGCTATTATTAAACGTATCCGAGGAGACTCCAGGAAACAATAATATAAATCAGTGGATTAAAGTGGAGAACAATTTATTCCCTTAAAATATTAATTCAAAAACAATGATTCACTCATGAACAAAATATCATGAATGGTTGGATGATTAAAAATACAAACACTTTTTTCAAAAACAAGTTTATTAAATGAAATTCTATACATTTTTAATTATGTTAATTCAGTTTGGATGTGGATAAATCTATTCCCTCAATAGTAACTTTGGAGTTTGAAAGCCTCTTGCACTTTGCCAGTCTTTGATGAGACGTTCATGCACAGGGTTGTTTCCTTACAACACCAACCCTAAAAAGACAGAAATACAAACTCAAAACTCAAAACTTTACATTGCACGAGTCTGTATTATAGGTTATATTAAATCTATAATTCATCCACATTTATTTCAGTTTGATGATTAGGCATGATTAATACAGCAACATGAAGTTTGTTTTACCGCTGCAGCACCCCCACTGGCCAGATGCTGTCTTGCAGCAGAACTTCTCGGCTGGGCAGTAGACATTTCCTTCACAATGAACTGTCTCAGTCTCCGTCTGCCTTTCATGAGCCTGTTCATTTCCATTCACAGGAATTATGTTAGTAAACACATAACCAGAAGTTGACTGCTAGAAAAATTTGTACAGCTCAAATGAATATAATATAACATAATATAATGAACTAAAGCTCATTTCTGCTTTTAAACCACCCAGAATTTATTGCCATATTGTTTATTTTAACAAACGAAGAGATAAATTAAAATGACTATTTATGATAAATCGAAAACATAGAATGTTTTTTGGTAACACTTTCTATGAAGCCTGTATTTATAATGCATTATAAGGGTATTGTCACATTTTGAGTTTGTTTTCATCCATGTTTAGATTTCTGTATCAGTTTTCCTACGGTTTTAGTTTCTAGTTTTAGTTGCTTCTAGTCTGTTAATTAGTTCTGTTCTCTCAGTTCAGTTCAGGTGTGTCTAGAATTCTCAATAGTTCCTTTATTTGCCCTGAGTATTTAAGTTCTTTGTTCTGTTCCGTCTGTTAACATCACGTTTACCGGTTGCTCTGTTCAGTTTCATAGTCAGGTGTGAAGAATGTTTTTTTTTCTTGTTCTTTTGTTTACTGCTGCACTTAGATCTTCTCTCACTATAATTTGCAAATGAATTGTGACAGGTATTCTTAATGCATTATAATACATGCATAATATCTTACAAACAACCTTATAATATGTTGTATTATCTGATAAATAATCATAACAGTTACAATACATTATATTTATCTATTTGTGGTTATAACTTTTAAGAGTACAATGCATTATAACACCATGACGCCTGCATTTATAATGCATCATAAGGGTATTCTTAATGCATTATTATGCATAATGCATTGTAAACAAACTTAAAATGTGTTGTATCATGTAATAATCATAACAACAGTAATAATACTTACCTATTTGTGGTTATAACTAAGATCATGACGATTTATATCAAACACTGAACATAATTTTATCCACTGAAGTTAATGGATTATATATCCCATAGTTTCATATCTTTTACTTTAGTCTCATATCTTGAGATTGTTTACTTCAGATCTGCACAGTATCTTATGAGGGGTCTTTTACTGCTTAAAGTAAAATGACAAAAGCAAAGTCTTCTTTTAAACATCTAAAACACTTTAAAACTTTAAAGTAACAATAGTTGTGTATTCCTTTAAACAGCCATGATATTTAATGAAGTGGTTATAAGACATTTCCCTAAGGAACACAGCGACTTTTTGGGACTTATTCACCGTATCCCCCAGAGTTAGATAAGTCCATACATACCATTTTTATCTCCGTGCGTGCCATAACTCTGTCTGACGCACCCACCGCTAGCCTAGCTTAGCACAAAGACTGGAGGTAAACGGCTCCAGCTAGCCTACTGCTCAATAAGTGACAAAATAACGTCAACATTTTCCTATATATATATATATATATGTTATGATGTGTATAATCATTGCGCCACTGTGTAATATCATTGCGCCACTGCACCCATGGTACAGCAGCAAAGTTCCTGGATTATTACGCAGGAATGAGAGTATAGTCCCTAGCCATATCGGTCTAGAAAATTGCAACTTTTCATTTTCCGTCGGTCTTAGTACACGATGTAACTATACATATCACAACATGTAAATAGGAAAATGTTGGCGTTATTTTGTCATTTATTGAGCAGTAGGCTAGATCGCGCCGTTTACCTCCAGTCTTTGTGCTAAGCTAGGCTAGCGGTGGGTGCGTCAGACAGAGTTATGGCATGCACAGAGATAAAAATGGTATGCATGGACTTATCTAACTCTGGGGGATACGGTGAATAAGCTAACGTCCCAAAACGTCGGCGTGTTCCTTTAAGTTGTATGGAAAAGGAACATCACATTCACAATGCAAATCATGTTTTATTCATAAAAACTGTAAAATTACAAGGTTTCACCAAATTATATAAGTAGGTAAGTATTATTACTGTTGTTATGATTATTCATGAGATGATATAAAGTTGTTTATAAGGCATTAAACATGTATTATAATTTATTAAGAATACCCTTATAATTCATTATAAATGCAGGCTTCATAGAAAGTGTTACCTTTTTGAACCCTAAAAATTGTTTCAAAAGTTATTGTTTGCAGCTTGAAAATGTTCAACCATGTTTTATAACTGCCGGAAATGGTTATTGGAAGTCATATGACATGGTCTGTAAAGATTGTCAAGTATGTAGGTCATTGTGTATATGACTGCAAAGCAACCTGTCATGTTACAGAGTACTGACATACCTGAGTTTTCTGGATAGATTTGGAGGCCGGATGGGGAGAAGATGGCAGTCTCAACCACCCCCTCAAACACTGGGTCGATGTCGAATCGCAGTGATAACCATGACGGCAGCAGTGAAGTCCATCTCTGCAGCACTGACCCTGAGCAGGAAAAAACTATGGTTAAACCTTAAACTTAATGGAGTATAAAACAGTTACACAGTTTACTGTGATTTACCATTGAGAACAGACAGCAGTACCACACGCCATAAGGACTCAGACAGCACGTTGATCCATCAGGACACATAGTAGTAGCATCACAGTGCACTGGGCTTGAGAGATCCATCAGTGGCTCATCTGCAGCTACAAGAGCTGCCATGAGTAACATGAGTAACACTGAAACCATCTGGAAATATGACATGAACATATTATAATGTAATATGTTACTGCATTTTTATTGGAGAAATGTTTTGGAACTTTTTCCATCTGCTTTATCATTTTATATTACTGGTCATGTGACATGGTCTAAAGTCAGTAATAGAGTGATTGACAGTGAGAATAAGAACATTTACCTTGACCATAGGCTGGGTCTCTTCTTTGTGCATTGTGTTTTGCTGCTGTCTTGTGACTGTACCTCACACAGCTCCTCCTACTGTAAAAACAGGAAATCCGTTTTCAGCAAACTTCATTTGGGGTCAAAAATACCCAGATAGCTTACATAAATAGCATATTATATGGAAGCCCGTTTCCTAAATAAAAAAACAAGAGTAATTGCGACTTTTTATCTCAGAATTCTGACTTTTTGTCCCTCACAATTGCGAGTTATAAAATCACAATTCTGAGATATAAACTTTTTTTTTTTTTTTAGATTTTAACTGTGACGATGACTGACAGGGCAGTTTAAACGGTGACAGGATGAACGTAACTAAGCGACCCTTACAGATGACGAAGTAGTATGTCCCAAAGATTGCATACTCTTCTGCTACACACTCAAAAGTATGTACATTTTCTTCACAAAAAGAGTACATACTTTTAGGTCGTAGTATAGGCTAAGTAGGCGAATTGACGCAGCAAAAAGTGTAGACATTATGTAAATAAGGGATTCATTTCGTAGTCAGCTTCACTTATTAATAACGGAACTTTGTGAGATCGCGTTCATTAAATGAGTAACAGCTTTTAGTGATTATAAAGAGAACGCTCTTGCGCGCAGTATGCATGCCATATATAAAGATATTAATAGGCCTATAATATAAGAAGAATTTGAATACAACTTTTGTTTTCCATTCTTGATAAGCGGCCACATACACGCTTCAATAGCCCATCCGCATATACATGCGGGATTCACTCTCGAAATTGTGATGACCGTGATAAGTATTTATGCATCGAAATCAGGATCATATAAAATGCCTGGCTGCATATCAATATCCATGGATCACTAGATCTTTGGTAAGATGTAAGGAACACTATATCGAGTCCAACCTTTAGTTTAAACTGATAACCGTTTGTTTTACTCGCGTTTTCTCCTATCAAATCCAGTCACGCAGCAGCTCTTCTCCTGTTGAGTGTTCCAGCGGGAAAGTGCCACCCTCTATAAGGTTTGTACAGTCGGCAAATAAATAAACACACAGTCTAGTAACTATATGTTAACATATAAGCTTAATTTATTATACATACGATGTTTTACAGTGTTTACCGCTCGTTTGTTGCGCAGTATGACGTATGAATGATTTAAGTTAGCCGTTTTAGCCGCGATGCTAACGAGTCTAATCGTGCTACAAGTCTAACTTAATGACATTTATTAGTCTTTTGTTGCATTTTATTAGTCATTCAGCGTTTTGTACAACTATGTTTTTGTTTGTGTGACATTTTAGCAGATAAGTGTCATCCAAAAATAAGTCTAAGATAACTGATAAATTGACTGTAAAAGTTATCCCACAAAGTGAGTTGCTATAATATTAGGGCTACAATCGATTGAACAGACTAAGCAGTTTAGGACTGTTATTTGTTTGGATTCGTAGTTAGCTTTTAAAAGTACACTCACCTAAAGGATTATTAGGAACACCATACTAATACTGTGTTTGACCCCCTTTCGCCTTCAGAACTGCCTTAATTCTATGTGGCATTGATTCAACAAGGTGCTGAAAGCATTCTTTAGAAATGTTGGCCCATATTGATAGGATAGCATCTTGCAGTTGATGGAGATTTGTGGGATGCACATCCAGGGCACGAAGCTCCCGTTCCACCACATCCCAAAGATGCTCTATTGGGTTGAGATCTGGTGACTGTGGGGGCCATTTTAGTACAGTGAACTCATTGTCATGTTCAAGAAACCAATTTGAAATGATTCGAGCTTTGTGACATGGTGCATTATCCTGCTGGAAGTAGCCATCAGAGGATGGGTACATGGTGGTCATAAAGGGATGGACATGGTCAGAAACAATGCTCAGGTAGGCCGTGGCATTTAAACGATGCCCAATTGGCACTAAGGGGCCTAAAGTGTGCCAAGAAAACATCCCCCACACCATTACACCACCACCACCAGCCTGCACAGTGGTAACAAGGCATGATGGATCCATGTTCTCATTCTGTTTACGCCAAATTCTGACTCTACCATCTGAATGTCTCAACAGAAATCGAGACTCATCAGACCAGGCAACATTTTTCCAGTCTTCAACTGTCCAATTTTGGTGAGCTTGTGCAAATTGTAGCCTCTTTTTCCTATTTGTAGTGGAGATGAGTGGTACCCGGTGGGGTCTTCTGCTGTTGTAGCCCATCCGCCTCAAGGTGTTGTGGCTTCACAAATGCTTTGCTGCATACCTCGGTTGTAACGAGTGGTTATTTTAGTCAAAGTTGCTCTTCTATCAGCTTGAATCAGTCGGCCCATTCTCCTCTGACCTCTAGCATCAACAAGGCATTTTCGCCCACAGGACTGCCGCATACTGGATGTTTTTCCCTTTTCACACCATTCTTTGTGAACTCTAGAAATGGTTGTGCGTGAAAATTGAGTATTTTAGATATACACAAGTGTTAATAGGGGTGTGCACGAATAGTCGAATATTAGATCTGTAACGTTAATTAATATACGAAAAATAAAAACAACATTCAAATTTTACTGCGTTGCTTTGCTGGCCGTAAATGCAGTGAATCCATGATGAATCCCTCTAAAACTCGCAGTGATAACTAAATCCACTGGGTGGCGCTGTGGAGCGGGTTAAAAAGTTGATTGTATTTGATCTCATAATGTCGTCGACTGCCTCGCGATGTTTGGAATTACTCAGATGTAACTCAGTTACTTTTGATAAAAATTAATTATAGGCATCATAATATCACGACCCCAATGAGAAATCACATGAAATCCAAACACCAGGCGAATGAGCTGTACCCCGAGTGAGAGCGAGATAATATGATAGCAAAATGATCTCGAGACAAATGCTTCCTTTAGGTTTCATCAAAGGTTTAAGAACAGAAAACACAAAGTGCTGTTAGAAACTTCACTTAACACCGTTATCTTTGTGTCTCTGCAACGTCACCCGAGAATATTATAACCCACGTAATATTACTGTTTTTCTCAACATGAGGAACAATATAAACACGATAACCATATACCGACTCGTGTGTATGTACTGCACGATAACTGGCTTTATTAGCGTTTTCTTCAGCTCGCGCTGCTTGAGTTTACAATGCTTGCTTTAGGCCTACATTTTTTGTTTTCACATGATGTTTAATGTTTTAAACTGAAAGAAAACCTTAAGATATGACGTAAGCTTGTTCAGCAGTGGGGACGACAACTTGATGAAAACTCCCATTTTCTCAAAATAGCGTCATTTAAATAAACGAAGATTCGATTTTTATGAGCCCAAATATTCGAATACAATATTTTGGGAAAATGCCCATCCCTAGTTAATAGCCTATAGTTTGGTCTGTATGTTTATTTCCTTGCATGTGCACTCATTCCCTCGAATACCTTTTTAGCTCTTCGCTTGCCAATTGTCAGGAAACGGGAAATCAAAGACGGCAGACAGAGATGCAGGTTCCAAATGCAGGGGAAATTTTAATTAAAATAAACAATCAAAAAAACCAGGAACAAAATAACACTGCGCAAAAACAAAGAAAACACAGAACACCTACATACATAAAACAGCGACCGACAGAGAACAACTGAAGCACTGTGGTATATATACACAAGGGAAACCAGGTTAACAAGATAACAAGCGGAGTGGTAAATGGGAAACACCTGGGAAGACTAATCAACATAAAAAAAACTACAAAGAACTACAAACTCCACAGGAACAGGACACAGAAAAGAACACAGAACCTAGGCACAAATAAACTTAAACATAAAAGTCCCCCAAGTGCAAGACACAGAAGCAGATGTGACAGCCAATAAGTCTTTTTATGTTGTGCATGGATATAATCAGCTCTTTTGTTTCCCCAGAACAACCAGAACATTTCTGAAATTATTTGAAAAAATTCAAAGGCTACATTGAATTACAGCACCACATTTCTGTGACCTTCTCTGTGAAATTGTTTGTTTGACTGTGTACTTGTGTCCTCTTTACCTACCAACTGTAAATCTAATTTAAATTATAGTTTGGGAGATATTTACTGATAATGTTGGACAAGATGCTGTAAATTTATTGAGTCTCAGAAGTAAGGGTTAAGGATCTAAATTACCTTAAGCTGCTCTTGTCCATGTCCCAAATGAATGGGGATAGAAGCAAAATTCACTTAAAACCATCCATACACTATAATACTAGTTTTTAGAAGCCATAAAATAGCTATGTGTGATAAACAGACAAAAATTGAATCCGTTATTCTCCATAAATCTTACCCCATGCTGCAGCTCTCAAATATCATTCACATTACTCAGATAAATAATATGATTTGGTTTGGCGTCAGTGATGCTCAATATCTTTTTTCTTAAGCCTTAATCATTAAAATTTGAATCTCTGTCAGAGGGTAAGATTATTAATAACTTATACTTAAAATTTTTTTTTTTTAATTACAAAAAGCTATTATACGGCTTACTTTTTATCTTTTCTTGGACATTTTTGGAGCTCAACAGAATACTTATCCATTTTTACATAAATTGTTGCATTGAATTGAAAAAGATGAGTTTAAGCAAGAATGGATTCATGAAGGATTTACACTTTTTTTCTGCTTGTGTTTTATGCAATGAAAGTGAATGGTGACTGAGGTTGATTTATGCCTTTGGGTTCTACAGACAGAAAGTCAAACAGGTTTTAAAATGTCACAAGGATGAGGAAATTATTTTCTCTCTTATTAAATTTGCGTTACAAAAAATTACTAGCAATAAGTGCAGGGTTCTTGGCACATGCTGAAATACAAGTTTGAACAGGAACGAAAACCTTTTGTAGACCTGAATATCATTGATTGCATTTTATATTGTGTGTTTATAAAGGTGTGGTTACATTTGTGAAATTTCTGTGAAAATGTGTTGATAAAAGGTCTATTGTCCAATGTCAACAGTGTAGCAATGTAATGTATGAAGCACAGCTCACACATCAGTCACTTTCATACAGCTTTCTGTTGGTCAGTGGGGCGAATTTGACTGACCAACTTGGACCCATACTGATTTTTTTTTTTTACCTCCAGACCTGAAATTCCTGATTATGTGGATTCCTATTGAAATGACTGGAATTCACCTGTGAAAATTTACCAGACACTGAATGTGACTGCACCTTAACTGTTAACTTGTTATGAGATAAAATGTTTGTGATGTAAGGAATACTGTTTCCGGGTCCAAGCTTCTACTCGTTTCTAGTGAGAATACTCAACAGCCGTTTATAAGCACTGTTGATTCACTGTTGACAGTCTCCAGGCTCACGACTGTCTGACCAGATATACAAATACATTAAGATAATTCAAACTCTTTTCCTTAAAATATACTTGTATTCCAACCTAGTATGCCAGGTATGGCCTTATGCGATTCCATTACGGTACATTGTTGCCTTGAGGCAACATGACGTTTTTTTGTAATGTTCTATGATACATTTGATATATAAATTTTATGTTTTTGAAAATACCTATTTACTTATCAGTGAAGGAGAATTTTTCGTAGGTGATTATCTGGATGAAAATGAGTGAAAAATGCACTTTTCATTGGAGAAAATATGGAGCCATGTGACGTGCACATGTGCTGAAAGAGGACACAAAAGGCTTGTTTGACTTGAAGCGGCGCTACACAATAAATGGGGGTCTTATTTTATAAAAAAATAGGCTATGTTGCCTGCGCAGTACCATAGAGGGTTAAAGGCTTAGCAGATATGTGAACGTTTTATTAATCTACTACATTAATTAAAAAAATATTTTTACTATTTCATGTTAAATGCCCGCTGCCAGAAGGTCTTTTTTTGTTTACATTCTGTCTGTATTTATGTTTGTAAATTGTTTTAATGTTTAACATCTGGATGTTATGTTCCACCCAGTCTAGAATAGGAGAAGCAACATTAAAGTTAACAAGAACTAAAGCATTAACAAAAGCAAAAGTTTGGCTCCAAATGTTACATACAAAAAACAAAAGTAGTATGGTACAACAAGATGTATTGGTGTAACAAAAGTGTAGGAAATGTAAATTAACTTCAGGAGTGGGAACAGCCAAAAGAAACAACAAAATAGTTCCTCCCTCTCTACATAAAACAGAAGTAAACCATAGAATTTAAAAAAAATAAAAATGGCGCCCACTTCCTAGAACTTCCTTGTTTGGTCTATATACAAATTAAAAAAAGTCAGATCTACAGCTTAACAACAACCTGGGGTTCAGCCAAGTAGGGTGTCAAAATCAACGCAACACTATTTATACAAACATTTAACAAAAAAATAAATAAAATGGGTACGTTTTGTAATAAATCACTCACAACAGGTTAGCAACTAACAGGATAAATAAAATAAGCTTTGCAATGAATTACAACAGAACAGCAGCAATAATGTACATCAAAAGCAAACCAGCAGAAAACAAACCTTACTTCAGTGGAGATCAGTGAGGCTTTATACGCTCCTCTTCTCCTCAAAGACAAATCCCATCCAAGTAGTTGTCAGCAGAGGTAAACGCCCTCACCTGGCTTTATCTCAGAAGAAGACCACTACTGCCACCTAGTGGACTGACACACATGACATTAAAAAAAATGAAACAAACTACATCGTAGGACATAACACTGGACAAAGGACTACAGTTGGAAACTGGGATATTTACAAAAATGTTAATCAATGTCTTAATACTTTATAAAAAAACAACAAAAACAAACACATGTAAGATGATTTTTCCCACAATGTTTTTTTTTGGTAACGCTTTAGATTACAGCCCTGAAAGCGAAAGTAAAACAAATTTACAGCTTAACTTTTAGTAATTATAGTGTAACTATAAAGTATGTACATGTAGGTATAAGGGAACAATATGTAATATTTGGGGAATAAAGGGGGAACTACCAGGAAAATTACTCTGAAACTGTAGCTTTACAAGCTACTTGTAAGTTAAAGTAGTTAAGTTACAGTCAAGCTACCCTTTTGAAAAAGTAGTTGGCTACACTTCAAGTTACTATCAAAAAGTAGCTAGTAGCTTTTTTACAATGACATTGTTACAAATAACTGAATAATTGTTAATGAAGAATGTTATAATATTTGGGGTTTCAAGCAACATAATGCAATGATTTCAAAGAGTATAGGGTGAAGTCAGGTTGATTGGGACACTGTTTTCCCAGTCATTTCAATGGCAAAAACTGTCAGAATCATTTGATTTTGTAAGCTATCCGATACACACAATACTCAGGGCTCTAGAGTGCGACCAGTTTGGTCATACATGCGGCCAAAATTTGTAAGTGTGCGACAAAAAAATTTTCTAGGTCGCACAGGTGCACCTAAGGTGCTCGCACCCGCTGCCTGTCCATGAACGAAGCGTTTGTTCTCCTTTGACGGAATTCACCCTCATGGTTGGATCATAACGTTCTCAGAGACAGAGATGGGGCGGGTCTTTGCCTCTGATTGGCTGTGGTCCAGATATTCCTGTAGGCCTACACTGCTCCGTGCTGTGTGTGATTCAAAATTGTGACCTGAGCACCAGAGAATCAGTTACGGCAATCAGCATCAGCAAAATAAACGCAAGAAAACAGACGACGAACAATGAAAAGAAATAGACCCATAAGGCATCTTTACACAGTCGAGTTAAGGCTGATCTAAAGCGGCTCTGTGTCTGCTCAAAATCCTGTGTAAAGACGCAATGCCGTATAAAAGCAGATTTAAAATACGCCGGGTCTGACCCACCTCAGCCCCTAGTATCAAAGGCGACGCTGAAACGGTTTGTGAGTCCATTTTTGCTGAAGGTGTGTGTGTGGGAATGAACGTGAACTTGTGCCACCCTAAACTACGTCCTTGTCATGACAACCGCCAGTCAGTGTCAGCTCAGGCGGTGCGAGAATCAAGAAGCGGGAGACAAAACAGGATTAGCTCCATATGTTTTAGGCAAATTAAAATAATATCTACCATTAAAGAAAAAGAGTCCTGTACTCACATCGTCAAGCACCAAAATAACAGAGTCGTCGTGTGTAATCAATTGGCGTTCGCCGTTTGTATCTTTGAAGAGATTGGCAGATCGCGCTGCAACATTTCTCTCAGATACAGTAAATGCTTAACACAGTCGGTGTCACTGAGATTGTGCATTGTTATATTATATTTCAACAATAATCTCGAGAACGATATTTGCTGATAATTCTGCTTTCCTACCTGAAACGCTAACGTTAATATCATTGTTAATTTGTTGCGCCTGCTGCAAAGTGACTTCTGGCTCTTTGAAAAAACTTTTGTCCACTTTTAATTCTGCTGTGATCTACCTGTAATAATTCATAATTTCATTATATATTTTTTTCCAGCTGGCACAATTTTATTAAGAAATATAAACAACTATAGGCTACCGTAGCCTACAATAGCCTATCAGTAACGTTACCACATAATTATGACAATCATCAAAGCGTGATATAACGTTTTATAGCAGGCAGAGGAAATAAAAAATTCTGTATTTTTATTTATTATGAGTTGTATTTCATTGTTTATTATTTAATTATTTTTTTAATTTAAAACACTTTGTTACAACTGTAGTTTTAAAGTTGTAATGTTCAAAGCATTGTTTCCCGTGATTTTAATCCCTGTGTAAATGCATATATTATGCTGTCATTTACATAATATACAGGTGCTGGTCATATAATTATTTATATATAATTAGCATATAATTTGATGATAATTAATATCATCAAAAAGTTTATTTCACTAATTCCATTCAGAAAGTGAAACTTGTATATTATATTCATTCATTACACACAGACTGATATATTTCAAATGTTTATTTCTTTTAATTTTAATGATTATAACTGACAACTAAGGAAAATCCCAAATTCAGTATCTCAGAAAATTAGAATATTACTTAAGACCAATACAAAGAAAAGATTTTTAGAAATCTTGGCCAACTGAAAAGTATGAACATGAAAAGTATGAGCATGTACATCACTCAATACTTAGTTGGGGCTCCTTTTGCATGAATTACTGCAGCAATGCGGCGTGGCATGGAGTCGATCAGTCTGTGGCACTGCTCAGGTGTTATGAGAGCCCAGGTTGCTCTGATAGTGGCCTTCAGCTCTTCTGCATTGTTGGGTCTGGCATATCGCATCTTCCTCTTCCTCTTCTATGGGGTTAAGGTCAGGCGAGTTTGCTGGCCAATTAAGAACAGGGATACCATGGTCCTTAAACCAGGTACTGGTTGCTTTGGCACTGTGTGCAGGTGCCAAGTCCTGTTGGAAAATGAAATCTGCATCTCCATAAAGTTGGTCAGCAGCAGGAAGCATGAAGTGCTCTAAAACTTCCTGGTATACGGCTGCGTTGACCTTGGACTTCAGAAAACACAGTGGACCAACACCAGCAGATGACATGGCACCCCAAACCATCACTGAGTGTGGAAACTTTACACTGGACCTCAAGCAACGTGGATTGTGTGCCTCTCCTCTCTTCCTCCAGACTCTGGGACCCTGATTTCCAAAAGAAATTTTTTCTTTCATCAGAGAACATAACTTTGGACCACTCAGCAGCAGTCCAGTCCTTTTTGTCTTTAGCCCAGGCGAGATGCTTCTGACGCTGTCTGTTGTTCAAGAGTGGCTTGACACAAGGAATGCGACAGCTGAAACCCGTGTCTTGCATACGTCTGTGCATAGTGGTTCCAGCTGCAGTCCACTCTTTGTGAATCTCCCTTACATTTTTGAATGGGTTTTGTTTCACAATTCACTCCAGGGTGCGGTTATCCCTATTGCTTGTACACTTTTTTTCTACCACATCTTTTCCTTCCCTTCGCCTCTCTATTAATGTGCTTGGACACAGAGCTCTGTGAACAGCCAGCCTCTTTTTCAATGACCTTTCGTGTCTTGCCCTCCTTGTGCAAGGTGTCAATAGTCGTCTTTTGGACAACTGTCAAGTCAGCAGTCTTCCCCATGATTGTGTAGCCTACAGAACTAGACTGAGAGACCATTTAAAGGCCTTTGCAGGTATTTTGAGTTAATTAGCCGATTAGAGTGTGCCACCAGGTGTCTTCAATATTGAACCTTTTCACATTCTAATTTTCTGAGATACTGAATTTGGGATTTTCCTTAGTTGTCAGTTATAATCATCAAAATTAAAAGAAATAAACATTTGAAATATATCAGTCTGTGTGTAATGAATGAATATAATATACAAGTTTCACTTTTTGAATGGAATTAGTGAAATAAATCTAACTTTTTGATGATATTCTAATTATATGACCAGCACCTGTATATGAATGTATATGGAGCGTGATAAAAAGGTGACCTTGAAATTTTGACGCGAGCCGGGGGAAAATTTGGGTGCACCTAAATTTTGTGCTGGTGCACCTAAATAAAAAAGTTAGGTGCACCAGTGCAACCAAGGCAAAAAGTTAGTCTGGAGCCCTGATACACATTTAACATCAGTGCAAGAACAAAATGTATACAACTTAAATTAAATACTCAGGAGTCAGGATTACTCATGACCTGCTCGCGTGAACAGTGCACATTGCTTGACTAGTTATTTTAATTTTGAATTGTTTTGTTTAAAAGTGGACATTTCAAGCTTTTTTATACACATATTTCTCATGTCTGTGAGGCAAGCAGCCTGCTGAGTTTCAGTTTATTTATGAGAAGCGCTCCAGTTCATGTGCAACGCAAGTGATCGCTCCGGCGCCTCCATGTCACGATTATTGTCTGCTATAGTCTATTTGCTTCTTATTTATTAAATCCAGGCAATTGGCTGATGAAACATTGATTAAAATTAAGATACAATTTATACAAAACTAAATTCACTTTAAAGAAAGGCTTTCTACAAAAAAAACCTTAATGAAGTGGTCAAAATCATTTCTGACCATGTCTTTGACATATAGCCTATGCATCTTTGCACTTTTCATAATCAATATAGCCTAGATTAAATAAAAAAATAACATAATATTTAAACATAAATATGAAACAAAATACATTGTTTAATGGCTACAACTAGTAGGGTACAATACAGAGGAATTTTATGTCTGAGCGGGATTTGAGCGAACGTTGTTTTACCGGTGAGAGGTTCATGAGTGGAGCGCACCTGCATAGAGCTGATTATTGAGCTGAGCATCACACCGCTCTGCTTCGCTCGTTACAGGCTCATTCTCGTCAGAAACCAAAACGGAATGTAGCTTTTGGTCGTGCTACACTGCTGCTTGCTGGATAAAGTAGTTAGTTATTGGAAAAGCTACACTGTTTTAAAAGTAACAGAGCTACTGACAAGCTACTGAAAAATGTAGTTAAGCAAGTAGTGTTGCTACTTGTAGCTCGCTACTGCCCAACACTGCAAATTATTTATACTGTAAATATTTTTTAATTAAGGGGTAATTATCCGCAGTTACAGGGTAAGTATGAATCTGCGGGCTGTAAATTAAAGTGATGTTTGTTCCCCTCTTGTTTCATGTAGATACAGGGTAAGTGTGAATCTGCGAGCTATAAATTAAAGTGGTGTTTGTTATTTCATGTTACAGGGTAAGTATGAATCTTCTGGCTGTAAAATAAAGTAGTGTTTGTTCCCCTCTTGTTTCATGTAGTTACAGGGCAAGTGTGAATCTGCTGGCTGTAAATTAAAGTGGTGTTTGTTACCCTCTTGTTTCATGTAGTTACAGGGTAAATTCACGTACACAATTAGATATCACCCGGAAACCTTTATTTGAAAAAACGATTTACAACACTTCTTATTAATTTATTCATTTTTTTAAATAAACGTTTTATTTCAAATACTAACGTCCTGACAGAAAGAAGCATGTTTTTTCCCTTTTTTGTTTCTCTTGCTGGGCTTCTCCTCCTGTTCCTGTTCCTTTTCTTCTTTTTCATTATTTCCACTGAAGGAATCCCATGTCTTTTGCTATTCTATATTAATATTTATTAAAAGAAAAAACACACTCAGAAATGCTCTCAAAAACCTGAGACTATTTTATTATTACTTTTATATTACATCTAAAAAGGGGCATAATAGGTCCCCTTTAACGTAGCTGATGAGACTTCAGTAATCAAAACCATAAGAAAGTCAGTGCACTGAAGTACACATTTTCCCCTTAAAAGATTAATTCATAAACAATTAATTCATGGACAAAATACCATGTAGATGGATGATTAAAAAATACAAACACTCAAAAAAATCTATCAGTTTTTATTTCACATGAATTCAGTTTGGATGTAGGATTAATCTATTCCCTCAAGAGTAACAGCCTCTTGCACTTTGCCAGTCTTTGATAAGAGGTTCATGCACGGGGTTGTTTCCTTACAACACCAACCCTAAAAAGATTAAAAAAAACTTTTAATATGAGCAAACACAAAACCTTACATTGCATAAATCATAAATCTATTTGTCATCTACATTTATTTCAGCTTGATGATTAGGCATGATTAATACAGCAACATAAAGTTTGTTTTACCGCTGCAGCACCCCCACTGGCCAGATGCTGTCTTGCAGCAGAACTTCTCAGCTGGGCAGTAGACATTTCCTTCACAATGAACGGTCTCAGTCTCCTTCTGCCTTTCAAAAGCCTGTTCATTTCCATTCACAGGAATTATGTTAGTAAACACATAACCAGAAGTTCAAATCTCTGAATGGATCGATTAAATTTGTACAACTTAATAAACAGAACAGAATAGAATAGTATAAAATAGAATTAACTAAACCACATTTCTGCTTTTAAACCATCCAGAATTAATTGCCGTATTGTTTATTTTAACAGAGAGAGAAATTGAAATGACTATTTATGATAATTGAAAACATAGAATGTTTTTGAACCCTAAATGTTTCTTTAATTCGTGTCAAAAGTCTTATGCCTTTTTATTGATCACTGTTTATTGTTCGCAGCTTGAAAATGAAATAAAACTATGTTTTATAACTGCCAGAAATGGTTATTAGAAGTCGTATGACATGGTCTGTAAAGACTGTCAAGTATGTAGGTCATTGTAACATGACAGGTTGCTTTACTTTGCAGTCATATACACAGAGTACTGACATACCTGATTTTTCTGGATAGCTTTGGAGGCCGGCTGAGGAGAAGATGGCAGTCTCAACCACCCCCTCAAACACTGGGTCGATGTCGAATCGCAGTGATAACCATGACGACAGCAATGAACTCCATCTCTGCAGCACTGACCCTGAAGGAGTGGGCAGGAAAAAACAAAGGTAAGTAAAGGTAAGACTATTAAACAGTTACACATTTTACTGTGATTCACTCACCATTGAGTACGGACAGCAGGCCCACACTCCATAAGGACTCAGACAGCATGTTGTTCCATCAGGACACACAGTAGAAGCATCACAGTGCACCACAGAGACAGAGACACTATCAGACTCTACTGGGCCTGAGAGATCCATCAGTGGCTCATCTGCAGCTACAAGAGCTGCCATGAGTAACATCAACACTGGAACCATCTGAAAATATGTACCATGTGAAATATAATATGTTGATGTATTTTTATTGAAAAAATGTTTTGGAACCTTTTCCATCTGCTTTATCATTTGATATTACTGATAATGTGACATGGTCTAAAGTCAGTAATAGAGTGATTGACAGTGAGAATAAGAACATTTACCTTGATCATAGGCTGGGTCTCTTCTTTGTGCATTGTGTTTTGCTGCTGTCTGAGCTGTCTTGTGATGTTCTGACTGTATCTCTTATATGCATATACACACGGCTCCTCCCACTGTAAAAAGACTGTAATAGGATATGAAAGAATGGGAATGGGAGTAAGAAAGAGGTAGTGAGAGAATCACTTCCTCTTATCCAAACATATACAGTGCCTTGCATGTGTTTTGACACGTTACAACCACGAACAAAAATTTATTTTATTGGGATTTTATGTGATAGACCAACACAAAGTGGCACATAATTGTGAAGTGGAAGGAAAATTATAAATGGTGTCCAAACATTTTTTACAAATAAATATCTTAAAAGTGTGGCGTGCATTTATATTCAGCCCCCTTTACTCTGATACCCCTAACTAAAATCCAGTGGAACTAATTGCCTTCAGAAGTCGCCTAATTAGTAAATAGAGTCCACCTGTTTGTAATTTAATCTCTCTATAAATACAGCTGTTCTGTGAAGCCCTCCGAGGTTTGTTAGAGAACATTAGTGAACAAACAGCATCAAGAAGACCAAAGAACACATCAGACAGGTCAGGGATAAAGTTGTGGAGAAGTTTAAAGCAGGGTTAGGTTATAAATCATTATTACACGGCTCTGTGGAATACTTGATTCTGACTGGTCAATCGCGCATTCCAGCGGTATGTTATTCCCCGATAACAACCGCCAAAGTGAATAACACACCGCTCATCCGGGTACTACAAGTTATCTTGACCGGTACTACTTATATGCTTAACGTGTCACTCTGCTGTTGTTGACTGTCTGGTGCCATCTTGTGACTGAAAAACACTTAACCACCACGGGTTACAATGGAAGACTTTTAAGGAGACTACCCAAAAATGAAAATTAGCTCATGATTTACGCACCCTCGAGTCATCCTAGGTGCATATGACATTCTTATTTCAGACGAATAAAATCTGAGTTATATTAAATAAACTCCTGGCTAATCCAAGCTTTATAATGGCAGCGATTGTTGTTCTGTTTTTGAAGTCCATAGAAATACATCTGTCTGTCAAATAACGTGCTCCACACGGCTCTGGGGGGTAAATAAAGGCTTCTGAAGCGATGAGTTTGTGTAAGAAAAATATCCATATTTAAAACTTTATAAAGTAAAGTTTCGGCTGATCGCCTTGCGTATTCAATTTATGGGAAAAGTGTTGCAAGTGCCTGAAAGTATTTTGAATTGTGAGAAGGCACTTTAAATACTAGGCGATCGGTCGGAACTTTATAAAGTTTTAAATGTGGATATTTTTCTTATACAAACTCATCGCTTCGCTTCAGAAGGCCTTTATTAACCCCCCAGAGCCGTGTGAGCATGTTATTTGATGGACAGATGGACTTCAAAAACAGGGCTACAATTACTGCCATTATAAAGCTTGGATTAGCCAGGACTTTTTAAATATAACTACGATTTTATTTGTCTGAAAGAAGAATGTCATATACACCTAGGATGACTTGAGGGGCTAATTTTCATTTTTGGGTGAACTATCCCTTTCATTAATTTCAACATATATGGTAAAAAACAAATCTTTTCAGCAATAGACAAAGGCTTAAGGCAGTTTGGAACTGTTTTTCTTCACGGAAGCTTTGCGTAAGAGCTAATAAAATATTTAAACTCAAGACAATATTTCGTGTCTAATTTACTTGAGTCAAGTAGCCGTGTAATAAGCGGGATAATGTACACCCAGCCGCTTCGCGTCGGGGTCCTGATCACTCAGTCGGGGTTTATTCTGCGATAACAACCGGCTGGGTGTACATTATCCCTTACATATCCCAAGCCTTGAAAATCTCACGGAGCACTGTACAATCCATCATCCGAAAATGGAAAGAGTATGGAACAACTGTAAACCTACCAATACATGGCCGTCCACCTAAACTGACAGGCCAGGCAAGGAGAGCATTAATCAGAGAAGCAGTCAAGAGGCCCATGGTAACTCTGGAGGAGCTGCAGAGATCCACAGCTCAGTTGGGAGAGTCTGTATACAGGACAACTATTAATCGTGCACTCCACAAATCTGGCCTTTATGGAAGAGTGGCAAGAAGAAAGCCATTGTTGAAAGAAAGCCATAAGGAGTCCCGTTTGCAGGTTGCGACAAGCCATGGGGGGGAATACTTTTGCAAGGCACTGTATATTTAAAACTCAAATCAAAATTAATCAGTTAAAAAAAATTATGTTATTAATATTAAATAACTGTTCAATTTTTTATATATTTGAAAATGTAATTCATTCCTGTGATGCAAAGCTGAATTTTCTGCATCATTACTCCAGTCTTCAGTGACACAGGATCCTTCAGAATTCATTCTAATCATTCTACTCCTTGTTGAATAAATTTTTTAAATAAAATAAAAATACGAAATCTCACTGATGCCAAACAACATGATATCAATGTTTTAACTTAGGAAAAGTTCAGCAATCAGTACTTGGTGGAATAACTGTGATTTCCCATCAGGGTCTCGATCTGTTGGTCCTCCATCCACACCTTGATTGGCCTGGCTGTGTGGCATGGAGCATTTGTCTTGCGGGAAAAAACAATCTTTTGAGTTGGGGAACATTGTCAGAGCAGAAGAAAGCAAGTTTTCTTCCAGGATAACCTTGTATGTGGCTTGAGTCACACGTCCTTCACAAAGTCGAATCTGCCTGATTCTGATCTTCTCTGATGAAACCAGTTTTCAGCCCAACACCTGGTCCTCTAATGGTGAAGGCCCAGGTATACTTCATTTGCCAAAGTATACTCCTTTGGCTGTGAGCACAGAAAGATGCGTTCGGTGTGTGCACTAGTGGACTTAGAAAAATTGGGAAACTGCTAATTTTGCAGTGGTCTCTTAATTTTTCCAGAGCTGTATAAGAATATTGTTAACTGTATGTTAACTGAAAATGAAAAATATTTGCTGTAGAAACAATTTTCACTCTGTAATTGCTAGTAAATTTCACAAACAATTAAAAAGAATCAGTAAGTAACACATTTTGGAAACAAATTTGGAAGTAGAAACACTGAAATAGTATTTCCTTGTAAAGCGTACTCCAATGATCTTTGTTTTATTTACAACTTCAAAAAGTTTTTCTTGCAGTGTAGTTCTGTCACAGGCACCTACAAATAATCACAATCATATGCCATGAAAACATCTTTTAATTAAAAAAATTAAAATGGTTATATGGGAATTTTATCACAAGATAAAAAAAATGTCCTAGCAATAAAATTTTGAACAAAGCCGATTTTGTCTATGTCAGGGAAGATGACGAAATTGCATTACAAAGATTAAAAAATTTAAAATCTTCCAGCTAGTTATTTAAGTTGAGGTTTCCCTTTTCTGATTATGTAACATTTGTAATATAAACATAGATTTTAAAACCACACTAACTGCCTACACTTTCACTTCACTCTTTTAGTGCGGTTGTCAGTCTGTCACATAACCTGATGTAGTTGAGGTTACAGGAGCCAACTGCAGAGTACAATTTTGTTAGTAAAGTGCAAACTTTTTTTAGTCCAAATAAAGGGAAATTAAATCTTGAATCAGGTCTCACTTACAGTGCTTCAACATTGTGGACAGCAAGCAAATCATGGAAGACACCAGGTTTATTCATGCCTATTTCTTGGGGAAGCCAAATATTAAAGCCAAAATGTAAAATGTAAAGATATTTAATTTGAATAAAATGTAGTGTCTTATTTGTTGACAACCATATAAACATTCAACATGCTATCTAGATTTTAGGAATTTCGGTCAAATACTAATGCTATTTTCGTGGTGTATAAAACATACAATATGCTTCCAATGATTATTCATACACTCACCTAAAGAATTATTAGGAACACCTGTTCAATTTCTCATTAATGCAATTATCTAATCAACCAATCACATGGCAGTTGCTTCAATGCATTTAGGGGTGTGGTCCTGGTCAAGATAATCTCCTGAACTCCAAACTGAATGTCAGAATGGGAAAGAAAGGTGATTTAAGCAATTTTGAGCGTGGCATGGTTGTTGGTGCCAGACGGGCCGGTCTGAGTATTTCACAATCTGCTCAGTTACTGGGTTTTTTACGCACAACCATTTCTAGAGTTTACAAAGAATGGTGTGAAAAGGGAAAAACATCCAGTATGCGGCAGTCCTGTGGGCGAAAATGCCTTGTTGATGCTAGAGGTCAGAGGAGAATGGGCCGACTGATTCAAGCTGATAGAAGAGCAACTTTGACTGAAATAACCACTCGTTACAACCGAGGTATGCAGCAAAGCATTTGTGAAGCCACAACACGCACAACCTTGAGGCGGATGGGCTACAACAGCAGAAGACCCCACCGGGTACCACTCATCTCCACTACAAATAGGAAAAAGAGGCTACAATTTGCACGAGCTCACCAAAATTGGACAGTTGAAGACTGGAAAAATGTTGCCTGGTCTGATGAGTCTCGATTTCTGTTGAGACATTCAGATGGTAGAGTCAGAATTTGGCGTAAACAGAATGAGAACATGGATCCATCATGCCTTGTTACCACTGTGCAGGCTGGTGGTGGTGGTGTAATGGTGTGGGGGATGTTTTCTTGGCACACTTTAGGCCCCTTAGTGCCAATTGGGCATCGTTTAAATGCCACGGCCTACCTGAGCATTGTTTCTGACCATGTCCATCCCTTTATGACCACCATGTACCCATCCTCTGATGGCTACTTCCAGCAGAATAATGCACCATGTCACAAAGCTCGAATCATTTCAAATTGGTTTCTTGAACATGACAATGAGTTCACTGTACTAAAATGGCCCCCACAGTCACCAGATCTCAACCCAATAGAGCATCTTTGGGATGTGGTGGAATGGGAGCTTCGTGCCCTGGATGTGCATCCCACAAATCTCCATCAACTGCAAGATGCTATCCTATCAATATGGGCCAACATTTCTAAAGAATGCTTTCAGCACCTTGTTGAATCAATGCCACGTAGAATTAAGGCAGTTCTGAAGGCGAAAGGGGGTCAAACACAGTATTAGTATGGTGTTCCTAATAATCCTTTAGGTGAGTGTATATGTAAATACTTTAACAGTGTCATGATTTCGACCTGTGTAACGTATGGTTGCAGCAGGATGCCAAAATAAAGAGCTGATTGAAGTGCAGCAGCCCTTTATTAAAGGGTTAGTTCATCCAAAAGTAAAAATTCTGTCATTAATTACTTACCCTCATGTCGTTCGACACCCGTAAGACCTTTGTTCATCTTCGGAACACAAATTAAGATATTTTTGTTGAAATCCGATGGCTCAGAAAGGCCTCCATTGGCAGCAATGACATTTCCTCTCTCAAGACCCACAAAAGGTACTAAAGACGGTGTTAAAAAATCTCACTACAGTGGTTCTACAATAATTTTATGAAGCGACGAGAATAGTTTTTGTGCGCAAAAAAATATAACGACTTATATAATGATGGCCGATTTCAAAACACTGCTTCCTGAAGCTTCAGAGCGTTATGAATCAGTGTATCGAATCAGCGGTTCCGAGCGCCAAAATCACGTGATTTCAGCAGTTTGGCGGTTTGACACGCGATCTGAATCATGAATCGATACACTGATTCATAACGCTCCGAAGCTTCAGGAAGAACCACTGTAGTGAGATGGACTTTAGTACCTTTTGTTGGTCTTGAGAGAGGAAATGTCATTGCTGCCAATGGAGGCCTTTCTGAGCCATCGGATTTCAACAAAAATATCTTAATTTGTTTTCCCAAGATAAACAAAGGTCTTACGGGTGTCGAACGACATGAGGGCAAGTAATTAATGACAGAATTTTCATTTATGGGTGAACTAACCCTTTAAATAAAATTCAAAACACTCAGAACAAGGAAACGGAACAACCGCTATAAACTTGACGAGATCAGACGAAGAATTGAACAAAATACTGAGACAACCTAATCAAAGAAATGATACCAAGCTGATACTAAGTTGCTAACCAAGGCAACAAACTAATAAACACAGAGAAACAACTGAAAACTAGGACACAGAACTGAAACATAATACAAAACAGAATATTGTTTCTGTTGGTTTCTTCAGCCTGGTTTCACAGACAGGGTTTAGATTAATCCAAGATTATGCCTTAGTTCAATTAGGATATTTAAGTAGCTTTTATAAACATGCCTTAGAAATAAAAAAATAGTGCTGGGCAATCGATTAATCGCGATTAATCACATCCAATATAAAAGTTTGTGTTTACATAATATATGTTTGTGTACTGTGTATAATTATTATGTATATATAAATACACACACATGCATATATATATTTAAGAAAAATGTTATATTTATAAATAAAATATTTATATATATATATATATATATATATATATATATATATAAAATATAAATTATATATACAGTATACACATGCAAATATTTCTTAAATATATACATGAAGGAGTGTGTATTTACATATACATAATAATTATACACAGTACATATATTATGTAAACACAAACCTTTATTTTGGATGCGATTAATCGATTGCCCAGCACTAAAAAAAACATTATTGGTGTTCATCTTTTGACAAAACAATAGCATTGACTCATTTTAAGTGCAAGTTGCTTTTAACAGTTTTGCATTTTAGCATTATAGTCTGGGACTAGCTTAAGCCTGTCTGTGAAACTGGGAGTTCTTGTTCTTTGTTGAGTTTTGGTGTGTTCATTCTGAACATGGTCTCCATTTTTATTATGTCATTTAACTCACTGTATATGGATCCCTCGTTTTAGAGTTCACGAGCTGCAGAAACTGACAGGACAAACAGAGAGAACAGGGAGAAGCCGATGATGCACCCTGAACCGTGACAACATCAAGACAAGGCGATGTAGCTGTTGTGGAAAATACTAATTAAAGGGGTTCTATTATGCCCCTTTTTACAAGATGTAAAATAGGTCTCTGATGGCCCCAGAGTGTGTATGTGAAATTTCAGCTCAAAATACCCCACAGATAATTATTCTGTCATGATAATCTATAAATTGCTTGTGTGGGAACTGTTGTAAAATGCACAGAGCCAGAGAATATATGCTGCATGAAGATAGAACAGGTATAGTTTAATTACGGTTATAACTTATGTTTTCATCTTGCTTTTATGACATGCTATTGCAATTGTGTTATGTACTGTATTGCAATAAATGTGAAAAGACGGATGCGACAGCTTGAGCAAACTCCCAAATGTGCTCTTCTACAACAACTCTTCCTCTTCTCTAAAACAGCCCAACATGGCCTCACCCCCTTGTTGAGTGTTCCTGGGGGCAGGGTTTATGTAAATTTTAGGGTTTGTGATGTCACCAAACCAGGAAAAAGCTACCCTACCAGTCCCTACCAATAAGTCCCTACCAGCCATCCTTAAAAAGCGATTTCTTTAAAAGAAAATATCTCCCTATGCTTTGAACTTTGAGCGTCGTAACTTTGCAGATGTTGGTTATGCTCAAACAGCAACATTACACAATAACTAAAGTTTAAAAAGTGAAATCATAATCAAGGACCCCTTTAAGAGTAGCAAAGCAACCCCGTTCTCCCCTCCACCATGTTTAAAGTTCATGGCATGGCCAACTCGTGAACTCAGGTGTCAAAATTATCTCAGGCTATAAATACATATAAAAAATGAGGGGTAAAACAAGGTGATACTAATTAATGAAGGACAGGGTAACCAAGGTACAAAACAACAGGTGAACAGGGACAAAACAAGCAAAGAAACTGCATACAAAAACCAAGCTAGCTAAGCAGAACATAAACTTGACAATAAATGTCTCCTGACTAAGGGAAAATATTTATTTATGAATAATCATACTGATATCTCTCTCTCTCTCTCTCTCTCTCTCTCTCTCTCTCTATATATATATATATATATATATATATATATATACACTCACCTAAAGGATTATTAGGAACACCATACTAATACTGTGTTTGACCCCCTTTCGCCTTCAGAACTGCCTTAATTCTATGTGGCATTGATTCAACAAGGTGCTGAAAGCATTCTTTAGAAATGTTGGCCCATATTGATAGGATAGCATCTTGCAGTTGATGGAGATTTGTGGGATGCACATCCAGGGCACGAAGCTCCCGTTCCACCACATCCCAAAGATGCTCTATTGGGTTGAGATCTGGTGACTGTGGGGGCCATTTTAGTACAGTGAACTCATGTTCAAGAAACCAATTTGAAATGATTCGAGCTTTGTGACATGGTGCATTATCCTGCTGGAAGTAGCCATCAGAGGATGGGAACATGGTGGTCATAAAGGGATGGACATGGTCAGAAACAATGCTCAGGTAGGCCGTGGCATTTAAACGATGCCCAATTGGCACTAAGGGGCCTAAAGTGTGCCAAGAAAACATCCCCCACACCATTACACCACCAGCCTGCACAGTGGTAACAAGGCATGATGGATCCATGGTCTCATTCTGTTTTTCACACCATTCTTTGTAAACTCTAGAAATGGTTGTGCGTGAAAATCCCAGTAACTGAGCAGATTGTGAAATACTCAGACCGGCCCGTCTGGCACCAACAACCATGCCACGCTCAGAATTGCTTAAATCACCTTTCTTTCCCATTCTGACATTCAGTTTGGAGTTCAGGAGATTGTCTTGACCAGGACCACACCCCTAAATGCATTGAAGCAACTGCCATGTGATTGGTTGATTAGATAATTGCATTAATGAGAAATTGAACAGGTGTTCCTAATAATCCTTTAGGTGAGTATATATATAATTAATAATAAATAATAAACATTTTAAAAGATCTAGTTATGAAGCTCTATTATCTTCATCCCTTCAACAAATTGGATCAGATACACAGATACAATATTTTCACATATTTTTTTAATAGAAACATGAAGAAATGTTGCCATTCTAACCTCTAAATAGGTTCGAGGTTCCCATCGAATGATTATGCAAAATTGAAAACTTCCTCTCAAAATGTACAAGATTTCAACACCAGCTCAACGGCCCACCCTTTCATATGACTTTTCAATGCATATTTCAAGATTATTCTGGAACTGGCTGGTCTGTTATCACTTGTTAGTTCCCAAATTAGTTGTCACACTAAAAAATAATTCAGTGGCTTAGTAAATATCACAGTAATAATTAACTTTTATTACATAAACAGAGAATATTTGTTTTCGATTTGATTTGCATTATTTAAATTTCAACGTTTCTTTAGACACACAAGTTTAAATCTTGATAAAATCTCTGAATATCATTTACTTGATGGTTTGAGTTGAACATACCAAAATAGACTAAATATCCAACAGTTAATTTTGTCTAAAATCTACAGTTATATTTAAGTTTTTTCACTAAAAGAATTTAGTATTTGAATAACCAGTTATTTATTTAAAATATACTTAATATATTTGTGAAATTTCTATCAAAATATTTGAGAACGGAGAATTAAACCAAAATTTCAAGAACCAAAAATATTTTTAGTTTTTGAAAGACCCTTTCAGTGAACAGTTCTCAAAAAAAAAAAATAATAATAATTTTCTTAGTGTGTGAAGAACATTAAAAAAATCTAAAGAACCTTTTTCCACTAGCATAAAGAACCTTTTGTCCAATGGAAAGGTTCCATGGATGTTAAAGGTTCTTTATGGAACCATTGATGCCAATTAAAACCTTTTATTTTTTAGAGTGTAAGGTATAGAATTGAATTAGTGCTGCTGTTTGATAACAGGTCGGGTGTTTATGCTTATGCAGAGTCAGATTATCTTTGAATTTGACTCATACAAAAGCAGAAGTGCCTTTAAAGTACTGTTCTATCATTGGACACTGAATCTCATTACTTTGCATAGGTTGAAAGATGTTGAATTAGAAAAGTATTTTAGTTTTGTTACCCCATTTTGGAACCCATATTAGAATTAAACTTTATTTCTTTATGAATTATATATTATATATTATAATTCTGAAACATATATCTTCTACAATGCTAGTTTTGACACAATACAGAATAAGTTTGTATATAGTATAACAAGCAGCTACACATGCTTTGAGTGAGGTTAAAGGTGTATATGCACCTGCCATCAAACAGTTGTAAACTCGATACTTGAAGTGTATTCTTCCTGAAAAAAATTAAATAAATAAAAATAGAGGAAGACATGTCGGTACATGGACATGATATGTTCAGTTCTTATCAGACAAAATGAGATACTATTAGAATGAGTCAGTGACAGATTTGCACATATTTCTGCTCCACTCTTAAAAGTTAATTGTGTACCCAAGTTTTGTCATGACCAAGGTTTCTACAAGATCTCATAATCTTTCCTGTTCAAACAAATGTAGAATGTTAAGCATTATAGAAAATAATGTAGCCTACAATACATACAAAGACCCAAGCTAAGCTGAACATAAACTTAACAATAATAAATGTCTCCTGACTAAGGAAAAATATTTAATAATTTATGATACTGAAATATTAAATGATTAATAATAAATAATAAACATTATTAAAGCTCCATTATTTTTCTCCATCCCTTCAACAAATTGTTTAGATCAACATTTTTGGAATAGGAACAAAAAGAGCTTTTGCCATTCTATCCATTGTCATTTTTGGAACTTTTTTAATCTGCTTTAACATGTGACATTACTGATAATCTGACATGGTCCAAAGTCAATAATAGATTGATTGACACTGAGAATAAGAACATTTACCTTGCTCATGGCCATTTATCAGTCTGTGTGTACCACAATCAACCTCAAGTTGGTGCCATTAAATCACTATATATGTTTACTGATCACTGCGATGCAGTGTGTGTTGAGCTTCACAGGAAAACTGGAAGGACGTATCCTGTAATGGCAATGAGGCAGATGTTACGACATGTGAGTGTTTGTACCTAAATGATTATGTGTGCACGCGTCTTTTTGCAATGGCTTGCACACTTTGACACAAACAAAACTTTGCCTGGATTGCTTCCTGATTTGTGGATCACAGCACGCATTTGTGGATTCTGAAACATTTCTAGCGTCAAAACACACACAAATCCACAGTTTTGTAAGGCAAAACGTGATTGATTGGGATGAAAGAGTGCAACAATTGGTCAGTGCAAAGTGACTGTTATCTGATTGGCTTAAGTAGACGGTGGGTGGAGTCTACCTATTTGTGGATTTGTGTGCGTCTTGACCACTGCTTAACTTAAGCCCTATTCGGACGGGATTAGTTTTACATGCGAGGTGGGGTAAAGTAATTATTACCAGAGCTTCTCAGTGATTTTAGTTCTGTCCGAATGTGCCATTTCAGTAATCCCTATACGGACAATCTCAGTAAGGTGCTTGAAAAAGCATTCAAACCTCAAGTGTTTTCTGCTTACCATTCAGATTTTTTAAAAAAAAAGGTCGAAAGCACTTGTTAGAGGCATGCAACTTCTTTTAGCTTTAGGTAAGTGCCTATTACCAACCGAATCCAATCAGAATTTAATTAATAAATGGTTCGACCGGACCTAGATTATATGTGTTTGCGCACATGATATCAGGGGGGTATTCCAGAAAGGTTAACTTACCGTCACATATGAACTCTCGGTTGATTAACCCAAACCTTGCTTACTCGAGGTATGCTGGTTCCAAAAACGAGTCCGGGAGTAAGTTCAGACAACTCAGAGTATGTTCCCGGTTAACGCACAAGACATTCTCAACAGAGCGACAAATCGATGATTCACCATGGAAACAGACGCTAAGAAAAAGCGCGCCATTCTACTTCCTTCTTTTGATTAATGGCAATTTACATAACCTACTTAGTGCACATCACCACCTATTTGGTCATTTATTTAATCTTTTCGTTCAATAAGTATTCTTTATTCACTGAGAATAAGGATGTTTGTTTGTTTGATGCTAATTAATTGAATGCAGGTGTAAGATGACAATAAAATAAATAATAAATATATTTGAATTTAATTAACATTTAAACATTACCTTGTAATAGTGCTTTAGAATTAATATATAATATTGTATATTATATAACTGTAACTATATCACACATTTAGTTGTATTAATATAACTATATTAATTATATAACATGCATCTGAATACCTCTTAAGCAAACTAACCCTGGATCATGAGCTGCTCCGGAGCAGGTTATGTTCAGAGAGTGAGTTGCTATGGCTACTTACATACCCTGAAATATACCATATTTTTGGAACCGAAAGTTGAGGTTATCCACTTACTTACTCTTAAACATACCCGGGTATGTCACATAACCTGCTTTCAGGAATACCCCCCAGGAAGCTATATACTGTTGCTCTGAGATTCACTATTCCTCAAAATGAATAAAAACAGTGAAATGCAAACTGAGAATATTATGCCAAAAATGTTGAATAATACAATTATACTTTGTATTTAATCTTACTTTAACCATGCGAATATAGTTAAACATCACATTTGACCTTCATTTTTGTATTTCTGAAGTAAGAGAACTTTCTTTACCTGCATTTGTTTGAAAGGTTTGTTTGAGCTGCGCCCTCTACTGTACAAGTGTGAATTAGCCATTCCTGTCGTAAAAGACAGATGAAGGAGAGAACGGTTGCTTGCAGAAGCTTTGCTTGTTGATGTTCTGTTGCAGGTCCTTGAGTCTTTCCCCTTAAGTTTCCTTTGCCCTGTATTTTGCGCTCTCATTGATTTGCAGACAGGTCCAGATAGTTAGCATCAGTGACGCAGCGATGCATACACACTAGGCTACATGATTGTCACTAACGTGAACGAGCACTGATTTGTCCCCGATTTTGGGCATTTGTTGGCAGGGCTCGAAATTAACTTTTTTACTTGGTAGCACTGGTGCTCCCAAATTAAAAAAGTTAGGAGCACCAAAACTAAAATGTTTATATATTATATTATATAATGTTTGTGTGTGTGTGTGTGTGTGTGTGTCATGTGCAAGTAGGCTAAATCGGTCATTTAATTGTCAGAATAAAAAGCTGCTTGTCTGAAAAAGGATTTTTGTGTTATAAATATAATTTGAAGCAATATTCTCACCTGTGTTCTATCAGTTCTGTAATAGCCTATTTAAATCTGCATATTTGTGATATTTTTGACCTTTAAAATAGCATTTTCCCCTAATCTTATTAAAGATATGCTTCATCTTTCATTTTAAATTCTTAAATTTGATCAATAAATTTAATTATAATAATAAGACTCTATAGGGCTGTTGCGAATCAAATGATATTGTTTTAAATATATTTTGAATATATAAATAAGAAATGTTGAGTGACCAAAATGGGCGCAATTTCGAGCCTTGGTTGGTGATTTTCACAAATTTGTTGGCCAGCGAAAATCGGGGCTAATATCGTTCAGTGCGTACTGTGTCCCCGGCTTAAAACAGAGCGTTCAGACAGAGGGTGAAACATTGCTGCAACCATGTTTTTTTTTTTTACATTAAATAATGTAAACATATAGTAGACCTCATAAACAAAATTATGTAAATTAGCATAATTGGTCCTCTTTAAGCTTCATAAGCATTTTGTCACAAGAGGTAATTTTGCTCCAATGGCATAATCATCTTTTTATGTTCAATGCTTACCGAAACAATACATATTGTGCACAGTATAGATACTAAATGCTACAACAACAGTAAGTTATACGTTAGTATGGAAGTAGGATGTTCTATTCTGAATGTAGCTGAGGAGACTTTAGTAAAGAAAAATATGAGCCAATATAAGTCAGTGCGTGAAGTGAAGTGAAGGAGGACAATTTTCCTTAAAAGATTCAATCATAAACATTTATTAATTCATGAACAAAATACCATGTATGGATGATTAAAAATACAAACACTTTTTCAAAGCAATCATTTATTAAATGACAGGTCAATTTGACTGTAATTCTGTCTTTTTTTATTAATTTCACATGAATTCAGTTTAGATGTAGGGTTAATCTATTCTCTGAAAGCCTCCTGCACTTTTCCAGTCTTTGATAAGAGGTTCACAGAGGTCATGGGAGTTGTTTACTTACAACACCAACCCTATAAAATATAGAAATACAAATTTTAATATAAGCAGACACAAAATGTTACATTGCATGAGTTTTTATTATACTTAGGTTATATTAAATCTATAATTCATCCACATTTATTTCAGTTTGATGATTAGGCATGATTAATACAGCAACATGAAGTTTGTTTTACCGCTGCAGCACCCCCACTGGCCAGATGCTGTCTTGCAGCAGAACTTCTCGGCTGGGCAGTAGACATTTCCTTCACAATGAACGGTCTCAGTCTCTGTCTGCTTTTCAAGAGACTGTTCATTTCCATTCACAGGAATTATGTTAGTAAACACATAACCAGAAGGTTACCTGCTAGAACATTTTTACAGCTCAAATGTATATAGCTTAATATAGTATTATATAATGAACTAAAGCATATTTCTGCTTTTAAGCCACCCAGAATTCATTGCCCCATTGTTTATTTTTACAAATGGATGGATAAACTCAAACGACTATTTATGATAATCGAGAAAATAGAATGTGTTTGAACCCTAAAAATTCCTTTAATTGTTCCAAAAGTTTTTATTGTTTGCAGCAAATGGTGATTAGGAGTCATATGACCTTGTCTGTAAAGATTGTCAGGTCATTGTTACAATGATAGGTTGGTTTACTACTAAAGTCATACACAGAGTACTGACATACCTGATTTTTCTGGATAGCTTTGGAGGCCGGCTGAGGAGAAGATGGCAGTCTCAACCACCCCCTCAAACACTGGGTCGATGTCGAATCGCAGTGATAACCATGACGACAGCAATGAACTCCATCTCTGCAGCACTGACCCTGAAGGAGTGGACAGGAAAAAACAAAGGTAAGTAAAGGTAAGACTATTAAACAGTTACACATTTTACTGTGATTCACTCACCATTGAGTACGGACAGCAGGCCCACACTCCATAAGGACTCAGACAGCATGTTGTTCCATCAGGACACACAGTAGAAGCATCACAGTGCACCACAGAGACAGAGACACTATCAGACTCTACTGGGCCTGAGAGATCCATCAGTGGCTCATCTGCAGCTACAAGAGCTGCCATGAGTAACATCAACACTGGAACCATCTGAAAATATGACATTAACATATTATGTGAAACAATAAAATATGTTACTGCATTTTTTTTTTTAAAGAAATTATTGAAAAATGTTTTGCAACATTTACCTTGATCATAGGCTGGGTCTCTTCTTTGTGGATTGTGTTTTGCTGCTGTCTGAGCTGTCCTGTGATGTTCTGACTGTATCTTATATACATATACACACGGCTCCTCCCACTGTAAAAAAAAATATATAATCATTTCAATTTCTCCCTACATTTGTTAAAATAAACAATGGGCCTGTCACAGGATCTAAACACGGGACTAAAATGCACGTTTGAGCTATTTTAACTGAAAGCAACTTGCACTGACATATCTTAAAATATATCAGTGCCATTGTTTTGTCTCAAGATGAACACCAGTAGTGTTTTTTTCTAAGGCACATTTAAAAAAAAGTTACTTAAATGTCCTAATTTAACCAAGGCCTAATCCTGGCTTAATCTAAGCCCTGTCTGTGAAACCAGGCCTTGAAGGTTCACCCAAAAATTTCTGAGTTTTCTGAGAGACTATACTCTCATTCCTGCATAATAATCAAGGAACTTTGCTGCCGTACGCAGCGCCTGAAAACAGGCTAACTTCCATCAACATAACCAACGTGACAACCTGTTTGCACAGAGAGCGTGCTGGGGACTATTTTCAGGCGCTGCGTAATATCATTGCGCCGCTGCACCCATGGTACGGTAGCAAAGTTCCTGGATTATTACGCAGGAATGAGAGTATAGTCCCTAGCCATATCGATCTAGAAAATTGCAACTTTTCATTTTCCGTCGGTCTTAGTACACGATGTAACACATCACAACATGTAAATAGGAAAATGTTGCCGTTATTTTTTTCACTTATTGAGCAGTAGGCTAGCTGGAGCCGTTTACCTCCAGTCTTTGTGCTAAGCTAGGCTAGCGGTGGGTGCGTCAGACAGTTATGGCACGCACAGAGATAAAAATGGTATGTATAAACTTATCTAACTCTGGGGGATACGGTGAATGAGCTAAAGTCCAAAAACGTCGGCGTGTTCCTTTAAGGACACATCCGGGGATTTAAACTGTACTTGGCTAGATGTGAACTTTGAATTTGAACAGTACTTGGTCCACGAGAACACAAGTACAGACAAGAACACATATTAAGAAACAGCCAATGTCTTGCTCTTCCCTATAGTCTTTATGTGTCAGGTTCTAACTGGTTCCTTTGTTTCATGTGTCATGTTCTTATTGTTTCATTGTTGATTACTTTCAGGTGTGTCACCAATCCTAACCTGGTTACTCTCCAGCATGGGAGACAGGCGCTAACAAGGACGCTAAAGACTGCAGCCTCTAGTAGGGGTTGCACAGACTAGTCGACTAATCGACTAGTCGACTTTAGTGCTCTGCCGTAACGCTTTAAGCTTGACATCGACTAGTCGCTGGCCTATAAGGGCGCAACAGGATAAGCCATTTCCTGACACGCACACTCTGTTTCCAACAATTAAAATTACAAATAAATGCATACTCAGAGAGCTCTCCACAAGACATGTTTGATTATGCCACCTGGATTGACGCAAAGAAGCAGCGTTTCTACTTCGAGTTCCTCACGGATGGCTGAACTTCTCACTCTATCTATAAGGGAGATGCCAGCCACCCTCCTGAGGAAAACCATTTCGGTCATGACTCAGCCTTCATGACCATAGGTGAGGGTAGGAAAGAAAATTGACCGGTAGATTGAGAGCTTTGCCTTCCGCCTCAGCTCTCTTTTCGTCACAATGGTGCGGTAAAGAGACTGCAGTACCGCCCCTGCTGCTCCGATTCTCCGGCCAATCTCCCACTCCATTGGCCCCTCACTTGCGAACAAGACCCCAAGGTACTTGCCAAGGTACTCCGCAGCCCTGGCGGAGACCAACGCCCACCTGGAACGAGTCCAACTTACTGCCGAGAATACGGACACAGCTCTCGCTTTGGACGTACAGGGATTGGATAGCCCTGAGAAGGGACCCCCTCACACCATACTCCTGCAGCACCTCCCACAGTATCCCACAGACACCGTTCATACGCCTTTTCCAGATCCACAAAGCACATGTTGATGGGCATACTCACCAGGATCCTTGCGAGAGTAAAAAGCTGGTCCATTGTTCCATGACCAGGGCGGAATCTGCATTATTCCTCTTCAATCTGAGGTTCGACTATCGGCCGAACCCTCCTTTTCAGCACCTTGGAGTTACCAGGGAGGCGGAGAAGTGTGATACCCCGGTAATTGGCACACACTCTCAGGTCCCATTTTAAAAAACAGGGTAACCACCACTGGATCTCACAATTCTGATATGTGCTGCCATTTCTTGGGAACTGTCCCCAACTCCCACACAATGTTGAAGAGGCGTGTCATCCAAGACATCCCCTCCACACCCATTGCTTTGCCACTGTGGAGTTGTTTAACTACCTCCGTGACTTCCCCCAAGGAAATTGACGGTGATCCCCCATCGGCCTAATTTTGGCTACTTTTCCGACAACTGTGAGGGGGGTGAATTTTTTTATAACTCATTCTTTTACATTATATAAAACCTTAAAGTTCTGCATAATTAAGGGCGTGGCCACTTTGAGTGACAGGTGGATTGCTGTTTGTCTGCTGTCTGTTAGTCATCACCTCACCTCAGCTCCACCCACGTCCCACCTCTTTGTCAATTTTCAGTTATCCGGGAGTGACACTCTGCCAAGATGGCAATGGTCGACTTTGAGGCTTCAAAAACTCCTATGGGTGACGTCACGGTCTCAGCACAAGGTTCAGGCTTATTTGTTCATTAATGACATCATCAGTGACTAGTCAACGTCAACTCGACTTCTATCACATAAATGTTGACTTTAAAAAATCATTCAACCCCTAGCCTCTAGCGCGCCTCTTGAGGCCAGGGCAGTGAGGTTTACACACACAGCTCTTACTGACTGTCGTGCGTTACACTCACCCCTCAAACCTCACTCCCATCCGGGTCACGGCACCAAATGTAACCAGTCCTACTCAACCCGCTCCAAGTGGGATTCGAACCGGGGTCTCCGGCGCAGGAGGCAGGCGAAGCGTGCTAACAAGGACGCTAAAGACTGCCGCTGTTGCCGAGTTTTTTATGTTTTATGGTCAAGTTTATGTTCAGTTTATCAAGTCAAGCCAAGTCTATCTGTTCACATTAGGATTTAAATAAACTGCACTTGGGTCCTTTACACTCTTCAACAATGGACATTTATTACAGCTTGTTATACTATATACTGTATAAACTTATTCTGTATTGTGTCCAAACCAGCATTGTAGAAGATATACGATTTCATTCAGAAAGAAGTAAAGTTCCTGTTTTATTCTAATATGGGTTCCAAAATGAGGTGTGAAATGGGGTGATTTTGAAGACAAAACTAAAATCTAGAAAGAAAACTAAAATCTTCCAACTTATGCAAACTATAAAAATTCACAGAAGTGAGATTCAGTGTCCAGTGACAGAACAGTACATTAAAGGCACTTCTGGTTTAGTCAAATGAAAGAGAAAACTGCACAAGTCATGAGACAAATTCGTTTTTGTTTCCTCTTGACCTTGAAAAAGTGATCATCACATAATTTTCTTGTGATTTCGACATCATAAAAAGTTTATTTTCTTGTGATCTCGGTTCAATTTTCTTGTAATTTCAACATAGCGAAAGTTGTGAAACGCTCAAAAAAATGATATGACATAGATATGACACATTTATTATAAATTCTGTTCACTTTACTTAAACATATCTAATTTTGTCACAAATTAATTTAATTGTGTTCAATCAACCTAATATACTTAAAACTGAATGATCTATAGTTCCCGGCATGCTTTGCAAGGGACTGCATTAGGAGAGTAAATTTAGGGATTAAAGTGTTATTTTATGTGTTTTTCTGTAAAGGGAAATATGTTGTTAGTTTATGTTAGTGTTTAATGTTCAGTTATGTTGGACATTTAGAGGAGTTTCTGTAATGTTTTTGAATGTTTTTGTGGTTACCATTCTGCTGAAGAGTGGCGTCTGTGCTTAGACTGTGCACTCAGTGATCTATGCTAATGTCAGGAGTGACACCATTATTTTCTTATATTTTCATTATATACATTGTGTATTATGATGAATGAAACTGCTTATAACTGCTTATAATTAAGTTCGACAAGTATATAAATATCATTTAAACTGTTTTTGATAAAATTGAGTTACATTGTCCCAAATTGAGTTAGACCAACTCAATTACATTTCATTGCATGAATTTGTTTTTTTATGAGTTGGAGCTACACATATTTATTGGATTGAAAACCTGCCCTCAATTAAATTAAGTTTGTCCAATGAGTTATTTTTTGCCTTTGGGCTAATTTGGTTACATTTACATTCATGAATGTTGATTAATGTACACTGTCCCGTTTTGAAATAAATGTATAAATAAATAAATACAATCGCCTATTATCATATAACATGTTTTGGTCAGAAGCTGTACATGATGAATAAAACTCACAAACATTATTATACTTGTAAATATAATATTACAATTAAATTATAATTTTATTTAAAACGGATGAGAAAAAATACAAGGAGCTGTTTGAGGCTAAAATCTGCATATTAGAATGATTTCTGATAGATCCTGTGAAAGGCCCATTGTTTATTTTAACAAATGGAAGGAGGAATTGAAATGATTATATATATATATATATATTTATTTATTTATTTTTTACAATGGGAGGAGCCGTGTGTATATGTATAAGAGATAGTCAGAACATCACAGGACAGCTCAGACAGCAGCAAAACACAATCCACAAATAAGAGACCCAGCCTATAGTCAAGGTAAATGTTGCAAAACGTTTTTTCAATAATTTCAACAAAAAAAAATAATAATAAAAAAATGCAGTAACATATTATACATTTTTTCAATAATTTCTAACAAAAAAATGCAGTAACATTTTATTATTTCACATAATATGTTCATGTCATATTTTCAGATGGTTCCAGTGTTGATGTTACTCATGGCAGCTCTTGTAGCTGCAGATGAGCCACTGATGGATCTCTCAGGCCCAGTAGAGTCTGATAGTGTCTCTGTCTCTGTGGTGCACTGTGATGCTTCTACTGTGTGTCCTGATGGAACAACATGCTGTATGAGTCCTTATGGAGTGTGGGCCTGCTGTCCGTACTCAAATGTAAGTGAATGGAAATGCATAATTGTTTTATACTTTATTCATATTAAGGTGTAACATTTGTTTTTTCTGCCCACTACTTTAGGGTCATTGCTGTAGAGATGGAGTACATTGCTGTCCGTCTAGTTCTCTCTGTGATTCGACATCGACCCGTTGTGTGAGTGGATGGTTGAGAGTGCCATCTTCTCCTCAACTGGCCTCCAAAGCTATCCAGAAAACTCAGGTATGTCAGTACTCTGTCTATGACTTTAGTAGTAAACCAACCTATCATTGTAACAATGACTTGACAATCTTTACAGACAAGGTCATATGACTCCTAATCACCATTTGCTGCAAACAATAAAAAAGGAATACGATATGACTTTTGGAACAATTAAAGGAATTTTTAGGGTTCAAACACATTCTATTTTCTCGATTATCATAAATAGTCGTTTGAGTTTATCCATCCATTTGTTAAAATAAACAATGGGGCAATGAATTCTGGGTGGCTTAAAAGCAGAAATATGCTTTAGTTCATTATATAATACTATATTAAGCTATATACATTTGAGCTGTAAAAATGTAAATGATCCATTTAGAGATTTTTCTAGCAGGTGAACTTCTGGTCATGTGTTTACTAACATAATTCCTGTGAACGGAAATGAACAGGCTCTTGAAAGGCAGACGGAGACTGAGACTGTTCATTGTGAAGGAAATGTCTACTGCCCAGCCGAGAAGTTCTGCTGCAAGACAGCATCTGGCCAGTGGGGGTGCTGCAGCGGTAAAACAAACTTTATGTTGCTGTATTAATCATGCCTAATCATCAAGGGCCTTGAACATGCTGATTGGTTGAGCTCACCCAGCATTTTATTTCAACCTAAAAGTCGGTTGCGGTGCGTGCAGTAAGAGTTGTTTACTATTTGAATCAACAATGAAGTTTAAAAAATACGATGATGGACCGACGACGAGGTTTAGGCTTTATGAAGTGTATTTGCGGAAGACGAAATCCAGTGGGCTCTGGAAAGTCGTGTGCAGTCCTAAGTCACTGGACTAATCTTCACGGTACTTTAGACCGCGATGGAAACACAGACAGCAACAGGTCTGGGAGAAAAAAAGTTCCTGGGACAAATTGTTCCGGGTTATTTAGGTGGAAACGGGGCTTATGTATTGAAATTGAATGCGTTTCAGAATTTTTTTGTCGCCTGCATGACATTACAGTTTGCTTTCTCACGTCACTAGTTTTATATATGCAACATTTGGTTCAGACTTGTGTGTATTTTTGTCATATTGTTTTAACTGCTTGAGGTACTGCTAATCTTAGTGTCATCCTAGTCACAGCCTCAAACATCACGCCCATGAACCATTGGCTGAACGTCTGGGCTGGGTTCAGCCCCGACAAAACGTTGCAAAACGTTTTTTAAACGGAAACGGTGGTGCGTTAAACACCCTGTTCTGATAACGCAAGAGTTGCAACTATGGCAGCTAAGAAGGCCATTCTTTGTGTTCTTTTTGATTTTTTAAAAATTAAAGATTTTTCGGAGCCTCATGAAATCGGTATAAATACGTGTTTAATACTGCAAAAAACCTTCAATGTTACAGTCACTGCCCTTGCCGTCCATAATGAAAGGGAACATCCCAATCGAGTGAAGGGATTTGTGGAAACTGTGGTTCCTAATTATTGTGATCTAACATTTGCCTCGCATTTCAGGATGAAAAGACAAACATGTCTTCTAATATCTTCAGTTGTTGCGTATACCGAACTGCAGCGGACACATTTGTAAATGACTTTACTTGGACCCGTTGTGCGAGCTGTCTCTTTAATACCATGTGGTTTATATACATGTTGCTACTGATTGGGCTGACATTTTTGACACACCCACCAAACGAAAAAATGCATCTCAAACCCCGTTGCACACCATTTCCAGGAAACATGTCGTTCAACCTGGAAACCATAGCAAAACATTGCGCACCGTTTTGAGCTTGAACGTGCCCCTGATGCATATGGCACACTTATCTGGAAACACTTCAGGAGTCGTCATCTGATTGGTTGAATTCTACAGGTTGTCCGCGAGACGAGTGTGTTGCGTTCTTTAACGGTCAGCCTGGAAACAAATGCTGTGATGCCAAACTCCTTCGTGGAAGAAGAACGCCGTCGTGTTTACAACTGTGACAATGAGTGCTCACCAGGATTGACTAAACGTTGGATTTTCAAAAGTATGTGATGTTCGCAGCTCCACTGTTGCAGTAAACTTGCACATTGTTCTTGAATGAATAATTTAGAGATGCACGACGGTCTGTTATTGCAGGGACATCGACTTTACATTTTCACGCCCCTAAATTGAACTGTGATTGGTTGCGTTACATGTCAGTCAAATGTCCTCTTGGGTGGTCCTCGACCAATGAAAGCTGCAAAAGAGTCCAGACCTTCTGCTGTCAGTCTACAAGAGACTAGCGTCCTCTTATCCTCGACAAACTACATACACACTGCTGTTCTTTCCCTGCTAATGCAACATCTAGTCAACAAATTAATTACTTTTTAATGTTATGGCAACATGTACTGTAGTGTTCTGGGGCCCATTTCAATAAGGAGGTTCAACCAACTATGAGTTAAAACTTGAACTCTGAGTTGACTTACCCTGAGATGGGAAACTCTGAGTTTTCAGTTTCAGAACAGCTGAATTGAGTTAACGTTATTTCAAGAGTAGACTGACTCTGAGTTAAGCGCGTGCACCACGGCTATGAAAAGCCATGATCATGGAGCTCCAAAATTATGATTCACCATGGCAACAGCACACAACAAAAAGACGTCTGCATACTTCCGGGCAAACATAAGTTTAATTCTTAATCACTGTTATAATATCAGAGGTGAAAACTGGCAGAATGGTAAGTTATTGAACTAACATTCATTTTCACGGTATCCCACGAGAAGAAAAAAAAGAAGAAGAAAAAAAGTGTGGCAGCAGCTAAAATGAAGTATAAAAACAAAATTCAATCAGGTAACGTTAAAGCTTTAGGCATAAAAGGTTCATGGGTGTAGGCTTTACAAACATTTGACATATTAAATAAATATCATTCAGTGTCTATTTCCATGTGCAGCAGCTTTTTCCACATAGTCTAATGCTCTTTTTACATTATGTTCTCTAATTCAACCTGTTACATTTGTGAATTAGGGTAATGAATTTAACATACTACTAACATTTAACATAATTACTCAGCCAACAGCAAGAAGGCAGAGGCTCGCAAAACACCAGCACCACTGACCGATGAAGAGGAGATGGAGGACGGATATTAAAATCAATAAGAATAACTGTTGCTTTTGTATTTGTTATAAATAAAGATAATATTAATAATAATAATAATTTATTGTCATTGTTATAGTACAATGAAATTACATAAGAGCATCAATCGACAGTGCAATTTCATGAAGTGCAAGAGATCAACAATATATTATAAACAGCATATATTGTAAACAGGGCAAACGACCTATAGCAACAAAAAAGTGTGTTATTATGTGTACTGCAGTAATGCAAAGTCCAGTTCTCAGTTATTGCAATTGGTGCATAGTATGCATATTAGGCGGATTTAAGTGAGTGGAGGAGGGAGTGGGTAACAGTGCTTATTCAGCAGTCAACTGCCTGGGGGTAGAGGCTGTTGGCCATTCTGGTGGTCCTGGCTTGGAGAGACCTGTACCTCCTGCCTGATGGCAGCAGGCGGAACAAGTTGTGTGCCGGATGGAACCGGTCTCTCAAGATGTTGTGTGTCCTATGCAGGCAGCGGGAGGTGTACACAGTTGAAATCTCCGGGAGGACAGTAAAAGAGCCGCTGCTGGGCCTTCCCTACCGCTGAAGTGATGTTACTGCCCCAGGATAGATCCTCCGACACAGTGAGACCCAGGAATTTAAAGTTGGTCTTCTCAACTGCCTCCCCATTAATGATAATGGGTGAATGACCAGGATGGTTTTGTTTACGAAAGTCAATTATGAGTTCCTTTGTCTTTTTGATATTAAGAACCAGGCTATGCTTTTTACACCACCCCGTCAATAGTTCAATCTCCTCCTTGTATGCCGTCTGATTGTTCTTTATTATGAGGCTGAGCACGGTTGTGTCATCAGCCAATTTAATGATGTGATTAGTGGGGAAGGAGGCAGAACAGTCATATGTGTAGAGTGTGTAGATTAGTGGACTGAGCACACAACCCTGAGGGGCACCAGTATTGATGTTTATGGTGTTTGAAACGTGCTCGCCTATTTTCACACATTGAGAGTGGTTGGTTAAAAAGTCCAATATCCAGTTACATAATGACTTGTTCAGTTTCAGCATGAGTGTATTTAGCCCTATTGTATTAAAAGCCGAACTAAAGTCAATGAAAAGTAGCCATAGGCACACAGGTGTTTTTGTGCTCCAGATGTATGCACAATCGCAATGGCATCCTCCGTTGACCTGTTCTCCTTGTATGCAAACTTGTACTGGTCCAAAGCAGGTGGTAGGGCCTTTTTTAAGTGTTTCATGACCAGCCGCTCCAGGCACTTTGCAGGGATAGATGTGAGTGCCACAGGCTTATAATCATTCAGGCATGTGACATTGACTTGTTTGGGGACAGGAATGATTGTGGCTGCCTTAAAACATGCTGGGACCCATAACTTGGACAACGACAGGTTGAAGATGGTGGTAAAGACATTGCATTATTTTTACGCCAGCTACAGGGCGCATGCCTTTAAAACGTAAATAAAGGTCGTAATAAGGTGCTTGAAAAACGACCTATAGAGTCGTGTTTTTTGGAGGACAGTTTGGTTATAATTAATGCGTTACAATATTGCGTTACTCCCTAAAAAAGTTACTGCATTATGGAAAGTAATGTGTTGCGTTAATTTTGCATTACTATTTCTCAACTGGGCTGGGCTTGCTTGTTTGTTTTTTAATAACAAAAAAAATAAGTGCAAAAGGAATGGCTAATTCACACTTGTACAGTAGAGGGCACAGCTCAAACAAACCTTTCAAACAAATGCAGGTAAAGAAAGAAAAAATGAAATCTGATGTTTAACTATATTCGCATGGTTAAATTGGATCATCGATAATAAAGTGAGATTAAATACAAAGTATAATTTAACATTTTTTGCATAACATTCTGAGTTAGCGTTTCACTGTTTTTATTCATTTTGAGGAATAGTGAATCTGTTTTTGTGCAAATGAGATGAGTAAAAACATGCTCACATTTAGTCTAGAACTACAATAACCATCATGTTTACAAAGCTCACACAGCGACTCTGCACTTACTCCCGATTTCTCTCAACGTGGGGACGGGAGGGGTGTCAGTCAATAAATGGGAAAAATCCAAGTTTACCATGCATCATCTCAGAGCAACAGTATACATGCTTGGAAATAAAGCTTCATGTATTTAAATCCATGTGCAGTCAGGATCCTGTCATGAAACCCTAAACAGAGGACCAGGTGACATTACCTTGACGTCAGTGTTGCCAAGTCCGTGGTTTTCCCACAGAATTGGGCTACTTTTAAATTGAGGGTATTATTTTTTCTTCTGTGGGTTTATTTCCACCCCCGTTAGTACGATTTCGGCGCTCCAACACCCACCAAACACCCCCCAGACGTACAAATTCAGTGGAGAATTCGGCGAGAATTATGGTTTCCATACAAAATGTTAAGCAGCACAACTTTTTTCACCATTGATATTTAAATGTTTCTTAAGCAGCAAATCAGCATATTAGAATGATTTTCAAAGAATCATGTGACACTGAAGACTGGAGTAATAATGCTAAAAATGTTTGGATCACAGGGATAAATTACATTTAAAATGTATTCAAAAAGAAAACAGTTATTTGAAATTGTAATAATATTTCACAATATCATAGTTTTTACTGTATTTTTCACGAAAGAAAATGCATCCTTGTTGAGCACAAGAGACATATTTTAAAAACATATATATATATACCTATTTAGAATACCTATGTACTCATGGTTTAAAGTCCTGTGTAGGAGAATCTTCTAAAACCTCTCCTGTGCCCAGCCATTTATCAGTCTGTGTGTACCACAATCAACCTCAAGATGGCGGCATTGAATCACTGTGTATGTCTACTGATCACTGAGCTGCAGGGCATTGAGCTTCACAGGAAAACAGTCAGGAAGGTCATCTCCTGTACAGTGACGAAGGCAGATGTTAAGATATGTGAGTGTTTGTATCTAAATGAGTATGTGTGCACGTTTCTTTTTGCAATGGCTTGCACACTTTGACACTTGCTTGGATAGTTCTGTTGAGCATTGGTCCTCTGCACTGACACTGTGCAGGATGGAAAGACACGGCCTGAGCCAAGAGAGACTGGAGGGAGGCCACTGCGTCCCGCTCTGAGCCCACCCTAGTGAAGATGAGCTATTGCTTACTGATATTATCTGAGAAGGGTTACACTTTATTTTCGATGGTCCACTTTAGACATTTTATAAACTACCTAAAGTAACTTTGCAACTACATGTCAGCTAACTCTCATTAGAGTATTAGTTGACTGTAGCAGACTCTTAGGTTAGATGTTAGGGTTCGGGGTGGTAGAAAAAGAATACTTATAGTTCTGTTGGGGACATCAACATAAAGTGTTAGCAGATATTAAGCAGACAGTCTACTAATACTCTAATGAGAGTTAGGCCGCATTTACATTACATTGTTCAAGTGACACTATTCTGATTTTGTCCTCCCATATGGCAAAGCACGGACATAACCCACCAACATGTAAGCAGGAAAAAAGCATATGGATTCTGATATTCTCAGATCGGGATATGAATCGGATACATGCATTTGCGTCTGCCATATAAACGGACAGATCAGATATTCCCCTGTGCGTATACGCCCTTGAAAAAGCGACGGTGGCGAATTATGTCAGACACCAACCGCGATCACATGACTCTTTTCAACGTTTTCCTGACCTTAAATATGGTGTGAAAAGCAAAAGCTTGTATTATCATTTAATTTGTCTCCATTGCAAATCGTGCAAATTTTACTTCCTTTTTGGCCTACGTTTTTATGGGTCAGTACGTCTATATTGAGTTGTTTCGCCAAGTGTAGATATCGGATATGGGTCACTTTTAAAAGATGAACTGGTCATCAAAATTTGTTTTATATAATCAACAAATCGGAATTGGCCATCAAGACCTTTATCAGAGTATTTTTATTTGTAATAACTTTTACTTTCACTTTACTACATTCCAAAGCATAATATAATATATTCCAGAGTAGATTATTTCCAAAGAACCTGCTTAATTGGTTAACAAATCACATCTGAATGATTCATTTGTGAATCGAACTGATCCGATTACAGCTGTTTTCGAGTCAACAACTCACTGATTCAATGATCCGGTCAAAATGAGCCAGGAACAAGGATATTGTCACAGGTTGAAGGTGCATGCGACTTATGGCGCAAAAAGTACATTACTAATGTTTGATGTTTGCATAGCGTTCCTCTTAAAATGTGAATGCATTTTGGCCCATGTGATGTCTGTGCATTTGTGTATTGTGTTTGTAGCCACATATTTAGCTAAACAAATGTAGTTTCTCAGAATCCTCATTTTTAAAATAGGCCTATGGTGTATTATTACACTTGTTTTTGCACTCAAACATCCTTAAATACTTTAAGTATTTATTTATTTTTTTAATAGGCCTACTTACCACAAAGAACACACTGGTCATGTGTCAGGTCAGTTTTGCAGGTGAGGTGTTGCATGTCACTGCCCTACACTAGCAATAAGACCCTGTTCTTCCAACAGAAACACATCGAAGTCCTCACTGTCAGACGCCCTCCGCTCTGAGGCCAAAAGCTCCAGCTGCAGACTCTCAGCACTAACTCACACTAGGAGCCAACATCAAGACTTGAGCCCCTACAGTGCCTCACACTTGCGGCTGGGAAAAGGCTCCGCTTCTCTTGATTATCATTGCAGTCAGGCAATCTGGTTGGCACTTTCACTGGTCAGTTATTCTCCCCACAACGGCAGGATTTTATCCCACAACATGTGAGACCCTGAGATAATCATCCGGCACGTCCAATCTTAATGACATGACTGTACATGCGGCCCTGCACCAATGCACTCTAGAGGTTTTAGCCATACAGACGTCATGTTCTGCTGTAGTTTTCCTCCCACGTTTTTTTAGTAATGCTGTGTTTGACTGATGGTCTTTGGCGTAAGAATGCTTGAATGTACTTAGTCATGCCTGAAGCTGCATGTTTTTACATTGTCACACTGTAACTCTGTTGTTGAACTCAAGGCATGAGCCTAACTGAGATCGAATCTCATAAGTGATAGCCTATTTTGGAACGCTTTATATAGAAATGGCAAATACAAATACAGCCACTCCCCATGCAAAGCGCACAGGAGACTAGACTATCCGCTTGTTAAGTCTTGACCGCGTCCAAGTTTCTACTCGTTTCACTTGAGAATACTATCTCAATTAATTATCGATCTTATTATTTATTCATATTACACATTTAAGGTAAACTTTTAAAAACTTAAGGTGTACAGTACAGTCTCCGTGCTCTCAGTGTCCCGGACACAAGCATTTTTAAGGATTAAACTAAAAGATGAATCACTCTTTGGCCATCTGAGATTTTGGTATAAAGTTAAGAGATAAAGCTAGGATCATGATTTTATGGTAGTTTTACAGCACACCATGACTGTATATTAGCACCGTTTGTTGATTGCTTTTGGCATCTAACATAGCATTTGGACCCAGAAGCATTGGTGTGTGACGTCATACTTAACAATCGGATTGATGTTAATACAGGTGACTTTATTAGGACAGGATACTTTAATAAGCATAAATATACATAACAAGCACACAAAATTATGGGGCAAATATGAAGCTTTCAATTATTTTAATTTTTTTTTATTGTTTTACTTTTCACTATTGAATGAATTATATTATTTAATTCTATTTTGTGCACCATCTTGGGTTCATTTTCTTTTCACTGAGCTTGTTGCAGTGCATTCTCTGCTAAGGTTAACTTTCAGAACAGCCCTTTTTTAGGGAGTCTATGATGCTTTCAAATGTTGCCTAATGAGGAAAAATACAAGGTTTTGGTACAGCACTTGTGCGTTATCTCTTTTTTTCAGGTTAAGATAAATATGTGTAATAATTTCTACTCAACCCGCTCCGACCGGGATTCGAACCAGCATCTCCGGCATACAAGGATGCTAAAGACTGCAGTTTCTGACGTGCCTCTTGAGGCCAGGGGAGTGAGGTTTACACACACAGCTTTTACTAGTTTGCTTCTATAACACTCACACCCCTAAACCTCACTCCCATCCAGGTTACGGCACCAATGTAACTGGTCCTACTCGGCCTGCTCTGAGTGGGATTCAATCGTCTCCGGCATGGGAGGCAGGCGTGCTAACAAGGACACTAAAGACCGCAGTCTCTACTGTCGGTTTCTAGTGTGCCTCTTGAAGCCAGTGGAGTGAGGTTTACCCTCATAGCTCATACTAGCTGGGCTTGGTTACACTCACCTCTAAACCTCACTCCCATCCGGGTCAAGGCACCAAATGTAATTGGTCCTACTCTACCTGCTCCGAGCGGGATTCGAACCGGCATCACTGGCATACAAGGACGCTAATGACTGCAGTCTCTAGCATGCTGCTTGAGGCCAGGGTAGTGAGGTTTCCCCTCACAGCTCATACTAGCTGGCCTCCGTTACCCTCACCCCTCTGAACCTCACTCCCACTCCCGAACATTCTCGACCTGAACTGGCCGCAGTCTCTAGCGTCAGTGGCTAGGTTTATCTTCACATCTCTTACTAGCTTGCTTCGGTTACATACAGAAAAAGCTTTCAGAGAGAGTAATGAGATGATGTAGCACAATAGGAAAATTCATGGGAGAAACCATGATGCTCAACATAGCAGTTGTAGTAACAGCTTTTCAACTGCAATCATCTTATTGATACACTCTTAAAAATAAATGTTCCAAAAGGGGGAGTTTCACAGCGATGCCACAGAAGAACCATTTCTAAACCACTGAAGAACCTTTCAGTGAACATTCTTAAAACAACCATTTTCATGTAAAGAACATTTTCAAAAAATAATAAGAATATTTTTCCATTATAAACAACTTCCTGTGCACTTGAAAAGTTCCATGGATTTTAAAGTTTCTTCTGGATGCCAATAAAGAACCGTTATTTTTGTAAAGGCATTGTCTGTTTTTCAGTTTTTTATCTACAATGTGCATGTGCATTAGCATAACATTATGACCTAATATTGTGTTGGTCCCCCTTTTGCTGCCAAAACAGCCCTAACCCGTCGAGGCATGGACTCCACTAGACCCCTGAAGGTGTGCTGTGGTATCTGGCATCAAGATGTTAGCAGCAGATCCTTTAAGTCCTGTACGTTGCGAGGTGGGGCCTCCATGGATCAGACTTGTTTGTTCAGCACATCCCACAGATGCTCGATTGGATTGAGATCTGGGGAATTTGGAGGCCAAGTCAACACCTTTTGCTTTGTGGCAGGGCGCATTATCCTGCTGAAAGAGGCCACAGCCACCAGGGAATACCGTTTCCATGAAAGGGTGTACATGGTCTGCAACAATGCTAAGGTAGGTGGTACATGTCAAAGTAACATCCACATGGATGGCAGGACCCAAGGTTTCCCATGTAGAACATTGCCCAAAGCATCACACTGCCTCCACCGGCTTGCCTTCTTTCCATAGTGCATTCTGCTGCCATGTGTTCCCCAGGTAAGCGACGCACACGCACCCGGCCATCCACATGATGTAAAAAAAAAAAACGTGATTCATCAGACCAGGTCACCTTCTTCCATTGCTCCGTGGTCCAGTTCTGCTCACATGCCCACTGTTGGCACTTTCGGCGGTGGACAGGGGTCAACATGGGCACCCTGACTGGTCTGTGGCTATGCAGCCCCATATGCCACAAACTGCGATGCACTGTGTATTCTGACACCTTTCTATCAGAACCAGCATTACCTTCTTGAGCAATTTGAGCTACAGTAGCTCGTCTGTTTGATCGGACCACACAGGCCAGCCTTCGCTCCCCACGTGCATCAATGAGCCTTGGCCGCCCATGACCCTGTTGCCGGTTCACCACTGTTCCTTCTTTGGACCACTTTTGATAGATTCTGACCACTGCAGACCGGGAACACCCCACAAGAGCTGCACTTTTGGAGATGCTCTGACCCAGTCGTCTAGCCATCACAATTTGGCCCTTGTCAAACTCACTTAAATCCTTACGCTTGCCCATTTTTTCTGCTTCTAACACATCAACTTTGAGGACAAAATGTTCACTTGCTGCCTAATATATCCCACCCACTAACAACAGGTGCCGTGATGAAGAGATAATCAGTGTTATTCACTTCACCTGACAGTGGTCATAATGTTATGCCTGATCGGTGTATATATTAGTATGATTAAAGCTGTTAAAGGTTCTCATTGTCAGAAACCTCTTGAAAAACAGTTTGGAGGTTTTGGTCTTTCCCCATTCAAGTAGACATATAAGATGCCTATAAATGCAGCTTGGAGTCTCCATTCATAAATACAGATAAAAAATTCAATATACAGAAAGGAGGAAGGGATAACTAGAGTCTCTAGATGGGATGTCAGGGTGCAGAGCCATCCTATCAAATCAATCTTGGGCTTTTTAGCTTCATCCCACTAATAACATATATATAGTACACACACACACACATATATATATATATATATATATATATATATATATAATTTGTGTGCTGTATTTATTTATTTGCACACTTTGGGGAACAGTATACACAGTACAGATGAATTATTCAAGTATGAATGTGTGTGCATATGTGATTTATTTTTTTCACATCAAGCACATTTCCCTCATTCTCCAAGTACTTGGCCTCAGCCTGCCCGCCCTGATGACTTGTTGCACAGCTCTGCCTGAAAACGTCTTCACATTCTTTACTTCGTAACGGCTCACACAGTCAGAACAGTAGTGTCTATGTGTGTGAGAGTGAGAGAGACGGCGACGTCTGCACTTCTGCCTCGCCTCTTTAACGCATTCCACTTTCACTCAGCTATCTCGCCCACACAGTCGGCATGTGACTGCCAGTGACAGGAAATCAAGGATGTCAAATCCAGCACTCAGCTATGCAGCGCACCACGCTCTCCAAGAAGGCCTTCTTCAGATCTCGCTGAGCATTACCATGTTGTCCAATTCCAGCTGTTTTGCCTTTACTGATCTAGAATTCCTAAAATAAAAGTTGGGATAAATGCAGGATTTTTCCATAGCTTTCAGTTTTGCAGTGATCCCTCACATGCATAGCTTTGTAACCTTAAAGGTGCAGTAAGTGATTTCTGAGAAACGCTGTTGAAAGTGGATCGGACTTAGCACCACAACACACTTGTAGCCAATCAGCAGTAAGGGACACGTCGACGCATGATGGGGAAGGAGAGAGAGTGAGCAAGAGGGAGATTTGAAGAAAGACTGTAGAAAGAGAGATGGCTGAGAGACATTACAAAAGAGAAAAGCTCTTATATCACTGGAAAAAGAAGGGTTATGATCAGGCAAGAGCTTTAGGGCCTGCGTTAATATTAGAAAAGCTTTCCAGCACAGGAAAGACCTAAGCAGGAAGGCCTGAAAACCGATGCTGAGGTTGCGTTGTTTCTGCTTTACATATGTGAGTAACATACAAATGTAACATTCGTTTTGAGTGTGTGCTGCTGGCAACTAACAACAAACTCTTGTTTGTATATACTTGTGTACTGTATGTAAATTTTTTGTTCTTCCTTGTCGTTCTTCGCTTTATTTTTCACAAAGCTTTATTTTGCATGTGCGGAGCAATGAAGAGAGGGGTGTGTTTGTTTGGGTTGATTTCAAATGTCACTCGGATATACATCACAATAGGGGAGAAAAATATATCGCAACGTCCATTTCATGAAAAATGTAAAGGGCAACTGTGTTATATCTATATCTCTATATCTATCTATCTATATATATATATATACACTCACCTAAAGGATTATTAGGAACACCTGTTCAATTTCTCATTAATGCAATGATCTAATCAACCAATCACATGGCAGTTGCTTCAATGCATTTAGGGGTGTGGTCCTGGTCAAGACAATCTCCTGAACTCCAAACTGAATGTCAGAATGGGAAAGAAAGGTGATTTAAGCAATTTTGAGCGTGGCATGGTTGTTGGTGCCAGACGGGCCGGTCTGAGTATTTCACAATCTGCTCAGTTACTGGGATTTTCACGCACAACCATTTCTAGAGTTTACAAAGAATGGTGTGAAAAGGGAAAATCATCCAGTATGCGGCAGTCCTGTGGGCGAAAATGCCTTGTTGATGCTAGAGGTCAGAGGAGAATGGGCCAACTGATTCAAGCTGATAGAAGAGCAACTTTGACTGAAATAACCACTCGTTACAACCGAGGTATGCAGCAAAGCATTTGTGAAGCCACAACACGCACAACCTTGAGGCGGATGGGCTACAACAGCAGAAGACCCCACCGGGTACCACTCATCTCCACTACAAATAGGAAAAAGAGGCTACAATTTGCACGAGCTCACCAAAATTGGACAGTTGAAGACTGGAAAAATGTTGCCTGGTCTGATCAGTCTCGATTTCTGTTGAGACATTCAGATGGTAGAGTCAGAATTTGGCGTAAACAGAATGAGAACATGGATCCATCATGCCTTGTTACCACTGTGCAGGCTGGTGGTGGTGGTGTAATGGTGTGGGGGATGTTTTCTTGGCACACTTTAGGCCCCTTAGTGCCAATTGGGCATTGTTTAAATGCCACAGCCTACCTGAGCTTTGTTTCTGACCATGTCCATCCCTTTATGACCACCATGTACCCATCCTCTGATGGCTACTTCCAGCAGGATAATGCACCATGTCACAAAGCTCGAATCATTTCAAATTGGTTTCTTGAACATGACAATGAGTTCACTGTACTAAAATGGCCCCCACAGTCACCAGATCTCAACCCAATAGAGCATCTTTGGGATGTGGTGGAACGGGAGCTTCGTGCCCTGGATGTGCATCCCACAAATCTCCATCAACTGCAAGATGCTATCCTATCAATATGGGCCAACATTTCTAAAGAATGCTTTCAGCACCTTGTTGAATCAATGCCACGTAGAATTAAGGCAGTTCTGAAGGCGAAAGGGGGTCAAACACAGTATTAGTATGGTGTTCCTAATAATCCTTTAGGTGAGTGTATATAGTTCCCTAAAGTGTTTAGTACTGACATTTCTGGGCTGTATTTCTGTAGAGCTGAGCTTTTTCTGTATAGCTGAGTTTTAAAGTGCTACATTATGATCTCAAATGATGTCATTGTTGTTTGGTCTGCTCCGCTTTCCCTTCAGGGACACAGACAGGAGAAGACTGGTGTGAACACTGGTCAGCTTGACAGCATGAAGACTGGCCAGCTTTCCACACCACTCTTCTACAGCTAGATCACAGAGCCCATAGATTTTTACATCAAAAAGTGTCATAATTTAGAAATAAAACGCATTTTTCCTATCCTGATTTTAGCCCTCTGATTGAAGGGGCGTGTCTGCCGTGAGATTTCTGTGTAAACGCCCACTGCTGTAATTGGCTAACATATTTGCATATGGAAATAGCTAGTTACTTGTGGAACTCTGATTGTACATGAATCATTACATATCCGACATCACTGGTCACAGATCAGGCATTAGAATTAACACGGTTACTTACATGTTGTGTGCGCTGAAATTGTGACTGATTTACCAAAGAATCCACAGTGAAATGTACCGAATACAACTAAATTATGCTCAACTGAGACATTCACATTGTTGAAAATAAATAATCACATTTCTAGCATTAGGAGCCTTTGGAAGGTAATGTTATTTTTAGACCGTTCTTCTCTCCTTGTCATCTCACTAACACACCAGCAGGCGGGGCCAAAGTTGCAATGATGAAGTAGGCATTGATTTTCTTCTGCAGAGGCGGTCTTTCACTTATAATAGATAGGCACATTCCACAACGAGTCGTTCGTTGGGCTTTGGTTACAATACAAGCTGTTTTTGGACTAACAAGGAAGTTTTCAGTTCTGAAACTTACAGGATATTCTTATAGTATGATGAACTCTTAGATATCAAAAGCTCTAGGAAAATCAGATTTCTCAATTCATGACCACTTTAACATTTATAAAATAGAGTGAACATAACTTTATCACAATTTACCAGAGATACAAGACAAGGTCGTTTATTTGAAAGAGTGGGACACTCTAAACATGTCCCTCTAAACACCCACAATATGATGTCATATTCAAGAGATTGGAGGTAAAACAGCTCATGTCTTTATGAGGTAGCTGAGATTTGGGAACTGTAGCTGCTATAAATCATTCTGTCAGGTCAAGTAATTTTGCTCAGCTGTGGTAAATGCAACGCAACTACCCACCTGACCTCCCACATGCACTCACACAACTCACGTGTTGTTCTCCTCCCTCACAGACTGAGTGGATCAAGATCTGATGAAAACACTAAGAGGGAAGCCAGGGCAAGTTTGCACTCATGTGATGTAATCAAAAGACATGGTTTTCCAAATATGCAGCATGCATGCGTTAGCTGCCAGACAGAAAGAGCCAGAGGTATTTTGGCTCATGTGTTTACTCTGTCACCAAATTATTTAAAAAGACAAGCCAGATGGGATTTATTCAACGGCACACACAAATTGCTTCACCAAAAGGTTCAATGTTACATTCTGTGGTTAACACAACCGTGATTCATGTAAATGTGATAGATCTCTAAACATGTGGTTTTATTATTTTGAAAAAAAAAGAGCTCTTAAATCTTATTCAGGTAAATCATTCAAGTCTCATAGGAGGCATGATGATTAGAGAGAAACTGACACGGCATAATGCTTTGTATGATTATGCAAATTTAAATCAAAGTACTGGTAGCGGCACATTCAAAGGCCCAATCAAAGTCTTTAAGAAAAAACGATCCTTTATTTCCTTTTATGGCATATATAAAGGACGGAACTATAAAGAACTATATGAATTTATGACTACAATATTTATACAGTGTTGTTACTTGGCATATTGCACAATATGGCTAGTGACAAAGCAATAACGCAAAGTAAGTCAGAATATGTGAACCGCAGTTTCCACTGGAATGTCATTGTTGACAAAGCAAGCAAAAGCTGTTGCTAAGCGACAACATCGGATATCTTGCACTCATCTTACACAAAGAAAATGACACCAACACACTTCCTTCACTATGTTGGTTGCTTCTAAGTAAATATTTGCTGTTGTACTCTGCAAAACTATTGTAACAAGTGGCATACAAATGCCTACAGTAGATATTCACCTTAAAATAAACAAAACACTGAACTGAATGGAGATATAAAAGCATACAATCAAATTGTTCAAACTAAGGTAGAGCTGCGTATATTCAGTCATGCTGATTCGTTTCTGTTTCGCAAGTTCTTGATTCGATTTCTGATTTATCTGTGGAAATTCCAATAATGTCCATTTTGCTTACAAATGAAATAAATTCTCTCTCAGCTTATAACAATTTATACAAGGAACCTTCTAACATTGTATTGTAAAATATTATTTAAAAATTTTAAAAAATTATAAGATTTGTTTTTGGTTAGCCAGGGAAGTTTTCTTGTTGGAAATGGAACATTTTTGGCTTGTAGAACGTTATTCTAACGTTATAGTAATGTTCTCCTAATGTTAATTTAACATTGCTCTAACATTATTCTAACCCCTAAAATCTTTACTCCAATATCATTACCCCATTGTATGTCAGTAATCATCCAGCATTATTTTTATATTATTTAAAAATAACCACCCTGCAACGTTCTGTGAACGTTATTTTATGGTTGCAAAAAATAAATCCTAAAAAGAACGTTATTTGGTTCTTAAAAAAATAACCAAGCGGGAGCCAAATACTAACGTTAGGGGAACATTCTGTGTTTGCTGGGTCAGTCTTGGGATTTTAACAATTACTTTCGAGGGCGTTCATTACTCGGAAACCGATATATAATGATAAAGCCTATATATTACCCAACCCTACTTATTATTCAGTTCAAATAAAGCAGCTCTCAGCTGAAGAGTTTGAGAGTCACCCTAACTGACCCCAAATGAACTCTCTCACAGTAATTCACAGCCTATGAAATGATGTAAAGTATACGTCTGAATTTCTCCAAATGTACCCTGGTTTTGGAACAGTGCTTCATTTTCACATGAATGTAAGGAGCAGCTGTCAGTTTAGAAAGTTAAAGTCTAAATTCTGAGATTTGTTTCTAAACGAGGGGCAGCTCTATGTGAGCTTTGCTAACCCAAGAATAAACAGTAGACAGCTGGCTTGGGACAATGGCACCTCAGTTAATGATTAATGCTGTTAATGAACAAATCAAGAAAGCTCTTGATACTTTCCAGAACTCTTCACTCACAGCCAGCGATGTGTTGACCCTTAAAGGCCCCTCGTCACGGGTCTGTGGTAGAAGTGCTTTGGGAAGGAGAGGCAGAACATTTCAGTCACTATTTGTATCATTACAGTCCCCCCTGAAAAACACCAGATACGCATGAGTCAGCACGGTATGGACTGGCTGTCTTTTTCATGTTTAAACAGTACTAATGCAACATTGTTACTGTGTTTAGCCCCAAATGCTGATGTAATCATCACAATATACGCAATTTCCTGTGCTGAGAAAGCTTCTGCTTAGAACATAAATTCAGATCTGCTGCAAAACACAGCGTTAGCATTGATTCTCCGCTGCGACAGTGAAAGCTTTGAGATCTATGGGATATCCTTACGATGTTTATTCCGCTAGCGCACAGTCCCCTCACAAATCACTGATAAATGGCTATTCATGTAAGTGATAACAGATGTGAGGGTCTCATTGAGAGCCAGTGAAAGTGCGTTCTGTATGATGTGTAAAAGCGCTGTGTGTTCGGCCCTCCATTTGCAGAGGTGGCAGGTGTTCCTCCGTTCTCCAAAAAAGCAAGTTTTTATGTTCCTCCTCAAGTTAGTTACTTGGTTTCCATGGAAATGCTCAACAGAAAGAGTCTTGTCTTAAGGGGCCTGTGCCGGGGAAGGCTTTACTAGCTGCCTGGACTGGACTTTAGTGAAGAGGGGGAGAAAAAAAAAGGAAAAAAAAGATGAAAAATCAATCCAACATGGAAAAACAACTGAGCATTGTCTCTGTGCCTGATGCTGAGATTAAATGGAGATGTTCAGAGCAGATGTTTCATATGAGAGAGTACTAGGCTTTCACATGATTGAATCGCCTTAAAATGTCCTATTTATAAGTACATTTAAAGGGGTCCTATGCTTTTTTACATTTTCATCTTTCTTTAGTGTGTAATGTTGCAAAGCACAAAGTCGCTCCAAAATAAGTTATTCTAAGAGTGCGCACTGTTTCTGAACTCCCTGAAACGCCTCCATTGTAGTCTTGAGTTTTCTTCCGGGAACGAACACGTAACAATATTCCTAATTTAAATAATTCCCGCCCAAGGCATCCACAAAAAAAAGGGGCGGGACCTGGTTGAGTCATGTTAGTAGTGTGTTAAAACTGACATTTCTAAAACACACTTGAAGCGACTGACCAATCACAACACACTGGTCCAGCCGACCAATCAGAGCACATTGTGCTTTTCAGAAGGAGGGGCTTCATAGAGACAGGAACTAAATAAAGTGTTACTGACGGACTGGGAAGAGAGGAGCTGCAACAATGTTAAATATGTAAAAAAAAAAATTTAAAAAGTGTTTTTGAACATACAAGCATGAAAACCTATTCTAGACCCCAAAAACATAACTTTCAAAAAGGGCATAATAGGTCCCCTTTAATAATAATAGAACAGCCTTGCAGTTGATCTATACTGACAAAGACAAAACCTCTCGAGGACACATCACATAGAGTCTAGATACCTGTTCTCATATCTTTTCCATTAGTATGGGTCTCTAATAAGATGAAATGTTTCTTGAGCAGCAAATCAGCATATTAGAATGATTTCTGAAGGATCATGTGACACTGAAGACTGGAGTAATGATGCTGAAAATTCAGCTTTGCATCACAAGGATAAATTACATTTTGAAGTATATTAAAAATAAAAAACTGTTATTTTGAATGGTAATAATATTTCACAATATTGCTGTTTTTACTGTATTTTTGATCAAATAAATGTAGCCTTGATGAGCATCTGTATGGCCCTGTTTACACCTGGTATTAGGATTGCGTTTTGGTCGTGCGTACCGATCACAAGTAGACAATGGAGACACATACACGTTTACACCTGGTGTTTAAATCTTTTGCCCACTTTCGACCACTTCTGTCCATGATTTCTTCGAAGGGAGAGTCTATAGCGGGTAAACGTATGGATTTCTTAGATCTTTAGATCTAACGGACAAAATAAGCTAACGCAATTTACATATGAACGTGCACATAGACAACTGAAAAACATACGGAGAGCAGCTTTCATTTCTACTCTGACAGCCGCAAGACCAGCCGAACGCTGTGAGTGTGTGTTAGTAATCAGGAATGGTGAGAGAACATTGTGTTTGGTACTTTTTTCGTCTTCAAAGCAAGCTTGGGCCTCCAGCCAATGTTTAAATCCCATAATTTCTCCGCATTAGGTCAGTAGACAGAGAGTAGACGGTCTTTTGTGGCTGTTTGAACACATTCGACCACATGAACGTTTACACTACAAAAGCAATCCGGTCGACTGCGTTTTCGACTACCTCTGGAAGAGGTCGAAAGTGGACAAACTCAAAATGTTTTAGATCCCGTTTACACCTGTATTTAGCATCATCCACTTATCCGATCGACCAAAAGGCATCTTAATACCAGGTGTAAACAGGGCCTATGACTTTCATTCTTCTGACACAAAAGATATTTTAAAGAACATTGTAACGAAAGTCAATGGGGTCCAAAATACATCATTGGACCCTTTGACTTTAATTGTATCGGACAAAAACCAACCAAAACAAAACAGAGACATTTTCGAAACGTCTTTGCATCTATGGATGAAGAAGATAACATATCAAAAAACATTACTCTCTGACCAATGACAGTATATGCTTTATACTGTCATTGGTCAGAGAGTAATGCTTTTTGATATGTAATCTCCTTCATCCATAGATGCAAACCAAACATAAGGTTGTTTTATCATTAACAGAGCACACAGACGCTGCGTTTTGGGTGTGGTCAGCAGTTATTCTGTGCACAGAGGGGACAGTGAATCGACTAAGAGTAACATGAGGACTATCGGGATCACTTTCACAAATGCTGCCTCCATGTGTGGCTGAATCTGATTTGAGAAAGCCGATCTGCAAGGCTGCTGTCGGGCCGACTGGTGTCTGGTCAGAAGTGTATGGGGTGGAAAGGTAATCTGGTAGAATGTCACCTGTTCTCCAATGGAGAGAGTCTCTCTTACATAGACAGACTGATCCCCATCTGCCACTCAAGCTTCTCAAATAACCGCAGAGATTGTCATTTAAAAAGCACTGATAGTGTATGATTGGACCCTTTCATCCAGTCATTGTAATGATAAGCAAAGCATATGCAAAAAGACACATAAGACGATTGAACTGGTGCAACAAATGGCTAATCCAACAGTTTTATGTATACTTTCTCTATTTAAAACCTCAAATCTCAAAAGCCTGAAAGCTTTTAACATATCTCCTGATGCTTTTATGCAATACTGTGCGACCTTTACCTGGTTCATAATACACAATATAAACATTAATATTTTGAAGGCTGTCCAAAAAGTCACGGAAAAATTGTTATTTTAGAAGTAAAAAACAAAACAGGAAATTCTCACCGCATTTACATATTCTGCCTAAATTATTCTCTTTTGATTTGAAGCATGTGTTTGTTTTCATAAACCATTAAAGCTTTTACTGGGAGACAATTAAAATGCCTTGGTAAGAGATAATTATCTCAACCACAAAATTCCTTTTCATCCTTACACAAAAAGACAAATGTTAAAACAGCACACCACCATGCGGTATAAATCTCACAGACATTCATCTCTGTGTTCTTGTCCCCAAGAATGATTTAATGTTACATATTTTGATCATATCCTCTGGATTTTTGCTGCATTCTTGTCTTACGTGTCCATTCAGTGACTCATTTGAGTCTTGTTTTATGACATCTGTCTCGCACAGAATGTGCGACTGTTTCTCCTTTTTCAAAATGACTACTCAAAGGACAGTGAGCATGCCACACACAAACCAATATAATTGTTTTGTTTTTCATTGCCTAAGCATGTGCATGCGTGGTAATGTATTCAATCTGGGAAATGGCTCTCAGAGCTCATTTAAAATTAACAATCATGATGCATAAATGTACAGGGAAGCCTTTGCAGTTATTGGTTTAGAGGCCATTGTGTGTAAAGTGTGCTTTGTGATGCAAAAAAGTTGAATTTTAAGTTGACAAGAGGGGGCACACATGGGGAAACTGTATTGGCAGACAAACCTACTTCAAACTCATCATCTGCCCCCATGCCGAACTGCTCTCTCTCAAATCAACGAGCGTTCAGTTTCTCTGAATACTGAAGACGAGCAGATTCATTCACCTCACCGAACTACAAAGCCCCCCTGCCATACAATTCATTTAGGAAGATTCACCCATATTCTTTGCCAGATTATCAACAATTTACTTTTTTTACACAGTTTTTTAAAGTGCAATCAGGCTTAATCGTGCTTTCATGCAGCTTTTAAATAAAATATAAAATGAACAGCTAAATGTCTTTTGGTGGAACAAAGAGATTTGAGTGTTTAAAAATATTTAAATATGATTATTTACATTATTAAGCTTAATTCAACTTCATAGCAAAAGATAACATTTACGTTATCTTAAGGCAAATGCTTAAGAGTCAATGAGTGGATCATTATTGCAGTGATTTTTATGTTTCTAGTATGTGAGACTTTACAGAGTGCTGGACTCTTGCATTCTCAATACAAGATCTTGACCAAAAATGTATGCACTTCTTGATGAAAATAAATGTTGGGAACTTGGGATGTTAAAACCCCCTTTTGCCTTCATAACTGCCTTAATTTTCCAAGGCAAGATTCAAAATGGTGCTGGAAACATTCCTGTGATTTTGGTCCATATTGACATGATAGCATCACACAGTTGCTACAGATTTGTCGGCTGCACATCCATGATGTAAATCTCCCGTTCCAACACATCTCAAAGGTGCTCTATGGATTGAGATCCGGTGACTGTGGAGGACATTTGAGTTTAGTGAACTCATTGTCATGTTCAAGAAACCAATTTGAGATGATTTGAGCTTTGTGACACGGCGAGTTATCCTGCTGGAAGTGGCCATCAGAAGATGGTACACTGTGGTTATAAAGGGATGGAGATGGTCAGCATCAATACTCAGGTAGGCTGTCTTGTTTAAACGATGTCCAGTTGGTCCTAAGGTGCCCAAAGTGTGTAAAGAAATACATGCCACACCATTACACCACCAGCACCAGCCTGAACCATTGATACATTGAAGGATGAATCCATGCTTTCATGTTGTTTTGCCAAATTATGTTAAAATCCCTACCATCTGAATGTCACAGCAGAAGTTGAGACTTATTAGACACCCTTTTTTCCAATCTCCTATTGTCCTAAATTTTGGTGAGCCCTTGTGAATTGTAGCCTCAGTTTGCTGTTCTTAGCTGGTGTGTCACTGGTGTGTCTTCTGCTGCTGTAGCTCATCTGCTTCAAGGTTTGACGTGGTGTGCATTCAGAGATGCTCTTCTGCAGACCTTGGTTGTAACGACTGGTTATTTGAGTTAGTGTTGCCTTTCTATCATCTCAAACCAGACTGGCCATTCTCCTCTGACCTCTGGCATCAACAAGGCATTTTTTGTCCACAGAACTGCCGCTCACTGGATATTTTCCCTTTTTTGGACCATTCTCTGTAAACCCTAGAGATGGTTGTGCATGAAAATCCCAGTAGATCAGCAGTTTCTGAAATACTCAGACCAGCCCGTCTGGCATCAACAACCATGTCATGTTAAAAGTCACTTAAATCACCTTTCTTCATTCTGATGCTCAGTTTGAACTTCAGCGGATCATCTTGACCACGTCTACACGTCTAAATGCATTGAGTTGCTGCCATGCGATTGGCTGATCAGATATTTGCGTTAACAAGCAGTTGAACAGGTTTACAGTACCTAATAAAGTGGCCGGTGAGTGTATGTATAAGCCAGACCCTTTCGGCCACTATTGCATATATATAGACAGCAGTGGCCAAAAATTATGTCCGGCTGAGGGAAATTAACCTCTTCAACCAAATTTGTTAAAGCATATTGTGTAGTTGTTCTTGGAGTCAATTGTTTTATTTGTGAAAACACAATGAAACATGCCAAATTGTGCAGGCTGCAAAGAATATATGAACACATGCAAAAACGAGAACCAATGAAATATTAATAACTGATTATGTTTTAGCTTTTTCCTGTGAACTTTTTGTTTTGCATTTTTAGTCAAATAAAACCTGTAGCTGTAGTTTGCCTTTATTTTGTCAGATAAATACCTTAATCAAATTTAGTGTTTTGTTCTTCCCTCATATTTAAAAATATAAAATATCTCCTCATATTTTGATGGTTTAATCGAACTTGCAGGGTCATTACAGATAACAAAATGGGTCTTGAGTCATGACACTAAAAACACAGACATGTGAGACTAAAATAATGCATTAAACAACATAAACATGTAACATAAAACACAGTAAATGTACATATCTGCTAAAATAAATATTATTTACAAATTATTTACCATACATTTTCATTCACAAAGAAACAATGCTATTTATAAAAATTAGAAAAATTGCATGCAATGTCCTGTTCAATTACTGTATTTTTTCCACTGTATATATATATATATAGTGAAAATATTACCTAATAAATTTTTACTGTAGCATTTTTGCATTACCCCCTAAAAAATGATGCACATTTTGCACAGCAAGAGTGAGGTCTCGGTTTATCAATCCGCAGTTACAATCTTTTTAACAACCTGTTGAACAAAACCAATGATTCAAGTGCAGTGCAGTTACTGATAAGGTACATTTACAGTATGCATTATTTATAAGAGATAATCTGTTGCCTCACTAATGTGGATTTTGCAGATCCACAAAGTTTCTATTAGATGCATCCAATAACCTTTCCGCGTCCCAGCTCTTTCCCCCGCGGTGATCCCGTTTTGACACCGAGACAAAAACAAAAAAAGAAGTATGAATGGTGAAGGAGCGAGCAGGCAGGGAGAAAGCAAGAGGAGGCGGTTAGTCTTTGTAGTCGGTGAGGAATGCGGAAACGCTCCTGCTCTGTGTCAAACTGCTCTGAAGGGGGTCAAGGCACATTCAGCCAGCGTGGGAAAGCGAGGAGGAGACCGAGCACACACACACGCTGCATATTCCTGCATAGATGGGAAAAACATAAAGGGGGAAGGACGGCCGCAGCAGATCGATGAAAATCAGTCACTTTTTGATCCGTTCTGCGTTCTTAAAGGAACTGATCAGACGATATTTCTCTTGATCTGCAGTTGCAGTGGTGTATGTGGTACTGCTGGGATGGGGCTTAGCGAGTGCACCATCCGACTACCTGTGTGGCCCTTTGCGAGGACACTGCACGAGCTGTGATGCGTGTGGAGACGCTGGGAAAGTTACTTAAGTTTATGAATGACGCGACTCTCCGGGCGGAATACAGGCTAACAAACGGGGTAACTATACTGGCCAAACTCTCATTCACTTGTGTTACTTGTATTTTTGTAGGTTCATTGCGCGTTGGTACATCTGGAGATTTGCATGCAAGCTAGGTGATTTATTAGAGTGTGGAAGCAAAAGTATGCGCTTTAGTTCCAGCGTTTATTGATATGCACAGCTAAACAATGCAATCAGTAGACAACCACGTGCTCAAGGCTGTGTGGCACAAAGAAGAACAGGACTTGTCATTAGAAAACTCAAATCGTTTATATTTTATTGGCAATATGCGCACGTGCTAGTTTCAAATCTTAAGGCAATCACTTAGGTAATGTACAGAAACGAGTTATGTTATGCATACCTGTGTTGACTCAAAGGTTAACGAGTAATTCTGTGTTAGTGACGTGAAGTTATTAAATTATTTAAAATGCAAATCATGAATTGGATAGATTTTTCAACTTCTGAATTAAACGCTGTGGTGATTATTATTTTGATTATTTAAACATTTTATTTATATACATGTGATTTGTGTATATATATATATATATATATATATATATATATATATATATATATATATATATAATTATTTTTTTTTTTTTACATAAGTGTGTATGTGTGTGTGTATCTATTATATTTGTGGGGCCTAAAATAAAAAAATCTGTCAGGGTGGTGTAACTGCTGGAAAAAAAAGTCTTAATTAAAAGACGACAATTTTATTTTTTTTAGTATGTTGAACTATTTATTTATTTGAAATTGTGATTTTTTTTTTTTTGATTTTTTTTTTTTAACTATGTCAATGTGGTCTAACCAGCATGCAGGAAGCCATTTTGTTGTCATGTGACATGAAAAACTATAAAACAGGAAATGATGTTACAGTGAGGTCTTCTGTAGACCCGCATAACTGTGTCAAGGTAATATCATATTGACTTTCTAATGAAAAAGCATGTTTTATTCAAGTCATATTGAGTAACATAAATAAGCTGTACATATTCTTGACTCAAAAAATATTTGTGGAAAAAAACACTTGAAAAATAGAACACTTTGTTATATACAACAATTAAGTTGTATATAATCACACATATTCAAACTGCAAATTGCCTATATGTTTTTGCTTGATGGTTACACCACTTGACGTGTCATTAGCTTAAGATTCTTAGTAGCCTGTAGTATAAAATGTGTGGAACCAACGTGAATACAACACAGGTTGAAACTCTAAGAATTAGTCAAATGTGCTTGAACTAGACCCTTTTCTCTTTTATATCATTCGGGACGTCATCATTCACCCACATTCTGTGGACTCCAGATGTTGAGATATTAACTGGACTTTCCTTCATATTTGGCTATAAAAGCAGCTAAGCTAACTTTGTGTATGTTGTACTTATGGTCCATATCTGTTATCTTCAGTGCGTAGATAAGATTTGATTTAACTCTGATCACATTGGTGTTTACCTCTGCCTCCTTTTGTGCTCGCGCTCTACAGGCAGTGCACGTGCCAGCGCCGCTCTCCCAATAATGCCTTTGTGAAATATCCGCGCGCTCGTCACGTTTCGGGATTCCCCGCAGTACCTCGCCGTGTGAAAAAATGGACAAAGAGAGCATAACCCAACAATATGAGCCGGTGGCTGAGATCGGCGAAGGTGCATACGGAAAGGTGTACAAAGCACGGGATTTGAAGAACGGGGGCCGCTTTGTAGCCCTGAAAAGAGTTCGGGTGCAGACCGAGGAAGAGGGAATGCCGCTGTCAACTATCCGCGAGGTGGCGGTGCTGAGGCAGCTGGAGTCCTTTGAGCATCCCAATGTGGTCAGGTAAGAAAAAGGGTGAGCAGGGGGGTGCTGCTTTGTTTTGTTTGTGGATGATAACTTCACATACTTCCTCTTGTAATATGCGTCTCCTGCTAGGGTGTAGGGGTGTTTGAAAGTTGGACATATTGCAAGGAGACAACCCTGATATTATATGCACTATATATGTTTTAAACAAACCAGGAATTAAAGAACTGAGCGCATCCCGAATGTTGTTGCTAAGAAAAGCATGGTGCTTTAATGAAAAAAACATTATTCCTCATATCAGAAATTTCCTGCACATTTTTCTGCCCCACAATATTAAAAATGATTTCTGACTTATCCTTTTCCTGATATCGGAGGTTATTTCACTCAAAATCCTATCCCTGCAGTTGTCAAAAATGTGAAAGTAGGTTTTTTTTATGGAATATTACAGTATTTATTATTTATTATTCATCACAGCAATTTAAGTTCTGACAGGAGTGAAAACGAGGCTGTGAGGGACGGAATTACAGTGCGTTCAATTAATTGTACTGTTGTTTAGCAACATACATTTTTCAGCTGATGAAATGTCAAAACTCCAGTTTTAAAAGTTGTGAAAATTATGTGATCTAGGACCTTTGCCATTGTAAAGACTGCAAGTTCATTCCTCTCCGCCTCGTTTTCATCAAAATGGCATCTAACCAAACCACAATGATCCAATCAATCCCCAATGGACAAAATCAAATCCTGTCCTACATCTTTTCTTGTTCGTTTCCATCAGATAATACACAGTAGGGAAGAAATGACTATTGCAACTTCCGTTTCAAGCCGACTTTACATACTGTCGCTCATGTCAATGGGAGATCTGGTAATAGGCAAGATAGGGTGGCAGCTGTCACACGTTCCTATCCATAAAACGCTTTGGCGGAATGATCTCTAGTGTGTGTAGGCATTTCACACACATTATTTCCTGTCACCTTATTTTGCCCTCATCGATCCATGTTCAAGGGTGATCCCCTAAGAACTTTGAGAAAATATCCTAAGAACTTTGAGAAAATATTTTTTTTTTTTCAATTGAACTGCATAAATTTGGTGGATTCAACTATTTTGTTGTGGAGCAATACGCCCACTAGGTTTTCTCAGGTACTGAAATAGCTCAAGTGTGGGTAACTTGTAATTAAATTAGTAATATATTGATTTATTAGCCAATTTGAGATTACTGACATTGGATGATAGCCATGTTAACTCAGCCAGTTAAGACCAATGAGTAGTTTTCAGAATTTTATATTGAATTTTGAGAGAATATAATGCACATTTAGTGCTACTTTAATTTGAGCGTTTATGCAAGTCTTTTGTAATATTATCAGCATTGGCCCCTGATGTAACCATATCTATCAATCACTAGCCATGATGATAAAATGAGTCAATGAGTAAACATCTCAGCAAATAAAGCAATAAGCCCTAAGAAGCTGTAGTTTACTATGAATTTATAACAGCTAAGGGGTGTTAGTAACACCCCCTTAGCTCTTATAAATTCACTGTAAACCACGGCTTCACAGGGCCTATTGCTTTTATAAAACGGTTTTCACACAATACAAATATTAAAGCCAAAAAATATGTATAAATGCAACTTTCATGAAGTAAAATTGCTAAAAGCCTTCCTTCTGCTGGAAAAAATAGTCATTGACCATGAACGGCAATAAAAGTTACATTATTATGCCATTAGATAGCGGGAAAGACGGTCTTTATGAGTGAATCAGTCAGTAGCGAAGACTTTTATATTAGACTGAAACTTGTGTGAACACGGAGCAAAACACAACTGACAAATGCGTTGACTAGCGCCGTCAGTGTCAGGACACGGGAAAACCCCTTAACTGTTAAAAGGAGAAGACCTCTCTCTCTCTCTCTCTCTCTCTCTCTCTCTCTCTCTCTCTCTCTCTCTCTCTCTCTCTCTCTCTCTCTCTCTCTCTCTCTCTCTCTCTCTCTCTCTCTCTCTCTCTCTCTCTCTCTCTCTCTCTCTCTCTCTCTCTCTCTCTCTCTCTCTCTCTCTCTCTCTCTACTCTTCTCTTCATAATACAGTAAGCTTCAATGAACAATATCAATGAGAACAAACATATGTTTACATTGCTAAGGGTGTTGTGTAGTGATACACAGAACCGTTGGGTCAAGCTGTCATAGCCGTGTTTTATTGTGAATAAAACAGCTATTGACCAATCAGAATCAAGGACTGAAACTAACTGTTTTATAAAAGATCTAGTCACCAAAACATTTAGGATGAGGATGTCTTCAAGGAACAGCTATGCGGGTCCCATTGTTTTGATAATTAGATTGTCAAATGCAAATGGTACCATTGACGCATGCACCTCTCTGACAATTCACCTTTCCTGGTCAACTGAAACGATATGCATTGTTGACCTTTATTTGCAGATGTGAAACCATTGATGCGCAAATATCTGTGAGCAGTGGGCCGTCTTTCTCAAAAGTGAATAGATGCATTTTAATTCCTCGTGTCTGTGTCTGGGATCATTTTGGTAATGTGTGTTGATTTAAAAAAAAAAAAAAAATTTTAAGCTTGGTTGCTTATGAATGTCAAAATGGGTAGGTGGAAAATCACTGCCGTCTCTATCAGGGGAGTTCTTGCAGCTAATGGATTGATGGCTCGGTTTGAAGGGCTTATCTACTTCATTCAATTGATGACAGAACTCACGTCATTGGCTGGCCTATCTCAAGGCCTTAACCTTGCCATGGAGCATTGCGCACTAAAGGCTGCTGAACATGCACTTCATTCTTTTGACTAGGCCAGTCAAGGTCTGGATTGCAAATGTACATTTTGGGGGCTTGTAATTTGTCTATAGATGCAGATGGATCTTTTTCATATTGTTGGTCAGTTTGTTTTCCCCATTTGCACACTGTAAACCCTAACGCTCAAAATAATTAAAGGGGGGTCTAATGCTATTTTATGCATTCTGACTTATTTACACTGTTAAAGATTTGGATTCTCATGCTAAACATGGCCAAAATTAAAAAAAAACGAGTTGGACGTATGACGGAATATTTCTGTGCCAAGTACACTCCTTCAGGATTCAAACAAGTTTCGGAAAGTTTTTTTCCGAGTATGGCCCTATATGACTTCATAAAGGGTGAAATTCCTTGTATGGGCACTTCTCCCAGATGAGCGCGTGCACACGTCAACCAAAGCGAGAGCACGAGCAAGAGCGCGTCCATCAATGAGCTTTGCTCGGGTTACGGAAGCCGTCTGCAGCGCTGTCATTTTGTTTTTAGACCACGAAATCAACAATGTCACTAAAGAAGTGTGTTTTTGGTTGTGAGAGAAAGATAACCTTGTTCAGCTTCCCAAATAACCCAGCATTAAGGGAACAGTGGATGCAGTTAGATTTTTCCAGAGCAGCAACGGTGTTCTGCAAGTGTGTTTGTTTGTTCCCGGTCACGAGTCGAAACTGCAGGCGGTGAGTGAAACTGCATCAAATGTCTGTGTTTTGTTGGCAATCGCCGTGTAAGTGCATATAATGTAAGCAACACGAACGTATAGTGAAACGAAAGTTATTCAGGGATAATGCCATGATGTATTGTGTGCGCGCACGTGCTCGTGACTCTTTAGCTCCGCTCACTGCATGCCTGCACAAGCTCTGCTTTTTCAGAAAGAATCTGTACAGCGTATCTGTATGATAAAGCGTATAAATATGATAAAACTAAAGACTCTTTGGAGATATGAAGGATGGCGACGAGTGGAGCATGAGCTTAGTTTGAGAACAGATTAAATGTTTTATATTGCTGTACTCATTCAGCAAGTGCAAATGCTTTCAAAGAATTGTTACCAATTAGAAAGGTAGCATTTATTCAATTAGCTAGTTAAAGCTAGCCAGGCTTCCACTACTAAAAATATTTAAGTTGATCATTTTAAGTTAAATGTATGAATTAGCTTACTCATACATTTTAATTGCTCTTAACTTGAAATATTTGAGTACAAAATAAAAATATGCAAGTTCTGCTTACTTAAACTTCAAATGTCTTATCTTAAAAAATGTCTTGAGTTTACAGTGTATCACCAGGTGCATGAACTCCACAATTTTGTCAAAAACCTGATGATCATGTTCTCCAGCATGATTCGAAATTATCCAAAGAGCATCTTGAGGTTCAGTGGAAGATTGATTAGTGTCATAAATTAGCATATTTGATTAGTGACCTAGAAAAAGTGCAGAATCTGAAGTATTTCTCATCCACTGAAAACTGTTCTTTCATTGGGGTTCCAGATTTTTGGACCCCAATGCATTTTTGAGTAGTGGAGAAGAGAATGCAAGAAACCTGTTTCAAATGAAATGCTATTAACGGATGTAGGGACTCCTATAGGGCCGTGTGTTTGGAACGCTGTGAAAGTGCAGGCAACCTCTCAATGCTTATAATGAGAATATTATTCATGCCATATGTTTTGTTGGTTAAGAGGCTTCATTGTGGAGGCACAATCTGGATTCCAGCAGAAGCTTTTCCTGGAGAAGTTCAGTTTATGATGTCATGGGATCGGGTAACTTGCCATGAAAGAATCTTTTCGTAGATTATGGATATTTGACTTTGTCTTTCACTAAAAGTCACTAGAACTCCTCCCCTTGTGTCAAATATCTTATTTTGTGATAAAGCATGTATCTATGTCCTTGTTGTAATTTTTGGGTTTTGGCCATCTTGCATTGAAATGAGGTCTTGCCAATGTCAGCTTGAGGACAGTGTCAGCTTGTCTTTTTTAGAGGGTTTCTGCTCTGTTAAACTCTTCTTTGCTGTAAAATGTCAAATTGTCAAATCATTGACACAAGGAATGAAAATTGTTTGTGCAAAGATCCTAGCAGCAATGCACAGAACAAGGAATGTGACATTTAATTAACTATACATACAATAATTAATTCATATGTTTTATATGACCATGTCAAAATTTATACTTGAAATACTTGTCACTCAAACAGCTTTTAAGTGTTCTTGATTATGCCTTTCCTTCATCTAGGTTGTTTGACGTATGCACAGTTTCCAGGACTGACCGGGAAACCAAACTAACTTTGGTCTTTGAACACGTGGACCAAGATTTAACCACATATTTGGAGAAAGCACCTGATCCAGGAGTGCCACCTGAAACCATAAAGGTACCTTCACCCCAGCAGGTTCATCTCCGCACTTACGATCAGGCAAAAAAACTGCTGTAACCTGATGCTTTTAGCCCAGAACTCAATCAAAATGAACCATTTACTTTTAAATGCACATATTTAACATAATAGGTTTTGTAGTGCACGATTCATAATTATTTCATTTCATATTATTGTAATCAAAATGTAATAATTTGCTCCTCCTCTAAAACAACTTTCCTTTTCTGCTGATGTTATGAATCCCTTTTTTTAACTCATCTCAACCACATTCTATATGTCAGCTGTGATGGATAAAATAATGTCCTCTTACATTTTACTATACAGTGTTAAATAAGTCTGATTACGGAACTAAAACACATTAGCTATGTTTCTATCCACCTATTTCACATTTTGGGATATCGCATAAAAAAAATATTGGATGGAAATGCAAAGATACGCATAAATTCTAAAAATGTCCCTTAAAAACGTATGTACATTTAAAAAAAAAAAAAAATTGTTTTATTCGATAAGACATGGATGAAAATACATTTAAGTTCACTGAATGTGATTGGATAACTGGACTAACCAGCGGACCAATTTCATTGCACAGCATCTGAAATGTTGGTTTGATCATTCTGAAATGCCTGAGCCAAAGTCTGTCATGAGAATGATTTGGTATAGTGATCTCCCAGAAGTGTCTCACATGATTGCATTCCCAAACACCAGGCATCCGAATTGAAGATAACATGACAGCATTTATTGCATTTCGTCTGCTCGCTCTGAGGCGTATGTCATTTATGATAGAGGAAAAAAGAGCCACAGTGGCTTCCCCGATTGCAGCAACTTCCATTTTTATTACAGATATTTTGCATCAATTTCCTAGGAAATGCTGGTTTTGTTCTCTTGAACACATGGGATGGAAACGCTGCTTTATTCGCAAATGTTTTATGCAATATTCCAATTTTGCGTGCAAGTTAAATTCGCAACTTTAACATAGCTATTGGCCTTAAAGGGATAGTTCACACAAAAATCATTTACTCATCCTCATGTTGTTCCAAACCCGTAAGGCTTTTGTTCATCTTTAGAACACAAATGAAGATATTTCTGATGAAATCTGAGAGCTTTCTGTCCCTCCATTGACAGCTACACAACTACCAAGCGAACATGCTTGAGCTTCTGTTTACCAGATCTGATGTGTGAGTTGATGAATGTTTATATGTGAATAAAAGCCTAAATTCAATCTGTTCATCATATAAAGTGATCGAAATCTCTTCAGAAAATTTGGACTAAACCACTCAATTCATATGGATTAGTTTTACGATCTCTTTATAAACTTTTTGAAGCGTTAAAGTGGTAGTTGTGTAGCTGTCAATGGAGGGACAGAAAGCTCTCAGATTTCAGATCCTTGTGTTCGGAAGATGAACAAAAGTCTTACGGGTTTGGAACGACATGATGAAAGTAATTAATAAAAGAATTATCGTTTTTGGGTGAACGATTCCTTTAAGCTGTAAATAAAAAGAATGATCTTCAAAGTGAAGGCAATTTGAATTTAAAAGCTGCATTAATTAACTAGTGTTAAATGTAGCAGATTTAATGTCCATTCTCTGTATCTTCTTCAAACAGCGGTTTTATATAAAAAAGAAATAATAAGGAAATTTTTTTATTTGTACTTTGGGCCTGTGAGCAAAAAATGAGTGTTTTGGCCTTCTAAGTCAGTAGATGAAGGATGGAGCTCCCTCAGATCACAGAGTCTTGTCCTTTTGATGGGCAGTGCATGTGGTGGATGGGCTTCTAATTAAAGGGCTGGGTGCCTGTGTGCCTCTATTTTCATTCAGCTCTGGCTTTCACCAAAGATTGGCCAGAGGAATGTTCCTTCAGTGCATGTGTGCATGCAAAGGTTTTGTGTAAGTATGTATGTCTGTGCAGTGGCCTCCCTCTCAGCCTTTCACTAGAATAAACCTGTAGATTGCAAGGGGCTTCCTTAAGTCATTCAGGCCAGATATCGTTTTTCCTTACTCTAGAAATAATCCTGCTGCGTGTCAGTGTCCTCTTACGTTCATCCGGAAAGGTTTGAGCGGAAACGTTGGATTTTTTTTTTTGTTGTCCTGATCATCTACTCTCCTGCAATCTATTTTGACTTTTTCCCACATGGTAGTTTTACAAATCCATTCATCATATTTCGCTACCTCTCCCCCTAGGACATCTTACATTGAGTGCTGGAACGAATCGTATCTCTCTCTTTGTCATTTGTGCCAAATTGAAATGGAAACAGAAGCTATGAAACATTTGAAAAGTTAAAAAGTGACACCTAAGGGGTTTCCTTTGCAAGTTTTGTGTATCGGTTAGGAAGGATCGTGTATCGAGAGGGACTTTTGAACATAACGCAGTCTTGGTTTGAGTCTCTGGTTTTGCATGTTAGAGATAAATGTGTGGTTTCTTTGTATTTTCCCCAGTGACTATCTGTTATTTATGAATTATTTATAGAATAAAACGTTTGACTCTTCTTTTTTTTTAAATGATAACTTTATTTACATAAAAGTTTGGGATCAGTAAGATTTTTTTTTAATATGGAAATTAATACTTTTATTCAGCGAGTATGCTTTAAATTGATCAAAAGTAACTGTAATGAATTTTACATTGTTACAAATAATTTTCATTTCTAATCAATTCAGTACTTTTGAATGTTCTATTCATCAAAGAATCCAAAAAAGTATCGTCTCCACAATTATTAGACTTTACAACATTCATAATAATAATAAAAAATATTTATTGAGCAGCAAATCATCATATTAGAATGATTTCTGAAGGATCATGTGACTCTGAAGACTGGAGTAATGATGCTGAAAATTCAGCTTTGACATCACTGGAATAAATTAAGTTTTATAATATATTAAAATAGAAAAGTTTTTTTTTAATTGGTAATAATATTTTTATCAAATAAATGCAGCTTCTGTGAGCATAAGAGACTTATTTCAATGATATAAACAAATTCTCATAAAATTTAAAATTAAACAGAAATAAAGGAAATTAACAGATATGTATTTATTTTTTATAAATGAGTAACCATTTATAGTTGATTTATGCAGTACACAGGCTTCCAGAGCCTGAATATTTTAACCTAAGAGCTTGTGAATATGCATCAGTGAGATTTCATTTTGTCGGGCCACACAGACATCAGATAACAGACATCAGTTGCAGTTGCCCTCCCAAAGATGCCCGGCAACCTTATTCACCACCCTCCTCGGGACACCAGATTGCAGAGGTCCCAGCCTCCACCCCATTCCAGCCCCCAAACTGCCCACTCCTGCCCCATTTCAGACCCACCGCATGCTAATTGATGAGAGAGGCCCCGGGAATCAAATGAGCTGGAAGGAGATCAAGCGGCTGGCCCTGCGTTGGGGAGTGCGGCTAGGCTCTCCGGCCCCGCGCCTTCCCGAAGCTTGTCTCTGGACCATAAAGGAGAGCCTAATGAAGCATGGGGAAGGAATTACACTAACGCTAACTGGCAGATGTCCTGCATTGTGCCAGGGTACAATAAACAATATGGCTGCCTCTCATGAATTAGCATGAGAAAGGGGGGTGCCTTCTGGAAGCTCTGTTTTGACTGCTGGTTTTGGGGAGGTTTTTTCCCCCTAATCGTTCCTCCTCTGCTTTATTTCCTCCCTTTTTCCAAGAAGAGGTACTTTAGGACAGGTGCTATCAAATCTTTCCTTTGTTTAGATTCTGAATGCCTCTCAACAAAGCCTGGTTATTTCAGGTTGGTAGTGTTGGTTTTTAATTTATGGCATTAATGTTTTGATTGTAAATCATGTAGCATGTTACAACAAAGAACCGTCTCCTGAAGAATCATCAACGTTCCACCTGTTAGGTTACTCCTTTTGAGATTATAATGAGAGATTGTATGACGGGTAAATCAAGCTTAATTTTCCACTTAACTAAAGTGCTTTTCAAAGCATCTCTAAAGCAGATCACTCTAATAATAATAACCCTTAAATTACTGTGAGGAATCTGCAGCCACAAAATTCTCCAGAATTCAAACTGCCTTCATTTGCAAATTAAGCTTGTGTTCATACAAAAGTTTTGGATTGGTATAATTTAATGTTTGTCTTATGCTCACCAAGGCTGCCTTTTTTTGATCATACTACAGTAATATTATGAAAAATACTATAATTTAAAATAACTGCTGTCTATTTTATTTTAAAATGTATTTTATTCCTGAGATGTCATTACTCAGTCTTCAGTGTCACATGATACTTCAGAAATCATTCAAATATGCTGATTTGCTGCTCAAGAAACATTTATTATGTTGAAAACAGTTGTGCTGCTTAATTTTTTTTTTTTCTTAGATGAATAGAAAAAAAAAAAAAAACTGCATTTATTTGAAATAGAAATCTTTTGGAATTTTATCAGTGACTTCACGGTCTCTCTGTATCCTCGCTGAATAAAAGTATAAAATTCTTTGACCCCAAACATTTGAACAATAGTGCCTATTCATTATATAATATTATATTCAGCCACCAATTTATGCACTTAAATGACATAATCTGCAGATTTCCCTCCAAAAACAGTGCTGAAAATGCACACAGAGAGTTTGCCATACGTCCATAAAAGGTTACGTAAGTATTTGGAGGAGTCGATATCACTGTTTATCCTCGGGTCACGCTTCCGAGGTGGTTGTGTACCTTTCCTTTTCTTTTCACTTTTGTCTCAAGCAAAAGTGGGCCATTTTAGGCCAAGACTGAGGAGCTGGTAGGGGGTGGTGCCGTTTTAGGAGCTCCCAGAATAACTGCCTGTGCCTGAAGGTCTGCGAGGTCATGGCTGGATGGGCATTCAGAAAGGCTCCTTGTTTATGCTGGCCGCCTGACTCTAACACACGCGCGTTCCCTAGTGCAGGCCCCCAGCGCACACATTGTGAGGACCTCCGTCCCTCGCCCGGTCTGACTCACGCCGTTTGCAGTTTTCTGCTTGAGTGTGCACCCCATTGTTTCAGTGGTTTTAATCACTCACCAGCTGGTTGGAATGAACAGTGCTGTGGGCTCAGATCCATGTCACTTGTGAGGTCTTGGCAGCGGGTTTCTCAGGGGTAGGCTGCCACCGCTTGATACCTTTGCTTTGGAACAAGTCAAGCAGCAACTGTGAGCAAATGCTCCCCGCTCGGCAGTCCAACCCCACTTCTTTTTCTTATACACAGACCCTTTTCTTCTTATCTATTTGTCAGTTAGACCTTTCATGGCCATTATTGACAAATTCTACCAAAGGAAATGGCAGTTAGGTTGTTGTCTTTTCCCCACCTTCTCTTCAGTTTCAGTATCATGGTCTGATATTGGCAGAACGAGGCTATTCACAATTAGCTGTGATCCCGGGACAGCTGCAGGGAAGCAGAGGCCTACAGGGATGGAGACTTACGGCAGCATGTCTTTCCTGCTCTGCGTCATGTTTATCAACATCTGCCAAACTTGAACTTTTAAAGGGACATGCTCACTTTTTCCCCTCCACTTTCATATATCATTTTGAGCCTGTATTCTTGATTTTAGTACTGTTCCCTCTGTTTTGTACTGTTTCTTTTATTTTATTTTATTTGTCTACTTCAGGTTATTAAAATATATTTTGGACTAATATATTTGAAATGGCTCAGGTCTTCTTGTTGTGTTTTGGCAGGATATGATGTACCAGCTGCTGCAGGGTCTGGATTTCCTCCACTCTCACCGTGTGGTTCATCGAGATCTTAAGCCTCAAAACATTCTAGTCACCAGTGGAGGACAGATCAAGCTGGCTGACTTTGGTCTGGCGCGGATCTACAGCTTTCAGATGGCTCTTACTTCTGTGGTGAGTAACGGTGTTGCACAAGTGTCTGCTATAGTGAATGGAGCAGTACTATTTGTAAAAAATGTTATAGGATGTCACAAAAAAGCCACACACACACACACACACACACACACACACACACTATATTAGTGAGGACATTGCATAGACTTCCATTGATTTTATTTCATGTTAATGATATTTTCTATCACCTAACCCAACCCCTTCCCCTAAACCTACCCATTACAGAAACGTGCATTTTAACATTGTAACTAGTGAGGACCAGTAAAATGTCCTCACTAGTTGGTTGTCATAATGTTTCACTAAATAAGTGAGGACATTTGTCCCTCACAAGTACAGACAGACACACACACACACACTTACTTATTGTATTATTTACAATTTATTGTACAGTGTCCTATATTACATGTACTTACTATAGTAATAACAGTAAATTATGCTTAATTACATGTAACTAACCCTCAACCAAACTCTAATCCTACCATAACCCTATAGTAAGTACATGTAGTTAATTAATATTACTCAGTACTTAAATATATAATTACACTGTAACAATGACACCGTAAAATAAAATCTAACCAAATATTTTTTTAAATTCAGTATATACAATTATTTATATATATATATATATATATATATATATATATATATATATATATATATATATATTATATTATATTAAATTTATAAAATGTATAAATACTTTTATATTTCTTAAAATATTTGTATACAATATTATTATTATTATTATTATTATTATTATTGTTGTTGTTGTTAATATTATTATTATTATTATTATTATTATAATAAGATTTTGTATGCATTTTATATATGACCTTTTCAAAGTATGCAACTTGTGCAATAATTAATGGATGAGACCCAAAGTGTAAGTCATCTTTTTCCAACGTTTCATCCCTCTGTTCCTTAACTCCCTTTACACGTATGCAGATGCAAACATTTCTCATTGTCTACTCTAGTACATTATTGACATCTTCAATGTATTTGATGTCCTCTTGGTAGCTTTAGGAGTGTGACGTGCCATCATGCAGACAAATAGATCCCTTGAGACAGATATGGATGATGTCCAATCAGATGTGGTAGCACTGAAAGGCCACCCATCAGACATGTGCCTGAAAGCGAGTGTATAATGTGTAAAGCGATCCCTGCAGAGGCTGTCCCATGTCTTTGGCCTCACAAAGTGGCCTAAGCTGAGATGAAATTTAGTCCCATCAATTCCCTCCTGCCACCCTTTGAAGCCACATTCTCTTGAGGACGGCTCTGATGTCAAAAGATACACATAGGCTTTGAACAGACATTGTGTTTTTTGACATTTGGCTTGGTCTTTTTTGCATACATTTTACATGGCTGATTTATCACATTCTTTAGTTTTGTCAATACGTTTGCAGCAAGTATTGAATTTCTCCTATCTAATTATAGCCGTTACCATGGCTATATCACATGCACAACGGAGTGCAAGAGTTTGCTACATTAACCCATTTTTTCACATCTCATTCAGTTTGCAGATTCTGAATGACTGCCAACGCCTTCTGTCGGTGGGTGTGGTTTTGGTGGTTTTGGTTGCTGTGCAAAATAACGTTGTTTCAGTTCTTTAATAAGGGCCTGCTGGCTGTTAGATTGTTGGGCGGGTGACTCTCTGTGAGTTCACCTGGGAATCTACCACTAGAAAATATCCCCTTGTTTCACCCCACCCCAAACATACTGAGAAACCAAAAAAATGGGCGATAGATAAGGCAGGGGGGTGCTTACAGTGAGCATGGACTCTGACTCTCCTGATTAATGTTCCTGTGCCTGGAATCCCCCTATCACCCGCCCTTCTAGCAGCTAAAAAAATCCATTTCCTCTCTCTTGGCAGTTACAGGAATGTCGTTATTGTGTATGCAAAAGCAGACGTGCTGTTATGGCTTTTGGCTCGTTGTTCTATGACAGCACTCAATGTTAGCTACTAGTTTGCCATGCTGACATAAACTGTACATTTAGAAGACTTGAGAAGTGCTGAATGGACCAAACACGATTGGCTGAGTCATAACTGCCCACCAGAACTCTTACGGAATTATGATGATTCAAAACAGACTGCCGTTCTCAATGCAAAGAGGTTGAATCAGGCAGTTTGTATGAAGTAAATGATGTCTGTTTTGCATAAAGCATAAAGGAATATCCCCTTTGGGGGTTTTTTTGTGCAGTTTGTCGTCACTTAGCTATTATTATATGTGTATATTTCACATATTCTAATGTACTTTTTTTTTTTTTATCATTGTTGTTAAAGATGTTAATTCTTTCCCCGCCAGCGTTTTTGAAAAAAGTTGCCAGCCACCGCCAGCATTTTTGATAATTTTCACAAAATGTTTATGTTGTATGAATATCTGAACATGTAATATATCAAAAGAAAGAACAGAGCCTCTGCTTTAAAACAAAAACATGTTTTATTCTAGGTTCATGCATTCTTTTTTTTATCAACACTTGAATGTGGGTAAGTTTCATTAAAAAAAAGCAACATTTTGAGCAAAAAGCTGAGCTGAGATCTATATCCAGATCGGATTCAGAGCGATGATCAAAACACAGATGGAGTAGATCGAGTCCATCAACTCCCCCAAAGCTCCACAGTCCTATAACTCGTCCTGGGTCGATATTTTATTCGGTAACATTAGGCAGTTTTGATTTACATGCTGTTGATGATTGGGTTATTTTACTTATGCATGTGCTTGCATATGCTTTCGCTTGTTTTGCTGCTTCTTCACCTGTGTTTTAATCTGGAGATTCTGTAGTCTTTCAGATGATGTAATAGCGCCCCCTACCATATAGCGGAAACATGGAAAGCTGAACATTTCCGTCAATGGTGGGTAAAGACTTAATATAAAGAGGGACTGTGAAACTCCGCTTTAGTGGCTTTACTCATCTTTAGTACATCTGCTCCCGCGATGTAGATGAGAAACAGGTGGTAAAAGTATTTGAGTAATGTAATTAGTTGGTGTACTTAAGTATCTTTTTAGCTACTTTCTAGTTTTTCAAAGATACTTATTCAAAAATGTAGTCGAGCACAGAGTAAAAGTTGCTGTTTACTCCAATACATTTGTGATGAGTAATGCAATTAGTCGTTACATTTTGCACCTCACTTTTTCTCCAGCAGTTTATTTCTGCTACAAAAGAAGCAATATCGGCATCTACAGGGTGTTGAAGGTACTAGATCTTGTGTGTTTTGCCCTTGTTTACCCAAACTTGTCAACAAAGCTACTTTAGATGAATATGAGTGCTTTAGCAGGTAGTTGTGAATCGCATGCGCACCACATCCAATGCAAGTAGACTTTGACTACTTCAATTTACTCAACATTATTTTATTTATCTGTTATTGAAGAAATATTTAGAAGGATATTGGCTTACTTATTCTCATTTTGAGCACTTGAGTTTAGCGGAGTGTTTTTAGACATTTGGTGTTTTGATTTTAGAAAATAAACACTTGACTGCTCTCCTCACAAATCAGCTGTTTTTTGTTTTTCACTGGCATGTCTCTTGGGTGATGAGGACTAGTGCCTCTTTGAGACTACATTCAGTATGAGTAAAATACTTAAGTACTTTTAAATTAGATACTCTAAAACTTTCACTCAGTTGGAATTGCTGACTTGGAGTCATTTTCGCTGTAAAGTATCTGTACATTTAATCAAGTATATTTTTCAGGAGGTACTCTTTACAAAGAGCGATCGAGGGCTGGATGGACCACCCATCGGGTGCCCCGGGAGGTGGAGATTAGCCTGACCCTACAAATCTCATGGGTCCGTACCATTGTTGATTGTTAGAATAACTCTGGTTCTCAGCTTTTGTCCATCTCTGATTGACAGTCTAAAGCACAAACACAAAACATGGTAATGTTTATTTCCCCCCTTTTGCCTTTTTGAGTGCATTAGATGCCTTTTTTCCCAACCCAGACTCACTGGAAAACATGCCTGTTACATTGCTTTTGGCATGTTTTTGCAACACTTTTGAAGCTAAATGTCCAGTGTGTGCCACTAAAAGTGCAAAAGATAAACTTGAATCTGGCAACATTTATTACGTTGGTGGTTGTATGAAATGTCTAGTGAGTGGCTTTTAAAGATTAATTCTCTATCGCGTTTGAAAGTAACGTAGCACCTACACTAAACCCGAGCCTGAACCTAACTGACAGTGTTGACAAAATCAATGTAAGTGTAAAAAAGAGCATTTGCTGAAGCAACTATGCAATGTGCTTCTAGAAGTCTTTGAGCTCTTTTATCATGACACGTATTTCTGAGGATTTGTACCTGAGCACTTCACATTGCAAGTGCAATGTTGTACCAGGTGAGCTTCCGAGCAAGTTTTCTACATCATTCTACATCAAAGCCATTCATGTGGAGGTGGTTGTGATGCAAATGTCAAAATGTGTTCGTTTACAAATCATGCACTATGGTGAAAGAGTTTGCAGGTCATAACATAGTATTGTGCAAGGAACTGTGTGAAAATAAGTGTTTATCAATCGATAATCTGCCTCTGAAATCATAATTTGTGTGAAATGAAAAAAAAGTTGGTGTTTTACTGCCACTAATGTTCATTTCAGCTGGAAACTGCAGCGAATTGTATTAATATGTATGTTTTGGAGTTTTCAAAAATATAGGTACAGATATAGGGTGATTGGGACACTTTTTCCATGTCATGTCAATGGCAAAAAGTGTCCCAATTCACCCTACATATAGGTTTATAGGTTGCTTTTATTTCAGCTCATGTACAGTCAGAAGCTGTGCTTGACACTACGATGCATGCAAACTGTAATCTTGCGATACTGTATGAGGTTCAAATCAATTGCGGCCTCTTCCTTTCTACCAAATGGAGTTATTGTAAAAATGGAGGCAGCTGGGATTGTCCCATGAAAGCGATTAGGATCCTGCTCAAGCAAACATCATGTGCACCGCATTGCTCATGAAATTGGATTTACAGAACAGCAGGCAAATGCCTCAGATCATTTATCCCACTGATTGTTGTACAATTTTTACATCTTTTAAGTGTTAAGCAAGCATACTTGAGTCTATTGCTATGCTTATTCTACAAGACATACAAACATTTTTGCATTAAACAAAGTGAATGGGCTTTCCTTGGCCTTTTATCATCTTATAAAACATATTTATATGCCTTTCTGAAATAGATGCCATCTGCAGAAGTGATCCAAAAGCACATTAGAATCCTGCAAGGCCAGGCTGCTTTCAGTGGGTTGTGTAGATTTGCTGTACAAGTGGCTGTCATGGCTTCAAATTATGCTGAGATAAAAAAGAATCCCTCTTTTCCTGCAACCGTTTTTCTGCATACCGCAAACTTCATAACAGTCTGTGCTGTGGGAGTCCTGTGGGCCCTGTCACTTCCTTCCCCTCTGATGGTAGAATTAATCCCTTATGTTTGTATCACCTAGCGCCCATAGCTTGCTAGACTCTCGTCCTCTAACCCAAACCATCCCACAATTCAATGCTGATTGAGTTTCAGTGAACATATGTGGATGGTGGATACATTGAAATATGATGCTGATTGTCATTTGAGATCTAATGAAGTTGGGGCTTCAATTTACAAATACTTGAATGAGCCAATTCTTTTTAACGATTCAAAACGAATCAGTGTTTTTAATTTTTATTTTAAGGAATCGTACAAGACTCTCAAACTCGAGCAACCATTTTGAATCAGACTGTTTGAACTAAATCACAAACAAATGACTCTGAGGCTTGTTTAAAAAGACAAAACTAATAACCTAACGATTCGGACCGAATCACAAACAGGTTTTATTTAGGAACAAATGACTCCTTATGAGTCAGTTCTTTTAAAAAATCATTTTCAAAGACTTGCAAACTCATGATTTTTGACTGCTTATATCATGTAAACAATATGTGGTCCAGTTCATGAACAAACAACACTTGTGTAATGATTATTTTAATGAATTGTTTGTTCAAAAAGACTCGTCACTGACCGTTTAAAACACACAATTGGTCGATTCAAAAACAAAGCCTTTTTTTTTTTTAATGAATAATTTTTGAAGAGTCAAACTCATGACTGTTGTTTGAGTCATTCAGCCTGATTAAATCATGGAAATAATGTGGTTCAATTCACAAACAATTTATAACAATTTAACAGTGTGACCAGTGTATAGCCTGATTCACGAATAAATGTCTCTTATGAGGTGATTTTTAAGGAATCGTACAAGACTCAAGCAACCGTTTTGAATCAGACTGTTTGAACTGATTCACAAACAAATGACTCTTATGAGTTAGTTCTTTATTGTCAAAAAAAGACCCAAACTCTAGCCTGACAAGCCAGACCCACATCAAGATGTTGGGTCTGGGAACACGCCATTGGCAGGGCTCAATCCGAGGGGCGGGATAAACGGTTGTCTTTCAAATTCCCTCTGCACACAATAGGATTGTGCTACAACCAACCAGAGCAACGAAGAAGGTGAAGCGGAGCTAGTTGATAGATTAAACTTTTGCCGTATCCGGTCGGCAAAACTCCGAACACATCTTCCTTTTTTAAGAATGATTTCAGTGCCGTTCTTTGTTCTTTTCTCAAAGAAAGGCTTAACTCCAAGTCTTCCAGAGTCGCGGCCAAAGCCAATTCGAAAGACCGCTGTTTGCCAGCTTCTTTGTTTTCAAGTAGCACGCAGAACCGTCGCAACTCTGCTGTCATTATGTTAAGCCCGCCCACCGACTCTATACACGATGTGGTTGGCCTGACTAGAGTTTGGTTTTTCAAGCTCGCAAGCTAACGGAGAGTTGCTAGACGACCCTGCAAATTACATTTGCTGCCGCTAGGGTGCGTCTAGATTTCTAGGCTACCCAAACTCATGATTCTGACTGAATCACACTAATAGATGGGTTTGATTTCAGGAACAAATGACTCTTATGAGCCAGTTCTTTTAAATAATCGTTCTCAAAGACTTGCCAACTCATGACTTACAGCTTCCTTCTGACTGATTATATCATACAAATGTATATGTGATCCGATTCATGAACAAACAACATTTGTGTAATGATTATTTTAATGAATTGTTCAAAAAGACCCATAACTTGCTTGTTTAAATCAGCCTGACACATAAACAGATTGGTTGATTCAAAAACAAATATTTATGAGCCAGAATCGTTCTCAAAGACTCACAAACTCATGACTTTGAATCAAGTTTGAATCGTTATTAAATCATGGAAATAACGTGGTTCAATTCACAAACAAATGATCATATGAACCAATTCCTTTTGTGAATCGAAAAGGTGTTTGAAAACAAGTTCGAAAAGACTCACAAGTTACAATCTGACTTAGTATGACTAGTGAATAAACTCACTGAATCTGTTGAGTCAGCTGCCTAAGCTTTCGGATGCAGCTAGTGTTGTCTGTCTCAAAAGAAAGCAAGGTTTGTGTACTTGAGTTTGTGAATATAATTTCTGACTGGTTGTTTATATGACAATGTGTAAAGACTTTGAATTTTGATCAACTTACACAAATTGACTGGCACTTAATCCTTTTATGACAACTGTAACAATCGTGTATAGTAGCTACTTATTCTGGCAGATGAATGAGATGAGCAAGGCTTTTTTTGGCTATCCAAACAGCTTGACAGAGAATGGCCACAGTCCAACAAACTGATAATGCAATTAACGGTCCACTCCATCTGTCCTCTCATTAAGCACGTCTGGTCAGATTTGCAGTCAGAGACTCACGCCTCTTCTAATCTGTCCTGGGTGCAGGCTGTTGCAGATGATAATCATTGTGATGTGAGCATGAATAGGAAGAGGCGCACAGACAACCTGTTGTGTTTAAAAGTCCCTGCTCTGACTGAAAATGAAGCTTGGCATCCTTAAATGAGCCTGTAGTTGTTTCAATACACGTGTGGGCAGAGGAAATGACTCATTGTTCGACAGAAGAAATTATTCAACCCCTTTTACAAAATGAATCTGCTTAATGGGATTTCCATTTTGAGCTCAGCTTCACTGTCCAGTGCAAACCAACTGTATCCAATCAGATCTTCCCCTTTAAACTAGTTTGAAGCTTGCTTACGGAAGTCCGAGAGAAAATGTAATAGTTTAAACATGTTTAAACAGTGTACTTCTATTTTAGCTTTGTGTTTGGAACGTTTGTTGTGTGTCATGACAACGTAAGCTAGTGATACTCTATTAAATATTTCTTAAAGGGATAGTTCACCTAAAAATAAAAATTCTGTCATTCACTTACCCTAATGTCATTTTAAACCTGTATAATGTTCTTCTATGGAACACAAAAGAAGAAGGTTTTAACTGTTGTTGTCCACACAATGAAAGTCAATGGGGTCCAAAATAACATTGGACTTCATTGAATTTCATTTTAGGGACAATAAATAAATAAATAAACAGACGCATCATCTTTTGTGTTCTACAGAATAAAGTAAGTTATACAAGTTTGGAACGAGATCACATTTTCATCATTGCTTGGCAGCACCCCCTGTCCCATTCCTGCACTTCAAAAGAGGTCACACTTTTGCAGGAGATACACGGACACATGCACTTTAGTGTTTCTACTTGTCTGAAAGAGTTTTGTTTGTATTAAAGAGCTAGTTCACCCAAAAACTAAAATTCTGTCATTAATTACTCAACCCTTATATCGTTCCAAACCCGTAAGACTTTTGTTCATCTTTGGAACACAAATGAAGATCTTTTCGATTTAAATCTGAGAGCTTTCTGTCCCTCCATTGACATCTAGCAACTACCACTGATGCTTCAAAAAGTTTATAAAGAGATTGTAAAACTAATCCATATGGATTACTCGGTTTAGTCCAAATTTTCTGCAGACACGATCGCTTTATATGATAAACAGATTGAATTTAGGCTTTTATTCACATATAAACATTGATCAGTGAACATAAACAGAAGCTCAACTGAACCTGCTTGACGTGCGAGAACAAACCTCATTGGTTCACGAGAATGAACTTCATTGGTGCTTGTGGAAGCTCAAATGTGATGCATAACACGAGAATGAACTTCATTGGTTCTTGCTGAAGCTCAAATGTGATGCGTAACACGAGAATGAACCTCATTGGTTCTCGCACGTGACAAACATGCTTGAGCTTCCGTTTACTACAACTGATGTGAGTTGATGAATGTTTATATGTGAAATAAAAGCCTAAATTCAATCTGTTCATCATATAAAGCGATCGAGTCTCTTCAGAAAATTTGGACTAAACTGCTCAATTCATATAGATTAGTTTTAGGATCTCTTCATTAACTTTTTAAAGCGTCAGTGGTAGTTGTGTAGCTGTCAATGGAGGGACAGAAAGCTCTCAGATTTCATCAAAAATATCTTCATTTGTGTTCCTGAAGATGAACGAAAGTCTTACGGGTTTGGAACGACATGAGGGTGAGTAATGACAGAATTTTCATTTTTGGGTGAACTATCCCTTTAAACCTTTCATGTGACCATGATGCTTAGATTTAGCAAAAATGCAGCCAGGCTGAAACAAGCTATGGGTGTTTGCCATTGAAACAAGTTTTGAAAAGCACAAAGGGGGGTTGGTACGTTGAGTTTTCCAAATAGTTGTGTTTCTTAGCAAGACATTCTGTCCAAATCATAAATCTTAATTATGAAAAATTGTTTAGGTTTAGATGAATCCATCCAAATTTTTTTTAAACCGGTCCTGGTTTGAGCTGAGCGCAGCAGCTTGTTCGTTGCCAGACAATGTGCTTCTGCTTTGGACAGACTCAGAGGCAGCGGCATGTCTGGAAAAAGGAAAACATGGCACGCAGGAGAGCACGTGCGGCACACTTTGGGAATGTTTAGATATCTCCCCCGGTATTCCAAAAAGGAGAAAGGAAGAAAAAAAATCCAGCGGAAAAAGCGGGGGGCTTCCAAACACCAACAGACACACAAAGAGTGTAGCAGCACAATGCACGGGGAGCGTCTTATTTGGTATTTCCTGTGTGACCTTGTTTGCTAGCGGTCCACAGTGAGTGTTGAACCCTTGCTCCCGGACCTTGTCAGGATTATTTGTTGACGGGCCGATGGCTGCAGGCCAACCGGGAAAAGAGAACTGATTTGGGGGTACGTTGCAGGATCCATTGGCATCTGGATATTAAAGCCTTGCCTGTACCAGAGCAAAAAAAAAATTACAGCATATATCAGGAATTTTCCAACTAATGATGTGCGGATGTGGTAGCGCTAGGGAAAAGGAGTCTGACTGTGCTTTCTTTGTTCGCTCAGAGAGGGCCCCATACAGCATTCCTGTAAGCTCTGCATACTTTGGCAACAGTTGTGGAGTTTTTTTTTCTTTACTGTATACAGTTTATGAATGCTGCTTACTTGAGCCTTCATATATCTTTCTCCAATCTCCAAACCTGGTAGTATTGTTGCCATTTAAAATGGATTTTTAGGGGAAAACCCTTGGGCTTCACAATAACAGTGTTTACAGCCCGTTTGACTGGGAGGGAAAGAATGGCTCATCCTAAGACAAAACATGGCTGGAGGTGAGGAGGGAGGCTTGTTCAGTACGACTGCAATGTGCAAGCACAGCAAATACAAAAATAGCCTGTTTTCAGTCCAACTGTGAGTGTATAATTAAAATATTTTATTACTGAAAACTTTCTGCACCTAAAAACAGCTCATCTTAGCTATTTTACCATCATAACTACTAAATTATGAAAGAAAGCATGCAAAAATGCACCTGTTCTTGATTCAAATACATATACAGTAGTGTACGGGAATGGGTCACCGATTAGTGAGATCAGCGAGTTTATCTTGGCTTTATAATATAATATAATATAAATATAAACGTATAAATAATAATTTCTTATAATTAATACATTTTTGTAAAAAAATGTTTGTATAATATAAATTTTTTAAAATATATATTTATTTATTTATCTTGCCACGATCCTTGATTTAAATTAATATATAAAAAAAAATATATATGCCAGTGCGCCTAGCTGTTTTTGAATGTAATAAGAAATGCATAAATATGCAATAGATTTCCTAAGTCTGGTTAGTTGACTAGTCTTTCATTCATGCAATCAACCAACTAGTCTAGTTTTGAAAATGTTGTTTTGCACATGGCTAGTGTTCAGAGGACTTTCAGGAGCTAGCTAATGATATCACTCACTGATCTATTACCAGCTGAGTAATGGGCTATCATGGAGGCTCATTTTTAGCGAACGGCATTGTGCTCTGCCAAGTTGGTGGACTTGCCCCTTTAAAAGTGTCCGGGGGCGGCCTGAAAGAATGCGGATGAACGTCTTGTGTTGAAGGGGCCTTTCATCCTTCGCTTCCTTTGAGAGAGACAATGTAAACAGAGGCTCCTAGCCAACTCCATCAGCCAGGCTTATTCTGAATCACATTGTGTCTCTATTGTTTTAAATCTATTGGGATGAATCAAAAGTAGGGGTTTGGGGGCTAGAGTGCATTAGCTGGAGTGGGGTACGGAGAAGTGCAGAGTGTCCCAGTGTAAGAGTTGAGCCACTGGGCCGTTGTGGATATGCTTGGTCAGTGGCGCTGAGAAGAGTTTCTTGGTTTCCCTCGTGCTGAGAGGGCCCGCATTGTCTCACCAGATAGGAATGCACAGAATGCTCTTTTAATCTGGAGTCAGCCAGAGCTGCTTTATCTGACCCTTTTATTAGCGGCCAGTTTCAGAAAAACCTCTGTAGGCTACCCTGTCGCACAACCACTAGCATGGTTCAAAACTTAGAGGAAGAAAGCGAGACTTTAAATGCTTGCATGTATTCATGCTCAATCCAAAGGATACGGACTGGAATCTTTTCACTGAAAGGACATTCTTTCAAAAGCAACCGCTATATGTGATCAAATAAAAAGCAAACCGTATATCCAAATATGAAATATTTTCAGAATGTTAACCTATTAATGTTCATACTCATGATGCTGACTATTTAACCAATTGCCCAACAACCAATTAATACGATTAACTAGTAAATCTGTTATGCTATTTGCTATATGCTATAAATTTGGGGTACGATTTTAATTGTTTTTGAATGCAAGGCTTCATTTATTTTATCATAAGTAATATATAGTAAAAATGGTAATATTGTGAAATATTGTTACAGTTTAAAACAACTGTTTTCTATTTGAATGTTATGAAATGTAATTTATTAAAATGTAAATGTAATATATTGCATACTGACCCAAACTTTTGAACGGTAGTACTTTATTTATTTTGAATCCATTTCTAATAACTCCTGTATTTTGTTCCATTGTGCTCCATTTAGCTGTTTTTGAACGCATCTTGTCTTTATTAGAATTATTTGTGCATTTTTTCATATGAACATACTGTACAGTTCTCATGCAATTAAGATGATTTAAATTTGGCAACATTAGTGACTGATGGGCACATATTTCTATATAGAAACTCCCATTGGAAACTATGCAGACATTGAGATAATTTGGCATTTTGCTCACTGGTCACTAAATATGCCAGTTGTGACAGCAGAAAATTACAGCATGAAATAAACACCACCACATTTTCCAGCAACTTGTACAAAAGCTTTCAAAGGCTGTCAACTTGAATGTAAGTTGACTTTAAAACGCCTATAGTCACCTAGTCTCGCATAGCCAGACCTTCAGACTGATGGTAGAAGGTCTGGACTCCATAGCAGTTTTTGTTGGCCAAGGACCGCCCAATCTGACTGACATCATAAAGCAACCAATCACCGTTTGTTTTGTTTAGCGTCATGGTTAAGGGTGTGAAAATGTAAAGTCACTGTCCCTACAATAACAGATTGGCATGTAAAACTCTTGGACATCTTGTAAAAAGTCTATGCCGTGTACTTCACTTACTTTTAAAAAAAATCCAGCATTCAGTTGATCTTGATATGTCACAGTTGTAAACACAAGGGCTTTTGGTGTCATGATGGCTTTGTTTCCAGGTGGACCATTAAAGAACGTGACATGCACGTCTCCCGGAATTCAACCAATCAGATGATGACTTTGAAACTCCTAAAGTGTCATACCTGCGAAACAATGTAACACATTTGCATAATGCCAGCCTATGGACTTCATTGGCTGCCGTGAACAACATCTACTTTGACCCGCCCACAAACACTGTAGTTGTAGCTGAGGCCTGGAAGAGTTAGGTTCATGTTTTTAGACATGTCGAGAAGACGCTGTTTTCAATGGTGTGAATCTACTTTGCATGCTATTCAAAAGGATAAAGACTCAACCTCTAATTGATACGGTAAAACCCGACACCATCATTATTGTTTGTATCACTGTGTATCAACTGCTGAGGAAGCCTCCGGAGCTGAAAATGAGATATGGTAATAGGCTTTTTTGTTTCCTAGACACACTGTGAGCGATAGACCAATCACAACACACTGGGCCATCTGACCAATCAGAGCAGAGTAGGCTCTCAGAAAGGAGGTGTTTAGAGAGAATGAATCTTCGAACAAACAGTTTTCAGACTCTTTGAGAAATGAGGTGATGTGCAATGTATATTATGATTAAAATTAAAGTGTGTTTTGATCTTTGATGCATGTTAACCTATAGGAGACCTCTAAAACAAAATAGGATCCCTTAAAGTAGCATAATAGGGGCACTTTAAATTTAGGTTAATCTTGATTTTAAACTTCCCCAAAGATGTTTATTAACTTGCATACTACAGCTTGCTATCTTATTTGTACAGTATGATGATCATGATAAAACTGTTACCTTTTTTGCTCGTCTTTGATCATTTACGTCAGAAGCTACATGAGGTTCATTGAGTTCATAGGGTACAACCATCTATCCAGTGTTTGACATGAGCTCGAATGATGGGAGGACACTGCAGTGTGGGCTTCCATTGGTGTCGTGATGCAAACTGTGGCATGTGCAGTTTGACAGAGGAACTCTGTGGGTAAATGTCACAGCGGCTGTTGCCATCTTCGAGTGTCACCCATAAGAGAAACATTGAAGAAAACCGCAGCTCTTGCGTGCACTCTTGCTACAATAATTCATCTGTAGTGCTGTCAGTTGGTTCATCTTGTACTTGTGAGGGTTTACAGTGTTTAATCACTGCAGTGCATCTTAACCGTTGCTAAGTAAGCTGCAAGCTGCTAGCGAGATGCTGTGTGAGCCATTGAGTGCGTGCTTATGTTTGCGGTGTGGCCTTTTATTAACACTGTCATACAAGCGGATATACTTCAGCTTGAACATCAGTTAGCAGCGGTATGTGGTTCTTCCTAGAAGTCAAGCAACGTACCCTCTTTTTTTCCTACTTTGGTAGTGTACATTTAGATAAGACAACAGCTTAGGGTTTGTTTCATTGCAGTTAACAAACGCAGCTGAGCCAAATGTTTGGATTGAAGATGATAGTCAGGTTGGCCCTGCAGACTTGTCTTCTGAAATGGTTGTTCACGTTTGACTCAATCAAAACTGGCTTTTAGAATAATTTAATATTGAAGGAGGCGTATAGATGAGCCAACATAAACTTTACACTTTCCTTACCATTAGTATTTTTTTTTTCTATATTAATAAACAAATTTGAGTCCAAGTCTGACTCAAATGGTTTGACTCCGAAAGTCATAGAAATAATATAAAAGCGCTGCTTAACGAAGTGAAATTCAACAGAGGAATCTAATTTAGGGGAAGGTTTTTTTGTTTTTTTTTGCTGTGGTCACATGGCAACAAAGAGGCCAAAATGTTTCATCCTTTTTATTTCACCTTCAACTTCCTCCCCATTTCCACTAAACCAGGAAGACTCAAAGACGAAAGCGTCAACACAGCACATGCGGTCCCCTCACTAAATATAGTCTGTTATACAGAAGAAAAACGTGAACTCTTTTCACACATCGACCATTGTAACATGAATGAGTCATTTGCTGTTATAATAAAAATGATTTATAGACCGAATCAGAATGATTTTCATTCAATTCAAATGAATTGGAGCTGAGGATGTAGCTGTCATCTAGAATTGATCAGTTGTTGGCCATTTTTCTTGTTGCATAAAGACCCTAAAATATTATATTGAAATTACATTTTAATTTAGGATTAGGCTTAATATTAAACAATACACCTATTAAATGTATCGTAAAAAAAACAAACAAACAACAGCTGTAATTGCTAGAAATTCACCATTAAAAATATGGTGACCAATGTTTATTACGGGGAGGCATATTGATGCCTGTATATTTTACAATTTATATACCATATATTTTTGTTAGGTAACACTTTAGTTTTGGGTCCAATTCTCACTGTTAAGTAATTGCTTATTAGCATGCATATTACTAGGATACTGGCTGTTTATTAGTACTTATAAAGCACATATTAATTCCTTATTCTGCATGACCATATTCTACATCCCTTATTCCTACCCAATACCTAAACTTAACTACCGTACTAACTATTAATAAGCAGTAATTATGAGTTTATTGAGGCCAAAGTCGTAGTTAATAGTGAGAATTGGACCCTAATCTGAAGTGTGAGCTTTTATTAAGTAACCATGTTAATATACCAATCTACTTGAAGCACTAAAACCTGCTTTTCACTTTAAAATGTACTAACCACCAGAGGCTTTGCCATTCGGAGCCAGGCATGTTTCAAAGAAACCGTTGGAGGCTCCCATTCACTAATGAGAAAAATAGACAAAAACATTATATGCAGTGCAACTCTGTTTAATTTATCTCTGTTAGGCCCATATTTAACAACATTATCTCATATTTCACTCTTACCACCATGATAATACAGACAGTAAAATCCACCTTATTCTTAACATATGACTGGATGCGGTCATTTGTAACTTGAATGTGCAGGGCTTCCGTTATCATCCACTTCCAGTTATTTTAGATGTACAAAAACAGTCCATCATGATGCTTGAACTTGCCATCTAGTATTTGTTGTGAATATTTAATTTATCGCAATCGTGAACAAACTGGATTGTAGCTCAAATAGTCACATTTACTGCACTTTGTTATTCTTCTATTTATTCACCTATAGCAGCTAATGAATCAGAAGTCTTGCACATACACAGAAAATAGCTTACTTCTGCATTGGCTAGAAACCCACATGATGGATCAGAGTTTATTGTAAGTAGCCTGTCTGTAAAACACAGCCAATACTCGTATAGGGACGATGCACAAGGTCACATCATCGTGGTAACACGCATGAATAAAGGATCACAAAAATGAGGAAAAAAACTATTTATATAAAATATAATTATATGTGATCTGTTAGACAGGGATTTTTGGGAATGTCCTTTTACTATTTTTCGTTGGAACAATAAATTTGACAGTGTTTTACAGTAAAATTACATATACTTCCCAGCCAAAATAAAATCTGTTTGGATTTAAATGGACAAATACTTACTTGACTCTTGCATTGTCAATATCTTGACTGAAAATTGATGCACCTCTTGATGGAAATAACATCACAACATTTATTGTTGTATTAAGTATTGACAATGCAAGAGTCCAGCACTCTGTAAAGTCTCATCCAGCACATCATTAAGACCTTCAAAGAATTTAAGGTCTTGATTCAGAGGTGCCAATTCATGTGTGGAAATGGTTCTTCATGCCCAACCATTCTTTCACAATTTGAGCTGATGAATCTTGACGTTGTCATCCTGGAATATGGCCATGACGTGCCTTCCTACATGGATGTTTAAGTAATGAAAAGCATCAGTGTTAGAAGAACTGTTCCTAAATATATAACATGCTAGAAACATAATTATCACAGCAATAAGGATGCCTATTTAAATCTAAACAGCGACTTTTTTTTTTTGGCCAGACAGTGTATAATACAATGTAAAGCCCTTTACAGTTTTGGAAAGGTAACTAAGTCCAAGTTAATTAAATTAAACCACACCGGTCCTTGATGCATCTTATATTTATGACCCAAGTGCATTTCATTTTCAGTGTGTTTCGCTGTAAGGATGACCCTTGGTTTCTTTTTCCTTTAATTCCTCTGGCATATCCTTGAGCGCTGTGCGTTTTAGGATACGAGATACTGATATTTGCTCCAGGCTTTGCTTACAAACACAGGCCTGACTGATTTGGCTGATAAGCCTGGGGGTTTCTAGGCCCAGAGCCTACTGGGAGGAGAGTGAGAGAGCGCTGAGGAGGGAAAGCACCTGGAAGCCGTCCACCCTGGAGCAGGGTCACTGAGTTTTGTCTGGAGGCTGTCCCTACTGTAGCTGTTAACAGCAGAATCCTGCATACTGAGTATACAGGGCTCCTGCAGCCTGTATAAGGTGTTCGATTAATCGGTGGGGTCTTTTTAGAGGTAGAGATGCAGTATAGCCTGAACAAATGCTTGTGTGTGGACATTGCACGCTGTTTTTTCATTCTTATGTGATTCCAATCAATTATACAGTACAATTAAGAAATTGTAAAATTAACTTATGTCATTTAAAAAATATAAGGTAACACTTTACTTTGATGGTCCTCTTTAGACATTCTACTAACTATAAGTAACTTTGCAACTACATGTCAACTTATTCTGCTTACTCAAACCCTAACCGAACAGTCTACTAATACACTGAGAATTAGTTAACATGTAGTTGACAAGTTGCTTAGTAGAATGTCTAATGTGGACCATCAAAATAAAGTGTAACCAGATATAAATATAAAACCATAAAATACAAAATAATTGTATATAATATAAATATTGGATTTTTTTTATTCTGATTATTTAAAAACAATGAGTAACACTTTTTGATAGTCCACTGTAGACATTCTACTAACTAGAAGTAACTTTGCAACTACTAACTTTTAAAAGTCTGTTGGGTGAAGCGGTCATAGCCGTGTTTTATCGTGAATAAAACATGGCTATGACCGCTTCACCTAACGGTTATATGTATCACTACACAACACTCTTAGCAATGTAAACATATGTTTGTTCTCATTGATATTGTTCATTTGTTCATTGAAGCTTATGCAAGTGTATTACCTGCATTTAGATATAGCATTTTCCTCCAGGTCAGTCCTATGTTCATAATAAAAATTTAGAATTTTCACTGCGATATCTTGCCTTTTTTAACGGTTAAGGGGTTTTCCCGTGCCTGACAGCGGCAATGCTAGTCAAAGCATTTGTCAGTTGTGTTTTGCTTCGTGTTCACAAGTTTCAATCCTTTCAATATAAAAGTCTTCACTACTGACCAACTTACTCATATTAAAGACAGTCTTTGCCACCATCTGATGGCGTAATATTGTAACTTCTGTTGCTGTTCGTGGTCATGGACTATTTTTTCCAGCGGAAGGAAGGCTTTTAGTGATTTTACTTCATGAAAGTTGCATTGATACATATTCTTTGGCTTAAACTGTTTTATCAGTACCCTAACAATGCCCTTCAGCCACGATACAGCACAGCCTCTTGTACCTTATTGCTTACATGACAACTAGCAGTCATTAGAGACTGTCAGCTTAATATCTGCTAACAACACTTTATTTTGATGCGCCTCAACAGACATTCAACTGACTATAAGTAATGACGTCAACTTATTCTACTAATTACTTACTAATTCTACTTATTCTATTAGTTAAAATGAACTATCAAAATATAATATAATATTGTATAATTTTAAAATCTTAAAATTTTAAAATTTTATGTTATTATATTGTATTTGGACTATTATCTAAAAGAATTGTCACTGATTATATAGACAAGAGCGTCTGCTGCCATTTTAAGACTTATAGTGGTTAGTGAGGTCATGTAAATAAGGAGATCTAATTTTTATCATTATTTTTGTGTGTGTGCAGGTTGTGACGTTATGGTATCGAGCTCCCGAAGTGCTGCTTCAGTCCAGCTATGCTACTCCTGTTGATCTGTGGAGTGTCGGCTGCATCTTTGCTGAGATGTTCAGACGCCGGTAAGTTTGCACAGCATCATTATCTAACTTGCCTACTAATAATCCTGACTAGTTGACTGTAAAATTAAGAAGATGCTGGATTCAGGCGGGTGATTCTCAGTTAAACGAGTCAAGCATGGATGACCTGATTGCTTGCATGTGTCTGGCACACTGGGAGCAATGGAGTTATGATTTCCCTTGCGTCTATAAATATTGCATAGGGTGTGTCTTGAATAATAATATGCTTAACATTAAAATATATTTTAAATGCATATTTTAATGTGCAAAGTATAAATATAAATGCATTGTATTATCTAAAATTTGTCAAATTAATTAGAAAAATTGTGTAGTTTTATGCAATTGTTTTAATATTGTATTTTATGGTTTAATGATATAATATTGTATTTTATCAAAATCCGAAAAAGAAAATAAAAATCGGAAATGCTAAAAGATAAAACGAAATTTTGAAAAATAAATAAAAAGGATTTTGTAGGGCCACACTGCTTCTGACCACATTTTTGCAGGAGGCTGAGGTTATTAAAACAGACATATAAAAAAACGTCACTGTGGTTGTGACAGGCACTGCAGACCTGGAGTGATCCGTTCATCTGTGTGCGGTTTAACGAATCTTTCCAACTGCTCAACTCAACACTGGCACATTTATTAAAGCTGCTCAATCCAGTGACAACAGGATTTAACGGTTCAACGGTTCTTTCTTTGTGGCTTCTAATGTACTTCATCAGCTTGTAGCACATTATAATTATTTATGGTTCTATTTTCTTTAGGCTCTAAAAAGAGAGAGATATTAAGAGAGAGAGCAAATAATTTTTTGTCATTTCTTTCTTCAATGAGAATACTGTAGATGAGATGCTAATATCTAGATGAGGTTCATGAAGCAATTTCTCTCATTAAATTCAAACGTAAGCAATCCCATCTTAAGCGACAGAAAGGCAAAATAGACATGTAAATGAAACAAGTGTATATGCATTGCAGTGTTATTTTAGTTTTATTATAAATTTAAACTTGTGAATTTAATATTGTTTTGAATTAGCTTGGTTAATATTTTAGTTATGTGCTTTTTGTCATTTTTATAATTCTTTTTTAAATTATTGAATTATTTAGGTTTAATTTCTTTGTTTTCAGTTTTAGGCCACCATATTAGGGGTGCTGGAATTAATCGTTGCATTGATGCATTGCAATGTGGACGATTCTGCATTGATGCAGTAATAGACCATAATCGATTATAGCTTACGTCGTTTCACTGACATTATTTGTCACATACGTGCTTCTCGCTCTAGCAAAACACAAAAGCGAGTAATAAAAAAATGCACACACTATTTTAACATTTATAGTGTGAGCGTGCGCATATGCGAAGTGTGTGCGAGGCTGCGTGTGTGTGTGAACGCTATTATAACTTAAGTACACTATTTGACAGTTGCATGCGCTTTTAGTATTTACTAGTGTTTGTTAGATCTAAATGGCCCTGTCGTCTGCTGTGTTCAGACTTAAGTTGTGTTTGATGTTTGCTACATTCAGGAAGTGTACTTTCCTGGAGTAGATAAAATAAGGGAGTTCATATATCTGACTGCTTGTATTCATTGACAAAAAAAAGTAGCCATGTGCAGTAATATCGAAAATACAATGCATTGTGATATCAAATAAAATCGTTGATTTTATAATCATAATCTAATTGAATCGTGAGACCAGTGACGATTCACACCCCTACCCGATATACTCACAGCAAAGTTCTTTTTTGTTCTTCACTTAGGGGTAAATCGAAGTTCGAAATACATTCCTAAATACTGCTGAGAGCGAAGTTTAGATGAAAATGTAAATATGTGCTGCATGCTTTCCTCTCAATAACAAAATAAACACAACAAAATTTAGATAACAGCAAGCATTTTTATAATAAAGCATAAGAAAAGCATCATAGCAACGTGGATATGTTTGCACGCGCTCTGCAATTCGGCACTCTAGTAAAGTCACGTCACTTTATTTATATAGCACTTTATACAATAGATTGCTTAAAATCAAGCAGCTTTACAGCATCAAACAGTGTCAGTGTCTCTTTTCATCAGAAGTACAACTTCATTTTCTACTATAAAGTAGCTCTCCAGTGTGTTAATGTTTTCACTCGCGAACATCTGAACTCGACAGACTGAACAGGATAAATGAACTGGGAAAGAGTTTTACGTGAAAGTAGGAGGAGCCTCCGTGCACACCTACCTATTACATAATCATCACGGACCAATGATTGTACAAAGGTGTTTACTAGCCATAGCAAACTGTTTTGAACTCCCAAAAGAACTCCAAAGAACTTAGTTTCGGCCTGATTTTGTTCGAAATCACATCAGTTCGTTCTCTGATTTCGCTTGAAGTATATCAGGGCCTTTACATGCTCACAGCAGCGTGTCATGTATTTATTGGCAGTAGCAACACATACACACAAATATGTCAAAATGTTCTCGTAAACACAGTCAGTTATGTCTTTTAGACAGTTGAAAAGAAAAGATAAAACACATGTGTAACAGTTCAACTCAAACGCTGTTCTAGACTGAATAACTTTTGGAACTATATTACTATATTAAAACTATATTAATAAAATTAATTAATACTATATTAATAAAATATGGGCTAAAGTAATGTATAGTATAGTGTTATTTTACGTTTGATTACAGTTTCTGTACCTGAATACCTGAAAATGTTAATTTCAATCGTATCTTTGTTCAATTGTATTTATTTGTGTAATTGCTAATTTGTTTTTTTGTTCTTTTTTAATTACTGAGTGTTTACTCGTCTTCAATGATGCTTGAAATTTATGTTAGTTTGGCTAGTTGTTTTTAAACCATAGGTGAAAGTTCCTAGCCCAGGGGTAGGGAACGTTGATCCTGGAGAGCCACTGCCCTGCAGAGTTTAGCTCCAACCCTGAAAAAACACTCACCTGCCTGTAACTTTAGTAATCCTGAAGAGCTTGATTTAACTTCAGGTGTGTTTGATTAGGGTTGGAGCTAAATTCTGCAGGGCAGTGGCTCTCCAGGATTAACGTTCCCTACCCCTGTCCTAGCCTGTTTATTGTTGTTCATGGTATTCAGCTACAATGAAATGTTTTGCAATAAGACTTAGAATAAATGTGAATGATAACTAAGGTTTTTTACCTTATTGGAATCGAAATTAGGAATCGATAAGCAGAATCGGAATAGTTCACATTAAAACGATACCCAACCCTAGTATTGTGCAATTTTCCTTACCACTATTTTAATCATTTTAATAGAACCGAAATGGGAACGGGAAACTTTCTTACGGTTCCCAACCCTAATTGAGTAGATCTATTCCGCCAAGACCAAACATATCAACATGGTCATATCCATTACCATGCCAAACACGCAGAGTTGTCATGCTTGTCAGCTTCAACTTTAATATTTCAGTGTATTGCCAACATTTTCTAATTTTTGTTTTGTTTAGTTGTTTCAACAAAGTTTTTCAACTAAAATTTCTGCTTTATTTCAATTATCAGAAAAGTTTTTATTAGATTTAGTTGAAGATAATAATGACCCATTTCATTCCAGCCTGTTGATTATGTTGAATTACCTGCCTCTCCTCGTGCCGCTGGGGGCGATTGCGTGGGCTGATGTTTTCCTCTCCTGACGCGCCATAACAAGTGCATAATCGGATGAACGGAGATTTCTAATGGAAAGCGCAGACACACACGAGCAGGGACACACTTTAACACACAGCCTGTGTTTCACATTCTAACGGCCCACCTGTCCGCCCCTTCCGGCATCCATTGATGGTGTTTGCTTTGCAGGAACGGTAGATAAACATTAGCTCAGTGCGTAATACAATAATCCTATAGTTGAGATAGGAAAGTTATATGTTAAGTTTCGAGCACATAACTATCTGTTTAAATAGTGGCTTTGCATTTGTTAATTGCTATAGAAACCTTAAAACATCAGTTATATCAATTCAAGTGTTTGGTTTCCACTCTCTAAAGCCATGTGCCATAAAACGCCACTGTGCTGGGCTCCTGGCATGCCTCCATTAGTGCCTGAGGGTGGGAGGGTAAAGGGGGGCTTTCATTGCTGCTACCAGCACACCTTTTCTCCTCCTGCAGGTGATTAAGAATGCTTTTTAAAAGGCCACCTGTTGCAGATTAAAGGGCACCTGGGACCAGGTTTCTCCTCTGATGTCTGAGAAGTGCACCGCGCTGTACGCGCCAACCCCTGTAATGGATGTTTTCAATTCATCTGAGAGTTATAAAGATGTGGTGCAGCTCAGCCAGTAACATATTGTATGGCTTTGTTTAAGATGGAATCCTGGAGAGTATTGTGTGACGTGGGCCTTAGAGTTCAGTTGTGTTGTTGAGGGTTTTATAAAAGATCTTTACTTTTCTGACGCTCACAATGTGCAAAGAGTCAGACATACTTCATGTAAGTCTGCATCTGTATCTCTTGAATGATCTAGTGATCAGTCATGGTGTTTCTGAATGACATTCTGCTTTTTCCAAGGGTTGAACATATTGCGTGAAGAGTCAACAACATGCAATGGCTTTCAGATCCTTCTTTACACTCTCACAACCTAAAGCTGCTCTCTCAAAAAGTAGAGGTACCGACTATGCGTCATTTATTGTCATTTATTAATTTTTACAAAAATTAATGAAATGTTAATTTATATAGGATGCAGAATTGCAATACAGTTCTCTATACAGAACTTATTAATTTTTAACTGTTATTTTTTGTTTTTCAGCTGAATTATATTAATCCACTAATCTTTCCACTTTCCAAAATCAATGCGTAACCATGGTAGATAATCGTTATCTCAATATTTACCCAAATAATCATGATTATGATTTTTGAAAAACTGAAATTAAGTAGCTTGGTATAATATTCTTTTATTTCTTAGATTTGTTTCCAAACTATATATATCTATATATAGATATATATATATATATATATATATATATATAGATATATATATATATATATATATATATAGAGATATATATATATATATATAGATATATATATATATATATATATAGATATATATATATATATATATATATATATAGATATAGATATATATATATAGATATAGATATATATATATAGATATAGATATAGATATATATATATATATATATATATAGATATATATATATATATATATATATATATATATATATATATATATATATATATATATATATATATATATATATATATATATATATATATATATATATAGATAGATATATATATATATATATATATATATATATATATATATATATATATAGATAGATAGATAGATATATATATATATATATATATATATATATATATATATATATATATATATATATATATATATATATATATATATATATATATATATATATATATATATATATATATATATATATATATATATATATATATATATATATATATATATAGATATATATAGATATAGATAGTTTGGAAACAAATCTAAGAAATAAAAGAATATTTAATATAACATATATGTTCCTATACACATTTGCAGGGGTGTTAGGTTTTTTACTAGAGATAATATATATATATATATATATATATATATATATATATATATTATCTCTAGTAAAAAACCTAACACCCCTGCAAATGTGTATAGGAACATATATGTTATATAAATATTACTTTTTTACTTGATGGTTAGATGGTTTAAATGGTATATTATTTATAAAACATTTTGTTCACCAAATCAGAAACCTGTCAGGAAAAAACATAAAACAGGAAATTACATCATAGAGAGGACCCCTGCAGATGTGTATAGGAATATAAATATATGAATATTAATCAATTACTTAATGGTTAGACCACATGACATTTTAGACTAATTTATTTGATACTTTTCTTGAAATTGTATTCAAAGATTTTTCAAAACCAGCACTTTTCTGAAACTGGCATGTGTGCTTTAATCTAGATTTGCCTTTCCTGCATCGTGACCACTCTTCGTAATTGGCTCGCACCTTTTCTGGCAAACCAGTTTTCACAGATTCAGATACACGGATGCATTCCAGAGGTCGCGCGGGTGGAATGTGGCTCGAGACACTGGCACTGGCGTGACTCAACTGCGTGTACTGGCCTGGTGTGAGTGCCCTGTGTGCTGTGCCCACTCACTCAGGAAGCCTCTGCCCCGGCATAATGTCTGCCTTGTGCAAAAAGCCACTAATTCATTCAAACTACCAAGTAGCCCAAGGGAAGGCAGAATGTGCTCTAGAGATATTCAGCCATACTTGTTTTGGCATGACACTGCTTTAGGTGAGACCCCCCCCCCCCCCTTTTTAACAAGCGAGTTCAAAGTGAAAAGGATCATGAGCATCTGATGTATCCGCCTCACCTGCGAAGAATGTTCAGCTAGCTAACGACATGGTTTAAAAAAAATCATTATAAATTTAAAGGATGGAAGAGTCCACACCACAACTATAACAATAACGGCACAGAGGAACGATATCGTTGGGAACACTTTCAGAAAAAAATGTTTTTCCTGCTGATGAATGAATCCAGCCTACTTTAAAGGGACAGTTCACCCAAAAATGAAAAATCTGTCATTTACTTACCCTGAAGTTGTTCCAAACCTGTATGAATTCTTTCTTCTGTTGAACACAAAAGATGATATTTTGAAGATAACTTTGGAACCAGACAGTTGGCGGTAGCCATTGACTTCCATAGTATTTTTTTTTTTTCTACTATGGAAGTCAATGGCAACCGTCAACTGTGTGGTTCCCAACATTCGTCAAAATATCTTCTTTTGTGTTCAACAGAAGTGATGTTATTGATGTGAATTGTTAGTGTGTATGGTATTTTTCATACTTTTAGGTGTACCAGATGTTGAAATGTTTCTTATCGAGTCCACAATAAAGTATATTTCAATATTTAATATTGGAACAACTTAAGAGGGTGAGTAAATGATGACAGTTTTTATTTTTAAGTGAACTATCCCTTTAAAGAGCTCAAGCATTTAAAACGGCAGATGACAAAACTGCAGTGCATACTTAGAATAAACAGGACATTATCATCCGCTTGTATAGTTATCGTTATAGTTATCGTTCTTGGTGTGAACTGGCCTGTAGTCACGTTATTTCTGAAAAATATGCAGACTTTTGTATGTCTGTTTCTCACTAATCTTAAAATAAGTCTTGAGGGCTTTTGAAAAACTCATCATGCAAAAATGGAGGCCTAAGGAAACCGTGCACGTGCTCAGTTCTGGCCCTTTGTCTGATTACAGTTGCGATCAAGTTGATGCTCCGAGTGGCTGTGCAGTTTGGTGCTTGTCTTGCTGTAGGGCGACGTCTGGTGGTGGCAGGGGAAATTGCAATCTTAGTTTTTGCAGCTTATTCGAAGACTTGACTGTGAAAATGATTGATTTAATAGTGAGCTTAATTTAGTTGATAATTCACATATGTCTCTGTTTCTGTACTTCGGTTTTGTTCTTTCACACGGTTCATTTTTGCTCTCTCACATAGAGGTTTGTGGAGAGCGAAAGCAGACGGCAGGGATAAATAGCTTTTTTCTCTCTCTTTTACTCAGTGTGGTGTGTTTTGGAGACTGAGCCCTGTGCTTGTGGCTCCTGGAATTTGTGTGCATGCCAAGGGAAGCATGCCCGCCCACGGGTGTCCTAACTGGCCTGAAGCCACAGGCACCAGTAGCAGTCCAGGCGGGTGGACTCCAGCATGTGCTGAAAAAGCCCTCAGATCTTCTCAGCCTTGGGCTGGCCAGGAAACAACGCATATACAGTGGACCAATGTCTGTTATGTGGCTTTAGGACCTTATTTATACAGTGCAGCCTATAAGGATTTTCTTTCTCTTTTCCGCCTTTGCCTCTGGCAGACAAGCAGGAGACATTCATGATTATAGCAGAATTAGGAGCGAACATCTAAAAACATAACCTTTGTTTGTTTTATGACTGTCACTGGCCTGCAGCCTTGCATATGATGTTTTAATCTGTGCATTTGTTTATTTTATTTTATTGTAGTTTACGTTTTTGGTTTTATATATAATTTGGTTTTAAGATTATTTATTTTAGATTGTATTCTATTAATTTATTTATGTTGGTTTTAGTCTGTTGTTGTTATATTTTTTTATATATTTTAAATTATTGTATTTCATTTTAATTCTAGTTAGTTTTATTAATTTTGTTGTGTTTCGGACGTTTATGTACGTTTTAGTTTTTTTTTTTTAAAATGTATATATAGTTTTTATTTTTATTTATTTTTTCAGTTTTAGTACATGTTTAGTTCGTTAAGAAAATGAGAAATGTTTCCTTGGCAACTAGCTGAAATAAAATGAGCTTAAGTTTATTTTATTTTATTTTAGTTGCTGTTTTTTATTTCAAGCAACAAAACAATTTTTGTTTTATGGCTTTAGTTTTAGTTTAACTAAAATGTTTTTTATTTAGTTTTATTTGTTCAAAATTATTTATTTTAATTTATCTATTTATTTTAGTTCATTCATCATGAGTAAAAAGTAAAGTGTCATATTTTTTTTAGGTGTAGTTATTGCTGTAAAATAAATCATGCAATTAATTGCAGTCTTTCACCTTTCTCTTTCTTCAGCCCTCTTTTCCGTGGAAACTCTGATGTTGACCAGTTAGGCAAGATTTTTGAGTAAGTACTATTTAATGAAAATAATATAATGCTCTAATAATTGTTGGTCTTGTGTTTAAGACGACAGTGTTGATGTAATTGAGATTGCAGTAACTGACTGTTTAGACTCTGATATTCCAGTGTGGTGGGGGTCCCTTCTCCAGAGGACTGGCCACAGGAGGTGGGTTTGCCCCAGAGTGCCTTTTCCCCTCGCCCTCCCCAGCCCATAGAGGACCTGGTTCCTGACATGGATGAGCTGGGCAAATCACTTTTACTTGTAAGTAGTAGATCTCAACGCTGAGGATATCTTAAATGTCTTAACAATAATTGTTGAATGTCATTGTATGAACATATACCTTTTCCGGTTTGATATACATTTTTATCACATGATGACATATTGTTTTCTAATTTCAGTCTTTTTTTGCCTTCAAGAAAATATTGACTCTTACAGTGTATATATTAATTTTGATAATATAATATAATATAATAAATATATAATATAATAAATATTTACACTGTAACAGTCAGTATTTTTATATTTGCAATTATGCTTTTCAAGAAAATATTGACACTTATTATCTTTTTTAATAATCTTCAGTCACCTGCTATAGGGTACAATCATTACAATAAAAGAAAGTTAAAAAAGAAGATGACTTTGAAGTGCCCTTACAAGGTGCACAAAGTGACCCTCAAAAGAAACAAAGGATTCTGAACTGCCTGAAATGAGTCTTCAGTAATCCTGCACAAACCTATGTAGATTGGTAACAAATTTGCATAATGTCAGCCTATGGTCTTCATTGGCTGCCCGTGAACAAAGTCTGCTTTGATCCTAAAACACTGTAGTTGTAGCTGAGGAAGAGTTTGGTTCGTGTTGTCAACATGTCGAGAAGATGCTGTTTTCAGCACTGCGAATGCAAATCCGCTTTGATGCACTTCCAAAGGATGAGGATGTGAATATCTCATCTACAATGTCCAACAAACTAAATGAAAGCTTACAGCTTAGAAACGGCCTGCTTGTTCTTGCAATGGTGGTTTGGGTTGATCAGCTGCTTCTTCTCAGATTGATGCGGTAAAACCGATGCCATCGTTACTGCTCGTATCACTGTCCTGAGGAAGCATCCGGATCTGAAATTGTGATATGAAAAGGGCCGTTACGTTTCTGATGCACGCTGTAAGCGGTAGACCAATCACAACAGACTGGGCCGTCTGACCAATCAGAGCAGAGTAGGCCCTCGGAAAAAGAGGGTTTAGAGACTGAATCCTTTATCAAACCATTTCAGACACTGTGAGAAAAGAGCAGATGCTGCAATATATGTTATGAGAAAATTAAAGTGTTTTTTGACCTTGGATGCATGTAAACATATTGTAGGAGACCTCCAAAACAAAATAGCATAAAAGGGGCACTTTAACTTGTCAGTGAAGAATTAATTTCATGAAAGTATGATGTCGTCATTGCCAACTTTTTTTAATTTGACCCTTGCCATATTAACTCAATGTTTTCTTTTCTCGTTTCCCCCCTGCACAGCGTTTCCTGTCATTCAACCCCTCCAGAAGGATATCAGCTTATGATGCACTGTCTCACCCATACTTCCAGAGTCTCGACAGCACCAGCAAGAGTCTGTACGCCCAACCCTTGCCCAGCAAAAAGCCCTCCCTGGAGGAGAGAGCTGCTTGAAAGACGTGGTGGAAAGACCCCCATCCCCCACCCCCCCACCCCTGAACTAGTCTTCCATAGCATAACGTCACATGCTGCTTTTAGAAATATCACCGCAACTATTGGTCGATCGTATTTTTTTTGCCCTCACTACTGCCAGCTAATACAGACCAACAACATGCTGCCTGGATTTACGTTTTTTACAATATCAGAAGCTGCTCTCGTCTCCCACCCACCTTCCTCAAAGGAAGTTCGTCTGCTCAGAGGAAAATGTGCTTCTCGATTCTGAAGCCGCATCTCAACACTGCCAGGGATCCGTCTGTTTGCATGAATGCAATGCACATTAACTGAGTCTTAGCTGCATATCACTGCCATGAACCAGCAAGGTCTTACATGGGACCACGTCAGTCTCACTCGGATCGAGCAAGCGCAGAACCGCAACTACTGCAAATTCAGGCCCGTTGAACGGAACCTCTTATTTTACACAATCGCTAATTCACATTGTTCTGAGCTCACTCTCGGAGGATTTCTGTAGTGTTTTCTGCCATGTTGTTACTCTGCAGTTCAAGCAGGAGAGTGTGGACACGTCTCCTCGTGTGACTTTTTCCGATGACTGCATAACCACGGACACGCAGAATCATTTAGTGCTCTATTTAATATGGCATTTTGTCACAAGCATCCTGGTGTTGTCGCCAGGACAGAGCTACCAAACGCTTTGAAGCACTATTTAACACCACATTTCCTTGACATTATAATGTAATTCTACTTGTATTTTTTTTCTTCAACATAAATTCCACATCCTGTTCACTTATTTTATTATGTCAGTGTTGATTGTTGACATTTTTTGGCATGTTATGTCTTAATTTTAGTGAACTTGAAGGTGTAGGTTGTTGTAGAAGACTTGTTGATGTATACCAAACAGTCTGCACCCTGTCATCAGGGATTTAGCGCCGAGACTTGCGTAGTCGAAGGATGACCCGCGCCGGGTTGCATGTTGATTTTAGGGTTGGTTTAGAGCAGAAATAAGCCGAGATGGGTAACCGAAATACACGTTAGCGCGTAGTTATGAAAGTCTAGTTAAAGTAGCTGTAGAGTTGGTGAGTGTTATGTTCGAGGTCAGGTTGCGAGATTCGTTCGAGGCTCGGAGAGTGATGTATTATCCCATAATTGAGGTCCTTTTTATATACACGCTATGCTACATCCTTCCGTTTCCCATTTCACTTAATTGTCTGGATAGATAATCACAAACATGTACCAAGCCGCATAATAGATGGGTTTGCTGTAACCCATTCAGTGCCTTTGTGTTTAGCATGTGACGAAAAAGTGGAGGGAAGGAAGGACGCTGCTTCAGATTTTAGCATTTAGCCTGGTGAGTCCAGGTGAAGCTGTTTGATGAGGGATGAGGAGCTATAGGCAGGCACTGTAGTACTACAAAACATTCACACGGTTAAAGGGATAGTTCAGCCGTCACGTCATTTACTCACGCTCATGTTGTTCCAAACCTTATGGAACACAAAAGAAGATATTCTGAAGAATGTTGGTAACCAAACAGGTTACATTTGACTTCCAATGTATGGACAAAAACAAACACTCAGACATTTTTCCAAATATTTTTTTGTGTGTTTGTGTGTCTTCCACAGAAAAAAGTCAGTCATGCAGGTTTGGAGCGAAATGAGGGCGAGTAAATAATGCCAGAATGATCATTTGTGGGTGGACTATGCCTTTCAAGGGATAGCTCACTTTAAAATGAAAATTAAGTCATCACTTACTCACCCTCAAGTTGTTCCAAACCTGCATGAGTTTCTTCTATTGAACACTATGGAAGTCAATGGGTGCCGCCCAAATGTGTGGTTCCCAACATTCTTTAAAATATCTTCTGTGTTCAACCGAAGAAAGCAACTCATACAGGTTTGGAACGACTTGAGGGCGAGTGAATGATCATTTTTAGGTGAACTATCCCTTTAAGCACTGATGCTTGATTCATTCTCTCAGGATCAGTTTACTCATTCTGTCACATTCCATGCTCAGGTCTATTTATGACTAGTTTTAGATTCAACAAGGGTTCAGGTTTTAGCTTAACCATTAATCTCACAGTAATACTTATCGATTATGGTCTCAAAGCTATCTGGATACAATAGTGTTGGGTTATTTATGTCATTAACTTACATTTCCATAAATTAATTTTTGGAGCAGATAATAAAACATACAGGTGGTCATTTCAGCATTTATTTTTTATTTATATAATATTATTATTAATATTATATTTTATGTATTAGATCACTGTTGTGTGGCGACTTTTGTACTGTTGACTTTTTCAAATCTTCTGTGATCAGCTATTCGTCGTCTCAATCTAACAAATGATTTCAATTGATCATTGGTGTATAACACCAGCATTTTTAAAAAATGTTACGCTGGCACAGCTTTACCCTCCTCCAAATAAGTCTGTGATTGGATTTGGTGATTTCAGAGGGCATTAGATATCAAACAATGTAACTGTATGCCTTAATGTTTGTGGGTCTTGTATAGAACTAATCTGTTTTTATCTTGGTTGGTCTGGTGAATAATTCATAGTGTTTTAACAATTATAAATGTTTTAAACCTTAGGCTTTCGAATGTACGACCCGTTCTTGTTAGTGATGGAATTTGAATTTTGGCGTGACGTCATGCTGAAAAAAATAGCACCTTTGATATTTACCCATCTCAGTGCTTTTCCCCATTAAATATGCTTTTTTTTATTTTTAGTGGATCGTTTGTTGTTTGAAATGATATGAAATGATAAATTTGGTTTATGTAATCGGATATCATTTTAAGCAAATTCCTTTTGAAATTGCTGGACGTTTGGTACATAATGTTTTGCTCCCTATACATTTCGTTCTTATTTATTGACATTTCGTCTTTTTTAGATGACCGCAATGCTTAAGAAGGCTTAATCCTCAAATTTGTATCTGATAGGACGGTGATGAACCAATGGTGCTACACCAGACTTGAACAACTGTAATCAATTAGGCAAACTCGTTCTGAAGAGAAAAGCAACAATAAAAGTGTCTTTTTAAATATATTCTATTATTTTATTTTGGTTTCTTTTTATTGTATTTTATTTGTATTATATTTTACCATTTTTACATGATTTAGTTTGTGCTAGAATGTTTTCCCATTCTGACTTAAGTAATTTATAATGCGCCCCACACAGGGAATACTTTGAATTTAAAAATCATTAAGCTGGAAAATTCTATCATTTAAATCACATTAATCTAATATTCTAAATCGTCAATGATGAATACATATTCTAATCAATGTGCACAATTCAATTTCGCTGCTGCACAGACACTGTGTATGAAAATTATTACCATTATAATATGACTCTTAAATGTTCTTTTATCAGCAGCTTCATTATTATATTTTATTAATGGATAATCAAGTGTTATATCACTTTAGACTGCATCACATGTATTTGGTTCATTCTACTTTTTTTTTTTTTTAACTGCGTGGAATGATTTCTGATGTATCTTTCATTTTATAATCATATGTATATCTTATAATTTCTCATATTTTGTTCTTTTATGGATTTATGTAATCATTTTAAAAAGTAAGTAGCCATCTTTAAACTGTGCACATTGATTAGAAGTGGGAAGATTTGGTCAGGGTTTTCTTTTCTTTACATTGGCTGGAGAGTGATGTTTTTTTTTGTTTTTTTTTTGTAAGCACCCAATTTGTGGTGTAAATTATTAATTTTAGAATGTGTACATGGAAATATTTGTAACTTTTGTTTCTTTATCTACACTTTGATTTGAAAGTCTTGTTCAACTGTATGTAATTCTATTTCATATTCTGCATTCTGCTTTTTGCTTTTTGCTTTTTTTTTTTTTTTTTTTTTTTTTTTTTTTTTGTGAGTGATGAAACCGCATATGGACGTTCTGTAGATCACGTGCATGTGACACATCTTTAATTTTGTCTGGTTATCTAGTCATGATTAGTCCAGTGATGATCGTTAATCAAACAATGCGTAGAATGTATCTCCTTTTATGATGAAATACTGAAATTCAGTTTCAAATGAATCTCTCTTAAGCTTTGTTCCTTTGTTAAAACAGCACATTCTTAAATGTTTTGTTTGCTAAATTCATTCGTTGAGCTACTCTTGTCTGTAAAGTGCAAACAATTGTACGATTTTGCAAGAACCAAATTGAAATGAGTGTTGGTCATTGTGCCCTTATAGAAGCATGTTAGTTTTTGTTTTTTGAAAAAGGGTGAATGAGATATGGTAGTATTTTGTATCTTTGTTTTTCTGGACTGGTTTTGCTGCTAATGTGCGTCTTAGGCTCTGGCTCCTTTATGAGTTTTATTAAACTGGCCCACCTAAAGATTCCAATTTGCTGCCATTGAGAGAAAAAAAAGCTGCTTTTGCATTTGTTTTATATCTGTATCTGCCTGACGTTTTCATATTTTTGTAAAATAAATATTCCAGTGTGTAAAACTGGGTTGTAAAATGGACTTCTGTGATGAGAGTGAACAAAATGCTTCACTACATCTCCCACAGTTCCTTGTTTTATTATTTTACTTCAGGTCTTCTAATGAAATGGGAGGCAATTTGATCAATCACAGCCAGGACAAGTCTATTAATAATCTTAAAGGGATAGTTCACCCGAAAGTAAAAATATTGTCATCATTTACTTGCCCTCAAGTTGTTCTAAACCTGTACGAGTTTCTTTGTTTTGAACACAAAAGATGATATTTTGAAGAAAGTTGGGAACCAGACAGTTGACTTGCATATAGTATTTTTTTCCTACTATGGAAGTCAATTAGACTGGGTAAACCCAGCCTGATCTGCCAGCGATTTGATTTCGCCCTGCAGCTCAGGCTGGAAACCTGTACATGCATTTATCCTGCTTGTGTCACACTTTTGCGGGAACCAATCACAGCGTTCCACCTGGTGCGCTATTGGCGGATTTAACACAATGACGGATAGAGAAGGATGGATCGATGCCCGTTGATCACGCCTCTTGTGGTCTGATTGGTTGAAGGACTATCCAATTGCGTACAGGGTCATTTGAATTCTTCTCGTTGAGCACGCCTCTTGTGCAGTAGAAAATACAGAGCAGACTCCCCAGACCAATGTTCAATCTTAAAGATTGAGCTTGGTCTGGTGATAGCCAGACAAGAAGTCAATGGCTACCGTCAACTGTTTGATTACCAACATTCTTCAAAATATCTTCTTTTGTGGTCAGCAGAAAAAAGAAACACACACAGGTTTGAAACAACTTGGCCAGTAAATTATAACAGAAGTTTCATTTTTGGGTGAACTGTCCCTTTAAATGATGATATAAACTCCAACAATCAGTATAAATTTCAAAGCGAATATCAAGTCATTAGTAATTGTAAGAATTGTTTATCCAATGGGAAGAATGTCCAGCATGGGGACCGCATCCGTGCGGTCAGGCCTTCTCTGTTTAGGGACGGCGTGTACCCTTTTGTGTTGTAATTTCTGTTCAGTCTTCAGTAGTTTTCCTTTTGTGGTTTCATACTTTGATTTTTTGCAAACTTCAAGCCTCTCTGAGGGCTTTTATGAAAGCAGGACTAAGAGCAACTGTCTGAGTAGTCTTTGTTTCACTTTGTTTTAGAGGTATATGAAACTGAATCCATTCTTCTGGATTTTTATCATTAGCACTATTAGCAGAATATTAGATGGTAAAATAGCGCAATTGTGACACTGAAATTGCTTATATACAAAAACTATTAATAACAAGTAACTTATTTTCAGACATATGCTACTGTTCAAAAGTTTTGGGTTTAAGGCTGCATTTATTTGATAAAACACTGTAATATTGTGAAATATTATGACAATTTTAAAAAACTGTTTTCTAATTTAATATATTTTAAATATAATTTATTCCTGTGATGTCAAAGCTGAATTTTCAGCATCATTACTAGTCTTAAGTGCCACATGATCCTTCAGAAATCATTCTAATATGCTGATTTGCTGCTCAAGAAACATTTACTATTATTACCAATATCTCGAAAATTTCTCAGATCAGATGTTAGAAAAATATCTCATTCCATTAAATAATATCTCTTTAAACCATACCATAAAACGTTTTTACCAGATCACGTAGTTTTTCCTAGAAAATATTTTTTTTTACCACACAATGTCTAGTAGTGATGATGATATAATTGAGTGAAAAGAAATGCATTGCATTCAAATTCGAGATGAAAAAGTTGCGAATAGAGTGGTCATTTTGTAGGCCAACTGGCAGTCAGCATTGCACTGGTTCCCTCGAGAAAAAAATATGGCCCGCCTAGCTCCACCATGGTAGCAATCCACTTGTCACTGTGGCCACGCCCTTATTTATGCAGAACTTTAAGACTTAATATAATTTAAACGGATGAGTTAGAAAAAAAATTCCCCCCCCTCACAATTATCATGAAGGACAAAATTAGCTATATAGACCAAAACCACTTTTTGTACCAGGCTGTAAACATATTTTTTATGCTGTAAAGTATTTACATTTTACATTTTAACATGGCGGACTCCCTTTTGGAGCCTGTCTCTAGCGACCAGTCGATGAATTGCAGTTTAAGTCACTTCTGTGTTGGTTTCAAGAGAGACCACGGGAGGTTGCCTCTTAAGAAAAACCCAATAGAGTGGTGCAGGTATGACCACTTTGTAGGCCAAAAAGCGTAAGTGAGTTAGCATTTTAGCACTTCCGGTTCCATCGTCCCGAAGTCAGTGGGTTTTTTGACTGAGGTTTTGGTTAAATACTGAAATAAGGTGAACACAAGCTCAAGACACTTTCACGTTTTAATTTTACGACATAAAATACATCAGTATTACCCCACTCGTGATTTTTGAAGCTGTTACGTGTCTTGAAAAAGGCGGTTGCTAAGAAGTGTCTTAATGAGACTACAGAGGCTGTCGTGGAGATTAAATGTCATCGCGGCGAACAGGTAAACTCAGTCCGCTTTTACCGCCTCGTTATGCTTAAATTGTGATTGTAAACCTTATAAACTATTCTAACTCAAACATTCTGGGAAAATGTTTTTAGATAAAGACTGAAAGAGTTGTCAGAAGCTTAGTGATGGTGACATTGAATTCGTGGGACCATGGTGTAGTTTGTTTATAGCTACCTTTAGCCTTTTACTTCTGGCGACTACATTTAGGCTTTAAAATTAATAAAAGTTGTGTTCATCTGTGATAATTATCTTGAACAAACAGTGTAATTATCATAAACTTTTGTTGATCACAGGTTTGCTATTGGTCGATCTCATGTGAGTGACAGGTTGCCCCGCCCTCGCGCCAGTAAACACGTCATCAGAGAAGAGAAGCGATGTCACTGCAAGAGGAAGGGAAAGTTATTTTAATTAAATATTACGATTGAACATGGATAAAACAATAACAACAACAAATCATTTATAATAAATACTGTAATAGGGGTGAGCGGGCACAACCTATAACGCAGGGTTAGTTGTAACACATGGTTTAAAATTTCCACACATGCCAGCATGACAAAACGTAGTGTATTTACTAGTTGCCATATCAATACTATACAGAGAAAAAATTGCACCAAAATTAAAAAATCTTTGGAAGATATTTATTTAACCATAGCAAAAGTAAATGTCCTACTTGTTAATTTTTCATCTCTGTTTTTTGTGTTTATTTTAAATGAGACAAATCTGATATTATTGTAATCTTATATCTGTTATTTAACAGTTGAGATAGTTCTTTAATGCTGATCTAACCAGCAGAAGACACGAGCCGGGGTTAAATCCCAGTTGTGCAGGTGGGGTGTGTTGTAACACTGTGTTACAATGTGTCCCTATTAGAACTGGCTACTTTTATGAATTATATTGAGAAACCATGAGAAAAAGGTGAATAATGACTGAGAGTGAATGTTCAGAAATGAGTCATTATTATTATGTTTTGAACTATGCTGTATAACTGTGTTTTGCGGTGTTTGTTGTCAAACTCAAAACTCATAATTGTATTTTATTGACAGCATATTTTAGTTTGTCTTGGATTTTTTTATTTATTTATTGTATCAGATCAAGCTGTCATTTGGTCATGTTACATTGTGCCCCTCACATGTTGCAATGTACCCCACCTATGGGGCATGTTGTCACATTTCACTTCCATTCTTTCAGGTTAAATCAAGAAAAAAGTATACACTGTATTAATGAAACAAAACCACATAATTGTACTAGACATGTGTGAAATGAATGTAAATACTCTGAACCCCAAGTTGATTTACACAAAGTTAGAAAGTCAAAAAGGTTGTGCCCCGCTCTCCCCTAATCCATAAAAACCTATCAATTGTCAATTTGGAATCCATGGGAACTTTAATCATAGGCTGAATCCGAAATCGCCCCCTACACCCTCATTCACTATTCCCTACGTTAGTCCACTAATACAGTTCACTTGAAGGAGTGAATGAAAACGAGTGTGTGAATTCGGACGGCCGTTGTGTGTATATCGGCTGTACACTCGTTATTGCAGTAGTGCACTCAATAACGTGCACTATGGTTTCGGACACCACTACAAATGGCTGTTCCCTCAAATAATGCCCTATTATAGGGGGTGATTTCGGATTCAGCCATAGATATTACTAAATAAGAGGAGGAAGCGCCCTCTAGTGATCATGTTGCTGAGCAACCGCTAGTTGGCAACTATACAGAATTTCTCTCTGCACACTGGGAGCCACCGCCAGCACAAGAGACATGTAAACAAAAGGCGAATTGCATAGATTTTGGCCTTTAGATTTTAGGCAAAATCTGCAGAAATGGGCAAGCGAGATAACAGAGTGGTAAGTAAAGGTAGTTTAGGGACTCGCAACTTTCTAGTAATTAAAGTAAAATAATCAAGAGGCCTTTAAGCCGCAATGCTAACGCGTCAAAACACTTAGCCAAACAGATTAGTCACGTCCACTCAAAGATAAATGAATAAGCTCTTTAGACCGTTCATATAGTGTTATATGTTTGCAGTCTGACACCGCTTGAATGTGGCTATTGCTTAGGTAGCAGGCTAGTATGGCTAATGTATGTGGCTATTTGGCTCAGAAATGCTAACTCAGCTAGCACATATTCCACTTAAATGTCCCTTTAGACATTTCCCTGTCCCTGTCTTTCTGTTGAGCATGCGAAAAGTAATTCATTCGTAGTTTAAATTGATCAAAAGTGAAATGATGATATGTAGTATGCAGTTATTTTAGCAGCCTGTAAGTGTAACGTTGTTACTGAAGGGTGCCTGTGTTTTGTTATTTTCAAGGGTGTGCTGGATTATGAATGTTAAAATATGATTGTGTTTTAGGCGTACTTGAATCCAATAGCTGCTGCCAGAGCCAGAGGACCTGCACCCAACACCGGAACAACCATTCAGGATTATCTCAGCAGACCACGGCCATCATGGTATGGACGGAGGCATGATTATGACCAAAACTGATCGGATGTGGACATATGTAATATTTCTTAATGCGTATGTCTGTCTGTTTGTTCTGTTTATCAGGGAGGAAGTAAAAGAACAACTGGAAAAGAAGAAAAAAGGCTCCAGAGCCCTGGCTGATTTTGAGGACAGAATGAACGAGGTAGATATGTTATGTTTCTGCTTTTAATGAGTCAGTGGATTTCCATTAGACCTAGATCTACTGTTTGGATCATATGCGCTCTCTCTCTCGTTTTCTCAGCGATGGAAGAAGGAACTGGAGAAAAACAGGGAGAAGGTACTTGGTGGGGGTGAAAAGAAAGAAAAAGACAAGGAGAGGGAAAAGAAGGAGGTAAGAGTTGGTGTAGTAATCTGGGACCTCCTTTATAAAACGCAAGTACAGTCAGATTTGATCCCAATTTCAATGGATTTTATCCTACGTCAAAGCGAGAAGCAAATGAGGATTTATGAAAGCAGAAACTGACATGAAAATGTTCTTACAACCGAAGAACGTGCGTGAAACGCGCAGCATTATTCAGTGTTTTGATGTAATTTCCACTGAAACAGGAAGAAAGGGCGGGACATATCAAACAGCTCCTCCCCTTTTTTTAAAAAGCCAATAGCATTTAGTTTCTATCACAGCTCGGCCAGAGCCGTTGAGCTCGGTAAAGCCGCAGTTTCCTCAAAATCTCTAACCGTTTCTCCTCCATATTGCTTTAAAATACAGCATTCTGTGCAGAATTCAAATGGGTTCGATATGTTTTCTGGTCTACGGCGACTCACGCGTATGATCCGCTCTGTGCTATCGTGTCCCTGGACTGGAGCTGTGGTCATACGCATGACACTAACGTTAAAATCTGACATATTTATCTGAATTATTCCTTATCCCCTATATAGTACACATGTGCCATTCACCATGTAGTAAATAGTAAATGTGTGAACAGGTGACCGGTTTCAGCCGCAGCTTCAGTGTCTATTTATAGTGTAGGGGGGCAGGACGCTTCAGATTCTAAAGAGCATTTGATTGGACAGAAAATCTGATGAGAAGCTGAAGTATGGAGTGATGTCATCAAAATCAAAATCCATATTGGCAGAAGTGAGAGTTTTGAATGCTTATACACTCACCTAAAGGATTATTAGGAACACCTGTTCAATTTCTCATTAATGCAATTATCTAATCAACCAATCACATGGCAGTTGCTTCAATGCATTTAGGGGTGTGGTCCTGGTCAAGACAATCTCCTGAACTCCAAACTGAATGTCAGAATGGGAAAGAAAGGTGATTTAAGCAATTTTGAGCGTGGCATGGTTGTTGGTGCCAGACGGGCCGGTCTGAGTATTTCACAATCTGCTCAGTTACTGGGATTTTCACGCACAACCATTTCTAGAGTTTACAAAGAATGGTGTGAAAAGGGAAAAACATCCAGTATGCGGCAGTCCTGTGGGCGAAAATGCCTTGTTGATGCTAGAGGTCAGAGGAGAATGGGCCGACTGATTCAAGCTGATAGAAGAGCAACTTTGACTGAAATAACCACTCGTTACAACCGAGGTATGCAGCAAAGCATTTGTGAAGCCACAACACGCACAACCTTGAGGCGGATGGGCTACAACAGCAGAAGACCTCACCGGGTACCACTCATCTCCACTACAAATAGGAAAAAGAGGCTACAATTTGCACGAGCTCACCAAAATTGGACAGTTGAAGACTGGAAAAATGTTGCCTGGTCTGATGAGTCACAATTTGGCGTAAACAGAATGAGAACATGGATCCATCATGCCTTGTTACCACTGTGCAGGCTGGTGGTGGTGGTGTAATGGTGTGGGGGATGTTTTCTTGGCACACTTTAGGCCCCTTAGTGCCAATTGGGCATCGTTTAAATGCCACGGCCTACCTGAGCATTGTTTCTGACCATGTCCATCCCTTTATGACCACCATGTACCCATCCTCTGATGGCTACTTCCAGCAGGATAATGCACCATGTCACAAAGCTTGAATCATTTCAAATTGGTTTCTTGAACATGACAATGAGTTCACTGTACTAAAATGGCCCCCACAGTCACCAGATCTCAACCCAATAGAGCATCTTTGGGATGTGGTGGAACGGGAGCTTCGTGCCCTGGATGTGCATCCCACAAATCTCCATCAACTGCAAGATGCTATCCTATCAATATGGGCCAACATTTCTAAAGAATGCTTTCAGCACCTTGTTGAATCAATGCCACGTAGAATTAAGGCAGTTCTGAAGGCGAAAGGGGGTCAAACACAGTATTAGTATGGTGTTCCTAATAATCCTTTAGGTGAGTGTATCTTCTAAATGCAAATTTTAGAGCACACTAGCTTATAGATAACAGTAAGGCTAACATATTAATACTAAAAGCCAAAAAAACTTCAACTTTCAATTTTGATTTCATGGAGACTTGCATTGACTTGCAAAGAGGGATGCATTTAGGTATTTTTTTGTGCATACCCACATTTTATAAATCGGGAACATTTCGTAATGTCTCGCACATTCACTTTTAGGGTCGTTCTGTGCACATCTTTATAAATGAGGCCCCTGGTTGGTTGTATTTAAAAAAGCTTGCCAATGGTTATCTGATATTTATCTTTGTGATTTCCAGAAAAAGAAGAAGGAGAAGAAAAAGTCCAGTAGGGTGAGGAGAGCTCTCCATTTTCATATCTTGAGCAACTGCAAACCAGTAATTAATTGATAATGGAAAAGTGCAATATTATAATGTTCCATGCTGGAAGAGGCATTTGCTATTGTAGAGTATTCAGGATCGATCTGGCCTGTTGTCCACTGGCACAGGGTCAGTTTTAAGTGACTTAAAATCTAACAAATTCTGCTTCTGTTGTGTTTGGTCAAGCATTCCTCATCTTCCTCCTCCTCCTCATCGAGTTCTGATTCCTCCTTCAGTTCCCCCTCAGACTCTGAAGATGATGTAAGATGATGTCTTGTATGCTCGTTTATTTGCATGCATTAATTAAAATGACCATGCATTATCCCTGAATATTCTTCTGTTCACTGTCTTTTCAGGATGATAAGAAAATTATGAAAAAAAAGAAAAAGAGAAAAAGATCCTCTTCCCGGAGAGTGTCTGATGTCACTGACACGGAGTCCGAGACTGATAGCAGGGTACTGTTGGTTTATATCTGCAAGGAAAAACATAGTTTAAAAGGATTGTTCTTGTCAGTTATGGAAGTATCTGGCTTAACCATAAAGGCCCTGATATACTTCAAGCTAAATCGAAGAATGAAATGGTGTCATGTTCATGTCGTCATTTAGAACAAAATCAGGCCAAAAGAAGTTCGTTTGGAGTTTGTTTTGGAAGTTCGAAACATCTTGCCAAAGCGAACATTCTGGAAAAGTTCGCTCTGGCTGGTAAACGCCTTCGAACTAAGGCACACAGTAGAAAATGTAATTCTAATAGAAATGTTTTCATGTTTAACTCTTTCCCCGCCAGTGTTTTTGGTAAAAAAGTGGCCAGTCAGCACCAGCATTTTTGATCAGTTTTACAAGTTTCATGGCCCCCAAAATATTTTGTCGTATGAATAAATGAACATGCAATATACAAAAAAAAAAAACATTATTCTAGCTTCATGCATTTAAAAAATTTTTTTTTATCAACACTTGAATGTGGGCAAGTTTCATTAAAAAAAGCAACGTTTTGAGCCAAAAGCTGAGAAAATCGTGTTTTTGTCAAAGACTATATCCAGAACAGATTCAGAACGAGGATCAAACACAGAAGGAGTAGATCAAGTCCATCAACACCCCCAAAGCTTCACAGTCCTATAGCTTGTCCTGGGTCAACATTTCATTCAACATTAGGCAGTTTTGATTTATATGCTGTTTAATGTTGGTAATTGCATTATTTTACATATGCATCTGCTTACATATGCTATCGCTGGTTTCTGCTTCTTCTTTTCCTGTGTTTTGATCAAGAGATTCTGTACTCTTTGAGAAGATGCGTAATAGCGCCCCCTACGTATACAGGGAAAACACGGAAAGCTGGAAATTCCGTCAGTGGCAGGGAAAGAGTTAATACTGTAAAGTTGCTTGTTTTAAAGCAATCTATTGACTAACGGGCTATAAATAAACATGATGTGACTTGACTGGCGTGCTGAACAGCAGAACTCGTGCAAACATCCACATTGCTATGATCAGATGCTTTCTTAACTGTTGTTGTCATTTTTGTTGTTCATTTTGTTATTGAGAGGAAAGCGCGCAGCACATATTTCCATACTCATCTAAACGTTGCTCTCAACAGTGTGAGCGGCATCGGGATGTTTGCTAACAGTATACTGTGTCAAAGGTATTTCAAATTTCTTTTTACCTCTAAGCCAAGAACTAGAAATAACTTTGCTGTGAGTAGGGCTGCACGATTATGACAAAAATCATAATTGTTGATTATTCCCTTGGAATTGTAATTGCGATTTATTAATTTAGATTATCACAATTTACATATTAAATAGCTTTATACCATTGTTAGAAGCAACTGCGTCATATTTTTTATATAAAAAACTATATATCTAAAAACAGCATTAAGCCTCAAATGTCAACTATACATTGGTCTGGTTTCTTCTTTTAAAAAAAAAATGCATGGTACAATAATAGGGGCTTTTGCACCGGGTAGTTCTATGAACTTGGAGAACTAAAGGTTCCTATAGGAAGGAACAGTAGGAACTGTGAAGTGACTTAAGTCGCGCTTGTTGTTTTGACTTTTATTTTGACGGCGCGGAGGACATATATTTTGACGCCGCTGAGAACGCCAGAGTCTGAGCACAGAGCACTCACATTCTCCGTCTTCATCCGCTCTCAATCTGTTTAACAGTCCCGTCTAATATGTTATTAGGTGGAACTATTATACAAAGAAAGTGAAAAATTATTAACTTTAGCGTTTGCCGTGTGGTTGATGTCCAATGTAACTAGCTGAGCAGAAATACATAATCATGTTGTTTCGCTTGGTCCCCTCAAAGTTGCGTTGGATTTTCTCCTTAGCATAAAGTTTGAGATGTCCATCTATCACTGTTTTCCATGTTTGTAGAGTTAGATCGTGTAGTTAATATATAGGTTGTGTGTACACGACTTTTTAAAAATGGCGGGTGCTGGTGTTATACCAGTCCGCATACACTTAATGTTATGTCACTGGTAGTTCCTATTGTGCTGGGTTAGTGCCTAATCTGAAGTAGTTTAGATTTTAGTTGGATTTTTTTTTTTTTAAATCGCAGCGTTGAACGATTAATCGTGGCATCCACAATCTTAATCGCAATTAGAAATTCGATTAATTGTGTAGCCCTAGCCGTGAGTATATCGGGGCCTTAACTATCCACAATGTATAACGTTACTCTAGATTGGCAGCTCTTGTAGAAATTGCTGTTGATTTGTCATCATGAATATCAATTTCCACTGCTGAAATAACATAGAAGATAAATTGCTGGTGATAATGAAGAGATTTGTCAAGACTTGAGTCCTGATGTCTTTTATCTCTAGGAATCATCCAAGAAAAAAAGGAAGAAAATGGATGAGGAAAAAGTCAAGGTACTGAAAACTAATTTAAAGAAAATATAGATCACTCAAAAAAAAAAAGTTTCAGTTTTTTCCAGTATAACAACAGTTCATAGTACCATATCCAGCATATGTATTAGATAAGAATGATTTCTGATGGAACATGTGACACTGAAGACTGGAGTAACAATGATACAAATTCAGCTTTGTTACCACAGGAATAAATTACATTTTAAAATACACTATATTGCCAAAAGTATTGGGTCACCCCTCCAAATCATTGAATTCAGGTTTTCCAGTCACTTCCATGGCCACAGGTGTATAAAATCAAGCACCTAGGCATGCAGCGAAACTACGTTTCAAAAGCAAAAACACGCGAGAAGTGACAAGGAAACGTAAGATCACACGTGTGTCAGACTGGAGTTCACGCGCAAGACTGGAATTGTTATTAAAAATATAGACTGCAGAAAGCTTGCGATCCAAATTGTCTGTGCGCTGATTTGCAGCAAAAAGGAGAAAAAGAAAAAAAAGATTATTGTGGAGGAAATGGTTGGGGTGAAATAGGGAGCAATGATTGTGTTCTGCAAAGAGAGATGGAGGTAGGTAAATCATTTTGCAATGTTTTGCTGTTGCGGATGGTCAAGCAAATGTTTGTGCTTTGTTTCTGTTTGATATAATTGTAAATATATCTATTAAAACTGATATTCTGGTCTATTACTCCTCCCCGAACCTCCCGCTGCCCTGTATCTTGCTTTCTCATTGGCTGTAGGTCATCGTCGAATGTCATTTTCAGTCAAAACACATTTCACACAGCAGGATTTTGAATCGGCGATGAACTCATCTGCGATTCTCTCTGATCGCGTCTTTGATCATTCACACTGCGTGATTGTCACTCACGTGCACAAGCTCTGATTTGCCTATGATTTCGGGCATTTGTCTGCGATTTCGCAAAACCGGGCAGTATGAACTGCATTAGTGGTATTATAACAAAGTGGAAGTAATTGGGAACAGCAGCTCAGCCATGAAGTGGTAGGCCACTTAAAATCACAGAGCGGGGTCAGCACATGCAGAAGTTGCCAACTTTCTGCAGAGTCAATAGCTTCAGACCTCCAAACTTCGTGTGGCCTCCAGATTAGCTCAAGAACAGTGCGTAGAGAGCTTCATGGAATGGGTTTCCATGGCCGAGCAGCTGCATCCAAGCCTTACATCACCAAGTGCAATGCAAAAGCGTTGGAAGCAGTGATGTAAAGCATGCCACCACTGAACTCTAGAGCAGTGGAGACGTGTTCTCTGGAGTGACGAATCACGCTTCTCTGGCAATCCGATGGACGAGTCTGGGTTTGGTGGTTGCCAGGAGAACGGTACTTGCCTGACTGCATTGTGCCAAGTGTAAAGTTTGGTGGAGGGGGGATTATGGTGTGGGGTTGTTTTTCAGGGGTTGGGCTTGGCCCCTTAGTTCCAGTGAAAGAAACTCTTAATGCTTCAGCTTACCAAGACATTTTGACAATTTCATGCTCCCAACTTTGTGGGAACAGTTTGGGGATGGCCCCTTCCTGTTCCAACATGACTGTGCACCAGTGCACAAAGCAAGGTTCGTAAAGACATGGATGAGTGAGTTTGGTGTGGAAGAACTTGACTGGCCTGCACAGAGTCCTGACCTCAACCCGATAGAACAACTTTGGGATGAATTAGAGCGGAGACTGCAAGCCAGGCCTTCTCGTCCAACATCAGTGCCTGACCTCACAAATGGGCTTCTAGAAGAATGGTCAAATAAACACACTCCTAAACCTTGTGGAAAGCCTTCCCAGAACTGTTGAAGCTGTTATAGCTACAAAGGGTGGGCCAACTCCATATTAAACCCTACGGATTAAAAATGGGATGTCATTAAAGTTCATGTGCATGTAAAGGCAGGCGTCCCAAAAATTTTGGCAATATATTGTATATTATAATAGAAAAGTTATTTTTTTTAAAGTTGTAATACTATTTCTGTTTTTGCTGTATTTTTAATTAACGAAGACTTTTTTTTACTTAAAATCTTACAGACTCTAAAATGTTGTATTGTTTTGTATCGCATCATAAAACACAATTGTTTGTTTGAAAGGATGAAAAGGATGGTCGAAGGAAGAGGAAAGCTGAAAGGAGTCACTCTGAGTCTTCAGACGAGTCTGATGTAGACAGAGATGTAAGAGTGTTTTTAAACCCTCTGTGACCTTAAAATGAGTAAAATGTTTTAGCACCGCAAATACCATGTGACATGCAAAAGTCATCTGTGAATGTTTTTTGTTTTTTTAGGCTGAGCCCAAAAAAAAGAAACACAGTAGTGAAGAGAAGGAGAAAATTACAGTAAGTCTTCAGTGTGAAGCGCCTTGGTTTTGTCGTCTTTGGCTTGTGTTTGCCCTTATGAGGGCGGAAACGACTGAACATGCTACCCGCATCACTCACAGAAATGTTATAAAGAGTGGATTTGCAAAACAGAACTTAAACTTAACCCCTATTAGGCTATTTTAAAAGTTTCTAATTTTGTTTTAAAGGTCTCCTACATTAGGTTTACATGCATCCAAGGTCAAAAAACACTTACATTTTCTCATTATATACATTGCACATCACCTCTTTTCGCAGAAGATTCTGAAAACGGTTTGTTCGAAGATTCATTCTATCTAAACCCCTCCTTTCTGAGAGCCTACTCTGCTCTGATTTGCCCAGTTTGTTGTGATCGGTCTACCGCTTACAGCGCCTGTAGAAAACGAAACGCCCATTACCGTATCTGAATTTCAGCTCCAGAGGCTTCAATTCCAATGCGAGTCCTCATTCTTTTAAAGTGCAGCAAAGTGGATTCGCAGCACTGAAAACAGCGTCTTCTCAACATGTCGACAACATGAACCAAACTCTTCCTGTCTTAGCTACAAATACAGTGTTTAAGGGCGGGTCAAAGTAGATGTTCACGGGCCACCAATGAAGAACAAAGGCTGGCATTATGCAAATGTGTTACATTGTTACGCAGGTATGTAACAGGAAGTGACTCGTTTCAATAGTTCAGAATCGATTCTTTCTTTTAGGAGGCAACAACTATTTGTCGCGCACTTCGATCTTTAAAACTTTGCAGACCTTTTACATTTATAAACAGCAACATTTCACACTGCATGAAAGGCAATGTTCGAAATGTTTTGTATCTTTATATTTATAGGACAAGTCCAAGAAGAAAAAGAAAAAGAAGAAGCACAAGAAACACAGCAAAAAGAAAAAGAGGAAGACTTCTGGCTCTGAGTTGGACTGAAGGGATAGTGTGACGTACTGCGTGACGCGCGGCAGGAATTGAGTATGAATGGAGATGGAGCTCTTGCCAGACTGTGGGGGAAAACCCATTAGATATCTGTTCAAGTGACTCTTAAATGCCGGTGTTTCTTAGCTCCGTGCGGCTGTGTGGCCGACTTGGATGAGAGGATCAAGTGGTGGGAGACTGGACAGGGGTTTGGGGTTCATTATGCTAGCTTTGTGTTTGTTTTTTAAAGCAGATGATTCTCAGTCCAAATAAAGGTCATTTACACTACCGCCGGCCCTGTGTACAGTATGTCTGTGCTGATGTGGATGATTGCATTTGATTTGCATTAAATATTTTCTGAAAATTCTTGCTTCAGTTTTTCCCTATGAACAGACAATTGATTTCTTTCTGTGATGTCAGAATGAACCAGTGTTTCCTGAACTGATCTTCAGCGCCACAGAAAAACAAATCATTTTACCCAGGTTGTAAATTTGTGAGTTTGCAGTCTGTGTTAAATGTGATGCAATAAAGAGTGTGTATACTGCGAAAAATGACTCTTGTGAGCCAGATCTTTTAATAAGTAGTTTGAAAAGGCTCACAAATATACCGGTTTGAATCGGTCATTCATTGAACTGTCAAATTGGGAATTATAAAAGTCTCATGCTCACCAAGGCTGCATTTATTTGATACAGTGAAATATAAAAAAAAGTCTATGATTGGATCGTTATTGCCGTGATTATAATGTTTCTAGCATGTTAAATGTTTGGCAACAGTTCTTCTAACCCTAATTGATGAAGTGTGTAGCTTTTCATTTCTTAAACAACTGTAGGAAGGCACGTCATGGCCATATTCCAGGATGACAAAGTCAAGATTCATCAACTCAGACTGAAAGAATGGTTGGAAGGGAGCATGAAGAATAATTTCCACACATAAATTGGCACCTCTGAATCCAGACCTTAAATTCATTGAAAGTCTTTGGGATGTGCTGGAGGAGACTTTACAGAGTGCTGGACTCTTGCATTGTCAATACAAGTTCTTGACCAAAAATGTATGCACCTCTTGATGGAAATACATGTGAGGTGTATACATTTTTGGTCAAGATCTTGTATTGACAATGCAAGAGTCCAGCACATCCCAAAGACTTTCAATGACGGTTTCCAACAAAATCAGGCCAAAAGAAGTTTTAGAGTTCGATTTGGGAGTTTCGAAACACTTCCAAAGTGAACATTCCGGAAAAGTTCGCTCTGGCTGGTAAACACCTTTGAACTGTGTGGCTCTGTCATAGATTCTTTAAATATTTGCATATATAAATCCAAACAGCAACTTTTCTCATTATTATCAAATAAAACTGATATTTATGTGAAAACCGTGACTCAGGATTTTCTGATGAATAGAATCGAGTCTTTAATACACACAGCAAGTCTTATTCAGAATGTAACAAAAAATAATGAATCTAAATTAGTTTGAAGGAGAAATTTTGGAGTTACACTTTCCCTGAAATTCATTTGTCCTTAACTGCGCAAAGATATTCAATGATAGTCTTAATATGAGGTTTATGAACCTTTTTATTTGGTAGCCCTTTCACACATGACCTTGAGACGTGCTATTTTAATAGTTGCTGTGGACTTAAATTACACTTTTAGGTCACTTCTGGCTGTTTATGTGTGTGACGATTCTTGAAAACGTGTCTTCTGGAGTCATGCTTGGTTTCAGATGAAACTTTGCATGTCCCTGCACTGAATGTCCCTGTGTCTGTCGCGTACTTGAATGTCATTTGCGCTGGTTTCACACCTGTATCAGTGTGTGTGTGTGTAACCGCAACTGTTATAGACAAGTTCCCTTCTGTGATCTGACACTGTGTGTTTAAGCTGTGTATGTGTACATGTGCAGTGAATGTGTATCGGTGAGACTGTCTCTGGCCCTCAGGGTGACAGCAGTGTTTTGGAAGCTCGGCCAGGTGTATGTGTCCAAATGGCACGTGGGCGGGGCCTCAACTAGGTTCTCTCATTTCCCTGGCAAATACTGTCACCAGTTCCCTTTTCTTGTCACACAGCTTCTAGAGATTATATAGCAGAGATGGAATGTGTTGGAGTCACCATGTTTCTTCTGGTGTGCATCTTATTTCTCATCGTTCCAGGTAAGATGATTTGTATTGCTGTTTGAATGACTATGGCAGCAGTGATGTCACACACCAAAACTTTTGGTAATACAAAATTTTTTGGCCAAAAATTTGACATTGAGCCATTAAGAGAAAGCCAATACTTTGGGACATCATCTAATTAAATACATTAAATTTGCAGTATAATAAATGTTTATTATTTTATTTAAAATGTCATTCAAAGTTGTGCATAAACGATATTTATACTTAAGGAAGAAGGACGGATACCTTTTATAATTATTTATTATGATGATGACTCGACTTTCAGCAAAAACATCTTTCTCTGCACATTCAGATTGTCAATGTCAAGGTAACAACGTGATACAAAACCTGGAAGAATAAAACTGTGGTTTGATTTTAATTCTGTAATTCTGAAATAGTGTGGCAATTACTTCCTACATTTGGACATTTTCACTTCCATTTTGAAATTTTCGATGAAATATATTCCCACTGTGACTGTCAGTATATGTCCACATGTTGTGTTATATTGAAATTCCGTTTCATTTTATAGGACAAAAGTAAAGAAATCTGTATGATTTCATACAAAAAAAAATGTTTTTAAATGTGATGGGATTATAGTTTTATTATTGTGTGCTAAAATTTTTTTTTAATATTTTAACAATGTTCTTATAATTGTTTTCATAAAACCATTTCAATCAATACAAAAAATTATATATATATATATATATATATATATATATATATATATATATATATGAATTTGTAATTAATTTCATTTTCATTTATTTGATTGTTTTATTTAAAAAAAAAATTATAAATACAATTTTTCATATAAACAAATCTGTATGATTTCATACAAAAAAAACTTTAATGTTTCTAAATGAGGTGGGATTATAGTTTTATTATTGTGTGCTAAATACATTTTTGAACATTTTAGCATAACATTAACATAAGCACAAATTCTCTTATCATAATCTTAATATTTGTGCAATGTGTTACTGTCGTCTTATAATAGTTTTCATAAATCCATTTCAATAAAAAAAAAAATATATGAATTATTATATGCATATGTATTTTTAAAGCATCATGTGACACAAAAAGCAAAATGTAGGAAGACAAGAGTATGAGTCATATATATACATGCATGCATTTTTTTTTATAAAAAGTTTAATTAAATCAATAAAATATTCACAATATTTTTTTTTACAGATTGTATAGTTTCAAATATAATATATGTAATATTATATTTTAAGGTTAATATATATAAATATGACTCATACTCTTGTGGCAGATGCTTCCTACATTTTGCTTTTTGTGTCACATGATGCTTTAAAAATACACACGCACAAACATTCAAGTCTTAGTGGATTATTCACAGTCAGGCTTTTGTTCACACATTTGTATGTGCATTTCAGTTGCAGCTCAAATGGCTGTACTGGATTATCATGGGGTGTGAATAACAAATAGCAGTGTTTGTTTGTGTTTTAGGATGCATAAGGAGTTGATCGTTTGCTTGTTGGTGTGAATAGCTCAATGCCTAATGCCTATTGTTGTGGTGGTCTAAGTGCACCGTTGCTATCCAAGAAATAATCCTTGTTTGGAAAACAATAAGACCAGAACAGGCCAAGCACACTTATTAGCGATTAGTGTGGCGTTAATGCATGCACACTTTTCACTTTCATTGAACCTGCCCTCTGGTTCTCTGTGCGTGCAATAGGGGTGGCTTTATTTATTATTTAGTGCACAACACGAGCCACACAGTCATCTATTGTAATGCACAACATTGGCTGCCAGCAGGCCGATAAAGCGAGTAGGGGGTGGAGGAGATGGCCGTGTCCGGGTAGTTAAGGGGCCTGAGAGCGATAGAGAGGGAGGAGTAGGAGACTGTTTACCTGCTTACTGCCTACCTGCCGGCTGCCACACGGCCTTGCCTAGCAACGCAATGCAGATTAACAGCTGTCAGTTAAAGCAGGGCCTCTGAAGCCTGCCATCACTTTGTCCATGCAAAAGAAATCTTATCCTTAAGTAAATGAGATGCGTCAGTTTAGAGTTCAGTAGAGTGCAGTACGTTATCTTTACAGCATTATCGGAGCATTGCTTTTGCATTCAGTGATACGGAGGTCTCTATGACTTCATGTAATGCATGATAGTTCCTCACTGCCTGAGTGTTTGCTCACGGACCAGTTCAGACAAATTGGAGAGGACTTGATGTTTGATCACTATCATTCTGAGAAGCTGGTCAATATTTGCTTGTGCAGGCATGATCAAGCGGCGAGGGCAAAGGCAGATCAGTGTGTATGACTAATTACTGATGGATTAATCCAGTGTAATGCTGGAGTTGCAGTTTATGTGAGGGTAGGCTGTGTCTTATTCTGCAAATTTCTTTTTGTACATTGAAGTGTCCATGCGAACCAAAGGAGAAGGAAAACTGCTCAGATTAGCCACAGATTTCGATTGATGTTTTAACCAGCAATGTCACTGTTAATGAGAAACATTGCAGGGTTTTATGCAGTACCCAAATGTCCGAAACGTTTAATATTGAGCATTTGAGGCCCCGTGTACTAATTCAAACGTACTAATAAAAACTTGTGCTGGTAATATAATATTAATGAAATAAAATGCCACTTAAGTGCACATTTTCATGTCTGTGTTTCTTAACACACTTAAGCAAAATTAAAAGTTTTACACTTTAAGGTACATCTGAAAACATTATGACTTTAGAAAAATCTTTGAAATATAAAGATGTACATGGGACAAAAACTCTCTTAAATTGTATTTGATTTAAATGTAAATTATAATACAGTACATTTTAATTTAATGCAATCAATTAAGTGTCTAAAAGCATTACATTCTGTTTTTTTTTTTTCAAGTTCATCACAAGAGACAGCAAAGTTGTTTAATTTGTTACTACTAAAACTTAAGAGAAATGCAGGATGTTAAGTTGCTTCATAAAGGCATGTGAACATACTTTCAAACTTCACATTTTAGCTATGACTCTTTCATTTATGCTGTAGAACAAAATATGAAAGTCTCTTGACCTCTACAGAAACATTTTTCGGGGGAATCTGGTTGGCCTACAAAGGACGTCATGACTGAACAGCTCTAATGACATTACATAAAACTGTTTATATGTGTATATTTCAAATATTTTTGACAGTACAAGTCATTAAACAGCATTTTACTCTCTCTTTTAAACAGGTACAGACTCTGAATACATTTCACTGCCGGCCACACAGCATGGGAAAATGGGCGACTCTATGCTTCTGAGAGTTGAGACTCATTTTGATGTTCAGGGTGTAAAGTTCCAGGGGGCCTGGTATAAAACTAAGCCCTTTTACACTCATTTGGTCACTTTCACCGAGACCAATGACATTCCAAATCTGCGCCTAAAGAACAATCCAGTGCTCAATTTGCCTGATTGCTCACTATATTTTAAGCATCTGGATGAGGACACACAGGGGGAATACGAGCTGCAGATCAACATCATCTTCCCGGGAAGCTCCAGTCCAGTGGCTGTCACTAAAACAGTGATGGTCACAGTCAGCGGTAAGAGCGTTTGAGTGCTTTTGGGGTTCTCAAGTCTGTTTCCTATGGAAGCCCATGTCTGCCACATAATAAAACAAATCATGCTCTGGTAAGTCATAATTCTGGCATGAAATATGGTATGAAATTATGAGAAGTAAAGTCAAAATTATGACTTTAAAAAGTTGGATTACTATTGGATTAAGAATTACGGCGTACTAAATCAAAATTATGATTTAAAAAGTCAAAATTATGACAAATCAATATTATGAATTAAAAAGTAAAAATTGACACGTTAATTCGAAATTATGACTTAAAAAGTCAGAATTATGGCATACTAAATCGAAATGATGGCTTAAAACATCATAATTATGAGATAATCAAAACTGACTTAAAAAGTCAGAATTATGACATAATAAATCAAAATTATGACTTACAAAGTTGGAATTATGACATCATAAATTGAAATTATGACTTAAAAAGTCAAAATTATGACAAATCAATATTATGACAATAAAAAAAAAACTGAATTATGACTTCTGAATTGTCTAAATTGTGACATACTAAATCGAAATTGATGTAAAAAGTAGGAAGTATGATTTAAAAAGTTGAAATTATGACTTAAAAAGTCAAACTTATGACACCAAATTGAAATTATGATTTAAAAAGTCAAAATTAATCGATATTATGACTTAAGTAAAAATTGACACACTAAATCAAATTATGACTTAAAAAGTCAAAATTATGACAAATCAATATTGACTAAACACATTTATATAAAAAACAAACAGAATTATGACTTTAAAAAATCGAAATCATGACACACTAAATCAAAATGATGATTTAAAAAGTGAAAAATCAATCGATATTATGACTTAAAAGATCAAAATTGATTAAAAAGTCGTAATTATGACGTAAAAAATCGAAATCATGACATACTAAACCGGAAATTAAGATTTAAAAAGTACGAATTATGTAAAAAGTCAAAATTAAAACTTGCCATTACTGTTTTTTTCCCTCTGAGATGGAAGCAGGCTGCTATATGTATATGTATTTCAGAGAATCTCTTTTCTTCTAAGCACTCAGTTTTTATGTCTTGTCTGCTTCCAGTGCCTGTGTCCATCCCTGTGATTAGTAAGACCCCAGAATCAGAAATCGTGGAAGACAGGGACAATGTGACGCTGACTTGCTCTGTTGAACATGGGACAAATGTTCAGTTCGAATGGCTAAAGAACAACATGTTGGTTGGTCCAAGTGACCGGCATACATTCTCACAGGATCATGGGACGCTTGTAATAAACCCTGTTAAGAAAGAAGACATGGGTCAATACATTTGTGAGGCCCGAAACCACATTAGCAATAAGCTAAGCAAACAGGCTGACCTCAGTGTGTTCTGTGAGTATCTGTCATTCTTTCCTAAGCTCATTTATCATGTTATCATCGCATGTGTAAATCATTGCATCATTATTGCAAACTGTCCAGCAGGTTCCTCCTGCAGCCTGAGAATTAACTGCTGTTTGCACTGTAACTCAAACATTAAACCACATTAAACACGATCTGTCCTGACACGTCTTTTATATTAAAGCAAAGGTAGATGAAAGTGGGTCAAGCTATTAAAGGTGCAAAGCCTAATTTTTTCCTCTAAAGAAATCATTAGTATTTTTAAAAAAATGTTTAAAGTCACGTACACTCACATGAGATGAAGAATCAATTCATTTAGCCTAATAAATGCTGATTTATTTGACATAAAGAGGGTTCCCTCATGGGGGCTGCCATTTTGAAATCACATGACCAGCTGTAAAATTACTGAAATTTTTTTTTGTACAGTATAACTCACAGAATAAAGAAATAGAGCTATTTCTAGTAATTAACTCTTTCACTGCCACTGAAGGAATTTTCAGTCATTTATGAGACAACACTTCCCCGCCATTGATGGAATTTTCCAGCTGTCCGTGTTTTTACTGTTATTCGGTAGGGGGCGCTATTACTCATCTTCTGAAAGAGTACAGAATCTCCTGATCAAAACAAGGAGCAGAAACAAGTGATATAAGTCTTGCTTTTCATATATTGCATGTTCTGATATTCATACAAAATATTCTGGGGTCATGAAAATTTTCTGAAAATGCTTTTTTTTGTAAATAATAGAAAATTGAATGTTGAAAAACAAACCACTAATAATGTTTTTTTTCTTCTCAACTTTTCACATTTTTCAGATGGGCCATATAACCTGGCAGTAAATTCTGACCAAGGTCTGAAAACTGAAGGCGTGTTTACAGTGAACCCAGGGGAAATGGTCTTTTTTGAGTGTATTGCGGACTCGAACCCTCCCAACACCTGCGTCTGGATCTCTAAAACAAAGAATGGCACAGAGGTTCTCATGACGGGACCACGGTTTGAAGTGAAGCCGTATGAGTTACCTCAGGGTAAAGAGTTCTTGTGTAGAGCATTCAACAATATGACGAAGAAGCAGGACGAGACCAAGTTCACACTGGTGGTGGCCAGACTTGACACAGGTATGCTTGCTGTCACCTACTGTTTTGGATCTGAACATTAGTTCATTCTCTGTTGATCCGTCTTTACCGTGTTTGTGTTGGAGGCCCAAAAACTCTTATTGATGTACATGTAACAAATAATGACAGTAATTTCAAAATTAAAGGTAGGGTAGGCAATTATTTTAATAAACACTTTTTGTTATTCTGGTTGAAACTCTCTTCACATCCTGATAGCAATCAATAACAGAAATGGTCTAAATATTAAAACATGTACATATATCTATTGTGGAAGTCTCAGAATCGATAAATGTTCGTCCAATCATTGCATTCGGTCCTAGTTAGACAGACGAAACGGCAGCTGCCTTTTACAGTTCCTCCCTGAACTAAAACAACCAGCTTATGCTGCATTCATGGCATGTCATAACTGTTATTTTGAGACTGCAACCCGTGGCATTCTACTCAGAGCTGATCACGTCCTCATACTCGGATTTATGCGTTTCTCTGGCAACATTGTTAAACGCTGAAATAAATCTGCAGCAGTCAGGTGGTGCAACTAGAGCTCTGTAAGTTGTTTATGTTCATTATCATTAATGTTATGGACTTTGATATGAGGTAGTTTAATGTTGTCTCTTATGGCGGTTTGCTGAATCTGCTCTGGCTGTACGTGTTCATGTGTTTTGAAGGAGGCATGGAGACACTGTTGCCAGATTGGGTCGCCGATTTCCAGCCCAAAAGCTCACCAAAACCCACCCACTCCAAGAAAAAAACGCCCAAAACTTTAACTGCCAAAACAATGTGATATCATTTTATTGCCATACCAATCAAGATTGATAAGTACCATTTTTCCCTCAGTCCCTCAGAAAAACATGTGCATCATTTTCAATGTCAACAGTAAGAATAAGCCAATTTAAGTGCAAAAAGTGCCCAATATAAGAGATCAGAAGAAGCAACGTAATTTAACAGGCATTTCACACATGCAATAATCCGCCAACAAAAAAATAACAACAATGCGCTTACCTTTGTGTTGCGCTTTGCTTTGACAAAACTACAGTACGTCTTTCGTGAAGTACATAGAACACGCATTTAGCACAGTCAAGACTGAATAATTGTTGATTCAAACCTCTTTCAGCTGTCAGGGTTGCTAGTTGCAGATGTCCTGAGTGTGTATATGATGATGTACAGAGTCATGGTTATATTTATAAAGAGTCTTCGAGTCACAGGTGTAATCCACGTTTGAGAGTTGGATCACTCTCCCACTCTTTACTGTAGATACAACTTACTGTATATTTATGCCACTTTGGCATAGCGATCACTTGAATATACAGCTATGAGTTATCGTGCTAAAAACCTTTCAGTCTTAAATGAGCACAAAAGCCTGCTGATTGCTGATTGGCTGAAAGTGCATGCTCGTCAGTGACGTCAACACCAATGCCAGCTGACTCTGCGTGGGCCTGTGTGTGTCATGATGACTGATTTTATGGAGTACAAGCACACTTGATTTTGTTTATTAAAGGGTAACTCAACCCCTGTTCACAGGCTAACTCCACCCACTTGCAATATTTGAAAAAATGCTGGAAAAGTGGGCAGAGCCCAGCGGAGACAGAGGGGACGAACCGTGGGCGGGGCTTAGCGGGGGGCGTGCAGTGATGGATTGATTGACAGCTGTCAGACTCGCAAAAAAACTGCGGTCTTAACTCCCGATGCCGACAAAGCTAGTAAAGCTAATCTATAAACAGACAAATCCTTATACTGAATGCCACTAAAAATAGATTCAAATTAACTGAATCAATAGGCAGCACAGAACCAATAAGTTCAAACCTAATAGGCTATTATAAACAGATTTCCTCAAATAAAAGTTAGACTATATACGCCAGCACTTTACGTTATTGTTGTTCGTTACTACGGCAACCACTTGCGTGTCAGGGTTTGAAAGAGTGTCTCATGTATGAAAAGTATCTGTACAAATGACGGGCGGCAAAAATAGCGCAAGAAAAGCCTGACGTGAACTGACAACTGCATTATTTAACCGTATTTTCTTCATTAGAATGTTGACAGCAAGTGTCAAGTAAGTTTCATTCATAATGTTTCTACTTCATGTAACATGAGAGTTCATACTGGAGTGAAGCCATTCTCATGTGATCAATGCGGGAAAACATTTCTTAGGGCGTGGTGAGCTCGTGCCAGGGGCGTGGATAGTGAGCCGTTGGAAGAGCCAACATATGTCATGATGGCAAGCAACGTCCAATAGGAAAATTCAACTGCAGTAGCCACCAGTCAACCTTAAGAGGGCAGCACTCAGACGTTTTTACACCATATATTGTAGAATTAAAACACTTTATACCCAAATGTCAAAACATACTAATAAAGCCCCTTGCAGATCATTAACTAAAAAAAGTTGTTTTAGGGTTTAGTTACCTTTTAAGTAATTAGACTATACAATTTAGATTTTTTTAAAAACCGCCGAACTGACCCCAAACCAACCCAAAGTTTGTCCACCCGCCCAAACCCATTTTTACCCGCACAGTCAAATTCAAAACCGCCCAGTTGGTAACACTGTTTGGAGAGTGCATTGAAGGGAGGGTGGGATCTAATGCTTTTAAAGCTAACTCGCTATTGCTAGCCGCTCCGAAATTGCCTACCCTACCTTTAACCTTTTTATTATTGTTTTTTTTTTTATTCTTCTGACCTGATCAAACCAAAACAAACAGACATTATTGAAGCTTTAAATAATTGAATAATAACTAAAACAATCATTAAACAATGCTTCCCTACCATTAACGGAAATTTCGAGTATGGGGTCTCTGCGGAACAAAAGTGGGTATTTCTAAATTTGTGGGTGTTGTCAAACTGATGGGTGTTTATAAATCATGCAATGAAAATGATCCCCTTCAACCGACCCCACCCCTAAACCCTACCCACACTGTGACGTGGGCAAATAAAAAAAACGTCCCTCTGTTTATGGCCTCGTCCACTGATCTAGTAACTCCTATTACTATCCTGCAGAGAACTATACTTGGAAATTTTCCGGCTTTCCATGTTTTCACTGTTATACTGTAGAGGGCGCTATGACACATCTTCTGAAAAAGTACTGAATCTCCTGATCAAAACACAGGGGGAAAAGAAGCAGAAACAAGCGCTAGCATATGTAAGCAGATGTATATGTAAAATAACGCGTTCATTAACATAAACAGCATGTAAATCAAAACTGCCTAACGTTCCTGAATAAAATGTCGACCCAGGACGAGGCTATAGGACTGTGGCGCTTTGGGGGTGTAGGTGGTCTCGATCTACTCCATCTGTGTTTTGATCATCACTCTGAATCCAAACCAGATATTTGACAAAAACGTGATTTTCTCAGCTCTTTCCTCAAAATGTTGCTGTTTTTATGAAACTTGCCACATTGAAGTGTTGATAAAAAAAGAATGCATGAAGCTAGAATAAATGAAGCTTTTTGTTTAGAGGCTCTGATCTTTCTTTTGATATATTGCATGTTCAGATATTCATACAACAAAATATTCTGGGGGTGAATAAATGATCAAAAACGCAGGCGGTAGCTGGCAACTTTTTTTTTTTTTAACGCTGAAGGGGAAAGATATAATAATAATACATAATATATTTTGTACATATTACAAAAATTGTCACTGGCTTTGGTTTTTTCAGTTAATCTGTCCTGTTTGTTATTCCTTTGTTCCATCCATTGTCACACTTCATGGTCATGGCAATCTGTTTTTTTTCTCCAGTTGCTAAGTAAATCTGTCCCACCTGTGATTAAGTCTTGCTGTTCTACTGGAAAGTAAATAGGGGCCAGCACCTGTTCTTATTGTTTACATCATTGCATTTTGTTTCAGTGTGTACTGTAAATGCAAACATGCAATGCAAGTTCTTGGTTGTTTAAAGATGAAGATCACACACCACAAATGATTTATTACAAAATATAAAATGTAACGCTGAGATATCAATCTGTTTCCAGGAAAAGCGAAATATATCCAGGAAGGGAGTGTGCTGTCTTCACTGACTTTTATTACAGTCTTCTCAGTCCTCATCATAGTGTGTATGATGTTTGTGCTCCTAAGGAAGAGCTGCCATCCACGAAGAAGTATGATATTCTGCTTTTTAACGATATTCAGGCATCACCTTAATAATTATTAAGTCAATTATTAATTGCAACACTGTGATGGTTAACACACTGCCCGTCCAAAAAAGTAACTGTTTGGATATAAATAGGCAAATACGTAAGAGTCTGTGATTGGATCATTATTGCAGTGATTATGTTTCTAGCATGTTAAATGTTTGGCAACAGTTCTTCTAACCCTAATTGATGGAGTGTGTAGCTTTTCATTTCTTTCAACTGTAGGGAGACACTTCATGGTCATATTCCAGGATGACAATGTCAAGATTCATCAGGCTCAAATTGTGAAAAAATGGTTGGGAGGGAGCATGAAGAATCATTTTCAGTTTTTAAATTTTTCAATACAAGATCTTGACCAAAAATTGATGCAGCTCTTGATGGAAATAAATGTTGTGATGAAAAGTATTTGCCTATTTAAATCCAAACTTTTGCGACTTTTTTTGGCCGGGCAGTGTATTTGTTCAAAGTAATGTGAGATTTGTGGCTTTTAGTCCATGTGTGTTTGACATTTATATGCTAGTGCACTCTTAAATGGTCAAAATTCACTTTTGGCAGATATACATGTGTAAAAAAAGTCATTATCTTATGAGAATACAGATAAAAAATACTGATGACTCATCCTGTACTACACAGATTTTTGCCCAATCAAAAGGTCTTCAGAATGAGAATGCCCCTCCCCCTAATACCACATCAACCAATTAGCACATAGAAAATCATGATTAATGGTTGTGATGTAACTAAAGACGACTGGCTTACAAATATACAAATGATCTCATTTAAAAAATATGTCAACACAGGACAGAAAACAAGTGTCTACTGATTTCAAGGGGTCTTTAATCATTAATTTAGCATTTATTTGAATCAGCCACAGTTACTGAGACACAGAAATAATTTTTTATTGATTTTTCTACAGTGATAAAGACCATCTACAGGCGGTAAGAAAATAATTCAAATTTATCTGAGAAATATGACACATTTATTCATTTCTGTGACATCATTGATGGATTGATCCTGTCCTCCAGGCCTATGACAGAGCAGCGAGGACTGCACCGCTCCGGTACGTTTACTACACGCCTCGGACTATAATATACCTGTGTTGTTAAGCAGTGATGTGTACACTGCCTCTCTGTACAAACAAACTCCCCAACCCCATTAACATTACAACTATAATCATATCTGCTTGGTTTCTGTCCGCACGCTTTGAACATTCTTTCCACCTTGCTGGTTTGGCTTTACTTGGCCACGTACACAGTCACTCCCTTTTGAAAATAAATAGGATATATTAAGTACTTACTGTCTAAAGTAAACTACTTATGGTCTAGTGAAGTAAAAAGATGGATAAAATGATTCAAACGCTGTCTAATTATTAGCAAATAGCTTTTAAAACATTACATAATATGGATATCAATAGAAGTTAATGGCAAATGAAGTAAAGAAATAAAACTGAATATATTACTTACTTGCCTAATTTTAGCTTTGTATTATGACATATATATAATCTGAATAATATTTGCAGGTCATGAAGATGCAACTGAAGACTTTGGCGTCTATGAATTTGTCTCTGTACCTGGGAAAATTGAGTCAACACAGGTAAAAAAAGTACTATTTTGCATGAGCAGTTTTGCCTCAGAACAGTTTATTATTTCTTCCCTCTGTTTTCCAGGCATCCTGCAGGTCTTTGGCACGGCTCGATTCAGTCAGAGATTTGCATACCACCATCTATGATGTCATCAAACATGTGCCTGAAACTCCAACACTGAGTCTTTTGAAATGAGAGAGGTGGACAGTCACGTGTGCTCAGATGTAAAGATGAAAGGCATTTTACTACGTTTTTCTGCCAATTTTTCTGTCACACATTTAAGCACTTCTTTTGCTTTACAGTTATTCATTTTTATACTTCCTTTTTATACTTCCTAAAATCTGAAAAACATAAACTTGTGCTGAGCACTTGAGTTTTATGTCTTAAAAATATATAAGAGAACTATGAGATTTTATTCTGTAGCAACATGCTTAATGAAAAGCTAAGAGTATTTATATATAAATACAGTCGTCATCTAATGTTGTTTTTCTTGCATTATGAATGTAAATATGTATGCATTTTGTACTTTGAAACTGTATTTTTTGCACACTGCAGTGTATTCTGTGATATTGCTCATTTAAAGATGCCACATTTCATGTTTTTGAATGTAAAACAGACATCTTCTGCCTGTTTTGTTTTCTGTGTTGCACCGGTTCACATTTTAAACACAGATAGATGCTTCGTAATTTGAAAATAAAGGTTTTTAGAAATATTTTTTCATTCTTTTCTTTTTTTAATGAAATATAAGATATAATAAGATATAGGAGGTAACGCATTACAAGTAATGGGAGTTACGTAATTAGATTACTTTTTTCAAGTATCTAGTAAAGTAATGCATTACTTTTTTTTAAATTTACATGAAAATATCTAATTTCTAAGTTCTCTCAAGTTTCTTTGTTCTCCCATTTATTGACTGACAGCTCTCCTGTTCCCATGTTGAGAGAAATCGGGAGTAAGTGCAGAGGCGTTGAGAAAAAGTAACACGATAAGTTACTTTTTTGTAGGGAGTAACGCAATATTGTAATGCATTACTTTTTAAAGTAACTTTCCATAACACTATATATAGTCTTGCATTGCCAGACCTTGAGACTGACGGCAGAAGGTCTGGATTCCATAGCAGATTTCATTGGCCAGGGACCGGCCAGAGGCCGTCTGACTGACATGTAAAGCAACCAATCACAGTTTGTGTTGTTCTGCGTCATGTTTAGGGGCGCGAAAATGTAACGTCGATGTCCCTACAATAAAAGACCGGTGTGTAAAACTCTTAGATGTATTTTAAAGTCTATGCCGTGAATTTTACATACTTTTGAAAATCAAGTGTGTAGTTGATCCTGATAAGCTCTCATTGTCACAGTTGTAAACACAACGGCGTTCTTCTTCCATGAGGGGGTTCGGCTTCACGGCATCTTTGTTTCCAGGCGGACAGTTAAAGAACGTGACACAAACGTCTCCCAGACGTCCTGTAGAATTCAACCAATCAGAAGACGTCTTCAAAAATCCTGAAGTGTTTCCAGTTAAGACATCAGACGTTCAGCCAGCGGTCTGAGGCTGAGACTAAACTAGATATAATTATGTTTTTGTCTCTTTTTGCCTATTTGTGCATCAAAATGTTTAAAATGTCAAAAATATGATCATCAGAATTGTGGTAAGTATGGCAGTGAGTCTTCCTGTGCACATTAAGCTGATAAAATACATTATGCACTGATGGTTATTCTACCCCCAGAGAGATTATCTGATAAGCATACAGTATTACCTGAACAAACAGGTAGTGTTTCATAAAAGGAAGATTTATAATAATTCTCTGTTTCGCGGGAAGAGCAGCAGTAGCCTATATCAACAGCTCTGCAGTCTGGGGGAGGTGCCACTCCCTCATTTGACAGGGAAATCATCAGTGATATCAGGCGCTTTATTGACGGAAAACAGCTCTATGCTCTCTTATGTGTGCTCATATCAGCATGAACTGCCAGTTAGAGGCGCTTGTCTCAAACACCCACGCTAGAATATTTATGTCAGGTAGCACATATATTTGCTGTAAACTATTCTCTGAGCTGTGAGACGTAAACACCCAAAACAACTGAGGTATCGTCGCTTTTTCCAAGAATCCTTGATTCATTTGAGCCTATGTGTCTGTTGGTACTCAAGTGCAACACAACGCAGTCTTCTATAACAGACAGAATTAATCATTTGAGTGTAGAAATGGTTAAAAAAGTCAGGAGACAGTCTTTATTTATCTCTCAAAAAGTGGGAATGCAAAATATGGAAATTTCTAATAGCCTAATTGTTTCTACAAAGCATTATACAAATATAGGCCTAATAGTTTTCTCAGAGGCATGCCAGCTTTTTAATTTGCTTTAAATTTAAAATGTATTAAACAAATAAGCATGAAAACCTAGTTTTGTCTGCAGAAAGTGCTGACAATAACATCACAACAATAGTAGCCTATACTAACATATGAACGCCCACTTGGAAAAAAAAACACACAAAAAAGTCATAGTTGTGAAATAAAAAAATCATCAAAAAATCATGACATACAAATATAGTTATGAGATAAAAAGTTATAATTATGAGACAAAAGTCCAAATTATGACACACACACACAAAGAAACGTTGACATTTAGGCAAAAACAATTTTCAAACAGACTAAATTATGTCATAATTATTACCGTTTGTTATAATTCAACTTTTTATGTCGTAATTATGAGTTTTAATGTAAAATTATGCCATAAAAGTTGCAATTATGACAAAATGTTGACATTTAAGCAAAAATAATCATCAAAAAGTCTCAATTATGTCATCTTTATTACTTTTTATGTCATAATTTCGACTTTTTAATGTAAAAACTGACAAAAAAAAATCGAAATGATGCCATAAAAGTTGTAATTATGACAAATCGTTGACATTTAGGCAAAAACGATGATCAATTATGTCATAATTATGACTTTTTATGTAAAAATTGTGATGTACCAAAGCATTTAAAAATAATGTTTCGTAAATGCATTCCATACTCACAACTATTTCTGTCATATAATGAAATTAGTACGCTATTCCGAGGAACTACATATCCCATGCTGCACTGGCCACCTGTCACGTGAGCCCAACAGTGAAACATGGCACCTGTCTAGCACTGCAGGAACTGAATCGCCGTTTGACAGAAAAACACCACAGGATTTTTTGGGTTTTACTGCTTAGTGTCTTCAACCATACGATGCAGAAAATCAAGTCTTTGATGTCCCGTCAGGTGGGTTATTTATTCTCTTAAAACAGCCTGCTTATTGATTTCATTGACGAATCCGGAAGCATTTTAATAAGCTAGCCTGCTAGCTAAAATACAAATAACGTTAAACAGAAAAACAGCTTATGTACAGCTTATAGATCTGCACATTCCCTCATAGTATCATAACGCATTCAATCAGTGCATTTGGAATCATTAACGAAAATAACTGAATGATTAATATAAAAAGCTACAATGAGCTCTTGGCCATTGTCAGGTGGATTATTGCTCAATTGTATTGTTATTGCTAATGAGGATGATCATATTAGAGGTCTGCAGCATCTAAAACCCCCCATAAATTGATGCCTACTATTTATAGCTTACTGTTTATTTTCTTTGCCAGGGTCTGAAAAGCCCCCAGGAGAGTGTGGTTGACATGAGCCCTGTGGAGAGCTTCAGGAGCCCCAGCCAGGTCAGTTCATGTTCTTAAACCAAACCTGCACTGTTTCTGCATTAAGCCTCACATTTGTGAACAGATTTGTTCAGCCCGTCTCATCATTCACTGAGGAAGCTTGTCAAATAAAGAGTGCTGTAAAATGTCTTTACTGACTAGATGAACCAATCCCCGTTGTATATTATAGTCTATGTCTGGGTTACAACGCTTTCCTCAAGACCGTATCTGATAACTTCAGTGAATTCTGTCCTGTGCGCTTCCGGCCGCTTCATAGTCTAGTGTTTTTCTTGTACTCAGATGGCTGTGAGTGGTTCTATCCTCCTGGGTATTAAAGGGGTCCTTGATTATGATTTAACTTTTTAAAAATGAGTGTGTAATGTTGCTGTTTTGAGCATAAACGACATCTGCAAAGTTACGAAGCTCAAAGTTCAATGCAAAGGGAGATATTTTCTTTTACAGAAATACATTTTTCTGACTTTTTCTGACTTTTTCCGTGTTTAAGTGCTATAATCGGGTCCCCGGTGCAGCTACCAACCCAGAAAACGCGAAAAAGGACAACACAGTAACTTTGTCTTTTCGTGTTTGATGTAATTCCGTCTTTGACTTTTTCTGCAAGCATCTGAAAAAAGGAGCCGCTCAGATTTCTCTCCCCTTCTGACGTAGGAAGGGGATGTATTATAATATTACCGCCCTTTAATCTGCACGTTTCCACCCAAGGCGCTGACAGACTGTTCCTTATTACCATAGTTTCCGCTCTCAGCCAGTTGTACACTGTCCACCATTTTCTCCGCGCTCAAGCATCTATAGTGACAACAATGTATTGTAAGCAATGCAGGTGCATTGCCTGAACGAGGGACAATTCAAGGCAGGTTTTGCTAAAAAAAAGTTAGAGCTTAAGAATGGATCAGTACCAACTATTCGTGATCCAGTTTATAGTCTACGGAGCGATTCTGGTCGCGGCAGTCACAAAAAGTGAAAGCACGCTCTTTATCGGAGTTGTTTTACGGATATAAAGTTTACCTGTTTATTAAGCACCCCCTGAAAAGGCAGAAGGTCTGTATATATTTCTTTACTGTTAGTTGTAAGGAGTGTTTTTGTGTAATTCGCTGTGTATGCTGATGATAGTGCAAGGGGGAGAGAGTGTTTATGGACTTTAATGTGCAATTCTTGGACTGTGTTTTATTCAGCTTTTGCATGGATTTTCTGGAGTGAGAACAGACGCATCATCTTTTGTGTGATGAGCAATAAACTTCATAAAATTCATCAGTATATTTATATTACATCTTTGTGAAAAGGGCATTAATCATAGTGTGATTAAAAAAAAAAAAAAAGACTATTTGAATAAATGTACCTTATGATGACCTTTGTAAAATGATATTTCATACAACCAGACATGCCTTTTTATTCCATGCTTCTGAAATATTTACAAATAAAATAGAAAGTAGAGCTGCACGATTCTGGATAAATTGAGAATCACGATTTATTTGTTTAAAATAGAAATCACGATTCTTTCACGATTCTAAATATACAACTAAGCTAAATAAAATGTTAATTGCTGTCTAATTTAAGTTTAAGTTATTTAATTTGAATTAGTTTTTTTTTTTTTTCTGTCTGTATGGATGATTCAGTGACTCACTCCTAAAGACTTCACTTGTTTCATCACTGGATGAATCAGCATTTTTGAATGAATCTCTTGAATGAATGATTCAAAGACAAATACACTTTTTTAACTGTCACATGTCGCCACCTACTGGTGTAACAATGTAATTTATTTGACAATCTATTACTTTCAAAAGGTGATTTACGCTACTATAGACGTCAGTGTTTATATCTGAACTATAAACTTTTGTCCTAATACTTCTGTGATCATTTGAATTATTGTAGGACAGAAATAATGATACTGTGTGGTTGAAAAGACTGTTTGTGAAGCTGTTTCATATTTATACATGACAACTGCTCTCTCTGAATCAGCAGCAGCACCAACGCAGATTTGAATGTTTGCTGTGATTGTACTTGTCAAAGATTTAATAGACAGACGAAACATGGTCACTTAGGAATGAGATGGGTGTTTGAATCGAGATTTAATCAATCTTTTAACAATTAATCATGCAGCTCTAGGAGAGCGTATAAAAAAGTTACTCCGACTGAGACACTTTAGTGTAGCCGTACCACAGAGTGGTATTATGACCTTCATTCAGTGAGATAAATGGAAGTTGGTCATGGTCCAGTGCATTGATTGTAGCACAACCTCACAGGTCCATTAAATCAGTTGGCCTTTTCAGAAGTTCTGGCTGTAGGTTTCAAAGGTGATTTTTTTTTTTTTTAGCACTCTCTACCATAGCTCTGGTATCTTTTGCTAAGACTTTTTACTTTTGTTGTAGTCCCTAGTTATTGGCTACCAAATCAAACAGACTCATTCCTACCATCAGACAGTGTTTGTTCTTATTCTGTATCATTTGTTTTCACTTACTTTTCAGAACCGACTGGGGCTGGATCTCTGGTGGGCTTTGTTTCAACACTTTTGACATTTTTCTGAAACAACTGCGGCAGTGAGAAAGTGTTTGATCATTGAAACGAACTGTCTGTCCATAGTATGTAGAGGAAAATGATGGATTAGGCTTCTCAAATAGCCACCAAGCGATTCTGTGCCGTTAATGAGCATTGTGTGTAGAAAAAATAGACCTTGAAAGTTGGTCTTTATTATCCCAAGATTATCAGTTTCTTAAAAGTGAAAGTTCTAGGGGAGCATGCTGCTTTTAATGAGTTCGTTTGTTTTAATGAGAAAACTATTTATTTTCCTCCTCATTATTTTTCAGGGCACATCAAGAAAGATTTTCTTCTTCAGTACTTCTGATTTTTATTCGCCAACATTTTCCCACAACAAATATAGGTAAAATGTTATTTTTTTTTTAGTTATTGGACCATATATCTGTTTGATTTGTTCTAGTCTGTAAAACTATAGACTGTGAAAACCGATGATGTCATTTATATTGCAAACTGCAAACTTATTGGATAAACAAACACTCAAACATACACTCACCTAAAGGATTATTAGGAACACCTGTTCAATTTCTCATTAATGCAATTATCTAATCAACCAATCACATGGCAGTTGCTTCAATGCATTTAGGGGAGTGGTCCTGGTCAAGACAATCTCCTGAACTCCAAACTGAATGTCAGAATGGGAAAGAAAGGTGATTTAAGCAATTTTGAGCGTGGCATGGTTGTTGGTGCCAGACGGGCCGGTCTGAGTATTTCACAATCTGCTCAGTTACTGGGATTTTCACGCACAACCATTTCTAGAGTTTACAAAGAATGGTGTGAAAAGGGAAAAACATCCAGTATGCGGCAGTCCTGTGGGCGAAAATGCCTTGTTGATGCTAGAGGTCAGAGGAGAATGGGCCGACTGATTCAAGCTGATAGAAGAGCAACTTTGACTGAAATAACCACTCGTTACAACCGAGGTATGCAGCAAAGCATTTGTGAAGCCACAACACGCACAACCTTGAGGCGGATGGGCTACAACAGCAGAAGACCCCACCGGGTACCACTCATCTCCACTACAAATAGGAAAAAGAGGCTACAATTTGCACGAGCTCACCAAAATTGGACAGTTGAAGACTGATTTCTGTTGAGACATTCAGATGGTAGAGTCAGAATTTGGCGTAAACAGAATGAGAACATGGATCCATCATGCCTTGTTACCACTGTGCAGGCTGGTGGTGGTGGTGTAATGGTGTGGGGGATGTTTTCTTGGCACACTTTAGGCCCCTTAGTGCCAATTGGGCATCGTTTAAATGCCACGGCCTACCTGAGCATTGTTTCTGACCATGTCCATCCCTTTATGACCACCATGTACCCATCCTCTGATGGCTACTTCCAGCAGGATAATGCACCATGTCACAAAGCTCGAATCATTTCAAATTGGTTTCTTGAACATGACAATGAGTTCACTGTACTAAAATGGCCCCCACAGTCACCAGATCTCAACCCAATAGAGCATCTTTGGGATGTGGTGGAACGGGAGCTTCGTGCCCTGGATGTGCATCCCACAAATCTCCATCAACTGCAAGATGCTATCCTATCAATATGGGCCAACATTTCTAAAGAATGCTTTCAGCACCTTGTTGAATCAATGCCACGTAGAATTAAGGCAGTTCTGAAGGCGAAAGGGGGTCAAACACAGTATTAGTATGGTGTTCCTAATAATCCTTTAGGTGAGTGTATATCAGCGTGATACAAGCTACCTAAAATGAAAAACTATCTTTGGAAAAAAATAATTTAAAATGTAATTTAATTTTTTAGTTCGATGACATGGAGAGGATGGGGTTTATGGCCTATACTGCAGCCAGCCACCAGAAGGGGATCGAAATGCTTTGGCTTCACTTTTCAGAACGTGCTAATGTTAAAGGCCCACTGAAGTGCCTTGAAACACACAGTGTTGATGTAATTTCCACTGAAACAGGAAGACAGGGTGGGACATATCGAACAGCCCCTCCCCTTTTTTAAAATAGCCAATAGTGTCTTGTTTATATCACAGCTCGGCCAGAGCCGTTGAGCTCGGTAAAGCCACAGTTTCCTCCTAATCTCTAACCGTTTCTCCTCCATATTGCTTTAAAATACATCATTCTGTGCAGCATTCAAATGTGTCCGATATGTTTTCTGGTCTGCGCCGACTCACGCCGAGCTGAGGCAGTTCACGTGACACTAACGTGAAACCAGACTTCATTCGCCTCAATGACACTGTCTGAATCATTCCCTATTCCCTATATAGTGCACTATGTGCCATTCACCATGTAGAAAATAGTAAATGTGTGAATAGGTGACCGGCTTCAGCGTCTATTTGTAATGTAGGGGGCAGGGCTTCAGATTCTAGAGAGCATTTGATTGGACAGAAAATCTGATGAGAAGCTGAAGTGTAGAGTGATGTCATCGAATCCATATTGGTGGAAGTGAGAGACTGTAAGTTTTGAATGCTTATATCTTCTAAATGTGAATTTTGTCATTGTTTTGGAGCACACTAGCTTATAGATAACAGTAAGGCTAACATATTAATACTAAAAGCCAAAAAAACGTCCATTCTGATTTCATGTGGACTTTAGCTAATTAAACCGCAAAGTGTTACCGTCACTTTTATATTGTGATTTTTAAACCGTGTGTTATTTTGGGATTCCTAAAAATTTATCTGGTTAACTGGCCTATAATTTATTTTCTCACCAAAAGGCCAACTTAACGTTTGGTAAATGTTCATTTTGGGCCTTGTGTGCCCTGTATGGCTTTCTGGTTTACACTGAAGAAGTCTTGCATTTTATACTTATGTCATGTAACAATTTTAAATACGGTAAAATGTGCTTTGGGATATTTTGCTTGGGCAGAACCATTGAAAGGACCCCTTGTCTCTTGTCTCACGTGTCCTCTAGATGGCACTATAATCACATAATTAAGACACCAGGCAGTCTTGAATGCCTCTTAATGAATTGCTGTGAAAATTAATGAAAATTAATTTATACAGGTTATTTACGTCATTTGTCTAATATCGTCATCATATTAGGCAGAATATATTGTAATGTGTAAAATATTATTCATAAGATGATTCATTCTCAAGCGTGGGTGTGCTTTGAAGTTAAAACCACATCTGAATTCAAAACCAGTAACTTTCTTTCCCTCCCATATCCTGAATTTATCCTTATTTTTAATGGAGTCTGATATTTGTAAAGATGTCACTAATGAAAGCTGTAGCAGGTAAAGAGTGTTCTGACAAAGCTTGCATCTTGCAGCAGCTGTCCGTCTTTTTCCTCTCATCTCGGTCCATGTGAACAAATGCTTATTGTTATTTGTAATACGCCTCTAAATCACACTCTCACCTGCGTTTGATCAGCATCATTCAATAACCCTTCAGTTCACTCATCCTAAGCTTTGATTGGTGTATAGCACGTCAAATCACACTTTTATGTGCAAATAGACTCGTGTTCGTCTTCGTCTGCGCACAGGGAATAAAAGGACGAGAGGTGTTAATTTTGGTAAACATTGTCAGTCTACATGGGATGGAAAGATAATTGAACAAAGGCTTGGTGACCATTTTAATTAGTGTGGCAGAGTTTTTGTTTTATTTTCCAAGTGACCGTTTGGGTGGAAACTGATTGATGTTTTGAGTGTCATCCGATTGGATCGTGGACTTCATTCCCACCAGATTTGTCACTATACTTTTTTTTTCAGTGGGAAAGTAGACCTTTTTTTTATTGTGCCTGTGATAGAAAGTGAAGTGTTTTCTTTTATACTAATACTGGAGTTAGGGGTGGGCGATATACTGGTAGACTCGATTAAATGGTAGAAATTTGTTTGAGATTTTGGACAAAAGTAACAGTCTCTATCGCTGTTACACTCACATGCCCTTGACGTTCTGTGCCGCCTCGAAAGCTTATCAGTTGATTGCGATTTCAGCCTTGCGGTTAAAAATCAAGTGATTTTCACCGTTCAAACGCAATAAGCAGCCAGATGACTTATTTCAATATATGAGAGGCTGTTTTTGACAAAGACTTTATTTATTTTACTCCTATTACTTATGAATGGGAGAAAGTGCAACGTCTAATATGGTGAATAAGCCCCGCCTTCTAAATGAATGAGCCAATCACTGCAGCTGCCGTTAGAAGCTCCGGTTGCTATAGAAACAGGCAGTGTTCTGAGACACATGCTTAGGACTGCGCATGCTCATTAGCTTTGTCCAGGCTGAATGTAATGCAGTTTTTGTCAGATTTCATTGGTGATTTCAAATATGAAATTTAATTGTAAGCTTGGCAAGCAGTTTTGGAGAATTTGACGTTTCCCCATTCAAAGAGATAGGAGCTGCACTTGCATGCCCGAGAGGTGTTTCAAAGATAGCCGCAGTGAAATGACTTGCCTTAAAGGGTCTGAGCGCATGCACCTGAAATGCGCATACATATAACATATAAACTTAACACCTAGATTTCTTTTTATATAAATAAATGTAAAAATATATTTGTTTTATATATGTTTTTATATAAAAAAAATAAAAATAAAATAACTTTAGAAAAGATCCACGTTTCTCATTTTCATTCATGGAGATTACATGATCAATGTGCCATGGTTTAATGGAAGATTGCTGTCATCAACTGGAGAACAAACACTTTTAAAATTAAAATAACATGAAATTTCTACTAGCTTCAGCCAGTAGATGGCTTCAAAGCATTACTCAATGGCTCATTTGCCATTTCCTCACATCTTTTCACAAGTATTTATGTTTAGACATTCTAAAATAATTATAACAACAAAAAAAATGACTCTTTCAAAGTTTAGCTTTTTTTTTTGCAATAATTTTTTTATGCATTATTACAGTCAAACCTGAACATAGTGTTAGATATGTGTTTTATGTGTATGTTGTGTGTGTTTGCATTTGTTCTCCATTGTGGATGTTGTGGTGTCACTCCATTTCTGTTTGTGCTCTGCATTGTAGCTGATTTATTTTTGACAAATTATGTAACAAGAGAGCAACTTATGGCAGCCCATTTTTCATTTCTTATTAGAGTGAATTTGTGGGGTAGGGTGGGGGTGTTGTGTGTGTTTACTATCAGGGATGTGTTGTGGTATCGCCCCTTCATTTTTTTTTTTGTGTTTTCTGCATTGTAACTTAGATTTTTTTTGACTAATTATGTAACAAAAAGCTATTTATATAGTCCCATTGCTGTCTATGGGTGATTTCTGTGGAGTGTGGCTGTTTGTGGGTGGTTTGAGCGGTGTATGTGTGTGTGTGTGTGAGCACAAGCGTTCCACATTGTGGGTGTGCTATAGGGTTGCCACTTCATTTCTGTGTATGTGTGTTCTGTGTTGTGGCTGATTTTAGTTTTTTTATTTGACAAATATAAAAAAGTATCTTGTTTTTTTTTCTTCTTCCCCATTTCCCCATTCATTTTAATGTGGGTTCTCGGGAGACCCCGAACATCCTGAGAGGGCCAACCCCCCATATCATTCCAATAAATGTTTCTGTTTGTAGAGCTAGCAAGTGTCAATCACCATATTAAGTCTCATGCCATTTAGATGAAGTAAACTTGTTTTGTTTTTTTTAATCAGCAAACGTCATTTGGGGTCAAAAAAAGACCATGTTTTGTTCTACTGTAGTTTTTTTGTTTTGTGTGCTTTTTTGACGGTTTACTTTTTCAGTGAGCTAGAGTTTTGTTTTTTTTACTTATGCTAGTTTTTTTTTTTTTTACGTGATTTTGAAATTAGTGATTGTTTATGAAATTTCAATTCAAGCTTTATATCATAACTTTATTTAAAGCAAAAATAACTACATTGTGTTATATCGTTATCGTGAAATAAAATGATTTATATTGTGGTACGTTTTTGGTCATATTGCCCACCCTCCTAACTGGAGTAGAGAGTTACTCTTGCACATCTTTGGTTTTCAGTAAAGAAAATCACTTTGTGATTATTGTAAAGACCAAACAAAGTTCTGTTTTATAGAAAGACCCATTTAAAAAAAGTTTGTGAAACCATTTTTTTGGAACCAATTATGGTCTTTCACCTTTTAGCCTTTCAGGATGTTATGCAGCTTTTAATAGTTTTTAGTAATTCAATTAATCAAATTTGTCCCAGAAACATGACATTTTCTAAGATTTAGCCCCTCGCATGCACCCCTCTTAAACCCCCTGGGAATTTTCTCTCCCACAGATTGGATGTTATCCTGTCAAGCAGGAGGATACACATTCACATGCCCTTGGGGGGGGCTGCTATTTTCTACAAAAATGCTTCAAAACCACTACAGCACTTTCTTAAACACCTGAAACTAATGGTTTGCTAAAGTTGTGATGTATGTGCGAAGTATTCTATACTACACTGTACAGTAGCTTACAGATAAAGCAGAATACTACAGAAGTAATTAACAAATTCTTAAAGTCCCCATGAAATCAAAATGGAAGTTTTTTTGGCTTTTAGTATGAATATGTTAGCCTTCCTGTTATCTATAAGCTAGTGTGCTCCAAAACAATGACACAATTTGCATTTCGAAGATATAAGCATTCAAAACTTAGTCTCTCACTGCCAATATGGATCAATGATTTGGATGACATCACTCTGCACTTCAGCTTCTCTGTCCAATCAAATGCTCTCTAGAATCTACAGCGTCCCAATCCAAAATAGACGCTGAAGCTGTGGCTGAAACCGGTCACATGTTCACACATTCACTATTTTGTATAAGGTGAATGCAATATATAGGGAATAGGGAACGATTCAGACAGTGTAAAAATGCTTTCCATTGGGGACAAATTAAGTCTGGTTTCATGTTAGTGTCACGCGAACCGCAGCAGCTCCAGAGTGGATCATATGCACGAGTCGGCGTAGGCCACAAAACATATCGGACACATTTGAATTCTGCACAGAATGATGTATTTTAAAGCGATATGGAGGAGAAACAGTTAGAGATTAGGAGGAAACTGTGGCTTTACCAAGATCAGTGGCTTTGGCTGAGTTGTGATATAAACAAGACGCTATTAGCTATTTTAAAAAGGGGAGGGGCTGTTCGATATGTCCCACACTGTCTTCCTGTTTCAGTGGAAATTACATTAACACTGTGTGTTTCAAGGCACTTCAGTGGGACTTTAAGAGCCAGTCCCCCTGTAGTCAATAATTTTATCCCTTAAAACTTCCCACCAAAATGACATATTTAAAAAATTTTTTCTTTGAAAAAAAATTCTTCATGCCTTAAAATAGCTTGAATGTAACTCTACACCCTTGCCTCATTTAGTATACACGGTTCTATGAATATGCAAATTAGCCCCGCCTCCACTCCAGCTCAGAGATCCACTCGTTGACGTGATTTTCAAACCGTGTTTTTGAGACTGTCTTTGGTTCACTGCAGTTTTAAGTAGAAAATACTCAGCAATGATGTTCACTTATGAATTTGCACATGGTTTCTAAAGCATATTGAAAACACCACATAGACATATAAACAACATTTAAAAACTTGATTTTTTTACCACAGGGGGACTTGGCAGTTGTGTCCCAGAGTAGTTCATCATTTCCTTTTAGTCATTGTGTTACTCCAAAAATGTTACTACTACTACTACTACTACTACTACTAATATTTTAGTTTTTATTTTAATTTTGTTTTTTATTGATGGACTTTTATTGATTGACTCACATTGTTTGATCTAATCGTGTATTTAATTACATGTAATGGGTGTGGGGTAAAATTTTACCCACAGTAAAATGGAGGGTGCATTTTCTTGGGTAAGTGGAAGATTCAAATTTATTATTCATGGCAAGGTTCAAGCCAATTCACATTTTAACACTCTTAAAAAGTGAATTATGGGGATACAATGCAAGTGTTTAAAGCTCCTTTTAAATTCGATCAATATCTTTAAATGGAAATAAAAATGGGTTCTTAATTTCTGTAAGGAACAGAAAAGTTCCCCTAATTAACTGACCCTCTGCTGAAAGTAAATTTTTTTCATCGTTTATGAATACACTTGAAAATCTATAGGTGACCTCAAAGATAATAGACTTGGACTCAAAGTTGCAAAAGTCCAGGTTTGATTTCAAAGTGTTTTTAAGGCTTAATGGTAACCACTGAGCCCAAGGAGTTTGTCTTTTGTTCTTGCTGTGCGTGTACCAGTGGAGTGACTCATACCACCCCACCCCTGCGGATGCTGATGCTGATGCCGCCCCTCACTGAGTTCACCCACGCTCCCTCACAGCGCTGCCTACATCAGCCTGCATCGCGCACACGCCGCATCATGTGTCTTTTGAGGAGATTAAAAGCTTTCAGGCCAAATCATTCCTCAGCTTCTATCTCAATGACATCGAATTGCAGTCTTTATAGGAAAATCCTTCATATATTACCAAGTGTCCAACTCTGGGCTCTTTCAGTAGTGTCAAACATGAATAAGTGGTTCATTGATGTGGATCGCTTTATGTGAATTTGGCTGACGGCTGTAATTAAAGGGTTTTTAAGCGTTGCCTCAGCATCTGCATGGCTCAGTAAGTTTATCTGGTCGCAGAGCTGTTTTAACCACATTGCATCACGTCTTGTGAATCATGCGTAATGAGTCTCTCAGCATCTCTCTTCAAAGAAAAGAGGACGACTTTGTTTCTTTAAGCTGTTTTGAGTGAAATTGATGTTCCTGTGCTGATCCTCATTAAGGTTCATGAAGGGTGTTCCTCAGGGATGGGTGCTAAGACCACTTAATCTTTGCTCTCAGCTTGGCTATAAGTCAGACGTGAGAAATAATCAATGTTCAGACCCCGTTTTTAGGTGCAAAGCAAGCTTCCCCATGATGGTGTCCCAGAAGCAGTGATATTTCCATGCCGATACTTTTTCTCATTTCTCTTTCTCTCCCTACAGGAAGAGCTGAGGGAACTGAGGGAGCAGCCCACTGATCCACTGGCAGAACAGGAAATCATTGACAGCATAGAGGAAGTGTACTTCTCCTGTGACTCCTTTGACATGGTGCAATATGAGCTTGAGGTGTGTGTACGAGAGAAATTCATAATGTTTCATAATGTGCATTGCTAAGGACTATATTTGGACAACTTTAACTTTTTTTGCAAATTCCTCAAATAGTTGTATCTCTGCCAAATATTTTCATATCCTAACTATATATATATATATATAATATAACAATTTTATATAGTAATTTAAGTTTAAGTGTTAGTATTTATATATTTATGAAATATTTTGTAACATTATAAATGTCTTAAATGTAACTTTTGATCAATTTAATGCATCCTTGCTAAATAAAAATATTAATTTCTTTCAAAAAACTAAATTCTTACTGATCTTAAACTTTTGAACGGTAGTGTTAAATTATAATTATAATAAATGTTTCTTGAGCAGCAAATCAGCATATTAGAATGATTTCTGAAGGATCATGTGACACTGAAGACTGGAGTAATAATGATGAAAATTCAGCTTTGGTCACAGGAATAAATTACATTTTATAATATATACAAATAAAACAATTTTTGTATTTTTAAACAAATAAATGCAGCCTTGGTGAGCATGAGGTTTCTTTTAAAAACATTAAAACGTTTTACTGATCCCAAACTTATAAAGGTAGGCTATATAAAGGCAGTATATATAATTTATTTTATGTAGTATTTCATGTTTAAGTGTTAGTATTTGTATTTTGAGATTTTTGTGTTGTGTATGAGTCCTATATTGCAGAGCATGCTGGGAAACTGGATTTTTTTTATGGACGGCTTTATCTGTATCTGCAATGTTTTGTATTTTTTTTATGATTTTTTCAAACGAAAATCATTTAAAATTCTGATTATGAATTGAGTAAAGATTTCAGTGCTTCAGTGAAACAGACACCCCAGCACTGCTGTCCACTGTACAGTGTATGTTCTCATACTTCTGGTTCTTCTCTGACCGAGCAACTGAGCATCAGGGCGCAGGGTCCGTGCAGACAGCCAGGTTACAGCCCACCCCAGTTGATGCTGGTGCATTTCAAAAGCTGCATGGAATGAGCTTATAGACTGTATTCCTTATAAAGTAAAGTAACTACTTTCGAGTCCAAACATTTGGGTTTTTGTTGTTTCTCTGTTTGGGGATGAGGCATAATTGTGTTATTTGTTTATTTTATTCCTCGATAATAAAGTTGGGCTGCGTCAGCTTTTTTAATCAAAGTAAAAGTTAGTTTGAGCTGTTCTGCTGCTGTTGTTTATTGAGCTCTGAAGAACTGGAGATGATGCCGGCGTCTGTGTGAGTGATATATGCATCATGTTCAAACTCAAGAATTTACATAGAGTACCTTCAGAATAAAAGACATTCTCAGATTTCAGATCTTTCTCTATTTGTGTATTCTTGCCCAACAGAAACTCCCTCCAGACCTGAACCTTCTGGAGCTTGAGGAGTACAGAGATAAGCTGAAGAGACAACAAGCAGCTGTAAGTATTGCATTCAGAGAAATCTTTTAAGAAACCATCCGCTCTCTCAGAGGCTGCTTGCAGTGACACATACTGTGTGATATCATGGCTTCTTTTGCATCATAACTGATACTGTTTTATCTATAGGTCATAGATAAATAAAAATGTTTCACTCAATTCAAAACTTCAGATCAAGTCACAGTTTAGTTTCCTCTCATTAAAGTTGATTGTAAGTAAATATTAACATTATTAAGAAGCAAAACTTAATTGGAATCTATCTTATCTAACTTTATTTTATTTTACTTTGATCTGATTCTTTTTTTTATTATTATTATCATCTCAAACTGATCAGACTACTTTTTCAATGTGGTGGGGAAATCATACTTTTTTAAATACATTTTATACTGTCAAACTTCGAGTTTTTAATATCAAAAACAACAATGACACGAAGGAATGACGTTCATTTTAATTACTGTAATAATTTTTTGTTTAAAAAAATGAATCCATCACTGTAAATATCTTATAAATTGTATGCTAGATGAAAGGGGTAGGTTTAGGTAATAATAATGATAACAGCAATAATAATATAATATAAATATAATAATAATAATAAAACAATTTGCAACAATATTGAGTCAAACTGTTCCATTTAATTTTTTTTAAACGTTAGGTTATAAAATTATGACTTTTTGTTGGATTTCTTGTATATTTAATGCTTTCCATGACCAAAGTAATTATTAATCCCTTATTACTTACACTGGAGTAATGGCTGCTTTGCAGTCACAGGAATGAATGAATTAATGAATCATTTTAATATTTTAAAAACTATTAAAAGAGAAATCAATTATTTTAAATTTGAATAATTTTTTTTAACATTTAGATATTTGATGAATGTATATTGGGGGGAAAAAATAAAGATTTTTAGAATTGTTCAGTGAATTATAATTAATTATTTTTAATCCCATATTTTGACCCATTTCAGAGCTCATATATCTTCTGCTGCAAACATAATTTTTTTTTGTGTGTTTACCAAATCTTGGTGCATGGTGTAGCGTGCTTGTGAAAGCGCGAGTATATTCTGTCTTGATCCGGGGTGATTTTCAGTTCACTGCAGCCTTAGAAACATTTTTAAAGAGGAATGTCACCCTCTGTCTTTGTTGTTTCTTGCTTAAGATGCTTGCTTACGCACAGCTGTCCTATCGGCCCACCGCAGGGTGAAAGATGCGGCCCCCGGGATCCTTGGGGGTACCCGATGACTCAGTCTGACGCTATCTGTTGTGGTCTGCCACGAGTAGACAATTCACTGGCAATGCAGCGGCCCTGAGGTCACTCTGTCCCCAAACGCTGATCCTGTGTTATGACAGACAGCTGCAGGCATCAGAGGATGAGCTCTGAGTGAGGCCAACTTCCCGCTGAATGCCATTACTTCTCGCTCTGCACGCTTACATGGCATGGTATTTTAATCATGATTTACACAAGCTCCTCCAGTGTCATTTACATGACTATGTGGCATTATTGACAGTAATGATGCGTTTTCTCCCTCAGCTTAAGTAAAATGATTTTGGAGATGGTTTTCTCTGGTGTGCCCATATGCGCAGTCTCTGAATGTGTCGTTGGCAGATGTAGGTTATTGTGGATGTGATGGGTCAGTGGGAGAGAAATCCATCTGGTCTATTGGAGGTGGCAGCCTATTCTTCTGCTAACATGCAGCTCTGACACTTCTTTGGCAGGAACTCATCACTGAGCTAATTGCTTGTCTGCAGTGCAAGTGTGTTTCAGAATAAGCCTGTCTTTTCCCTTTGCCTTTCTGTATCTTTTTTTGGGGAGCAGGAAGAAGTTTTTAGTGCTGATAACATTCTCAGCAGGGTGATTTTAGTCTTTTTCCAAGATTTGGAAACACCTACTCATTCTTTACTACTACAGGTTTTACAATAATTTTAAGTAATTGAAAATTGTACTACAAATGAAGGCAACAATAAAGGTTAAATCAAAAAAATTTTCTTAAAGGATACGTGTCCAGAGAACTGTACTGTACTGTCCTGTTATTAATAAAAAAATGCACCCCCCCCCCCAAAAAAAATTTAATATTAAAAATTGACAGTAAAGATATTTTGTATTTTAAGTTTTTAAAATTCTGACTCTTTTTATCAGAATTGCGTGATATAAACGTGCAATTTACGAGTTATAAAGTCAGTCTTTTTTCCCATCATAATTGGACTTTATATCTCGCAATTCTGAGAAAAGAAGTCAGAATTGCAAGACATAAACTTGCTATTGCAAAAAAAAAAAAAGAGATTAGGTTTTGTTTTGTGGCGGAACAATTCACCTTAAAGGGGGGGGGGGGTCTAATGCAGTTTCATGCATTCTGACTTATTTACACTGTTAAAGATTTGGATTTTCATACTAAATATGGCCAAAATGTAAAAAAAAAATATTTTGACATATGACATTTCTGTGCCAAATACACTCCTTCAGGATTCGAACATGTTTTGGAACGTTTTTTTTTTTTAGTATGGCCCTGTATGATGTCATAAAGTGCGGAATTCCTTGTATGGGCACTTCTCCGGATGAGCGTGTGCGGACGTCCAACAGAGCGAGAGCAAGAGCCCGCCCATCAATGAGCTTTGTTCGGGTTACGGGAGCCGTCGGCAGCGATGTCTCTAAAGAAGTGTGTTTTTGGTTGTGAGGAAAAGATTCCTAAATTACCCATCGTTAAGGTAACAGTGGATGCAGTTTGTTTTTCCGGGGCAGCAACGGAGTTCTGCAAGCGTGTTTGTTTGTTCCCGGTCATGAGTCTGTGTTGGTCTTTTGTTGGTAATCGGTGCGTAAGTGCATATAATGTAAACAACATGAACGTGTAGTGAAACGAAAGTTATCCAGGGATAATGCCATGATGTATTTCGTGTGTGTGTGCTTGTGACTCTTTAGCTCCAATCTTTACTGTCAATTTTTTGCACAAGCTCGGGTGTTTTCGGAAAGAATCGGTACAGCGTATCGGTCTTTTAAAAATCTGATAAAACTAAAGACTCTTCAGAGGTATGAAGGATTCAATACTACTCTACAGGTACTCAAGATTAACATGAGATTGACAGAAACTGTGTGTGTTATACACCCTTTAAAGAACACAATAGGGCACAAAAGCATTCAAATTATGAATTCTTAAAAGCATGCTTTTAAATGAGCCTTTTATTGTCTGTTACATCTGGCAATGAAAGTCAATTGATTCACTTGTAATATGAATAAAGCTGTATTGGCCAGGCCCAACATATATCTTGTTTACGGCAGGCCTTTGTGTTCACTCTTCTCTAATGAAGTTTTTCTTTCCAGTCCTAATTTAATGTGGTGCTGTTTTAGCTGATTAGATGATTGGGAAAGTCTTTGCTTGTAGTCATTAGCTAAAATGAACCATATTAATAAAGAATTGTATTAATTGAGTAATATTCGTTTGTCATTGTAAGAAAGATTGCCATAATTGGAAAAAAACGTGGAATTGTAAGTTAGTCTATTTGGATTTGTGGAACCAGCGGTAGAGAAAATTGCAGGCTGTTTACTGCTCTGGTGCAGGCACTGGTTAATAGATTTCTAATTAGAGTTATTACCCATGCAGGAATCACTCACAGTTGGCTGCCGGAAGGCATAGAAAGCGAGTCTTGTGCCTCGCTGACAGACAGCTTTGCCGCTTGTCATCGTGTTCGGCCCTGTCGAAGTCAGACAGACTGTGTTGGCCACCTGTTTTCAGAGGCTCTGTCTTTTTGTTTTTGGAAATAGCACACCGGATGGCTCCTCACAGCTTGTTTTCTCATTCTGGCGTCGATCCGTTCTGTGGGGTCTTTAACAGAAATAAATGACCAATAGGTGGAGCAATGAGCTTTGTGAAAATCATGTTCCCTCCTCCTGAGTCGAGGTCTCCTTTGGTCATATTTGCACAATGTGAAAATGCCTTCACTCATTCCATAAGTAAATTGCAGGTTAACTTGGTGTTAATAACACTGTATCTTCCTTTTTTTATTGCTTGTGATTTTAATAATCAGTTAGTAAAATTTGGCTTAAAAGGATCACCCATAAATTACACTTCTATCATAATTTACTCCCAATCATGTTGTTTTAAAGAGGACCTATTATGCTTTTTTACATTTTCAACTTTTTTTAGTGTGTAATGTTGATGGTTAAGCACAAAAAATGGTCTGCAAAGTTACAAAGCACAAAGTCACTCCAAAGGCGTTAGTTGCTTGAGTTGCGTTAGTAAGTGTGTTGAAACTCGTAGTTATGGTAAGGGCCGTGACATTTCCCAAACACGCTCAAAGCAGTTGACCAATCACAACACACTGGTCCAGCCGACCAATCAGAGCATATAGCGCTTTTCAGAAGGAGGGGCTTCATTGAGACAGGAACTAAACAGAACGTTACTGACAGACTGGGAAGAGAGGAGCTGCAACAATGAGAATATGTGAAAAATAATGTTTTTTTTGTTTTTTTTAAACATTCAAGCATGAAAATCTATTTCAGTAGACCCCAAAAACAAAATCAAAACTTTGAAAAAGTGCATAATAGATTCCCTTTAAACCTGTATGAGTGTTATTTTAGTATAGAGTATTTTTTTTTTTATAGTCTATATAGTTTTTATAAAATTTTATTTCACTTTTAGTTTTAGTTATTTTAGTACATCAAGTTGAACTAAATGAAAAAAAAAATTCCTTGTCATCTAGCTGAAATATAATTAAGTTTAAGTGTTTAAAAATATTTTATTTCACTTAACATTTATTTTATTTCAAGTAACAAGTGTAACACGTTTTCTTTTATGAAAATCATGCAGGTTTAGAACGACATGAGGGTACTGATGACAGAATTGTCATTTTTGGGTGAACTATCCCTTTAAGAGCCAGGAGCTGATGCATATGTAAAAGCAAACTGAGGTGCTCTTGAAAATGTCTCTTGAAAATGTCTCAGTTATATTTATCACACATACACAGACACACATCTCAGCGCTCTCCTGCCAGTCGGTCTCAGCTTTTCGCACAGTGAGATCTGCTAACATACGCCGCTGCTCAGCTGTGTCTGCCATCTGTTCGGCTCTCACCGACACGCCAACACTTCACAGCCGCCCCGCCCTCTCGTTCCTGACAGCCCCACCGTGTGACGCACATATCGATCGGAGCGTGCCACAGTATGCCTTATATTTATGGCCTGACCTTCCACAGAGCCATTATTACCCACTGAATGTGCCAAGAAAACATTATTTATTATATTATTACAGACTAATTGTTGCAGATGTGGAAGACATAAAAAACGCCTAAAATAGAGTTCAATTGAATTAGACGTCTCACATTTTATGTTGTTTTTCCTTTTCTTCATTTTTAAAGCCTCAGCTAATGCCTCAAATGATTAAAAAAGAGGCGTTAAATGCACAAACAGGTTATTTAGTCTTGTGAAGCTTGGACATGTTGAACAGATGTTAACCTTTAGCTTGTGTTCTCATCTTACAGGTATCTAAAAGAGTGGCAGACCTCATTTTGGAGAAACAGCCTTCCTATGTTAAGGTAAGCAGTCTGTCACATCCGGGAAAACTGGGTCTGCAGGATGGGTTCAATTAACTATGACTGCTGGCTTGTTCCTTTTTCACCAAGGTTAGGGAAATAATTTGAAAGGTACAGAATTTATGATGTAAGTGAGCCAGTCCGTAAATGTCTGTAAATGTGTTTTATTAGTATATCCACAAGACATAAAAACACCATGTACACCAATCAGGCATAACATTATGACCTAATATTGTTTTGGTCCCCCTTTTGCTGCCAAAACAGCCCTGACCCATCGAGGCATGGACTTCACTAGACCCCTGAAGGTGTGCTCTGGTGTGGTATCTGGCACCAAGATGTTAGCAGCAGATCCTTTAAGCCCTGCTAGTTGCGAGGTGGAGCCTCCATGGATCGGACTTGTTTGTTCAGCACATCCCACAGATGCTCGATTGGATTGAGATCTGGGAAATTTGGAGGCCATGTCAACACCTCAAACTCGTTGTTTTGCTCCTCAAACCATTCCTGAACCATTTTTGCTTTGTGGCAGGGCGCATTATCCAGGGAAGCCACCAGGGAATACCGTTTCCATGAAAGGGTGTACATGGTCTGCAACAATGCTTAGGTAGGTGGTACATGTCAAAGTAACATCCACATGGATGCAGGACCCAAGGTTTCCCAGCAGAACATTTCCCAAAGCATCACACTGCCTCCGCCGGCTTTCCTTCTTCCCATAGTGCATCCTGGTGCCATGTGTTCCCCAGGTAAGCGACACACACACGTGGCATTCACGTGATGTAAAAGAAAATGTAATTCATCAGACCAGGCCACCTTCTTCCATTGCTCTGTGGTCCAGTTCTGATGTTCACGTGCCCACTTTTGCGTCTTTCAGCAGTGGACAGGGGTCAGCATGGGCACCCTGACTAGTCTGTGGCTATGCAGCCCCATACGCAACAAACTGCGATGCACTGTGTATTCTGACACCTTTCTATCAGAACCAGCATTAACTTCTTGAGCAATTTAAGCTACAGTAGCTCTTGTTTGATCGGACCACACGGGCCAGCCTTCGCTCCCCACGTGCATCAATGAGCCTTGGCCGCCCATGACCCTGTTGCCAGTTCACCACTGTTCCTTCCTTGGAGCACTTTTGATAGATACTGACCACTGCAGACCAGGAACACCCCACAAGAGCTGCAGTTTTGGAGATGCTCTGACCCAGTCGTCTAGCCATTACAATTTGGCCCTTGTCAAACTCGCTCAAATCCTTATGCTTTCCCATTTTTCCTGCTTCTAACACATCAACTTTGATGACAAAATGTTCACTTGCTGCCTAATATATCCCACCCACTAACAGGTGCCGTGATGAAGAGATAATCAGTGTTATTCACTTCATAATGTTATAATGTTATAATGTCATAATGTTATGCCTGATCGGTGTATGTTAATGTGATTTTAGTGCAATTATTTAGTGAGGGAGAAAAAATCTTTGTTTGCCATGGCCATACACAAGTTTTTAAGAGTGCATTCATAAAATTATAAACTTCCTATTACTGCTTTTAAATCATCCAAAAATGTGCCCTATTGGCTCCCACTGTAATTGCCATGCTTTAACCTTGACTTTTGTTTCATGATGACTGTAACTGCATCCTAATTAACTTGCTTGTTAAACCGTTGAACTCTAAATATATATTTCTTAAAATAATATTTGTGCAGTGTGCTTAGCAGATGATGCTGACAGATAGGCTGAAGATAATGTGTGCTTTTTATCACTATCACAATTTGAGATCAAAGTGGAAGTAAAAGGAAGGCACCGTGTCCTCTATGGCCTGCGGTCGTATTTCTCTCACATTTTTAATCACTGTGATTCCCTTTGAAACTGGATCACTTTGGATCCTTTTGAAATTTCTCTTAAAGATATTCACACCGTGAAATGCTCTGCTTTGATCCTGTGCCAGGATTTTCACCTCTCAGTCGTTGTGTGGAATTGTTTGGTGTGTTTGGAATCTTTCTTGATGAAGCCTGATTGACTGAATGATGTATCGTGTTCATTGATGAAGGCAATAGTCAACTTTGTTTCTTGATTTAATAGTTTAATTATAACTTCAGAGGGTCAAATTGAGTCCCCTCCCCATGCTTTTGTTGTACAAAAAATGGATTGGACAAAAGCCTAAAGAATATGTGATCCTTTTAATGTTTTAAATAATAATTTAACCAAGAAGGATGTTTTAAGTTCTGTAAGAAGTTGGTGGAGAAAAGACTCTGTTCATGATAAAATCACAAATGTTTTTGATGTGTCAAATTCTGCAGCTCATCTCCGCATCAATCTCTTTAAGTTTCATATCTCAGCTGTCCTTAAGAAACTATAGATTCATTTTCATTGCAGGTCAACTGTATATGTCATACTGTACAATAGCTCAATTTGTTCTGATTTTGCTGTTTACCTTGAGTTGGCTAGTTCCAAACAACGGGAGATATACAGTTATACTTTAGTCCAGTGGTATTCAAATGGCGGGCCGCAGTCCATTTCCGGGCCACGGCCTGTTTCCATCCAGGAACATAATTGCGCCATTTTACCGTTTCTACTGTTTAAAGTGAGCAGAGCATCAAAACAAGGGAGCGGTTCACACCACAAGCACTCAGGGTTGTTTACGGTAATGATCTTTTGTCGCTACATGCTCTAATATTTTTATCTAGAGCCAAACACACTTCATTCAAGCAATTTCCGCTCCGCGTGCATGGCTTGTCTCTCCTGCTAAAGACGTAAAGCGCCACATTAAGAGCGGCAGATGACGTGGTTATTTTAACAACAGTAGCAGAAACATGCAGCAAAATAGATACTTTTGCTAAAACGCTGCAGAAAACGAGAATGCAGCAAATACAATTATTTTTGTATCCGTCAAGTTAAATGACAAGTTAACGTGTGACACCTTTAAAGTTTTTCCCACCGATACATTTAGCATTATTAATCAGCATATTAAGAGCATTTCATAATAAAAAAATTATAATTCGGAAAATTGGCAAGGGAAGACAAAAAACTTTTAAATTACTTTGTTTTGTGCTCATGATGAGAGTACTGTTTTAGCAGTTTATTACTTTGAGCAAAATATAAAAATAAACCTCCAGAATGTTTTTCCAGTCCCAATAACTTCTATGCGCCATACACGTAAGTGTCTAAATGTAAAAAAATAAATAAAATAACATGATAGACCATCTGATCTAACCTTTTTATATTCATATCCAGTCGGTAGAAATATTTTGATGACTATCTTGAGTGTTTAAGAATTTTTTTTTTTTTTTTTTTACAAAGTACTACGGCTGGTCAAATAGAAAAGTATAACTGTTCCAAAAAAGTACTGTCCGGACCTCCGCTGGGAAGGAAATATAGAGACTAGACCTCTTGAAACTTTAATTGAATACCCCTGCTTTAGACAGTTCCATTTGGTGATGCTAGTGGCTCAGAAATGACATGCTTCACCTTGAAAGTGTCACCCATCACATGCCTTCATCCAGAATGGAATAAAGATATTCATCTTCTGACCTTAGTCTCAGCCTGTGTAATGGACAGTGAAACAAAAACATTTAAAGATTGCTGCTAGAGTCATGTCACAGCAAATTGCCCTTGAGTCAAGCCAGCACAAAAAGCATTAGATATTCTTCTTGCATCAGTCATTGAGGTAGACAATAACTTATTTTATGCCTTCTCAGATGTTTTTATACAACATTAAGAATGCACGTTAAACAAAAAAAAAAGACAGTGGCTGTTTGCACCGTGTAAATAGCAACTAGATTCTATTTACACTAAGTGAAAATAGTGATATATTCTATTTACACCATGTAAAAGTAGCAGTTATTTGCAATATGTGTAAATAATAATTACATGCAATTTATACTTTATTTTGACAGATACATATTATTTGCACCTCAGTATTGTTGTTCATTTAACAGGATGCAATAATAACAGAGTGTAATTGATTATATTTATTAAAATTATGAAATGGATGCTGCCTTAATGGGACAATAAAAGCCTTCCCTACACCTACCCCTAACCCTACCCAATAAATGCTTTTATTATTATTAAATATAATTTTGTTAGGCACTTTATCTCCACTTTTAGAACATTTTCTTGATTTTTTTTATTTAAAGTTAAATGCCTTTCCGATGTTATATGTGATATGTGATGGGAAAAGGGAGAAGAGCGAGCTCGCCAAAAGGCGGATTCAAACCCGGGTCGATCGCATCAAAACCAAGATCCTTAAGCCTTACGCGTTACTCACTACACCGCTGAAGATGTTGAAATGCATGTTTTTTTTTTTATATCTTGTTTGGCCCAAGCAGGCATTGGTAGGCAGAGCTAGTGCGAATAGCACTTGCCAACAAGGCACGCTATTTGCACTTGGCGTATATAGACACTCCGTAAAAACAAACAAACATTCACATCACTGGAATAAATCCTTTTACCTATTTATAGCTGAAGTTGATGTTTTGAAGTTCTAAGTATAGACTAGTCTTGTAACCTTAACAAGAGAACGCTTCAGGAAAACCCACTCATACATAGTCAAAGACTAGGAGTCATTGGGTCACCTACGCACACATGAATAGAAGGCGCTAAACCCTTGATGTCTTAAACAACGGACAACAACACTGCAGATGGATGTAGAGAGAAGTATGGTTATTTGTCTTCCTCCATTTGAAGAGCTTTTAAGTCTGCTGGTGCTTTGCTACAAGCCATTTTACACCTCAGCAGCCTGCATTTGTCCCAGGCCTTTTAGAGATGGGATTTCAGCCATGCTTTTGAGCTGTATTATAGGCCGCCCATGCTTTTAGATCTCTTGTGATACATTTTGTTGTGCCTATCACACAAATAGTCAAAGAGTGGTGTATCACATCACTTGGGCTCTTTTCTAAAACCTTGATGTGTACAGCATACATTGGCAGCATATGTCAACTTCTAAGACGGCGTCCTGACTGAAATAAAACCTCTAGGCCGTAACTCGTTTGATGTTACCATGTTTGTAAGATAACAATACTTATGCCAATATAATTTATACTTAACAATACAATTTATATTGAAAAGTTGGCACAGAAGTGTTTCTGAAGTGGCATTTAGGTGTCTTTACACAGACTGTTTAATGCTGCTCAGAGGTGGCATAAATGCATTTACACAAAAATGACAACAGGATACTTTAATGCTAGGAGCTGGAGTGGGTCAGAGCACGCATAATTTAGCCTGGAGTTTATGTGGCATTGCATCTGTCCACTAAATTTTAGTGTTTTTTATTTTTTTATTTTAGCTTGAATTGATATGCATTACATTACATTTACATGTAATCATTTAACAGACGCTTTTATCCAAAGCGACTTACAAATAAGGAGAGCAATAGAAGCAATCAGACAAACAAGGGGCAACAACATGCAAGTGCTGTAACAAGTCTCAGTTAATCTAGCGCAGTACACATAGTACATTATACACACACTTTTTTATTTTTTAATAAACAAACAGAAAAACGAATAGAATAGTTAAGTGTTAGTCTTAATTGGTATAGTGGTAATTTCATGTCTTTTTAAATAAAAGTGCTTGTTTGCCATAGTGTTAATTTTCCTACATCTTTAAACTTTTAGTTTTACAAATCATCATTAAAAGTAACATTTCAAATCTGATAATATTTAGAGCTTTGAAGTGCTGTAAAAAGTGTGAAGCCCTTGAAAATTCACTTTTAAAAGGTTGTACAAACCCTGAGATGGGAAAATGAAAAAAAAAACAAAAAACATTCGCTATTTCTGCCACAATACCATGGTTACAGTTAGCGTTGCTACATTAAATCCATGGTGAAAGTTGAGTGATTTGTGGACTGAAAGCTTTCTATAACTTGTTCGTTCATGGCACAATGTTTCTCCTGGTTTCCACATCAGTGCTGTTTGATCCCTTTGATCTGTGGTTCATTACAAAATTCTGAGCGGAATTTGAATGCTTCCCACTAGATCTTGCTGCTATGTTATTTTGTGTTCGAATCCAAGCGCTTTCTCTCTGGATCTCCCAGCACTGTATAGTAAAGGTGTCGCATGTGGCCCGCGAGTACCTGTTCTGAGCTTGTGCTGCGTTGTCAAATCACCTTGATTTTATATAGTGCTTTTTACAACACCGATTGTTTCAAAGCAGCTTTACAGTGATAAAATGAAAATAATGCAACAAGTAATAGACGTTGTCTATTATTGGTCTGAGATGATAAACGGTCCGTGCAGCACAGCTCAAATGAGTGGCATGTTTCATTTCACTTTTGTTCGTTTGCCGTTTGATGTTTCTCATATGCAACAGAAATGGCAGCTCTTATCATTTGGGCAACGTGGTGGTGGTACCAGTGCGACCTCTAACAAAATTTAGTCGCGCCCACAGGAAAAAAGGTTGCATTCTGGAGCCTGATGGGAGCAGTTCGTACTCTGAGTGCAGGACATGAGAGGGGTCCGCTATAATTTTCCTAACAAGTCTAACTATGGTCTTCTCAAAGAGAATTTGGAGAGAGGGATACTCCCTCACCCCCATCACTTTCATTGCTGTATGAACCAGTCTATTTATTTGTGATTTTAACTTAAAGGTACACTATGTAAAATTTTTTCAGTAAAATATCCAAAAACCACTAGGCCAGTGTTTTGTTCAGTTGAGTACTTACAATATCCCAAATGTTTCCAACTATTTGTCATAGCAGCAGCCGAGCGAACGCACAGAGTAACGTCATAACATAATTTTCAACACACTCAAATGTATCTGATGATAAACAGAGTTGCGTTACCTCATACTCATGACCGGAAAAGCGGAAATGGCGCCGGTGACTGTGGCATAATAAAAGTTTCGCCGCTTGCGAGGCGTGTGTTGCACAATCGCTCCAGCGGCCTTGCTTAGCTCCCACAACACTCGGGCCTGCTCTGCTTCATACTACAGTAACGTTAATAATCGCGTCCATGAACATGATTTCTGCCTGAGTCCTATCCCGATTGTTTTCCACCAGCTGTGAGGTGAAGACCACATGTCCCAAGATTCTGCGCTCAAACTTGGCATCATCAAACTACAGCTTTGTTTTGAATAGGCGACCTCTAGCGGACGGAAAAGTTACATAGTGCACCTTTAACTGTTATGTTACCCAACCAAGCTCCATTTCCATAACGTAATACACTCTCTATAACAGCATGATAAAATAACATCGGTATCCTTTTTCCAACCCCAAACAGTCTTTGCAAAAAATAGTCACTGTTGGATCTTAGTGCATACAGAACTCACATGTACATTCCAAGACAGATTACAGTCACTATGTACACCCAAGTATTTGTAAGAATGAACCTGGGTAATACAGATGTTGTGGACCATTAATGGAGAATGGTCCCCCAAATGTCCCGGATCAAAAATAATTTTTTCCGTTTTCTCATGGAACACAATAGCTGTCCGATCAGGCCCGAACGGTTCTAATAATGGCAAGGAACAATTATATTTCTACTTTAGCTTGGTTTGGCATGGCACGATAACAAACCATTCTTGGCTAACTGTGCTGGTAGAATGCATGTATGGACATCGCCATTCAGGATTGGACACTTACTTGTTGCCTGGCTACCAGATTCTCTGTAGCTGGCCAGGTGCGCTATTTGAGCGAAGTAAACACAAGTTAATAATATTATCTAATTATCCTATCCTAATTATCCTATCCTAGCTATTTACATATACAACTGTACATTCCAACATGCCCTTTTATCAAGCCCACAGTGGAAAATGAAACCATATCTGTAATGGATCGGCACAGAATGGAACAGTTAAGCAATGAATGGTTTGGCCTGATGGTGGAAAAGCAGCTAATGTAGGAGAACTCAAGATGTTTTTAGAAGTTTAACTATTTTTAACTTGTCACTCAATGCCGTGAAACCTGATATTTGTATAAACACGATAAATTCAGATGAAATTGCTTATGTAATTCTGGGGAAGTAATTATTAACAAGATGATCTTTTTGCAGTGCATGATTCAATTCCGAAATTACAGTGATCGAGATTGTTTGGGCAACATTTTGGTCTTGCAGGTGCCAATAAGCAAGGTTTGTGCCAACAGTTTAAGCTGTTTGATTTTAGTTATATTTGACAGTTGTATGTCTTGTTTATATTTAATTACATTAGGGAGTGAATTTAATTGTAATGGGTTTTTTAAGTTTCAAAATCTTTGAGATTTATCAAACTCAGCAGGATTTATCGCCTCAGAAGAGGAGTCACAACCGTGTTTCTCTGCTGTGTGTATGTGGAGACAGTGAGTCACACTTGTTTGAGCTCCGAAGCCCACTGGATCCCTTAAGGACCTTATGACTCAGTTGGGCTATGGCTGAGTTCAGCTTCCTGTTCTAGTGAGGGCAGCTCCAAGGGCACTTCAAAAGCTCTCCGTCTCACGGAGACAGAGATTCCGCAGAATAAATCGCTCAGATTTATTCTGCAGATGCCTGGCTAAAACCACCAGCCTGTGTTTCCTCGGCACAGACACTGCTAACCTCACGCCTTCCATGTGTTTGTCAGTAGACCGAACGCCAGAACAAATTAAACACTGCACTTTTGTTTTATTCCTATCTGTGCTGTCATTTATTCAACGGTACTTTTGAGTCTGCAGGATGTTCTAAAGGCACAAGCTCAATACGGCCTGTTCATCTCTCAGAAACCTTCCAGCATTCTTCAGGGTATTTGCTACTGATAGCCTTTTGAAGAATGAACGGTTCTCCTTGTGATGCTTTGCATAAGGAGCCTCTGTTTCAGCAGCCCTCTCTGTGGAATCGATTTTTTCCACCTCGTATTCTTTGGTCAAATAATTATCTTTAACGTGACAGTGGGATGATGTTTCAGTGCTGAAGGCTGGCTCTGTTGGCCAGATCTAATGTGCGTCGAAAGACTGGGTTACTCTGCGTGAGCTCACCTCAGGCTGTGACAGCTGCGCTCTTCAAAACCGAGAATGTATGAGGGGGGAAGAAAAAACCTTGCAAAAAGCCATGAACTTCAACTGTCTATTAGTTTGAGGACATGCCGGTGTGGGTTAAAGGAGCACATTCTTTCTCATTGTGCTGCTTTTCTCATTCCCATAATGAAAGCTTATCGCCATTATCATCTCTCTCGCTTTATTGTTCATAACGGGCCTGAAAAACATGCCTAATAGAAGAGAGTGTTTCTGGCCTGAACCCATTAAGCACAGAGGTTAGAATCACAGTTATCAGAGAGAGGTAATATCCAGCTATATGAAAGGAAGGTCATAGCCATTGTCTCAATTGTCTTGTCTACTTCAAAGGATGCCAAAATAATGGTTGCCTAATGTTCTGGATAAACCCTGTCAAAAAACTTGAAAATCATTGTTGTTGTAGGAGCTCGAGAGAGTGACATCTCTGCAGACCAACCTACAGCTGGCGGCAGTCATCTGCACTAATGCACGAAGGTCAGAGAGCTTTTATTATTATAAAGTGTTGAAAATCAGGTTTAAAGGAATAGTACACCTTATAAATTAAAGTTATGTTATCATTTCTCACCCATATGTTGTTCCAAATGGACTTTCTTTCTTTAGTGGAACTAAAAAAAGAGAAAAGTTGACTAGAATGGGGATTAAAGTTTCCAAGTTTTAAAAAGGTCTATAAAAGTATCACCAAATCTTCCATACAACCCATGCACAATATTCCAAGGCTTCTGGAGTCGCACGATAGCTTTGTGTGAAAAACAGGCATGCAAAAGATTTACATCATTATTCACTCCAGTGAGCTGTTCTATCAGGGAGTTGATCTTGAGAAGTGGATCAGCCAGAACAAATCTTTCAGACTGGCTTGGTGAAATAATTTCTTCTTGAATTTAACATCTTCATTTCCCTCATGAATGCTCAAAAAGGCACCAATGTAAGATCGCTTCGCCATTTAGCCTTAGTGATTATTGCAACTTCTGGTGCAGTTGGTGTATGGAACCTGAGAGAAAATTAAGCACATTGAGGAAGAATCCTACAACAGGACAAAGCAATATTGATATGACCCACCTTTACGCTAAAGGTTTTTAAAGCTCCTGGAACTCATAACTAAAATCTTATGTCTTAATATATACTAATGTTAATTTCGTTAACGAAATCTATGACGAAAAATGTTCGTCGACAAGCTTTTTTCCTATGACCAAAACAGGACAATGATGAGATGAGAATAAGGTCATTAAACAATAATAACTGTGACTATATCAACATGCAATAACATTGACAAAAAAAAAAGATGCAACAAAGAAATTAAAACTAGATCTCTATTTATTTTTGTCAAAAAAATGAAAACTACTTCAGAGGCTTTAAGCCTCTACTACAAGCTTTCATGTTTGCAGTTGCCAGATGCCACAAGCCTAATTCCCCCAATCAGAGCTTTTATGTTAAAAGGATCCATTTTCTGCCTGTTGTTTACTTAATCTTTGCAACCATTCTCACACGCTCTCGCTACACTGCAGAAGAAGCACCAATGATCTGAAAACACTGATAAAAAAGTATTTTTAGGGCTTAAGATTCAGGGCTGATTAGGGCTGCATGTTTATGACAAAAAACATAATTGTCGATTATTCCCTTGAAACTGTAATTGCGGTTATTCATTTCGATTACCACAATTTACATTGAATGATGTTTTGAATAGCTTTATACCACTGTTTGAAGCAACTGGATGCCATATATTTATATGAAAGTAAACAGCTGAAAACACTCTTCCTGAAAAACTTTTATTGTTTTTCTATAGCATTCAGCCTCAAATGTCAATTTTCAATGTTTAAATTAAAAAAAAGTAAAAATGCATGGTATTATAATGTTATACTAAAACTAAAATTAAAACCTTGGAAAAAACCCTTAAGATAACCTGTAGAAAGAAAAACACATCTTAAGAAGACAGAATAATGGAATAGACAATATTTTTTGTATTGTGCCTTTTGAACGATTACGTAATTGTGGCATCCGTAATTGTAATCACGATTAGAAGTTCAATTAATTGTGCAGCCCTACTGGAGTTTAGCGATCTCCATTTGAGATGTTCTGCTTATACGAAAGTGTCATTCAGCCAGTCTGTGTTCTGTCACGAGCCGCTTGCGATGTTTGCTCAAACCTTCTCAGTGATAAACTGTAATAAATCCAAACATGGATCTCAATATTGTTTGCTATTGTGGTTGCTGTATAAATTTTATACGCAACTTCTGTGTTGGCAATACTACGTTTTTTTTTGCTGTTGTTTTCATAGAAAAACACTAATGTAATTTGGAATTATTGGAATTATTATTAAGAATTTCACTTTTCATTTTTGAGAGAAGTTTTTTATAAAAATATGTATTTTATATTATAATATAATTAGCTCTAATTGTTAAAAAATTAAAGAAAGAGTTTGCTATGGGTGAATACTATACCACTGAGATTTTAGCGGAAAATGTAGACCTGCATAGACTCCATTAGAGCTATAGATGATTTCAAGTTTCTCTCTTTCTGCTCAAAAAGCTATCATATGACTTCAGAAGACATGGAATACAGCACACAAGTTGTACGGACTACTTTAAATGACACTTAAGTCCCCACACATTGTAGTTGTTTAAAAAAGAACATGGAGAACTTTTTATTTTTGTATTCCTTGGAAAAAAGAGTCAAAAATGAGTTTAAAACGACTAAATGGTGCAAATAAATTTTTATTTTTTAGGCCAACTATTACTTTTAAGTTTTTTGGAGCTGTAGAATTGTCACAAATGCTGTAATTCTGCTTCCAGGCAGCTTCGTTCTGCTAAAGAAGGTTTCACCGAAGCCAGTCTTGGGCTTTTGGCCAATCAGAGACGCCGACAGCTGTTAACAGGATTGCTGAAGTCTTTAAGGACCATAAAGACGCTGGTAATCACTTCATCAACATTGTTAATGGCTAAACAGAGAGTTTCTATACTCTGCATGTTAATTTCCAGCTGTCCAGTTTCACAGACACTCTTTCCTTCTTCTTTTTGCTTTTCTTACAGCAAAGAACTGATGTTCGTCTGAGTGAAATGCTGGAGGTAAGTTGGCACAAAAATATGTCCAAATGTGCAATTCACAAATACATATCATATTTGAAAGAGAACTTCTAAACAACTGAGAAGGTATTAGACGCTTTAGTATAAGATTGTCTCTTACACCCTCTAATTGAAGTGTTTAGTCTGTTTATGTCCTCTAAATGTAAATTTCACATGTAATATGAGCTTTATTCTGTCATTGTGAGGGTAATGATAGAAGTCAACTCTTAGCTCAGTTTTTATATTTTGGCCCTGTAAAAATTGTCTAGATAAATATATTCAGGTAAAATGGAGCATTTAATTTTACAGGAGGAGGACTATCCAGGCGCCATTCAGCTGTGTTTAGAATGCCAAAAGGCCGCCAGCACATTCAAGCACTACAACTGTATAAGGTGGGTGGAGAACCGCTGACAGGATTGGTGAGAGATCCAGATCCTGAGTTCACTAAATGAATTTCCATTTCATACTGTCTTTAAACCCTGCTATTACAGTCTATTTAGCTTTCGATATGATTACGGTGAACAGTAACAGTGATTGATACAATAATCACATACCCTTACCCAAGCAAATTTAAATAAAATCCATAATCCTTCTAATATTTATCCAATGTGTTATCGAGCTGTGATCAATGAACCTGCAATGAGGTTGTGACAATTCTGACAGTATAACATAGTCAGCTCTGTAAATGATACTGTAAGAACTGTGAAGCAAGTACTTACTGTAGTAATGTATACAGTAATGAATTGTTATACTGCATAGACTGCAGAATTTTTTCTGGGAAAAAAAGTTCATGCTCAATTTACTGTAACTGAATTGGTACCATACAGTGCATCCGGAAAGTATTCACAGCGCTTCACTTTTCAACATTTTGTTGTTACAGCCTTATTCCAAAATGGATTAAAATCCAAGTTTTCCCCTCAATTCTGCAAACAATACCCGATAATGACAATGTGAAAGAAGTTTGTTTGAAATCTTTGCAAATTTATTAAAAATAAAAAACGAAAAAAATCACATGTACATAAGTATTTACAGCCTTTGCCATGACACTCAAAATTCAGCTCAGGTGCATCCTGTTTCCACTGATCATCCTTGAGATGTTTCTACAACTTGATTGGAGTCCGACTGTGGTAAATTCAGTTGATTGGACATGATTTGGAAAGGCACACACGTCTATATAAGGCCCCACAGTTAACCGCGCATGTCAGAGCACAAACCAAGCCATAAAGTCCAAGGAATTGTCTGTATACCTCCAAGACAGGATTGTATCGAGGCACAGATCTGAGGAAGGGTACAGAAAATTTTTCGTAAATGGAAGAAGTTTGGAACCACCAGGACACTTGAGCTGGCCGCCCGGCCAAACTGAGCGATCGGGGGAGAAAGGCCTTAGTCAGGGAGGTGACCAAGAACCCGATGGTCTCTCTGACAGAGCTCCAGCGTTTCTCTGTGGAGAGAGGAGAACCTTCCAGAAGAACAAACATCTCTGCATCACTCCACCAATCAGGCCTGTATGCTAGAGTGGCCAGACGGAAGCCACTCCTCAGTAAAAGGCACATGACATGGGCACCTGAAGGACTCTCAGACCATGAGAAACAAAATTATCTGGTCTGATGAAAGAAAGATAGAACTCTTTGGTCTGAATGGAAAGCATCATGTCTGGAGGAAACCAGGCACCGCTCATCACCTGGCTAATACCATCCCTACAGTGAAGCATGGTGGTGGCAGCATCATGTTGTGGGGATGTTTTTCAGTGGCAGGAACTGGGAGACTAGTCAGGATCGAGGGAAAGATGAATGCAGCAATGTACAAAGACATATTTGATGAGAACCTGCTCCAGAGCGCTCTGGACCTCAGACTGGGACGAAGCTTCATCTTCCAACAGGACAATGACCCTAAGCACACAGCCAAGATAAAAAAGGAGTGGCTATGGGACAACTCTGTGAATGTCCTTGAGTAGCCCAGTCAGAGCCCAGACTTGAACCCGATTGAAAATCTTTGGAGAGATCTGAAAATGGCTGTGCACTGACGCTCCCCATTGAACCTAATAGAGCTTTAGAGGTCCTGCAAAGAAGAATGGGAGAAACTGCTCAATAATAGGTGTGCCAAGCTTGTAGCATCATACTCAAAAATACTTGAGGCTGTAATTGGTGCCAAAGGTGCTTCAACAAAGTATAGAGCAAAGGCTGTGAATACTTATGTACATGTGATTTTTTATTTTTTATTTTTTAAATAAATTTGCTAATATTTAAAACACTTATTTAATGTTGTCATTATGGGGTATTGTTTGTAGAATTGAGAATTTTTTTTTTAAACCCATTTTGGAATAAGGCTGTAACATAACAAAATGTGGAAAAAATGAAGCGCTGTGAATACTTTCCGGATGCACTGTAGTTGACCTTTTCAGATTGATTGAGTTACATTTCATTTGACTGCCATTGTAAGGCCACTGTTTATCACTTGGCTTATTATATAATGATGTCTCAAACATAATTTAGCTCATGAATGGGGGAGGAGAGAAAATGAGCAAGAGGGAGATTTGTAGAAAGACTGTAAAAAGAGAGATAGCTGAGATATTACCAAAGAGGAAAAGGTCAGAAGAATATAATTGGAAGAAGAAGGGTTGTTTCATTAGCCGATTTTCCACTGTCGGGACAGTGTGAGCCAGGGCTTTCAGTGGGCCGGGATAATCTTTTATGGAATATTGCCGTGTTTTAAATCAATTATCTGTACACAACATTATTAATCATGTGCCCAATTTCTTTAATTCATGTTCATTATTTTGGGGATGTAACAATGAAGGGAGGGATGTGTTTGTTTGGGTGTCGATTTCAAATATCAACAGTGTTGCTCAGAAATTGCTTACTGCACCTTTAATAAACCTGTTTATTATATTTTGTAAGCCACATCTGAATGGCTGTCAATAAAGAAAGATGCTTTTTGCCCCCCAGTATGTAGTAGTTGTAGGAGTTTTTCTTTTCCTCTGGAAAAGTTTTTTTTTTTTTCCACTTCAACTCTTTGGGAAAATAAATGATTGCATGTACTAAAATATCAATATCAGTATCAATTTGTAGTCACGCTGTCTCCTATTGGCAGTACATCGCTTTTGTTACTCAAGATGCTCTCAGTCTGGCGTAAAACAGTCTGTAGTCTGTGTTGAAGTACATGGTGCTTAAGCTGTGAAGATTCATCAGTGAGCATGATGGTGAGGAACAAATGCCCCTGTTTGCTATCCAGTGATCGATATGTCATGACCCGCACTAATGGAATGTCTTTATCTCATAAGAGCTAAAGCAATTGATACTAGCAATTGTTCACCAGTCTTTAGCTCTCTCTCTCTCTCTCTCTCTCTCTCTCTCTCATCTCTCTCTCTCACATACATATTTGCACACTCTTTTTTTCTCCCTGCCTTCTTGTGACTCTGCAATACTGCTCTGTTTAAGTTGGCACAGGAAGTTTTTGCTATCTGATCAGCCTCCAGCCTGCATTGATATCCATGCAAGTGCATGGAAGTCTGCCCAATGCGATTTCCTTCTGTTCAAAATCTCTCCTCTTGAAGGAAGAATGGAATGAAAATTTATATTTCAAATGTTAAGACCAGATATTGAGTATTTTTATTTGAATTTTTTATTTTATTATACTTCTTAAAAAATATATTTTTATATTTATTTATTTTATTATTTTTATTATTATTTGTTTCTAATAATTGGGAATTGGGAATACTACAACCGTGCATTTCAGTTGTCAATCGAAGAAAGGTGGACAGCCACAAAAGCCTGCATTGAAGGAGATTTGAAATAGGAACCAGTCCCATTTTCCCTGTCGGATTTTAGACTTTCGCCTGTTACAATTAATAGGGGTAAGATTGTATAGACAGACAGACAGACAGACAGACCACTTTCAATAATGCACTGTCATTGCTGCAGCAGAAATAATAAGACCTGCAGTGGGAACATTTGAGAAGCCAGGCTGTCTTGATAGACATAGCCATTATGTATGTAAGCAGAAGACAATATGGAGCTGATTGGCCACTTGCTCTCCTTCTTCATTTACTCGTTTATGTAATGATGCATAATGTGCTCTCATATGTTTGTGCGTTACTCTGTTACCAAGTAAATATCAAAGGCGTTTTAGGCTTGGCATGTTGTTTTTCCACTTTGTCTTATGTTTTTACAGGCAATTAGTCTCCAGCAAGCAGTGAGGTAGGTGAAAATGGCTGACTGTGGGAAGTTTGACGTCAGCCTCTGCATTACTAGTCAGGTTACAAGTCAGGTTGAATGGTTCTTGTTGTTTGGCAGACTGAATTAAACAGTGTTTTTATAGATGCAGCACTGGTTTCAGATCATTTAAAGGTAGGTTAGGCCATTTTCAGAGCGGATAGCAATAGCGAGTTAGCTTTGAAAGCATGAGATCCCACCCTCCTTTCAGAGTGTCTCCAAAGCCACGCATCCTTCAAAACACAAACAGCAGAGTCTCGAGCCGAGAGACGGTGTTAAACTACCTCATGTCTCAAAGCACATAATGTTACAATAATAATGAACATAAACAACTTAAAGAGCTCTGATCGGTACCACCTGTACAATCTGCAGATTCATTCATTTCATAAATTCAAGTCACGAACCGCTCCGAGTATTACGTCACAGGTTTCCATCTCTTCCAAATTACAGTAGTTATGGTGTGAACGCGGCATAGCTGGTTGTTTTGGTTCAGGAGGAACTGTAAAAGGCAGCTGCGGTTTCGTTTGCGCTGCTCGGTGACTGACGCCTGTCTAACTCTGCATAGCATGAAACGCGATGATGACGTGTGATGTCTGCCCAATCATACAATGATTGGATAAACATTTTATGGTCCTATGCCTTACACAGACTATATAAAGTATTTATACAGTGGTGGCCAAAATTATTAGAACACTTAGCATCTGGGAATCGTCTTATTGAGCCTGGATTTATTTTTCAAGAGGACAATGACCCGAAACATTCTTATAACTATTGCCGGAACTACCTGCGACGGAAGGAATCTGCTGGAACACTGAAAATGATGGACTGGCCCCCTCAAAGTCCGAACCTCAACCCCATGAAACACATTTTGGGCGAGTTGAAAAAAAATGGATAGTTCTATTGTACATTCAAAGGAAAGCCTTTGGCTTCTGTTGCAGAAGGAATGGGATGACATTAGTGTTGAAGTTCTCAGAGGAAATATATTGACACTATGCCAGAGAGATGTGTTGCTGTAATTGCTGCAAAATGTGGACATACCAAATATTAAAGTTAAAAGTGGATAAAAACAGTACAACTCACTTCATCTGATATTTGATGGTCAGAGCAACCATCTGCATGTTTCATGAACATTATTAAATGAAATCATGTTTTGGAGGCAAAAAAAGGTCAATATTTTCAGATCTGTCAGGTGTTGTAATAATTTTGGCCACCACTGTATACATGTAAATACAATACATTTAGACCACCTAACTTAGTGATTGTTTTGTTTTGTTTTTTTGTTTTGTACTATTCTATAGCCACATGGTGATAGCATTGTGGTTTACCGTGTTTCGATCCCTGCAGTGAAAAGTAATAAGATGTTTAATTAGATGCATTGAGATTCTGAGCTATGGGCCGTTTGTGTGGGTAGATATCGATGTCTGTCCTTGTGGGGTGAATCTGCCTGAATCAGTGCACAGGAGTTTTAGAAGAGACGTACCCCTTGTCTGAGTTCAGGGAGTCTACGAACACCTGTGGTCAATATAATGGAGTGAAATGTCACTTGGTTATTTCTTTACTTCTAAAGTAAATCTTTATCTTTTATTTCTAGCCTTTGAGATTTGAAATTCCAAGATATACTCAGATCTCAGATCTCCTTGTTCCTTTTTGAATGCAAATGTTTTTACAGAGAATGAGAATTGACAGGGTATAGCATAAAGAAGCATACCCACAGATTTATGAACACAAGCAAATGCAATGTGACCCATATTGTCTGTGGGGAGAATAGATTTCTGTTGTTGTGGTTGTTAAAGTGCCTGCTAACTGACCTTCAAACATTCAAAGCAGGTTTTTGTGGGGACTTTTTGAAACAATCCACATGTACCACTCTCAGCTCAATTTTGAGAGTTGAAAAGATGTCTCATTTATTTATTTAGTTTTTTTTTTAAGTACACTTACAGTACACTATCTTTGGAAGTTTGGGGTAAGAATACTTTTACTCTGCAAGGGTGCATTAAATTAATCAAAAGTGACAGTGAAGACTTTTACATTGTTACAAATAATGTCTATTTTAAACAAATGCTAAATTTAAATTTTCTATTGATTCAAAATACATTTTACACAAAAAAATAATAAGCAGCACAACTGTTTTCAGCATTGAAAATAATAATTGTTTTGAGCACCAAATCAGCATATCAGAATGATTTCTGAAGGATCATGTGACACTGAAGACTGGAGTAATGATGCTGAAAATTCAAAGGAATAAATACAATTTTAAAATATTACATTACATTTACACCAGACCCCAGCAATTTGACCTGTAGTGTATTTTTTTTGTTTGTCACCAATACTTTCTCAGAGTCTTAGAAACAATTCACATTGGAATCAGGTTTCCTGTGGCGTTCAATTTAGTTTTTAAATAGTTTTACCCTATCATTTAACAACAAACTTTTTGCAATGCCCACTTCACATTTTGTCGGTATAGATCGGACTGAAATGATTTGAGACATTTTTAAATAAGTTGGCATGTCCTTTACACAACCAGAAACAACCATTATCATTAGTTCTTCTGGTGTTTGGGAATAATAGTATTGTAAACACTTTATTTTAGGGTTCAATTCTCACTATTAACTAGCTGCTTATTAGCATGCACATTACTAGGATATTGGCTGTTTATTAGTACCTAGTATTCTGCATGACCTTATTCTTCATGCCTTAATCTACTTCCCTTAATCCTACCCAATACCTATACTTAAATGCTACAAAAACTACCTTACTAACTATTAATAAGCAGTAAATTATGAGTTTGAGGCAAAAGTCGTAGTTAATAGTGAATGTGTTCCCCATACTAAAGTGTTACCATAGTATTAATCCTATTTCCTCCTTTACTCATTGTGAAAAGGTGGATCAATTTCTGATGGTCCAATTGATGTTTTAAGTCGACAGTCATATATTGCATTTATCGGTCTAATGCTAGACAGTTGCAGAAGTTCAGAACAGGTCTCTTTTTGGATGGAAAGTTTTACGTTCTGATAGTTACAGTATGTTTTCCTACTATGTCAAACTCTCATCTCGAAAGATCAAAAGAAAATTTGGCGTTGTTGTCGAGACCAGCTCATTCGAGTCTGAGTCAAGACCGAGTTCAAAGTATGTTGAGTCCGAGTCAAGACAGAGACCAGAGAAAATCCACAAACAACATTAGAACTCAGTTTGATTTAACTTTTTAGTCATGGAGGGCGTGCACAAGAGTGACTGCCGAAAAATTGCTGCCTTTTTAATGCAAAAGTGTGAATGTGCCGGAGGGAGAGAGGGCGGGCGGCCTTCTGTCAGACATTTTTTGGGGGAGATGCTAAGTGTTGAGACTGTCATCAGTCATTGTATCTGTATTCATTTTATTATTTAATTAAATGAGATTTGGTTTTCTCTGTGACACTTTTGTCCTACTTTGTAAACCGTAAATATATTAAAAGTTGAAACAATGTAGCAATGTGACTTTCTGGAAAGCGGGATCACTACAGGTGGATGGCAGGTGGACACAACGTAAAATAGAAGCGAGAGTGGGCGGGGCACGGGTGTGGGAGAGAACCTGGCACAAGTCATGCACAAGAAAATCACCAGTCATTGGACGTCTCAATCAAACATCAATTTAAAGAAATATTAACATACAGTAATAATCATGAAATGCTTTGAATGGGGCTCGAGTGAACTCGGGAATAAGTCCAATTCCTAATATGTTCTTGTACAAGTCAATACCAAGTCACAATGCACACAAGTCCATGACAAGACCAAGACCATTAAAATACCATTAAAAGACCATTAAACCGAGTCTTGAGTACTACAACACTGAAATTTGGTTTCTCGTTTTATGACACCTTTAAAATCAAAGATGATGTCCGTCAGTTGCTTTCTTGGCATGAACTATGTGCTGCTGCAACATAAAGAAATTGTAATTCACATGTTGCTTCAAAATCTTCTCCGGTGTGCAAACTGTTAAACCTGTTTTGGATTTTGAGGATATCTTTGAGACCTTTTCAAATAATTGCTTCCTTTTCCTGCAGCTAGTTACGGACTATATATCTTCTTATTCTGCCAGTAATGGATACTTCAGTTGTCTGCTCACTCAGGTGAAAGAAATCGGATTTAATTGCAAAGAGATGTAAGTCGAAAAAGTGCCCAGTGGTGTGGTTTTACAGCCCAGCACACTCAACTTTTACAAACACTGCCCACAAATCCAGCAACATCCTTTAATTTAATCACATCTAACACCATTGCCCCTATGCTATTAGCACAGGATTTATGTTCCGAAACTGAATAAAGTGACTTGGTTTTTTTCTCTCTGCTCTTTCTTGCCTAATGGCATGATGATGATATGAGACTGTTTGAATGGAAATGTTTTTATTGTGCGACGGATCCTGTCGTGAAATCTCATTAAAATGTGATTTCGTGTGGCCTCCCTGAAGGAAACGGCGAGGAGAGGTGGTGACGAACTGCGAGTTGGAAGTAATTGATCAGCTCGACGTGATGCTGGGCTTCCTCTGAGGGCCCTGAAGGAAAAGGGGGACCCACGTTGAGTCAGATGGATCGAGGCAAACTGAAGAACTTTTTCCTCCTTCCATCATCCTTTGCAAGAACTCATCCAGAACACTAGCACTTAAAAGTATTTGTCTGAAGGAAAAAGCTTCTTTATGAAAAGGTCACATTCTCTCCTGCTGTTTTTTTTGGCATGACACAAAAACAACGTTGCATGTTAAGTAACCTCCTACGATTTTCTTCATGCCAAGAATCATGCATTATGGCAAAATGAGAGAGTTTATTGGAACTGTTTATTGGAACTGTTTGCTGGAACACCTCTTTTTGCATTCAAAGAGAAGGAAAAGAGGAAAAGGGGAAGGATGAGAAAAAAGAAGAGTTAGTTTAATTAAAGTTTGATGCATTCTGTCTAATGTTTCAACAACACTGGCCCACAGAGCCCCGGCAATCCCTCATGTCAAGCTGAGTTAGCTTGTGAAATGAAATGCAGTTGTTGTTGTTAATTGTCAGATCATGATTATGCGTGGCCACCAGCAAAGTTTCTGCTAGTATCAAGTCTCAGCTGGCATTGCAGCCAAAGGTTTGCTTTTCAGCACTGGCTCTTTTAGACACTAATGAGATCAGATGGGTCAGATTTTTTTTTCTCTCAAATTTTGTTTTTAGCTTAAGTATTTTTACTGCCGGTGCTAATAAATGGGATAAATTAAATACTGCTGCCTCATCTCCTTTAAAGCACTTGTGTAACAAATCCACTGTATTCATCAGTTACTGTCAGATTTCAGGTTACCTTCTGTGAGCAGTAAGTGCAGATCTGAAATACTAGCTTGAATGGACAAGCAGAAAAAAATCCAAAAGATAAGAAGTCATTTCTTTACAGTGGAGCGTAGTACTGGTTTGAACCGGAAAATTTGATCTGGTTCACTTTAGACATTCTACTAACTATAAGTAGAACTGCCTGCTACTACGGAGCCCCTAAAGGGACATATGGTGTGATGGGGAAAAAAATAGAGAATGGAGCAAAAAAAAAATTTCAATGCTTTTGCCTTTTCCTGAGAAACTTTGCATTCGCTCCAAAACCTTTGCATTCCCTTCCCTCGTAAAAACATTGGTGTTCCCCTAACAAACTTTGCATTCGCTCGCAAAGAACTCAAAGTGTTTGCAAGTGAAAGCAAAGTTTCTCATGGGAACGCAAACAGTTTCTTGGGGGAGTGCAAACATTTTGCAAACGAATGCAAAGTTTCCCGGGGGAAACTTTCGTTCATGTTTGGAACACCGATGAAGATTGTTTGGATGAAATCTGAGTGATTTTCTGTTCCTCCATTGACCGCTACGCATATGAATTGAGTTTAGGTTAATTGGTTTAGTCCAAATTTTCTGAACAGACTCATTCACGTTATATGAAGAACAGATTGAATTTAGGCTTTTATTTGCATATAAACATTGATCAGGAAACATAAACAAAAGCTCAACTGAACCTGCTGGATGCGTGAGAAAAAAACGCTTGCAGAATCTCAAATGTGCTGCGTAACATGAGAATGAACCTCATCGGTTCTTGCTGAAGCTCAAACGTGCTGCGTAACACGAGAATGAACCTCATTGGTTCTTGCTGAAGCTCAAACGTGCTGCATAACACGAGAATGAACCTCATCGGTTCTTGCTGAAGCTCAAACGTGCTGCGTAACACGAGAATGAACCTCATTGGTTCTCGCTGAAGCTCAAACGTGCTGCGTAACACGAGAATGAACCTCATTGGTTCTTGTGGAAGCTCAAACGTGCTGTGTAAAACGAGAATGAACCTCATTGGTTCTTGCTGAAGCTCAAACGTGCTGCGTAACACAAGAATGAACCTCATTGGTTCTCGCTGAAGCTCAAACGTGCTGCGTAACGAGAATGAACCTCATTGGTTCTTGTGGAAGCTCAAACGTGCTGCGTAACACAAGAATGAACCTCATTGGTTCTTGCTGAAGCTCAAACGTGCTGCGTAATACGAGAATGAACCTCAATGGTTCTTGAGGAAGCTCAAACGTGCTGCGTAACACAAGAATTAACCTCATTGGTTCTTGCTGAAGCTCAAACGTGCTGTGTAACACAAGAATGAACCTCATTGGTTCTTGCTGAAGCTCAAACGTGCTGTGTAACACAAGAATGAACCTCATTGGTTCTCGCTGAAGCTCAAACGTGCTGCATAATACGAGAATGAACCTCATTGGTTCTTGAGGAAGCTCAAACGTGCTGCGTAACACAAGAATGAACCTCATTGGTTCTTGAACGTCAAGCGAACATGCTTGAGGTTCCGTTCACCACAACTGATGTGCGAGTTGATGAATGTTTATCTGTGAATAAAAGACTAAATTCAATCTGTTCATCATATAAAGTGATCGTGGCTCATCAGAACATTTGGACTAAACTGATCAATTCATATAGATTAGTTTTAGGATCTCTTCATGAACTTTTTGAAGCATCAAAGAGATTTCTGTCAATTTTGCTTTCATCAAAAATATCTTCACTTGTGTTCCAAAGATGAATGAAAGTCTTATGGGTTTGGAAAGATATGACGGTGAATAAATGATGACAGAATTTGCACTTTTGGGTCAACTAACCCTCTAATCCTTAAACACTGTTTCTATCAAATGAGCGCTTGGGAATAATATTGTCTGAAAAGATTATTTTATTATTACGTAATTATTTACGTTGATTAGTCCTAGAAAACCTACTATGCATTTCTTTGAAACATATTGGTAGACATTCGTTTTGTGTGGATATATTCATACGTTCATTCATTTTACCATGATTGGTGTGTAGTTGACATGACCCTAAATCTGCTTTATTATTCATGGCTTTCGTAAGACCGGCTAGTCTTTTTTTCCCTTCCTCATTCAGACAACCCACTGACTAGTTTAGCACATCCCTCTCGACACTAACAACACGTCTGTCTTGTTCTATCTGCACATAATAAACAAGAAGCCATGTTCGGTAAAAATACATCCTTGCTTTTCAAATGTCAGTGCCTTTTTTCCACAGAAATGTCACGGTGTATGATGCCGGTTTTGTGTTGTTTAGTGCTCTCTCGCTCTGATGGCCCATTTCTCTGAGAAAGCTAGCTGCCTTTGCCTCCAACATGCTATAATGTTTTTGATGATTTGTTGTGTTGCTCTGCAAACAAAATATAATGGTTGTATGTGCTGTACAATGAACCAACATTTTTTTATTTGTTAACTCTTTCTGTTGTCATCCTTGTCTTTTTTTTCCTCCCTCAGCGAGTTGAATTCCAAACTGCAAGACACTCTGGAGCAAATCGAGGTATGTGACTTTTAGAAATAAAATAGATTTTTCATTTTTTGCCCTTGGGCTAAAGAACAAACTGAGAATCCAGAATGGGGACCTTCTTCTTCACTGAATCAGACATTCAATCTCAAATCACCCTATTCCCTTCAGAAACACTCACGCACACTTGACAGATTTAACAACAGCAGTTGCCCTGATGTAGTGCCTCAACATTATATGAATTAAACAGATCGGAAGGAACACTTGACCATGCGTTTGTACGTCTAACAGTGGCGCCCAGGGTGTCAGTCTGCCAGCATTTAGTCTCTCAGGCCCCAAGGCAGATGGACCGTGTTTTATTAAATAAATTGCTGGCTTTCAGGACTTGGAAGCTGCGTTGAAGCCCATACCACCACACACATGCACGCACACAATTTCCCCAGCAGTGCTGTTTGTGGCATCTTCTGTGTTATGCAGAGATTTCGGTGTGTCTCATGTAATTGGCACCCAGCCTCGCATACAACTCCTTTACTCATTGACTTGCTCTCTTTTTTCCCTCTTCTTTCATGTTTTTTTCTTAATATCTGTATTTCACTCTTTCTTTCCCCTTCCTCCTCGTCTTTTTATCTCGTTATGCTGTCTCATCATGCGCATTAGCGAATAGCACGGCGCCTGTGCCAACGCAGAGCACTGCCACCAAAATTACAATGATGCATGCCACTTTTCTATTTCTGTAGCAGCGCAAGTTCCCAGCTCATTAAGAACCTGAATGCTTATCTTTTGAGCTCAAAATGAAGTTGTGCGTTCAGTATCATCAGTGATTTAAACCACTGATTATTACAGCCCTCATTCATTTGTGGTAATTGTACGTTTTAGCAATGAGGATGAGGATTTCAAGTTCTTTTGCCTATTTCATATACACTCTAATTAAGCCATAAGCTGATCTTGCTGATTTCATGCTCATCCATGCAGGAACAGCTAGATGTGGCGCTTTCCAAAACCTGCAAGCACTTTGAGGTTTCTCACTACACCAAAGTTCAACTGGCATATAAGCTTCTGGGCAAGACACAGGTGAGTCACCGCCACTATGGCCGTCACGACCTTGACATTTTGGCAGGTGCTGAGTTGTCATTCAAACAGCTGTGATTTAGCCATTTATTTATTTATTTATTTGTTCATGTCACTTGCACATAGTGTAAGCTTAATACACATACACCTTATGAAGAAGTCATTTAATCACATTGAACATGGAGTCATACAACAAAATATATTATTTTCTTTTTGAACAAATATTAGAAAGTGTTCAACAACATCATAATAATAAACAGTAACAATTTTAACATATTTACCAATGTTTAAAATATTTACATTTTAGTCCACTTTCTATTCACACCAATACATTTGAAGTTTTTGATCTGGTTTGGTTTGATTTGATTTGTTTTGATTGGTTTTGCTTTGCTTTTTGTTTTGTTTTATGCAGTATTTTAATTAATTTTATGCAATAGTTGAATTAAAAATATTGCATAAAATAATTTTTTTTTATGCAATATATATATTTTTTATTTCTAAGTAATATTTTACTTTTATTTCAGAATTACAAAATAGTAATATTTCTGTCCTAAATTCTTGACTTCCACTCGTCGTTTTACAGTGATCCCTCATGGACTAGACATAAATATTAAAATAAAATGACAGTAAAAAGCTTTGCGTTTAATGTGACATTTAACAGATTGTTTATACTTTTTTGAGAGTGGCATGAACAACAGTATATTGTGCACATGCACCCCAAAGAGACGTTTGTACTTTGTTCATTTATTTAAAGTGCTTTTAGTGCCATTTCCATATTCATGTAAAAATGTTAAATAGCAAGTGTACAGTTATCACAAATATTTGCATTTAAATCAAATATTAGGCATAGTCATCGCCATTTTATCCAGTGTTTGCCAGTGTCGTCTTTTTATCCATGGCTCGGTCTCCCCTTCCATGCCACTTGTCTCCTTTTTCCTCTCAAAATGGAAAGATGATTCATACCTGGCACAGGATTTGCCAGAGGGAAAGTGCACTTTGTTGTATTCCTCATTTCTTTTCCAGATAAAAGCAAAGCTGTGATTTAAAAGCAGAATCCAGGAAAAAATCTCATTGTTGGTTTTATTATAAGTTGACTCCTATCTCTGCCAGGGTGCCTTCCACGTCCCCTTATAAAACAACGTGCAGATAGAAATCTCCTGCTATTGTTGAGCTGCCATTGATTCACAGGATTAAAGATCCACTTAAAAAAAAAAAAAGATTTAGACACGCATGGTTGCACTTGTTTGTGTCTGGATAAAGGGGAAAATAAGAGCAGGACGAACAGTCAGAAAATAAATAAAACAGTGTTGTTTAGATGGAGATCTGCAAGCATCAGCTCTTTCTTCCTGTCAAGATTATTGTTCTGTCTAAAACCTGAAATTTAAGCTCTGTATTTGTACAATTGTTGATCGTTTTTACTGATGGTATGTGTGTCATTAGGTTTATACCAATAGGACTAGTTTTCTCTGAGGAGAATGTACTTTGTGATTTAATTCCCATCTGCATTGAACAAGATTTGTGTGTTTCTTACACAACCTCAGAAAAAAATGTATGAAGCAAATGACCTACTGTTTTTCAGGGGCCCTCAGAGAAATCTTGTCTGGATATAAATATCTGGCAATGCTCTATTTTTTTTCCCCCCACAATGTTTCTCCTAATTTATTTTGACCTTGAAAAGTGCAACTAAAGCAAAATTGTTGTGCTTCCTGGACTGGTGCACCTTTATTATGGATTTAGACCTTTTTGCCAACTTTCTGGGTAAAATAACAATTGGTGGTTCAAATACTGCTGGCATCCCATCCGTCATTAAAAGAATATGATATCATTAAGGTGAGTCCGATAATGATAATTTAATAATAATAATAATAAATGTTTCTTGAGCAGCAAATCAGCAGTATGTGTTTTTATATACAGGGTGCGATTTGTTTGAGTCAATATGTTTGGAATTTTTTTATTTATTTATTTATATATATATATATATATATCTCACCTAAAGGATCAACCAATCACATGGCAGTTGCTTCAATGCATTTAGGGGTGTGGTGCTGGTCAAGACAATCTCCTGAACTCCAAACTGAACTGGCATGGTTGTTGGTGCCAGACAGGCCGGTCTGAGTATTTCACAATCTGCTCAGTTACTGGGATTTTCACGCACAACCATTTCTAGAGTTTACAAAGAATGGTGTGAAAAGGGAAAAACATCCAGTATGCGGCAGTCCTGTGGGCGAAAATGCCTTGTTGATGCTAGAGGTAAGAGGAGAATGGGCCGACTGATTCAAGCTGATAGAAGAGCAACTTTGACTGAAATAACCACTCGTTACAACCGAGGTATGCAGCAAAGCATTTGTGAAGCCACAACACGCACAACCTTGAGGCGGATGGGCTACAACAGCAGAAGACCCCACCGGGTACCACTCATCTCCACTACAAATAGGAAAAAGAGGCTACAATTTGCACGAGCTCACCAAAATTGGACAGTTGAAGACTGGAAAAATGTTGCCTGGTCTGATGAGTCTCGATTTCTGTTGAGACATTCAGATGGTAGAGTCAGAATTTGGCGTAAACAGAATGAGAACATGGATCCATCATGCCTTGTTACCACTGTGCAGGCTGGTGGTGGTGGTGTAATGGTGTGGGGGATGTTTTCTTGACACACTTTAGGCCCCTTAGTGCCAATTGGGCATCGTTTAAATGCCACGGCCTGCCTGAGCATTGTTTCTGACCATGTCCATCCTTTTATGACCACCATGTACCCATCCTCTGATGGCTACTTCCAGCAGGATAATGCACCATGTCACAAAGCTCGAATCATTTCAAATTGGTTTCTTGAACATGACAATGAGTTCACTGTACTAAAATGGCCCCCACAGTCACCAGATCTCAACCCAATAGAGCATCTTTGGGATGTGGTGGAACGGGAGCTTCGTGCCCTGGATGTGCATCCCACAAATCTCCATCAACTGCAAGATGCTATCCTATCAATATGGGCCAACATTTCTAAAGAATGCTTTCAGCACCTTGTTGAATCAATGCCACGTAGAATTAAGGCAGTTCTGAAGGCGAAAGGGGGTCAAACACAGTATTAGTATGCTGTTCCTAATAATCGTTTAGGTGAGTGTGTATGTATATATATATATACACATATATATATATATATATATATATATATATATATATATACACATATATATATATATATATATATATATATATATATATATATATATATATATATATATATATATATATATATATATATATATATATATATATATATATATATATATATATATATATATATATATATATATATATATATATATAATATGTAATATAAATATACAGTTGCAAGAAAAAGTATGTGAACCACTTGCAGAATCTGTGAAAATGTGAATAATTTTAACTAAATAAAAGAGATCATACAAAATGCATGTTATGTTTTATTTAGTGCTGTCCTAAACAACATATTTTACATAAAAAATGTTTACATATAGTCCACAAGACAAAAAAATTGCTGAATTTATTCAAATGACCCGTTCAAAAGTTTATGAACCATTGATTCTTAATACTGTGTGTCATTCCCTGGATGATCCACAGGCTTAACATTATGACCACTGACATGTGAAGTGAATAACACTGATTATCTCTTCATCACGGCACCTGTTAGTGGGTGGGATATATTAGGCAGCAAGTGAACATTTTGTCCTCAAAGTTGATGTGTTAGAAGCAGGAAAAATAGGCAAGCGTAAGGATTTGAGCGAGTTTGACAAGGGCCAAATTGTGATGGCTAGACGACTGGGTCCTATATACATACATACACGCTGTTTAAAATGTATATTTTATAATAATGTTGTCAAGACATTATATAATATAGTTTTTTATATTAAACTCTTGTTTACAATCAGTTTGTCGTTTTCAATAGGAAAATTAATCCTATCCAAATATGTTTTCTTTGTGTGTCTGCAAGCATCTCTTTGTGTGTCCTATAAGTATGCAAGTATATGCGTCCTGAGACGTCCCCTGTCTCATCTGAAACAGCCTTCCTTGTGTCACTTTGATCACCATAGCCTCTCGGGTAGATGGCAGCTGCGCTGTTTATTCATTCCTACATTTACTCGCTCGCACGCTCGCACGCACACACACGCCTCTAAGAACTTAATTTATTTTCAGCCTGCAGTCCGGACTGTGGCCGTTTCATCAGAGGTTACCGTTTAAGCCGATCAACCTGTAATTACTGAACGACTGACTCCAAGATGTGTGATTCATTCGTATCCCTTGAAATGGAGTCTGATTTCAAGAGTCGCCCCTCTGGAGGCCCCCTGAGAGGGTCATACTCTGGTTGAACAGATTATTAGGAGATTGAGGGCACTTAAATGGGATACATGATGAAATCCATGCAGAGAGTATTTGTGAGAAACGAGCTTAACTGCTACAACTATTAATTGGTCAAATCAATAAAAAATCATGAAAATAATCAACAACTAAGTATAGTATAGAGTTTCATGTGAGCTGCTGACAGATTCATTTGCTTTGACAGATTGCTTGTCTGGTTTAGGGCCCTATCATACACCTGGCTGTTTTTTGCTAGTTTCAACCCAACACAGTTATCATTTTCACATCCAGCACCCACGTTTAAATAGGAAATGCACTCGCGCCTGTCTGTTCTCCCATTGGCGTGCTGGTCTAAAAATGAGGTGTGTTCAGGTGCATTGTTGGCGTGTTACTATTTTGAGGCAACTGAAAACGACTGCGCCATTGACCAACAAAAACCTGTTATAAAGTCAATAGTGCAGTATTTTTGTTATTTAAAAGGTCGTGTTAGTAATACCCGCCTATAGGCGGGTGCACAACGTGCGTACACTCTGCTTATTTCACACACACAGGGACGTGCAGCAGCATGCAAACATTTTTAAATATTAAAAATAAAAGCATTCCTCTCTGGAGAAGCGTTCAGTCTTCCTGCTCATAAATTCCACCATGTAAATGGTGCAAGTGCAACTTGCTTTTAAAGGGAATGGGAGATGAGACTCTGATTGGTTTATTGCACGTTATGCCCAAAACACACCCATGACTCATTAAGAGAATAGGGACAACCCTTTTGGACCATGCGCCTGGCGCACCAACCGTTTTTTTTTTTCAGTCATTAAACTAGCAAAAGTGGATTCGGACACGCCCTAAGTGCACCTCCGCCATGTGCTTCAGACCATGCCCTCAGATCGTTAATGTGTTTGACCGGTTTCTTCAGTGCAAAACTTTACATTAGCTGCATGTTTTGTCTTATTAATTCAAAGCCATTTTAGTATTTCTATTTTGCAAAACAGCTTGTCCTTACTACAAGTTGCAATTAAACTTTAAATACAATAAAGTGCCATGAAGCTTGTACACGCCAAACAAATGAAAGCAAGCGCAATCATTTTGACTAAAATATTAATTTTAATAAAATATTCATTGTTGGGCTTTAAATGTAGGACATTTTTGGACTATAAATCCTTTTTAGTACTTTTTTAAATAATAAAATCCTAAAGGCAAAATAAATGACTCTGGCATGTGATCAGTTAAGGACAAAAAATAATGACCTGAACTACTCCTTCACCTCCTAAAATTTTCTAATAAAAGAATACAGTGGTGGTCAGAATTATTGGCACCCCTGGTAAATATGATCAATATGGCTGTAAAAATTAAATCTGCATTGTTTATCCTTTTGATCTTTTATTAAAAAAAATCACAAAAATCTAACCTTTCTTTGAAGTAAAAGAATTGAAAGTGGGGGGTAAATCACATTATGAAATAAATGCTTTTCTCCAAAACACGTTGGCCACAATTATTGGCACCCTTTTATGAAATACTTTTTGCAACCTCCTTTTGCCAAGATAACAGCTTAGTCTTGTCTCAGTCTTGTCCTAATGCCTGATGAGTTTGGAGAACACCTGACAAGAGATTGGAGAGCATTCCTTCATACAGAATCTCTCCAGATCCTTCAGATTCCCAGATCCATGTTGGAGCTTCTTCTCTTCAGTTCAGCCCACTCATTTTCTATAGGGTTCAGTTCAGGGGACTGGGATGGTCATGGCAGCAGCTTCATTTTGTGCTGTCACACATTTGTGTGTTGATTTTGATGTTTGTTTTGGATCGTTGTCCTGGTGGAAGATCCAACCAAGGCCCATTATAAGATTTCAAGCAGAGGCCGTCAAGTTTTGATTTTGTTTATCTGTTGGTGTTTGCTAGAATCCATGATACCATGTATCTGAACAAGATGTTCAGGACCTCCAGCAAAAAAATAGGCCCACAACAGACTCAACTGACTCAACTGACCCCAAGACTCAACTAATCTCTGTGATTTCTCCATCTGTGATCCTTGGAGAGTCTTTGGCCACTCAAACTCTCCTCCTCACCGTGCACAGACAATATAGACACACGTCCTCTTCCAGGCAGATTCGTAACATCTTTAGTTGATTGGAACTTCTTAATTATTGCCCTGATGGTGGAAATGGGAATTTTCAATGCTTTAGCTATTTTCCTACAGCCACTTTCTATTTTGTGAAGCTCAACAATCTTTTGCTGCTCATCAGAACTATATTCTTTGGCTTTACTCATTGTGATGAATGATTACGGGAAAATTGGCCTTTGTGTTTTCTCATATTTATACTCCTGTGGAACAAGACATCATAGCTGGACAGTTTCATGTTCCTAGTCACCCTGGTGTGCTAAAAATTGTAAATATAAAATTTAAATTTTAATAATAAAAATTAAAAATTAAAAAATAAAAATTTACCCCCCACTTTCAATTATTTTACTTAAATGAAAGGTTAGATTTTCGTGATATTTTTTTTAGTTAAAGATCAAAAACATATTTACCATATTTGATCATATTTACCAGGGGTGCCAATAATTCTGACCACCACTGTATATTACTATTGCAATAATAATATTGTACTGTAAAATAAAAGAATGATTGTTTAATAATAATAATAATAATTTAATAATTATTATTATTATTAATAATAATAATATTTTTAGCAGCATTTACTGCAAAACTAGCTGCTCCGACTGGATAATGAGCAGATTGCGTATAAAATGCTTCACTCTAGGGCTGCACAATTATGACAAAAATCATAATTGTCGGTTATTCCCTTAAAATTATAATTGCGACTATTAATTGCGATTATCACTATTTACATTGAATAATGTTTTATACCAGAGATGTTCACAAGTCTTTCATCTGGAGTCCTTCTTTAAATAAAAAAAAAAACTGCCGGATATTTCATCATTGATCTGGCCTAGATGTTCCAGCATGCTTTCAGCTGGATCTTTGGTGACTGTCTAGCTTCAAAGTTTTAAAACGAATCAAACGCAAACCTTATTTCCGTATGTACGTCATCTGTTAAAGCGGTTGTTTGTCCTTCTTAAGAGGAGCTGTTCTTTCTGGCATTTTACCATGAACTCAGCAATTAGCCTAATGACTGCACGTCTAATTCTCCATCTTTTCATCTTTTCTGTTTTTGTTTTTCTTGTTTTTAAATCTATGTAATGGATGTAATTGCTCGTTTTTTTCTCAGCACAATTAATATTTCGGTCACGTTTGTCTTTTAGATTTTCTCAGGTTTATTTAAAAAAATATATTTTTCCTCACAGAACAAATGCAGAAGAAGTTGATGACCCCCATCAACTACGTTTGAATATATTATTTAAATATTTCCACCTGTCTGCATTTGAACGCACTGACCTGCAGGAGAATGCAAATGTCCTGATATTCATTTTGATTGAATGCAGCTGAAGCTGAAGGAGGGATACGCTCATGGCTGAAGGAAGAAGGAAAGCAGTGAAAGCGGCAGGGGAGAAGTGTAATTTAGTTGTAGCAAAGCTGTTTCTTTCTCCCATTGGGACCATATTGAGCTTCAGAATGTAGTTGGGTAATGATTCATCTCCTGTGAGGTGTGAGCCGGACCCAGTGCTACCCAGTTTTACCTTCAAACAGATCTGCTTTGGCAGGGAAAATACATTCTTATCATTTTCTTCTAGTTTTCCAGTAAAAATATCTGAACATCCGTAGACCAAAGTACATTTACAAGATTTTTTTTTTCAAAATGTCTTTTTATTGTTTTTGCATAACCCATCTAAGTATAAATCTAACAATATTTTACACACACACAAATATACATATGATTTTTAAAATGTTTTTGAAAGAAGTCTCGTATATTCAGTAAGGCTGCATTTAGTTCATCGGAAATATAGGAAAAATTGTGAAATACAACTTTGAACTGTGATGCAAAGCTGAATTTCCAGCATCATTACTCCAGTCTTCAGTGTCACATGATCCTTCAGAAATCATTCTAATATGCTGATTTGCTGCTTAAGAAACACTTATTATTAATATCAATGTTGACAGTGGTTGTGCTGCTTAATATTTTTGTGGAAACTGAGATACAATTTTTTTCTGGATTCTTTATAACAGAATTTATTTGAAATAGTAAAGACAATTATTATGTTGCAAAAGAAGATTTCAGTCACTTTTGATCAATTTTAATGATGCATGTATGAATATATATTTGAAAAATGGATGTGCAAAGCAATTAATTATCTTGCATAATTTTACATCTCAAGTAAATTGATGTTGTTTTAAGAATGTTTACTAAATACAGTAAGACAAAATCACTGATTAAGAAAGAAATCAGACTAATAGTTTATTTATTAATTTTTTTACAGTATTTTTAAATTGTGCTTTTAATTAAAAAAGGTGCATTGGCATTTTTCAATGTTGTTTGTAGTTATTTTTTTATTATTATTATTTTTTAATTTAGCTGACACAGATTGTGCCTTTCTTTCCGAGTCAAGTGTACCTGGAGCTTTGATTGTTCATGAATGCTGTCAGATGATACAAAAGCTGTTTTTTAATATTATTGATGCACTTGAGTGTGTCCCCACTGCTTGGATTCTGTGAAAGCATCTAATGGTCGTGAGAAGAAAAGCAGCAAACTCTAAAGCAGTTCTTTGACGTTAAAGATAGCTTACAAAGTCAATACAGCAGGTTTTAAATATACAGAGATGCAAAAAACACTGATAGGTTAAAATGTTGGTTTTTATTTATTGATGCCTTTTTTGAATATGCTACATAAAAATGATCTGTCCAACTCCTCCAGCTACCCAGCATTACATTCTCATTCCTATTTTTCTTTTCTCCCCAGACGGCTATGGATCAGCTGCACATGCACTTCACCCAGGCCATCCACAACACTGTCTTCCAGGTGGTGCTGGGATACGTAGAGCTGTGCGCCGGCAATGCCGATACCAAGTTCCAGAAGATGCAGTACAAGGACCTTTGCACGGTAAGCCCATTCCCCATCCATCCGTCCAATGCCTCCTGTTGACAGGTGTCCAGGAAAATTACTAAATAAACACACTTCCAAAAGTCACTGTGAGCCATATTTGTCGTTCGAGCATGATATCATTCGTCGTTTTTGTTCTCTTTGTTCTCATTGTGCTCATTGTGACAGGTGTAAAATGGGTTAGATTCTTGCCTTTGGAAATGACGTGTATTTGTCTAGCTGTAGCAAGAGGGAAAGATATTGCGCAGCGAACGGGGCAGGCGATCTTATTCATGAGCAAGTCATGAAGCAATTAATTTGAGTTAACAGGAGAAATTGTAATCTCTGCTAAAGTAGCGACTCTCCACAAAATGCAGTCTCAGCCTGGATACTAAAACTCTCATTTGCATTTGTATAGAAGCACTGAACCCTTGGATCACAAACAAAATTGCAGTCATCCTTTCTGGTTCATTTTATTACTATATGATATTGCAAGTGGGAGATTATATCATTTATAAATAATATTAAGCTCCTCCAGTAGATGGAGTACGGTACTGATAATAATTATTTCATACATTATTTCTTTGTGACTCCTAATAACTTTTCTTACATTAACTCTTTCCCCACCAGCGTTTTTAAAAAAAGTTGCCAGTCACCGCCAGGGTTTTTGATCATTTTCACAGAAATGTAATGGCCCATAGAACATTTTGTTGTATGAATATCTGAGCATGCAATATATCAAAAGAGCAGACCCTCTGCTTTTAAACAAAAAAACCCCTGTTTTATTCTAGCTTCATGCACTCCTTTTTTATCAACACTTAAATAGTTAAAAAAGTTTCTTTAAAAAAAAGCAACATTTTGAACAAAAAGCTGAGAAATTCATGTGTTTGTCAAAGACTACATCCAGATTGGATTGATCAAACACAGATGGAGTAGATCGAGTCCATCAACACAGTTTGCACAGTCCTACAGTTCGTCCTGGGTCGACAATTTCATTCAGTAACATTAGGCAGTTTTGATTTATATAATGTTTAATGTTGATGATCATGTTATTTTACATATATATCTGCTTGCATACAATCGCTTGTTTTTTTGCGTCTTCTTCGCCTGTGTTTTGATCAGGAGATTCTGTACTCATTCAGAAGATGTGTAATAGCGCACACTATGGTATAACAGTGAAAACACGGAAAATTCTGTGATTGGCGGGGAAGCATTTTCTCACAAATAACGGAAAATTCCGTATTTGGCGGGGAAAGAGTTAAAATGAAATTAATAACAGAAATCATTTCATAAGTACTTGAATGCACCTCTACATACAACTGTCATGATATCTTAATGAAGAAAAAAATTATCTTTAATATAAACGTTTTATTAATATTTAATGCTTAAACAACAGACGTCTCTTATGTTTACCAATGCTGCATTTATTTGATTAAAAATACAAGTAAAAAAGGTAATATTGTGAAATTTTAATATATTTAAAAATGTAATTTATTCTTGTGATGCAAAGCTGAATTTTCAGCATCATTACTCCAGTCTTCAGTGTCACATGATCCTTCAGAAATCATTCTAATATGCTGATTTCCTGCTCAAGAAACATTTCTGATTATTATTAATGTTGAAAACAGTAGTGCTGCTTAATATTGTTGTGGTTCAGGATTCTCTGATGGATAGAAAGTAAAAAAAACAGCATTTATTTGAAATAGAAAAGTGTCTTTACTGTCACTTTTAATCAATTTAATGAATTCTTGCTGAGTAGAAGTATTAATGTCTTTTTTTAAAATGCCACCCTATTTTTCTTGTTTGTTACCATGTTCTCAGCGATCTCAAAACATTTAAGAGTAGTAGCACTGGTTGCACTTCTCTATAATTCTGTAATTACTATGCACGTTGATTTTCACATCTAGAGTTGAAGTGCATGGATTATTTCTATGACCTGCTATTGGCACAGAGCTCAAATAGTTGGCGTAGGTTTCACTGCACCTGGCTGTACTATATTTAAGTGTCAGAAGGGAATAATGTTGTTATCTGCTGAGCTGAGGTAAAACAGCCCTTATGTTCAAGTTCAGCTGGTACGATCAAGAGATGTTTGAACCGAATGCACTCAGCATTAATGCCACATAAGAAGCTTTGTTTTGCCCCTCTGTGTCTAGAGTTTTTATACACTTCTGTTCAAATTATTGGGGTCAGTAAGATTTTACTATTAATATGAAATTATATTTTTATTTAGCAAGGATGCATTAAATTGATGAAATGTGACAATGAAGACTTTTACATTGTTACAAAAGATTCCTTTTTCAAATAAATGCTGGTCTTTTGAGCTTTCTATTCGTCAAAGAATCCTGAAATAAAAATGTGTCATGGTTTCTGCAAAAATATTAAGCAGCACAACCCTGTTCAGCATTGATTAAATGTTCAAGCAGCAAATCAGCATATTAGAATGATTTCTGAAGGACCATGTGACTGGAGTAATGATGCTGAAAATTCAGCTTTTACATCACAGGAATAAATTACATTTTAATATAATGTATATTAAGTATATTTTTTAATGTATGTTAAAATAGAAAAAGGTTCTTTTAAATTGTAATCATATTTCACAGTATTACTGGTTTACTGTATTTTTGATTTAAATAAATACAGTCACGGTCAATATTAGGATCTTCTTTAAAAAACAAAATAAACAATCTTACCCCAAACTTTTAAACACTGGTCTACCTTAAAGGAGACATTTTTTATTTATTTTATTATTCCTGGGGTGCACTTTTAATATTAGTAAGATTTTTTTACATCAAAAATTTTCATAATTTAGAAATAAAAGGGTATTTTCTCCCCTGATGTTAGCGCTATGATTTAAATGCTCTGTTTGAAGGGGCGTGTCTGCTGTGAGACTTCCACTGTTTTGATTGGCTGACATCTTTGCGTAAGAAACAAGTATTACATGTGGAACTCTCTCGAAAACGTTTACTGCATTTTTACTATTACAGCTGTTGAGATTAACTAATTATGAAAAGTGTTGATTATGGCAGACATTGCAGAAATAAAAGCATTGTAGCCGATGACAGAAATGTATGTTGAGTGCATGAATGCAGTGATGTCATCAATGCAACTCGATTTCTGTACTCTCACAAATGATTTCATCATAACTAACAGTTCAAACACAGCGTAAACAAGAGATTCGTTGATTATTACGGGAGTTTTAACGAGAGTCCAGTTCTCAAACTTGCGCTGTGTGATTGACAGCTCCAGTGATTGTAAAGGGAGCGCTCTTTGATCGCTTTCTGTACATAATTTATTCACTGTTTAAATAGCAGATTATTTTCATGCTACTAAGAGAAACAATGTGAAGTTGAGCGTTTAGTCACTGGTTTGATTTACTCACACAGACAAAGAACATCTGACCGTACATGAATCATTACATATCAGAATTCACTGGTCACAGATCAGGCATTAGAATGAACACAGTTACTTACATGTTGTGGCTTTACTGTCGAGTCCATATATTACAGGAAAAGTCTGTTTGCAAAGCCTGCACCGAAATTGCGACTGATTTACGAAATAATCCACAGTAAAATGTACCGAGCATACAAATAAAGCTCAACTGAAACATTCACATAGTTGAACATAAATAACCAATTTCCTAGCATTATCCCCTTTGGAAGTGGATGTAATTTTTAGTCCCGTGATCCTGTATCTCTCTTCTCTCCTTATCTCACTAATGTGCCAGTGGGCGGGCCAAAGATGCAATGGTGTAGAAGTAGGTGTTGATTTTCTTCTCCAGAGGTGGTCTTTTGTCTCACTATTATGTCATAATGTGACAAAATCCGAAATTAGATGTTTTTGGAGCTTGGTTTAAAAAAAAAAAAAAGCAATAAAAATGTCACCACCATGGTTTAATGACTTCCTTTGACACCTAAACACCCCCCGCCCCCCACCCCCCTGTTGCTTTTGATCTTGTAAGTGGCGACATGACAGATCATGCTTGTGGGGGCCATAAATGTGTTTTATCACATAAGAAATTTGGCAACATGCGCTATGCCTTTAACACTCAGACACGAGTTGTCGCTGCCTGAGGTGTCGGCTCAGCTGATAAAATCTTTTGATTTTCTTTCTCTGAGAAATTGCTTTGAAACGCACACTAAAAATGACAACAACATTTTCTCAATTAGATGCAGTGTTGCTCATTTCAGTTTTTGTTCTGAATGTGGTGCCCTTTGAACCTCTGAGGGGGAAAGAAAATGAATCCTGTATCTGGGGTTTGCCCCCAAGTCAGATTTTCCTAGATTTTGTCTTTCCTCTCATCTCACAGCAAAGCAAATACTACAGATGAATTTGTCTTGAGCACCGTGGACAGTGCGTCATCTTTCTGGCTCTCAAAATCTCCTGAGCGTCTAGTCGTCATGAAGTAAACACGAGGTATGCTAATGACAATCACTTCAATCCTGAACTTTGAACCGCAGTGTGGGAAATAAAATGCAGCGTAACTGGAACGCTCCAAAGGTCACATCATAATGCAGAGCGCGACATGAATTTTACATGAAACTATCATTATCTCGTACCTTCAGAGATCTCCTGTGCTCAGCTTTGAGCAATAAGTGAGGTAGATGAACAGTAGTGGGGAAGGCCCTGTTTGTGCACATCAACAATGGTAAAACAAATGTAAAAAATGGCACACTCTCTGGAAGTTACGTCTTAGCTGAGTGAGTATCAGTGTTATTTACCATCAGTGTCCCTCACACTCGTATTTTAGAGGCCTTTCAATGGACCGAGTTGATATTGACCTTGCAGCTGAATACAAGCACTTCATGAAAGTGTTCCTCATCAGCATCTCTTTATCTCCCTCTCCACCTCTAACTCTAGCAAACCACAACCATCTAACAATCCAATCAATTCCCCATGGACAAAATCAAGTCCTGCCCTACATTTTTTTTTCTTGTTTCGAGAAGCCGTTTCACTTGAATATTTGTCAAAATAGGGAAGAGAAGACTATCACAACTTCTGTTGCATGCTGACTTTAATAGTTCAAGGCAGTTTTTGTTGTTCTGCTTAATAATATAAAATGCAGTTTTAACTATTCTGGTTTAGAATCAGACTACTCTTAACTGTCCTGATTCTGTTTTGAGTCAGACATGACTGATACCTTGTGGTTTAGTAAGTTAGTTTTTGATTCACTAAGGGTGTGTTCACCATTGTGGTTCGGTTCATTTGGTACAGACAAAAAAAAACATTTAGTCCTGGTCCGTTTAGCATTCACATTGGCATTTTAACCCCGGACCTTAAGATACTGAACCTAAAGGCATAGGGATATGTTCACAACCTGAACAGAACTTACCAAACATCCAAAGTAATGCTGTGTGCTGGGCTAAATGTGCTCTTTGTATGTGCGTAGCTAACTATAATGGTATTTTGACCAGCTCGTGAAGAGCTTAACATTTGTAAAGGAGTCAAAACAGCGGCAGGAATCCCTTCATCACACACAAAGGAGATCTGCTGCGTGTAGACGCCATTCTGATGCCTGTACCGAAGTGTGATGGGAAACATTGTGACTATGACAAGAAAAAACAGGTATGCTGGAGCATTCTGTCCTTTTTAGGGCTGCATCTTGTGAAATCATGTCCTGTTTTTGGTTTGTGTTACGTTCATATTTTAGTCGAACTGCACCAGAGTTAGTTTGGAACAGCGGTCTTGTTTGGTGCGCACCAGGGTTCGGATGGCAGCGTTCACACTAACAGAGCAATCGTGCCAGGGTTTGTTTTAATCAAACCAAACATGCCAAGTGTGAACACACCCTAAAAAGAACCAGCTCATATGAGTCGTTTGTTTGGGAATCAGCCTACACTGTTGCCGCTGTATGATTTTGATTCACTAAAAAGAACAAGCAATTTGACTATACTGTTCATTCTGTATATCATGTTTTTGATTAGGTTGTTTTTTGGTTGTTTTTTTAATAGAAATCTTTTTTTGTTAGGAAATTGTTTTATAGGATGATTTTCCATTCACACCAGTGGAAGAATGCATGTTTGAGAACTGTTAATGGAACCAAATTTCATGTAAAAAATTTTTTTTAAATACATTCTGAATGAGAATCAGTTCTTGCTTCCCACCCCTAGTTATATTAATAGCTTTCACAATTATCATCTGAGCAGTCTGTCTTCTGTGCTATCATGCTGTCGGATTCTAAACTGTCAGCCTCCTGAAAAGTAAATATGTGAAAACTGTTATCTGTTATATTTTGAGAGCTGACTCTCACGCAAGGACCGCATGTGGAGTTTTGACAGTGGAAGTTCCAAATGTGGGATCGTTTGATTGATTCTGTTCATTAAGACAGCAGGGGCACTACACTGATGTTTCTAATAAGGAAGGCCGCACACACAGCAGTAGGCCTTTTTGAGCCCAGTCTAATGTAAAGGATGAATGAAGGTTACAAACTTCAGGATGCAGCTGCACATTAACTATTAAGGTTTCATGAGTTGTGCTGCTGAACTAAGGAATGTGTTGTGCCGTTCTCTATGTGTACACTATGTGAATATTGACCACATACTGAGCAGGTTGAATGTTGCCCCATAAGGTTCCCAAAAGGTGCAGCGTTAGAATTAAAGCTAAGAGCGTTTATAGAAAAAGAATCTGGTCAGCAAAGCTTTTTTCTCCTCTCTGGAGGGTGTCAGAGACCCTCTGGAGGGTCATCAACGTTTGGGTGGAAAGTGCCTCATTGACGTCTGACTCTTAGTGAAGAGGTTGGAGCAGCGCTTAAGAGATTTCTGGAGCTGATTTTCAGTCTGTCCTGAGCTCTTTTCTAAGCGTCAATCCTGCACCAGGCTAATTACTCTACCACTGTTTGATAATCATGGGGGAAGATGATGAACCCTCATTATTGTATTAATCGGATAAATATGTTGGTTTTTCAGTATGTGATTCATCCAGTCCAGGCGCATTGGATACACAATTCTTTAACCTTTTAGCGCCACTCACCATCACCAGTCACTTCATTTCCAAACTGTCAGTGTAATATGTTGCCACAATCCCATTTAACGGTTTCTGTGAAAATTGAACACCACATTTAGTGTCAGTCACTGGACATTTCACTTCGAAAGTGCCCTTAAAGGGTCATGAAACCCTAAACCAAATTTTCTGTTATGTGTGTTGAACATCATAGAAGACAATGTTACCATCTGTTAGTTTTGAATGTGGGAGAAAACTAGTCAATTTTAAGAAGAAGAGGAAATGGACATGACTCCTGCACCCAAAGCCGCTGCTAAAAAGGCAGGAATGGTAAGGCAAAAGAAGAATCTGAAGATGACGACGACGACCTTCAAAGGAAGGCCTTGAAGGCCTTGAAATTCAGGATGTGCGACTTGGCGGGACCAAGAAATTTGGCTACGATGACTTTGCATCAGAAGAAGACATGCAGAAGGCTCTAGAGATCAATGGCAAGAAGCTGATTGGCCTGCTGGTGAAACTCGACAGGGCGAGAAGCAAGGAGAACTCCCAGGAGAAGAAAAAAGAGAGAGACGCACGCACTTTGTTCGTAAAAAACCTTCCCTACTCCATAACACAGGATGATCTGAGGGAAGTCTTTGACCAGGCTTTTGATATTAGAGTACCCATGGGCAACAACAGTTCCAGCAGAGGAAATGCCTACGTTGAGTACAAGACCGAGGAAATTGCAGAGAAGATGCTGGAGGAAGCACAAGGGGCAGATGTTCAGGGCCGTTCAATCATGGTCGAGACAAGAACCGGCAGGGCGGGAGATCCCATTCAGCCAGTGGTCCGTCTGCAAGTAAAGTACTTGTCGTGAACAATCTAGCATTCAGTGCAACTGAAGATTCCCTCCAGAGTGTGTTTGAGAAGGCTGTGTCTATCAGAATACCTCACAACAATGGCAGGCCGAAGAGGAGTACTTTGATTATGGTTGCACTTATCGTTTGCACTGGATCTATGATCAATTTGTGGGAAGGAGTTCAGTTTGGAGGTCAAAAGTTGTAGAAGCTCATAAATCATGTGCAGTTCTAAGGTCTGAAGAGACAAAAAAAAAAAAAAAAGGAAAAGCCAGTCATTTGAGTTTGTGGCAAAACCTTTTACAGTGCCATTGCATATGATAATTCATACTCAGAAAATAGAACTGAAATTACATTCATTACAAGATGATGAGTTCAAACATTTCAAAATGCACCTGCATCATTGAGGATTTCTTAAAAATACTATGTAAAAATCTTGTCTCGTTCTACTAGTGAACCCGATCTCATGTCTCGTCTCGTGAGATAAGTGTCTCGTCACACCCCTAAACTTGGCAGCCGTATACTTGGAAGTAGCCTAATGTCACAAAGCCGTATGATCCTCACATCCTGTTCCTGATGAGCTAGAAAACCCTTGATCCTGACTGAGCCTCTCCAGCTCCGCCATCTGTGGTGTGACTACTACAGCTTGGTTATGAAGTGAAGACGCCACAGAGATTTGCTGACTTTACATGTTTACAGACTGCTGACAGCAGCAGCGTCTCCCCACCACCCCCACCACTGTGTTTTCCCTCTCTTTTACTTTAGAAATGTACTACGAACATATTTGAAAATTGACATTCCGCTACATTTAGAAGGGTGGCCACCTCTGCTGCCCAGTTTTTATCCATCACGGCAAATTGCGTTTAGCCCTGAAACAACCGTTATGTCTTTGAGACTATAGGGAGAAAAAGCAAGAATACTTGAAAGAACTTTTTCATGTTTTTAAAAAAAAAAATTGTATGCAATTCCCAGCTCACCATTCAATGAAGCTGACCTGAGTCAATTCTGTCCACATGCCTTAATCCCATGCGTCGTCTCAAAGCGTGGAACATTCTTATCAAAATCTCAGCTATAAATGTCCATCTGTCTGTCTAATATGACTCCTTTGAGATTAGAAAGACATTTATCATCCTTTCCCTCCACCAACTCTCAGTTGCCAGGCAACAATGCCTCGATTCTCATAGCAGGAAGTCATCTGAAGAGGATGGGGGATTGATTGTTTGAATGGGATGAATGACTTCTCCTTCTGCTATCTACAGGAGTCATTTGACATAAATGAGTATACTATACTTCCTGTGTGGTAACTACTGGATCAGTATTAATCCAGCTGAGTATCCAAGTATCTCCTCACACTTAGTGATAGCAACTATACAACTTTATTTCGAAGAAAAGTTGTAGGTTGTGTCCCAAACAATCAACTTCAAATGAGACAAATGGCTCAGATAATTATTGCTTTTGGCCATGAGTATTACATTTTGGCAGCTTTGCCAATGTTACACGTTTCCTTTGGTATAATACTTGAGCCACTGTTTATTGCATTATTTGGAGATACTCTAGTGTAATGAGTTGTGTGGGAAGGTTTCATATGAGCTTGTTTATCTGTTACTGCAGAATTACCGTAAGTGATGAATCACCTCTAAATGCCCAGAGCTTTTTCTGTATGCAGCACAGACCTAATTAGATTTATCGCAGCCACTCGGATCAGGTCGCATTGTGTCTCAGCATGTGAATACAAAAGTGAATGAGTGTTTTATTCATTTGATTGTTTGTTTTAAAGTCTCAATGGGTTGAATGAGTGTGATTTGTAAGTGGTATCCTTGACTAACTCTCTCAAAATGCAGGGAAAACACCTGATGGGTTTTTAGGACGCACTGGTTCTTGAGTACTGGGTCAAAACAGGGCTGAAACAACAAGTTTATGTATAAGGAATTTATTTGAATTAATGGGTTTAATATGTTCAAAGGTGTTTGGAAGCTTCCATTTTCTAAAAGATTTTTCCCTTGCCTATTACTCATCACTGCCTGATACAAGTAACATTTGACAAAAAGTTTAGCAGAAATATTAGAGCGCAAACCACATGGAATATGATCTTTTTAATTCCGATTTGGACCACTTCCATATGTGGTCCAAAATCTGATACAGGTCAGATGTTTTGCAATGCAACCTCAGTCTGAACTGTCATATTGGAATTCATGCGACTTTTACATCACTAGATCAACATTCATCACAATTCTGTGCTCATGGGACTCAGATTTTACATACCTGAAGTTATCAAGACCGTTTTGAAAGGTGTCAGAACTTATAAGTATTAGTGACTGCTCCATATACACGCAAAACACGAGGGCTATCATAAATGTTTCAAAACTCAGCTCTCTTTTTTTGCATCCTCCTCTGTTTTTTATATTGCCTGTGCATGAATTCGCTGGCTTCCGCGGCAGATCGCACAATAAATAAATAAGCTTCCATTTTCTCAGATTTGTGATTTTTTTTTTTTTTTCTTGCCTATTACTTATCAATGCCTGATACAAGTAACATTTGACAAAAAGTTTAGCATACATTTTAGAGCTGCACACCAACGGTTCAAACATCAACGTGATCTTATTTCTGAATGACCATGATTCCGCTATGTCAATTATTACTGTGGCTGTTTCACATCACAAGTGTTAATGAATGAGAGAGTCGGCCGTCCCCGTCATGCTTTACTGACACTCGTGACGTGAAACGGGTTTAAACCAAAGACTTTAGGGTCTTTATCGGTTACCCTTTTAAAGTACGATCATCACACTGCAACATTCAAATCTGCATCCGTGCTGCCGCTGATACGGAGAGAGCAGCTGCCATGTAAATGTACAGATAAGCAGCTTCAGTCTTCTCCACCACACATTTAGTTATTTATGTGTTACAAGCATTTAAATAGCAGGGGACAAATGTGTATTGGGATAAAAGTTTATAGTTTGGGTATGAACATTGATATCTAACGACCAAAATAGAGCAAATCACCTTTTTGAAAGAGTTTTGAAACTTGTATGTATTAATATTAGTATTAATACATACAAGTCATCGCTTATTATAACAAGAGACTGTTTAAAAAAGTGTTTGTCAATGAATCATTCATTCAAGAGATTCATTCAATAATGAAACAAGTCTTTATGAAAGAAACATGATTATTTTTTATTTATTTTGTTCAAATTAATGTATTTTTTAAATGGACTGAAGCAATTAACATTTTGTCAACCTCTAGTAAATTATTTTGTTCCGTTGTCTAATGTTTTTTCTTCAGAATCGTGGGAGAATCGCACATTTTTTAAACAAAAAAAGCATGATTCTCAATTTATCCAGAATCGTGCAGCTCTAATAAATATGTAAGAACCCACCATTCACTTCAATTAATTGATGAATTTTTGTTTTCATCATTTACTTTCAACTTGAAGGACTTTCAGCTTTGCCTTCACAGAAATAAATTAAATGTATTATTATTTAATTTTTTCAAATATATTAAAATATAAAAGTTATATTAAATTGTAATAAAAATCATTAAAACATCTGATCGACCCTAAACTTTTACTTTTGTATTTAAAATGAGAATAATTGTCAAAAAAAACCCCAAACAAACCTAAATTATTTCCTTATGCTTTGTATGATGCAGTTGATTGTGATGCAGAGTTACAGACCTATTATGCGCCTTTCAGCACAAAATACCCCACAGATCGTTTATTATAGCTTGTCAAAATTCCCCCTAATTTGGTGTGAGCAAAAACAAGCAATTTTTGTGTGTCCCTTTAAATGCAAATGAGCTGCCCTTTCCAGAAGAGGGCAGAGCCTTCACTGCCCGTGCTTCGGATACGCCGGCAACAACAAAACTGGAAAATTTCACGCAACCAAAATGTCAGAAATTATCAGTAGCGGTGTTTAGCCTTGCATGCTTGAACCAGAGTTGAATCAAGAGTGGGGGAAATATGGAACCGCTAGAGACTATTTATGATTTGTGAGGATTAATTTTTAAAAAAAAAGGTTGTGATTGGGTGGGTTTTACTACTGTAGGCTGTTTGTTTGCACACACTGTGTTCAAGTGAATTCTGCATAATAGGTCCCCTTTAAATTGATGAAAACCTATTAAATCCATCAAAGCTTGTGTGACCTTGTGCTTTTTACCACAGCAATTTAAACATGAACTGAATACATTTATGAATGTTTTCATAAACGTTAAAAGGTATGGTTTTAAATTAACCCCATTCTTTGGTCAATGCGTATTTGTATTTTTCTCTAGTTTATTATGCATTTTAATCTTGTATGAGGTATTAGCAGGTATTTTTGGGCTAGTGAGTGATGATGTTACGTCATAATTTTTTATAAAATTTAGAATAAATCTATTTACTAATGGCAGGTAAAATTGTGGGGTATTTTGTTGTCCTGTGTTCCAAGATTTAGCAGACAGTTAAAAGTTGCTTGGACATTTTGAAATGGAAAAGTTTTCTGGACTGAAATAGTTCCGTTTTTATGCTCTTTCTCATAGAGCGTAAACATGAACTGGCAAAATGCCTCTGCCATCTGCTCTACAAATGTTGTTCACATATCTGAAGTTCCTACAGAGTGACCTCAATTGTAACATAAAATAAACTTCAGTAAAGTTAGGTAACTTGGGTAAGATTAGGGAAATGTTTGACAATAGACGATAAGAAACGAAAGGCTGTCCAAATTTAAAGTCCATTGGTAAACCTACAAATAAGCCTTATGGTAACAGTAGTTCTGTAGCGAAAGGTGATGACTTTAATACATAAATTGTAGCTAAAGCGCAAAAACTGTTAGCTTTTCCACAGCTGGAGGCCATGTTGATGTGTGCCGTTCCCTTGCCTTCAAAAACAGCCTCGGCAAGTCTCGGGCCGATCGTAATTTACCAGGCTCCAGCAGTTTGTAGCGTTTCCAAGCATGGTTAAGAAGAAAAGGCAGAGACAGTGATCCAGCATCTCACTGCTGACAGCATTGATGAATATGTGTATGGACGAGTCGGCAATGCTGTGGTTTTAGACATGGCAAAGTTTATGTCAGCTTTCCCCGGCCACAAATTGCACTGACCAAAAGGAGTATGTCAGCTCGTCTGAGAACGTCAGACGTCAGTGTCACCGAAGTCAGAGTTGATTCAAACTGTATTTTACTTCAGTTAACAGCCCACCTCTCGATTTGATATACAGTCTCTCATCCCAGACAGGAGCTTGTTTTGTTGTCTCTATGGTATTATTTCTAATTATAGCGTTCCAAGGAATGCAAGAGATTCTCAGAGGTTTTAAAGGATTGATCGCATGGTAAATATTCATTAAGGTCCACAGGAGGTCAATCATTATATCTGGTGTATTCATGCTCCCTCACTGTCAGATTTACAGTTTTCCAAATGTCTTCAGCTTGATTTAAGGATCCACACACATCTGAGAAGACACAATGTCATGCTCAACTGGGCTCCTCAGCAGATCTTTAGTGTCTTTTTCTCAGATTTGAGTTTTTTTCAAGGTGTGTCTGGATCCTTAGAAAGTATTCAAATGTCTTGCACTTAACTTTTCCAAATTCAGGCTTGTAAAAAAGTCAATTTGGGAGTCAGTTCTGCTCATACTATCAATTTCATACTGCATACTGATTCAGGGATTTTTTTTCTCACCTAAGTGGTCATTTTACATGAATTTACATGTTTTAGTGTATGTACAATACTGTTACTAGAGTAAAAACAGTACTATTGTGAAACAGTATTACAATAATAAACATTAAAAAAAAATCTGTTTTATTGTTTTAAAATAACACTGAATACTGGAAATTCAGATTTGCCATGATGGGAATAAATTACATGATTCTCAAGAAACATTTCTTATTATTATCAATGTTAAAGACCGTTGTGCTGCTTCATATTTTTGTGGAAACAGTATTTTTTCCCCCCAAGATTCTTTGAATAGAAAATTCAAAAGAACATTTATTTGAAACTGGAATCTTTTGTAATTTTATAGATGTTTTTACTGTCACTTTTGATCAGTTTAGTGTATCCTTGCTGAATAAACATAATTTGTTTGAAAACAAAAAATCTTGATGACCCCAAACATTTGAACGGGAGTATATATAGTTAAATTATTCTGTTTATTAATATGTATTAATATATGCAACATAATATTTTTTTTGAGTGAATACATGTGATTTTAAAAGTTTAAAAAAAAAACAAATTTAATGAAAACATTTCTTAATAACTAAGAATATATATTTAAAAAACTGCTTTTTAAAATAAATATAGCTAGATCACCCAGCCCTAATCACCTTTTAACTTGAACATATTGACATTTAATCACTAAATATATGGATATAAATTTTTGTATTGTTATAAAAATCTATCTTCGGTTTTGCATTAAAATTCCTTAAATGTAATTCCTTTAAATGGACTGGTGCCCTGCTTGCTATATAATTAATCCCGTTTCAATCATGAGAACTCTCAAAATAGTTTTAGCATGCTATTGGTTATGGCAATGTTAATATATTTGGTCTTGTTGGACTAGATCTGTTGGACTTGCTATTGCTAATAGATATACAGACACACTGCTGTGAGCATAAATAGACATACATAAACCCCATAGCAGATCTAGGCAGGTGGAGCTGGGGGAGGTGGAGGGTCTCAGAGCAACTCTGATAGTGTACTACAGGACTAACTTACAGCAAACAATGAACCAGACTATTTAAATTTTGAGCAAGCAGTCTCATTGGCTGCAGGATCAGTAGAGGCCAATCAACTTTGTTCCATGCGGTAATGATTGCATGTAAAGACCTATTAGCCTGCGTCCTCTAGAGTCTCAACTGAACTAGATATTTATAATGAAGGCATATTTTAGTCAAAAATTTAATCCTCCTGTATCTCACAGCTTTTTGAAATCACATGTTGTTCTCATGGTGAAACTGTAGTATCTTGTTGAAATTGTAATGGTGAGACTGAAGCTCTTTCTTTTTTCTTTCTCACCCCAGCACATTACCACAGACAGCTACATCCCCTGCTTGACCGACCTCTGCAAGGCCTTGTGGGAGGTGATGCTCAGTTACCACCTAACCATGCAGTGGCACGATGAGCACTACAAAGAAGAAGAGACGACTCCTGGTAAGCAAAATTAGTCATTCTTATCTCCTGCATAAAGAGTCAAGTGTTCATTTTGTTGGTAAATTGTATTTTGAATATGGTAAAAGTGTGTGCTAAGAATAAACTATTATGTTGACAAAAGCTCAAAATATTAAAATCATGCACACCTTCCCAGTTTATTGTTGGTTTCTCTTTTGGTAAGCGGAGTTGGTCACCCCTCTTAATAAGACAGCTCTTTATTTCAGTCTAACCAAAGGCACTATTCAAAAGATTCAAAATAACATGTTGTGCCAGTAATATACTTTTTAGTTGACAATCAAGGCAAAATTCCACAGGAGATGCTGGGCCGCACTGTCATGCAGAGACAGTCAGCAAAAGAACAATAACAACAATGGCACCAAACCGAGCATCAAAAAGATTTCCCATGATGCAATCAGTAGCTCTGATCAGATAATCAGGTTCAAGCAGGCTCAAATATTAACACTCCCATATTCCCCATCATAATGCCTTTTGTACATTTGACAATGGGGGAAAAGTCCTTCTGCAGTATCTTGGCCTTGCTTTCCATTAAAACAAATTAAAATGTACCTTAGCCAAACTGTATATGAATTTTTATGAACTTGACTTTTATCTTAAAGGGGGCATAACAGTTTCTGTCAGTCTCATGTTAATCTTGAGTACCTGTAGAGTAGTATTGCATCCTTCATATCTCTGAAGGGTCTTTAGTTTTATCATATTTATAAAAGACAGATGCGCTGTACTGATTCTTTCTAAAAAAAAAAAACAGCCGAGCTCATGGGGGAGGTGTGCAGTGGGCGGGGCTTAAGAGTCTAACGCATGCATGCACGCACGCACGCACGCACACACACACACACACACACATGTACATCATCGCATTATCCCTGGATAACTTTTGATTCACTGTACGTTACATTTTTATAAAGTCATACAGGACCATACTCGAAAAAGGTATTTTTCGGAAGGTTACTTCCGAAACGTATTCGAATCCTGAAGGAGTGTATTTGGCACAGAAATACTCTGTCATACGTCCAACTAATTTTTTGAAATGTTGCATGTTTAGCATGAGAATCCAAATCTTTAACAGTGTAAGTCAGAATGCATAAAATCGCATTAGACCCCCCTTTAAATTTAATATTACTTTGATTTCATTGTTTTTTTTGCTTTAAAAAAAAGATATGATAAAAACATATCAATGGAATAAGACAAATTTAGTTATACATGGTATAGTTTCTCTCAGTGTTAAGGCCCGTTCACATCAAGGATGATAACTATAACGATAACGATAAAGTTTTAAAAATCTTTCTAAATGTAAAAGAATAGCAGAGTCCACACCACAAGTTTTTTAGTACATCAAACATTTTATTTTTTATATTTTATTTTAATTCAGTAAAAGCTTATTTTATTTTTAAGGAGGTTTTAATAACCCTGTGTTCTCTTAATAGCTTATGCAATTTGCTATTAATTTTGTTGTTTTTATATAGGCCAATTAAGGATGACTTTTTTTTTTTATTATTAATTTTATGTATATTTTTCTTTAGCCTTTTAATGGGATAGGTAGAAGTGGGGAAAATATAAAACTGAATATGTGGTGTAGGATCTGTAAATGTCCCAAGCCAGATTCAAACTCTGGTGTAATATGTCATGTGGACCACTTGTTAGGCTTAATCTCTGACAGTAATAGTGTGTTTTCTAGCATTCTTTGGCACCTGAGGTTCATCTTTCTGCTGACGCCACTCTCTAAGTCCCCTTGTGTTCCTCTAAACCATCTGGAGGTCGACTCCTGTATTTTGGCTCCTTTTGTGTGTAACTCTAAATCAGTTTTAGTAGAAAGAGCTAGGGATTCATTAGGGTGTTCAATACCCGTGATGGTTAGATTTTTATAAGCATTGCATTTGTGCTTTTATAGTGTAAGGTCTTGCCTTGTACATTTAGAGGAAATGGCTTTGGGTGTGCGCTGTAATTGGCACAGCTGTGGCCAAGGAGACTGAGCAGGTAATTGAAAGGGGTGCTGCGCCGTTAGCCAACTGCAGTGTAGTTTGTAATGTTTGCCTTTCTGTCTCGCCTCCGCTTCGATTTCTGAGGTCACTGAGCACTGCTAAAATAGATTGCTGCTTGTTCTTGGTTAGATCTTTCTTTGGAAATTCATTGAACCTTTCTAAAGTACCCTAATAACCCCTGCAGAGGAAAGCATACCAAATGTTACTGGCTGAACTGCCGTTGTTGCTGTAGGTAATGATGTTTTTTGTGGTTATTTCCTATAAATATTAAATGAGGGGAAATACAGTTTGTTTTAATAAAATATTTCTTATAAAACTGTTTCCTGTGAATTTTAACACACTTTTATCAATAGTTTGTACTTTTGTTGTATGTCTTTTTGTAATCATCTTTCACTTCAGCGCCCAATGAAATCATTTAAACTCTTTTCCTCACGTCAGCAGTCCTCAAAAGAGCAATTTTTTGCACCACAGATGTAATGCATCAACAACTTTGCCAAAATGGCTTTTAGAAAATAAAATATAATTTTATTTAACGATATAAAATAAATTTTGTGAGCTTAATGTGTAAAACAAATGGAAGTTGCCAATGGAACAAAATAAAATACGTAAGTTACATCAATATCATGTTTCCTTTTTTTTTTTTCTGGAAAATAAACCATATAAATAATACTTTTTAGAGTAAAATGCTTTTATAGTATTAATCTCAATCCATAGCAATGAATAAAAAAAAAATCATAATCTGTGTTTTTGTCTCATTTCCCAGTTAAGATAAATTTACTTGAAGTAGAAATTATAATACAGTATCTTGAATTATATTGAAATAAACAACCAAGTCATATTATCTTACGCACTTTTTTTGAAAGTAAATATGTCTTGTTTTCAGCATTTCCGGGGAAGAAAACAAAAATGCAATGCATATATTTTTTTGCATGTCAGAAACACTGCATCCTAATTTTCACCAAAAAATCCTGTCTAAAGGCCCATTCACATCAAGGGCGATAACTATAAGGATAACTATAAAGATATGGCAATTGGAATTGTTTAAGCATTTTAAGATGTAGCTGTTTTTATGTTCCTCTGTGTATATTTAGCCTGAGATATTTGACAGATCAAGTTTAAGAATCATTTGTGATTTGAGATATTATGGGGACACGGAGCGTATTGTTTACATGTTGTCCATTCTCTCGGTTTAAAAAAGATTCTCAAGGTTCTCTGATGGATAGTTTATATTCTTAAGATGTTCTCTCATCTCCTGCCCATTTCTTTTAGTTCTTTTTTCCCCTCTCTCTCCCACATTCAGTTGCTGCTCCTTCTTTGACTAAGTGACTGCACTGATCTGCAGGCCTGCAGGCTACGGAAAGGCAGAAGACACTGTGACAGTGCAGGCGCAGCAGTGTCAGTGTCTGGGCTTATTGAGGATACACACAGAATTTTGTGCTTGTGTCATCAGTTACCATACATAGCTTAGGTGTATTTGACTTGGGAAGACTTTATGAGGTGGTTTAATCTATTCCTTTTTCACCCACTAAACATAACGTGTAAATTATTAAATTCTTTGAAAGAAGTCTCGTTTGCTTACCAAGACTACATTTATTTGATCAAAATACAGTAAAACAGTAATATTGTGAGAAATTTTTGCTGCCAAAACAGCCCTGACCCGTCAAGGTGTGGACTCTACTAGACCCCTGAAGGTGTGCTGTGCTATCTGACACCAAGATGTTAGCAGCAGATCCTTTAAGTCCTGTAAGTTGCGAGCTGGGGCCTCCATGGATCGGACTTGTTTGTTCAGCACATCCCACAGATGCTCGTTTGGATTGAGATCTGGGGAATTTGGAGGCCAAATCAACACCTCAAACTGGTTGTTGTGCTCCTCAAACCATTCCTGAACCATTTTTGCTTTGTGGCAGGGCGCATTATCCTGCTGAAAGAGGCCACAGCCTCCAGGGAATACCGTTTGCATGAAAGGGTGTACATGGTCTGCAACAATGCTTAGGTAGGTGGTGCGTGTCAAAGTAACATCCACATGGATGGCAGGACCCAAGGTTTCCCAACAGAACATTGCCCAAAGCATCACACTGCCTCTGCCGGCTTGCCTTCTTCCCATAGTGCATCCTGGTGCCATGTGTTCCCCAGGTAAGTGACGCACACGCACACGGCCGTCCACGTGATGTAAAAGAAAACGTGATTCATCAGACCAGGCCACCTTCTTCCATTGCTCCGTGGTCCAGTTCTGATGCTCACGTGCCCACTGTTGGTGCTTTCTGCGGTGGACAGGGGTCAGCATGGGCACCCTGACTGGTCTGCGGCTATGCAGCCCCATACGCAACAAACTGAGATGCACTGTGTTTTCTGACACCTTTCTATCAGAACCAGCATTAACTTCTTGAGCAATTTGAGCTACAGTAGCTCGTCTGTTTTATTGGACCACACGGGCCAGCCTTCGCTCCCCACGGGCCAGCCTTCGCTCCCCTGTCGCCGGTTCACCACTGTTCCTTCCTTGTACCACTTTTGATAGATACTGACCACTGCAGACCGGGAACACCCCACAAGAGCTGCAGTTTTGGAGATGCTCTGACCAAGTCGTCTAGCCATCACAATTTGGCCCTTGTCAAACTCGCTCAAATCCTTACGCTTGTCCATTTTTCCTGCTTCTAACACATCAACTTTGAGGACAAAATGTTCACTTGCCGCCTAATATATCCCACCCACTAACAGGTGCCGTGATGAAGAGATAATCAGTGTTATTCACTTCACCTGTCAGTGGTCATAATGTTATGCCTGATCAGTGTGTAAATAATAAATGTAGTGCTGGGGGGTATTCCAGAAAGCAGGTTATGTGACATACCCGGGTATGTTTAAGAGTAAGCAAGCGGATAACCTCAACTTTTGGTTCCAAAAACGGAGTTAACTTTCAGGGTATGTAAGTAGCCATAGCAACTCACTCTCTGAACATAACCTGCTCTGGAGCAGCTCATGATCCAGGGTTAGTTTGCTTAAGAGGTATTCAGATGCATGTTATATAATTAATATAGTTATGTTAATATAACACAATTTGTTATATAGTTACAGTTATATAATATACAATATTATATTAATTCTAAAGCACTATTATAACAAGGTAATGTTTTAATTTCAATTCAAATATATTTATTATTTATTTGTCGTCTTATACGTGGATCTGCATTCAATTATTAGCATCAAACAAACAATATAATCCTTATTCTCAGTGAATAAAGAATACTTATTAAACAAAAAGATTAAATAAATGATTGTACAACCACCAAATAGGTAGGTTATGTAAATCGCCATTAAACAAAAGGAGGAGGAAGTAGAATGGCGCGCTTTTTCTTAGCATCTGTTTCCATGGTGAATCATTGATTCGTCGCTCTGTTGAGAATGTCTTGCGAGTTAACCGGGAACACACTCTGAGTTGTCTGAACTTACTCCAGGACTTGTTTTTGGAACCCACATACCTCGAGTAAGCAAGGTTTAGGTTAATCAACCGAGAGTTCAGGGTATACGTGACGGTAAGTTAACCTTTCTGGAATACCCCCCTGGGCAATTGATTAATCGCGATTAATAGCATCCAAAATAAAAGTTTGTGTTTACATAATGTGTGTGTTTACTGTGTATAATTATTATGTATATATAAATACACACACATGCATGTATATATTTAAGAAAATCTTTTTTTTTTGTAGTAGTGTGTATATCTGCCGTAGTGTTTTATACTATGTAGTGTACATAAATAGAAAGTTCAAAAGAACAGCATTTATTTGAAATACAAAATATATTGTAACATTTTAAATGTCTTTATTGTCACTGAATAAAAGTAATTTCTTTAAAAAATGAAATGTATAATAAATATTATTATTATATCTTATAATAAAAAACAAATGGGCCTAGAATGTTTTGGCTTGCTAGACAGCTTTTGATGCCATGGCATTTTTCTCAATTGTTTGTGTTAATATGTTGTTATCCTGTCCAGTGTCCCGTAAGGTTTCATCAGAGACGTTTATATTCTCTCAGACATGTCAGTGTCCTTGACTAAGCTTTGCATCTTCCCTACTGTCACTAATGGCAGAATGGATTAATGCATTTACAAGTTGATGGCTGATACACTTAACTTGTCTAGTTTCATGGAATATACTACATTTGTTAACCGCCGGGTCTTGAGGGCCGTCATGCCCAGTGAATAGAACCAGCTCTCTCTAAATGAGAACAAATGATCGTTCATGGGTGACAGGGAAAGTGACACACTGCAGCGTGGCTTTCTGTCACCTTTCTGTTACCTTTCTGTTACTAACATGTAGAACATGTTGAGAAAGTTGAGAAAGGTGAAGGCCAATCTATGCCATGCTGACACACTCTAATCAAATCAGTATGTAAACTAAAATAGGACGTGTTATTGGATATGTCTTATTATTAATATTATTATTATTATTTTATTATTTTTAAAATATAATTTTGTTTTTTGTTAATTTTGTATTAACTAATTATTATAATGTATTAATTAATTAATTATTATTTGCCAGTATGTATTATTAGATAAATTATTTTATATGCAAATAAGGTCAAGTGCTAAGTGGTTAAACATTATTTTCTTTGGTAATCAACATTGTACTACAGATGCTGTATTTATAGAGCTATATACACTGATCAGGCATAACATTATGACCACTGACAGGTGAAGTGAATAACACTGATTATCTCTTCATCACTCACCTGTTAGTGGGTGGTATATATAAGGCAGCAAGTGAACATTTTGGCTGTATCCGGAAACCTAGGCAGCTGACTCGTTGCATCGCTGCCTTATCAGACAATGACTCTGCAGGCAGCGTTTTGTGCATTAAGGCACCTCATGAAACTAATTTCGGACAGACTTCTAAGGCAGCATAACAGTTTAATGATCTATAGCTAAATAGAGAGAGCTTTGGGGAGAACTAAACACATTTAATTACTACATTAGTAATTTCTCACTAGAAATGACATCAGAAGTGGAAAATGTTGGTAAAAAACAGACATTTACACACAAACTGACCAGCAAACGCAACTTTCGGATGCCATCTTTTTTTTCTAGCTTAACTGTCACAGAATGGAATGCACAGGATTGTGGGATATCAAAGGCAGCAAAGGATACATATATGCTGCCTTCAAAAATCGATCAGATGAAGGTCTCTCAGGTGACAGGGAGTGAAGCTAACATTAGATTCAGACATGCCTTGATGCCTTCCTACCTTGAAATGTGTCCTCCGAAAGCAGCATTTTCCAGGTTTCGGATGCAGCCTTTGTCCTCGAAGTTGATGTGTTAGAAGCAGGAAAAATGGGCAAGCGTAAGGATTTGAGAGAGTTTGACAAGGGCCAAATTGTGATGGCTAGACGACTGGGTCAGAGCATCTCCAAAACTGCAGCTCTTGTGGGGTGTTCCCGGTCTGCAGTGGTCAGTATCTATCAAAAGTGCTCCAAGGATGGAACAGTGGTGAGCCGGCAACAGGATCATGGGCGGCCAAGGCTCATTGATGCACGTGGGGAGTGAAGGCTGGCCTGTGTTGTCCGATCAAACAGAAGAGCTACTGTAGCTCAAATTGCTCAAAAAGTCAATGCTGGTTCTGATAGAAAGGTGTCAGAATACACAGTGCATCGCAGTTTGTTGCGTATGGGGCTGCATAGCCACAGACCAGTCAGGGTGCCCATGCTGACCCCTGTCCACCACAGAAAGCACCAACAGTGGGCACGTGAGCATCAGAACTGGACCACGGAGCAATGGAAGAAGGTGGCCTGGTCTGATAAATCACGTTTTCTTTTACATCACGTGGACGGCCGTGTGCGTGTGCGTCACTTACTTGGGGAACACATGGCACCAGGATGCACTATGGGAAGAAGGCAAGCTGGCGGATTCAGTGTGATGCTTTGGGCAATGTTCTGCTGGGAAACCTTGGGTCCTGCCATCCATGTGGATGTTACTTTGACACGCACCACCTACCTAAGCATTGTTGCAGACCATGGTCCTTTCATGGAAACGGTATTCCCTGGTGGCTGTGGCCTCCTTCAGCAGGATAATGCGCCCTGCCACAAAGCAAAAATGTTTCAGGAATGGTTTGAGGAGCACAACAACGAGTTTGAGGTGTTGACTTGGCCTCCAAATTCCCCAGATCTCAATCCAATCGAGCATCTGTGGGATGTGCTGAACAAACAAGTCCGGTCCATGGAGGACCCACCTCGCACTAACATATTGGTGCCAGATACCACAGCACACCTTCAGGGGTCTAGTGGAGTCCATGCCCCGACGGATCAGGGCTGTTTTTGGCAGCAAAAGGGGGACCAACACAATATTAGGTACAGGTCATAATGTTATGCCTGATTGGGGTATATATTAGTTAACATGAAATAACTTTTAACAAAAATTCTGAATTTATTAATCTTGGTTAATGCTAATTTCTGTATATAATACATTTTAACAATACACTGTAAAAAAAGAAAAGTTGACATGCAACTTGCTGCACAGCTTTTTTGAGTTTACTCAACATTTAAACAAAGTAGTTGACTTAACTCAATTAACTGAGTAAGGTCACATGTCTCCCAATTTAAGATGATTCAATTAAGATTGTTCAGCTGATTGTGTTTTTATAGTTTTATAGTTATAGTTTATTTTTGTTGAATTTTTTTATTTTTATGTCACCATCATGGTGATTAGTGTTTTTTTTAGGTGGGCAGTTTTACGACGACTTAATGTTTGGCAAGAAAAGCAAGAGAAAACACAATCAGATGCTATATAATCATTGTAGTGGCTTAATTCACTGATCTTATGACTGATTTTAATATGAGCAATATACTATTAACAATTGTTGAACCAACTTCTTTTCACTAGTTAAGCCAACTTTTTTGCATTTAATTGTCCAGTTAACTAAAACATAATCATCAGTCAAAATTTTTGTGAGTTGGATTTTTTACAGTGTAGTTTATTGTATTGTGAGTGAATATGAATTACTATAATATTGAAAAATAGTATATTTATACATTTATATATTAACATTAACTAGAAATTATAAATACTGTAAACTGGTGTTCATTGTTATTAACTAATTGAACCTTATTCCCCCCTGTTTCACAGACAAGGCTTAAGATAGTCCTACTAAAATGCATGTTTGAGCTGTTTTAACTGAAAGCAATTTGCACTGGTATATCTTGAAATATGTCGGTGCCATAGTTTTGTCTCAAGATGCACACCAGTAAGATTTTTTTTCTAAAGCACGTTTATAAAAGTTACTTAATGTCCGAATTGAACTAAGGCCTAATCCTGGTTTAATCTAAACCCTGTCTGTGAAACCGGGCCATTAAATGTTATACTTGATCTTAATTCAAAGCTTAATGGTATTAAATATGAGGTTGCATTTCCCCAGCATCATTTAAAAGGCTGCATTCAAACATCTTATTTATTTACATACATCGTTGATATTCTGTTCTGCAGTAAGCGCAGTATATCAGGAGGCCGATATGCTTAACTTCTTGCGTGTGTCCGTAACATTGAATAATGCACCAATCCCTGTGTGAAATTGACAATTACAGCTCTTCTTGCGTGCTGCTGCGTACGGCATTCATCTTGGTCCATGTCGAGATGACTTTACTTTCCTCTTCTTAGTTGTCAGAGCCATCAACAGGTAAATTGCCTCCGCTGGCCTGTGACTTGCATTGGTATCTAATTTCACAAGGTGTATAATCACTGACAACCAGGTGTGGAAAAAACGGTCAAAAGTAATTCATTAGAATGCAAGTTAGACCTTGATTTTGCAGGGTGTTTCTAAGGATCGGTTCTGGGGTTCGGTTCACAGTTTAGATTGATAATGTCTGTGCCTTTGGGAAAGCACAGCTTCTCGCCTTTGGTCTTATGTGTATGTGCTTGAGTAAGATGATGTTGTAACTTTGGTTGAAGGTCCTGCTTTAGAGGTTTGGCTCTGTTGAGTGGGAATGGAGCAATTGGGAACTTTGGGAAATATGCTTTCTCTGAACAAGGCAGTAAATCATGTGTCGCTTTTGTTCCTGAACTATTTAGCCATTTGTCTTCATGAGGAGACTGTCAAATTTTTATGAGAACATTTCAAAGTGAAAATTTCAACAGTTTTTGTATTTAATGCCTTCCTCATGTCACAGACTAGAAACAAAGATAGTGGATGGTTCAAGAAAGACTGACCATATAAGCACAAAATCATCACTTCCAGTCTCAAGAATGTAGGGCTGCAGATTAATCAATAAAAGGCCGCATTCTCGATTCAAACACGCACACAATCTTGTTCCTAATGTCTTATTAGACCGTTGACAAGTACGATCACAGCGGACATTCAAATCTGCATTGGCGCTGCCGCTCTTCAATCACACAGTATCGTTATTTCTGTTATAATAATTCAAATTATCACAGAAGTACTGGGATAAAAGTTTGGATATAAACACTGATGTATACGATTAAAATAGTAAGTAACCAATTGAAAGTAACTTGACGCTTCAAATAAAGATTGTATCAATTACACCAGTAGGTCGTGACAAGTTACTTATTTGTGAAAATGTATTTATCGTTGAATCATTCATTCAAGAGATTCATTCAAAAACGCTGATTCATTCAGGGGTTAGGTGTTGTTTGAATTTTAATGATTCGGATTCTGCTTATCGATTCTGATTCTTATCTATTCATCATTTCAGTTCTAATAAGGTAAAAAAACAACAACATAGATATCATTCACATTTGTTCTAAGTCTTATTTGCAAACCGTTTCATTGTAGCTGAATACCAAAATCAACAGGCTAAAGAACATTTACACAAGGAACTTTTGCTTATGGTTTAAAAATACCACAGTAAAAACAACTAGCCAAACTAATGTATATTTCAAGCATTATTAAAGACGAGTGAACACTCAGTAATCATAAAAGAACAAATTAACAAATTAGCAATCACAAATAAATACAACTGAACGTAATCAAATGTAAAATAACTTCTCTTTATGAATGAAATGTAGGCTACAATACAAATATAGTTACAAAAGTTATTCAGTCAAGAACAGCGAGTGAATTTTCTGTCTTTTGTTGTTTCATTAACGTTATTATAGAGACAGAAGCAGGAATATTAGGCTGTCGTCACTTTGAGAGCTGCACGGATCCATTATACTGTTACACATGCGTCTTCGTTCTCAACTGTATACATTCACTTAAGACATACCCGACTGTGTTTACGAGAATATTTTGATTATATTTTTGTGTATTTGTCCGTTCAAGTGCAAAAAGGCATGCAAGAGAACTTTTAGTGTTGCGCACCACTATTCAGTATGAGAGACGGCTTTCTGTGCGCTTGTGCAGAGCAGAGAAAACAGCGAGCGAGTCGTCTTTGTTCTGGAGTGCTTTTCAAATCACATGAAAATCACTTGTTCTGTGTGCACCGTTTCTTGGAAATTTCGAACCGGCTCTAAAATGGAACTGTCTATTAGGGAGTCATTGAATCATTTATTCACACAGTTTAAAACAAAATTAATTTAAATTAATTCAATATTTATAAATAGACTGCAGCAATAAGCATTTTGTCAGAACCTCTAGTAAATTACATGTTATTTTGTTTAGTTGTCTATTCAGAATCATCCATTTAAAAAAATAAAAATAAAAATCATTCTCAATTTATCCAGAATCGTGCAGCTCTAGCTGCAGTTATGTATTTCTAAGCTGTGAAAGACTGGCTAGTCTGTTCTTTGAATGTACTTTTTCAGTTTGGAAGTCAAAAAAGTTTTATATCTGACTTGGATAAAGATCTTCCTGAAGTCAAAGCTTGTTGTTTTCACACAGGGTTCTCGGAGTGAGAAGGTCAGGTGTTCTTGGCCATGCATTTACTCCACAGGGTAAATGTGGGGTTTTGTCTTCTTAAGCTGTAAATGTATTCCTGAATCATTGAAGAGGGCAGAATACTGACTTGAAATCATTCATAGCTCTGAGTTTAGACAAAGTCCCTTTCAAGGAAAGTCTTTTCACTTTGCAGCCATATTTGCAATGCCTCCTGGGAGCTTTGGGCATCCTAGACCAAATCTATTTGAATGGGAAAATCCTGAAAATCCTGAATCCTGGAGGGATCAGAAAACTCTCGGATTTCATCAAAAATATCTTCATTTGTGTTCCGAAGATGAACGAAGGTCTTATGGAGGGTGATTAATGACAGAATTTAAATTTTTGGGTGAACTATCCCTTTAACTGTTCCATAAATGTTATTTCTTATGCTAAATAGTGTTAAAACTATAGTCCTCAGTGTGTCTAGGGACACTGACTGTTTCTGCAATATTTCACGTTGCACTTTCTCCCATTTATGGTAAAATGATTGCACCATCTTTGGCTATCTAAAGTCTTAGTCTAGACCTAAGGAAATATGTTTTGAATGATGGTGTGACATTTTTTGATCCAGCTGTTATGTTTATTTTATGAAGATGTAATGAGGCGTTAATGATGATTTGCTTCTGACTTTTTTCTCCTTCCTGCTGAACTGAATTAGCCTTTCAGGAGCTGCGTTTCTGTTACCCTTCAAATTGCACAAATTGAAATTGCGAATTGAAACACGTAAATTTCGCAAAAACTCCCATATATCGCAAAACAAATTTTACGCTCTCATGAGGTGGTTTTTCAGGCAATTCGAAAAAGGAAATTTTTGCAAAACAGCAATGAAAACAGTGTTTCCACATTTACAGGTCACCTGGCGTACGTAAAAGTCCATCATTCTTTACAGATGATGCCGTATGTCTGACAAAAGACGAGATAGAGTTCTTTATTAAACTCATAAAAGACAATAGAATTACAGGAATACTGTATTCTAAACAAAGAAATGCCACATAATCATGAAGACCTCGAAGCAGATATGAGGGAGAAACACCCAGAAACACTTCATACGTGACGCTCACAAGGTGTTTTTCTTGCCATTAATGCTTGGATAACACGCCTACGTCTCCGATTAAAAATAATGGCTAGTGCGGTGGCTGGGATATACATAAACCCAACATCCGTGGCATAATTTTTGTATTGACTTGCCGCGAGAGGAAAAAAAAGTCGCATAACAGCGGTTAATGGAAACGCTGTCATTTTGCGATGTTTTTTTATCGACATTTAGAAAATATCGCAAAAGTTTTGAGCAAATCTGTAATGGAAATGCGGCTAGTGTCAGGCTGTCCTGTCAGATTGGGTCAAAGACTTTCTCATTGTTTTTGTTTTTTTGCCACTCATCTCTTTTGTGCGTCTCCTCATCATATTCTCTTAAATTACATTTTGCTTTTAATAAGAAACCTGACAATCTAATGACCTAATTTCCTGCTTGTTCATAGTGAATTACAGTTGCACACCTGCATCCTTTACCAGGAAGAAAGGTTATGAGTAATCAATGTCACTTTACCCTCTACGAGCTGTAGACCTGCCAGGGTCACCGGAGAAGATGAGCCGCAGTCTAAAGTTGGACAGGACACATTATTAGGGTTGTCAATTCATTTTAATTTAATTAATTGCATATGTTGGTTAATTAATTACATCATTTCAGCACAAAAAACTCTATTGCTATTGTGGCATAAATCAAAGGTGACATATTCAAAGAAAACACTCCCAAAAGCAGTGTGTGAGTGTGTGAGTGTGTGAGTGTGTGAGTGTGTGAGTGTGTGAGTGTGTGAGTGTGTGAGTGTGTGAGTGTGTGAGTGTGTGTTTTAGTTCTTCTCATATACACTTTAAAAAGTTTGGGGTCAGTAAGAATTTTTTTATGTTTATTATATTTTTATTAGGGCTGGGTATTGACACAAATTTCACAATTCGATTCGATTTCGATTCACAAGCTTGCAATTCAATTCGATTTCAATTCAATATCGATTGTTTTAGATGTATATCAGGTACAATATATGGCAAATTTTCTCAAGGAAAACAAATCTCTTACCTAATGCTGTAAACTATGGGAGCCAGAGGTCAGCCTACTATAATGCTGAAGGTAAAAATGAACTGATTTGTATACAAACACTTAAATTACACATTTTTTTTAATAATAATAAAGTTATAATATTAACTTTACAATTACATGATCATATTTCTACTCAAAGTTTTTTGAAATATAAACATTTAAATGGTGGCTGTCATAAAAACTTGCCAGATTTATTCAAACATGCATTAAATATTGAAAAACATTAAAAAAATTATAATGAATATGTAATATAGTGCATATATTTAGCAAAATGCTCCTCTCTAGAGTTAATTATTCTAGATGACTAACGAGTTTATGGACACTGGATATGGTTTTTCTGAGGTAAATGTGACATTACAAGCTGTTTTATTGATGTCTTTCCGTGGTTGAAACACTGATTGAGCGATTTCATGTGACATGATACGGATTTCGGTAAGTTGTACTCTATCTTTTAACACTTTCAGATGCTCCATCATGTTTATTTTGTGCTGTAACTGGTATTAAGGCGGAAGAGAAGATCAGTTCATGTACGCTGCCGCTTTTCTTGAGCTGAGCTGCGCCAGAGCGAAAACGGGATTTATATTTATGAAAATCCCAAAAAAGTGTATCACGGTTTCCACAAAAATATTAAGCAGCTCAACTGTTTTCAACATTGATTATAATAATAAATGTTTCTTGAGCATCAAATCATCATATTAGAATGATTTCTGAAGGATCATGTGACTGAAGACTGGAGTAATGATGCTGAAAATTCAGCTTTGACATCACAGGGAAAAATTGCATTTTAACTAGTGCTGTCAACGTTAACGCATGCGATTTGAATTTTTTCCAGTTTAACGTGTTAAATAGCATCCTTTTCTTCTGTCATCCTTTGGCTGGCGTTACATTATATGATCACGCTCTTAATTTAATAAGCCTAATAAATGTTAAAAAATTGATAGCTTTCAATTACACTGTAATGTTGAATGGCTATAAATGTTTAAAATTGGGGAAAAACATCAGTAGCAGTATTAATATGAATGATACTGGCCTTCATTCATAAAATATTTAAAATATACTGTATGTTTTTTCTGCATTAGTTTGGAGAAATTATTACATTATAAAATATATTAAAAACGTAAGTGTTTGTAATTGCGATGGAAAAAGTGTGTGATTAATCTAGTACATTTTTTAAATCGATTGACAGCTCTATTTTTAACATATTTAAATAGAAAACAGTCATTATAAATTGTAATTACATTTTACAATATTACTGTTTTTACTTTATTTTGATGAATTAAAGAGACCTCTTTCAAAAACATTGAAAAAATCTTACTGACCCTATAAACTTTTGAACAATGCTGTTATTTAATTATTTTTTTAAATATAAGGTGTTAGATGTTTTATTAATTATATTTTATTAAATTAAATGTAAAAGCCATTTGTTATTTTTTTTATATTCTTTTTTTTTTATGTTGCCTTATTCCATTTGATTGATAGCAAAGTGGAGAGATGACAAGAAACGTCAGGTAGAAGTGAACTGGATCGGGACGCAGCTCTGCACTATCCGCTAGGCCAATGCGGCAAAAAAAAAAAAAGAAAAACATTTTGAGTTGCAGTGATTTGATATGCAGTACTAGATATGTATTTATTAATTAAATATTATTTTCTTATTGTTTTCTAAATTATAGGATGAGTGTGTGTGTATATACAGTGAACCAGAGCCTGCAGAAGCAGCATGAGAATAATAGAAGCCATTTATTACCAACAATGGCAGCAATTCAGATAAGCGAAGTAAAACAAACATGTTCCTCTTCCACAGTCCTAGTTCAGTTAGATGTAAGGGAGTATAAGTTAACAGCAGTGCGTCAAACTTAAGACACTTTTAGACATGGTTGGCTTCCAGTGTAAATTCATTACTCTTGCTCTGACGAGGTCCTGCGTGTTAGCAGTCTTTAGTGAGAGGACTCTGGCTTGTTGTGCTGCTCAGTTCATGTTCTGTATTTTCCTCACCTCATCGCTTTTTCCTCGCACGGTCTGTCTGGTTATTCTGCCCCTCTCCTTTCCCAAGAATTCCCTGGGATGCTGAAATCTCTACAATGTGCTGTTGCCTGTGTATGCGGCTGTGTGGGAGCGAATGTGTGCTCAGTCCGTTTTGGTTTGTGTGTATGTGTGAGGAGCTGCTGCCAGGGAGATGATATTTTTCTTGTCCTCTCCAGGAGTTGGCTTGCAGTGATTTATTCTGTGGCTCTGCATAGCTGCGCTCCTCATGGACTGAAATGATTGGGGAAAAGTCCAACTCTATTGTCGGGAGCCAAGGAGCTCTTTGATTCGGTTCCAGAAGCTCAGATCCTGCAGGTTTAATGAAAGGAGTTTAGAAAAGAACTTCATTTTCAGCAACTGACTAAAAAAGAAACACCTTTAGGGGTTCTTTCATTTACATTTAAATGGAAAGGTTCAAATAGGATATTTTTGATTTCAGACATTGGGATCCAAATGTCTGAGGCCACACAATCTGCAAAATATACACACTGCCCAGACAAAAAAAAATCGCTGTTTCGATTTAAATAGGGAAATGCTTAGTCTTAGGGTATGTTCACACTTGTAGTTCGGTTCGGTCCGGAACAAAAAAAACAAAAAACATTTAGTCCTGGTCCGCTTAGCATTCACAGTAGCATTTTAACACCGGACCTAAATATACCGATCCTAAAAGCACAGGGATATGTTTACAACTTGATTGGTCGGCTTTTATTACGTATATTCTGCGACTGAACTTACCAAACATTCAAAACAATGCAGTTTGCGGCTAAATGTGCTCGTTGTGTGTGCGTAGCTACATATGATGGTATTTTGATCAGTTGAGAACTCATGAAGAGCTTATAAAATGTGTAAAGTAGTCAAAACAGTGGCAGGAATCCCTCCGTCACACACACACAAAACGAAGATCTGCTGCGAGGAGACTGCTGATGCCTGTACCGAACTGTTATGGGAAACATTGTGACTATGACGAGAAAAAACGGGAGCATTCTGTCCTTTTTAGGGTCTCATCTTCCTGTTTTTGGTTTGTTTACATGTCTTTGGTCAGTGTTGCGTTCATATTTCATTCAAACCAGACCAAGGAAGTGGACCGAGACCCATTTTTTTCAGCGCTTGTTTGGTGCATACCAGGGTTCGGATGGCAGCGTTTACACTTATTCAAATGAACAGGGTTCTTTTTAAGCGAACCAAACATGCCAAGTGTGAACACACCCTTAATGTTGTTATGCTTAATGATGTGCTGGAGGAGACTTTACAGAGTACTTTTAAGGTCTGGACTGAATCTTGACTTTGTCATCCTGGAATATGGCCATGAAGTGTCTTCCTACAGTTGTTTAAGAAATGAAAAGTTACACACTCCATCATTTAGGGTTAGAAGAACTGTTGCCTACATTTAACATGCTAGAACCCACCCTATATTTATTGTAGTCATGGAGTTTCCTGATGTGAGCTGTCAGCCCTGCTACAATTAAGGCCCGGGTATACTTAATTTTCCTCCTTTGGCCGTGAGCGTTTGGCTAGTGGATTTTGTTTTCAAGCGCTCAAGTCACTCGCACCGTCTGCACAGTCACAAAAATTGGGCTCAGCCCTCCTGCACTCCTGATGACAAAAACAGAGATGGATAAAGTATACTTTGGTCTCTCCTCCACAGACAGTGCACGTCCTGAGCGAGATCCAAATCCACATGAATTGCACAAGCAAGAAAAACTCACTGTTCAAAGAGTCACAGTCTAGTCCACAGTCTAGCTAACCTTTTGGCAACCTCTTTAAGTTGTTTTTGACTGTGCTGATGAACACCGCATTGTGTGAAATAAATTTCTTTCTTACGCCGACTGAAAACATACATGAGAAACGCCATGAGACAGGAGAGACTCTCGGATGTTGCAATATAGAACATTGCAATAAGAACAACTTAAAGGGGTCATAAACTGGCTTTTTTTATACACTGTTGTCTGAGGTCAACTTATGACGTTCATGTGGTTTTTACATTCAAAAACATCATAATGAATAAGTAATAGGCTATTTTCTACCCTGGTTTTGAGGCTCTCTCCTGGAACGCTCGGTTTTTATGGGCGTGCTGCACTGAAGACTTAGAAGTAAACAGCCACTGCTATGATTGGATAAGCTTTGCATGAGTAAACGTGAGGAATTGTTTTGAAAGCGTGTGGGAAAACGGCAACCGGAATGATTCGCCCACAGAGCTCACAAAATGTCTTTTATCAAACAAACACAATTAATTGGAATGTTATTTTTTATTACTTGGCCCACCTGATCGGTGTATATAACCACGAACCGTGCATCACTAACACACACACGCACGCAGAGTCACGCATAAGCCTCACTGCAGAGTCAGACAAATCAGCATGAACAAAACTTCCGCGATTGTATTTTTCCTTCAAATATCAAGTCAAGAGAGTGAACAACACACATCAAGAAAAGAATGCTATTTCACTATTTAAGATAGCCCGTCGGCAGGCTGGTGATACGTTTTGGTAGCCCGTCTGGAAAACATAGCCCTGGGATGTTAGGCTTTGCTGGCCCATACATGCCCGAGGCTGATCACGAATCGCAGCACAATGAACCAACAACACCTCAAATAAAGGATTCTCCAGCCTGTGACAGCGTGGTAAGTTATGTTCAGTAAGACACGTACACATAATCAATAGATGTTAAACGATCTATAACAATGCAATACTATCACATATTAAAAAAAATTTTTTTACTCACATAAGTGAGTTGCTTCATTCATTCATGTAATCTCATCCTGTCTGCAAATCCAGTCTCTTGTTTACAAACCAATCCGTGGTGAAATGAAGGAACAAACACGCAATGTCTTACCCATGTGAGCTGGATATTCATTTAAAAATAAAGTTCATCCAAAAATAAAGTTCATCCATGCATTCATAATATTGGAATCCGAATTAAGCGTATGTAGCATGTTTATTGCTTTTATAAGTTTGATCCGGTTTAGCTCCACATAGGCCTATGTTATTTATCCATAACATACCATGCACAAATCGGTGGGCGGGGCTACAGAATCAGGCGTTCGTCGTCTTCGGTTGAGGCGGTGTTTCACTGAACTCTGACGTCACAGTGTGGCACATTCTGAGATCGAGCGTTTGCTGGGCCTGGTGTCAATAAAACTTTTCTTTGACTAACAAAGAAGTTTTCAGCTCCGAAACTTACAGGATATTGTGATTCTTATAGCACAATGAACTTTTGTATGTCAAAGGCTGAATGAAAAGTTGATTTCTCAGTTCATGACCCCTTTAAAGACGTTGCCAAAATGCTTATTAGACTCTGGACTAGACTGTGACTCTCTAAACAGTGAGTTTTTCGTGCGGATGGTGCGAGTGACTTGAGCGCTTGAAAACAAAATCCACTAGCCGAACGCTCACGGCCAAAGGAGGAAAATTAAGTATACCCGGGCCTTAATTGTAGCAGGGCTGACGGCTCACATCAGGAAACTCCATGACTACAATAGTGATTATGATGTTTCTAGCATGTTAAATGTAGGCAACAGTTCTTCTAACCCTAAATGATGGAGTGTGTAACTTTTCATTTCTTAAACAACTGTAGGAAGACACTCCTACAGAACATTGAACGGGCCATTCATGTGGATTTGGATAAAACAGTTAATCGCTCTAATGCCGTCCCTGGTGGACGACGTTAAGCCCTTCACAGTGGTGTAGTGGATGTGCACGCAGGGCATATTAAATTATTATTATTAGGCTACTATTAAATAATATTACAATTCATTTGTCCCGCAATAATTTCATAGCGCATCACCACATGACCAACGCACTGTGAGGATAATAAAAGATTTGTTAGATTAGCTTACTCCAAATTTCCAAAACAACTTGTTTAAAAAATTAAGAAAATAAGTTAGATGAATCTCACATCATCTCTAAGAGAATATGTGCCATTAATGCAGCGGCAGATGCCAAAAGCTTGGTTAGTTTTTACTTTCAATTGGAGTTTGAGACTTCTTCACTGGCAAAGTTTGCACATTGCTTATGTATTATGATATTAACTGGCTGGCCTTCATGGTTTAAAATGGATATGTTTTCAATATTGCGATGTGGCATTTTCTTTATCACCGCAAATGATGGACAATAATTCACGTTTCGTGAGCGTTATTTCCCGTGATAATTAAATAAAGTACATTATTAAATAAATGAGTAAATAAACAAGTAACAAGCTAACTTAAATTGTGTGCTTAATTTCTGGGAATAAGTTGCTAATGCAGGTACAAAAAGACTCTTGTTTTTTTTTCTTCTTGGCCCCCCCATATATATAAATGTAATGTACTTTACTTGTAATGTAATCAATAATTATTTGTCATTTAGTTATTACAAATATTTTTGACTATCACATATTTTAACTTTCTTGTATTCATTTTTCTGAAATCCATGTACTTTATTCAGTCCAATTTTTTACTTGAATTGTTATGCCAGTAATACATTTTGTAATTAAATATTTGATATGAATATTAGTAATATGCAGACTTGTAGCATTTTACTGGTCTCAGACTTTTGGACCCCACTGTGTAGGTCAAGGTCAAAAGCGCAAAAACGATTTTGTCTGTCATGGGAGTGTCATTCTTTAAATTGCATGTTATTGATCCTGCTGCTATATTTTCTCAACAAATGCATAGATATAATCATGAGCAGAAAGAAATGCTCTCAAGGTCACGATTTCTTTTGAACTTCTTTAAATTAATACAGCTCACAAAGTCAGTGTAATGAGGTCACATGTAGACCATTCCTGATTAAAAACCGCCACACGTTTACTTGACAGTGAAATCCCATACAGCCGCCATGAAGAAGGTATTGTATTCTTATCAGTGAGTCTGTTTACATGCATAATTAATAATATCACACATCAGCTCAAGAAAATCATGTTTACTGAGATTTGAAATTTTCCCAAATCAAAATGTACACAGATATGCTTATAATGGCGATTTGGATTTTGACCATTAGCCAATAAAGTAACACCATATAAAGCGGCTTACACATTGTTAGTTTCTGCAAGCATAATCTGTGTAAGATTGTGCTTTTAAGCGCACTCAGTATTCCCTACCTGAATCTCTCACACTTCACTGAGCTTGAGCTGATACTGTTATCGTAATTGTATGAGCCAGGTCTCACAGGAAGGTTTTTTTTTTCCTTTACCCTGGTTTAATATCTTCCTTACTCTCCTTTTTCCCCATCTCTGTTCAGTGTGAAGATATTCAATTTGGGAGGGAAGAAATAACTGTTTGGGTGCTGGATTGTCATGTGGCGCTCAGAGGTGTTACTTGCTCACACACACCGACAGAGTGTTTTTTCCTCCTCATTTATTTCTCGCTATGCAGTTTGGATGCTCTTTCCCTTTGGGGTTCAGGAAAGTTCCCATTAGTGATAGGGACTTCATAAAATCTTTCATATTATGAGCAAGGAAAAGGGTAAAGGCGGCCTGGAGCTCTGTGGGTTCGGCTTCTGTGAAATATCAATGTTTTGCGTGTTCTGAAGCCTGGCATATGAGCTGAGCGTACGAAGCATGATGCAAATCCAGTTTTTATAGTATACATGAGGGACAATGTTTTTCATGCACTTAATGTAAATTGTGAAACTGATTTGCTTTCACTATGGGAGTTATTTTCTTCTCTCTAGTGGTCCTAAGATGAGACGTGAAGTCTGAGCGGACACGACTCTTGAGTGATGATTGGGCTCTCTGGGATTTAAGTGAGCACTGTTATATAAAAACACTCTTCCCCTATATCTCCTTTCTAAGCGGCAAACATCAGTCTGCTGGCTGTGCTGAGCGTCCACTGAAAATCCCATCAATCACTTGTATTGTGGTCTCCTCTGAAGATTTTCTTTTACAGTCCCGAGTTACATGTGCCTTGTTTTATTTACCTTTTTTCCACCGACAGGATGTTGGTACCAAAGCTGGTGCCAAATCAAGAACCGTTCTGGGCTGTTTCTCCCAAAAGCGTTGGAAACGATGGTCTATCTCAATTTAGGCTCACAAAGCTTCTAGTTAACGCAACACTGCAAATTTTTCATTGTGGAAAATGTCGTTTCGGGCTGGAAAATTGTGCCAGACTCTGAAACCAACAGAAAAGCAGAAGCAGAAGTTGGGGGTGGGATAATACTCGCAATAAATTTTCAGAACAGAATGATGCAGAACAATTCAGTTGATCAATGTCCAACTCCTTCATTGCTTAGAAACTCCAGGAATTAAGTTTTTCCTATTTAGAGGTGTTGTATGTGTCAATATGCTAGGAATCTCAGGGTGCTTTCACACCTGAGCATTTGCGTTTTCTCCTTTGGGTCGGTTCGTTTAGGCATATGTGAACACTGCAATCGCGCTCGGATCCGCACCAAAATAATCGCTCCGAGACCGCCTGAACGATGTGGTCTCGGCCCGATTGCAAACAAACTCAGGGGCGGTTCGCTTGAGGTGTGAAAGCAGTCCGACCCAACGGATCAACTGGTATTATAATTCATACTGGGAAATGTGCTATATAAATACATTTACATTTACATTTAATCATTTAGCAGACGCTTTTATCCAAAGCAACTTACAAATGAGGAGAGCAATAGAAGCAACTAAATAAACAAGGGGCAACAGCGTGCAAGTGCTGTAACAAGTCTCAGTTAATCTAGCGCAGTACACATCTAAAAATCAAATGAGACCGGATACAAAAACTTACACAGTTGCTGTCTTCCCTGTTGTTCGATAGCAGTCGTGTCTGATTCTGTGAGTGAACACATTGATTATCACAGTTGAAAACCAAAAGAGCACCTCTTCATCTTAAAATGTTGTGTAGGAGAATGCTGTCCCGATGAAGCCTTGATTCCTGCTCTAGCTGCATTATAACATTTTGTTTGCGTGTGTCTTGACACAGTTTACCTCTAGTCAGCGCTGGGAGATCCAGAGAGAGCGCGTTTGAATTTGCTGCAGTATTAATACGAATGTAGTATATCATTTAACAGCGGGAATGACGGCTACATTCGTATAGTGTTTGCGTGTCTTGACAGTTACAAATAAAGCCACAGTAAGCTCATGGAGCGAATTTGTCAATCATCTTGCTGGATGACGCAGAGGAAACTCTGACCAATAAGAGGACGGTTGTACTCGCATGTGACTCGCGTGAACACATTTTGGTACGCTTGGAAAGGCTGCCTTGTGAAAGCAAACCGAACCAAGAAGAAAATGCAACATCGTAACAAAGTAAGTCCCTGTTTCGGAACAAAACAAACGATCTATAGTTATGAAAACGCCCTCAATCACACTGTACCTTTGTTGTTTCATTTTCTTCCTTTCTTTTCTTTTTTATTGTTGTTGCATTTTTTTGTGTTGTTTTGTTAACACTATGGGCCACATTTTTGAGCATCAGTCGGCTTAGTTTTTTGGTGTGTTCTGCACCATTTGCTCTAGTCGGACGCCGTCTGGGTTTTTTGGGCCGATTCAGCATGTTGAATCGTGTCGGGCCGATTCAAGTCAAGTCAGTGCATGAGAATAAAAGCAGAAGTGATGAAAGAGCAAAGAAGTCAAGATGGTACAGACAGAAGGCTGTTATAATTTTACGTCGTCTTACCTGAGCATTCGAATGCACAAATATTTTCATAATAACATGAACCGACTGGAATGAAGGAAGTGATCAGCGTGATTGATATTCAAAATGGTAAGCAAGCGCTGCTTTATTTAAATTTTTTACACTATATCTGCAGTCCTAGTTTCGGTTTCCCTTTTTGAATGACGGAAATAAGACTATTCATATAGACTGATATTTACTCACACGCAGACACAGAACGCAAGCTAGCTGACAGTCGTCTTTAGTCCTTTTGGTGTGTCCAAGCGTAGCTTTTTGGCTGAGGCGCAGCCGATGAGAGGGGACAACACAGTCAGCTTTTGTTGCTGCTATTTCTTTGACGTCTGCTTGGTGTGTCCCGGGCTTAACATTGATGCTACAGATAAAATGACAGCAATATTAATGTTTTGTGTTTTGTTTCGTTTCGTGAAACCGGCGCCATTTAAGTGTAAAGGTGTTCTGAAAAGGCAGACGGAATCTTTTTTTGGAGGATTTGGCTTTGTGCATGGAAGGTTCATGTGTGAATGCTTGTTTGTTTTCTCTAGAGATGACTTACAGCGAGAGTGCTGAGGTGGAACTGTTTGTATAATCTGCACATCAATGACACGATAATTATGTTGTATCACTAAGAGCCTGCTGGAGTATCAGTCCAGAGTAAATCCCACCTGAAGGGCTTTTGTATTTAGTCACTCTCTGTCATGCTGTGCCTCTATCGACATTAAGATCAGTCGCCCACATTCACGCTCTTAATACACTCATATCTTGCTGCACTCGTCTCTGCAGGTCATATCATTCTCATCATTAGTATCCTTCTCTTTACATTAGAGCGGATGGATAATGGCCAAAGCAATGAAAAGCAGCACTATGAATTCACAATGAACTGACGCAGTAGTTTTCCAAGGCTCCTGTTTCAGTTTAGTTTAGTGCATGTTACGTAACGGATACAGCTTCTGTCAGGATAGATGATGCACATCTAGGTGGTAAATTTTGATGACTCTGATAGGTGTCCTCTATGATTAAACTCACTTTGGTATGTCAGGATGAACACTTCCCCTGATGAGGAGTGACAGCAGCTGCTGCTGTAGTTGCAGGAGGTGCTTGTTATCAGTTTGAGTGTTGTAAAATGGATTGTCAAACACATTATAGTTTGAGGACCAAGACACCTTATACAGGTGGAATTTTTTATTTAAAAAAAGCCCATTTTGTAAACTATTTATAGTACTTTTTTTTTTTTTTTTTTTTTACTTCCAGGAGTTATAAAATATAGAATTTGGTGTTAAATGGTGTGTAACAATATATTGTGTCACAATATAACCCAATACAAAAATGCAACAATATGTATCATGGATTGTGACAATCTGTATTGTGTATAGTTCACCCAAAATTAAAATTACTGCGTGATTTAAAAAAAATGTTTTGTGTCAGTACTACATTAAACTACTATATATAATGTTGAATATAATGTATAGTAACGCAATAGGGGATATTTGTGAGCCCTGATAATGCCAAATGTTACCAGTAAAAAGTCTCACATTATTTTAAATATATCTAGTTAGTGACAGAGTGCAAGCATATTCGTCACATTAAATCACTTTTCTGTAATTCCCAAATCGATTTTCGATTCCCAACCCTAACTAATACTGAACATTAAAACACAGTTAGACTGGTTTTATACATTAGTGTGGTGTCATATACTGCATCCCAGTTCACCTACAATCATACTACGTCCTGAAAAAGTATGTACTCTTATTTTGGGTTGAAAAAGTACATACTTTTGAGTGTGTAGCAGAAGAGTAGGCAAGCTTTGGGACATACTACTTCATCATCTTTAAAGGTGGGGTAAGTGTTATTTCAAAACTGCTTTAGAAATGTGACTCGGTTCAAGTACCATAACAAACTGATAGCCAATCAGCAGTAAGGGGCGTGTCTACTAATGATGGTGAGAAGAGAGCGCTCAGTGCACGTCATTATTCAAAAGACACAACACAGGATGGACATTAGCCGAGCGACGACAGAAAGAGAGAGATGGCAGATAAAAAACAAATGTGGAAAATGTCTATGGAACAAAAGAAGGCTTACGATCAGGCAAGAATTATCAGCTTTCCAGCGCTGGAGAGAACTCAAGGAGCGCTAAGGCCTACAATCGGACGCAGAGGTTGCTTTATTTCTTCTCGATAGGCGAGTAACATTGGTTTTGTTCTGTTTCACAAAACTAATATATGCTGGCTTTTGCTTGAATATGCTTGCGTGTCATGTTCACTTGTTTGTCCATTTGCAATCGTATCGTCGTTCACTTCAGCGATGATAAACACCCATTAATTTCCACATCCTATAAACCACTGTCTGTTTCAACCGTCAGCTTGCAGTGTGTCCGAAAAGTAAGACAATAAACTCCTAATATATGTTTGTTTCCTTTGGTTCCTCTTTTAGTGATCGATATATCCTCTAATCTGGTCATAATTGTAATGTGTTCGTTAGCTGGACTGTCGTGCTCGTGCTATTGGGTTGTTCATGAGAACTGTTTGTGTTTTTGTGATCACTATAACCCTCTAATCTTGTCATAATTGTAATGTGTTCGTTAGTTGGACTGTCGTGCTCGTGCTATGGAGTTGTTCATGAGAACTGTGTTTGTGTTTTTGGGATGTAAGGGATGACTTTTTCTCTGAACATTCGAACTGGATTACCATAGTAACACACATTGCTTGTGTGCACATAGTGTGCACGGATACCACGGACCATCCGGGTATCTGTGGAATACTCTTTTCAACATACTACGATTTGGGATGTACTAATTCTAATTTCGAATACTATTTAGGACAGATGGTATGTGAATTGGGACGCAGCAATGTAGTGTAAAGTCATTCAGTGGTGTTGGTACACCTATTATTTTTCCATGTGGTCTTTATTGCAGTGAGCCAATTGAACAAACTTCAAAGTAGGAAAATCTTTGACACCTTGTAGTAATAGAATATAATTGTTACTGTATTAGTGTCATAAATTCCCTGTGTGTTCTCTTTTGTTATTTCCTGTCTTGTGCCATGTTTTGTAGTCCTTTGTAGTTTTTCATGTTGATTTAGTTTTCCCAGGTGTTTCCCATTTACCACACCCCCTTGTTATCTTGTTTCCCTTTGTGTATATGTACCCCAGTGCTTCAGTTGTTGTTTGTCGGTCGTTGCTCCTGTATGTGTGTTCTTGTCGTTGCGCTCCTGCCTGTTTTTGGAAAAACCTTGTTCATGGATTTTTTTGTTGATGATGTTTGTTATTAAATTGTTTATGCTGCACTTGGTTTCTCACTCAGCTTCATCCCTGCTCACACGTTACAATTAGCATAGCACCCTGAAATTTCAGCGTCAAGGTCCTTGTAATTGTGACTGTCACTTCTGCAGCAGTCAAAGGGTTGAGGACACTTGGTTGCACAAACACAATCTGTTCTGATCTATTTTTACAGAGTGTGAATGTTTTCAATGGGATTTGCAACATCTTGAGCCGATGATGCAATGGAGCAATTTGAGATTCCAGTTGTTTTGACCACCACAAATTTCAATGGCATGTGTAAAATAAGTTTGTTGAACCACTAAAATGATTTACTGTAAATAAATAATAAACTGCAACTGACTGAAAACTAAAACTGAATTAAAAATAAATGAAACCGAAATAGCAATATTAAAAAACTAATAAAATGACAAAAGCACATAACAGCGAAATTACTTAAAAATGTAACTAAAATTGACATGAAAACAAAATATATACAAATAAATGCTAATAAAAAATAAAAGAACACAGAGCAATGGCCTAGTCGTAGTGCACATCAATTTTAATTTTTACATTTTATCTATTAGTCAATTTAATGCATTTTTATGTAAATGTTCTTTAAATTTAACCAGTATTTCGTCATTTTATTCAGTTTTAGTATGAAATTGCATGTAATTTTAGTTGAAGAAAATATGATCTTGGTTAAAGATAATGTGTTAAATGATGAAATTGTGTGCCAGACAGCTTCTGTCATAATAGCATATAATGAGTATACTGAAGTGTATATACACTGTGAATCTCCTGTTTGTAGATGATTCCAGCGCAGAGGGCTCAGACGAATCCACTGTGGGCCGCAGCTATGTGAAAAAGAAGCTGGAACATGGCTTAACGCGGATCTGGCAGGTATGGAGCGTGCACATTTACTTGTATCTTTCTCTGTTTATTTTCCATCTCTCCATTAGCTTCATGACTGTCCCTCCCACCCCTCGTCCTTCTCTCTTTGCCCCTAGGACGTCCAATTGAAAGTGAAAGCCTATTTGCTGGGAACAGACATGTCCAACTTCAAGTACGACGACTTCATTGTGGTTCTGGATGTTATCAGCAGGTAGGGACCCACTTCCTCATTAGTGCTAATTGGATTGGCCTGCAGGGACCAACTGTACCATCCCCCCCTTCTGCCTCATGAGAAACTCCCCTAAAGAGAAAACGGGGCCAGGGGGCATCAATGAAACCGCTTGTTCCTCAACAAGAGTCCCTGGTCATCCCCGTTAACAGGGCTCAATTAAAAGGCCATTTTGTGTGTGAAACCACAGCCCTCTGTATTGATCCTGCCTCGGGGTCGCTGACTTGTGTGAATAGAGGCGCCATTTTCTGCCCTCGCTGGGACACGTGATGTGAAGTAACTCTTTGGGGTTAATTAGAAGAGTGAACCACTTTCTAATTCTTTGCATCTTTTTCTCTCGTTCATTTTCCTGTGTTTCTTTCCCAATTGACAGGTTGATGCAGGTGGGAGAGGAATTCTGTGGCAGCAAGTCCGAGGTGTTGCAGGAGTCCATTAAGAGACAAAGTGTGAACTATTTTAAGAACTATCACAGGTGAGATACAGTAAATGGCCCATGGCCCAGTTGACCTCAGTCAAAATCAGTTCCAGGAGGGATTTATTAAAAATGGAAAGAGTTCTACAGGAATTGCTGTAATTTTTTTCGTTCCCCCAACAAAAAGCCAATAGGAATTTTCCATTGACTTAAGCTTCCATTGACCAACAAAAGTTTCTGATTCTTACATGTTTTGGAGTTTTGGAGCCTAAAAATAATTGGCCGAAGTAAAAAGCTGAAGGTTGGCTATAAACATACTACACCACCGTTGCATGACTTCAACGTCACCACCATTAAGTCACCATGAAATCAAAATGTACCATTCTTGTTTAAATTGGAATATTGCAGTATTTATTAAAAATGATTTATCTGTGCATATATTTATTTTTTAAAAATGCAAGTAATTCGTAATCTTTAGTCAAAGTAACTTTCCTTCCGACATTTCTGATGACGTGTTTACGACAAGAGGGCGGTACAACCTGTCACTCACATGAGATCGACCAATAGCAAACAACAACCATCCAATCAATTTCCCATGGAAAAAATCAAGTCCCGCCCTACTTTTTGTCTTGTTCGAGAAGCAGTGTCACTCGTGTATATGTCACAATAGGGAAGAAAAGACTACCATTCTATTCCAACTTCCATTTCATGCAGACTTTAAAGGAACACGCCGACTTTTTGGGACTTTAGCTTATTCACTGTATCCCCCAGAGTTAGATAAGTCCATACATACCATTTTTATCTCCGTGCGTGCCATAACTCTGTCTGACGCACCCACCGCTAGCCTAGCTGAGCACAAAGACGGCTCCATCTAGCCTACTGCTCAATAAGTGACAAAATAATGCTAACATTTACCTATTTACATGTTTTGATGTGTATAGTTACATTGTATACTAAGACCGACAGAAAATGAAAAGTTGCAATTTTCTAGACTGATATGGCTAGGGACTATACTCTCATTCCTGCGTAATAATCCAGGAACTTTGCTGCCGTACCATGGGTGCAGCGGCGCAATGATATTACGAGGCGCCTGAATGGCGCGCACGGAGATAAAAATGGTATGTATGGACTTATCTAACTCTGGGGGATACGGTGAATAAGCTAAAGTCCCAAAAAGTCGCCGTGTTCCTTTAAACTTTTGAGATATCTTTCAATCTTTATTTAAAATCTACAGGTTGGAAAGCCTGAGTTAGAATACTTTGCAAGAGTGCGAGTATAGAATAAACATGACAAGGCTGTAAAATAACAAGGCTGTAAAAGCAGACAATGAGTTTTACTGCTCAGCGTGATGTTAAATGTCCCAGACAATCTCTGTAGTCCCATTTAGGCACTTGGAATCAAACGCGTTTTACAAGATGTAAAATCATGAGTGGGGTATTACTGATGAATCTTATGCCATAGAATAAAACATGAAAATTTATTGAGCTTGTGCTAACCACAGACCTTATAACCCTTTCAAAAGAAACAGTTGACTTCTGGAAGACCAAAAATGCATTTTCCAGGTTTTTAGTACTCATTCTGATAGTGTTGTTTATTTGTATGTGCTTTCTGTATTGTTTTAGTGCTCAATTGACTAAATTAATTATGCAAATAGGTTAACACTACAAACATGCCTAAAAAAAATCTGGATGTTGTCAATGTCACACTGTCACCTGTAGCTCAAAAGGTAGCATGGCACGTGGTTGCATGTGGATGTCATCTGTATTTCAGTATTTTGCTGGAATATATCCTCCTGGGACCCAGGAATAGATTTTGTCCTCTGTAGTAGACATTGTATTTTGACACATGTTTTAAGTCTGGGTGTTTTGTAAAGAGCACATTCAGGGCTTTTCAGAGATACCAAATGTTTGGAAGTTTCACAATGACAACTGCCTCTCCTTGGACTTTAACAATGACTGACATTAATTTAGTGATCAAATTTAACACTCTTATGGAAATATGATTTTGTAATTATCATTTAAATCTTACACATTTTTTAATTGTTTGTCATAAATCAACATATCAGGAAAATGTTTTAGGCTTCCAAATCAAATCTTATGGCCATTTTACACACATATTGCATAAAGAAAAATTATATATCAAATTATATATATCTGTTATATCTTTCATAACATAGTTCATAACAAAGAATCATCTTTATACAAAGTTTGGTATGAAAAATCCTGAAACCTAAAAATTGATTGGTGATTTTTTTTTAAAATCCCATTGTTTTTGCCTATTCGTGTCTAGTCTTTTTTTATTTTTTTTATTGAGTCCTGGTGTCCTCTACAGAGGACATAGCATAACATATGAATACAATATCAAAAATGTTATTTTTCCATTTTTTTCTTATGCTCTAAACCAGGGATAGGCAAACTCGGTCCTGGAGGGCCACTGCCCTGCAGAGTTTAGCTCCAACCCTGATAAAACTCACCTGCCTGTAGCTTTTTAGTAATCCTGAAAGCATTGATTAGCTGGTTCAGGTGTGTTTGATTAGGGTTTGAACTAAACTCTGCAGGGCAGTGGCCCCCCAGGACTGAGTTTGCCCATCCCTGCTCTAAACAATGTAATGACACAAAAAGATACTAAAACTTTTTTTTCCTGGTTCTCAGGAGGATATCTAGAATTCTGAATTGTTTAAGTATCCGTCACATACTCAAGCCTGAAAATGTGTTCAGATCTCTGCATTGTGGCTTGAATGATGAGTGGGATTGCCAACCGGGTCTTTGTTCACATTTTGTCATTGTGCAAGTGTTGAAATCTGATTTTGTGCTCTATATCAGGTGCATCTACATCAGCTGCTATAGTAATGATGCATGTCAAACCAAAGAGACAACAACTGCGAGTACCTATCATTGAGAGGAATGAAATCTGGATAATTTGCCTAATTTTGCTCATATCCTTCACGACATCTTATCATTGTGCTGAAATTGCAAGATGCGTGAAAGAACATAAATGACAAAGTGATTTTACGCATTCAAGCACATACTGTCCAAAACTGCTGACTTCACTACATATTGAATGTTGTATAGTTAACTATGAGAGTAATGAGTGAGCGAGTGTATTCAGATGTAGTTAAAGTACTGCTTATTTAGTATGAGAAAAAAAAAACCTTTTTGGTGATCATGCTACAAAAATAGTAAAGTGATTTGTGCCAGTTACACCAAAAAATCTGATTGTTGCCATCTGTCTGAACAAAGCTGAAATGTCTATAACCTCTGCTGTAGTCAGCAGTACAAAAAAAAAAGTTTTTGCTTGATGAGATGGAGGATATTGAAAGAGGACGTATGACCATTATTTCTGATTATTCAAGCAGTTGGATAGCATCCATAAAGCGATTATCTGTCAGTCCTCTGAATGCTTAATCTCTGCTGTCACTGCGTCGTCATTAACACATTGTGCCATTACAGTATATATTGTGCCATCTGGCTTAGAGGACAAAAAACGGTCAGTTTTTCCTTCAAGTGCTTTAAATTTGATGCATTTAAAAATATCATGGCTTGAAGACGTGACTAGAGATGGTATTTCAAATGTCAAACACCCTGCCACCGGTTGCACTTTCCTTGGATTTAGATACCAACTCTTTAGAGATGAGTGATGGACTTTTATAACGTTCCACTTTGATGTAGACATTTTGTACAAGGCTGCTGGTATTGACCTTGTCTGGCAGCGGGCCACTTTGACACTCATCGCACTCACTACCTCTAACCTTCTTCACTGATCGACTTTTCCTTGAACTGTTTTTGCCAGCCCATTTCATTTTCAATAAGTTGAATGGCAAAGGGTCTTCACTTGACAAAAGCCAACCTCTTGTCATTTCTCTTTGTACCCTTGCAGAACTCGCCTGGAGGAGTTGCGGATGTTTCTTGAAAATGAAACCTGGGAGTTGTGCCCTGTGAAGTCCAACTTCAGTATTGCCCAGCTCCACGTAAGTCCTAATGCCACAGATAAGACATTGAAATGCAGCAATGTGACTTTTATTCATGGACCAACTGGCATCGTTGGCAGTCTTTTGAGATTTCACATTTGCATATGAAGATGAGCCGAAGACTTTTTTTCTGTGCGTGCTTTGAAACGACAATCGTCAGATGGCTACAAGCCAAAAGCACATCAGCACACGTTCTTGCATGAGCTTTGTTTACAGTCAAAATCTCATGGTAAGCGGGTCAAAAAGTGTTCTTTATGTGACCCATTGCAGGAAATGAGATGCGTCTACAGTGAGTGGTTTTCTAACCAAATAGATAGCGTTTTTGTAGATCATCTTCCTTCATATTTCCCATCTTGCCGTAATAGGGTGCCTTTATACGCATTTTAAATATCAGGAAAGGCTTGACAACTTGATAAATGAGGGTAAGCATCATCACTGATTGTATTCCAACATAAGCTGTTTTCTCTCCTAGTCAGGGTGTCATCCGTCTCAAAACAAATTACACCCTGGAAGGCAAGTATATTCACCCAAGAGTAACTGGTGAATAAACCGAAATGCATCTCTTTCAATTATTATATGCTAAACTGGGTCTTTCGTTCGGTAAACTGTTCTCTGATGGACCCTTTACACTGTTTTTGTGTAGAATATACAGGTATTTTTCAAAGAAATGCCACTAGTTTGTGTGGTAGAGAAAGCTGGCATTGAAAAGCACATCAGTGAATGGCATAATCAGTGGTGCTATTTAATAAGCCACATTTGCATAACGACTCCTCGCTGGAGCTCTGATGTGCAAAGCTGTTTAACTGAAAAGTTTTAGGTCACTTAGCGCTACTGCTCAAAGCTTTTGCACTTTCACCCTTGCAGCTTATTGTTCTTTTTGTATTATTATTATCTGCTGAATTCTTTATAGGTACATTTACAATGAAAACCTAAATGCACCTGTAATATTTAGCAGAACAGATACTTTTTCATCTCCTTCTAGGACATTTAACCAGCACAAACAATTCCATTAAAACTTGTCCACCTAGTTTGTTGTAATAAGCCCGATGTCTCCACTGATCCCGATGGGAAATATTATTTGGTTGTAATATTTATTTTCACATATAATAAATAAATAGTTTGGGGTCGATAAGATTTTTTTATTTGATTATAATACTTTATTAATAATAAGGTTTCATTAGTTTAGGACAATACTTCTACAGCATTTATTAATCTTAGCTAATGTTAAAGCTGCAGTCCGTAACTTTTTTGGGTTAAAAATGATCCCAAATTTTTTTTTGAGCAAGTACATACCCAGCCAGTGTTCAAAACTATCTGCTTACCTTAGCTCGATTTACAACGGTAAGCTTGTAATAATGTTTTTAATTCCAGTGGTACTGGTGGATTTCCGCGGGAAATTTAAGTATATCTTTGTGGCATTACGTCACATCTCTATACATAAAGAAGGTGTCCCGGCTAGTAGGCTATATTACGTGTGAGGATGTTGGAGGTGGAGATTTATAGCCTTTTCTCACAGCACTTGATATAATTAAACTTATCAATTTGATGGCGGATCCAGAAAGGTTCAAACGACAATCACCAGTGACAACTGGAGTTTCATCCGTTGTAAAATGCAAAAGACTTCGGACTTTCGGAGTAGCTACAGAAAAAAAGAGAGACTGCACCGGGCCCATGCGAAAACAAGGATAAAAAGGGCTTTTGAAAGGTGGCGTGAACTCTGTGTTTTAAAGGGGTTCAAAACGGACACAGAGACGTTTTTTTCCTGCTGGACAGGTCAGACATTTTAATTGTTAAATTAGGTAACAGTAGCACACTTGTTCGCTTAATTCATACAGTTTTGCTATGTGCATTATGGTAAATATCAATTATTTTGTGCTAGTTATGAGAGGGAGCAATTCACCTCTACTCCACATCAATTTGTTGGTATAAACTCATTAGAAATTAGACTGCACAGAAATGGAAACTGAACTACAGGTAGCCCTAATACACATTAAATGTAGTCACGCAATGCTGATGTTAACATTAACAATTTAAAAACAAAGTATAACTTGCACGGTTTGACGTGATATAAGATAAGTGATCGTTAGATTTAATCATTGTGATTTATTGCAATGCTTTTTTTCCCTTAGTTGGTCAGAACAAAAGTGGATGTTAGCTACTTGAGCATTTGTGAGCATTTTCCGGTGAAAATTCTTATGTTGGTCATACTTTCAAAAAGTAGAATCTGTGATTCCGAATGACAGTATCCACACCGGCGCGGTGACTGACAGCCGCACATTCTCCTCAAAACATTGGATTCATCCACGCTCTGCCGAGGCACAATTCACGTAAAGTTGATCATTCCGCGAATAACTACAATTGCAGATTTCGAACAGAGATGGCGACAAAGAGGAAAAACTACAGACTACAGCTTTAATTTCAACATTTACTCATACCTTATTAAAAACAAAAGTTGTATTTGTTAAAAAGAGAAAAAGAAAAAAGAAATGAAAACAAGAAATCGCATCATATGACCCCTTTAACATTAGTTAATGCACTGTGAACTAACATGAACAAATAATGAATTACTTTTAAGTTTAATAAATTCTGTAACTAATGTATTCATGTTCATGTTAGTTAATACATGAACTAATGTTAACAAATTAAACCTTATTGTAAAGTTTTACAGTTTTTTTTTGTTTTGTTTTTTTTGAAAAAAGTCTCTTATGCTCAACAAAGCTGCATTTTTTTTATTTATTAAAAATGCAGTACAAACAGCAATATTGTGAAATATTATTACAATTTAGAATAACTGTTTTAATATTTTTAAATGTAATTTAATCATGTGATGGTAAAGCTGAATTTACTCCAGTCTTCAGTGTCACATGATCCTTCAGAAATCATTCTAATATGCTGATTTGATGCTCAAGTAACATTTCTGATTATTATAAATGTTGAAAACAGTTGTGCTGCTTAATATTGCTGTGGAAAGTGATACATTTTTTTCAGGATTCTTTGATGAATATTAAGTTGAAAAGAACAGCATTTATCTGAAATACAAATCTTTTAGAACATGTTAAAGGTCTTTACTGTAATAAAAGTATTCATTTCTATAAATAAAAAAATCTTACTGCCCCTAAACTTTTAAATGTTTGTGTATCTCTATTAGGGGTTGAACGACTTCAGATATTTTAAAGTCGACATTTATGTGATGAAAGTCGATTCGACGTCGACTAGTCGCTGATGATGTCGTTAATGAACAAATAAGACTGACGCGAACGTGCACAGGACAGCTGTGGCATATATGACACAGAGCTGCCCATAAGGTTATTGCTCCTACATAACAGCTTTTTATCAGTTCTTTTGTCTTTGGGTTGTTATATTTTTCACAGATTTCTGCTAGTTCTGAATCAGATACAGATAAATTAGCACAATAAAGATTAGATTACACTTATATGAATACATTAGTGAGAGAGAGAGAACGATTGCGTGTGAATTAATTCTACCTACCAGCGTCTCTCTACTAATAGTGAAGCTGTGAGTCTTCGTTACTAAGAAATATATGCTAGAACTTTTCAGTTTATAATCTATTTTATTGATAAATCACAGAACTGTGTTGACAATACATTTCGGCGCTACTGAATGATTTTAGTGTGAGGTGTGCGCGATCTCTGCGTGATGTGCGAGCTATGTGTGTGTGTGGTATGGTAGGCCTATGGGCCTATAGGCCTATGGCCTATGGTAGGCCTACTATCAAACATGTCTTGTGGAGAGCTTTCTGAGTATGCATTTATTTGTTATTTGAACTGTTGGAAACAGAGCGTGCGTGTCAGAAAATGGCTTATTCTGTTGCGTACTCTATAGGCCAGCGACTAGTCGACGCCAAGCTTAAAACGTCATTGCAGAGCATTAAAGTCGATTAGTCCCCTAGTATCTATACGAAAAAACTAAATATTTAATGAACGAGTGCAGGTGCAAAATTCTGTGGGTCTACTTTATTAGTTATTTGATCTGTATGATATGAAATCTGATAAATCTGCTGTGTTGTTCCATCTTTTTCAGGAGTTTAAGTTCATGGGCCAGTGTCGTTCTCCCTCAGTATCTCCCAGCCGGCAGCCAGAATCCGCAGACCTGATGGAGCTTTCTCTGTTTGAGCAGTACCTGCAGGGCGGAAATCCTTTTGAGATGCAAATAGACAACAAGGAAGAGGAGACAGAGGATGTCCTGGCTTCTAATGGGGTATATAGCAGTTTCAGTACTGGTTAAAGTCTTTCATAACTTTGCAATAATATAACGGTTCTAACAATAGTTAAAATATAATTTAAATTACAGTAAATACCAGCTGTATGGGGAATAAATGTGCCTGATGATTTTATTTTAAAACAAGCTTTATTTCAAAGACATTTTGTTTGTCATATCACCTAAAGTAGCCTAATTTGACATTTTCATCCGATTTGTTTATTTTTTTGTGGTCTCCTATACTTGGATAAATTCCACTAATTTCTTCAGTATTTTCATATAGTATTCAACACATTTCAACAATATTTATGCTATGCTGTTTGGCATCAGGCTTGAGCAAACAAGCATTTTATGATGGTTTACAGTTACATTTCTATTCTTATTAGATGCTTGCTAAACGCACTGTTGAAAGGGGAAAATAAATAGGAGTGAAAATTTGATGTGTAAATATTTTGCAACGTTAAGTGGCTCATTGTCCTTATAACTATTGACAGAGGCCATTACTTCTATGTGGAGGGAATACTCCTCATTATTAAAGCTCCGATGTGCTTGGCGTCTCTGATGATGGTTCTGTAATGAAAACAAATGCTGTATGTTGATGACAGAGAGTGTGAGTCCTTGGTACAAGTGCTTTTACCCTGAGAGATAACAAAGTGTTTTGCATATAAGCTCATTGTGTTCCTAGTACTCCATGCTGTTTTGTTAGTAACTAGATACAATGAGAGGCGTCTATCAACTTTGCGTTCAATCTGTATCCTTACAGACCGGAGGGGTTGTTTTATATTTATCTATGTTGAATCTACAGCACGGTTTTGACTCTGGTACATTAACAACACTTTTTCCAAATCAAGCTCTGAACCTTAGAGAATTAAGGCTGAATCATTGTGCTAGTTTTATATGCTTAGTTTAAAATTCTCCTTTTAAACATCAGTTATCTGCTATCCCTAGTGGTTCAATGGATCACAAAACTCACGGTTTGGATCATATTACGGTTTTTGAGTCATGGATTGGATCATTTTACAGATCAGCAAGAAAATGGGGGGGGAGTAACTTTGCTTTCCATTTATTACTTAAAGCACACTTTAAAGGTGCACTATGTAACTTTTCCGTACGCTAGAGGTCGCCTATTCAAAACAAAGGCGTAGTTTGATGACGCCAAGTTTGAGCGCAGAATCTTGGGACATGTGGTCTTCACGTCACAGCCGGTGGAAAAGAATCAGGATAGGACTCAGGAAATCATGTTCATGGATGCGATTTATTAATGTTACTGTAGTATGAAGCAGAGCAGGACCGAGTGTTGTGGGAGCTGAGCAAGGCCGCTGGAGCGATTGCGCAACACACGCCTCGCAAGCAGCAGGACTTTTATTATGCCACAGTCGCCGGCGCCATTTCTGCTTTTCCGGTCATGAGTATGAGAAATGTTACATAGTGTGCCTTTAAGTACTCCAATACCACAGCAAAAACTACTTGCCTACCTAATAAAGTTATAAAGGCACTAATAAAGGCAGGTGAACAGTCAGTAAAAAATAAGAAAAAAATACACTAATTACAAGCATAGATAAATGCAATATAACAGTTACAAAAAAAGTAAGCTCTAACTGTAGTATTCATTTCAGGTACAGAAATGTAATGAATGTAAAATAGCACTATAGTGTTCACTGTATAAATGTAATATAGATTAATCTTTGTTAAAGCTGTGTTTTGTTGTTTGATTAACATTAATGACAGAGGGCAGCAGGTATTTATAGGCTGCTATCACTTTAAGACTGAATGCACCGATCCAATATAATGATACATATCTGATTTCTTTCTCTACTGTTTGTTCACTTAAGACATAACCGACTGTGTTTACGAGAATACTTACTAAGACGGGTATTTTGACGTGTGTGCATGTGTCCATCCAAGTGCAAGGAGCAGCCTCTCTCTGTGTGCGCGACTGTGCTTGCAGATAACAGCGCAGAGTACCAAATTAGCGCTGGAATGGTTTAAATCTATTGAATGTGTGAACTGGTGACACAAAACACGTGCAAATTCTAAACTTTTACTCTATAGTTGTTAAACTCCGCAAATCACATGCGTCCCGACCCGTGGGGCCTGATCCATACAGATCACGGATCAACTATGATCTGTTTAACCTCCAGTTATCCCTGCTAAAAAGAAATAGCTGCTTAAACTAGTCAAAGCATGTTTGCTGGTATTAACTGATTTAGGCTGGCCTCCCAGCTTGGATAAGCTGGTTTTCAGATGGTTTTGGTTGTTAGCCAGCTTCCAGTCAGACTAGCTGAGAAATGCCAAGTCAAAAGAACTGCATTTTTTTTTAAATAGAAGTTTTTTTTTTTTCATTATAAATGTCTTTATTGTCACTACTTTTTTTTTTTTAAATGTATTTTTTATTTTTTTTATCTCACTAACCCCAACATTTTGAATGGTAATGTACAGCACCGGTCAAAAGTTTAGAAACATTACTATTTTTTATGTTTTTGAAAGAAGTCTCTTTTGCTCATCAAGCCTGCATTTATTTGATCACAAATACAGAAAAAAACATTACTATTGTGAAATATTATTACAATTTAAAATAATGGTTTTCTATTTTAATATAATTTAAAATATAATTTATTTCTGTGATGCAAAGATGAATTTTCAGCATTATTACTCCAGTCTTCAGTGTCACATGATCCTTCAAAAATTATTCTGATATGCTGATTTATTATCAATGTTGGAAACAGTTGCTTAATATTTTTTATAACCTGTGATAATTTTTTCAAGATTCTTTGATGAATAAAAAGTTAAAAAAGAACAGCATATATTTAAAATAGAAATCTTTTGTAACAATATACACTACCGTTCAAAAGTTTGGGGTCAGTATTTATTTATTTTATTTTTTTTAATAAATTGTGTTTGTTCAGCAAGCATGTGTTAAATCACTTTTGATCAATTTATATTGTTAAATATAGATGCTGTTCTTTTAAACTTTTTTTTCATCAGTGAATCCTGAAAAAAGTATCACAGGTTCCAAAATATTATTAAGCTGCACAACTGTTTCCAACGTTGAATCAGAATGATTTCTGAAGGATCATGTGACACTAAAGACTGGAGTAATGGCTGATGAAAATTCAGCTTTGCATTACAGAAATAAATTATATTTTAAAGTATATTAAAATAGAAAACCATTATTTTAAATTGTAGTAATATTTCACAATATTACTGTTTTTGATCAAATAAATGCAGGCTTGATGAGCATAAGAGAGTTCTTTCAAAAACATTAGAATAGTAATGTTTCCAAACTTTTGACCAGTACTGTATATGAATGTCCGGCTGTGATTTATGTTTTTCCGTTCCGTTTCCTCTCTCGGCAGTATGAGTCAGATGAGCTGGAAAAGAGCGTGTATCAGGACTACGACAGTGACAGTGATGTACCTGAGGAGCTGAAACAAGACTATGTAGATGAACAGACAGGAGACGCTCCAGTGAAGAGGTCAGTCATCATCTAGCTGCTCACGTCATACAGATTAGCTAACAATTGCCCACAGACTAGTACTGTATGTCTACATTCAGTTTAGATACACATGGTTTGATTGGCGATGCGTGTTCATCAAGTATAAAAAGGCATGTTTTTATAAATTGTAGTGTGCTGTAGATTCAGGTCACTCATGAATCGGTCCATTAACCCAAGACAAGGTCAGGAGGCAGCAAACTTCTCATTTATGGACTTCATGTTCCCTCACAGGCAGCTGAATTAGTTTAAATTCACCCTGTGTACAGTGAACACACAAGCTATCATTAGCCTCTTATCAGGGAGGAGAGCTTTAATTATTTTATGAAGAACGAGCCTTTTAAGTCCACAAGGCTCCCATTTAGAGCCATTCAGATCTTTGAAGTTAAATAAAATTGTCTCAAGGAGATTTGTTAAAATGGCTCCTTCAGAATTGCACCATGTGGTTGTTTTGGCGACCACATGAACATTTTTCCCTGCATTTCCCTGCTCTTGGCTTGCTTTCCGTGTCTAAGTGTGATAGAAATATCATAAATCAAGAGAATGATTTGGAATCTGATTAAACTGTGAACCCTGATGAATATTTAAAGCCTGTTTGTTCCTCACGAAGATGACTGACAGTTCTCCCTGCAGTAAATCAGCTGCCGCATTACATGTTGTGACACTTCATTGTTAGAGACTTCACATTTTGAGGGATCTAATGTTTTGCATATTTAAAAGGACATAAGTTTTCTTAAACGTGATGTTGTGACTCCCCCTCACAATCTGCAACTTCAATGCCTCCGGAATATTACCGTTCAATCAGCCCCATTCACTTCCGTTGTAAGTGCCTCACTGTAAATGTTTGTTTTTTAAAGAAAAGGAGGGACAAGTTTATTAATGCCACAAGTGCCAGTTGACCTTAATTTGTACTGAACCGTCAATATCCAGTAGTGCAAAATAAAGAGCCCATATTATGCCCTTTTACAATGTCTTGATTTTGATTTTGGGGTTTACTAGAATAGGTTTTCATGAATATTCGACATTGTTGCAGCTCCTCTCTTCCCAGTCTATCAATTAACACTCTGTTTAGTTCCTGTCTCTATGAAGCCACTCCTTCCAAAACAAACAATGTGCTCTGATTGGTCGCCTGGACAAGTGTGTTGTGAATGGTCAGCCGCTTCGAGCTACTAATGGTGTATTCAAGTCATGTCAAAAAGATCGTATTTACGAGCTGAACGTGAATGTCACCACAAAGTTGTAATTACGAGCGAGAAGCTCTAGATTATCTTTAAGCCATGATGTTTACGAGTTTGGGACGTGTCAGTGAGAAACATGGCGGAATACCACAATATTTATAGGCATTTAGCAGTGACATTGTCAGGCTTTTTTTTTTATTTACAACAAATATAAGCTAATTTTCTGCACAAAATATAATGGCATTGTAATATTACAATGCAACAGCCTACGGTAAAGTTTACAGTCATTTCATAAATTAATTAAAAACATTAAAAAGCAAAACATACCTTTGTTCTCAGTTTTCTGGAAGTACCAGTCGTGGCCAAAAGTTTTGACAATGACACAAATATAATTTTTTTTACAAAGTCTGCTGCCTCCATTTTTATGATGGCAATTTGCATATACTCCAGAATGTTATGAAGAGTGATCAGATGAATTGCAATTAATTGCAAAGTCCCTCTTTGCCATGAAAATGAACTTAATCCCCAAAAAAACATTTCCACTGAATTTCAGCCCTGCCACAAAAGGACCAGCTGACATTATGTCAGGGATTCTCTCATTAACAACAAGAGGCAGGAGATCACTGTCATGCTGATTGAGTTAGAATAACAGACTGGAAGCTTTAAAAGGGGGGTGGTGCTTGAAATCATTGTTCTTCCTCTGTTAACCATGGTTACCTGCAAGGAAACATGCGCAGTCATTATTGCTTTGCACAAAAAGGGATTCACAGGCAAGGATATTGCTGCTAGTAATATTGCACCTAAATTAACCATTTATCGGATCATCAAGGCCTTCGAGGAGAGAGGTTAAATTGTTGTGAAGAAGGCTTCAGGGCACCCAAGAATGTCCAGCAAGCGCCAGGACTAGGGTGATCCACAAAAATGAAAGTTATCATTTCAACCATGTTAACCTCTCGGTTTGTTACTTAGCCCTATTGGAATTATGCTGCAAAATTTTGGTTTAATTGACTAACATTTAGAGGTTGCCCAGTGCTCTCGAGTTTTGTTTATTTCCGTTGTTCACCTCCAGTTCCCGGAAGGTAAAGAAGAAAGTTAAACACATCAGATCTGACAAGTAGTCAGCAAATGCAATATATGTATTAGAAAACAACACGTTAAAGCAATTAACTGCTGGAGAATGAAGATGGAGCAAGTAGAACATTTTTAATTAAAGTCAAAATTCAGTTTCGCAAGTGCCGTGTGTCTCCGTTTGTGTGTCTAATCTACGGTATACTAGATTAATACTAGACGTACCGGTACTAGTGTTTTTCAATATATGTTCTGTAGTTGTTTAATTTGTTTATTGTTTACTGTGTATCGTCTGAGTTCTGTCCAAAGCCTCCGGAAACTGTGATCTGTGCTGAGAAACAACTTGAAGTAGGTACTGTTTCTGCTCTTCGTGTCTGGTGATTGACAGGTTAAAATCTTGGATAAGTTTGACGCCTCTCTCTATAAAAATCAGTTAATTTTTACCTTCAATACTATAGTAGGCTAATGTAGCCTAGGCTACAACTGACTCCCATAGTTTACAGCATTAGTTAAAGATTTGTTTTCCTTGAGAAAATTTGCCATGTACTGTACCTGATATATATCCAAAATAATATATCTAATATACACTCACCTAAAGGATTATTAGGAACACCTGTTCAATTTCTCATTAATGCAATTATCTAATCAACCAATCACATGGCAGTTGCTTCAATGCATTTAGGGGTGTGGTCCTGGTCAAGACAATCTCCTGAACTCCAAACTGAATGTCAGAATGGGAAAGAAAGGTGATTTAAGCAATTTTGAGCGTGGCATGGTTGTTGGTGCCAGACGGGCCGGTCTGAGTATTTCACAATCTGCTCAGTTACTGGGATTTTCACGCACAACCATTTCTAGAGTTTACAAAGAATGGTGTGAAAGGGGAAAAACAGGTCAGTCCTGTGGGCAGTCCTGTGGGCGAAAATGCCTTGTTGATGCTAGAGGTCAGAGGAGAATGGGCCGACTGATTCAAGCTGATAGAAGAGCAACTTTGACTGAAATAACCACTCGTTACAACCGAGGTATGCAGCAAAGCATTTGTGAAGCACAACACGCACAACCTTGAGGCGGATGGGCTACAACAGCAGAAGACCCCACCGAGTACCACTCATCTCCACTACAAATAGGAAAAAGAGGCTACAATTTGCACGAGCTCACCAAAATTGGACAGTTGAAGACTGGAAAAATGTTGCCTGGTCTGATGAGTCTCGATTTCTGTTGAGACATTCAGATGGTAGAGTCAGAATTTGGCGTAAACAGAATGAGAACTTGGATCCATCATGCCTTGTTACCACTGTGCAGGCTGGTGGTGGTGGTGTAATGGTGTGGGGGATGTTTTCTTGGCACACTTTAGGCCCCTTAGTGCCAATTGGGCATCGTTTAAATGCCACGGCCTACCTGAGCATTGTTTCTGACCATGTCCATCCCTTTATGACCACCCATGTACCCATCCTCTGATGGCTACTTCCAGCAGGATAATGCACCATGTCACAAAGCTCGAATCATTTCAAATTGGTTTCTTGAACATGACAATGAGTTCACTGTACTAAAATGGCCCCCACAGTCACCAGATCTCAACCCAAATAGAGCATCTTTGAGATGTGGTGGAACGGGAGCTTCGTGCCCTGGATGTGCATCCCACAAATCTCCATCAACTGCAAGATGCTATCCTATCAATATGGGCCAACATTTCTAAAGAATGCTTTCAGCACCTTGTTGAATCAATGCCACGTAGAATTAAGGCAGTTCTGAAGGCGAAAGGGGGTCAAACACAGTATTAGTATGGTGTTCCTAATAATCCTTTAGGTGAGTGTATATATCCGGTATTAAATCGAATCGAAATCTAATCGAATTGCAACTTTGTGAATCGGAATCTAATCGAATTGTGAAATTTGTGTCAATACCCAGCCCTACTAACCAGTCACATCACAATAAAATATTTATAAAATATGATTTGTAAACCTTTATGAGGTTTGCAGCTGTTTTCTGGTACTTTTCACTGAATTTTTACTAATTATATAATGTGCAATAAAATGTCTGACAGGAAGTGAATGTGTAAACAAGATAATTAGTAAATAATTATTAAACAAGTAAAATAAATAGAATAATCCAACACATCATACCTGAGTCCTGGATTCTTGATATTATTGCACGACCAACAGAAATCATACATGTGAACCATAATTCATCTTGAGCAACCTCTGAACTCCATTCAAATTCAATAAAACTTGGCAGGAGTCATTGTTATATGAAGAGTAAAATAACTAAGGGGTACCATGCAAAGTTTTAATCATTTAATTTTTTACATTACATTGTGGACCACTCTACCCAGGACCGTCTCCTACAGTTGATTCAGCTGCAGGATCAGGGCACCACCAGTGCAGAGTAGGGGTGGGGGAAAAAATCGATTCTTAGATGCATCGCAATGCGGATGTGGACGATTCTGAATCGATTCACAAATGTAAAAAAAATCGATTTTCTAAATGTTGATAACGCAATGTTGACTGAACGCAAAAGGCGCAACTCTGAAGCGCGGGAATTGCAGCGCCCGGACCGTCTGTGGCGTGCACATAACAGAGACGCGTGATAGCTGAGCAAGAAATCCGACCGGCACCCTCTGTATTAAAAGCTAGCGTATGGAAGCATTTCTATGAAGTTGAAGGGGAAAATGACCTGGACAAGAGCCACACTATATGCAAGTTGTGTCAAACTAAACTAAAATATTTTCGAAACACGACAAACATGAGAAACCATATTACAGGTTTCCAACGCTCGGTTGTACCGATAACGTTAGTTGCTGCCAACCAGAGGACAACAAACTATCGCAAATTTGATATTTTCATAAAAGCTGTTTTCGATTGTTGTATACAGCAAAAATGTGTCTGTGCTTAGGGTTTAGTTTTAAGTCATAATTCTTAGACTCTATTATTTATTTGTGTATAACAGCAGCTTTATGTTACTAGTTATTCAGAATATGCTGAAGTCCACAAGCACTACTTTTGTATGAGAGCTGCTGGTACAGAATTCTATATTTTTGTATTAAAGCTGTGATTTTGGTACAGCAAAATGTTTATTTTATTGTCTGAAGGATTATATTGCACATAACAGGAGGTTATTACTTTGTTAGTGATTGGTTATTACTTTAAATGTAACCTTCCTGTTGACTTGTAAAATCACTTCCATTTGTTTTATTAATAAAATATATTGGAAATAAATTCATTATGGGTCATTACAAATACTTTGCTTTAAAAGTACCAAGTGAGAAAAAAGAAATTGTATAGAAAAAAAGATGCATCGATTAATCGTTTTATAATCACATCGCAGCCCTCTGAATCGTAATCGAATCGAATCGTGAGGTGCCTAGAGATTCCCAGCCCTAGTGCAGAGCTTGCTCAGGAATGGCAGCAGGCAGGTGTGAGTGCATCTGCATGCACAGTGAGGCGAAGGCTTTTGGGGGATGGCCTGGTGTCTAGAAGGGCGGCAAAGAAGCCACTTATCTCTAGGGAAAACATCAGGGACAGACTGATATTCTGCAAAAGGTACAGGGATTGGACTGCTGAGGACTGGGGTAAAGTAATTTTCTCTGATGAATCCCCTTTCTGATTGTTTGTGGCATCCGGAAAAAGCTTGTCCAGAGAAGAAAATGTGAGCACAACCATCAGTCCTGTGTCATGCCAAAGTAAAGCATCCTAAAACCATTCATGTGTGGGGTTGATTTTCAGCCAAGGGAGTGGGCTCACTCACAATTTTGCCTAAGAACACAGCCATGAATAAAGAACGGTACAAAAACATCCTTCGAGAGCACTTTCTCCCAACCATCAAAGAGCAGTTTGGTGATGAACAATGCCTTTTCCAGCATGATGGAGCATCTTGCCATAAGGCAAAAGTGATAACTAAGTGGCTCGGGGAACAAATCATCGAAATTTTGGGTTCATGGCCAGGAAACCATTGAGAACTTGTGGTCAATCCTCAAGAGGCGGGTGGACAAACAAAAACCCACTTATTCTGACAAACACCAAGCACTGATTATGCAAGAATGGGCTGCCATCAGTCAGGATGTGGCCCAGAAGCTTTCCAGGGCGAATTGCAGAGGTCTTGAAAAAGGTCAACACTGCAAATGTTGACTCTTTGCATAAACTTCATGTAATTGTCAATAAAAGCCTTTGACACTTATGAAATGCTTGTAGTTATACTTCAGTATACCATAGTAACATCTGACAAAAATATCTAAAAACACTGAAGCAGCAGACTTTGTGAAAATTAATATTTGTGTCATTCTCAGAACTTTTGGCCACGGCTGTAGAGTTTAAAAACCTTGCTGTATTTTTGTGCTGTTAATTAAGAGAAGGTACACCACCCATCTTGCTCCAACAAAAGTGACCTGAACACACCTGACAAAATAAACCAGACTTCCCACCTCGTAAATACGAACTTCCCAGGAGGACTTGAACGCACTTTAACTACTAACGCAACTCAATCAGGCCTCAGATCGTATATACATCTGTTCTGCAAAACCAAGAAGACTGGCTTCATTTAAATCTGAACCAAGGTTAATGAAGGAAGTGTGTGAATGAGAGACTTCAGTTTTGAAGGTCATTAAACTATAATGCTCATCCTGGATCTGTGTGTCCCTGCTCTGTCCCCTCTTAATCAGCGTGTCCAGAGAGACACTTCGTAGCCGGAAGAGGTCCGACTACAATCTGAACCGAGCCAATGCCCCCATTCTTACCAACACCACCCTCAACGTGATTCGTCTGGTCGGTGAGTAATTGACCTTCGACCTTACACCCATGCAAGACTGGTTGTACATGATAAAGTTGACCCTAAGCAAGGGACTGCAGTTTGCCCTCTAATTAACAGGCTAATAGCTGAATTACTATGGAAGAGGTGTGTTCTTCGACTCAGCTGTGTTCTGCTTCAGCTTCCGGTCATTAATTCCATTCTGAGCATGTGCCTGCTCATATCTTCAGGTTCATTTGAACGCCTGTTTGACGTGTTGACCGAGATAATGGCTATGAGACCATTCATCTTTAAATGTCCAGTTTAGGCTAAACTAACTTTTTTGATAAAAGCGCTAATGTTGTGAAATGGATAGCGGTTTTAGGTTCAAGTAAAAAAAAAAAAAATGCTACAGTCAGCAAGAATAAAATTGATTAAACACCTTTTGGTAACATAATCAATTCTTTAGAAGACCCTCATGTCATCCTGTATGACTTTCTTTTTTCTACAGAACACAAAAGAAGATATTTTTAAGAATAATTTTCAAAATATTTCTATTAAATATGACTCAAGGGCTTTGAATAGGACATTTGCCAAACAATTGTACTATTTGCATTCATATTTCACTTTTCTAAATCTTTGGTTTTATATTCAGTCTGTGAATCTTGTTTGTTTGCCTTCCTTTTACATTTCACATTTTTCATGATTTATTTTGCTTTTGTAGGGAAATACATGCAGATGATGAACATTCTGAAGCCCATCGCCTTTGATGTCATCCACTGTGTGTCTCAGCTCTTTGATTACTACCTGTATGCCGTCTACACCTTCTTTGGCCGCAATGACATGGTATGCATTTTAAAGTATTGCTGTTCTCCCTAATGTTCAGTGTTAATACTTAACATTATGAAATATTTATTATATACAATTGGATCCTTGCTGTGCTGTTCATTAGGAAAAGCCTACAGGTACTCTCATTGTTTTTCCCTCTAATGTCTGCGAGCCCTATGGGCACTGTTCTATAATTACTTCCATTATCAAGTGAGCAAGTGTTTAGGCTTAGAGTTTTCCTCAGGAAGCTGTACTCTGAACATCAAAGAAAGGTGTAAATGTCTGAACGGATTCACAGTCATTTCAATGGCATGCAGCTGTTTATCATTCTTAAAGATTAGGCTTGTATATACTGTAGTAATTTAACTCTACTGTGACTTGACATCTAACTTGCATATACAAAGGGATAAATGTGCTTCATTGATCCTTGAGCGGGAGTATTGAGAGAAATGTGCCTGGAGAAGTTCATGAGTATTTCCAGTGCAGATCTCTCTATGTAGGCTAGTGCTGTCACACTACTGTTCTCAAAGCTTTAATAAACAGCTTTAGGGTAAATTAATTGACTATCAGTTTTGAAAGCCCAGTCTTGCCAAATAAAATTAGGTGGCAGCTCAATTATCCTCATAATTGTCACTCTTTGAGACTCAATAAGCCGTATCTAAAGAGTTTTCATTGCATTGGCCACAACAGGAATATATTGCAATTTAGCCGCTCCATAGGAGGAGAGGTTTCTTGCTCCCCAGAGCGCTCTGGTTATTTTCTGTGCACTGTCCCAAATGAACTTAGAACTTATGCCACCTAATCTGCCCTAAAGTTACTGGAATAATGAAACTTAGAGGGAGTTGCCTTGCCTGCTTTGATTTCCCATAAGTCTTGCTCACAAGCTATTGAAGGTAAACTCACAAAGATCCCTACTAGTTGCATGTAGCTGTATCAGCTTCTTGAAACGCTGATACCTTCCAGGGAAAGTCTTCAAGACCCTGGTTTGTGCCTTGATTTCTACCACTTGAGTCATTTCACTTAAGGTTTGATCCTGTCATCTATATCCTAACATGGAACCTGCTTTTGGCAGACCTTTGTGAAGTAAAGCAACTTTTCATCGATATAACCTGCTGCTCAACTGGGTCCGTGCCTCTACAACTGCCAACCAACAATGTGACTTTCCTTCCTAGATCTCATCCACTACGATATCCACCGTTTGAGAGTTTTAGGACTGCCTCCTCTACTTCATATAGGTTCATGGACCTTTTCAACACTATTGCAGGCATAAATGATTTCCTGAGTGCAGAGAGAGTGCCATTGAAGGGGCATTAAATTGTCTCACTTTTTCCACCCGTGTGAGCTGAGAGAATCTGTTGAAGAAGGGAAGCTTGTTAAACAGCAGTGGAGGCCATAATAAAGCTGTTGGGGCATTTGGCAGTAACAGCCCAAGGGCATCTGACTGAAGCTGTTAAAGACAAGGGCTACCTGCTGTTCTTGGACTTTCCTGACTCTTTGGCAGCCTTGCAACCACACTGAGAGTCAAAGACAAAAATGAATGAGATTTTCAGACCCTCTACTGCCTTGCAAACAGACCTCCACACCCACATCGTCCACTAACTTGTTTCACAGCTTCCCTTACTTACCCAGCGCACTGTTTACCACCTAAAGCACCCTCAGAAAGATGTATTTTCTAGGTAGGCTTCAAGATGCCATGACCTTTTTCCCTGTGAAAGAGAAACTGAGCAGTTGGCTCCTTGGTGTGCCAATAATATTATTCAGTTCCATTGTTTCATTGCTGATATCCTGGCAATCTTACGAGAACTTTTCCACAAGACTAAACCTAGTAAATGAGACTAAACCTAGAAAAAACCTAGTAAAAAAATAATCTAGTAACCAGTCTGTCGGTCTAGCCTTTGTTTGGCATAACCAATGGCCTGCTGTTTTCTAAAGGGAGTCTATGGCCTTCAAAAACGGTAAAATAGTGTTTGTCATGGGATTTGACAGTAGTTCTGACATTTTTATTTCCATATTATCACAGAAGTGTGCCATTTGCACTCTGTATGCTTTGCAAATAATTGTTTGTTTGCTGTGCTGAGCCAGTGCTAAATCAAAAGTAAATGCTTTCATGCTGGGGGATTGAGGCCAGTGCCCCTGCACACTATAGAGCTGGAGAAAAATCCTTGCACTCCATTTGGCCTCTGCTTGTGGTTTAGCATCATAAGTGATGCTTTCGTTCCTAAAAAAGATCATTCCATGTTAAAATGAGGGGCCTTGAGGAGAATTGAACTTCTAGATATAAATATTGATCAAGACAGGGCTCCTGATAAGACTTCAAGAGTGGTCTGGATTTCATTACATGCTTTCTGAAAAAAAGTCTTTGCTGATGTGCAAGTTTTCACTTTAGATTTTGGGTTTGAAAGCCAAATCTGTTCATGGGAACTAATGCGAACGAGAGATAGAATTCACTCTTCTCCAACTTGCCAAGGCAACTCTTTTTTTCCTTCTCATGCCCTCTTCCTGAATGACAGTGTAGTGTATTATCTTTGATATTTAAGTGCTGACCACAGAGCTTTTCACTTCAACTCAGTCCTGACCAAATCCAGCAGCAAATCTGAGGGAGACTGGATACAGCCAGTACGAGATCAGCTGTCAGATGTCAGCGAGGTTGAGCGCTTTGCCTGTAACCCACCCGGCAGCTTTGAAGGCACATTAAATAAAACAACACATCAAATTTTTTTTCTTGTTCTAGTTTTCACACATTCACCTCTTCTGCTGAGTGGACAGCTAGAGAAATAGCGTGAGAGGGGTTTCTGTCACTAATGGAAACTTTTCCAACTCTTAAATGAATAACAGTAGCAGTCAGTATCAGATGCAGCCGGTCTCGTAGAAAAGCCAATGGAGACAAAAAAGTAAATATCATTACTTATAAAAATATTTACAAAGCGGCTGGAATTGATATGCTCATTTGGATTCACTTTCACCCATGGCTAACTCCAAACACACAAGACATTCAATCTCCTATGGAGATGGAGATTATGTATTGCGCCATTTCATTTAGTAATGAACAATATTAGGATCTGAAAGGTCTGTACGCCGTTGTATACTGCCGGAGTATCAGCTCTGCCATGCACATAATTGAAGATGCATTGGTCTTGGCATTCATTGCTCTTTGCCTCAAGTTAATAACTTAGCTTAAAAGCAATGAATGGAAAGAACGGGGAACAATATGCAAGTGGCTTATCTGAAAATGGATCACCTCCAGGATGATGAAGTGCTTGAGCATAGGGAAAGGCCTTAAGTAGTGCTTATTAAGTGTTGCAGTTAGAGTTAGCAATGGACGGGAAGATGCGACTGTCATGCTAACAGATGGGTCCTCTTTGCAAAAATGTTAAAGTCAGAAAAAGACTGCAGTTTTATAGTCTCCCAGTCAGCCAAGTAAATGAAAGAGTTAAATTGCAAAATGCCAGGCTACACTTTGACTGTGGCCTGGCAGTTGCACAAATATGATGGAAGTAAATTACTAAAAGTATTATTTTCAAATTTAACGCTTTTTTCAATAAATGCAAATATCTTTAGTTCATCTCCAAAAAGCAAGCTTTTTTGCTATTTCATTATTTACTTTGTGTTGATTTTGTTTTCCTTGCAAAGCACTTCCAAGCTGCATCTCTGCCTTCACAAGGCTCTCAACCTGGTGTGTCCAGACAGACAATCCCTGTTTATTGGGTAAGACTGCAGTGTGGATCTTGTTGGCAGTAGAAATGTCTGCCATTGTGTGCTGTTTTTTCACCCCCTTACTCATATTTTATATATTTCCTTAGTCAATTCACTGCAATGTCCTGTATTTTCCTAGTATGGTTTGATGTAGATTAGTTTCCATGCTAATTTTTTTGCAAGAAGTTTAGAGAACTTTTGTTTACCCAGCCCCTGCCCCTGTAATTGTGAAAGTGCCCTTTTCGATCGTACTGCAGTGTCCCTGGAACGCCATTTCTACAGAGGGGGGAAAAATATTTCATGGAAATACAGAAAATAATCTATTTATACTTTTTTGCGGGCGGGAGGTCTCTACTTCCATGTGCTTCAGATCTTGTGACAGCAGTCTAATTAATCTACTGCTGTCTGTGATTAATGTAAATCAAAGAACAAAAGACAGAGAAAATCACTCACTGCTCTTGACTGAATAACTGTTAGATCAAAAATGTTTTTATGTTTTTTTTACAAACTTTAATGTTAGGTGCGATTTTAATTGCAATTAATTACAGAAAAATGCACAATTAATTTTTTTAATGAATTGACAGTTAAATAATTTACTTGTAATATATAATATATAATGAACTAGACAGTGTCAATTTAATTGGGAGGTTTCTGTAAATGTTGCTTGCAAATGCAGGTGAGATAATATATAATCATAGTCGTAGTCAGCTTAGTGTTTTCAAATAAAGATTTAACTATTGATTGATTCTACATCTTGAATTGGATTTACACAAAAAGTGGTTTGAAAGGGATTTAAAGATTATACTTTTAATCCTTAAATCTTTTATGAAGGCATGTACAGTATTATCGGGTCCAAGTCTCACTATTTAACTATTAACTATGACTTTTGCCTCCATAAACTCCTAATACTGCTTATTAATATTTAGTAAGGTAGTTAAGTTTAGGTGTTGGGTAGGATTAGGGGATGTAGAATGTGGTCATGCAGAATAAGGCATTAATATGTGATTTTATAAGTACTAATAAACAGCCAATATCCTAGTATTGTGCATGCTAATAAACAACTAGTTAATAGTCAGAATTGGACCTTAAACTAAAGTGTTACCTATTATCCTTTTTGTCTACTGTAAAATCAGTGCTACTCTATAAAAGTTCTTACTGCTGTCTGTTTAGAGATTTATTGCTTTGTTCCCATAGTAAAGTTGAACTGATGTTTGCCGTTCTGTCGTTAATGTCAGATCTATTGCATATTAAAGACATTGGCTTGCTTACATTCATTTCTGCATTTGTAAATACATTTCCAGTGAACGATCGCTGGAGGATTTCCTAGTCCCTTCATTTTTAATGAAAAACTAAATTGCAATTAATGAACATAAGTCATGAACCACACTTAGGCCTGTGGGAGCTGTGTGTATTGAGTGGTTTCCTGGAGATGATCGGTGGTGTGTGCATTCTGGGGCTTTGGGGAATGCACTTTGTTGAGTGTGTATATTCCAGTGACCTGATTGAAAAGCAACGGAGTCTCTTTCTCACGGGGTGTGTTCTGCTGTCTCTTATAGTATGAATCATCTGGGCTGGGCTTGATCAGCAGCAGACTGAGGACTACGCTTAGCCGGATCCAGGAGAGCCTAATAGACGTGGTGAGTAAAACATGGCACTTCTAATGCACTCTTTCTGTTTTTACCCCCTGCCTGTCTCTTTCTGTCTCACTCCTGTGGTTCATCTCCTCTCTTGGCCCCTCTTATATAACCATTATGAATCCGAGTGGAAATGGTAGTGTGCATTTATCTGAGTTCCCTATAGCCTCTCATCAGGCCTATCATCTCTTGCCCTCTCCTACTTTCCACTATAGCAGCCACAGGTGAGTTAATCATCGTCAGTACACTTAGATGGCCCGGCACTCTTGTAATAAATGTCCTTTGGTTTCCATGGTTGCACCCATTAAGGCTCCCTGGGCCAAAGGCCTGATACCCACAATGCACCATATATCGCTATCTCCTGAACAAAAAGGCAGTTATTATATAGGATCCTTTCCCCCCAGATGCCTGAATGTCAAAGAGCAAGAAAATTTACTAGTTTGCATGAAATAATGGATCATGATTGCTTTTATCCTGTCAGACATGCAAGTTCTGGTGGTCAGTCTACCAGTGGAGTCTGGGAATAAGGCTCTTTCTCAAAGACTAAACCTAACCTACCTATACAGCATTTTTAGTAATCGGCTGCATTTTGAGGTGGCTTTACAGGTATCTTTCTGTAGATAAGGCACTCTCACTTCTATTTTATGATTAGCTCAGCAAGAAATGTATATTCAATATAGCAAATTAAAAAAACAGAGCCAAGAGAAAAGGTTTTTAATTTTTTAAATGGACAGTTGACATAGCATACTTCATGTCTATACTATACTATACTCTGGATGACATGCTATTTTTGACATTATTTTGTTCATCATTTGTTGACAAGTTCTTGTATTTTTTATATACTGTATTTACATTAACCAATTACACCCTGAAGGCATTTTTAATGATTTCATGTCTAAGTGACGTACTTAAAAGTAATGGCTTATTACTCTACAAAAAACAAGATATATACAAGTGCAAGGTCTCATTTGATAGAAAACATTTCAAATTTTGAAAAAAAAAAATAGATTTTGATGTTTGGAGGTTCTTATGTTACATCAATGCTGAGAAAAACCGATGCAATTTATTGATTTATTTTGTTATTATTGATAATTGAAATATGACTTTTAGAAAGTATATATGGAAGCTCATAAAAAAAATGAGACAAATTTTGGGTTGATATCTCAAAGCAATCAAAAGTGATGACATTTGGAACCAAGGCTTTTTATCAAAAGTCCAAAAAAAAACATCTCCAAACAAGAGATCTGAGTGTTTTACGGAACATAAGATTTACTTGCATGTGTAAACGCCACAATAAAGCATACAAATATTTATAATTACATAGAATAAGTAACAATACGATCCTGGTAAATGAGTGATGATTTTCCAGCACTGCACTATTCTATGGCGCATGGTAAATGAAGACCTGTCAATCTGAGCGATCAGCCCAATCCAAGAGCGCTCCAGCAGTAAGAGAGTGTCCGATTGCTCTCTCCACATCCTCCCTGCCCACACCCGAGATCCAGTTTCCATTGGTTGAACTTTCAAATGACGCTGCATCAGGATCGCAACGCATCGTATCTTGGAAGTCAGCATGTCGTATCACCAAATAACCATGTCTCGTCACTCCTTGAGGATTTTCTCAAGATCTACGTGTCATGTTATGTTGTGTTTCGCAAAGTTATATAGCAAAACGAAACGCAAAAGCCACATCTGTGCACTGTTGTTATGAGCATCAGCAGTGATTTTTTTTTTTTCTTTCTTTTTCATACTTGGTATAGTTTGGTCACAAACTGAAATTTGTGTTTCTGCTAATTGAGACCATTTCAGTGATACAGTTGCAAGAAAAAGTATGTGAACCGCTTGCAGAATCTATGAAAATGTGAATAATTTTAACTAAATAAGAGAGATCATACAAAATGCATGTTATTTTTTATTTAGTACTGTCCTGAATAAGATATTTTACATAAAATGTTTCCATATAGAACAAAAGACAAAAAAATAGCTGAATTGATTAAAATGACCCGTTCAAAAGTTTATGAACCATTGTTCCCTTGCGATACTACACGAGTACTGCGTTGTTCGTCTTATTAATATAAATAAGACAAGACGCTACAGGGAAAACTCATTTTCTCTGATTCTGAAGCCTTTATACAATCACGCAGTGAATACTGCACGTCAATTGGTTCAAAAAGTTAAAGAAATCGAACCAATGACGGCGCGGCACGCCATGCTATAAAAGCGGTCGTTTCACCATGGCAAATCGATTAATTCTCCTTCAGCGATGCAGATAACATCTCTTCGTTGGAACTCAGATTGAAGCCTCCTTCACCTGCAAGCAGCTGGACTCGCCGCTGATCTTCTCGCCTTCGTGCAGTCGATCAGCCCGCCTCCCTGCTCGCCGCTCTTAAGCTCGCCGCTCTTAAGCAGCTCGCGCCCGCGCAGCCGCCACTTCGAGCAGCCGCAGCACTCTCAGCTCTTAAGCTCGCCGCTCAGACTGCCGCTCACGTGCAGTGTTGATCGCCCGCTCTACAGCAGCCAGATCAGATCGCCTCTCTCAAGCAGCCCTGTTCTCACGCCGGTTCAGCGGTTCAGCCGCCTGCAGCTGAGCGAGTGCACTTTGATGCATCCTTTTAATAGAGCTTTAAGAGAAAGAGCAAACGATGTCGCGCCACGATTGTGGCACTCTGCACGTTATTGACGAGCACAGAGAGTGCGTGCAATGTCTGGGCGAGTCCCACACAGAAGTCGCGCTCGCTAATTCGACCAGCTCTCACTGCGAGAGTATGAGTGTCGCCTCTCTGCGCTCGCGGATAGCGTTCTTTTCAGAACGCACCCCCGCCCCTTGCGCCCTCCCGTTTTCTTCCTCCCAGGAACCCGTGAGGACACGCTCCTATAGCAGGGCAGTCTTTAGGAAGAAACAACCTTGTTGTTCGCTTCCTAAAGGGCTCCAGGAGGCTAAACCCTCCTCGTCCCCTCACGGTCCCTACCTGGGACCTGTCTGTGGTTTTCAGGGGCCTTAAAAGTCCTCCATTTGAACCTATCCAGACTGCTGACCTTCAACCCCTGACGCTAAAAAACGCTTTGCTGCTAGCGTTGACATCGGTTAAGCATGTGGGAGACTTACAGGCGCTCTCTGTGAGCCCCTTGTTTCTTGAGTTTGGGCCTAACGACTCTAAGGTCGTCCTGAAACCTAGACATGGATACGTTCCAAAAATCCTATCTACCCCTTTTAGGGCGCAGATGGTAGTTCTCTCCGGCCTTCCTCCTCCTCAGGATGAACAGGAGCTGAACCTTCTCTGTCCTGTCAGAGCCCTGAGGACTTACATTGATCGCTCTGCCTCTTTTCGACAGGCAGAGCAACTCTGTTTGCTTTGGTGGCCGCACGAAAGGTCTTCCGGTCACAAAGCCTAGACTATCTAGATGGATAATAGACGTCATAGCTCTTACGTACTCCTCCTTGGGCCTTCAATGTCCCTTGGGAGTCAGAGCACACTCCACGAGAGGCATGGCCTCCTCATGGGCGTGGTCATCTGCCGTTTCCATTGATGACATATGTGCGGCGGCCAGCTGGGCCTCACCGTTCACATTTGTTAGATTTTATAATCTAGAGGTCCCTGCACTTCAATCGCAGGTCCTTTCCCGTAAACCAATCGATTTGCCATGGTGAAATAGCGGCTTTTATTTCATTTCGGGGGCTCGAGCCGGCTCGCTCACCATTGGCTCGCGTGTGCCGCTCCATCATTGGTTCAATTTCTTTCACTTTTTGAACCAATCGACGTGCAGTATTCACTGCGCGATTGTATAAAGGCTTCAGAATCGGAGAAAAAGGAGTTTTCCCTGTAGCGTCTTGTCTTATTTATATTAATAAGACGAACGACGCAGTACTCGTTCCGTATCTAAGGGAACCGAGGTTACGTTAGTAACCGAGTACGATTCTTAATACTGTGTGTCGTTCCCTGGATGATCCACGGCTGTTTTTTTGTTTTGTGATGGTTGTTCTTGAGTCCCTTGTATGCCCGAGCAGTTAAACTGCCCAATGTTCTTCGGAAAAATCCTCCAGGTCCTGCAAATTCTTCAGTTTTCCAGCATCTTTTGCATATTTGAACCCTCTCCAGCAGTGACTGTATGATTTTGAGATCCATCTTTTCACACTGAGGACAGTTGAGGGACGCAAACACAACTATTAAAAAAGGTTGAAACATTCACTGATGCTCCAGAAGGAAACAAAGTGCATTAAGGGGGTGAAAACATTGAATTTGTAAAAGGTAAATTGTACTTAATTTGTCTTCTGGGAAACATGTAAGTGTCTTCTGTTGCTTCTGAAGGGCAGTACTAAATGAAAAAAAAATTATATTTAAACAAAATAAGAAAAATTTGGGCAACTTCATCCTGTTCAAAATGTTTTACCCCTCGGCTCTTAATGCATTGTGTTTCCTTCTGGAGCATCAGTGAATGTTTCAACCTTTTTTAATAGTTGTGTTTGAGTCCCTCAATTAAAGGATTTTTCTGAAGAACATTGGGCAGTTTAACTGCTCAGGACAAACAAGGGACTCATGAACATCCATCACAAAACAAAAAAACAGCCGTGGATCATTCAGGTAACGACACACAGTATTAAGAATCAATGGTTCATAAACTTTTGAACTGGTAGTTTTAATAAATTCGACTACTTTTCTGTCATTTTTTATGTAAAATATCTTATTCAGGAAAGCACTAAATAAAAAATAAAAAATTTTGTATGATCTCTTTTATTTTGTTAAAATTTTTCGCTTTTCACAGATTCTGCAAGCAGTTCACATACTTTTTCTTGCAACTGTATATGACACGAGATGATCATTTATTTATTATGCTTTTAGAGATCACATTTTCAAGTTAAGCTTTATTTTTTTTACTATGAAAATGGCACACCTGCAATAATTCAGCAAATTTAAAAGCAATACCGGGCCGCTCTGAGTTTAAGTGGTTAAAAAGCAAAACTGTTCAATGTTGATAATTTGTTTCACAAGCAGTGAATTAAGCCTACAGATTAGCTTGTGCCACTGACAAAGACACAACCTATGTCCCTGTCATTTATTGGCTCATCAATGGAGGGTGGCCCTTCTGCGTTTCTGCTGTGTTCCCTTGGGCTGTCAGAACATATCAGAGATCAGCTCCCAGACTTTTGGCACCTCTGCATCACTTATCCCAAAGGGGCTGGCAGGGCCTCAGGTGTCTGAGATAGTGTTGAGAATTGATGGCCTGAAGAGTCCTGAGAGCAATGTTTTTTTTTTGGCTGGAGATACAGGCAGGTGTTTAAGATTATTCTACGTTTATGATGATGATTTATTATGGGAACACTTTATAGTAAGGCTCCAACTAAGTGACAATCCACGACTAGCTGTGCATTAAACAAATTTGAATGCACACCGTGGAGGCAAAGAAACACCCGACGCAAACTGAAATAGTTTAATGCACAGCTAGCCGTGGATTATCCCGTTTATACCATGGTCATTTGCCAACATTGACAAGTCAATTTTATTGATGTTTGCAGTGCAATATTTGACCGAAAGGGTAAAAAATTACAGTTATTTTCATTAGTTACAGCTTATTAGATCTTTAAATCAGATAAAGTAGTGCAGTAAGATTACATATATTTGAATGAATGAATTATAGTATTTATTTGAATTAATTATCGAGAGTTTTTGCACTTTTTCCCCAGCAGTGTGCCTTAAAGGGATAGTAAAAATAAAGATTTATAATTTACTCATCCTCATGTTGCTCCAAACCTGTGTGACGACTTGTGGAAGATATGTTGAAGAATGTTTCAGCTGTTTTTGTGCATACAATGAAAGTCAGTGGGGTCAAAAACAGCACGGATCCCCATTTAATTCCATTGTATGGACAAAAATGGTTCTTCAACATTTCTTCTTTTGTGTTCCACAGAAGAAAGTCATACAAGTTTAGAACAACATGAGGGTGAGTACATGATGACAAAATGTTGTTGTTTTTGGGCAAACTATCCCTTTAAGGGCAAGATGTGATTGTTGGTTTTTTTACTGGAAAGTTTTTTTTTTAACTGAACAATCAAAATGTTCTATTCTTCAAACCTCATATTGTTCATGTCATATTAAATTGCTTGTCTCTTCTTAAGGTCTCAGTGGTCCGTTCTTTGTATATAACCTCTTGTCAGCAATCAGAGGCAAAGCTGCAAATTAGGATTCACAGATCAGTTAGCACCACAGATGGGGAAGATACCTTGCCAGATTCTATATTACATGAGACACAAATCTGACATAGGACTCGAGAACTTTGAGAATTAAGGAAGTAAAGCACATTGGGATTGAAGGGTATTTCCCATGGGTACGTACAGCTACTGTGGCCTGATTTCCAGCACAGATGTAATGATATCACTCTGCGGCTGGAGCTGAATTAAAAGCTCTTTTAAACATTATCACCTCTTTTGCAAGAGCAGACCTCCTGTGAGATCCGATCTCTGCTTTTCTTGGATAGTACAGATTAAAAAAAAATGTCTAGAGGGAAAGCCGTTAGGCTCTGCCCCCCGCATGTACTGTGCTATTTTTGTACGGACTGATAAATATTTTATAACCTAAGATTCATCCTCTGCCTTGTAAAAGCCTCTTTTTATGTAATTATAGACCACTTGAGTTATTTTTACCATATGCATATCATTATTATAAAGATGAACAAGTTTATATATTGCCTAATTAAGTCAAATCTAGGTCATCCTCTTCAACTATTTTAGAAAATAAGACTCATTGTTTAGGCAGCAGCATCTTTGCTATTTTTTTTCAAAGGTATGTTATTTTCTGAATGTGCGACACATTCATGCCGTGCACACGAACAAGGTGGGCGAGACCTATTTCATGAACCCATTATTGCTGCTTGTTTATAATGGCTTTCTGTTCATTGCATGAATCAGTGGGAATCAGTGAGCTCTGGGCTTGAAGTTGACCGTAACCATTCTCAAGAGGCTTGTGTTACTTAAAGCGAAATGTCTTTTCTTCTCACCTCTTCTCACCTCTGCCAGCATTTGATCCTTTCTTTACATTGACAAGCAGGGTCCTAGTGATAGTGATATATCTATCCATATATCCATCTACAGTAGATAGGTAGACAGACAGACAGAGAGATAGATACTTTTTACTTATAGAAAGTAAAAAGTATGTTGTTGAGTTCAATTAGAAGGCAAGGAGAGCCTGAGACAAAGAGTGTGTGTATTTACCTGTCTTTGTTTGTACATAGATCCACATAGATGTGTGTGTGTGTGTGTGTGTGTGTGGGTGGGTGGGTGGTGATGTGTACACTGAGCAGTGCTGAAGGCTTCTGTTTCAGATCTGATAGTGAATTCTCCCTCGAGCCAGCTGCAGTTCTGTGATTAGGTCTCTCCAGTGATGCCATCCAGTCCTTCAGTCCGCTGTTCTTTCGGAGCACTCTATAAACAGTTTTTTTTTTTAGCTTTTGTTACCACACATAAACACTTTTGTTTGTGGCCGATTCAGTGGCCAGTTGCCCTCACTTTTTAAAGTAAATTACATAAAAAGGAAGATTGGTCTAATTTGAACTGGAAAAGCAAGACTGATTACCTCTTATCTAACTGCTAGTTGGTCAAACTAGTACTTAAGACACAGTCTTAACATACAGTAGTGGCTAATTTTATACAACTGGCTCCAGGTGTGTGAGCATCTGTTTGTGGGTGTTACCGCATACCCTTGTGTGCTTCAGTGTTGGTAACTGCTTTTCTGTTCAGCAGCGTTGTATGTAACATGGAACAAAGGTTTTATTTGAATCTTTGCCATACTTTTTTTTTTTTTTGGTTTCTTTGACTCCAGCCATAGATCCTCCTACACGGATCAATTTCAGCTGCTTTAGAATGCATGCAGACAAGATGATGTAGAAAACCCTATTTCTTCTTGTCTTTCAACTACATTTGAAAAATTCTCCCTTCTCACACAATAAGAACTATTCTAATATTGGTTTTGCATTGTGGCATCAGTCCTGATCTGGCTCATTTTGAAATCAGATAAAAATTAGCACTTGCTAATGCCGTTGAGGTTCAATCCTCCTCGGGTCGCAGAGATTTTGGCAGTCGGCATTCTGCCGTCCGCCATGGCTCCGTTTCATTCAACAGCTTGGCGGTTAACCTTAATCCTGTGGTTGGATTGTGGGAGCCAGCACACTGTGACTTGGCACTGTGACTGGCATGATGGCTGCTCAGGGTGAGCCCTCAGAAGGTACACCAGCTTGTGCTCAAATTCCTAAATCGACAGTAAATTGCCTTTGACTTTTCCCTCAATTGAAATGTGACGATTTCATTTTATCTGTGCTATTTCAAAGCAGCACCTTTATGAGCTCCTGAGGCTGTTGATTTTATTCCCCTCTTTCCAATGGAGCAACAGAGCTGTCCTTTTCTTTGAGATCCCATCCTGTAAATTCAATTAATGCTTAAGAAATGGACATTTAAGAGGTTCTAACGTAGGGATAACCAGAGCTGCGGACTTGCATAGCACATGCAAATGAGGTCTCTAATTCTGTTTGACACCCATCTAATGAGAAGCGAATTTGGAAAATTAGGAGAGGAAGAAAAAATGAGCTGAGAAATACATTAGACAGTAATTGCCAACTGACATTTCTGCCCTGTTTCTCACAGAAACCCTTGAGAGTGAAGAATCAAGTCATATTGGAGCCAGTGCATTGTAAACATACTTACAAGAAGAAGAACCCATTATGAATGGTGTATCTTGGGAACACCATCTGTTTAATTCGACTTTACAGAGCTGAGACGTTTTCAATACCGAACGAACACGTATGCATGTGTATAATGACTATAAAGATTGTTTATAGATATGGCATTGTAATAGATTTAAGATTATTCTTAGAACATAATGCATTCCCTAACATGTTTTCTCTCAGTGTCAAGGTGGATGTTTTGTAACCTCATTATAAGTAATGAATACAACAGCATGCCAATGCATCCTTTAGATTATTTTGAGACCCTAGTGGGTTGCTTTATTTGCAGCACATCAGCTTCTACAGGAGGTTGCACATCCAGCTGATCCTTGTGCGAAGTACACTATATTTTTCCAGATACCATTATGATGCTAGACCTCGAAGCCAGGAGGATTAAGAACAGTTTTGTGGGTATAAAGCCTTGAATGCCATCATAGCCACAGAAAATATTATTTACAAAGCCAAGGCTTTGAGGATGTACTGCAGAAGTATGTAGTACGGTGTTAGCAATATCCAGCATATGTTCTTGTTTTGTAGAGACAGCTTTGTAGTAGTAGTGCCCTGGAAAGTAGCGATTTGTCATTCTACGTTATTTCAGTGTCTCTCTGGAAAAGCAAAGGACGGAAATGTTATCAGCTCGAGAAAATGAGGTTGTCGCAGACCCAACATTTCCAGCCATTTCTTCAATTTTGAAGCTAGAGTAATTGCATACCAGTAGAGCCATGTTTGCTAAAGATGTCAAGCATACCAGAAGCTACTATTTTAAGAGCTTTTATATTAAGTTTGTAATTTGTGTGCTGTTAGCCTATGTAATGGTAAAATTATAAAGTTTGTTTGTGGCACTGATGTCTAACTAATTTTATGTGACTACACATTTTTACAACGACCCAACCCTGCATTTTTAATTTATAAACAATAATGATCAAAACTGCTTTTTACACTACATTAACCGTTAAGTAAGGCAGTCATTCTCACAACATAAACCCTTACAGGGTGATCAGGATGAAAAGTGGCTACTTCAAATAAGTAAATAAATCGACATTTAATATTCATTTCATGTGAAAATAATTGATCTTGTGACAAGAAAGATAAATTAATTTTTGGATGCCAAGACCATCAAATTTGAGGATCCCCCTTGTGAGGACTCATTACTAAAATATAATGGTAGCTATGTAGCTTTATATTTTGTATTTGTCATGCATAAACACATTTATGGTGTGTGATAAAATCTGTAAATATTATAAGGACAATATGTTTGCAAATGAAAGGGGTCATGAACTGCATTTTTTAATTATTTTATAACATTTCCTGGGGTGCACTTATAATGTTAGTATGATTTTTACATCAAAAAGTGCCATCATTTAGAAATAAAAGGCATTTTTCCTACCCTGATTTTAGCCTTCTTATTTGACCGCTCTGTTTGAAGGGGCGTGTCTGCTGTGAGACTTCAGTGTAAACATCTTTCCATATAAAATAGCTAGTATTACACGTGGAACTCTCTCGAAAACAGTGTTGATTATAGCATTATATTTAGATTGTGGCATGAAAGGTTGCAGTGATGAGCATTATAGCCAATCACAGACATGTTGAGTGCATGAATGCAGTGATCTCATCATTGCAATTCGATTTCTGCACGCTAACGAATGCTTTTATTTCACTAACAGTGCAAACACAATGTAAATAAGAGATTCGTTGATTATTGCAGGAGTTTTGGTTCAGTCACTGATAAACTCGCGCTGTGTGATTGACAGCTTCAGCAAAGGTAAAGGGAGCGCTCTTTGATCGCACCTTATATATAATTTAATTACAGTTTAAATAACAAATTACTTTCATCCTACTAAGAGAAACAATGTGAAGTTGAGCGTTTAGTCACTGGTTTGATTTACTCACACAGACAAAGAACATCTGACCGTACATGAATCATTACATATCAGAATTCACTGGTCACAGATCAGGCATTAGAATGAACACGGTTACTTACATGTTGTGGCATTACTGTCGAGTCCATATCGTAAAAGTCTGTTTGCAAAGCCTGCACCGAAATTGTGACTGATTTACCAAAGAATTCACAATGAAATGTACAGAATACAAATAAATAATGCTCAACTGAGACGTTCACGTTGTTGAAAATAAATAACCACATTCCTAGCATTAGGATCCTTTGGAAGTTCATTTTATTTTTATTCCGTTCGTCTCTCCTTGTCATCTCACTAACACACATGTGGGCGGGGCCAACATTGCAATGATGAAGCAAGCATTGATCATCTTCTGCAGAGGCGGTCTTTCACCTATCTATTATAGGCACATTCCACAACGAGTCATTCGTTGGGCTTTGGTTACAATACAAGCTGTTTTTGGGCTAACAAGGACGTTTTCAGTTCTGAAACTTACAGGATATTCTTATAGTATGATGACCTCTTATTGATCAAAAGCTCAAGGAAAATTTGATTTCTCTTAAAAAATATGTGATCTGTTTGATGCTCAATGTAAGAAAAAATATTAATTAATTAATTTTATAAAAGCTTGCACATATATAATTTTTTTTTTTACTGATTTAAATATTATTTTCCCTATCAAATTATCTATAGACAGTCTAGTGGTATACAAAAATATTTGACCACAAAATGCTGTGACTGACCAATCAGAAGCAAGCATTCCAGAGAGTCATTTAATAAGGATTATTCTTCATCATCATATGATACATCCTGATGTTTGTGAATGCATAACATGTAACTGTTTATGTCTTATGTTTGTGTGATGAAAAGAGAAAAATCGCTCACATGCAATATTTATTAATATAGCAACATTTTGTGACCTTCCTGGAAGCTACATTAATGTGCTGGGTATTTCCTTTCAGGTTTGTGAGGGTTGTTTGTTTATTTGTCTGTACTATTGGTGAGAAGAAAATTAGGCATACCCACAGACAAAGATGGGACTCGTTTTATATCTACAAGTACTGTTTTTCCCCAATCAAAGCATCTGAGATTGACAAAATCAGACCGCTTGGTCTAGTTTATGGGTTCAAGTACCAGCTGTTTGGATCTGACTCTAGTTAACCAAGCAAATAACATCCATTTGGGCCTCTTGCTAAACTAAAGTGACAGCCAGACACAGTGATGGGGACCTACTGGCCGAGCTCTCTGTTCTCTGAATGTTACCAGTCGAGAGTAGGGCACACACACAAAGACAGAGAGTTAATTGGTGTGAAAATGCTACTGCGTACACCCACACAGGCATGAGGAGAAGAGATGGGATGGTAGCTCAACGCTGATGGACTAAATGAAGAGTAGAGAAGGGGCTCAGCAGGTGCCAGAGAAAGCATAGCACTCTGTGTGAGAAACAGTTGGGGGGATACTGTAACCGGGTAAAATGCAAGAGGGAGGTTTAAAGAAATTGCTTAAAGGAAGTCAGGCAGATTTAGTCTGATTTTCTCTTGGGAAAAGGCTGTAATGAGCAGACTGATTCAGGGTACTTTAACAGTGACTGGATAAGGGTTGGACATGCAGTTTGACTGCCAGATTTGGCTTGGAAAGCTGTTCAAGTGATTTGTAAAAGTAAGAGGTGTTAACTAGGAGATTGAGCACACACATTCTCTCTTATGAATGTGGAAGGGTGTTTCTTCAACTGTGGGCACTTGTGGCCTTTTTAAAACCATTTCACACTTTTTTTCTAGTTTATTTAATTTGTCTTTTAATAAAGCACAACAGTGAACATACTATGTGAATCACAGGGGAATTCTGTTATTTTTGGTATTCTTTTTCTGAAGGTTGTAAGCATTTCCGCCACACTTCAGATTATGTATTTTATTTAATACCATGATGAAAATGATGGTGGCCTATTTCCAAATTCCACAGCTAGCATTTTATTGTTATAGTTTTGTTATGAACTTAAAGAGTTGTGAGAAAATGAGATGCGCGTGACAGATCTTAAAGTGACAGCAGCACTAATGATGTCTGTCATTAATGTTAATCAAAGAACAAAGGTAACAGAGAAAATTGTAGCTTTAATAAGAATTATTCTATATTTAATTTATTATTTATAAGGTGCAGACTGTTTAATAACTTTATTCAATTTCATGTTTTCTACCTGTTAGACAGGCATAGGTAAATGACATTTATTATAGGTTTATGTGAAGATTAATTTTCTCACTTAAAACGTTTTTTTAAGCCTAATTAATATAGCTTTCAATGTTGAATGTCTAGCATCAGTTTCATAGAGACATTAGTAGCAGTTTTAGTATCAGTGATACTGCCTTCATTCATAAAAAGATGCCATTACAACAAATATTTAAAATATGCTGTCTTTAAGTTGTTCATTGATTTGGAGAGTAACTGTGAAATTATAAAAAATATTAAAAACTCAGATGTTTTTAATTGCGATTAATTACAGAAAAAATTGCCAATTAATTTATAATTGTAATTAATTGATACATTTTTAATCAATTGGCAGTTATATATATATATATATATATATATATATATATATATATATATATATATATATAGTTTCATATTTCATATTTAGTTTCATATTATCAACTTTCATAATCTTAAGTATGGCATTATTTGTGTTTTATAATGAATTTTCAAGATTGAAGATACGTTTTAAGATTGAGTCTGGGACAAGAGTAAAACAATACGACCGATACATACTGTAAAATGCATTTAAAAAATGTAGCATAAATAATGTAGCATAGTAATTGATGAAAATATGGTAAAAAGTTGTTTTCTTGGAATTGTCTGAAGTTGAAGAAACACTCAACTTAATAACTTTCAACAACAATGCGCCATGCATGCTCACTTAATTTTCTTCCTGTTACAAAGAAATGTTAAGAAATTATGCCTTATGTTTTGATCCCATTGCAGTTACACTCAAAATTTGATGTAGAAAAACAAATATTGTGAGCCCTTTTCTGTCGTGCTGTTTGATTGACATGTATGCTCATGCTCTATGAAGCATTTGAAGTTTGTCCAGGACAGTGACCTTAAATCGCTTGTTTGCTGTTAGGACACTCAGCTATGTAATTGAAATGCAGATACTATTAGATCATAACAATGCAAAGACAATGAATTTTTATATTATAAGTGAGTGATTGAGACTGAGTTTCTCCGTGCACTGTGCAAAAACCTGATTAAACAGTAGTACGATTTGTGCCTTTGATACATTGTTGCCCTAAAAAGCATAAAGCATCAAAGGTGTGCTATTTAGTTTGAAGCTTCCTGTACTGTCCTAAAAGTCCAGTTTAGATGTCTAATAGGCATAAATACATATGGAAATGTGATCAAGTGGGCTTGTGTCAAGAGATTTCATTTGTTTTGGTGCCCATTAATTGCTGTCTCTTCCCTTGTCGGGTTTGTCAATCAATATTGTAAATATGTTCATGTCAGAGCCCTGATGTTTTGAGCTTTTGCATAATGCTTGATTGAATATGTATTTTGTTCTCATTTTGTTAAAGCACTTGATGAAGTGTGCATCAATTAATCACCATGAATTATGATGAGTGCGCTTAGGTCATCAGTTGGCTTTCAGCTGATCACCAATGAAAGATTGCACGTAACCATTTTAAATGCAGAGGATTGTAATTAGATGTGCATTATCTACCCTCTTTTGTTAATAAGCTGCTTGGAGTTTTATCAACGGTGTTCACGCAACACGTCTTTCAGGATCGTGTTTTATGATGCTTTTATGAAAATGTGCCTTTTTCTTTCTTTTTCATAGTTATTTTGTGCATTGTTGAGAAAAAGTCTGAGCGATTCATTACATTTGGTCACTCATATTCAGCTGTGAGGGCATTGTAATTAAATTCAGCTATGTTCACAATGAAATGGATTTTTCTTGCCTTACCATTCCCACTCTTGGTCTTTTTGTTCCTTTCTAAAAGCAGATTAGATTTAAGCATTCCGAGGCTGTGGCGAATGCTAGGCCATTGCTTGGGTATTTCAATTGCGTGTTATCAGATTCCATTTCTCTCGCTCTTTTCTTTTCATTTTTAATAAAGCCCAAGCCCTAGCTCTGGGTATAGCACTGCCTTAGCCTTCAGTTTATTTGCAGTGAGTCAAAATTCACAAAAAAGAGTCAACGCTTCGAGATGAGGTATTGATTTTTTTCCCCCTTTGAATATTCGTTTGATGGATCCTTTTCCCATCATATTTTAGACCACTGTAGCTTTAGCTCCCGATAAGACCATTATGAAGCCTGGCGCATTGCATTCAGATAGATAAATCATGGTAGGATTCGCCTCCTGGTCCAGCTTACAAAGATTACTCTCTCCACCAGCTATTAACCTCCGTCAGTTTTAGCATTTGGGTGCTAAAGAAGCTTCAGTTTTCAGGTTTCATTTCCATTGAGTTTCTTTAATATATGATTCATTTGACAGATTGATTGAAGCAATGTTCAAGGTTTAAACCTTTATCGGTGACAAGTGGTCAGTTACAACAGAAAATAATTTAAAGGGGACCTATTATGCCTCTTTTTACAAGATGTAATAAAAGTCTCAGGTGTCCCCAGAATGTGTCTGTAAAGTTTCAGCTCAAAATACCCTACATATCATTTATCATACCATGTTGTAAATGACAATTTTTGAGTGAGGGGAAAAACATGCTGTTTTCATGCATGTTTCTTTAAATGCGAATAAGCTGCTGCTCCCTCCCCCACTTTCCAGAAGAGGGTGGATCCTTTACAGCTCGTGCCTCGGATACTCTGCCAAAAACTAAAACATCTGTTTGTTTTTGACTATCATCTCTATCGCGGTCACTCTCACATGACATTGTAGTTCTTCATTATCATGAAAGTTTATTATCTGCATGCGTTTTAAAGCCATATCAGTCTAAACTTCTGATATAGGGTTTTCTGAGCGCACACACCCGAAGCACAGAAAGCTGGATGTCAGACGGTGCGTCCCACGAGTATTAAAATAAGTTTTCTTTTACATGCTATTGCATTTAAACTTTCAAATGCACACAAGGTTATGTCAAAAACACACAAAGTTCACATAAACACAGTCGGTTATGTCTGTGAACGTAAACAGCAGGGAAAGAAATCAGATGTGTATATTAGATTTGTGTATTCAAGTGAAAGCACCGTAATATACAGTACCTTATGCTATATATGCTGTTAATATGAACCAAACAACAAAAGAAAAAGAGAATCACTTACTGTTCTTGACTGAGTAACTTTCATAGGAATAAAGTAGCTTTAATAAGAATACATTTCTTACTTAAATGCTGCTGTTAAATGCTCTGGCGAGGAGATAAACATGGCAGACTGTATACAGCTCACTCAGGGCGGAGTCTATGCTAATAGGACAGAGTCTGTCAGCAGTTGTGGGCAGGGCCTAAGCATACACCGATCAGGCATAACATTATGACCACCTTCCTAATATTGTGTTGTCCCCTTTTACTGCCAAAACAGCCCTGACCTGTCGACGCATGAACTCCACTAGAACCCTGAAGGTGTGCTGTGGTATCTGGTAACAAGATGTTAGCAGCAGATCCTTTAAGTCCTTTAAGTTGCGAAGTGAGTCCTCCATGGATCGGACTTGTTTGTTCAGCACATCCCACAGATGCTCGATTGGATTGAGATCGGCGGAATTTGGAGGCCAAACTCGTTGTTGTGATCCTCAAACCATTCCTGAACCATTTTTGCTTTGTGGCAGGGCATATTATCCTGCTGAAAGAGCCCACAGCCACCAGGGAATACTGTTTCCATGAAAGGAACATGTAACATCCACATGGATGGCAGGACCCAAGGTTTCCCAGCAGAACATTGCCCAAATCTTCACACTGACTCCGCCAGCTTGCCTTCTTTCCATAGTGCATCCTGGTGCCATGAGTTCCCCAAGTAAGCGACGCACCCAGCCATCCACGTGATGTAAAAGAAAACGTGATTCATCAGACCAGGCCACCTTCTTCCATTGCTCCGTGGTCCAGTTCTGATGCTAACGTGCCCACTGTTGGCGCTTTCTGCGGTGGACAGGGGTCAGCGGCTATGCAGCCCCATACGCAACAAACTGCGATGCACTGTGTATTCTGACACCTTTCTATCAGAACCAGCATTAACTTCTTGAGCAATTTAAAGGAACACGCCAACTTTTTGGGACTTTAGCTTATTCACCGTATCCCCCAGAGTTAGATAAGTCTATACATACCATTTTTATGAGCCTACTGCTCAATAAGTGACAAAATAACGCCAACATTTTCCTATTTACATGTTGTGATGTGTATAGTTACATTGTGTACTAAGACCGACGGAAAATGAAAAGTTGCAATTTTCTAGACCAATATGGCTAGGGACTATACACTCATTCCTGCGTAATAATCCAGGAACTTTGCTGCCGTACCATGGGTGCAGCGGCGCAATGATATTACGCAGCGCCTGAAAATAGTCCCCAGCATGCTCTCTGTGCAAGCAGGTTGTCACGTTGGTTATGTTGACAGAAGTTAGCCTATTTTCAGGCACTGCGTAATATCATTGCGCTGCTGCACCCATGGTATGGCAGCAGGTGTATAGGGACTATGACTATAGGTGTATAGGGATTATGGATGTCATTGTGTCTAAAACTGCAGGGTTTTTTTTATAAGACAAGTTCAGGTGTTCAAGACAGGTGTTTTAGTAGCACCCGGTGTGCCTTTCTGTCTTACAGATTATTCATGTTACCAACATGAGGCTGTATTTTTAAGACTTGTAATTTTTTCTTTTATATTTGTACAGTATAATTAATGTTATTTCACCAATTGTATTTTATGCATTAACTTTGACCTGTAGTTTTTGTGGTATCTTCTTTAGCTTAGTGTCCTTCATAATTGAGATTTGCATTAAATACTTGTCTTCAGAGTTAATGCTCTGACTGAAAGCAGAAGGGATTCTAAATGGGATGCTAAACCACCAAAGTCTACAAAATTATATTCATATGCAGATAATGAGCATTTTTATGCAGGCCCATCTGCCAAATTTATTTCCTGTTTTGTAGTATCTTCATTTTAAGCCACGTACTTTTGCAGATCCTTGCAGTTAGTCATGCATAGCTCTTCCGAAAGTAAGGAAACTGTGTGCTAAAATGTTAACTTCCCCAAGGCAGTTATTCTGTGGAACCGCAAAAAAACTGTGAACGGTGAAATTCCATATCAGCCTCAGTTTAATAGGATGATAATGTAGTGTAAACGTTTGCACCTTTTTCAGTTGTTCTAACTTTGTTTTTGCCAGGATGTGCACATTACCAAAGCTAGTGCTGTTTTATTTTGGCCCAGCCCCAGAGTTTCAAAATTTAGGTAGACTTTGTAACTTTTTTTGTGTTCAAAATGGACATAATTTATATAATGTGCAAGTACATCATGAATCCTTCTTCCAAACCATGTTTTTGTCAATCACTACGGTACGCCTATAATAAGTGTATGTATTGAGACTATTTTAGACCTTGTTGGACGGCAACCACTGCGGAGTAACCCAGTACCTGCATGACTCGTCATTGACATAAACGGAGGGAAGTAGCTCCGGCTACAATGTTCTTCCGCAAGACGCATGCAGTTGTTTATTAACCACTAGAGTGCCAAACGTTACATAGTGTACCTTTTAAGGTTTTTACCATGAATTACCATCCAAATTAAAGGTACGTCCTGTGCACAGTTATTAATATCCATCATTTAAAATAGTAATATAGTAAAACAAAACTTGATAAAAGAGTTTGATGTGCAATGTACAGTACCGGTTAAATGTTTGAGGTCAGTCTTTTTTTTTTGAAAGAAAGAATGGAATCTTGTTTCCGCCATTGAATGAAAAAGGTAATTGCAACTTTTTATCTCACAATTGCCAGTTTACATTTTGCAATTCAGATTTTTTTGCGTGATATGAACTTGCAATTGCCAGTTATAAAGTCAGAATTGCGTATTAAACTTTTTTCTCACAATTCTGACTTAAACTCGCAATTGTGAATTCTAATCTCACAATTCTGAGAAAAGATGTCATAATTGTGATATAAACTTGCAATTGCGAGAAAGTCATAAAATTGTTAGTTTGTCTTTTAATTCTGACTTTATATTTCGCAATTGTACGTTTATACACTCACCTAAAGGATTATTAGGAACACCATACTAATACTGTGTTTGACCCCCTTTCGCCTTCAGAACTGCCTTAATTCTACGTGGCATTGATTCAACAAGGTGCTGAAAGCATTCTTTAGAAATGTTGGCCCATATTGATAGGATAGCATCTTGCAGTTGATGGAGATTTGTGGGATGCAGATCCAGGGCACGAAGCTCCCGTTCCACCACATCCCAAAGATGCTCTATTGGGTTGAGATCTGGTGACTGTGGGGGCCATTTTAGTACAGTGAACTCATTGTCATGTTCAAGAAACCAATTTGAAATTATTCGAGCTTTGTGACATGGTGCATTATCCTGCTGGAAGTAGCCATCAGAGGATGGGTACATGGTGGTCATAAAGGGATGGACATGGTCAGAAACAATGCTCAGGTAGGCCGTGGCATTTCAACTATGCCCAATTGGCACTAAGGGGCCTAAAGTGTGACAAGAAAACATCCCCCACACCATTACACCACCACCACCAGCCTGCACAGTGGTAACAAGGCATGATGGATCCATGTTCTCATTCTGTTTACGCCAAATTCTGACTCTACCATCTGAATGTCTCAACAGAAATCGAGACTCATCAGACCAGGCAACATTTTTCCAGTCTTCAACTGTCCAATTTTGGTGAGCTCGTGCAAATTGTAGCCTCTTTTTCCTATTTGTAGTGGAGATGAGTGGTACCCGGTGGGGTCTTCTGCTGTTGTAGCCCATCCGCCTCAAGGTTGTGCGTGTTGTGGCTTCACAAATGCTTTGCTGCATACCTCGGTTGTAACGAGTGGTTATTTCAGTCAAAGTTGCTCTTCTATCAGCTTGAATCAGTCGGCCCATTCTCCTCTGACCTCTAGCATCAACAAGGCATTTTCGCCCACAGGACTGCCGCATACTGGATGATTTTCCCTTTTCACACCATTCTTTGTAAACTCTAGAAATGGTTGTGAGTGAAAATCCCAGTAACTGAGCAGATTGTGAAATACTCAGACCGGCCCGTCTGGCACCAACAACCATGCCACGCTCAAAATTGCTTAAATCACCTTTCTTTCCCATTCTGACATTCGGTTTGGAATTCAGGAGATTGTCTTGACCAGGACCACACCCCTAAATGCATTGAAGCAACTGCCATGTGATTGGTTAATTAGATCATTGCATTAATGAGAAATTGAACAGGTGTTCCTAATAATCCTTTAGGTGAGTGTATTTAGCAATTGTGAGAAAAGTCATAATTGAGATGATAATTTTCTTTTAAATTGTTTTATTCAGTGGCAGAAACAAGCTTCCATAAGAAAGACATATAGCAAGGGTGCATTAAATTAACCAAAAGTGACACTAAAGACATTTATAATGTTACAGAAGATTTCTATTTCACATAAATGCTGTTCTTTAAACTTTCTATTAATAGAATCCTGAAAAATATCAGTCTTCACAAAAATATTTGTCTGTTTTCAACATTGATAATAATTTGAAATGTTTCTTGAGCAGCAAATCATCATATTAGAATGATTTCTGAAGGATCATGTGACACTGAAGACTGGGGTAATGATGAAAATTCAGCTTTGATCACAGAAATAAATAGCATTTTAAATATATCCCAATGTATCATTTGTCTGTTTAAATTGTAACACATCATATTTTGACTAGGGCACACACGTGTCACCATCAGATCTTACCTAATGTAAGAATCCTAATGTAACTAACAATGACTGTTCTGCCCTCATAGTGCAGTGACTTTTCATTTGTACACATTTATCATTTAAGCAGATTTTTTTCTATTAGCTTTCTCACAGAGCTGTTTATCCTATGGGTCATTATCAGCACAACACCTCTGATGTGCTGTGAATTTTACGGCTGAAATGGTATTTTTAAGCACATTTGAAATTTCAGTTTGTATCTTCAGAGAATTTATGGCAGTAGAACTCAAAGGGAGTTTATTAATCTTTCATCTCCAATGTATGCGTGGTATTAAGCCTAGTAATCCCATTATCCTCTTTCATGTTTATTCTAACAGGAACAGAATGTTAATCTTAACCTCATTACATTTGATCTCAATGGATAGCGTTAACCTCAGATACCATTTAGCAATTGTTTGGATGCATCTGTATACCTAATACATATTCAGAAAGCCCTGAAAGCTTGACTGCATTTATATTTACCCAATGCGATTTACAAGGGAGGAGTAGTACAACAAATGCCTTGCTATACAGTTTGTTCTCTGTTCTATAAGATTGCTCAGTCAGGCTACATTGAGTTTGTGACGAGCCTTTTTTCAGGTCTACCTATAAATTCTCATTTGAACTGCAATCCAAACTGACTTGGCTCCAGAATATTAATGTTGTTTTTACGCCACTGGCTGTGTAGCTTTGGCTGGATGCTTGGGGTCATTGTCTTACGGAAAAACACATTTTCTCCCAAGTTGCAGGTGTCTTTCAGGTTTTCCTCCAGGTCTTTCCCGTATTTTGCATTCATTTTATGAATCAGAGTGTGCTTTACAGTCCCATCACCAAGGGGGAGCTTTGGGGGGTAGATCACAAACATACAGTATCTGTTGATTTCTTGAACGCAATGACCAATCAGAGGCGTTTAAGTTAGCACTGAACAAACACTGGTATTTTGAGCGATGAGTGGATTCTGAGTTCTGCAAATATCCCCTCATTATAACAAACAATTATGTAAATAAGAGATTCATTGCACAGTCAGATACATTTATTGTAACAGAACTTCTTGAGATTGCGATGAACTAAGATAAGTGAGCTTTTTTAGTGATTATAAAGGGAGCGCTTTTGCACCCTTTCTGCCAATCCATATCCTGCGTACAGTATGCAATCTGTTCAAATGAATAGTGATTTGTGAACGTAGATGCTTTATTAGCAAATCATTTATCAGCAGTGTTTATGTTGAGATGTGTAGGTTGTGCGGTGGCAAGTAACTTGAAACTATTTCAAGGAAATCTTTTTAAATGGGAAGCGCATCTCCTTAGACTTTCCCTGGAGTTTGTTTACCCTCCGCTTTGGTATGTATTGTTTTTATTATTGTGTTGTTGGAGTAATTGAAAAGCTTTTGTTTCTTGTGTTTACGAAGTATATAGGAATAAAAGGGGTTTTGTTGTAGTTTTTAGGATGGACTATCTTTGTTTTGGTTTTAAAGGATTAGTTCACCTCAAAATGAAAATGTACTCACCCCAACGCAATCCAAGATGTCCATGTCTTTCTTTCTTCAGTGGAAAAGAAAAAAAGTTTTTTGAGGAAAACATTTCAGGATTTTTCTCCACACAATGGACTTCAATTGCAACCAATATGTTGAACGTCCACATCAATGCAGTTTCAAAGCGCTTCAAAGTGCTTCAAATGGTACTGCGCGATCCCAACTGAGGAATAGGGTCTAATCTAGCGAAACGATCTGCCATTTTCTAAAAAAAAAATTAAAATGTATATACTTTTTAACCACAAATGATCGTCTTGTACTGGTCTGTGATGAGCCAGGCATGATGTAATCACGTTGAAAAGGTCACGCCGAACGTGGGTGGAAGTACCGCCCCATTGTTTACAAAGCGAACGTTCAAAGACTAATACAAACGCTTTTTTAACAAAACGGGTAAAACAATGATAAATTAAATAATAAATGTGTCATTCAACATACAATAAAATTTGAACGATCCTCCTCTTCCTCCACTTTTAAACAATGGGGCGGTACTTCCGCCCACGTTCGGCGTGACCTTTTCAACGTACGTTACGTAATGCCTGGCTCGTTGCAGACCAGCACAAGACGATCAATTGTGGTTAAATATATCAATTAAATTTTTTTTTTAGAAAATGGCCGATCGTTTCACTAGATAAGACCCTATTCCACAGCTGGGATCGCGCGCTACCATTTGAAGCACTTTGAAGTGCTTTTGAAACTGCATTAATGTGGACGTTCAACATATTGGTTGCAATTGAAGTCCATTGTGTAGAGAAAAATCCTGAAATATTTTCCTCAAAACTTGGGAATTTTTCATTTTGAGGTGAACTAATCCTTTAATATACAACAGACTTCAGATTTCAGTAATGATAAATACGGGATTGTTTTGGTGAAAGTCTGTTTCTCAGATCATAAAAATGTGTGCCCCCCTATGAAAATGAAATGCCCCCCCCATTATATATGTTCTGGCGACAGCACTGGCGCTTTCTGCAGGTTTGCAGCGACATAATCATTACATGTGTTTACTTGCAGGGAACTTGCTGTGCTGTGATGTGACTTGGATTGGTTGGAGGGTTACATTTTTGTCATCTCTTATATTATTTCCAGGCACGGATAACAGACTGAGGCTGAGTGCTGGATATAAGGGCTTCTATTTTAAGAATATTCAGTGACTATAAAAAGTATCCCCTCCCCTGAAGTTTGTGTTTCGTTTAATCATACACGCTTTATTTTGGCACCTGATCAATACAGGAAATATTCTTCCATGTTAAAGAGGGGGAAAAAAATAATCACAACATTTTCAGAAGTATTAAGTTGGTTTGCAGCAGATGCAATATTTAGTCTGTGTGGATACTGTAGCGCTGCATCTGAATATGCCTACTTTCATACTATATAGTAGGCGAAAAACAGTATGTGAGCAGAGTAGTATGTCCGATTCATAATATTTGTAAAACAGTAGGCGAAAAGTGAGGCCACAGGAAAAGATCTGTGAATGGAAGTGAAGCAACGCAGGTGACGCCATATGTCATGTGACACTGACAACATGGCAGATGTAGTACATCCGAAATTTCATTCATACTACCAGGGCTTGACATTAACTTTTTTGCTCACCAGTCACTGTGGCTAGTGGTTTTCCAAAGTTACTAGCCACTTAGCATTTTCACTGGCTACAATTTTGACATCAGCACCATGGGGAAAAACTGCCATAGAGAAATTTTTATTATCATCTCATAATTTGGCAGCAGGTATATTAGGCTGCTGTCACTTTAAGACCTGATGCACGGATCTATTATACTGTTACACATGCATTTTCTTTCTCAACTGTTTACTTTCACTTAAAACATAACTGATTTACATAAATATTTGTCAAGACCGGCATTTTGACATTATTTTGTGTGTATCTGACTGTTTAAGCGCAATAAGCAGCGAAAAAAAACCTCAATTTAGTACTGAGAGGCGGCTTTATGTGCGTGCACTTTGGGTGTGAGCCAGGGGCGTAGCCAGCAGGTGGGCCTGACGGGCATAGACCCGCCCACTATGATGATAGGACCCCCCAGTTTATTAAACAAATATAATATTTGTTAAATAATTGTTGTTTAAATTATTTTAACGTAATTACAAAATTATTATAACATTTTAAATACTACAATAAAAAAAAAAGTAGTTTTTGCATAATGCTTGATGAGTTTGATTGACAGCTGTGTTGTCTCATGCATGTCGCGCCTGTGAGTTCATGATGTGTGTTCGCCTATTCAGCCTATAATTTGCAGTTGTGTCTTAGAAAAACAGCAGCAATGCAAAATTCTCTAAAAAGAACCTTTTTAAAACTTGGATTGACGCAGGAGAGAACTGTTGCCAGTTGTCTTCACAAAGATCTTTTTTATCGGAGTGTCTATTTACACCATGCCAATAGCCCACTTTACGTTAACTCCACCCACTGACGTCTGGTTGGGGCAGACAAAATTACGGAAGATGCTGCATTGTCAATGGTAGCAATAGTGTAGGGGTAAGGCACGTGGCAGAAAGTTTTGACATAAATCAACTCGAGGTTCGAAACCGCCTTTTGCCAAACTCATTCTTCTTCCTTTTCCCATCACATATCAGATCGGAAAGGCATTTAAGAAAATATTCGAAAAGATGAAATAAAGTGTCTAACGTGTGTTGTAACCGCCGCTCAGGCTTTGTATATGGACAGGTTGTAGCTACTGTTTTAGGTTATGCTGAAAATGAAAGCATAGCACCACTTTTTGAAACCTCTCGCGACACGGATGTACCTAATAGAAAGAAATGTCTCCTTTTGATTAGCAATTAGTTTATTTGTGTTAAATAAGAGGCGATCCATCGCTGAAATAAGTTGTTTTTGAAATCATGGCGAGCGCTCTTTGCCGTTCTCTCTTCCCGCTCGTGCACACTGAACAATCAACGCCCTCGGGCCCAGGCCCGACCAAAAATTAAATTCTGCCCACGCCACTGGTGTGAGCACAAAATCTGCAAGAATGAGTAAAATTCAAGCCCTGTAACACCAACAATATTCATACGGAGCTAAAGAAATGAGTGAGTGAGTGAGTGAGGGGAGGCAGGTTTGTGTGTCAACTCACTGTCGGAGAGATGAGAGAGAGAGAGAAAGCACAGCTGGTATCGTGTATCTATTCTGCAGAAAATGAGTATTGAAAGCTTTTCAGATATTTCAATATCAATGTATATCAAAGTATTTTTGACAACATTACATGGCACTTAGTTTATTATTTCAGATGCCTTTTTAAAAGACTACAATTGAAAAGTGTGTAAATATATACAATTCAACCTGCCAAAGTGGCTAATAGGAGTGACTGTGTTACACGCCACTGCTGAAATCCACCCACATTTGGCAGGTTGGCGGATGTTAATGTCAAGCCCTGCATACTACACACATTCATACTAGAATGTACTTTCTTAACAGTCATGACGTAAGTTTCAAACCAAGTGGAGCACATACTTATATAGTATGCGATTTTGGATGCAGCATAGGTCTCTCTCAGCTTTGCACATCTGGATACTGCAATTTCTCTTTATTCTTTTGTTCAGAACTACTTAAGCTCAGCAGGTTTCATGAAGATCCAAAAAAAAAATTTCCTTTCTCAAATCCACCTATAAATTCTCAACTGGATTGAGACCTGGACTCTGACTTGGCCACTCCAGGACATTTAACATTGTTGTTTTTAAGTAGCTTTGGCTTTACACTTTGGCTCGCTGGAAGACAAATTGTCTCCCTAGTTGCAGGTGTCTTGGAGACTCCATTTAGGTTTCCCTGCAGTTTTGAACATTTATTTAGACACTTTACTAGTTTATGCTGTTGATTAGTGCTGGGAAAAAAAGCCAAATTAGTGCAGTATGATTAAATAGTGTAAAGGAAAGCGTGATTCAGTCAGAGGGGGCTGATCACTTTTACTGTATGTTTAAGATGTCTCTGTAGCTGGCATTTCGTTTCACATTTCATCAGACGTCATGTACTACACATGCCCTTGGGTTATGGTCTTTTAAAGGTCATTTCATGGACAGATTGATTACTATGGACAGTGTTTTTATGTATAGTACAATCCGATGAAAGATTTCTCCTGCATCCTTCAAAATAATTATGCTTTTGGAAGATATTTGTTCTGACCTCATTGAAAGGATGAATGTCATATAGTGGCCATATAATTGTTCATATTGTTCTGAATATATTACACTGAACAAAAGATCAATATTGCTTTGAGCTTTGAACATGGTGTAATTGGTGGCCAGGAAATGACCTCACAATCTTTCATGTTTACACTAAAGTGTAGAGATAGTTAATAGACTCATTCATTGATGCTGAATCGCCTGCCATTTGCTCTCCAAGCGTTTATATTATTATATTATTCTCTGGAAAGAAAAGTGAAAACTGTCAATGTTTATGTTTGGGGTTAGTGAGATGTTTTAATGTTTGTGAAAGAAGCTCACCAATGCAGCAGTTACTATAAATCAGTAATATTGTTAAATATTATTACAATTTACAATAATTATTTTCTATTGTAATATATTTTAAAATGTAATTTATTTCTGTGATCAAAGCTGAATTTCCAGCATCATTACTCCAGTCTTCAGTGTCACATGATCCTTCAGAAATCATTCTGATATGCTGATTTGCTGAATAAGGAACATTTCTAATTATTATCGATGTTTAAAACCGTGATACATTTCTTTCAGGATTCTTTGATGAAAAGAACAACATTTATTTTAAGTACATTTTTGTCTACTATCACTTTTGATCAATTTAATACATCCTTGCTGAATAGAAGTATTCATTTCTTTAAAAAAAATCTTACTGGGAACAATGTATGATTTTTTTTTTTTTTCACCCACACATATATTAAATGCTCTTCTAAATCTGTAAGCGATGCATGCACACTGGATTGGATCTCTTTTTAATTCTACAGGGAGATGTCTACACTTGTACCAAATCAAGCTATATGATTAATTCATGTAGACTGTAATACACACATCCGCAAAGGCAGCACTTCAGCGGTAATCACATATGACCTGAATTGGTCTCTGTAAGGATTTTGGGAAATAAGGCTTTGAATATTAATGATGGAGTGACACAGATCAAATCGCATTGCACTGTTGTGATATCCCAAACCAATTTTCATGTTTTGTGAGGTGATTCCTCAGGTTCATGTGAACTGTTTTCAAACACCCAAATTTTAGAACAGATTGTTTTTTGGCCTACTCTGAATTGTTTGCAATTTTTGATGAAAATGAAAATCCTGTCATCATTTACTCCACAACCACTATATTTTCTTCAGTCCGTTGAAAAAAGGAGATGCTCACAAAAAAGTCACGAAGTTCACGCTGTTTCTTTTCATAGTGAGCATTAATTGATTCAGCGTTATTTTAGTTTTATTATAGGTTTGTTAATTTTATATTTTTAGTTATGTTAATTTTAGTTTAAAATTGAGTAATTGTGGTATGTGCTTTTGTCATTTTATTAGTTTTATATAGTTAATTGCTATTTAGGGTTTATTTATTTTTATTTTAGTTTTAGTTAAGCTGTGCCCAAAACCGCTCCCTGTCTCCTATATAGTGCACTATATTCTATTTTGGCCATTTTGTAGGGGTATCTAAATTTTTGCCCTATGTTCATTCACTCCTTTATACCCACCATGCACTCTGATTTTGAGAGTACATCCGATGCACACTTGCTGAAGCACTATTTCCCCATAATCCAATGCTAGCTGCACAAGAGAGTGGAAGCAAGCACGTTTGAACGAAAAATGCAGTTTGCAGCATTTCATTATTTCAGGCTGGTTGTAATTTTGACCTTTTTAACACAGCATTACTTATATAGTGGACTCAACTGCCTTGCACTGCATAGAGATGAGTGAACGAGTGAACGAGTGAGTGATTTCAGACGCAGCTCAAGTTTTTAGTTGGTATTTATTTCCAGTTAATAATTTTTAGTGCTTCAACTTATTTCAGGTTAAGGTTCAGGAAACATTTCTAATTAATATTATGAAATATAATTAATATTTATATTTTATTTTATTTCAGCTTTATTTCAATTAACATAAATGTTTTTAATAGATTTAGTTAATAATAACCCTGAATCAAGGAAGAAAATACAGGTTTGCAACGACATGAGGTGAAAAAATGACTGAACTTTCATCTTTGAGTGACTGTCATCTTTAAAGCAGACTTGAATGAAATGGTTACAGTTTGATTATATGGTATTTGTGTTAATGTGACATCTAAATGGGATTAGAGTTAAAGTGAATGTGAATAAATGCACAGCACGATTGGTTCATTTTGTGTTTTAATGGCTTTCTGCAGAGTCATGGTTTTCTTTGGTGAGTGTGTAGGGCTGTGCCATTTGGCGCAAAGCACTCTTGAATATGGTTAAGGAATGTAAGTACGTTTCACCTTACAGCCCCCACTTGCAGGTACAGGATGATGGGAAATCAGAATTGTGTGCAATCCTAATTTACATATGGGCAAAGCATTAGCATTTGGTGGCAGAACTCAGTTCCTCATTAAAAAAAATATTTTTTTTTTATGCTGTGTTTGGTCTCATTTTACAACTCATTACTTTTATTGTAACTCTAAACCTCTGAGGTAGTTATCCACTTTCTGGTAACTAAAAGTGGCATTGTTTATGTCCTTCAGTCAGTATTTCAAAGGATAGCTTTTACCTTTAAAAAAGCTATTTTTCAGGATAATTATGTTGAGATTTTTTTGTGATTCTTGGTTGAAAAACAGCAGCTAGTAGGTTCCAACACTACATGTGCAAATTTCAGAATTTGAAATCAAAGCATGCCAAGCATCTTATTAAACCTTGTTTGTTTAATAAATTCACAGTTCCCTGGAATACTGACAGTATTTGACTGAACACCGTATTCATTTGACAAATCATTTCAGTTCTATTACTTTCATTCAGAGAGGATGAGTCTGAATGTTTGTTGTTGTTTCTGCAGGAGGCTGGAGGGGAGAGCGCAGGTCCTCATGCGTCTCCTGAGGAAAGGAAGGAGAAGGTCCCCAGTCCTCATCTCAGTCAGCTGGTTATCCTGACGGCTAGTGATACGCTCTACGGTTTGGCTGAGAGAGTCGTCGCCACTGAATCCCTGTAAGCTACTATAAACCGACTTACTTGAAGAGATATTACTTTATTTACAAATATGTGCAATAGTGGCCAACAGTGATTTCGGGCCTAAGAAGATTAACTTCTTCACCCTTTATTTAAATATTATTAAAGATTTTGTAAGCATTTGCATAGTTGTGCTTGGAGTCAATAGTTTTCTTTATGATAACACAGTGAAGCATGCCAAATTGTGTGGATATAATTTTTGGCCAGGCTGTTATACAAAGAAATTATGAACGCATGCCAAAACGAGAGAGCCAATGAAATATTAATAACTGATTTATGTTAGTGTATGCTTTTTTTTTATTCACATAGTAAAATTAAACCTGTAGCTTGGCTTTTTTTTTTGCCAAATAATTTAGTCAGATAAATACTTTAACCAAGTTTAGTGTTTTGACCTTCCCTCATATTTAAAATATTTAAAAAGATATTTTAAATATTTTCCTCATATTTTAATGTTTTAATGGAACTTGTAGGGTCATTAAAAGCAAATATCCCCTCCGGACACCCCTCCGGACACCCCTCCGGACATCACTTTTGTGCCATTACTGTATGTATGTAACATACATACATATACACACAACTTTTTTATATAGTAATACATTAATAAAATGATTTTAACGTTTTTGAAAGCAGTCTCTTATTCTCACAAAGGCTGCATTTATTTTACTGCATTATAGAGTACAGTAAGAACAGTAATATTGTCAAGTATTACATTTATTTTACATGTATTTGAAATAACTGTTTTCTATTTTAATATATATTTTAAAATGTAATTTATTCCTGTGATGCAAAGCTGAATTTTCAGCTTCATTACTCCAGTCTTCAGTGTCACATGATCCTTCAGAATCATACTAATATGCTGATTTGCTGCTCAAGAAACATTTATTATTACTATCAATGTTGAAATCAGTTGTGAAGCTTAATATTTTTGCGGAAACTGAGAGACATTTATTTCAGTATTATTTGATGAATAGAAAGAACAGCATTTATGTGAAATATAATTTTTTTTGCCTATTTATAAGTATTCTTACTGTCATTTTTGTCAATTAATGCATCCTGGCTGAATGCAAGTATCATTTTCTTTAAAAAAAAAAAAAAGAAATATTAAACCCATACTGGTAGTGCATGTATACATAATGTACAATGATTAAATTTGTGTTTTGGGTGAGCTATTTTTAAACTAGAGTCTTCAGGAAATCAGTGTTTTAAGACATTTCTGAAGAATGCGTTTAAAAAGAGAAACCAGTCAGATGGTATCTGCACCATATATCAAACTGTACGTGTGAGGTCTCCATAGCAGAAGCACACAAATGAACACGTTCACATTAAAAATCAAGCTTACTGTTGATAGGTGTTGAACATCTAACCCCATCAGCCTCCTTTCAACCAAGCCTGTCTACCCCAATCAGTCATATCACTGTGGTTGTGATCTAATCAGCGAACCCTGTTAAGCCTCGCTTTCCTCCGGATGAGTCTACAGAGGTGGGCTGAACCAGTTTTGGCAGCAGTCAGAGGAGATCATTTCATTAAGTGATGTGACACTGCAGGGGCTGGTGAGATCTACCTGAATTCCCACCATAATTCCAAAGAGCAAGTCGTCAGGCCTCCCAACCACGTTTCACCTTCCAGTTCTCCTTTTCTGACCTTTATCCCATTCGACTGATTGTTCAGCAAGACATTTAGCCTTTGTGAAACAGTAGGGAATACTTCCATGCAAATTTGCAGAGAGAGTTTGATCCATCCCTTTGGATGCATCCAGATGGCGTTTGATTCATGGCAAGCATTGAGCTGAAGAACGTTTTCAAAGTCTTAGACTGAAGACGGATCAGAAGATCCAGAGTTTAAGCCTGGAAAAGGTTCTTCTTGGGAAAGAACTGCTGCCTGCTTCAACCTGTTGCACAAAAACTCAACCACATTGAGTCATCAAAGCGAAGATCTAGGCTCTCCTTGTGGAGCATGTACATGCTCAGAATGCACTGCACTCAAAAACATTTTTTTTTTTTTGAGAAGGTTAGTGGCAGTGCAACCTTTTATTTGCCCCATCCTCCCCCTGCACTTCCTTTCTTAATGGAATAATCAATGAAGGCTGCAGAGTCTGAGCAGAGAGCAGGCATGAGGGTGTGAAAGATAAGTGACAGAACAGGGTCTCTTGTTACTTTGTGCTGTATTTATACAAGCGGAATCATACGAACCTTAGATTATACCGTATTCCATCAACACCACGTCTGGTGAGACAAGAGACCTTTTTTCTAAAATAACAATAAATAACAATGGGACAAAAACAAGTGACCACTTACTCGATTAAAAATCAAGCTCTGGTTCTTTGCCCTTTTACCCCACACATAAATGGTACATATTCAGATGTAATTTGCTTCCGCTCTGATCATGATGCACTTGATTCACTGATTACCTGCACATTTATTTCGCCTGTTTGAGTTCTTGTTGGTGGCTAATCAGGGCTCAGTAATAAGGTTTGTTGTTGTTGAGGTCAAAATGACATTTTCTGTCAATAGTGCCTCTGGTCCCACCATGAAGGAAAAAATATATATAAATATATATATGGTTCGTATGATTCCGCTTGTATAAATACAACACAAAGTAACAAGAGACCCTGTTCTGTCACTTATCTTGCACACCCTCATGCCTGCTCTCTGCTCAGACTCTGCAGCCTTCATTGATATATACACCGATCAGGCATAACATTATGACCACTTTCCTAATATTGTGTTCTGATGCTCACGTGCCCACTGTTGGTGCTTTCTGCGGTGGACAGGGGTCAGCATGGGCACCCTGACTGGTCTGTGGCTGTGCAGCCCCATACGCAACAAACTGCGATGCACTGTGTATTCTGACACCTTTCTATCAGAACCAGCATTAACTTCTTGAGCAGTTTGAGCTACAGTAGCTTGTCTGTTTGATCGGACCATACGGGCCAGCCTTCGCTCCCCACGTGCATCAATGAGCCTTGGCCGCCCATGACCCTGTCACCGGTTCACCACTGTTCCTTCCTTGTACCACTTTTGATAGACACTGACCACTGCAGACCGGGAACACCCTACAAGAGCTGCAGTTTTGGAGATGCTCAGACCCAGTCGTCTAGCCATCACAATTTGGCCCTTGTAAAACTCACTCAAATCCTTACGCTTGCCCATTTTTCCTGCTTCTAACACATCAACTTTGAGGACAAAATGTTCACTTGCTGCCTAATATATCCCACCCGCTAACAGGTGCCGTGATGAAGAGATAATCAGTGTTATTCACTTCACCTGTCAGTGGTCATAATGTTATGCCTGATCGGTGTATATATTCTGCATTTGAAACTTCTCCGTTTGAGAAATTAGTACTTTAATTTTGCAAGGCACATTAAATTGACCAAAATTAACATTATAAATGTAATTTCTATTCATCAGAGAATCCTGACAAAAAATGTATTACGGCGTCCATAAAAATATTAAGCAGCACAGCGGTTTTCAACATTGATAATAATAATAAATGTTTCTTGAGCAGCAAATCATCATATTAGAATGATTTCTGAAAGTTCATGTGACACTGAAGACCGGAGTAGGAATTTCAAGTAGGAAGTTCCATCACATGAATAAATTACATTCTAAAATGCAGTATATTAAACTAGAAACGATTATTTTAATTAGTAATATTTAGAGTAAGTGTTAAAAAATAGTTTTTACTCTATTTTGTTTTATTTGATAAACAAATGCAGCCCTGGTGAACATAAAGATTGACATGACTTCTTTATTTCACCAACCCTTAACTTTTAAAAATGGTACTACACTGTATATATACATTTTGGCAGATATTTTATATGCCTAAAAGGAAATATATCTGCATAACAAGATTCAGTACCTCGCAGAAAACCGAATGTTTCATTTTAAAAGTTAAACCGTGTAAATGCTGCTTATTTCATGCATGTTTTGGCAGTCTTCAACATACAGCTTTTCATATTCTGCTTTCGTTTCAACTCTAGTGTTCATTAGGTGTTATATGCAAATATTTGGACTAGTATTGCTCATTGAACTCTTATCTCTGTATGTGGGCTGTCATTAGCATAAATTATCTGGTGGTGGTTGGTGAGCAGTGACTCTTTATGAAGGTCCCGGTTGTACACAGCCATTGGCAGCAGTAGGAATCAGTGATTTATAATTACCGCTTCTCTCAGTTATAGAGGCTTTTCTTCTTTGCCTGCAGAATTTAGTTTTGATTCCTGGATGCAGTTGATTTGCTCAGACAACATTAATTAATTTTATGACTCTGTGAGCCATCTTGATTTTTTTTTAAATTTTAGGTTGTAAGACAAAACAACAGAAACAAAATCAATTCAGCAGTCAGAAAATTATGCTAACAAATGGTAATTTCCTATCTCATTATTACAGTGCCTATAAAACGTATCCACCCCATGGACTTTTTCATGTTTTGTTGTTTTAAAGCACTGAATCACATTTTACTTAATTTGATTTTTGCACTAATTAACACAAAAACAGATTTTGAATGGTGGTTTGTTTTGTTGCTTTTGAAAAGACACTTACCTTAGGTGACTCAGATTAGTAAGTAATCTCTTTATGTATCTGTTAATTAACTTTATCTGTTAATTGTTTGTATAAATGACTTGAAGGTCCCACTTGAAGGAGAGAAAACTATTACTTTGTGTTTCATAACTGTAGTAAATTGACCAATATGAAGAAATTTTTCATTTTGACATGACACTTTTTTTCTGTATATGAGACAGTGAATTCTTTTTATAGTAACTGCAGCTTTTAAAGGGGTCATGAACTGCATTTCTTTTATTGTATTATGATGTTTCCTGGGGTGCACTTATAATGTTAGAATGCTTTTTACATCAAAAATTTTCATAATTTATAAATAAAAGGCATTTTTCCTACCCTGATTTTAGCCTTCTGCTCTGAACGCTCCGTTTTAAGGGGCGTGTCCGCTGGGAGACTTCAGTGTAAACACCCACTGCTGTGATTGGCTAACGTCTTTGCATTTGAAATAGTATTACTCCCTCTTTTAGCTCGTTTTTACAATTACAGCTCTCATGGTTAATCGTGAACAGTGTTGCATTACATTTAGATCTATGGCATTATATTAAGATTGTGGCATGAAAGGTTGCAGTGATGAGCATTGTAGCTGATCACACACATGCTGAGCGCAGGAAAGCAGTGATCTTGTCATTGCAACTCAGTTTCTGTACACTAACGAATGCTTTCATCTTCACTAACAGTGCAAACGTGATATAGTTAAGAGATTCGTTGAATAAAACAGGAGTCACAGATAAACGCGTCACTGATAAACTCTCTGTTTGATTGACAGCTGCAGCGCGTGCTGCTCAAACGATTGCAAAGGGAGCTTGCTTTGATCGCTTTCTTTATAGAATTTAATCACTGTTAAATAACAGATTATTTCCATACTCCTAAGAGAAACAACGCAAGTTGATGTTTAGTCACTGGTCTGATTTACTGACAAAGAACATTTGACTACATGAATCATCACATTTCAGATCAAGCATTAGAATGTTACTTACATGTTGCATTACTGTTGAACCCAGTCACTGCACAATATTTTGTAATCCTCAACGGCATGTTTATTGCTTTGTAGCTCGATGGTTTAACCCTAGGCCTATGCGCGAATCGGTGGGCGGGGCTAAACAGGCAGTGATGAAGTAGGCGTTGATATTCTTCTGCTGAGGTGGTGCTTGCCTCCCTTTGATGTCATAGATCCCCACTTTGAAAAACCTGTCATTTGCTGGGCCTGGTGTCTATAAAAGCTTTTCTTTGACTAACAAGGAAGTTTTCAGCTCTGAAACTTACAGGATATTCTTATATTACCATGACCTTTTATATATCAAAAGCTCAAGGGAAAGTTGATTTCTCAATTCATCACCCCTTTAAAGGTAGGGTAGGCAATTTTCAGAGCAGCTAGCAATAGCGAGCTAGCTTTGAAAGCATTAGATCCCACTCTCCCTTCAGAACGTCTCCAAAGCCACGCCTCCTTCAAAACAAAACGCGTCAAGAGAAACAGTGTTAAACTACCTCATGTCTCAAAGCAAATAACTTTACAATAACAATGAACATAAACAACTTGTAGAGCACTGACATGACTGCTGCAGATTCATTTTGGCATTGATAGTGTTGCCATTGAAACGCATAAATTCAAGTCACACTCTTAATATAACGTCACAGGTTTCCATTTCTTCCAAATTACAGTATTTATAGTGTGAGCGCAGCATAAGCTGGTTGTTTTGGTTCAGGAGGAACTGTAAAAGGCAGCTGCTGTTTCTGTTGTTCCGCTCGGTGACTGACTTCTGTCTAACTCTGCATAGCATGAAATGCACTGATGACGTGTGATGTCTGCATGAGCAGGTGCGCAAGGGTATAAAAAATACATTGACAGGCAGGTAGGATTATGTTTTATTGCATTCGGATCATTTTATGGTCCTACGCCTTCCACAGATTTTATATATATGTTTCTGGAACAAATTGTCTACCCTGCCTTTAATATAGAAGCCCTTATATTTAGCACTCAGTCTGTCTGTAACTCTTGTCTGAAAAAAATGAAAGCAGGCAAATGTGTGACTGAAAAATGTAAGCGTGGAACTTCCTAGTCACAGAACACTTTCTTTTCCACCACTGTAACTAGTTTTCAGCACAGCCAGTTTTCCCGCGGGTAAAAATTGTGATTGTGTCGCTGCAAACCTGCATAAGGCGCACTTTGATTTAGGCCGTTTTTTTCCCCTGCAGAGTTTTTCTGGCAGAGCAGTTTGAGTTCCTTCAGCCTCATCTCGACACCATGATGCCTTCAGCCAAGAAGCCCTTCCTCCAGCAGTTTTACTCACAGGTCAGTTTCATCCCTCTATTTATGGCTCTGACCTTTCCAGTCTTTCCTTTCCAGAGCCTTTTCGATCTCCCACCAGTCTGCTGCAGGGTCTCTAGTGTCTTTAAAATGTGTAACTTCTGTTATAAGACTCAAAATGACTATTGATGAGCTCTGCTGTCTGTATGCTCGGGGTGGAGTGTTTTATGATGTAAATCACCTAATAATGCTCTATAACGATATTAGGTGATATGAGGTGTGATGTACTACAATGCCTTGTAGAAGTTTATTACATTTGTGCCCTGCGATATGTTAACCTTTAGTGCAACTGAAACATGTACACTATTTCTGTATTTCTTGCTGGATATTATACATTTTACCAGTGTTATGCCAGAATTTTTTTATTTCATTGTATTTTATATATATATTATATATTTAATTTAAATGTAAATTTTGTTTATTTTTCTTAATTTACATGTATTATAAAAAAAATTACACAATCAATAAGGCATGACAACATGTACTTTAACTCATCAAAATAAATAAATTTCAACTTCATTTTTAAGTTATGCAAGTTTCAACTATGCAAGATTTAAAAAATAAATAAATGAGTTTAAATGACTTAAAAATGTAAGACCGTAATAGAACATTTTTAGGTTGAATTGGTGGAAATTGATTCCAATTTTAGGGCATATATGTATTTTTTATGGCTGTCTTTATTATTTATTGCTTAGAACTGAAAGCATCACTAACCCCTTAACGGTCACCCCCCTTTTTGAGAATAGACGTGAAAATGCGCTATCCAAACTTAAAGTCCCAGTGAACCGGAATTTGCAACTGGTTTTATTTCAGTGCTGTGACACATTTCCAAGTGAAATGGAATATTTAATACAGGGCAGGGTTTTACTTCAGCGCTCCTCCTCTCCATCCTCGCGCTTATAGCTGACTAACGGTTGGAGGGGAGTGGTTAAGGATATTCAAACCCAAGCAGTCAAACTGCCGTCATCGGAAAAGGAGTGCCATTCCAGACCGGAAGTTATTTGTCAGATTTTGATTTAAGATTACCACGGCAAACTATTTTTTTTCTGTGTGATGTGTGCTAACAAAGTAAATAAGATTTCATGAGGACTTTAAATAGTTGTAATTCAAGAATGCTTTGTAATATAGACCAAAAAATGAAAGTATGAAAAAGTTATGGAAGTTTAAATTTACTGTAAATGAAATGCACCGTACTACATATTTTTTTATTTTATACTGTATAAAATATATATTTTACAAAATAATTTTTACTCTAAAATTACTATAAAATCAGTTGTGTTCCAAATTTGAAGTTGATATCACAAAAATTGAAGATTTTGTTTAGACACTGTACCAAAAATAGCCACCGGGTGTCACCCACATCCCACCATCCCGTCCAAATATCACTTCTATCACAAAACAGTCACCAAATATGGAATCTTGAGACTTTCCGACGATATGTGTTTTGTCAAGATTAATAAGGTTTTGATTATAAAGTAGTTAAAATAAATTTTGTAATATGAAACCTGACACCGGCCACTAGGGGAGGAGCCTGTTAGAAGAATTTAGGTAATGCAACATCCAATTTCAAAAAGGTTCTCACAGTATCAATTTTAAGTTTGTAAGCTTTCGAATGATACCTAATATATGATGATTACTAAAATATGTCATGAAAAAATGTGTTTAAAAAAAAAAAAAGAGCGCGTGACATTTAGGGGGTTTAAGAAGTAGTGTTCCATTTGAGTAATTCAGGGTTTATTTTTCAATGAATACAAAGTATAAAGTCTTTGGATCTTGGATACTTGACAGATACTAAACTGTTTTCCACACTTTGACCGATGGTTATGTATAGGTACTCTTTATTTTGTTCTTTTCTATGCTCTTTCCTCTGTAGACTGTATCTACAGCCAGTGAGCTCCGCAAACCCATTTACTGGATCGTGGCGGCCAAAGCCATAGATTACGAACAGATGCTGTTACTGATGGCGGGAGTGAAATGGGACATTAAAGAGATAATGTCACAGCACAACATCTATGTGGATGTCCTTTTAAAGGTAATTTGTTTGTGAGGTTGTGTAGTGGGTTTGATGTGCGAGAATAACGTGTGGCCTCCTCTCTGTTCATTTTCACACTAGAGGAGAACACACTTAGACGTGCATCAGTAAAGATCAGCCAACCGTTTCTCCACACATGTTCTTGGCTTCCTTATAGTCAATTACAACATGGCTTGTTTAGTTTGAAGGAAACCGTCATGCCACGGTAGCAGGGCATTGCTGACATGTCCTATCCACTCATCTGCTGGACTCACCTGACAGGACGCAGGATGATCGAAATGTGTGGTGTCAGAATGTGTGTGTCAGAAGGTTATCTAGAGGTCTGAAGTTTAGGTTGACATGCTGCGTTTAACTGAAAGAGACAGGCGACTCCTCAAACACTTTACAAACGCTCACTCAACTGACGAATGTGATTATGGGTTGACTTTGCTGATGAGGTGAGGGAATATCAGCTCCTGGGTGCTAGAGTCTAGAATTATTTATTATTTATCTGCGGTTTACATGACATGCTGTCATGTACTGCATAAGAGAAACATTATAAAAACTGCATTGCTTCAGTTATTCACTGCATTAAGTTTGAATGAAATAATTTGTTAATATGTGTCTCCTGAATCTCCTGATCAAAACAGAGGCAAAGAAGCAGAAACAAGCAATCTCATATAAGCAGATGTATATGTAAAATAACGGCATATAAATCAAAACGGCTATGTTATTGTATGAAATGTCGACCCAGGACGAGCTATAGGCCTGTGGAGCTTTGGGGGTGTTGATGGACTCGATCTACTCCATCTGTGTTTTGATCATTGTTCTGAATCCAATCTGGATGTAGTCTTTGACAAAAGCATTAATTTTTCTCAAAATGTTTTTTTTTTTCATGAAACTTACCCACATTTAAGTTTGTGCAAGAAACTAGAAAACACTGAGGATCTGCTCTTTCTTTTGATATATTGCATGTTTAGATATTCATACAACAAGATATTCTGTGGGCCATGAAACTTGTGAAAATTACCAAAAACGTTGGCGGTAACTAGCAAATTTAACGGTTTACGGTCACTTAAGACATAACCAACAATGTTTACGATGATGCTCAACAGGCATTTTGACATCATTTTGTTTGAATATTCGCGCACTGTGACGCATGGGCGCGTGCGTGTTCATATCTGTGGCATATCTGCGGCATATGCCGATGCCGATATATCTGCGACAGGCTCGTATCGCCTGATAAAATCGCCAGACCGATAAATCGGTCGGGCTCTAAAATATATATATATATATATAGTGTAAGGATTTGAGCGAGTTTAACAAGGGCCAAATTGTGATGGCTACTGGGTCAGAGCATCTCCAAAACTGCATCTCCACATGGGCCAGCCTTCGCTCCCCACGTGCATCAATGAGCCATGACCCTGTCACCGGTTCACTACTGTTCCTTCCTTGTACCACTTTTGATAGACACTGACCACTGCAGACCGGGAACACCCCACAAGAGCTGCAGTTTTGGAGATGCTCTGACCCAGTCGTCTAGCCATCACAATTTGGCCCTTGTCAAACTCGCTCAAATCCTTACGCTTGCCCATTTTTCCTGCTTCTAACACATCAACTTTGATGACAAAATGTTCACTTGCTGCCTAATATATCCCACCCACTAACAGGTGCCGTGATGAAGAGATAATCAGTGTTATTCACCTGGTCATAATGTTGTGCCTGATCGGTGTATATGTGTGCATGTATGTATGGCTATTGTATTTAGCCAACCTTGTTATTATCAGTATTTGATTGCTGAATAAATGGCAGTGCCGGCACAACCAATAAATTATCATCAAATGAAATCAAGTGTAAGTGTGTAGTCATGTGCAGCGGACCTCATGTTGTTGAACCCATGCCCACTCACACAGCTGCATGTTTAAAGTGAGATAATTCAGGTTAAGTGCTGCTCCTCTGGGTGCTGCTGTGGAGAGACTTGTGGGATCTGAACTTTTGAATGAAAGCCCAGTACAGCTGTCACGGTCACTGTCGCCATTTCACATGCAGCACATTACAAATGCATGGAAATGCTATGTCTGTGTTATAATACACTGGCCCTATTGTGGCTTCTACTGAAGCAAACAAACAAGTCCACAAGCCCACAATGAGCAGGCTTGATTGATATGTTTACCCTAAGGTTGCTAGTTAGCTTTCTTCATGCAGATTTTCTCCAGACATTTTTCTCCATGCCTAATGACTGTGCCTCATGAATTCCTCTAGATTGAAAGATCACGGCTATCAATTATTTGTCAGGATCTGAATTATTTAAATGGTCAGGCTTTGGGAGTCACATGCAGAATTTGAGGGCAAGTTTAAGAGTGGAAAAGTTATCTCATGTCTCAGTTAAGTGTCACTGGACTGAGGGTGTCTCATTCCTTTGCATGTCCACATCTCTTCTTTAACCTCCGCTCATTAGCCCATATGAATTTTGCATGGAGTTAGGGAGCGATTTGAATGGCTGACGCATATATTTAGACAAAAAAGGCTCAGAGAGCAGATGGGGTTTCACAATTGAATTATCTCTTTGGCTTATTTGCTGAGGAAGCTCGCTGAATTCCGAAATATGCATAATCATGTGGATTTACATAAGTTCCTGATCCGAGCTGCAAAGTTTTAGTGAGGAATGTAATGGAGCTTGGCTGCTAATGAAGAAACGAGGCTCACCTTTGTGCGCCCGCTAAGCTGAGTGAAACCGCTGCGCCTGTTTCTCCCGGTGCCATCGTTGTAACCCTGCGCCAAGCCTGTTTGTTGAAGCCAATTTGTCTGGGTTTGCCAAGCTTACTGAATTAATCATGTAACTGCGGAAATACTGCAGTGACTCACATTGACTCTTTGCTTTATTTAAAATAACCATGAAAATGGCGTACAGGTGCCTGGGCACATAAAGGACATTTGCTTATATATATTAATAAATGGTACAATTATTTGCAATAAGCTATACATTTTTCTACTTAAAGGGATAGTCCAACCAAAAATGCTGCGGTTCTAAACCTGTATGACTTCTGTGGAACACAAAAGAAGATATTTTTTTCTATCAAAATAGGTTTCTCCTGTTTCCGTCCATACAATGAAAGTCAAAGAGGACATTGAACCCAGAGGACAAAGAAAAAGAAACACTCTGTTCCTCAGAAGAAAGTTGGAATGACAAAGAATGCACTTTTGCAGAATGTAGTATATTCCCATTCCAAAGATTTATTTTGCTTCACATTATTTTCATAAACCAGAAAAGAATTTAGATTTAGATTAGATGTGAAAAGAAACCACAGCTTGACACAACTTGCCCCCAAGCATATGACACAGTTACCAGTTTTTATAATAATTTACTTGATTTTTATAAATAGACATTCATGTATGAGACTCATTTTTAGACCTGGGTGCTTTTTTCTGTTTAAAAATAAATAAATAATAATACTTAAAACACCAAAGAAAAGAAAAGAAAAAACAGTTTTAAACATAAAAATCACTTTTCTAACGTTATCTCTTAATCACGATAATCTGTATATGATAGGCCTTTTCTAACTTCATGTGACCAAAACGATGCTGTTAGCCAGATTAAGTGGGCGAGACAGCTTATTTTTTTTTACCCTACTCACCCTTATAGATAATGTTGAAAAGGAGGCTGAGAGGTTATTTTTCTCTTAAGAACAAATTTCAGGAACCATTCCAAAGCTCTGAAGGTTAAATGAGATTCTTTGCTTCGTTTTTTTCTGCGGATTGATTTATAAGACTGATACTACAACCTTTTTAAAGCAATACTGATATCAGCTCAGAAGTGACAATTCAGTTCTTTAGGATGTAAGTGGCTAAAGACCTTTTTCACATTTTACATGTTGTTGTAGGAGGCCTCTAATGCAGAAATAAATGGGTTTTTACATTTTTGAAATGTTGTAATATTGCAACGTTGGGTAGCATAATTTCAGTGATTTTCCCTCACTATCTGAATACATGTAGAGAACATCTAAGGGTTCATTTGCATTGTGTACTGCTTATCTAGTCCCATAACAGTAGCCTATATATCTATACACTAATAATCACAAAATATTAATAATTGGACGTCTTATTTTTATGATTTTTTTTTGTTGTATTTACAAAACCTGATGAACTGAATGAAAACTTTGTCATTTACGTCCACCGCCAAGAAACAGAGACGGACATTGCACTTGCTGTAAAGTGTGTTGGTGTTGCGTTTACCACAGTTTCTGCAGCATCCTCTATTTTGTTCATATCTTCTGACACAAACTTTCAGAAATACTCCAGTGGTGTATGAAGTGAGACGGCATCATTAGTGATATCCTGACCTGAAGAATCAGTGTTGGGACTGAACAAAAGCCTTATTCAGTCAGCGATACCTGTCACAGGGCTTGTTCTGTGTTCTTGAATGACTTGATTTTGTTGGCATGATGTCCATAAATGACCTGTGCTGGCAAAAGGAGTCGGAGTGCGCACAGGCTGATTTCGAGCTACAGGCAAAACAAGTGAAAAATGTAAATTTTGGTTGAAGGTTTGGTTGAGGTTTTCACAAAAATAAGTTCATTAAGCCCTCGTCTAGCGATCCCAGTGCTCCAAATAGCAATTAAACATCTAAAAGTTATCTTTATTTGTGCATTTTCTGAGAAGAGTACCTCACCCTGCTGTTTTTCTCTGCTTGGGTTTGGTATTGCAGCATTTCAATTTTATGAATATTCATAGCAAATTCTCCTTGGCATGAGTCTGAACCAATGAAATGCGATTTTCAATTTCATGCTGATGTAAACAAAACGATCTTACTCGTGCTGACTGACAGATCCGAAACGCGCACAAACACGCCTCAGACAGTGCGCGATCCCGATATACACACAGTATTTCAAAATATCTTGGCGAGTATTCACACAAACATTATCTATTATGTCTTAAGTTAACGATTCGTTAACTGTTGGGGGAAAACATCTGATTTGTAACATATTAGATACGTGCGGTACAGGAGGTCTTAATATATAGGCTGCCTGTTTTATTAATGTTAATCAAACAACTGTATCATGGAGAAAAAAGTTTAATATATATTTAAGGTATGGTTCCTAGGTGATTTTGTTTTGGAACCTTCAGAAAACTTACACTCAAATTGAATTTGCTTACTATAGAGTATATACACAGATCAGGCATAACAATATGACATGTGAAGTGAATAACACTAATTATCTCTTCATCACGGCACCTGTTAGTGGGTGGGATATATTAGGCAGCAAGGGAACATTTTGTCCTTAAAGTTGATGTGTTAGAAGCAGGAAAAATGGGCAAGCGTGAGGATTTGAGTGAGTTTGACAAGAGCCAAATTGTGATGGCTAGACGAGCATCTCCAAAACTGCAGCTCTTGTGGGGTGTTCCCGGCCTGCAGTGGTCAGTGTCTATCAAAAGTGGTCCAAGGAAGGAACAGTGATGAACCGGCGACAGGGTCATGGGCGGCCAAGGCTCATTGATGCACGTGGGGAGCGAAGGCTGGCCCGTGTGGTCCGATCAAGCAGACGAGCTACTGTAGCTCAAACTGCTCAAGTTAATGCTGGTTCTGATAGAAAGGTGTCAGAATACACAGTGCATCGCAGTTTTTTTGCGTATGGGGCTGCATAGCCACAGACCAGTCAGGGTGCCCATGCTGACCCCTGTCCACCGCAGAAAGTGCCAATAGTGGGCACGTGAGCAGAACTGGACCATGGAGCAATGGAAGAAGGTGGCCTGGTCTGATGAATTTTTGCTTTTACATCACGTGGATGGCCGGGTGTGTGCGCGCGCTTACCTGGGGAACACATGGCACCAGGATGCACTATGGGAAAAAGGCAAGCTGGCAGAGGCAGTGTGATGCTTTAGGCAATGTTCTGCTGGGAAACCTTGGGTCCTGCATCCATGTGGATGTTACTTTGACATGTACCACCTACCTAAGCATTGTTGCAGACCATGTACACCCTTTCATGGAAACGGTATTCCCTGGTTGCTCTGGCCTCTTTCAGCAGGATAATGCGCCCTGCCACAAAGCAAAAATGGTTCAGGAATGGTTTGAGGAGCACAACAAGTTTGAGGTGGTGACTTAGCCTCCAAATTCCCCAGATCTCAATCCAGTTTCTCAGTATGAATTCTTGAACTGGCTCTTGCAGGGTCTATAAATTATAATTAGATACTGAGAGAAGCCGTAATCTTTAAGGCATTCTTTTTAATACCATATTTCTATGTTGTACAATAAACTGGATGTTTTAAAAATGAATTCAGAAGATTAAAGGTAGCAAAATAACCCGGACAACTTGCACAGCAGTTTTAGTGCTCTTGGCTTTGTATCAACTTTCAAGGTGCGAGCTCACGGTACATGTGGTCCTTGGCTCTCAAATGACCATATGTCATTGTGTTAAGAAAGTTTTGGGTGGGTTTTCCTGTCACTAGTGAAAGAGAAATGGGCTCAAGCACAGCTGAATCAACACCTCCATGAGCAGTCGGCTTATAAAGTACAGGTTTTTGTGTATGGCGCAGCTTTATCCACACATCTGCACTGCAGGGACTTAGAGACAGTTTCTTTGAATAACCTGAATCCTGTCGGTTTGACAACCTGGCTTGCCAGTATGGCTCTAGTGAACATTTATAGTTGGCTGGTTCCGCTTCTCTGATTCTGTAATTAATTTACACCTTTGTTGGGATTTGTGCGGCATGCTAAGATACTATTTGTAGCCTGTTCATGACCTCGCATGCAGATGGTTCCAACACCACCCAATAAGAATGCTGATGGTTATGGTGAATTGTTAACCGCAAGCATTGCACACAAGGGAGGACGCAAGACTAAATGGTTATGGGTCAATGACAATTAAGAGTGTACACAATAAATGAAACTCTTTTAACACTTTAGTTTAAAACACATATGCCAAGTTCTTGGAAATGTACTGTGTATTCATGAGGGTTAGAAAAACGGTCATGCCATTTTCAAGAAATGTTTAAATTCAATGTGCTGCAGTGTAACCATCAAGTAAAACAATAATACATATGAGTGTATACTTAAACATTGTTTCTCAAGTTTCTAAAAAAAAAAAAAGTGGGGGAGGTGATTTTTCACAAAAATTGTGAATTATTAATTCATAAATATCATTACATTGTTGAGTAATTTGCATGCTCACCATTGCATGTATGAATTGGATTTGTACTGTTTTTTTTTATTATTTTTACCTTTTTTAATTATTAGATCCAGAAAAAAATGAGTGTCATGACATTTGGCCCTTATGTCAACTGTTTTCTGCAGGAGTTTGAGAAGTTCAACCAAAGAATGGAAGATGTGTCAAAAATAGTGCGGATTCCTCTGCCCGTGTCCAATGTCTTATGGGAGCACTGCATCCGTCTGGCCAACAGGACATTAGTGGAGGGGTAAGTGACCCACCGAGCTGAACCAAATGGGTGTGTATGTATATGAGACCACCTGCTCTCAGATAAATCTCCTACCACAGAGTGTTTTCATTGGAATAACCACTCAGCCCTTTCTCAAACAATGAAAATAGCTTTTAGGAGCAATTGGATCACAAACAGGTCTGCAGCAATTGCCAGAAGCCTCCTGTTACTGTCAATAACGCTTTAAATTGGTGGAAATTGATGGAATTGGTTTTAGTTCTTTGTATTTTTTTTTATTATTTTGAATATTTTTTCCACTTAAATCCACTAGTAAATGTACACATTTATCCAGTATATTTACCTTTAGCCATTTATTTCTCCACTTACATTTCTTATTTACACAAAAAGTAATTAACTAATTTGATCTAATATGTGATGTTTTTAAGTAGCAAATAAGAATCACTAAAATTATTGAATCTGTTTTGAGACAAAGGTGGTCTTAATGTTTGTCAGTTTTGTTCAAGGTAATTAAATCAACAGTTTTTCAATAAAAGAAGAATATGTAAAAGTATGGTATTTGGGGTGAAAGGCGCACCTGCTGTTGGGGTGAAATGCACAATAATTACATGATAATAAACAGCTGGCTGACTTTTCCACTTGTTGACATGACATGGTTAGATTCAGATGGTAAATATCATATATTAAGTTGGGTTTATATACAGATAATCACCATATGTGACCTTCGACCACAAAACCAGTCATAAGGGTCAATTTTTTGAAATTGAGATTTATACATCATCTGAAAGCTGAATAAATAAGCTTTTCATTGATGTATGGTAGGGATAGGCGATATCTTATCGTTTGCGATATACCGGTAAAAATTCTCCCCACGATAAGAATTAGTCTTCCCGCAATAATAACGATAAAGCCTAGTTGATGACGCGACCGCAGCCCACATTCAGAGCGAAAACAACTATGGCGGAAGCTGAGGAGGAAGAGTTTATCGCTAAAAGCGGAGCTACCTCTACAATCTCAAACCTGTACACACAGATATATTTTCACTCGCTGAGCACTTGGACTGAGCGCTTGAGAGCACACTATTTCAGTTCATCTCAATAAATGCACAGTGTATTTGACACACAGTAAACACTAGTGAGAGCGCTCCGTGTTTCTCACATACTCAAAAAGAGAGCGAGAGAGTCTTACATGCCACGCAGAATTGACATGCTACATGTAAACAATATTCTTTGTTGTATTTTTCTGTAAAATAACGCTGTTCATTTGCATATAATGAATTGTTGGCTGTTGCCACAAATATACCCTTGCGACTTATGACTGGTTTTGTGGTTCAGGGTCACATATTTATAATGAAACTATAATATAATAAAATAACATTTATTGTTAGTACTATAAATCTGTATAAAATTATTATGGGATCTCCTTCAGTGCTTTCACAGCGCATTAAACTAGTTTGCTTAATTTCTGAATACTTTGCTGATGCAGGTAGGCCTACAAAAAAAAAATCTTGCCCCCCCACCGCCCACCCCCAACTCAAGAGTCAAATGTCGCCCATGATTATTGGTATTGGCCCGTATTTGGTGTACGCCAAACCTAGCACTTCCCTTTCAGACCAAAGGGCTCAAGTTGAGTCTCATCAGACCACAAATATTCTTCCAAAAGTTTTCATGTTTTGTCAAATGGTTTCCAGCGAATTCCAGGCATGACTTCACGTTAAAAGTGACTTTCTTCTTCCTAGTCTCCCAAAGAGGCGTGAGATGTCAAGTGCTGATGTCTAGACGTTTTCCCAGTTTTTCCCCTAGAATTCGATATAGTATCTGGCATCTTGTTCATTTTTCTTACAAATGCCCTTTTTGCCCAGTTGCTCGGTTTTACAAGATGGACTGACCTTAAAAGTGTTTGGGTTATGCCACGCTCTTTCCGTTTTGCTTTAATGGATGTAAAAGGTTAAAAGCTTTGCCAATCTTTTTATAGCCAACTAACTTCGTCCTAACAACTTCTTGAAGTTGCTCAGGCAGATCTCAATTGATTAAATCTGCTCACAAAGTCAGTGATATTTAAGGTACAAGCAAGCACAAGTGGATTTAGACATGGGCATGAAGCTGCTACACTGATCACTAGATAATTGATTGTCTTAACCAATATAATAACAGAGGATAGAGGATCCGGTGTCACACGCTGGTTTGCTGCTTTTTTTTTTTTAAATTATAATAAATAAATTATATTTATATATATATATATATATATTTATTACACGGCTCTGTGGAATACTTGATTCTGATTGGTCAATCGCGCATTCCAGTGGTATGTTATTCCCAGATAACAACCGCCAAAGTGAATAACACACCACTCATCCGGGTACTACGAGTTATCTTGACCGGTACTACTTATATGCTTAACGTGTCACTCCGCTGTTGTGGACAGATGGAAGACTTTAAGGGTTAGTTCACCCAAAAATTAAAATTAACCCATGATTTACTCACCCTCAAGTCATCCTAGGTGTATATTACATTCTTCTTTCAGACAAATACAATCAGAGTTATATTTAAAAAGTCCTGGATAATCCAAGCTTTATAATGGCAGCGATTGTTGTTCTGTTAAAAATGCCATAAAAATACATCTGTCCGTCAAATAACGTGCTCCACACAGCTCTGGGGGGTTAATAAAGGCTTCTGAAGCGAAGCGATGCGTTTGTGTAAGAAAAATAAACATATTTAAAACTTTATAAAGTAAAGTTTCGGCCGATCGCCTTCCGTATGCAATTTATGGGAAAAGTGTTGAAAGTGCCTCTGCAGTTCAAATGCTGGTCGTCAGACGTAGCGTACACATTTTTAATTGCGAGAGGCACTTTCAACACTTTTTCCATGGAAGGCAATCGGCCGGAACTTTACTTTATAAAGTTTTAAATATGAATATTTTTCTTATACAAACTCATCGCTTCGCTTCAGAAGGCCTTTATTAACCCCCAGAGCCGTGTGAGCATGTTATTTGATGGAAAGGTGCATTTTTTATGGACTTCAAAAACAGGGCTACAATTACTGCCATTATAAAGCTTGGATTAGCCAGGACTTTTTAAATATAACTACGATTTTATTTGTCTGAAAGAAGAATGTCATATACACCTAGGATGACTAGAGGGTGAGTAAATCATGGGCTTATTTTCATTTTTGGGTGACGTATTCCTTTCAGCATTAATTTCAACATATATGGTAAAAAAAACAAATCTTTTCAGCAAAAGACAAAGGCTTAAGGCAGTTTGGAACTGTTTTTCTTCACGGAAGCTTTGCGTAAGAGCTAATAAAATATTTAAACTCAAGACAATATTTCATGTCTAATTTACTTGAGACAAGTAGCTGTGTAATAAGCGGGATAATGTACATCCAGCCGGTTTTTATCGCAGGGGTTTGATTAAAACCCCTTCAGAGTTTTTTTATTTTATTAAATTATTATTATTTATAAATATATTGTTATTATTATTTATTTTATTTATTTACTTGCTTACTGACTGACTATTACTTTAGGTCAATTCAATCACATATATAGTACATATATACAGTATATGCTTAACTGCACCTGTACGTGGCAACAAAAGCATTTTTCCTGCCATGAAAGCAGACTTGTTTGATTTTCTAGGACTTCCTCCAACAATGTGCTAACTTTCAAAGCAAATATCTGATAACACAAAAGGCAAATGTACTGGCCAGATGCTTTTAATCCACAACCATATGTGCAAAAACAGCAAACCTGAATGAAAGCTTTAGCTTCTCCTGTTCTTTATAACTGGTGTTTTTACTAGCAAGAGGAACTTTTGGGCATTTTCAGTTATGGCTTGCCTGGAAGTGATTGTTTTGAGGGATGCAAAGCAAACCCTTTATCACTCTGGATTCAGGGGTGTGAAATCTTGTGCTGCATGCTGACGGTATTTGATTTAAAGCAAAAAAACACCTACGATTTTCAGCTGCCTCATCGATCTTGTGTTTGGATCAACTCTCGTCATTACTTTTATTAATGTGAAGGAGTGCTTTTCTCCGTTTTTGCCTTCTTCCTGAGGCGTGCTGTACTCGTAGTGTAGATATTGTAAAAATGCATTAGTTCTGTGAGGATTCATCAAATATCTGTAATGACTTTGTGCTATGAGCAGAATGGCTTTGTTGCTCTCAAATAACTGCATATAAAAATCCATCAGTTTGATTTTCTTCATATTTATTTTCCCTTCTTGTTTCCTCTTCTTGCACCATCCTTCTTGCACCCATCTGCTTGTCATTTGTCAAGAGCTGGATTATTGAAAATGAACATCAGGGATGTTTGTGTGGCACGGTGACAAGCAACTTAGAAGCCAGGTCTTCTCCAGAGAGCTGTTGTCAACCTGTCTTCCATCACTCTTTCCATACCCCAGTATGTTATCTTCAATGTGCTGGAAATCTTGCCGCTCACAGACTCGCAGAGAAGCTCTTGTACTCGTCAGCACCTCAGCGTAATGGAGTTTTGCTGAAAGAACATTTGACACAACTTGACAGACGCCTCTTGACTTCAGAGAGGTTCTTCATAGTATAGTTTCAAGCTTCAATATAGATGTCAGGATGTAGCTGCATGCGAGAAGAAGAAAATGTATCAGAAAAATGCATTTCTCTAACCATTTAATCCATTGATTATTCTTTACTGTAGCTCAGGACAGCATAAAGGAGGAATCACACACCGTCCGGAGATGAACATGCTTTTGATCAGACCAGTGCAAGTGCAAGACAGAGTGTGCAACAACAGCACAGATGGACTTGCTGTATGTGGAATGACAACATGTTCCCAGAATATCTGAGGAACTCTAGAGAATCGTCTGCCAAAAATCTTTCCTGTATCATTCAATCCCATCAGGGCCACCGCTAGCCAAATGGATGCCTCGCTGTTTAGTGCCCCCCTTGATAGTTGGTCCCCTGCGCAGTCTGCATACTTGACTTTGACAGAACGCTGCATTTGAATCCCATGAACACATTAAAACAGAAGTATTGGCCAATACAGTCAGCCAGTACTTATCGGATGTTAATTGATAAATGAGAGACACAAAAATGCTATATCAAAGTACACTACGGGTCAAATTAAACTATGTACTAAGTTTTGGGTTTGATTAAAACTTTAAATAATACTTTTATTCAGCAAGGATGCCTTAAATTGATCTTAACTGGCAGTAAAGAAATGTATAATGTTGCAAAATATATTTTTTCATTAAAATATATGAATTTTTTAAATAAATATATAATAAATAAATGTATATATTACTTTATATAAATGCATTTATAAAAAATAAATTAATATATGTTATATAAATTATTTATGTTATATAAATTAATTAATATATTTCAAATAAATGCTGTTCTTTTGAACATACACAGTATATACTTGTATATAATTAGAGATTTCACAAAAATATTAAGCATCAAAACTGTCTTCAACATTGATAATAATAGTGAATGTTTCTTGAGCAGCAAATCAGCATAATAGAATGAATGATCATGTGACAATGAAGACTGGAGTAATGATGCTCAAAATGTAAAAATGTATTGAAAAATAGAAAACAGTTATTTTAAAGTGTAATATTTTACAATATTACTGTATTTTGATCAAAAATGCAAACTTGGTAAGCATACAAGACTTTTAAAAAACAATTACCGACCCCATAATTTTGAATGGTAATGTAAATTAAAAAATAAAACATTAAACACTAATCAACTGTTTAAAATGTTACAAGTGAATAAGCAGTAATTAAGAGTTTATTGAGGCAAAAGTCGTAGTTAATAGTTAGTTAATAGTGAGAACTGGACCCTGATCTAAAGTGTGACTGGTTTAGAGTTTGTGACATCAACTTCTCATTTAGAGGTGGGTTAGGGATAGGGATCGGGCTGTGGCTGTTTAAAACAGTGGATCTCAACCTTTTGACTTCAAGGCCCCTTGTTGTCTACAACAATATTGGAATTTCGCAATTTCAGTTCAGTTTATTCATCCGTTAGGAAATGTAGTTTGCACAGATGCCACGCATCACATTTATACAGTCACACACGTAGACATTCATTTAATAAAATATAAATAAATAAAAAAGTAGCAGCATATTACCCATAATTACAGGTGATTAACATAGAAATAGCAGTTGGTATAAATGAGTTCTTAAACTTCCTTGTTCTCCCCCTAATTGCTCTATATCTACGGCCTGATAGAAGTACAACAAACTCTCTATATAATGGATGAGATGGACAATTAATTATCGCATAGGCTTTTTTAACAACGCGTTCTTTAAAAATGTCTTGAAGAAATATATGTTGGACTCCGATAACCTTGGATGCAGTCTTAATCAACTAAGTCATTCTGTTTCTACCAGACAAGCTAATACAATCAAACCATACAGTGACACAGTAAGAAATGACAATTCAATAAAACTCTGATAAAACAGTGTCATGAACACTTTACATACCTTAAAATAATTCATTTTCCTTAAGAAAAACAAACGTTATTGAACCTTTTTACAAATGGCATCAGTATTAGCATCAAAGTTTAATTTATTATCAATCACTGTACCCAGATATCTATACTCATCCACAAGCTCAAGGTCCCTACCATTAATTACAGTAGGAGAGACAGCAATGGCAGACTTTCCAACATCTATAATCATGTCTTTGGTCTTAGCTATATTTAAATTTAGACCACAATGCGCACACCAAGAAACACAATCCTCCACCACAGGTCCATGAGATGTCTCCTCATTTGCTAGGAGGCTCACAATGACAGTGTCAATTTGTACCCGATAAAATATTTTAGAGCTTGGCATGACTAGAAAGATGTATATAAGAAGTTTTAGTTGTTTTAGCCTATTTTAATGCTTGTTTTGACTTATTTGAAATAATTTTGAAGTAGGGGTGTAACGGTACACGTATTTGTACCAAACTGTTTCGGTACAGGGCTTTTGGTACAGTGCACGTGTGTACCGAACGGTTCCGAATGCATTCTTTAACAGTTAACAGTAGGCTTGTTTTAAGCACGGAACACTTACTTCAATTCCCACACAAACATATTAAGTATTCAGTCCATTTTTTTTTTTTTTTTTATTAAATGCATAAAAGAACAGTAACAAAATTTACATTTATGAATATGATATTTGGCTAACAGAAAAAAAAGATTTAAAAAATAAATATAATTTTTCTTTTCACCTTCATGAAAACCAAAAATTACATTTCTATATGTAAATTCAAAATTAGGTTTCACATAACCTTTGATAAAATCACAAATATCACACCAAAATGTCACTGTGTGAGAGCAATTCCAAAATAAATGTAAAGTAGATTCAGGTTTCTCTAAACAGAAAGAACAGAGGGTATTAATGTCATTTTTAAGTCTTTTGAGAGAGCACTTATCTGGGTAAAACCTATTAATTAACTTAAAAGGTAATTTTTTTTCTCATTTTGTCCAGGGAATATCACTTACAAAACCATTCCATTCAGTCCATTTTATCACGAAATTCAAAAATGTAATGTGACGTGACTGATCACTGTAGGCGAGTCAGTTCAAG